>CM075651.1:133842500-138842500 GCA_037953625.1 Crotalaria pallida
TTATATAAGACAAGCTATTATATATATATATATATATATATATTTTCAGATGTCAATTCTGAATGTACATATAACATTACTCTTAGATTAAACCATGACCACCAACTCTACGGACAATATTGTTCATTAAAAGTTCTATAAATAAATAAAAACAAGGTTTAGTTGGGTGACACATACACTAACTACATATAAAAAATTTGGATTCTCATCCTCACGTGAAGTTGCCTCAAAATCTGGGATTGTTTTTTTTTTCCTTTTGTTAAAAGCTTAATGCTGTAACCCCACTATCACACTATTCTATCTTAACAACTGGCTTCCTAAAATGTTAATTATTTTTGCCACCTTAGTTCATATACTTACATCAAGAGAGGTCATGGTTTCATATTGCTTTGCTTTGTTTCCCCATTTAAATTTCCTATACTTTTCTCTTTTGTCAAGCTTGTTTTGTTCTTTTGATGATTGTGGAGTGTGGAATATATAACATTGATTCAAATCTATGTTTTGGTGTTGTTGTTACAAAGTCTTTTAAGCCACATGATTGCCATCTTTTTTGCAAATCATGGATGCACGGTAACTATGAACAAAATCTCAGACGCAGGATGCCTGGATTTATTATGCATCGATGTAAAGGAAACAATGATACTCTACAAAACAGATCATTCAGCTTCGTTAATATGAGGAATAGTTAGATACAAATCAGTCACTCACACAACAATTGGATGATACTTTTCTAAAAACAAATAATGGATAATACTTATCAAGGAAGTAAAATAAAGTCATCTATAAACATGAAAAGAAAACCAAATCTATATATATATATGTCGAATCCTTAGGAGCCCGAGTTTCTTTAAGTATTTATTTTTGACTACAATTCCTAAATTCTCATATTGTAATCATATCATTTACAATTTATTTGTATTATTTTTAAAGAAATTGAACTTATTTTTCGTAACGTTTGTTACAATGGTACAAATATCTCCTCTAATTTTAAAAATAATATTTCCCTCCCCGTTATGACATTCAGCATTGCACTTGTACTCAGTGACGGATCTAGGAATTCTTAGTTATGGGGCGACCTATACATAAATAGGTAGTATTAAAAATATATTTTAGTTTTTAGAGTTGTTAAGCTTGACGATAAATACTCAAAAAATATTGGAGTATATGTTTTCTTGTGAAACTAAATATATAAATTTTTGAATTTTTCAAGGTATCATTTTCCATAAAATTTATTCACTTTTAGAATATTTTCTTTTCGACTAAATAAGGTTAAGAAAGCCTTTTTTTTTAAAAAAAAAATGACATACTAGTCGTTACTTGTGTGATTAAATAAATGCCTAATCTTTGCAAAATATAAATCATATAAAAAATCATATGCCAAAACAATAAAAGTTTAAATTAGATAAACAACCAAGACATGTTCTTATAACTATTCTATATGTACTAGTATATTGAGAGAAAAAATTGTTTCAAAGCTTAAAGTAAGTCACTAGCGTGACTAGAAGAAGAAAAAATATATTGCAAAGAAAAGCTAGTAGCGTGACTAGAACTGGTGACCATATGCACTCTCCACCAAGATAGAAGGCACAACATCACACGCCACTATGGCAATCCGCCATATATTTGTAGGTATTGCGGAGTTAAAATATAAACACACATTCATATATATGTTTCAAAAAAAAAAAAAAGTTAGTGGGGGCATGTGCCCCCAGTAAGCATAAGGTGGATCCGTCTCTGCTTATACTCCAATATATTATAGACCATTAGCTTACCAATAAAAATGTTTTCCTTTTTACCAAAAAAAAAAATGTTTTCCTTAAGACCAAAAATAAACATTTATACTCTCAAGATGTGTTTCCATCGCCGAAACAAATTTCAAGTATACTGAGTGCACTTTTTATCAATAATAGTATGGTAAAATTAAATTTTTTATGAAAATTCTTTTTACAAGAAAATGTAATAATTTTCTATGCGAAAAAATAACTTTATTTACGAGAACATGTATTTTTTTTAAAAAAAATTCTATTTAAAATAATGCAAAATATCCAACATCTTTGATAACACAAATTCTACAAAAATATTGAACATGTTATATCCAAATATCAATGTGACAACAACAAAATTAAAACCGGGAAGAATTTTTTATTAAAAAAAGTGTTCTCCTAAATAAAATTATTTTTTCTAATAGAAAATTATTACATTTTCTTGTGAAAAATTAATTTTTGGTAAAAAATTAAAATTTAATTTTAACATATTATTATTGAGAAAATATGCATAAAGTATACTTGAAATTTTGTGTTTATGGGAGAGACACCATTTGAAGGCATAGATATCATTTTAGGTAACCAACGAGCTGTTGGTTGGTGCAGTGGTGTCAGAGACTACATTTGGTAGAGCGAATTACAGTTTGATCCCCCGTAACAACGTTGAGAAAGGAATAAAACCTTAACTCCGGGACCTCCTTCGAATTGGATTAGTCGGCCCAATAAACTGAATACCAGGGTGCAAAAAAAATATATCATTTTCAGTCACAAGCTGAGCATTTTCATGAGTAAACCAACCGTCTATTAAATAGAAGCTAAGGGTGTTAGTGTAATGCTAAATGCCAATGAAGAGAGGTGAATGTCATTTCTAAAACTACGGTACATGCAATGTGTCATTGTGTCAAACCTCTAGGATGATGAGTGCAATTTCTCCTTTTTTTTATTTACAAATCAATAATCATTAACACATGAATATTGGATGATACATTAACAACATCAAATTCTTGTACATCATCACTATCATTAAGAAATACTGAAAGGCTGAACCATGGAAATTAAAGAGTTGCCTATAGGCTGAATTGAGGTATATTACCGAATACTGATAGATGAATGGAGCCATAAAAAGAGAAAGGTTTATCATTGGGTAGTGTTGAGAGAGTGAAAGCCGTTGTAGACATCGGCTTTTGGAGGGCACGACAATGTTAGGATTCCCGCATTGAGTAACCCAGAAAGCTCAATATGATACTTAAGTCATGATACTCATCACTCATTTAAGGGATTAATCTTTTGGGCTGAGTTATCCTAATATGCTTAAGTCCCAACACTTACAACATAAGAAAATGACATTTGTCACTTGTTAATCAATCAATAGTAAGTAAGTGGCATATATCACTTACTTTGTGTTATATGTAAACTTATTTGTAAGTTTATATATTTTGTAAGTCTATCAATCATTTCTTATAAGATAGGTTGTATTCAGTTTATATAAATGCTTGTAAACCAATTTTTACCTATATTTGGTTTTATGTATTTTTTAATCTTATTTTTATTTAATGGTAATTGGAATTTAAATCTATTATCTATATATAAAAAGACGCCTATTCGAGACACCATGTTTGCCGGAAAAATTTTCGAGGCACCACATTTATTCGTTTAAGAATACTTGCACCAGAGCATTCGTAGGTAGATAATCATTATCTTTAATCAAAATTACAATTTGAAATTAAAAAAAATATATTCAAATTTATTTAATCATTATCTTATTTATATGTGAAATCATTATCCTCATTAAAAATTATCACTATATATAATAGGATTTCAGTTTCAATCTTTACAGTTTTTTCCATATTTATATCTCTCTAATTCTAAGAATTTTCTTTTGTTCTCAAATTTATTTTAGGAAGCTCCAATCCAAAAAAAAAAAAAGCTTGAAGACATAATTGAGTAAGATGAAGGAGTCCAACAATCGTCTACGAAGAGTGTTAAGAAAGTTTTTATCGCATGGAATTATAAATTTATAATTTTATATACTTGCAAATAAATTTATTTCTCTACTTATCGTACATTATTGAGGTTTATCTTTGATTTTATATTCTTATTATTTTTTATTCTATTGGGATTTTTTTTTGTTGTTTTAAGGATAGGATGGAGAGAAGGTGTGGCTTTAAAAACTGTTACTCAGCATGGAAAAAGAATCGACTGAAGAGTAATATTGCATGTTATGAAAATTTAAAGGATGAAAATGAGTATCAAGTAAAAAGTTTTATGGATCGTGAACTGTGTGTTTTCAAGACAATTATTTTTAAGAATTGAGGTATTGCCTATACACGTAATATCAAACCTTGAAGACTTGCGATGTGTATATTTAATTCTCCATAAAATATAATTTATTAATTCTAAAATAATTCTTAAATTTTTTGTTTTAAAGACAATTTGGTCCTTTTACCAAAAAAAAAAGACAATTTGGTCCCATAACTAATTAAGTTAAATAGATTATTCAAATTTTCCAAATCATTATCTCAACAACATTAAAATATCGTCATTAATTATATTTAATAATTAAATTAAAATAAAAATCCTATAAATAAATCCCATAATATATTAAAAGGTAACAACAACATTAATTCAACCTAAAACTGGGTGTCTGTTCTATTTTTTTAACCACTTTATCATAATACATTCTCGAGATAAATTTATTTGTTTTTTTTAATCATAATAATTATGAAAAAAGTAATTAATCTAAAAAGTGTTATATTGTATTAAAAAATAGATGGATTAATTTATAAAAAAAGACGGATAAATTATTTGGTCGTGATATTTGAAAATAATTTTTTTTTATATTATCCACAAATTACAAATAGGAATAATCTAAAATATAAGAAAAAGCTAAGTATTGTTATATTGTTAAATATTATTGTCCTCAAAACATAATTCATTAGTTCTAAAATTATACTTGAAAATTTTACTTTCATGACAATTTGGTCCCTGAAAAAATTAAGTTAAATAGAAGACTCAAATTTTCCAAATCATTATCCCAACAACATTAAAATCCCATAATTAATTAAAATTAAAATCCTATAAATAAGTCTCATGATATATTAAAAGATAACAACAACATTAAAAAAAAATACAAACTACGGATCCAAAGATTAAAAAAAAAAATAAAGCTAAATTCAGTCTAAAGTTGGATGTGTCTTTTTATTTTTTCTGTAACCACTCTATCTGAATGCATTGAAGAGATAAATTTATATGTATTTTTTAATCACAATAATTATGAAAAAAATAATTAATATAAGAAGTCAACAACATAATATAGATTAATTTTTCCTGAGTGTTGGATTGATATAAAACCTTGGCTTTTTTGTAATTATCTTTCGTTATTTTTAATAATCTTTACTTTATAATAAAAAATTAATAATCATAACTTTAAAATATTTAATATAAAAATTTTAAAATGTTAACAATCCGTGCACGGGGTAAGAGCTAGTTTATTAATACTTTACAACATTTTATAGAAATGAGATCAACAGTAAAAAATTAATATAATTTTTGCTTTCAATAAATATTTTCTTTTTTCTGAGGAAAAAAATATAACTAAAGAATACTTTACACGATGTAAAAATTATCCGCAAAATAACATATGTTTTGTATTTTTTATATTTTTTATCAGCAAAATAAAAACAAAATTTTTATCAATGAAAAGTAAAAGAAATACTCCGATAGTCAAAATAAGTCTAATACAAAGTATCCTTGCTTAATATTCCATTTAATTTTTATTATAAGACATAATGGAATCATACATATCAATAAAATTAGTTTTCTTGATTTTTGAAAAAGAATTTGTAACATTACAATTTTATCTTCTCAAATGTCACTAAAAAGTTCACACTTATAGTAAAAAAAACAAAGATAATTATAGTCTTTAATAAGGACAAATAAAAAAATATACACAATAAATATAAAATAACTTATAATTAAGATCACAAAATTTTTTAGAAACGTAACTTATGATAAGTATCGGAATGTGTATAATACAAAGGATTTATAAGACCACAAAATAACATATATGAACCTACAAGTGTAAATTAGAATCCACAAAGCTAGTTACGGGTAGAACCAGAAAGTGAAAAACACAGAAAACTTGTGTGTAAGGTAACTATCTAATCAAATCAAGAGAATATAAAACAACTTTACGAATAAATCAAAAAATTAAACAACTTTACAACCAGACAACTTAGTCTAAATTTTTACTTTGATGAACGGTGTAATCCATCTGTAGCATCATTAGAAAAACTATTTAAAAATTAACTTGATGAATTTCATGCACATTCTAGCTCATTTATCCATAAGAAATACGAAAATTCGATTGGATCCGCCAATAGTCTGCACCTAACATCTCATTTCGATGAATACCCGAGTTATATTTACTGAATAAAAATAAAAATAAAAGAGAGAAATGATCCTACTCTAGCGGGACTTCACTGTCTCACGTGTTTTTCTGCACAAGCATATGGCAAAATCATGTGATGAATTGGTAATATAAATATATTCCTTTATTAGTAGTTTAGTGCTTATACTATACTGCTAACCGTGCTTAGTGCGCATGGTTTCTGCATAGTGCAAGCTTGCAAATTCGGCAATTAACCATCATCTTGTTCTTTTTTGCACATTATTTTGTTTCTATTAAGTCATACCACAATACCTAAAGTCCTAAACCAAATACTTGCAGAGCAGCCTCACTTACAGTAATTTTTATTCTGGGATCAAACTATTTTTTTTTTCCTTTTATACAGCAAATTTAAATTAAAGTTGTGTATAGCATAGCAATTAAACTTATAATCATGTGTACTCGTCCGATTCCAACCCAATTTGATAGTGAAAACCTACTCCGATTAAGTTAATTTGATAAAATCCGAATTCAAAATCCGTTTCACAAAGACGGAGCGGGGTACATTCTCTCGACCCTTTTCCTAAAAAAATATATCGTGTTATACTTGAGTCCGGCTTCCTAAATAAAGTTTCAATGTTCAGAAATGCTATCCTTATTAACTCTTTATATAATAATGTGAATGTCATTCAGATTGATTTTAGGAACAATATAATTGAAACTTTATTTGTAATAACTCAATAAGGTACTTCCTCCATTCCATTTTTTCTATTATTTTAGTTTTTTTAAATTCATTTGAAATTAATTGTAGCTTTAAGAATTTGAGGATATATTAATTAATTTTTTTTAACTAAAAATGAATAATAATTAATGTAATATGAAGATATTATAGTAAAGTTGTCTAATAATTTTCTTGAAAATTGACACATCAAATGACTTTTATACCACGTGAAACTCCTAAAACGATAAATATATTGATTAGGAGAGAGTATTGACTAAAAAATACAAAATATATTTAAGCAAAAAAAATTACAATATATATATATATATATATATATATATATTTGTACGAAATAAAAACAAATTTATGTTTTCTCTATATAATGAATTGAATCCAACACTATATACTTTTTAATATAGCATGACTACTTTTTTTAATATAAAAAATAAATTAAAATAATATTTTCAATTCCTTATTCATTGTCTTAAGATATCAGTTAACATTTTTCATTTTTATTTACATGAACAGGCAAAGTAGAACATTTTTTAATGCATGCAATCATACAAACACGTATAAACATGTACCTTGGTGCACTTTCTAGACATAGGGAATCCAAAGTTAGTGATTCTGTGCGGATATGATACAAATTAAATTGAAAGTTGAGGTTGTGAGATTTAAAGATATCTACAAAAACCTTACAATATTTCGCTCGCATGGAACTATAATGTTTGCATTATTTTGTGGTATAAATGTTAAGAATTTATATGTATCACCTCATACTCAATTCTTATGCAGGAAAACTTTTTCAAAAAAATTCTTATGCAGAAAAGTAACGTAAAAGGATAAAATAAGAACAAAAACACTGAACCTGTTATATATTTCTTCCTTTTCTTCAAAACTATATATCGTGTCTATGTTGCTTTCTTTTAATAAATTCATCTGACACACTTTATAATTTTTAAAATTTAAAGTATCTTGTTTAACTTATTTTATTTTAAAGTTTTATCAAACAAACAAGCATATTCATACAGTTTTTTGTTTTATTTTGTGTAGGTAAAAGATAAATTAAACATAAAACAAGAGAATCACGATTTGAAAAATGAAACCGAAGTATATAAATTTTATGAGAAAACACACAAGAGTGGTCAACATAAGTTACTCAACATGTGGAAGATGGGAGACAAGAGACAAAAAATAAATACATTAATAAACACATAGCAATTTTATGCTCTTACATGGGTGGAATTAATAACATTGTGCTTTATGACCATTTTTTTTTAAATAATAACGTCACATAAAGGAATTGAAAATAATACTAGTATAAAGTATAAACTGACATCCATAATGGTGTATTAAAAGAGGAGAGATAATAATTTGACTCAACTAGCAGGATAAAAATTGCTTCAAGCCTTCACCCAAAAAAATTGTTTCCACTCAGATATTGAGTTCAATTTCTACATATAATCTTTGCTTATTGGCATAACATTTGTAACTACTATGCAGGAATTTGTCTTTAATTATCTTATATACCTTCATTATTTGAAAGTTGTTTTAGGCTCTGGTTAATCCAAATCAAATAAAAAAGATTTATTTTATAAAGAAAAATTTGAACTCGAGATTTCAGATTTCAATTCATAGTTCTTGACAAAAATTTATCTATAAAAATAAGACTATTTCGCATCCCTTATTGATTTTTTGTGACATAAAAATAGAGATATTTCATTTAACAAACACAACTAGGACTAGCTGAGAGAGTACTGGGAACACAATAATAAACAAACACCTTAAGTCAGTTATATATGCATTGCAGTCAAGCACCAGAGAGATAATAAGATGCCTCTCATCACTGCAAGAAACACCACCTGTCACACCCTTCATTATTCTAATGCTTTTGCTTAGACACAAAGAAGCATCTTAGGAGTGGTGGTGGGGTGGTGCTGCTTCAGCAGAAATTTCTGATCTCTAGGCACTGAATTTTATTTTAGTTTATTCTCTTTGTGGTGTGTCTGTGATCTTTTCACCTTTCTTTACACTAATAGAGGTTTTAGACTAATGAAATTAAACCAGAAGTGCTACTCTTGAGTTTGAGTTCAAAGCAAGAAAGCACATAACATAGCACATTACACAAGTAATAGAGGGAGGTTGAGTTTGAGTAGAGAGTGCAAAACCCAAGGATTCCTCAAAACCAAAGGAGAAAGGTTTGGAATTTGAGGCAAATGTTTCATTGTTTCAATGCTCACCTCGAGGCAAACCTTCTACACATCTTCCTCCTCCTCCTCTTCTTCTTCATTTCTATGTATCATTTTTCTCTACTCAACTCTTCTCTATGGCCATGCCTTTTCTTCTAACAATGAAGCCTCTATTCTCTTCTCATGGCTTCATAGTTCTGCATCACCACCCCCTCCATCTTTCTCTAACTGGAACATCCATGACACTAATCCATGCAACTGGACTTGCATAACATGCTCCTCACTAGGCTTTGTCACTGAGATCAACATAGAATCAATTCCTCTTCAGCTTCCAATACCATCCAACCTCTCTTCATTTAACTTTCTTCAAAAACTTGTCATTTCTGATGCCAACCTCACTGGAACAATCCCTTTTGACATTGGTGATTGCTCTTCCCTCATTGCTTTAGACCTTAGCTCCAATAATCTTGTTGGTTCTATCCCTTCAAGTATTGGCAAGCTCAGCAACCTTGTGAACTTGTCCTTAAACTCTAACCAACTTACAGGAAAAATACCTGTTGAGATAAGCAACTGCATTGGCCTAAAAAATCTTCTCCTTTTTGATAATCAGCTAGGTGGGATTATTCCACCTGAGTTAGGAAAGTTGTCACAACTTGAGGTTCTAAGAGCTGGTGGAAACAAAGATATACAAGGGAAGATTCCTGAGGAGCTTGGAGAATGTGGAAATTTAACTGTGGTGGGGCTTGCTGATACAAGAATATCAGGTTCTTTGCCAGCTTCATTGGGTAGACTTAACAAGCTTCAGAATTTGAATATATATACTACTATGCTATCTGGTGAAATTCCACCTGATTTAGGTAACTGTTCCGAACTTGTTGACTTGTTCCTCTATGAAAATAGCTTATCAGGGTCTATTCCACCTGAGCTTGGTAAGCTAAAAAAGTTGGAACAGTTGTTTTTGTGGCAGAATAGCCTTGTAGGGGCTATACCTGAAGAGATTGGTAACTGTTCAAGCTTGAGAAAAATTGATCTCTCTTTGAATTCTCTATCTGGAACTATACCTTTGTCTTTGGGGGGTCTTTTAGAACTTGAGGAGTTTATGATTAGTGATAACAATGTGTCTGGTTCAATACCTTCAACTTTTTCAAATGCTAAGAATCTTCAACAGTTGCAAGTTGATACTAATCAGATCTCAGGCTTGATTCCACCAGAGCTTGGGCAGTTGTCAAATCTTATGGTGTTCTTTGCTTGGCAGAACCAGCTTGAAGGAAGCATTCCTTCAACATTGGGAAACTGTAGTAAACTTCAATCACTAGACTTGTCTCACAATGCACTCACTGGTAGCATTCCTGCTAGCCTATTTTTGCTCCAAAACCTTACAAAAATGCTTCTGATTTCCAATGACATATCAGGTTCTATACCATCAGAAATAGGCAGTTGTGCCTCTCTTATAAGGTTGAGGCTTGGAAACAATAGGATCACTGGTAGCATTCCTAAGACAATAGGAAACCTCAAGAGCTTGATTTTCTTAGATCTCTCAGGTAACCGCCTCTCCGGGCTGGTACCCGAAGAGATTGGGAGCTGCAAAGAGCTACAAATGATTGACTTCAGCAGTAACAGTTTAGAAGGTCCACTACCTAATTCTTTGTCATCACTATCTGCACTTCAGGTACTGGATGCTTCTTATAACAAGCTTTCTGGTCCAATAGCTTCAAGTTTGAGTCATCTTGTTTCTCTAAGTAAGTTAATCCTAGGAAATAACTTGTTTTCTGGATCAATTCCAGCATCACTAAGCCAATGTTCAAATCTCCAACTTCTTGATCTTAGTAGCAATCAGTTCACTGGAAACATACCAGCTGAGCTAGGCCTTATTGAGAGTCTAGAAATTGCTCTTAATCTTAGTAGCAATTCACTCAGTGGCCCAATCCCTCCTCAGATATCTTCTCTTAACAAGCTTTCAATACTTGACCTTTCACATAACCAATTGGAAGGAGATTTGCAACCTCTTTCGCAGCTAGATAATCTTGTTTCCCTTAATGTGTCCTACAATAAGTTCACCGGCTTTCTTCCAGATAACAAGCTTTTCAGGCAGTTATCATCAAAAGACCTCACAGGAAATCAAGGCCTTTGCACTTCAGGCGACGACTCATGCTTTGTGAATGGTTCTGGAAAGACAGGTATGTCATTGAATGGAAATGGTGTGAGGAAATCGCGTAGGCTTAAGGTAGCGATTGGATTGCTGATAGCCTTAACAATGATAATGATAGCTATGGGAATAACTGCTGTGATAAAAGCGAGAAGAGTCATTAGAGATGATGATTCAGAAATAGGAGGAGACTCATGGCCATGGCAATTCATACCATTCCAGAAGCTAAATTTTTCTGTGGAACAAATACTGAGATGCTTAGTTGACAGGAATGTGATTGGGAAGGGTTGCCACGGTGTTGTTTATCGTGCTGAAATGGATAATGGTGAAGTCATTGCTGTGAAGAAACTGTGGCCAACAACAACTGATGCAGGGGAGGCATTTAAGGATGACAAAAGTGGAGTTCGAGACTCATTCTCAACTGAGGTGAAGACGCTTGGTTCAATCCGCCATAAGAACATAGTCAGATTCTTAGGTTACTGTTGGAACAAGAAAACAAGATTGCTTATCTTTGATTATATGGCTAATGGAAGTTTGAGCAGTCTACTCCATGAGAGGACTGGAAATTCTCTAGAATGGGAACTGCGGTACCGAATCTTGTTAGGTGCTGCCGAAGGCCTTGCATATCTGCATCATGATTGTGTCCCTCCAATAGTCCACAGAGATATTAAAGCCAATAACATCCTCATTGGCCTTGAATTTGAGCCTTATATTGCTGATTTTGGCTTGGCTAAGCTTGTTGATGATGGTGACTTCGGTCGGTCTTCCAATACAGTAGCTGGTTCCTATGGATATATTGCCCCAGGTTAGTGTGTTTTCCACTTTTCCTTGCCAATTTGATTGCATTCTTCGATTTTATTGTTCTGCATAATGAAGTCACAACTTTTGTCAGGAAGGAAAACAAATAAAATTAATATCTTGGAAGGAAAACAAATGTCAGGAAACTACACTTAATCATTTGTTAATAAGGCTTCAAGTAGTTTCTTGCACATTATTGGGTTCATCTTCATTCTCAAATCTCAATCACACTTCACATATTTCAATGACTTTTCATTTGTTGGTTTAGCATCTTGAAGTTAAATTTTCATTGTTTCAGAATATGGCTATATGATGAAGATCACAGAGAAGAGTGATGTTTATAGCTATGGTGTAGTGTTGTTAGAAGTCTTGACAGGCAAGCAACCCATTGATCCAACGATACCGGACGGTTTACATGTTGTTGATTGGGTGAGACAGAAAAGGGGGCGGGGGCTCGAAGTACTTGATCCAACCTTACTGTCTAGACCAGAATCTGAAATAGAGGAAATGATGCAAGCATTGGGAATAGCCTTACTATGTGTAAATTCATCACCAGATGAAAGACCAACAATGAGGGATATTGCTGCAATGCTCAAGGAGATAAGGCATGAGAGGGAGGAATATGCAAAATTTGATAAGCTTTTAAAAGGGTCTCCTGCCAATGAAAACAAAAGCACTTCTGGAGTGCTTGCAACTACTTCATCAGTGCCAGTCATGCAAAACTTTAATGCAAAAAGCAACAACACAAGCTTCTCTGTGTCTTCACTACTTCATTCATCATCTTCTGGTGCCAAATTGGGTTTCAAATGATGAATTGGATAAAGAGAGAATGAGTTTGTTGTTCTTATCACTTTTTTTTTTTCAAGTGATCCTTTGGTTATTTTTCTTTATATGTTTGTAAATTTTGTTATAGCGGAATTTAAATTAAGAAATAGTTCCGGAAACTAAGAATGTGGCTTTCACATTATCATTGGTGTGTACTAAAATAGCTTGTACTTACTAATCTCCAAGTTCAAATTTGGAGCATGTCATCACAGCAATAAAATCCAAGTTCAAATTTAGTAGCTTTCATTTGAGTTGATCAACTACCTATCTCTTCACTTCTGTTTGACATAATTGAAAATTGTTACTTTTATGTCCCACTACATATTGAATGGCATTTATAATACAAGAGCTTTTGTTTCATCTTTGATAACCTTCTATTGTCATAATGAAAACATGGTAAGAACTAATAAGAAACTACTAAATTTTATGTTTGTCATTTTCCACTATATCATTCTGTTGCGTTTAAAGAAAGTTTGATTGTTCTAGCATCCAATCTTCAAATTGGAATTTAGAAACATTACATTAATTATACGTACAGAGTTTTACCACTCCATGAAAAAGGACCAAAGGCTAAACAAATTGAGAGGTTATTGCAAACTCCCACTAGTTTTCCCTGTCAAAGATAAATGACAAAACCAACAAAGCATAATAGAAATGGAAATAGGATTTTCAACTTAATTGATTAAATTATGAGACATGAAGATATGAAGCATGAATATCTTAAGTTCAAACCCTCCAAGTATGTTGTGACCCTCTCTCCTTCGCTTTTCCACTCTCCCTATCTCTTGTAAGTCATAGTCTTTGTGGTTTAGTCCTGTTTGCAAGATCACTGAATCTGGCTATTAAATCTACAAATATCGAAAGGATGAGATCCCTTATGTCCACAAGTTCCATCAGAAAGGTTGCATCGTTATTCTTAACTGATTATTACTGCATATAAAATCAATTGCCTCAGTTTGATAAGTATCTACATTTTGCTGATATCATACTTTGTTTTAGATGAGTTGAAACAATTGTTTAAGCTGTAGCAACTTATATCAGGCCTTCTAAAATTTAATTTTTCCCTTTTTTATTCCTACACTATATTTCTCTATCTGGTATGTAATTTTACAATAGTATAATGCCTTCGAGTTAATAGGGAAATCTTTAGAGATCATGACTTAGCCTTCGAGACTGATGCTAGATACAGGTTGTCGGTTTTTTGGAGAAGAACCTAGGAAACATGCTTCGCGAGACACAGATACGGCAAGACACATGCATGTGGATATGATAAATTTTAAAAATTATATTGTACAACATGGCTATGGTACAAGATATAATTTATATGCTCTTTGCTTTAAGTTGTTAGAACTTGATAGTTTGGTTTGTTTCTCTGCCTGTATCTGCAGGGTGACTGCAACCATACCTTAGTAATACGAGATATGAGGTTACTTCATCCTGATGATGTGCATAATCGAGCTGTTTATCCAATAATCACTTTTCAACTGAAGTTGCGTTTTCAGAAATGTAGTGTTTGTAAAATATTCAGAGCTACAAAGGTCACTGTGGATGATAAATGGACGCCGAAAAACCCTTGTTTCTTTCGTGATGAGTGCTTTGCCCTACTTCACCTTGATCAGGATTTCTCTCCATTGTATACTGAGTTCAAAGAGTACGATTATAACCATGATTAGTTGCTGTCAGCCTTGGAAGCTTACCCATTAAACAATCCTTCCTGGCGCCTGGTGTTGTTAATACTTGATAAGACTAGTTTTTACTTTTTCTAATTGTTTGGACACCCTCACCTTTGATAGTTTCTTGATCATTATGTGATTGGATTTCTAGTCACTTTTGAATCCTTTCATTCCCTATATATAAAGAATGAAAGAGTTATGCTTACAGCCTTTAAAAATCTTGTCATTACTCATTAGAACAGGAAAAATGGGAAAACCATGGACTAATTTGAATTTGATTCGGGTTTTGGAACCGAGTAAGCAACATTTTCCTTTCTAACCTTTCTGTGTACCTTCATTGGCAAGAATTGATTTCACAACACAGTCCTCTTCCAAGCCCAAAATACCCTCACATAGTAACTGGTGTTAACCTTCACATCTTTGATAATCTTTCATGGGGTGAAGCTTGCACTGTCTTGTGGTTTTAGGTGTGTGATCATTGAGACCGACTCCCAATGCACAGCGAAGTTCATAAATGATGGTTGTCTCACTACTCATCCGTGTCATTCTATGATTAATGCAACAAGAAACTTGATGCAACAAGGTGATTTTATTTGTAATCATGCCTTCCGGAAAGCAAATTCAGCTGCGGACGCTTTGACCAATTATAGGCATATACCATAAACTATAATTTTAGGATTTTTGATTGTGTTCCTGACTTTCTCAATTTAGACCTCTTGGTAAATGCTATTGACATAACCTTTGAGAGAGGTGGGTAGTTTTGCTGCTTTTGTGTTGTTTTTGGGTTTTAACCCCTTCTGTCCATAAAAAAAAAAAAGAAAAAAGAAACTATTAATTTAAATGTTTGTAATTTTCAACTATTAATTCATATGTTTTTCATATTCAACTACGTTATTTTGTTGTAGCATCCAATCCACAAATTGGACTTTTGAAAACATTGCATTATACGTAAATCTAATTTTATACTCCCACTAGTGTTACAACCCGTGAAAAAGAACAAAATGGTTAGGTTATTGTAAACTCCCACTAGGTTTAGCATCCAATCCTGAAATTGGACTTTTGAAAACATTGCATCATACGTAAATCTAATTTTATACCCCCACTAGTGTTACCACTCCATGAAAAAGAACAAAATGCTAAGGTAATTGTAAACTTCACAAAAATGACTGCACCAACTAAGCATAACAGAAAGAGTCTTATGCTCAATTGATTAAATTATAGAACACTAAGATATAAAGTATAAGTGTCATGTTAAAACCTTATAAGTATTCTCTAGCACTTTTCTGTCTTTACGATTTTGACTTAATTGCACTTTTGGTCTCTCAATTTTAACAATTTGACAATTTTGGTTTCCCTATTTTTAATTTTACCAATTTAGTCCCTTAATTTTCAATTTTTGGTGATTCTGGTCCCTCCGTTGTACTGACATTAACGATGTTGACTTGTTCAGAAAGGACAGTATTAACACCCTGTTTTCGATGTGGATTATTTTTTTAATTAATAACTTTAAAAAATAAAATAAAAGTAAACAACAAACTAATGTTCTTTTACTGTTCATAACAAGAAAAGAAACCAGGTGTTGTTATTTACTGTTATTCTTTGCACTTTCCTATACTTTAAAGATATACATCAATTTTTTTTTCTGTCACAAGTTCCTGAAGTTTGGGTACTTTTGTCAGATACCCTTATTCTTATTTTTCTAATGTCTAACTCCCCGAAGTTATTTAATGAGTTTGTCATATACCCCTACTACTAATTCCGACAATTTTGCTGACATGTAACATCGGAATCATAGTCAGACACAGGAGGTTAGGCATGTAGTATCACGTGGGCGAAGATCCTTTATTTAAAAAAATTAAAAAAACTTAAAAACTTCACATTTTTATATACTTTTTTTAAAAGAAAAAAAAATATTGAAGAGAGAGGTCGTGTGACATCACGCGGCAGCACATGGCCGCTCTTACGTGTCTGACTAAGATTCCGATATTATATGTCAGCAAAATTAGTCAGAATTGGTAATAAAGGTATATGAAAACCCAGAAGTAACTTCAAAAAGTCAGACATTGAAAAAAAAATGAATAATGGTATTTGGTAAAAGTACCCAAAACTTCAAAAACTTGTGACATAATTAAATTTTTTTTCCAACCACGAACCAACTTTTATCATTAAAATGGGCCTCATACACTACCCCAACTTTGCATTTTTTTTGCCACTTTCTTTGTCCTTAAACATACACAAACAATAAATAAGGACATATGCTACTTTTCCCTACCGGTAAAAAGAAATTAGGGACGGTCCCTATGTTTTATTGAGAAAAATTAGAGACACTGGTGTGTGTGGATGCTCCGAGAATATAACGTTACAACTTCTATCAGTTCATTTTGAACTTTGATATAAAGTCTTTCTAACATGTACCATGTGTCACATCTTAACTTAACTTAATAGATACAAATAAATTTATATTAAAAATTGACAAATTTATAATATATATCTAGATGCATCAATTATCGATACAAAATTACAAATTATAATTCTAAGATAAATTAAAATGTAGAGAAGTATTTTCGCCTATGAAGCTCCGATACTCCAAAAATGGAAAAGTATCCGTATCATATCTGTGTTCGATACCGATACGCGTATGATACTTCCCGATACGTGTCTTAAAAGTATCCAATTATTTTTTATTTAATTTTAATTATTTTTTAAAAAATTACTTTTAGGATACTTCCCGATACTCCCTGATACTTTTTCGATACTTCCCAGATACTTGTTTGATTTTACTTTGAATTTTGTAATAATTATTATTATTTTAAAGTAACTTTTTAATTAGTATTTTTAATAAGATAAATAACCCTTTTTATGTCCTTTAAATTGTGGAGATTAACGAGTGTGCACTGATGATGTAAAGTTTTTTGCATCATTAGTTCAACATCGATTGCTCGTGTGTTTATGATCGTCGACTTTTAGATAAAAGTAATATAAATGAATGGTGAATGATGAATTGATTGTGTTAAAGAACTTTATACTGTCAATGCACCATTTATTTTTTTGTGTACACCAACCGGTACCCGGATCTGGTTTACCCAGAATTCGACTCATCTGGTCCGACCCAACTGAGCTCGCACTAAGCGGTAGGGGTCTCCCAGCGGGGGTTGTTCCATACCCAAGGCTCGAACTCGAAACCAGTTGGTTAAGGGACCAAGTGAGCTACCACTTGACCAATCCCACGTTGGTGTGCACCATCTATTTTCTCTAAATTGTGATCATTATAATTATATATGTACTAATGTCATTTTGAATTAATAACAATATGAATGAAAATTAACAATGTACAATATCTTTTTTAAATTATATATATATATATATATATATATATATATATGTTATGGACCGGATAGTCAGAGTCGGTATGCCGGATTTGGATACCGACATGAGGCCACAAGAAGCCCTATAAGTTCGGATCCTAGTCCTAAGAGGCCTAAGGATACAAGATCCGGATACCGGTATGAGGCCAGAGAGGTCCATTAGAGCCGGATTCACATACCGGATTAAGGCCCTCAGAGGCCCATCATGCCGGATTCGGATACCGGATGGAGGCTATCAAATACCCAATCAAACCGGATTCACATATTGGAATAGAATCCTAAGAGATCTGAGAAGACCGGATTCAGATACCGCTATCAGGATAACTGATCTCATATCGGTATGAATTCAGACACGTGCATGAGGGAATACGAAGAATTCCGTTGTCCGCACCAGCATAGAATTACTACTGGACTTAATACCCACCGTTACCTTCGCGCCGTTCAGAAGGAATCTAACCCGCCACATGAAAGCGGCAATCAATGGTATATGCTGGTATGCGTATATAATACCTGGTAAGGCAAACAGGTATGAACTAACTTATCTCACACAAACACACACACCACCCCCCAAATCAGAACGACAAGAGAGTGTGTATCTTGGTATTCAAGGTGCTCATTTCACGTCTGACATCAAGAGTGGGATTGCTGGATTCTTAGCCGGATTGTCTAAGTACTGTAATACTACGACAGAACAATATATATATATATAAAATTTTGTAAACGTTTCCTATGCCATGTCGTATCTTAAATTTTCAAAATTTCTCGTATCCCCGTATCCGCGTCGTATCGTATCCGTGTCGTACTAAGTATCGAGGCTTCATAAATTTCCGCTATCCCATCTTATACTTTTGCCTTCTCGCATTTTTATAAATTACCTAAATTAAACTTAACTCTCTTTCTTTCACCAATCCATGCATCAACAACACAGTTACTATATACCCAACTCCCACACATAACAACTTGTTCTTCCTCACTTCTTACTACTTACTCCTTCATCTTAGTTCTATGCAAACCACAATCAAACCCCTTCTCACAACACAGTCATGATCTCCATCCCCCTCCGTAACAACTTTTTCATCTTCAACTCTTTCGTGATTGTATTGTAAAAAAGGGGTGGATGGGTTGTGATTTGCAAAGACCATGAAAGAGTAAATAGTGGAAGAAAAAAAGGATGAATGAGTTGTTATGTTTGTGAGGTGGGTAGTGACTGTATTATTGATGGAATTGATGAGAGGAAGAGACGGTTGAGGTTGTTTTAGATAATTTTATTTAGGCTTATTTAACATTTTAATCCTTGAACTTAGGTCTTTTTTTGAAATTGGTACTTAAACTTTTTTCCGATGCTTTGGATCCCTGAACTTTGTTAAATTTTTTGAAATGGTCCTTTCGTCGCTTAAGTAATGATATAGCTCACGACATGTTACGTCACTTTCACAATATCGACGAGTGATGTGTTATATAGAGTAATGGGACACTACGTGATTTTTTATTAAAAAAATAATTTCTTTTAAGATTTATCAAAAGATTCGATTCTTTTAAAAATACAATTTTAATTATTTTTAATAAATTTGAATATTTTTAAATTAAAAAAAAATCATGTGGCATCACTTGGTAGGTTACCTATCATTGTGGCGAAGATGACGTGGCATATCCTCAGTCATATCACCACTTAAGTGATAAAAGGACCATTTCCAAAATTTGAGCAAAGTTTAGGGACTTAAAGCAAAAAAAAAATGTTTAAGGACCAATTCCAAAAGAGCACCTAAGTTCAGGGACTAAAAACTTAAATAAGCTTTTTATAAAAATGTGGGGTGGCAAAAGTACAAGGTGGGATAACAAAAAGGTTTAATTATGTCACAAGTCCCTGAAGTTTGAGATACTTTTGTCAGATATTCTTATACTTTTTTTTGTTCAATGTCTGACTCCCCGAAATTACTTCTGGGTTTGTCATATACCCCTACTACTAATTTTGGCCAATTTTGCTTACATATAACATCAGAAGGATCTTATAAATAAGACCGGAGGGAATAATAACAATCAACAAGCATACGAATTTTGTAACAATTTGATTCTGGCCATTTTCACCATTGTTAAAGAGATTGAGTTCTTGAGAAAGGAAGAATAGAGAGGGCACGAGAGAGAAGGAGTCTTGGCTGCCCAATTCTCTGTTTACCTCACATATTGAAAACAATTCATTTATCCACTCATAATCACATTCAAATTATTTCCAGAATAATTTCATGCACTTTCGAATTCCAATCAGCATCACATAAGTGAATTTAAAAAACTCCTATTTATGCTGTTAAGGTTCCAATTGGTAATGAGAGGAGTAGTCCAACAGGTATTTAAACCATATCATATATTATGAGACAGATGATGAGGGACTTCCAACACGCCCCTTCCAACGAAGTCTGCTGGACCAGGCAAAGGGTATCAATTGACCCATAACAAAGGGAAAGAAGTTGGGCTCTGGCTCTGATACCATGTTAAGGTTCCATCTCAAAATCAATTGGCAATAAGAGAAGTACCCCAACAGGTATTTAAACCATGCCATATATTATAAGGCAAACGATGTGAGACTTCCAACATATAAATAGGCACATTACCACATGGCTTAGTTTCTTGTGATATGTTGGTTTCTTACATCAATTCTAATCCACTGATCTTGTGAGTGGGGTATCTTTCTAAAGGATTAGTTTTAGTGAAATTCTTTCCACCATGGAAAGAGAGGACTATTAAAAAAAACTGGGTTTTAAAATCGGTCATTTTAAAGTTGTTTCAAAAAATAATGTTGTGGCAATTTTCAAAATAAAATTTGATTTTTCAAAATCGATCGTTCAATTGACCGATTTTAAAAATAGATTTGAAATCGGTCTTTAATATGATTTTAAAACTTTAGGTGGTGTAATTTTGTTATTAAGATGATAAGTTTTGAAATCATTCATAATTCTTGACTGATTTTAAAAATATTTACACATCTAAAATTCTTTTTTCACGGGTGAGCAAAACTCAAAGCTTAAAACGACACACTTAAAAATAGATTCAAAATTGGTCGTTTGACATTCAATATCGGTCATTTAAAATGACTAACTATGAATGTTAACATTTAAAATCGATCATTTAAAATCGGCCATTTTCAATTTCAAAAATACTTTAAAAATTCTTCGCCTGACCGATTTCAAAACTCTCCACTTTTAACGTTGTAAAGACCCAAATAAATAAACATAATTGTTATGTTTAAGAAAAAATGGATAATTAGTTAAAAATTTGCGGATTACATAAAATGTGAGATAATTTAAACCAACACTATGGACAAAAATACTAGTATTACTTCAGTTCTAATATTGATAGTCGTTGGTTTACATAAAACTTCCATAAACTGAGAATAGTGCTTGAAACTTTAAACAATAAAAATTGCACAGACACTGAGCTATCTACTACATATACTATATATATTGTTGGGTTACCGGCAAGTATACCGAATTGACAAATAATATAGTCAATAAGACCAGATATCGTCCCTCACGTATTGCAAATTGTTCAATTAGTTTCAACCAAAAAGTAGTTAAAAGTGAAATCTATAAGTTTGTAATTAATTAATTGAGATTGAATTGAGATAAAATAAAAACAAAACAGAAAATAAATTAAAAACATAAATTTAATAAAAGTGTTGAGCAATTTAAGAAAACGAGTTAGGAGCATGGTTTCATTGTAGGCGTTGTTTATTTATCATGAATCTCTGTTTTTCCCTAAATCAAGAACAAACTCCTAAGGTAGTAATTACTAGATCCTTCTTGTGCAATTACGGTTTATTATCCATTTTGATAACCCTTAATCCCTTAAGTGATTAAATCATTGAATAACCATTAATTAAGAACAGTGGAATTTATAACAAGTTATATAATTACCCAAAGGTATCCCTACGAGTTGAATAATTATATTGTTTGATTGAAGACCTATTCTAATTCCTAATCTCTCAATTGAAGAATTAGAGATCCAAAACATAGATAGCTACTTCCACGCATAACAGTGAAAATACAATCAAACACTTGATTTAGAAAAGGAAAAACGTCAATTCATGAAATCAATAAACTAATCCATACAAATCCACCAATTCCTAACACGAGGGTTTTAGTTACACATTGAGAAAATAAGAATAAAAACAGTAGAAGAGTAATCCATAATCATAGACAATAGGATTACCGCGAAGAGATCTTCAATCTTCCAATCTTCGATCTTCTTCTCCTCTAAAGCTCTCCAAAATCATGTAATCTCCCTCTCTAAAAGCTGCTAACCTAGTTTCTAATCCTAGAATAAATATATATTTAAAAAAACCTAAGAAAATCCCTTAAAACGCATAAGAAATTGGTCCAACTGGTCCTGGACGGGGTTCGTGTGCCTGGGCGCCCAGGGCCTCACGCCTGGGCACGCAAGTCTGATCAATGGTTCATCTTCGTGGTGCCCACGCTTGGGCGTGTGACACTGGTTCCGGCTCCGTTTCACTCCGTTCTTGCGCCATTTTCAAGGTCCTTTCGCCCTCTTTCCAGTTCCATAATTATTTTCTTCAATTAAGCTCCATAAGTACCTGAAACATACTCAAAAGGATCAAAACGTTCAAGGGATTCTAGACTAATAACAAAATCCTAAAACTATACAAAAAGTCCTAAATTTACAAGAGAAACAAACCCTAGTAAAAGGGAGTCCACTCAAAATATCATATATTATAGACCCAAATCATATATATATATATATATATATATATATATATATAAAGACAACTCAGAGCATAGGTCCTTTCAACTCCAAAAGATATGCATAGTTTTATCTTCCATGATAACACACATCATGAAAGCCTTACTATGCATTGGGTGCAGCTCCATGCACACCAGGATGTGTACCCTCACCTAACAAACAAATAGGGCAGGGGAGTGAGCCAGTGTCATTCGCATACAAATGAATAATTAAATAAACAGGGAATAAACAAACATAAGTAGACAAGTAGCAATTAATATTACATAAGTACATTTACTCAATCACACCAAATTATGATACAATAATGCATGTTTTCTAATGCATGTGCAATGCATATGCTCAAAGCATTCTTCTCGGTGATATTCCACGAATATCATGCACTTAGCAATTTACGTTTATCGAAAACGTACCAAACGATTCCATTCTACGTTTTAACGAAAACATAACGAAACGCTTCTTTACGTTTGACGTCAACGTAACAAACGATTCTAAGTGAGGAAAAGCAACCGGAAGTAAACGTCTTTCACCCGTGTATGTCATCACAACTCATTTGTGTATCCACTCAAGGACTTAGACCATACTAAATACCGTCCTCCGCAGCCAAGATATACCCCTAGAGATCGATAGGATTACCATAGTTCATGCAGAATTATCCCGGGGCAAGTCTACAGAAACTCACCCATCACAGGACCATTCTACCCATGACTAATCCCCGAGGTCAAATTGACGTATCACCATCATGGACCTTATCTCTGCGTATTGTCAATCCGATTTATCAAAACCGAATGTGTCTTTTCCCACCGGCCTATCTTACCATCCTCTTTCACCATGCATGATTGAAAGATAAATAAATCAACATTAGTCCACTCATTATCAAATCTATAATTAACATAAGTGAGTATTAGGTTGATGTCTGTAAAGTAATTTTCATAACTGAAAGCATAGCTAAAAAGTGCTTATTTTTATAGTTAATAAAAAAATGTAATTTTTAACAAGTTTTATAGTGGCTAACCGGTTAGCAATTTTTCTAACCGGTTAGCAATTTTTCTAACCGGTTAGATACTGCAGGATTGCAGTTCTGAATTCTGGTTTACAACACCAAACTAATAACCACTTAATTATTAACCAAGGTGATTGGGGTCTAATATGTGATTTTTTTTGTACCTTTTTTGTCTCTCTTTTACATAGTAAGTGGCTTGTTTCTTGAGTAAATTGGAATATAACAATGAAATTTTATCATTATAAGATTTCTGGAACCTTTTGATGTGTTTGGTTTGTTTTTAGGTATTTAAGCTCTTAAAACAATGATTTTTGCAAAGGAATGAAGAAGGAGAGTTGGTACTTGAATTGGGAAGAAAAAGAGGAAAAAAATGAAGAAAAGTTGACCGTGGCGCCCAGGCGCGGGTCCCACACGCCCAGGCGCGGGCTGGGGTCAACTCTCCAATAATGGGGTGGATTTGGTTGATTTTTTCAGACAGTTGCCCAGGCGCAGGAGTTTCACGCCTAGGCGCGCAAAATGCGAGAAAGTGATATTGTTCGCTGTTTTGACCATAACTTGAGCTAAGCTTATCTAAATGAGGCGATCTAGGTATCATTTTAAAGCTAAGGAAAAGATCTACAACTTTTCAGAAATAGCCTTGTTCAAATTCGTCCATTTTGGGGGTCAAAATCGGTGCCGAAGTTGCTGTCAGACACAAATACGGGATTCTAGAAGGATTTTAATGATAAATTCTATTTGTAAATAAGATTCTTAAAGATTTGTTTATTCTAATAGGATCTTATCATATTATATTCAGATTTAGGATTAGTTTTATTCAAATAAAAATCTTATCACATTAGATTGAAAACCAGGTTAGTTTTTATCTATATAATAATAGAATTAGGATTCATTCAAACAGGAGAGGGAGTTACCATAGTTTTTAGAGAGAAATATTGAGAGAGCTTTCGGGAGGCAAGTTGAAGAATTGCAATTTGTGAATGGAGATTGGGTAATTCCATGTCTCTTATTATGATTTATATCATTCTTCTTTTTTCTTCCTATCTAATTATGTGTAACTAAACTTCTTTTTGGGAACATGTGGATTTGTATGGAACCTTTCAAGTTTTTGTTTAATGAATTAATGTTTTTCCATTAAGTTTCGTGTTTGATTCAGTTTTATTGTTCATCATGAATTTGATATCATTTATGATTTGATAATTCTAATTGAATATGAATATTAATTAGGATTTAGACCTTGAATCAAACAATTCAGTTGCATAGGGATATATTTATGTCTATGAATTGAATAACTATTCAACAATTTTGCTGGAACAATAATTGGTAGATTAGGATTTAAGGCTCTGCATAAGGAATTAAGAGAGATTAAATTACTAAGACACAAAGTTGACTTAAGGAATTAGGTTGCTTTTACCTTTGCAAAATTGGTTCGAAACTTAGGAAATCATTAATTCGTTAGCAATTGCTTTTGGAACCTACAATGAAACATGTCCCCAAATTTTTTCACAACTACTTGTTATTTGTGTTTTTTTTAATTATTTAATTCAGTAAAAAAAACTCTTAATTTAATTTATTCTCAATTTGAGTTTCACTTAATAACTACATTTAGGTGAGAATTGTTTTAATCGATTTTAGTCCTCGTTGGGAACGACATCCCATTTCTACTTTATTACTTGCACGCTCTGGTATACTTGCTGATGGAGGTCAGCCCGAGGAACCAAGGAAACAAAAGGGGGCAAGGAAAGAGGTTACAAGTATTGCACAATATACTGGGAAGAAGAAAGGGATTACTTGATTTTAGACTTATTTTAAGATGAACTTATGAACTTGTAAATTTTAGTTTGTGATTTTTGTTTATTTTTAAGGGTTGTAATAATGGCCTTAGTGCCAAGCAGATTGAATCTTTTTAATAGCTTTTAGTTAATTAGTTTAATGTTTAGATTTTCTTTTAAAGTTGTAACCAGTCCAAGGCAATGAAGATCAACCATGAGGATGGGAATTGAAGAAGAGAATTAGGCCAAGCAAGTGCAACCATGAGGAGTGACAAAATTCAAACCATCAAGGAATCAAGAGGTTGCATCATGAAGAGGGACTCTAACATTAAAAAAGATACGGCCAAGTAATTGCCACCATAAAGTCTTGCGGCCAAGAATGAGCTGCACATGATGAGTTACATATTCACATCAATGGACCACATTTGAATTCATGAAGATTAATTGCCTCCCATAAAAGCTTACAGCCCAAGACTACAAGGAGTTACAAACAAAGCAATTATGAGCCCATAAATTTAATTAAATTTTTCAGTAGCTCAAACATGAGGGCCACGGTTTCCAAAAGAAGAATTAAAGCAGCCATACAATAAGCTACGGGCCTTTAACTCATGGGGGTTACAAGAAAAGCAAGTTATTATCATCTTTGATTGTTGGCCACTCACTCATCAAATGCCAAAAATTACTACGGCTGCTGCAAAGGAAAAAGGAATCAACTCAAACTCATTTAAAAATCCATAAGTTACAAAGAAGGAGATTTAATGGACAAATGATGTTTGTGGCTAACTCTTTAAACCCATTCAAAGTGAGCAGCACGGTTACAAAGGGAAGCTACGGCCAGAAGATTTAAAACCCATTGCTAAGGAAATCAATGTAACAATTTATTAGGAATAAAATTTAGAAGTTACAAGTTGGCCTTAGGAATTATTCGGCCCATTTTAGAACTTAGGCTTACCCATATAATTCTCTATAAATTGAAACTTGGTGAATGAATAAAATAGTTTTGGATTTGGCAAAAACTCACTTCACGTGAAACCTAGAGAGTGATTCTCTAATTTTGGTTGGACGAAGGGATCATTTTGTGAGATGCAAATTGAGTGACCAAGGCTTATCTTTTGAAGATTGTTCAAGAGTGGCGCCTCCCTTCTTGTTATCTTGTTCCTAATTTCAATCACCATTCGGCTTAAGCATCTTTTCTTTTGATTCTTGATCATTCCTTCTTGCAAAACTCAGCTGGTTGAAGAAAGGACTTAAAGTTTTAAGAACAAGAACATTGGAAACATACATCCAATTCCTTGGGTGTATCAATTTGGTAATCAGAGCAAGGCTTTTTGTTGCAACCATTTTATTAAAAAAAAAATCATTCCTGGAATTGTTGCAACAAAAAAAAAATTTCGCTGCAAATTTTCTCGAGTTTATTTTGCATCGCTGTCACGTTGCTTTTGTGTGCACAGTCCTTTTTGCAACAAATTTTTTTATTCGCTGTTTTAAGATTCTCGTTTCGTACAGTGACGTTTTGTGGTTGTCGCTATTGAGTCGTGGTTTTTCCGTCGCTGTTGGCAATTTATTTTTGTCTTCTACATCAGTTTTCTAGATGGATTTTTCCGTCGCTGTTTTCTTATTTTTGCAGCAACCGTGGCTGTTGTTTTTAGGCAAAACTGTCAACAGATTTTAAGCCTTGTTCGTCACAAATTTTTCTGTCCCTAAAAGTTTCTATTTAAAAAAAAATCGTGACAGTTTGTTCTTTTCTTTGGCACGAATTTATTTGTCTCTTTTCTTGTTCTGCTGCAAACCGTAAAAAAAAAAATTTGGGTGCAGTCACTTATTACATCACTTTCTTTAGTTTGTTGGTCTTTATATTTTCCTCGTTATTTTGGTCTATTGATGCAACTTTGTCTTTTTGATTCCAGAGTTGCTAAGTTTGTGTTCTTGTGTTAGGTAGTCTTTTTGGTCTTATTTTTGTGTGTCAAGTGTGTGGGCTTTTCTTTTTTTTAAACCATTTGTGGTTTTCATTTGAGTCTCCAATATTTTTGTTTTGAGTTTTTAGTTGCCTTTGACTCAAGTCTAGAGTATACTTAGGAATTTTTCCTTTTCTTTCTTAAGCCTTTTAATTTTGAGAGTGTTGTCTTGAGCCATGGATAAAAGGGAGTGTCTTAATGAGCAACAAAAGATTTTCTGTGACACACTCACATTAAGCTTACAAGAAATGTGGAGAGACACCTCTAAAGGGTTTTGCAAAAGGATAGATAAATTGGAAGCCAAATTGAATGCTACCAATTTGAAGAGGCGAATGGAAAACAAAGGAGTCAATAAAGAACATGTATCTGTCAGTATGACAAAAATAAAAGACATGAAATGTTTCAGGTGTTCTGGAAGAACCATAGGTCCTATGATTGCCCCACCAAGAAGACTGACCTTATCTCGAAGGATTGTGAAATTCAAAGGGAAGAAAACTCCCAAGAAGGAGCTCTCTTGCATAATCAAAATGAGAAACCTACTAATTCCTTTGCTGATAATACAAATTTTCTTTGCAATGTTAGTCCTAAGGTACCAATGGAGTTAGTGGGACCTTCAAGAAGAAGAACTGAAGTTGGGTTGGTTCTAAGTAGCCCCATGCTAACCACTCCTGACTGGGTGGAACCTCCAAAAGAACCCAAGAAAGCCAGTGCTTACAAAATAACATCTTCTACTTTCTCTTCATATCATATTGAAAAGAAGTATTTGAAGAATGCTCAACCCTTGGAGGAACAGATCAAGTGCAACATTTTCCTATATGGAAAAGAAAGGGAACCCCCAGGCCAAAATATGACAAAATCAACTTCTGAGGACCTGAATTTCTGTGTGATGCCACGTTTGAGTGGAGAAGCACAAAAATCTGGCCACCGTCATTTGCGGTTTGTAAAACAAATTAAATTTTCTGTTGCATTATTTGTTATTAACAAATTGTTTGTCACAGATGTAAGTTCCATGATGAATGTTTTGATAATGACAAAGTGTTTTGAACAAGCTATCATGTGATGATCAAGTTCAAGTTCAACAAGCAACAACAAACATCAAGTGAAGAAGAGAGAACAAGCTCATGAAGACTTAAGTTTGAGTGTAATTGTTTTTGTTTTATCTTTTGCCTCTCAAGCTTCATAGGTTTTCATTTGGGTAGTTTGTTTAGAGGGTAGTGAATCTCATTCATAAGTCATGATTTAATCATAATTTGAGTTTTTACTTAATCTAGAATCAATAGGTGGCTTAAAGGTTTTAAAGGAAAGGTTGGGTTTTGAGAAAACAAGTTTTAAACAAGTGCAGTATAGTTTTACTCGAGTATGAGTTGGTTTAATCGAGTACTACTCGAGTATGCTGCAATCTACTCGAGTAGATACTGCAGAACTGATTTTTAAAATACGATTTTTACTTCTCAAAATCAGTTTTCAAGTGCTACAACTTTTGGGTATTCTATAAAAACCTTTTCCTAATCTTTGTGATCATCTAGAATCATTTTCATACAAGTTTTACAAGAATCAAGCCACTCTATTCTCTCTCAATTTCAAAGATCAAAGCTTTTCTATTTTCATATTGTTTGATCAAGAACCTTTGAATCTCTTGTGTGATTTGTCATAGCTATTGATTGAGATTCATTAGGATTGTTATGTGTATTCATTGAGTTGTAATCTTTTCAATAAGGCAAGCCACTACAACAAACAAGAAGCCTTGGTGTGTCGATTATCATCAAGCAAAGTTCAAGCAATTGAAGAAAGTCTTGGTTGTGAATCAAGCAAGGAGAAGCCTTGATGTGTGGATTATCATCAAGCAATTGAAGACTTGTTGTGTCGATTATCAACAAGGGGTAGAGGTTAGATTAGAGAGAAGATCAATAGGATTACAAGGCAAGGGTGTCGGTTATCTCTTGTAGGCTAGCAAGAAGGAAGTCTTGTGAGGCAATCACTTGTAATTTGAGAACTCTAATTCCTCATAGTGAAGAAGCTCTCTTGGTTGAAGAGGGGACTGGATGTAGCTTTCAAGCGGATGAAAGTGAACCAGGATAAATCACTGTGTCGTATCTCTAAACCCTTACTCTTTATATTCAAGTCATTTGATTGCGTTCTTGGTTGAAAACCTAGAAAGATTGATTTTCATAATTGATTGAATTGAATCTTTAATTGTTCAAATTGATAAAGGGAAAATCATTTTCATAACTAGGTTAATCAATAAGAATATAGGTGTTAATCATCTCCGTTGAATCTCTGATCTTTCATGTGAATTGATTGATTTTCGTATGCGAATGAAAACTTGATTTTTCTGGTTTCTGTCAGATATACTCGAGTAAACGAGTCTTTAATCGAGTACTACTCGAGTACTCTGAAATCTACTCGAGTAAACCTGAGAGTTTTTGGAAAAAATATTTTGTTTTGATTGTTTCGATTTGTTTCGTTCGAAAATCTTTCAAGGTAGCTTAGACACCTATTCAACCCCCGTTCTAGGTGTATTCCTAGGGTTCCTTTGTCTCTCCAACCACCAATTGCGGTTTCCTCAATTGGTATCAGAGCTCGGTCGAAAGACACGAGCATAAGAGCTTTTTCGTAAAGATCCTAGTTAAGTAACCGCAATGGGTTCTACGAATCCCTTTGGTGGTGAAGGTGCTTCAATAAGTCGTCCTCCATTGTTTACCGGAGAAGGCTATGCATATTGGAAAGTTAGAATGAAAATCTTTATCCAAGCCATAGATAGTGAAATTTGGAAAGTAGTTGAAAAAGGTCCTCATATCCCCTCTAGTTTAGTTGAAGGTGTAGAACAATTGATCCCCGAGGATAAGTGGAAGGATGATGATAGAAAGAAAGTTCAATATGATTATAAAGCAAAGAATATCATTACCTCCGCTTTATCCTATGACGAGTTCTTTAGAGTTTCTCAATGTTCTAGTGCTAAGGAAATGTGGGACACTTTACAAGTGACTCATGAAGGAACTAGTGAGGTTAGGAGAGCTAGATTGAATGCTTTAATGCGTGATTATGAATTGTTTCAAATGCTTCCAAATGAATCTATTAATGATATGCAAAAGCTTTTTACTCATATTATTAACCATTTACTTGCTCTTGGTAAGACTTTCTTACAAGGTGAACTTTCTAACAAAGTGTTGAGATGTTTAGACAGGAATTGGCAACCAAAAGTAACGGCTATTGTTGAATCTAAGAATTTGGATGCTATGGATCTAGCAACACTCTTTGGAAAGCTTCAAGAAAATGAAATGGAGCTTGGACGATTAAGTATCAATGAAGAGTCGGATAAGAACAAAGAAAGAAAGGGACTTGCTCTTAAAGTTAATAGATCATATAAAAAGAAAGAGAGTTCCGATGATGATGATGATAGTGAAGATTCCGATTCGGATGTTGATGAAAAATACATGAAACTTTTGCTAAGGAAGTTTGACAAGTTTCTAAGGAGAAAAGGAAGGTTGAACAAAGACAAACGTAAAGAGAAGGATTCCCCACACTACAAGACCAAGACATCAAAAGAAGGTGTAGTTTGCCATGAATGTGGAAAACCCGGACATCTCAAGTACTCATGCTCTAGGTATCTCAAGAAGAAGGAGAAAGACAAGAAAAATTCTAAATCTAAAAGAGCATACATAGTTTGGGATAGTGATGAAGATAACAAGAAAAGCACATCGAGTAGTTCTTCAGATAATGAAGAAGCCGCTTGTCTCAACTTGATAACTCTAGTAGATGATGAAGAACAAAGTTCAAATGATGAATCAAGTGAACAAAGCGAGGATAGCAATGTAAGTCTTACTAAATCCGAAATTTCTTCTAAATATGAATTGTTATATAATGCTTATGAAGAAATGCATGAACAACTTGAAAAACTAGCTTTGAAAAACATTGAAAGAAAGAAGCTCATTTTGAAACATCAAAAAGAGATTTTAGATCTTCAAAAACAAGTTGATGAGCTTAATCTTGAAAATGAAACTCTTGATCTTATATATGCTAGTTCTTCTTGTGATTGTGCTAGTAGAGTGAATATTGTGGTTGATTGTGAGAATTGCAAGTTGCTTAAAAGTGAAAATGCTATTTTGAAAAATAAGCTTGCAAGTTTCACAAGTGGTGATATTAGATTGCGCACATTGTTAAATTTTCAAAGAGAAAATTCAAACAAGTTTGGTTTGGGTTATACTAATGCTAAGAGTAAATCTCATAGAAATGTTGTTGATTTTTCTAAAGTTGATTTTTCAAATGCACCAACATGTTTCTATTGTGGTACTCATGGACATACTTCAAATGTGTGTTATATTAAAGTGCATGGTATACCTAAAGGAGATTTTGTTTGGATGAAAAAGGGTGAAAGTCCCTAAACTAACAAAAATGGATCCAAAACCATTTGGATACCAAAAAGCAAAGCATGATTGTTTTGTAGGTATGATTGAAGAGCAAAGAGAGCTTACAAGTGTTATTCATATTTGCATCTTCAATTGGTATCAAAAGAAGTCCTACAATATGGTACAAATGTTATGGTTAGATTGTTATGGTATCTTCTCAATTGGTATTACTTTTCTAAATGTTTAATTAATTCAATTTGTATCATTGAGAGATCATTAGTTGATTATCATGCTTTTGTGATCATTGATACTTCTTTACAATTGATATCTTCTTTGTTAAGTGATATTATGATCTTTTTAGTTCTCAATTGGTATCATATTTCATTGTTATATTCTCTTGCCAATTGATATCACATTTCAAAGTATAGTTCTAATGTATTTGTTCAATTGGTATCAATGTTGTAAAGAAATGATCATTGATTTCTTACCTTGGCTTAGATGTTATATTTCAATTGGTATATATTGTTTTGAATTGAATGGAATGTTTCTCAAAGGTGGAGAAATGATTGTTGGAGAATTAATATGATTTTTAGATGTTTGTTTGGAGAAAGGTTGTTTTTGTTGTTTTTATGTAGGTTGAGCAAAGTTGTTGAAGATAGGGGGAGAATCAAGCTTCTATCAATTGGATTTCAAATATCAAATGCATTGATTAAGGGGGAGCAAGTTTCTCACCAAGTGATCAAATTGTTAAAGCATCAACAACTTCAATCAAATTCAAAACATGGTTTGTCATTTTCAAAAAGGGGGAGATTGTAAGTTCCATGATGAATGTTTTGATAATGACGAAGTGTTTTGAACAAGCTATCATGTGATGATCAAGTTCAAGTTCAACAAGCAACAACAAACATCAAGTGAAGAAGAGAGAACAAGCTCATGAAGACTTAAGTTTGAGTGTAATTGTTTTTGTTTTATATTTTGCCTCTCAAGCTTCATAGGTTTTCATTTGGGTAGTTTGTTTACAGGGTAGTGAATCTCATTCATAAGTCATGATTTAATCATAATTTGAGTTTTTACTTAACCTAGAATCAATAGGTGGCTTAAAGGTTTTAAAGGAAAGGTTGGGTTTTGATAAAACAAGTTTTAAACAAGTGCAGTATAGTTTTACTCGAGTATGAGTTGGTTTAATCGAGTACTACTCGAGTATGCTGCAATCTACTCGAGTAGATACTGCAGAACTGATTTTTAAAATACGATTTTTACTTCTCAAAATCAGTTTTCAAGTGCTACAACTTTTGGGTATTCTATAAAAACCTTTTCCTAATCTTTGTGATCATCTAGAATCATTTTCATACAAGTTTTACAAGAATCAAGCCACTCTATTCTCTCTCAATTTCAAAGATCAAAGCTTTTCTATTTTCATATTGTTTGATCAAGAACCTTTGAATCTCTTGTGTGATTTGTCATAGCTATTGATTGAGATTCATTAGGATTGTTATGTGTATTCATTGAGTTGTAATCTTTGCAATAAGGCAAGCCACTACAACAAACAAGAAGCCTTGGTGTGTCGATTATCATCAAGCAAAGTTCAAGCAATTGAAGAAAGTCTTGGTTGTGAATCAAGCAAGGAGAAGCCTTGATGTGTGGATTATCATCAAGCAATTGAAGACTTGTTGTGCCGATTATCAACAAGGGGTAGAGGTTAGATTAGAGATAAGATCAATAGGATTACAAGGCAAGGGTGTCAGTTATCTCTTGTAGGCTAGCAAGAAGGAAGTCTTGTGAGGCAATCACTTGTAATTTGAGAACTCTAATTCCTCATAGTGAAGAAGCTCTCTTGGTTGAAGAGGGGACTTGATGTATCTTTCAAGCGGATGAAAGTGAACCAGGATAAACCACTGTGTCGTATCTCTAAACCCTTACTCTTTATATTCAAGTCATTTGATTGCGTTCTTGGTTGAAAACCTAGAAAGATTGATTTTCATAATTGATTGAATTGAATCTTTAATTGTTCAAATTGATAAAGGGAAAATCATTTTCATAACTAGGTTAATCAATAAGAATATAGGTGTTAATCATCTCCGTTGAATCTTTGATCTTTCATGTGAATTGATTGATTTTCGTATGCGAATGAAAACTTGATTTTTCTGGTTTCTGTCAGATATACTCGAGTAAACGAGTCTTTAATCGAGTACTACTCGAGTACTCTGAAATCTACTCGAGTAAACCTGAGAGTTTTTGGAAAAAATATTTTGTTTTGATTGTTTCGATTTGTTTCGTTCGAAAATCTTTCAAGGTAGCTTAGACACCTATTCAACCCCCCTTCTAGATGTATTCCTAGGGTTCCTTTGTCTCTCCAACCACCAATTGCGGTTTCCTCAACAGATCACTCACAGGATTTGAGGTCAAATCCTCCCCAAGAGGGAGGGAATGATGGAGGTCAGCCCGAGGAACCAAGGAAACAAAAGGGGTCAAGGAAAGAGGTTACAAGTATTGCACAATATACTGGGAAGAAGAAAGGGATTACTTGATTTTAGACTTATTTTAAGATGAACTTATGAACTTGTAAATTTTAGTTTGTGATTTTTGTTTATTTTTAAGGGTTGTAATAATGGCCTTAGTGCCAAGCAGATTGAATCTTTTTAATAGCTTTTAGTTAATTAGTTTGATGTTTAGATTTTCTTTTAAAGTTGCAACCAGTCCAAGGCAATGAAGATCAACCATGAGGATGGGAATTGAAGAAGAGAATTAGGCCAAGCAAGTGCAACCATGAGGAGTGACAAAATTCAAACCATCAAGGAATCAAGAGGTTGCATCATGAAGAGGGACTCTAACATTAAAAAAGATACGGCCAAGTAATTGCCACCAAAAAGTCTTGCGGCCAAGAATGAGCTGCACATGATGAGTTACATATTCACATCAATGGGCCACATTTGAATTCATGAAGATTAATTGCCTCCCATAAAAGCTTACAACCCAAGACTACAAGGAGTTACAAACAAAGCAATTATGAGCCCATAAATTTAATTAAATTTTTCAGCAGCTCAAACATGAGGGCCACAGTTTCCAAAAGAAGAATTAAAGCAGCCATACAATAAGCTACGGGCCTTTAACTCATGGGGGTTACAAGAAAAGCAAGTTATTATCATCTTTGAATGTTGGCCACTCACTCATCAAATGCCAAAATTACTACGGCTGCTGCAAAGGAAAAAGGAATCAACTCAAACTCATTTAAAAATCCATAAGTTACAAAGAAGGAGATTTAATGGACAAATGATGTTTGTGGCTAACTCTTTAAACCCATTCAAAGTGAGCAGCACGGTTACAAAGGAAAGCTACGGCCAAAAGATTTAAAACCCATTGCTAAGGAAATCAATGTAACAATTTATTAGGAATAAAATTTAGAAGTTACAAGTTGGCCTTAGGAATTATTCGGCCCATTTTAGAACTTAGGCTTACCCATGTAATTCTCTATAAATTGAAACTTGGTGAATGAATAAAATAGTTTTGGATTTGGCAAAAACTCACTTCACGTGAAACCTAGAGAGTGATTCTCTAATTTTGGTTGGACGAAGGGCTCATTTTGTGAGATGCAAATTGAGTGACCAAGACTTATCTTTTGAAGATTGTTCAAGAGTGGCGCCTCCCTTCTTGTTATCTTGTTCCTAATTTCAATCACCATTCGACTTAAGCATCTTTTCTTTTGATTCTTGATCATTCCTTCTTGCAAAACTCAGCTGGTTGAAGAAAGGACTTAAAGTTTTAAGAACAAGAACATTGGAAACATACATCCAATTCCTTGGGTGTATCACTTGCCAGAATCCCAACACAAGGCAGTCTTATACAGAGATCAAATAGACATATTTAAACATGTTAAACATATAATCATCATCAACTTGGCATGGTTTAACACATCATTCATCAAATATGCATAAAATCACATATCGGTCACTTAACATGGCAAAATCAAATGCAAGACCAAAAAGCTTGATTTCAGACTTCCTTTAGCTCATATTCAGATATTAAAGCTTGCTCAAAAAGGTTTTAGAGATTAGTTTGACCTCCAAGTCAAAATCCCATTTCAAAGTTACTTTGCCCTTGAGCTTGTAAAGCTCATCTACATTCCAAGTCTATAAACTATCATTCTAGCGAAATGAATAGCTCCTCCCATACCTTAGGATTATGTTTGATGAGATTTAACACTGGTTCTTTGAGAGATCCACATAAACCACAAGCTCTGATCTCATCCAACACGTTTTTGATAGGGGTTAAAAACTAGAGGATTTGATGCATGAAAGAGACACAAAATTTGGGGAAAATAGTTAGAAGTTGTTCTTCGTAACATGCACTAAGGAATTAAATAGATTTGAGGTCAATAGAGTGCATGTGCTTACTTAGATTGAAGCCCAAAGTGAGCTCCAGGAGGAATCAGATTATGCAGAAACAGACTTGAACTCCTCTCCTTCACAGGTTTCGTTCTCCTTGCTCACACACCCTCAACTCACGATTTTTATATCAATGTAAAGCCCTTGATTCAAGATTTACAACAGCGTATCACTCAAACTCTAACTCTCAGAGACCAAAGAGAATCGAAGGGATGAACACAGGTATGGAAGAACAGAGCTTCAACACAACAATGGCCAAATGAATCTAAAATTCGTCCAAGTTCCTCAATTTATAGACAAATCAAAGTGCTATGCATCAAGACATGTTGATTCCACTGAGTTTAGAGTGGGATTCGTGGCGATTTCTGGGTTAAACCAAGTGAATACTCATCAAACGCACTGACCCTAAGTTCTGGGTTCATCGTCTAACCGGTCACAAGGCATGGCTAACCGGTTAGATACTGGTTAATTTCAATATTTTCCTTTGTCTCCAAAAACTCTTCTAATATTGCAATTAAGTCCCAAAACAAGGACTAAATTGAATAAATTATATTTTCACCTAAATTAAAAATATTTTTCATATATTTTAATTAATAAAATATAATTTTATCAAAACACAAACAAAGCAAATATTATATAATAACTATATAATATTATTCTAAATCGGGGATTAAAATTAGGAGGGTTACATTTCTCCCCCACTTACCGGAATTTCGTCCCCGAAATTCAAGTATATTAAAACAACTCAGGGTATTCTCGACGCATCCGATCCTCGAGTTCCCAATTCGTTTCAAACACATTACCGCGCTTCCAAACAACCCTAACTAACGGAAGCTCTTTCCCCTAAGCTGCTTTATTCTTCGATCTTCAATTTGCACCAGACCGATCTCGAATGTGAGATTCTCCTTGAGAGGAAGAATATCAGGTTGAATCTAGATCACTATTTCAGGGTCATGAACATACTTCCGGAGTGGCAAAACATGGAACACATCATGAAGGTTTGAAAGAGAAGGGGGTAGAGCGATTTGGTAAGCAACTGGGCCAATACGCTTAAGGATATGGTAAGGTCCAACAAATCTAGGGGAAAGCTTCTTCAGCTTGACTGCTCGACCAATTCCCTTTGTTGGTACTGCCTTGAGAAACACATGATCGCCTTCTTGAAATTCCAAGGGATTCCTTCTTCGATCTGCTTGACTTTTCTGATGACTCTGGGCAACTTTCATCTTATCTTGAATCATTTTGATCTTCTCTGTTGTTTCTTGAACAATGTCAGGACCAATGATCAAGTTCTCCCCCACTTGGAACCAACATAGTGGGGTTTGGCACTTTCTTCCATACAACACTTCAAATGGTGCCATTCCAATACTAACATGGTAGCTGTTGTTGTATGTGAATTCCATTAATGGCAACAACTTCTCCCAACTCCCGTGATATTCTAAAACACAAACTGAATGGTTCTCTTTGACTGTCCATCGGTTTTGGGGATGATATGTCGAGCTCAATCTTAACTTAGTTCCCATAGCCTGATGCAAGCTTTGCCACAATCTTGAAGTAAACCTTGGGTCACGATCAGAGATGATGCTTGAAGGTATGTCATGCAGGCGAACAACTTCTTTGATATAAAGTTGAGTCAACTTCTCTAGTGAGTAACGCATGTTTACCGGAATGAAATGCGCTGACTTGGACAATCTGTCTATGATTACCCAAATAGCTTCATGATCGGACGAATTTCTAGGCAATCCAGACACAAAATCCATAGAAATGTTGTCCCACTTTCATTGAGGAATATCCAAGGGTTGCAATTCTCCACCCGGTTTCTTATGCTCAATTTTTGTCTTCTGACAAATCAGGCAATATGCGACATAAGAAGCTACATCATTCTTAAACCCCGAGCACCAAAATAACTTCCTTAGGTCTTGATACATCTTAGTTGACCCTGGATGAATACTCATCTTGCTTTTATGTGCGTCATCCAAAATCACCCTTCTTAACTGTGAGTCGGTTGGAATGCAAATTCTTCCCCGAAAACGAAGAATTCCATTCGCTCCAACTTGAAAGTCTGGTTCTTTTCCTTCAGCCACTGGTCTCTTTTTCTCTTGAAGCTCCATGTCTCTTCATTGCATTTCACCAATCTGAGTTAAGAACTCACTCGTGATCTGCAACATTCCCAATTTAATACTCCTTTCTTCTACTTGCATCGCCAAACTCAAATCTCTGAATTCTTCAATTAGTGCGATCTCTCTGACCATCATGGCTTTCACATGCAGAGTCTTCCGACTTAAAGCATCTACCACAACATTCGCCTTACCGGGATGATAACGAAGTTCGAAATCATAATCCTTTAGGAACTTCATCCAACGACGCTGCCTCATATTGAGTTCTTTCTGATCAAAGAGATACTTCAAACTCTTATGATCACTGAACACTTGAAAGGTGGTTACATACAAATAGTGTCTCCAAATTTATAGAGCAAACACTATTGCAGCTAATTCCAAGTCATGAGTGGGGTAATTCTCTTCGTGCGTCTTCAACTGCCTTGATGCATACGCAACTACTTTGCCTTCTTGCATTAATACGCATCCTAATCAATGTTTTGACGCATCACAAAATACATCAAAAGTTTTATGAGGATCAGGTAGTATTAGCACAGGGGATGATGTCAATCTTTCTTTCAAGATTTGGAAACTATCCTCACACTTCTTGTCCCATACGAAAGATTGTTCCTTGTGAGTTAATCGCGTCATAGGAAGAGCGATCTTCGAGAATCCTTCAATAAACCTTAGTTGGGTCCACTGAAATCCTTCATTGAAATTATAGTATCCAGCTAAACCCAAGAAACTACGAATCTCAGTAACCGACTTGGGTCTTTCCCATTTCAACACAGCATTAATCTTAGTTGGGTCCACTGAAATTCCTTCTTTTGTAATTATATGCCCCAAGAAATTAACCTTCTCCATCCAAAATTCACACTTCGAAAGTTTGGCATATAATTGTTTCTCCTTCAACACTTCTAGCACTAGATGAAGGTGAATTGCATGCTCTTCCGGACTCTTCGAGTAAATTAGTATGTCATCTATGAATACCACTATGAAAGAATCCAAATAGGGTCTAAAGATTCTATTCATATAGTCCATGAATATAGCAGGAGCATTGGTTAATCCGAACGACATTACTACATATTCATAATGTCCGTAACGGGATCTAAACGCAGTTTTTGGAATATCCTCTTCTCTAACTCGAATCTGATTATAGCCTGATCTCAGATCGATCTTTGAAAATACTACAGCTCCTCGAACTTTATCCATTAGATCATCAATTCTTGACAATGGATACTTGTTCTTTATGGTAACCTTATTTAACTGCCGGTAATCCACACACATTCTCATACTTCCATCTTTTTTCTTTACAAACAATACTGGTGCTCCCCACGGAGAAACACTTGGTCTAATGAACTGTTTTTGTAATAAATCCTCTATCTGCTTCTTCAGTTCAGCCACTTTTGGAGGTATCATCCGATAAGGTGCAATGGAAGTAGGACCTGTTCAGGGAATTAATTCTATACCAAACTCGATTTCGCGCTGGGGCGACAATCCCGGAACTTCGTCAGGAAAGACATCAGGAAAATCTCTGACTACAGGGACGTCTTCAATCTTCACCTCCTTCTCAACATTTGCAGAGAACAAACATGCATGCTCTTCGATTTCAGGATGCAAAGGTTGCAAGTCTCTATAGATAATGGTCTTTCTATCACAATCAATGATCACTTGGTTTTTAGACATCCAGTCCATCCCCAAGATGACATTTAATTGTGATAAAGGCAAACAGATGAGATTTACTTTGGTTATACGGTCTAATACCTTGATCGAACAGTTGAGGCAAGCTTTTGAGGTAACTACGGTAGGGTTGGTAGGGGTAGATACCTCAAGTTTATAGGGTATATTGGTTATGGTTAACTCTAGTCGATTAACACACTCATATGAAACAAATGAATGTATTGCTCCAGAATCAAATAAAATTTGGCAAGGTTAATCATTTAAAAGAAAATTACCTTGAACAAGATTTTCGGACTGGTTGGCTTCAACTCCACTGAGAGTAAAAACTCTTCCATAGCTAGTGGGTTTATTTCCTGAACTCCCATACTCTAATTTCTTTGGTTCCTTGCACTGCCGGTAGATGTGACCAGGCTTTCCACAGTTGAAACAAGTAAGGGTCTTCAAAGTCCAACAAGTAGTCCCTGAGTGATGACGCTTGTACTTGTCACACCAAGGGAGTGAACCTTTAGCCTCTGCTTCATTCTTCACTTTTCCTTTTAGAGTATAAGGCCCTTTTCCACGATGATCCTTTCCTCTATGACGTTGAGGCCTGAAACCTTGTTGACTCCTCTTGGCCTGAATAGACTCCTCTTCAGCTTTCTTATCTTCTTCATATACTCTGCATTTATTCACCAGAGGTGGAAAACTTTGAATATCTTGATATCCGAAAGTAGACTTTAAATCAGGTCTCAATACGTCTTCAAACTTAATACACTTCGACCGCTCATCAGGGTTTTGATGATAGTATGGTGAATACTTGCTTAGCTCTTCAAACATAGCAGCATACTGTCCTACAGTCATGTCCCCTTGAGTTAATTTAAGAAAATCAATTTATTTCTTCCTTCTTATGTCTTCTGGAAAATACCTTTCAAAGAACTTCTCCACGAAGGTATTCCAGGTTACTATCCTTCCTTCAGCAACCAAAAGCTGAGTCGTATGACTCCACCAATCCTCAACTTCATCCACCAAAACATAAGTAGCAAAACTCACCTTCTGACTATCACTACAATTCATCGTTCTGAAAATCTTTTCTAATTCCCGAATCCACTTTTGTGCTTCATCGGGATGATGACCTCCTCTGAACTTGGGTGGATCACATTGACGAAATTCTGAAATACCTTGAAATTCAGCCGGAGCAGCATTACGTTGAGGTTGAGGTTCTACAGGATGTCGCTGCATATTCTCGAAAAACATTGAAATTCGATCCAATGCTTCAGCAATACGAGCATTATTTCTAGCAGCCATAGTCTACCTTCACTATGAACTAGGTTATTTAAAGCCTTGAAAAGGCTAAAAACTACTTTTGGATAGACATGTGCGCCTGGTTAGTATGTAAGGCCATACTCCAAGGCCGAGAGTCAGGACCTTTGCTCTGATACCATAAATGTAACGACCCAAATAAATAAACATAATTGTTATGTTTTAAAAAATGGATAATTAGTTAAAAATTTGTGGATTACGTAAAATGTGAGATAATTTAAGCCAACACTATGGACAAAAATACTAGTATTACTTCAGTTCTCAAAACGATAGTCGTTGGTTTACATAAAACTTCCATAAACTGAGAATAGTGCTTGAAACTTTAAGCATTAAATAAAAATTGTACAGACTCTGAGCTATCTACTACATATACTATATATATATAAAGACAACTCAGAGCATAGGTCCTTTCAACTCCAAAAGATATGCATAGCTTTATCTTCCATGAAACACACATCACGAAAGCCTCACTATGCATCGGGTGCAGCTCCATGCACACCAGGACGTGTACCCTCCCCTAACAAACAAATAGGGCAGGGGAGTGAGCCAGTGTCATTCGCATACAAATGAATAATTAAATAAAAAGGGAATAAACAAACACAAGTAGACAAGTAGCAATTAATATTACATAAGTTCATTTACTCAATCACACCAAATTATGATACAATGATGCATGTTTTCTAATGCATGTGCAATGCATATGCTCAAAGCATTCTTCTCGGTGATATTCCACTAATATCATGCACTTAGCAATTTACATTTATCGAAAACGTACCAAACGATTCCATTCTACGTTTTAACGAAAACGTAACACAACGCTTCATTACGTTTGACGTCAACTTAACAAACGATTCTAAGTGAGGAAAAGCAACCGGGAGTAAACGTCTTTCATCCGTGTATGTCATCACAACTTATTTGTGTATTCACTCAGGGACTTAGACCATACTAAAGATCGTCCTCCGCAACCAAGATATACCCCTAGAGATCGATAGGAATACCATAGTTCATGCAGAATTATCCCGGGTCAAGTCTGTAGAAACTCACCCATCACAGGACCATTCTACCCATGACTAATCCCCACGGTCAAATTGACGTTTCACCGTCAGGGACCTAATCTCTGCGTATTCTCAATCCGATTAATCAAAACCGATTGTGTCTTTTCCCACTGGCCTATCTTACCATCCTCTTTCACCATGCATGATTGTAAGATAAACAAATCAACATTAGTCTGCTCATTATCAAATCTATAATTAACATAAGTGAGTATTAGGTTGATGTCTGTAACGTAATTTTCAGAACTGAAAGCATAGCTAAAAAGTGCTTATTTTTATAGCTAATAAAAAAAATGTAGTTTTTAACAAATTTTACAGTGGCTAACCGGTTAGATACTGCAGGATTGCAGTTCTGAAATCTGGTTTACAACACAAAACTAATAACCACATAATTATTAACCAAGGCAGTCTTATGCAGAGATCAAATAGACATATTTGAACATGTTAAACATATAATCATCATCAACTTGGCATGGTTTAACACATCATTCATCAAATATGCGTAAAATCACATATCGGTCACTTAACATGGCAAAATCATATACAAGACCAAAAAGCTTGATTTCAGACTTCCTTTAGCTCATATTCAGATATTAAAGCTTGCTCAAAAAGGTTTTAGAGCTTAGTTTGACCTCCAAGTCAAAATCCCATTTCAAAGTTACTTTGTCCTTGAGCTTGTAAAGCTCATCTACATTCTAAGTCTATAAACTATCATTCTAGCGAAATGAATAGCTCCTCTCATACCTTAGGATTGTGTTTGATGAGATTTAACACTGGTTCTTTGAGAGATCCACATAAACCACAAGCTCTGATCTCAGCCAACACGTTTTTGACAGGGGTTAAAAACTAGAGGATTTGATGCATGAAAGAGACACAAAATTTGGGAAAAATAGTTAGAAGTTGTTCTTTGTAACATGCACTACGGAACTAAACAAATTTGAGGTCAAAAGAGTGCATGTGCTTACTTAGATTGAAGCCCAAAGTGAGCTCCAGGAATCAGATTCTGCAGAAACAGACTTGAACTCCTCTCCTTCACAGGTTTCGTTCTCCTTGCTCACACACCCTCAACTCACGATTTTTATGTCAATGTAAAGCCCTTGATTCAAGCTTTACAACGGCGTATCACTCAAACTATAACTCTTAGAGACCAAAGAAAATCGAAGGGATGAACACAGGTAAGGAATAATAGAGCATCAACACAACAATGGCCAAATGAATATGAAATTCATCCAAGTTCCTCAATTTATAGACAAATCAAAGTGTCATGCATCAAGACACGTTGCTTCCATTGAGTTTAGAGTGGGATTCGTGGCGATTTCTGGGTTAAACCAAGTGATTACTCATCAAACGCACTGACCCTAAGTTCTAGGTTCATCGTCTAACCGGTTACAAGGCATGGCTAACCAGTTAGATACTGGTTAATTTCAAAAATTAAGATTTTATTTTCCTTTTTCTCCAACAACTCTTCTAATATTGCAATTAGGTCCCAAAATAAGGACTAAATTGAAAAACTTATATTTTCACCTAAAATAAAAATATTTTTCATATATTTTAATTAATAAAATATAATTTTATCAAAACACAAACAAAGCAAATATTTTATAATAAATATATAATATTATTCTAATTCGGGAATTAAAATTAGAGGTGTTACAAACGTCAACAGTTTCTAAATTGTTGTCGTTGTCGATTTTAAAAGTCCATTTTAACCCTTTTTAAAAGTCTCTTTTCCACCGGTGGATATATAAGAGGGGAGAGAGATAGAGATTGAAGATGAAGTAAGGTCGAAAATGAATCGGTGCAGGGATCGATTTGTCCAATTCAGAGACTAATTTTGTTGGTTCAAAGACCAATTTGCCTAGTTCAATCACGTGCAAACCTATTTTGGTTATTTTATCGTTCATGATCAAATATGAATTTTTCCTATCAAATCTTATAAATTAGAACTATTAACTTTGGTATGAGCGTATAATCAAAATTTTAATATTGATTTTTTCAAAATATTGTTAGCTTACTATTCTAACTTATAAAATGTTATTAGCTAGTGATAATATTTTGAAAAAAGGTAAATTGAGAAAACACTTTGATAATTTTTTTTAAAAGAATACATATAAAACTTATTAGTAATAATTTTTTTAAAATATTACAAATTATCACTAATATGTTTTTTTAGTTACAATTGGAAGGTAATAATTTTTTTGGAAAAATTCAAATTTTGATAATATTCTCGTACCAAAATTAATAGCTATGATTTGTAAACATCTAATATGGACAATTCATATTTGATTATGAAATGAGAAGAATTTGTTTCCCTAGCTAAATTTTTATTATGTATAAAATAATTAAAATTAATATATCATTATTTTTGTGTGAAGAAATAGACTAAAATAAATAAAAAAATAAGTAAGTGATAATGTGGTAACAATAATATAATGCACATGAGTGCAAAATGTAACAGTTAAAATCACGTTATGCCTGGTGTAAATTACCCCTTTTTTTTAAAAAAAAAATAATAATTAAAGGAGCCACCCAGTCACATGCATATCACCTTATGGCTCATGAAACGTACGCCTTCAAGCATCACGTAATTAGTCACTCATATAGGAACTTGTTGCACACCATTAGGATGGTGTTACAAGAGGAAAATGATAAGCAGGTATACTTCCAAAACTACAATGCTGGGTGGATCAGGTTTTTCTCCATTAAATTTTGGCTAGAAATCCTGAGAGAACCATAATACACGCTTCTAAAAGTCTAACGAGAATGAAATTACGCGTTTATAAAATTTCAAAACTAAACTATAAATGGCCAAAAATTGGAAGAGTTAAAATGAAGTTTTTCTCAACTTTGTTCTACCATTATGTACGTTTATAAAATTGATGTGACAGGTAGAAGCAACATAACAAACTTTTTAATTCAACTTATGCACATCACCAAGGTGGGCGTGATTTGTGATCAAGAAAAATAATTAAAAATGTCTTGCATAGCTGGTTCCACACTACTACTTATTGGTCAACCACTTTTTAGAGAGAAAAAGTAGTTATAATTTAACTAGAAGAAATGAAGAATAACGTGGTGCGGGCGAGGTCGGTACAGAGAACTATCCTAGTAAGTAGTAGCATATGGCACTCAATATATGTGCTTGGGATCGGAACGTGAAATAATCTACGTACAAAAAAAGCCAAGTGTCCATGTTTCAAGACTAAGAAGCATATTCTATATTGCTAAATGGTTATTCTTAGATCCAAATCGCAGAATGTTTATGTGTATAATTCCCTAATGTTCGCTGGCATGGCCTGGCCAGACTTTTCGGTCCATGACAATAACCAGTAAGTCGAGTACTCAGTCCCCACACGTTCTTAAATAAAACACATATAATAATGAAAAATGATTGATCAATTTCATATACCATATTTTTCTTTCAATTTCATGGAGCCCATTACCCTCCAAGTGTGGTATGTATTTCCATGCACCTTCAATCATGAAATTAAAATTATACCCTTTTCTTTCATCACTTCATAATTAATCAATCACTTTCTTTGTGATTTCTATTACTTCAGTCTTATTAATTTAATTTACATGTTTAATTATGTTTATTTGATTTTAATTAGCAAAATCTTATTTTTTTCTAATTACTTAATTATATCTTTTTTAAAATTTTTATTATATATCTTAGAGTATGCCTTAAGATTTTACGAACGCTTACATAAGTTAAAAATTATTCATCAACGGAATCCTCACATTAATAATGGCATTTGAACCCATGACTTGATGTGTTATCAATTCCTTGCTAATTGAATCAACCTCATTGGTTTGTTAATTTGTCATATTGTTATTCTTATAATGGTCCTTCATTTAAATACTTTTATTAAATACTGATTTTTAAACAAATAATTATATTTGTTAGTGTTGAATATATTTAAGAAAAATCTGTTAATTCCTTTAAAAAAAATCTGTTATTAAATTTAAAAAATTAAAAAATAAGAATAGTTTTTTTTAAATGATATATATGTATATATATATATATATATATATATTAGAGTTGGGAAATTCATAATGAATAAAGTCCGGGGATATTGTCAAACCAATCCTTGACTAAAGATGATTGCACAACCAACGTGCTATTGGTCTAGTGGCAACTCATTAGGTCCCTTAACCATGAGGTCTCGAGTACGACACTCATGGGAACGAAGAGGCACACGTTAGGAGACCCCTGCCCACAAAGTAGAGTTCCGTAGGGTCGGGGTGGATTTAGTTGGGCCACCAAAATGCGAAAGCTCAGACACCACCTGCGAAAGAAAAAAAAGATGATTGCACAAAAGTATAAAGAAAATTAAAATCTTAATTAATTTCTTTATACTTATATTTATTTATTATAGAGATTTTAATACTCATTAAAGTTTCCATATATATGTATATTTACTTATAGTGTATGAATACTAATAAGGGTTTTAAACTTTTAATAGTCATTAAATCTTCCATACATGTATATTTACTTATGGGTGTACGAATACTACTCCCTCCGTTTTTTATTATTCGTCCATTTTTTAGAGATTTTTTGTTTCTTTTTATTTGTCCTATTGAAAGTTTTAAAAGTGTAATAAACGTTATTTTTCATGTTTACCCCTATTCAATAAGTCTTGGTTTACAGAAGTAGTGGAGAAAAATTAATGATTATAGAAAGAGAAAGGGTACAGTGAAAAAAAACATAATTAATGTATTGAAAATCTAAGTAATATTGAATTTCTTAGAGGGTGTGTTTTGTTTGAAATATAACAGATAAATAAGAACGGATTGAGTAATAAGGATGTTGACATACATAATAATGACAAATACACATTACTCCCTCCATCCCTAAGTATAAAGTCCTCTTGACACTTTTATTTTGTCCTTATTTATAAAGTCTCATACCAAATTTTCAATGATCATTAATTATTTTTTTTCCACAAATACCCCTATTTATTTAACACTTTTTATATTGCCAATAATATTAATAGGGGTAATTTTGAAATTACATATCAAAAGTTCATATTTCTAATACAATTAACTAAATTATTTCGCTTTCTTAATCGACGTGAAATCCGTCGAGAGATTTTATTTTAAGGACGGAGGAAGTACTATTTTTGAAATACCCGATTTTCGATTTCTGAATAGAACACTGATTAAAAAGATAAGATGAAAACCCAACAAATTACCATTAACTCTAACATATAAAACTTGACGGGTTCAAATTTAATTAATCGGGCTAAAAAAGTACAGAATCTGTTTGGGTTGTAATATAAAAATATAAGCCTCTTTATATATTCGGTTTATTCGGGTACTCAAAACTTATTTATGTTTATAAGATTATTTATGGAGTTAAATTTGTATGACCTCCCATGTAAACAAAAAAGAAATATATATTTCTATAAGTTCATTTAAAACTTATTTTAATAAATTAATTAAAAAAATATAAAAAGAAGTTTTATTTTGAGATTATTTCTCAAGCAAATCACTTATAAGATTTGACATATATATTTGCTAAGTTTTTTTTTAATCAAAATCTCAATAATTATTGATGTAATATACTTTTTAACTGAAAAATCATTATATCGATTTTTATTAGACACCAATAGTTTTTTTTTTTTTTTACATAAAAAAATCATGAAAGCTGAATCACTTATTTAAAGAATAAAAATCACTTAGTAAGCTTAAACAAATACAATCCATAAACATATTCTAGCTCTTACCCCGTGCAATGCACGGGTTGTTGATATTAAATTTTTTTATATTAAATATTTTAAATTAAAGATTATTATTATTTTCATTATAAAGTAAATATTATTATTAAACAATAAAAAAATAATTATAAAAAAAGGATTATTCAATATACTTTATTATGATAAATAAAAAATTATTATTATTATTTTGATTTTTTTTGTTTGATGATATTATGAGAATAATTAATTATAAATCATAATATCCCTTATTTCATTGGACATGAATTCATTGGAAAATAATGACAGTTCGTTTTTTAATATTATATTTATTTATGTATAGATCAATATTAAATTAATGTATTCCTTATTTAGTTGATCGATAATTAGCATGTTTTATTAATTAGAGTGAAATCAAAATTAAACTTTTTTATTTTTATCCTATGTAATGCACGAATTATTAATATTTAAATATTTTAAAGTAAAGATTATTATTAAACAACAATAAAAAATGAGCTTGTTGAAAAATTTTGTACTTCCTTATATAAATAAAAAATAACATTTTTTATCTGATTCCTTATTTATCCAATAGATAAATTAACATTTTTTACATGATTATTAACTTTATTATGATGATTAAAAAATAAATCACAATTAGATATTCTTTATTTATTTTATAGATAAATTAATATTTTTATATGATTATCAACTTTATTATGATAATTAAAAACAAATCAGAATTAAATATTTTGATCTTTTTTGTTTAATGGTATTATGAGAAAATTTAAGGATAAATTGGAATATCCACTATTTCATAGAACATGAAGACGACATTGAAATTGTTATTTTTGACTATTTTGGTTAATACATTGCACTTTATTATGAATATAATGTTGGCTCTTTTTTTTATATATTTAATATTATATTTGTCTATGTATAGATGAGTATTAAATTAATGTATTCTTTATTTAATTGATCGATGAATTAACCTGTTTTTTCATGATATTATAATTAATTATTAGAGTGAAATGAAAATTAAACTTTTTTATATTTTTTTGTTTGATGGTATTATGAGTAGATTTAAAGATAAATCAAAATATTTTCTATTGCATAAGATATGATAATTTAGCATATTTTAAATATAATTATCACATCTAATATGAAAAATTATATATAATTAAACCAAAATTATACATTCTGATTTTTTTTATTGGATAATATTATAAGATATTTCTTATATTTAGTTTTTGGATAAATTAATATTTTACCATTATTATTTTTTAATATAATTATCACATTTATTATTATTATTATTATTCATATTTAAATATTTTGATCTTTTTCATCATTTATCTTATCTCATGACAAAAACGGAAAAAAAAAAATCATAAATAAATCGAAAAACATTGTTTCTTCAAGTAGGCAAAAGACTCACCAAAATTATTTCTCACCGGAATACGACCAGGGTATTTCTTCTTAATCCTAGAAGCCTTAGCCCTTCTCTTCTTTGAAAAGAGAAAAAAATCAATTATTTGCATATTCTTTCAACAAAGAATAATCAAAGTAAGTATTTATAACAACTTACCAAAATTAAAAAGAAAACAACTTACCAAGGTCATGCTCTTGTTTGAAGTAACTCATTGATGTCTTTCTTCCTGAAATTAGCATTAAGCAAAAGTCAATTAAAAGTATTACAAAATATGCATCATCTAATAAGTAATTCATTAAACACTTAAAAATCAATATTAAGAGCTCTAAGTTGAGGAATAAACAAAAGTCCATTAAAAGTATAACAAAATATGCATCATCTAATAAGTAATTCATCAAACACTCAAAAATCAAAATTAAGAGCTTTAAGTAGAAGAATGAGGGAAAAAATAAAAATAAAAGAAAGAATTTGGAGAAGAGAATTCTTAAAATTAGATAGAACTTTAAAAATTGAATGGGAGAGCCTATTATATATATAGTGATTTTTTTAATATTTTTTATTTTTTTTGAGGATAATGATTTATTCAACAAATTGAGGATAATGATTTCACATACAGATAATGATTATATAAATTTAAATAATTAATTTTATTTGAAATTGTAATTTTGGTTAGAGATAATGTTATTTACTTTCAAACATATAATGATTAAATAAATTTAAATAATTTATTTAATTTTAAATTGTAATTTTGATTAGAGATAATGATTATCTACCTACAAATTTTCCGGTGCGAGAAAAGCTTCACGGGACAAACGTGGTGCCTCGAAAATTTCTCCGATAAACGTGATACCTCGAAAAGGGATCCTTTTATATATATAGATAGTAGATTTCATTTTGATAGGCAACTTATTCAATAAATGTTTTGATTAAAATCTTTAACCGAAGAGACCTGAGTTCAGTGAAAGATAAAATCCATTTAAATATTATAAGAGAACATGATAATAAAGAGAGTCAGCATATGCCCCAATAATTTTTTTTTGGCTTATTTAAGTTTTTAAGGTTTTTTTGGAATTGGTCTTTAAACTTTTTTTCTATACTTGAGTCCCTAAACTTTGCGCAAATATTGGAAATGGTTCTTTCATCACTTAAGTTAAGTGGTGATATGATTGAGGTTATGTCACGTCACCTTCGCCACATCGATAAGTAACGTGTCAGATGATGCCACGTGAATTATTTTAATTAAAAAAATTCAAATTTACTAAACATAATTAAAAATAGTTTTTTTTAAAGAAAATCAAATCTTTTAATAAATTTTAAAAGAAATTTCTTTTTTAATAAAAAAAAATGTAGTGTCCCGTGGCTCCACATAACATGTCACTCGTTCGATATTGTGAAAGTGACGTGACATATCGTCGACTATATCATCACTTAAATGATGAAAGGACCATTTCAAAAATTAAACAAAGATTGGGGACCCAAAGCATCGAAAAAAAAACTTCAGGATCAATTTCAAAAGAGTACCTAAGTTCAGGGAATAAAATGTTAAATAAGCCAACTTTTTTTTCTTAGCCATGCACACATTTTTTTTTACATCGAAACCTTTTAATTACTCCCTCCGGCCTTATTTATAAGATCTCTTTTCAATTTTCAATAGCATTTAATTACTCTTTCCATAAACACCCCTATAAAGTTAACACTTTTTAGAGTTCCAATAATAATTATAAGGGTAGTTTTGAAAAATTATATCAAATTTTAACATTTCCAATGTCACTGACAAATTTATCCATTTTTCTTAGCGAAAGTGAAAAACCCCAAAATGTTCTTATAAATAAGATTGGAGGGATTAAACCTTAGATTATTTTTTTTCTGATCCATACTTTATCTTCTTTTTTTTTATCCAGTGTCTCAAATACTACCTAGGTATATCCAAATCCGATCCGGGTCGCGTGCCTAACTATGACATGCGAGTCTCCCATCATGAATTTTTCGCATCCACAAAAAATCTATACTCTATCTTTATCATTAAGAAAACATTTTTATAGGTATTCATTTATTTAGTTTGACCAATTTTTATATGTATTCACTTACCTTTATGAATACCAATACTAATAAACGAATAAATGTTTCCAAAATGGTAAAGATACACTATATTATGGAAACTTTTTTATAGGTATTCATTTATTTATTTTGACCAATTTTTATATTCATATATTTTTAAGTGAAAATTGATTTTAGATTTTAGGAAAAGATTATTTAGCTCATATATTACTAAAAAAACTCATAAAGCAAATCATTTATTGACATGATGATCCTTTTTTGGTTTAGTCACAGATATTTTGTAGAACGGAACTTTTTAATTGAAACTGTTTTTCTCTGAAGCAGTGAAGCACTACTGTATCTTTGCCACTATAGCAACATTTTTATAAGTATTTATTTATTTAGATCCGTTTTAGATAGTATAATAGTATATCTTTAAGGGAAAATTGATTTTAGTCAAATATAAAATGGCTCTCATTTTACTAATTAAAAACCCCCTAAAAAGTAAATAGTTTATTGACATGATAAAAATCACTTATTTCTTTTTAGGAATTTATTAATTTCAGTCTTTAAGGCCGAAGATAAACACCCAAAATGAATGTATTTTATAGAAAGTGATAATTTAAAAATTTAAAAGTATTATATCTTTAATTTTTTAAGAAAATATAACTATTTTTAGATAATTATTCTCAGTTCTAAGGATTGAAGTTAAGTAAACTAATTTTTTTAATTTTTTTTTTATTTCCTCTCCTCACATGCCTTGATCCGCTGCTATTCTAATATTATTTCCATGTGACACAAACCCAAGATTCTACTTAAGGGAAAAATTAAAACATGAACCACATGAGCCAATCACCAACTCATAATCTTAAAAACACTTAACCCAAAAAAAAATTAATAAAAAATAGATTTCATTGTTCATTTCGTTAGTTATATTTTTTTTTATTATCAAATTGACTCCTCATTTTTTTAATCATATTAGTTCCTTATATTTCTTTTGACTATTAAGTTGGTTTCTAAATCATTATTCGTTCTAATTAGATAGATATGATATACAACGTGTAATTTATCTTTTCGATTAGACAAATAATATGATATAAAAAAATGTCAAAAACTAATTTATTAAAAAAATAATGTAAAAAACCAAATGAGTAATTTAGATAAAAATAATAATAACAATGAAAAAAAAGTTAAAATTCACTTGGATAAATTTTACGTTTAGAAAGATTAGTTTTCTGTTATGAATGGGAGGATACCGTAGTAATTTCCATCTATATATATCCAACAGCTGAGACAGACACAATCACACTAATCGCGTTGATTGAGAAACAGAACAGAGTCTCTCTCTCTCTCTCTCTCTCTCTCTCAATCAGTTTCAGTTTCATTCAGCTTCTGCCGTTTCTCTCTCTCTCTCTCTCCGAACCCTTCACTTTCCAATGGCAGAAGCAACACCCAAACCCGTTCCCCTTCTGAAAGATGAGCTCGACATCGTGATCCCCACGATCCGAAACCTCGATTTTCTCGAGATGTGGAGGCCATTCTTCGAGCCTTATCATCTCATCATCGTTCAGGACGGTGACCCTTCTAAGGTCATCAAGGTCCCTGAAGGTTTCGACTATGAGCTTTATAACCGCAATGATATTAACCGGATCTTGGGTCCCAAGGCTTCTTGCATCTCCTTCAAGGACTCTGCTTGTCGCTGCTTTGGTTATATGGTCTCTAAGAAGAAGTATATCTACACCATCGATGATGATTGCTTTGTAAGATTCAATTTAATTAAATTCAACCTTTTTTTATTTTTGTTATTATTATTGTGTTCTGGATTTGATTTGATTTGGTTTTGTTTTTCGTTGATGGGTTTTGAATTGAGTTGACTGGAGTACCCTTTTGTGTAAAGTTTTGTTTTTTAATTTGTTTTTTATGTGGGGTGTGGAGATTTTGCTTTTATGAGATCTTGGCTTTTTTAAAAAACAAAAAAAAAAAAAAATTTGAAAATGATATGCTGGGTGTGCATGGAGTACATGAATCATGGTTTTTAAAGTGAGGTTGCTGTTGTTGTGGTGGTGGTGGTGGTTGCGGTTATGTTGCATTTACCATGATTGATTGATTCAGCTGCGATTTTGCTGATCACGCTTTGAATCCTTGATATGAGATTTGCAGGGTTTTTTGAAATGGGGTTAGATCCAACTTGTTTTATTTACTGCAATTGCGGATCCGGTTCTGTTTTATTTGGTGTCATTGCAATGGTCATGCAGCTGCAATTTTGTGGATTGCACTTTAAATCATTGGAATGAGCATTGCAGTTTTTTTTGTTGGCATTGTTTTAGATCTAACTTGTTGTATTTACTGCAATTGCTGATCCGTGTTCTGTTTTACTTGCTGGAATTGCGGAAAATGCACTTGATGTGGCTGCAATTATGGTTGCGGTTACTGTTAAAACTGTGACATTGAAGCCGCAATTGCAGTTGTGGATCACGATTTAAAACATTGACATGAGGCATTGCAGGGGTTTTTGAAATGGGGTTAGCTCTTACTTGTAATTAGGGTGTTCTTTTTTTATTTGTGGAGTTATGTATGGTTGTTGTTGTGCAAGTGCTTGGTTTCTTGTAGATCATTATGTTTAAGATTGGTTTGTATAGTTGTGTTCTCTTCAAGCTCAAGATAGCCTGATTTGTATTTGATTTCTCCCAATGGCAATGAGAGTATGTTTGGAATAACTAATGGCTTGTGAATAATTTTAGGAATTGATTTGATCTGTGAAATATGAATGTTATATTTTATTGTTTGTAAAGCTTTGAAATGTAAATTGATTTGATTCTGAAATCCTTTTGGTTTGAGTTGCGAGTATTTTAGAAATCCACTTGAATTTGGTAGGATTTGATTTTAATATAATTTTAATTGGTTGAATTTACGCTTTTGTCCTTGTTAATTTATTCTTCCTAATTTAAAACATAAAGTATTCTATTCACTTTGATGATGTTCCAAACATAAAATTTGATTTACAGATGAATTCACCTATCTTTTTATATCAGTTTCTAAAAACCTGAGAAATGTTTATAACAGGTTCTAAAAACATTAGAGTTGATTTCTAAATCAAATCTAATCAAGTCTAATTTTATTGATTCCAGTTTCCAAACACAACCGGATATTATCCAAGCGGCTGGCTCGCATTCCCTTTTTGTTTTATGTTACATTCCAAATGTCTTTATGTCTCTGTTTCCCTTTTTTCCATGCAAATCTAAGTTTTAGTTAATACAAAATGCAAATGTGATTTTCTGATCATTTTTTATTTTCATATTCAGGTTGCTAAAGATCCCTCTGGCAAGGATATCAATGCACTTGAGCAGCACATTAAGAATCTGCTGACTCCATCCACCCCACATTTCTTCAACACCCTTTATGATCCTTACAGAGAAGGTGCTGACTTCGTCCGTGGTTACCCTTTCAGTCTTCGTGAGGGTGTCCCCACTGCTGTTTCTCATGGCCTTTGGCTCAACATTCCTGACTATGATGCTCCAACACAGCTTGTCAAGCCTCGTGAGAGGAACACCAGGTATGTAGCTTCTTCATCGTGGCCAATAACTAACTATCATGGATATTCATGGTCTGGTTTTGTTTGCTAAATTTATTGACTATATTTTCCAGGTATGTTGATGCTGTCATGACCATTCCCAAGGGAACATTGTTCCCCATGTGTGGAATGAATCTGGCCTTCGACCGTGAGCTGATTGGACCTGCAATGTACTTCGGACTCATGGGTGATGGTCAGCCTATCGGGCGATACGACGATATGTGGGCTGGCTGGTGCATTAAGGTATATTAATCATGTGTCCTTTATATATATATTCAGTGATAATGTTACAAGATCAAATGTCTCCAATTTGTCGTAAATAGATCGTCTACCTAGCTAGTTACAATTTGTTTTTATTCCTAATTACGTGATAGACAACTCATGTACGGTGTTGCATTGATGAATGTAACAGGTTATCAGTGACCATTTGGGCTTGGGGGTCAAGACTGGTCTTCCATACATCTGGCACAGCAAAGCAAGTAACCCATTTGTGAATCTGAAAAAGGAGTACAAAGGCATCTTCTGGCAAGAGGAGATCATTCCATTCTTCCAAAATGCCACACTTTCAAAAGAGAGCACCTCTGTTCAGAAATGCTACATTGAACTCTCCAAGCAAGTTAAGGAGAAGCTCGGGAGTGTTGATCCCTATTTCGTCAAACTAGCTGATGCCATGGTCACTTGGATTGAAGCTTGGGATGAGCTTAACACCCCAGCTGCAGCACCAGATGCTTCAAAGCAGGCTAATGGAGCTGCTGCTGCTGCAAAGTGATTTTGTCATAGCTGCGGATTGTAGTTTTGAAACTTAGTAGTTCCTTATCATTTTCAATTTTTATGTTATTTTGTTATCATTACTTTTTATTGATATTGCAAGACTATAGAACTATTTATTGATATTAAAGTCGTTAAGTATTATTTACTTGTTATCCTCCTTATTCAAACAAATTAGTGTTTTGATTTTGTCATACTCATGATTTTATTGTGCAATTTAATTTGGTAGATGTAATGGTAGAGGCACACCATCATTGGAGACAATGTTATTGGGAAGTGCAAGTCTATTAAAGTATGTCTGAGGGACAGATTTTCTACTCGAATACTGTAATAGAATTGGGAAATATCTTAGAAACCAAAAAAACATGTTTAAATTTGATAGAACTAAATTTAGTAGTACTAGAAACCAAAAATATGTTTAGTAGAAACCAACAACCCCCAATGATATAGAGTATCCATTCTCTTGTGCAATAATCGAGAGAACGATCAAATATCCAAGGTAGAAACCATAAATGTTTAAATTTTATAAGAGTTCTAAATTATTTAGAAATTTTGCATAAGAAAAATTTATTTGGAAACTAGCAAGGCCCAACGGTTAGATATGGTTTTCGGTGAATCCATCATCTTGCGCAATAAACAGATTAATTTCTGGGGGTATATGATTACATATGGGCTTTGCATACACATCAATTCCTTATGCTTACGTGAGTGTTAAAAGATGAAGGCAAATACGAAGAAGTGCTTTATGATACTTGTTAAGTAACGTAATTAAATGTAGATAATAAGTATTGGAAAATGTATTTTTTAGATTTTCGATAAAAAAATAATTGTTAACTTATGATTATTTTTCCTTTTAAAATAATCTTAACAAGTGTTCTAAGAGCATTTGTTAGCCAAACTCAAACAAATCACATTGAGGTGAGTTATATATGTCTAGGAACTAGGAAGGATTACTCTCGCTGAGCATGTTTTGATGCATTATCAAAAACTTGTATTAGAAATATTATATCCTCAAGGCTCAAAGGTTATTCAATCGATTAAAACAAATGAAATTTCTCCAGTTATCTGTCGGCTTCAACTTTGACAAAATCACATAATATAATATTATTATACACTGAGTATTTTTTCTTTCTCAAAGACAGATCTCTCTTTTTTTTGGTAAGACAGTTCTATGCTGTTGACAATTGCATTTCGGCTTAAGCACCCAACTCTTATATCCAAAATTACTATTATGTCGGTGTGGTTTTGTCTTCATTTATTTTGGCCACTATTCTCAAATTTCGTATCTTGTGAATGTTTTGAACACAAAATTAAAATCTTGTCAATAAATTTTCTCATTTAGGATGCAAGTGTCGGTGCGGCTGTCATCATTTTTGTTTTCCCCTCTATTCAAATCCTGCATCTTGTGAATGATTTGAATTCAAAATTAATGAAAGGGACAAAAGGACAAGTAAAGAGTGAAAAGAAAGGGACAAGGTTCACTGTGAACATCATGGGATTGTAATTATTTGGGATCACTACATTTGTATATTTCCTACCTCAGTTTTTAGGAGAAGTTTTGTGTTGAAAAAAGAATTTATAACTACGGGAACCAATTAACTTAATTTTTTAAGACTTACTCGTAGTATTTATTATATTTTGATTTTTATATCTCAGTATGGATTGAAGTTAAGTAAACTTTTATTGGTATTATATTTTTTTTTAACTCAACCAAAAGGTCAAGAATAATGAACTAAATAAAATAGCTTTATGCTGAAAAATGAGATGTATAGTAATTTGAGGAGTAATATGTCAAATTGACCTGACTTTGTAGATATCGATCAAATTAATCCTTGATATTATTGAAATTCCAAATTAGTTCTCGAGATAGGAACATCTCAGTCATATTATATAGACTAAATTTTATATTCGATTACAACCTTTTTGGATAACTTCGAATAATCTATTCGATTGGAAAAGCTATCCAAATTTTATATACACTCATTTAAAATATTATATTTTATTATTAAAAAAATTATATTTTCGGAAGAGGTATCCGATCAGACGTTGTTTTTTTACCATGAAAAAAAATTAAAGAAATTAAATAAAAATCGGAAGGACTTATCAATAGAATAGAGTTCCCCATTGCTAAAAGATCAATATGTCCTTCCGAATCAACACACCCACCCACGTTTTAATGCAATGGCAAAATGGAAAGAGGACAAATCCTAATCATAAAACAATGAAGCAATGACAACACTATTGTGGTGAAGTAGATTCAACTTTGAACTAACTTTGAACACCAAAACCCGGTAGGTGCAGCAAGCAATGGCAGCAAGTATATTAGCGTTGAAATAATGAAGAAGGGGATGGTCAGTACTGTTACATGAAGAAGAGTGATGGGTGTGAGACAAAAAGGAAGAGATTATTACGGTTAAAATTAAAGGGGAGGTATTAAATGAGATTGATACAATTGGTGTGATGCTGTATCACTGGATGGGGAATCGATTTCCAACTTTTGCGAATGTAAAATATTTCAATTTAGAGGGTAATCCCTAAAAATGTCTTCACTAGGTGTGAGTAGTATTATTTGAGTGCGAATAGATTTTGCCAAAATAATAAAAGAGAAAATGCAATAAGAAAACTAAAATATGCAGATAGCTAAAAAAATGACTTTTTTGTTCAATAAAAATTTAGTTGAGTTCAGTGCTGAGGTAGATCGAGATTAGACAATATGATTCTTTGAGATTTTTAGAGATACTTATATATTAAAACAAATTAATATTTACATCATTTTTTAAACTTAGGTAGCTCAAATTAAAATATAGGGTTGTAACTTGTAAAGCTAGGAAAAGGAAAGTAACCAGAAAAGCATCCACCCTGTTCATCAAAAAAAGAAAAGCATCCACCCTCGTGCAGTGGATGTACTACTTTCAAAATTCAATGAGTGGGAAAAAAAAGCAAGGGGAAATTAAAGAGAGTGAAATGTATTTCCTTGAATATAATGAGAATAGCAAAAGCTTGAGCTCGTGCGATAAGCCAATATTAAGCCCAGACTTTGCAGGGCCATGGTAAGGAAAATTAAAAAGCCCACAAGGAAAAGAAACATGGAGTTTCATTTTGGAAATTGCTTTTTGGCCCCCAAACATGACTTTTTGGCCCCCATTTCTATTTTGCGTGGACCATAATGCCCTTCAGCGTTTTTATTTTTCCGGTTCAACATTACCGTAAAAAACATTCCGGTACTGCCTAACCGGAACATATTAAAACACTTTTCCGGTACTACTGAACCGGAAACTTTAAAAAAAATCAAAATCCCCAAATTGCCCCTCCGTGCTTCTACGTGAATACATAGCTTCTTACAAAAGCAAGAAGCTATGCGGAAAACGAGCCAAACACAGCATCAACACCATGGCAAACCCTTCTTCTTCGTTGCTTCAAATATTTCCATATTAACTCACGAAATTCATTATTTGACTCCAAAAACTCATCATATTTACTTCACAAAGCTTCAAATCTTGCATTGATTTTGTTAAAGCTTTCACTTGAGGTAGATTTCCATGCCCTATTTATTGATTTTCTTTGAAGATAGTTTGTTGAGTTGTTGTATAATATTTGTAACTTAAAATAGCTCATTTTATAGTTGTATGATGTTATTGAATGATCATTGTGTTTGATCATGCCATTCTTTTCGTTAATAATGCTTGCACCGCTGCTGTGTTGGTTGATGTTTTTTCCGGTACTGTAGAGACGAAAATTTTTCCGACTCTTCAGAGTCGGAAATGTTAATAGTTTCCGACTCTCTTAAGACGGAAATATCTACAGAATGCCCTAACTTCATTCATTTAATAGTGCAGATATAATGGATATTAAAGAGGAAAAAGTCATGCAAGATGGTGATTATCCAGATTATAGCAATGAGTTTAGCGCGAATGATGGCTTTAACAATCGCGAGGATGTTCTTGATTGGGTTCGTGCAACGGGGTATCGTCTTGGATTTGTCCTCAGAGTTTTAAAGTCTGATTTAGGGTTGGGTAAAAGCAGAAGGCAAAGAGTTGTATTCGGATGCGAGCAAAGTGGCATTTGTAAGGCTTCGAAGCCAAACCTCAAATATCATACTGGAAGCAAAAAGAGTAATTGCCCCTTCCGATTGAACGCAAAGCCGAGTCGTTCTAGTAATAGATGGGAGTTGAAGGTTAAATGCGGTATCCATAATCACAAGCGAAATGAATCTTTGGTTGGTCATTCGCTAGCTGGAAGGCTAACCGTGGAACAACACGCTCTTGTGGTTGATTTGACGAAGAGCGGTGTCAAGCCAAGGAAGGTGCTGACCACTTTGAAAGAACGATACCCGGAGAATGTTACAACCATGAAACAAATTTACAACGTTCGCACAAGGTATAAACGCAATGTGAGGCTCCCACATACCCAGTTGCAGCATCTTTTGCTATGCTTGGCGAAGCTAGGATATGAGTACTCACACAGAACATATCCTGAGTCCGACGTTGTCAAGGATATTTTTTGGGCACATCCTACTTCTGTTGCTCTATTGCGCAACTTCAACCTTGTGATCCTAATGGGCAACACGTACAAGACCAACAGATATAGGTTTTGTAACAGCTTACGCCTATTTCATTATCATATTATCATGAACTTAAATAGATTCTATTCGTTACGTACCCTTAAATAGATTCTATTCATATTGACCAGGTTGCCATTGCTTGAGATTGTTGGTCAAACATCGACATGCAAAACATTTTGTGCTGGTTTTTGCTACATGTCATCTGAAAGTCATGAGAGTTTCATGTGGGCATTGAAGCAGTTTAGTAACTTGTTTGCAGACCCTCGTCAATTTCCGAAGGTTATCTTGACTGACTTTGATGGTGCTCTTGTAAAAGCCATCGAAGATGTATTTCCTTCATCGACACATCTTCTATGTCAGTATCATATCATGTGCAATGTGAAAGCAAAGTTTAAAAAACACTTTTGCGACAATGAAAAAACTAATGTAGTGATGCAAGCAATGATGCAAGCGTGGAAGAATGTCCTTCATTGCAAGAACGTGGATGAGTATCAATCGTATCACGATGCATTTGCGAAGGAATGCGTGGAAGCTGGATGTGAAATGGTGTTAGAGTATGTTCAGAGGACATATCTCAATAAATGCAAGGAAAAATTCGTGGATGCATGGGTGGATAAACACTTGCATTTTGGTAACACAACAACGAACAGGTAAAATTGAAATACGTCCAGTAATTATTAATCGATGTAGTTATTCTTTATTAAATGACTACATAGTTATACGTATTTTGTTAAACAGGGTTGAGAGTGCACATGCGCAGTTCAAGAGGATGTTGGATGATAGCATAGGAGACTTGGCCGCATGTTTCGATTCCATGCACAGCTTACTGATATGTCAGCATAACGACATCCTGGATTCATTTCAAAAAAGCATTATAAAGGTTGATCACAAGATAAACTTTCCATTTTACAAGGAGTTGCACCATGTTGTATCTCGAGAAGCACTGGATTTCATCTATAGAGAGGTGCAGCATATTGGATCCGGTGATTGTGATTGTCGAATCAGAATCACCCATGGATTACCCTGTCAGTGCATGCTCGCTAGTTACAAGAAGAAGGGAGAGAGTATTCCTCTGAGTGTTGTGCACGTGCATTGGCAGAAATTATCTATGCACGATAGTGGACAAGTTCCACCGGATGCGCCAGACGATGAAGATGTTGATCCTGATCCGGTTCCACTAGTTGAGGAATATTTGGAGATTTTCGGAAAAGTGGAGAAACCTATGAAGAAAAGGCTTTATCAGAAACTGCATGAAATTATCCGGCCTTATACAACCACGATGATTCCGCCGAAGGAGAAGGTGAAAACAAAAGGCAGGAAATCGAAGATGGAAAAGTCAACCAAGCGCGATCCTTCGTTTTGGGAGCACGTGGATTCACTTGTGGATTCGTTGTTGGACAGTACAGATAAACCGGAGTCATCGAAGAAGAAGAAGAAGAAGTCAACGACGAAGTCAAAGTCAGAAAAGGATCCACTTTCGCAGGCCTCACAAACATCCAATGCAAGGATTCCGGTTTATGGGTTCTTGGCCCCTCTTGGGATACAACAATATATCCAGTCTATAAATGATGTTACCGATGATGGTAATTGCGGATTCAGGTGTATCTCTATGTATCATTATCGGGATCAGGAAAGTTGGATGTTGGTGCGTTTAGATTTAATAAATGAGATGAAAGAGCATAAAGATCTCTACATAGAATTAGTGGGTGGCATTCAACGTTACAACGAGTGTATGGACAGGTTATACGTAGACAAAGTTGGTGCGGTATCGATGAACAAGTGGTTGACTACACCGGACTTGGGTCACGCTATTGCTTCAAAGTATAACGTGGCCTTGGTGACAATACCATCTCATCCGAAGACTATTGGAGAGTGTATGACATTTTTACCATACAGAACTAAACCGCCATCAACTCCTCGCATATGGGCAATTGGCAACATAGGAGACTTGCATTGGGTTCAGATTATCTTGAGAGATGATAGTCCATTGCCTCCAGTTTATCAAACCTGGTATCGGTCCCTTTTGCCTGAAGCATGTGAATGGGCGGACAAACTTGGTGAGCGGTTGCAGGCTTTCAAACCCTTGCTTCCAAAGACATGTTCATCTGATACAGTTATTGATATTGCCACTCCGATAAAGAAATGATGTTAGTAGGTATTCCTCAATTTAATATTAATATTAATATATGAAATTGTTAATATTTTTGAATGTCTCCTTTGATTTGAGTTAATATCTCACGCTTTGTGTTGTTAATTTTAGGTACCTCCTACCGCGGCTGAGTTGCCTGCTATTTTGTATGTACTATTATGTATGTAAAATATGAGTCTTATTTTAGTTTTTTTTGTTGTAAATATGGATGACATACTTATGGATATTCAAATATCCTCTTTTTGATGGATATTCATATATCCTCCATTTGATAAAGTGATATCCCATTATGATATATACGGACAATGGATATATAATGTAAACTTTTATTACTATGGAATGAATGTATATGTTTTACATTAAAACTGGATCTGACAGGTTTTATATTTTGTAAAAAGGATAGGTCCTGGAAGATGCAGGTTTTATATTCTGGTTTCTGCAACTGTTATGCAGGTCAGGGTAGCAGTTTACATCAATTCCGGTTAGGCAAAACCGGAAAGATTTCGACTTTGCTTAACCGGAAACATTTCGAATTTGCTAAACCGGAATGATTTCCGTCTAGGCAAAACCGGAACCTCTTCTGAAAGAAAATAAACAACCATTAATTTTATAATTCCATAAGGACCTAATATTTTGTACTTTCTTATATGATATGTTCCATATTTCATTGATTAATATTTTTTTGTTTGATTATATTATGAGTATATTTAAAGAGAAATCAAAACATTTCCTATTTAATGGGCATGATAATTTAGTATTTTTTTGAATATAAATTATCATCTTTTTAATATGATTATCACATTTATTATTATTATTCATATTTACGCTATTTTGATATTTTTCATCGTTTATAATCTCTCACCTATATGTAAGACATAGAAGATGGAAAAGGGAAAAGGAAGAAGTCAAACGGAATATACATAAGATATACTTAATTCCCAAGTTCGAATACCAAAACAAAAGACAATAAGTTCAAATACCAAAACATAAGACAATAAGTACAAATACCAAAACATAAGACAATAAGTTCGAATACCAAAACATAAGTTCGAATACTCTGAACACATAAAACAAAATATCCCTAAGCTATGAGTCACTGATGCCTACCCCTAACACGCCTGCCATCACCTGGCTCGCCCCTACCTCCTCTGCGCCCAGCGGCCCTACCACCTCCACGTGCACCTCCTCGCTGTGCTAAGTGACCACCTCGCACTGCAGCCTGTCTATCACAGATAAGTATAGCCTGATGAATAGCTTGCTGATCTAAAATGCCAGTCTCGTGTATAGGCTGCAGTAACTCTCTGATCCTCATGAAGGGGTCAACCACTCGGACTGAATCAGATAACAAGTATGGGTGACATACTTGATGCACCCACTCAATATAGTCAGGCATGTGCTCCCCAGGGTATGTAACATGACGCCCTCTAAGGATATCCGGTACCACATGCATGTTCCAAGCTGCCCACTCAGTCTCAACCTCCTCGAACGATAGAGTATCACGAGGTGTTGGGGGGATACTCTGCACGTATCCGAACTGGCGAAGTACGCACTCCGGTCGGTAGGCTACCTTCTTATCTGCCAGTCTGATAAATCCTGAAAATAAGGCAATCTCCTCGAACGGGCGTACTGCTCGGTGAGCTAGGTCGAATGGCTGCCATCTGACCTGATCAATAGTGAGAGCCTCCAGATGGGTGCGATACTGGTAGTCCATACTATGTGATGCAACCCCATACTCCCACTTCGAAAGCCTAGGCATGTTTTCCTCGTAATCATCACGAGGAATGGCAGATCCAATCAAAGGAAAGTATTCCTTGATCCAAGCCTGCATTAAAAAAAAGAATAATTTCAACTACAAATTTTAAATAAAATGCGTAAATTATAACAACATTAAATAAAATAAAATTGCATAAGTATACCTGCAACAGCGACATGTACCCAGCAACCTGCCTCTTGGAGGCCTTGCATGCCTCCGACAACTCATCATAGAGGTGCACTAAACCACAGGCACCCCAAGCATACTCATGGATGTGATCAATGTCCTGCAAAGCCAGGATATACTGGCATCCAACGTATGTCAAGCTCTTGTCCAAAAAGAGCGTACCACCAACCAAGAGAAGCAGGTAGCATCGTGCAGCAAAAACATGTCTCTGAGCTGTCACATGTGCATGATACTGCTCATGAAGCGTGGTGAATCTAACAGCGCCACCGCGATTTTTCTTCGCCTCGTCCCGTGCCAAGGCATCCGTGAACCCTAGGAGATCCCTCATCAAAATGGCACCCTCATCCTGTCTTGGCTTGGTCCATGAAATAAACCTGCCAGTGACTGGTATATGTAGTAATGATGACACATCATCCAAAGTAATCGTCATCTCTCCCACTGGCAGGTGGAACGTGTGAGTATCGCCGAACCATCTCTCGACAAACGAACTCAGAAGGCGCTTGTCGACCCACTCATAAGCCAAGCCCACCAAAGGCGCCAGCCCGGACTGCTGAACTATCTGACGCACCGCATCCGGCAGATCAACAACCAGTGGCAAAGTCCACCTACGTGAAGTGCATCTGCTCATCACTCCACGCTCCTAAAATGAAATAAAACAAATGTCAAGGCATTATTGTAGATATGGAATATTAATTTAAAATATTTAAATGTTAAGATTATTAGCACTTACTTTGCCTTGCCATATGTCCCTGGCAACATGATCATGATAAGACTGCAACAATGAAGTGTCCTGTGGGTCATCGATCTCCTCCTGAAGATCGTCCCCTAAGACATCAGCCACATCCTCTGGCACATCATGCTGCTCTTGCTGCTCCTCCTCGGATGATGTGGAGTCATCAGCTGCTATGGAATCCTCCGATGATGTGGAAGATGTAACCGATGGAGGTGCAACCGATATAGGTGGTACTACTTCTGTCGGACCAGAAGAAGAACTCTCTACTGAATCGGAGGAAGAGTCCGATGAAGTCGCAGAAGAATCTACACCCTCTGCTCCTGTAGCTGGGATGGATGAAGTCGCAGAAGAATCTACACCCTCTGCTCCTGTAGCTGGGATGGATGATGCTGCTCCTACAACTGGTGGTGGTGATGGTGACTGATGGGGTGGTGGTGATGGTGACTGATGGGGTGGTGCTACAGGTGGTGGTGAATGGTGAGGTGGTGGTGGTGGTGACTGATGGGGTGGTGCTACCGGCGATGGCGACTGATGCGGTGATGATGGTGGCTGGTGGGCCGATGCTATGGGTGGTGACTGTTCAGCTGGTGGTGATGGTGACTGATGGGGTGACTGATGAGGTGATGGTGGTGACTGGTGGGGTAGTGGTAATGACTGATGAGATGGTGGCGGTGGCGGCGGTGCCGACTCATGTAGTGGTGATTGATGGGGTGGTGGTGATAGTCCCGGCTCATGTAGTGGTGACTGATGTGGTGATGGTAGCGGTGCCGGCTCATGTGGTGGTGACTGAGGTGGTGATGGTAATGGTGTCGGCTCATGTGGTGGTGACTGAGGTGGTGATGGTGACTGAGGTGGTGATGGTAGTGGTGCCGGCTCATGTGGTGGTGACTGTGGTGGTGATGGTGTCTCCTCGGAATATGACGTCGCATCAGAAGCATCAGAATCTGCCTTCCGCTTTCTCGAAGAAGCGGCCTGCATACCCACGTGATCAGGATGCACGGTAAATGGAGGTGCACTTTTAACGGTGTTCTTTGTTCTTACCATACCTGAAGAAAAAAAATTTAAATTTTGATTAGTGAAATAAAAATAATAACATTAATCACATATAAATAATCTAATAACAAATAATTATACACTTATAAACAAGAAATTACAAATGACAAATATTAAAAAATACTAATAATTAATCACAAATAACAAATACTAATAACGACTACTAATATTACATAATATAATATTACGTAATAAAAAATAAATAATCTAAGTTATATTATATTATATTATTAACCAATAAAGTAAATTACTAATACAAAATTAATCTGCTAAATACTAATAACATTAATCCCAAATAATTAATCTAATAACATATGATTAAACACTCCTCAATAACAAATAAAAAATTAATAACAGACACTCAAGTAACACTAGTTTATATAATATAATCTCTTATCTCTTACTTCTCTTACTATAAAATAAAATAAAATATTATAAGTTATTTTAAAATTGTTAACACAAATTAATCTAATAAAATATTATTCTAATATATTAAAACATTCAAAATACTAATAAATACTAAAATTAATTAAAAACAAATAATTTAACACTAATAAATAACAAATACTAATTTCATTAAAAAAATTTAAAAAATACATATAAATAATAACACACACTAATAATTAATCACAAATACTAATAATAAGCTAAGTTATATTAAATTATTAACAAATTAATCTAATTTCTCAAAAATTTAATACTTCCGACTTTGCAAAACCGGAAGGATTTCGACTTTGCACAACCGGAATGTTTACGACTCTGCAAAACTGGAAGACTGCAACCAACACATACAACAGAGCACGATAACACGATAACATAATGAAGGAAGCGAGTGAATGAACCAAGGCAAGAACAAAACCACAAGGCATGAACAAAATAACAAGGCAAGAACAACAACAAGGCAGCGAGTGAATGAACCAAACAATAGGAGAAAGAGAACTTACTTGCATCCGTGAGTGATTGAGAGTGTGAAGAAGGGACTGATGATGATTATTTGTGAAGGAAGGAAGGAGTTTGTTCGTGGACCGTGAAGAATGGGGGCCAATCGCTGGAGATGGGGGTTTGATTGAGGGTGAGGGAGAGGGAGTTGATGGGGGTTTCGAGTGAGGGGGTTTGAATGAGGGAGAGGGAGTTGAAAAGATGGGGGTATAGAAGAAGCACGGAGGGGCAATTTGGGGATTTTGATTTTTTTTAAAGTTTCCGGTTCAGTAGTACCGGAAAAGTGTTTTAATATGTTCCGGTTAGGCAGTACCGGAATTTTTTTTACGGTAATGTTGAACCGGAAAAATAAAAACGCTGAAGGGCATTATGGTCCACGCAAAATAGAAATGGGGGCCAAAAAGTCATGTTTGGGGGCCAAAAAGCAATTTCCTTCATTTTTGGTTTATTTAACATTTTAGTCCCTGAACTCAGGTGCTCTTTTGGAATTAGTTCTTAAACATTTTTTCGATGCTTTAGGTTCCTAAACTTTGTTTAATTTTTGGAAATGGTTCTTTCGTCACTTAAGTAATGATATAGTCGATGATATGTCGCGTGAGAGTTACAGTATCGACGAGTGATGTGTTATGTAGAGCGACGGGACACTCCATGATTTTTTTTATTAAAAAAATATTTTCTTTTAAAATTTATTAAAAGATTCGTTTTTCTTTAAAAAAAATTTAATTATGTTTAATAAATTTGAATTTTTTTTAATTTAAAAAATTCACATGACATCATTTAGAACGTTACCTATCGATTTGACGAAGGTGGCGTGACATATCCTCAGTCATATCACTACTTAAGTGATGAAAGGACAATTTCCAAAATTTGAGTAAAGTTTAGGGACTCAAAGCATAAAAAAAAAGTTTAAGGACCAATTCCAAAAGAACACCTAAATTCAGGGACTAAAAACTTAAATAAGCCTTATTTTTTTTACCACCTTTCAGCAAATATTTTTTTCTCTTTTGTGGCTTATGTTTTGTATGTCAGAGAATTGACGTATATATTAAGTTTTTTAAAAAAATTGCATACGACCTTAGTAAAGTGTATATTTAATTTTAGTTAGGTACGCTATCTCTCAATGGACATGTAATTTAATTGCACTTTTGGTCTCCCAATTTTTTCAATTTGGCGATTTTGGTCCCCCAACTTTTAATTTCGCGATTTTGGTCCCCCAATTTACGATTTGTAGCGATTTTGGTCCCTCCGTCAATTGCACCGTTAACGGTGCTGACGTGGCTGCTGACACGTGTCCATCTAGTAAATTGGGGGACCAAAATCGCTACAAATCGTAAATTGGGGGACCAAAATCGCCAAATTAAAAGTTGGGGGACCAAAATCGCCAAATTGACAAAATTGGGGAACTAAAAATGCAATTAAGCCAAAAAACAAAAAATAAAAATAGCGAGTACATGTTTCGAATACAAAATTAAGAAAATTTGTTTTAAAAATTTTATGTATTTCATAAAGTATAGAAAAAGTTAAAGTTAAAATATAACCAGTTATGTTATAATTGAAATTGAAAAATGACATAAAGTAATTGAAAACTGAGATAAAGTATTATATCTCATCTTAAAGTACATAAAGAAATTGAAAAATGAAAAATATCCTATAAGGAATAAAATTAAAATTATTTTTAATAAGGAAAAATTAACATATACTCCCTTCAATTTATAAGGCAAAAAAAATTAAAATTACGTTTATTAAGGAGATTAATTGGTTGTATTTAATTTTATCAAATTTATAAAAAAAATAGAGGTGTTTTAAAAAAATAGAATTAGAAACAACATTTAAACTATATTTAGTCTCTTAACAAATACGCACGTGTTAGCCTTCTCCTTAATTTTTGTGACAATTTACTTGTTAAGGAAATCTGATTGCATATTTTAAAAAGGAATTACAAATTTTGCTAATCCAAATTGTCATCACTCACACAGTCACACACTTTGTAATTAGTGACAATGGACTCTCAAATAGAGTTTTAGCATAATGCCAAGATTAACTTAAATTAATATCAAGAGAAATATTAGAGTATAAATTACCGCAACTGAAAAAACTTGTACAATTTCAACTAATATAAACTCTTATTAATAGATTACAATTTTTTTAGCTAATCACAATATTTTAGCAAATAAAGTTGTGCACAAAGTGTGAGATCATAAATTTTCTCTTATCTAATACACAATAATAACATGGGCTTTTAGAAAGGCCATTGATTATTAAAAGCTTTTAGAAAGGTCATTGATTATTAAAAAAAAAAGGTTTAATTGCACTTTTGGTCCCCAAATTTTCTCAAATTAACGATTTTGGTCTCCCAACTTTTAATTTGGCGATTTTGGTCCCCCAATTTACGATTTGTAGCGATTTTGGTCCTCCAATTTACCAGAGGGACACGTGTCAGCAGCCACGTCAACACCGTTAACGGTGGAATTGACGGAGGGGCCAAAATCGCTACAAATCGTAAATTGGGGGACCAAAATCGCTAAATTAAAAGTTGGGGGACCAAAATCGCCAAATTGAAAAAATTGGGGGACCAAAAGTGCAATTAAACCTTTTTTTTTTTTAGTGAACACATGTAATTATTTTTTACATATACGTTAACTTGTCAGTGTATATGTTAAATTTAAAAGAAAAAAAATTAACATGTACGTCAGAGGCAATCCTCACTTCTATCTATCACAACTTCAATTCATCAGAGCTTCTTAATTATCACCATAGTTTATTGGCTTTGTTACTCCTAATCTTCTCTCTTTAATTTCTCTAAGGGCAAAAAACCATCTCTCTCTCCCTTTCTAAGCCACGATAGCCACCATCGTGGCTTTCTTTCTAATCATCTTTTCGACTTCTTTTTTTCGTTTTTGATGCTAAAGATCAAAAAGTTGCATGCATGTTGATTTTTTTCCTGTAGAACTCTTGATGAGACTAATAAGATCTTATGAATGGTTTTTTTTTTAGAGATGATGTTGGTGGTGACATAATGGATGAGAATATATACTTCACGATCTGAGAAAGACTTTGATCATGAGATATATCTCACTACGAAAATTTATTATTATTATTATTATTATTATTATTATTATTATTATTATTTTCTTCCATAAGCCAATAGCGTAATGAAATTAGTAGTTTATTACTTTGATAAGATAGTACAATGGACAAAGTAATTTTCTTTTATTGACATGGACAAGATAAATGAAACCATGGTAGAGGCCTTTTAACATTTCATTGATACACATTTTAAAGAAAATACATTGTTTATAACTTTTTTTTAAGAAGCATTTTGGTTACCTTGTAAAAAGAGACTGATATAAATCATCAGAAAAATTAAAGAAATCTACAAGAAAAAGAATAAAAGAAAAAGAAAAAGCATACAATTAAACACACTTGATAACAAAACTTGAATACAAAATTTAACTGAAAGGCACACAATGTAAATTTTTTTACATTATTTATATATCATTGATCATTTATGGATTTTAATTTTATGTAAAAGTAATGATTATTATAAATAATGAATGATCGATGCACAAACCATATTAAAAAAAAAAAGAGATTAACAAGAGTATGTATTGATGGTGTAAAGTTTTTTACATCATCGGTTTATCATCTACCATTTATGTATGTATGATCATTGACTTTTAAATAAAATTAAGATAAATGAATGGTTGATGATAGACTCATGATGCAAAAAACTTTGCGACGGTTGGTGTGCCATATATTTTCTCTGGAAAAAATTACTCCTATGAGCTGTTGATGCATAATCTATTTTTCTTGAATAAAAAAGCAACAGCTTCTCGTGAACGATATATGCCAAACAATGGCTATTTATTGTATGATTGATTGACAGATTCAAATTTTTCTGAGAACCAGAACAAGAGTGATGGGCTTGATATCCTCCTTAGCCATTTCCTCGTTTACAAGTCTTGCATAGTTCTCAAACAATTTGTCTAAGATCCTTTCTCCAAAATGTTTAGAGATCATTGATTCTTGGATGGCTCTAATTGCCATTGCTAACTTTTTGCCATAGCTCTCCATGCTTTGATCGCTCTTCTCTATCTCGCACAACTCTAGCCTCTCCAACTTCAAAGACCCTTCTTTCCTCACCTCTTCTTCTATTTCTTCCCTTGATGGTGCATAAAAATGCACTTCATATGAATCAAGCTTCTCTTGTTCAATTTCTCCCTTCAAGAGCAAACAATTTTAAAAATGCACGCACGAGTTAATAAAAACAGAAAAAAGATTCCGTGATTAAGCAACTATCCATTTTTTTAATGAGCAATGAGCCCCTCAACTCCATCATGCACCATAAGGCATCGGGCACAAAAAAAATAAGGGTGTAATTGCGTTTTTGATATTATTATTTTAATGAAAATATATTGATTTTTTTTATAGATAAAATTTTTGATGTGGGAAATTAAATCACCGCCAACTAATAGTTTTAAAGATTGAACTTAGGACTTCCAATTTCCAAATTTTTAAAACTTGATAATGATTATGTGTGAGAGGAAAATATATGGATCCGTCCTAATCATGCATTCTTTAGGTTTATTTGTTTATCTCACGAAACTTTTGACTTTTTTTATTACATGAAAGTTTAAGAGTTGACGATTAGGACGTGTTACCAACAGAATATAACAGTGATATTTTAAACGGTCTAACAAATGAAAGTTCATGAGTATAAACATAAAAACCTTAGAAAAAAATATGGCTTAAATATCAAATTGTTTCTTATAAATATTGACTTTTTCAAAACAAGTTTTTATATTTTATATTTTATATTTCAATTGTGGATAAAAAAAATGTTGACATGACTAATGGGATATGGATTAAAATCAAAATGAAGGAAAAAGCAAAGGCCAAAATCTTAGAATAGTAAAAATATGGTAACCAAAATAAATCAAAATTCATTTACATTATCCTGAGACCTGAACTATAGTTGATGGGGATAACCAAAAACAAAGCAGAAAAGAAAATCAGGGACCAAAACTATAAAAAAAAATAAAATGCAAGAATTAATTTTAAAAAATTAACATTTATATCAATCAATTTGATATTTAAACAAAAAAGTATTATAAAAATTGATCTCATTCATTTTGTTAACCTTGTTCGATTTCAAGTCAAACTTGATTTGCTGGGCTTAAAGCATCGTTCTATTATTATGAAGGAAAAAACAATTTATAAATGATGGACACACCACGTAAAGAAATGTCCGTATAACTTTTAAAAAAAAAGGCGTCAAGTATAATTTTTTTTTCATAAGCAATGCAGTAATAATATACCAAATAGCATCTTCAGTGATTGAACTCGAGAATTTTACCTGTCAAACTTTAAAAATTTAATACATAACTATATCAACGGCATCCATTCATCAAAAATCGAGAAACAAGGCTGCATGTACAACCCGTGAAATCTCTAATTCAAAACTATGTTATATATGTGACAGTAAATTATTCTGCACCCGAGTCAACTACTTAAGTTTGCAGGACCTCAATTGCACTATGATTGAGAGTTATTGTAGATTAATTTGATGTGTGGTGCAACTGTGCAAGTCGATCAATCTATCACTAAGTAAATATGGTGGAGCAAATTGGGTGGAATTCACATTACATTGGTGCAGGCCAAGCATGGCTCAAAATACAAATCACCCAATATACTTTAGAATCTCTTCAACAAACAGTTGAACAGGCTTTATTATAATTTGTACCCTTTCCATAAACTTTCATTAACTTTTATTCATGTTGTTGGGGTAAGTAGTTTGATGAGAGAAATAGTGCAGTGGCAATGACAGTGCAAGTGGTGGCAGGGCGTGGAGCAAGGATAGAAAGTGTGAAACAAAAATAAGAAGAATATTTCTACAGCCAAATTTTGGATGGTTCACAACAATCTCTTAAATGAACCAATGATTGTTTGATACATCAGTTAATGAAGTTCTAAGTTACTGACATATCTTAACTGATTCGTCAAACAAACATTGGTACACTAAGGGATTGTTTTGTAACCATCCAAAATTTGGTTGCATGGAAATAGTTTCCTAAGGTTAAAAATGGTTTTTCAAAAATTAAAAAAAAAATAAAAAATTAGAATGTTGGATGATGCATCACTTAGGAAATGCGAACTGCAGAAACTGCCATATTTGTTTCGAATAAAACATAGCACGCGTGACTCTTAAATCAAAATATATACTCCCTCCGTTCCAATTTAACTGTCACTTTAGAAATTTCACACGGATTAAGAAAGTCATTTAATGCTTCAATTTTCAAGAGAATTATTAGATAACTTTACTATAATATCCTCGAAGTATACATTAATTATCACTCATTTCACATATTTCAACACATTAAATACAAGGTTAAAGTTGGAAAAAAATCAATTAATACACCCTCGAATTCCTAAAGTGACAAATAATTTGGAACAAGTTAAAAAGACTAAAATGACAGATAAAGTGGAACGGAGGGAGTAATAAGTATAATAATAATTGTTAGCTATGGTATTTTATTCCTAATGATTATGCCACCAGCAATGTACCTGTGAGACTAGAATAGAAAATGAACGGGAAAGAATCTTCCACATCATTGAGATGCCTCTGTCAATGTGCTCTTGGCCCCTTCTTCCAAGAAAAATCAGCACCATTCTTCCACCCTCAACTAGTTCTTCTGACCTTGATCGAAGGAACAAGGAAAAGTCTTCCTGGAATTGCTTAAAATATGCTTGGGGCACCACTTCAGGGCTTGATTCAGAAATGTAAACACACCCTTTGTTTAATGACCTTCCCTCCTCATCATACACAGCTGAAGGAACCTGCTTCACATATTATAAACCAATAATAACTATAATTAAATTTGGACAGCTCCATTTTAACACCTAACTAATGACATGCATAAATATATAATGAATGAAGTTGCTTTTTATTCTCACTAAGAAGCTAAGTGCATATCATGTACTGCTTCATGAGGAGACCAAAACAGATTTTTGCTTTTTTCAAAAAGCTATGGCATATAACAACGCTCAAATGAAGTTGGCAGGATTAGCATGGAAGGTTTTGTTGAACGGCTTACTAACAAGACTCAACCTTAGGACATAGGAGAATCAACCTTAGTAGAAGAATAATAAAAGTCCATAGATGTTGGTCGTGCTTTATCTTGTTAATAATAAGTGTTCTAAGATAATTTTAAAGGTAGAAAAATACAATAAATCAATAATATTATATTATCTTTTCTGAGAACTCTAAAAATTGCACTTTTCAATATTTATTTAAGAAAATGTTGTTCAGTAGGAAACTATCTTTTGTCTAATAAATATACTAATAGTGTTTTTTTCTTTTAGATTGACTTTTTCAACTGTTACCTTTATTAAGATTATGTAAGTTTCTTGTTCACCCACATCCAATTTGTCAAATTTCGTGAGTGGTTTCTTCGCGATATATAACACTGCTCATTTATTTATTATATTTTGTTGCTTAAAACACTTGTTAGTAAAACAAGGATAAATTCAGATATGGTTCAGGATCATGTGAAAAATATGAATAAAAATGAATCTGAGAAATCATATTCTATGAAGATAACATGATAACATGACATAAATGTCAAAGTGACAATTAGAGTGGAACTAATGAAATATTTGAACATCATTTGTTAGTGAATAATTAATACACAAAAATAGTGTTTGTATTAGAGAAATATAATGACTAAGGGTATTTGTAACAAGCTAAGTCTAGATTCTTTCCTTTAGGTAAATGTAGAAGATCTCAGTTATTAATAATTTATCATTCTATATGACAAAATAATGAATTAAGTTTTATTAAAAATTGATGATTGTTAGGTGAAATAAATGGAAAAAAATGGAGAGAAAAGAAAGTGAATAGCATGCATCTCCACACATATGTAACATGACAAAATGAGCATGTGTGGAACCATGAAAAACAAAAAAGAAGGTATATAAATATATGTTGGGGACTAACCCTTGAAAGCCAGTGCAAGCAGTGGGAGGAGTGGACAAAGTGTAAGTAGCTATTTGGGAATAGTCTTCCATAAAATGAACCAGGGTAACCTCCAATGTAAATGGAAGGAACCCCATTTTTCATTTCTTGCCTAAGTTGCATGTGGAACTCTGGCAAGGCCTTAAAGATTGAGTTGAAGTCATTCGTTGGAAGATCATTAAGGTAGACCCTGAACTCTTCAGTACAATGATGCATGGCCTTGTGGCTTATGCCTTGGATGGCTTGAAAGATGTCTTTGATTATTGATAGTGTGTTAGGGCCAGAGGAACAACCTAAGTCAGCCATGCCAAAACTCTTGGGAGAGGTTTCAAGGTAAAGCTCCTCAACTGTTTGTATGATTATGTGCTTCACCTTATCAGATGCCTTCTTCTGTTAATTAACAAAGAAAATAAACTTAAGTAGTTAAAACAATTATAAGCCAAAAATAAGAAAATGATGTGGGAATTGAAGAGAGGTTAAGAGAAAGAATGAAAAAAAAGGAAGGTAGAGAAGAACCTGTAATGAGGAATTCTTGGCATAGCTAGTTTTACCATCTCCACCAGTCATGTGGAAGACTTTCTCTTCATCCATTTTTGGGGTTGGAAATTGGAATATACTCTTCTTACTCGTTAGGGAAGGTTTGGTCTTTTTTTAAATGGAGTCAACGATGCGCCCCTTTACCTTTTTTTTTTGTCGTCAACCTGCTTTTCCGATAAGGAATTTCATAAAAGCATCTTGAATTCTATGAATATTATAAGACATGATAGTAGGGAGATGCTTCTATGCTTCCGGCACAGTTTTGTGAAAAAGTTCCGCCTGTTTTTTAATTTTTTAATGTATTTGATAAATTAAAAATATATTTTGAGTTTTTTGTTTTATTGATATGTACATGTTTTTGTTATTTTTGTTTACATTTTTTTATTATTATATGCTTTTTGACGCAGGTAAATAAATTACACTGAGTAAATCTGTATTAAAAATTGATATATTTTAATAAATCTGTATTAAAAATATTTTGAGTAAATTTGTATTAGAAAAAAATTTATTTATTTTTTTTTTAAAAAAAAAAAAACCTGCTCGGTGCAAGATAAACCAGAGCAGGTAGAATTTTCCATGACAGTAACTTCAAATGTTAAAAAGATACTATTAGAGTTTATTCCCTCTCATCTATTTTATAAGAAAAATAGTTGAAATGACATTTATTAAAATAGCTAGTTGAGCGTATTTATATTTCTCAAATTCATAAAAAGAAAATATATAATATAACTACTTTTAAAAAGTAACATTGGGAATAAAACAAAAATTAAACGAGATCACTGCTTTCTAAAAATATTTTAGATATTATTGTATTAGGAATAAAAAGTTAGTTAACTTTTCTTATATTTGACACCAAGATAAATATGTCCCTCTTTTCTTATATTCGAGACCAGAGGGAGTATTTGTTTTATGAAAGTATTTTCTATTTTTATTTTTGATTTTGTTAATTATAATTATGATCTCATGTTTGTTTATAATTTTTATTGCATACGAATGTAATTTCCTGTTATCATTCTATTTCCCGTTTTCAAACATTTTTATAGGAAATAGTGAAAACAATTTTTTTATTGTTTTTATAGTTTTTTATACAAAATTTTGAAAATAGAGAATAAAATAAAAACACGAAATTATATTTATAATTAACAAAAACTAAAATAAAAATATGGGTCAAGTTTATAATTAACAATAACAAAAATGATAACGAGTGATCATAATTATAATTATCAATATTTTTTTTTAAAATGAAAATATGAAACGTTTGCACAAAATAAACGAACTCTTATATCTTCAGTATTTAAAAAAAAAAAACATATATTTTTAATTGCTTATTCTCAATGTTAAGAATTGATACTAAGTAGTGATCAATGGGGGTTGACTCTAGTGGTGCAATCCTGCTAACTTGAGAATCTGGGAATAGGGCATAGGACTAAGAAGTCCCTGGTTCGATTTCCGGTTTTACACACCCCATTGGAGAGGTTTAAGAACGCGACCTCGTGCATGATTAACACGACCTCGTTAAAAGGATCTATATATACCGGAATAATATGAAAAGACTAACATGGTGATACCATTGATTTTTGAGAGACTATATTGGTATCAAATATCTTTGGAGACTAAATTTGTGGCACAGTTAATATTTAAGAGATTATATTTGTAGCAAATATCTTTGGAGGACTAAATTGGTGACACGATTAATTTTTTAGGGACTATATTGATGTCATATATCTTTGAGAAACCAAATTGGTAGCAATATAACTTTTGGAGGACCAAATTAACTATTTACTCAACCCTTATCTTAAATTAAGAAAATGTTATAAGTATTCTTTAAGGGATAAAAAATGATTATTTTGCACTAGGAAATGATGAGTTCAAGTTGTCAAAAATCATTAACTACTCCTTCCGATCCTATTTATAAGATCCTTTGGAAATATTTCTCTTCCACCAAGAAAGATAGTTAAACTTGTTAGTGTCATTGGAAATATAAAAATTTGATATACTTCTTCAAAATAACCCCTATAATTATTATTGGAACTCTAAAAAGTGTTGAGTTAATAGGGGTGTGTTTGTAAACAAAAGTAATTAAATGCTATTGAAAATTGAAATTTGATCTTATAAATATGACCAAAATAAAAACACTAAAAATGTATTATATATAGGATCGAAGGTCGGATGGAGTACTATATATCACAAAACTTAAAGGCGAGTAGTTACAATTCTTGAAATTTCAAAAATGTATTTCAATATTACATTTTATATTTTTAATTTATATTAAAAATTTCACAAAATCTATAGTTTTATATTAATGAACAAAGGGTAAAAAATAATAAATGCCTCTTAAAATATACTTACATATTATCTCATAAATAGAACCAAATTTTTTTTAGAAGACGATTTTTTTATCAACAAGGAAATCTTTATAACGGAGTATTAGGAGTACTCAACTCATTATAAAAGATTAAAAGAGATAGTTAAGAAATGCTCTTAAGCATTCCAAATATTCATACAACATTGAGAAAAGCAAAAAATAGAGCCATTAAGGTTAGTTACTCAAATTCAAGTCTCCGAGAGAGGTAAAAGGTATTCCCCCAATCTTACAATTTAAGATAAATGACATTCTTTACTGTTTTTTAGGGATTTGAATTCCGGTTTCAATGTTTCATGTCTCACGACTCTATCAACTGAGCTTATTCGTGGGAACTTCCCTCTAACCTTAACTCCTTTAAAAATTCATTTTCCTCTGCCACCTTCATTATTCCACTTAGACCTTATACCACAAGCAAGAATAGAAATGGGGCAATCAAAACTCCTTGTTTTAGTCCCTTTTTCATTGGAAATTTTTTTGTCGAGCTTCCATTAACGAGGATGGACACTATCGCAGACTCTAATTATAAGCAGCTCCTTACCCAAGCTCTCTATTTTGTACCAAATCTCATCCCAACCATCATGTAATGTACGAAATTCCAGCTAATTGAATCATAAGCATTTTCGAAAAACTCTCTGACACAGTCTTTTAATTTTTTCTGATTCTTCTTCCCATTGTCCATTCCACATACATTATTTCTTTCAATTCATTACTCTTTCGGTGCAGGTTTATTATGGCATGGAAGAATTTCGAGTCATTATCCCTCTCCTTTACCCACTACAATTTTGAATTTTGCATTAATATACTATCGCTCATCTTCCCTATTTTCCACATTTTCTATACATAAATCAATATCAATATTAAATTAAAATTTATTACTCGTACTCCCTCCGTTCCACTTTATCTGTCATTTTAGTCTTTTTAACTTGTTCCAAATTATTTGTCACTTTAGGAATTCGAGGGTGTATTAATTGATTTTTTTCCAACTTTAACCTTGTATTTAATGTGTTGAAATATGTGAAATGAGTGATAATTAATGTACTTTGAGGATATTATAGTAAATTTATCTAATAATTCTCTTGAAAATTGAAGCATTAAATGACTTTCTTAATCCGTGTGAAATTTCTAAAGTGACAGTTAAATTGGAACGGAGGGAGTAATAAGTAAAATTCATTAAACCACTAACCCAAACATTCAATTACATCAATTGCTAAGCACACCTTTAATACTACATGATAAAAAAAAAATACAAAAAAAAAAAAAACTTGAATACCAGTTTGAGAAGCTACCAGATAAATTTACAAAGCTTATACATAAATCAATACCAATAGAGAATTTTAATAGATTCAATACCCTCATCGCAACAAAATAAAATCTATCATTGCATTTCTACCACGCCAAATACTCCAAGTTACTGATAGTCAAGTCACCAATCATGTGATATTTCTTGTCACTGAGTATATGCATCATGAAGAACATTTCGGATACTATAACCAGAATAACATTTCGAAACTTTGTACGTGCAATCATATTTTTCTGAGAACTAGAACAAAAGTGATGGGCTTGATATCCTCCTTAGTCATTTCCTCGTGTACGAGTCTTGCATAGTTCTCAAACAATTTGTCTAAGATCCTTTCTCCAAAATGGTTAGAGATCATTGATTCTTGAATGGCTCTAATTGCCATTGCCACCTTTGTACCATAGCTCTCCATGCTTTGATCGCTCTTCTCTATCTCACACAACTCTAGCCTCTCCAACTTCAACGACTCTTCTTTCCTCACCTCATTCTCTATTTCTTCCCTTGATGGTGCATAGAAATGCACTTCATATGAATCAAGCTTCTCTTGTTCAATTTCTCCCTTCAAGAGCAAAAAATATTAAGAACAAAAGCTAATAATAAAAGGAGAGAAAAGGATTCTATATATAACTAAACCTTTAAAAATAACGGAGTTACTAACATGCAGCCTAAAATTGGATGGTTGCTCTGCAACCTTTTAGTAAACTAATAAAAAGTTGACACCTGAGACATACATGTGTGCCATGTCATTCCTTGAAGTAGTGATTTATAATTTTTACAATTTAGTCCAACATAAAAAGTAAATTAATTTAATTTAGTCCTTTGTACCTATTAGCAAATTATAACATAGATTAAAACAACAGTTGGAATTAATTTGCTAATAGGTACAAAGGACTAAATTAAATTAATCCTTTTTATGTTGGACTAAATTGTAAAAATTATAAATCACTACTTCAAGTCATGTCTTAGGTGTCAACTTCTTATTAGTTTACTAAAAGGTTACATAGCAACCATCCAATTTTAGGTTGCATGTTAAAAATTTCATAAAAATAAATCTTATATACACACCGTACATGTATCTATTAGACACAATCAATCAAAAGCTTACATATCATTCATATAATTGAGACAAGAGTGTTATCGTTCTGTGACTCGTGCACCAACATGGAAAAAAGACATTATTCCCACCAATTAACAGAAATCATTGCAAGCACGCACTCAAGCAAATTAAAGAAGCCGAAACACAAGGAGAATGACTAAAAATTGCCACATTTCTATGTAACCCAAAGGACCATGTAGTTGATAATATATGTCTTTTATAAGCAAACAAATTCATTAATAGTTGAGCAATACGGTAAGTTGATAATATATGTAATTCTTGATCCTTGTGTAATGGGTTTTCGATACACCTATTATTTTCCATTAACACAATTTTGCTTATAAAAAAGGTCTCGCAAACTAATATCTTTTAAGAAATCACTAAAATGTAAATTTATTGATGAAAATCAATATATAACATTTTTTTAATGAAAATATATTAAAAGTTAAAACACATGCAAAATAAGAAAAATTTCAGCAAAGCCAAACAGAGCAACATATCATTTCTTAATGAATGCAACACTTTTGAATAATAATTTACTTCTTCGTTAAAAAAATGTGTTACTCTCCTTCCATTTTATATGTTGCTTTAAGAGTTTCATGGATTAAGAAAGTCACTTAATATTTCAAATTTTAAAAGAAGAATAAGACAACTTTACTATATTATCTTCGCACTTCATTGATTATCATACATTTCACATATTTCAAAATGTTTAAAAGCAAGGTTAAAGTTGAAAAAATTAATTAATACACCTTCGAATTTCTAAAGCGACAAATAATTTAGAATAAATTAAAAATACTATAACGACAGATAAATTAGAACGAATGTAGTATTGTTTTTAAAAAATTGTTAATTTATTGAGCTAGATATATTTATTGCAAGATTTTCTTAACGTTAAACCTTATTAGAACTAAGAATAAAAACCTTTAAAATATACTTCCTCCGTCTTGAAATATAAGTAACAAAAAACATATTATATCTTTTTGTTTAAAATATAAGCAAAATTAACCAACTTTCTTAAATATTATTTCATTCTCAATGCCACTTTCCTAAAACATCCCTAGAAAAATTTTATCTTATTTAATTTTGTTTCATTTCCAATGCAACTTTTCTAAAATACCTCTATTCTTTTATAAATTTGAGAAAATTAAATACAATCAATAAACCTTATTAATAAGCATAAATTTAATTAATTTTGCTTATAATTCGAATCGAAAGGAATAATACTTAAAAAATAAATACTCAATTTTTCGGTACCTTTCTTCTATTTTCAAACTTCTACCATCCTAATAATAATTGTTACCCGTGTTGTATTATTTTTATCCAAATCGAGCAATGTAGTACCTGTGAGACTAGAATAGAAAATGAACGGGAAAGAATCTTCCACAGCATTGAGATGCCTCTGTCAACCTGCTCCCGGCCTCTTCTCCCAAGAAGAATCAGCACCATTCTTCCACCCTCAACGAGTTCTTCTGACCTTGACCGAAGGAACAAAGTAAAGTCTTCTTGGAATTGCTTAAAGTATGCTTGAGGCACCACTTCAGGGCTTGATTCAGAAATGTAAACACACCCTTTGTTTAATGACTTTCCCTGCTCATCATACAGAGCTGAAGGAACCTGCTTCACATAATAAACCATAAATAAAACCAATAATTGATAACTACAATTAATATGGACCGCGCATTTTCCAACCTAATTAGTACTCTTTCTCGCCTTCGTATAATGATTACAATTAGCAGGTTTGACTTTTTAAATAAATAATGCAACATTATACTGTGATTTTATTTTCCTAAATCTTCTTAAATCACATATTTAAGGTTTCTCATTAATGAATAGCCAAGAAAGTATATATAATCATAAGTTTCAATAAAGGTAAATTAAAACAATTAAATATTGCATATAAATTGTAAGATGTAATTAAAAGTTTTAATCAGTGCGAGGTCAGTTGGGTCGGATCGAATGAGTCGAATTCTGGGTAAATCCGGGTACCGATTGGTATTAAAAAAAAAGAATGACAATAGAAATTATAAGAATAATTAAAAAAAATAAATATCATCGGTTCTAAAATCACTACTAATATTGACTATTTTCTTAATTTCATGAATACCATGGTAAGAATTTATATTAAGGAACGAAGTTAACATATATATATATATATATATATATATCAATTTTATTTGATGATAAAAAAGAGAATAAGAAATGGTCGAAGAATAATTCTGGGATTTGATAGGAGTTAATTATTCACACTTATATTCCATATCTTAACTAACTAATTGAACAAATTAGTTGAGTTAAATAACAACTTTGTTAATAGCATAATAAGCATTATTGTTAATCAAATATTTGTACATTAAACAAGTGTATAATTAATGCAAAAAATAATTAATGTTCACATTCAAGAAATGACTATGGGGTCTAACAGGACAAAATGAGCATGTGTGGAGTAGAACCATACCATATGAAAATAAAAAAATAAATAAAAGAAGAAGAAGATATGTTGGGGTCTAACCCTTGAAAGCCAGTGCAAACAGTAGGAGGAGTGGACAAAGTGCAAGTAACTATTTGGGAAAAGTCTTCCATAAAATGAACCAGGGTAACCTCCCATGTAAATGGAAGGGACACCATTTTTCTTGTCTTGCCTAAGCAGCATATGGAACTCTGGCAAGGCCTTGAAGATTGAGTTGAAGTCATTAGTTGGAAGATCATTAAAGTAGACCCTGAACTCCTCAGTACACTGATGCATGGTCTTGTGGCTTATGCCTTGGATGGCTTGAAAGATATCTTTGATTATTGATAGTGTGTTGGGGCCAGAGGAACAACCTAAGTCAGCAATGCCAAAACTCTTGGGAGAGGTTTCAAGGTAAAGTTCCTCAACCGTTTGTATGATTATGTGCTTCACCTTATCAGATGCCTTCTTCTGTTAATCAATTAATTAATAAACAAAGCAGATAAAATAAACTTAGTTATGACAATTCTAAGATAAAAATAAAATTAAGAAAATGATGGGATCAGTAGAGAGGTTGAGAGAAAGAAAGAGAACCTGAAGTGAGGAATTCTTGGCATAGCTAGTTTTTCCAATTCCTCCAGTCATGTGGAAGACTTTCTCTACATCCATTCTTTTTGGGGTTGGAATAGGCTTTTCTAACTTGTTTGTGAAGTTGTGGTCTTCTTTTAAAGGGAGATCAATATTAATGATGTGGCCCTTTTTTTTTGTTCACCATGCTATTTTTTTCTATGGCATCTATGAAATTAATTGCATTGAACTTTACTATTTTGCATTCTTGTTAACAAGTGTATTAAATAATTAATTTTTTTTAAAAAAATATCATCCAAATTTTTTTTCCATTAAATATTTGATGCAATACTTTATCTCTTTTCACTCAACTATCTCATAAAATTATTCCAGGATGAAAATATGTGTAATTATACTTAAAATAAATTATTGAAATTATACATCTCTAATCATTAAAAATTTAATACCACTATTTATTTTAATTAATGTCTTAATTTGTATGAAAGATCACTTTTAGAGTTTATATTTAAGAACGGGGTAGTGTTATTCATTGAATAAATAAATCAAGTGCATTTTCTTTTTTATTTTTCTCTTGGTATTGTATTTTCATTGGTTACTCTCCAATTTCTTGGCATATTAGCAAGCAAACACTTGCAGCTCAATCTAATACTAAAACAAAATATCAAACTTTAATTGACGCTTATTCAGGTTGATTCGATAACTACTTGAAAACTTATCCCTGAGGTCTATCTTAGCTATCTCTCACTATCTTTTTATTTTGACAACAAAAGCTAACATCATGAGTCCATCAAATACATCAAATTTGTTTGCTATACCTTTTTTCCCTCATCAGAACCTTCGTGGTTCTCTTTTTCTCTTCTCCATTAGAACCCTTGGAAAGCTAGCTAATTTATTCTCTAAAACTCATCATCTTGGTCACTTCCGTACACTCTTATTATTCCCAAACTCGAATTGGTTCCCTTTACACATACTTGAATTTAAGGAGAGATACCAACATATCTTTGATTAGCTAGATTTTATTTTAGACTTCCGGTAATGCTCCCTTGTACTATATGGTAGTATATTCCTAATAATAAAAGATCGATACATTATTTAAATCTTTATACATCATCATTCCGTGGATGAAAAATCATTTCCATGCCACTATCTTTCTGTTTCTCACCAAGTTACTACTTACTAATCTCAGATTTAACAATTGTTTGGACCCGTTTTTTATTATGATCATAATCTTTATTTAACAATTTAATCTTGCAGGAAAGATAAGATAATCATAATTGCAACCAAGATGAAATGATAAACGATAAGGTACTTGGTGGGCCCATGCCGCCTCGATGTAGGACGACACCTCGACGGCACCACTAAGTTGGGAACTTCATGGACTACGTGGCTTGGAAGGCTTTGGATGGAGGAAAGTGCACAAGGCGTTCATGCCTTGACAAAGCGCCTTCATGGTAGATAAGGGACGATGACGCTTTAACACCCATGACGCTCTGAGACCTAGGACGCCTTAGAACAAAGCCGCTCTAACCTGACCGCTCACCCACCTGACGCTCACCCAATCACCGCTCACCTATTTACAGCGTCCACTCACATCGCTCACCTCCCCTCACTCGCTCACCACTCATCGCTCACTACCCATCGCTCACCACAATAGTTCCTATGGCTTACTTACTGTGTGAGCGGTGATTAGCCCACCTCGCTCACCTACTCACAGCGTTCGCTCATCTCACTCATCCGTTGAGCGAAGACTTGCACAAATCCTAAAACTTAGCCACTAAGTTTTCCCAACACTTGGTCACCAAGTATACTTGGCCACCAAGTTCTAGCTTTATTACCATCATACCCCTCACCCACTCTATAAGAGAAACTCATTACCCCCTTCCAAGAATCAACTTTTGACTCTCAAAAACACAATTTTGGCTCTCCCTCAACACCGCAATACCCTTTACATTTTCACCACTCTCCGAACCCAAAACACAAACAAAACCACAAAACAAGGTCATAATATCCACTCCCTCATTACTCTTGAACCCGTGTCATGGGTCAAGAGCGCTCCGATCGATCCTTCCAATGATTCTTCATGATGCTCCATTCGTTCTCTTCAAGCCACGGAGGCATGAATTTGGTACTTCTACATACATCTCTCAAGCTTACGGACTTAGAATCTCATTATTTATTGTTAAACCTCTTTTACACAAAGTGGTCCAAAACAATTGGCGACTCCACTGGGGAGATGTATGTGCCGAAGTTCATAAAAAATTGAAGAGCAATGAAGGATCAGAAAAAGAAAAAGAGGAAAGCATTTAGAGGGACGTGAACAGAACTAGACTCCAAAAACAAAAAATATATATATAAAGCTCGTTGCACGTTTTTAGCACTTTTCATTTTTCATTACACTGAAGATTCAACAAGATAAAAACAAGAGATGTGTCATTGTGACATTGTTTTACTGTTGAAGACAAAAGTAGAGGCTTCATTCATTCATCCCGCAGCGCTCCCGTTCCCTCAGCGCCCAAACTCAGAACCATAGCTGAGGCTTGGTTCAACTCGCTCGTGAACTCAGCACCCAAGCCCACAGCGCCAACCACCGCCAAGCCTATCGTGGAGTCACTGGTTCAGATCTGTCACGACTCGTCACTTCGTTTGCCGCTGCCCATGTCCGTTGCCACCACGCTCCATTGTTGCCGCCGAGCCCCTCGCGCCGTCGCCCCCCGCGGTTGCTTCACACACCACCATGTCGTGGCCGCTGTGAGCAAAGTCACCCCTCATCCGCCCAGTTGATAGTGAATTAGTTAGAGAGATAAATGTGAATTCCTTGATTAATGGAAAGAAAGGGAGTTTACATACTTTTGTGAAAGATAAAAGAGAAGGGAGATGGTGCAGAGAGAAAGAGAAGAGACAGAGAAAAGAAAATAGAGGAGAAAGAGACATTTGGTAATGGTCAGACTAGTTTTCTTGAAATATTATAAGAAAAAATTGATTTTGTTGAGTTAAGGAGATATGATGAGTTGTGAATGGAAAGATGGAGGAAATAATAGTAAGAAAATGAAAGATGCTTTCACGAAGCAGAGAGTGGAAGCGACTAATTTGGATGGAAGTGCAAAATATTATCCAAGGGTTATTATCCAACAAATTGAACTTGCTTGGGAACGATGCAAACATGACTAGGAGGAGTATACATGTAATTGTCCAAAGAGTAACTAGGTAGCTCTTGAATAGTTCAGACATTGAGTTTGGCAAAATTTAGTGAAAGGAGAAAGAAAAGTCAACCTCAAAAAATGCTTGGAGCCCAAGTTGCATCATCAGAAAAATATTGTCAGGGAAGTAAAATTCTTTCTTTTGAGCCCTTTTTTTTAGTACAATTTATTGATTGTAAATAATTACTCATTATTAGTTGACTATTGTTGTTTTTTTAATGTTGATACAACATGTTAATAACGATCTGATAATTAAGTATTTAATTATTATTGATTGTTGAGATGCATGGAATATATGTACAATGATCATGTTGGCTATATATGCTTGGTCCTGGATTTAAATTAAGTTTCATGGGGTTGATTAGTTAGCTTGCATGATAGTGACACATTTTTTTTTAGTAAATACTACATAGCATGACTAGGATATGAAGCTCATGATATGAATATTGCATCTGATATCACATTACATAATGAAGCCATAAGTGAATGAACCTATCATGTATTGCACACTGAAGCTATATTAGTCCCAGATTTCTACATGCATTGTTTGATGGACTACCTTAATATTTTCATCCCTTTGGTCATAATAAGAAATAAATAAATAAATACTTTCCGACAATAGATAAGAATATGATGTACAAAAGCTTAATGCTTATGGCAAATGCTTGTGTGTCAAATATGCCATGAATATTTGATTATTTTTGGTAGAATTTAAATGTCAAATTAGCATAAATTTATTGCAGAAAAAAAATTATTATGTCATGCTAAGATTAGAGCAAAATATTTGAGTCTAAGTAGAAAGCCATAGCGGGCAGGAACGCCCTTCACACCCAAAGCGGGAATTACGCTCCTCATACTCGAGAGCGAGAAGATACGCTCTCTATAACATCATAAAAGGATCGCTCATCTATACGTAATTTTGTATGATGTTAAGCAGTAGAACCTAAATATTGAATTGATTGATTGAGAAATTATTATGTTATTAGGTACATAGAGCAAAATGTTTGAGTTTTATTTTATGTTTCATAGATAGCCAAAGCGGCAAAGAATGCTCTCCACGTTCAAAGGCAGGACACCTAGAGCGGGAAGGTGTGTTCCGCATGCCCAAGAGTGAGGAGCCCAAAAATGGGACACCCAAGTGGGAAAGTACGCTTCCAAAACCCAAGAGCGAAAGGGACACCCAAAAGTGAGGTATCCAAGGGCGGGAAAGAACGCTCTGCATATCCAAAAAACAGACGCCTAGGGTGGGGAAGCAATCATTTGCCATCAGATAAAGAACAAGTCCATGAATCATGGAGAAAAGAAGCTGGCAAAAAGAAAATTTGGATGACACGCTCAAGAACCTTCAAAGTGGGGAAAAACTACCTCACTAACAGAAAGTACGCTCAGCGAACAATGGGCGCTCTGAACAAAAAATGGAAGACACGCTCTCAATGAAATAGAAAGGCGAGCATTTTACAAAATGGAGAGGAGAAGCAAAAAATATGCTCTCTATAAGGAAACACCCAAAATCGAGAGGAACGCTCTTCACACTCAAAAGTGAGACGCCCAGAGTGAGAAAACAACCACGTGTCATCAAATAAATAACAAGTGCTCTTCACATCTAAAAGTGGACGCTCAGAGTGGGAAAGCAACCACGTGTCGCCAGATAAATAACAAGTCCAGAAATTATGGAAAAACAAGTCAGTTGGGAGAAGACTTGGATGACATGCTCAAAGATTTCAAGAGAGGAAAAAATAACTACCCCACGAATGAAAATAAATTATTCGCTAAGAAGCAAAGTGGTGGAATATGCGCTCAGCGGAGAATGCACGCTCTGGAAAACAAAGCGGAAAGCAAGCTCTCGAAGAAATAGAAAGAACGCGCTCATGAACCGCACCAAGGAAAATCAAATAGGATAAAATCTAGATGGTACACTCGGGAACTTTGAGTACAGAGGGAAGTTATTCCATGGAAAGTATTCTCTAACAGAAAGACCAAATACTCGCTGAGAAGCAAGTACGCTCAGCGAACAATGTACGCTACGAACAACAAAGCGTAAGCAAGACACTCGAAGCAAGAGGGGAACGCTCCAGTCGGACAAGGCGCCACAACACAAGACAAAACATGAGGCGAGCGAAAAGCTAATTATTATATTTAACATATATTTTTTTTATTTGACATATTACTTTCACATTTACTATTCCAATATTTGCCAACATGCCATGAAATTAATCATAGAGAATATTAATGTTGATAAGTATCAATTTAGTATGTCATCATGCACATATAGAAAATATAATATGACTAGAGCGGGTCAAGACCTAGGCGTGATGGTTTACCGCCCCTAAGCATACCCAACTTAATGCATGAAATAAAATTATTGCTAAGGGGGCTTAACGTGTGATGGTCTTAACCTCCCTCAAGCGAACCCAAGCGGGCGCGCTGGTATGAACCTCCCCCGAGAAAAACACAATAAGAAAGATATGATATCTTTGCATGATTTTAATTATTCACTAATTTGATAGAAATTTAATCATTGCATCTGGATGAGCATTTAAGATGTGGGAAACTAAGCGCTTACGTTTAAGTTATAGATAAACATATAAACAAATGCTTGAATGACTGGTCCTGAGCGTTTGTCAGAGGGCCGACGGAAGTTTGGCTGTGTGGAAAATAAAAAAGAAAAAAAGAGAGAAAGAAACAAAAGAGAAGAAACAAAAAGAGAAAAAGAGAGAGTTTTCCACACGCCAAGCGAGGCCACGTAGAAAAATCCAAATGGTTGAGCGGGTGTCGTCCCCACATTTGCGATAAAGATAAAGAATATCCGAAGGTTCACGATTGGATGTCGTTCCCCGCCTTCGGATGGATAAGTCTAAGTGTACAGAGGCCACCCACTTACGACTCGGAATTACAAATACTTGAATGACCGGTCCTGGGTATTTGTAGGAGGTCCCCGGGCGTTCAAAGGCAACAGACTTGTCAAGCGCTACGGATAAAGACCACCAAAACAGATAATCCAAATGGTTGAGCGGGTTGTGTTCCCCACATTTGCGATAGAAAAATCTAAACGTAAGGAGGCAAGAGCCACACTTAGGACACAAATAATTTCCACATCTTAATGCTTAAAATGCCAAGTGGCTGAATGGTTGCATGAATAGTCGCATGGATAATTGCATAAATAATTGCATGAATTTAATCTTGTTTGATTCCTCCTTGATAAATAAAAGACAGGATTGGAGCGACCTTTCTTACTTCGGGGGAAAAGGGGTCGTCACCACCTCTTAGATATTCCCCTCTAAATGATCTAACAGCAAAGTCCACTTCAACCACAAAAACATAAGGAGAAGAAAAAGGGTCACCCCAAAGCGGAAAAGGGAGCATTCATTCATTCAATCATGCATAACATTCATTCATTCACATCATTAATTCACTCATCACATTTTCATGAAACATCATAGCATACTGAAACATGAAGGAGCATGACCTAAGCGGATTAAACCAGCAAAAAGAATTGCCATGACGCAAGGCATACTAAAGAGTTGGCAAAGCGCAACAATGACTAGGGGGCTACCCCACGACGAGACAATGACACTGCCTCATGAACTATCAGAAATGGACATGAGTCATCAAGAAAGGGAAGTTTTCAACCCTTCATATCTTTTCCTTTAACTTTATACACACTTTTTTTTATGCAATTTTGAACATAAAGATTATGTCCCTTGAAGATGTTATGCACTTGAGAAAGAATAAATTCTTCCTCAAGTGCAAGGGGGCTATTGTTTGGACCCGATTTTTATTATGGTCATAATCTTTATTTAACAATTTAATCTTGCAGGAAAGATAAGATAATCATAATTGCAACCAAGATGAAATGATAAACGATAAGGTACTTAGTGGGCCCATGCCGCCTCGGTGTAGGACGACACCTCGACGGCACCACTAAGTTGGGAACTTCATGGACTACGTGGGTTGGAAGGCTTTGGATGGAGGAAAGTGCACAAGGCGTTCATGCCTTGACAAAGCGCCTTCATGGTAGATAAGGGACGGTGACGCTTTAACACCCATGACGCTCTGAGACCTAGGACGCCTTAGGACAAAGCCGCTCTAACCTGACCGCTCACCTACCTGGTCGCTCACTTATATGACCGCTCACCTAGTTGACCGCTGACCCACCTGATGCTCACCCAATCACCGCTCACCTATTTACAGCGTCCACTCACATCGCTCACCTCCCCTCGCTCGCTCACCACTCATCGCTCACTACCCATCGCTCACCGCAATAGTTCCTATGGCTTACTTACTATGTGAGCGGTGATTAGCCCACCTCGCTCACCTACTCACAGCGTTCGCTCACCTCACTCATCCGTTGAGCGAAGACTTGCACAAATCCTAAAACTTAGCCACTAAGTTTTCCCAACACTTGGTCACCAAGTATACTTGGCCACCAAGTTCTAGCTTTATTACCATCATACCCCTCACCCACTCTATAAGAGAAACTCATTACCCCCTTCCAAGAATCAACTTTTGACTCTCAAAAACACAATTTTGGCTCTCCCTCAACACCCCAATACCCTTCACATTTTCACCACTCTCCGAACCCAAAACACAAACAAAACCACAAAACAAGGTCATAATATCCACTCCCTCATTACTCTTGAACCCGTGTCATGGGTCAAGAGCGCTCCGATCGATCCTTCCAATGATTCTTCATGATGCTCCATTCGTTCTCTTCAAGCCACGGAGACATGAATTTGGTACTTCTACATACATCTCTCAAGCTTACGGACTTAGAATCTCATTATTTATTGTTAAACCTCTTTTACACAAAGTGGTCCAAAACAACAATTAATCTACTTGAAAGTGCCACACCCCACATAATTAAGCAACAAGTGAATACAATGTTTTGCTCTTGACTCTCCAAGTCCACCCGAACTTTAAGCTAGGATGATCATGTGATTCAACCAAAGGGGGATTTAAGTCCTTGGAAAATACATTTAATTAACATTTAGTCCAAAAAGAAACATGCTTGTTGTCTACTGTAGAGAAAGCAGGACTTCCCGTTGGTTGATGTTAGGAGCAAAGTTTTTAACAAGGATAAGATTGGATTCAAGATGAAAATGTTAAACCAACGTGGGGTTGGTCAAGTGGTAGCTTATTACTTGGTCCCTTAACCAACTGGTCTCGAATTCGAGCCTTGGGTATGGAGCAACCCCCGTTGGGAAACCCCTACCGTTTAGTGTGAGCTCAGTTGAGTCTGATTTTGGGTAAACCAGATCCGGGTATTAGTTGGTATAAAATAAAAATGAAAATTTTAAGAGATTTAAGAAAAAAGAAGATAAAATATTAATAAAAAGATTTAGTTACTTTATATTGTAAAATAGTAAATTTTAGAAGTGATTATTGCTATTCAAGTGACAAAATTACAATATTAAGAACATTCTACAAACCATATAATAAAATTATTATTTAATTTTTTAAACTGTTTTACATTCCCTCCGGTCCTATATATAAAATTCTTTTAAAATTTTTATTTTGATCATATTTATAAGACCTTATTTCAATTTTCAATAGCATTTAATTACTTCTTTTCACAAACACCCATCCCATATTAACTCATCAACAATTTTTTAAATTCCCAATAATAATTATATGGGTAATTTTTAAAAAGTATATAAAATTTTCACATTTCTAATGTCATTAACAAATTTAACCACATTTCTCGATAGAAGTAAAAAATTTTAAAAAATTTTAAAAAATTTCAAAAAGGTTTTAGCTATAATATTAGAGGAACTACCTTTTCTCCAAATATGATTAATTTTTTTTATAAGCTTCTCCAAATATGATTAATAACCATCGTATATCATTTCTTCAGTTTTATTTAATAATTATCTTAATCATTATTAGACCCAACATACATACTATCGGTTAATCGCTATCCCACACCTTGTAGAATAATTTAAAAGGCTTATCTAATGGGGTTTGCTTTTCTTTATTGAACCTAATGATTCGAGCTATTGAAAAATTGATGATAGCATCCAATGTTAATATCCAATGATTCAAGTGAGAATAGCTTGGATTTTTAGAACAAATGATATTGGGTTCAATTCTTAATTAGATTTACATGTACCAAAAAAACATTATGGAAATTGCTACCACTCAAACATCTAACAATGTTTCAAAAGATTCTCATATTTTGCATCAGAGATACATACTTTGTAATAAAATTTTAAAAAAATTAAAATAAAATAATGAAAGTTGATGTTAGTAGTCAAGTTATCATACAATTGAAAGTCCTATAGTGGGCATTTGCTGTTCTGTCTCCGCAAAAAGTTTCATTCCATGGGAAGGGCTTGTGATTGAGTAGGAATTGGACCAACTTGTGATGGTACTAGTCAATGCCACTTTGTCTGGATCAGCAACTGAGTCCGTCAAATCATTGTTGGGACTGGGTTATTATCCTCCTTTTTTTTTTTTTAATTGTTCATTAAAAATTAGGGTCATGTTAACACATTTTTTCAAGGCATTTGTTAAGATGGCTAGAAAAGGAAATTTAATCATAAATCTATCATATTTCATTTCTTAAAAATCTAAAAAATACATTTTTCAGTATCATTTAACTATATTTAAAATGCTTAACTGTTCTAAGAACACTTGTTAGCATTTTCTTAAAAATTATAGTACATGAATTGATAAATATATTTAATACATTTTTTTATAGTAAATTAATGTTTATTTTATTACTTTTGTCATTTAATTTTTTATAGTTATTTATTAATTAGTTATTTATTATTTCTCTCATGATAAAATAAAATTTTAAAAAAAATTATTAATTAAATTTATAAAATTAAGAATTTTCATAGTGACAAATAAAAAACATAAATGTTCTCAAAACTGTTTATTTTAAAAACAGTTACTCACTTCGTATCTGAATATAAACATCTATGGTAGACTTTTATGTTAATTTAAATTAAGAAAGTTGGTTAATATTGTCAGTGAAAATAGAAATGGTAATAATATTTGGTAGTATATTTTTTCAAAATTATCCTTATAATTATCACTAGGACTTTAAAAGGTACTCCCTCCGGCTCGAATTATAAGCAAATCCAACCACTTTACGCTTATTAAGGAGGTTAGTTGATTGTATTTAATTTTCTCAAATTTACAAAAAAAATAGAGTTATTTTAGGAAAGTAGTAATATGAATGATAAAAAATTAATTAAGATTACAATTTTCTAGAGATGTTTTAGGAAAGTGACATTGAGAATGAAACAAAATTTAATAAAATTAGTTAATTTTGCTTATATTTTAAATCAAAAGCAATATGTTTTTTGCTGTTTATAATTCGAGTCGAAAAGTGTATTAAATAATTAATATCATTGAAAATTGAGATATGAATATATATTTAAACACAAGGAAAACCCAATATGTAATGCTTATATTGAAAGACAGCTGAAATATGGTGTAAGTATATATTTTATTGAAAACCACTTACTCCAATTTTCCAAAGAAGCAATGAACTGTTGACACATGTATGAAATTGGTTCGGTATATGGCCCAGCAACTAGTCTACTTGTGGGGAAAGTGTGGTACTGTTTAGTGTGATGCTCAGGTAGCATGCTTCCAAGGACATCCCGTCAAGCCTCATGTACTAGTGTTGGATGCATGAACTTTCAAATAGAAGCATAATTTGGCAAAATTGTCTTCGTATTAAGGAATCGCTATTTATATTTATCGAACGATTTATTAGTATAAAATTTATTATAACTTGTTTGAAAAATGAAAAAAATACACCATCATCATATAATTAATTCAAAAATTTGTTTGCATACATATAAAAATCCTTGCGTGCATAGAAAATTTCTCCTGATTTAGACTTCATCACAAGACAAATTAAACGATGAAAAATGATGAGCATCGGATACACAATTACACACGTTATTGATCACTCTGGGAATGGAATGGGATGGGTCGTTAGATTAGACCGATGAAACCAACGGTTGTTGGCAAGTACAAAGTGCTAAAGTCTTATGGTATGTGCTCATCCTGAAGAAGGAAATGTTGCCATAAAAAGGTAACCAGGCGTGATTTATGCGTAGGGGCCGATGATGCACCTGTCACACCGATATTCCTTATTTAGAGAGTTGAGTCACCACTCATCAGTGGAGAGTGAGTAGTACAATCAGCTTTAAGATTAATGAAAGTATGCCTTTAACTTTAGACTTTTTCTTTCTAAACCCTACCGTTTACTCATTGGCTTTTACCGCCTGAAACAAGTCGGATAAATTATCGATTTGCATAAGGTGGAAGAATTATCAAGTATTTAAAAGCGGAAATACTTCCGACTTTTAAGAAACGGAACAATTAAAGTGTTGAAATCACAGAAATGTCCCTCTGTAAACCCTCGATCTCCCTTCTTTTTATTGTTTTGTACGTGAATAAACGGATGGGCAATTTTGGTATTATAACAAATTTTTAATGTTTTCCGCCTGATGAGAGGCGTAATACTTTATTTTATTTACGACTTTGGAAAGACGGAAGATAACACGACTTGCATAAGGCTAAAAATATTTTATTTTGTTTCTGTCTTGTTCCAAGCGAAAAGAATTTTCTGACTTGTTTCAGGCGGTGGGAACCAATGAGTAAAGGATGAGGTTCAAAAAGAAAAAGTCTAACTTTAACGTATATAGAAAAAGTGGTACAGAATTTTTTATCGTCCACTTTGCATCACTTTGGTTAATCCACCAAGCATCCTTAAATTCTTAAAAATTCAGATTGATTTTGTATATAATTAGTGGTGTTAGATATACGTCTAAAATTGACATCTGGATTAACATCTTCTTATCTTATATCTGCATATTAAATAATTAGATATATATTTAAATGTCAATTATGGATGTAAGTATAACATTATTGTTTTCTAATTATGTGGCATTTTCTCAAGAGCTTTACTTTTCAAACCCCGTTGATTTCTCATCATCCCCTAAACCTTCCGCCTCACATGAGGCGGAAGTGCAAATTTTCACTCTTTCCGCCTCTTGAGAGGCGGAAAAATACATAAATTTGCACTTCCGCCTCATGAGGCGGAACGTTTGGGAGATGATAAGAAATCAACGGGGTCTGAAAAGTAAATCTCTTTCTCAAAATTATGGCTACTTTGGTGTCAAACTCTAAAATCAAGAATAAAGATCAGAGTTTGTTTTGAGTACATCTTGAGTACTTTTTTTTCCGCTAAGCAAAGGAAGATTCATTCAAGAAAGCAAAGGGGTGCTTTACCCTTGTACAAAACATCTTGAGTACTCTTGCTGGTTTAATTATATAATTTTATTTTGCTGATAAAAAAATAAGGAATTTGTCAACAAAATGTATTACATGCTCAACATTAATGGGCATGTAATGTTCGCACCATTGAGCATTACTCATTTTTATATCATACTTAAGAATTAATTATATGGTTAGCTAGCTACCTTTGTAACTTATTTGACTTTCTTTCTTGATCATCAAGTATATAAAGTAGTTTTTGCTTAATTATTCACTTTGCAAGAGTGTCTACTTAGCATCATAGTGTGCCTTATCCAGAATGACTTTTGTCTTGTGCATTTTTCAGAAAGTTCCACAAGAGTGAAGTGGCAAGCAAAAGAATATGAGAGTACAAGCATGATCCTAACAGGGTTTCAATAATTCAGGGGAAAGTTAGTGAGAAGGAATATTAGATACGAAACTTAGTATGTCTCAAGGTTTATAGCTGTTTTTTTTTTCCCCAACTTCCTTTAAGTTGTGGGAATACACTTCTTTCGCTTCAAAAGGAACTTTGTAAGTATAAAAGCGGGTGTTCGTACAACCGGAATATTATCTAGTGTGTAGAGGCAATTTTTTTAGACAAACACTTGCCAACTTTGAAACTTTTATTTTGATATTATTTTGTAAGATTTTTTACCCATTTTCAATGCAATTAATTATTTTTTTCATAAATATTACTATTTACTCAACATTTTTTTTTTGAAATTCTAATAATATTTATAGAGATAGCTTTTAAAAAAATGGGTTTGTTTAACTTAAGGTTGAGGATAAGAGATAAAAAAATTATTGAAAAACTAAGAGTACTATTTCTTAAGTATTAAATCTTTATTTTTTTTAAATATAAAACTACTATATTTAACCTCTCATTTTCAATCCTAAAAATTGATAAAGCTAAGTTAAAAAAATCCTAAAAAATTATATCAAATATTCAAATTTTCAATGCCACTAATTAAATTAATTAATATTAAATTAATTAATTTTTTGAATAAATTTGAATTCAATAACCATAAGAGTTTTATATTTAAGTACAGAGGAAGCACTCATTAACTTCCCCTTGATTTGTTGTTAGAGGGAAAAGAAAAAAATTTCAATGCTAACGTAGACACCAGTCACCATGCTTCATCATGGAAATCCAAGGTTAAATAACTATCTAGTGCTGACCAAAAAAAATAACTATCAAGTGTATTGCCTTTTTGTTTTTGACTTTGTATGGGGCATGCTTTGTCCTTTGGTTTTGGCCTGTTATGTCATTCATCATTCAGGTCAATTATAATTTGTCAAATATTAAAATAAAATAAAAAAATAAAAATGGGTAATTATTTATAAGATGTGTCAGAATGTGATTGGCCTGGACCATGGATGACATGTTGGTCAAGGTCCAACTAATAATTTCTCCTCCTTTCCCTTCCAATTTTGCGGCTAGCTAGGTAGTTCAGGACTTCATGATCCAGGACAATTATCATTATTTATTATTTATTTTTAAAATTTTTTAACATGATAAAGGATTGAAATGAGTCCGAACCACCATGATCCATGACCAACTAATAATTTTTCAATCAGTGAGGCTGAAATTACATATGCATGCCATGCCTTGGGTTTCTCCATATACCGAAGTATTATGAATTTATGATTGACTAATTGAACCAAAAATTTATTTAAAAATAAATAAATAACTTTTTGTGTTTGGACTAATCACAATAATTTGCCATATGAAATGACAAGTAACTATAAAACAAAATATTTGGTCTCAAGTTTATGTATACTTCCTTTTAGCTTATGTGTAAGTTTCTAGATGATAAAAATTTGGTTCTATTTGTATGATTTTGTTCTTATTTTTGCTGATAAAGGATATGATTCTATTCTTATTTTTAATAATATTTAATTATTTTTATAAAATATACTTATTAAGTTAGTAACATTTTTTAAATCTTAATAATAATAATTATAACGATAATTTTAAAAAATTATATTAAAGATTTACATTTTCAATATTATTAACAATTTTAATATATTTTCTTGGTAAACATAAATTTTTCCAAAAATAATCTTACATACGATTGGAATGAGTAGTCCCCACATACAACAATTGTCAACGCTCACTTGATATAGAACATCATAACCATGTTATGGTCAATATATATACGTGAGTTTAAAAAAGGATTAAGAAACCCCCCACAATCTATACCAAATAAAAAAGGACTCTACAACCACCACTTTATTTTATTTTATTTATTTTTTTAAATAAAGGAAGGTCAATATAGCACTTGTCAAATACCCGTGGCTCCTAACAAGCAATCCAAGTAGTGGGATATTACGGACCCCAATTCTCCCATACTTCAGTGCATGAATCCAATAATCCATGCAGTGATATTTTATCATTTTATGCGAAAAAAATTATTCTATATTACTCCAGAATATAAGGAAAAAAAACTAAAATTACGTGTATTAAGAAAATTAGTTAATTGTATATAATTTTTTAAAAATTTATTAAAAATAGAGGTATTTTAAAAAAATAGTATTGGGAATGCATGTAATAAAAATTAAATGAGATAATAATTTTTTATGAATGTTTTAAGAAAGTAGTATTATTAAGAATGAAATAAAATTTAAAAAGGTTAATTAATTTTTTTTTTATATTTCAAATCAAGAGAAGTATGTTTTTTTTTAATATTGCAAACCAGACGAAATACTTCTTTAATGATTTTAAATATAAAAAAATAATTTTTTTATCATTAAATACTATCATTTTTAAAATACTCTAATTTAAATTAGTTATTTCAATCAATTTTTGTTTCACTCTCAATGTCACATTTCTAAAATACCCTTATTATTTTTTTTAATGAATTTGGAGAAAAAATGCACTTAACTAAACATCTTAATAGATGTGATATTAATTATTTTTCTTCTTTTAATCGAGACCAAGTGAAAGATATGTCTTTCTACAAAACCAATGAAAATTAATTATAATTTTTTCAATTTCACCGTAGTTATTACTCCCTCCGGTCTTTATTATAAGGCATACTTAATTGAATTATGCTTACCAAGGAAAGTGGTTGGTTTTATGAATTCTATGAGAATATATTGTAACATTACAATTTTATCCACTTAACTTTTCTTGAAAAATTCGCACTCATTAATGAACAGCAAAAAACACATAGATAGTCAAAGCATTTAATAAGGGCAAAAAAGAGAAAAATCAATAAATTATGTATAGAAAATATAAAGTAACTTATAATTAGGACCAAAAAAACTTTCTAGAATGTGACCTATATATAGGACTGGAGGGAGTACGTATTATGAAGAGATAATGAACAAGGTGTTAATAATATAAAGGCGATAAAAGGGCATAAAGGAAAAACAAAAAGTTACATAAATTAAATGTCTGCTCTCACTATTTTGTTGCAATGCGTGAGCTGAAATGATATGCCAGTAGTGCACTTTTTTTTAGTACACCATCTCGTATCCAAATCTGGTTTACCTAGAAATCGATTCATCCGATTCAATCCAACTGAGCTCGCACTAAGTGATAGGGGTCTTTCAGCGGGGTTGCTCCATCCCAAAACTCAAACTCAAGATCAATTGGTTAAGGGATCAAGTGAGTTACCACTTGATCAATTTTACGTTGGTATGTGTCAGTAGTGCACTAATTAATCAATTTGGTTATAACTTAAAAGCTTTTTATGTTTTTCTTTCCTAAAAGTTAAATACGTTTTGATTTTAACTCTTAAAAATTATATTAATCGAAATTAATCCTTGAATTTTTAAATGTTTTTTAATATTCATCCTCAAGGTGGGAAGTATATATTGTAAATTCCCAGATTGCGAGTAAGTGATGAAATAGTGGTGCTGAAAGTGACTTTGTTGGTACATCAGCTAGCTGGAGAGTTGATTTGACATGCATAAGCATCAGAGTCTCATTTGCTACACGTTCCCTTGTGAAGTGGCAATTAATTTCTATATGTTTTTTTGTGCGTTAATGAAAGGTTGGGTTAGAAACAATGTGAATTGTGAATTGCTGCTTGATTATCACAAAACAACAAAGCTGATTGAACAGGAACTTCATCTTTCAGAATTGTAATCAACCTACTAACTTCACTGGCTGCAGCTGCCATTGCTCTATAATCTGCTTCAACAGATGATCTAGACATTGTATGTTGCTGCTTTGATTTCCAGGACACCATGAATCTCCTAGAAACATACAAAAACCTGTGGTTGACCTTATAGTGTTAGTGCAACCCCCTCAATCAGCATCTGCATATGCTTTTAACCGTAGTTTAGAGAATGCTGAGAGCAATAATCCTTGCCTTGGTATTGCTTTCAAATACCTAAGGAAATGATGAACAACATCTAGGTTAGTTGTTTTAGGAGTTGTCATGTATTGACTAAGTTTGTTGACATCAAAACTGATGTCAGGTCTTGAAATAGTGAGATAAAGTAATTTCCCAATCACTCTTCTACATTGAGTGTCATCTTTCAATAGTTCACCATCAGTACTAGTGAGTTTGAGATTGGGGCTCATAGACAATTGAGCTGGCTTACATCCCAAGAATCCTGTTTCTTTTAAGAGGGATAATGCATACTTCCTCTGTGACAGAAAGATCCCTTTCATGGAATGTTCAAGTTCAAGTTCAAGAAAGTATTTGAGAGTGCCTAGAATCTTCAATTTGAACAATTTCTGGCGTTTATGCTGTATTGATTGCATAGCTTCAGCATTTGAACTAGACATAATTATATCATCAATTATGAAGAAGAATTATCCCAAGGTAGAGTACCAGTTCATTTCAGAATCTAGCAACAAATCTAAATAAGCCTAACTACTACTTTCGTGGTAATTAGAGTACATTAAACTCATTAAGTTCTTTGATAACGAGTGAATACTCTCGAAAATTAAACCTACTTTCATTATTTACTTTCCCAAGTTCAAATTTGTATTTTCAAATATTAAGGTTCACCTTTTAGTTCTTCCCTTACTATCTGAGATCGTGCAATTATGAGGCTTTACACAATCACAAACAATAAGAATACCAAAATTGAATCCATATATAGTCTAGCATAGATAAAAGGTAAAATATCAAAACATCATGTCAATGTCTCTAGTAACTAATTGTAATTCCTACAAAGGGGAAACTACTTAGTTATGATCATAATACAAGATACAAAAATAGGAATAAAGACATAAGATAAAGCTAAAACCAAGAAATGAATGGAGAATAAATTAATATCATCTTCAATCGCCTCCAAATTTTGCCTAGAAAAAGTTTTTGTCATGTCCTTATTTCTGACGGTGCTAATTGATTACAGGATTTTTATCTTTATCTTTATATGATTTTTGCCTTCCTCGAAGTATTTGGCTCAATATAAGAAGTTAGGCCGATAACTATGTTGTAGTTCATGACCCATGGGCATGGCTTGTACACGGTTCACAGGAGTGCAGAGCGCTGCCAAAGTATGACACATGCCCATGGTACATACCATAGGCTGGCCATGGACCATCTTAGAACTCAATTTTTGCATCTTCTTGTTTTCAAAAGCTCCTAGCATACTTTCATGATGGATTCCTTGAGTTCTTCAATGCTCCAAGCCTCAAAATCATTCACCTACGCATCAAAACCACAAGAAACATTTCCAAATAAAATATGATTAAAATGCATGCTAAAATCATAATAAAATACATGATTTAATACCAAATGGATGATAACTATAAAGGAAATATTATACATGTTATACACACATAAGGCCTTTTTTAGCCTGCTTTAATAAGGCCCAAATCTATTGTTTTTTAGGATGACCCACTTTAGATTCCCCACCCCACATACTATCCTCACACCCCATTTTTAATAGTGAAATGACAAAAATACCCTTTATTTTTTTTCCAACACAGTGTTCTCAAAATTTTTTTTGGAGTGTTTTTCTGAGAGGCACCTCTCGAAATTTTTTTTCAATTTTCCAAGAGGTATCTCTCGGAATTTTAAAAATTCACCAAATGAGGATTTTCTGGATAGACACAAAATGTATTTTAAAGATAGGACATTTTTTTGAGTCACTTAATTGCGATATGCGTATATGGTAGGAAAAAGAGTATAAAAGATTAGAATGTACCCAAATCTCTATCCATAAATCAAACAAGAGTGGAGGGAAAATGACAAGCAATACGGTATCATATATACATTCACTTTGTATTACTGATGGATACAACATACATGATTTTGTTCTATCCATTCCAACTCTTGGAAAATTTTATAATTGGTATTGTTCTATTCCAGATATACACTACTGCAGATCGGTCATTTAACATCTGTTTTAAAACACATTTCATATCAGTTTCGGAACTGATGTAAACGTGGGAGATGTGGAAAGTCATTTTCGAAACCGATACGAAAGAGTAGACTTTTCGCATCACTTTTTTTAACCGATATGATATGTTCCATAACCGATGCGGAAAAGTATATCTTTCGCAACTGTTTTATTTGATAACTGATGCGAAAAATATATCTTTCGCATCTGTTTTACTTTCTAACTGATGCGGAAAGTGTACCTTCCGCATCTGATTTTGTTCGCAACTGATGCGGAAAATGCACTTTAATTTCCGCATCTGTTATATTTAAATAACTGATGCGGAAAGTTACGCACTTTCCGCATCTGTTATTTATAAATAAAGTGCACATTCTGCATCTGTTATATATAAATAACAGATGCGGAAAGTTCATATTTTTTTTTAAATATATATATATATATATATATAGTGACTTGCATTATTTGCTTTGACTACTAAAAATAAATTTTAAAACAAATGAATCCAAAAGGCAAAATATATATCTAATTATTTCAATACAACAACCAATAATTTCAATACAAGTACAAATTCTTCCAAAACAAATGCAATACTACCCAAATCTCTTATATCTACTAACTTCAAATTTTACCAAAACTAATTCAGAACTACCCAAATCTCTTATATTCACTAACTACAAATTTTACCAAAACTAATTAAATTCTACCCAAATCATTCTCATCAAAAGTTGAGATTGACGTAGTTTTGTCAGCTTCTTTTTGAACTTCTTTAAAGTCCTTTATAGTAACAGGAATTCTTACAGAGATTTCAAGTGACCAAGATACCCAAGCTCAGGAGCCAATGTCCCTTTCAAAGATAGACCATTCAGATCCCTAAAAGAAATAACAGGAAAGCACAAAAAATTCAGCTATATTCACAATGGAAACTTTCTTTAAATATAAAAAGATAACTATATGTATGTAATCACACTCACATGCAACATATGAAATATATGAAGCTCACATAACCATGGGGAGCACAACAAATCAAGTAGAATAGATTCTGGATGAGCAAGGCAATGACAATTTAGAAATATATAAATAAGGATTTTCATATTGTGTGACTACCAGCGAATAGTTATGTAGTGCAAAAACAGACTTGGTAAAACAGTTGGAAAAAGCAATCACCAACAATCCAAAATGCTACCTACAAGTTACCTCTGATTTAGGTTCTTCACCTTCTTTGGATCAAGACTCCAAACAAAAACAATAGAATCGAACACTCTAAATCATATTTAAAACAAAATTAAATAATAGAGATTTTTATCAATTATTTTTGTCTTTATCAATCAAAGCCGCTATCAGTGCAACTAATTGGTCTCTAAATTCAATTCAATCAAAGAATTGCTTAAATTTTTTAATTAACTGATCTTAAGAAATATATGAAAAGGGAAGTGACATACATCTTCTTGCATATATCTACAATAAAATCAGAACAACTCAGTCATATACCTGAAGCCCTATAGTTTTCATGGGAGTTGCGGATGCCCCCTAGAGCAAGAAAAAAATGAGAGCATAAGGAAATCAGTTAACACAGGACCCCTTAATAAAAAGTAAACGGAGTTAATATAAAAGAATAGCATGGTGGAATAACAAATTGATAATAAAAGATACCCGGTATATTTATTTTTTGAGACAATTCTTGCTGACACATTGCAAGGGCAGAGAGCTGCTAAATTTGCTGAGATGAACCCAGTTCCATCTGTAAGAATGCATGGTTCATCATTATTATCAGGCACCGGGTTGCCATTTTTATCATATACTCAACAACTACTCTTAGAACCCACTTTGCATAACTTATACCCATTGCAACCAACATGCATACAAAATGGACTTCAAGATACAAAGCAGAACCTAGGCTAGCATGACTAATGAATTATTATTAAAACGTTCATGTTATACAAAACCAACAAGTAATATCAAATATATACCAAAGAAATGGAGCACTGCAGACAGTTGTACGATAAGACATGCAAATCCATAATCTTATCCTCATATAACTTACAGAATGGTTAGTTTCCTTTGGGCAACTATCTACACACCACCCCTCCATATATTCAATACACCATTTATTTTTTCTGATTTCATAACAAGTGCACAGTGCTTAGCATTCTCCTTATTAGTATCATTAGTGCACAATCACATATATGAATTATGTGCAATTAACCCCACTCTTTCATGGAGTAGTCATGGCCAAAACACATTAGCATAAACTGATGTACCAACAATATAACATAAACTAACATCTAAAAAGGCAATGCAACTAAAGTGTGGAGATATATTCATCACCAATGCAACATCTTCTGCCTTGCCACCAACAAAAAGACAGTTGCCTCACGGATCAAATTCCTCTACAATATGTAGCAAAATCAACACACACAAAATTAAGTGTCAAATATCACATGCAGTATTTAAATACAAATTTAAAAAAATAAAAATATATTGCCCTTCAGCACATTACTACAAAACAGTAATGTCCCTTTATGATCCTAATTACATTTTTTCAAGTTAACAGAAACAAGATCAATATAATGATCAAATATAAACAACTGAAGTAAAAGTCAGAAGGCAATGAATCATGATTACTCGAACTTGTTGCGAGAACGCACTCAATCCAAACAAAAATGCAGCAAACTAAGTCACCTAGGCTAAAATGCGTCTTGTTAAAACTCATTTGTGGTGTAGTGTAAAAAGGCAATTGAAAGGACTTGTCCATTAATAACATCTCATTCATGCACAGGTAAGAAATATCACCATATATAAGGCTAAAAGGATTTAGATTAGTGACATCATCTCAATATGTCTAATTAGCTTGATAGTGAATTACATGAAACATACAAGATAATGACTACAATATTTTATACTAAAAGTGATTAACGAGAAGCATTACCAAGGCTAGACAATGATTGCAATATGTCATAACTTTAATATGATGGTTGCTAAGATCTTTGATAAGATCCTTCCACCCCTAGATACCATTTGTTGAAAACTTTAAAGCTAAAAGTAGAACAATCAATATGCAGCCTTTTAGTTCAGTTCTTTGCTTTGAACAGAATAATGAAGTTATAAAAGGGAAGCACAAAAAGTAGCGTACCGACATCATTTCAAGGGCCTTTATCAAACAAACAAGACGAGGAAGTCGTTGAGTTCCTAAGAAAAATCACAACTCGAGGTTAACAATACTAAAGATGAAAAAAAAGAACAAGAATAATTATTTCACAAAACAATTAGTCCCAAGACTTGCACTAAAACCACATTGTTACAACTAAAACTTTAAACAGATTTTCATGTACTCGCCTTACTTGACAAGGTCAAGTAACAATGGTACAAATATGTTTAAAAACAGGGAATAAACAAGAATAAACAGTAAACAGGGAATAAACTAGTTCAACCAACAAATAATGTAGCCATACCTCCAAGTACCTTCTATAGTATCAGTGATGATTTCTACTGACAGCCAACCAGGCTTTGGACGTTCTACATTCGAGGAGGGAAAAGAGTTAGAAAATGATGAGTATGAACATATATATAATAGAAAGAACCCCCTCTCCCCCAAAAAAATGGAAGTACCTTTTGCCTCTCGTAGTCCGCCAAATGCACTAATATCAAAACCCCAGAAAATTTTCCCTTTGCACCTGATATGGTAACATAAGAAGATAAGATTAAGTTGCGATGCTACAGCTCTAAGCCAGTTGGCCAAGAATTAACTTTGGTGAAGCCCAATAGAACCCCGCTGTTTGATTTTTTTCCCTTCTTTCTTCTACTAGGTAAAATTTAGGTTTTTACATTTTGCCACTTTAGTGCACATAAAAATGTTACAATCATATCACAAGAGTCAGTCTGGTTGAGCATGACTACTCTAGCTGTGTTGAAAGATATATCTAGGTTGTTTACATTAGTATAAGTAATCACGACTACAATGAATGTTGATCTAGGTCAACAACTTTTCAACTTGATCAAGGATAAATATTCAATAAGATAAGATCCTAATTTGCCACTTGGTCGTTATTCAAGTGGGTATGGTGGGAAGGGATTTTGGTAAGAGGCAGGTAATAAGCTTAAGTGGTGGTCATTGCTCTATCACATTCTCCTTTTTTATTTCAAATGATTTAAATTTACTATAGCATAAGTTTCCCTATAACTACACCAAGTTCTCAAAAATTACATTATTCTCTATGTTCACTGCCAAATCATAGTTATGCTTTCAGCATCAAGTTCTACCTAATTACCAAGTCTATCTTGTTGAATAAAAAAAATTAAGTCATGTCTGATTTCGGTTATTTGAACAGTTTCAAAGCTTAAAATCTGCAAAACTAAAAAGCACATTGCAATACCTGTAAGAAAGGTTGCCTTGACATCATTTCTCTGTAAAGCTTGATCAAAACTCTCCTTTAAATTGTGCAACACTACCTAGAGGGAGAGGAAGACAGGAAGACAAATGAGTAACAAAATGTATAATCTTAGGTAATTGAAAAACAAAGAAAAAAGAAAACAGCTAATGATACTGGAACAATTTGAAGAATGAAACATGAAGGTTTCACAGCATAGTGTGATATTCATATTATCCACAATTTTCACACTACATGGCCTCAAATATTTGTTAACCAGATAAGTGGAAGCAACAATGTGAAATATCACCAAGATTAACCTCAATCTTTATCAAACAAAACAAATAGATATAGATACGGTTTTAGTTAGAATTCATTTGTGGCGTAGTGAATGAAGGGCAAAGCTAATAATAACACAATCAAGTGAAATCAAGCAGAAAATCACAATCACTAATTTCACAAATATAGACATTGAAACTTGACCAGATCTAAAACCTAATTAATTTCAATCACAATCACAAAACAAATCACAATTATAGAACCTAATCCCTAAAATACAATTTCATAATAATTCCTAAATTACAAATTAAGAACCCTAAAATTCAAATCGCAATGAGCGAATAAGACTCACCGTTCGATAGGTGATGAGAAGACTAATGTCGGTGTCACCGTCATTGTAGAGTGAGAGTGTCACCGTCGCAGAGTTGCGGTGTCTGAGCAGAAGCGCGGTGGTTGTGGCATCGATCGCGTGAGGATGAAAGAACAATTGCGAGTGTGAGATATTGAAAGTATGAGAGATCGAATAGAGAACAGAGAGTGTGAGAGGCTGAGGCAGTGATTTTACACAGCTCGCTGACCCATCAGCGCACTTTATTTATTTTTTTTTTTTTGAATAGCTCGCTCCTAGGTTAGTGAGTTTGGAATTTTGCACAGCTCGCTTACCCATCAGCGAGCTTTTTTTTTTCTTTTTTGAATAGCTCGCTCTTGGGTCAGTGAGTTTGGAATTTTGCACAGCTCGCTTACCCATCAGCGAGCTTTATTTTTTTAAAAACCCATAAATAAAGTAAGCTTATTGATTCCCTGCAATCATTCTCCCGAGTCTTAAAACACATAAGTCAAATCTCAAACAAACAATCAGAAAAAGAAATGATAGAAATGCAAAGCAATAATTCAACCCATAAATAATGCTACTTAACAGATCAGTCAAACACATTGTCTAATACATAAATTTAAATAGTCAAACCACACATAAACAGATGGAAAGTCTAACAAAATTTTCTAATACATGTCAAGAAGCTACTCACGTCTACGCCTACCCCCACCCCTACCCCTTCTTCTCTCCGCAGGCTCTGTAACCTTTTCAGTGATGGGTGTCAATGTCAACCGACGTATACCATTGAAAGTATCTAAGTAAGGATTAACGGCCACATCCATCAATGGTTCCACATATCCATCAATCAGCTGCAATCGTTGAAGAGTGCGAGTCTACAAAGAAAATAAAAAGTCCATAACTATTAAACAATGTGTTATCAATTAAAATAATGTGCGTAAGAGAAAGGGAATGACAATACTTACTAGTAACGTAGCCTCCGGACGATCAACTCTTACCGAGGTGGGTAAGACAAAGGGATGTGACACCCTGTGCACCCAATCGATATATTCATCTATGCACTGACCCCTGTAGGTCACGGGATCTCCTCTGATGGCATCATCGAGTACATGCAGGTGATATTCTCCAAAACTTTCATCAATGGCCGAGGGTAGGGGTACTCCAATGGGTGGATCAGCAGGGATACTCTGAAGGTATTCAAACTGCTGCAAGACTCTCTGAGCAAGATAAATCCTCATCATCACTCCACATCTCAGGTAGCCACAATAAAGCGAGACTTCCTCGAATGGCCTGGCATCTCGGTGATCGGGGTCATAAGGTTGCCATATGACTTGCTCAGCCGTTAACCTCTCAATAAACATCCGATAGTGATGCTCAGAGTTTGATACCAATTGTTGAGGAATCCACTTAGCGACTCTCGACATATGCTCTTCATAAACATCGCTTAGCATAGCACACGACCCGGTCGATGGGAAATGATCGAGCATCCATCCCTAAACATAATAAACAACAGTGAAATTAGTATACATTAAACTATTAAATTTTAGTTTATTATAAATAACTACTATTATGTTTACCTGCAGCAAAGACATATATCCGACCAACAACGACTTGTTTGCCTTGCTTGCGAACGATAAGTGGTCATACAAAAACGCAAGTGCGCTAGCACCCCATGCATATCCATCTACAGTATTCAGGTCCTCGAAGGCTTGCAAGAATTGGCACCCAATTGTATGGTTGGTTTTATCTGTGAACAAGGTGGTCCCCACCAAGTATAGTAGATAAGCTCTAGCAGCAATCTGATGACGCCGTCTTCGAACGAACATCTGAAACACATCCTTCAATGTGTTGAACCTGATGGCCCCACTCCGATTGTCCATGACCTCTTGCGTTGCCTCAGCATTGTCCATCCCTAGCAACTCATGCATAAGTTGTGTTGCATCGGTTTGATTAGGCTTGTCCCATGGTATAAGAACCCCTGTCACTGGGATGTGAAGAATGCACGAAACATCATCAAGAGTAATCGTCATCTCCCCGCAAGGGAGATGAAAAGTACCGATGTTTTCATACCAGCGGTCTACAAAGGCTCCCAGTAGACGTCGATCAACTATTGGATATGCAGTATCGACAAGTGGTGCCAACCCTGATACCTCAACAATCTCGCACACTTCATTTGGCACTTCAAGACTATATAACATAGGCATGTCAAAAGCATGGTTATGACACCGGCCCAACAATCGATCCTGCAAATTATATCAGTAAAAACTAGTTAAAAATAAATAAAAAAATATATTTCATGAAATAATTTTGGTTCATATGATACTTACACGTCCTTGCCAGATCTCTTTTGCTTGGTGTTCATCGTAACTCTTAAGCAAAGACTTGTCCTGGGGGTCATGAACAACCAACTCCACCTCTTGCTCTTCCTCTTGCTCTTCATCGGACAAGGAGTTCACGCGTTGTGACAGTCCAGGCCGCTCTTCTACCCGTCTCCTACGATTGGACGCCGTCATATGATCTCTTACCGATGCGTTTTGGTCCTCGACATTACTGTAAACATAAAATATTGTCACATGGAAATTAGATAAACATCAGAATGAAAATAACATGCAAACACTTAGCTTGCTGACCTCTGGGCGAGCTGCATAATTTTAACAAAGCTCGCTGCAGGGTCAGCGAGTTTACAAAATACAACATCTCGCTGAGGCCCCAGCGAGTTTGTTAAATTATGTAACTCGCTGACCCCCCAGCGAGCCAGACCTAAACTCATAAAAAAATGAAACGCATGAACTCAGCAAGCAAATAATCATCAGAAAACGAAAATGCAGACAACATGCATACAATAAAATGCATTAAAACACATGAATAGCAAAAACCTACAACTATTAACCCCTAAATCTATACCCACAGCAGGATCTTCCCTTCCCCAGCGAGCAAAACCGAAAAAAATAAAAAAAATTAAAACAGAGGAAAGAAGAAAGAAGGTGAAAAAAAAGAAGTTGAACAACATACATTAGTAATGTGTATGAGAACTTGAAGATGAGAAAAAAAACGTGACAAGGAAAGAAGAAGAAAGAAGTTGAAGAAAGTTGACAGAGGAAAGAAGAAGAGAACGTGAATGAGAATGGGATTGGGGTGGGGTGGGTAGTGTTTAGGTTGAAGGGTAGTTTAGGGATTAAATTTTAATTAAGGGTGTTTTTGGGTTTTGGCAAATTTGGGGGGTCAACTAACTAAGTGTTGGTGTCAATAAACTAAGAGTAGTAGTCTACAAACCCCACTCTTTAGGCCTCAAACCTCGTTTTTTTCGATGGGGTTCTATCAGAATATTTTTCGATACCCCCAAGTCGGAAAAATAATGTTTTTTTATTAAAAACGGGGTTTTAAAGTCGGAAAATACATTTTTCCGAATCGGGAGTATCGAAAAATATTCCGATAGAACCCCATCGAAAAAACAGGGTTTGGGGATTAACAATGGGACTAAAGTGTGGGGTTTGTAGATTAAATTTCATATAAATCCCTTTGGAGTTTTAGTTCCCAAACCCCAACCTTTAGCCCCAACCCCCATTTTAATTGGGAAAAGACAAAAATACCCTCTTCAAACCCCAAACCCCACACTCTCTCTCTCCCTTCACCTTCTCTCTCTCTCCTCTCTTCCCTTTCCTCAGTCCTTTGTCTAACCAAATCTAGTAGCTCACCCATTTTACGACCAAAGTAACCATCCCTTTGCTGACTGAGTACCCCACTTTCCAGCAAACTCAGTCCTTTGCAGCTTCCTCTGTTCTACACTTCTGCACATAGCTTGCTCTTTCTGTCTCCCTATCTTTCTTTTCCATTGTCTTTCTGTCTTCTACACAGAACTTCTGTTTTCTCTGTATTTCTTTATTCTTTCCGACACTGGTTCTACAACTTTCCGATTATTTTTATTAAAAAAAAAACACTGTAACCAATTTTCGACGAACCAGTGTCGGAATTTCTCAAAATTCCGACATACCCGTGTCAGAATTTTGAGAAATTCCAACACTGGTTCGTCGGAAATTGGTTACAGTGTTTTTTTTTTAAATAATTCCGACATACCCGTGTCGTAATTTCTCGAAATTCCGACACTGGTTTGTCGGAATCGCTTCAGTAATTCATTTTCATTTCGATCTGAATTTCGACAAACCCCACTGCATGCGCATATCGGTATCATTTTCATTTCTTCGTATTTTTCATTTTTTTTAATTATTTATTCTCATTTTCAGTTTCAATTTTCAAAACAAACAGTTACTATTATTCTTTTCCTTTTTGGAATTATATGTTGGAATAAAATATTAATAATTAAAACTTAATTTGTTGTTTTTGTCTTGAAATTTTAGGGATTTTGTTGTTGCTATGGGTGCTTAGTTTGGTTATTGTGTTGTCGTTGTTGTTGTTGCTGAGAAGAAGGTGTGAGTGATAGAGAGGGAGTAGTGTGGTGTGATGAATTGTAAAGAAGAAGAAGAAGAAGAAGAAGAAGAGAAGAAATGGAGTTGTGATGGAAAAGCTGGGAGGAGAAGGACAGTCAATTTGCAAAAAGTCAGTTGCAAAAAGATAGAATTTGTGAAGGGAGGTGGCGAGAGGAAAGGGAAGAGAGGGGAGAGAGAGTGTGTGGGGTTTGGGGTTTGAAGAGGATATTTTTGTCTTTTCCCAATTAAAATGGGGGTTGAGGCTAAAGGTTGGGGTTTGGGAACTAAATCTCATCCCTTTGAAAATGATGATCCACAGTACAGAACAAAAGCCCAACTAGATAACAAGGCCCAAACTTTTGAAGGTATTTATGGAATTTGGGTGGGGGCCTCTGCACTTTATATAACCAATGCATAATGTTATACTTCAACAAATATCCAATATAGGACTTCTGTTCAGATTCCCTTCAAAGTTTGTTACTTATTTACCCGTGCATTTGGGACTTCAATTATAACTTGAAATTTCCATATGAAGTTGTCATATTTAATTATAACAAGACACCGATTATGCATGTCTAAAACTATATGGTATTGAATTCAAACAAATTAAAGTAACTTAAGAAATTTAGAACTTGAAAAACAAAAAGAGGATCATACATTTCAGAATTGGATTTGTCAAGCTTGAACATTCAAATGCACCAAAGAGAAAGAGCTTGAAAGAGGATCAATTATCAATCACATTGCAAAGAGATGCGCAAGGCACACACTACTTGTGTTCTAGTTGCCATGGTTGTTTCAAAGCTAAATTGAAGCTCCCATATTTAAAGTGGCAAAGTTGATTCATGTTTAAGTTCCTTAAGTGGATAGTTTTTTCCTTTGTATACACATACTACTATACTATTACTGATATTATAACATATATCTTTTATTTAAGTTACATTTCTTTTAAGACATTTGCCAAGAGACTAAATATAATATATTGTTATAAAAATATGTGCTTTTTGAGACCTAAAAAGCTATTATTGTTGACTTATAATAACCGTAACAAATGATCTTAATAAACTCAATCGCTAGCAATACCCTTTAATTAATATTTAACATATTATAATCTCATGTTTTATATGCGGTGTTTATAGAATTTTTGTTACATGTTTCATATGTATTGTTCTTTTACAAAACCCAATATATAATTAATGTTATATTTCCTAACACACCCTTATTTATTTCATTCTTTTTTTCATTTCCAATATATTTTTCTTTTTTAATTTCAATAATGATTCTACATGGGCATAGGGCATTATAGTCGAAAAACACCAAATTCTTATATCATTTAACCATTTCTTAAAACTCGTGCATAATCTTAAAACACGCTACATATGGAACACACACACTATATATATATATATATATATATATATATATATATATATATTCCAATATAATTTTGTCATTAATGTTCTCTTATCCTATGCATAGGATGTATAGGATAGAAAAACGGTTATATATAATTGCCAACTATTCAATCACGATCTTACCACGGTTGGATTATTGAACCATGAATACGTCCCTTCATCAATTTAATGATGGATCCGTTTTCAAAACATGTTTAATTTGCTCATGTCTTTAGATGATGACCATAAGGATTTAATCCATAATCTCATGATTGGCATTACCTCAATAATTCTGGCCATCTTATTTTGTCAGAATCATTGTCTCATTGACCCTTCTAATTATGTTAGCTAATAGTATGAAACAAAATGAATTCCATGGTATATATCTTGGATTGTCCCAAACTCCCAATTTCCCGATATAGATAACAAGTTTGTGTAACAATAGATCAAATGATTGTGTCCAAATGAGTTAATGAACAGAACTAAATGTAGGAACATGGTGTGAATGGGGGAGTGTGCAATAGGATTGAATTAAAGAAGACAAAGGAATCTCTTTGACAAAATATCCCCATCTATCTGCTGCTGTTGAATTGAATTGAATTGAATAAAGAGTAGTGTGCATAGCACACAGCACATAGATACAGGTACTATCATATCATATCATATCAAAAGCATTCATTCATCGGACTAGAGAAAAGGAGAGAGAGCTTAATGACAAAAGGTGACCCCCTTGGAAAGGTGGTTTTTTATACAAGCACAGAAAGGTAGGGGTCTCAAGTGAGGAAATAGATTTGTTACCACAAAAGGAAATCATGGAATCGTCCCATCACAAAAGGACACCACAAAACCCATCTCCTGGCCTCTGCTTGTAACTCTCTATTTCTACCCATGATAGTGACATGTGACTCTTGCTGCTGTCCCTTTCACATTTCCTCTTCAAGTGCTGCACCCACAAAAAGAGGAATTGGATTACAGGGCCCCTTCTATTCACTATCTTTTCTTTCTTTCTTGCTTGCTTTCCCTGCTCTTTCAAATTCAACTTCTCCTGGTATCATCATGGTTCAAACTTGCTAATAGCTTCAATTTATCTTCTTCTTTTTCACTTGTACTATTTGTTGGTTTCTTTTTGGATCGATTGGTAGAAGCTATTTGCATATATCGCGGGTAGATCAAGTGGAATGAGTGCCTATTTCATTAACAGACAAATTATTAGTTATCGCAGAGTTTTTAAATTTGGATCCATGATCGATAAAAATGTTGAAATGTTAGGGTTTTTTAATTTGGATTCGTGATCGATAAAAATGTTGAAAAGTTAGAGTTTTAGAAGTTGCCAAAATCACAATTACAATGACATGGGTTTGCTTGAAACAATTATAACATTAAAGTTTTAAGAATTCTCAAAAGTTCACGCAACGGTTATTTAAAACATTAACCAATAGATTTAATTTATATTATAATCTTTAATTTGAATATGTCATATCTTTATATTTCTTAATTAACTAATCAAGATTATAGATGAGTGAGACAACAAATATTCTTCCATTAGGCATACTTTTTTTCGACAAATGATAACAAGTATTCTAGGATTATTTGTTAACAAATCAAATGTAATGAAAAATTATTGAAAAATAAAATTTTTTATATTCCTAAAACACAGAGTAATATACAATAATGATTACTTCATCTTGTCCTTATTATAAGCACCATTTTTGTGAGAGAGAAATGAGGCTTATAATAAGGATCAGAGGAAGTATTTTCTAATTTTAGTAACCGTAGTATTCCTTGAACGAAAGTACTTGCATTGTTAGTCGACTTATATATACATACATACATATATATATATATATATATATATATATATATATATATATATATATAATGTTTTTAAGCAATCTTTTTAAGGGATAAGGAGAGAAAGCACAAGCATCGCAGCTCTATCACTCAAGGTAGCTTTATTTACGTTTACATTTATTGTTTTGTTATATTAAATATGTATATTAAATCAACTTTGTGAGTCTATATTGCTTCTTATATATTTAATTTGATTTGTTAGGAGATTATAAAATTATTTATTTTATTATTTGTAATGTTTTCTAAGATTGGGGGAAAAGAAATTTAGTGGTTTTACGATCAAATTCTGGGTTTACTTCCTAATTTGTAAAGTTGACTTCCTTTTTGGTTCATTCATTGTTGGTACATGTTTATGTTCAAAGTACCAACTATTTAAATGTTTTTTTTAATATTTCTATTAAAAATGGGTACCATGTTTCTTTATTCTTTATGAATTTTTAAAATGGAAGAGGAATTAGTTTATATCAAGTTAAATTACATAAATTTTACCAATAAGGCGTAGCACAGTCGGTAGATAGCTGAGTTTCTTAACCATGATGTCAGAGGTTTGATCCCTGCCGTAGGTATGGAAAAGACTTTGTTGGTACCCTTGGTCTTCGGCTATTGGTCGGAGGATACCCTTGGTGCACACCAATAAATTACATCAATTCTTATATTGTTCATAATTTTTTATACAATATGAATTATACTAATCTATCTAATGATTACTAATTATATATTATCTAGATCATTTGTTTTAAATTTTAGAAAATTTAAAGATTATTGAACATATATATTCAAATAGTTTCATTTTTATATAATTTTAAGACATATATTTCGTCAAATTTGACGTATATAAATGAAGTACTAAATTATTTTAAATTTTTGTGAAATTTGATATAAACAATTTACAAGATAAAAACTTTCAATTCAACATATGATTCGATTAAATTTGACTTGATGTAGGAGTTATGAACAGTATAAGATCAATTGGCATAGTTTAACTTGATATAAACAAATCCTTCCTTTTTAAAATAAATGTATATATAAAATATACTTATAATTAGGGTGATGAATAGATATAGATATACACCATATGCTAAAAGAAAATCAAGTTTTTATTGTGATGATTGTTGGAAGTTCTCTAGGAGAATTTTCATCGTTTATTTTTTTTCTTAAATTTGTTTTCATTCTTGAGCTTTAGGATTGTTTTGTCACATATTCTTTTTTTTTTCAATGTCAAGCTTCCCGAAATCATTTTTAAGTTTGCTATATACCCTTATTATCAATTCGGGCCAAATTTTGTTGATATATCACACTGGAATTCTATTCATGCCCAGGAGGTTAGCCTAGAATTCCGGTATGACATGAGCAAAATTTGGCCGATAAGAGGGGTATATAGTAAATTCAAAAGTAATTTTGGAAAGTCAAACAATAAAAAAAAAAAAAAAAAGAATAAAGGCATGTGATAAAACAATCCTAAAATTCAAGTATTATACACAGATAATTTTCATCAGTTGCTACTTGCTAGCATGGATTTCATTGAGCTTCCCACATTTACTGGGTGGGCTTCTAATTCCGATGAGGTTCATTATCATCCACTTTAGTAGTTGGTGTAATCACTGCATCTGAGACATGCATGGGTAGTGCAAGGTGGGAACTAGGAAGCAACTTGAGTAATCAATATGCATTTATAATAATCAAGCAGTGTCCCTATCCTTTCTTTTCCTGATTTGATATCTAGAAGCATTATGGGTTGTTATTTCTGCGGAAAATAATGAATAAGTTCCAGGTAAAGTTATAACGGAACGGTTGAATCTTAGAGCTGGGCAAGGAACTGATGATGAAAAGAAAATAGGAGAAACACTAGCTTGGACACAACCCTAAAAGTGAGATAATGGACACATCCCAAAAAATAATAGCCAACACATTAAAAACAAAAAACAGAACAAAATAAAATAATATTCCCTCCGTTTTATAAGTAATATATTTTAATATTATGCACATATTTAAAAAAAATGAATAAATGATGTAAAAATTTGGGATATTTCGACTGTAATACGCCTACATAATCAATATTGAAGAGAGAAAAAGATATTGGAAGTGAAAAAGAAAGTATGATAAATAGGGGTGTATTGGAAAAAAAATAGCATTAATTATGTATTGGATTTTGTAAAAGAACAATACATACAAAACATGAGACAAAAACTCTATAAACACTACATATGAAACAGAGAGAGTTAAAATTAACAACTAAATAACCATGTTTCGCTATGCAAATCTTAACGGATTCAAGAACCAAAAGTTTGCTAACATAACCAAAAATCATGTCCTGCCCGCCCTAATCGCAGGCGGGAAAACATGTGGGGAGCTTGCATAGTTTAAAAAGAGATCAAAAAATGTGAGAAAGAAAGAGAGAGCCGGAGGCATAAAAAGAGGAAGAAAGAAAGAGATAGAAGGATGGTGAATGGGTAAAAAAAATGGAATCTATGAGCTTAAAATAAGACCAAGAGGATTTGAATTTCTTGACTAGGAGGATAATAACAGACCGGATCTCGGCGCTGTAGTGCTTGCAGAGCTTCTCCATGATATGGTGGCATTAGACAAAAGTCTTAGCAAGCGACACATTAGGGCAGGCGTTGGTTATGATAGAGTCGACGACCTCCTACCAATGGATAGTAGCCTTAACGTTTCTATGCTCAAGAGAATACCATTTGTCGTGGTATACGTCGATGAGCGCAGTGATTTCTTCAAGAAGCCAGCACGATAGAGGGAGACAAGGGGATTGAGAAGATCGAGAGAGATAGAGGAAGAAAAAAAGAAACAAAAGATAGAGAAAAGAGAGATGAAAGAGAGAGACATGAGGTTTTTTTTTAAACATCCTCGCGAGCCGCCCGTAGCAAGTTCTAAAAAGCCTACTAATAAAACAGGCTGGTAAAGTGGATCCCATTTAAAAAATGGGCATTCGAGCATGCTCGCGAATTCATATCCTAATTGCTAATACTAATACTTACAACAGTCACCCACTCCCTGGGAAACAAGCAAATGGTACAGTTTAGTCTACTCACAATAGACTTATTATTTAATCACTGGGTAATTTTTTTTTCGTACAATAGAATGTCAATCAACTTCATATCGTGTAAAAAATTATTTAAGTCATCTATTCTTACTCGATCATCCTCTGTAATTTTCACTTCTCTATTTTTCAGTAAACATTCTGTCAACATTGAAATCACTCAAAAATACACCAAAGACCCTTGAAAAAAATTCTCGATATCAAATCACCTCATATATTCCTCTTGCTAGCAATGGATCACGGAGCTTAAATAGTCACAAAAGGTTGATTAGCCTATAAGTTACTCCTTCCGTCTCGTAAGGATGTTAGAAAAGGCAAAATTGGTTGTTCCAAATTAAAGTTAAAGTAATTAATGAAAATGCTTAAAAATTGCAAACTTTGAATTATGATTGATTAATCAATGAAAAATCCATTAAATTAGTTATTAGATAATTAGTTGATGTGTTAGACAAACTATTAAATGCATGTCTCCTTAATTTTTTATTTTTGCAATTTTTTATCATCCTTATGAAACAAAAGGAGTATTTGATGGTGTTTTATTTTTGAACGGTTATTTGATGGTGTTACCAAACAAAATACTATATATATTAATGTGTGAAAATATCAATATGCATATCATGTCTTGAAGAAGTATAAACGTGACTATCTATCTTTGGTGTAAATTTACACACTCGCCCTTTCCTTTTTCTTTTAGTTGTTGAATGACTTACTGGTATGACAAGGGAATTAGTGATAAAAAAATTTATTTAACAAAGTAGGGAACGAGGAAACTGGTGGGGTTTCTCTTTTACATGTGGAGGATAGAATGGGAAGTTTCCATGGAGGATGTGAGAGCTACAAATGTGGTTTTGAAAGGGTTTGAGTTGATGTCTAGTCTTAAGATTAATTTTCATAAAAGCAAACATTTATGAATTTAATGTAGAGTCGGATTAATTTTCATAAAAGCAACATTTATCCCTTTAATATTGAGTTAGAGGTTCTGAATACAATTTCATCCTTATTACCTTGGAAAATCGACTTCAATCCCTTTCTTTAATCCGGGAGTCTCAGTTGAGCTAATCCAATAAATCTAGATTGTTGGCAGCTAGTGATTTCCTCTCTCAAGAAAAGATTATCTGAATGAAAGTGTAAACACCTCTATGTGGGAGGTAAACTTATTTTGATCTTTTCTGTGCTTTCCAGCCTCCCTATTTATTTTTGTTCTTCTTTCTATTTCCTAAGAAGGTGAATGGTATTTTAGTGAGACTCTAATGTAATTTTTTGTAGAGTGGCGTTAAGGATATCAAGGAAATACCATGGATCATATGGGACTTAATGTGCCACAAAAAGGAGGAAGATGGTTTGGGTATAAAAAATTTAAAGAATTTCAATTTAGTATTGTTAGGAAGATGGGGTGGAAGCTTATAGAAAATGAAGGGGTTATGGAAGAAAGTTTACGGAGCATAATATGGATCTTTTGATCATCACAATGATTTAGGTGTTTCTAGTGGGGTTGGGGGCATTAATTTGGTGGAAAGGATCTGTTCTATGGGTAGGAAGCTAAGGTTCGAGGGGTTGGAGATTGGTTTGAGAATGGTATATCTAGATATATTGTGGATGGAAACTCTGTGAGATTTTGGGAAGACATATGGCTAGGAATCAAGCCTTTAAATTAATGTTCCCTATATTATATCCTATGTCAAATGAGAAGGTTTTATTCCATTTTTGAATTGCATGATACCGGAGGTCAAATCAGAAGCTTTTTTTGAAGGAGGTTGTTGTATGTATTAACTTAAGTATCTATTTGAGATTAGATTGAGTTAGATATGTATCACTTATGTTATTCTATTTCTGATGGATAATTCTGCATGTTAATCGGGTATCTCATCAGTTTGTTATGTTCTAGATATAGGCTTAATCTATTTAACTAATTAGTTAGTTCCTTAGTTTTAGGATAACTCAGTTGTCAAACAATTCTATATATTGTATCCTTGTTTCACAAACTCAATAAGAATATGATACATATCTAATTCATAAATTCAATATGGTATCAGAAGCAAACTTCCCTCTACGCTCACTCTCAATCTTTTTTCTCCTACACTAGTTTACAATCAAAAGCATTTTTTTTCAAACACTGAAATTGTGATCGAACAACACAATCTCACGAAATATGCCAAACTCAAATTCTGGCACTGGCTCTACTACAGAAGAATCAGAATCCCCCTAGAATGATGAATCTCAAAACCTTTCAAGCCCTTTCTATCTACATCCCGGTGAAAATCTAGGTGCAGTCCTTATTGCACAACATCTAACTGGTTCAAACTAACATACTTGGAGCAAATCAATAAAACGAGCCTTGCTCTCCAAGAACAAGTACAAATTTGTGGATGGTTCTATAACTGCTGATAATTGTGGTGAACAACTATTTCATGCATGGGAGAGATGTAATGCAATGGTGGTATCTTGGATTGCACGTACTTTGACACCACATATAGCACAAAGTGTGGTCTATATTGATTCTGCTCAGGAATTATTGGAGGATCTGCAGGAACGTTTCTCAAAAGGAGATTATTTTCGGGTCTCTGACCTGTTACAGGAGATTCATTCGATCAAACAAGGTGACAGAACCACCCCCACATATTTCACTGATTTAAAGATATTATGGAAAGAGCTGGAATCATTAAGGTCAATTCCTCAATGCATTTGTGGTGCCAAATGCATTTGTGATCTGCTGAAGACAGTTAAGCAACACAAAGACAATGAATATGTGATTTGTTTCCTAAAGGGGCTCGATGATCAGCATAGCACAATCAGGGACCAAATTATGCTGGTGGAACCCTTGCCAATCATCAACAAGGTTTTCTCCTTATCCTTGCAATAGGAAAGGCAATTAGAAGGCTCAATCTTGGGTGAATCCACGGTCTTAATGACAAAGAATGCATAACAGACAAAAGCAAGGGGTACAAGTAGTCAATTTAACAACAGAAATTCCAGAAGCTTTCAAGTAAATGGAAGCCCAGGGAGTCAAGGCACCAACACAAATAAAGGGAAAGTCATGTTTAGAAGAGGAAATGGCAAAAATTATGGAAATGCTACCAAGATATGTAGTTTCTGTGGCAAGGAAGGACATACAGTAGACATTTGCTATTTCAAGCATGGCTTCCCCCCATATTTCATCTTCAAAAATAAGCCTAATGGAGCATCAATCAACAACACTGTTTCTAATTTCACAGGAAACTCAGAAAATGAAGAAAAGGTGAATGCTGCACAGCTTGAACCTCACTTGAAATTCAGTCCAGACCAGCACAAACAGCTACAGTCATTACTGGACAGGCGCAATGCAGAAAACACTGCTCACGGAATAAATCAAGTAAGCAATGAGGAACCACAATAAGTGACAGGTAATCACTCCTGGATTCTAGACATTGGTGCAACAGATCATGTCACCTATGATCTAAATAATTTCATTTCCTATAAAACCATTAAACCAATTAGTGTGAAATTTCCTAATGGAAATTTTGTCATTGCATACACTTCTGGCAGCATTATGTTCTCGCATAATTTTCATTTGCATAATGTCCTTTACATGCCTACCTTCAAACACAATCTTATTTCAATCCATAAATTGTCAAATTCATTGAATTGCAAACTAATTTTTTATCACTCTCATTGTGACATACAAGACTTGAATACCTTGAAGATGATTGGGCATGCTGAAACTAAGAACAGTCTCTACATTCTCACCAACATTTCTAAACCTTTACTTCTTCATTCCAATAATGTGACCACTAGTTTTGTTAATTCTGCTGCTAGTGAAACTGATTTCAGTTATTGGCACTGTAGGCTAGGACATCCATCTAATTTTGTTTTACATTCCATTTGTAACCAATTTCCTTATGTGAAATTTGATGCTAATAAAACGTGTGATTCTTGTCATTTTGCAAAACAAGTCAGGTTACTTTTTCCTCACAGCACCACTAAGTCTACTGATATTTTTGATCTTATGCACATGGATATTTGGGGTCGTCTTGCAATTTCATCTATCCATGGTCACAAATACTTTCTTACTATTGTGGATGATTTTTAGCAGACATACTTGGTTGTTTCTTATGAAAAATAAGAGTGAAACAAAAACACTTGTTTAGAACTTTGTTGCTTTGGTCCACACTCAATTTAATAAAATGATTAAAGCAATAAGGACTGACAATGGTTTAGAATTTATGTTGCATTCAATTTATGCAGAAAAGGGAATCATACACCAAACTTCATGTGTAGAAACCCCATAAAGAGTTCAGTGGTTGAAAGGAAACATAGACATATTCTCAATGTGACTAGATCCTTACTTTTGCAATCTAATTTGCCTAACATTCTTTGGTGCTATGTAGTAAACCATGTTGTCCATCTGATTAACAGGTTGCCTACACCAGTCTTGGACCATAAATCCCCCTTTGAAGTGTTGTTTAGCAGTCCTCCTACCCTCCAAGATCTCAAAGTTTTTTGATCTTTCTGCTATGCCTCAACACTAACCCAGAACAGAACCAAGCTTGAGTCTAGGGCCCATAAATGTGTTTATTTAGGAATCAAGTCTGGTACTAAAGGCAACATCCTTTTCAATCTACATTCTAGATAAATCTTCATTTCTAGAAATGTGATCTTTCATGAACATATTTTCCCTTATACTATTCAAATAGGTGATTCATAGTCACACCATGACACTAATTCTCTAGATTTTCTCTTTTTTGATCCACCACCATCTGTCTCCTCCTATCCTTCTCCTACACAAATTCCCACTATATCATCTTCCACTTCCACTCCATCATCTACACCCAATCCTCCTCCACTCAGAAGATCATCCAGAGTTTCTCAACCACCTACTTACCTCAAAGACTTCCACTGCAATGTTCTAGTTTCATCATCACCCACATCAAATTTAGGTAATTCAAAAGTCCCTTACCCTTTTTCTTCTGTTTTGTCTTATTCTTCATTATCACCTGCACAATTAGCTTACACTCTAGCTATTTCCACACACAATAAGCCAAAAACATATCAGCAAGCAATTCAATCCCCTTACTGGATACAAGCAATGAAAAATGAACTTAATGCATTAGAACAAAATAAAACTTGGACTTTGACAGAATTACCACCAGGCAAAATCCATATTGGCTCTAAATGGGTGTATAGGATCAAATATCATTTTGATGGCAGCATAGAACGATACAAAGCTCGATTAGTCGCAAAAGGGTATACACGAACTGAAGGTTTAGATTTTTTGGCCACTTTTGCCCTTGTTGCTAAACTTTCTACAGTTCGTTTACTTCTTGCTTTAGCTGCATCTCAGAATTGGTTGTTGCATCAGTTAGACGTCAACAATGTGTTCCTTCATGGTAATCTTGATGAGGAAGTCTATATGAAGATCCCTCGTGGTGTTGTGTGTGAAAGGCTTAATATGGTGTGCAAGCTAATTAAGTCCCTTTATGGTCTTAGACAAGCAAGCCGCAATGGTTTGGAAAATTATTCTAGCCATATTAACTACCTTGGGCTATGCATAGTCACCTCATGACCACTCCTTGTTCACCAAGCGAAATGGTCATCGCTTTACAGCATTAATTGTATATGTTGATGATTTAATTCTTGCAGGATCAGATCTAACAGAGATTAATTATGTCAAGTGTCAGCTGGATTCCAAATTTAAAATCAAAGACCTTGGCAAATTGAAGTATTTTCTTGGCTTAGAAATATGCAGGTCCAAATTTGGCATTACCATTTGTCAACGAAAATATGTATTGAATCTACTCTCATATTGTGGTTTATTAGCTGCCAAACCAGTCTCTACACCTATGGTCAATATCACCAAATTATCACAGTGTTCTCCTCCTTCTCATGATTCAGGTGGTTATAGACAATTGGTTGGCAAACTCTTGTATCTGATCAACACTTGACCTGACATTAGCTTTTTTGTTCAGTATCTAAGCCAATACATGGATAATCCTACTACTGCACACTATCAGGTTGGCATTCGAGTGTTGAGATACTTGAAGGGCAATCCATCTCAGGGTCTGTTTTATCCCTGCAGTAACCATCTACAATTGAAGGCCTTCAGTGATTCTAACACGCAAGTCAGTCACAGGTTTCTATGTGTTCTTGGGAAATTCTCTCATTTCTTGGCATTCTAAGAAGAAAAACACAGTGTCTCGCTCATCATCTGAAGCAGAATATCGTGCTCTTGCCATGACTGTCAGTAAATTCAATGGTTAACTTATTTACTCAAAGAATTCGAAGTTCCTTTTGTCAAGTCTGCCCTCTTATATTGTGACAGCCAATCTGCTAGACACATTGCTGCTAATCAAGTTTTTCATGAACGCATAAAACACGTAGACATACACTGTCATGTGGTCAGAGAGCAACTACAATTTGGCCTTTTTCACTTACTTCCCATTCCTACAAAAGACCAACCTGCAGATTTGCTAACCAAGGCTCTTGACCCTCTTCCATTTTGACACCTTCTTTCCAAGCTTGGAGTGTCCAACATTCACTCTCCAGCTTGTGGGAGAATATTAACTTAAGTATCTATTTGAGATTAGATTGTGATTAGATATGTATCACTTATGTTATTCTATTTCTTATGGATAATTCTGCATGTTAATCGGATATCTCATCAGGTTGTTATGTTCTAGATATAGGCTTAATCTATTTAGCTAGTTAGTTAGTTCCTTAGTTTTAGGATAACTCAATTGTCAAGCAATTCTATATATTGTATCCTTGTTTCACAAACTCAACAAGAATATGATACATATCTGATTCATAAATTCAATAGCATGACTGGGAAATAATGGAATACAAAATGGAATTGTTTATGATATTGAGTGATGTACGTTTGGTTCCGAGAGGCTTAGATAAGGTGTGGTGGGGTATGGGAAACGACAGAGTGTATTCCTGTAAATCAGCTTATATCTATATTATGTCTCTTCTTTTTCGAAGTCTCATTATGTGGGCAAAGCTATTTTTAAACAAGTATAGAAAACAAAGGCTCCCCTCAAGATTAGAGCTTTTGTTTGGCAACAAACTATTGCATGATAGCTGATTTCCTATAAAGATAAATTTCATTAAAAAAAAGGGTTGGAGGTGAGTGAAATACATGCACTTTGTGTGGAGACAAGATGAAGATGCTGCTCATATCTTAGTCACATACGCAACGCGCAATATCCAAAAAAATCATGCATGAAATGTATGTTAAGACTCTTTTTTGACCATCGCTCAATTGACAACAAAGTTTTTTTTTGTTTCACAAGAGGATATTCGTAGAAGAAAAGGCCAAAAACATGGGTGTTAGGGTATAATGTGTGTGTGCTTGATTTATTTAGCTACAGAGAAATAAAATCATTTTTCAAAATCGGGAGGTGAATATTAGGGGATTGATAGATACTTTGAAAATAAGATCTTAACATTGATTTAATGCTTTAGGTGATAATTAATTATCTTTTAGTAATTATTGTATGAGTGCAAAGTCTTGTACTCAATCTCTAATATAAATACAGTTACGTTCTTTATGTGGTTGAGTATTTCTAATATAAAAAAAAAAAAAATAAAAAAAATAGAGTTGAAATGTAGCTCATATGTAAGGTAGGTTTAATTTTTTTAATTTTTTGTTTTTTTAAAATATTTACTCGTACAATTTGATTACTAATCTCTTGTAAATTGTTAAACCTTTTTAGGAATAGTCTCTCCATAAAACCTCCTGCGTTTGCAAAAACCAGAAATAAATCTCTTATTATCTATCCTAACTTCCACAGGTAACCAAACATTTGCTAATTTTAAAAATTTAACAACTCGATTATTATTTTTTTTGTCCGACGACAACTCCATCGATCCAACAAGTAATTAATTGTATTATAGTCCTATAGACCAAGAAAGAAATAAATAAATTGAAAACTAAACGTGAAATCATTAAGCTGGTCAATCAATGTAATGATAAAACTCTTAACTAACTGCCCCATAATTCTAAATCCATTAAATTATGGATAAAATGTCAGATATATAGAATTTATATATATTCAATCTGTATGTCCAACAAATAGTTAGGACAATTATAAAGCAGGGCATACAAATTGAATTAGTGTTGCTGAGGATATGTATATGCTATAAAGTAACGAGATTTTGGCCATTCTTGATCGTTAATTAAGTGTCAGTGAATGGTGCAGCTCATGTCTGCAAATAAAGCATGCAATATATGCAATTGCTGCACCCTTGTACTTTAAGAAGACTAAGTGGTAAGTAAGCCTAGCTAGCTCTTCTTTTTGCAATTGACACTACATGTACACATACATCACTATTCACTACTACTCCATCCATCTTCCTATTCCTATATATTATCACTCACTGACCTTTCAATATTGCAATATCACAACAAACCCTACAACAACTAAATAAAGATATATAGTTGTTACGGTCTCTCTTCTCTCTTCTTACTCACTCTTCTCTTCTCTTCTCTTCTTGCTTCTTTGTTCCCTTGGCAACATGAACCATGAGGAGAAAGTCACCATGGACCTTGTTCCTCAGCCATCTGAGCACCTTTGCTATGTTCGTTGCAACTTTTGTAACACTGTGCTTGCGGTAATACTTCTTCAACCATCAATACCAATCATCATTTCAACTCCTTACTCTCATCTTTTCCAAAAAATAAAATAAAAAATCCTTACTTTTCTAGTAATCTCTTGGTTGTTCTTTATAAGTGGTTTTTTTTTTAATAAGTCAAATAAATCCATCCATAAGAGTACGACAAGTACTCTAACTCATACATATGATTTTCTAAATGGACTTTTTATATATATATATATATATATATATATATATATATATATACCTATAGGCTATAGCTATAAGAAATAATTTTTATATATAGTATTAATATGTATAACCATATTTATTTAGAGTTTATATATAGAACTTGTATGACACAAATATATGTCTTGAAAAATAGTTGATTAATAATATAAGGTTTATTTTATTATTTTACTTTATTTTTTTGATTAAAAGAAGAAACATAATGTTACTAAAAAAAGAGCCAACTATAGAGTATATGGAGGATGATGTTGTTTGTTTGAGTGTAGGTTGGGATCCCATGCAAGAGGCTGCTAGACACTGTGACAGTGAAGTGTGGTCACTGCAGCAATCTCTCCTTTCTGAGCACCAGACCCCCTTATTCTCAAAACCAAAGCGTTGATCACACCCTCAGTCTCCAGGTTGTTTGTTTTGTTCCTAACCCTCAAAATAAAATAAAATAATATGTAAACTTTTTCTCTTTTTAATTTTCTTTTTATGCTGGATTTAAACTATATGCACATATTTGTTGGTCATCGATCTCTGAGATAAACAGTACTAGAAAAAATTTGATGGAAAAGTGATGATAGCAGTAAGAATCTGTTTCTTTGAAGCAGGGGTTTTATGGTGATACCAAAAAGGGCCAAGCATCATCTTCATCTTCATCTCCAACTACATCAAATGAGTCAGTGTCCCCTAAAGCAGCACCATTTGTTGTGAAACGTACGTATATTTGTTATCACATATCAGTATCCCTTTTCAGAACGAACTCTCTCTAAATGAATATATAAATGATGAAAAATGTTCATTTATCTCACTCTTGTATTGCTAACACCATTTTTTATTTCACATTGATTTTATAAAATATGTGCCTTAAATTAAACTATTGAGGCTCACATAAGTCTATGATGATGCATTATTTCTCAACACAAATTAAACTTTATAATATACTTGTGTTGTATGTGTATGTATTTATTTGTTTGATCGATTATTATATCTTTGTGCAGCACCTGAGAAGAAGCACCGTCTCCCATCTGCTTACAACCGTTTCATGAAGTAAGTGTAAAAGAGATTTGTGTTTTGTCTTTTACTCACTACACAATCACACTACTACTAGAACTACAGGGTGAATGAACTATTTCATTCTCTTACCCTCTTTTTTTAGTACTACTATAATTCTATATATGCCATGTACAAAGTTTTTGATTTGATGTGCATGTCAGAGAGGAGATACAGCGCATCAAAGCAGCCAACCCTCAGATCCCACATCGAGAAGCTTTCAGCGCTGCTGCCAAAAATGTAAACCTTTTTCATCCTCAATTTATTCTTTAGGGTAATTTATGTTTGGTGTAGTATTAAGCAATTTGTTAAGAAAATAGTAGTAAATAAATTTATATTTCATTTCATTTTCTTTTTAATTTTTTAACCAACTTATCTTAACTAAAGCAAAAAAAAAAGCCTGAGATGAATTTTTTTATTCTTGATGACATTTCTGAAACATATATTTCATCTGTCCCTAAATATAAGACCCTTTTGACAGTTTTATTTTGTCCCTATTTATAAGATCTTTTATCAATTTTCAATGATCATTAATTTTTTTTTTCCACAAACACTCCTATTTATTTACCATTTTTTAGATTCCAAATCATATTAACATGAGTAATTTTGAAAATACATATTAAAAGTTCACATTTCCAATACAATTAACTAAGTTATTCTACTTTCTTAATGGAGTGAAATCTTCAAAAGGGATCCTATATTTTGGGACGCGGGGAGTATAATATAAGCAAATATTAAGATACTAGTTAAGAAGTTTAATATAATATTTTTTAAAGTTTTTGGTACAAAAATAAACATGGACTTATAATTATATTTTTCCATAATAATATTCTTAATCCTATATATAATATATATGATAGTGCTAACTTTTGTTGTTACCAAACTATATGACACAGTGGGCTAGGTTCCTTCCAAATTCACCAACCAGTGCAGTTTCAGCAAGTAAAAATCATGTAAGAATAATAATACGTATTGATCATTGAGTATATTATCCGTATGTATAATCTCCAAGATTATTGGTTAACTTTTATTACCTTGTGAGCAGGAATGAAAGAATTGTTGCAATGGAGATGATGCAAGATTAGAGAACTGAAGGACTACGGCAAGCAATTATGTGTTACTTACTGTCTTAGTTTTAATTTGAATAAAATGCTACGTGTTGCTTTTATATCTATCTTTTAATTTCCTTTCGTGTGGAAGTGGACTTTATTATCCAACATGTAGGAGGGTATGAAACTATTGTATTGCATGTAATGAAGGCAAGACTTAAAATACTATTATTAATTAATATGCCGTTAATATTTTTGCCACTAGGCATACTAGCTGTTTGGATATTGTAGAAGTATTAGTACCTATAATAATCTTAACTAGATGATGAAGAACGAGTAAATCATTTCTTCTATTTCCATGCTAGGGTTTTCGAAATATGTTACAATTAAGTGACAAAGCTAAGGTACGAATGTGATGATGGTGCGGCCGATGGCGGCGATATGGTGGTGATTATGATATTAAATTCTCCCGTTAACTTATACACTTTTATAAATTTATATATATATATATATATATATATATATATATATATATTTAGGTTAAAAAATGAGTTGATAGTCATATAAACTTTATTTTTGATAATTTAGTAGAGTTTAAGTAAACTTTAATAAAATCGATAAACTCTCGAATTTATGAATTTATATTTAAACATTGATTTTGTCTCCAAAAATAATTTTTTTCCACTATTGTTTAATATTTGGGTTGATTAATCTAAATTTTACTTTGTATTATTATATCCAACTTCAAAATAATATAACATTTGAAATAAATATTGAGTTATGATTATACTACTTTATATTTTTATTTGTTTTATTATAATGTTTCAATATTTAGAAATATTTATTAATTAACATTTTTGAGATACAAGTCGAGTTTACTATAAAAGTTTGCATAAACTTCACAAATTTACTTGAATTTTTGAGTTTGACAACAATAGAAATGACAAAATCAAAATAATATTCCCTCCGGTCCAAAATATAAGCACCTTTTGACCAAACTTTTTTGGTCCAAAATATAAGCACATTTTCTAAAATGTTACTAAACTAACCTTATTTAATACTCCGTTAACTATGTTTGTGGGAAAAAGTGTCATTTAAAAATGGGTGGAAAATAATTTTGGATTAAAAATTTAAAAATCAAAAGGATAGATTGGTAAAATACCCTTAAAATTTACAATTCCAATACAAATAATTAATTTAACCTACTTTTCTTAAAAGAAGAGCTTTTGATCAAAAGGTGCTTATATTTTGGACCGGAGGGAGTAATAGGGTGGAACGATGCTAAAAAATGAATGAGAAATTATTAGGTGCAGTTCCCAAACATCACTTTTATTCATTATCCATTTTATCTTTTTTCTTTAACTCACAAAATAAACATTTAATAATAATGATATATCTAGAATTATTGGTCACCTAATAATTTTTCAAAGTAGACAACCTCGAAATATTAGGTCTTATAAAAAAAAAAAAAAAAAAAAGGTCTTGACATAGAATCATAAGAAGTCCATTTTAATATTACATAAAGTCCTCCGTCCTAAGAAGGGAGCTATAACATATTATTTTTATCTTTTAAACGCTTAAGACTTTGCCGTATCCATTTTTTTCCCATTTAAAACTCATTTTAAAACTCTTAGACTTTCTGTCCCATTGTTATGGCTAGATTTCAAACTCCTTGAACGTATCACCATGTTATTTTATTTAACCCATTCTTATTTCATTCATTTCAATTATTTTAATAAATCATTATTATATTTGTGAGTACTATTTACATCGATCCGAATAATAGTTATGAATGTGGTTTCTATTTTTTCTTTTTACATTATTTTCATTTTGATTAATATTAGTATTTTTAAATTCTTTTTTTTTTCAAATATCATATTTATGATAAGAAGATAGTGATAATTTAATTTTATAAAATAATAAAAACATGAATGTTGACCTTTTTTGCAATTTTTGTTAACAAAAAAATGTGCTTAAAAATATTAGGGGATATGAAAAATTGAGTGGCATAAAAAAAAGTGATTATGAAAATGGAAGAGTTCTCTTAAATGATTGAGGATAAGTAATAAAAAACAGATAATATTAAGAAGGTAAATTACTATTTTTCAAAGTCTAAAAATTTTAATTTTTCAATATAAAATGACATTTTTATTTTTTTATTCTCAGTTTAAAAAAAATCCTAAACGAAAATGAGTCCCACAAGCATATGCTGGAGTTTTAACAATAGTTTTGAAAGGAAAAAATAATCAACTTAAAACTTTCTACAAGATTAAGATTATATAGATCATTATATTGTTGTTAAACTCCAACACTCCATCAAGACTTACCATCATGATACCGTAGGGACATTATGAGGGACCACTTTTTGATTATCATACAAATAATCCCATTCAAGTGCATTAAGAAAATATATGTTGATTTTATAGACTTAATTATGAACATTAAAGGGGAAAGTAAAACATTATTATATATATATATATATATATATATATTCAAATAAAATAAATATATTAAGAAAATGGAGGTGAAATTTAAAAAAGAAAAAGAAAAGTGAAGACTGAGAGATCCAGCCATCAAGTCGGTTACTTTTGACCTACAATGACATGTCTTATGTCCAAACCTGTTACAAGTGTCAATGTCTCATCCACACATGTTGCCAAGCAGGGGGAGCAGGTGCATTCATGGCAGAGGAGCAGCATGCTAAAAGTGAAAATTGGATGATTGACCGTGTAATTGCACACATCTCCATTATCATGTCATCATCCAAAGACTAGACAATAAGAGTACTAAAAAAAAAAAAAAAACCCTACATTTTACTATTTGTACGCAATTAAATATATTTTATTTTGTCCCAAATATATTATTACATTCATGAAACTTTTCAATATTTTTAAATTTTTTTATTTATTTAAAATTCAGAATTTCAATAAAAATAATTTAGATAATTACTTTCATTTTTTACATGAAATACGCATAATCATTTTTTTTTCAGAAATTATTAGCTATCCTGAAAAATAAAGCATTCATGCCTAATCAAAGGTTATACACAAGCAGACACCTGTCAAGTAAACATGCTTTAGCCTATTTTGACCCATAGATAAACAAGAAGGACCACGAAACACATCTAAACAAATAGATTTAGAACAGGCTATGTTGAAACAAAAAGGTTTTTTTTTTCTAAAAAAATAACATTTTGTTTGGTTGAAAAAAAAAATAGGGAAGAGAGAAGTAGGAGAGATAAAAAATAATATAAAAAATGTGCAGATTTTTTTGGTTGTTCTTTAATTTAAGAGAAAAAAAATAGAGAATGAAAAGAGAGAAAGCCGAGTTTTTTTTTTTTCCTTTGTTTGGTTAATAAAAAAGTGAGAAGAGAGAAATTAATAAAATTGTTCAAAGATAATTATATCCATCTATATAATAAAAAAATATTGAAATTTTCTATTATTTAAAATTATTTAACATATTGAATTAATAAATTTATTGACCTATAAGACTTAACTTAAAATATGATCAAATTAATATTTATGTAACATATATTATTTTTATATATAACTTGTATTTTAAAAGGCAATGTATACATAATATTACTTTTTTTTAAATTATTAGAATGTTATCTAACGACTTAAAAAAATTAACAAAAAAAAAACAATACTATAGATGTTTCACTAAGAAAAATAGTTAATGAATAGGGTTGAAAAAAAAATACATAACATATATGTTGAGAGATAAGTAAGAAAGATGCATTTTGCTGAAGAGCATAAAAGTCATTCTTTTCTTTTCTAGTATTATTTTTCCACTTTGTGAGAGAAATTTTTTTTTTTGTGAATACATGTTTATTTTTCTCTTAACTCTATTTTTTCTCTTAAACCAAACAAAAGAAAATGAAATTTTCTCTCCAAAATCTCTTTTTTCATTTTTTTTACCTATTTTTTACTCAACCAGTAAGGACAACAATTTGATGTCCTTTGCTTTTTAAGAGAAATTTATAAGATTTCTATAAATAAAAGATTAAAATAAGTAGAATATTTCTATTTTGAGCAGATAATTGTGTACTCATGTTTAAACTCTTCGTAAAAGATGGGATTCATGTTTAATATGATGTTTAGATAAATTCCTTGTCTTGAAATAAAATTTTTTACTTAACAAAAAATTAATTTTCTCATATTTATAAAAAAAATAAGAGTTAATTTAAGGAAATTACATTAAGAATGAAACAAAAAATTAAATGAAATAATCATTTTCTAAAAATATTTTAAAAATAATTGTATTGATATTAGAAAATTAATTAACTTTTTCTTATGTTCTAGATCAAAATAAATATTTTTTTTCTTATATTTGAGATCAGAGTAGGCCAAAAAGCTTTAAAAAAAAATCATTCTTCATGATTTTCAATCAAGGAAAAAAAAAGTAGAAAGGCCAGTAGCCATAGACCAGATCAAGGGCATTTTTTAGCATTTCAATAAAAGTTAAAAGGGCAAAAAATTACTCTCAGCAAAAAATCAAGACTCGCAATTGAATCCTGCTTCCTGCATGCTCATTAGCTGCTAATTTACCGAAAATAAACACTACCCTATATGTTGAAAAATGAGATCATCCAAGTATATTTTGTTAAATGAAGGTCCTAAATGGATTCTCTTTGTGCATTTTTTATATCATGAATATTTACATGTGTTGTACATATTAGTGACCTCACAATGAACTCTTCTCTACAACAGCCTTCAATTTCTTTACTTGTGTCAAAAGAGAGGAGTTTCCCTCACAAGCCTCAACCAATACTTTCAGCCTGGACTCTAACCAGCTGCTCTTTTCACCACCCAGCTGCCCACCGGATTCCGATGTTGGCGGCTTGTTATAGTTGACGAGGTTCAGAAACATTCCCTGTAACAAAAAGTTCCATCAGTTACGATTGTAGTTTGCGTAAGTTCACATAAAAACACCACCTTCATGTAAACGTAAATGCAATAATATCAATTAAATTAAGGAAGATAAGTATAGAACAAAATTTTAACTTTGTATTTTATTAGGGTACTACGATTATATATTTATCAGTTAACTATTTAGCCATTAGCGGTAAGGTTTTCCAACGGATGAAGATAGTAAGGTGGAGTGATTTTGCAATGGATCTTGAATCTTTTTGTGCTGATCGATTCACATTTGATCAATTGTTTGTTGATGAAGCAGAAGCCATGGATGGAGGTTGCGTTACACAAATGAATCGCTACATCATGTTCTACTTATATACATGCTAGAGCACCAACCATTTCTAACTGAATGAGATAATGACAAGTTGAAAACAATAGCTAACGAGAGAAAATGATACCTAACTCCTTGCAACTACAGTAATAGCTAAATAATTAACTGTAAAATACACAATTGTGGTTACCTAATATACTTCAGTCATAGCCTTAAACTCTTGGTCACACAAATACTATTAACCTACACGTGAAGTTTCTCTGTGCAACAGTAACCTACACTCTAAACAATTTGATGACAGAACAAAAGCATTCATGTTATATTATTATTGGCATATAACATTTCCAAAATCATATAGCCTAGAAGTCTAGAACTAGTCAAAATAATGTACGGCAGCACAAATTCTCAATGGATATTGATATTCGTCTAAAGAATTATTTGCCCATCAGGGTAAAGCTTCAAAACTTGCTCACCTCATGTCGCTGCTTCCCAGCATAATCTCGCAGGAGAGACCTAGCAAGCTTGTTGCGCAGCAATAACTGATCCATGGGACAGGCATGGAATATAAAGGATGAAAGATGATGGACAACCAGTGTATATGCAACTGATCCTCGAATTGCAGCCCTGTCAAGGGCATCAGAAACCCAAGACTTGACATAAGCCTCCAAAATCCCTTCATTATCCTGCAAAATGCACAAGGTAAATATCTATGCAAATAATATTCTATAGTAAAATAGCTGAATAATGATGATGTTTTACCTCAACTGGCTCGAGGTATCCTTCTGCCCCAGAAAAGCATTTCTCTAAAGGTGGCAGAAGCTCAAGAACACGAGCATTAGATAGTGTGTTCCATGCAGCAAGCCGGACAGAAGATTCAACACAACGGTGTAGATAAAGAGAAACTTGCCGGCCAAAAATCAGATCACCATAAGATATAGCAGAAAACTGCTCTACAAGGTCTTCGATAAATATTAAGTAACTATCATGAATATCAGATTGAAATCTCAGAAACTCAAGATGTTTTTTCTCATCTGAAGTAACTTCTATACTTTGGTTAAACCTTTCCTTATCAAGAAGCTCACCATAAAGATCCTGCAAAGCTTCAAAAGTTTCCCTGACCTGCTCCTGTTCAAGTATTTCCATTCCAACAAGGAAATTGACAGACAAGGAATGCAATTTCCATGTCAAGGATACTTGCTGAATAGGAGAAGGAATGTCAGTGCATTGAAAATTAGACATTGCTTCAAGACCTAAAACAAAAAATAGTCCAGATTTGGCCACATCAAGTAAAATAGTGGGGTCGGGTATACTATGTGCACTATTAACTTTTTGAGGACCAGCTCGCTTGATATGGAAAATTGTAGAGATTGGGCTGAGGTAAAAGTGGGATGGAAGTGGTAATTTCTGGTGAGCCCATTCTATCATTAAAGTACAGGACGGACTTGGTATGGGTGATGTGTCTGACTCCTCATATATGGTGTCCAAATGAGCATTGCCCTTAGGAGAGGTTTTAATGCCAGATGAACTACTGCAGTCCACAGCTTTGGACTTCACCTTTACAGACAACCATCTGCTCCTAAAATGAGATGATAACATTCTACTGAAGTGCATGTAATCCTCTTCTTCATGTTGCCACCTAAAGGTTTTACCCCTCCTGCTATGGAAAAAATTTCTTATACATAGATCAAGGTACTTCAAAACGGAGACATGGAGCAAGAGATCCAATGCCTTTTCTATAACAACTTTATCCATAGGTCCTGCAGTTAAACACAACCCCAAGGCAGAGTTAATCCTTTGCTTGGTGAAGGTTGTTTCTTCAGTTTCAGGAACATCTATAGACACATTTTGAAAAGTTTCCAGCAAATTGACAAGAAATCTTGCATCTGTCTGTGCCAATAAAACTGTTTTTGACCAAAATCCTCCATGAGGGGCACCCCAGCCAGTTCCCACACCTGGAGCTGGTCCTCCTCGACCAAAAATCTCAATGGACTGCATGCGACGCCACCCTGATGTAACATAAGATGTGAAAACATTAAGCATAGACCTTAGTTCAACCAAACACGCACTCAATATGCCGTCATTAAGCACTTTTCCTTCTTTCGAGAGACTTTGTTCTTGGCAAGAGAGACTAGAGATACCAGCCTTGGCAGAGTGTATCAGATTATCCATTGAAGTAATAATCTTGACCATTCCATTTAGACAACAAGTGGAAGCTATAGACATTTCGATATCACCCTTCAGCCTCAAATAAATCAATTTCTTCATCAAAGACTCGCCCCCTTCAGGATCTCTGATGGAATCTGAAAAACCCAAAAGCCAATATTTAATCAACTCAAGTCCAATCTTAGGGACAAATTCTGGAAGCCAAGGCACACGCTCATCAGTTTCCTGTTGGTTGACAGTATCCCCCAATGTCACCCTTTCAAGAACTCTAAATAGCATGTGAGTAACAGCTGCATACACCCACAACAACGGAGTAGTAGAATGATCTTGGAAGGCAGAGTCGGATCTCCTTTCTTTATGTCCATCAAACAATTTAGAAACTTCTGGATCACTTTTGGTTGCCATCCACTTTATGGCTAAGTCAACCATTGGACCAACATAATTCCAGGACCAGACCTCTGTGTCACCAGTGGACTCTGGCAGTTCATTGTTTAGACACTGTTGTGAAAATAAATTTGGAAGTCTTCCAGCCAAAGACTCCAGAACAAGGTATGCCTCCCTAGAGATGGAAGTAGCTTCAAACAAGACATTGTTTTCAACAAGTTTTCCAAATGAAGGCGGATTCAACCAAAAACACAAGGCAGGGAACATTTCCGAGAAGTGAGACACACAATATCCATACTGAATGCAGACCCTCCAGAAACGCAATTGTTCAACAATCAGAGATGACCCGATTTTACATTTTTCCTTCCCCAACTTTAGCCAGTGGTCAATGGAGGAAGGGCATTGATATAAATTCCATGTCATAGCCTGAAAATACCCATTCTTTACAAACTCCAAACAAGTTTTCTTGTCCGACTGCACTAAGACCTTTTCCAATATCAAACAAAACATTAGTAATGATTCTCTAAACTGCAAATGCAAAAATAACATAACAACAAGGAAAACTTAATATATATATATATATATATATATATATATATGAAGCAATCTAATAAATCAAATTGAAATCAACGCTCACCTTCAAGAGGTTTACAGATTTTATCATAGAAGATCGAATTTCAAATTTCTCAACAGTAAATCTGTGTACAATTGTCTGAATAAGCCTTTGACAATTCAGGACTGCATTAGCACATGAAGGTGAATGCCTCGCTATTGCAATCAGTATAGAAATAATACATTCTTCCAAAAATGCTGTAGGATCTGTCTGCAACCATTACCAAATAATGAAAATATGACATGGAAGTTCACAGAAAATAAAGCAGAAAAATATCCTTTGTGTTATGTCTTTCTACACAAAATCTAATGACATCAATTGTCTTCATTTTGATTGATCAGAGTTTACCTCCAAAAGATAACGAAGTCTAGGAAGGATTCCCATGCGAACTAGACCTGCAGAAAAATCTTGTCCAGAAACCACTAAATCATCCTGAATTGTATGTTTCCCTTCAGTCTCATCCTCCATAGAATCTTCTCTGAAAGGAAGAATATTAGAAGGTTTTGCACTGTACTTCCAGAAACCTCCGTGAAGGAATCCCAGATTAAGATCTGGTCTGCTTCTAAAAACTGGAGCTGTGCAAATACCCTTTTCATAACTTGTTATCTTCTGGAAGTAAAAATATTACAGATGAATTAATTTGAAATACAATAATATAGTATAAGATTAAAGATCATAAATAAAGATGAGAAATGCCATTACCTCAGAGATATGGAAGTAGTTCTCATTCACATCAGAACTCAATACACATTGGACAACCTTTGCACAGGCCAGAACTACAGAATTGTGGTTATCATCAAGACATATCCTATAAAAATAAGAAAGTATACTCCAATCATGAGGCCCAGACAATGGGGAAAATTAATTATAAGCCATTCAAATAGCACGTGGGTCACAATATAATACCATAAATAATGCTCCTCTAAAGAGAGCTTGTTTGCAAAGTGAGCTGGGGTATATCCACATTCAATTATTTAATGGGCAAAGATAATAATGCACTTAAGATGAAATCAAAGGTGGATACATCTTTACTTGATCACTTTAAAAGCTAGCTCATTATAGAGGACCTTTTTCCATGAAACCATCTATTTGGCAAAATCTAAACATAAATGAAAGATGAATAGTACTGGTTTGAGATAATATTTTGCATAGAGTAATTTATGATAAGAGATCTATCTGATTTCACTAATGTGTCTCCCTGCATACCACAGGAGAACACATAGTCAAGTACAGAACCTAGTTTCTCGCTATTCGGATTGGGTTTTAGACACAGGTAGCAATATTACAGAAGGGACCAACAGCTCAGAATCCATGTTAATGTATAATTGTATTGTGTATAAAGACTATCAGAGAAGTCGCAGCATTTATGGAAGCCAGTGGGCAAAGGACTTTATCATAAATCAAAATAATTTTAAGAGCACGCAACAATGCAGGCTTCTACAGTGACCAAACATTTAAATACAAAATAATGAGCAAGAAACTCGTGGCTTCTCAGGCTTCAATGGCACCATGTCACCTGCCACATGAAAGTGATATACATAAACCCAGGAGTAATACTTTCATCTATAAACTAACCAATTCACATGCTTAGCGCATGCTTGGGCAGAAATAATCAATTGTTTTTCAAAATCGCTCTCACAGCTTTTGATTATGAGGTGTTTTAAACACACAATACGCTAATACAGACACATTAAAATACACTTAAAAGAATAATTGCAACATAGATAACAAAATACATTTTCACTTGGTCATTGCAGGTAGATTTTAAAACCAACTAGGGCATCAAAAAAAAAAAAAAACACCTTAGTGATAATATGAGCTCAGGTTCTGGACCAAGTGCAAAAGCCCAAATAGCCTCCCAGTCAATTGAATTGCCAACATTGTCTTCTCTATTTGTCACATAGCCAGCACTATCTTTGCAAATATAGTGCAAAGCCTTATCAAGGACAGATGAAAGGAGATGCAATGCAAAGGTCCTTTGTCCAGGAACCTAAAAATATAACATTGGCAGATAATGAGTCCCAAAGGGAAAAACTATCATAAATATATTAAATTATTAACTTTACATTCATAAATGCAAATCAATCCGAACTGTTTCAGGCATCCAGACTCCAGAGTAAAGATGCATCCAACCAAAAGATATTTCACCTAAAACACATAACATACCACACTTCTAGTGAGTGCCACAGCTTCTTTGATTGTGTAACCAGCTGCACCAGGATCTCCTTCTGTCCGTAGATAGTCACGTTCAGTGACATTATCTGTAGCATGACAGAAAGAATTATCATGGAAAATTCAAAAACATACTTCCATCTTATTTCCAGAATAATCAGAATAACAATGCAAACACTTTCCAGACAAAAAAAATGTTAACATCTGATATGCAGGATATGAAATAATAACCAAGCAATAAAGTCTACAAACTAGATTAGAAACTAAGGAAGCCAACAGAAAATTACGGTTTAGAGTGAAACTACAATGCAAAATTTCAACATATAATTATATATGTTGCAAAACAATAGCTGATGTTTCATGAAGAAATTTATTCTAGCATTATCAATACCACAAGCACTAGACAAGTGTTGATTTATCACATACCCAAAAGGCCAAAAACATATAGCTATACCTATATCTATATCTATATCTATATCTAATTATCTATATACACATGCAGGATCCCACAAAGTATCAGGTGACATTACAAATCAAAATGATAGTTAAAAAACATATGAAGAACAAATAAGGCATACCATGCACAGATGAGCGATCAGTGTCTACTACATCCCCATACAAGGAAAATCTTAACTCCCTAACGGCCTCAACTCTATTGCTCCAAGCATTCCATGAGCTGCTACTAGCGGTGGTTGAAGTCATTGTCCTATTTTTCTCATCATCTAGATCTAGTTTATTTTCTGATGGTGGTTTGATCACTGTATGGGAGGTGTCACCCTTTGGAGGCAGACACTTTGCATCTTGAGTATTCGGAACATGTTGATTCACATATTCAGAGCCAGTAACCACTTCTGATTTTAAACTATTTTGTTGCTTCATTTTTTCCTGCCCTCTCTTCTGTAGTAGTTTCAGTAATGCAGGATTCATCTTCTCCATTAACTCAGCCTGGGCTTCAGCAATTTCCTCAGGTGACATTTGCTTGATCCGAGCCTGATTCTCAGCATCAATTTCACTCTCAAGAGACGTGGACTTTTGTTCACTTTGAAAGTTACTGGAAGTAGAACAAGAAATTATGCTTGAAGTCAAGCTACTTTTCTCTGGCTTTGGCACATCTGGAGTTCTAAAATTGTAATCCGGCATACCATCGGAGCAAGCTTGGTCCAATTCAGGTGCAAATTCATTTTCTTCATTGCCGTATGAAATTCTGGCATATTTAGCTTTTTCTTGAAGATCTATCTTATTTGATGTATCTGGGTGCTTCTTAGTGACTGAATTGATAAAACCTCCATCTGAGTCATCTAATTGTGGTTTAGCATCCACATTGGTAGAAGCAACGACTCTATTATCAGCAGAAGATGAGGTTTTCTTGCTCTTACTGCCTTTTTCATTCTTTTTCCCAGTAGTTACATTAAGGCGTGACACATCCTCATCTAATTCTTTCTCCAAGGAAGAATTATCATCCTGAATAATCTCTTTCCACTTTCTAAAATCCAAACCCTTTTTCTTCATCCTTTGCACTGGTTTAGCAAAAGCCGCAACCTTGTCAAGCTCCATGAAAGCTTTATCTCCTTCATCCTCAACATCATTGTCACTATCATCAGCGTCAGCGTCACCACCACCCCTTTTATTGCTCAACGGACGCCAATGCTGTAAAATCATGAAATTCTGAGTATCAGTCCATAAGGCCTACGCTACCCGTTACATACTTACATTAACTATATTGACAATAATATAAAACGAGCCAATGTTGGCAGACTTACATCCCCAACTAAGACCCTTTAGGCTTATAACTTGGGTAAACAATTCCAAGGTTAGCTCTGAAATAAGTTTTCATACAAAATTAATAAATGAAATTGTTAACCCCCATATTTAATGAGTTACCCAAACTGAAACTTCTATGCTTCCTAGAAAAAAAATAAAAACACAAAACACCCATATTATTTGTGGAGTTACAATGGAAAAAGAAGAATACACTGAAACTGTGATGGACGGTTTGGACATGCTTATCAAGAGTTTATTTGGTCTTATCTTATCATATAATCACGTAAGCATGTGTTTGAACTTTGAAATAGCTTATGAAGTTCCTATAAGCTCCTTTAAGCTTATTTCAATAAAATTATCGCTGAAGCTTATGAATATGGCAAAAAATAGCTCATCGGAATGTCATAAGCTATCATTTGAAAAGAACTTATAGAATTAGTGCTAAACTAAGCTATTTAGACAAATGCACCCTAAGTAGAGTTTGATATATGTCTCTCATTAACATTCATTACATCTTAATCCAATATTCCAATGTTTTTATTTTTCAACAAATAAAATCACTAAAACCCTGCAAAACATTAAAAATACTCCATTTTTAATTCCTATACATTCAAAATTCAATTCAAGCATGAAATGACACTCTACAACATAATGCAAAAAAAAACAAAAAAAAGATTGAAACTTTACAATGAAAAGTGAAGTTGAAGAATCCTTACAGGGCCATGGGAACGGTGGCGCGCAACGGGGAAAGGAAGAACGGTGGGTTTAGGAAAAGGGTGGAAGGTGAAAGAGTTGTTGTGTGAGTTGGAGCCAGAGTCAGAGATACCCTTTTCGACGATGGAACCAACCAAGCGTGAGGCATCGTTTTCGGTTATTTGGAGTGCGCTTGTGTTGAATATTTTTACCTTCTTTGGTTCACTTGCTTTGGGGTTTTGATTCTCCATAGTTGGGGACTCTGCACAGAGAACAAAGGGGAGAAGGAAAAGTAACAGAGAAGGCAACCTCTTTAATGCACCAGTCTAGGTTTTAAAACTAATGCACCATCCTAATATTTTTAGTGAAAAGACATGTTTACCCCCATTCATTTTACTGTATCTTTTTTTATTTGCCACTGGAACTCAACTTGAACATCCCGCCGCCACTTGCATCAACGCCGCCACGACCTACCCCAGGTGCGGATCGCGTGGCTTCGCTTGTGCGTTGGCTAGTGACTCGACGGTAGATCGGAAACAAGGACTGCGGCGGTTCAAGGATGACTCACGGTGGTGTTGGTTCTCCTGTGGTGTTTTGAGGGATCTGAAAGGAGGAGGTTGCGAGATTACGGCGAAGTAACAGTGGTGGAGGCGTGGTGGTGCGGCCGTAGCTTTTGGGGCGGCGACGGCGGTGGTTTGCGGTTGTGCCGGTGACTGGATTCTTTCCCCTTTTCCCCTTCTTTTCTTGCTGATCTGACTTTTATATATGTTGCTGTGTTTGGAAGTGTTGTGGTGGCTGATGGGCTGATGGCTGAGGTTTTTTCTGGGTTTGAGGGGGTGGGGTGGGGCTGGGGCTTTGGGAAGAGATGAATAGAAGGGTAAATATGTAATTTTTATTTTTATTTTTTTAAATCTTGATCATTAATTTATTTTAGGCTGCCTTTATTTTATTAATAAATCCAATGGTAATAAATTGTCCACTTTTATTGGTGCATCAATTATAAAAGACTTATTTAACTTTTTTTCCATGAACTTTGGTGATCTTTTCGAATTGCTGCTTAAACATTTCGATGCTTTAAGTCTCTAAAATTTTCTCAAATTTGGAAATGGTCTTTTCATCACTTAAATGATGATATGATCGAAGTTATGTCACGTCACTTTCGCCACATCGATAGGTAACGTGCTAAATAATGTCATGGGAATTTTTTAAATAAAAAAAATTTAAATTTAATAAAAATAATTAAAAATTATATTTTTTTTAAATAAAATTGAATCTTCTAATAATTTTTAAAAGAAATTATTTTTTTAATAAATAAAATCATGTAGTATCATGTGACACTACATAACACGTCATTCGTCGATATTGTGAAAGTGATGTGACATGTCATGGGCTATATCATCATTTAAGTGACGAAAGAATCATTTTCAAAAATTGAACAAAGTTCAAGGACCCACAACATTGAAAACAAAGTTTAAGGATCAAATCCAAAAGAGTAATTTAAAAACTTTTACGCTTACCCATAAGCGTACGAAACAAAAAATAAGAAAAAAAATATTTCAATAATGCTTTTGTAATACAATTTCAATAATATTAATTACGTACAATTAATAAAAATAATCTCAAATAATATTTAAATATTAAAATTAAAAAAAGTTAACGTTACAATAAATCACGATAAAAGTTAACATTATGATGCAGGAACCTATGCTATATAGCCTGTTTTTAGACATTGGATTGTTGCTTGAACTTGAAACGACTATTAATTTCAAATTATTTATCTATTTATTTGAATATAAAAATATATATTTTTATTTATTTATTTATTTTTCCATAACAAGACAATATATTTAAGTAATCTCAAATAATATTTAAATATTAACAATTAATAAAAATAATCTCGAATGATGGCGCTCTCTGAACCCCACGTCAAACCTTCTTCTAAGGAAGAAGACCTCAAAGACCGAAGTACAAAGAAGGTTAAGACTGGTGAGAATGATGATAATGAGATTCAGCAGGAGATTACTATGGATGATGTTGTTGTAGAAGGAGACTCTCACGTGGAGGAAAAGGAGGAAAATATGGACGTTGGTGAGACTACCGGGGCCTCGTATCTAGAGAAAGCAATGCACATGCATGGGTACACCCCTAACAGTGCTGAGATCATTCAGATGGTGACAGAGGAAGTTTGTTTAGATCTGGATGACAAGGGGTGTGACATGGGAAGTGAGGATACGGATGAGGTAATCACACCGATGGTGGAAGTTTCTCTGGAAGAGTATGAGGAATGGTGTAGGCCATGGAAATATGCATTGATAGTGAATGTTTTGGGCAGGAAAGTAGGTTTTAATTACATGGTTACCAAGTTACAGAATCTGTGGGGAAGAAGTGGTCCTGTGAGAGTGATGGACTTAAGTGAAGGCTTCTTCTTGGTTAGGTTTGAGGATGAGGGTGACTACAAGCATCCATTGTTTGAGGGACCATGGAACTATGCTGGCCATTGTATCCAAGTCCAGAGATGGCGCCCATTTTTCAATCCAGTTGATCAAGAAGTTCGTAAGATAGCAACTTGGATTAGGATTCCAAATTTACCAGTTGAACTTTTAAACAAGAAATTCCTATGGAGAACAGGTGGGATGCTAGGAACCATGTTGAAGATAGATGAGCATACATCGATTCACTCTAGAGCAAAGTTTGCCCGTATATGTGTGGAACTTGATCTTCGTAGGAAACTTAAGCCTGCGATCTATGCTTTAGGTAGAGAATTCAAACTGGAGTATGAGGGCTTACATCTCATCTGCTTCCACTGTGGTCGATCGATATGGTCACAAGAAACAAAATTGCCCAGAATCAATTGTTCATCCCAGTAGTAACCATGATGTTGGGAACATGGTGGTGGAAGGGACGAACCAAACGGGTTCTGCACAGAATCAGGGAAGTTCGGATTCTGCGGATAACAACATCCCAAAATTATCGGAGACTGTTAAGGAGGTGCAGCTGGAGTCAACGAAGGAAGTTAATGAAATACAGGTGGAGCCCACAGCCAATGATAGCATGGATGGGAAAGGGAATCTGGGCAATTATGGCCCATGGATGGTTGTGCAAAGACGCCAAAGAAAGAGGGAGAATGTTACGCAAACTAAGGAGCAGAAGAATCATATGAGGGCTGCTGGGGGCCCCACGACACTAATTAGAAGCAATAACAAATTTGAGGCTCTGGTGGATCCCACAAACTTGCATGTTGATACAAGCAGGTCCACTCAATCAGATATGAGTACACACGGGCCACATGGTGTTATCTGAGTACGTGACATGAAAAATAAAGGCCATCAACAGGGAGGTGGCAGTAATAGACAAGGAGGAAATAAGCCATTTTATCGACCAGCTAAGCATAGTCCCATGCAAGCTGATAGTGACATGCACGTACAGAAGCATGAGACTACAGAAAGACAGGGTTGTGATAAGGAAGAAAAACAAAGGTTTGAAAGGGTGTGCATGGATATTATGACAAAGAAACAAGAGGAGATGTGGGTGCAGTACAAACAAGGAAACTACTGTGATGACTTCCTTGGTGTAATGGGTGTTTATAATATGAATAAAGAAATGGAGTTTTTGAAAAAGAACCACAGTAGGAATAAGGATGCTGATGTTGCTATGGGTTTGGAACCTATAATTCAAAATAAAGCTCTTGAAGGGGTTGTGACCTCTGAGAAGGCAGTTGTATTTCAAGGGCTTGTGTCATTATTCAACTCCTGCAAGTTGCATTTCTAGTCGGTAACCGGGGGATGATTTTGTATCTAAACATGTCAGTCCCAAGTTTGTTTCCCTCAAACTTCCCCAATTATTTTCAGCGTGTTTGGAAATGCGGTAGTCCACTGCAAACGCATAAGCATGTGAGGGGGAGTTTTCTCGTAAACGTGCGTTTGCCTTCCCCACCGCCCAACCAAACGCACGCTTCGTCCATCGACAAGTTTTGCGGTTACTACCAAGATAAAATTTAACATGTTATTGTATAGTATTATACTTTTTTTGTCTTAAATATAAGATTTTTAAAGGAAAATATAGGTCCATCTACAATTTTAGTACTATATTTTTTTTATAAGCTACAATTTTAGTAATTAATATTGATAACATTGAAAATGTCAATATTAGATATTCTTTTTTAAAATTAATCACATATTATTAATGATATTCTAAAAAATATTAAATAAGTAAATAATTAAATGAAATTAAAAAGTGAAATGATATTTTATAAATAAAATAAAAAAGTTTTCAAAAAGATGTTATATATTAAGGATTGAATGAATAAAAATATTAATACTTTCATATTCCTTTAGTCACAGCGTATACCAAATATGCACATGATAATTTTTTTTGCTTATTTATGTTTTTAGTCCCTGAAAGATGGTAGTGTTTTGTTTTTAGTCTCTAGAAGTTTTTTTTGACATTGACTCATCCTTAATTGTTTTGAAAATTTGGTTTTATGTGGCTAACGAAAATCCGTTAACTGTTTATGTGGCTAACGGAAAGCGCCACATCAGTATATACGTATGCAGGTATTGCATGCCACTGGTAAAATGACATGGATGATCCGGACCTATAAGAGTCAAGGCAATGTTTTGAAAATCGGACCGATTATTGAACCGATCAAGATACTGGTCAAGGTTCAATGATTGGATCGTGATCGAACCGTGACCCTATTGGTCTTAATGTACGCGTATATATATAATCACTAATCACTTACACTTAAAAAAAGTATTGAGCATATTGAGTATAAAAATAAAAAAGTATAGTCACAGTAATAACCACTTATGAGACTAATCTCTTGTCTCTTTCTCATGCTCTTACATTTAAAATATGTTTTAGTAGTTTTATCTTTTTGTGTCTTTTTGCTTTTTCTCTATTGACTATTGATGTTGCATTCTTTGCCTTCTTGTGTGTAACTCACTGTTCTTTCTTCTTTCACTTCACTTCTTTGTCTTTTTGGCTTTTTGATTTTTGATTTTTCTCAATTCTAAAATCTAAACTTTTAATATTCTTTCTCGTTGAGATTAGAGCAAATGCATAATCAACTAGTGAGACTCATATTGGTGTCGCTTGAGTTTCCAACATATAGAATTTCGCTATTTAAAAAAAATAAAAAAAAAACCCAATTCTTGGCTAAATTTGGGCTTCCAAATTCAAACCGGGCCAAACCAGTTTTGATTGGTTTTGGCGGTTTAATACCGGTTCACCCGGTTCAATCCCGTATTTTTACGGAGCGGTTTGTGGCCTATTCTAGATTGGCACCTCCACCGGTTCACCGGTTTTTCGATCGAACCGGCTGGTCCGGTCCGGTTTTCAAAACCATGAGTCAAAGAGCCATCACCTAACACATATTGCTTTGGCCCTTTGGCTATTTCCAGTCCGGATCATCCACGTCATCCTATCGTGGCACGCAATATTTGCACATGTGCATATTGATGTTGATGTGACATTTTGTTAGCCTCGTCAGCAATTAACGTATTTTTCTTAACAACATATCTAAAACCAAATTTTCAAAATAACTAAGGATGAGTCAAGGTAAAAAAATTTTACAAGGACCAAAACCAAAACACTCCCAACTTCCGGGACTAATTTTCTTACATGAATTTGTAAGTACTCTGTTGTAATATCACGTCTGTTGCTTGAGCATTCTAATTGTAACATCACATCACACCGGTGCTTTATTGTCATTGCACATGGCATGAGGTTTCTTTTTTTTTTAATTAGGTTTATGTTTCTCGAGCTCATGATATTTTCAGATGTCTACAATTGTTAAACGGGGGTTTTAAGAGATTCCAAGATTACTTATACTCAAATCTTATTTTTAAAATCTCAATTGGTTTTACAAAGGCAATTGATTAAATTCTCGATAATACATAGCATGTATGGACAACTACTTTTTAAGGGAAATTCTAAATGCACCCTTAATTTATTTATTACACCCATTACTTTATTCTTACGTCCTAAAGTATCCTTCTATTTTTACTTTTTAACTCAAACAAAAATTATTACCCATCCACCCTTCTGCCATTGACTCTTCGTCAGAGCACAATTCTGGTGACTGGTGCTCCACGTCGGAGATTTGTCTCCGAGACCACCAGTTCATCATCTCTCTCGATTCCTCCCTCAAAAGATGAAGGTAGCGATTAGGGCATCCTTCGATGATGATGATGATGATGATGATTATTATTATTATTATTAGAATAGAAGTAGATGATAAGAAAAAGGGAGGGAGGAAATAGAAATTGTTGAGGATAAAGGATTGAGGGAGGTAATAAAAATAAGTTTTCATATCAGACCAAGCACCTTGCAGGTCTTTTGCAACCTTTGCCAATATCTCTTTTAAGTCATGGGTTGATCTGGTCTACCTTGTTTTCAGGGCAACACAGTGATATTGGTTGTTGTGGACCGATTTTCAAAAGGGGCTCATTTTGGCATGCTTGCAACCCAATTTACAGCTTTTAAAGTGGCCCATCTTTTTCTGGATATGGTTTGAAAATACCATGGCTTCCCACGCAGCCTTGTATCTGATCACGATCTAGTCTTTATTAGTAAGTTTTGGCGTGATCTTTTTCGTTTATATGATACTAAATTTTGAATGAGCACTTCTTATCATCCAGAGACCGATGGCCAGACAGAGGTTTTAAATAGGACCTAGGAGCAATACCTGCGTGCCTTTGTTCATGATCATCCAACTCATTTGGGGAAATTTTTTACTTTAATGAATGGTCCTACAACACCATTACTCATTCATCCTTGGGTCTTACTCCCTACCAAGTCATTTATGGCAAATCTCCTCCATCCATGCTTCATTACCTCACGGGAACATCTTCTATGGAGGCTGTGGACTCTTTACTCACTAAACGCCAAGATATTTTGGTCTTACCAGGAAACTTTTGCAAAAGATCTTACCAGGAAACTTTTGCAAAAGTTCAACTATGTTTGTTGATTCTAAACGACGCCCCATGTAATTATTTGTTGGGGACTGGGTCTATGTACGTTTACGTTTACGTCCTCATCGTCAAGACTCAATTCGTGGTTCACCATACCATAAGCTAGCAAAACATTTTTATGGTCCTTTTTGTATTACTGCTCGCATTGGCCCTGTTGCATGCAAATTGGAACTCCCTGCAAAGTCTAAAATACACATTGTCTTTCTCTGCTTAAGTTGCACATTTGGTCCTTTTCCTCTGGTCCAACTCCTTTTCCCACTGTGGCACACAATAACAAGCCAGTAATTGAACCGCTGACCATCCTCGATTCTAAGTTGGACACTATCACCGATCCCCAATTCTGATGGTTCTTTTCCAATGGTTGGGTCTTGCTCTCGAGGATACAACTTAGGAAAAGTGGGCTTGCAACACTTTTCACTTAAGGACAAGGTGGCTCTTCCTTGGTGGATAATGTTACCAAAGGAAGCCCAAATTTGGAGATTGCTAAAAGGGCCGAAGCTAATACATGTCCATTAACACTATGTTGTCTAAAAGAGACTTCTTGTTCACTCTTTTAGACAATATAGTGTTAATGGGCACTTTATTAGCTTCGACCCTATTCGCAATCTCTATATTTGGGCTTCTTTTTATGACATTACCCACCCCATGAAGAGGACAAGGTGAAAAGTGTTCCCACTTTTCCCAAATTGTATCCTCGAGAGCAAGACCCAACCATTAGACGAGGACAATCAGAGTTGAGGGATTGATGATAGTGTCCACCTTAGAATCGAGGATGGCCAGCGGTTCAATTACTTATTTGTTAGTGTGTGCCACAGTGGAAAATGGAGTTGGACTAGAGGGAAGAGAACGAATTGCAACTTAAGCAGGGAACAGTGATAGAGAAGGTGTATTTTAGACTTTGCAGGGAGTTCATCTGGTTATGAACTTTTCCAAGTTCCCTGGTAAGAACATCCAAAAATATCTTAGCGTGTGGTGAATAAAGAGTCCACAGCCTCTGCACAAGATGTTCCCGTGAGGTAATGAGGTATGGATGAGGGAGGTTTGCCATAAGTGACTTGACAGGTATTGCTCCTAGATCCTGTTTAAAACCTCTGTCTGGCCTCCGGATGATAAAAAGTGCTCATTCGAAGTTTAGTATCACATAAACGAAAGAGATCGCGCCAAAACTTACTAATAAAAACTGGATCGTGATTAGATATAAAGTTGCGTTGGAAGCCATGGTATTTGCAAACCATTTCCAAGAAAAGATGGACCACTTAAAAAGCTGTAAACTGGGTTGAAAGCATGCTGAAATGAGCCGCTTTGAAAATCGGTCCACAACAACCAATATCACTATGTTGCCCTGGAAACATGGTAGACCGGTAATAAAATCCAGAGAAAGATCAATCCATGGCTCAAGAGGCATTGGCAAAGGTTGCAAAAGACTAGCACAGCGCGCTTGATCAAGACGCAATGCAATACACATTTATGAAATTATAAATATTAATTGTCATCAAAATTGGCAAGAATCCGTAGTAGAGGTATATGACAAATCCAGAAGAAGACGAGTATGGCGCTTGATCAAGACGCAATGCAATACACATTTACGAAATTATTAATATTACATGTCATCAAAATTGGCAAGAATCGATAGTAGGGGTATATGACAAACCCAGAAGTAACTTCAGAGAGTCAGACATTGAAAAAATAAGAATAAGGGTATCCGGCAAAAGTACCCTAAACTTCAGGGACTGATGACATAATTAAACCTTTAAACTAATAGGAGGTTACAAAATTAGAAAAAACTGCTCCAGGAATATAAAGGAAACAAAACACGGAAACTACGCCGAACAGAGTTGTTGTTTTATTTTTTGGGGATTTCTAATATGCAATCCAAAATTGGAGTGTTGTCATGCAACCTTCTCTTAAACCAATAGAAAGTTGCCATTTAATTTACTTGTGCTATATCATCATTTGAAGTAGTCAAATTTAATTTTTTGCAATTTGGTCCAACTTAAATAGTAAATTAAAATTTTAGTCCTTTGTACCTATAGATAAATTATAAGTTTTAATTTTAAAAAACATTATTAAAAGAAATCAAAGTATGCTGCTGGTGGTTCTAATGAGCACAACTTAATTTAATTTTTATGTTGGACTAAATTGCAAAACTTAATTTTGACTAATTTAAGTAAAGATGTGGCATACATGTCTTAGGTGGCAAGATTTTATTGGTTTAACAATGGGTTGCATAGCAACCATTCAATTTTTGATTGCACGGTAGTAACACCCTTATTTTTTTTCTTGTTTTTAGCTTGTTTTGAAACAAGCTTGATTTACCCCCCCTTTTTTTTTAAAAAAAAAAATCTCAAAGTATGGCTGCTACGACTTACATCTGATTAAGGCGAGTAACATTTTACAATCTTAGAGACAAATTTTTTTTATTTTTTTTAAATCTCAAGAACCAAAATGAAATCACCTTATAATGTTGATTACCAAAATATCAGTTTTGTTTTTTAATGGCTTAATTATGACACAAGTCCCTGAAGTTTGAGGTACTTTTGTCAGATATCCTTATTTTTTTTTTGCAATGTCTGCCTCTCCGAAGTTACTTCTGAGTTTGTCATATACCCCTACTACCAATTTTAGCCAATTTTGCCGACATGTAACATCGGAATCCTGATCAGACGCAGGAGGTTGGTCATGTGGTGTCAAGTGATATCACAAGGGCGATGACGACTTCTCTCTTCAATTCTTTTTTCTCTTTTTTTATTTAACTATAAATATACAAATATTAAGTTTTTTAGTTTTTTAAATTTAAAAAAAAAGGATCTTCGACCACGGGGCATCTCCTGCATCTGATCAGGATTCCGATGTTACATGTCGATAAAATTGGTCAGAATTGATTATAGAGGTATATGACAAACTCAGAAGTAACTTCGGGGAGTCAGACATTGGAAAAAAAAGAATAAGGGTATCTGACAAAAGTGCTCCAAACTTCAGGGACTTATGACATAATTAAGCCTTTTTTAATATTACTGGTTCAGGCGTTTTTTGGATTTTTGTTTTTATATAAACTCTCTTTTTCAATTTTTAGCTATTATTATATTTTTAACGTATACATTTATTTGTTCAATATTTTTTAGACTCTTAATAATCATTGTAGGGGTGGTTTGAAATACTAGTGTACTCCCTCCGTGTTAGAATGATGTTAACAAATTGAAAAAGTCAAAAAATCAAGGAGATATGCATTTAGTGGTTTGTCTAAAGCATTAATCAATTTCTCCCTCCGGTCTTATTTATAAGTCACATTCTAGAAGTATTTTTTGGTCCTATTTATAAGCCACTTTGTATTTTCACCACAAAAAAACGGGCAAATTGCGACGGTTTATGGAGGTTTTTTGCGGCGGTTTTAACCATCGCAAAATATATTTGCGGCAGTTCTCTAACTCACGCAGAGCTGACCGTCGGGAATCATATTTTGCAGCGGTTATGTAAACGGCTGTAGAATTTTGACGCAAAAATTTGCGGCAGTTCAAAACCCCCGCAAATTGCAAATATGAAATTCCATTAAAAACAATTGCGACAGTTATAACCGTCGCAAGATGCCTATATATTTTTATAAAACAATTGTGACAGTTTATAACCGCCGCAAGATACCTGTTTATATTATGAAAACAATTGCGACAGTTTTAACCGCCGCAAAATGCCTAGTTCTATTTTATAAAAGCAATTGCGACTGTTCTTAACCGCCGTAAGGATATATACATTTGTAACAGTAAAACCATAAATTAAAGAAGATTTGAGTCAACAAAAATATTGAACATATTATGCTAGAAAAGTACAGTATAAAGGCATTTCTCTAAAAAAACATCTGATTAGATCAAAGGAAATACAACACTAGAGTTAAAACGTTTAGGAAATACAAAATGGATAAATAGTGAAAATTACAACTATATGATGCTGATACATTACTTGCACCAATACTCCATGACTTCATGCTACTACTTTCTTCTAACAAGTTTGCAACCTTTTCAAGTGCCACCAAGCAACTTGGATCATGAAATAAGCCGTTGCAGATTCCTTTCCTTTAAGATTATCCAAGTGAAGCAGAACCTGACGAGCCAAAGGATGTTGTTCAGTTTCTCATGCATAACCCTTAACACTTAAGAAAATGTGAAATCATTTTATCACTTAATAAAATTTATAACAAAAGCTATTTATGCAAATGATAAATTTTGTCTACTTTTACTAAATTATCTTACCCACCCAGAACATGAATTACCAAACTGCACTTCTCCATTTCCTTAAGGATCCTAACACCATTCACCTGGGCAGCAAAAGTACATGAAGAGAACACACCCATGGTTGTAGAGCAGCAGCACAGTTTTTTTCCCCAACTACTGGAGGCTTCACAAGACAGGGTGACCCTTGGTGCAACAATAAGGTTGCTGTTTTGTTACTGGGTGGTCACAGCCCCAAGGTTCATGCCATCGAAACAGAATTTCCACACATGGGCATGTATATGCATGCACTGGGCCTCCCTTTTTATTGGAGCCATCACAGCATGTTCCTTCCAATGGGATTGAAAATGAGACCTCCAAGATGGAGAAACTATTACCTAGTTTTGAACGAGTTGTGGTTTTGACTTAGGGAAATATATGATTACTTCAAAATTCAAATTTCCTTGTCAACAAGTGCCTTAAGTTTCACGATCAGTTTACACACTAATTGTGTACTTAAATGATGGGGTAGTGATCATGCACAAAGTTTTCAAGAGAAAATAGCACATTTAAATAAAATTCAAACAGCATATACCATAACAATAGATTTTGACCTGAATAATGCACAAAAGCAAATCTACATTGACATATGATTACAAGTGATGATGAGTCAGGTTTATGATATTCATGTCAAACCTGCCAGCATTGAAGTAGTTTTTGAGTTCTTGATGAAATATCTTGAACTGCTCCACAAATGGTTCACTATATTCTCCAGGGTTCTTTGTGATTTTAGCAAGCATTGCTTCTGTAGCAATCAAATCTTCCGGACCAGCATTTCGGTGAAGCTTGTTTTGTATTGTATGCTTAATTTGCAACTGGAAAAATAAACAATCCATTAAACAGCTGAGCATTATTAACACTGAACGACAATGAGATTCCACACATTAAGTACTTTGGGAAAAACAACCTTGACGTCTTTAGGAATGTCATTCCGATGAGCAATGTCTCTAATTCTAGAACTTCCTGTGCATCAAAGCAATTACTACCTTTCTCCACCAATTCCTTCCGTTTTGATCACCTTGAACCAACTTGAGAGGCAAGCCTTGAAGACCTGAAGTGTCCCATCTCCTTTGCACTTCCTTCGCGCGATGATCTAACCGAACATGAAGCAGAACTTTGGCATTGTTGGCTATGCTGCTACTCTTTTTCTTGTTTCCTTCTTCGTCCCTGGTAAGTACGAGTGTGTTAGCCAATTAGTTAATAATAATAATAATAATAATAATAATAATAATAATAATAATAATAATAATAATAACTACTCTAAATCAGTGACATGTTTGTTGACAGGGAGGTGAAGATTAATACCAGTCCTATTCTATTCAATATAATAAAATTTACTGTTACATGTATGATATGGTGGCAATGGTAAGAACTAGGAACTGCAGGGTGCTACCTCATGAGATGTTAATCTGTCAAGGTACATTATGATGAAATTTGAGAAATTAACACATCTAACTCTAAGAATGATTGTGCAATTTTTAAAACCTTTGCAGTGGAATCTATTTCATATTTTCAATCTCCAAGGAAATACAGGACAAACTAAAAATTATCTGATATCAAACTCTTCTGATTTCTAAACAGCTTCCTGAGTAGCTTTCATAGCTTGATTAGTCATACCATGATTAGAACAAAAAAGCCTTTGAAGATTGAGGGAAAGAGAGGCTGAAAAAGAAAGTAGCAAAACAAAAACCAAAACCAAGTGAGTTAAAGCAAAACAGACAGAGCAAAATTTGATAAAACTGAACATTGAAAATCAGACCCAAGGGAATAATGACCCTCGGATTTTCAAGTGAATGGTACCATTGAAATTTGAATAGATAAGAGAGCATGAAATAAAAGCTTCAAATCTAAGTGGTAACGGATCGAAGAATAAGTAGCTTACCATTGAAGAAATAGCTAACAATTTGACTATAGCATTGGTGTTATGCATTTGTAGCTGATATCTTTCTATTTTTCCAAAACACTTGTACTATTATCTTAGCATTACATTACATAATCAGAGTGAGGTTGTGTGACACATAGTGTGATTTTTAGAATTATGCGCACTAGACATGCTCCTGCAAAACTACTCTGCTAAAAATACTGCAATCTACAATATGAAAGGTTAAACAAACCAAAAACGAGAAGAGAAGAATTACTTGTTTCTCCAACTTTGAATCAACAATTTCTGCAAACTAGATTTGGTAAAGGTGTTTTATAAAGAGCGTATTTGTGTTTATAAAGCACTTAATCAAGTGTTTGGAAGAACTTAAATCATTGTCTATAAGCTCATTTAAGCTTTATTCCAATGAAATTATCAACGAAGCTAATTAAATAAATCTAAAAAGAGCTTATATGAAGAATATAGAGCCATAAGTTATCATGTTCTAAGCGTTTACTGAATAAATACTTAAGTTGTTTACTCAACGAGTCATTAAGAAAAGCTGTGTAAAGTGAACTTGGCATTATTGCTAGGCCACAATAACCAAAACAGTGTAATTTTTTTAAAAAGGAATATAGGTATATGAAAACACCAGAAATCAATATCTAAATAATTACCAGAAGGCTTCACACCAGGAGGGTCCTTTTCGATCGGCGCTGCTCTCATGGCCACCGGTCTCGGAACCTTTGGCGGATTCGCACAACGGATCAGCGCCCAGTTAACATTCTGAAAGAACGGATGTTGTTTAATCTCCGTAGCTCCACGTCTATAGGCAAGACGGTGCTGTGGCTCTTTCACAAGCAAAATAGCATCAGTGAGACTCTTTGAAAATCTAAAGCAAAAATGAAATAGAAGGTTTATCAGAAAACATTAAGACCTTTACCTTTAGTTTTCCTAATACTTCAGCAGGATTGGCATTAGAACTTCGATTTGAGTCCTTAAAAAATCATTCATCAGCTAATTGCTTTAGCAATTTCTGCAGTTCAGTTGGCTGAATATCTGAAATAAAGATTCAATAACTAAAATTCAATTATAACTAGTAAATAAAGATTCAATCATGCAGGTCCAGTTCAAACATGTCAACAACTTATGACCAAGGCAACCAAATCTTAAATAATTGCGATTCGCGACTAATTAATTCCTACCAAGTTTAATTTAATGTTGTCTACAATAGAATCATGTTATAAATTATAATAATCAATTAATCATCAATAGTAAATTGAGCTAGCTCCTCACAATCTAATAAATCAAATTATCGAACTCAAGCTCTTTACCAGAGGAGCCAGTTTCGTTGACATGAAGCACTAACACATACAAAGGAAGGAAAATGAGACTAGCGAAAATAAAAATGAATAAAAAGAGCGAGTCTGCACCTTAACATATAAATGGAATAGATTTTGCCTTTGCAACTCAGAATTGAGAACATGGTCAAGCTTTTCGTCCGTCTTGGCCAGTTTGAGGGAATGAATCACTCGAATTGCTTCTTTCGAGGGTGGCCTCAACTTCCATCTTCAAACGCGAGTTGCTAAAGAATCTATCAGCAAAAAAGCACGGGATTCATAAAATTAGGGATCCAGAACAATTAGGGTTCTTGAAAAATGCAAAAAGAATTAGGGATTCATAAAATCCACGTTCGAACGAGTGATAGAAGAATTAGGGTTCTACAAAATGGAAAAAATAATTGGGAATTCAGAAAACTCACCGAGAGACGGAGTGAGAGAGCTGAACGAATGAAAATAATGGAACACCGAGAGAATGGAGAGTGATGCAAGCACAGAGTGAGTGAAGCGAGCACAGAGAGAGAATGGAGAGTGAAGCGAGCATGAGAGAGAAAATATGAGAGAGAGACTCAGAATGGAGAGTTGGAGACTGAGAGTGATGACCCATCAAGGTAGTACGTGCGAGTGGCACATGTGAGTTTGGGAGTTGCGGCTGTTTGTAAAACCGACACAAAATTGAAGTTCAAAATAGGCACCGACGACGGTTATTAAAACCGCCGTAAATTTTCTGTCATAAATAGCCCGTTTTCTTGTGGTGTTTTTAGGAGGCATTTATTGTTATTTTTTCTTATTTGCCCTTTGCCCATTAATGTGAAGTAATACATTGTGAAATTCTCAATGCAAGTTAAGAGGGTAAGACTGTAATGTTGAAGTATTCTTTTAAAGTTTCAAGAAACTTAATTACCCTCCTTGATCCGTGTGATATAGTTAAGTATGCCCTATTAATTGGACCAGAGGGAGTATCAATACTTAATTTAATGCATTTTGCATTGATAAACTAATCACAATTCAAAATTTACCATATTTAAGCTTTTCATTAATTAATTTAACTTTAGTTTGAAACATTTTTTTTCTTTTTAACAATTCTTGTGAGACAGATGGAGTATTAAATATTTATATTTTCAATTCCACTAATAATATTATCTAATTTTCTTAAAAGAAGTATTTTTAATTAAAGTATAGTTACCTTTAGGACTAGGAGAGTATTTAGCTTTATTTATCCCATTATACACAAATATGTCATTTAAAAATACAATAATTGCATTGTTTTCAATAAATTAATTGGTATTTCCTTATCAAGCTAGCCCTTTATATTTTGCTGTCTTTTTTTTTCCCAATTTTTACGTAAACCAAAACATTATTGAATATGAGTTGACATGAAAAATAGTAATTATTAGACTCTTAAACTTTTAAATATGATAGATAATTATAAAAGTTTTTTTTTTGTTACAATTTTTTTTTTGGTTACAAGATAATTATAAAAAATAAATTATTCAAATCTGACAAATAAATAAGAATGAAAAGAGTAATATACTCTCTTGGTTCGGTCAATACTGTTTTGTAAACTTTATAGAAGTATTTCTTATTCTTATATTTATAATTTCACATTCAAATTATCAGTGACAATTAATTATTTTATTACAAAATATCTTTATACTTACTTAATTCTTTTGAATTCCTAATAATAATATAAGAATAGTTTAGACAAAAGTAAATTTAATGCTAATATTTTCAATATCAATAATAATATTAACCAATTTAATTTGTAGACAATAATTTTCCTAAAGAAACGTTGGAGGGTGTGATAGTCTACCTTTCATGTGAAGCATTGCTCTTGTCTAGATTCATACAAGGGTGTTGCTTCGAAGCTTAGGGATAAGTCTTGATTCGGGCAGGTTTTTTTTTTTTTTTTTTTTTTTTTTTTTTTACTATATCGGATATGATAAAAAAAATGTTTTTGGGTTTTTGTTTTTGTTATTATACATTCATTTTAACTTTTTATTTTTTTTGTTAGTGCATAATAATATTAGAGTTAATAGTCACATAGGTTCCCGAAAGATACCCGTGGAATCAGTTAGGTCCCTGAAAGATTTGTGGAATCTCTTAAACCCTCAAAGATCAATTTGGTGTCACGTTAATCCCCTATCCAATTTCGACATGAGGGACCTAACGGAATTCTATGTGGCATGTTAAATGCTTTGTTGACCACAATGCCATGATGGACTGTTAAGAAGGTTTCACGTTTGAGCCAAAAAAGCATTTAACTTGTCACGTAGGATTTCGTTAGGTTCCTCATGAGGGAACTAACGTGATGCCAAATTGATCTTTTGGGGTTTAAGTGATTTCACAAATCTTTCAGGGACCTAACTGATTCCAAAATGATCTTTGAGGGGTTTAAGAGATTCCACAAATCTTTCAAGGACCTAACTGATTCCACGGGTATCTTTCAGGAACCTATGTAATTATTAACTCATAATATTATTAAAAAGTTTATTTTTTTAATAGGTGTCCTATAACATATTCCGAAAGAGCTATATATTTAGAAAGTCTTCATTAGGAATTGACTTATTCAATAATTTGTGTGCATTAATTACATCAATTCCCAACACACAAACACACACACATATATATATCCCACATGAATTTTTTAACATATATCATCTATACTATTATATAAAGAAAACCCCATTTTTTAACTGAAAAAACTAAAACAGTTGGTGTACGTAATTTTGTTAATACCAAGAATACTCCTGTAATTACTCTAACTTACATTCATCACTTAAAAAAACCTGTCGTTGGCAGTTTCAAAAATTAAAATTTAAAAAAAAAAAAACTACTGCAACTGCTATGCAGTTTCTAAACTCATTCATCTTGAGAATTGCGGTTTGTAGAAGTTAGAGGTTATTTTTTTTTTGTCCAAAATACAAAGTAACGATGTATTATTTTAGTATAAACAACTCTTTACGACAAAAACACAACAATGGGAATGCGAGGCGACAGGCATGGCAGTGCCGACAAGACATTAGGTGAACATTAGAAAAACCCTTTAATAATTCTGATACATATACTTGGGGGAGTGGAGGGATGAGGGCTGGGTGTGGAACATAATTTGGAGAAGAAGACTTTTCAGCTGGGAGGAAAATCTGGTTGAAAACATGTACAGGTTGTTGGAGAATATTACAGTGCAGCAGGAAAATCAAGACGTACTCATGGCAATGGACAGTTAACACATCAGGCAAATATTCATTAAGAAGCGCATATCACAATGCGAAGGCGAGCTAGAAAGAACATTCTAAAACTAATTGTGGGCAAATAATGTACCCACCAAGATGAGCGGCTTAGCATGGAAGATACTAAAGAATGGCATCCCGACAAGAATGAATCTAAAGAAGGGGAATAATTCAATCAAATACAGATACCAATTATGCTTTGTGTGGAAAAGAACAATAAACAACTATCCATTTATTCTTCTTATGTGAAATAACCTACAGAATATGGCAAGCAATATATGGATGGAGTCTAGGCAGCACAGCAATGCAGCAGGAGGCGAAACAACATTTTGAATTTCACATTGGAGCATTAAAGATAAAAAAGAAAGCAGCAATGGCTTGGAACACAATATGGTACGTGGTACTTTGGACTATATGGCATAGTAGAAACAAAATTATCTTTGGAGATACTTTGGACATCAACAACACGTAAGAATTAATAAATATCAAGATATGGACAGTACTCAGAGCAAGGAATGAAGGTGCAATTTTCTCTTATTCAGATTGGTTACTAAACCCATTAGAATGCATAAACCAGTGTAATGGCTGATAATTCACGAAATTCTACAAAGTCAGTAGCAGGGAGACATCAAGTGCAGTGGGGGGTCAGACTATTTTGTTAATTTAATGTATTTGCTAATGTTTTGCTTTGATTCTCTGCATTTGTGGCTGGATGAGCAATAGTAATAGCAATAAACTGTAATTGTAAGTACACCAAAAAAACTGTAATTGTAACACATTTGGTGTATTTCTTATACGCCTTTATCATAAAGTTCAATAAAATCTTCCTTATTATTATTATTATATTAAGAAAACCCCTTTTAATAATAATACTAATGTTATATTAGGGTAAATACATCAATTTCTTATTCATACTAGTTAAATATAACATTCTTAGGAAGTTTCAGGGGGTATACACTAGAAAAACTCTTTTAATAATAACTAGTGTACTTGGCCCGTGCTATGCCCGGGTTAAAAATTGCACCAATTTATACTCACATCCAACCTCTAACGGAATAGACAACTATGTGAAGTTTACTCGAATAGATTGAACGCCTCGTACTTTATCATGTGATGCAGGAATTTGATATGAGTACACAAAGCTTGTTATGCATTTGATCTTTTACATAAACAATATTGCTTTTAATTTTTTTCCAAATGTTTAGAAACACTAATAAGTAGAGCAGTGTCATGCACAGGGGGTTTACAATCTATTTTTGTTAATTTTTAACATGAAAATTTATAGTTATGATAATTTGTAATCATTGAAGAAAAATATATGGAATTAAAAAAAATGATAAATTGATATCAACTTAATCCTTGTATTATTGAGAGGTGAAGAATAAGGAATTTAATTTCGGAAAAAATGTTATTCATAATAAATTTCAAAATATTTTCCCACCGTTAAAATACTCCAAATTTCTTGTTAACTATGTTCAGTGTTTAGGTAAACAAACATCTTAAATATGAAAGTTTCATTTGTGAGAATTGGTTATTGGAAACTACTATTAATTTGACAAATTCTAAATACGTCCAGAAATTAAAATAATGCTAAATGCAACTAAAGTATTATAAATATTGACAATGAGCTTTCAAAATCACTCATGATAAAAATTAATCATTGCTCCCTCAATCATCTTCTTCTCACACCCATTCAATCGCCTTTTTGAAAATGACTCAGATAGATCTATTCTTACTCTCACACTGCACACACACCACATTCTCCCTCCCCTCTTCCTCTTCCACATAAAGTTGTTAGGTGTCTGAAAATACTTAAGCCTAAGATTTATGAGTCTCGGTGAATATCAATATATAATATATGTGTTTCGATATAAATTAAAAAAAGAAATATTTTAATTAAAATGCTAATTATAATTCCAAATTTCATATTACCTTATAAATGAGAAATAAATAACTAATCAAATCCTTAATACTAATAATGTAATTAATCATAACGAAATCATTCTCTTGGTTCAACTTTCTAAGAGGTTCCCCTCTCCATAGAATCCCTCTCATAGAGTCATAGTCCACATAATCTATGTATCTAGAGTGGCACGTTCAAAGAAAGAGAAAGAAAACTACTTCAAAAAGTTCCACTCTTATCAACGTACTCCGGTACAGAGTTACAGTAACAATATTATGAAATAAATACAATGACAAAGAAATGTTAACATCTAATTAATGAACTTTAGCATCACTGGATAATGACAAGTCAATCCATAAGGTCTTTCCATATCGTGAATTATTATCAAGGTTGGTACTGTTTCTTAACTTTTTTTCTACTAAACTCATCCAGCATCCCCTTGGATATCTGAAATGCAAAGCTAAACAAAGATGATTAAGATTAAACACTTAATTAAGTATTGGCAATTAAAGGAGACTTTTAAACTAAGACAAGCTGAAAAAATGAAAATAAGAACTGAGATCACTAATGGAGTAGTATGTCTGTCTCAAAAACCAATAAATTAAACACTTATACTTTGAAATTTGAAATTTTGAATGCAAGTATGTTGATGAAATTCAGCAGTTATAGATTTCAAGTAGGAAACTTGCCAAAGATTATACATTAAAGGATTCTTATACATAGGAAACTGTCCCCAATGTGCGTTTGGCCGGAAGCTGGCTCTCTGCAGCTTTCTCGTTTGCGGTCCGTGACCGCTAAACCAAACACATACTAAGTTTTGCAGCAAATGCTACCTTAGCAATAGTTTGAGTTCCACTATAACAGGCCAAAAGCGTGTTACACTGTTACTACATGTGCTTTGCTATTAAGAGTTCATTACATTGCTAAGCAGTCTCTAAACCACTTTTCGCAGCTACAACAACTACTACACCAAGAGGAAAAAAAAGTCATCAATTCATACAGTTGCTACTTGTATTATATAGCTAATACTTTAGGGTTAGACACCCACAATTGTATGAAGGAAGGAGATGACTAAAGGAAAGAGGCTTTAGAGACAGCTCCAAACTATAATGATTCTTAACAGCAGACACAACTATTATTACTACTACTACTACACCAAAAGGAAAAAAAGACTCATGACTGCATACAGAAGTAGGTACCTGTTACCACACAGAATAAACAATCATTAAAAGCAACACATAAAAATCTTAAGTCCTTTTCAGTAAATAAGACCATGATAATTTCAGAAACATACTTTGTAAATGTCTATAACTCGTAACATCCTTGCAACAGATAGAAACACACTTTGCTAAACACACCAGTCTCCTCAGAATTAGTAACAACCAAAAAAAAGATCACAATTAGGAGGAGGAAACCATGAAAAGAAACATTTGAGTGGCAAAGATATAGAGATAAATAAATAAGCGAGAGCACATGTGCAATTGGAGAACATTGGCAACCCAAAAACAAAAACACACTTAACAAAAAAAAAACTAATCGATAATCAATTGCACATGTTGATAATATGTAAAGGGAAAAAAATAAATAATATATATATTCAACCTGTCTTTGATGATCAGCATCACGAGGCTTAGATTTGATTTCCTCCTCCGTGGTCGGAGATGATAACTTCTGCTCGGTCTCAAGCAGCATTCCCAAAAGGTTTGAGATCAAAGGTCCAGGATGAATATTTACATATGAACTTCAACTTCCCTCGTAAGAGATATGACGATGGCAAGTAATATTAATAATAGCCCTCAATTCTCAGACATATTAACAGAAATGCCATATTGTGTGATGTGGTCAGCCTGTAGTTTGACACCTGGCCAAATAGTGGATGCTATGGTGGGAGTGAAACTTCTCCCTTTGTAAAGTGTTTTAATACCATATACACTGAAACGGATAAAAAGTCAAAATAGTAAACAAATATATATTAAAATAAAACTCAAAATGTGTTTTTTAACTTACCCAATTAAAAAAAATTGCTCCGTTGATCTGTAAAAAGTGACAATTGCCATGATTAAGAGGCTTAAGCTATATGGAATCAGTAAGAAGAAGAGAGAAAGTTCGAGTTGAGAAGAAAACGCATATAAGAAAGACTTAATTATGTCACAAGTTCCTGAAGTTTGAGGTAGTTTTGTTAGATACCCTTATTTTTTTTCCAATGTCTGACTCTCCGAAGTTATTTCTGAGTTTGTCATATACCTCTACTACCAATTCTGGCTGATTTTGCCGGCATGTAACATCGGAATCCTGATCAAACGCAAGAGGTTGGTCATGTGATGTCGAGTGATGTCACACGTGCGAAGACGACCTCTCTCTTCAATTTTTTTTCTCTTTTTTTATATTTAACTAAAAATATAAAAATATTATGTTTTTTTTAAAAATTTTTTGAAAACAAGATCTTCGACCACGGGGCACCAGGTGCTTAACCTCCTGCACTGATCAGGATTATGATGTTATATGTCAGTAAAATTGACCAGAATTGGTAGTAGGGATATATGACAAACTCAGAAGTAACTTCGGGGAGTCAGATATTGGAAAAAAAAGAATAAGGGTATCTGACAAAAGTACCCCATACTTCATGGACCTGCGACATAATTAAGCCTATAAGAAAATTTTCTGTATTAAATGGAAATCTCCACTAATTAGAATGCACAAGTGTAAAGCTATTTATAATCTTGACTTGTGAGCCTAGTGATCTAAGATCTTAGTCCTAGATAACGCTACTAATCCTAGGGTGTAGATTACAATTCAACCAACACAAATTCTAACTAAATTATTACAGCAATCATATAAGTTAAAATGTCCTGTTGTTAAGTTGCATGATTGCTGAAGCTGCTGCTGCTCAAGTCCTAAACTGAATTAACTAACTTGATTAATCGGTTATATCAAAATGACAACCATTAAACATGTGTTTGTGCCTTGAGTCTTGAATCAACTGAATTAACTGTCATTGATCAAAATCGATAACCGGTTATCATCTAAAGAACGATAACTGATTAAGTATGTTTGACAATCAACAACCCCGTCAAGCTGGCATGTGGATGCTGATCATGCCAAGAATGTAATGTAAGGATTAAAACAAGTGAAGAGAAAGAGGCTTAGTAAAGATGTCAGCAATCTGAGCTGTAGTAGAAATAGGCAAGAGACGAGTTAGGCCCGAACGAACCCTTTCACGAATAGAATGACAATCCATATCTATACCCTTTCACGAATAGAATGAAACACATGGTTTATAACTATATGAAGAGCAGACTAATTGCCCAAATCTTTGAGAAGAAAACTTAACCATTGAGCTTCAAAAATCACAAGATACTAAGGCCATAGTTCTATATTCTGCCTCTGCAGATGATGTGGAAACAGTGCCTTGTTTCTCCAAGATATATGAGAGAAGAACATAAGAAAAAAGCAATATAACCAAACACTGATCTTCTAGTATCCAAGCAGGCACCCCAATCAGAATCAATATAGCACTTTAATTTGAGATCATTGGATTTATGAAAGAAAATACCAATTGTAGGAGAGGCCTTGAGATACCTGAGAATCCTTAAAGCTGCTTGATGATGTTGATCAGTTGGAGATTGTGAAAATTGACTCAAATACCAGTTGCAGGGATAGTTGCATACCTAGATTCATCTACTTTTAATTATGGCCTTTATTGGAGTGATAAATATTACTCCTCTTGCTCTAAGCTTATTTTGCATTTAACCTTGTCAGCAGGTCAACCAGAAGATAATACTTACTAGAATCATGTCAGAAACTTTTGTAATTGTAAAATTGCATGAGACATGAAATTCTTGTTTCAATACTATGACTGAAATTGTCATGTTACTTGTAATTATGAATGTGATAGTGAGTAAATATTATGTTAAAATAGTTGTGGTATCACAACATGAATTCTAATAGTGCAAGCAACTTAGTCTTGTTTGTAGTGCAGGATTGCAGCATCAACACAAGCTTCCAAATAGCAGAAAATTACCCAATTCAAATAACAAACTATTTGTTATTTGAATTATGTTGTATCTTTACTGTAAACAAAAGTTTATTATATAAAAGCTTGTGTTTTGGCTGCACTGTAAACTTAAAGTTTCATAGCCATAGTAAAAAAAATATCAAGTATTGCAACTGGGATACTAAATAATTTATCAGATCTAAAAAAAAAAAAAGCGAATTTAGAAATTTCAAGGTGCTAAAGATGAGAATAAGAGGACAATAAGTGACAAGTTTTTATTATCTTATTCGTCTATTCATACAACTAATTTGCGAGTATTATTTTCAAGTTTTCTGTAAGACCTAATTTGCGAGTATTCTTCAATTTAACTGACAAAACACAATGGCAAAACCCATATAAGGCAGCCTTTTGATGCAATACTGAATGTAAGTGAATGTAAGTGCCAATATGTAATCCCATCCAAATAGTGCCTATGTATTGCTTTAGGTCTATTCTTGTCGGGCACCTTTACTTTCTTCAAATAGATGTGCTCCAACATCATATCCATAGAGGAAAATATCGGGCAATATTGACTAACAAGAAAATATAGAATGAGTGCTTTTGCTTGATATTCCTGTTGATTCAGAGGTCAATTTGAAGTAAACCTAGAAATGGAATTTTTTTTTTATGCCAATACTCCCAATTAACAAGTGTTAATTACTAAGTAGTCATAGGATCATAGCTAACCCAATTAAAGGGCCAAACTTTGCAGTTGTAGACATAACATACTATGCACACTTGAATAGTAATGGGAGTTGATGGACAAACAACAATTAAGAATAACAACTCAATCTCAATTCCGAGGGTCCTAATTAACTGCAAACTTCAGACTATGCATAAACAATTGCACATTTCATTTTCTTCCTTAAAGTGAGAGGATTTACGGACCATGCACATGTGTGTGATCTTGAGGTCATGAGTCATGACTATGAATAGCAACTCTCAATGACCTATGCATGTCTCATACCAAAGAAAGCAACACTCGCTCTATGACATATGCTTTCTTTCACATGTGCAGCAGACTAAAACACACACCAAAATCAATAATAAAACATAAAACTGGTTCTACAAAACGTACCTATCAACCTTATTGTATAAAAATATCCCTCCATGACCTGATTTCATTATGATCACTGTTTTTAGAAGCATCAACCTAACTCATTCAATAACAATTTATACTAAGCTATATATTTGTGACCACACGAGCGTAAAAAATTGATCGTAAGTAAGGTCACAACCCGTTGATGGGGTAGCAAAAATATTTATCAATGGGGATATGTTTAATGGAGAAGTTCATGGAGAGAATGAAATTGTCCATTTTGTTGAAAGGCCTCTTTCTCCGCATCATTCAAAAGTGCCAATTTGATCATTACTCTTGCGCACTTGTATTTGTAAATGCTGATGCGACACCACAATGACCAAACCCAAATTTTTTAAATTTTTAACAACTTATCGATTTTATTTTTTTTTTTTTTAAAAAAAATTGAATAGTCAAGGATGGCTGCATCAAGATTTTGGAAGTAGGTACTACATACAAGTACTGAAATCTATACAAATTAAACTAGGCTCTTGCTTTGCAGCTCCTGAGAAAAGTTACGGCTGGATTTCAATTTTAAAGATTTGTTAGGACAAAAGTCCTTGCAATGTTCATATCAATTGCACAATAGCAAAATACTGGTAGAGGTGGTGATGGTGAAGGTGAATATAGGCCAAGATTCGACACGACACAACCGTGGAAGAACGGTGTTGTCGGAGAGATTAGCGGCAGAGAAAGACGAAGGAAAAGAAACGAATGTGTGATGGTGAGATGGTGGGTGGTGTGACAGCAACGATGATTAGGCTGACCTTCTCATTGTACCATTATTTATAATCGAGGAACATACTGCCTACAAACTAACATCCAGTTTAACTAATAAAATACAAAACTAAAACATATTCATCAAAACGTGATTGAAGTTAAGAAACATAAAGAAGATTAGGCTGTAAAATTGGAATCATGCAAAAAGCTTGATTTCTTAAGATACTGAGTTCAACCCCTCAACAAAGGAAGCTTTCATGTTTCAAGTCAAGCAAGTTGAAAAATACCTGTAGCAGTAAGTTCTCTCATGTTTCAAAAAATATTTTTGTTAATGTTAGAAAATGTAAAAACTTGAAACAATAAAAGCCCAAATAAATTATTAGAACAATGGCATAAGGGCAATCTACTAAATAAGGCTGAGGCTACGGTGCATGTAAACATATAGCATGTACCGGTGCATGCTTTTATTTCTGGGTTTTTTATTTATTTTTTTAAAGTTTAATCAATTAAAAAGTATTCTATGTGTTTTCTTTTTTACGGATATGAAGTGATTTTTATAATTTGGATTTATTTTTTTTTACTCTGTGTTCTTAAAAATCTGTAAACTGTATTGAGTAAAACTGTATTCAAAATTTTACAGATTTTAATAAATCTATATACAAACTTGTGTTAAAAAATATTCTGAATAAATCTGTATTAAAAAATTTGAAAAACAAAATTAAAATTAAACCATGCACCGATGCATGATTTAATTAACCATGCACCGGAGCCTTCCCCACTAAATAACATAGTCAGGAACCACTAGTACTTGCACAAAACATTTCTAACCTTAATAGAAGGATAGATTTAGAGGTCTAAGAAGGACCATAGAACACACAACAATAAAAAGATACACATGTCTGAACATTAAGATACAGTGTGTGTGTCTATATACATATATATATATATATATATATATATATATATATATATATATATATTAATAAGGAAAACTAATATACTACTTATAACCATAAAAACCGATGCCCAGATATTGTAAAAGCTACGCACTGAGTGAGCCAGCCAGCCATATCTCATCATATAGGACCAGAATAGCCGGGTAGAAACTGGAGTTTCCTGAGAGTAATTTGTAAGCCTTGGAGAAAAGTGTTGTTCATAGCCTCAATAGCCTTAAAAACAGAATCCTCAGATGCGAAGGTGACAAATCCAAGACCCTTGGACTTCTTAACAACTTTTGCATCAAGGATTTCTCCAAAGGGAGAGAATGCTTGAACCAGGCATCCATCTTTGGTGGAAAGGTCGAGTCCATTAATGATGCAAGTGTTAAGGAAACGAACATCACCGCTTCCGAATTTACTATGCGCAAAACAATCCCAATCATCAGATGGTATAGATGGGGGAGGGGGACTATAAACAAGGTTTTCATCATCTTCTAATCTTTCCATCATCTCTACCATCTTTTCGTTTTCTTGTTCAATGAGCTCGGACAATTCCTCCCAAGTTAGTTCAGGTCTCCCTCGCAAATTCCTGTGGAACTGAAGCTCTTCCTCCGGAGGTATAATCCACTTAGTACTAACAGGAGGTGTCGGGTACTCAAACTCATCCTCTTCATCTTCATCTTCATCGTCATCAAGTGCAACTACTCGTTTTTCCTCCTCCGCGACCTTCTTGTGATCATCATCATCACCCACGATCTCTTCACCACCGCGACGAGGAGGAGGAGGAGGAGAAACACTGCGGCCTGAAAGGGAAGAAGAAGAAGCCATCGTTGCCGCACGAGAGAGAGTAGGCTATCTAGGGTTTGAAAGAGGTTAGCTTTTCTACGCAAGGAATTCCCTTCTTACAATACCAAACTCATAAACATAATTAAAAAAAAATGAATTTAATAGATTTAGATTTTTCATAAGGATAATTTATAAATTTATACTTCCTTCTTAAATATAAGAAAAAATAGTATACTTCTTTATTATAAAAAAAATAATATACTTATTTCAATTTAAAACAATAAAAAATAACTAATTTTTTTAAATTTTGTTTAATTATCAATGCTACTTTTCTAAAATATTCATAGAAAATTGTTATCTTATTTAATTTTTATTACATTATCGATACCATTGACGTAGAATTCTATTTATTTTATATATTTGAGAAAATTAAATACAATAAACTAATATTATTAATAAGAGTGGAATTAATTTTTTTTCTTACATTTCAAATCGAAAAGAGTAATCTTCAATACCGCAAAACGTTATTTTATAAGAATGTAAACTGTAATAAGAAATATTATTTTTTCCATTCAAAACAAATTTAGCTAACTTACCTGTGTGATGCAAAGGGGTATAAAAAGTGAGCTAATAAGTTAAGATTTGTGTATGATATTAATTAAGTGATGCTTCAGGCCCCCATCTTCGATAATCACAGATAATCTGTCATTAATCTTCAATATTGATTTGCTTATCTTCTGGAGATTTACTTCACGAATAAGTCTAGTGACTTATCCTTAGGTTTGGTCTTCTTCCAGGCTTTTCCGGGTCGATCCGAGCTTAGAGCCTTCCGTGTAGGTTGCTCAAGATCGGTTCATATCCTTAGGGCCTTACTACAGGTCGCAGTAGGTCTTATAGAGGTCATGGTGTAAGGTAGGTGTCCTTACCTCGCCACAGGACTGGAACATAATGAAAGGGAAAAACCCAAAAATAAGGAAAGGCAAAAAAACCCAAAAATAATAAAGGGCAAAAACCCAAGATATATTTCATTCATAAATATATGAAATTACATGAAGGTATGTAGCCCAAAATACATGATAAATCCTAAATATTATGATGATGAGACCCCGGATTTTCGGAAGAGCTTGAACTTAATGAATCAAACTCGACCAGAACCCATTCATCTCCAACTTTGGAACAAATATTTCCATCTTGAAAATTCTTCCGATGACGACTTAGCCCGATCATCACAAAATACAGGTGCATATCAAGATATGCAAGAAATTAATGAACTAAAGTTGACGTATCAAAAACACTCTCATTTAGAAGAGCAAATCTGATCTCAAACAAGGGATGGACGAATATTTCCTACAACACAATAGTTTGAAAAGAAGGTCTGGACGAAGAGGCAAGAGCTGCCGATCTATGATTATGGACCTTGAGGCCTACATGAGCTCATCCAAGCCCGAACAACACTCTGAATACATGACTCAATCACAAAGAGGATCTAATTATAAGATCGAATCAATAGATATCCGAAGTATCAGCGCTGGGAGAGTATATAAACTCATCATCACACAAATATTATGTCATATCAATAGACAACGTCGATGTACATGAACCTCGCAAGTGTAATTCCCAAGAACTTCAAAAGTGAAATCTTTGAAGAAAACAAAAGATATAAAGGGGTTGATGAAGTCAAAGTCATCCAAATTTTGAAAAGTAATGATTGAAGGCTATAATTTAGAAGATTGTACGTCTCAAGCTGCGACGTACATTAGAGGTTCAACATTAGTGAATGCATTACTTCATTCACAAGGACAACATGCACAACTATCAGCATTAGTTAAGCTTGAGGGCATAAATGTCGAATCTCAGGTATCCACGATATGGGAACAGACGGCTCCAGAACACAATCAGATCTGACCACTAGATGCAATGGAAACGGATACAAACAAGGCATTTTCGACAAAGCTTGGAATTCCTAGCCTCCAAGGTCGAGCTAATAACTTCCGCCTTCGCACAATCCCTCGGAGATCAGAGTTATTCCATTCCAGCCTAGTAAACTTTGATTCGTAGATCGGCAAAAGATGTTTTTGAACAAGATAATTCAAGCTTGGCAACCCTTTGCCTCGTAGTAACAACTTAATTCATCAATGGCGTACAAACAGTTTGGATATCATAACAACCCAAGGTGATAGCCTCTAGCTCGAAGAATAGCTTCAACAAATACCATCAAATGATGGATGGAAGACTTCTGAACGAATTTGGAGAAATCACATTTTTCATCATGGACATGGGGCTACAGAATTGAACAATCTTGAAGAACCTAGACACCGACGACTTCAGGGCTATCCGGGACTTCAGAATAGCTCGTAGCTCGAAGAGTGCTTCAAAGCAACAACCTAGGGGCTTATACTTCGATCCTTTCGTGAACTAGGGTTACTTGTCCTACGTAATAGCCTATGAAACCCTTCAAAAGGTATACGACCAAGCTCCTTCAACCTCCAACAGTGGGTCACAAGCCAATGAAAGCTCGCCCGAGCTCAGACAAAGGCGTGGTCAGCACGCATTCAGTGAGACTTAATTGTGAAATGAATCTCCTACAGATAATGGAAATTTTTTTGAAGATATATGATGGATTTATCCTAATAATTTGGAGATAACATAATGATATGTTATTTATCCTATAAGATTATCTATTAAAATCTAATCTGCCCAAAAGAGATAAGATACAAGATTTATTATGGAAAATACAACATGCCATGAAGACTCTATAAATACCATCCTCCATAAGAGGATGAAGACATAATTACTACACCAGAATCAGTGTGATCAATACACGACATCCAATAATATTCATCAGTATACATACGATATACATACTCCCGAGGAGCATCATCGACACTCCCCAAAGAGAGATTCAGCAGTGAGAGTGCCAAACTCTTATTGTCCAAGAAGGTGTCAGTTGAGTCCAACCCCACCACGAAGGTTTAATAACCATTTGATGCTCATCACCCCATAGTACTGAGAGTCTTAACCTCAAGATCCTATGCGGTGAGCCCCCTCATTCACGAAAGGAGATCTTAAACCATAAATGACATCCCTAAGAGTAGGGGGCATATTGCTAATTACTCTTAGGGACAGTTCGGATTAGTCTTGTTCTCCCTTGATGCATTATTTCAACGTGTCTGAAACTACGTAGTCTTGATCCCCAAAACCTTAGTTCGAACTGGTACGTAGGCCCAAGAGCTCGCTCTTGCCAGACTAAATATCCTTAACAAGGACCCGTGTCTCATTTGGACAGAACATCACATCTACAAGGAATTTCAATACCTTTACAGAAATAGGGAGATCTGATGAAGAGATGCCCCCAAAAGAATCCATAAAACCCCCAAGGGGCTTTACTTGAAGGAACTTAAAGGCTCTCAGGATCACAAATCTCATATTCCCAAAGAACTACGTTCACCTTGATTCCCTTATTTAATTGGGATACGTAGGACCACAAGCACCGGTGTCGGGCCCCTATCTTATAAAAACCCTTTCTGTTTCTCAACCGGAATAGTAAATAAGTATGAAGTTACCTCCAAGATAATCTTAATGGATTGTTTGTGAAACCCCTTATGTGTGAACATAGAGATAAGAGTGTTACATATCACAAGGTTTGATTGAAATGTTTTATCGAACACTTTACAAATATTTTAAAAATATTCATTTTTAAATATAAAGAAAAAAATGTGTTCCACAAATGAGTGATTTTGTTGAGCGAAGCATGTTCCACCGTCCTTTGGGTTTAATTAGGATGGTTAAATGGTGAGGATGAAGATGGAAATGAAAAGAGTAAGGAAGAGAAGCTGAAAGTTGTAGGGGAGAAAGAGAATGAGAATGAGAAAGAAAGATATTGTCGAGAAGCCATATTTCAACAACTAAAAAGAATCTCTGACAAGATTTTGATATATTTTGACAATTAACTACGAAAACTTAACTCGATTATAGAAAACTAAATGAAAGATTAAACATGATAAATATTTAAAAGTTAAAGGACTAAATTCGATTTTTTCTTTTCGTCAAAGAAATGAATTGAAATCAAATATTAAAATCAAAGAAAAAAATTGCGTATTAGCCATCTAATTCATAAAGTAAATTTACTATAAAAGCAAAACCAAAATTTAAAAGTTTAATTGATTAGTAGGTTTTTGAATTACTTGAGAATCTTTTTATACGTCCTTAAACTTTATAATTTGGAATAAAATTCATAAACTTATAATAAATCATTTGTAATATAATTATAGGTATTTGAAGTCAGATGATGTCAAAAATATTCTCTCTCCACAATTTACTAACGACACTCCATTATAGGGGATCTAATTATAAACTATTAATAAGTTCATGGATCCAATTATAATTTTCTAAAATTTAGGAACTTGTGTAAAAATTCTCAAATAATTCAAGCACCTACTAATAATTAATTAAATACTATGGAGATTCTCCGGCAGGGATAGAAGAACGATTACACGTGAACTTGGATACTCATATATGCTTTCTGATGATGGAATCCATTACAAATAGTGCAAGTTGCTTTTTCATGCAAAATTAAAATCGGAGTTTTGCTTCTGGCCAATTTGTTAGTGTTTCCAACATTAATACCTTGATATAACATGATATACATTTTATTGGAACAAATCTTGGATTAATCCAAAAGTTATGCTCACATTTTGAAGAAAAATTGGGATAAGATTTTTAGAATCAGGAACAATTAACAATTAACAAGGAGTAGCAATGTGAAACATGAGATTATGTATTGTAAACTGATAAGGGACAAAAGGCATAATTTTGAGGATAGGTGGCAGAAAAGGACTGCAGGTATTTAAGGTTCGGATACATATCTGACCTAATTTCTCACTGTATATTCTTTAAGTCTAATACATATTTTCAAACTTTTTTGAGAAAAGTTTTTGCGCCCCACATTGTATTTGTGTCACCCCACGATCTTGACCATGTTCATGACAACTTTCTGATTGTGAGTTGGGTCACAACTTTAAAAAAAAAATTACACGGTTGTGACTATACTCACGACCGTGAAAAAAAAAATAGTCGTGAGTAAGGTCACGACCCATTAATAAGGTAACATAAATTCATAGTGGGGTAACAAAAATATTTCTCAATTTTTTTTCCCATAAGATTTGTTGGGCATTCTGGATTATCTCGTTACCTAGTCCATAGACCCTTTGGATCCAAGGCAATTCATGGAACACTCCAAAAGTTTTGCCGGAACGGTTAGCTAGTTAGCTTTATTCATGGAATCATGGTAGTTCTTAAATGGCTGCATCTATAAGCTAATTTCTTAAGGGAAGTGCTGAGGCTGTAAAGGGGATTCCCTTGATGCAAAAGAATGCAAACCCAATTAGAGAAACACCTAATATGGATTAATTCCTTTCCAAACATAGACAATTATCTTTTTATAAAGTTTGGGCAGCTCAAGAGTCAAGAACCCCCCCTTAAACTTTTGAGACAATATGGGCAACAACTTTGGTAAATTTGCAAAAGGTAACTATTCTCAAAGGATTGATGCACTCATGCTGAAGTGTATAATTTAAAAACGAGTAATTAGTCATTTTGGTCCCTGAGAGTGTGACCATCGGTCATTTTAGTCCCTCAGAGATCATAAATACATGTTTAGTCCCTGAGAGTGTCTCACATCCGTCATTTTAGTCCCTCCGTCAACTGGGGTTAAGTAACGAGGAGTTAATTTTTCCGACATTCATTTTGGTCCCTGAAACATGCATACTTAATTCATTTTGGTTCTTTTTAAATTGACAATTAATTCAATTTAATCCCTGAAAAATATATATACATAATTCAATTTGGTCCTTTTTAAATTGTCAATTAATTCAATATAATCCCTCATTTTTTTATTCCATCTGTTTTATTTTGTTTTACGTTTTAGGCTTTTTCTCTTATTTCATATTGTTTGGCCTTTTACAATTCCAATGCATAAACAAATTTTTCTTTCCAACTCTAACCCCTTATTTCAATCATTTCTCTTACTCATCATTAATTACACTTTTATCATCTCTCTCATCTCTAAACTACTATTCATTAATTAAATTAAATACTACTACAATTTTCAATAAGAATTAAATAGGGTTATTTTAGACAAAATACACATAAAACTTACAATTATTAACACGTTCTTAATATATGTGCTCAGACCTAAAAGGTAAAAAAAATGAAACGGAGGGGGTAGAAAACAAACAACTCAACATTATGAGATATAACATTAAAACCTGTATGTATGTAATATTTGAGTCAGCACATGTTTACAAAACTAATCTAAAAAATAATTATGTACAAAATATCTATAAATTTAGTCTTCATTTCTTCATTTTGATGCCTCAAATATCCCTTGAAAATTAGTAAAAAGTTAGTTTTGTGAATAGGTGCTGCTCAAATATTATATACATACAGGTTTTAATGTTATACTACATAATATTGAGTTGTTTGTTTTCTGAAAAAACGAGGGATTAAATTGAATTAATAAAAATTTAGAAAGGATCAAATTGAATTATGTATGGATGTTTCAGGGATTAAATTGAATTAATTAACAATTTAAAAAGGACTAAATTGAATTATGTATACATGTTTCAGGGACCAAAATGAATTATGTATGCATGTTTCGGGGACCAAAATGAATGGCGGAAAAATTAACTCCTTTACTTAACCTCAGTTAACGGAGGGACTAAAATGACTGACGTGAGACTCTCTCAGGGACTAAACGTGTATTTATAATCTCTGAGGGACTAAAATGACCGATGGTCACACTCTCAGGGACCAAAATGACTAATTACTTATTTAAAAACTTATACTACATTCTTGAACATTCTTATCTTTTTCCCTTGGAGCACCGAAGAGCCAACTAATGATTTAAAAAACCTTAAATTGTAGAGTTAACCTTAATTATATCTACTTTTCTGGTATCCAGATTCCATTTTGCATCTTCTTTGTCTGAGTGTACATTGACTAATAAGAGCTTTATAACACACTCGGATTAATAATTGTTTTGAACTTTCCTGTGGTGCATAAGCTAGCTTAGTGGCATATTGGTAGACACTTGGCATGAAAAATCCTAGGAAGCACAATGCTAATTTTTAGGTTCCTTTTCCTTTATTTTTCTGTGTTTCTTAAATCATTGTGCTTAGAAATGGTTTTACTAATCATGACATGGTTACAAAACACATAAAAGAAAAGTTTGGGTTAATTACCAAAAAAAAAGTTTGGGTTAGGAATTGATAGATCTAATTAAAATATTTTTAATATATACTTCCTTTTTGTTTGTCATAGCCTTTGCTTTTAGGATAATAGTTAACAAAATCATTGCTTCCTTAACCTCGGTTGAGATAAGTTTCAATTAAGAAGGTATCAGAAAAAAAAATGACATTAGAACAAAAACAATGAGATGTATATTTAGAGACTAGAAACTCTTTTGACCAGCAAGCTGAATGTTACAAAACTACACAATGATAGTTCAAAGCTTGAGTTTCACTTCTCTGAGTGCAATAAATTACATTTGTTTGTACATCTCAACCTAGTGGTTAGGTACTTATTTTTTTTAATGTGCTATCCTCAATCTTAACATCCACTACCATGATTAGTTAAGATATCCTTAACTTCCCCACCCACATTATATGCCATAAATGAATCAACAAGTGAAAACAGTGCTAATGTTAAAGCATCACTATCAACAAATTAGATGTGACAATCATATTGTAGGCTTAAACAACAGCCCTTACACTGTAGGGAAACAAGAATCCTCATTTTCCCACTTTATCAAAACATTTCTTTGCTCCTCCACCCTTTGAAGATGTGAAGACAGTTGGAACAGATCAACAGTGGTTCCATGTTCAGCCGAAAGACGACATTTGATGTCGAATAAGTCTGAGGGTTGACAATTATCATCAGAAAGTATTGAGGATCCATTCTTAATGGATTCCTGAGAGTTCATCCCACATGGAAAGGACTCATTTGGTGCATATTTAACTGCAGAGTTTACCCCTAAAGGTGTTTCAGAAACTTGGTCATCTCGGTTGTGCAAGCAGATGCCCCGGAAAATAACAGAACTAGCTAATGGATTTCCAGATGAGTGGCGCGACGGATTCTGTGACTGAGCTGACAGAAGAGAGAGAGCACAGCTTGATGACTCCTGACCATGTGCTATGGTTGCTGCTTCTTGAGAATTGTAAATTGATTCGTCTTCCAATTTGACGTGTCCACTCTGAGAGATTTGATCATACTTTCCTGGATAAAGGATGCCACTTTGAAATATGTCTTCAAAGGGAAAATAGGATCTTTTCGACATCGAAGACCCAAAATACTCGGTACCTAGTAACATTCAGCATAAGAGAATAGCAACATTTAATTTCTGGCCTGAAGACATGGATTTGAAAAAATTATAGATGTTTTATAACACTTCACTACAATTGTAAAAATCCTTAATCCCTTGTTTAAGTATCATTAATCTAAGGGTGTATCCTACATTTCTCTGATACAGTTTCACCTTTGTAAGAATGTTCCAACAGTGAAGTTTTCTTGAAGTTATGAATCGAAGAAAACATTTAAAAATTTTGTACCTCTAAAATATAGAAATGCTACCATGATACCAAAAGCCAGGTTTCAACACAGATATGTTTTGATTGAACTTTGTGCATAAAAAATTCAAATGAGCACATAATTACAAACACACTAGTTAAATGGTCCACATCATTCCCCGGGACCACAATAACTAAGAGAATAAGTGATAACATAGTTTAAAGAACCTATAAGTGGCTCCTTTGTCTGAAATGTTTAAAAATTCATGATTTCTTTTCTAGAATTTAATGGCTTTGATTTCAGTTCACAACAAGAATTGTATCATCATCTTTTGAAAATATCTCTGATGTTGCTATAGAAAATAAATCATTGAACAGGGAGCATATAAAAGATGCTTTCAGTGCAGCTAATATAGCCATGAGAACAATTGCCCATAGTAATAGCATCTTGCTACTAAATGAAGGCACAATTATAATTTTCTTATTTGGATGACTTCATTCTCATGATTGATATTTGATAGAACATTTACAGAATAAATTATAGTATAATCAAACATGTGTGATTAATTTAGTTGTGAGGTATTTGACAAAATTCTATGCATATCTGCTCTTATAGTGACAAAAGTATTATATTTTTAACTTATGTAGAGGCAACTAATAGAAAATGCCAAAACTGATTGAATACTTATCCAATGAGAATCACGTAAAAAGACTTCTGCTATACTGTGCATTAGTTAATAGAAAATTGTCACACCCATTTAGAAGAGTGCATTAAACAAAAAAGAAATATAATAGCAAAAGATAAAAATAACATACCTATCAATGTCATATAGTGCTGCATTAGTTAACAAAGTCAAACACTTACATCAGTATTCAAGATTCTTTTAGTAATTAATTAAGCATAATAAATTTATCCTATCAAGACTCTTCCAATATCAAACTACCTTTAGACAAAATCTTAAGCAATATGGTTATGAATGCCTCCTGACAAAGAAATCCTGCAATTTTTAAACTACATATGGTTGAAAAGAAGGGGTATAAGACACAACCTACTTATTTATGCACCTAATTTGTCAACCCTTAACTATATTTTGATGTGACTACTTTATGAAATTATTGCTTAGGAACTTAGATCCCTAAAACTTGTTAAAAACTCTAAATATACTGTACAGATCTTATCAAATGTGATTTTAAGTATGCTACTCAAACTTAAGAAACAGGGGGTAAGGTGGCTGCCTTGTAACCTATAGGTCATAGGTTCAAATCTTGAAAACAGTCTCTATGCTTGTTGGGGTTAGGCTGTGTAAATTTATCCTCCTCAAAAACCACTAGGTAGGAGCCTTGTGTACATTTATCCTCTATTCTGTGATGTTTTAAATGTTTACCTTTTTGTAACTGTGATTAAGTCATGTTTGCTCACCTTGTGGGGTTCTAAATTTTATGATCTTTTTAAAATAGCTCATAAAGTGTGGAAAAGATAACATCAGACCAAAAACATCATAATTGATTTTGATCTATAATTATAGTTGTTAGGTCAAGCACTGAACGCTTCGCGTCAATATCATTCTGTGATGTTTTAAATGTTTACCTTTTTGTAACTGTGATTAAGTCATGTTTGCTCACCTTGTGGGTTCTAAATTTTATGATCTTTTTAAAATAGCTCATAAAGTGTGGAAAAGATAACATCAGACCAAAAACATCATAATTGATTTTGATCTATATAGTTGTTAGGTCAAGCACTGAACGCTTCGCGTCAATATCATTCGGTCAGGGTTACGTTGAACTCTAAGAATGCATGTGGCCAGTTATTAACTCCACGCACTTCCCTTTGCTGATCGTCTAATCTAGTGCCATAACTTTCCCCAATTCTTTTTCCACCATGGTCCTATATGAATTATCTAACTCTTCCACAACAAGGCATTAGTGTCTAAACATTGTGAATGACTAAAACTTCTTGATTGATTTGTGTGTCTTTCTTTAGTCAAAACTATCACTCCTACCTTATATGTGTCTTTCTTTATTTAAATAGTATTTAGGCCAAAGATGAAAAGGTTGAATTGTTAAAAATTAAAATAGAAAAAGTACTTGACAAATTGGACATGAAACCCATCCATAAAAGTCGCTAAATGGCAAAACACAAGAAGAAATTACCAGCAATAAAAATTGCACTTGGACAAGAAAGAACAATTCTGTCTTATTTATATATGTTAATGAAGGGAGTAACAGAATGGATTTCTCATACCTTGATATGACTGAAGAATCTTGTGTTGTTTTCCACAGATGTAATCAAACTGTGGTTTCCTTCGACGTTCATTATGTCCTGCTAGACGCCTCCGACAACTGCGCTTACCATCATCAAACTCAGCTAGCAAATGGAACCTAATTTAAGAACAGGTAAAAAAAAAGGTGTAATTCAATCCATAAGTTAGAATCATTTTGAATCTGAAAAACTGAACTCAGCCTATATCATATACATTGATTGATCAAAATTTAATTAGTTAGCTATTGTCATTTGTAACATCAACTTGAACACATTTGTTGTAGTTAAAGGATACTCTTGAATCATTGCATAAACAAAACCAACTAGGAGAAACATATGAAAGTAAAAAAATCAGGACCACTAATATTTTTAGTTGGGTTTTATAAAGCAAATACTTTGCACAATTTTCCTATCTTTCTCACCAACAGGATTGAGATACCTCACCATAAAAAATGCAACGTTACTACCAAAGGAACCCCTAAAATTGCTAACCTGCTGCACTGCTGACAAAATCTCTGCTCAATGCCATTCACAATAACTTTAGCTGTCTTTGAGTGAGCGTCACAAACTTTATGCCTTTTGTGGTAATCTTTCGAGGAGCTAAGATCCTTGTTACAACCATAAACTTGACAAACAGGAGTCTGAATTGGTGAGCTTGAGGTGCGAGCTCTCTTAGCGAGCGTTGTCGGATGTATAGATGCGAAAGTGAACCCCTCTTTTGCATCATTATCATTAGTTGCACCTTGACAATCTGCTAACCTCCCTAGCTTCAAGTTAATCAGTGAAGAGTCATGAGTTTTCGATTCAACTAGAGAACTTAAAAGCTTCGACTCGGATTCTTCTTCTCCCAAAGATGAATCAAAAGCAATAACATGGGTGGATGAATTCCCTCTTTTACTAGAATTACTATCTAGCTCACAGCTAGATGTTGTTGTGTCCAGAGGCTGGCCGCCATGGAAGGACTTTCGGAGCAAATCAGGGAATCCCAAGTCCACAAATTCCATGCTTTTAACTACCTCTCTGTCTGAAGTGAATCCATCTCTCTTAAAGTTAAATGAGGCTTTGTTATCCCACTCAACCAATGCTTTTCTACTTCTCATAAAAGCATCAAGTGAAAAATCCATTTCATCAGAAAACAAGTAGCTGTTCTCTTCTTGAACATAACTCCAGGATTCCATTAATACAACTGAATTGAAGTTGCAGAATCTTTGAAGTATTAAAGGAGCCTACCACAACAAAAATGAAATGCATTACTACTTTGCTTAAATCAAAGGTTGTGTACTGAATTTCATGTTATTACAACTAATTAAGGCAAACAAGTATTATTCATGACATACCTTATTGCTGCAGACAAAAAAAGTAGATGTTCTAATGAACACTAATGAACATGTATAAAAAATAACAAATTACCCAAATCTCATATCACAATAAAAAAGTTAATTAAAAAAAAAAGAAGAAGCAAATTCCAATGTGTTTTCTATAAATACTGAAAATTCATAATCTGAGAACTTCTTCCAGCAAAAAATATCATTAAAAATTCTCAGCTTTTTTAACAGGGCCAGTGACACTAATATAAACCAAGGAATCAATAATCATAAAGACAAAATTTTTGACACGGGTAAACCAAATCAAACATATATTGTAAGAGTAAAAATTTTCCACGTTCATCCCTTTTAAGTTGAACCTCTTGTCAAACTCAAAAGGGTAAAATGGTGAGAGCTCAAACTGTATTGATGCAGAAGAAGAAAGGAAGCAAATGAAAAATGCCCATGAAAGAAGCAGTTGAAAAGATTCATTTTTTCCCCTTATTAGTTTGAACAGAAAAAGGAAACAAAGCACAATAATATGCAAAACTAGGCAATCTCACTGTTCCATGATTCTATCTTTTATCAACACAGTTTCTATATATGAAGCCAAAAAAAAAAAAATGGTATCTTGAATTAACCTGGCAAATAGGGTGGCACCTCGTGACTAATTTTGGAACAGAGCAGAGAGAGAAGGAACAAAGGAGGAGAGAGAGAAAGAAAGGTAGAGAGAGAGAGAGAGAGAGAGAGAGTGAGAGTGAGGTGGTTTTTCTGAGAACAGTGATCAGGTTGAAGCAGGAGGAGTTTGAGTCAACTGAAGTTCCTCTATTACCAAATCCATGTTTGTTGAGGTCTTTTGTAGCTTTTGAGATACCATTGAAATTCCATTATTGTGCTGCTGATTTGGTTATATTTACAGAAACACACCAGATAGGTCAAGTGGCATTTTTTTAAGTTAAAGGTGAATTTGGTCTTCCTACTTACTCCCTATGATCTCTAAAACTAAAATAAGAAATTAAAAAAAAAAAAAAGTTTATTTCACGTTTTAGTCCCTGAACTTAGGTGTTCTTTTGGAATTAGTCCTTAAACTTTTTTTCGATGCTTTGGGTCCTTAAACTTTGTTCAATTTTTGAAAATGGTCCTTTCGCCACTTAAGTGATGATATAGCCCACGACTTTTTTTTACCTATGTAGGGTCACTTTTGAAACTATTTACCAATTTGGGGGTTTCAAAACTATTTTCATGGGGGGTCGTTTTTGACAAGCTGGAGGAGAGAGGAATTTTTTTTTTCAGACTTGGCAGGGGTAGCGCCACCTGTGGCGCCGGGACCAGTAACGCCACTGGTTCCCATTGGCTGCCGACAGTTTAAAAAAAAATTAATAGGGGGAGCCAGCAGCGCCACGTGGCAGCTGCTGGCGGGGTGGCGTTGGTCAAAGTATCGCCACCCGGGTGACGCCGACACAAGTAGCGCCACCCCCACAGCGTGACACGTGTCACGCTGCCCCCCCCCCCCCCCCAAAGCCAGCAGCCACGGATTACCCTTATCCTCGCGAGATTCCCTATCCTCCTACCCCCTCATCCCTCCTTCTATATATACATCAATCTAAACTCCAAAATCAAACTGAATTCTCTTACCATCCAACAAAAAATCAAAACCACGTTCTTAAAAAAAATTCAAACTCACTTTTTTTTTTAAAGGAATTTTACACTTTTTGCATTTTAGTTGTCGGTATTTGATTATTTTCAACCCCACTCAGAGAAATAGTTTGAAGAATCTCCGGTTGAGGTAAATAATTTTGAGTATTCTAATTTTTATTTGTGTTAAATTTTTGTTATCATGTAGCAATATTTAAAATATTGAATATTTGTTATCATTGTATTTAGTATTCTTTTAATTTTTGTATTTAGTAATTTGTATTTAGCATTCATTGTCATTATTATTTACTTATATATCATTGTTTAATTATTTTCAATCACTATCAATCTATCATAGAGTAATAGTATTTTTGGTTAACAGTAGGTTACAGTACTGAATGTGTTTATTTTTAGGTTTATAGTAAGTTAATAGTAGGGTAAATTATTTTCGGTTTATTTATATTAAATTTTTGTTATCATGTAGTTATTTTCAATCTCTATCATAGTGCAATAGTATTTTTGTAATAGTATTTTAGGTTAATAGTAGGTTAGAGTATTGAATGTATTTGTTTACTTTTAGATTTTTAGGTTTATAGTAGGTTAATAGTAGGTTAGATTATTTTAGGTTTATTTATATTAAATTTTTGTTATCATATAGTTATATTTAAAGGATTGAATATTTGTTATCATTGTAATTAGTATTCTTTAAATTTTTGGATTTATTTAGTAATTTTTATTTAGCATTCATTTTATTTTTATTATATTTAAATGAATAGGTTATGGTATTTTAATTTTTATTACTTTTAATTTTGTTATTATGTTATTAAATTTTTGAAGAAATTATATTAGCCATTATTAAAACATTATTTACTATTAACACTTTAATAATATTTTGTAGGTGATACAAAATGTCGCTTAACCCAGGTCCAGTTGATCCGTCACTTTTACTTTTACAAAATGTACATGTCTCACATGTATAGAATGGCACATGTATAGAATGGGGATGAAGATAGACTTTTAGCTGTTCGACGCGTACAACAATTTCGGGAAGGTGGTTCTGAAATCCCACTTGTTGTACGTGACAAATTAAATAATGTTGGTTTTTTAGCGTTCACACAAATACCTTCCTATCAAATTGAACGTCTGCATTGGCAATTAGAGCCAACGGGCGGGCATGGGCCAGGCGAGCATTGGCCCGCGAATTTTGCGGGCGGGCATGGGCGGCCCGTTTTTTATTTAGGGTAGAAAATCCATGCCCCGCCCTGCCCGCCCACGACTTTTGCGGGTAGGCATGCGGGCCGCCCAAATTTCTTTTTCAGAATTAAAAAAATGAAAAATTAATAAAAGGCAGTGAAATCCAGCAGTTCAGCAGGCAGCAGCGACCAGTCCACGAACCCCAGCGAACCACCACCACCAGCCAAGACCAGTGAACCACGACCACCAGCAACCAGCAGCGAACCACGAACTCCAGCAGCAACCACGAACAACGGACTCCAGCAGCAACCGAACCGCCATGAGTAGCATCGAAGCAGCAACGAACCGGGAACTCGACCAGCATCGAAGGAACGAAGTAGCAGCGAGCCCGGAGCAAGACCAGCAGCGAACCATGGAAGTAGTGAACCGGGTAGGGAGTAGCAGAGAACAGAGAAGCAACGAAGCAGCGCCAATAACCCTAGCAGAATCAGCTTCTCAAATTGCAGAGAGAGAAAGAGGAAGAGTGAAAATTGGCAAAAATAATGTAGCAGCTGCTAAGATTGGGGTTGGGTAACATAATTTCATTGTTTGGGCTGGTTCCTTATTGGGCCACTAAATTCTGGTTTTTTTTTCATGGCCTGCAGGCGGCCCGCGGGCAGCCCTAAAATGCCCACAAATTTAACGGGCGGGCAGACCCGGTCCTAATTGAAAAATGGGCATAAAATCTAAGCCCTGCCCACATTTTTTGCGGGCGGGCCGGCGGGCCTGGGCCCTAATTGCAAATGCTACTTATATCTACATTGGTTGAGCGTTGGAGACCAGAGACTCATACGTTCCACATGCCATTTGGAGAGTGCACAATTGGTTTGGAAGATGTTTCAATTTTATTTGGTCTCCGTGTCGACGGTAAAGCAGTCATAGGCAGGACACATCATCCTGATTGGTCGTCGTATGTTGAGCAAATGTTGGGTACCAAGTCACCACAAGAAGCAATTACTGGGGGTCGTTTAATGTTAAATTGGTTGCAAAATAATTTTGGCGACTTCTCGCGCTACGCGGGAAATGAGCAATTGCAGCTGCAGTATACACGAGCTTTTATACTAAGGTTGATTGGAGGACAACTATTTACAGACCATTCTGGTAAGTTTGTACCGCTACGGTTTCTTCCACTGTTAGAGGACATACATGATTGAAGCTGGTACATATAGCTGGGGTTCAGCTGTTCTTGCTTATTTATATCAGGAGCTATGCAATGTCACCGACTATTATACGAAAGAGATTGTTGGCCCCACCTTTGCTAATTCAATTGTGGGCATGGTCTAGATTCCCATCTATTTCGCCGACAATCACCATTAATGACTACATTCATCCGAACGATACCCACTTTGCTTTAAAGTAAGTAATTCTTTCATTCCTATTTAATAAATCTAATTCTTTTATCGTATAGTTAAATATATTGCTAATGTAATTAATTTTATTGAATAGTTGGATGCCGAAAGTAAATTTTAGGAAGCCAAATCACAATCTGGATTACTATCGGATGACTTTTGAGCAAATGAGACAAGAAGATGTAAGAACTGCTATTTAGTTATATTTTTAGTTTTTATTTTAAATTCATTGAACTTTGAATTGTATTGTTTGATGTAATATTTTTTTTAGATTAAATGGGAACCATATACCTTTCATTTGTATACGTTTACGCAATTTGTTATTGATGCAATGGCCATGTGGAGGGCCCTTGTCCCATTGAATTTGCTCCAACATTGTCGAATGGCATCAACCAGATCGTGTCATGCGACAATTTGGCATAAGGCAACATATTTCTGGTGCACCCTCACAACCTATTTGATGCATGACCAAACACTAAAAGAAAAACAAACTGGCAACTGGGCTGAAATATTAGCTCATGTAGTTAGCATATGGAACCATCGACAAGGCATGGTATTCACAGCACCACAGGAACAAAATGTTATGAGCTTTCAATCTGAATACATGATATGGTATAGGCCTCGCACACGTAGATGGATTACCCAAAAAGCGTCAAGGCTTTGTGGTAATTTAATAAATCTGAATATTTAAATCCAATTTTTATATTAACATGTAAAGATATATAAACATTTGAGCTTGAGTTTTCTCATCTTTGTTGTGCAGGCTGATTCAGTTGAGCAAGCACATTATATCTGTTCTAGACATGTTGATCCGCCTCCACAATTTGAGCAAATTAGAATATTAACGGAGCAAATTTTAGCATCAATGAAAGAGGCAAATAGAATTAGTGAAGCTATTGTGCCATCTCAGCCTCCGTATCAACATGCTCCAGAAACAGATTTGCAAAACCCGTTTCAGCCATCAAGAATGGAAGCTCATGGACTACAACGTCGTAGGCGGCAAGTGATACCACGGAATGTTAATTTTGAGCAAATAAATGATCGCGCGCTAGGAATGTATTACGTTCCTTCACAAGAACCTAATGAAGCACCTGAATAATATTTCCAGCCACTGTTATCCCCTCAAGGACAAACAGTCCCAAATATGGCACCTTCATCATCTTTCCCAGACATGACACCTTCATCATATTTCCCGAATATGGCACCTTCATAATCTTTGTCGTATTACACACCATCACCATATGTGCCTTCACCATCATCACCGTCATGTTACACACCAGCACCATTTATCCCTTCCTCATCTTCGCAACCTTGTTACGCACCATTCGTCCATCACATCCAAGAGACGCCGATATCGGCGATGTTCACTCCGAGATATGGTATTGATCTAAATGCTGATTTCTCGGCTGTTGCTTCGTCAAACGAAGAAATCTCACAAGCCGCTTTGTTCGAAGAAATTAGAAGAAACCCTCATCGCGACGCGCGAGATCGACATCGGCATTGCATTTTGTCACCACCGGATGACAACGATGATGGTTGATGTAATATTTGTGATGTATATAATATATATAAATATATTTATGTTTGCGAAAAGAAGTTATTCAGAATGAGGATTTATTGACAAAAAGAAATTAAACATGACAACTAAAACATGGAACATAAATATATTTCATTTCTTAAAATTAAATGCAAAAGCGTAATTAGAAAAAAAAGGTAAGCATGACAAGTAAAACATATCCTAAACATTGTCCTCATCATTTGGTTGAGAACCAGATCCTCCTGCTCGTAGTGGACACCTCTTTCTGTTATGAACCTCGAATCTGCAAATCCCACATTTTTGGGAAGGTTGTGACTCAACCCAATCCATTTCATTTCTCATACGAGTGGACCTTGGTCGACCTTTAGGGCGTAACATAGACGGATCTGGAACCAACTCCCATGGCCTAGGTAGATGGATAATCCTTTCTTCATTTCCCAAAGGCCTCCATACGAGAGAGTAAGCATTGATGATGTTTTGTATTGAGTATGCTATATTCACAAAATGATATGCATCAATACTCACAGCAGCACATGCAGCAACAACGTGAGAACACGGATAGTGATATGCTTGGAATTGCCCACATTGGCATTGTCTATGTTGTAATGACACCCACCATGATTAACCACCACTCTGTGTCACAGGATTAAATGCTTCCTCAACTTCGAAGTTCATATTAGCGACATCATATCTGTGGACTTGATGAGAACATGCAAGCTCCTGATTTTTTCCATAGCTCTTATCAACTTGTCGCAATATCTTCTCCCGCTAGCATATTTCAGCCATGGCTTGCCCTACTATTGTCACAAAATAGTTCACCAACCTTGCGTATGTGCTCTTCACTAAGGCTGTCAGTGGCAAATTCCGAGTACCTTTGAGAAGTTTATTCACGCATTCTGACAAGTTGGTTGTCATGTGATCATACCTTCTACCACTATTGATTCATCTAATTAGTTTCTCTTTAATCAATGACAAAAAAATGTTGATAATTACACCATTTGATAAAAGCAAACATGAAAAATAAAAATGAATATTTCATAAAAACTGTAAAATAATTTATAAAATAGATGACCAAAACCTTTTGGATAGTGACTTATACAAAGACAAGAGGGATCGAATATTTCCATTATTTGAATTAGGAATTCCCTCGAAATATATAATTTTAGTTTAACAGTTATTACAAGGTTAAACTTATCATTATTAATATAAAATAATTATTTTTGTTTTCTTAAACAATATCCTAAATACATTTGTTAATTTTTTTTTTAACAAAAAGACACAACGCAAATTATTACTCCCTCCGTCCCATTATCTTGGTAAAAAAATGCAAAAAATTTTGTCCCATATTAAAGTAAAAAAATAAATGAAAAATCTTGAAGATTATATATTGTATCAATGATTGATAAGTAAGTGAGGAAAACATATTTAAAGATTTTTTTAAAAGCAATATTGCAATGTGTATTAAGTGTAATGATATGAAAATTTGTGGAATATCAATTTGTAATTAGTGAATGGATCATGCATTATATTAAATAGATACTCTCTTATTTTCATTGACTTGTTTGACTTTTACCAAGATAATGGGACGGAGGGAGTATTATTATTGATTGAGGGTCTGTTCGACAAAACTAGCTTATAGCTGTGAGCTTGTAACTTGTAGCTATGAGCTTCTACCTTCTAGCTGTTAAGCTAGCTAGGAGCTATGAGCTTGTAGCTGAAAGCCTATAGCTGTTTAGCTGACTATTTAAAATAATGTTGTTGGGCAAAACTGGCTTTTGAAGTAGCTAAAAGTTATTAAATGACCAAAAAGGACATGTAATATTTTATTATTTTAATTTTTTCAAATTTTTTTCTTTATTTATTAAATAGATAGTTAATTAACTAATTAATAAATAAAATATAAAAATTATTAAATTATAATTAATTAAGCCTTAATTAAATTCATTTTTTCTTAATTAATTAATTATAACAAAATTATTAAATTGTAATTAATAATTAATTAAAGGGTAGTAAAATAATTTTAAATTTTGTTTGAGGATATAATTGGTATATGAATTATTGAAAGCTAATTTAGTTTCTAGAAAGCTACTTGAGCTAGCTTTTAAAAGCTACAAGTTCCTTTTTTAAAAGTTATAAGCTCATTCTAATTTGTGTTTACCGAACGAGGCTAGTAACTTATTGACTGAATCTAAAAGCTCCTAGCTAACTAAAAAACTCTTAGCTCGTGTTGCCTAACAGAGTCTGATTAGTAATTGCACTATACTATTGCTTATCCCACCAATCTTGGGATGCAAATATTCTCCGCTTGGTGATGGGTATTGTTGTGCTAACCGGTGATTAGGTGGGTTAGTTATAGGCTAGTTGATTGATAAGCTAAGCAGCTTATTGTTTTAATTAATTTTTGTTTCTAAATATTAGTAGTTTATTTAAAGTGATCGTTTGAATTAATTTTTATTTCATTTCCAATGCTTTAAATTTTTCATCCGTTCTATAATAATGATAAAAAATACAAATTTTTTTGTCTCAAACTAAAATTAAAGTAATTAATGAAAAAGTTTAGGAATTAGAAAACTTTGAATTGTGATTGTTTGATCAATGCAAAATGAATTAATTAAATTAGTTGTTTAATAATTGATTGATGTGTTAAACAAATCATTAAATATATTTCTTCTTAATTTTTTACTTTTGCAATTTGTTATCATCTTTATAAAACGAAAAATACTTATATTTTTTATAAATTTAAAAAATTAAATATTCTCAACTAATTTTGTTACAATTAATAAATATAAAATTACTTTTTTATTTATAATCAAAACGAAGGGAATAACTCATTAGTCTAATTCTTGCCAAACAAGTTAATAACTTTGGTTGCACTAAAAGAAATAATTACTTTTGGCATTTTTTGACTTTAATTTAGTACTCCTTCCGTCTCTAATTACAAGACTCTTTCGACAATTTTATTTTGTCCCTATTTATAAGACCTCATACCAATTTTCAAATGATCATTAATTATTTTTTTCACAAACACCCATATTTATTTAACATTTTTTAGATTCTCAATAATATTAATATAAGTAATTTTAAAAATACACATCAAAAGTTCACATTTCCAATACAATTAACTAAATTAATCAACTTTCTTCATGGACGTAAAATCTCCCAAAATGGCCTTATAATCGGGACGGAGGGAGTAGTAGAATTGTTGGCCACCTTGAAATGGAAAATTTAAGACAATAATGTAATTTGTCACTTTCTGCGGCATGGTTGTTAATGATTTTATTTTGCCCTGCTGGCGCCATTGGATCGCTTTCAAGCCCCTTCAAAACCATGTACAGTGTTATCGCAATCTGTTAAGAAGCTTGTGATTGTAAGAAACAAATCAGACAAATGATACTAGTGTCATTTAAGATAAGATTATGGGATGTTCATTAACCAAACCATATAATTACTTGAACATGCACATTGTAAAAGATAACAAAAAACTTGGAATTTAGCCCATCAACTTTGTTCGTTATTTGTCCTATACGGTTTTATATTATTTACGTGTATGTATGTGAGACACACAGCTCCATTATTTTCTGTCTTTTGCCAGTGGAGGGTGACGACCCACTAAGGTCTCCAATACTCTAAGGTGTCATTTAATTTGTGTTTGACGACCCTACTATTTGTCAAATCAAATTTTTTTGGGTGAAGTATAGTGGGAAGTGTGATTCTGACTTTGTGGCATGTTTAACATGACACTATGCTTAGCTTAATTTTCTCCTTCAATTTCAATTTCAATTATAGTTATTCAAAGCAGACCAGCCAAAGTTTGTTTCAGCCAACCTTTAATTATCCCATTACAGACTTTTTGCATTACAGAACAATACTTTGAAGTGTGATTCTATGATGGGGTATTTGAGCTTTTTTACTCATGGTGCATGTTGTTTTATTGCAGTAAAAATTTAATCTTCTTTTTTTATAACCGTTGGATTTAATAATAAAATAAGATAATGGTCAAGATTAAAAGTAAAAAAAAAAAGGTACAATTACACTTATATCCTTGTTGTTTTAAAATTCCAATCCATCCCTTCATCATCAAATCTAACCACCGGAACCACCTTCCTCCGGTCACCACCGTCGTTTGAGGATGGTGATGATTTGCAATAGCATGGTATGTATAATAGTTCGAATTGGAGAAGCAGGGAGTGGGGGTGGTGATTGGCTCTGCCATGGTTCGTGGGTTAGCGACTAGAGGAAAGGCTCAAGCTCGCATTTGAGAGGCAATGGAGGAAGACAGAGGTTCCGTTTACGGCAAAGGTCATAGGCCTGTTTTCAATCTGAAATGCATCTGAACGGTGGCTATTCGAACAACAACGGGAAGAGAAGGATAAGGTTGCGAGGTCGAGAGAGAATCTAGAGGTTGGGTGATGAGGTTCGAATCAGAGGGGGTGGGTGGGTGGGTGGTAATGTTGGTTGAAGCTCCACGAGGGTGAGGACGGAGTGTTGGGGTTGGCGATGATGAAAGGGGTTGAAGGAGAGATGAAACTCGAGGGAGATAGTAAGGGTAGGCGGCGGCTTTGGTGGTTCTAGTATTCGAGGGGCGAGCGGCGGCGTCGGTGGCTCTGCTATTGAAGGTAGGGGTGTTCATGGATCGGTTCGGTTCTGAACACCCCTGATTGAAGGGGCGAACATATAGAAAAGCCTGAAGTGAGAGAGATTGAGAGGGAAGGGGTATAAATGTATTTCCATTAGTAAAGGTAAAATTATAAAACATGGACCATCACTGAAATGCCCCATCAAAGAGGCTGCCTACTTGTGAAACAATAAAGTTATTACCATCATTCTTTTTGGCCCATTTTAAGAGTAAAATTATTTTCAACTATGTAAGCTAGTACTAGATTATATAGATGTACATTCAAAAGCTATAAGTGAGTGTTACTAATTTTTTTTACGCCGACAACAAAAACAAATTACCATGATCAATGAAGAGATGTCTTAATTAGTAGTCTTCATTGACAAAGATCATGCCTTTAGATGTGTAACACCCCTAATTTTGTTTTCTGAATATTAATAATAATGATAAAATTATAATAGTTGATTTTAAAGATTTTTTGTGATAATGTATCTATTGCATGATATGTGTATTACATGAATAAATTATGTGAGAAACATTATGATGTGTGGTTATGTGTAAAAATACCATTTTTGCAATTTAGTCATTGGTTTAGGACCTAAATGCAATATTAGAAAAGTTGTTGGAGAGAAAGGAATTAAAATATTATTTTTGAAATTTTAAGTGGTGGTAATCGATTACCACGATAGCAGTAATTGATTACTTGAGTGCTGCAGAACTTAGGGTTAGTGCATCTGACAAGTAATCACTGTGATTAACCCAAATTAACCACAATTTGACACATAATCAGCATTGACACGCAATGGGGGACTCGTGTCACCCTGCATGGTGTTTCAATTTGGCTATAAAAGTCATGGATGAAAATGAATTTGAGCTCTCTTTCATTCTAAGTTTCAGTTGCCCTGTTTCTGAAGCTCAACTTCAAACGTTTTGTTCTCCTTTGATTCTAAACAATAACCTACAAGCTATACACCAATGTAAAGCTCACATCACGAGCTTTACATAGACACCGAGTTTGTGAGATGAGAGTACCTATACACAAAGTTATATACATGCAAAGTTCTTGTTTCAATCATGTCAAACGAAAATTCAGAGTCTTGGAGCTTACTTTGGTCATCGACTTTGGTAAGCTCATGCACTTATCTAGTTTCAAATTTGTTTCTTCTGAATGTGCATGTTGCAAAGAACCTTTCCTAATCATTTCCCCAATTTCTATAATGGTTTTTCATATTAAAATCTCTGGTCTTTGCACCCCACTGAAACTGCTCTGGTTCAAAAGGGAGTTATTGGTTCTTGTTGTTTCAAGCCAAAAGTCAACGAGGAAACTTATCAAAAACTACCTTGAGGTAAGGGGGAAGCTATTCATTCACTAGAATGAGAATAATTTATGCTAGATATTGTAGAAAGTCACCATGAGACTCTAAGGGCTTATTTTGAATAGGAAAAATGACTTAGAGGCCTCACTGCTCTCTAAATTCAATTGGAGCAAGTTATAAATGTTGCATGCAAGCTGTACAAATGCTAAAATCATGAGTTATTGGAGTATATTTGATTTTGATATGTTGAGTTGTTGAAATTTTGATTTTATGCATAATTGTATGCCATGTTGAAATCCTTGAGTAAAGTGATGAATTTAGTGCTTGGACATGTTTAAATTACTAGTACATCACCCGTGCATATTGCACGGGAATTATTTTTAATAGTTATGTGTTAATATAAATGTAATGATCGTTAAACTGTGGAATTTCCACAAATCCTTGGGCTGTTATTTTTCATTACCTGGTTGCAACATACAAAATAACCATGTTATATTATGCACCGATGAAAAAAAACCATGAAAATATATAACTTCCCGTTTAACTGTTTTGTCTATAAACGCATGGTTGCGTATTGTTATCATTTTTTTTTTGAACCAGTGCTTGTCATAACTATTTTGTTTATAAACGCATAGTTACATATTGTTATCGTCTGTTCGAAACAGTGCTTGTTATAAGGACTGAAAAAGAACTACACAATGATTAGTCAAGATCAACCCGATGGTTATTGATAATTACATATATTACTAATTACTAACAATTAAGTTCAACAATACAGAAAATGTTTTGTAGATTTCCAAACAAATGATCAAGCTAGTATTTTTTTTACGTAAAATATCATAATCAAATGAATATTAAGCTTAAATCTATTATAATACAATTATCACATTTCAATTATTATTGGAAAAAATATTGATCGGTAAAAACCGCAATTAACTCTTAACAATCGACCTGCTCAAGTAAACAGTAAACATTTCTAATATTCGATAATTAAACCCAAATAATAAATTTAGATTCCAGTCTCAAATACAGAATGCAATACTTCCTTGAAAATCTAATCATGAGTAAATTTTCATATATAGTATAATGAGTGTATTTTAAAATATAATTATTTTCCATATTCAACGTCCACTATTTATAGGAATTTCCATTCTCAAAATATTTAAAACACATAAGAAAATACATAATACTCAAGTTTTTATGTCTCAGCTGATATGGGTAATCGATTAGCACGACTGATAATCAATTACTAGACCATGTCTGACGCTAAAATTTGAAAATACACGCAGTAATCGATTACCAACTCTGATAATCGATTACCAACATTGAAAATCACTTAAAAGCCATTTTTAAATTTATTTCTAAACTTGGTTTGCTGAATGTCCAATGCATGGGAATTTTATATTTTGGCATATTTTATTGACTTTAAAAATTGAGTTTGATAATATGCCACTTTGATATTGGAAAAGAAATTAATTGATAACCTTGTGGTAATAGTGTTATTGCATTCATGCATGATGTTTGGGTGGTAAGATACCGTTTTTCATGTTCGTGGAATATGAGGAGGGTACTCTGGGAGTACCAAATGTTTGCAAATTGCTTGATGACACATTATTTAGGATGAAATGTGACCAGTATCGAGGAAATACTGTTGATGTGGTTTTATGTGTTGAGGCGTAATGTCAACTGAGGGAGTGACGTTATGTACCACGAATTCCGAGCAAGACTCACTATACGTTCTGGGAACGTATGATTGTGCTTGATAAACATACGAATGTAATGGATGGACGTTCGAGAGGAACTAGTATTGGAGATCTCAGGATGAGAGATAGACAACATTCATCATGTCACTTGCATTGAAAGATTAATATGTATATGCATATTATCTGTCAATCATCTGAATATGTTCAGTTATAATGATTTATTCTCATTTGATTATGTGGATGTATTACTTACCCCTGTGCCCTTTTAGGTGATGGCGTGTTACCTAGATTGCATTGAGATCCGCCCACTCCCTAGCGGAGTGTGGATTTTTGAGGACCATCGGGCCACATATGAGGGGGAGGTAAAGCTGACGTTCTATCACCCAAATCATACTCCCTCTTTCCTCAGTTCTTCATTTTTTTTCCATTCCCTTCCCCGTTTTTTTCCCTTCAATTTTGTCCCTATTTCTTGGCTTTTTTTTTAATTCACATCCTTTCCCATGCCTCTTGTATTTCATTGATCCATTCCACCGGATCATGACATAAAATGCAACATGTGAATTTCAAACAACATACTCTATATTACTCATTAACCAACTCTATATTACTCATTAACAATCAACCCTGTTTAAGAAAGTAAGACAAAAAGCCAACAATTATATTTTTCCGACACCCAGGTCTCGGAATTTTCAGTTTTCTTCCGAGACCCCCGAGTCAGAAAATTGATATTCCGAGACTGGTTAGTCGAAATCTCAGCAGAGAAACGAACCCCACACCTCTGCGAAGAATCGGCATAAAGAAAGACCGAAGAAGGAAGGAAGAATTGGCATAAAGCTAGAATATAAAAGCATAAAAAAACTTCAATGCTTGTTAGTTGTTACTGTATTTCTCATACCTCTGCGAAGAATCGACGAAGATCTGCGAAGAATGAAGAAGGAAGACTGAAGAAGGAAGGTACTTAAGGGAGCAGCCACCAACCACGAAGATCTGCGAAGAATGAAGAAGGAAGACCAAAGACCAGCCACCCTTCACGGTGTCTTCACCAGCGAACGCCAAGGACGAAGAGTCGAAGACGAACCACGGAACCAGAAAGGAAGCAAACCAGCGACAGCGAAGGGAGAATCGGCGACGGAGGCGACTTTCAAAGGCAGCAAACCCGCGAACCAGAGACGGCGCAAGGCAGACCGGCGACGACTTTCTCTTCTGTGAGAACGGCAGCAAAAGGGAGGGAGAAGAAAACCCTTTATCTTTTTTAACTCTCAGGGATATTTTTGTCTTTTCAAGAGTATATTTGGGGCTTGGGGATACAAATGGGGGTTTGTAATCTAACACTCATATTTATTTGACCATAGCAAACTATAACTCAGCCCAAGACAAACGCAGGAACCTCAATAGATGATTAATTACTTGCTGAAAAAGGACAAATACTTTAAAATCGCTAAATAGAGCAGATACTATAATATAAAATAACTTTATAGTACTTTTTTCTTTGGTCGTTAATTTTTTCCACTGAAATCAATAGCATTTCCTCACTAATAGTATTAAGGATGGAACTCCATATTGAGAATTTATGTGATAACATCCGTTACATACCCTAGTATGCACATGAACCAGGGCCGGTCCTGACATATTCAGGGCCCTAGGCGGAAAAAAAGAGGTCCCTTCTTATAAATATTTTTGATTTTCAAGTAAGTTTTTTATAATATGAAATATTATCAACATTCAAAAGTCTAAATCATTAAATGCAGTCAACAAAATTATGTAAGTACAAATATAATAACTTTAATAACATGATATTATCTAAAAACTAAACAAAATAATAAAACGAGTACCAAGAAGTAGACTCTTTTTTTTTTTAATTTTATAAATGTATAGGTACTAAATATTTTTTTTTGGGCTCTATTTTTCTGGGCACCACTTGCCCACCACCAGGGCCGGCCCTGACATGAACATAATTCTTGCAATCTCATTGATGGTGAATTCACATCTAAAGCTCTTCCATTCGTGAAAAGTGGATGCTTGAAAGAAAATCAATCACTACTCCCACGGTCATTCCTAAAATCTATGACTACTCCAACAAAGAAAAGGAACAATAGATAACATTTTTCCTATACCGTGATTGCAAAAATATATTATCAAGTGATTAAACAATGAAAAATATGTTACATCGCCTACCTCATTGTACGTGGTATGACTTAAATAAATATTGAGTTATTCCTATCTTATTGCCATTAAATTAAATTTTGAGATAGAATCTTAACATGATATTAGAAATCACTGGTATAAGTTGAGTTTGTCGTGTTCTGGGAAAGACTTCATCAACAATACGGTAACAGCTATGTTGGTGAATGTTGTCAGTGTCGTCTCAATTGAAAACATTAAAGAAAGCAAAGCACCAAAATGGATCGGAGTTTGTTTGATTTCGAAGAAACTTTGAAAAGATAGATGACAGTGGTGGAAAATTAGACAACGATGATTGGAGATTAGGTTTAGAGAATAGTAATTTTAAGATTTTTCTAAAAAAATTTTGGAGAGTGTGATGCGAAATGATAACTAGCATGGCGGGAAAAGAAACTTCATGTCAATATTAACATTAAGTTTTCAGTACTTTATTTACGAAGGGTTCAAATTAGCGTGTGTCTTAACACTCTTTGGATGATTGGACTCAATAGGGCTCACAAGTCTAGATGGTGGAAAGTAGATAAGAGTTTTCGTTTACAAACTTCATTTTTTTTGTCCTAAACCCTATTTTTATCATGAAAAATTCTAGTACCTCCAAGTCGGAAAAACTAGCATCTTAGAGAAGTGTATTTTTTCTATTGAACCTTATCGATTTTTTTTCAATTGCATCCTTCGGAAAATCCATTTTTTCGGGCAAATCCTCATTTAAAAATGCATTTTTCGGGTTGGAAAATGCATTTTTTCGACAGGGTTCAGTCGGAAAAAAAATTTCGATGGGTTTCAATCGGGAAAATACATGGGTGTACCGAAAAACACTATTTTTCCCTAAATGGGGTCTGGGAAATATTTTTTTGATATTCCCAAATAAAAAAAAAAGGAATTTGGGATTAAGAAAAAGATATGTAAACCATGAAACTTTGGAAACTATACAGAGAAATGGGCTCCCAAATCTTTCTAAAGTAAACTATAAGCCTTTTTGTTTTAAGGACAGAAGTTGCGACCCAAAATAAAAATAACGAGGTCCGATCTTGGATTGATGGAAGTAATAATAGTGTCAAACAATAAAACAAAACAAACATTTAGAGAGAATTCATTAAGATGACCTTTAGAATATGCTAAAGAATAGGGCATAGTTTTATAAAAAAAAAAAAAAAGAATAGGGCACAGTGGATCTAAAGTAAAACAGCCCAATTCTTAAGGAAATTACTTTTTGATCCCCATAATCTACTTTTTGGCTCCCATTTTTAATTTTCATGGACCAAAAATACCCTTTTGCGTATTATTATTTTCGATTCTATAAAGACGGAAGATCGTTTACGTCTCTATAAAGTCGGAATTTTTCCAGCTCTGCAGTGTCGGAATTTTTCCGTCTCAGCAGAGTCAGAAAATATTTCCAACTCACCATAGACTGAAGAAGACACTAGCTACACTAAAGAGAAGGAAGAAGACATGTGCCTCATCAGGGAGGTAAACTTTGTTTACGGAAAAACAATTATACTTCATTAAGAGTAACTATACTCACATTTTATATCATACATGAGAGAGACGTAGAAATTATAATTAAGTTAGAAGTAAGGCCTCAATGTTTTCAAAGTCACCTGGACCATATCAAATGATTATAATTGTGTCTGTTTCGACCTCATTTTCTTCCAATAGTTCGTAATTCGTAACAAAATAATTTTAACTGTAACCACAATTTAAAAGAAGAAAAATATCAAATGTGTATAGTTTATTAAAGGATATGATCAGAAGAAAAGAGACACATATACATAATTTTAAATAAAAAGGATACCATCATTTTTTATTTTTTTTTAACAAAGTCATTATAGTGACACCTTTTATCTTAACGTATTTTTGTCTTCTTCTGTTTCCCTTGTTTGTTTTTTCTATAGAAGCAAAAGACTAGTTTGGAGAAAATGGAAGAAGGGTTAGCACAAGCAAGAGCCTCAATTCATGAATCAATCCTGGCAAGAAATTATACTTCATCAAAGAAAGACATTTTTATCCCCAAAGGTTCCGGTTACCGGAACCCACGTGCCATAGGCATCCTGATGAGGCACATGTCTTCTTCCTTTCCTTTAGTGTAGCTAGTGTCTTCTTCCGATCCGTTTACGAAGAGTCGGAAATATTTTCTGATTTTGTTGAGACGGAATAATTCTGACTCTGCAGAGCTAGAAAAATTTCGACTTTATAGAGACGAAAACGATCTTCCGTTTTTATAGAACCGAAAATAATAATACACAAAAGAATGTTTTGGTCCATAAAAATAAAAAATGGAGGCCAAAAAGTCAGTAATGAGACCAAAAAGCAATTCCCATTCTTAAAGCCTATGTGGAAGCCCATCTTTTGCCTTTGTTGAACTCATTTCCACTTTATTCCCAAAATGCTTTGGTTAATGTATGTTGATCATAATGCACCACGTACGGCTGTAGTAAACTTTATTAAAAAATCTATCATATGCAAAAGCCTAAGTTCCTAACGAGTAGGGCAGTTTATTTTTCATATCCTACATTTCAAATCACATCTACATAAGTCTCTTCTAAAAGAAAGTGCAATCAGAAAAGATTTGATGACGTGATTCCATTATGAGATAAGAATTTTAAAAGATGAGTTTTATATTAGAAAAATGAAAAATTTCAAATACGAGAATAAATTTATTAACTTAAATTTCTATTATACGTTTATTACATTTTAATTTCCCATTATTATTAAGTATATGTTAAGTAAAAAATCATCCTTCATCTTCTTGTTTAAGATGTTTGAGTCATGCACCTTGCATAAAACTACAGTACCATTATTTTAGAAGACCTCTAAAGTATAAAGGAAAATATTTCTTTAAAAAAAAGGAAAATATTTAGAAAATAAATACTTTCAGTAAATAAGTAACTACTCAATTGATAGATAAGTAGATATTTAAATTTCAGTAATTAACTATACTAGTAAGTCACAAAAAAAAAACTATACTAGTAAATATTTTTTACTAGTGATCTAAGATTCTATTTGTCTGTTCAAAGGCAATTTTTTTCTATAAGAAAAATAAATTTTTATTTTTTTTATTTTTTTTAGGATAAAGGGCTCGGAGAAAGGGCAGACAATTAGGTTATGAAAATGCTAGTATGATAAATAAATAAATTAAATTCTTTTTGTCATTTCTTAATATAAATTTTTATTGTGAATATCACTAGATTAATGAAGTTAATTAATTTTGAAAGTGACATTAAAATTGATATATAATTTGCTATATTTTTTTTTTCAAAATTGCATTTAAAATTATTATTGTGTGTGGTTTTTCAAAATTACATTTATAATTACATTTGAAAGTGGGACGGAATAGCTATGGATTTTGTGTGTGGTTTTCCAAGGACAAGAGAAGGATACGATACGATTTGGGTTGTGATACATCGATTAACCAAGTTGGCTCATTTCATTCCCATCAATATGTAGTATCTGTTGGAGAAGCTTTCTAGGCTGTACATCAAGGAGATCGTACGATTGCATGGAGTACCTTCAAGTACAGTATCTGACCGCTATCCTCGCTTTGTTTCTCGTTTTTGGCAGAGTTTGCACCAAGCTCTTGGTACGCAGTTGAGGATGAGTTCAGCTTATCACCCGCAGACTGATGGTCAGTCAGAAAGGACAATTCAATCCTTAGAAAATTTGCTTCGAGCTTGTGCCCTTGAGTATCAGGAAGGTTGGGATCGGTTGTTGCCACTTGTGGAATTCACGTACAACAACAACTATCATGCAAGCATCGAGATGGTCCCGTACGAAGCTCTATATGGAAGAAAGTGTAGAATCTCACTATGTTGGTTCAAAGTGGGGGAAAACATGCTAATTGGACCAGAAATAGTGCAAGAAACAACCGAGAAAATCAAAGTGATTCAAGAAAGAATGAAGACCGCGCAGAGTTGTCAGAAGAGCTATGCCGATCAGCGAAGATCCAAGCTTGAGTTCCAAGAAGGAGATCATGCATTCCTGCGAGTAGTGCCCACAACCAGTATCAGACGAGTTATGAAACCAAAGAAGTTGACCCCAAAGTTTATCGGTCCGTACCAAATCTTGAAGCGTATAGTCGCCTATCAGATCGCACTGCCACCGTTCCTGCCCAATCTCCACGATGTTTTTCACGTCTCTCAGCTTCGTAAGTTCGTACAAGACCCGTCTTCAATCATCCAATTGCAACAAGATGTAGTGTCGTTGAAGGAGAACCTCACGTTCGAAACTGGCCCAGTGCGAATAGAAGATCGACAAATCAAGAAGCTGCGAGGAAAAGAGATACCATTAGTGCGAGTTCTTTGGGAACAAAGCGGAATTTCTGAGTCAACATGGGAATTAGAGTCTAAGATAAAGGATGAGTATCCTCATCTTTTTGTGTAAGTCGAAATTTCGGGGACGAAATTCTATTTAAGTGGGGGAGAATGTAAGACCCAGTAGAATTCCCAAAATAAGTAAAATAATAAAATATTGTATAATGATAAAGTTATAATGAATAAAATAATGCATTTCTTGAAATTTAGCCTGAAGACTCGAGTATTTTATGGGAGACTCGAGTATTCTGATCAGTTGCTTAACGAATTTGAAATTTTAAGCCAAAAAGACTCGAGTCTTTGACAAAAGACTCGAGTATTTCGACCAGTGATGCAGCAACTTCATGGCGGTTTCAACACTTTTTGAATTAAAAACTCATTTTTCTCGGGCCCTAATCTCAGAACTCGACCTTACTTCATAGGAGGGTAAGTTAGGGTCTATAAATAAGCATTTAAGGGAGGATTGATACACATTTGAAACTCTCAAACCCGAAATCTCTAAAATTTCCTCTGTTTTCTGGTGGCTACTTCCTCACGTTCATCCTCCTTCCTTAGTTCATATTTTCCAGTGAAACCAAAACACAAATCAAGTTCTATTTCCACTCTTAAGATAGAACCATGTCCCATCGAAAACCATTCCCTGTAGCTCGAGTTCTAAGTCTGCAAAGTTGCATACCCAAAGCTGAAAAACAGAGCACGAAACATCTCCAAGTACCTATCTTCCTTGAATTGGTTTGGTAAACTCTGGAACTCTCTTGATTCTAAATTTGTTTCTGATTAAAGTTAGTAATTCTTAGTTGCTTAAACTAACTTGGTTCGTTATTTTTCATGACTTATGCATGGTGAAATTTATGGCCAAAGTCAGCTAGTTCATAGTGTTGCACAAGTTCAGAATTTGAGTGTTGAAACTTAAAGTTTGTTTCAGACCTTTTCTTCCATAACCAATCCTTCCTTTAGCTTCATTAAGGTATGGGAGGAGTTATCTAAATGCTAGAATGAGTTATGGCAAGCTAGAAATGTAGGAACCATTAAAGGTTCAAATGGAATGTACCTTGAATTGGGAAATTGACTTGGAGGTCAGAAACCCATGGTTTAATGGTTTGAACAAGTTTATATGGACCTAATAATGGTCACTAGATAGTTACACAAATTTAAAATGAAGTGGAAATGAATTTCATATGTTAAAGTGTTGAGTTTCTATGTTCTTGTTCACTTAATGATTTGATTATGCTTCCTTTCGATTTGATTGTGTTTGATACTTGGAATATGTTTATTATATGTGCCTTAACTTTTGTTTTTGCATGGAATTGAGTAAGGAGGTAAAAATCAAGAATTGGTGCATGAAGAACGTGAAACTGGTGCAGAAACAGCTAAAAGACTCGAGTAGTATATGAAAGACTTGAGTATTCTGGGTTGAAAGACTCGAGTCGTTCATGAACTACTCGAGTATTCTGGAAAAAATTGAATAAAACACTTATTTTCTTTATTTATCGGAATTTAACACCTTGAACACGATTATTACTAAATTCTAAGACCACTATGAGGATTTCACCTAGTGGCAATAATCCAACTTTGTTTGGTTGATAAGTATCCTGGAGGAGTCCCACTGGAAGTTTTATATCCATCTGGTTGATATTTATCCTATAGGAGTTCCAATGGAGATTTTACTCAGTGGATATTTGCCCTACATGAGTCCCAACGGAAATTTTATCCATTTGGTTGATAATTACCATGTGGAAGTCCCAATGGAAATTTTATCCATTTGGTTGATAAGTAACCCATCAGTGGAGTCCCAATGGAAATATAATTTGTACACTAATGCAAATTGAATGATAACGATCCTGATACTAATTCTAAAACCATCGCAAGGTGGCTATGCCGCCGATAGCCTTTTTCTAAAACTTATCAAAGTAAATTATGGAAATGGATATGAATTGAGTAATGAAATACAAGGCAGAATGCTGCCAAGAATGCTGATGATAATAATGAAAGAAATAAAATATGGAATTCTATATGACATTATCATGCATGGCGAGAATTGAATTGCTCCGATTTCACTTGGGATTCTAGCTCAGGATAGGGTGTAGAAAGCCACGACGTAGAAAGCCATGAAGGCTAGTTCCCAATAAATCGTGATGCCCTATGAAATGGAATTAGCACTAGTTCAATGGAAAAGGTAGATATCTGGATCAGGATAAACACGAATGAAGGTCGAGTCTACCGAACCGTGATGCCTTGATATGGAGTGGGCACACATCATGTTATTAATGAAACTAAATGAGTGTTAAATGGGCTTGATCATATGTAATTGCATCGTTATTGCTATATGTTGATATGTGTACGTTATTTTTAGCCTCTGTTATGCTCATTTGTTATTGTGTTTAGCTATGACTCACTCCTAATCCCTTGTGTGTAGGTAATGACTCGGAATATGTTATGCGTGGAGATGAGGCCGCTCCCTAATGGGGAATGATAGTATGATGGGAACCGGGTGATGTTCGAGGGTGACGTAGAGATTATCTTTCGTCATCCAAATCCCTGGTCCCGCATGCGTCCGAGGGGGACGAGAATCCCAATGATTTACATTATACACATTCCACTCGTTTTTGTTCATCGCCACGGATCCCCTCCACCACCACCATGACGCCTAGACGTGTCATTCCACCGAGTCCGACTCCCTCAACTGAGAGAGTGATACCGGAAGTCCCCTCTCATCCTTGTCCTTTCCACAGAGCCCGTTCTCGGACTCCTGTGTATGTGCCAGCAGATCCGGCACATGAAGAGGACGAGGAAGAGGAGGAGGACCCTGTTGAGGACGAGGATCCGGTGGAAAGCGAGAATCAGGTGGCGGAGGATGATCCGATGGAGAATTCGACTGGAAGTCAGTGGGGAACTGACGACTGAGCTGAATTCCTTCTAGTAGAATGTGAATGACGTAACTCATCAGGTTTCTCTCCTTTTTGTTGTTTTGCTTTTGGAGTTTCGAACCTTATACTCTGGGTCTTTATATATTTTGTTGTGAGATATTGTAATATAACGTAGTGGCCTAAAGTCTAACTTAGCTAAGTCTGTATTTGGTTTTGATTATCTTTTGATAAAAGTGATGTACTGAAACTCGAAAGCCCTTTTGGGATTATAATATAATCAGATGTTTGTTGTTTTGTTCTATGGTGATTGTAATTACTTCCGCATGATTCAGAATAGTGATGACGTAACTTGTGATGAAAAAAAATAGTCACATTTTTATAATAGAGTTTTTCATAAGGAAAGAAAGTTGGATCGTCACAACATGCACTAAAACAAACCAGCTGTAGCAAGAATCGTTTCTAGAGTGATACTGAACGAACCTGATCACTGGAGCACAAACTGTAACATGCTCTTTTGTCCCAAAGATTATATTTATTATAATTTCACTAACTTTTTTATGTAATATATATATATATATATATATATATTGTTTGACCGATTTCAATTTAATTAGTGATCCACTATTTGAACCAATAAATCAATAATCCAGTACTTTGATTGGTTCGGTCACCGGTCTAGTTTTAATAACATTATTATTTCGTGGTCGATGTATCTTTTAGTTAAACTAGCAATAATATCATAGTAATATCTCAACTAGATTTTAACCCGTATCAAATTTTTTGTTTAATTACATTATTATTAATATTCTAGTTATATTTTAATTACAATGCATGATATATTTAATATCATGGTAGCATTTTTTATTTAGAGGGCTTTTCCGGTACTGTCATAAAAGTATGGATTTTGGTATCATAGAGTGACAAGTCAATACAAACGCATCATCCCATATAATAAATAACCATGTCACCATGTTTACTATTAAAGAATTCAATTTTAACTTTTTGCATTTTAGTCTTCGTTATTTTAAATAACTTTTAATTACTTTAGTCAATTTAAATCAAATAAAATATTTCTTTTTTTATTAAAAAATTAGAATTCCTTTATTCCATTTCATCTTCTTCATCGTTTCAACCAGCAGCTGCATCATCCTTCGAGCAACAGCAACATCGTTCCACAAGAGCATATTCATAATCCTATTCATTGGGAATTGACCCTGGTTATACAATATCATCGTTCCATCACCTAACACAACACTAGCATCATCATCGTTCCCAACCCCTTTTCTCTTCTTACACAAACTTTCATATCCAAAACTAATCTTCATGATTTATAATTTTGTCGTATGAGAATCTTTACATATTCTTTTTAAGAAGCAAATAATTATAAGAAATTTTCGGGAGTAAATAATTATGAGATCAAATTATATCGTTTTTTATCATTTTCATTAATAAAATATAAACACCACCCATTTATATGGATTGTCACATGAACAAAATGTTTCCAGAGATTTTTTCTTTAAGTAACAAACTTAAATTATGACTGGCAAAGGGAGGACGAACCGAAAGCATAGTCTAGACGCTGGAACTAAAAAACGAAGTGCTGAAGAAATTATCGAATTATCCTCCAAGTAACTTTAAACCCAATTTTTTTTAAGTTGCATCATCTCCACATAGTCATCATCCTCTTTGGTAATGGATATGAAGGTTTGGATGAGAAGAGAAAGGGGGTAAGAGACGATGATGATGCTGGTGCTATGTTTGGTAATGGAACAATGATACTGCGAAACCACGGTCCATGAAGAAAATGAAATGAAATAAAGAAATCCTAATTTTTTTATTTTAATTTTTAAATAAAAAATATTTTATTTGATTTAAATTGATTAATATTAGCAAATATGATGACATGGTTACTTAAAATATGGAGGACTAATATTAGCAAAGATGATGACATGGTTAGTTATATGAGGTGACACATTTTTATTGTATGGTCACTCTATGGTACCAAAACCCGCACTTTTACGATGGTAGCAGAGAAACTCAATAAAATATTACAAAATATGTTTACACATGATCATCAAAGCACAACATGATTGATAGATGACTAGGTTTCTTAAATATGATATCGGGGGTTTGATATCTGTTGTGGGCATGAAAAAAGGTTCGTTGGTAGAGGCAAAACCTATTTTGGTAATCCTTACATCTCGAAAAAAATTAATTTTCGACTAGAGAATACCCTTAATGAAAAAAAATATTTTTACACATGGTGCATTATTCAAATATAAAAATATAAGAACCTTTTAAAAAATATCAAAATATAAACCAACGTGGGGTTGATCAACTGGTAGCTTATTTGATCCTTAACCAACTGGTCTCAAGTTTGAGCCTCGGGTATGGAGCAACCCCGCTGGGAGACACCTACCGCTTACTGCGAGCTCAGTTGGTCGGACCGGATGAGTCAGATTCTGGGAAAACCAGATCCGGTACCGGTTGGTGTAAAAAAAAATATCAAAATATAAGAAAATGTGTGTTAACCTTTAACCCTGAATCACCCATCTCACATTCATAAAGAATGAGAAAATTTAAAAATTACATTAGACCACATGAAGTAACTAAAATTAAATTTGATACTGCATGAAGAAAAATTATGATGACCTTCTCAAGTACAAATAATGAAAAATAAGCATAATTATGCTTGATAATCCATCAAGCTGAAGGGTTTGCCCGGAAACAGTGTTAGATTTTTGTTATTTTATGTAAAATTTAAGGTAGTGATTGCTGATTGGTACCCGTATACTGTATCATGTATTAAAATTATTATTTTATCTTTTACGAAAAAAAGAAACAAATAAGAAAACAGAAAGATTTAAATTGATTTAAATTGACGTATCTATATCTCTTTCTCTCTATCGCTATCTCTGTCCCTCTCTTACCCTCGTGCCTCTAGTGCTAACTTTGCAATTGAAAATTGTTACCGTCAGTTAAGTAACTTTTTTTTTTAATTCTATTTATATATACTAGGAAAATTGCCCGTGCGATGCACGGATCATAAATTTCGCTATTCTTCCAATTTATTCAAACATTAAACATTCATTTTATTTACATTTGACTATTTTTTTAGAGGACAATAAATTTATCATTTTTTGGAATTATATTTTATATGGTATTTATTTTAATTAGTACAAATTTACAATGGAAAAAAATAATATTTATGATTATACAAATTTATGTAATCAAATCGGAATATAATACTTATAATTAGATAAAATATGAAAAAGATTTTGAAAAAAATTTATATTATGTGAAACAATCATGAATACTTTAAAAACATTATGAATAACTGTTATTATTTTTCTCCGTGTTTTTTTGGGTCAATTATATAATATAAAATTGATATAGTATATAATGCAAAAACTTCTATCTATATATAAAGCAAAATGTAAATATTTAAAAAGATTTTTAAATTTTAATAAAGGAGGTCATAGCGTGGAGCTATTCATGAGCATTTGTCTAAATAAACAAATATTTATATTTTATATTTGTCTAATGTCATTGAACCCTCCTCAAGAGTGAATAATTGATTCCCAAAAGACCTACAAAATAACATCTCTTTCAATATACAAAATGAAACATATTATAAAGGGGATTGAAATCAATAATAGAAAATCCAATAATATATATAACATCAAAATTTAAAGATATTAAAAAAAAACAATCGAAAATAGAAGATTAAAAGAAACAAACCAATAGAAACCTAAAGAATGGCTTCAAAAATCATGTCTTTGAAATCACCTTGCTTTCAAATAATCTTGTATTCAAGTAAATGGAAGTTTGCTTATGATAATCAAATAAAATGAGAGAGTTAACGAAAAATGGAATGAATAACATACATATCTTATTCTATTACTCCGGAATAAATAGCATGCTTAGCGTTATTCAATATTAGACATCATGAACTTCTTACTATTAAAATATGATTAAAAAAATAAATAGTAAAATTCCAATAGAATAAATAGAAGAGCAAAATTTATAGAGATGAAGCCTATATTTATATACTATTATCAATTTTCTTGCACATTCAAAATCTCCAACATGATAAAAAAGTAATATATTAAAATATTTTACGAAAATAAACTATTATGCATTAATCATCTTTTCATTTCCTTTTTTGTTTGTCATAGCAATATTATTTTCATTTCCCTTTTCTTATGTCATTCTTGTTATAGCTGGTATTAACGATACTACTTCAATTCTATTGTGCTATATTTTTTTTTAATAATTGCTTTCTTAGCTTCAATATAAATTTAAAAAAATTGTATATTTATTAAATATAGAGTTTATTTTTCAGAAGTTAATTTTGCTATTCAGACTACACTGCATTAATTGTTATTTTGTAACTTGCTTTACATATATAATATATAGATATAGATTATTATGGAACATTGTTAACGGTTGAGATTGAATTTTAAACCCACATTATGAACGGCTGAGATCAAAGATAAGGAAACACTTGATTAATTATGTATGTTTGCATTAATCAAATTTTAGGAGGGAAAAACTATCATTTGTAGGGAAATCTTTTTACCCTCAACTTCTCCTATTTTATAATATGTTGACTAGCATCTCGACTGGCACGAGAGTCGATCCGCATTCTCATTGTCATGTTTTTATCGTAAAGAGTTCTTTATAATAAAATAATATATTTCAAAATCGCTAATTATGAATGTCATGTTATATGTTAAAGATGTTCATTTTCGTGATATTTGTAATTATTAACGGTATTTATGTCGATCCGCATTCTTATTATCATTGTTTGTCATAAAATAGTATATTTGTAAATCGACATTCTTATCTTCATGTTTTATGGTAAAGATGAAAATATTCATTGGTAAACTTCAGCACCTATATGAAACTACTATGTGGTATCATGTAAAAAATCCATTTTCGTATTAATGAAGAATAATGGAAATAATGGAAATTCCATGACTTAAGATATAATTATGATAGAAATAATGAAAATGTCATGAATATTTGTGGTTAATAATGGGAATAAAGAGTTGTTTGTCATAAATAAATGATAGATATAAATAAATAAAGATAAAGAACAATCTATAATATTATTACCAATCCATATCTATTTAAAAAAGTAAGACCTTTTCATGCTTTATATTTTAATTTTAATTATATAACTAACCACAAATATACCTTTTAAAAATTAGGAACAAACAGTCCATCCGTCTCATTATCTTGGTAAAAAAGTCCCATCAACTAAAAATATAAAATCACATATGCACTCTATTGTTACCATTTTTATTGCTAAAAAATTTCAAAAGATGAAGAATTTGCTATATCAGCACTTGTTATAACCTAAACATAACAAAAGGAAAAAAAACATCTTTAACATGTATAACAGTATAAGTCATAGTAGTAACAAAAAGAATAAAGAAAAATATAAAAAAATGTAAAACAAATCAAATATAAATAGATATAAATTATTAATAAAAATAGAGAACAAACTCTAATACTACCATCTATCCATATCTATTTAAAAAAGTCAGACTTTTTATGTTCATCTCTTAAATTCAATTTTATAATAGATGATAGATATAAATAAATAAAAATAGAGAACAATAACCATAATTATAAAAATAAAAAAATCAGGAACAAACAATTATCTATGAAAAAATTTGAATTTTCCAAAATCATACATGCACTCTCTAATTGTTGCCATTTTTATTGCTAAAAAACTTCAAAAGATGAAGAGTTTGCTCTAACAGCATTTGTTACAACAACCTGAATTTAACAAAAGGAAAAAAACACATGATGTATATAACAGTGTAAGTCATAGTAGTAACAAAAAAAATGAAGAAAAATATAAAAAATTAAAAACAAATCAAATATAAATATAAATAGATATATATATATATATAATAAAAATAGAGAACCATCTCTAATACTACTATCTATCTACATCTATTTAAAAAAGTCAAATTTTTTTATGTTGATCTCTTAGATTTAATTTTATAACTAACCACGATTATACTTCCTAAAAATTAGGAACAAAACATCAAAATCATTTATTTGTTAAAAAACTTGAAGGAAAATAAAAGTTTGAGTAACGAAGTTGTTTTTGTTTTTTTTTACTTGAAAGAAGATTGGGAAAAATAAAATGGGGGGAAGAAGATTATAGAGTTGAGCATAGAGAATCAGAGTAGGAGAAACAGAGTGGGAAGAGGAAATAACATAATCTTCTCTAATTCCTTTTAAAACAGTAAAGAATAGGAGAAACCAACATATGTGAAAAGAAGAAGGACTATAATATGACTATGGATTATGATGCGACTACCATGTTGAAAACTGGCACCAACATCAAGCACTAAATTGAAAACTTGATCATATTGTATTTTGTTGAACAAAATTTTCCCTTTGACACGGTTTTGCACTTGATGGTGTTGTTCCTGATTATACAGTTTTCGATATTTAATGGTATGGTCTTATTCTCAGTTTTAGAAGCAGTTATCCCCGTAGCAGTTTTTTAGAAACCACCCACTAACTTTTCTAGGAACTGGTTAGTAGTTTAAACTTTATGTGATTTTCCACTTTTAACCTTTTATTTTTTGTTTTTTTAATAGAAAGTGGGTAATAAATTGAAAAATTAGAGTAATTATTAAGGGTAATAAAGGAAAAAAAGTTATGTACAAAAAAGTAGTTAGAAAACAGTTAAAAAATGGTGTTTTCTTTATAATAACTAGCGTGCCGACCAGTGCCTGTCGTCCCGCATTCTCATTTTCGTGTTTTTGTCGTAAAGAGTTGTTTATAGTAAAATGGTGTTTTTGATGTTAATATATTAGTTGAGTATTTAAATCGCCTTGATGTGGGTCGCCTTGATTGAATGTTTTAAGAAGTAATTTAAGGATTTTATTATAGGTTCAAGACACCCCTCACTTTAACATCAATTGAAATTTTAAAAGCTTCAAAATTAACATGAAGATCATCTTACCTCACATAAATCAAACAATTTTGGGGCAATAATGGATTGGATACTATCAAATCTAGTGCAATGTATTTAATCTCAAAATTAAAACTAATACAACAATTGTGTTTGAGAATCAATATAATTAAGTATAATATAGAGAAAGAAAGCATTAGTGGAGGTGGGAGATCTGAATCATCATAAGGAAAATATCGGTTACTTGATGGGATAAGTGGTTATTGTTATTAAAGGCCTGATTCCTACTATTTGTCTGAGTTACTCCGTCTCATTCTTTATTCCTTCACTGAATCCCTAAGAAACCGTTAAGCAAATAAAGATGAAACCTCACTTGCAAGTATTAAAAAAAATTTAATATTTGAAGAATTCATAAAAGCAGCAATAATTCTCAAAATAAGCATATAAGATAAAGCATAACATAAATCATAAAAGCAGCAATAATTCTCAAAATAATAAAGAGAAAGAGGAGTGTGGCAGAAACAAATAATAAAATTACCTCAGACAATTGCATCCATTTAAAATGACACTCTTTTTGCTTGCATCCTTCTAATTACTTCATTTGTGCAAAATTGCTTTTCAAAAAACCTTTTCCATAATTTATCTGTCATAGGACTGAGACTGCTTCCCTGCAAAGCACATCCAGCAAAGTAGTAAATAATCATTAGCAAAATCAATTCAGTTTCACATTACCATCTTGCATGTTCCACTATAGTTGCAATTATGGTGATGAGGACCAATTATGATCAATAGTAGCAATAATTCTCATCATTCAGAAGCTCTTGCGTTTACATGGTGCATGGAAATTGCTAGGGGCTGGTGTTTTCTCAACATACAAATGGAGACTGATTGCCTTCATTATAAACAATATGGAAGAAGAATATCAACCACTAAGTAAATAAAAATAACTACTGGCTAGCACTTTAAATAAAACTAATATCTATTGCTCACTTCAAAGTAACAGGAATTTCTTAAAAACAAATGCATTGAATGTGGAGAATACAATTACTTATAGGAATGCTAGGATCAAGTTTCTTGAATCCATCTCTGCCAGAATTTTGAATCACAGAGTCCAAGATAAGATGTCAGGAAAAGACCTGTGTTGGGACTCCCTCGTCACCTGTGTTGGGACTTCCTTGTCTGCATATCGATCTGTCTTTTGTGGGTTTCTATGGGAATGGTTATTTGGTGGCAAGATGGCTATATAAACTGCAATTGTTACTGCAGTTTTTTTTTTTACAAACCAATGGACATGAAAAGAAGCAAAGTAGTTATAATAGAACAATTAACCAATGAGCATCTAAAGAAACATAGCAGTTATAGTTGAGGGTAAAATTGGTAAACCCAAATTATGTACACATTTTTTAGTTATTTTAGTTTTAAAACAGTTAAAAAACAAGGTTTTCTTTATATAATAATATCTATTTAAAAAAGTCAAATTTTTTTATGTTGATCTCTTAAATTTAATTTTATAACTAACCACGATTATACTTCCTAAAAATTAGGAACAAAACATCAAAATCATTTATTTGTTAAAAAACTTGAAGGAAAATAAAAGTTTGAGTAACGAAGTTGTTTTTGTTTTTTTTACTTGAAAGAAGATTGGGAAAAATAAAATGGGGGGAAGAAGATTATAGAGTTGAGCATAGAGAACCAGAGTAGGAGAAACAGAGTGGGAAGAGGAAATAACATAATCTTCTCTAATTCCTTTTAAAACAGTAAAGAATAGGAGAAACCAACATATGTGAAAAGAAGAAGGACTATAATATGGCTATGGATTATGATGCGACTACCATGTTGAAAACTGGCACCAACATCAAGCACTAAATTGAAAACTTGATCATATTGTATTTTGTTGAACAAAATTTTCCCTTTGACACGGTTTTGCACTTGATGGTGTTGTTCCTGATTATACAGTTTTCGATATTTAATGGTATGGTCTTATTCTCAGTTTTAGAAGCAGTTATCCCCGTAGCAGTTTTTTAGAAACCACCCACTAACTTTTCTAGGAACTGGTTAGTAGTTTAAACTTTATGTGATTTTCCACTTTTAACCTTTTATTTTTTGTTTTTTTAATAGAAAGTGGGTAATAAATTGAAAAATTAGAGTAATTATTAAGGGTAATAAAGGAAAAAAAGTTATGTACAAAAAAGTAGTTAGAAAACAGTTAAAAAATGGTGTTTTCTTTATAATAATTAGAGTGCCGACAGGCACTCCCGTGCCTGTCGTCCCGCATTCTCATTTTCGTGTTTTTGTCGTAAAGAGTTGTTTATAGTAAAATGGTGTTTTTGATGTTAATATATCAGTTGAGTATTTAAATCGCCTTGATGTGGGTCGCCTTGATTGAATGTTTTAAGAAGTAATTTAAGGATTTTATTATAGGTTCAAGACACCCCTCACTTTAACATCAATTGAAATTTTAAAAGCTTCAAAATTAACATGAAGATCATCTTACCTCACATAATTCAAACAATTTTGGGGCAATAATGGATTGGATACTATCAAATCTAGTGCAATGTATTTAATCTCAAAATTAAAACTAATACAACAATTGTGTTTGAGAATCAATATAATTAAGTATAATATAGAGAAAGAAAGCATTAGTGGAGGTGGGAGATCTGAATCATCATAAGGAAAATATCGGTTACTTGATGGGATAAGTGGTTATTGTTATTAATGGCCTGATTCCTACTATTTGTCTGAGTTACTCCGCCTCATTCTTTATTTCTTCACTGAATCCCTAAGAAACCGTTAAGCAAATAAAGATGAAACCTCTCTTGCAAGTATTAAAAAAACTTAATATTTGAAGAATTCATAAAAGCAGCAATAATTCTCAAAATAAGCATATAAGATAAAACATAACATAAATCATAAAAGCAACAATAATTCTCAAAATAATAAAGAGAAAGAGGAGTGTGGCAGAAACAAATAATAAAATTACCTCAGACAATTGCATCCATTTAAAATGACACTCTTTTTGCTTGCATCCTTCTAATTACTTCATTTGTGCAAAATTGCTTTTCAAAAGGGTTTTAATTTTTTAACCCTCAAATTTAATCACTTGACCCCCTTTTTTTGCCAAAATCTGAAATTGCCCTTTTTTTTCTGGGTTTATAACACACGCTGGGATCTGAGCGAGAATTACAAAAACGGAAAAAAAATACAGCTCGCTGAGGGGCCAGCGAGCTTTGTATTTTACATAGTTCGCTGACCCATCAACGAGTTTTTTTTTTCTTTTTTGCCTTCTCGCTGCAGGGTCAGCGAGTATGTTATTTTATACAGCTCGCTGACCCATCAGCGAGCTTTATTTTTTTTTTCCTTTTTTGCCTTCTCGCTGCAGGGTCAGCGAGTATGTTATTTTGCACAGCTCGCTGACCCATCGGCGAACTTTATTTTTTTTTATTTTTTATCCTTATCGCTGCAGGGGCAGCGAGATTGTTAATAAAGCTTTTATTCTTCTCCTTTATCTTAGCCTCGTCATACAGTGTCACTACACCAATTTTCACACAATCCAAGCTGCTCACTCACTCACAATTCAACTGATAACTTTGATTATTCTGTGAGCAAAGATGACCATATGTGGAATTGTGGTGAGGGGACTAATGGTTCTGTTCATAGCAGGTTCAAGCCCATAGGAGATGGTGGTGTTGCTTTCTCCAATCATGGTTGTGGTGGTGGTTTTAGTTCCTTTATGCAAGGTAATGGTAGTCAGTATAATAAAACTACTAGTTCAGATAATCATTCATTTTTCCCTTCTGAATTGCCTGCTAGGCCAAGGTTTGAAACTCAGTCTGGTGAATCTAGGGGAAAGAATTCTGAGAACATGAGAGTGTTGGAAGGTTTAGATGGTGGGAAGGTAAGGAAGGTTTCTAGGCCAGAGAGAATAATTAGAGAGATTGTTTATGAGTCTATACCTGCTATGGCTTTGATAATTCAGGAGTTTATTTTTATTAACAATCTCGCTGCCCCTGCAGCGAGAAGGATAAAAAAAAATAAAATAAAGTTCGCTGATGGGTCAGCGAGCTGTGCAAAATAACATACTCGCTGACCCTGCAGCGAGAAGGCAAAAAAGGAAAAAAAACAATAAAGCTTGCTGATGGGTCAGCGAGCTATGTAAAATAACATACTCGCTGACCCTGCAGCGAGAAGGCAAAAAAGGAAAAAAAAAAACTCGTTGATGGGTCAGCGAACTATGTAAAATATAAAGCTCGCTGACCCCTTAGCGAGCTGTATTTTTTTTTTCCGTTTTTGTAATTCTCGCTCACATCCCAACAAGTGTGTTATAAACCCAGAAAAAAAAGGGCAATTTCGGATTTTGGCAAAAAAAGGGGGTCAAGTGATTAAATTGGGGGGTTAAAAAATTAAAACCCTTTCAAAAAACCTTTTCCATAATTTATCTGTCATAGGACTGAGACTGCTTCCCTGCAAAGCACATCAAGCAAAGTAGTAAATAATCATTAGCAAAATCAATTCAGTTTCACATTACCATCTTGCATGTTCCACTATAGTTGCAATTATGGTGATGAGGACCAATTATGATCAATAGTAGCAATAATTCTCATCATTCAGAAGCTCTTGCGTTTACATGGTGCATGGAAATTGCTAGGGGCTGGTGTTTTCTCAACATACAAATGGAGACTGATTGCCTTCATTATAAACAATATGGAAGAAGAATATCAACCACTAAGTAAATAAAAATAACTACTGGCTAGCACTTTAAATAAAACTAATATCTATTGCTCACTTCAAAGTAACAGGAATTTCTTAAAAACAAATGCATTGAATGTGGAGAATACAATTACTTATAAGAATGCTAGGATCAAGTTTCTTGAATCCATCTCTGCCAGAATTTTGAATCACAGAGTCCAAGATAAGATGTCAGGAAAAGACCTGTGTTGGGACTGATTGAGGTCTAATATGTGATGTTTTTGTACCTTTTTTGCCTTCCTTTTACATAGTAAGTGGCTTGTTTCTTGAGTAAATTGGAATAAAACAATGAAATTTTGTTTTTATAAGATTTCTAGAACCTTTTGATGTGTTTGGTTTGTTTTCAGGTATTTAAGCTCTTAAAACAATGATTTTTGCAAAGGAATGAAGAATGAGAGTTTGGTACTTGATTTGGGAAGAAAAAGAGGAAAAAAAATGAAGAAAAGTTGACCGTCGTGCGCCCAAGCGCAGGTCATCACGCCCAGGCACAGGAGTTTCACGCCTGGGCGCGCAAAATGCGAGAAAGTGACACTGTTCGCTGTTTTGATCATAACTTGAGCTATGCTTATCCAAATGAGGCGATCTATATATCATTTTAAAGCTAAGGAAAATATCTACAACTTTTCCAGAAATAGCCTTGCTCAAATACGTCCATCTTGGGGGTCAAAATCAGTGCCGAAGTTGCTGCCAGACACAAATACGGGATTTTAGAAGGATTTTAATGATAAATTCTATTTGTAGATAAGATTCTTAAAGATTAGTTTATTCTAATAGGATCTTATCATATTATATTCAGATTTAGGATTAATTTTATCTTATCACATTAGATTGGAAATTAGGTTAGTTTTTATCGATATAATAATAGGATTGGAGAGAAAGGAGAGACACTCATACAACTCCATAGAATAATAGTATATTAGGATTTGAGACTTGGAGAAGGAACAAGGATTGAAGGTTTTTGTGAAGAACACGAAGTTAGCGCAAGGATTCATGGTAATTATTTTTATCATATTTATTGTGTTTTCTCTTGTAAGTATGAACTAATTCCATCCTTGGGATGTAGGAGTAGATGTATGGAACCTTTTCAATATTTCCAGTAATAAATTAATTTTGTTTTCCGTTATTGAATTCTGTGTTTAATTATTCTTATTTGTTTTTCATGAAAGAAGTTGTTTCATGACTTTTGAAAATCCTTTATGAATAGACATATGAATTTAGGATTTAGTCATTTAATCAAACAGTTCAATTGCATAGGCACAGACATGTTTTCTATGAATTGGGTAATTTTATAAAAAGAAGTTTTGACTGAACTTAATTAATATAAGGGTTAGGTTTTTAAGGCTCTCTTGAGACATCATTGGGAGATTAATATCTAAAATACGGAGACGTGCTAAGACATTAGGCGTTTTCTACCTTTGCAAAACAAATTCAGAATCAAGGAAAACAAATCAATTTGTTATAGAATATTTAGGAACCTGCATCGAAACTACATCCTGCTTTTTCCCCTTGTCAAAGAGTCATTTATTTTAATTTCTGTTTTTATTTACAAATTCATAAATTATTTGTCTCGTTCACTAAGTAATATTAATTAGGTGGAATTAATTAAACAGTCACTCCCTTGGGTACGATACTCGGACTTCATTGTCTATATTACTTGTACGATCTGGTACACTTGCCAGAGTCCCAACAGGGACTCCCTCGTCACCTGTGTTGGGACTTCCTTGTCTGCATATCGATCTGTCTTTTGTGGGTTTCTATGGGAATGGTTATTTGGTGGCAAGATGGCTATATAAACTGCAATTGTTACTGCAGTTTTTTTTTTTTACAAACCAATGGACATGAAAAGAAGCAAAGCAGTTATAATAGAACAATTAACCAATGAGCATCTAAAGAAACATAGCAGTTATAGTTGAGGGTAAAATTGGTAAACCCAAATTATGTACACATTTTTTAGTTATTTTAGTTTTAAAACAGTTAAAAAACAAGGTTTTCTTTATATAATAGTATCTATTTAAAAAAGTCAAATTTTTTTATGTTGATCTCTTAAATTTAATTTTATAACTAACCACGATTATACTTCCTAAAAATTAGGAACAAAACATCAAAATCATTTATTTGTTAAAAAACTTGAAGGAAAATAAAAGTTTGAGTAACGAAGTTGTTTTTGTTTTTTTTTTTACTTGAAAGAAGATTGGGAAAAATAAAATGGGGGGAAGAAGATTATAGAGTTGAGCATAGAGAACCAGAGTAGGAGAAACAGAGTGGGAAGAGGAAATAACATAATCTTCTCTAATTCCTTTTAAAACAGTAAAGAATAGGAGAAACCAACATATGTGAAAAGAAGAAGGACTATAATATGGCTATGGATTATGATGCGACTACCATGTTGAAAACTGGCACCAACATCAAGCATTAAATTGAAAACTTGATCATATTGTATTTTGTTGAACAAAATTTTCTCTTTGACACGGTTTTGCACTTGATGGTGTTGTTCCTGATTATACAGTTTTCGATATTTAATGGTATGGTCTTATTCTCAGTTTTAGAAGCAGTTATCCCCGTAGCAGTTTTTTAGAAACCACCCACTAACTTTTCTAGGAACTGGTTAGTAGTTTAAACTTTATGTGATTTTCCACTTTTAACCTTTTATTTTTTGTTTTTTTAATAGAAAGTGGGTAATAAATTGAAAAATTAGAGTAATTATTAAGGGTAATAAAGGAAAAAAAGTTATGTACAAAAAAGTAGTTAGAAAACAGTTAAAAAATGGTGTTTTCTTTATAATAACTAGCGTGCCGACAAGCACTCCCGTGCCTGTCGTCTCGCATTCTCATTTTCGTGTTTTTGTCGTAAACAGTTGTTTATAGTAAAATGGTGTTTTTGATGTTAATATATCAGTTGAGTATTTAAATCGCCTTGATGTGGGTCGCCTTGATTGAATGTTTTAAGAAGTAATTTAAGGATTTTATTATAGGTTCAAGACACCCCTCACTTTAACATCAATTGAAATTTTAAAAGCTTCAAAATTAACATGAAGATCATCTTACCTCACATAATTCAAACAATTTTGGGGCAATAATGGATTGGATACTATCAAATCTAGTGCAATGTATTTAATCTCAAAATTAAAACTAATACAACAATTGTGTTTGAGAATCAATATAATTAAGTATAATATAGAGAAAGAAAGCATTAGTGGAGGTGGGAGATCTGAATCATCATAAGGAAAATATCGGTTACTTGATGGGATAAGTGGTTATTGTTATTAATGGCCTGATTCCTACTATTTGTCTGAGTTACTCCGTCTCATTCTTTATTCCTTCACTGAATCCCTAAGAAACCGTTAAGCAAATAAAGATGAAACCTCTCTTGCAAGTATTAAAAAAAACTTAATATTTGAAGAATTCATAAAAGCAGCAATAATTCTCAAAATAAGCATATAAGATAAAGCATAACATGAATCATAAAAGCAGCAATAATTCTCAAAATAATAAAGAGAAAGAGGAGTGTGGCAGAAACAAATAATAAAATTACCTCAGACAATTGCATCCATTTAAAATGACACTCTTTTTGCTTGCATCCTTCTAATTACTTCATTTGTGCAAAATTGCTTTTCAAAAAACCTTTTCCATAATTTATCTGTCATAGGACTGAGACTGCTTCCCTGCAAAGCACATCAAGCAAAGTAGTAAATAATCATTAGCAAAATCAATTCAGTTTCACATTACCATCTTGCATGTTCCACTATAGTTGCAATTATGGTGATGAGGACCAATTATGATCAATAGTAGCAATAATTCTCATCATTCAGAAGCTCTTGCGTTTACATGGTGCATGGAAATTGCTAGGGGCTGGTGTTTTCTCAACATACAAATGGAGACTGATTGCCTTCATTATAAACAATATGGAAGAATAATATCAACCACTAAGTAAATAAAAATAACTACTGGCTAGCACTTTAAATAAAACTAATATCTATTGCTCACTTCAAAGTAACAGGAATTTCTTAAAAACAAATGCATTGAATGTGGAGAATACAATTACTTATAGGAATGCTAGGATCAAGTTTCTTGAATCCATCTCTGCCAGAATTTTGAATCACAGAGTCCAAGATAAGATGTCAGGAAAAGACCTGTGTTGGGACTCCCTCGTCACCTGTGTTGGGACTTCCTTGTCTGCATATCGATCTGTCTTTTGTGGGTTTCTATGGGAATGGTTATTTGGTGGCAAGATGGCTATATAAACTGCAATTGTTACTACAGTTTTTTTTTTTACAAACCAATGGACATGAAAAGAAGCAAAGCAGTTATAACAGAACAATTAACCAATGAGCATCTAAAGAAACATAGCAGTTATAGTTGAGGGTAAAATTGGTAAACCCAAATTATGTACACATTTTTTAGTTATTTTAGTTTTAAAACAGTTAAAAAACAAGGTTTTCTTTATATAATAGTATAAATAGTATAGATAATAGATATTTTTAAAAATTTTAATAACATTAATTATTTTTTTACAAATATATATATTTAATTAATATTTTTTAGAGTTTTAATAATAACTATAAAAACAATTTTGAAAAAATATATAAAATATGATTAATTTTAATATCACTTACATTATTGATTAATTTCTTTAATTTATGTAAAATTCCATAATTAGTACTACTTAACTTAAAGAAAAAAGGTAGTATTAAATTTGAATTTTAAAAAAGTTTGGCCCGGATTCAGATTGTCTGACTTCGGATAAATAGTGCAATCGAAAATTCAAGGATCCAAATCTTTTGAATTTTATTTTTTATTTTAATTTTATCACAATATTAACAAAATTTATAGCTAAGATTTCATCCGGTCACAATTATGACAGCAGAATCCACACGCGTTTGGCCCTCCATCCCCACACTGATAGTTACATTGACCCTTTTGGTTCCCCATGCATCATTTCTTTTCATCATTCATTCAAAAGGCTATCCTATATGTTCATCATTTCTTGCCTTGTTAGCCTCCAACTGTAAGCCATAAAGAGAGAATGCTAGATCATACCCCCACCCAACCAGGCTACAAATTAAATTGCAGCCCGTGTGTATGTATATATTCTCATAAAATGAAGTCTAAATTACTAAATTGCTTATTTGATACTTTATATTATTTTTCATTGTCAAATTGGTTTTTAACTTTTTTTTGGTATAATATTAGTTCTTTTTTTTTATCAAATTGGTCTTTAAATCATTGTTTGTCTTATATGTCAATATTTTATCGGTCCATATAGATATCGTTGGAAAGAGAAATGACATGTGTGTGTATCATATTGGTTTACGTATGATGAAGAGTGAATTAGAAACCAAATTAATAGTGAAAAGAAATGTGAAGGACTAATATAATTAAAAAAATATATAAGAGAACAATTTGATAAAAAAAATAATTAAAATTAAAATATAAATTCTCATTTTGACTCTTTGACTTTGCATGCAGTTTTAAAATGAGTTGATATATAAAAGTAACGAATTATAATTGAAAAAAAATGGTTAGGAAATTGAGTAAGTATGATCTCATTTTTGTTTCTCATATCATAGGACTACTTAGTCTACTACTCCTCTCTTGTATTTTATTTTATGTTTGGATTAAAAAGCTGTGCCTGATATATAGTGTATACTATATAATAAGTTTCATGCTAAACTCTGATGTTTGTCTGGATTATGTCTCATTAATAAGACTTCCATGACTTTCTTTGCTTGATCATTTGATTGGACAGATATTTCATTGCACATTCAAGCTCCTAATTATTGAGTTAGAAATCTAACAATGACATTGTAAGTTTGTAACAAGGATTGTACGCAGCCACTAGTTCTTTTGCTTCTTTTTTATCTTGAAATTCTCCACGGATCCGCCATTAACGTGACAATGTTTTAATTTATTGATAATGTCACATCTTGGATATTCCATTCGTTCAATATATGCTTTAAGAATTTTATATTATACTCCCATTGGTCCTATATATAAGGCATACTTAACCTTATTCCCCGGATTAAGGAAAGTAGTTAGTTTTATGAATTTTATGAGAATGTATTGTAACATTACAATTGTACCCATCCACTTTATTTGGAAAGTTCATATTCATTAATGAATAAAAAATATAGTTAGTCAAAACATTTAATAAGGGCAAAAAAAGAGAAAAAACAATTAATGATGCATAAGAAATATAAAGTGTCCTATATATAAGACCAAAGATTTCTTCTAGAAGGTGTCCTATATATAGGACTAGAGGGAGTACCAATTAAGAAAATATGTTAATACTTCAATTTTTAATAGAAGAATAGGACAATTTTATTATATTATTCTCACATTACATTAATTATCATATATTTCAAGATATTTAAAATTGAAAAAATTTAATTAATGTATATGCAATTAAATTTTTAAAGTGATAAATAATTAAAAAAAATTGAAAAATACTAAATTGACAAATACATTAAAACGGGAAATACGGTTAATGATCTCCATTTGCTTGCTTTTCAATCTCAAGCTCTAATCAACCTATGCTAATTCAAATTACATGAACTTGTTGATGTCACATCTTAATGATTAAGCGTAGTGGTGTCTCTACCCAAGTTATCAAATTTCCGAGTACAGATTTCAACGAGCTCTTGAAATTAAATAGAAGGCTTATTTAATATTTTAGTCCCTAAATTTAAGTGTTTTTTTAAATTGGTCCTTAAATTTTTTTTATGCTTTGAATTTCTGAACTTTGTTTAATTTTTGAAAATGATTATTTGTACTTTTTATAAATCAATAGCAAAATGATCCTAAACTGTACAATAATTTTTTAAGTGAAGTATCACTTTGGTCCCTCATATTTTTTAGAAGGCTGGGAAGATCCTTGTTTGGTAGACTCTATTTTAGTTTGGGACGATCTTTCCGGTTTAGGAATGAACCATGGAATTAAGTCACTCGGCTAAGAAAATAACTAACTTAAGGCATTGAAAGACGTGAACCAAATCATTTAAGAGTCCACGTATTGGCTTCGATTCTGGCTGAAGCGGGATGACACTCTATTACGTATATAGACAGAAGAGGGCCTAGCTGACTTGACCCAGAGCAAGACACTTTAGTCCTTCAAAATATGGAAATTCACTTTTAGTTCCTGAAGATTTTTGTATAGGACACTTAAGTCCTCAATTGGCGGAATAGACGGAGGGACTTAAGTGTCCTATTAAAAAAAATTTCAGAGTCTTAAGTGTCCCATAAAAAAATCTTCAAGGACTAAAAGTGAATTTTCATATTTTGAACGACTAAAGTATCACATAAAAAACATGAGGCATCAAAATTGTACTTAATGTTGATAATATGTTAAACCTAAAATCACAGTAAAAATTTGTTCAATTAAAATATAAATATGATTAGGAGACTAATGATTTTGAATCACACAATAATTTCTAGTAGTGTTGATAACATGCTAAACCCAAAATCACGGCTAAAATCTGATCAATCAATCCATCTATATAATGAAGGACATTTATGTTTTATTTATGCACTCCAAATAAAAAAAGTTTCCAAAAGCAAAAAGCTAAGAACAATAGAGAAAATTAGATAAGACAAACAAACACTCCGAACTGTACAAACAGAGGAAAAAAAAAGGTATTGGAAGAAGTTGAAAAGAAAACAAGCAAAATCTAGGAGATGATTTTCCTTTTCATAGCTTCTAATTAACTAGCTAAAAAATCAACAAGAACCAATTATTAATTAAGAAGGATGTAAAATAATATACAGCAGCAGGAGTAGTAGTATCACATAGGTCCATTGGAAATTGCTGCTCCTCTCTTGATGTTATCCATGTTGGTAGTTTCATAGACAGGTAGACCACTTGAACAGTAACCCAAGTCATAGTTTTGCAACTCAAACAGATCAGAACTTGAATCACTCTCAGCTCCTTCATCAACCTCATTCAACTTTCTCATTCCCTTTTCTTCTCCTGAGTTTTTGTCCAACCACATCAAATCTTTCTCAACTAACTCACTCCCCCAGTTCTTTTGTTTCTCTGATAAAAGATTACTGCTACCATGTTTGCCATAATAATTATCATCCAACAACAAACCAGGCTCTCTCTTTAACTCATTTTGCAAAGTGGTTGGTTTCACAGTTCCATTATTATTGTGCTTTGATGACAAGGACACCACTGCTGCATGCTTATTATGATGATCTGATGAGAAGGTTCTGAATTCTTTGCAGCTTTTTGTAGGGGTTTGAACATGATGAGGAGGGGTTCTAAACCCTGAACTGAAAGAAGAGTATAAAGACTTTGCTTCTGCATTATTTGTTGAGCTTCTGAAATGGCTAATGCTGCTCCTCCTCCTTCTCCTCCCACCAGGGCTCTCATCCTCATCCTTCATAGACTGTGAGCTTGACTTTGATTTCTTCTTCTTGGATGCTGATTGGCTGAAAAGGGAGTTCAAGAAGCTTGCAAGTCTGCCACCTGGTGAACTAGGCTGCTTGTGTTTCTTCTCTTTTAGTACTACTTGCTTTTCTATGCCATGGAATTGTTGAGGGAGCAAGCTTCTCATTGGCATGTCTAAGCTGATTCTGCCTCTATGTGCATGCCTTTCTTCTCTCATCATCCTCTGGCTTAAAGTAGTGTTTGCATTGTAGCTTACAGCTTCATTGTAACCTGAGAAGTATCTTGCTGCTTCAAACACATCAAGCTCACCAGAATCATTTCTTCTGTGGAAGGACTTCTTGTGATTCATTTCTGGGTCTATTAACCCTGCTAAGGACATGGTGCACTTAGATAGATGTTGAATGTGTTTAGGAGAATGAAGTATGGTGGATAGGAATATTTTAACAGTAGAGGGAGGGGGGGCTATTTTAGGGATGCAAAGAGAGATCAAAGAGGTTTGAAATGATTGGTGTAGTGGGAGGATCAGTTTAGAATAATCAATGACCAACCTAGCCATGATTTTATATGATGAGGGAGCTTTGGAGGCTTATGTGTGAGGCCCACTTGATTGATGTGAATATGTGCATGAGTGATAGTGGAAGAGGGGGGAGTGGGGTTATAAGTGGGAAGCAATGCTTTTTAATTTTTATCCTTCTGATGCTGTGAAAAAAATGAAGTTTGTGTTGGGGATTGTGGGGAGCAAAGAGCAGTGTTTCCTTGGATTCTATACGCTTCTATTGCTTTGAGTGGGAATTAGTTGTTGTTGGCTATGGATATATATGCCATGGCCATGACCATGACCATATATTTACTGTCTAACCTTATGAATTTATATCATTACAGAGATGGGCAATAATTATCATACAGATCCCACCATGGCACTATCATTTTGAGAGCTTCAAAGTCACTCTATAACAAATTAAAAGTAATTGCTTGGTAAGTAATTTCTTTTGACTATGATAGATTTACTATGGCCCATTAATATCTCAGTGCCTCCTCTTTAGGTAGTTTTAATAACAATGACTTTTTCTTCATAGTAAGGCTATTAGTGGTTAATATTTCAATTTCCAACCACTGGCAGGTTCAAATAATGATAGCAGAGGTAATTGAGGTCAGTTAAGCACATAACAAATGTCTTGTAAAATTTAAATATTTCAGTGTTAAAAAAATTTTCATTACCGTCATCATCATATGATGGTAATATATAATGAAGTCCCACCAGAGGAGCAACGAATAATGGTGGATTGGCTTTTTCTGGTGCAAATACCTTTATAAACTAGACATGCATATTTAGTACTCCCTCCGGTCCTATTTATAAGACATACTTAACCATATCACACGGACCAAGGAAGTTGGTTAGTTTCATGAATTCTATGAGAATATATTGTAACATTACAATTTTATCCTCTCAACTTTTTTTGAAAAATTCACACTCATTAATGAACAACAAAAAACACATCATAGTCAAAGCATTTAATAAGGGCAAAAAAGAGAAAAAGCAATCAATGATGCATAGAAAATATAAAAAGTCTTATAATTAGGACCAAAGAAACCTTCTAGAATATGTCCTATAATAAGGACCGGAGGGAGTATAAACAACTTTAATTTTCAGATTATGTTATTTCTACATCAAGCTCTTGACATTGTATTTATTTATATCTCTATCTGTCTCTCCCCCGTTTTAATTTTTTTTCTTTGTATACGCATATTTCAATATATATATATATATATATATATATATATATATATATAAATAAAAGAGAAAGAAAGATACTGTTATTTTAATTAATGTTGTATAAAAATCATTTTTTTTTTAGATATCGGAATGAAGTTATTGACACTCCTGATTGATCAGTCATAATTTTGTAAACTAAAAATAAAAACTATGTTTGATTAACAAAGAGTATGAATAGTTGATTTTTTATATACATGTAATATTATTGAAATATTAATATGCTAGATTCTTTCAATATCTTTTCACTTTTTATTTGACACCATCTTTCACCAAAGATGTGTTTCTGAACGATTAAAGATATCCTTAACCAGGTTTTTGGACGTGTAATCAAACACAACGTGGGTGGCAAACAAAAAATATGATGGTAAAGAAACCACCAACTTATGTACGTTAGTCAGTAGATCATTAGGCCCATTGATTATTAAGTCCAATGCCAATATTTAGGTGTTGAAGTAGAGTGGTCACAACTCACTAATTAACTAGTAGTACACATTTTGCGTGTGGCCACAAACACTAAAGTACCTGTTACATTGCACTTGAACTAAAAGAGACACAACAGTGGATATCCATTAAAGCCATAAGTGGGATTGTATGTGGGCTACCAAAAACTGTTGCATGTAAACGTTTACATAGTCAAGGCCAATTAAGGGAGTGTGACCATGACAGTTCCACTAATAAGTTCAAGACTAGTCAATTTTTTAATGCTTGATTATAAGTATAGGAAGTTATTGGTCCCCCTTTCTCTGTATAGCTACCACAATTGTGTAATTCACCAACAAAAGTCATTTACAATATCAGCAGCAAGATTTGGAAAAATACTAATGATGCTGCCACTTGTTATAGCAAGGTCCTTGCCTACCACAAGTTCTGACGTAGAAAAAACACATTTTTTGTCACAAACACTTTATGTTAAGTTAAATCATACTAAGGCTTGTTGGAAATATGAATGGTTCTGAAATTTTTAGGCATTGGACCATGATAGATCAGGGTAAGTAACTATCACCATCCTTGACAAGTTTACTTCAAATCTGGTATTTGCGCCACAATTATAGAATAAGACTTATAGAAAGGACACCCAACTAAAGCATATAAACTTCAAAATTTCATATCTACCCAAAATTGTATACATTGTATGCTTCTTATTGCTTGCATTTTGAAATGTGTTTGGTTAAATTCTTTGCTATAGGTTGCAAGAGCATGAGGCCAAAGTTAATAGGAAAGTGATAGGGTTACGAGTGTTGTTGGAATAATGGCATTCTCATGAAAAATTCTTGTCTCACATTGCTTATTCATAGTTAATCCTTACCTTTTATATTTTGTCATTCTTTTCACACTAGAAAATACTTAGTTGGGTTATTTGTAGTGATCATATTTAGTCTAACACTCACAGTCCTGCATAGTATGTTGCCACCGTTCGGGCGAGCGGTGCATGGTCTTTTTGGAAAGTCATTGGCCATATATATTTTTACACGGTTTTTAGTGCATAAGTTGCAAATTTATAGTGCCATAAATTAGTAGTTTGTGGGTTAATGGTTGGAATGTTTTTCTGAGTTAAATGATATATAATGAGTCATAAGTTTATGATTGTTGCAATGGTTATGGTTGTGTCTAAGAAACACAAAAATGGAAATCCTTCTTCTCCCCATTATTTTTGAGCAATCCTTCTTCTTTATAAGATTTCAAGTTCTCGGTCTCGAGTGTACGGGGTTCGTGAACTGCTGTGCTAACCTTGAGAGGAGCAAGACCGACGATATAGTTGCACCACACCTATCCGACAATCTTGCTTTTAACACAATATTACTTTCTACGACACAGTTATTATCAACATTCTTTTCTAAAACAAGCATGGGTACTCAGTTTATTTAGATATGTGACAATCATTCCTAAAATTACTATTACGAAATTTTCTTTCAAGTGAATTTAGTCCAAGATATATGGAATGGTAAATTCGACATACAATATACAAGGTTAAGGAGTGAATCCGATAACTATGAGACTCGGGTTCTTATCCAAAAAAAAAAAACTATGAGACTCAGGTTAGTGTGCAGATTTTGTAACTCTATTATTGGTTAATATCAATGCAAGCCCACAAAATACATGGGGAAAAAAATCAAGGTTCAATCGACCGGATTAATATCCTGTGCCTCAAATCTGAGTTCCATGAATGGCCTACATCAATAAAAAACATGAATCTAATTGGACAGTGGCCACAAATATATGGACTAATCAGGGTTGAAGGATCAAATCCAATTCCAGTGGCAGTGCAACATGTAAGATAATGTTGTATCATCTTCATCCTCATCTTGAACAGAAAATTTTCACTATAATCTTGGAAGATACGCATGTGTTGTTGCTTTCTTTTAACACACACCATGCATTCTTAAAGTGGTGTTTAATGGACATGGTTGCCCCAAGAGTCCCATCCTTTTTTAGCTATATTATGTTTGATTTAATGTGACCTTTTCACAAAAACCACATTGAATTGGATCACAAATTCATCATTGAAACTTTTATATTTAATGAAGTGTTGAGTTTATTAGGTTGTCTTTGAGATTTATTGTAGTATACCCAGAGAAAGTCCTGATTTAAATGTTATCAAGGCTTTTTTTAAGACTTACATCACTGATCCAACAATATGTGAACTCTGCTTTCTTTAGGCCCATGAAGGGCATGAAGTGCTATACAAAGGTCCATTTGGTGTCCCTACCAGGCTCAACATTGCTATTGGCTGAAGGGACAATGTGGGACTCAAGAAACATGAACTAATCTTCAACCTTAGCTCAAAGTGCAATACCAACCTGATTAATGGCTAGTAATCTCCAATGGGATGTCACCAATATCTTCAATTATAAGTGAATAAGAAGATAAGATAAGGAAATAAAAGAGGTTTGCAAGTTTGGGTACACGACAATGTGCAAGGAACCTGAAACTTAACAATCTGACATAAATCTAAACCAAAGAGAACTGTACAAATGGGTCTCATACATTTGGATTTTGCATAAACAATGTTCTTAGACATAATTTTTTTTCAACTTTAAGATATATTCAGTGAACGTGGCCATGCTAGGTTCACCTGTAGTGCTTTCTCACACATGGTAAAGAAGGCCCTTTATCTTTAAGTCATTGCTTCAACTTACAAAAAGTTAGGCATAAATAAATTTAGAATTATGTTTCTTGTAGAACATTTTGTTTTTGCTTTAATTTTGATAAGGTATTTTTGATATGCATGTATGTAGTATAAAAAATAAAAAGGAAATAAGAGATAGCAGAGATGTATGTTTTTCTTTTCGTTGCAAAAGAAGTTATCAAATTATTGTTGTACAAATAACATAATTCATAAATTTTTTTATATGATTACCTGGCATGTCTCTCTTTTGCCTTATTGATCTTGCAGGATTACATTTCCAATTCAGAGAGTACTTCTCTTCTTTGAGAAGTATCTGTATGTTTTGAGCAATCTAAGACAGATAAGCATAAAGGTTTTGTCTGCTTAAAGCAGTGGCCTTTTTTTTTTTTTTTTGGTGAACTAAAGCAGTGGCCTTTTTTTTTTTTTTTTTTTGGTGAACTAAAGCAGTGGCCTTAACTCAGAAGAAGTAAGAACAATGTCACTAAAGCTTAATGGCTGTTTTTTCGGGAATTTCTTTTTTGACCCACCCTATTACTTAGTTAACCCTCTTTTTTTTTTAAGTCTCTATTAACCTTACAATAATATAAACTACCCAAAATACCCTTCCTTCTCTTGTATATAGAAACTTATATTTTTTTCTATACTCTACAACAACCTCTTCCAATATTCATCAACTCAAAACTTGTTTTCTCTTCCACTTTCTTCACTTGCAATTAATTAATAAACATTCATTAAGAGGTAATTCTATGATCATAAACTTGATTCATTATGCTTATTTTTGTATCATTATGGGTTTGAAGTGGTTAATATTAAGCAAACAATATACATGCCCTTGTTTTTTATAGGAAATTAGAAAAATCGTGGTTCTGCGGGTGTTATTTTTCTGGAGAAATAACACCCTCGCTGAGGGTGCAGCGAGAGAACAAATTCATGCTCTCACTGCACCCTCAGCGAGGGTGTTATTTATTTTTCCAGAAAAATAACACCCTCGCTGGGGGTGCAGCGAGAGAATAAATTCATGCTCTCGCTGCACCCCCAGCGAGGGATTTTTTTTTTAATTTTTGTTTTTGTCTGCTTTGCTTCTTTGGCTTCAGTTGTTGGCTTGCTATGATGTTCTTCTTCTCTCTTCTCTGCTTTGGTTTTTCTCTGTTTTTTTCTTCTTCTTGAATATTGTGTTGAATGTGAGAAGGTGTGTGAGAGATTTGAATTTGAAATTTAAACATGAGTGAAAGAAGGGAGGGATAAGGATGGAATAAAAAAGGGGTATTTTGGGATTATTGAAAATTTTTAAGGTTATTATGGAATTTTCATTCAAATAAGTGGGTTAACTAAGTAACAAGGGGGGTCAAAAAAGTAGGCCCCGTTTTTTCTTCTTCCTTCTTTTGGGTGAACTGGGCCTTAGCCCAAAGAAACAAAAGAGACATGGGATTTAGTTCCCAAACCCCTTTTTTATCCCCAAACCCCATTTTAAATGCAAAATGTCCATATTGTCCTATAATATTCGAAACACCAAAAAAAAAAAAAAGAAACCCCAAACCTCAAACCTCAACACCTTCCCAAACCCCAACAACCTTTCCACCTTCCACCCCAAACCCCAACAAATCTCATGCATTCTTTCATTTTTCTTTCACAAATTTTCCACACCATTCACTCAAAAATAAGTTTTAGTGGCCTCTCTATACTTGTTTTTAAAGGTAACATTCATGTCTTTTCCGTTTTTTTTTACGTTACAGTGTTATTCCGACAAACCAATGTTGGAATTTTTATTTTTTCCAACACGAGTATATCGGAAAGTTTTGTAAATTTTTATTAGGTGTATTTCGATACACGTGTCGGAATTTTGCAAAACTGTTACTGATAAAATTCTGACATGGGGGTTTCGGATTTCTTAAATTCTGACAACACTGATTCAAAATTATTGAATTCTGAGACCCTCGTGTCGGAATGTTGCCGCAATAGCAGAGGAGAATAAGACAACAATGGCGAATGGGAAGAGCAAAACAAAAACCCTATAACTAAACCCTAAAACTACAAAATGTTTGTAATGAAAAAAACAAAAACAAAAACAATAACACAAAACCAAAACTAAACCAAAAAAGGAAAACGAAACCCTACATCTACAAGAAAGAGAAGATGGTTTATGCCTGAAGGAGGGAATCCCAATGGTGACACAGCGACACCGATGACGGCGGCGGTGGCCGATGTGGCGACGACGACAGCCACAACGGCGAAGAAGGGTGGAAGTTGAGGTTTGGGGAAGTTAGTGTGTGAGGTGGGGTTTGGGAAGTTGGTGTGTGGGGTGGGGTTTGAGAAATTTAGAGGAAGGTAATTTTGAGATTATTCAAAAAAAATGGGGTTTGGGGGATAAAAAGGGAATTTGGGGACTAAATTGCAAGTAATAGAAGCCCCTGACTCCCTGAGTTAAGATCTTTGGGTGAGAGTGATCCCATATGATGGAGGCCAGTACTAGCTAGCAAGTCCACACAAGAATTTGCCTTGTTTTGGGAAGTTATTTTTCACTTTACTAAAAGTTGTGTGGGAGAATAAGGGAGATGACGGGATTATGAGACAGGTGTTCTCCATCCGTCAAAATTAGATGATTTGTTACCCATACTTTGGTTTATTATTAAGTTGTTGTGCTATCATCTTAAATTGCATGATAGAAATATTTTCCACAACCATTTGTGACTATAATTATGGTTTCATGACCCTTACTTTGCTACAACAGGAGGTGTCCGAAGCTTAAGATGCTCCGAATGGAGGCAAATCACGTGAGTCGTTGGATGATCAGTCCACTGAATCCATGGTTGAGAAATGGCTCTGTTGAATATTACATTATGATCCCTTTAATTTGGATTATTTTTTCTGCATACTTGTTCAGCAAGAAAAAAAAAATGCTCCTTTTATATGTTACTCCTTTTTTTTTTGCACCAAGGGTATCCTCCAGCCAATAGCCGAAGACTAATCTCTTCCGAGGTGTAGAGATCATTGAAGTGAGTTTTGCCTCTACCAACAAAGTCTTTTCCGAAGTGTTATGTTACTCCTTCTAATCTCTAATATAAATTTATATATATATATATATATATATATATAGATATATCTTTTTTATGTATTAAAGTTTAGGTGAGTTGGTTCTGGGGACTCACCAGGGTCAGGGCAGACCTCTGGGTTCAAAGAGCACTTACAAAGATACTTATAGATTACTTACTCACCAACACCGTCCTCACATCGGTAGGATTCGAACCTGAGATCTCTCACAGCCCAAAACTCAATCTTTACCAACTGAGCCAACGATTGTTGGCCAAACATATTTATATAGATCTTAAATATAAGAAAAAGTTGATTAATTTTCTATTCTCAATACAATCATTCCTAAAATATTTTCAAAAAGTAGTTGTATCATTTAAGTTTTGTTTCATTCATAATGCAATTTCCTAAAGTAGCTTAATTTTTTATGACTTTGAGAAAATTAACTAATGCAACTAACTTTTCTAATAAGTGTAAAATTGTTTACATAAAGTTGTTGTATCATATAATTTTTGTTTCATTCATAATGCAATTTTCACAAAGTAGCTTTATTTTTTTTATGAATTTGAGAAAATTAACTACATACAACTAACTTCTTTAATAAGTGTGAAAATAGTTTTTTTTTATAATAGAGACCGGATGAAGTACTTTTGGTTCTAAATGTAAGATTTTTTGGATTTTTTTATTTATTTATAAGACCCTATTTTAATTTCTAAAAATATTTAATTACTTATTTTAAAAAAAAACTCTATTAATTTAACAAGTTTTAGAATCTCAATAACAATTATAGGGGTGGTAAAAAAAATATATTAAATATTTACATTTTCAATATTACTAACAAAATTAACCCAAATTTTTGTTAAATGTAAATTTCTCCAAAAGTGCCTTACATTTACAAGAGTAAAAAAATACATTTTCCTTCAATCACAATTTATGTTAGCATTTATCTCTCACCATATTTGTGGTCTAAAATATAACTAAAACTTAACTAATTCCTTATTTTCAATACAAATATTTCAATAAAGTGGTTGTATCATTTAATTTTTTGTTTCATTTCCCATGCAAGTTTTCTAAAGTAATATATATATATTTTTTTTAAGAATTCGATAAAATTAAATGCAATTAACTAACTTCTTTGATAAGTGAAAAATTAGTTTTTTTTCTTATATTTGAGACCAGATGAAGTATTACAGTCAAATTTAATTTTAGTTAATAATTTAAACTATTTGGGTTTTGAGAAAATTAAAAAAAAAACAAAATGTGTTGGGTTTCGAGTATTGGCTTTCACTGAGTTATGAGGCCTAATTGTTGATCCGTGTGAGAAATTATTTTGCCATTTTGCTTATATATAATGTCACCCTTAACATTATAAAATATCTCAATTTTATCCTTTAAAAAGCATCAGGTTGTAAGGGTTGCTTACGACCTGCAGATCGTAAACACCCCTTACGACCCAGTGTTTTTTGCATGTTTAAACTGAGGTCGAAAGAGTGGCTTATAAACTCGATATTTTTTAAAGTGTCAACAACAATTGTACAAGTAGTTTAAAAAAAAAAATATCATATATGGATCAACGTCACTAACAATAATAACTAACACTTTTTAATCCCAGTGAATTTTCCCAAAGGCTTATACTCCCTCCATTCCTAAATATAAACATTAGTTTTAGATTTTGATTTTGTCCTTTTTATAAGCTCATATTTTAATTTTCAATGACATTAATTTCATTTTTTTATGGACACTTCTATTTACTCAATATTTTTTAAAATTTCAATGATAATTGTAAAGGTAACTTTGAAGAAGTGTATAAAATGTTGTCAATTCCAATATGACCAATAATATTTTTTCTGCCCCTATCTATAAGTCTTTTTGACCAATTCATCAAGATTAAGAAACTTAGGCTCTGTTCGGCAAGAGTTACTAGGAATTTTTCAGTTAGGTAGGAGCTTTTAGATTTAGGCAATAAGCTACTAGCTCCGTTCGGTGAACACAAATTAGAAAGAGCTTATAGCTTTTAAAAGATGAGCTTTTTAAAAGCTAGCTTTTAGATCAAGTAGCTTTCTAGAAACTAAACTAGCTTTCAATAATTCATATACCAATTATACCCTCAAACAAAATTTAAAATTATTTTACTACGCTTTAATTAATTATTAATTACAATTTAATAATTTTGTTATAATTAATTAATTAATTAACTACGTAATTAATAAATTAAGAAAAAATGAATTTAATTAATTATAATTTAATAATTTTAATAATTAATTAATTAATTAACTATCTATTTAATAAATAAAGAAAAAAATTGAAAAATTTAAAATAATAAAATGTTCTATGTCCCTTTTGGTCATTTAATAACTTTTAGCTACTTCAAAAACTAATTTTGCCGAACAATACTATTTCAAATAGTCAACTAAACAGCTACAAACTCGCAGCTACAAGCTAGTTTTACCGAACAGACCCTTAGTCAAAAGTAATTATTATTTTCAAAATTATCAAAAGATTGTGAACATTCCAAAATTATCCATATTTAAAACTTTATCGACCCTCTAGTTTATTTCTCTATATTAATTATCACTCAATTACTTTAAGGATAGTGTTGAGTTTTATTGAAAGATAGAAATAGTAGTTGAATAAATGAAGATGAGAAGAGAGGATTAACAATAATTCTTGATAAAGATAGAGGAGAGTACATCATATATAATAGCATCCATTGTTGGACACTTTGCAAGAGCACCTTGCAATAGTTTGATCATGCCTATTTATAAGCTTCTATCGATATTTCTAGTAGATGCACTTACATGGTTTTCGTATACAAATTATATTACACTACATCCAAATGGGTTTGACCTAGTGGAAGCATGTTAAGACTATAAGGATATTGAGAACCCATGAGATCACAAGGTCGGAGGCTCAAATCCTTGTGGAGAACAATCCCTTGGGGAGACACTCCACCCATGTTGCTCCAGATGCCGGGTCCCTCCACAGTTTTTTTCCACAAAAAAAAAATATATTACACTACTTTTAAGTTCAATTTCAAAACAACAATAATGATCATATTTAATGTATATTCGAAACAATTAGAATTATTAATCATTAGCTCAACTGATGAGTACGTCATTAAAAACAAATTAAAGATATCAAAAAAGTTGATTAATTTATTAGTTGTCATGCATTAGAAATATCAACATTTGATATGTTTTTACAAAATTATTTTTATGATTATTATTTGGACTCTAAAAAATGTTGAATAAATAGAGATGTTTGCAGAAATGAAAAATTAATTACCATTAAAAATTGAAATAGGATATTATAAATAAAAAAAATTCTCAAAAATGATCTTATATAAAAGGCGCTAAGGAGTATTATTTATCGGTGGTAAAGAAAACCATTTAGAACTTGGAAAAAAAATAAAAATAAAAGTCCAAGCCAACAGTTGAAAACAATTTATAAACATTTCTTTATTTATAAGGTATCATACCGATTATCAATTTTGAAAAAAAAAAATTAGTAAATATTCATTTCAATTATACTAACAATATTAATAAAATTCCTCATTTTAAAATTTTTCCAAAAAAAAAAAAATCTATACTAATGCTATAAAATAATGAGTTAGGATCCGTTGACACCACGTGTGAAACTTGATAACTTACACATTCACATAACTTTTTATATATTATGAAATTTGTCAATCCAACCGTTGAATTATATGTTATTATCAAGTAGATAATGTCTACAAAATTTCATAGAATATAAAAATTATTTGATACTTCATCCGACTATTCTATTTAAACGGATAATATGTTATTTAAAATATAAGTAAATATGCATTATTAGATTACGTATCTATGAATCTCCGAATGATCTGAAATTTGGTATGTATGATCGTCATGATAGTAACATATAATTCAACAGTTGCATTGACAAATTTCATAATATATAAAAAGTTATGTGAAGGTGTAAGTGACCAAGTTTTACCCTGATGTCAACGGATCCTAACTCTAAAATAATAATCAAACAAAAACATTTAGAAAAGTTGATGCAGAAACACGGGGGATGTCTTAAACCGTTAAATATCACAAAAATGAAGGAGGAAAGAATTGACCCATTAACCTCTTACTCACAATATACATAATCTACTAAGTGGAAATCACTTAACCACATAGCATATAATGCTATTTATTTCTATTAGTAAATCTACATAATAATATTGATTTTAATAAAAAATAATTAGACCCTTAAAAATTTTGGACCCAGGGCGATCGACTTTACTGTCCTACCGTGAATCGAGCCTGCTTTAAACAAGAACATCATAAAATACAAGAAGATCAGCTTTAAATGACTATGGCTGTGGCATGCATATAGATATTTCTAGAAATTTGTAGCACACTCTAAAAGATATATTTGATATGAAATATTTAAGGCAAATGTTAACAAGGATCATTGATGTACTTGATTGGAGCCAAAAATATGATGTTTTTGAGTGATAATTTACCCTCTTTCTTAGTGATGATTTTGGCTTGTTTCTCAAGTAATTGTTAAGAGAAGATTGATTTTATCTACTAATGACGAGGAACGAGATCTTTGTGGATTTTGTGCCTTTTTGGTTCTTAATTTCAGGTTTTGGAGCTTAATTTGTTTAAATTGGAAAAAGAAAAAAGAAGCAAGTAATAAAACCTTAAAGTTGGAACTGAGAAGTCAATTTTGTTGGTTAAGATGCTATGCACGCCCAAGCGTGGGTGCACAAGACCAGGAAATGGGGACAAAAGAGCAAAAGCAAGGATCTGCTGAAGTTACCGTAGTGCGCCCAGGCGCAGGCCATCACGCCCAGGCGCAGGAGCTTCACGCCCGGGCGCACAAAATGCGAAAATGTTACACTGTTCGCTGTTTTGATCATAACTTGAGCTACGCTTATCCAAATGAGGCGATCTAGGTATCATTTTAAAGCTAAGGAAAAGATCTACAACTTTGCTAGAAATAGCCTTTCTCAAATTCGTCCATCTTGAGGGTCAAAATCAGTGCCGAAGTTGCTGTCAGACACAAATACGGGATTCTAGAAGGATTTTAATGATAAATTCTATTTGTAGATAAGATTCTTAAAGATTAGTTTATTTTAATAGGATCTTATCATATTATATTCAGATTTAGGATTAGTTTATTTCAAATAAAAATCTTATCACATTTGATTGGAAATTAGGTTAGTCTTTATCTATATAATAAGAGTATTAGGAATTAGGATTCATTCAGAACACTTGGGAGCAGAGTTTTGCATTGATTTTGTGAAGAACGGAGATTAGAGGCAAGGATTAGTGGTAATTATGTCACTCTTTATCACTTTTATTGCTTTTCTTCTCTCAATTATGAACTAAATCCTTCTTTGGGATGCAGGAGTAGATGAATATGGAACCTTGTTAATGTTTATGCAATGAATTGATTTTGTTTTTCCATTATAAATTCTGTGTTTGATTATATTTTTTTTATTGTTGTTCGTGAATGTGCGCAGTTCATGACTTTTGGAAATCCTTTATGAATAGACATATGAATTTAGGATTAGCCTAATAATCAAACAGTTCAATTGCATAAGGATAGACATATTTCTTATGAATTGGATAATTTTTACAAGTTTTGATTGAACTTAATTAAGGGTTAGGTTTTAAGGCTCTCTTGAGACATCATTGAGGGATTAATATCTAAAATACGGAAACGTTCTAAGACATTAGGCGTTTTCTACCTTTGCAAAACAAATTCAGAATTTAGGAAAACAAATCAAGTCATTGTTAAACGTTTTAAGAACCTTCATCGAAACTACATCCCGCTTTTTTCCCATTGTTCAAGAAATCGTTTTATTTATTTATTTTAATTCATTTAAATCAACAATCACTCAAACAATTGAATTTTAATTTAAATTTTCATTTAGTAACTACGAATAGGTGAGAATTATTAGAATCAATTTCAGTCCTCGTTGGGAACGATACTCTATTTATCACTCTATTACTTGTACGATCTGGTATACTTGCCAGAATCCCAACAGTACTTGTTAAGAAACCAAATTTAATAAATAACCATTAAAAAATGCATTTTTTTTTTAAATTTCCGAAATACGGAATAATACACATTTAGGACTATCTTTCTAAGTATATAAACCTTAACAAGCAAGACCCACTATTTAATTATGCTTATATTTTTTTAATTGACTTATATATAAGGACAACAAAACTTTCTAAAAGTTGGCTTATAATTAGAGGTGGAGAGAGTATTAAGTAACTTCCTAAATTGACTTGCAAAACCACTCTAATTGTTTATACTCTCTCTTTAGTCTTTATTATGAATCATACTTAATTATATTACAAAGATTAAGAAGGATAATTATATTTCTTGAAATTTTAAAAATAAAATTTAACATTACAATTTTAGCTTCTTAATTTGTATTAAAAAATTTATAAATTTATTATTTCATATTAATAAACAAACGATATATAAAAAAATACAAAATAATTTATAAATAAAACAAAAAATTCTTCTATTATACAACTTATAAATAAGACTGAAAGATGTACTCCCTCCATTCTTATATATACGTCTCAGAAGTTGGCTTGCATGAGGATGAAGGAAGTTAGTTAATAGTATTATTAGTGGTATTGAAATTGATATCATTAGATATACTTTTCCAAAATTACCTCTTAAATCATTATTGAAACTTTAAAAAGTGTTGAATAAATATGAGTACTTATGAAAAATAATTAATTAATGTCATTGAAAAATGAACAAAGTACTTATAAAATGGATCAAAACACTTCCACTATATAATTCTTATATATATATATATATATATATATAAACGGAGGGAGTATTAAGAACTTTTTTTTGTTTCTCATCTGATTCCTTAGGTACTATCCAGATACATCCAAATTAAAATCGAGTCACATGTCTAATCATGACAAGTGAGTGTCGTGAAATCGAACTATTAAGTGAGTGTTTGGTATAGCTGGTAAAATGAGATTATGATTATTTTTTTATTATAATATGATAAAATTATAATTTGTTTATGTTTGGTACCTTAGCTAAAAAAAATAAATTTAAGCTAATATGTTTTTTTAGTGTAAAAAAGATTATTTTTACTAAGTAAATTACAAAAAGGATATGATGTGACAAGTAGATAATTAATATGTTGGAGTGATAAAGGTAGAATAGAAAAAATACATGAGTCTAAAAAAAATCTTTAAAAAATAATCTCCAATTGCCAGAGAAAAAGCTTATAAATTTTAATTATTTTTTCAATAATATAAGATCTATACCATAAATAAACATACACATTATGATTTTTTTTTTGTTTACATAGAAGGTCTGGGATTAGAACACATGACCTGGGGGAGGGGGAAATCTTAAGTGTCCTTACAGCCATCAACTAGGCTGTCTTACGCGGACACATTATGATTATTTTTGAAAAGTAAGAAAAAAATAATTTTCTAACTGGATACTGGATATAGAATTTTCTGCAAATACGTGTCAGTACGGTTGCATTAATAATGTTGAAAGGAATGGAAGTGAGAGGCAACAACCAATGAGATGTCGACAAGTTGCAGGTACTCCCTGCCTCCTTTATTGATCTGCGATGTTAGTCACCATCATGCTCATTCGTCCATTGGTTTTTGAGTTTCGTTGTTATTTTACTCTTTTTATAGGGTTTCTTACCTTTTTTACCTTCAGTCCCATAATAAACACCTCAAAAAGTGGTTGAGATTGTTTGAAAATGATGTACTTAATTTTTATTTTTCCAAAACGTCTTAACCACTTTCAGGTGTTCATCCTTGGCTGAGGTTAAAAAAACTCATTGTTATATCCAATCTTTTCATGGAAATTCTTATAACTACTTGTTATTATCTTTAATGAAAAATTTTATATCCACTTTTAAACATAGTATTTGATATTTTAAAAAAAAATGTTTTTGATATTTATCAGTAAGTTGTCATTCCAGTAGGGATATTCTTGATCGATGTACATAGACACGAGTTTAAACCCTTAAAAAAATAGGGTTTTATGATAGTAAGAGAGCTTAAACCCTTCAAAAATATAATTGTTGTTTATAAAAGAAAATATAATTGTTGAAAGATATATTTATTAGCCTCAGGGAGTCAGGGTGACTAGTTGCTTGTCACTAGAACAATGACTTACCAATAAAAATCAACAAAGTCCAGCATAATTGATAAATATTTGAGTTTCTTAAATATAATGTCAGGGGTTCGATCTCTGCTATAAATATAAAAAAGATTTTATTGGTAGAAGCAAAACTCAATTCGATGATCTATATACCTCAAAAAGAATTAATTTTTGATTTTTTTTTGGATGAACCAGGGTATCCACCCGCGCAACTGGGTGACTAATCCCTCGCACCACGGTCGGGCCCTTTCGGGGGCGATGCTCCAAGTAAGGCTTGCTCCATTCACATGCGCCTTGGGTACGACTCGAACCCGCGACCACATGCTTAAGGGACACAAGCCCCTTCCACTTGTGCCAGCCTTCACTGGTTTTGATTTTCGGCTAGAAGATACCTTTAATATACATGAAAAAAATAACATAATGATAAATATCAAAATACAATGTCACTTTTTAATGACCGTAACAGGGTTAATGAATAAAACAACAACAATCAAATTTGTCTCATTAAATAGGATTGACTACGTACATGAATCAAATAATGCAAAAAAAATTTCTCATAAATAATACTAGTATCTTTTGACAGAAGTCGTAACATGATTAATGAATGTCTTAAAAAATTGATATTTTATATATTCGTTTCTATTATTATATAAACTAGTAATTTTACCCGTGCATCGCACGGGTTTAAATTTTTTTTTTTAAAAAAAAATTGATTATAGATTTTGGAAATATGTCTTTTTAAATAATAAGTTAATATAAACTTTTTATAAAAATGATTTACATGTATTTAGAAATGAATAGTCGTAAACATTAACTTTTGAATCTAGTTTCAGCTACCAACTTTTTCATTAATAAAAATTAACTAATAATGTATCAACTATGCGATTTCTAATTTTAATTAACAACATAATTTCTTATATTAAAAAAAAATCCAACTCATTTTGATTTTTGTTTTATTTAATCCATCATTCCAAATGCATTTTGTTAGTAATTCGTTTTGCAAGTTCAAATGCAGATATTTTTTTTTACCATATATCATCATCATCATCATCATCATCATCATCATCATCATTATTACATCTGTCCCAAAATATAAGACATGTTTTCACACTTTTAATTAATTCGTGTTTATAAGAGATTCGAACTTTCAAATTACTTTCTTGTATTAGAACTTCATAACTGTAAATAAGTATATTGTCTAAAGTATAAAATAACGCATCATTATTTTTCACAATTTAAATTGTAACATATTGTATAAATTTTTGGATTTTTTTAAATTTGAATTCATTTCTGAGTAAGTATTTGATTGTATTAAGTTAAATCATTATACCAAATTATAGCTCATCTTTAATATTTATATATCCGTTTTTTCCGTTGTACCCAAAATTTATTATTCATAATGATGCTCTGTTTAAATGTTTAATACCAATTTGCCTATATTATGACTTGTTTGTATTAGAATTTCTGAAATTACAACATTATATTCGTATTTTTTCTGGTTAATTATCATATGACGGGTCGTTTAGGCATTATATATTTTTTATGTCAATATTTGATTCAAATTATTTCCTTTTGAAAATATCATTAATAACCCGGGCAAATTGTAATAATATCGAAATGTAAATTGTATGTTTGCGGGTAATTTTTATATTTATGTGTAATCCAAATTGTAATAATAAAAATTTACTAAAAATAACTTAAGATAAATATTTATTCCCGTGTGATACACGGACAAACAAATTTGGAAGGAAAAGCAAGGATGAAGGAGGAAAAATGAAAATGACAAAAATGCCCTCAACTTCTCATATTTTATAATATGTTGATTACAAGTATGCTTCATTTATTGAATGCAATCTTTTTTGAATATAATAAAATCATTATGAACAACTAAATTAACTCTCCCTATAAAGTTTTTCTTTTTATCTTGAATGTATATATGCATTTCAATTCAAGAATATTATATTTTGTAATGAAAAAAAAGAATATTATATTTTTATTAAAAAAAGAAAATTCAGAAATATTAAAAAAAGTAATAATGTCCAAAACTTGACGTACATAAAACATATTCCTTACATTATATTCACTACTCAAATTAAAATCTTTGAATTTTTTTAATAAGCCAGATTTATTAACAAGAAGCATTAGGGTACTCTAATCCATACAAGAAGCTAACAAGCTATCTCAATTCTCAAATATATTTGAGTAATATAAAGTATAGGGTTATTACACCAATCTACATAAGAAATACGAAAAATCACAAATATACATAACCCATTGCCACGAAATAACCTTAATTTTGTTCAACATTTTAACAATTGAAGGAGCCCCACTATCAAAAACTAGGGTTAATTAAGTTTTTGGTACTCTTAAATAAGGTTAATTTTGCATTTAGTCCCTAGAAGTATTTTTCGAGGTTTTATTAGTCAATGCAAAATTCAAATTTTGAAATTAGTCTCTCTGTCCATCTAATTTTGTTAAATGATGATGTGGTTGACAAAAATCAATGTCATGTTGTTCACCACGTGCATCACATATAACACATGAATTTGTTTTTTTTAAAAAAAATTATCGATGAGTACCAAGAAAATTCGAAAAAATAAATGGGAAAAGACCCAAAAATTTGGGAAAAATTAGAAATGATGAGAAAATTTCTTAGTACTTATCGAAAAAAAATCTACAAGTCATACGTGGTATATGTGACAATGCTGATGTGAATTTTGTCTATCAAGTCGGTATTTAATGAAACCAATAAAAGGGATGGATCAATTTCAAAACTTTGAATTTTACATAGACTAAAACCTAAAAAAAAAAATTTGCATTAGCTAAATACAAAAACCATCCTGTTTACGGAGAAAAAAACTTAGTTAACCTAAAAACAATGTCGTCATTCTTGTATAGCCAAGTAAATTACTCTATGGTTTGTATGTGTTCTGTGGAGCATGCAGACATGGCAAACATGCAGCAATCACAAAACTTCGAGATGGTGTGGAAGGCAAAGGCGTGTCAAACGTCACTGTTTTTGTTGGCAACTGAAATTAAAAGAGTATTTAAAAAAAATAAAATTGAAAGAGTTATTTATTAGAAGAAATTTAGAAAAACTTAATCAACCATGAAAATATTATACTGTATTATTGCACTAAATTTATTAGAAAAAAATGAAATTTCTTAATCTTACCTTGTTGCCCCTAATGATGGAGGATAAGAGGACAAGAAAAACATGTTAGCATAAAAAAAATATCATACTAAAAATGTATAATGAGTTTATATTCCAAAACAGCCACCTCTAAATATAAATCCTATAAATTATTCAGAAACCTCATCTTCTTTCTCTAATCTTAAACTCCATAACCACCTTATCTTCTTCCATCACTTAAACAAGTTAATGAACAACCATAAATTGAAAAATTCCAAAAATTTCAATAAGAATCCTGTTCAGAGGCCCTTTTTTTTAGTATTTATTTTGTGGGATTTTTCCCATTCTCCTTTATTTTATCTGCTTGCTTTTATATCGAAAATCCTTATTTTATTTATATCCGGGCGTTATTAAATGGATCCACTGCACAACGTGACTGAGCTTCCAAAATCATCGTATTACTATTCTCTGTATCAAAGTGTACCACTGCATAGTGATTAACAAGAGGGGGTCAACAAGGACTTCCCTTTGCATTCGAGATTAAAGAGACTAAATTGGCAATACATACATAACCACCTTATCTCCTTATAATTCTTGGGATTTTTCAATTTTTGGTTGTTCAGTAACTTGTTTTATTGATGAAAGAAGATAAGGTAGTTATGGGGTTTAAGGTTAGAGGAAGAAGATGAAGTTTGTGAATAATTTATGAGGTTCATATCCTATTATTTTTTTAACTAGGGTAATTTGATAATTTTCATATTAAAATTGGGGTTTGAGAATACTTTATGGGGTTTGGAATCTAAAACTCCTTTTAGTTTGTACCTATGAAAGTTAGTTGAAAGTTTCAAAATTATAACCGAGAACTTATAGTTATTTCAATAGTTAATTAAAAAGAATTTCTAACTACACTCATGTTTTATTATCAATACTTATTGTTTTATAATTTATATTATAAACTTTTTAAAATACATTTTTTTTAACTTTAATTAAAATTAACACGCATTTCATCAAAATAAATTAACACGCATTCTTCTTTTTCCACCCATTTACCCAACCCCAATATAGGCTGTAGCAATAAATCGATTATTTTTAGAATGCAGGTACTTCCTTAGAAGGAAAAAAAATCCACTGTGCAAAATATGATTAAGTATAATAATTTTTTTAATTTCAATTCAGTTTGTAGATTTGCAACATAATAAAGCATTTATTTCTTATTCAATATTCTCATCTTTTAATATTTTGGCTTAATTGCACTTTTGATCTCCAACTTTGACAATTTGGCGATTTTGGTCCTCTGGCTTTTAATTTGGCGATTTCAGTCTTCTAATTTACAATTAGTACCTATTTTGGTCCCTCCGTCAACTCTGCCATTAACAGTGGCTCATGGAGGGACACGTGTCGGCAGTAGAGGATCTTATAATTATTTATTAAATATAAAAGGCTTAATTGCATTTTTGGTCCCCAATTTAGACAATTTGGCGATTTTGGTCCCCTAGCTTTTAATTTGGCCATTTCAGTCCTCCAATTTACAATTAGTGGCTATTTTGGTCCCTCCGTCAACTCTGTCGTTAACGGGGCTGATGTGACTCACGGAGGGACACGTGTCAGCAACAGAGGATCCTATAATTATTTATTAAATATAAAAATAATGCTTAATTGCATAATTGATCCTTTATCTTATTTATTATATTCACTTTGGTCCTTTTTTTTTTTTTTTTCAATTTACCGATCGTTTATCTTTTTTAAAAAATTCACATATGTCCTTCCGTTTTATTTTTGTTAAAAATTAACGGGCTAATGTATCCACCATATTCCGGAGCCGGCCCACCATCTCAATATAAGGGATCAAGATTGTCCCTACACATGCCCCAACAATGGATAACGCTAAACAGCAACACGAAAAGTTTAACAAAGTGTGAGAGTGGAGCTTGCATATGTTCACCCTCCATTCTGAATATGGTGCCTCCAAGGCTTCAATGTTGTGTTTGTGTGTGTCACGGAACAAGATTAGCAACAGCAAAGCATCGAGCTCAAGCTGCCCAATGGCAGTGGACAAAGGCGGTGATTGTAGTGGCAGCAATGATGATATGATGGGGCGGGTGAGGTGGTGAAGGGAAGAGAAGAGGTGGCAGGCAATGAGGAGGGTCTTTTGGGGGAGGTAGAGTGTGTGGAGATGGTGAAGGGTAACAGAGAAAAGGGTTGAGGAAGAGAGGGGGAAGGAGAGGCGATGGTGGGAGGCAGAGAGGATGGTGTTGGTTATTAGATCTGAGATATGGGAAGGTGTGAGAATGGAAAGTGCAGCCATGACGGTTGCTGTTGGTTATTAGATCTGATCGAGAGATGAGAAGGTGTTGGTTATTAGAATGGAAGGCGGTGGTGGTGGCGGTGGGAGGCGGCCATGATAGTTGCTGTGAGAATGGAAAAGGAGAGACAAATAGAGATTGAGAGTGCAATATACACAAACTGTTTAATGTTAGGTGATTTTACCAAAGAAACAGAGATTGGAGCATGTTGGCGAATAAGAAGAAGAAAAGGAAAGGAGGATAGGGAGCCAGTCACTTCTTCCGTTAATTTTTAACAGAAATAAAACGGAAGGACATATGTGAATTTTTTTAAAAAGATAAAGGGTTAGTAAATTGCAAAAAAAAAAAAAAAAAAGGACCAAAGTGAATCTAATAAATAAGATAAATGATCAATTATGCAATTAATAGTAAAAATAATAATAAAAAATTAAAATAAAATATATAAAAAAAAGTAAAAGCCAATGGTAAAAAAAAGTCACATGCTACCCACGTGACATTACTACCTTCTTCTTCTTCATTCAGATTCATTTCCTTTAATAAGCGTGAACCTTAAATTGGGTTCTACAACCGCAGCTTCAATATTACCCAATTTAAACCGCAACATAAACGATTCATGGTAACGAAGAAGCTAAGAAGAAGAAGCTGCGGTTGTAGAACCCAATTTAGAGTTCACGCTTATTAAAGGAAATGAATATAAATGAAGAAGAAGGTAGTAATGTCACGTGGGTAGCATGTGACTTTTTTTTTACCATTGGCTTTTACTTTTTTTAAAATTTATTATTATTATTTTTATATTTAATAAATAATTATCGGATCCTCTGCTGCTGCTGACACGCGTCCCTCCGTGAGTCACGTCAACCCCGTTAACGACAGAATTGACGGAGGGACCAAAATAGCCACTAATTATAAATTGGAAGACTGAAATCACCAAATTAAAAGCTATGGGACCAAAAGTGCAATTAAGCCTTTTATATTTAATAAATAATTATAGGATCCTCCGCTGCTGACACGTATCCCTCCATGAGCCACGTCAGCCCCGTTAACGGCAGAGTTGACGGAGGGACCAAAATAGCCACTGATTATAAATTGGAGGACTGAAATCTCCAAATTAAAAGTTAGGGAACCAAAATCGCCAAATTGTCAAAATTGAAGGACCAAAAATGCAATTAAGCCTAATATTTATGACTTTCTCACCTGGGCTAATTTTGTGTCAATGGTGAATCTTGATATTTGAAGATGAAGAGAATGAACAGAAGTTTGAGTGTGTAAAAAAATTTAAAAAGGGTGAATGGGTGGAAAAAGAAGAATGTGTGATAATTTTAATTAAACCTATAAAGTAAAAAAAAAATATATTTTGAAAAATTTATGAAAAAAATTGTAAAACAAAAATATGGGTACATTTAGAAATTGAAATTTCTTAATTAAAATATTTTGTTTGGCGGAACTAGCAATTGATTTCTTTGTTTTTTTAATGCTAGTCAAATCCGGGTGTCTTTATTTTCCTTTTTCAGTTTCAAAAATTTGGTTGAAGCCAATCAGATTTTTGATTTTAGCTATTTTTTTAAAATGATAGATACCAACAAATAAGACAATAATATCATTTTCCCAATAAAATAAGAAGATCAATATATTATATTTTTAATTTATTATTTTCATTAGCTTTCATTTTTTTAAAAAATAAAAATTATTAATTATTGTGATTGGTGACATATTTGGTTAATTCTCTTTTCACAAACTTTTCACGTCATACCTCTGTTTGTTTTGTTTTTTTTTTTTTTAAAATTCAACAAACTCATTATATTATACTTATATCAAGTGTTCCCAAAACCATTGCAAAAAAGTTTACATAAAAGAGCTCTATTTGCTAATAAGCTGTATTACATGAATATTTAGTGTCAAAATTATATAATAGTTGTTTTAAAAAAAACACATTTTAAAAGTGTGTGGATCGTATAACCTGGATGATGGATTGAGATGGGAATTGCTTTTTGTCCCCCTTTTCGATTTTTTGGACCCATTTCATATTTTCATAGACCAAAATACTCGTAAGGGTGTTAACATTTTTGGTTTTATGAAATCGGAAAAGTCTTTCCGATATTGCTGGATCGGAAGAAATTAAAAAATCCTCCCGGTTTTGATGAACCGGAAGCACTATTCGGGTATTTCTAGTTTAATATGCAGATGAGAATCACTTTCGGTTCTGTAGAATTGGAACTATTCCAGTTCTGCTTAACTTAAACCTTTCCGGTTCAATTCGGTTAAGTCGAAAAGATTCCGACTCATTTTTATATTGTAACTGGACCTCACAAACCGGAAAGGGGTCTAAATTTGTTCCGGTTTTGCAGAACTGAAATGCTTCCGGTTTTACTTAAACGAATTTATTCCGGTTTGACTTAACCGAAACTCTTTCCGGTTCTGTTAAGTCGGAAAGATTCCGACTCATTTTTATATTGTAACTGGACCTCACAAACCGGAAAAGGGGTCTAAATTTGTTCTAGTTTTGTTTAACCGAATTGTTTCCGGTTGTACTTAAACGAATTTATTCCGGTTTGGCTTAACCGAATTCTTTCCGGTTCGGTTAAGTCGAAAATCTTCCGACAACTATTTGTATTGAAACTTTATCAAACAAAACCGAAAAAGGGGGTCTAAATTTATTCCGGTTCAGTGAAACCGGAAAGATTCCGGTTTGGTATTAGGGAAAATTTTAACAAACTTAATGGTATTTTGGTCCAGGCAAATTATAAATGGGGGACAAAAAGTCATATGCAGGAGCCAAAAAGCAATTTCCAATTGAGATAACCTAAAGCATAATTTGAGCCCAAAACCAAAAATGCTCTAGTTCTAATTTTTGAAACCCAAAGTTGTTGCAGTTACCTTCATGTTGTGATTGTATAGTGTTGGTCAATAGTTAAAAGTTCCATGTGAGAGAACAGGAGAGTGAGTTTTGCTTATCTTAATGGAATCTCCTTTTAAATTATATTAGATGGCAGTTGAATCTTAAAAAACTTATTTATTTATCTATTGTTATGGATCAGACTCTTGTACCTCAATATATCGACAATTTGGTTAAGATCAGAGGACCCATAAAGGTTCAATTTGATGTAAACCATTATGCCAGCAATTCGGTCAAGAGGCCTCTATACCGATGTAAACCGATATACCCGCAATTCGGCCAGGAGGCCTCATAGAGGCCCAGTCTGGTGTAAACTGGTATACCATTAATTCGGCTAAGAGGTCCCATTGTGACCCAACACGATGTCGAAAGGGTGTTGGTCTTGTTGATATTCCATCCCTGGTTTGTTGTGGTGGAAGAAGAACACATCAAAGTTCTGCGATGAACACTGGATTTCCCTCTTTTCTGACTCACCGCGAAGATGAAGCAAGGTAGAAAATCCACCATCGTTTTTCCACATCCAACCTGCAATAAACTATAATCACATGCATCACAACACAAACTCTTTCACTTCCAATTCATATGATTCCACCAAATCAAAATCAGATTAAGAGAGAGAAAGAACAAAATGAAACACACAGCAACTTAGTTTTCAGGAAGAGGAGAGGAGGAACGACTTCGTCTCAAGAACGGTGGTGGTGCTTGGCTAGCTATTTTGGCAACAACCACCAAGTTTGATTGCTCATGGCTCATTAGATCTGAAGCATGATGGTGATGAAGATAAGCTCGCAGTGGTCATTGTGAATGCAAGAGGGCCGAGGGTGATCAAGATTGAGAGGGTGATCAAGAAGATAAGCTCGCACTGATCCACCTACCAAACACCAAATGACGTCGTCTTCATAATTTGCCGACAAACCAAACTGCAAAATATAATAGAGCAAGGATTTCTAAGCAAAAGAATAAAAACAGGTTTGACTTGATGTAGGAGGTCATAATCAACACTTGCACTGATGCATGGGTGCTATTACTATGCATTTGAGCCATAGCCAGAAAAAAGCTCTAATGCATCCAAGGGACTAATGTTAAAGTAAATTCACACACTTTATGAGATTCTCTCATTCAGAGTCTCCATCTTTGCCTAACTCAATCTATATCTTGAAAACCCTAAAATTCAATCATGAACCGTGTTCAATTAAAATCATCATGAGTGCGAACATAGTCACATAATACATGGTACGAGTATTGGTAGGTATATGTAATTTTTCTTGGGTTTGTCACCTTTTAAGTATATTTTATAAGATTTTCTTTGAGATAAACCCAATACGTGGTATGCGGTACGGTGAATTCGGTACGCAATACACAGGGTAAATGAGAAAATTATGTGACTATGAGTGCGAATAACACAATATTTTAAAGCTAGCGAAATGTGGGGCGGTGTTGGGATTCTGGCAAGTGTACCAGATCGTACAAGTAATAAAGTGATAAATAGAGTATCGTTCCCAACGAGGACTGAAATTGATTCTAATAATTCTCACCTATTCGTAGTCACTAAGTGAAATTTAAATTGGAATTCAATTGATTGAGAAATTGTTGATTTAAATAAATAAAAATAAACAAATGCAACGATTATTAAACAAGGAGAAAGAGCGGGACGTAGTTTCAATGAAGGTTCCTAAAACGTTTAACAATGAATTAATTTGTTTTCCTAAATTCTGAATTTGTTTTGCAAAAGTAAGAAAAGCCTAATGTCTTAGAACGTTTCCGGATTTTAGAGATTAATCTTCCGATGATGTCTCAAGAGAGCCTTAAAACCTAACCCTTAATTAAGTTCAATCAAAACTCATAAAAATTATTCAATTCATAAGAAATATGTCTATCCCTATGCAATTGAACTGTTTGATTATTGGGCACAATCCTAAATTAATATGTCTATTAAATTAGGATTCCTATGTCATGAACTGCTCACTTTCATGAACAACAATAGAAATATAATCAAACACATAATTTATAATGGAAAGACAAAATTAATTCACTGCATAAACATTAAAAAGGTTCCATATTCATCTACTCCTACATCCCAAAGAAGGATTTAGTTCATAATTGAGAGAAGAAAAACAATAAAAGTGATAAAGATCAACGTAATTACCACTAATCCTTGATTCTAATCTCCATTCTTCACAAAAACTCTGCTCCAAACTGTTCTGAATGAATCAATTTTAATGAATCATAATCCTATTATTATATAGATAAAAACTAACCTCATTTTCAATCTAATATGATAAGATTTTTATTTGAATAAAACTTATCCTAAATATGAATATAATATGATAAGATCCTATTAGAATAAGCTAATCTTTAAGAATCTTATTTACAAATAGAATTTATCATTAAAATCCTTCTAGAATCCCGTATTTGTGTCTGACATCAACTTCGGCATTGATTTTGACCCCCAAGATGGACGAATTTGAGCAAGACTATTTCTGGTAAAGTTGTAGATCTTTTCCTTAGCTTTAAAATGATACCTAGATAGCCTCATTTGGATAAGCATAGCTCAAGTTATGATCAAAACAGCAAACAGTGTCACTTTCTCGCATTTTGCGCGCCCAGGCGTGAAACTGTCTTAAAAAATCAGCCAAATGCACCCCATTATTGGCCAGTTGACCGCATCCCGCGCCTGAGCGCATGAGACCGGCGCCTAGGTGCCACGGTCAACTTTTCTTCATTTTTTTCCTCCTTTTCTTTCCAATTCAAGTACCAAGCTCTTCTTCTTCATTCCTTTGCAAAAATCATTGTTTTAAGAACTTAAATACCTGAAAATAAACCAAACATATCAAAAGGTTCCAGAAATCTTATAATGACAAAATTCCTTTGTTTTATTCCAATTTACTCAAGAAACAAGCCACTTACTATGTAAAAGGGAAGCAAAAAAGGTACAAAACATTACATATTAGACCCCAATCACACCCCCAAACTTAGCATTTTGCATGTCCCAGGCAAAAGTAAAACAAAAATTCACAACTTAAGACCACTTCCTCTATCAAGATGTATCATTCCAATCAAGAAACTCGACTCAGTCTCTTCAAAAACTTTTCTTCACAAGCCAATAATCCGATCAAAACTGGTTATAGGGGCAATTCCCAAGAGAACAATGTGTCTAGCAAACAACTCACAACTCACAAATTCCTCTCATGTGTATCAAGGTTTAAAATTCTGGCCTCAAGTTCTAACAATTAACAATGTGTTACCATAAGCTTGACCATAGACCTAAATCTCCACTGAATTTATTGAAAACATGCACAAATCAAAAGGTCTTACTTTTAGTTGTAATGGGGCCACGACTAAAAGATCAAGGTGGGATAAAGAAGGAAGGGATACACAAAGGGCTTAATCAATGCTATCACAAAAATTTCCCTTTAAAATTCACAAATGGAGCAATTAGATAAATGCAACAATTGATCACATATCCACTCCAATTCAAATATCCTTCCTTTTCTTTTTCATTCATTCATTCTACTCTCTTCTTCATTTTTTATTATTTTTTTTCTTTTTAGAAGAGAGATAGAACTCATTTCATTCATTTTTTTCACTCCTTAGCACTTTTTCTCATCTTTTTCACAACATTCCTCTTAATTGCTCCATCATAAATTCCAAAGGTACTTCACAAGAATAATTCAATTTATGCAGGGTACCAAAGAAAATCATTAAAACTCAAAGGCTCAAAGTGAGCAACTAAGGGAACATCATTTCTCAAAAATTGTTGAAGGCCACAAACAACACATCCTAAGTGCCTTAATCATGTTCATGCATGCAATCAATTGTCAATTTTGAAAAGGTCACAAGTCAAGTTCTAGAACAAACAATCAAAGCGAACAACACTCATCGAAGAAATAGGAGTTTCATCACAATATTCATTAAACATTACTCCTTCAAGTGTGTAGGCTCAAAATTTCACTGGTTAAGGTCAATTCACTAATCAATCATTCACAACAAGTTTGCCAAACAACTAATTTCCAAAAAATTTCAAAGCTAAATCCAATTAGTATCTGGGTAAAACAAGTCGAAAATCACAATCAAGCATTTACACCTATCAAGGAAACAAATCTAACACCTAGAATTAGTGTCTACTCAAGCCAGGACACAATCCAACACAAAGCCAAGGGAGAAATCAAGTTCAGAAATTTTTTTATTTTGTTACCCTCCCCAAACTTAGAATTTGGCTTGTCCTCAAGCAACAAATCTATCCTAAACTACAAAATAAAAATTAAAAACTAAAAACAAAAGCAAGGAGTTAGAGACTTCTCTTTGTAGCACAACATTCTCTCTTGATGCACCATGGAGGAGATCCCCCCAAACCTATTCACCTGTGTCACATGAACAACTAATAATAGTGCTGGAAGCACCCCATTAGCAGTTACATATAGAAAACTCTAAACTCTTTATTCAATCTCCTAATTAAAAATTTAAATCCTACACTACTACAAAACTAAAGAGAATCCACTAGGATCCCAAATCCTATAGCACAACTTCCATGTTATGCAGCAATAACAAGTTATTCATGGATCCCATGGAAATATGCACGAATGATGTTGGAGCAAATGTTTAAAAATAGTTTTAAACCCTCCCGGGTCAAATGGTGCATTTTTCACTCCAAGCATCATCACATCGTGCTTGTCTTTTCCATCGTGCATGGAGTCTATGAAAGTGTAAACTCCATGGCTTAGCAAGGTTGCCTTTTCAGGCTCTGAAAAGGAGAACAATTTAAGGGGTAAATTGAAGGAAAAAATTTTGAGGGTTCCACATATTCATGAAATCCAATACATTTAGAAAGAGAAGAAAATTCATCATGCAAAGAAGACCCTAATAATTCAACCCCTAGACTCATCCCATTATTCAATTTATCTTGTTTCACTTCCTCAATCTCATCATGCACAATTTCTTCTTTTTCTATGGATTTAGAAAGAGAAGCACTTTGGTCTTCCGTAATAGAAGATTTTTGTACCACCTCCTCTAAAATACCATTAAAAACTTTAATCTCATAAAAAATATTTTGTGCAAAATAGGATGGAATAGGTGCAGACAAAATAAAATTGATACATTCTATGTCATCATGAGAATAAGCCATGTTACATAATAATAATAAAAAAAAGAAAAATAAAAATATATACCCAAGTTACACTAAATAAAATTAAATTAGTACCGAAATTAATTAATACAAAATTAATCATTCCCCAGCAATGGCGCCAAAAACTTGTTGGGATTCTGACAAGTGTACCAGATCGTACAAGTAATAAAGTGATAAATAGTGTATCGTTTCCAACGAGGACTGAAATTGATTCTAATAATTCTCACCTATTCGTAGTCACTAAGTGAAATTTAAATTGGAATTCAATTGATTGAGAAATTGTTAATTTAAATAAATAAAAATAAACAAATGCAATGATTCTTAAACAAGGAGAAAGAGCGGGACGTAGTTTCAATGAAGGTTCCTAAAACGTTTTACAATGAATTAATTTGTTTTCCTAAATTCTGAATTTGTTTTGCAAAAGTAAGAAACGCCTAATGTCTTAGAACGTTTCCGGATTTTAAAGATTAATCTCCCAATGATGTCTCAAGAGAACCTTAAAACCTAACCCTTAATTAAGTTCAATCAAAACTCATAAAAATTATTCAATTCATAAGAAATATGTCTATCCCTATGCAATTGAACTGTTTGATTATTGGGCACAATCCTAAATTAATATGTCTATTAAATTAGGATTTCTATGTCATGAACTGCGCACTTTCATGAACAACAATAGAAATATAATCAAACACGGAATTTATAATGGAAAGACAAAATTAATTCACTGCATAAACATTAAAAAGGTTCCATATTCATCTACTCCTACATCCTAAAGAAGGATTTAGTTCATAATTGAGAGAAGAAAAACAATAAAAGTGATAAAGATCAACATAATTACCACTAATCCTTGATTTTAATCTTCGTTCTTCACAAAAACTCTCCAAAATTCTGCTCCAAATTGTTCTGAATGAATCAATTTTAATGAATCCTAATCCTATTATTATATAGATAAAAACTAACCTCATTTTCAATCTAATGTGATAAGATTTTTATTTGAATAAAACTAATCCTAAATCTGAATATAATATGATAAGATCCTATTAGAATAAACTAATCTTTAAGAATCTTATTTACAAATAGAATTTATCATTAAAATCCTTCTAGAATCTCGTATTTGTGTCTGACATCAACTTCGGCACTGATTTTGACCCCCAAGATGGACGAATTTGAGTAAGGCTATTTCTGATAAAGTTGTAGATCTTTTTCTTAGCTTCAAAAATGATAACTAGATCGCCTCATTTGGATAAGCGTAGCTCAAGTTATGATCAAAACAACAAACAGTGTCACTTTCTCGCATTTTGTGCTCCCAGGCGTGAAACTCCTGCGCCTGGGCGTGGATCTATCTTAAAAAATCAATCAAATATACCCCATTATTGGCCAGTTGACCCCAGCCTGCGCCTGAGCGCATGGCACCCGCGCCTAGGTGCCACGGTCAACTTTTCTTCATTTTTTTCCTCCTTTTCTTTCCAATTCAAGTACCAAGCTCTCATTCTTCATTCCTTTGCAAAAATCATTGTTTTAAGAACTTAAATACCTGAAAACAAACCAAACACATCAAAATGTTCCAGAAATCTTATAATGACAAAATTCCTTTGTTTTATTCCAATTTACTCAAGAAACAAATAACTTATTATGTAAAAGGGAAACAAAAAAGGTACAAAAACATCACATATTAGACCTTAATCAGGCAGCGCAAGAAAGAAGAGAAGGAAGATCAAATTAGTTTCTGTGTTTGTAAGTGATGGAGGAGTAAAGGGGGGTTTCGATTATTATTATTATTTTAAATAAAAGGGTGTGTAAGATATATGGGTCATTAGATTGATCGAAAATCCATGTAGTTTCACAATTACTTTCCTTGCTCAATGTTAGAATTCGTCCAAATCTTAGTACAAATCACAAAATATGCTCACCTGAATGGAGATCCTCTAAATGAAACTAATCATAATTCATGGTTATTTTAGCAATTCATTTAATCGATTTAATTATGGTGATTAGTCAGATGTTAGAAGACTTGGTCTTAACTATGAATTATAATAATAATTTTTATTGAATAATAATAAAAATGTATGAAATTCCAAACATGGCAATGGTTGAAAATTATAGAAGGGAAAAATGTCGAGTATAGTGATTGGCATTTGAACCCCTTTTAGTGTATTAACTCATTAATATGACTATACTTAGTAATTTTGTGGTGGACTAAGTATTTCTTGTACTCAGTTTTTTATAATGGAATTTTGTTTGTTGTTCAAAAAAATAATAATAATCATTTTTAAAAAATGAGAATAATAATAACAAAAACAGTAAATAAATAAATTTTCTTCCAGCACCAAATTCTTGTTTAGCTTAAAAAAGAAAAAGCTGCTTTTTATACATATATCGTAGGTGCTTGCCTGCTGGCTTGGTATAGCATAGTTGATGCCTCAGAACAGTCATCTCACGAGACGTTTATTTGCAAAAGGAAAAGTTGAGAAAAATGAGAAGTTGAGTGATGAAAATCCAAAAAAGCCATATGTTAAGGAAAAAAGCTAAAGAAATTAAAGGTTAAGACCATAATGGGGTGAAAGGGAACGCACCAGCCAGGAGTAGCTCTCTATATCCACCGTTCATAAAGTACATCAATCCATTCTGGCATTCACATTCAAGAGCACACAAGCCACAGAAAAATATCAGGGGCATTGGCAAGTTTATCTTGTCTGATTTTTAAAGGAAACTAATTTTATAGTTTGACTATGACCATATTATTATATGTTGTATGTGGATTTAATTACTTTAAATCCAATATTGCACAGAAAAGAAGATGACGAAACTAAAACAAATTAAAATGTTCACGATTGAAAATTAGAAGCAGAAATTAAAGACCTAACGAACATTTGCCATCATTTTCATTCTAGGACTAAATGTTTTTAGGCCATCTGAGATAATTTCATGGGTGACAAAGCTTAGAGTTTGCTAGGGCAGAAAGTGCAGAGGTTTAAAAAAAATGTGATTAAGGTTGACAAATTGACATTCTTTTCTAAGCTAAAGCAAAGTCTTCATCAGAACTTTCTTTTGGGTAGGAAAAAGTCTTCAGAACATGGTACCTAATATATTCCTTATATCTCTGAATGAGATGGGAATTGATGCTCGCATCACATGATACCCTTTGTATTGTACGGACAGAATATGTTGCGTAAAGATATAGATTCTTGCACACTGGATGTTTACTATAAGGATAATAATACGGAACTGAAAGGATGCCGAATTCGTTGATTGAGATTTTATCCTTAAGACTTTAGAGTCATAAAAGTCATTCATAAAAAAACTTTTAAATATACGAAAATAAGAACCATTTGATTTCAATTCTACTTATATTTGATTTATTTCAATATTTGAAACATGATCAAGGCGTTGGATACTCATTATTCAACAATTGGTTCAATAAAATTACAAGAATTATAAATATATATGTGCAAGTCTTATGTTGTTATCAAGTATTATATATATCGAAGGGAAAAGCTTTTATGTCTTCTGGTGATGAAAGACACCGATACTATTTCACTTAAATCAATTATATTGTAACACATTTGTACAAATTTAATACACTTAGCATTTACTTGTCAACTTAAGTGTTAAATTATGTGTCATATGTAACATCCCGCGTTTTTCCGATTAGGACAAATAATATTTTATTAAAGAATAGTTTTGAAACGCTGTTTTACAAAAGGTTTTCAGTGAATGTTTTATTCGAGTACGAAGTAAATTATTGATTTTATGGAGTTTTAATGAATAAATATTTTTATGAAGTTAATAAAAATGATTTTTATGAAAAATGGTTTTTATTGTTGGAGATTTGCAAAAATGAACTTCTTTATGGACTTTCTTAGATGTGTTAACTTTGAAAATCCATAACTTTTTACTCGTAACTCCGATTTTTATGATATTTATATCAAAACGATCGTATCGAAATGTAGTTTTCAAAAATGTATCTTTCATAATTTTCTGGGCTGGTTTGCGAAAATAATTTTTCAGTATTGTAAAGGACGAATTTCTAAGGAATTAGTCATGAAAAATAGTTTTTGATTTTTAATAAATTTTTCCTTTTGGGATTATCTTTAATATATTAAAATATGATTTTAGAAAACGAAATAAGGGCTGTAATTGCGATCAATAAGTACAGTTTATTATTTAAAGGAAAAAGTGATAATAGGTGTGTTTGATTAAGCTAATTATTTTGTGATTAAGTATGTGATTTAGGGATGAATGTGTTTGAGTGATGGATTGATGAATGCGATTTATTAGAGTTGATTGCCTTGTGTGCATAAGTATGATTTCTTAAGTGATAATTGCATGAATTAGTAATTAAAATGTGATTAGAAAGTAAAAAGTGTAGGACATGTGTGCATGCATATGGGTGCCACGGTTTTGGTATGTCATGCATGAAGGATATATGTGTGTTATGTGTGTGGGAGTGACAAGTGTATGCATGATAGGTGTATGTGTGACACTTGTGTGTGTGTGTGTGACTAAGCTAGTTTAAGGAAATAAAAACAAAATGAAAGTAAAAAACTTAGGGACCAAGTAGGTGTTTTAGAATGCCAAGAATACTCCCTCTTTGTTGCATGATGGTCGAACCAAACCAAAGGCCAAGGAAGGGAAATGATATTTTGCTCTTAGCCTATTTTCTTTCCCTTAATTCCATCAGTTCCATTCATTCTTCCATTCCCTTAATTTCCTTCATCCCTTTTTATTCCATTTCATTCTTTCACTTCTTCCTTCCACACTTTCACTCCAAACACTAAACACCACCCTAAGAGCCCATTAAACTCTTAGAGGAAAAAGAAAAGAAAAGAAAAAGAGAGAGAGAGAACCGTGAGACTTGAAGAAGAAGAAGGAGGAATTCAAACCCAAAACCTAGGAGTTTCCCTTGAAGATCAAAAGCTTTAGGAGCTAGAGAACCAACCATTCATGGTAGGGCTTGAAGATTATGATGAAGATTGTAATAGTTTAGTTTCTTTTTCTAGCTTGTAGATCTACCTTATTTTCTTGCATGTTCATTTTATGTAAACTTGTGTGTTCATCTCTTTGATTTTGGACTCTACGGACCTTAAGAATAACTTGTAATAAGTTAAATTATGCTTGATGTCTCGGTTGGAACTTCTCTTAGATAGATCTAAATGTTTTCTTAAAGATCTAAAGAAAAGCTAAGACTTTTGGGAAAACTAAAATAGATTCTTTTACATGTCTATTTTTCTTTTCTTAAACCGTGGATTATGTGTGTGTATGTGATGATTGTTGAATAAATGTGTGATCTAAATTGGTTTTTGTGAAAAGTTCAAGTTTATAGTCTTGCATGTCTACTTTCCTTTCTCCAAACCGTGAATTGTGTGTGTATGTGCTTATTGGAAAAGAAAATTCATGATCTAAGTTTAATTAATAATAAAGTGAAATTCTTTGTCCTTGCATGTTTGATCTCTTGCTAAACCGTGACCCCTATATGTTCATGTGTTTATGAGAAACCGTGATCTAAACTTAATTTGTGAAAGCTAAGAACTTAAGTCTTTAGTTTTGCATGTAGGTTTAATGATGATCCTATGTGATTTAAGTGGATGCATGTAATAATCTTTGATCTAGGAAGTGAAAAATTAAGATCCTTGATTTGCATGTAATTTTTCAAGCAAAAAGATTGTGTTTTCCTTCCTCTAGGTCATACGGTTTTAAAGGAAGAGTTTAAGCAACAAGTTTTAAAATGACTTTCAAGAATAGACATGTTTAGTGTTTGATTTTATTATATGAGGCCATTCGGCCATGTCCAAAATAGTGAGATCCATGCTTTTTTATTTTATAAAAAGTTCATACATGTCTATTCCATGACTAAATCTAATAATTTTAAGAACATACAAGTAATTTCATAAAGATAAAATTAAATCTTTATTTTGATTAAGAAAGAAATCATGAATTTGAATTTATTTGTGTAGGGAATGTGGTGTGTTGTTTTGAAAAATAGTCTTGAACTCTTACATGATTGTTTTGACTTTTTGTGATTCATGCATGTTGAAAAATAAATGAGAAACCTTAGCTTGCCTCCTTGCATCATGAGATTCGGCCAACCTAGGAGTAGGTAGATAACTAGGTTTGTTTCTCAATTAGGGTGCATGCATAATGAGACTAATCGAATATAAGAATTTTAAAAGTGTTTGCATGTCATGATTAGGTTTTAAAGGAAATGCATGTGAATCCTTGAAATGCTTTGTGATTTAAATTGTTGGCTTAATGTAGGTTTTGGAAAAGGAATTGAAATTGATAATTTCTCTAATTATATGCTCACGTTTTTAGATTAAAAGAAGGAAAATGACTTCATGATTCTATATGCTCCTTGTGCTTTAAATCTTTGCAAAACCTTGTATGCATGATTCGGCCAAAGCATATGTATGAAGTTGGAAAATTGTTTTCATGAAATGACTTTTGATTATAGCTATGTCCTAGATACATGATGTGGCATGCTTGATGATAATGATATGAGTGCCTTTCTTTTATTATTTGGTTTTAGCTTCAAATATATATATATATATATATATATATATATATATATATATATATGATTTAATTTGGTTATGTGGGACGAATTCTATAATGTTAACTCAATGATTTTCTTTTAGTTTCCATACATGATCCGATTTTAGTTAATTTATTTAGATAAATTGAATTGATTGGTTTTGAATGATTGAAGTGTGGTTTGCCTTATGTGAGTCTGTGTGTGTTTAGGAAATTGTATATGCTGCTGTTGTGTTGAATTGAGTTTGTTTTACCATTTGTGAACTGTAATTGTGAAAAAGCTATGTTTGTATTGAAATTGAAAATGCTTTATTTAAAATAGTAATTTAAAATAACTCAAATCATTTTGGAATTTCATTTTCTTGAATTTCCATATTTTGTTTTAAAGTATAAAGACACGGACTTTTATAAACAAAATGTTTTTAAATTAAGAAGAAATGAATTGGTTTAATAAAAAGATTATTTCAATTGTTTTCCTGAAAACCTTTTTACCATAAGTCTAAATTGGATTTGGAAAGCTTTTTGGGCGTTAACAATGTGTTTCAAGAAAATAATTGTCCTAACGAGTTTTCAAAATGAAATTTATAATCTTCGCAAACCGTTCTAACGCACGGGAAAAATGTCTAGTTCGGGTGTCGGACGCGACGGGAACGACGAAAAGCTAGCAACGAGAAGTCCTGGAAAGCTTTCGGATGTGTCATCATCCAGGTGAGAGAGAAGCTCCCCTTAAGACGCCGTGGTATTAGGCAACATATTAAGGCGTCCAATCATCTCAAAGGTTGGACCCGGTCTCGTTAAGGCGAGGAAGAGGGATAGTGAATGTTTGATTGTTTGTTTGTTGTTAAGTGTGGGCTATCCCTACAAGTCGCTGAGACCGAAGTGTTGTCTATAGTTAATATGTCTGTTGTGATGATATGATGTTTACTATGCATGAGCTGTTGGTTAGTTTAGTATGTGAAGTAATTAAGTTGTTAAAAGATGTTTGATTTTACCCTGAGACCTGAAATAATAATGAGGAAATGAGATTGAAAGAGAAAAGAGATGCGAATAAGAGATATGGGAAAGAATTGAGAAAGAAATAGATGGTGCAATAAGACTAAAGAGAAAGTTATAAGAAACGAATGAGAAAGAGATAAAGGTGATGCGAGTAAAGGAAAAAGATAAAGAGTTGAAAGAGAACGTGATTATGGAAGTGAGAAGTGGTGGAGTAAAGATGTGATCCCTCGTGCATGTTTTTGGGAAGAAGCTTAGTGTTGAGTTGAGCTTGCTCCTTCACTAACACTCACCCAAAAATATGATTTTTGAAAACAGTTTTTGAAAAGAAACTTTTGAAAAGAATTTTATGAAGTCATCTTTTTGAAAAGGTTTTGTGAAAAGAGTTTTTGAGAAAGAAGAGGGAATGAGTCTTGAGGAAGTTGAAGAGAATTATGCTGAACATGGGCTGACGAGAATGTTGATATTGAGATGAGATTGAGGTGAGGCCAAGGGCCATTGAGAATTTAGGGGGAAACCGTTTGCGTTTAGTGGTCGGGCTTCGTTGAAGGGATGCACCAAGGATGAGCCGACTGTTAGGATTCAACCGATAATTAAAACTCGCTAAAAACCTTAAAAGACTCTAAAAGACATTTACAAACGCGGTGAGGTATGAGTGTCGTATCGAAGTAGTGGAGAGGAAGGAACCATAGGTATCTGCGGATACTTAGGAGGAGATTGCATGAGAGGAGGACGATGACGGTGAAACGTCAAGAAGTCTAGAGTATATTTTTAGGCGGAACGAATCCCACATGTGGTGCACTAACGTGGTGGGGACTGGGTCTAATACCGTGGTAAGTTCCGCATCGCGAACTAGAAATTATACTGTCGCCCCCTTGATTGCAAATCGAGAACAGTGAGAGGGACTGGAACGGGGCATTTGTGATTGCCGCTGAGAGCGTGCATTGTTATTTGAATTATGATTATGATTTGAGGCAAGGCCTCCTGGTCTGGGACCATTTATGTGTTGGACAGCTGTCGTGCCCGCGTGGTAAAGGTCATGTACTCCTGTTTGCTTCCGACTAGGTTGGGTGGTTGACCGAGGAGATGTAGACGTGTGTGAGCTCAATGATGTATCCCCCTCATCATTGATACTAATCGAAATAATAAAATTTAAAAGACAAATATGTTTCAAAGAGAAATATAAAGAGATATCAATTATTGGAAAAGATTTAAAAGATAAGCGTAAGAAAGAATCATTGAGATGAGTTATGATTTTGGAACCCCTGATGGAAAAGGATTGAATAAAAATTGTGGAAGTTTTTAAGGATGAATTTGAGTATGTGACTATGAAATGCTAAGTATGAGATTGTGTCTCTCTATACGTATGTAATAGTGATGTTGTTGTTGTTTGTGTTGCTTATTGTTTTTCCTTAATACTTGCCTACTGTAATTCCACATAGTCGACATAACTGTTTGGGTAGCTTACTCTCTCCTCTTCTTCTGTACTTCTGCTTCTCTTTCTTCTTCTGGAAAATTTATACGATGATTAGACGCAAAAGAGATTGAGGTTCCAGATCCGGCTTGTTCGGGAAGTAGGACATCTCCGAAGCAGCAGATACGAATGACATCACTTGCGGACAGAGGGCTTGGACTATCAAGATTCGGAGATGGACGATGAGCGTTAGTGTGTCTGACGAGAAGCTAGGAAAATCCCCCGGAGGAATGTAATCCATTGTAAGTTATTAGCTGCCTAGCTCTATCACACTGTACCCCGGTATATGTTTTGTTTAACACTAATGTTTTGAAACAAATAAACGAGCTACGGTTTTAAATGATGTTTTGAAAACGGGTTTCAAAGTGCGATGTCTTGTGACATCTCGGTTTGGAACTTGAAAGAGTGTGTGCAATATGAGAACATGAGTTGTAAATGCAATTATGTTTTGAGAATTTAAATGTTCTCATCTTATGCAACACTTGTTTTGTTAAAATAAGAAGAAAAAAAATGGCCCTAATTTTCACTATATTTAATTTAAGTTTTCAATTTGCCGAATCGGGGTGTTACAGTTGTGGTATCAGAGCAATGGTTATCCAAAGTAGCCTGATGCATGGGCTTACATGCTTGCTCGTGTGTGTCTGTCTGTGCATTAGTATTAGAATTAAGATGAGTGAGAGTGGGAGTACGAAGTCACGTGAGCATTACTATCATACCACCTCTATCGTTCGTTTTATTTCTGTCGTTCTATCCCTCTATTTTCGGAACGTGTTACGGATTTGTCTACGATGGTGCAAGGAACAGTGATCAGAATCATACGAAGACTTTATTCTTTGTGGCCTGAACATCTCTTGATTGTTGAAACCTCTTTTGTTGAGAATTCCTTTTTGTTTGTAACGACCTCTGAGCCATTGACATGCGGCTTTGTTTTGCGACTAGAACCCTCTTTTCCTTGTTGAGACCTCTTCCTGTGTAAACCCTGTGTGTTGTTGGGTTGCCTTGACAATACATTTGTTTTCTCTAAAAGCCTTTCATGAAAACCTTAGACCCTGACACCTTATGCCAATCGACTATATATGCTAAGTTATAAGGTGGACGGTGAGATGTTGTTATGATGGTTAAGGAAGGAATAGGCCTGAACGGATGTGATGCATTAGGATAAGAGTACCCCTAGAACCTTGAGTAAGACAGTGGGATGTACAAAAGGATTAAGACTAAAAGGTTGATAGTAGTCCAACCCAAGTGATGGCATAGATGGTGTTAAGATTGTGAATATTTGGGATGAGTTTGAGAGAGTTGAAGTTAGAAATCTATAGTTGGAGTAGGTAAATGATTAGGGTAGATGTGAACCTATAATAGGATCATAAGATCAACTAGATGGAGTAGTGAAATTAATGGATAGAACCTTTAAGTGACGACCCAAAATTAGGTTAAATGACCAAGATTTGTTATTTTAATGGACATAGGTGATCATAAGTTGTGGAATTAAGAGTGTCCTTAGGTGCTAAGATCGTTAATCTGAAGGATAAATCCCTAAGTTGGAGGATTTTTAGTGGTTTAGTTAGCAGAATTTAAGATAGGCTTGAACAAGTGATGTGAAGTTTTGTAAGATAAGCTAGAATTAGTGGATGTTGGGAAATTTTATGACCTTAGTTCCTGTCAAATGTTATTGGATAAACGTGATGTATAGGAATATGATCCATCAAAGTTGGGGAGTAAACGAAGATTTTAAGGTTTGTAGTAACCCACCTCTGCCTAAAAAGATGAAAGGAGTCAAATTAAGGAAGCAAGACTATGAAGAAAGTAGTACCCTTTTCAGGATTGGCGTAAGCGTGCTATTCTTTCTGAATTTTGTTTCGAAACCATTGAACCCTTTGAACCCTTGTTGACGAAGTTATACCCTTAATATTCCATTGTGTCTGATGATGGAATGACTCAAGAAGATCACCTTTGAGAAAACGATGCATATGCGACGGCTCAAGGACGACGATTGCTGTTATAAATTGGGAGAAGCACTTCGAGGAATCCGACATTCGTTGATCATAGAATTTTGTGTAGCATTTCTCGACGACGGGAAATCTGTAAGTTGGGGAGAATGTAACATCCCGCGTTTTTCCGATTAGGACAAATAAGATTTTATTAAAGAATAGTTTTGAAACGCTGTTTTACAAAAGGTTTTCGGTGAATATTTTATTCGAGTACGAAGTAAATTATTGATTTTATGGAGTTTTAATGAATAAATATTTTTATGAAGTTAATAAAAATGATTTTTATGAGAAATGGTTTTTATTGTTGGAGATTTGCAAAAATGAACTTCTTTATGGACTTTCTTAGATGTGTTAACTTTGAAAATCCATAACTTTTTACCCGTAACTCCGATTTTTATGATCTTTATATCAAAACGATCGTATCAAAATGTAGTTTTCAAAAATGTATCTTTCATAATTTTCTGGGCTGGTTTGCAAAAATAATTTTTCAGTATTGTAAAGGACGAATTTCTAAGGAATTAGTCATGAAAACTAGTTTTTGATTTTTAATAAATTTTTCCTTTTGGGATTATCTTTAATATATTAAAATATGATTTTAGAAAATGAAATAAGGGCTGTAATTGCGATCAATAAGTACAGTTTATTATTTAAAGGAAAAAGTGATAATAGGTGTGTTTGATTAAGCTAATTATTTTGTGATTAAGTGTGTGATTTAGGGATGAATGTGTTTGAGTGACGGATTGATGAATGCGATTTATTAGAGTTGATTTCCTTGTGTGCATAAGTATGATTTCTTAAGTGATAATTGAATGAATTAGTAATTAAAATGTGATTAGAAAGTAAAAAGTGTAGGACATGTGTGCATGCATATGGGTGCCACGGTTTTGGTATGTCATGCATGAAGGATATATGTGTGTTATGTGTGTGGGAGTTACAAGTGTATGCATGATAGGTGTATGTGTGTATGTGTGACACTTGTGTGTGTGTGTGACTAAGCTAGTTTAAGGAAATAAAAAAAAATGAAAATCAAAAACTTAGGGACCAAGTAGGTGTTTTAGAATGCCAAGAATACTCCCTCTTTGTTGCATGATGGTCGAACCAAACCAAAGGCCAAGGAAGGGAAATGATATTTTGCTCTTAGCCTATTTTCTTTCCCTTCATTCCATAAGTTCCATTCATTATTCCATTCCCTTCATTTCCTTCGTCCCTTTTCATTCCATTTCATTCTTTCACTTCTTCCTTGCACACTTTCACTCCAAACACTAAACACCACCCTAAGAGCCCATTAAACTCTTAGAGGAAAAAGAAAAGAAAAGAAAAAGAGAGAGAGAGAACCGTGAGACTTGAAGAAGAAGAAGGAGGAATTCAAACCCAAAACCTAGGAGTTTCCCTTGAAGATCAAAAGCTTTAGGAGCTAGAGAACCAACCATTCATGGTAGAGCTTGAAGATTATGATGAAGATTGTAATAGTTTAGTTTCTTTTTCTAGCTTGTAGATCTACCTTATTTTCTTGCATGTTCATTTTATGTAAACTTGTGTGTTGATCTCTTTGATTTTGGACTCTACGGACCTTAAGAATAACTTGTAATAAGTTAAATTATGCTTGATGTCTCGGTTGAAACTTCTCTTAGATAGATCTAAATGTTTTCTTAAAGATCTAAAGAAAAGCTAAGACTTTTGGGAAAACTAAAATAGATTCTTTTACATGTCTATTTTTCTTTTCTTAAACCGTGGATTATGTGTGTGTATGTGATGATTGTTGAATAAATGTGTGATCTAAATTGGTTTTTGTGAAAAGTTCAAGTTTATAGTCTTGCATGTCTACTTTCCTTTCTCCAAACCGTGAATTGTGTGTGTATGTGCTTATTGGAAAAGAAAATTCATGATCTAAGTTTAATTAATAATAAAGTGAAATTCTTTGTCCTTGCATGTTTGATCTCTTGCTAAACCGTGACCCCTATATGTTCATGTGTTTATGAGAAACCGTGATCTAAACTTAATTTGTGAAAGAACTTAAGTCTTTAGTTTTGCATGTAGGTTTAATGATGATCCTATGTGATTTAAGTGGATGCATGTAATAATCTTTGATTTAGGAAGTGAAAAATTAAGATCCTTGATTTGCATGTAATTTTTCAAGCAAAAAGATTGTGTTTTCCTTCCTCTAGGTCATACGGTTTTAAAGGAAGAGTTTAAGCAACAAGTTTTAAAATGACTTTCAAGAATAGACATGTCTAGTGTTTGATTTTATTATATGAGGCCATTCGGCCATGTCCAAAATAGTGAGATCCATGCTTTTTTATTTTATAAAAAGTTCATACATGTCTATTCCATGAATAAATCTAATAATTTTAAGAACATACAAGTAATTTCATTAAGATAAAATTAAATCTTCATTTTGATTAAGAAAGAAATCATGAATTTGAATTTATTTGTGTAGGGAATGTGGTGTGTTGTTTTGAAAAATAGTCTTGAACTCTTACATGAATGTTTTGACTTTTTGTGATTCATGCATGTTGAAAAATAAATGAGAAACCTTGCCTCCTTGCATCATGAGATTCGGCCAACCTAGGAGTAGGTAGATAACTAGGTTTGTTTCTCAATTAGGGTGCATGCATAATGAGACTAATCGAATATAAGAATTTTAAAAGTGTTTGCATGTCATGATTAGGTTTTAAAGGAAATGCATGTGAATCCTTGAATTGCTTTGTGATTTAAATTGTTGGCTTAATGTAGGTTTTGGAAAAGGAATTGAAATTGATAATTTCTCTAATTATATGCTCACGTTTTTAGATTAAAAGAAGGAAAATGACTTCATGATTTTATATGCTCCTTGTGCTTTAAATCTTTGCAAAACCTTGTATGCATGATTCGGCCAAAGCATATGTATGAAGTTGGAAAATTGTTTTCATGAAATGACTTTTGATTATAGCTATGTCCTAGATACATGATGTGGCATGCTTGATGAAAATGATATGAGTGCCTTTCTTTTATTATTTGGTTTTAGCTTCAAATATATATATATATATATATATATATATAATTTAATTTGGTTATGTGGGACGAATTCTATGATGTTAACTCAATGATTTTCTTTTAGTTTCCATACATGATCCGATTTTGTTAGGATAATTAAGAAATTAATTTAAGTCAATTTCTTAAATCTAATCTAGTTAATTTATTTAGATAAATTGAATTGATTGGTTTTGAATGATTGAAGTGTGGTTTGCCTTATGTGAGTCTATGTGTGTTTAGGAAATTGTATATGCTGCTGTTGTGTTGAATTGAGTTTGTTTTACCATTTGTGAACTGTAATTGTGAAAAACCTATGTTAGTATTAAAATTGAAAATGCTTTATTTAAAATAGTAATATAATTTAAAATAACTCAAATCATTTTGGAATTTCATTTTCTTGAATTTCCATATTTTGTTTTAAAGTATAAAGACACAGACTTTTATAAACAGAATGTTTTTAAATTAAGAAGAAATGAATTGGTTTAATAAAAAGATTATTTTAATTGTTTTCCTGAAAACCTTTTTACCTTAAGTCTAAATTGGATTTGGAAAGCTTTTTGGGCGTTAACAATGTGTTTCAAGAAAAGAATTGTCTTAACGAGTTTTCAAAATGAAATTTATAATCTTCGCAAACCGTTCTAACGCACGGGAAAAATGTCTAGTTCGGGTGTCGGACGCGACGGGAACGACGAAAAGCTAGCAACGGGAAGTCCTGGAAAGCTTTCGGATGTGTCGTCATCCAGGTGAGAGAGAAGCTCCCCTTAAGACGCCGTGGTATTAGGCAACATATTAAGGCGTCCAATCATCTCAAAGGTTGGACCTGGTCTCGTTAAGGCGAGGAAGAGGGATAGTGAATGTTTGATTGTTTGTTTGTTGTTAAGTGTGGGCTATCCCTACAAGTCGCTGAGACCGAAGTGTTGTCTATAGTTAATATGTCTGTTGTGATGATATGATGTTTACTATGCATGAGCTGTTGGTTAGTTTAGTATGTGAAGTAATTAAGTTGTTAAAAGATGTTTGATTTTACCCTGAGACCTGAAATAATAATGAGGAAATGAGATTGAAAGAGAAAAGAGATGCGAATAAGAGATATGGGAAAGAATTGAGAAAGAAATAGATGGTGCAATAAGACTAAAGAGAAAGTTATAAGAAACGAATAAGAAAGAGATAAAGGTGATGCAAGTAAAGGAAAAAGATAAAGAGTTGAAAGAGAACGTGATTATGGAAGTGAGAAGTGGTGGAGTAAAGATGTGATCCCTCGTGCATGTTTTTGAGAAGAAGCTTAGTGTTGAGTTGAGCTTGCTCCTCCACTAACACTCACCCAAAAATATGATTTTTGAAAACAGTTTTTGAAAAGAAACTTTTGAAAAGAATTTTATGAAGTCATCTTTTTGAAAAGGTTTTGCAAAAAGAGTTTTTGAGAAAGAAGAGGGAATGAGTCTTGAGGAAGTTGATCATGAAGAGAACTATGCTGAACATGGGCTGACGAGAATGTTGATATTGAGATGAGATTGAGGTGAGGCCAAGGGCCATTGAGAATTTAGGGGGAAACCGTTTGCGTTTAGTGGTCGGGCTTCGTTGAAGGGATGTACCAAGGACGAGCCGACTGTTAGGATTCAGCCGATAATTAAAACTCGCTAAAAACCTTAAAAGACTCTAAAAGACATTTACAAACGCGGTGAGGTATGAGTGTCGTATCGAAGTAGTGGAGAGGAAGGAACCATAGGTATCTACGGATACTTAGGAGGAGATTGCATGAGGGGAGGACGATGACGGTGAAACGTCAAGAAGTCTAGAGTATATTTCGGCGGAACGAATCCCACATGTGGTGCACTAACGTGGTGGGGACTGGGTCTAATATCGTGGTAAGTTCCGCATCGCGAACTAGAAATTATACTGTCGCCCCCTTGATTGCAAATCGAGAACAGTGAGAGGGACTGGAATGGGGCATTTGTGATTGCCGCTGAGAGCGTGCATTGTTATTTGAATTATGATTATGATTTGAGGCAAGGCCTCCTGGTCTGGGACCATTTATGTGTTGGACAGCTGTCGTGCCCGCGTGGTAAAGGTCCTGTACTCCTGTTTGCTTCCGACTAGGTTGGGTGGTTGACCGAGGAGATGTAAACGTGTGTGAGCTCAATGATGCATCCCCCTCATCATTGATGCTAATCGAAATAATAAAATTTAAAAGACAAAGATGTTTCAAAGAGAAATATAAAGAGATATCAATTATTGGAAAAGATTTAAAAGATAAGCGTAAGAAAGAATCATTGAGATGAGTTATGAGTTTGGAACCCCTGATGGAAAAGGATTGAATAAAAATTGTGGAAGTTTTTAAGGATGAATTTGAGTATGTGACTATGAAATGCTAAGTATGAGATTGTGTCTCTCTATACGTATGTAATAGTGATGTTGTTGTTGTTTGTGTTGCTTATTGTTTTTCCTTAATACTTGTCTACTGTAATTTCACATAGTCGACATAACTGTTTGGGTAGCTTACTCTCTCCTCTTCTTCTGTACTTCTGCTTCTCTTTCTTCTTCTGGAAAATTTATACGATGATTAGACGCAAAAGAGATTGAGGTTCCAGATCCGGCTTGTTCGGGAAGTAGGACATCTCCGAAGCAGCAGATGCGAATGACATCACTTGCGAACAGAGGGCTTGGACTATCAAGATTCGGAGATGGACGATGAGCGTTAGTGTGTCTGACGAGAAGCTAGGAAAATCCCCCGGAGGAATGTAATCCATTGTAAGTTATTAGCTGCCTAGCTCTATCACACTGTACCCCGGTATATGTTTTGTTTAACACTAATGTTTTGAAACAAATAAACGGGCTACGGTTTTAAATGATGTTTTGAAAACGGGTTTCAAAGTGCGATGTCTTGTGACATCTCGGTTTGGAACTTGAAAGAGTGTGTGCAATATGAGAACATGAGTTGTAAATGCAATTATGTTTTGAGAATTTAAATGTTCTCATCTTATGCAACATTTGTTTTGTTAAAAAAAGAAAAAAAATGGCCCTAATTTTCACTATATTTAATTTAAGTTTTCAAGTTGTCGAATCGGGATGTTACATCATATGCCAAGGAAGGTCTAATTTGATTCGACGATGAAAACTCCTTCGCATATTCCTGCTGAAGTAAAATTTATATAGACATGTGTATATATAGGTAAAATCTAATCACCGAAACTCATTCTTGAACCCAAGTGATTTTAGAAAAATAATCAACACCAGAGTAATTTTAGGAATCAACCACATCTTGCTATGATTATCCTAACTGATAGCAGAATTCAAACTGAAGTAGTAATGGTTTTATTGAGTAGTTGGAAATTCATATAAGCACGGAAACTCTGGGTTGTGATTATATTTGGATAAATTTGATATATTGAAACTCCACTAGTTTTTCTTATTTATTGTCCGCTTGATGTCTTCTTTTATATCATTGACAGATCCAGATGGTTTAGTAAAGGGGGGTGGGTTTGCTAGTTTGCTACTACTTGTTGGACATGTGCTTGTTCGTTATGTTCTGAGTTAAATAATGACTTGGATAGGAATTGTTATAAACTAAATCAACCATCTTATATCATAATTTTGAAATGTTTTTTTCTCTCTTTATATTTTATATTTATTTTAGGAATGTATTTTTTAAAAAAACCAGTTGGTATTTTTCTCTTCCCTCTTTCACTCTAAACTGAACGAGTCATCAAACTGGACAAGCTAATGGTATAATGATAATGTAGTTTAATTATCAGATCACTAATTAGATGATTAGATCGCATACTGATCACATTATGTATTTATTAATATAAAATTATGTAATATAATTTATAAAATAAGATGTTAAATTTTTTCGGTATATAAATAAGATGTTAAATGATTTTAATAAAAAATGACTTAAATATTAAATTAGTCTATATAAATATTGATCTTTTTAAACACATAAATCTACTATACTTATATAAAAACATCCCTTCTCGAGGCACCACATTTGTTCGCTTAAGGAATACTCGCACTAGAGCATTTGTAGGTAGATAATATCGTCTTTAATCAAAATTATAATTTAAAATAAATAAATTATCTGTTCAAAATTAATATTTAAAATTAAATAAATTATCCATATGTGAAATATGTTGAATCATTATCCTCATTTTGTAAAAAAAAATAAAAAACATTATCCTCAAAAAGATCGATAAACACAAAGAGATGATGCTTGAGCATTATCTGTATGTGAAATCATTATCTAGATTATTCAAATTTTCCACATTATTCTTCCAACAACATTAAAATATCATCATTAATTCTATTTAATAATTAAATTAAAATTAAAATTCTATAAATAAGTCTCATAATATATTAAAAGATAACAACAACATTAAAAAAAAAAGACAGTATACAAACTACAGACCCAAAAATTTTGGGAAAGTTTGACACACAAAATTGTTAACCTCGAGGGTGCAATGATCCCGGTCAACCTTAGTATGGCTCTACCTTTGATTTTGGGTAAACAAACTCTCTTCAATAATCATATAATACTCGATTAAGTAAAATAGTGCAAGTAAATCAAACATAAATTCCACAGAGCCAATTAGAAGGAAAAGGCGTGTCAAATTTAATAGGACCCAAATTCATTTTATGAAAATAATGCTCAACCAGAGGTATCAAATAAATTGAAGGCAATGACATAGGAGTTTCTGTCACATGCTAAAGAGAAATAACACGATAATGATAACATAAGACAAGGAAATAGCTAGATGAACAACAACAGAATTAAAAAAAACATTATCTAAATGTATATTAAAAGATAACAACAACATTAAAAAAAAACAAAATACAAACTACAAACCCAAAGATAAAAACAACTAAGTTCAATCTAAATCTCTTCCTACTTTTTCTATAACCACTTTATCTAAATGTATTATCGAGATAAATTTATTTGTTTTTTATCACAATAATTATGAAAATATAATAATTAGCATAAAAAATGTTATATTAAAAAACTGAGGGATTAATTAATCTATAAAAAAACTTAGGGATTATTTGGTTAGGATATTTGGGAATAAAAAATTTGATGCTATCCACAAATTACAAAAAGGAGATAGATTCAATCTAAAGCTAAACTAGAAAAAAAATATATTTAAAATTTAAATGATAATTATAATAAAAAAAATATAATAAAGGTAGATTGTCTTATAAAAATGACAAATTTTTTTTACATAATTTTATATATTTTATTATTATGAGCTCATTTTTTAATTTTATCAATATTGCAATATCGAAATTGAGAATATTCCAATTTTTTTTTAAAGTAAAAAAAATTATAGATTTTTTCAAACATTACAAATAATATGGATATATGATTAAATATAATGATTATCATTTTGTAAAAAATTTGCAATGGATAAATAATTTAGTTGTTATAATCTCTACAAAAAAAACTGTAACAAATTAAAGACAAAGGTACATACATTTCAAAAATTGAAAAAAAAAATAATAATATATTTTATTGATCCCGGTTCCGTGTTTTCTAAAACATCTGGGATCAAAAGTGTCAGTCTTGTTATACCAGTGGATACAATCCCAGTTCGGAACCGGGATCAATGTGGGTGCGGAACTGGGATCTTTGAACATTTCTGTTGTAGTGAGACCAACAAACACCACGGTGAAACTTCCCACAGCTGGAACATGGTAAAGTAGGGGCCGAAGGGGGCACACTCTGCCTTGTCGCCACAGGAATTGCTGCTCTAGGACTAGAATAAGGGCCTGACCTCTGCATTGGGCCCTTGCCCCTGATAGGCCCGATTTCTGTGCTGCCTTGCTCCGCTTTCCATCTGATTTTCGCTTGAGTCCTTTTTCATAAGTGCTGGCCATATTCACCAGTTGAGAGAGATTTGCAATATTCTGATACTCGAAAGCAAGTCGAATATCATTGCGGAGATCGGGCTCGAACTTGATGCATTTAGTGCGCTCGTCCGCATCCCGGTAGCTGCCAAAATAACAAATCAAGTCCTCAAATTGTGCCGCATATTCCCCGACACTCCAGTTTCCTTGCTCCAACTTGAGAAAAGCAATGTCCTTTTCCCTTCTCACATCCTCAGGAAAGTACTTGCCAAGGAAACAGATCTTGAATAGATCCCAAGTAATCTCCTGGTCCGCTGCTTCCAAGCCCCTCCGTTGTTGCTCCCACCAGTGTTCAGCCTCATTGGTCAATACATACTTAGCCAATCGAACCCTGTGATCGGCAGGCAGTTGTAGAGATCAGAGGATCTTCACAATTTCTTGGAGCCATTTTTGAGCTCTATCCGGGTTGTAGCCTCCTTCGAACCGAGGCTCGCTCTTCCTGAAGCGTGCCATCCAATCAATTTCGGCAGGGGCGGGTGATGGATTCAGTGTTGCTGCTGCTGCTATTTCCTCAGCCTGATTCTGTTGCATCTGGGTCTGGTTCTGCTGCATCTGAGCCATATTCGCAGCTTGAGCCTGTTGCATCTGAATAAGATTTTCCAGAATGGTAGCGATCTTATCATTCTCAGCACGCCTTCCAGCCATACTGTTTAATCATGGAGGGATAGACAATTGCACACATATATATATCCTACTACTTAAATTAGACACTTAACTACACACTTCGTTACTCGCTTGGTGAGTAACTGCTGAAGTAGTGAGTCCACTCTCCATGGCCGAGGGAAACTGCTCTGATACCAGAATGTGACATCCTGGCTTTAAAACTCTAATTAGACCCTTAAGTAAAATTAGAGACTTGAAAATTTCTTTTTAAAACATAAACTTCTTATAAAATTCTCCGAAAAATTCGACGAAGTTTACTCTGTTCTTCAAACTTTCCAAAAATTAATCTATTCCCTGATTAACGTGTCAATAATATTCCAAATAATACCAGACAATCATCAATCATACCATATCATATCACAACATATCCGACCATATCATGCCACATGATATGATGTCATAACATACACCCTGTAAATGCATCAACAGATAAATATAGCAAGTATGTGAAAGTAAGTCTGTCTCCCAAAATAACCCCAAACCCAAAAGACCTGGTCTGGGCCGACCCTGCGTAATAACTACATCAAAATAGACACATACAAGTTTCACAAAATATCCATAAACATAACTGGGACTCAAATCGGCCCAAGACCCAACCAAAACAACAGACTACTACGATCTACTATCCCTGTGAGGGAGAGCGCTCCTGCTCGATCGGGGGTTGTGCTAACTCAAGCTCTGAACCTGTGTAACTCAAGAGGTGAGTATTACACAGAACTTAGCAAATGAAATCCAAAATAGGCATAATAACTAAGTCATAGACAAATAAGTAGTTAATCACATAATCATCAGACAATACAATCCTGTTTATTCCAATCACAAACACTTATCATTTCATTCTCGTTTTTGACATTTTAATCCTAATCTTATTTTGCCCTACATTTGGGTATTCGCTCAACTTTCTTCTTCTTGCTCTAAGGCTTTTACTCTTTAAGGCTTTGCGGTTCCATCACAGCGCACAACTACATGTGCGTCTTACCACTACACACGACTACACGTGTGTCTTACGCAACCAATGCACCCACCGGGCGTACTTACATGGTTTGGTACTCGCAATACCGTAATTAGGGTACTACAGACCCACCCCTTCGCACAACTACATGTGCATCTTACGCAACCAATGCGCCCTCGGGCGTACTTACTTGGTTTGGTGTCCGTAGACCAGGTCTGCATGTTTTAGTAAGGTTATGTGACCCCACCACTGCGCACAACTACATGCGCGTCTTACCGCTGCGTACAACTACATGTACGTCTTACGCAACCAATGCACCCCTTGGCGTACTTACTTGGCCTGGAATACACATAACACAATTAATCCTCTTTTAAGGTTTGTGAACCCACTGCTGCGCACAACTACATGTGCGTCTTATGCAACCAATGCGCCCCCGGGCGTACTTACTTGGCCTGGGTAATCGCATACCAAATCCTTAAACCTTTATTCACATTCTTTTTCTTTTCTTTGTCCATTCATACACCCATAATTTTCCCTTTTATATTTTACATTAATTCACTTTCCTTTTTCATTCTACTCTATCTCATAGGAATTACTCAACTAACTTAATAACAACACATTAGGTTCCACTCAGGTTCGCATATCCATCTTTTTTTAATTAAAGCACTAACCAACATAAACATATTCTCATAAAAGTATCAAATATCAACATTCAACAGTCACAACATGCATATAAAACATAAATATTCAAGGCAGGTTTTCTATTTCTTTTTCTTAAGTTATTATCCTTTATTATTACTAGTTACCCTAAGGTTCCTTATCATACAGAATCAAACCAATCTTAATCATCACTATACACTACCTAGAAATACATCTCCTAAGCTAAGGTAACACCCCCTCTTACCTCAACCACGTAGAGAGAGAGAAAATACCAAACCCTAGCTTTAAAAATCGGAGCCGTATGATTCGAGTGTGGCGATGAAGAAGAGTAGTAAATAGACGAGACGGAGAATGACGGGGAGCAACAATAAGACGGTGTGGAGGAGTCTACCACCTTTCCTTAGAATAGAGAGAGAAAACTCAAGAGAGAGAATGAGCTGTAACACCTTATCAATCAAAAGAGAAGGCAAGATTAGAAATGGTAATGATGGAATTTGTGAGGACGAAGGAAAGGAAGGAAGAAACTTGATCAAGCTTACCTTGACACTTGCTAGCTACGAAGAGAGAGAAACAAGAGAGAGATGGTGATGGAGCTTGAAGGAGATAGGGTCAGCACCCAAAATAAAGAGAAGGAAAAAGCTTGATGATGATAATGAGTGCCATGGATGATGATGAACGGAGTTGATGATGATGGTGGTTCACTCTTGGTTTCCTAGGGCTTGCGACGAGAGAGAAGAAGAAGAATGTGTAGCGTCTGATGCTGTTGCGTCTTGTTTTGTTTTTGGCTGTATGAGGAAATGAATGTGTGGCTTATAATGAGTGCCAAGGGTGGAATTTCCGGATTTTCCCCCAGACGAGGTGTACTTTCGCACCACAAAGCCGACTAGCGCGCCTGGGCACGGAATAACCCGTGAGAGCCAGCTTCCTAAAACCCTGGTTCTCCATATCCAACGCCGAAGTCATGTTGGCCGTTAGGACCTCGATGCTCGGATACTTGGAGGCACCCACTCGGGATGAGATAGGTAAAACGAGAAGTTGCGGCACGTGGAGGTCAAGATGCCTTAGCGCCGGTGCGAAGTCGGTGTAGCCTCTCGATGGCCGATTAGAGGCCGAACTTATAATCGGTTGACACAAGGCGACTTGCTGTGGTCGACAGGATATTGCCGAGGTATGTGCGTATGATCGTCCAACACGAAGCGGCTCGATGTGGTCGGTTGACCACTGCCAAGGGGTGTAAAAACGAAACGAGGTCGGTTCTCATGAGCTCAGTGCTAACTGGTCGGCGTACGATCAAATCGATCGGACTGGAGTCATGTGGACTGTGTTAGGACCTCGAAGGTCGGATCCCTGGAGGCACCTATTCGGAATGAGCCTGGTAAAGCGAAATGCTCGGCGCGTGGAGGTCGAGATACCTTGGCGTTGATGCGAGGTCGGTCCAAAGTCCTTTAAACCCGAGAAGACTGATTACTGCTTATGTTCGGTTGACACGAAGCGACTCGTTGTGGTAGACTGGTTACTGACGAGGGGTGAGAGGCGAAACGAGGTCGACTAAGATGGAATAGGTCGGAGGACCTCTATGATTTTAGATTCGTTCGTGGCGTTGGGCTTGTATTTTGTCAATGGTGTAATGACCCTTGGGCTTGTATTTTGTCAGTTATTTGAGGTGTTGTGTTGGCTTTAGTCCATTTGTTGTATAAGGGCTGAGCACCCGTTGTGCTCTTATATATTTCATTCTTTTGCTTAGCAAAAAAAAAAAGAATGTGGACAAAGACTTGGAGAAAACCAGTAATGAACTACGAGCTACACAATAAATTCGAAGGGATTTGATTTTCGCCTCCCATCAGTGAGTTTTTGGCCCCCATTTTAAAATGTCAATGACTAAAGTAACCTCAGCATTTATATAATTTCTATCTTTGGTGTCACGGAATTGTTTTCCGTTTAGGGAGAAACGGAAGAAAAAATATACTTTTTCGTCAAGTGTGAGACAGAAAGGTATATTTTTTTCCAAAAAAAAACCTTTTTGTCTTTAAAAAAAATACTTTTCCATTATATTTGAGACTGAAATAACATAGTAGTCACAAATGTTGAAGATAACGAGAGGGTGAAACCTCCCTAACAAGCTCAATGATGATAATGATGAAGAAGAAGGAGAGAACTGCAACATTGGACACTTGATTCCTGCCATGCTAGGAGCTTCGATTCAGCTTCAGCTTTAGCGGTGCTTGCGAGGAAGAGAGCAAAATGGATCAAGGACCTAGCTCGCGTGTAGTGACCCAAATTGGTAAGGCTGTTGATATGGTAAGGTCCTCATTTTACTTTTACAGCAACTTACAAATATCTTTTCCGTCTCAAACATGATGGAAAAAATATACCTTTCTGTCTCACACTTGACAGAAAGGTATATTTTTTTGCTTCCGACAAGCTTGAGACGGAAAGAATCCGCCTAGACAAAAGAATTTAGGTTAACCATGCTGATTGGACCCATCAAGTTTACCCCGGTTGACTACATCTAACCCAAGTACTACTAAACAATTCATTTTCCAAGGTTTAAAGGCCTACTATTTTTGTAGGAAATCTACCAAGTTGACTAGGTCCAATCCAAGAATCCAGGATTGATTTGGTCAAGTTTATTCGCTTAACTGCCCAACATGATAACTTGCCATAATTGTTGATGTAGGTAACTATGACTTCCATGCTTGTCTCTCTTCTAATAAGCACAATCCTATCAAGATAAGCATAGGCCAAAGTTACCCACACAGTCCTATATAACCAGCATTGGCATCCAGGTATATTCAACCCTTATCACTTAAACACTCACTCATATTGACCAGACTGCTCTGTTCCTTCATCCAGGACTAGTTGTCAATGTCATACATCAAACTCACTAAGTCTTTATCTTGGAAACTTGAATTGGAACATCTCAAATATTCTAGATATCTTAGACACTACCCGCTGTGTCCTCTCCAAATGGATGAGGCTAGGGCCTCAACGAGACAAGATTCCCACGCACCCAATTGGGATAGGTCGGGTTAACGTAATCCCAGTTCACTAAGATTATTTTCAAAACTTGCCACTCAAGCATCCTCTAGTTACATAAGTAGAATTACTAACCAATACGACCTGATTGCCCAGTTGCGACGTCTTTTGGATGAGTAATATAGGCAAATAGTTGAGCTGAGAAGGACTAGGATGGCTAGTGAAACCCCACAAGCCAAGGTAGAAATAAATATTGGGTTGATGGCAAACCCAATAATCCTAGATATAGGGGTCATCACCTAAGATACCCAATATGGGAACCCATTCACTAAGACAATCATTTCATTCCTTGTTCCACTGACCTCCAAAATGAAATCAAATGTAAATTGGTATGAAGAGATGACAAATCTATAAGAACATCTTGACGCTTACACATATGCAATGTTGTTCTATGGAGTTTATGAACCACTCAAGTGTCTAGCTTTCTCTCTTACTTTGAGCAAGGCTGCACTCAAATGTTTCACGAAGCTATAACCCAAATCGAGTAGATAATGAACAATCAAAGTTCACCCAACTCCTATAAAAGATCAGGCAAAGAGAAGGTGAGTCCCTAAGAGACTACATGTCCAGGTTTAACGCTAAAGCTCTCTCAATCCAAGACCTGGATGAATCAACAATTTGCCACATCTTCATCAATAGCTAGCACCAATTAAGGAGACTTCACAACCATTTTAGCGAAAAAAAAAACTACCAAGACAATGAAGTAACTAAGGGAAAAGGCACACATTTTTATCAGCGTGGAAGAATACAAAATGCTAAAAATAGAAGAAGCTAAGGATAGGCACAACTTGTGCAAATTCTTTAACTAACCTTGTTATCCAAGTTAGCCACAAGTTCTTTAGTAATTTTAGTTTTCTTTTATTATATTAGAATAAGCTGGATCGTGGTTGCCAAACCCACATGCGAATATACTTGTTCAACCCTTCTCACAAAAATACACACTCATATTAATTAGACTTTTATGTTCCTTCATCATAACGAACTAGCTATCAGCGACATACATCAAATTCAGTTCAGTCTGTAAGATTTTAATATCTTAGTATGTCTCATGTGATGTGCATGTGACATGTATTGATGTGTGTTTAGTAAATAAATGATTAAATATTAATAGCCTAAATCATATTTAGATAAGAAGGGATTGTTTCTGAAGGCCGTTAGCTTGATGGAAGCCAATGGATAATAGTTAGGGTTTTTACCTATTTATAGGAAACAGGTCATGTTCCTTGCTATAAGGTATTCTTTTCTCTTCCCATCACAGAACGGCTAAACTAAACAAATAACATAGAAAAGAATAGTAGAGGAGGCAAAGGAATAGAAACCGGGTTTCGTGGCTTTTGGTCAAAGGACAATTGGAGAACTTTCTTCCTTCTAACTCTAACAACTCTAGCAATTGATAGAGGTTAGTAATCGTATTTCTTCTGTCTCTATAACGTGTGAAAGTCATGTAATTTCAAGATCCTTATTGTTGTAGTTGTAACGAATAAATTAAACTACAACTAATATGTGGTATCAGAGCATTAGGTTGAGAAATTCATGATTTTCCAATTAAAATTTTGTGATGTGGTATGAACCCTAATTATTGTATTTAGGGATTTAATTTAATATGAATCCTAATTATTGTATTTAGGGATATTATGATTTCCGCGAAAGTTTAATTTTATACCTATTAAATTTTATTTCTCCGATTAACTTTTGAAAATCAATATTGCATTTGATTTCAATTATGTGAACAGTAACAGAGTGATTTCCAATTGGAAATCTTAAATTGTTAATGCATGAATTGTTTTAACGCATGAATTGTTTTGCTGGAAATAATCTTATTGTTCACGCATGAATTGTTAATGCATGAATTGTTTTAACAGCATTTATCTTGTTTCATTATACGTAATATATATATATACTGGTCACGGCAAATATATATAAGTTTATTTTTTTTATATTATGTATTGATAATTTAATAGTTAATTATTAAATTATATCACAGTTTGATTTGATATTAATGTATGATGATTTGATCATCATTAAAGCTGTCAAATCATAAAGATATTAATTCCGACTGTATAATTTTATTATAATAATGAATTTGATTTGAAATTAATTGTATGTTGATTTTGTTAATCACCAAAGTGGTCAAATCAGTAAGTAAATTAATTTCAAATTATACGATGATTTTTCAATTACTCATAGATTTGATGCTATATGAATGACATAATGGTTTGATGTTCTATGGGTATATTGTAGTTCATTGTTATAAGGCATTTATGGATCGCCCAAAGGTTTGATTAGTTGTTCTTATAATTAATGGACATGACTGTAGGCAATATGTTTGTGCTATTGGTTTATTTATATATCCAAAGACAATAGATAATACTAATTGGTACATATATCATTGTCAATTATTGATTATTAATTTTATTAGCATCGTTATGTTTGAATGTCGTGTGCTAATGTGCAACCCAAAGGAGAGCGTTAGTGCACATTAATTGTTTAAGTAATATGTACCTTATGTCTCAAAACATTTATGTAGTACATGTTCTTAATTTTTCTGCATTCTCATGACTTGTATGTGTCAGTGTTATTCGTTCAACTTTCTGACTAGAGTTTGCAAGTCTTTCTTATCAGTCAAAGAAAAGTTTGTTGCTATTAATGGTGTTAGCAACAATAAAGATAAAGTTTATTATAAAATCTGAGTAATTTTTTAGAAAGATTTGACAAACACTTATGTTATGTTCATGAGGATAAGTTTTGCAGATAACATTAAGATAATTCTCTCCAAAATTGAAAGTAATTAAAAAAAATTAAGTGAATTTTGTGAGAGTACCCAATATTTTGTGAGTCTCTTTCTGGGACATTAATGAGTACCATAACCCCATAAAGTTTGGTGATTTGTGTACTATTTATGAATGTATAATTAAAAGGAAAATTATTGCAGCAAGATTTAAGTTTAAGTCATTAGGAATAGTTGTGGATGAGAACTTCTTAGTATAGTTTATGCTTGCTCATTACAGATTGAGTGTTACTTGTTTTTGAATGAGCTATAACGCCATGAAAGATAATGGGTTGTGCAGTAAATTGCACAATATCTTAGTTTAAGAGGAAACAATACTTAAGAATATAAGAAATCTCTTTATCCAACTTTTAAGGACATTAAGGAGCTGGAAATAAATGTGTGAAGAAACATGATAAGGGCAAAGGATCACTTAGAATTAATGAGGCATATGTGAAAACTCATATGAAAGAACCTCATTATCATAAATGTTATTTTGTGCAAAAATGTTGAATTCAGAAGAAGTGCATAAAATGAAATTGTTGATTCTATGAAAGATAAATTTAAGGCTTATGTATGTTTGAGTCAAACTTAATCAAAGATCCACATAAATTTGGTGGATTGATCCTAGATGAATCGAAACATGTTTCTAGCATAATGAATTTTGTTTAATCTATACCATAAACCCACATGTAAAGCATGTGTTTGTGGGAATAAAGTGAATGTTCTAGTAGAACTTGTCAGGATTTAATGTTTAATCCTTGATATTGGGCATCACCTAGACTTGTTGGAAACCTTTTAGGTACCTAGTTTTTCTAGGAGTTTGGTTTATTATCTAGGATTGATGTTACTAGATACTCTTTTATGTTTGGTTATGGATGTTTCAATTTATTTAAGTATAATTATCACATTGATATTTGTATCTTAGTGATAGTTATATAAATTGAATTTTAAATGATTTTTTGCTAATTTGTGGCATAAGTGTTTGGGTCATAAATCCAAGGAAAGAATGGAAAGCTTTATAAGGAACAAAGTCTTTCCAATTTGGATTTTATTGTCCTAATTATTTGTGTAGATTGTATTAAAGGAAAGAAAATCAAACACGCAAAGAAAGGAGTCACGAGAAGTACCTAGCTTCTTGAGAATGTGTTCGTCAAAACTTGTGGACCTCTAATGTTAACTTTCTTTTATAAAGGAAAAGGTATGTCATCATCTTTATTGATAACTATTCATGTTATGGTTATATGTCTACTAGTATCGTGAGAAATCTAAAGTAGAGGATGCCTTGGAAATTTACTTGAACAAAGTAGAAAGTTATTTAGACATATAGGTGAATGTTGTCAGGTATGAAAGAGATGATAACTGCCATAAAAGAAGTAATTAAAATGGGCAACATCCATGACTGTTTGTTAAACTCCTCAAGAATTGAGTAATTTGTGTGTATGTCAGTTACACTGCAACAAAATGGTGTATATAGGGCATAACAGAACAGTAATGAATATGGTTAGGAGTATGATATTTAGTCTTTACCCGCATTTGTGAATGTATGTCTTGAAACTGCCATTTGTCTATTGAACAGGGTTCCTAGTAAGACAGTGTCAAAGACAATTTTGAACTGTGTTTATAGGATACCCAATTTAAGGCACCTGCATGTTTAAAGTTGTCGGCAGAAACAAGGATTGCAATCCGCCAGAAAAGAAAATGGATATAAAACATCAGTGAGTATTTCATTGATTATCCATATAAATCAAAAGGTATAGACCTTATTGTTCTAACCACAGTATAAGAACCATTGAAATTGTGAATGACAGGTTTACTGAGAATTGTGAAATTAGTGGGAGTATAGTTCCACATAAAGTGGAAATTAACGGAGTTAGGGTGCAAGTTCCTGTAATTTGTAATTTGTTCTTCTACCTCAACAATAGTTTCTTTTATTGTTGAATCGTATAACAATAAAGTACGAAATGATTTCACTATTCACAATGATTTTATTGTAGAAGAACCATGAGAAATAGTATTAATAAAAAAAAAAATAAAAAAAAAATTGCTATTTCGAACGTTTGAGTGGTTTATCTACAAGAATATGAATTATTTGACTTAGTCATTAATGATAACGATATGTTGTTTTACAAGTTGTAAGTTGTGATAATATTGATAAATATTTTTATATGTGAGACCTTGTAGAATTGTCTAAAAGTTACATGAGAGTTGGGGGGTAAATGAGTCTTTTGGACCAAATATAACTCTCGTGACAACCTTGAACGTTACAAGGCCAAATTTGTTGTCAATGATTTCCCTCGCAAAGTTGACATTGACTATTAATGAGGTATTTTGACGAATTACCCGAAAGAATTTATTCAATATTATCATCATGGCATATGTAGTCCGTAATGATTTGGAACTGCAGTAGAAGAATGTGAAAACAACCTTTATGAATTTTAGAGGAGGATGTTTATGTGGATGACCCACTAATGTGGTTCTCAATTGGAAAGAATGAACACATAATGTGCAAATTTGAGGAAATTAATATACAAATTTGAACATACATCTCACCAATAGTATTTGAAAGATAGTCAATGATACTATTGTTCTTTTTAGATTTAAGGAAACACAATTAACTTGTGTAAGTATCTGAAGGTCAGTGGGAGTGAGTTTATTATGTTGATTATGTATGTTATTATATCTTGCTTGCAACTTTTTATCTTGGTCTTTCACACTAGACTAAGAAGTTTTTTTTTTCTAGTAACTTTGAATGAAAGATATAGGTGAGTAGAGCCATGTGATTAGAAAATGAATATTCTAGAATATGTCACATGAATTGTTAGGCTTACCTCATAAAGCATATATCATTAAAGTACTAGAATGATTTAGAATGAATAAAATTTACGTTAAGGAAGTATTAACTATACTCATAAAGTCTTGAGGTATTAGCATGGAACGAATAAATACATGCTTACTTTTGTAATGAATGATCACATTGAGGTGATCGGAATATTGAATTTGTAACAAGTTTTGAGGTTACAATTCAAACTAATTGACTGCAAAATTTTATTTCGGGGCTTGGAACTGTCGACAATATTGCTTAGCCGCTGAAAACGTACTGTGATGTTTTGCAGCAATGACAAGTACTATAAAGGTGCTAAAAGTATGTGAATGAAGTACTTTGTCTCTAAAGAATGAGATCAGAAACAAAAAATTGTCAATAGAGCATATTAGCACCAATCTTATGATTGTTAATCCTTTGAAAGAAGGGTTATTGCCTAAACATTTATTGAACATGTTGAAAGTATAGGCATTACTGTTGTTAAGTAAAATTGAATTTGATGTTGACATCCTTATGTATGATGTAATTGACACGCTGAGCTCATTTATGATATGTTTCTGATTACCTGTTCTCTAGAACGGCATGCATTATTACATTAGAGTAATGTAAACAGGTATTGTCTTGAATAAAGACATTATGAACCGATTATGTATTTCCCAATTATAGATCGTGTTAAGGAAAAGACTATTTTGTGGTACATGGAAGGAATTATGTCGAACAAATGATGTACAACCGCCATGACCCGAATTAGTTCCTATATTTAATCATGATTAATAGAGTATCTAAGTATAAAATGATTTAGCTATATAAATGCGCATTAATTGTTTGTTTAATTTTTTTTATTAGACCATAATGTTGAATTATGTCACATGAGCCAAGTGGGAGAATGTAAGATTTTAATATCTTAGTATGTCTCATGTGATGTGCATGTGACATGTATTGATGTGTGTTTAGTAAATAAATGATTAAATATTAATGGGCTAAATCATATTTAGATAAGAAGGGATTGTTTCTGAAGGCCGTTAGCTTGATGGAAGCCAATGGATAATAGTTAGGGTTTTTACCTATTTATAGGAAACAGGTCCTGTTCCTTGCTATAAGGTATTCTTTTCTCTTCCCATCACAGAACGGCTAAACTAAACAAATAACATAGAAAAGAATAGTAGAGGAGGCAAAGGAATAGAAACCGGGTTTCGTGGCTTTTGGTCAAAGGACAATTGGAGAACTTTCTTCCTTCTAACTCTAACAACTCTAGCAATTGATAGAGGTTAGTAATCGTATTTCTTCTGTCTCTATAACGTGTGAAAGTCATGTAATTTCAAGATCCTTATTGTTGTAGTTGTAACGAATAAATTAAACTACAACTAATACAGTCCTCATCTTGAAAACTTGAACCAAAACATCTTGAATATCCTAAATATCTTGTACACTTCACAATTATACTACTATATATGGAACAAAATTCCACCATATTATTTCCCTGGCCTACATTGTTTTCTTCACCCGAATAACATGAATGGAAAACTAATGTCAAGTCGCTTGGAGTGAGATATACAGGTGATGAATGCAAAGTCATAAAGAAACTTGAATTACAACTCCAATACCGATGATCCAGTTTTATTTTTGCTCTATCATCTTTGGGTAGTTTAATTTTTTTGTTATGTGGTTCTTTGAGGGCTTTAGGTTGGTTGCTTTGTTTGTTTCTTTTGGTAGGTTTTTTGTTTTTTCATGGAGGTTTTGTTTTTCCCTCTTGAGAGGCCAGGGTTTTGTCTCAAGCATATTTAATCCCTAGATTAATACTCCCTCCGTTCCATAAAGTTATTAAAAACATAGAAAATTTTTGTCTCAAAATAAAATTAAAATAATGAATAAAAAATTTGAAATTGCATTATATATTCTATGATTGGTTAATTGAAGAAACATGCATTAAATACTTGTTTTAAAAGCATGTTTTCTTATTTTTGTTGAATTTTAAAAAATTTACTAACTTTTTGGGACGAAAGGAATATGTTTTTATTTTTTAAAAAAAAGTGTTATTTCAGTTTTAATTTCTTGAAAAAAAGGAAGTGACGTAAAGAATGATGTAACATTATATTTTTAAGTTGTGAATATTTTGATTTATTTTCTTCTAAAAATTATAAAGGAGTTACTGGAACATTAATGAGTGAGAGAACTGCGTTATGTCTGGTGTGGTTTCTACTGCTTTATAAAAGGACATAATCCTAGGAAGGAGATTTAACGCTAAGATCTCATCTTCTATAGCAACCATGTGAGTATTTCCATACCTACCAAACAAAGTGAGACAGATCACAAGCTTACAAACAAGAGGTACAAGAAAACTTTGCAGAAAATAGCTGTACCACATTTAATCTTCAAAATTTCTAAAAAGGCATATATAATTAATTTTTAATATATTATTTATCATTTTATGAAATAGATATAAAGTAATGGGTAGGGGAAAGGTGGAGCTGAAGAGGATTGAGAACAAGATAAATCGTCAAGTGACATTTGCAAAGAGAAGGAATGGGTTGTTCAAGAAGGCTTATGAGCTCTCTGTCCTTTGTGATGCTGAGGTTGCCCTCATTATCTTCTCCAACCGTGGCAAACTCTATGAGTTTTGCAGCAGCTCTAGGTACATACCTATTAACCCATCACTCATAGTTTATATTTCTTTAATTTTTTCTTTGTGAATTTATTATATGGTGCTTTTGGGGAATTTTGTTTTCTGGGTCTGGCTTAGTTTTCTTTACTTGTTTCATGGGATGCTTAAAGCTTTTGTCTTGATGATGAATATTGGATTTCTTTTGTGTTGATTTGTTTGGGTGAGATCATGATGACCTTTTCTTTTTAGCTTTATTTTTGAGTCTGATTTTTCTTTGTGGGTTCATAGGGTTTGATGAAGGATGTGTTGATTTTTTATTGGTGTGTTTGTGCCCTAGGATTATGATTTCTTCGGCTGATTGTCTTTGTCCAGCTTTTTACAGAAGATGACAGTCATAGTTTGTAGATCGGTTTGCTTCTAAATCTTAACTTCATTTTTTTTAAATAAGAAAAATATTATTAATAAGCAAAAGTATAAGAAATACTTTGCTTCCAATTGCACTCTGTAGCAGTTCAATAAATCTTAGCTTCATCAGTTGGTTGGACTTGGGTCTCCATAATGAATTGTCTCAAGTTAATTCTTATGGTTCAATTTCACTATTTGGTTTAATTCAGCAATTAAAATATCATAATTTAATTTAGAATCATTCCCTTTTTCCTTTTATTTTAGAAACTTCACCGAGATCATTATTGGCTTTTCTATGATATGATAATATTTAAAGATTATATTTTCAATCTCTCCTACTCCTAGTCAAGTTTTGTAGTATATTATCTCTCTTGCAAAAGAATTTTCCCTTCCCCTAAAAATATGAGTTTTTCTTCGTTTTCTAAAAAAAAAAAAAAAAAAAGAGTTTTTCTTTAGTTTATGAAAGAAGGACCTGGCTGGGGACATCTAAATTGTAATATTCTTGCAACGAATAGTTGGATGGTTTTGATCTTGCCTTCCATGTATAATAACACGCACTAAGATTAAACCATTATTTCAGGTTTTGACTTTTTTTTTTTTTTTTTTTAAAGGCAGCCTTTCAGATATTTTGGTTGCATCATTCATTCATTCAAGGTGATTTTGCTCCAACCGGACAATTTTTAAAATTTTAAGCACCCATTACAATTTTTCCAGTTCTAAAATTGTTTTTTTATTCCCTAAAATTATAAACACTAATCATATTTAGTTTAGTTTATAAATTGTGATTAAATAGTCAAATATTGATCTCTAGGTTCGTTCACCAATATGCCATATGCATATAAAATCGAGGAAAAACTGCTAAATTCGGCATCTACGTTGTATTTTGATTGCTTTCTAGTTTATTATGTAACTTTTTGTTTTCTATTTTGTCCTGGTCGATCGACATGCTTTTCCTCATAATTTTCTTTTATTTTAACCAAAATTCTCCTTTTTTTAGTCATTGAGTTCATAATAAAAAAATTTTAAAATCTATTACTATTATTTTTCTGAAATTTACCATTAAAAAGGAGGTTTTAAGCATCAAAACCAACTGAAAAACAATTACTGTTTAAAATTTAATTCTCTAGTATTATAATTTTCTAAAATGAGTTATTATTATGATAGATGCTTACAAATTCAGATACTGAAAATCCAAAATGGTGATTTTTTAACAATTATTAAGGTTATATTAGGAATATCATCATAGGATAAAGTAATTCACAATGGAGTTTTTAGAATCTGGAATTTAAAAAAATCTCTAAAATTAACATATAAAAAACCTGATGAAGTGATGATTAAAAAGCTGATAATTCAGCTTCAAGATATATAACCAATTCTTCCTCGTGTTGGTCGTTAGCTTTTTTTTTATTTGGGCTACAGGAGTTTTCTTTTAGCTTTGTTTGTATTTAGGATTTGCTTTTGGGATTCAATTCTTCCTTTTGGTTGGGGGGTTTTTGGTATGGATTTGATCTTGTTGGGTGGTTTGGTTCTCTTGAGAGGTTTGTATTTTGCTATTTTTTTTCTCTAAATAAAATTATAAATTATTTTATTTTCAAAATAATTAAAAAAAAAAGTAATATCATCATAGCTATTATCACTGATAATTAATTAGTTAACTCAAAATCGGCAATTCAATGATGATTCTGGTGGCTGAACCCTATTATAAATTAGTCTTGGACCTATCTGTGACTATTTAAGAAGTATTCCCAACGTTTTTTTTTAATAAAAGTTTTTTTTTATGGAAAAAAAAAGAATTTTTAAAATTTCAGTCTTAAGAATTAAGGATAAGGACTTTAATGGAAAAAAAAATTGTGTTAGAAAAAAACAAATTTATAACTGCGGAAACTAATCAATTTAACGTTTTAATACATATTTAGTATATTATGACTTTTTATTCTCATCTTCTAAGATTGGGGTTAAGTATTTATTCAAACAAATGTAAATAACATTATTTTCTGGCACCATTTTTTTAAGAGCTTTAAACTCATTTAGACAAATTATGAGAAGAAATCCAGGCAATCTTTTTCATAGTATTTATTCTTTTGATTCTGATTGCATACTACCCATATGTCAGAACACATCAAAAGGAAAAACATATTTCAATTTATTTGTATTCAAGCTAAGGGAGTTCAGATTTAGGTACAAATGTACAATTGACATGCTTTAATTTTAAAAGAAGAAAAGACATATATTATATAAGTATATGCATATTATGCATTCTTCTGAAGGAGGTATCATCATGTAACTCTTCTTTTAGGTTTGACTGACCAGCTTCTTTACTCTTAAAGTTTCTCTGTATTCTCTAGCGAAGTGAAAGTTTGCAAGCATTTATTCAGTTGTGTTATATTCTTGGATCTTATTGGCATGCACACAAAGTACCACTAATTGATTCTTTGCACAGACATAATGCAACTACTATCTTTTCCCATCTTTTCCTGGTTTTAAATCAAACATGATTAGCTGAAGGCGTGTCTCGGTGAGAGGGGTACTACAACAGCTAGAATCATAAAGACGCTATAGATGTGTCACCACATGGTTAATTCTGTCATTCTATCTGTGAATTATATGTATATAAGCTACTTTAGCCTTTAGCTATCTGTAGAACTAGAAGTGAATCATAAAAGTGAGAAGAGAGGACAACAACATGAACAGAGATAATTTTCAGGAGTAGGATAAGACTAGTCCTGTGTTTGTTTTGTACTGCATGTCTAGATAATAGATCTACTATACTATACAGTAGTCTATGTCTTCATTGTTTAAACTGGGCTAACATAAGTTGATGGCTTGTTAATTAGTAGAAATATTTTTTTTTGTCCACCCGGTTCCCTAAGTACTACCAAGGTACATCTGGATCCGATCCGGGTCACGTGCCTGGCTATGGCAGGTGAGTCTCCCAACATGAATTTTTTGCATTCACAAGGATTCAAACTCGAGACCTTGCTTAAGCGAAACCGAGCCGCTTATCATTCGTCCCAACCCATGTTGATAGTAGAAATATATTTTAATACATTAAAATGTAACGAACGTTTTATTCCCGTGTTCGGTTAGTTGTTTAATTGGTTGGGATGATAGATCTTAAAAAATTTCTTTGATTGAATAAAAAATAAAAAAGTTAACTCATTTCACATAACGAATTTGACATTCTAGATCCCCTAACAATTCAACATTCTCATCTAAAAACCATCAAGGAATCAGTCGGTGTAAAGTGCTATTGGATCTCTAAGAAAGTGATTGTTTCATGTTTATTTTTAGTTTTGTTTCAATGCCTCATTTTTATAATATTATTGATTTAGTAATTAAAAATTTTGTTGATTGAGTTTAAAAGTTGAAATAAAGCAAAACTATTAGATTGGTCCTGTAAGTTATTTTTTGGTTGCGATTTCGTCCTTTAACTTTTTTTCGTTTCAAATAAATCCGAAAGTTTGTAACTTGTTTCAAATAAATCCTTCCGTCCAATTGTGTTTTAACACCGTTAATGGGAGCCTCCTACGTGGCAACCAATGGTCTTACAAGGCTAACAATCAACATTACACCCCAAAACGATGTCGTATGAGACCAAAATAGAAGCTTATAGGGCTATCCCTAACTGTTTTGGTTTTCTCTTTTGGTCTCACATCATTTTGAGGGTGTAACGTTGAGTTTTCGCCATGTAAGACCAATGGTTGTCACATAGGAGACTCCCATTAACGATGTTAAGACAAAATTGGATGGAAGGATTTATTTGAAACAAGTTACAAACTTACAGATTTACTTGAAACGAAAAAAGTTAAGGGACGAAATCGCAACCAAAAAATAACTTACAAGACCAATCTAGTAGTTTTGTCTTGAAATAATGATAAATTGTAACATTAACCTTTAAGGTTAGGAGAAAATAATGATATTTACTATCATGGGCGAAGCCACCAGACTTTTAATATTAGGGGCCAACAACAAAGTAGAATATACATAAGAAAATTTATTGCTACTCGCTAGAAGATATCAACATTTCTCCTTCCTTCTAGCTTCTTTTCTCCTCACTAGCGTGTATGTGGCAAGCTTATCATGTTACGGTATGCATATGAAATAAGGAGAGGATGATAGAAGGTGTGCTGTAAAGGAGTTGTATGTGGCAATATCAATACTTTTCAAAAGTTCAAGGGTGACCGTGGCATCTCTTGGCCATTACTGTGGCTCTGCCCATGTCTACTATAATTTTTTGAGATTTTTAAAGTTAATAATATTATTATGTTAGTGGAATGACTATATTAGATGAATCTAGATATGATGAAAACGTGATAAAGTAGTGTGGGTGGTGTTGAATGATTTATAGTAGGGTAAAAATGGATAAAATTTGAGATTAAAGCAATGCTAAAAAAAAAATTATGAACAAAAATAAAAATGGTACATGAATATTATTTAAAAAGGGAGTATTAAAAAATAGGGGTGTAAGTGATCCGGTCTGAGACCACGAGACCGGTCGGATCAGACCGGACCGGACCGAAAAATGTAGTGTGGTCTGGTCTCATGGTCCGGTCCGGTCTCAACTTAAAATGTGAAAACCGTATAACACAATCAGTCTAACCTAGCACCCAGCAAAATGTGAAAACCGTATGGCACCCAGCAGCAGATTCGTTCGCCGCTCACCCTGCAGCCTCATTCCCCCGACCTCTCACCGCACCTTCGTTCACCGCTGCGCCGTTCGCCACTCACCGTAGCGCCGTTGTCTCTCTTCTCCCGCGCCATCGAAGCTCGCCGTCTCTGTCTCTCATCTCTCAATATTTTTTTAAGAAGGAGCACGCCGATTCGTTCTCTCTCCCTCCTTCATGCTCGCCGCCGTTCTTATTCTTCTTCTTCGTGCTCGTCGACGCCAGTGAAGCCACTTGTTCCTCTCTCCTCCTCCGATTCGTTCTCTCTCTCTCTTCCTCCTTCATCCGCCGCCGCTCGTTCCTCTGGCCCTCTCTCTGCTGTTAGTCACTTAGTTGAATTTGATTTTGCCCTAATTGATTTTGCTTTTGCCCTAATTGAATTTGCCCTAATTGAATTTGATTTTGCCCTAATTGATTTTGCCTTGATTTATTTCCAGCATTTTGAATTTTAATTTAATGGTCTAAATAGACCGAACCAGACCGAACCAGACCGATCCAGACCGTTGCTGTCCGGTCCGGTCTTTATACATAAAACACATCGGGACCGGACCGGACCATGTTAATTTGATTGGTCCGGTCTCCAATGTCCGTCAAAGACCGGACCAGACCAGACCGTTACATCCCTATTAAAAATATTCCCTCTAGGTATAGTAGTAAATTAAAAGTCAAATATTTGATTCTTAAAAATGACACTTGTTAGATGGATGTCATAAGCTTCGAATATTTTGTCCATATGATAAAAAAAATACCCTTGATTCAAGTAGTGTGGTAAAGAAGCAATCCCACATAAAAGAGATGTGAATGATTTAAAGAGTATAGTAGTGGAAAGACTCATAATTCTAATATCTTTAAGGTTTTAGGCCAAAATGTGATATCAAACTCATTTATGTGTTTCTTTCATTTATCTCTTAGAAAAATAATTTAGCACATAAATAAAGATCTCCTTGATACTTTGACCTCCCCATTCCCAACACATATACGAAGATATATAAAAAGGATTTCCTTCTTCATTGACACATTGAATTTTATTTTATGATTTTGTTTATGGTAATCTTAATTGCTTTAATCCTTCCATTTCCTTTTCTTGGAGAGTAAATATATATATAGATATATACTCATGTAGTGACTAAATGGTTTTAGCATGGAGAAGACGCTTGAGAGGTATCACAGATGCAGCTACGAATCTTTGGAAGAGCACTCCCAACCTGCAATGGAGACACAGGTGTTTAATGGTCTTGATTTGACTTAAATAAATTTTCAAGAGGACAATGAAGCTAGAGAATGTTAATTTTATGGATTAAATGCAATTTTTGTTCCTCAATTTTTCTGATGTGGGAAATTTGTCTTTCAACTTTTTTTTTTCTCCGTAATTTAGATCCTTAAACTTTTTCAGCTTTGCAACTTTAATTCCTCTTTCATGTTTCATAGTCCAAAAATTAATGAAAATGGATCCAGATATTCTGTTCCAAATCATGTCTCCAATCCTGTCTCCAACCAATCACATTTCATTATGGAAAATAACTTCTTAATGAAATGTGATTGGTTGAAGACAGGGTTAGGGACATGTTTTGGGACAGAGGATCGTGATCCAATGAAAATACCTACATGAGAAACAACAAGCATAACCATTTCACCCATCTTTTATTAGTTTTTGGATAACTTGACTAGGACTAAAATTGCATAATTAAAAAAATGTAAGAATCAAAATTGTCAACAAAAAAAAGAAAAAATTGGGAGGAAAATTTGGTACATGAGAAAAATTCTGTGACAAATATATTTAAAGGTAAACTTATATATAATGCTTAGAAATCAATGTGTTTTTAATAGGTAACTCATTTTTTAAAACTGTGGGACATAAAGTACAAGTAGTACCTGATCGATATATATATAGAGGCTTATTTATGGTTTTAATCCCTAAAAGTTTAGTGTATTTTGGTTTTAGTTCCTAAAATTTATTTTGACTTTGACTGGTCCTTAATTTTTCAAACATTTTGGTTTTGATCTCATTTGTTAGAAACAATTATTTGTTGACGTGGTTAACGGAAACCCACACCAACATCTACGTGGTGTGAGATAGCACCAAATAAGTATTGTGAAATGGATGATTTAGGTTCATAACGCAAAATTCTGCGTATGAGACCATTTTGCGTATGAGACCATTTTGTGTCCATGGATCTATATCATCCATGTCATATCACTTATTTGGCGTTTTCTCACACTACATGATTGCTATTATGGTGTTCCGCTAGACACGTCAACAAATATTGAAAAATTAAGGATCAGTCCCGGTCAAAATAATTTATAGGGACTAAAATCAAAACATGCCGAACTTTTAGAGACAAAAACATAAATAAGCCATATATATATATATATATATATATATATATATATATATATATAGACACACTCTTTAAGACATGCTTCAATCTTATTCTCAACCAATATGGAACTTTACATTCTTCTCCCCAATGTGATCACACAATCACGGCCTGATATATATATAGTTGTAATGGCCATCACGATCGCGATATTAAGACTGCATCACGTAATACAATCTTAGCTAAATCGTGGTATTGAATCTACTATTTGCATTGAATTCATTTATTTTCTAAAAGGTGCAGTGGAATGGAGCCCTTTCGTAAGCCCATTTTTTAAATGTCTTCATACTTTTCAAAATGATTTTGAAGGATCCAGTTCTTCAACCATTACTTGCTTTCTAACTTTTGAGAAATAATTGGATTCAGTTTACACATAAGAACAAACTTAATATGCCTTTGAAGACTCCAAAATTAGTTTATGTTTTATTTCTTTTTCTTTATCCAAATTATGTAGTGTTTTATTAGAAGAGGTTGATGCTTCAAACTTCATCTTCTTGTATGCATGCTTATTTGCATTTCCTTTCTGAGTCGTCTATGTATATTTTATTTGATTTATCTGCTTATATATAGTATTGTCCAAGTTCAAGACCACGCCTAAATGATTCTTGGAATTCTAATATATAATACCACGCCCATTGTGCAGAAGCGGTATCAAGAGTATCTCAAGCTGAAATCAAAAGTTGAGGCATTACAACATACACAGAGGTAAAATACTTGTTCACTTTTTAGAAAGAAAAGAGATATGAATAGTAGACATGCGTTGTATGTAAATATAATATATATATATATATATATATATATATATATATATATATATATTTGTGTGTGTGTGTGTGATATTTTCATATGCAGAAATTTCCTTGGGGAAGAATTGGAGCACCTAGATGTTAATGAGCTTGAGCAGATTGAACGCCAGCTTGACTCTTCATTGAAGCAAATCAGATCTAACAAGGTATGCAAAATTTGGTGACATATAACATCAACTATTTAATTTGTATAGTGATTGAGTACTCTTGCACACAGTTTCTAATGAAATAGTATGCAAAATTTCGGTATCTAATGAACTGGCTGGCCCTATGTCAATGTGGAAATGGATTCTATATGGTGATAAGTGAGAGCATGAAATCTTATCCTTTGAAAATAATTTTTTTATATCTAAATTCTAAAGGAAAAGTTATATATGAAGAAGTAAGAGCATAAAATTTTAATTATTGAATTATTGATTGAACAAGTGATTGCATCCAAATCAGAGAATCCAAGTCTATATATGTTAGTATCAAAATGTCAATGTTTTTTACAAGAATATATATATATATATATATATATATATATATATATCATTAATTGTATTTCTTGAGGTGTGTATAAACAAAAGAAAAGCTTCAATAACTTTTCATCTAGTAAATATGGTTGATTTTGTGATTAATCTTTGCAAAAAATTTAGCATATTTTTGTTTTTTAAAATCACACAATTTTAAAATTTATCCTCTTTCGATAGTTTTAGTAGTTATATGATGATTGTTATTGATAGTTTGTAAAACTATCATATGAAAGTGTGAATTGATGTATTGATTCGTCCATGAATAAAATCATTTGTTCATAAGTAGATGAACTTGTCTTTTTATTAATAAAAAGACTCATTTTTTTATTTATGGACAAACACAATTATTAAGAAATCTATTACTACTTATATGTGAGTGAATATATAGATCATGACTCAATAATTCCTTTCTAAATCATTCAAGATTCTTTTTGGAAAGTGAGATTGTTAGAATTGCTGGCTCATAATCTCTGTGTACTTGGATAAATCCTAAAAGTAATGACTAATGGGTGTAGCCCACATATATAGTTATGTACCAAGTCTTAAAGATTGGGAGTCGGATGTCTCGGGTTCGACATGGGCACCACCATTTGGTGGTTTGTTCGTGGATTTAAATTTCTCTTCCCTATCCCTTGAAAAAAAATTGCTTATAAAAAAAATCCTAAAGGCGATTTGTTGTAACCATGTAACAAGTAGTGAGGACAAATAGAGAACACATTTCAAGTACATGATCTAAGGCTGTAAAAAAACATATAAACAAACCAAACCTATAAGGTGAACTAAACCAAACCAATTAAAAACCATTATACACTAACCGGTAAAACCAGAACCATTTTTAAACAGTTCGTTCAAGTTCAAAATCGGGTTTAACTTTGGTTCAGGTTCAAAACCGGTTTTAAACCGATTCAATTTCAAAACCAGTTTTTAAAACCGATTTTGGTTTAATCTGACATTGTTTTTTTTTTTTAAACCGGTTCAGATTAAAAGCTGGTTAAAAACCAAATTAAACCGATTTAAATGCTAACCGATTCTAAAATTGATTGTAAACTTGAACCGGTTCTATTTAGTTTTTTTTAACCAATTTACATGATTTTGTTTAGTTTGATTCAATTCTTCCTTAAAACCAAACCATGAACAACCTTTGTCATAATCTCATTATTGTTGTTATTCCTATACGCTCATTTTCAAGAGTACTATCTATTTCAAATGAGTTTCTTCTTTACTTCCGTATTTGTCCTACAATGACATGATTTATGTTAGTTCACGCTAGCATTGCCATATGTTGCCACGAGTCGTAGCTAACTTTGCCAGATATTAACACGTGTCACCCACATTATCATATACCGGTTAAAACTAACTTAGGAGAATGCATTTCAAATTAAAAGTAATTATTTTTTCGGTAAAAAGAAAAAATTCAACCAACATGGGTTGGGACGAGTGGTAAGCGGCTCGATCTCCCTTAAGCAAGGTCTCGAGTTCGAGTCCTTGTGAATGCAGAAAATTCATGTTGGGGAGACTCACCTGTCATAGCCAGACACGCGACCTGAGTCGGATCCGGATGTACCTATGCAGTACTTAGGGAACCGGGTGGGCAGCCAAAAAAAAAAGAAAAAATTCATTACCACTTGCAAAATTCAAAAACAAAAACCAAGGACATTTAACAAAAGCCTTGCCACTTTTTATGAAGGGTTCAAAGCTAATGCAAATGCATGTCTACAACCTAAGGTTATTTTGCCACCTTCTAGGAAGGGTTCAAAACAACGAAAGGCCTAGAATATAATACAAAATAAATCTAAAGTTCTTGTCTAATTCTACCAACTAACGAACTATTCGCCCAATCTACAAAATTAGGAAAACAAAAAATAATCTTATGAGCAACCTCTCTCCTAATAGTACTGAAAATAAGATGCAAATTCCTCTTCTGGTTGTTAAAAGTGCGACTATTTCTTTCCTCATAGATGTGATAAAGTAATGTTGCAAACATGGCATAGACACACTTGCGCCGGATCTTATCCCTGCATGGCAGATCCACCTTGTCCAGTTATGATACTTGTAAGGCCACATGTCAATACTTAACCAGAGACAACACGAATGAAGTAGACTACGGCTCCAATTACATTAAAAAAAATAAATGATTCCTAGACTCAACAGAAGATAGACATAGACAACAATGATTAGAAATACCTATAAAACATAACCTGTTCAGAGTTTTGAACTTCCCAAGAGTGGCAAGCCAAACAATAAAACAATGTTTTTGCACATTCACACTGTTCCAAACCATCCCATGCAAAGGAAAATTCCCTTGCTGGTCCTTGAGCAGAAGGTACCCACTCTTGACCGTGTAAATGCCATCCAGAGTCCTACTCCATGTACCATTACAGAAGCCTGGCTTAATTTTATCTCTGACTTTAAGAATCTGCTTCCAGTGCCAACCAGATCCCTGAGTTGGGTTGCATTGCCAGAAATCTTGGTCCTATATGTACACTGAATGCATCCACCTCACCTAGAGCGTGTCTTTCTTCATAGCTAAGTCCCAGACCTACTTACCAATAGCTGCAAGGTTCCAAGTGCAACTGTCCTTGATATTCAAACCACCATGCTTCCTGGATTTACACACAATATCCCAAGCAACATTAGCTACATTAGCTGAATAATGACTTGTTTCCTGCTTCCCCCAAAGAAAACCTCTACAAATCTATCTTCTCAATATCACACAACACAATTTTTGGGATAATAAAAACAGTAGCCCAATAAGAATGCAAACTCATCATAACTGAGTTTATAAGACAACACTTGCCCTAATACGATAAGTTCGTGGTTTTCCAAGAATTAATCCTCTTAGTCACCTTGTTTACTAATAGATGGCAAGTAGAAACAGACCATTTTTTAGCAGATAGAAGTAACTAAAGTAATTTTACAATAACTAAAATAGGTCAAATTTTTATGCAAAAATTAATCACATAATTAGCCTAATTTATAGGGATAAAAAATTTATTTAAACCATAAAAAATTGAAATATTGAGATAATTTTATAGCCAAGAATTTACCTGAATGAAATCAAATACTTTGTCAAAACAAAATTCTTCCCCACTTAAAACGACATTCTTTCTAGCAAGCCATATGTTCCACATTGTTCCGAGAGTGCTTGCCCCCAACTGAATATATCCCTGTTGGGATTCAATCTTCACACCTCATCTAACATAGTAAATTCCCATAATACCCCATTATCATTGTTCCTCTATAAGTCTCCTTGCCATAGTTCCTTTGATTTCAAATCAACTTTCATGAGGAAGTTCATGAAAGACCATTTATATGTTCTTTTTTAAGCTTTCTCACAAAAATTCATTTTTATTTTGTGAAGTTCATTTGATTTGTGAGCATTGAAGTACATTTCAAATGTACTTTCGTAAGAGAGCTTACAAATTAAAAGTACCTAAAAAAAATTCGTAAGCTTTTGTGACAGAAGTTCATTTACCTAAATTTTTGTAGAAGTTTTATGAACTTCCATGAACTTATTTATATAAGTTAATTTAAAGTGAAGATATTTTGGGATTTAACAAAAATAGTAGGGAGTGAAATTAAAAATTGCGAGGTGTGAAAATTGAATTACAATCCCAATTACTCCTTATCGGAATCATTCTGAACCTATATGAATAACATGAGTTTTTTTTATTTTTTTATTTTTTATTATTATTATTATTATAGGAGGATGACATGAGTTCTCTTGTAGCCATTAGCAATATCTTGTGATTTGAACATTTGTGGTTCTTTTTTCTTTTTAAAATTTCTTGCTATAAAGGAAAGCTTTAGGAATAGGGCGTTCATATACTAGAATTCTTGATTGGCTGCCATGTACAAGACATAGGACATGGAAGTCGTACGTAACATGGGACACATTGAATTCCATGCTATAGTATTCCGTAGGAGCCATCATATCTCAAAGATTCTTAAGCTAGTGTAAAAATATATGTCCTTGACCTTATCCTGCACTGCTCGGACTAGATACACATAAAGCTCACCAAACTCAACATGAATGATTCATCTTTGTTCACTATTGTTCAAGTCCATGCCCATCCTCATAACCATACTCCTATAGTCCTATATTAGTGATGATACAGACACTTATTGCTGAACCATGCATAGATTTATTTATCTCATGACACTGTACTCATACTCTTCTCTACTGTCTACTCATCTATCTCTTTCTAGATTTTTTTTTTTTTTTCAAATTGGTCCTTGATTTTTTTTGTGTTAGATCTTTAAACTTTTCTCAAACATTTGAAAATAGTACTTTCATTACTTAAGTGATAATATAATCAAAAACATGCTACGTCACTTTCACCACATCAAAAAGTGACATGCTATGTAACGTTATATGGTGCCACATGATTTTTTTTTTAAAAAATCACTTTTAAAAAAAAAAAATCAAAATTTTGATTTTCTTTTTTAGAAAATATGTTTTTTTAATTATTTTAAATAAATTTGAATTTTTTAATTTAAAAAAATTCATGTGACACCACGTGGACGTTATCTAACAACACGGCGAATGTGACATGGCACATCACCTTCGCCACGGTGAAAGGTAACGTGTCACGTGATACCACATGGATTTTTTAAATTAAAAAATTAAATTTATTAAAAACAATTAGAAATTATATTTTTTTAAGAAAACCAAACATTTTAATAATTTTTAAAAGAATTGATTTTTTAATTAAAAAAATCATGTGGTGTCATGTGACATATTACATAGTACATCACATGTCGATGTTACGAGAATGACGTGACATGTCGGTCATATCATTACTTAAGTGATAAAATGACAATTTTCAAATATTTGAGCAAAGTTCAGGAACTCAAAACATCAAAACAAAAGTCCAAGAACTAATTCCAAGAAAGCACCTATGTTCATGGACTAAAAACTTAAATAAATCATCTTTTATATACGCTTTGCATGTATATTATTATTCTTATTAATTATTAGGGGAATTCCTCGATGGTCATATTCGTCCAACGACCATGGAATGTTCATTTGACCATGTTTAATGCCCACCTCTCGATGTTGCCTATCAACTATGAATGATCACGATTTACTCACATATAATGTGCATTGTCTATTTTATCCTTGTGATCTCCATTCCCCTTTCTCACTCCCAACCACCACCAATCATTGACTCGTCGTCATCTCCTCCCTACTGGTGCCACCACCATATCCATCGTCATCTCCCTTCACCCAGCAACGATCCACCATCACGGCCACCTACCTCCACCCCACACAGTCCACCAACACCTCCAAAACCTGTGTCATTGCAATGTTGTCTTTGAGAGTTCGAGCTCGGATCTGACCCAGATAGAACCATGGTCATTGGTTCTTCTTCTATCACCGAACCCACCAATCGTCAGGCCACTCACCTTTGGTTCACGTCTCATCGTAAGACCATCGTGACCGAGACACCCTTACACCCACGCGATCAACATACAACAATCATTGTGTGCATACCACCCTCTCTCTCAAGATCGTGATTGAATCACGAACTCTAAACCGCGATCAACCTCAAAATGGTTTTCTTTATGTCATCGTTGGTGGTATCATTGCTGGTGGTAATGGCGGTTTTGGACGCACTTGTTCTTTACATTCTAACCTACTGGTGGTGTTGTTAGTGTCCTGATCTGATTTGAGCTTCTCATCTGGGATGGAGGTTAAGGGTTGGGGTAGAAATGGAACTGAAAATTAAGAACAACAATGTATATGAACATCAAAATTTGACATCAAAATGGAACACCTATCATTATAGGAAAAAAGTGGTGATAAATTCAATGCACTATTTGGTCATTTTCTTATTTCTTTTCCTAAAGTAGTAGATATTTAATCTTGATGTCCAATTTTGATGTTCATGTAACATTTTTGAATTAAGAATGGACTACAAATGGAATTATGCACCAATAGTCAAATGACCACCATGCTCTTTACCCAAATATGATCACTTAAGCATGCATCTTCTTATTATTCTTGTTACTTTGATTCTATACGTTAAATTGGGGTCTATTGGATGATTAGTTAGTTTGGATTTTGGGGTAATGAGATAATTTTTTTTTCTTTATAATGTGCTTCACGTTGTATGTTACATTTGGTTCATAGGAAAAATAAATTTATTTAAGTTTTTAGTTCCTGAATTTATGTGTTCTTTTTTAATTGGTTCTTGAACTTTTTTTTATGTTTATCAAACATTTGAAAATGGTCATTTCATCACTTAGATCATAATATGGCAGACAATATGTCACGTCACATTGATAGATAATCCAAGCCCTAAACAACCACAAACCAAACCCCAACCCAAAAGTGAGGTTCTCATAGTGAGTTTTATCTCTCTAATATAATTTTTCTAGTACACATGATTAGGGATAATAATAGGATAGGACAATCCAAACCTTGACAAAACCAAGTTTGGCCTTTAATTTGTTTCCATTTCAGGGCTCTAGCCTGATTCATTGATTTGTCATAGAACAAATTTTAAAACTTGGACATGCCTATTTTAAGAAATGGCTTAGCCTAATTAACAGTTCATTGAAAAACATGCTATTGAAAAACTTTTTAAGTAAGCTTCATTGTCTAAATAGGCTGATAGCTCTATTTACTTGTAAATAGGCAGTAAAACTTTAACAGTAAATATGATGTTATGAATATTAAAATATTACTGTTAATTTAAATTTATAATAAAATATTTTAAATATATATTATATTAAATTGGCAAACCCAATAGGCCTAATAATGAGTTTTTTCAAAACTTGAGCCTGATCTATTTCTATTTATTTTTATATTTATATATTTTTTAAAAAACGTTTGAGTCTAATCTTTTTGTTGTAAATAGGTGTTAATAAGTGAGTCGAACCATAGACCCACATGAGTCAGTCTGAACTATTTTAACCTCTACACATTATTATAGAGATTAAAACAATGATATCATGTTTAGAAAATTCAATTATGTACCAACTACACCATGCCTTGTTTATACAAGAAACAATATTTTGTTGCCTATAATGTTGCATAAGATCTTGACATATCATAAATCATAATATTAAAGATTATACAATATATAGATTATTATTATGATATAGAGGACCAACAAAATTTTCTTATTTATTTGTTCCTTGTCTACATGCAGACACAACATATGCTTGATCAACTTGCTGATTTGAAAACAAAGGTAACATCGTTTTTTGACATTCTATTTATTTCGTTCTTTAATATATTTCGTAACATATACTTATAGGGTAGCCAACTCTGTTTTTGATACATACCACAGGAAGATATGCTACTGGAAACTAATAATATGCTGAGGAACAAGGTACCATTGACAAACTATTAACAACTGTTATTAAATAGGATGCGGGTCAAACCCGATCAAGTCAATTCTTGCCCAATTTTCTCCTTGACATTTATTTCTTTGAAAAGGTTTTACTAATCATCACTGAATCAAGTTACTAATAGTTTAAAAGGATCCAGATAGTGTTTAGGTGAATGCTTGTTTTCATGCTCCTAGAATATATTTTAGTTTGGGTCTTCATGAGTATATGATTTATTTTAGACTGTGAAATGCACATAAGTAACCTTTGTTGACAAATATCATTGTTTTGGATGTTTGTATGGTAAGAAGTACAGGGTAGTTTTTTATAAGACTTGTATGTTCATTGTCAGTGTGGTTGAATAATGAATACTGACCAAATAACCATTTATTATAATGAATTAGATTAAGCTTGGAGGTATCAGTGGCTGTTTTGATGTTGAGCCACTGCATATGTCCAATTGACTGTACATATAATATTAAATAAAAATTAAGTAGGTGAGTAAAAAAAATTAACTTTAACAATCTCCAAATATAAGTTAGCTTATGAAACTAAGCTCAATTATTCTAGTAACACTTACGGAAAAATCCAATTATTGCCTTTTCTCAATTACATTTTATTCTCTAAATTGAATCTGAGACTTTAAACGATATTTGCTATGAGGGTAAAGTTTTTATGTCCTTGGTTCTATATAGGTTAGGTTTGTGACAATACCATATCCTTTAAATTAAAGTGATTTTGTTGTCAGTAAAGTAAAATTCATATATTAGGTACCCTGCCCTTCCTTTAAATTAAAGCTTGGATTTATTTATGAAATGGATAACAGGATAAGAATTCAATCACTAATTTCAGCATCTTTTACAATATATATTCTTCTTGCCTAAAACAAATTGAGAATTCTATCCGCGTATGTCAATTACTGCTTGCATCTATTTTTTTTTTTTTTATTTAAACTTCTAAAAATACTCCAACATCAATTTTTTTTTTTATTTTTCTATACATACCCACCTTACACCTTCACATACCTGTCTTTTTATTCACATTCATGTGCATGTGCTGGATTTTTATTTACATACTTATCTTATGCATTCCATGCATAGGATAAGATAACATAAAATTTGAAAAATTAAATAAATATTTTTTTAATTCATTAAATATTTCAAATTTTAACAAAATTTTGATTTTTAAGATATATGATTAACCTAGCTATGCACCTAATACATAAGTTAAAAAACCCTTTATTTAAAAAGTTTTTTGTTAAAGGCCCAGACACATTATAAATTTTTTTTTGAATATTTAAACAGTCTATTTGAAAAAAAATTGTTAATTCAGATAATTTATTTGATTGTATGTACAACCAAATCATAAAAATAAACAAAAACACGGAAGTTTAAGTAAAAAAGAAAAGACTTATTTATGTTTTTGATTTCTAAAAGTTTGGTATGTTTTGGTTTTAGTTTTTAAAAGTTATTTGGATCAAGACTTTTTTTAGTGATCCAAATCATGACAATTATGACAAAGTCCTTAAATTTTCAAATGTTTTGGTTTTATTTGCTTCCCACCGTTAAGAAATTTTTTTATATCTATTAACATGGCTAGGAGAACACTACATCAGGAGCCACATGGTGTGAGTGAGATAACACCAAATATGTGATATAACGTGGACGCAAAATGACTCATACGCAAAATTTTGCGTTTATAAGTCTTGAATCATTCTTGACACACCACCTACTTAGCATCACCTCATACACACCACATAATTGTTAATGTGGTGTTCCATTAACTACATAAGCAAATAGAGCAAATTTTTTTCAATAGAGAAGATCAAAACAAAAAAATTGAAAAATTGAAGATCAGACCGAATAAAATAACTTTTCAAGTACTAAAATCAAAATACGTTAACTTTTAAAGATAAAAAACATAAATAAACCAAAAGGAAAACTTGTTAAAAAACCATACCCAAGCTGCAAATACCGGATGTTACTAGATTTCCCCAAGATATTTGAGTAGAGAGATTCTTCTTCCGTTCTAATTTATCTGACATTTTTGGAGTTTCACATAGATTAAAAAATTATTAAATACTTTAATTTTCAAAAGAAAAATAAGACAATTTTACTATATTATCCTCACATTACATTAATTATTACATATTTCACAAATTTTAAAATATTTATAAATAGGGTTAAAGTTGAAAAAAATAATAATTAAGCCATCATCAAATTTCTAAAATAACAAATAATTTGCAACTTGTTAAAAATGCCAAAACAGCAAATAAATTATAACGGAAAAAGTAAATGTTTTGGGTCCAAATATTCAGCACTACCATCATCATGACAAATTGTTAGCTACTTCCGGTACTTAAACTTGAAGAGGTGACAGAAAGTTGATCTATTATACATAGAAATTCAACAATATTTCAATAGGTGCTTTGGGTGGACAAGCATGAACTCTGCTTTGCATCAATCAATCACTTCATGTTGTCTTTCTCCATATATTGCTTTTTTTTCTTCTTAAATTGTTGAATTGCTTCTCTTTTTTTTTCTTTTTCTTTTTATAATTCAAATGTTTCTGCTTTTATTCTCTTCCACCCTATTTGATTATATAATTTAAATCCAAACTTCCCATATTTCATAGTTGGAAGAAATCAATACATCCATTCAAACAACATGGGAGCAAAATGCTCCTTACAGCCGCTACCCTCCCGCATCAGAGGGATATTATGAGACACCACATTGCAATAGCACCTTAGTAATTGGGTAATATTCTACTCCATAAATGCAGAAAATTACAAATAGATCATTATTTATTAGTAAAAAACTGAGATTTTTCATTGTTCTCGATCTATAGCAGGGGATCTGCAGCAACTAATGAAGCTGGAGGAGCTCCAGGAACTTCAGCTCAGCAGAATGCAAGTGAATTCATGCATGGATGGATGACCTGAATTTTCAACTCAGTGTAATTCATCATCCTCATAAAAATTGTGCTTTTGTAAATAATATCTTGCGGCCTAGAAGAACAGGCTGCCTTAATAGATGTCATGCATGCAGCGTAAAGCATACAACAATATATGATATGTTTTATGTCATTAAGACATGTTTCCATAAGGAATTGATGATAACATGCTCCTTAATTTCATCCTTCATAACCATCTGGGTTTAATCCCAATGGGTTCTTTGGTACAGTTTAATCCCAATGGGTTCTTTGGTACATAAAGAAATGTAGAAGTTCTCTAATAAGAAAATGCCTGCGATTTTATTGGATTATTTATATCTTTAATCATGAAAGTCGGTAGTGATTTGGTTTTGGTTCCTCTCATCCTTATTTGTTTTGAAATTTTGGTTTGAATCTCTGCCGTTAAGAAAAATGTCACATCAACATACACGTGTGCAAATATTGTGTGTCACCAGTAGAATGACATGCATGATTCGGACTAGCAAGAGTAAAAGAGTCAAATCTCAATCTAAGGCCTGCTGCAATGTGACACCTGTTTTTCTCTCAAATTGTTTGTGAAAGTGGTGTTAAAAAAAATATATATAGATATATAGATTTTTATAAATTTGTTCATTATCCAAAAAAAATTAAAAAATCTAGAATAGAGGATTTGGTTTCAATCCTGTCATTTTCTAAAAAGAAAATCTTTGATGGTTAGTTAAATTTTATCTTTTATCTTGTATGTATTAGTTAAATTTTTTATCTCCAATCAACTTGTCCTTATATTTTAAAATATTTTAAGTAATTTGACCTAAACCTTGTTTTATAAATACCTTTGTTATTTTTTTTAATCAAAAAATAAATTCCAAAACTGCATACTTTCTCCTCCCTTCAACCCTGTAAAACCCTCTTCTCAAATATTACCCAATTTTTGGCTGTCGCAGTTCTAAACTGCTTTCAAGTTTCAACTTTCAAGTAGTGCTTGTTAGTTGTTACACAAAGTCTATTCCTTAGTTGCGGTAATTGTCTTTTATGTTACTTTTTCAAAAATAATTAAGTATAACCATCTCTTCTTTTGAAACTTGATCTCTATGCACACACGTTTTATATTTCATCATCAGTATTTTATTCATTCTCTTCCAGGTACTGCATTATAAAAAAAAATAATAATAAATAAATAAAACAAAACTCATTGATGCGGTAGTTATGAACTACTTGCGGTGCTACTGTAACAAATACATATTATACGGGTACTTTGCAATTAATAATAGTAATAAACCTAGACTACATGTACTCTACTTGTACTTATATATAAAAGAACTTTTGATGTTACTACTGTATCTTTATCTAATTTATACACTGTATACGTAGTAGTAATAATAATAATAATAATAATAATGATAATAATTTAAGAGTAAAATACTAGTAGCAATAATATAGTTATACTATTTGTTCCAATTGTTTGATTAGTGTATGTTTAAATGATAACATTAGGATCTAGTGTGAGAGGTGGTGATTTCCAAGGAGAGTGGTTCGATAACCATCCAGCTAACTTGGATTCAGATGAGAGAAGTACTATGTCTTTATAGATTTGTTTGTAATGTAATGGTCATTGTATGACCCCATGAAATTTAATTGTTTGATTGATTTAATGTTGTTTTGACTAAATGTGACTTGATTTATTTTATTGTGGTCTTGATATAATTGTTTTCGTGTCTTATTTTTAATATTATTACCTGTTATCGTATATTGTGTTGTATATTATACTGTGTATTTGTTTGGAATGTAAATGCGAAAAGAGTGATTTATAAAATAAATATAGTATTGTGAAAGGTTTTAGTAGATAGTTTGAGAGTTTTAAGAGATTTTAGAAATTATTGAGTAGGGGAGTGAAATGAAAGAATTAGGAGTGAATTAGTATTTATGAAATTTACTTTTGAAAATATAGTTAGTCCCTTAGAATTAATAGGTTAGTTTAAGATTGAAATTTTAAATGTATTAATTAGAATGTGAGAATTAAGAATGTTAGGAGTGGAAGATGAGGAAAGAGTGAGAAAGTAAAACTCTTAAAGATATACTGAAAATCCAAAAATATGAGAGGTTAATGACGAGTGAATTAATAAGAGTGATGATTAAGGTTGCTCAACCCATTGTGCGGATGAGTAACAAGTATTGGAATAATTTCTAGTTTTGTGTTTTGATGGTCCGGAGGCCATCACTTAGAAGAGTTAATTAGTGAGATTGAATTGATGTGAGATGATTTATGATTGAGATGAGAGATAAATAAAATGTTTTAAAATATTTAAAAGACTTTAACAACTAGTCGTGAAGGGTTAGTAGCATGCATCATGACATTGTTTTAGTGGCGCGTGGTTGAGGGATCGGAAAGATACGGCAGTGTTCCGGGAAATGACGAAGGGACTTGGTGGTGTTTCCCATCGAGTCTAGAGGGTCAACTAGGCGAGGTGGTCCAATGACGGTCCAGGCTGTAGCCTATAGAACCAGCGATCACTGACAACCTTTTTTCATTATCATGATCGGTGAGAGAGTTCCTTGTGAGCACCCAGGTGCAATAAGATTATAGGATACTTGTACATCCCGATCGCTTTCCGTGGAGTTTGGTTGGAATGAGTATTGGTTTGAGTATTGATTGTGCTTGGGGCACCGAATGATTTGATTTGATAAGTAGGGTATGAGGTGTCGAGTCTAGATCCACATGCATTACATAATGAAAGATAATTTAATTGGGGATGTTTAGTCCTAGCACATATAAAACACTCGTCATGCATCATATCATTTGTGTGTAAGGTAATTGTGCTTGATATATTGGAATGATTTATTACTTGCTTCTATATGTGAATGTTAAATGTTATTTGTGACTATGGCATTAGCTATAGTATTGTTTGTGACATCATTTTTAACTACTATCCCTACATAGTATCTTACTCTCGCATTTTTGGTATTTGTACCTGGATGTTGTATGTAGATACTGCTAGTCCAGAGAATATAGGAGGAGAACATTAGGAAGACTTCAACAACGAAGAGTTTGGGAATTAGCATTAAGTGTTTTAGAATTTTAGTAGTAGTTTCTTTAGTGGTAGTTATTATTTATATTTGTTTGGAGGAATACTAGGTATGATACCATTTAGTAAAAGGGTCTGTTCGGCAAAACTAACTTGTAGCTGTGAACTTGTAACTTGTAGCTATGAGCTTTTAGCTTGTAGGTGTTAAGCTAGCTAGGAGCTGTGAGCTTGTAGCTGGGAGCTTATAGCTGTTTAGCTGACTATTTAAAATAGTTCAGCAAAACTAGCTTTTGAAGTAACTAAAAGTTATTAAATGACCAAAAGGACATGCAACATTTTATTATTTTAAATTTTTTTCTTTATTTATTAAATAAATAGTTAATTAATTAATAAAATATAAAAATTAGTAAATTATAATTAAATAAATTCATTTTTTCTTAATTTATTAATTAATTAATTATAACAAAATTATGAAATTATAATTAATAATTAATTAAAGGGTAGTAAAATAATTTTAAATTTTGTTTGAGGATATAATTGGTTTATGAATTATTGAAAGCTAGTTTAGTTTCTAAAAAGCTACTTGAAGTAGCTTTCTAAAAGCTAGCTTTCAAAAACTACAAGCTCATTTTTTAAAAGTTATAAGCTCCTTCTAATTTGTGCTCACCGAACGAGGCTAGTAGCTTATTGACTGAATCTAAAAGCTCCTAACTAGCTAAAAAGCTTCTAACTCATGTTGCCGAACAAAGCCAAACTCTTGTTATTTCGAACTTGTTTTATTTCGGTTTAAATTTCTAGTAAAATAGATACTATGAGAAAGTTTATTTATTTATTTTAAAATTAATTATTTTCCGCAAACAAGTTTTTAGTTATGAAAATGTTACATGCAATACTTACTATACTTGCGTTTTTTTTTTACACCAAGGGTATCCTCCAGCCAACAGCCGAAGACTAATCCCTTATTATACTTGCGTACGTGTATGATTATGTGGTATTCCATTAACGAATTTTTCTTAACAACAAGGGCTAAATCCAGATTTTCAAAATAATTGAAGATGAGTCAAGATAAGAAAAACTTCCATAAATAAAATCAAAAAACTTTCAATTTTCGGAAACTAAAGAAATAAGTTAGTTTTTTTTTTTTTTTTTTTTTTTTTTACAATGGAAAGAAGAAAGTGCAATCTCCAAAATTTGATCATGATGCATTAACATTTGATGTTCTGCAGCTAAGTATGTCACTTGATTTGCCTCTTGATACAGTAATTTTTTTTCCTTAGAAGTTAGAAGTGTATGCGCGCGGTCATTCATTTTCTCTAGGATTTTACTTGTTACTTGGAAGGATCCTTATGACTTATGAGTTATGAGTACTTAAGGGATGCGAATTCTTTCTCCTTCTCTTGTTCTTATGACTACTTTTGGAAGCGGGCCAGCGTCTTGCCTTGGCAAGACCTGGGTGGGGACGTGGGGTAAGGGTAGAGTCGGATGGAAATGTTACATTCACAATGGCCAAACTTTAAAAAATAAAATTGCGGCTGACCGCTGTAATATTTATTCCCTTGGTGCAGGATGATAAAAAATTATAAAAGTCAGAAAATTGAATAGACATTCATTTATTAGTTTATCTAACACATTATAACTAATTATTAAATAATTAATTTAATGTATTTTATATTAATCAACGAATCACAATTCAAAATTTGTAATTTCTAAATTGTTAGTTAATTCTTTAAACTTTAGTTTGGGACTAATTGGTAGAGGGGTATTTTTAAAAAAACATATCAATTTTAATATAGAATTCAACAACATTGGTCGACGTAAAAATGCCCTTAATTAGGGTCAAAGGGGGTATATTTTTATCAAAAAAAATTTTTTTGTCTTTTGTTATTCACCAATTATCTTTTTATAATTAATTTGTCACATATTATTTCTTTATGATAACTAAAAGTAAAATTGTAAAAAAAAACAATTAATATTACATTAATTTTGTAAAAATAAATTCCATACAAACTTATTCACAGGAACAAAGGGAGTAATCTTTAACAAATTCAGGAGGTGTTGATATCAATGCAATTTCTCTTTTCCTTTAAATTTCAGCTCTTTAATTTCTTGTCACATTTACTTTCTTGCAATTTAATTCTCAAGTCCTTTACTTTTCTCCGCACATCATTTTCCATACCACTTGAAAAAGAACAAGATTACCACATAACCTGTCGTTACCCACACCCCACGCACATCGTCAGTTCGGCAGGCGTCGGACGAAAACCCCCTAAACAAATTGGCACGTCCAGTGGGACAAGTTCAGAGTAACTTGTTTTTATGCCATTCGCATGCGATTGAGAAGCGGTATTGTATTATCTTTGCAATTGCAAGAAGGGAGTTCCACAATGAATATGGTGGATGATAATACCAACGTTCAAGCAACACGTGCAAACACAGAAGTCCAAAATAACTCTGTTGTTAAGGACACTGCCAATTTTAATGGCGGAGGCACAAATAATGCGAGTGCCGTGAATAACGGCATCAATGCCACTACTGGAGGCAGTGATGCTATCGTAATGGCACAAGAATTATTTCCCATGAAGAATGCAATTGACACCAATATACAAGTTGGCAATGTGCCTTTCACATTTGCCAATTTGCATGGCGTTATGACTCAAACAACACTGGGAGAAAATAGGACTTTGTCAATGTATTCGACGGATCACCTTCGACAATAAATTGACGAAAGCAGAGTCCTAATGATAGATTATTTGACGGTCCAAATGGGAGCCGTCATAACACCGGCTATGATGGCTACGAACGAACTATGTGGTAAAATTGCCAAATATATGGAAAGATTAAACCAAGTCATAGGTGTCAACAAAAATGACCCCAATGATATCATGGTTCAACAAGTTCGACAAGGCTATCAAGGTTGTAGTTACAACACACCTATTCACAATGGCCTTGAAAGTGTCAATTTAAGACGACGTTGGCCATTAGGAACGCAAACTGACCAAAATCCAATGGGTGTCAACATGCCTTCGACAAGAGTGGCACCACAAAGCCAAGTTACAAATTTGGAAGCCACTCCGAATTTGACACAGAGTGAAGATGATGTCAATAGGGTCGTCGAACAGGCCTTTGTTGGGTTTGGCCTCAAAATCTCGAGGGGGGTGAATCGAGTTTTATCAATTTATTGCAAAATCCCTTACAAATTAAAAAATTGTTTTGCGTTGGAGAGATTAGACATTTGAGAAGGAGAGCGAAATCGATTTATAGAAAATTAAGAGTAGCGCGAAAACGTAAATAAATGAAAGTGCGGAAAATAAAAGAGATAGGGATAAAAAAGCTTGCACCGAGAATCTTATACTGGTTCAGCCTTCCCGTCGAAAGGCCTAGTCCAGTCCCCAAGCGACCCGCTTGAGATTTCTATAACCAGCAATTGAGCCACACCCAATTACAACCGAGAGCACGCTACTAGGAACCTATGTTCGCTAGGGGCCTCAATAACACACAGCAGGGTTCCTCACCCTACGAACGCCTCAATGTTCAACTACGGGATTCTCTCCCTAACCACTAAGGTTCAGTACAAATAGATGAGAGTACAACAAGTATAACGTGTTCTCAAAACACAGATACTACAATCAAAGCTCTATGATAATGAAGTTTTCTTTTTGAAGTCTAAAGGCCAACAAGAGATTTAGAGTTCTTCCAAAAATATGATCGTGATGTTCAGAGAAAAATAGGAGAAGAAGAATAACGTGAATTCAGAAAAGGTCAGAGTGATTCTTAGAAAATAGAATGTTGGAGTGATATTTAAAAATAAAACTTTTATCAATCAAAAAGATTTAAACCAACAAATTAAAATCAATTTTAAATCAAAAATAAAATAAAATATGATTTTGTAATAAGTTTTAAAATCAAAAACAAATCAAAATGATTTAGGAAATAAAACAGAGATTTGATTCTTAAAACAAATAAGGAAATATTCAAACTTAAAATCAAATTCGAATTTTTGAAAATAAATCAAAATCATATATATAAAAACAAATCTGGAAATAAATCAAAATGATTCTGACACGTTTTTCAATAAAACTTGAGGTAATCGATTACTTCGGGGAGGTAATCGATTATCCCTTAAAAATAGAAACTTCTAAATTCTTTTGAAAACTAGTAATCGATTAGAACAAGAATATTTAGTCGATTACATCACCCCTGTTCATTATATGATGCAACTCATATAATCGATTACCACTTATCTAATAATCCATTACTGAGTCTCTAATAATTGTATGATGCAACATCATGTAATCGATTACTACAAGACATGTAATCGATTACTTTGTCTCAGGAAAATGTATGATGCAACAATTATAATCGATTACTTGATCCAGGTAATCGATTACTCTCATACAGAAAGTAATGGATTATCCAAGTTCACTTAATCGATTACAAACACTCTGGTTTTTCTATGATGCAACAAAGTTAATCGATTACTTTAGGTAGTTAATCGATTACTCCTTCTTGCATTTGTAAAAAATAGATTTTCATAAGATATAAATATCCAGAGTTTTGTTTCATCAATCATTTACACAGAAACTAAGTTATAAAACCAGATTTTCATGAAAACACTTTTTCTTCTCCTTTAACAGAAAAACTCATTGACCTTTTAACTCATTAAGAACAAAAACTTCATTACCTTACAATATGTCCTAAGGGAAAAAGGCTTCTAGACTTATATCTTTGCTTGAATCTTCAACTTGAACTTGAAAGAACTTGTGAGCTTGAATCTTGAGTTTGTTATCATCAAAACATTAACTTGAATTCTGCTTGAAGTTCATGAGAGAGCTTGGTGCTTGACTTCCAACACTAGCTTGACTTCCAACAGCCTTGAGTAGATTTGGTTTCAATGTCAGATACACAAATCAGCCAAACTTTGTGTCACCATTTCCTGATTGGGTACAACATGTCGAAGTGCCAAAAGAAGTAAAGGTGCATAAATTCTCTAAGTTTTCTGGAGAGGCCGAAGAATCCACAGTGGAGCATGTGTCCAGATATATTATTGAGTTGGGTGATATGGCTATCAATGAGGCCATAAAGATGAAATTATTCCCAAATTCATTGACCAAAAGTGCTTTCTCATTGTTTTTAACATTAAAGCCAAACTCTATGCATTTTTGGGCACAAATTGAAGAGGCCTTTCATGACCAGTTTTTCAAAGGGGAATTAAGAGCGTCTCTCATTGATTTGCTAAGTATGAAGCGCTATAACGAGGAGTCAATTGATGACTATCTTATGAGGTTTAGGCAAATGAGAAGCAGATGTTTTATCCCTATCCCTGAAGTAGAGGTGGTCAAAATGACAATTGCTGGGTTAGATTATTCTATTAAGAAAAATCTAGTCTCCCAACATCTTGTCGAGTTAGCCCAACTTGCTGAGAAGGTTCGACAGATAGAGCAACTGCATGAAGAATTTAAGTTCTATAATCCAAACATAAGTCCAATCAAGTTGGAGGAAGATCAATTCGACAAAGAACACATGGAAGCTTGCTTGGTGAATTATAATGGAGTCAAGTTGGGAGACGTGGCCATCAAAAAAATGCCTTTCCCCAAAAACAATTGAAAATGAATTAGCCTATTGTGGATTTGTGTGACCGACAAGGCGGAACACATCACACCCAAGTGTGTTCCAAAATTGCTTATTGGGTGAAAGTCCCTTGAGATTAGAGGAAAGACATCAAGAGAAGAATCTAAGTTTTCAAGGGAATATCCAAGAAGTAAAGTGGCAATTACCATACGTTTTGATGCAAAAGTTCTCAAGAGAAAAGTGGTGATATTGCCATTGACACATCGACAAGAATTTTGACAAGGTAAGTTTCGACAAGATAGGAAACATGAAAGTGATGTCAAAGCAGGTGTACTCATGTTAGTTTAGACTGATAAGAAAGTGACCTCAAGTGCATGTACTCATTATATCTTAACCTTGTTGAATTTATTTTTGTCAAATTATTGATTCCGACAAAGGCTGGAGCATACACTAATCATGGATGAATTTATTAGTATTTATCTTTTTCCTTTGATCAGTCAAAAGACAAATACTGGGGGGCCTCTGTTGATATCAAAAAAAATTTTTTTGATAATCCTAAGTATGTCTTTTTGGAAGTGCTCTACAAGTCACCAGGTCTTACAAGTTGACTACTTACAAGAGCCCTCAACAAGTCACAAGCAGAGAGACACATAAAACATTAGCCAAAGTCTTCGACATAAATTTGAGTACGTGGCTGTGTTATACCAAGGTGACTTCGACAAGTACAAGTATTATGCTTCGACACAAGGCAGGAAGACTTTGACACAAAAAAGCTTAATGACGCGTTGAATGTCAACTTTCAACCATATGAAGACACACTTTCAGCCATCAAGTATATAGTCATAACTCAAGTGCTGCACTTATTAAATTATGGCCATTAGTATGTGTAGTTTGGCCATGCACTCAAGTCTTCCACAAACTGAATACTTGGCCATACATTGAGTTAAGAAGGACTTCGACACAAGTAGTACCTTGACAATGCTCAATAGTATTTTAAGTACTTCTTCGACATAGGCACTTAGCTATTATTTGATGGATGGAGTACTACACGTAGCAAACATAACAAAGGGAGTTGGCAAGTGTAGTTGCTAGCAGTTATTTAACGAGTGATCAATTATCAACTAGGTAGTTATTTTAGGAAGTTACATGCAGTCACTTAGTGGTACGATGACTAGTAGTTATTTATTTTAAATAAAGCATGTACGTACGTACATGGTAGTTATTTAGCAGTTATTTTTATTTGCCTATAAATATTAGGATTTCTGATGTAATTGGGGTTGGCATTTGGTTACTCCTACACATATCACCGAAGCAGATTGACGGAGAACACCTTGTGACCTTCCACTTTTAATTCAATGCAATTTCCCTTTTCCTTTAAATTTCAGCCCTTTAATTTCTTGTCGCATTTACTTTCTTGCAATTTAATTCCCAAGTCCTTTACTTTTCTCCGCATTCTCGCTTCATCATTTTCCACCACTTGAAAAAGAACAAGATTACCACATAACCTGTCGTTATCCACACCCCACGCACATCGTCAATTCGACAGGCATCGGACGAAAACCCCCTAAACAGGAGGTTCCTAATACTAGGTTGGTTGGTGTTTTTTGGGGTGTATTTTCAGTTTATTGGCGAATAGAGGGGGTTTTTTCTGCTTTTTGTTTGATTTCTCTTATCCTATTTAAAATTATCAGGTGGTGATAGTGGTTTTTCACCTACTTTTAGGGTTTGTTTGGTTGGAGTGATTTTGAGGAAGGAGAGTTTGAGAAGAGAGAAAATGGGAAGAAAACAAGGTTTTACCTTGTTTGGTTGAAGAGAGAAAATGGAGAGAGGAGAAAAAAAATGGTGGGACCCACTCAAAAAACTTTTCTCTCCTCCATCGGCAAGAGAATGGAGAGAAATCGGTAGCACACTTACCAATGACACTACTTTTAATTAATATACAAAAACGCCTTTATCTTTTGACAAATATATTTATTTTTTATATTAAATAATGGTATAATTGTCTTTTCTCAATTTATTATTTTCTTCCTTCTCACTTTTCTCTTCAACCAAACAAAAGGAAAGAAAACTCAACTTTTCTTTCTCTCATATTTCTTCACATTTTCTCTCATACCAAACAACCACAAAATCTACTCATTTTCTCACCATAATCTTTCTTCCCTACTTCTCTCTTCCCTATTTCTCTCTACTCATTTTCTTTCGTACAACCAAATAAAGGGTTAAGGGATTCAAGGTCAAAAAGGAAAAAGAATGTAGCAGCTCAGCTCTTAAAATATTGAATTTGATTTTAACTCCCCCAAAGTCCAAGTTAAATAGAGAGAATTCTAATTAGTTAGATATATATAAGACTACACTCCCGACATTGTTTGTTTTCTGTTATGAGCACAGTATTATTTCTCATAGTCGCTAATTGTTGTGCCCATCACTTAAGTAGTTTAATTCACAATCAAGGCAGTATAGATTTTATTTGCTCAGGTTAGCAAGGGTACGGTGGTGGGTTGTGTGTAGTTCTGCTGGCTGGTTTTTCTTTTTGGATTTGTAATTTGTGTACTGGTTTTTTTGGGTTTTGAGTAATTCTCATACTCGCACAGTTTGTTTTCTTTTATAAAATTTTTCTCTTATGAAAAAAAAAGTAGTTTAATTCACAATATATAGGTACTATTGTCTTTCGGTCCCTCACAGTTCCTTTTTGCCTTGCTTAAGAAGGATTGCTGGGGTTGCTTATACTCGTGCGATTTCGAGTTTGTAGTCTTTGAACCATTCAGCTCTATTAATTAAACTCTAAAAAATAAAATTAAAAAAATTAAAAAAAAAAAAAAAAACAGAATGCTCTATTACTCTATTTCTAACTTGTTACATTTACAATATTGTCCTGGATTCAAATGGAATGCTTATTCATAATTTGAGATAAAGTAATACTCTCTCCTTTCCACACCTCCTTTCCACCGTAGTTTTAGGAGTTTCGCATGAATTAAGAAAGTCATTTAATGTTTCAATTTTTAAGAGAATTAGTAAACAATTTTACCATAATATCCTTACACTATTAATTATCACTCATTTAACATATTTTAATATATTAAGTATAAGATTAATGTTGGAAAAAATCAATTAATACATCTTCGAATTCTTAAAACAACAAATAATTTAAAGAGTTAGGATCCGTTGACATTAGGTGCTAGTCCTGATCACTTACGCCTTCAAATAACTTTTTATGTATTATGAAATTTATCAATCCAACCGTTGAATTATATGTTATTATCAGTGGTGGATCTTGGAAGGAGCAGGTGGGAGCACCTACCTGCTCCCCCTCAGATCCTATAAAATATAAGTATATACATATATGGCAAATTTAATAGCAGAATGTCTATTGTTGTAGTGGTGTGGCTCCTTAACTTCTATTGGCAAGGTTAGGAGCTCGAGTCTGTTATTGGCAAGGTTTAAAATATAAGCAAAACTAACTAACTTTATTAAATTTTGTTTCATTCCCAATGCCACTTTCCTGAAACATATCTAGAAAATTGTAATCTTAATTAATTTTTGTTTCATTCCTAATACTACTTTCCAAAAATAGCTCTATTTTTTATAAATTTGAGAAAATTAAATACAATCAATTAACCTCCTTAATAAGCGTAAAAGTGGTTAGAATTGCTTATAATTCGAGCCGGAGGGAGTAGTTTCTAATGTTAAGTTGAGCTATATAAAAGTTTGTAAATTTACTCATAAAAGTTGCACCCCCTAGGATATTTATCAAGCTCCGCCACTGGTTATTATCATGATGATCATACGTACCAAATTTTAGATCATTCAGAGATTCATAAGTATGCAATCTAATAATACATATTTACTCATATTTCAACCAACTTATTATCCGTTAATATAAAGTGGTGGGATAAAGTATCAAATAATTTTATTATTCTATGAAATTTTGTAGAGTTGATCTACTTGATAATAGCATAAAATTCAACGATTGGATTGATAAATTTCATAATCTATTAAAAGTTATTTGAAGGTGTAAGTGATAAGACTTACACTTGGTGTCAACGGATCCTAACTCTAATTTAAAATAAGTTAAAAAAAAATTAAACTAACAAATAGTAAAACGGAAGGAAGGAAATATGCCAAAGAAAATGACAAAATTAATTTGGCTCAACTATTCCAATTGGATTTATGCACCAATTTTAAATGGAACATTAATCTTACCCATCCCCCATGAAAATAAACCGGTGTCACAATCTAATTTTTATCAAACCAATAAAATCAATACCATTTCAGCAAGCATAACCTAATAATAGGATTTCTAGAAATCCAAATAAACCATGTCACATCAATCCAAATCATGGACATGTATCTCCTCCCTTTTTCGTGCCAGCTAATAACCGCAAATGGGCAAGGAAGAAATTTGACAAATGACAATATATTATTGTAGCTGCCGTTCCAAATAGCAGCACTTGAAACATACAGTGATAAAACACATGCAGTGTTAGTTCATGGTCCTCAAGGCAAAAGGCACATCTAGAATTACGGTTGTGAATAGTTGGGATTCTATTTAATAGAAGTTGCCAAATAAATAGCACCACTTAAGATGAAACTTTAATCCTCCGCAAAGAATCATACACATTATCATCTAGCCCAACAAAAATATCATCATGCTCACTTTGATTAGTTTTCAACAAAGCATACGCTCCTTTTGTTGTAAAATGAGGATATTTTCAGGTTTGATCTTTAGTAATAAATTTTTTTAATCGATTTATAGCAAATAGGTAAGTTTGATAAAATAAAGTTAAAATAAATGTAATTCTGAAAGCTTACAGGAGCTAATGTAAGTTTTAACGAGTTGTTTGGTGCAATGGTGTCAGGAACTGCATTTGGTAGAACGAATCACGGTTCGATCCCCTGCAACAATATTGAAAGAAGAATAAAACGTTAACTCCAGGACCCCCTCAAACTAGATTAATCGGCCTAGTAGGCCGAATACCAAGGTGAAAAAAAAAAAGCAAACCTTGCATTTCTGTGACCACTTGCAAATATATTTACAAATAACTTTGTTGCATAAACTATATATATAGAAGTGTGAAAAAAAAATAAAGTTTGATGCTTATTTAAGCAACTTTGTTAAATTGCATGGATGTAGAGATATTTTTTTCACGCTCTTATAAATGTTAGTGTTTCCACTGATTTCCTCTTTATACACAATTTATTGAAGCAAAAAAGCTGACATTATATTTACTATTTATTGCTTGCTAGGCCCATCATATTTTGAGAGTTTCTCCAATACCGTTGAAAAAATCAGGTTTAATTTTGATATCGTCGAATGGTTAACCAATAAAAACACGTTATCTCATATAATTAGCCACATCATCATATTTATTATTAAAGAATTCAATTTTAACTTTTTGCATTTTAGTCATTCATATTTTACGTAACTTTTAATTAATTTAATCAATTTAAATCAAATAAGATATTTCCTTTTTTATTTAAAAAATTAAAATAAAAAAAGTAATGACTGAGAGACGTACATAAAGAGACATACTCATAAGTCTACACATAGGATCTTGGCATTTGTCATTTAAGTTTTTTTATTTAATTTTTTTAACTTGAAAATAACAAGTGTCATAATTTTATATGTAGGTTTGTAGGCTTGTAGGTCTCTAAATCATTTTTCTAAAAGAAAATAGGATTGGATTTGTTTCTTCATTCTTCGTCACCAACGTGTTCTCCTCATACGCACACTAGTACAAATAAGATTTTTTAGACCGGATCCGAACCATGTTTCAGAGCGGTTCCGAACCGGTCTAAAAGGTGTTGTAAAAAATACATGATAAACGAGAGCAGTTATGAACCGGTCTTGTTTACATTAACGAGACTGGTTATTAACCGCTCTGAAACTTAAAAACTAACCGCTCTGAAATAAAAAATGAACCGCTCTGAAATAATTTTTGAATCGCTCTGAAATAAAAAAAATGAATCGGTCTGAAATAAAAAATGAACTGCTTTGAATTAAAAAATGAACCGCTCTGAAATAATTTTTGAACTAGTCTCGTTTATTATTTTGAATCAGTCTGAATTAATTTTTTAACCAGTCTCATTTATTGTTTTGAATCAGTCTCAATTAATAAACAATCTTTTTTTAAATGAATCATGTATATATATATATATATATAGCTAGATAGATAGAAAACACGTAATAATAAAACCAATAAATAATAACTGAGACATATATTTATATATACATATAACCTTTGGCAATTGCACAATAATCCCAACTGGACAAGATCCATACAAGAATCTATTAAGTGACCAATAATCCCAACTGGACAGTATCCCTACAAGAATCTATTAAGTGCACAATAATCCCTACTGTATAGTATCACTACAAGAATCAAATGCTGGATAGTACCCATACATAAAGAATATAGTGTTTGCACTACTACAGATATGCCTGACTTCTGAGACTGTTTCCGCATGGCTTCACTCCATTCATCATAAAATAGAACGTGCTATATGAAGCTAAATATGAATATTTGATACAAAGATGCCATCTCAATCTGTAACGAAGATGAATAAATTTAAGATTAGTCGAATAACCCTTGTGAAAAAGCAAAACCAAATCTGTAATGATATTTCATGAAATCAACCATAAAAGATATGCTTGTTAGACAGGGAATAAAGAGAGTTTGAATCTCAGGGGAACCACGCTCCTCAACTTGGTCTTCTTCCATGGTTTCATTAGTTGATCTTACTTTGTTCTATCAACACAGTGAAGATCAGCATTATAAGCTTTTTCAACTTGTCAGGAAATTCAAAACAGAAGGAAAATAAAATACGCAAACATATATATGTTACAAGAATCATCTCCAAGAATCATCTCATAATATGAGAACACGGGCATCCCATAATATGAGACAAGAATCATCTCCAACGCTACAGAACTCATGTGTACTTCAGATGGTTATCTCATCATCTCATAAAGTTCAAATACGTTTTATGTTGCTATTATAATGCAAATTGCACATAAGTAGGCCATAAATCAGTCTAGCAAAGCATCTTCAATCATTATCAGTCAAAAATAGCAATATGGCAGCAAGTGCATATCAGTAATAGGATTGTAATCAGCAGTGATCAGTAATGAATCAGTGTAGTCTTGCAGTATATGACGGCAGAATATAGAAGTATAAATCAGGACATTAAAGCAGCACAGTAAACCAATATTAAAGGTGACTACAAAATGACCATATAAATTGGCCTAAATGCAATCATATATAAGTCTAAAAGCAACATGATAATGCAGTAAAAAATTTGCACATCTCAGCAATGTAATCAGTAAACTATCAGACTAAAATTAGTATAAAACTGCACATTAAAATCAGTATACTGCACATCTTGGAAGGTGACCTATATAAGTCAATTTCAGTCCTATTTTGGCACAAAACTTAGAAAGAAACACTAAGAAAAGTGAATGAACACAAAGAATATGAAAAAGGAACAATATCATTCATTCATTCATTTTCCAAGTGCATACATCATAACAATACATTTTCCACTATAATTATGCTATAGTTATATAACAATCCATCCACATAAAAACTACAAAGTTTTGCCAACCAAAATATAGACAGTCTTCTAGGTAAGTCTTCAAGTCTCAACCACAACTGAAAAGAGGCCACCAAAACAGGGAAATTAAAGTTTTGAAACAACCTTCTTATTGAGTAGAGAAGAAAAATAAAAATACCTTGTAAGCAGGTGGAAGCTTTCTAAAAGATCTCTTATATCTTCTAACATCCTCTTCTGCAGCATCTAGATAGTTGCAACAAGAAGTCAACAAAAGCATTGACAAGTATTGCTTGCAATCAAATTAACAATAGGGACATAATTTAAAATTTTATCATATAAAAATAGGAACAACAATGGCCACAAGTTTCAGATTAAAACCTAAATGAACAAAATATAATGTATGAATGAATGAATTATCATTTAAAACATCAGCACCAGAGCTAATTAGCTTATCATTAGGTAGCTAAATATGCTAAGGTAAGTCAATAGAAACAAACCTTTCGAAATAGAAGATTGTCATCAGCACTTTCCGAGCACAACATAGTACAAAAGCAAAATCCAATGGTAAAAAAGAAATAAAGAAGAAACATGAAGAAATCTCTATGATCCTAATCCGTATATCATGATACTTCTCATATTCTAAGGCAAAAAATGAAATAGAAGGTTTATCATAGACTTTACCTTTAGTTTTCCTGATAAATAAAGATATAGTAACTGAAATTCAATTATAACTAGTAAATAAAGATTCAATTATGCAAGGCCAGCTCAAACATGTCAACAAACTTATGAGGCAAGAATTGCAAAACATCATATTTTCAAGTGCCAACTAGTAATTCTAATTCATATTACAGAAACCAGTTGAGTATTGAAACCTATCATGTAGAAGGTAGCATAGAGCAAACCTAGTTTGGGGCCGCACAGTAATTTTAAGAACAACAACCAAATGCAAAAATGCAAAAATTAAGGATTCAGAACAAGTGAGAACAATTAGTGTTCTGCAAAAATGGAAATCATAATAGTAAAAAAGTGATATGCCAATCCACAGGAACCTTAACTTCCATCTTCAAAACCGAGTTGCCAAAGTATCTATCAGCAAAAAAGCATGGGATTCATAAAATTAGGGATTCATAACAATTAGGGTTCTGGAAAAAATGCAAAAAGAATAAGGGATTCATAAAATTCACATTCGAACGAGTGAGGGAAGAATCAGTCCATCACTGCACCGCACCCGCCATCACCGCCACCATCGAAACAGAGCAGCGAGCATCAGTCCAATCCGCACTGCCGTGGCCCACCAAAATCGCGACTCCACAACCCAGATTTTCCCGGATCCGAAAACAGAGAACACTTCGGTGGACACGTCACCGCTGCTGCACCTAGCTGTTGCACAATGTGGTGGACACGTCGCTCTTCCGCCACTTGTTGGAAAACAAGCGGGTAGTACTATTCCCTATAAAGGAGGTGAATAGGCAAAGAGTACGAATCTTCACCAATTAAAAACTTATCTCTTACTAAGGCCTTTAAAATAATCAGAGTAAAAACATATAAAACGCATATACTTAAATATATGAAAATTAAGCGCGCGGAATTGTAAAGAGATAATGAAAGAGAAGCGAACACAAGGATTTTATCCTGGTTCACATTAGTGTGTTAACGAACACTAATGTTACATCCAGTCCTCCCTCTCTGAGATAGGAGATTTGCTTCACTATGAACAAGAATTGTAAGTACAAGTAATGTGAAAGAGAAAACCTTTCCCTTAGACTTGTCCCTCCAAAGAACCTCTTTGGAACTTGTGTCTTCGCAAACAATTTCTCGAACCACAGCGAACCTTGTGCTTGAAGAAACCTTCTTCAATTCCACTTGAAACCTTCAAGTATACTTGATGAAAACCTTTCACCAATTTGCGTTTGTCAAAGTCTTGTTGTTGGCACTTTACACCTCGTTGTGCGGATGAACAACTCCAATGAAGATCAATGGTACTTGCACCTTTCTTGTGTGGATTAGCAATTCACTTAAGAACACTTTAAGTACTTGATCAAAATCTAGAACAATGAGAATGAATGCAAGTTTATATCAAAGTGGGTATTTGAAAGTTTAAGTTCAACACTTGAATAGTTCTTCAATTATGTATGAAAATGTTGTTTAATCATGAAGAACACTCAATGATTCTGGAAAATATGTTTTTCAGAAAGTTCAGAGCAGATAGAGAGGTGTTGGAATGTTGTCTTCTGGTTTAAAAACGTTTGGATATGTATATATAAAGGTTTGGACAGCAAACGACTAGTTTTAGACAGTTTTAACTATCAGTATCCGGATATTTTTGAAAAGTATTCGGATACATCGTGCTTAAATTCAAAATTATGACTGTTGTTTTAACGAGGTATCCAGATACTTTCAGATGTATCCAGATACTTCGATTCAAAAATTTCCAAAAGTAACATTTTTACTTGTTAACACTTATAGTATTATATTTAAAACATTTTCTTCAGTTCCAAAACACTTTAATTTATTTGAAAAATAATTTCAAATTATTTTCTCAATATTTTTCTTATATTTATAAAATCACATATTTTTCTTTTAATTTTGAAAAGCTCCCACTTCGATTTTACTTAGCATGCAAACCATTTTCTTATGATTATGATTAGCTTCATTCTAACTTAGACTCTATAGTAATATGCACCTAGGGGACTTAATAAAGAATAAAGAATGCATTACATTACAATAAGAACCCACTTCGATTACTTTGTTGAGCCTTAAGTTGAGTTGTGGACTTTTGTCTTGACTTGCACTTTGTAATCATCAAAACTACCTATGCTTAGACATTTTCTCAACAATCTCCCCCTTTTTGATGATGACAAACTTTGTTGATTTGTGCTCCCCCTTAGTATGTGCATTAGATAATTGGATAATAATAAGAAGCTTCAATCAACCTGCAAAAGTCAACAACATACCTTCTCCCCCTTTTGGCATAATCAAAAAGATAGTTATATAAATAGGCAAGAAAATTATAAACCTTCTCCCCCTTAACATTTGAGCTCACTCCCCCTTAATGTTAAGCCAAAAATACCTTGCATGTTTTAGGTAACTTGGGTACCTAATTGATTAGCATTAGGATCAAACCCTTTCTTAATCCATACAAATGAACCATTTGGGATACCTTTAAGTTTAATATTACAAGTATTTGAAGTATGCCAAAAAATTCTACAATAATGGCAAGTTGGTGTTTTAGAGTAAATGACATTTGAAAATGATACCAACTTGTTGTAATTGCAGTTTTTAGGTTTTCGATATCCCAAACCAGTCTTATTTGTATTTTCTCTTTGATTGACAATTAAATTGTTTAAGTGCATATCACCTTTAGTGAAACTTGCAAGCTTAGCTTTTAAATCGTGTATTTCCTTTTCAAATTGCTTGCAACTTATACATTCGGCGACGGGATTATCTTTTAGTTCACAATTACAGGAAGCATTTTCATAATTAATATCAAGAGTTTCACTTTGGAGTTGAAGTTCATCAATAAGTTTTTGCATTTCTAAGATTTTTGCTTCATGCTCCAAGATGATCATCTTGCTTTCAATGTTAATATTAGCTAGCTTCTTTAATTCCTTATACATTTCTACATATGATTCATATAGTTCATTATAAGTTGAATTTTCAGAATCAGAATCGGAGCCAGAATATGTTACCCGTTTGTAGTCCTTTGGCTCTGATTGTTCTACGCTTGATGAAGTTTCTTCATCAAATCTTCCCATTAAGCACATGTTATTAACCAATTCCTCCTCATCCGAACTACTAGCATCTTGCTTCTCTGAATTTTCGGGCAAATCCCATACAATGTAAGCCTTCTTGGATTTGAATCATTTGCTTGCCTTTTTGTCATTGTCTTTTCTCTTGAGATATGCAGCACATTCAAATTTCATGTAACCCGTATTACCACATTTGTGGCATTGAATTTTTTCCTTTGGAGACTTTCTTCTAATAGAATTTCCTTCCTTTTGATATTTCTTATTTCTTCAGGTAAGGAACTTGTTAAATTTATTGACTAAAAGCTCCATGGTCTCATCGTCGATATCAGAATCTGAATTTTCATCATTGGATAACTCTTCAAGAGTCTGCAGCATCTTGAATGAAACCCTATCCTTTTTGCACATGTCTGAATCTTCATGCATTTTTAGCCTTCCCAATTCCATTTCGTGTTCTTGCAGTTTTCCGAAAAAAGTGGCTAGGTCCATATCACTTAGATCTTTTGACTCCATTATTGTTGTAACCTTTGGCTGCCACTGTCTGTCTAAACATATCAAAACTTTGTTAATAATTTCACCATCAATAAAAGTTTTTCCAAGAGCAAGTAAATGATTTATAATATGTGTAAACCGTTTTTGCATATTCGAAAATGGTTCATTGAGAAACATTCTAAACATTTCATATTTATGCATGAGGGCATTTAATCTAGCCCTCTTGACTTCACTAGTACCTTCATGAGTCACTTGTAAAGTGTCCCACATCTCTTTTGCACTGGTACATTGAGAGACCCTAAAGAATTCGTCATATGAGAGAGCGGATGTAATGATATTTTTTCCTTTCAAATCATAACTTACTTTTTTCTTATCATCATCATTCCAACTCCCCTTGGGCTTTTTAAGGACAGAGTCATTAACCTTATGTTGTGGTATAAAAGGGTCATTTTCTATAGCATTCCAAATTTCTACATCTATTGCTTCAATGAAGATTTTCATCCTAACCTTCCAATAGGTGTAACCTTCGCCCGAAAACATAGGGGGGCGATTAATGGAAGAACCTTCACCACAGAAGGGATTACTAGAACCCATTGTTTACCAAACTAAGGATCGTACAGAAAAACAGTTATGCTCGATCGTTTCCAACCGAGCTCTGATACCACTTGTTGGAAAACAATCGGGTAGTACTATTCCCTATAAAGGAGGTGAATAGGCAAAGAATACGAATCTTCACCAATTAAAAATTTATCGCTTACCAAGGCCTTTAAAATAATCAGAGTAAAAACATATAAAACGCATATACTTAAATATATGAAAATTAAGCGTGCGGAATTGTAAAGAGATAACGAAAGAGAAGCGAACACAAGTATTTTATCCTGGTTCACATTAGTGTGTTAACGAACACTAATGCTACATCCAGTCCTCCCTCTCTGAGATAGGAGATTTGCTTCACTATGAACAAGAATTGTAAGTACAAGTAATGGGTAAGAGAAAACCTTTCCCTTAGACTTGTCCCTCCATAGAACCTCTTTGGAACTTGTGTCTTCGCAAACAATTCCTCGAACCACAGCGAACCTTGTGCTTGAAGAAACCTTCTTCAATTCCACTTGAAACCTTCAAGTATACTTGATGAAAACCTTTCACCAATTTGCGTTTGTCAAAGTCTTGTTGTTGGCACTTTACACCTCGTTGTGCGGATGAACAACTCCAATGAAGATCAATGGTACTTGCACCTTTCTTGTGTGGATTAGCAATTCACTTAAGAACACTTTAAGTACTTGATCAAAATCTAGAACAATGAGAATGAATGCAAGTTTATATCAAAGTGGGTATTTGAAAGTTTAAGTTCAACACTTGAATAGTTCTTCAATTATGTATGAAAATGTTGTTTAATCATGAAGAACACTCAATGATTCTGGAAAATATGTTTTTCAGAAAGTTCAGAGCAGATAGAGAGGTGTTGGAATGTCGTCTTCTGGTTTAAAAACGTTTGGATATGTATATATAAAGGTTTGGATAGCAAACGGCTAGTTTTAGACAGTTTTAACTGTCAGTATCCGGATACTTTTGAAAAGTATTCGGATACATCGTGTTTAAATTCAAAATTCTAACTGTTGTTTTAATGGGGTATCCGGATACTTTCAGATGTATCCGGATACTTTCAAATGTATCCAGATACTTCGGTTCGAAATTTCCAAAAGCAACATTTTTACTTGTTAACACTTATAGTATTATATTTAAAACATTTTCTTCACTTCCAAAACACTTTAATTTTTTGAAAAATATTTTCAAATTATTTTCTCAATATTTTTCTTATATTTATAAAATCACATATTTTTCTTTTAATTTTGAAAAACACCCACTTCGATTTTACTTAGCATACAAATCATTTTCTTTTGATTATGATTAGCTTCATTCTAACTTAGACTCTATAATAATATGCACCTAGGAGACTTAATAAAGAATAAATAATACATTATATTACAATAAGAACCCACTTCGATTACTTTGTTGAGCCTTAAGTTGAGTTGTGGACTTTTGTCTTGACTTGCACTTTGTAATCATCAAAACTACCTATGCTTAGGCATTTTCTCAACACCACTATCGCTGACCCGAAGCTCGCGCTGCACCGAGGCTCCCTATATACACAGCGAGCTCCCAGGCCTTGTGGTGGTCAGGGTGAGTCGCGTGGTGGTTCGCCGTCGTGGTTAGGGTCGGTGGCCGTGATTCACGGTGGCGGGCTGATGAGAGATCCGTCGTGGTTAGGGTCTGAAGAAAAGAGATGTTGAGAGGAGATATAGTGAGAAATAAGAAATGAGAGAGAGAGAGAGAGGAGAGGAGAGGAGAGGAGAGTGAATGATTTGAGGGGAGGGAGGATCCGTGTGGTTTTTACAGACTGGAACCCTTACCCGTGCAATGCACGGAGCAGTAAACTTATTTATTTTTCAGACTGGTCGTCGAAATGAACCACTCTAGTATGAACCAATATCATCTTTCAGACCGGTTCTGCATCGTAACCGGTTTCAATTAATATATTTTCAGACTGGTCATTTAAATGAACCAGTCCGGTTTAAACTAATTACAACTTCCAGACCGGTTCCGCACGGAACCGGTCTTAATGTCGTGGTCTGAAAAATATATTTTGTACTAGTGGCAGCAATGTACAATCATCATCAACGCTTTCTCCTTATACGCAACAGGAGCGTTCAACAACGTTACGTTATTATGCTATTCATGACAGCACCAACATCATCATTGTCCCCAACCCCCTTTTCTCTTCTCTCCCAAAACCTTCATAATCACCCTCCCTTGTCCACCCCCTTCTCAATCCTTCCACGATTGATAGGACTCACAAATCGTTTCATGGTTAGTTTTCCGCTGATCCGCTTTATGTTTTCCTCTCTCTTTATGATTTAAGTCAAGGGGTTTTGCTTATCGTTCTAGGGCACGCGGGAAGGGCCCGCCTTGCCTAAGGGTATTTTTGAAGAAGACGGGGTGCCCTAGCCGGTGGTGGACCAAGCTGAGCTTGGCCCTCGGGGTGCGGGAGGGGGCGGGGGGTTAGACACTTCTTGCTTTTACTCCCCTAGAGCCCAATGTCAGAGCGGCGGAACTCAAAAGACCCATCTGGCAAGTAGGACCCTATTCAAGAAGCCCAAACTTCAGAACTTCCCTTCTCAAATAGGGGGTTAGAATCGGGAGAGGTCTTAAAACCCCCATTTCTTCTCGTTTATCCCGGCTTTCGAGAGGGTCTAAAAAAGAGAATCCCAGAACCTGCCAGTGCAATCAAAGGATCAAGGCCCTATTCGATTCCTTGCTTCGATAAGGAATCTGGGCCTTGTTCCCTCCCTTCCCACTCAACCAGAGCTTCATGAGTCTTCTAAATCGGAAAGGGATCTTCGCGTGATCTTATCTTTAAGGAGATAAATGATGATCTTCTATTATTCTTGATAATCTGTGGATAATCTGTCATTAATCCCTTATAAAACTTCCTTATCTTCTGCAAATAATTCTTGTGGCTTATTCGTTGTCAAGGCTTCATCCGAGCTCATCAATACCTTTCCGAGCTTGATGCCTTCTATCTGGAATGATTCGAGGTCGAATCATCTCGTCAAGGTCCTATTAGAGGTTGTCATAAGTCTTTCAAGGATCCTTTCTTAGGGTAGATGTTATTAGATCGTGACAGGACTGAAACATAATTCCCTAGGTCGTTGCTCTGATGGTAACTTCGAGTTATAAGCTAATCAATCGCTTCGAGTTATGAGCCGATGGGTCCCACCACATTAAATGACTCCACTCATCTATTCGAATTTCAAATGGTTAAGGATTATGTATCCACATGTTTCGCCTGATCTCTTTCTTGTGTGACACGTCTTCTGATGTGATGGGCTTCCTTCTCGAGGAGCCCCCAAGCTATTATGACTTTAAGAATAATCCTTGTTTTTTCTTCTTCTCTTAAACAACGTTTAACACTCCTTCGATTTTCCTTCATCTTCTGCTTACCTCACATCTATCTTTCAATGGCAAATTCTTCTTTCTTCTCTGATCCTACAATAGTAGAGAATATTGTTTTTCGAGTCACGAGATTTTCCTCTATTCTCAATCTGCAGTGTGGTGTAATCTTTTTGATTGATTTATTAATTATATAATTTTGCTTGAATCCTTATCTTACTGTTCTTTGATTGGTGGAGTGCAGAGAATTAGACCTCTTAATGATATAATGTTACTTGAATCCATATTTTGCAGGGTTGTGCACAAAAGCTTAATAACAAATTAAACATCTAAGCATTGTGAGGCGTGAGTCAATTTAAAAAATATGATGTACTATAGAATGTGAAACTGATGGTGGAATCGTAGACAATATAAGAAGTGATATTTTACAAGTTACTATACTGTTTCTCTGCAAGATTTTTTATCTGTTACTCATTAGATGTTTCTTGCAGTATTTCTTTATCTGCTACTTTTTTAGGTGCTATGGGGTTTTTATATCTATGTTGGTTAAGTGATCAATTTGAAATGGTTATATTTGTAATTATATACCTATTTTTATGAGTATTTATATTTTTTTTATTTAAGTCTAGCTAATTTTTATAAACTTTTGCCAACATAAATTAATTTTTAGGATTAATTATGGTATTATATAGCAGTGTGGCTATATATTTTATTTAAAAAAAAATTATAACCTAATTTAGTCACGGTTAAAATCGTTTCTAATTGAGAAGAAAATTATACGAGACCGGTTCAAAAAAATTATATCCCATTTTAGTCACAGTTAAAACAGTGGCTAACTGATAAAAAAAATTAAATGAGATTAGTTAAAAAAATTAATCTGAGATCGGTTCAAAAAATAAAATGAGACCAATTCAAAAAATTAAACAAGACCCGTTCTTTTTCATAACCAGTCCGGTTCTGAACCAGTCTCTTTAATTTAAAACGAGACCATATTTACAACAATGACATTTTTAAGGCCGATTCTGAATGTGTTTCAGATTCGGCTTCTAAAACCTAGTCTATAGTAGGGTGAATTAGAGTCACCCAAAAATCTCAATCTTAACTTGAATTTAACGAGTTGTTCATTGTGAAATAAAAACCCAAAGGGCACTCAATTGCATGTTGTTGAGACCGACAACTTCTAAGCAATGTTGAAACTTAATATTTGGAGGTGACTTGGTAAGCATATTTGCTAGATTCTCATATGTGTAAATCTTTTGCACCACAACTTCACTAAAAACAACAATATCTTTAAAAAAGTGATGTTTAACATCAATGGGTTTGGTCGTGCAATGACAACGACTATTCGTGGTCAAATGAATAACACTCTAACTATCACAAAACATAATAGGAATAACTTGTGTTAGATCAATTTCATTGCTAAACCTTAAAGCCAAGTAGCTTCCTTCAAGCCATTTGTTTCTATAAGATATTATGCTTCAGTCATGGACAATGCAACAATAGACTAAAGTGTAGTTTTCCTACTGGTAATAGTATAAGTTGTAGTTTAATTTATTCGTTACAACTACAATAATAAGGATCTTGAAATTACATGACTTTCACATATTATAGAGACAATAAGGAATACGATTACTAACCTCTATCCATTGCTAGAGTTGAAAGAGATTTCTCCAAACGCCCTTTGATCAAAAGCCACAAAACACGTTTTTATTCCTTTGCCTATTTTCTGTTGTTTGTTTTAGCCTTTTTGTGATGTGGGGAGAAAAGAATACCTTATGACCAGGAACATGACCTGTTTCCTATAAATAGGTAAAAACTCTAACTATTATCCATTAGCTTCCATCAAGCTAATGAGCCTTCAGAAACAACCTCCCTTATATCTAATTATTATTAACCCCAATAATATTTAATTATTTATTTACTAAACACACATCAATACATGTCACATGCACATCACATGAGACATGCTAAGATATTAAAATCTTACATTCTCCGACTTGGCTCGTGTGACATAATTCAACATTATGGTCTAATAAACAAAATAATTAAACAAACAATTAATGCAATTTATATGGATAAATCATTTTATACTTAGATACTCTATTAATCATGATTAAAGATAGGAACTAATTCAGGTCATGGCGGTTGTACATCATATATTCGACATAGTTCCTTCCATGTACCACAAAATAGTCTTTTCCTTAACATGATCTATGATTGGGAAATACATAATTGGTATACAATACATGTTTACATTATTCTAATTCAATAGTACATGTTGTTCTAGAGAACAGGTAATCAGAAACATACTCCCTCCGTCCCAAAAAGTTAGTAACTTTTTGAAAAGTCAATAAAAATAAGGGAACATACTATTAATGCATTGTCCCCCAAATCAACCAATTACTAAAGCAAGTATTTAATGCATGTTTCATCAATTAACCAATCATAAAATATACAATGCAATTTAATTTTTTTTATTCACTATTTTAACTTTGAATTGGGACAAAAAAATTTCATGTTTTTTACTAACTTTATGGGACGGAGGGAGTATCAAACATATCTTAAATGAGCTCAGAGTGTCAATTACATCATACATAAGGATGTCAACATCAAATTCAATTTTACTTAATAACAGTAATGTCTATACTTTCAACATGTTCAATAAATGTTTAGGCAATAACCCTTATTTCAAGGGATTAACAATCATAAGATTGGTGCTAACATGCTCTATTGACAATCTTTGTTTCTGATCTCATTCTTTAGAGACAAAGTACTTCATTCACATACTTTTAGCACCTATATAGTACTTGTCATTGTGCAAAACATCACAGTATGTTTTCAGCGGCTAAGCAATATTGTCGACATTTTTAAGCCCCAAAATAAAATTTTGCAGTCAATTAGTCTGAATTGTAACCTCAAAACTTGCTACAAATTCAATATTCTGATCACCTCAACGTGATTATTCATTACAGAAGTAAGCATGTATTTATTCGTTTCATGCTAATACCTCAAGACTTTATGAGTATAGTTAATATTTCCTTAACGTAAATTTTGTTCATTATAAATCATTCTAGTACTTTAATGATATATGCTTTCTGAGATAAGCCTAACAATTCATGTGACCAATTCTAGAATATTCATTTTCTAATCACATGGCTTGACTCACCTATAACTTCCATTCAAAGTTACTAAAAAAACTTCTTAGTCTAGTGTAAAAGACCGTGATAATAAGTTGCAAGCAAGATATAATAACATACAGAATCAACATAATAAACTCACTCCCACTGACCTTCAGATATTTGCACAAGTTAATTGTGTTTTCTTAAATCTAAAAGAAACAATAGTATCATTGACTTTCTCTTCGATACTATTGGTGGGACGTTTGTTTAAATTTGTATATTAATTTCCTCAAATATGCATATTATGTGTTCATTCTTTTCAATTGAGAACCACATCAGTGAGTCATCCAAGTAAACATCCTCCTATAAAATTCATAAGGTTGTTTTCACATTCTTCTACTGCAGTTCCAAATCGTTACGGACTACATGTGCCATGATGATAATGCTGAATAAATCTTTCAGGAAATTGGTTAAATACCTCATTTATAGTTAATGTCAACATTGTGAGGAAAATCCTTCATAACAAATTTGGACTTGTAACGTTCAAGGTTGTCATAAGAGTTATATTTGGTCTAAAAGACTCACTTACCCCCCAATTCTTGTGCAACCTTTAGGCAACTCTACAAGGTTCCAAACAAAAAAATATTTAATAGTTATTAATACTTTCATGACATCTAACTATTTATCAGTATTATCATAACTTACGGTTTGTGAAAACAACACATTATTATCATTAATGACTAAGTCAAATTCATATTCTTGTAGATAAACCATTCAAACGTTCGAAATAACATTTTTTTTAATACCATTTCTCATGGTTCTTCTACAATAAAATCATTGTGAATAGTGAATTCATTTAAATGTTTTCGTACTTTATTGTTATACGATTCAACAATAAAAGAAACAATTATTGTTGAGGTAGAAGGACAAATTAAAGGAACTTGCACCCTAACTCCGTTAATTTCCACATTATGTGGAACTATACTCCCACTAATTTCACCATTCTTAATGAACCTGTCATTCTCAGTTTGAATAGTTCTTGTGCTATGGTTAGAACAATAAGGTCTATACATTTTGATTTATTTGGATTATCAGTGAAATATACTCACTGATGTTTTATATCCATTTTCTTTTAATGCGGATTACAATCCTTGTTTCTGCCCGACAACCGAAATATGTGGGTGCCTTAAATTGGATATCCTATTAGCACACTGTTTAAACTTGTCTTTGACATTGTCTTACTAGGAACCCTGTTCAATAGACAAATGGTAGTTTCAAGACATACATTCAGCATTGCGGGTAAAGACTAAATATCATAACCCTAACCATATTAATTATTGTTCTATTATGCCCTATATACACCATTTTGTTGCAGTGTAACTGGCATTGTGTATTACACACAAATAACTTATTTCTCGAGGAGTTTAACAAACATCAACGCACTTTAAAGTTTTTTGCACCATCAGTGTATCATCTATCATTCATATGTTCATGGTCGTTGAGTTCTAGATAAAAGTATTACAAATGAATGGTAGATGATGAACTGATGATGTAAGAAATCTTAAACCATCAGTGCATATCCATTAACCTCCAATTAACAAAAAATCATTGAAACTTGTTACTTTTTTATCTTCCCAAAAGAAAGTAAAATATGAATTTGTGCTATTTTTCTGTTCTAAAAAATCTTAATAAATTATCTTTTTATGACTCGTTAGCAGGCATTTTTTTTAACGATATTTTTATCCTATGCACGAGATGCATAGGTAAGAGAATATAAAAAATAAAATCGTATTAAAGAATTAAATAATTATTTTTTAATTCATTTAATACATTAGTTTTTCAAAAAACACTTACGTATTTTTTTAAGATTTAATTAATCTATGCATTATGTGCAAAGATTAAAAATACTCCCTCTGTCCCTAATTATCAGGCCTTGTGGACATTTTTACGTCCACCAATGTTGTTGAATTATATATTAAAATTGATATATTCTTCCAAAAATATCTCTACAAATTATTAGAACATAATAATTTTTTTTATTTTTCAATAATTAATTTAATTACTAAATATTTCATCATCTATATTTAATGTAATGAATCAATTTTCAAGTCATTTACACCATTAAACAAGCTCCATTTCATATTCCAATACAATTTTATTTGTTTCTTCTCACAAAAACTTAGACCACAATAATTAGATATAAGGGTAATTTTGAAAAAAATTACAAGAAGATTTTATATTTAGGATAAAAAAATTTTGCCAAAAAAAACTTATAATTAGGGACGGAATGAATATTTTTTTTTAAGTTAAAAAAGAAGAGAGATTCTCAATATCCAATGCCGGGGATGATGGACCACATATTAAATTATTAATACCCGAGGGTTGTGGCGCCGTCAACGAACGGACGCACGTAGTGCTGTGGGTCCGTACGATAGTGACACTGTTTAGACCAGCAGACACTTGAAAACCAACAATAAATATCATCATGAACACTGTGTGGCTGATAAGAGCTACGACACATAGCAACGTGGTACACTGACCAGCCAATGGTATGTTGACAACGTAATGTTTTCAAAACTGCTTCACTTTCCCTAAACCAGAAACCGAAAACCACCTGTCGCCAACACCCAATCAAGGAAAGATTTTCACACCAAAACTTTTTCATCTCCTGTTTACAAAGAATCAACGTGTAAATATATACTGTTACAAAAGTAATTAATACGGAGTATTTGGCTTATTTATATATAATATAATCCTTAAAAATTTAGGGCGTTTTGGTTTTGGTTTTTAAAAGTTTCTTTTTATCTTTCAACTCAAATATATTTGTGGATTGCGCTTTGACCTTTTGCTTCTGTGGATCTGGGTCATCCACGTCATTGACACACGCGTAATACCTTGCACACGTGTATGATGTGACATTCCGTTAATTACAATAACAGTTAACGGATTTTTCCATCGTTAGAGACCAAAACTAAATTTTTAATAGAATTAAGGATTAATAATGTCAAAGAAAAACTTTCACGGACCAAAACCAAAACACTTTCAACTTTCAAGGGCTAAAGACATAAACAAGCTTTAATATTTTATAGATTTTAATTACTCCCTCTGGTCCAATATATAGGGCACATTCTAGAAGAAATCTTTGGTCCTATATATATATATATATATATGACACTTTATATTTTCTATGCATCATTAATTATTTTTTTCTCTTTTTTACCTTTATTAAATGTTTTGACTAATTATGTTTTTTTTCTTATTCATTAATGAATGTGAACTTCCCAAGTAAAGTGAAGAGGGTAAAATTGTAATACTACAATATATTCTCATAAAATTCACAAAACTAACCACTTTCCTTGGTCGAGGGAATATGGTTAAGTATGCCATATATATAGGACCGGAGGGAGTAGTAAATAAAGTTTATTTGTTAAAATTTAAATAATATTTGCGTTTGATATTAGTAAATATTTTCAAATTTGAATATAATTAAATATTACTATACTACCTCCGTCCCTATATATAATATATTTTGGCACTTTTATTTTGTTCATGTTTATAAGACCCTATATCAATTTTCATTTTTCAAAGACAATTAATAATTTCTTTCTACAAACATCCTTATTTACTTAACATTTTAGATTCTCAATACCATTAATAGGGATAAACTTGAAAATACATACTACCTCCGTCCCTAATTATAAGGCCCTCTTGAGAGATTTCACGTCCATTAAGAAAGTGAAATAATTTAGTTAATTGTATTGAAAATGTGAACTTTTGATATGTATTTTCAAAATTACCCCTATTAATATTATTGGGAATCTAAAAGGTGTTAAATAAATATGGGTGTTTGTGGAAAAAAATAATTAATGCTCATTGAAAATTGGTAAAGGGCCTTATAAATAGGGACAAAATAAAAGTGTTAAGATGATCTTATAATTAGGGACAGAGGGAGTATCAAATATATATTCACATTTTCAATGCAATTAGCTAAATTAACAAATTTTCTCAATGGACATGAAATCTACAAAAAAAGGTAGTCTTATATACATAGGGACGAAGGGCGGAAGGGAGTAGTATTTTAGTAGATTTTTTTTAGAGTGAAGACCCAATTTGGTCCCTCAAATTTTTTGACTGGGACACTTTAGTCCCTCAAGACTTTTAGTCCCTAAAGAATTTAAAAAATATCACTTTAATCCCTGTTTTCATTTCGTTAACTACTGTTACTGTTGGCATAAACTGTAACATTTCATTCCCAGGTACTAATGGCCTCCCAGTAAATGTCTTTGGTTCTTCTGGAAACAGTGACAGTAGTTAACGGAATGAAAACAGGGACTAAAGTGATATTTTTTAAATTCTTTAGGGACTAAAAGTGAATTATAATTCTTGAGGGACTAAAGCGTCCCAGTCGAAAAACTTGAGGGACCAAATTGGGCCTTCATTCTTTTTTTTTATTACATATACTTTCTCTGGTATCTATGTATATAGTAAGAAAAAGTAACCGAAATCACATTTATCAAGAAAGTTAGTTAAATGTATTTTATTTTCTCAAATTCATAAAAAATATAGTTACTTAGGAAAGTTGTATTGAGAATGAAAAAAATAAATTAAATTACTACTTTATGAAAATATTTTAGAAATAATTGTATTAGAAATAAAAAGTTAATTAACTTCTGCTTATATTTGACATGCATCTATCAAGATAAGTATATATATATATATATATATATATATATATATATATATATATATTTAACTTACTATATTTTTTTCATGGTAGATAAAGGGAAAATTAAAGATGTCTATAATTAGAGTTACTTTTCAGCCCCACCCATTTCTCTTGAATCCCATTTTTTTCGCCTCTTAAGAGGTGGAAGTGTAAAATTAATGGCTTTTCCGCCTTCCATGAGGCGGACAAAAAAAAAATTACACTTCCGCCTCTCAAGAGGCGGAAGAAAATGAGGTTCAAAAGAAATGGGTGGGGGCTGAAAAGTAATTCTCGTCTATAAATAGTAGTACCACTTTTTTAGAGTAGTGACACTTTTTATTTATATTATTATTATTATTATTATTATTATTATTATATTACTATAAGTTATTGCTCATGAAGATATTTATTCAATTATCACTTATTGAATAATCACAATTTTTTAAAGTGTTTTTTCATAAAGGAATTTTAAAATTTTATTTTGCAGTATTAAATGCGAATAAACAATTTGAATTGTCAATAGTTTTGTGGATGTCTAATTTTAATTTTATATAGAATAATTAAATCCAACTCATGAATATTATACAAAATATGGTATATTTTTTTGGGAAAAGATAATTTATTGAAGCTATTATAAAAAGTCAGCAAAGAAAATAGAAGGTCGTCAATTTATAATTGTAATGCAGGCATCATCCATTTTGCTGCATCTTAATTATCTATCCTATTTTTTTTAAAAAAAAAAAATCAACGAGCAAACATAAAAATCACTAGCATGATTTATAATATATATCTATTACTATAATAAAAGAAACATGAATTTGTAACCAATATAATTGACGTATATTAACCTTTTCGGAAATGCTCCCCATGACAATAGAAATTACCATGTGCAATGCAACATGCTTCTTCCATATTGTAAAGCAAGTTAAAGATAAGGGCAAAAATGATTAATCATCATAATATCCAACCAACAAATGCAGTTTTAAAATTATATTAAAGGAATTGGTTTTTGTTAACTACCAATCACGACAATTTTACAAACAAATAAAAAATAAAACCACAATAAAACTCCAACTAAGATAGCATATCCAATTCTTTGAAAATATATCATTTTGTTTCTTTTCCTAGCATGTTTTATGTTTATCAACAAATAATTATTTTAAGATAAAAACTTGACAATAGGAATGTAAATCACCGGGCATGAAAATTCTTGTCACTGTAAAGAAAACCCAACTCAGATAATTAAAGTCTTGTCATCCGACCAAATATTGTAATTAAATGACACGCTTGCAATCTAATTCAACAACTATCTTCCTCCACATTCATACTAATTTAAAGATCAAACGGTTCAAGAGTCAAGACTATTTAAACCTTAAAGAAATGTTTTGAGTTCGAATTTAAAAAAATTTAGTTCCTTAAATACTTAGATAGTGAAAGATATGTATGTTGCCCTAAAAGTCATCATGTTCGGTTAGGATTCGAATTAATAAGCACCTTTGTAAATTTTAGTTATCCAAAAAAAAAAGCACCTTTGTAAATTTCGGATATCAAATGAATTATTATAAAAAAAAAATGAATTGCATAAAAATATTGGGATATCATGTGTATGTAAGTTTTAGATACTAGCATTTTCAAATAATTTTTATAAATTATTAAATCAATTTTTTAATAACTTAAAAGATTTTATTACGAAGTTGGAAAAAAGTATGAGGCATTCTGCTAACAACCGGAGAAAATTACATTTGTTGCATTAAAGCACACAAGAAAATTCAACCAACATAGAAACAGAAAAAACAGAATAGATTATTAAATCAAATAAGCTATCCATTGAGTTGAAAGTTTTAATGAAAAAGAAAGTTTAAATCAAATAAGCTATCCATTCAGTACATAATCGTGTACTTATATTCAAATTTTTCATAAAACATGTGATTTATATGTACAATGATACTTATGTAAACCCCTTGTATTGGAATGAAATTTTTTTGCTTATAAAAAATGAAAAAGAGCAAGTCTAAATTTTTTTATCGAATATAAAAATTAGTTGATGTTTAATTGAACCACTCTATTTTAACATATAATATTTATTTGAAGTGTAAGTAAATATCAATTATTAGATTTCATATCAAGGAAACTTCAAATATCTAAAATTTGATATGTATTATTACCATGATGATATCATACTAACTAGTCTTTATTACAAGAAACTAGTTGATTGCGTTTAATTTTCTCAAATGAATAAACAAAAATTGAGCTATTTAGGAAAGTTGCAATGCGAGAATAAAACAAAAATTAAATAAGATAATTAATTTATAAGAATGTTTTAAAAATAATTGTATTGAGAATAAAAAGTTGGTTGACTTTTTCTTATATTTGAGATCGAAATATGTATATTTTTTTTTCTTATATTAAAAACAGAAGCGCAAGTATAATTTAACTGTTAGGTTGATTAATTTCATATTATATGAAAAGTTATTAGAAAAAATCAATATGATAGACTTACGCCAAGTATCAAGACATCCTTACTCAAAGAAAAAATGAAAAATGAAAAACAAAGATATTTATGGTGTGTCCAACCAGATGTAAAAGAAAGCATTTTCCTATATATAACAGCAGAATAGATAGATAATAACACACTTACACTCACTGTGCTTTCTCATCACACACCTCCATACTTGTCCAGAAGAAGAAAGAACCATGAACTAACTTTCTCACGCCCGCTTCACTATATTAGCCAACCCTTTAGAGCGTATTTCTGGGGTTCTTTCCTTTTCCATGTTTGGGAGTTTTCTTTGGTAAAAAAAGAAAACAGAAAAGAAAAAGGGGGAAGAACTAATTTGCTAAGCTGCTAGGTATAACATAATTTAAGGAAAAGAATACCAAACTATATAACATCATGGGAAGGGGTAGGGTACAGCTGAAGAGGATAGAGAACAAGATCAACCGCCAGGTTACTTTCTCCAAAAGGAGAGCTGGGTTACTCAAGAAAGCACATGAGATCTCTGTGCTCTGTGATGCTGAGGTTGCTTTGATTGTCTTCTCCCACAAAGGAAAGCTCTTTGAATATGCCACCGATTCTTGGTAAAACCAAATATTATTTTTACCCTATATCATACTATTTATAAATATATATCATTTTTAATCCTAGATCTAACTATCACACAATATTTTTTTGTATGTTGTAACCTTATATTAGTATATATGTGTTCATTTTTTAGGTTGAGTCAAGAATTATTGAACCTCTATGCTCATTTAATTTTTTGCTTTTCCACTTGAGAAGGGTTTCTGTTTTAGGCTGAAAAACAAAAGGAGAAAAAAACCTCCCTCTTCTTTCTTCTCTTAGCACTATGTTTGTTCAGATCAAGCCTTAATGAAAATATATTATTAATTTTTAATTGCACATAACTACATATAAAGCTAACAGATCCATTTCAGAAAACAAAGAAGAGAGATATTGAGGTTCGGAGTAACTTTTACTAGCTAAAACCTAACAGAGAACATGGACTACCGTTTACACATCTATAACTATAAGTTTTTGGTTTTCAATTTTTGTTATTAGCTAGTAACTTGAAAACGATTTCTTTTACTTAAGATAAGTTTATCTTTTTTTTGTGCATATTTTTCCCTAATCAGAAAAGTAAAAAATTGTTTATAACAAAAAAATATACCTTTTATTTATCACACACACCATTGATCTTTTTGTTCCTTGTCTGTTTAATTTGAGAGATTCTCTACCTATCCTAGGTTACAAAATTATAGCGTACTCACTGCTCCTTCAAAAGCCCTAATTTAATTTAATTTATTTTTTTTTAAAAATTTATTTATGTTGAAATTCCTGGATTAGGTGTTGAACCGTGAGAAGGAGTGACAGTCTTTAGTTACTTGTCATGTTTATTATCCATCTCAAGTCCTTTCATTGCAGCACCTATATTTAAGCAAGATTTTCTAGACCCTCTTTTGTTTGAAAAATTTCGTACCTTTTCAGTTTGTTAATTTTTAATAATTTAAAATTAAAAAAATATGATGGTTTCTTCCTCTTTTGGTGTATAATTGTGCGGCTGCTTTTGCGTGGTTGATCACCACGTAATTGCATAGTTGTCAAGTTCATTTATAAGCTTAAGTCCTTTCACACATCAGAGAATGGAAGCAGGCCAGGAATGTTGAATGCTTTCTGTTGTTGCTTTTTTATTTCTTTAATTGTTAAGCTCAAAAGCAGCACACTTTGATAGTTCTTGCAATTATTTTAATTAATAATTAAATTAGTTACAGGGAGCTACTTTTCGTTGGTTAATTAAGGATGTTTGCCACTCCCTTCTCAGCTTATTAATGCAACCTCCTACATAAATTGTCTGAGCAGTTTCGTCTTATGAAAAAAAAAATTGTTCGGGCTGTCAATTAATAAAAAAAAAGTGAACTTATTAATATTTGATTGGGTGGTATGGTTAATTTTTTGTTTCTTTCATTTTAATTCTAGGGTTTCAATAAAATAAACTTTCAAAAGTAAAAAGAAATTTATTTAATAGATAAAAATAGCATGAGAAGAGTTTTGTTAAGGATAAACTAACAGTAATAGTAAACAAGAGTTTTCTATAAAAAAAAATAAAAATTAGAGAGTGTGTATTGAAAAACCATGTACAATTGTCATTTCTCTTTTTAATTTCTTTTCTTCAATTGTTAGGCCTAAGGTTAATAAAAATCTAATCTTATATACCATCTAGCAATGAATTTTAGCATTTTATACTATGGATTTTAATAAATGAAGTTATATTGTGTCTTATAAAAAAATGAAGTTATATTGTGAACATTAATCAATATGATATAAATTAATTCTCTATTAAATATTGGTAATGTTAACTTACATAATAAGTTTTAAGTTTCAATATAACGATTAATCAGTAGGCATTTATCAAGTAATGGTGTATCGAATACTCAATTTCTTTAATTTATATTTTGTGCATCTTATACTAACTAATTTCTGAAATGTTGTCACTATCATGTAGTACTAATGAAGAAGGACATTGTAGTCTTGTAGATTCATAATTGTTGCATGTACATGTGCATATCTATTTTGTTCTTGATGTTCTATTTTCGGTTTTTTCGCTAGAATTCTGTAATCTGTACTATTTTCGTGACGAGTATTTCCTATATTTCTTCGTTTATGGAATGAATTTTTTGTCTTATAAAAAAAAACTAACGAAGGACATTGTATTTTTTGTCCTGATAAAAAAAAGTGTCGACATTGTATACATTCAGAATGGCTTTAATCCTAATTAAGGATGGTTTAGTATGAGGGACTATTGACAACTTTTCCAATATGTTTTTTTTCCCTCGTTACACTTACATCATTGAACAGCATGGAGAAGATACTGGAACGCCATGAAAGGTATGCCTATGCAGAGAGACAGCTGGTTGCAAATGATTCTGAGACACAGGTTTGTTATTAATTTGATTCATATAGTATAATATAATTTATTCACAGATATTAATTAACTAGACTACTTCAGATTCTTAATTAAAATAAAAGCATATCCTCCACAGCTATAGATTATTGGTTCATGTACGAATCACCTAAAAGTTATGTAACATATGAATTGGTAATCACTTGATTAAAGTGATGAAAACAAAACTGATATGTAGATACATTACCTTTTAATTTATGTGTGCAGGGAAACTGGACCATTGAATATACAAGACTCAAGGCAAAGATCGACCTTTTGCAGAGAAACCACAGGTATAGATGAGATGATACTGTCTGACCCTATATCTATATCTATATGCAATCTTTAATTTTCCTTTTATTGTTTGATTTGATCACTCATCATTAACTAGTAGTGTCACTTGGGATAACTAGTAGTGTCTCTTATATCTATTGTATTAACTATTAACTATTGTATTTTGTTATCCAAAAGCATTATCTGTGCTTATTTTGGGATAGCTAGCTATTTTGAAATGAATCTTTTTCTTATAAAAAAAGTTATTAATAATATTAATATGGTATCCTTTATTTTTAGGCATTACATGGGAGAAGATTTGGGTTCAATGAGCCTCAAAGAACTTCAAAGTCTGGAGCAGCAGTTGGATACTGCTCTGAAAACCATTCGTACTCGCAGAGTATACATATCTCTTATAACTAATTATATATTTAACTTATCTGATGTTTGAGAACTGAACATTGAAATAATATATTACTATATTTAACAGAACCAGCTCATGTACGAGTCCATTTCTGAGCTTCAGAAAAAGGTGTGTCTTTAACTCCAAGTTTATATACTTTATGTCCTGAAAGGTTATATCAATTGCACTTAGGCATCATTGAGAACCATAAATGATAATATGTCTCTCATGATAATGAAATTGATTTGGACATTTGTGCTTTCATTATTCCTTATGACAGGAGAAAGTGATCCAAGAGCAGAATAACATGCTTGCAAAGAAGGTGAATATGATCTACCCTTTTTTTCCTGCATCTAATTAATCTTCATTTTTTTTGGGAACTATTGCAAGAGTAACAATAATATGAATATTTTATTTTGAGACTTGGGTGGTACTCATTTTAATATGTTTCTTTTGCTGCTGATAAACATCACCTAAGAAAAAGTGTATAAACTTTCATATCATAAATCATACTGAATAAGCATTTAACTATATGTTGTTTATCCAAAAGCACTCTATTGATTGTATGCATATAAGAGCTTAAGTTTTTTAGAGGGAGAAATTATGAATATCCCTTTCTTTTTATTTTATTTTCTTTTTTATTAAATGTATGCCTCTTTGTTTGACACTTTTTTTAAAAGAAAAAAAATTTGAAGAAAAAATTTATTGATCATAAAAAAACTTGAGGACAACCCTCTAGAAATAAATTAACATTGTCAAGGAAAAACAACCCAAAATCCACAAGTATACCAAACAACCTTGATGTTAACATGAATTCAATCAAACAAGAACTTTTAACTAATGTTCTTGAACATGATTCATGACTGACATGTATTTGAGCAAGTTATATACATGCATCCCTATACATTATTTAAGAAATTCAATTTTCCTTTGTTTTATAAATTACATACAACTTGCTACACTTGTATTTAGATTTAGACGCTATTGTATAGTTTAAATTCTATGTTTTCTTTCCTATAACATTAGAAAACCATTTTTCATCGTCTCCTGCAAATTTTGGGCAAAAACTATTTAGAATTAATAAAAATAATAATCCGAGGTTCACCAGCATTTTTTTGTTAACTTTTTTTTTTTAAACAAGAATTTTATTCAATAAACTCGGCACAAGCGATATAAGAGATACACCCAGAATCCAAAGATACAATGTTTAGAAAAAAAAATACTACTTGATCACGAAACATCCAAGCATCAATAACACATAATGTGCAGATTTCAATCCCCTCCTCTAACATTTTGTACCCATCCAACCGGAAATATTACATTTTACTATCGCTAAGAATAACCCCTTTATCATCGAACTACTGGCAGTATGAATTTTAATAGTTAGACAGTATATATTTTTAAACTCACCCAACTGCCATTGCCAGTGAAAGTGAAACTCATACAAGCTTAGCTTTACGGCCTCCTTCTTATTTGTAAATTCTGACATTTTGAATTGTAAATATTTTATTTTATATTTTTTTATAAGAGAAATATATTAAGAGGCAGGAGCATAAGTTATACTTGGCCATAACAAAAATTTACAATAGCAGAAGCAATATTTTATTTTTGTTGATAAACTTGAACAGTAATGTCTAACCCAAAGAAGATGCATGATTATCATTAAAGTTATGAATTGAAATGGGGAGCCCTATGACATCATATTTAGTTTAGCTATATGTCATGGAAGGTTAATGCTACATTGATATATATTTGCATATTTCTAAACAAAGTCTTGTGATTTGAAATCAGATCAAGGAGAAAGAGAAGGCAACCGCAGCACAGCAAGCTGCACAATGGGATCAATCAAACTACAGAGTTGATACATCATTCTTAATGCAGCAGCAGCAGCAGCCCCTTCCCACTTTGAACATGGGGTAAGAAGTTTAACCTTTCTAAAATCTATAATAATATAGATCATATTTTAAGTTCCTATTATACCTTCATTATTTCATACACTAGCTAGCAAATTCCCTTCTATATATAGTCCTCCATCTAATCAAAGGTAATTAACTCTGTCTTCCTTTAATATTGTTTGTGCAGGGGTAACCACCGTCAGCAGGAAGCACCAGAAGTAGGGAGGAACGAGCTTGATCTGAGTCTGGAACCATTCTATCCCTGCCACCTTGGTTGCTTTTGAAAACTTGTTTCCATTGATGAGATGGATATAATGTTATATATAATTAAATTCAGGCATATGAACTACTGTATGTCTTTATGTTTTGAGTGCTTTTATATATTGCTCTATGCTATATGGCTTTAGCCTATCCACTTTGAAGACATTAGTTTGAAGTGTAATGTTGTTGTAAGAATCTTAAATTTGAAATTGTATGGATCCTGAAAACTTCTTATTACTAGTTGAACATATAAGTTCACTAGAAAATTGGCAAAATTAAAGAGGCAATTTCTTTGCTTCAATATGAAAATGATCTCATTTTTATTGGTGAGGCAACTTGGAATAACCTTGGACTACCATGAAATCAATTCTTGGCTACTTTGAATTGGTCTATGATCTCAAGGTGAATTTCTTGATAAGCAAAATTACGAGGGATTAATGTTAGCTCTAATTTGCTGTGAGAGGCTTCTTGTCTACTTAATTGTAAGATTGGTAGCATTTCATTTTCATATTTAAGCTTGCTAATTGGTGAAATGACAAGTAGTATTAGATGTTGGCAATTTGTTAGAGAAGACTTTCCTTTTTTGGAAGGAAAAAATAAATTGCTTGGGTGGTTCGAAAGTTTGATCTATTTGGAATTCTAAGGATGGAAGCTTGCGTGTCAAGAATTTGGAGTTGTTTAATTTATTAGCAGATTGAAAAAGGTGATGTGTCTGAAAAACAGTTAGCTTTCTTGATGAATAGAAGTATGCTGGATGGAGTGCTAATTATTAACGAAGTGATCGATGATGCAAAAAAGAAGAGAGAAAAATGCATTATTTTCAAGGTCGATTTACAAAAACTTCATGACTTTGTATGCTGGGTATTTCTCGTGGATATGATGGAGAAGATGGGATTTTGTGAAAAATGTGTGCTTGGATTTTGGAGTGTGCATGTCTTCCATCTCATTAGCCATCCTTGTGAACGGCAACCCAACAAAAGAATTCAGTCTAGAAAAGGGTTTTCACCAAGGTGATCCCCTTTCTCTTTTCCTTCTTTTAATAATTGCTAAAAGTTTGAATTATTGATTGATGCAAAAAGCAGTACAAGGTGGGTTGTTCACACAATACTTGGTAGGCAGTGAAAACATACTATAAATTTGCTACAATATGCAGGCAATGCCATGATTGTTAAAGAAGGATAGGGAGGAAACATTTTGACTACAAAAAGCATTATGCGAATGTTCTAGTTATGCTTCAGAAATAAAGGATGCAGCGTGGTCTTGTGATGAAGATAAGAGCCATAGGTATAATTTCTCTTTTATTAAAAATATTGGAACATTGTCGCGTAAGACAGCCCAGTTGGTGCCTTGGTGGCTACAGGGACACTTACGATTTTCCTCCTCTCCAAGTCATGGGTTCTAGTCCCAGACCTCCCATGTACCAAAAAAAAATAAAATATTGGAACATTTTAAAAGTAGATATAATTAGAATAGAGCATGATTTCAGGCCCGGCCCAGAAACAGGACAATAAAGGCGCCTGCCCTGGGCCCATGATATCTTGGGGCCCATAAAAAATTTAATTTACTATATATATATATATATATATATATATATAATTAATAAAAACCATGATTAATTACAACCGAAGTGGTTGTTAAGAAGCATTTTTTCTCTCCTCGCACAAGTTCGATTCTTCCCTGTTGCTTTTCCCATATTTTTTTTACGGTCGTGTTTATTTCATTTAACATTGAATATTGATTAATTATTTTACAAGCAATAAAAGTTAGTTTACTAATTTCATTATTTTTTTATCCAAATAACATAAAACTCACTTTTATAATTATTTTTCTAAAAGTAAACTCATTTTGAACATTACTCCCTCTGTCCCAATATCTTGGTATAAAAATGCAAAAGAATTTGTCCCAGATTAAAGTAAAAAAATAAATGAAAAATCTTAAAGATTGTATATTATATCAATGATTAATAAGTAAGTTTGGAAAACATATCTAAAATTTTTTTTTGGAGGCAATATTGAAACATGTATTAATTGTAATGATATGAAAATTTGTATAATATCAATTTGTAATTAATGAGTTAATCATATATTATATTAAATAGATACTCTCTTATTTTCATTGACTTGGTTGACTTTTACCAAGATAATGGGACGGAGGGAGTAAATAATAATGTTTCTAAAATAAATACTCTTTTCATTTCACTTTAAGTGTCTTTTAGCATAAAAAAATTGTTTCTATATGTCTCTTTTTAGAGAATCAATTACAACAATAAATACTTTTTTGACAATTTTATTCTCACATAATTAAGAAGAGAGATAGTAAGTAGAAAAATAAAGTAAATATAATTATAAGAGAGATTAAAGACAAATTAGGTCAACAACACATTAATTTAATTCAAAAAGACACTACATTTTTTAATCCGAGCGTTATATTCTAAATGAACACCTAAAGTAAATGGACGAAGCAGTTATAATTAAGTTTTTATAACATTTGCATCAAGTGTATAGAATAAACAAACAATAATAATAAACATGCGCTGAAAATTTAAACAATCATTTTTTAATTCACTAAACATATCATTTTCTCATGAATATTTACTTTTTAACATTTGTTTATCTTACGAACCTAGAGCATAGATTAGAAAAGCTTATTATAATTATAAATAGTATTTATATAATTATAGTATTATATAATATTTTTATTTTTATTTCGACTCTTTTTTAGCATTTTGTTCAAACTCAGTCTTGAAAGTTTCTTTATTTTTAAACTTTTTTAATCATAGAATTAATTACTGTTGTAACTAGTGTGAGTTGATAGGTATTAATAATATTTTGGGAAAGTTCTTGTTTTAAGATAAATGCTATTCAAAATTTGTCATTAGATTTTTCTTTTATCACAAGTTTTTCAAATATTACTAGTAAGTGTCTTAAATTAGGGGTCCCGATTTTTTTCCTCGTCTGGGGCCTGCATGATTTTCATCTGTTGGAAACCAACAAGCGGGCTAAGCAAATACTAGAGGGGGGGTGAATAGTATTTTGAAGCACTAATACCAAATATTTCGATTGATAATTGAAGAATGAAGTTAAGACTGAATTTTCTGCAATCAGACACAAAATACTCGAGTCTTTTGTGAAATACTCGAGTTTTTCAGTGATGAACAACTCGAGTCTTTTCTGAAATACTCGAGTTTTTCCTATCAGATATGGGAAAAACCAGAAACGAAAATTCAGCAATTTAACTCAAATCAATTCAATAATAAATAGGAACTTATCCAACAGAATAGCAAGCAATCTAAATAACTTTTAAACACAAAGATTCCTTGAACTTGCTACCTAATTGTATAAATCCTAATTGATTGAAATGACTTAAGTCTATTGAGATAGAAAGTAGATTAAAAGCAATAAACCAACACTCAAGCAATTTTATCCTGGTTCACTCCAACAATGAGCTACATCCAGTCCTCCTAATCACTTAGGAGTTTCTACTAATAATCAAATTGTTAGAAATTACAAAGGATTGCTTAAGAATGGCCTCACTCAACCTAACCCTTTCAAGAGTGTACCAAACTCTTGATTTCTACCCCAATTTGATTCCGGTGATTGAAGAACTCTTCACAAAGCTTCCTTGAACTCCCTTCAAGAAACTCCACCGGGCTAGGAACCTCCTAGTCTTGTGCTTGAGAACCTCTCAAGACTTCCAACACCCTAAGCCACTTAGGGTTTGCTTGGGAACAATCCAAGACTTTGAATAATCAAGCTTTTTGTATGTGTATTACTAATCTCACAATGGATTAGCACAAATAAGCACAGCTCAATGTAAGAATTGAGGCCTAAAACTCAACTTGGAATAAAATGACAATATGATTGAGAAGTTGAGCTTTTTGGGAATTAACACTTGAGAAAAGGAAATTATGAAAGCTTGTGATCAATAATGTGTTGTTGTCTTGTTTGTTCTTGCACAAATTCAAAGAGAAATTTTACAATTAGTTTCTGAATTCTCTCTTGGGGTTGGATGAGACTCAAATGCCCTCAATTGAGTTTTTGAGTCTCTCCAACGTTCATTTTTGCTGACTGGACAAAAATACTCGAGTCTTTTGGTAAATACTCGAGTCTTTTTGGTCGGTCACGAGGGAATTGGTGCACGAACAAGACTAACTGTCATAATTGCTGACCTGGCATAAATACTCGAGTTTTTCTATAAATACTCGAGTATATACTCGAGTCTTTATCAAAATACTCGAGTATTTTGATCAGATATGGGAAAAATTATTTTTCAATTTTATTTTTCCTCTCAAGTATTAATTTTTGGTCAATCTCAACTTAATAAACATATAAAAATTTATTCCTAGAAGAGACTAACTATTTCTACCCACTCTCAACCACTCTCAACATAAATTAGAAATTTACAATTAATATTTGATTGAGAATGATTGGGCACTTGTCTTCTTTTCTTGACTTCTTGTTGATGTTGATGTTGCAATATCTTCAAGGCATGATTTGTTAATTATTTTGTCATCATCAAAACATAATCCACATAATTAGGAGCATTGAATTCACAATCTCCCCCTTTTTGGTGATGACAAAATAATTAACACTTGATCCATTTGTTAAGCTTGATCCACTTGGAGATGCAACTCCCCCTCACTATATGATACTTTTCAACTATCTAAAAATTCAGCTTGAGCAAGATGTTATGACAATTTAATTTTAGCACCAAGCCTATGGTATTAGAGAATTTAACAATTATCAGAGTATATACCATAATTAGAGATTTTAGGTGCAACAATATCAAGACAAGACAAGTGTAATATCTCTCCCCCTTTTTGTCATACGCCAAAAAGATGTAACAATTTAGAAAAAGATCAAGGGAGGAGAGGTGCAGAATCGGAAAACCCCAAAACCAACTATGCAAAAAAATAGACTTAATAATAAATATAAAGAGCTCCCCCTGAAGCTTTGCACAAACATTATAATGAAGACCAAATTCATTAACATAAAAACATCATAAAAGGTCCAAATCAAAGGTGCAATAATAAACCCAAAGTCTCAAAACACCAAGTTCTCAAAATACAGAAAATGTAACAAAGACCAATCATGATAAAAACAGAATGAAAACTAAGATAAAATCCAAAGGTCAACATCATCAAAACATCGAAGGAGCTGGAGCATCTGGAGGAGGATAAAACCGAGAGAAGAGTTTAGAGGATGAAAAACTAGTAAGATTTGACAAAACTTTGAGGAAAATCTGAGTTTTGAGGAGAGAGATATGAGAAAACCGAGAGAGAAGAGGGTCGCAAAAAAAAAACTTGAGTTTGAGAGTATATATAAACAGTTCAAAATACTCGAATATATTCATAAATACTAGAGTTGTTCTTTAGGATATACTCGAGTTTTTGAAAATATATTCGAGTCGGTCGTGACTCAGCCCAGATTTCCCCAGAAAAGTCGAGTAAAAATTGAAAAACTCGAGTTTGGTCCGAAAGTTCAAATTTCAGGAAAACGCAAAATACTCGAGTTTTTGGAAAATACTCGAGTTTGGTCTGAAAGTTCAAAAATTGGGGGTTTCGAAAGACTCGAGTGTTTTGAAAAACACTCGAGTATTTTAATAAAGACTCGAGTGTTTTTAGAAACACTCGAGTATTTTTATCAGACCCTGATTAAAAACTTTTTCAATTTAAAACTGATTTAATTTTGAATTAAAATACTCGAGTGTTTTTGGAAAAACTCGAGTATTTTGACAGAACAAAAAGTAAAAACTCAGTTTTAAAAGACCAAACACAAATCAAATACAAATGCTTCACTACCAACTTGGAATACAGTACAGAATCACACACAATTAACATATACAATTTCAAATATCATCAAGAACAATTTAACTAAGAATCAATAACACATTAGAGTAAGACTAATATGGTGATTTTCCAAAAATGACACACACAATGCAATTAGCCTATATTAGCTTCATCTAAAATACCAAGTTCTCTCCTAATATGATAAAAGGTGTCCCTTGGTAGAGGTTTTGTAAAAATGTCGGCTAATTGATTTGTGGTACTAACAAATTCAATTGTGCAATCACCCTTTTGTACATGATCTCTTAAACAATGATGTCTTATTTCAATGTGTTTAGTTCTTGAGTGATACACTGGATTCTTAGTCAAATTGATTGCACTCGTGTTATCGCATCTAATCGGAATATTTTCAAGTTTCAAACCAAAATCCGATAATTGTTGTTTCATCCATAACAATTGAGCACAACAACTACCGGCTGCGATATATTCCGCTTCGGCGGTAGAAAGAGCGACACAAGCTTGCTTTTTAGAAAACCATGACACCAATGAACTTCCCAAGAAATGGCAAGTACCACTGGTGCTTTTGCGATCAAGCTTGCATCCCGCGAAGTCGGAATCCGAGTAACCAACTAAACTAAGATTGGCATCAGCAGGATACCACAAGCCAGTGTTAATTGTTCCTTTTAGATACTTAAATATATGTTTAACTGCGGATAGGTGAGATTCTTTAGGATTAGCTTGAAATCTAGCACACATGCATACACTAAACATAATATCCGGTCTAGATGCAGTGAGATATAGGAGACTACCTATCATACCCCTATACTTACTAACATCAACCGGTGTACCTTGTTCATCCTTGTCTAGGTAGCATGATGTGCTCATTGGAGTGTAGGCTTCCTTGCACTTGTCCAATCCGAATTTTTCAAGGAGCTCTTTGCAATATTTCCCTTGATGCACAAATATCCCCTCCTTGACTTGCTTTATTTGTAAGCCTAGGAAGAACTTGAGTTCTCCCATCATTGACATTTCAAATTCCTTTTTCATCAAATTTGAAAACTTTCTACAAAGAGACACGTTAGTAGCACCGAAAATGATATCATCAACATAGATTTGTACTAACAAAATGTCATCCTTGGTTTTATAAATAAATAATGTATTATCAACCTTCCCTCTTTGAAACTTGTTTTCTAATAGAAAGGAACTCAATCGATCATACCAAGCTCTAGGAGCTTGTTTCAATCCATAGAGTGCCTTTTTCAATTTATAAACATGGTTTGGAAATTCACTATTTTCAAAACCGGGGGGTTGTTTGACATACACTTCTTCATTTATAAACCCATTCAAGAAAGCACTTTTAACATCCATTTGATATAAAGTGAATTTCATGATTGAAGCATAAGCAAGTAAAATTCGGATTGCTTCAAGACGTGCAACCGGAGCAAAGGTCTCATCATAATCGATACCTTCCTCTTGGTTGTACCCTTGAGCTACTAGTCTAGCTTTGTTTCTTATAATCAACCCGGATTCATCAAGTTTGTTTCTATAAATCCATTTAGTACCAATTATGGTATGATCATCGGGTTTAGGGACTAGATCCCAAACTTCATTTCTTTCAAATTGGTTTAATTCTTCTTGCATAGCAAGAACCCAATGATCATCCTCAATGGCCTTTTTAATTGAATCGGGTTCAATTTGAGAAACAAATGAGACATAGTGGCAAATGTTTTGAATAGACCTACGAGTAAGTACTCCCTTTGACATATCTCCTATGACTTTGTCTATAGGATGAGCCTTGACCGATTTCCAAGTTGGAGGAAGTTCTTCCCTTACTTCTCCTTCATCAACTTTTGAATTCTCTCTCTCTTTTTCTTCTTTTGAAAAGACAATGCCATCTTCACTAGCATCACATAAAACACTATCTTCTTTTGAAGACTCATTAAAAACCACATGAATTGATTCCTCAATAGTTAAAGTTCTTTTATTGAAAATTCTATAAGCTTTACTATGAGAAGAATAGCCTAAAAATATGCCTTCATCGGATTTGGAATCAAACTTGCCAAGGTGTTCTTTTCCATTATTTAAAACAAAAACTTGGCATCCGAAGACATGAAAATGAGATATATTTGGCTTTCTTCCCTTGTAAAGTTCATAGGGGGTTTTATCCAAAGAGGGCCTTATCAAAATACGATTTAAAACATAACAAGCCGTATTGACGGCATCGGCCCAAAAATATTGAGGTACTTGAGAATCATTTAACATGGTTCTAGCAAGTTCCTCTAGCACCCTATTTTTCCGCTCTACCACTCCGTTTTGTTCCGGAGTCCTTGGTGCGGAGAATTGATGCTCAATACCATTTTTAGCACAAAATCTATCAAATTTGTGGTTTTCGAATTCACCACCATGATCGGTTCGAATAATAATTACTTTTTGATTTACTTGGTTTTGCAAAAGTTTGACATGATGTTTAAAAGATTTGTAGGTCTCACTCTTAGTAGTTAAAAATAAAGTCCAAGTAAACCTAGAGAAGTCATCAACAATCACCAATGCATAATAGTTGCCACCAAAGCTTTTTACTTGTGATGGTCCAAACAAGTCCATATGAAGCATTTCTAATGGCCTTGATGTGGACATCACCATTTTTGATCCAAAGGTGTTTTTAGTTTGTTTACATTTCTTGCAAGGAGAACAAACACCTTCAATAGAAAAATTTAGCTTTGGTAAACCAACTACTAGATCTTTAGATTTTATTTTCTTCAATTGGTTTACATTAATATGAGCGGTCCTACGATGCCATAACCAAGTGTCATTTTCTTTGCTCACTAAACAAGTAGAGACCAAAGAAGTGACTTTGTTCAAATCAACTAAGTAAGTATTATTTGACCTTCTACCAACAAATTTGATTGATTCATCTTTGTCACTTTTAATGAGGCAATGGGTAGAGGTAAAAACTACATGATTACCAACATCACATAATTGGCTTATGCTCAAGAGATTATGTTCTAATCCTTGAACATAGAGCACATTATCAATAATCAAGTTTGAAGAGTTTCCGATTTTACCAATACCAAGGATTTTGCCTTTGTTGTTGTCCCCATAAGTGACATAACCCTTTTCCTTTGGAGTAAGCTCAATGAAGTGCCGCTTATCTCCCGTCATGTGCTTCGAACATCCACTATCAAGATACCACAATTGTTTTCCCGTTCGAAGGCACACCTACAATATGAAATCACTTGTTCACTTTGGGTACCCAAACAATGTTGGGTCCCTTAGGGTTAGTGTTGGGACTTTCTCCCTTCTTAATCCACATATAAGTGCCCTTTTTCATTTCAAACTTCTTAATGTGGCACTCAATGTTGATATGTCCAACTTTTCCACAATAAGTACAAGTTGGTCTCTTTGATGAATTTTTCTTAGAAAATGTTCCAACCACCTTGTACTTTTTGTCCTTTTTATGAACATATCCTAAACCGGTTTTGTTGTGATTATGTCTTTGAGAGTTCAACAACCGGTTGAGGTTTCTATCACTATGTGAGATTGTGAGTTTGTTTTTCAACTCTTTCACTTCTTTTTCAAGATCATCACATCTCTCACATGAAGTGATAATTTCCTCATGATTTGCACAATCACTTTGATGACTAGAATTAATAAGTTCCAAGGATTCATTTTGAAGTTTCAACTCATTTATAGATTTTTGCAATTCATCAATTTCATGTTGAAACTCCAAAATTTTCTTTCCTTTTTCCTTATTAATTTTAGCAAGCCTTTTAAATTGAATTAACATTTCATTGTAGGCTTCTTGCAAATCATCATATGAAATGGAGTTTGAAGAGGAACAAGAAGAACTAGAGGTTACCTCATCATCACTTTCACTCATGCCATGATTAGCTCTTGATGAGGACTCATGATTGTTCTTGGCCATGAGACAAAGGTTTGCATTTTCATCACCGGAGCTACTTGAAGATGATTCATTGCTCTTTTCCGGTGCATCCCAAACAATGTATGCACGCTTCCCTTTGGTCTCTTGGGTCTTCTTGTCAATCTTCTTCAAGAATGTGGCACATTCCATTCTTATGTGACCAACCCCACCACATTCATGACACTTAACTCCATCATTGGTACTCTTTTCTCTTTGTTTGGAGTCTTGGGTTCTCTTGAAATTGGATGAAGATCCACCTTTCTTCCCTTTGAAGAATTTGTTGAACCTTTTCACAAACATCCCAAATTCTTCTTGATTTGGTTCACCATCGGAATCTCCACTTGTAGAGCATTCTTCAACTTCTTTTGTAGCTTTGGTTGAAGCTTTGAGTGCTATGCTCTTTTTCTTTTTGTCTGATTCCTCATGCATCCCAAGTCTTGTAAGCTCCATCTCATGCTCTTGGAGTTTGCCAAACAAAGTGGCTAAGTCCATGCTATTTATGTCTCTAGATTCCTTGATGGCGGTTACCTTGGGTTGCCAACTCCTATCAAGACATCTTAGAATTTTGTTAGTAGTTTCACCATTGCGAAATACTTTTCCCAAGGAAATCAAATGATTAACAATGTGAGAGAATCGCCTTTGCAAGTCACTAATGGTTTCATTTGGCAACATGTGGAACAATTCATATTCGTGAGTTAGAGAATTCAATCTTGCATCTCTAACCTCACTTGTTCCCTCATGTGTGACTTGCAAAGTATCCCACATTTCTTTTGCCGATTTACATTGGGAGACTCTATAAAATTCATCATGGGATAAGGCCGAAAAGATGATGTTTTTAGCTTTTAAATCAAATGAAACTTTTCTCTTTTCATCATCATTCCAACTACTCCTTGGAATTTCAACAATTTCATCATTTATTTTCTTTTTGGGAATGAAAGGACCATTTTCAATTGCATCCCAAATATCCATATCAATTGCTTCAATAAAAACTTTCATGCGAGTTTTCCAATAAACATATCCTTCACCATTAAATAGTGGAGGACGGTTTATTGAAGCTCCTTCTCCACCAAAGTTATTGCTAGAGCCCATTTAGTTTCCAAAAGGATCTTTTTCGAAAAAGTTGTTACACTCGATCTTTCGACCGAGCTCTGATACCACTTGTTGGAAACCAACAAGCGGGCTAAGCAAATACTAGAGGGGGGTGAATAGTATTTTGAAGCACTAATACCAAATATTTCGATTGATAATTGAAGAATGGAGCTAAGACTGAATTTTCTGCAATCAGACACAAAATACTCGAGTCTTTTGTGAAATACTCGAGTTTTTCAGTGATGAACAACTCGAGTCTTTTCTGAAATACTCGAGTTTTTCCTATCAGATATGGGAAAAACCAGAAACGAAAATTCAGCAATTTAACTCAAATCAATTCAATAATAAACAGGAACTTATCCAACAGAATAGCAAGCAATCTAAATAACTTTTAAACACAAAGATTCCTTGAACTTGCTACCTAATTGTATAAATCCTAATTGATTGAAATGACTTAAGTCTATTGAGCTAGAAAGTAGATTAAAAGCAATAAACCAACACTCAAGCAATTTTATCCTGGTTCACTCCAACAATGAGCTACATCCAGTCCTCCTAATCACTTAGGAGTTTCTACTAATAATCAAATTGTTAGAAATTACAAAGGATTGCTTGAGAATGGCCTCACTCAACCTAACCCTTTCAAGAGTGTACCAAACTCTTGATTTCTACCCCAATTTGATTCCGGTGATTGAAGAACTCTTCACAAAGCTTCCTTGAACTCCCTTCAAGAAACTCCACCGGGCTAGGAACCTCCTAGTCTTGTGCTTGAGAACCTCTCAAGACTTCCAACACCCTAAGCCACTTAGGGTTTGCTTGGGAACAATCCAAGACTTTGAATAATCAAGCTTTTTGTATGTGTATTACTAATCTCACAATGGATTAGCACAAATAAGCACAGCTCAATGTAAGAATTGAGGCCTAAAACTCAACTTGGAATAAAATGACAATATGATTGAGAAGTTGAGCTTTTTGGGAATTAACACTTGAGAAAAGGAAATTATGAAAGCTTGTGATCAATAATGTGTTGTTGTCTTGTTTGTTCTTGCACAAATTCAAAGAGAAATTTTACAATTAGGTTCTGAATTCTCTCTTGGGGTTGGATGAGACTCAAATGCCCTCAATTGAGTTTTTGAGTCTCTCCAACGTTCATTTTTGCTGACTGGACAAAAATACTCGAGTCTTTTGGTAAATACTCGAGTCTTTTTGGTCGGTCACGAGTGAATTGGTGCACGAACAAGACTAACGGTCATAATTGCTGACCTGGCATAAATACTCGAGTTTTTCTATAAATACTCGAGTATATACTCGAGTTTTTATCAAAATACTCGAGTATTTTGATCAGATATGGGAAAAATTATTTTTCAATTTTATTTTTCCTCTCAAGTATTAATTTTTGGTCAATCTCAACTTAATAAACATATAAAAATTTATTCCTAGAAGAGACTAACTATTTCTACCCACTCTCAACCACTCTCAACATAAATTAGAAATTTACAATTAATATTTGATTGAGAATGATTGGGCACTTGTCTTCTTTTCTTGACTTCTTGTTGATGTTGATGTTGCAATATCTTCAAGGCATGATTTGTTAATTATTTTGTCATCATCAAAACATAATCCACATAATTAGGAGCATTGAATTCACATCATCCACATGGATGCTTTCATAAAGGAAAGGAAGTAATTCATCATTTGTGGTGTTAATTGAAATCCACATGGATGCTTTCATAAAGGAAAGGAAGTAATTCATCATTTGTGGTGTTAATTCCAATAGTTGACAATCCATTATGCCTTAAGCATTTTAGACAAATTTCGTAAGTTGGTTGTTTGTATGAGATAATTGCTAAGTTACTTGCTGGGAGGTTGAAAGAGGTGATCAGATGTGTAATCTCAGAGGCCCAATCAGCTTTATTGGAGGAAGATCCATTCTTGACGGGGTAGTAGTAGCATATGACTCTATTCATTATGCGAGAAATGAGGAGACCATGTTTCAGGCGGATTTTGAAAAAGCATACGATTCTGTGAACGGGGGATTTCTGGATTATATGTGCTGGAGGGGATGGGCTTCAACGTAAAAACAATGGAGATCTTGGGTGTGGAGTTTCAGTCAGCATGGAAGCCCTTCAAAAGAGTTCCCAATGCAAAGAGGGCTTAGATAAGATGATCCCATGGCACCCTTTCTTTTCCTCATGATAGCTAAAAGAGGTTTAAGTGAATTGATTAGGAGTGCGGAACTAAAAGGATTGTTATGAGGCTTCAAAGTTGATAGAGATGGAGTTGAAATTACACATCTCTAGTATGTTGAAGATATAATATTTATGGCTGAAAATTCTGTACAAGATATATTGACTATAAAAAACATCCTGAGATGTTTTGAGCTAGTTTTCGGCCTGAAGATTAACTTTCATGAAAGTAGCTTGATGGGAATAAGATGTGCTGAAGCTGAAGTAAGAGCCTGAGCGGAATGCCTTTCCTGTAAAGTTGGAACCCTGCCATTTAGATATCTTGATTTCTCCTTGGTGCTAATGTTGGACGTGTTTCTACTTGGAATCCTGTTATCGAAGCTATGCAGAAGAAATTATCATCATGGAATCGATAGCACATCTCTTTCGGTGGCCGTATCACTCTCCTTAAGTCGGTACTTTCTTCTCTCCCTATGTATTACTTTTTATTTTTTCTAACTCCAAAATTTGTCATTAAAAAAATATAAATAAAATTCAAAAAAGGAAAGTTTTTGTGGGGCGGGGAGAGTGAGATAAGGAAAGTGTGTTGGGTAAAATGGTAGGATGTATGTAAATCAAAACTGGAAGGTGGATTAGGGATGAGAGATTTGGCGATTTTTAATAGAACCTTAGTATGTAAGTGGAGATGGCGATTAATGAGAATGGGGAGACTTTATGGAGGAGAATATTAGTGTGTCTAAGCATGGGGAGGCTGCAGTTAGGAAGGAATGTATCAGTGGGCAAAACGTGGTGTTTAAGGATGGATCGGGTTGCTGGAGAGGAATAAGAAGAGTATAGGGAGAGGTTGAGGGTTGGTCTAAGAGAGGTATTAAAATTGAGTTTTGCGAGGAAAGGTGGTTAGAGTCTGGAATAGTATTGAAGGAAGAGATTCCTAGATTATATAGTGTGGTGGTTAATAAGAAGGTTGTAGTGAAGGAATCGGTAATTGGAGGGAGGGGGTGTGGCATTGGGAATTCAAAGGGAGAAGAGACTTATTTAGTTGAGAAGAACAACAGTTAGAATTGTTATGTAAGGAATTAGAAGTTGTTAAACCAGTTAAGCAACGGAAGATGAATGGAGATGGATATATGACAAGGATGGAGAATACACATTTAAATCAACATATCTCAATGTGCAACTGAACCAGGTACAAGCATATTCAAAATAGACTTTCAAGATTCTATGGACAAACAGTGCACCCAATAAAGATGAAAGTCATTAATGAATGGAATGACAACAAGAGTTAATTTACAAAAAGAAGGAGTATAATTCCACTGGAGGGATAATATCTTGTCTGCTATGCAATGGAGATGAAGAATCAATAGATCATCTGATTTTCAGTGTCCATGCAGTTACAAAATCTGATAGCAATGTTATTCTTGGTTTGGAATTCAAATGGCTCATAGTAACAGGGTCAAAAAGTTTGTTAGAACACATTGAAGCGCTCAAGTTAACAAAGAAAAGCAATAAAGCATGTATCAATATATGGATAGTTATAGTATGGAGCATCTGTCTGGCGTAAGAGGAACAAAGTGGTTTTTGAAAGAGAGTTGAAAATTTGATAGAGTCAGTAAGCATAAATTTTTTCGTTAATTACAAAAGAAGGAATATCATGCTATTCATATGGAGATTGGACCCTAAATCCATTGGAATACTTCAGGTTAGTGGAGGGATGAGGATAAGATTTATATGTTGTTGGGATATTTAGTTTCAAGCAGACTTTGGAGGATTGATGATAAGAAACAACAAGTTTGCTCGGATTAAATAAAGTTGCATCATGAAAGAGGGATCATATACTCATAAAAGGTGTATCTAATGTAAAACTTATTTTATGACTAGTTGGATATTGTGGAGGAGAATTTCGTGTGATGTTTGTTATCATTATGGTCCAAACAATTTGTAATGCTTTTGTGTGGAGTACTTACAGTACTCTGTTGTTTTATTTTTAATAAATTTGTTTTGCTGATAAAAAAAATGAAGAGTAGCTTGGTGGAAATAAATTTAAATAATGACAACATAGGCAGAATGGCTTAGTATCTAAGGTGTAAGGTCGGAAATTGACGGGTCCTATGCTACTTAGGGAAACCGATTGGTATTAGTCATAGGCATGGTGTCCATTGGAAATCCATATGCATATCTGCACGAAAAAAATAAATGTGTTGATTCCTCGTCCTCTTTGCACAAAGCACACTTGATTTGATCTTCCTTCGTTGCAGATCCTCTTTTGATTAGGTTTAACTTTGAAGACACTTTATCACACTATACCCTCCAGCCAAAAGCAATTGTTTTTAATGGAGCCGTTGCATTCCGAAGCACCTTGACATATGATTCAGCCTCTAGAACTTGTTTGTAAAACAACTCCTTATAAGCTGATTTTACTATATACTTCCCTTCTGCATCAACGCGCCAAATCCACAAATCTAGATTATCCTGTCTCAAATTAACAGTTTCTAACAAGCTAATAAATTAAACATGTATTGACTTTTTCCATTCATAAAAAGCCCTCCTTTATTGAAGACCCCAAACCCACCCGTCATTTTCCCACCTACCTGAATGCTTTATTTCACCAACTTTTTCTTCGCTCAAGGAATACAACCTCGTAAATTATCTCTCAAAGATTCATTGCCCAGAATATAGTTTATCCAGTAAAATATTATATGATTTGTAGAGATAAGGAGAAAGGTGGGCTATGTGAGTTGTGGGTAAAGAAGTCTTACATTGTATAATAATGGATAAGTTAAAGTATATATAAGTGATAAAGCCCATAGATCCATTGCGTTAAGGTTTTGGGTCAAGATATGGGGTCAAACTCACTTATATATGAGTGGGGCTTTTGCCACCCAGCTTGTGACTAAAGACACCCCATTTATTTTATTATTTCCAATTTTACCCTTATTTTGTTTACTTAATGTTAAGGTCGTGAGGTATACCTCACTAAAAAAAAATTTCGATTGTGAAATATTCCTTACCGCCGAAACAAATATGTACATTTATCTGTCCATACATGGAACTTCGGTGCACAGAGTTTTGGAGCACATAGCATCACTTACAAAGCATCAAAATTGCATAAGAAAATGATCTACTATATTAACCCTTTCTACTTTTAATGATTAAAGTTTGAGTGAAGTACCACTTTGATCCCTCATGTTTTTTGGATGAGACATTTTAATCCCTCAAAATGTGGAAATTCACTTTTAGTCCATGAAGATTTTTTTATGGGACACTTAATCCCCTCAAGATTTTTTATGGGATACTTAAGTTCGCAGTTGAGGCAGTTGGCGAAGTGGACGGAGAGACTTAAGTGTCCCATAAAAAAATCTTTAGGGACTAAAAGTGAATTTTCACATTTTGAGGGACTAAAGTGTCTCATCTAAAAAACATGAGGGACCAAAGTGATACTTCACAAGTTTTTTAACCGCTTCTTTACAAGGAAAAGTTTAACTCACTTTTCATGGAAAGCCTGACCATTGAAAGAGTATCTAAAATGTTGATCCTAATTAATCAATAGGTCTCAAAAACTCTTTTGATTGTCATCATTTATGAAGCCCAGATACTCCAAAAATAGAAAAGTATCCGTATCGTACCCGTGTTCGATACCGATACGCATACGATACTTCTCGATATGTGTCCCAAAAGTATCAGATTACTTTTATTTAATTTTAATTTTTTTTTAAACAAAATACTTTTAGGATACTTCTCAGATACTTCCCAATACTCCCTGATACTTTTTCGATACTCCCTAGATACTTGTTTGACTTTATTTTGAATTTTTTAATAATTATTATTTTTTTTAAAAGTAACTTTTTAATAAAATAAATAACCCCCTTTTTTATGTCTTTTAAATTGTGATCATTATAGTTATGTATTAATGTCATTTTGAACTAATGACATTATGAATGAAAATTATCAATGTACAATCTCTCTTTTAAATTTTTATTATATATATAAATATAAATTTGTGTTAACGTATCCTATGTCGTGTCGTATCTTGAATTTTCAAAAATTCCCGTATCTCTGTATCAGTGTCGTGTCGTATCCGTGTCGTACTATGTATCGGGGCTTCATAGGTCATCATGTACTTGTAATACATTTCTTCAATTCCAGAATATAACCATTCAGTTCATGAACCTCTACATAAAATTGACAAAGTCAAAGACAAGAGAAAAATGGGTCTTTTTCAAGGTTTAACATACATAACTTCTTCAACAGACACCTACCACTAAAAAAAATACACTTCACGGCTTTAAAAAATATCAATTACCTTTTAACTACAGATTAATGATATATGTATGTAACGAGATTAGAGCAAATAATAAAATGCTATACAAGGACAAGTTAGTGACAAGTCATTACTACTTCACCAAGGAAAAGCCGTCAAAATATATATTCTCAAGATTTTGGTTTGATTGTGAGGTATATCTCATAATCAGAACTTTTTTTCGGTAGTGGGGTATACTTCACAACCCTAACATTAAGTATAAAAAATAAGGGTAAATTATAAATAACAACATAAGTGGAGTGTCTTTTGCTACAAGTGGTGGCAAAAGCCTCACTCCTTATATATATATATATATATATATATATATATATATATATATATATATATATATATAACTTTACTTGCCCATATATGGCCATGGGACGATTATTTGTGGATGATGCTCTTGGAAAGGCCAGCCCTGTAACGGGTTGAGTTCTTGTTGACACCCTCATCATAGAGGGAGAGACTGTTAGAAATTTTCAAGTAAGTTATAAGTAAAAAAATTTTACATTATATAATAATAGATAAGTTAAAGTTTATATGAATAATAAAACCCCTAAACTTATTGTCCTAAAATTTTGAGTAAAAATATGATATTAAACTCACTTATATATAACTTCTAACTTTGTTTAATCCATTATTACAAATCTTCGTTCTAATAGGCTTCCTCATTCTTAACAAATAGTTTTTTTTAAGATATTATGCATAAGACATTGATACGTGGTACATGATGTATCACATCTTCAACATTAAAAATGGGAACTAAAATGTATAGTAAAAGACTTTTTCTTTTTGAACCCCCCTGATTACTCATTGGCTCCCATTTGGTTTATAGTAGACGAAGTTGCCCTTATTGACCGACTGAAACAAGTGAGAAGGAACTTTCCGATTTAAACATGGCGGAAACAAAATATATCAATTTTCACCTCATGCAAGTCATAATATCTTCCGCCTTTCCACAGTCGGTAATAAAATTGAGTATTCCTCCTTTTGACAGTCGGAAACATTAATCATTTGTTATAATACCAAAAATGCCTCTCCGGTCATTCACGTACAAAACATTAAAAAGAAGGAAGTGTTGTCTTCCTTCTATCATAAGCTACGGAGGAACAGAGCAAAGAAGAGCAAACAAAGGAGAAAAAAAATGTTTTGGAGCTCTCAAACAAGAATAACATTGAAGCAAGAATCAAGTGATCAATCAAGCAAAACGTTGAAGCAACATTTACCACACTTTGAACAAGAATATACTTCATGAAAGGTATTTAAAAACCCTTTATTTTTGTTTGAATAAAGATTATTTGAAAGAGGTTATATTGTAGTTATGTTTAGGTTATATTGGCATTGAATATATTTCTCTGTGTGTGTTTTTTGCTTTGTGAAGGGTGACACTGAGTTAATGGAGCATTAATGGTTGTCATTAATGCTTCCGCCAACCAAAGGCGGAATGCTTTCCGACAACCCATAGTCGAAATTCTTTCCGACTTGTGTAAGGCGAAAACAGTAACAGATGCACATTTTTGCATGAATTATCAATAACGTGAATTAACCTTGCATGCAGATACAATGGTGATAGATGTTGAAGACCCTCTTCATGAAAAGGTACCGAAGACAGAGTTTCCCGATTATAGCGCTTCGTTTTGCACAAACGATGTGTTTAAGAATCGAGATGAGATTGTAGATTGGGTTCGCGAAGTTGGCTATAGTCTGGGATTTGTCCTCAAAGTATTGAAATCTGATTTAGGACTGGGCAAAAGTAAGAGGCAAAGGATTGTATTTGCTTGCGAGCAAAGTGGTGTTTACAAGCGTACGAAGATAGTCCTTAATTATGAGATTGGAAGCAATAAAATTAATTGCCCATTCAGATTGTATTCGAAGCGGAGTCATTCTGATGATAGGTGGGCATTAAAGGTAAAATGTGGTTTCCATAACCATAAGGGATCCGAGTCATTGGTTGGTCATCCGCTTCTTGGCAGGCTAACTACAGAACATGCTCATGTTCACTGGAAGAAGATATCAATGTTTGATTGTGGATAAGTTGAACCGGAGAAAACAGAACACGATGAAGTGGTTGATCCAGATCCATTACCATTGTGGGAGGAATACTTGCAGATGTTCAACGCAGGGGACAAAGCTACAAAGAAACGACTTTGGCACAAGTTTCGCGAAGTTGTCAGGCCTGAAACCACCACAATGATACCACCTAGAGACAAGGTGAAGACAAAGGGTAGGAAGCCGAAGAAGGAAAAGTCAAAAAAACGTTGTCCTTCGCAATGGGAGCGTGTGGATTTACAGGTGGATAGTTTGTGATAGTTTGTTTAATACTATGGACAAAACGAAAACATCGAAGAAGAAGTCCAAGCCTAAGTCAAAGTCAAAGTCAAAGAAGTCTACAAATGTCCCACAATCTCAAGCATCTCAAACTTCAACCGCAAGAATTCCGACTCATGGGTTCTTAGCCCCATGGCGCTACAAGAACATATCCAATCCATACATGATGTTGGTGGTGATGGGAACTGTGGTTTTCGGGCCATATCTATGCATCTATTTGAAGATCAACATAGTTGGATGTCGGTGTGCCATGATTTGATCAATGAGATGATGAAGTATAAGGACCTTTACATAGAGTTATTGGGCATCAAGAAATACAACGAGTGCCTCGAAAATTTGCATGTAAACAATGTTGATGGAGTTTCAAATGACAAGTGGTTGTCTCTACCGGATATGGGTCATGTCATTGCTTCAAAGTACAACGTAGCTTTTGTGTCAATAACCTCTCAACCGGCAAATATTGGGCAGTATCAGACATTTCTCCCATATAGAACAAACCCATCGTCAACTCCTCGTGTATGAGCCGTTGGCAACATCGATAATGAGCATTGGGTGCACATTCTATTGCGAGATAACAGTCCGTTGCCTCCGGAATATTCAACTTGGTATCGATCCCTTTGGCCTAGAATGGGCGGATAAGCTCGGAGATCGATTGAATTCTTTCAAACCATTACTTCAGAAAACATATTTTGATGGTGCGGTTGATCTTACTACTCCATGAGTTGTTATATGTGTAATTGGTTAAGTAATTATATATGATATTTTTGAATTTAATTATTATATATTAATAATCCATTTATTGTTATTGTAATGTTATCATTATATATTAATATTACATTTGTTGTAATTACATATGTGTTGGTTGTTGTCACTGGTGTGTAATATAGATTGCAGGTTGGCTTTGGCAGGTTTTTGTATGTTACTGATATCTGATATATATCATTTCCGCCTTAGGGCAAGCGGGACCATTTCCGCCTTAGGGCAAGCGAAAAAAATTTAAAAAATAATTTTATTATAGCTAATTTAATAATAATTATATAATATAATATAATATAATAATAAGTATATAATATAATAATAATAATTATATATTAGTGTCTTTAAATAATATAATATCCGCAATAACTATATAATATAATATAATATATTAATAATAATAATAATAATAATAATTATATATTAGTGTCTTAATATAATGTAATATAATAATAATTCTAAATAAATCTTATAACTAATATAATAATAATTATATTAGTGTCTTATAATATCGTAAAAATTTTAAAATAAAAAATTGTCTTATAATATCATAATTTATCACGTCTACTCACGATTTTATTAGCGTCCATATTATTTAAAATTTTATTATAATTGTCGTATAATATCGTAATTTATCACGTCTACTCACGATTTATTAGCGTCCATATTGTTTAAAATTTTATTATTACTTCATAAAATAATTATTAATTAATCAAAATATTATAAGTTACGACTCACGATTCATTATTAGTTAATCATTATTAGCGTCTACTCACGACGCATGATTTAAAGTTAATCAAAATATTATAAAATCATAAAATTAATAACATAGTTATAGTAATCATAAAAATACGACGAAAGCATAAAATCATAACATCATAATCCGATGGATACAAAACAGTAATCATCCACTGACAAAACATCGTAATACAAATCTGATTTGTACAAAAAACATCTACTGCTGCCTGCCCCTACCCCTAGCCCCACGGTCGCCTCTGCCCTACCCCTAGCCCCACGCTCGCCTCTGCCCCACCCCCACGCTCAACCCTGCCACCCCTATGGCTAGCTCCTCTATGTGGTACAGCCCCTCCTCGCGCTCCATGAACGTCCTGATGCCTATCGCATATATCCATGACCTGCTGGATAGCATGCTGATCGACAACTCCGGTCTGCTGCATGAGTCATAATAAATCCCGGATACGACTGATGAGGTCCTCCACCCTCACAGATGTAGGTAATAAGTACGAGTGACAGAATCGCTGAACCCAACCAAGGTAGTCAGCTGTGTGCTCCCCAACAAACCTCACCCTACGGCCTCGAAGCTCATTCCCCAACACGTGCAATGTCCACTGCGCAAACTCCGTCTCGACATCCTCCCAACCAGGAGCATCACGTGGTGCCAGGGAAATGGTCTGGACGTATCTGAACCGGCGTAGGACACGCTCTGGGAGGTAATCCACCTTCATCTCTCCCAATCTCAGAAATCCCGAGAATAAGCTGACCTCAGCAAACGGGCGGGCCGCGCGGTGATGAGGATCGTATGGTCGCCACCTCACCTGATCAATGCTAAGCAACTCCAAGTGCGACCGGTACTGAAAATCCATGCTCCCTGATGCCACCCCGTACTCCCTCTTCAGAACTCTGGGAAGCTGCTCGTCGTACTCCTCTCGTGGGATGGCAGATCCAATGAAAGGAAAATACTCCTTTATCCAAGCCTGCATTTAAAAAGTAAGTACAAAGGGTTACATTTCAATTTTCATACGTAAATTAAATTAATAAAATCTAACAACAATTAAACAATAATATTTAAATATACCTGGAACATCGTCATGTATCCACCAAGCTGCCTCCCTATGCTCTTGGACGTATCATCCAGCTCATCGTACAGGTGGGCCAAAGCACACGCACCCCACGCGTACTCGTGTATGGTACCCAGATGCTCAAGCGGCAAGATGTACTGGCATCCGATGATGGTCATGCCCTTATCTAAGAAGAGCGTTCTTGCGATGAGGTATGGCAGATAACATCGAGCAATGAAATCCCATCTCTGCGCTGCTACGTGGTCCTCGTACCAATCCGAAAGGGTAATAAATTGTACTACTCCACCATGATTCTTATGCGCCTCCGCCACTGCCTCTGGAACACCTAGAAAATCCCTCATAAGAATGACACGTTCCTGCTTCTTAGGCTTGGTCCAGCGAATGAAGCTCCCTGTCACTGGTATATGTAACAACGATGACACGTCATCTAACATGACTGTCATCTCTCCGACCGGCAAGTGGAAGGAGTGAGTCTCGGGGAACCATCTCTCGGTAAATGAGGACAACATGCGCTTGTCGACCTGCTCATATGAAACTCCCACCAGCGAGGCTAGTCCAGACTCCTGCACTATATCGCGAACCTGTTGGGGCAGATCAGCAAGCATAGGCATGACCCATCGACGTGACGTACATCTGCCCAAAACACCACACTCCTGAAAAATAAAACAACAATCAAACATAATAAATAATTAGGAAATAGGAATATAAACATAATTATAATAATATTAAATAATTAATAAATAAATATGTTGTTTTTAATTTTAAATACTTACTCTGCCCTGCCAAATCTCACGGGCTACATGAGAAGCATGTGACTGCAGGAGCGTCTGATCCTGTGGGTCAACTATCTGATCCTGCTTCTTCTGTTGATCTTGACCCTCCTGTTGGGCCTGACCCTCATGCTGCTCCTGGCCGTGCTCCTGATCGTGGGCCTCCTGCTCCTGCTCATACTCCTCGGATGATGTCGAATCATCCTTGGATGATGTCTCCGCTAATAAATCAAATGATGAATCGGATGGTGGTGCCACAGTAACTGGCTCAACAACTATTTCTTCCGACAATTCATCGAAAGAAGACTCAGATGCATCGTCGGAAGAAGAATCAGATGCCTGGTCTGCTGCTGGTGGTGGCGATGCTGTACACTACTTTGCAGCTGGTGGCGGTGGCCTGGTCTGCTGATGATGGTGGCGTTGGTGGTGGTGTGGATTGCTCTGCTGGTGGTGGTGAATGTGGTGCATACTGCTCTACTGATGGTGGTGGTGGTGGTGGTGTAAGCTCGTCTGCTGATGGTGGTGGCGTTGGTGGTGGTGGTGTGGACTACTCTACTAGTGGTGGTGGCAGTGGTGTCGACTGCTCTGCTGATGGTGGTGGCTGTGGTGCAGACTGGTTTGTTGATGGTGGTGGTAAGGTGGTGGTGGTGGCTCGTCTGCTACTGATGGTGATGGTGGTGGTGGTGTAGGCTTGACTGTTGATGGTGGTGCTGGAGGTGCACACCCATGTACTGGTGGTAGTGGTGATGGTGGAGGCGGAGGAGACTGGTGTGCTGGCATCGATCCTGATGCCGACGCAGGTGCAGGTGCAAGTGATGCTAGAAGAGACTGAGCCGCCAGTGGTGGTGGTGGTGGCGGCGCTGGGTGTGGATCTACTGGTGGCTGGGACGACGACTCCTCAAGCATCGCTGCCTTCCGCTTCCTACTCGAAGCGGTCGGTACCTATCTCCCCGCGCGAGTAGCAACCGGTGGCTGCATCCCAACGTGAGCGGGTTGAACTGTATGCGGTGGTGCACTCCTAACAGTGTTCTTTGTCCTCACCATACCTGAAAAACAATTACAAAATTATTTATCAAAATAATGTCAATATAAACGATTATAATATACAAAATAATCAAATTAAATATTAAAAACTATAATTACTATAAAATAAACATTCAATTTTATTATCAATTACTAAGAAACACATATATAATAACCTATAGCAAACTAAATAATTAATCTATATTATAAATTAATAACAAACACATATATAATAAACCACTAATAGAAAATTAATACTAATTAAATCAATTCATTGAATACTAATCCAATACTTACCATAATACAATAATATAAATAATAATAAAAATAATACTAATAATAATACTACTACTTCAAATTTAAATAATAATTAAGAATAAAACCAATATGAATACTACTAATATAAATGATTTCTTTTTAATAATCCTATTAAATAGATCATTACGTAATTACTAATACAAGTTAAACAATTAAAATACAAATTAACTCCAAAAATATTCTATTAAACCACTAATACAAAACTATTTTTAGGCATAATACTAATCTAATCAATTCATTTAATACTAATAATTACCATAATAGAAAAAAAAATTAATAACAACTACAAATATTAATATTACTAAAATAACAACAACAATATTAATAACTGATTAATACTAATTCCGCTTATACAAAGTCGGCAATACTTACGCCTTCACAAAGTCGGTAATCATTCCGCCTTCTAAGTGGCGGTAATTTACCGCTTTAGCAAAATCGGAAGCAATTCATTTAATACTAATAATTACCATAATAGAATAAAAAAATTAATTTCAACTACAAATATTAGTATTACTAAAATAACAACAACAATATTAATAAGAATTTTTCATTAATAGAACATTAAGTTATTTATAATTACAATTAAACGATTAAAATATACATATTAATAAAATTATGTATTTAATAAACAAATTACTATAACACAAAATCTATTTAATTTTGAACCTACTAATCTAATATAATAATATTATAAAACAATATTAATATATTAAAAGAATATAATAATAATAATAATAATAATAATAATAATAATAATAACAATATTAATACTGGCTAACACTTATTTCCGCCTTTACATAGGCGGTACTATTTCCGCCTTCGTCATGGCGAATATTTACCGCCTTTTACAAATCAGAAATATTCTGCTTTTTTTAAATCGGATCGAGGAACTACACCAGAACAACATCAACATGCAGCAACACACAACAATGTTCAACAATGTCAAACACAAGCCAAGAAAGGAGAAATCACATACTTGATATGTAAACTGAGTGAGAAACCGAGAATGCAAGTCGAAACCGAGTGAACCCAGTAAAGGAGCCAATAACAGACGTGTGAACGGGAATGGAACGGGAACGGATTTGAGGGTGAGTTTGAGAGAGTGGAGATTGAGAGGGGAGAGAGGAGATTGAGACGAGGGGGGAGTTATGGGAAGGGAGGGAGATGTTTCAGGTTTTGAAAAGGGAATTCGAGGGTTCACGGAAGGGCATTTTAGGGATTTAAAGTTTTTAACTTCTTCCGGTTCTAATAAGGCGAGAATTCAAAAATTTACTTCCGTCTTAATGTAATCGGTATATTACCGCCTTTATGAAATTGGAAACTTTGTACTATTTTATTCCGCCTTGTTAAAATCGGAATGTTTCTTCCGCCTAGTTTCAGTAGACAAATTAAGGGCAACTTCGTCCATAAAAACCCAAATGAGGGCCAACGAGTAATAGTGGGGTTCGAAAAAAAATCATAGTAAAATAGTATTCGTTTCTGAAGAGGATAAAATATTACTCCCTCCGTCCCTAATTATAAGGTCCTCTTAACACTTTTATTGTGTCCCTATTTATAAGGTCCTTTACCAATTTTCAATGAGCATTAATTACTTTTTTCCAAAAACACCCTTATTTATTTAACACTTTTTAGATTGTCAGTAATATTAATAGGGATAATTTTGAAAATACATATCAAAAGTTCACATTTCCAATAAATTAACTAAATTATTCCACTTTCTTAATGGACGTGAAATCTTTCAAGAAAGCCTTATAATTAGGGACGGAGGCTGTAATAAATACCGTAGTAGTTAGTAAAATTCAACAAATTTTAGTTGTGAGAATCTGTGCACTAGATGAAATAGCTTCATAGGTTTTACTATTTCAAGAAGCTGTTTTGCGTGTCGATCTCTTGTTAAGTCAAAACTTTCAAATTTTTAGATGAATGTATTCATACACAACTTTGAAGTCAAATAATTATGATCATATATACTAGTGGAAATTGCTTTTTAGCTCCCAAATTTGACTTTTTGGCCCCCATTTCAAATTTTCATGGACCAAAATATCCCTAACAGTGTTAACATTTCCGGTTTTATGAAGCCGAAAAAACCTTTCCGGTTTTACTGAACCGGAATTAATTTAAACACTATTCCGGTTTTACAGAACCGAAAATTTGACATGACTTTGTAGTTCCGGAAATATGCTGAACCGGAAAGGTAAAGTAATAATTAAAAACAACTTTGGACTCTGTTCCTAATAATAATTCCACCTCCTTCTCCTTCTTTGTGCCTTTTGGGTACCTAGTCATGGATGGATAGTGTGGTTGAGGTGATAGGTTCCCACAACACTGAAACCTGTTGATGCATTCCCATGCCTCTAACTTGCTTCTTCCACCCATTCACTTCTTCACTTACTTTATTGCTTATTTTTATGATGAACTATTGTTTTCAACTTTACTATACTTTATGATCATTGATGAGATTATATGGTTTCTCTCGTTGCTGGTGGCTGGTTATTATATATAGAATACAATGACAAACAAAACTAACGTGACTCATGAGGGAATTGGGGGAAGTGTGGCAGAAGGAGAAAGATGGAGGCACAAAAAAGAGACTAACGAAACTATTATTAGGAGAAGGAGAAGGAGAAGGAGCTGTAACGAACAGACTCCAAAGTTGTTTTTAATTATTACTTTACCTTTCCGGTTCAGTTGTACCGGAAATATGATTTCCGGTACTATAAAGTCATGTCAAATTTTCGGTTCTGTAAAACCGGAATAGTGTTTGAATTAATTCCGGTTCAGTAAAACCGGAAAGGTTTTTTCGACTTCATAAAACCGAAAATGTTAACATTGTTAGGGATATTTTGGTCCATGAAAATTTGAAATGGGGCCAAAAAGTCAGGTTTGGGGGCAAAAAGCAATTTCCTATACTAGTAGGATGCGTTGTTTGGAACATTATTAGACTCTAGACTTTGGAACATTATTAGACATCTAGCTTCATAGACCCAGGAGATAGTTAATTGTGTGCCCCTTTAGTATAACATATTCTTAAATTAAACTGTCTAAAAAATAATTTTAATGTGGCGTAAAAATTTTCTTTGATAAGAAATTAAATGTTGTACAGTATAAACTTCATCTGTGAATAATACCACTACATACCTACATACATTTCTACACGGACGCGCAATACTTGTATAACTATTTTATATATTGTGACGACAGTTGGTCATGCTTTTTTATTGTTGTATTTTGATTTTCTCATATACTACGTACATACTCCATATTTTCAAAATTAAAAATGTGATGTGAGGAAATAAAGAGGTGCAACTATATATCTCTTTTCTTTATAAGTAACCAGTATTTGTATAAGTCATTCTTTAAGTCTCCTGTTGGCCTTCAATTCGAAATGGTAGATATAAAAGACCAGTCTAGAAAATGGGGAAGAATAAGTGTAAAAAATACCATAAAAATAAGGCTAAGCTGCTAATTTGGTCATTTACCTTATTTTTTTTAATTTAATTTGATCCCTTACCTTTATTTGTATCAATTTAGTCCCTTACGTTTCAAATCGTTAACACCGTTAGTCCCAACCGTCGGTTGTTGCTAAAACTGTCAATTTTAATCCTATGTGACCATTAATTATACATGTGACTGTGAACACGTGTCCTTTTTTTGTGTCCACATAATTTGTGGCCCAAAACGCTGTGTTTTGGAGCCTACGTTTCACCTTAGCTTCTTTTCTTAGTCTTCTCAAGGAAGAGAGGAAGAGTGTTTCAGAAACTCATTCACAACTTTTTGGAGGGAAACATTTTCCTCTGCTACGACATAATCTGAAGAGACAAAAACGTGAGTTAGAGCTTAGCTTTTCATCACCAGGGTCGAGTAGAAGGGAGACGATTTGGAATCAACAAAGAAAATTAACGGTTGCGACTAACGATGTTAACTATTTGAAACGTAAGGAACCAAATTAATACCAAATAAAGATAAGAGATCATATTGAAATCAAAAAATAAAATAAGAGACCAAATAAACAGTTTAGCCTACCAATAATTATGTGATGGCGATTTAACTACAAAAAATTATGTAAACAAAATTTCAAATAAATTTTTAAACACCAAAATAGCTAAACGGCTTATTTTTATTTGTGGAAATAATTCTGTACGGAATTCCTTGGTCCTATCATTTCATATTTGTTCTTGCTTCTTACATATATGATTTCTTTATTATTTTAACAAGTGGAATTTCTTTAATATTCTGTTTATTCACTAATCATCTCACATAAAATTTAAAAGGCAAACAAAAGTGGTTTCAAGTTGAATTGCCACCTCTAGTTTCAACTAACGATTAGTATATGTACCAAAAAAACTAAAACTCAGTACTAATTTTGTAGTGTCTAGGACTCTAGAACTAATGATTAATATCGCAGTGTACCAAATGCATTGTTACTTGTAACTATTACTAAAGTCCTACTTCTCCTATGCCACTATAGCTGTGCCTCTCTGGATTTTGTTACAGATCATCCAAAGGCTTACAGCACTGAACCCCTACGTAAGTGTATGTTACTTTGGGTTTTAGCTAGGTTTAGCCTCAACTCTCTTAAAAGCAATACGTGGCAGCATTGCAACTTAAAGGTCCTGGCCACTGCTGCAATTACAACTCAAAAGCAACGGCTCCCTTACCCTTATGTTTCATATGTAATGTTATCTAAGATTGATATAAAAAATTAAGAAATTATTCATTGAAATAAAGCTTTACTGTATTTTGACTAAAATATTATTTTTTATGATGATAAAGTTAAGAGAAAAAAACAAAAAACAAAAATTAATATTATAATTAACGAATGATAATATAATTGAGAAAAATGTTTGACCATGTCTTAAAATCTTAAAACAATACTTTTAAAATAAAAATAAAAGATAGACTAAAACAACAATATATAACACATAAAAATCATCTAACCATATAAAATTCATTTGCCATAAAATCACATTTTTGTTCATTGTGTTGTCATTATTGTACCCGTGGAGAGGGAGATAACTATAATTAAAGCTAACTAGTAAGCGACCCGTGTGATGCGTGGTAGAAATTCGATACCAAACAATTAAATATTCAATGAGCAAATTAATAAAGTTTAATTTTTATTACTGTTATTTATGTCCATCTTTATGATGTACAATTTTAAAGTATTTTTTCTTGGAAAAGTATACAAATATTTAGTTTGATTAAAGTTCATATAAATATGTACCATTATAATATATAAATTTTCAATATATATGTAATGTGGTAAAAGTATCCACTTTGATTAAAGCATTTTAAAAATATGACATACAAATAGGTATAAATATGAAGTTAATAACATACACCAACAAATTTCATTAACATATAACTTAGATCACCTGAAAATATAACATACAAATTTTTTTGATAGGTAAAGTATTTTTTGATTTTTTTTTTACGGGATAAGCCAGGGGAAATGGATTTAAATCCCCAAATGGTGGTGCCCATGATCGAATCCGAGATTTCCAACTCCTAAGTCTTAAGACTTGGTACATGCTCATGTGAACTATACGCACTTGTCAAAATATAACATACAAATATTGTTCAAATAGATCTTAGTTTGGTGTTAATAGCAGTAACAAAAGTGGTTCATAAAGAACCATAATTTGAGGCATCATCAGTTGCAACTAACCTCTACATGCTTGTTAAGTTAACAGACTCATACTAAAGAAAAGCAAGTAAAGCATAAAATACATATGTTTGGAAGTATTCCACATCTATAATAAAGTATATATAACTTAATTAATTAATGCAAAAGAGTGATAAGATCCCAATAATAAAAGATTGTTCGGGGTTTGACTTCAATTGTTGATCATCCGATCCTGCTAGCAAAATGTCTTCTTGCAGATATCCTAGAATTTCATTTGAGAAATACGAAGAGCAGAGTTTGATTGAAGTAAAGTAAATGTGAAAAATTTCATTAACAAATTATTGTTCTAGAGATATTTTTCAGAATTTCAATTGTTCATGTGAAGTTGTTAAGTCAATGAATACAATAAAGAGTTGGAATGATTTTGTTCAATAACACAAAGATTTGTAATTCTGATAAAAAGATATGTAAATGCTTAAATTTAATAACCACATGGTTAGAATGTAGAATGGCATCGTTGATGTGCAATATTTTTGCAAGAGAAGTATGAAGATTTTAGCCACTACCCTTTTTGAGTGAGGTCAATCAAGTTTCTCTTAATTCTAAAAACAGGTTTTGTTGAAGAGAGTTATGAGGTAGAGATTTCACTCAATTTGAATACGTCTTCTTGAGAATCAGTGATGATTTTTCTTCTTCCTGTTTAGTGTGCCATCCGGTGTATTGTAATGTTGAAGATCATTCTCACTTGAGACTAATCCAATATCTTGCTATAGTAAATTTTAATAAGTATACATACAAAAGAAATTTTGAAATAAAGTATAGTATACTGAATCTTATTGCCTTACATTCAGAGTTAAGGGATTTTTTTCGAGTTGCGAAGCTTCAATTGGCAATGGTGATGGAACATTGGATTGACCTTCATGAAAATTTTAAAGGCTTAATTATGTTGCAGGTCCCTGAAGTTTGGGGTATTTTTGTCAGATACCCTTATTCTTTTTTTTTAATGTCTGACTCCCCGAAGTTACTTACAGGTTTGTCATATACCCCTATTACCAATTCTGATCAATTTTGCTGACATGTAACATCGAAATCCTGATCAAACGCAGAAGGTTAGTCATGTGGTGCCGCGTGATGTCACAGGGGCGAAGACGACCTCTCTCTTCAATTCTTTTTTTTTTCTTTTTTTTTTAACTAAAAATATAAAAATATTAAGTTTTTTAAATAAAAAAAAGAAAAAAAAAGAATTGAAGAGAGAGGTCGTCTTCGCCCGTGTGACATCACGCGGCACCACATGACTAACCTTGTGCGTCTGATCAGGATTTCGATGTTACATGTCATCAAAATTGACCAAAATTGGTAATAGAGGTATATGACAAACCTATAAGTAATTTCGGGGAGTCAGACATTGAAAAAAAAGTATAAGGGTATTTGACAAAAATACCCCAAATTTTAGGGACCTGTGACATAATTAAGTCAATTTTAAATGGGGAATGCTAACATCCTTCAATGTGGGAAGGATTTTAGCAATGTCCACCTAAATATTTGGATAAAATTACCCTCCATCTTTTAACTTAGATAGGTTAATTTTTAAGGGTATTTCTGTAATTTGGGTTTAGGGTTTAGGGAGGGTTTAGGGTTTAGGGTTTAGGGAGGGTTTAGGGTTTAGGGTCTTAGGGTTTAGGGTCTAGGGTCTTAGGGTTTAGCGGCGACGGTCAACACTGGTCAACGGCGATGGTCAACGCCGGTCAACGGCGGTGGTCAACGCCGGTCAACAGCGATCAATGGTGGTCAACGGATGGTGGGGGATGATTTTCTTTTTTTAAAAAAAAATTAATTAATAATCTAATTACATTAACACCCTTAAAAAAATAAGTTACTCAAGTTATAAAAGGAAGGGTAATTTTGTCCAAATATTTTGATGGACATTGCTAAAATCCTTCTACATAGGTGGTTGTTAGCAACCCCCATTTTAAATTCATTAGAATTGTCTTTTTATGGATGCTGCCATATATTGTATTTTCATTACCTAATTTGCAGCATTGGATTCACGAAATGCATTTAAAATTTGATTATCTTTGAATCATTTGAACAACGGTGAATAATTTTGGCAAAAAAGGTATACTTTAAACAGCATTAGTCGGAATTACCGCGTACCATCACTCACATAAACCTCCACTCAATACTTTTGCAGAAGCCGAAATGAACTTGTGGTTTCCATCATAGATGGCATGCAACAATTAGAAAAACTATTGATGGCATAAAATATGCAACTGAGGTATAGTAACTCATGTTTGGTTGTTAATCACAGCATGGAAAATTTATTTGCTACTCTTGCCAAAATCATCTATATTATTGAGGACGATACGGGTTGCTGTCTAAGAAGTATTTATTGAAATAACACTTGAAATGAGAAGAGATGTTTATATATTCAAAGCAATATGTCAATATGGAATGTGTTTAAACTTAACAGAGTTTAGTGGTTAAAAAAGTTACCATGAAAATAATTAATTATGGCAAACTTCATGAACAAAATTTTTGGTTGCTTGTCGTCAATGATAAAGTCATGCATACTTATTACATATGCATGCTCATCAAATAAAGCTACTTTGACGGTATTTTTCTTAAAATACGTTATGAGTTAAATACAGAAGCCTATGTATTTATATAAAAAAAGAAAAAAATGCTAACTAATGCCCTTCTTTCTAAAAAGCATTTGCTCATCATGCTGAAATAAGTGATAACTTATCACTTCCTTAAGCATGATGTCAGGGATTCGATCATGTCTTGGGTATAAAAAAGCTTTATTTGTAAAGGCAAATTCCACTTCGATAATCTCTATACCTCGAAAGAGATTAATTTTCAGTTATCGGCTAGAGGATATCATTGATGAAAAAAGAAGACATATGTCATAAAATGATACTTTATTTATTGTTAATTAGTTAACAAGTGATACATATAACTTTCTTGTTGTGTTAGCCTATTTATAAGTTGTTTAGTAAACCTATACATTATTACTTTTATTTTTTTTTTATTTGACTTTCTGTTTTCGTTTATTACGTACAAAAGCAAACATTTAAAAAAAAATTAATTCGGTTCCAAAATTAAATGCTTTCTGATTATGATGATTTCAATTTTAAAAAAAAAAAATTACTAGTAGAAGATTCGGAAGATGTGACGTTGTAACTACAATGATAATTAGAAGCTAGTTGAAGTCTTGATAGGTTTTTTTTTTTTTTTCAATAGATAAGTCTTGCTAGGTTCTACTCAATTATCTATTTACTTTACCATTCTAATCAACATGGGTCATCTAATATGGGAGAATCTTCTTTTGCTTCAATTCAATTGGATTTTTTTCTTTCTTTTGGTGGAGAGTCAAATGTGAAGTTAGCAAGTAATATCATGTTCTTCCTTTTTTTCCTTTCGTGTTGGTGTTTAAGGGAGCAGGCCCAACGATAATCCATGAATAAGTGACGATTTTTTTTTTTGTGTGAGTAAATTTTGTGGCATTAAGTTACCAAAAAAAATTAGTGCCATTTCAGCATTTGCTTGAACAAAAGGACTCCCTCCCTTTCATATATTTTGCAATTTAAGATTGTTTCACATATATTAAAGATCTATTGAATATTGTAAATTTTATGTGTTTGTTTAAAACATTTTTTTTAATTCTTATTAAAAATTCAATAATATTTAATTTTTACTAGAAAATATATCTTTTAATTAATATATGCATGGTAGTTTAGATATGAGAGAGTAAAATCAATAAGAAGAGATAAAGATGATTGAATGAAGGTTAAAATTGAGAAAAAATAGTACTAATATCTTAAAAAACTAAAACTACAAAAATACGAAATTAAAAAAAAAAGTTAAAAGTTAAAACTACAAAAATATATGTAACAAGTAACTATTATCTTAATTAGTCCACTCTTCATGTGCATCATGTGACATTGACTCATTCGCTTTTTATTGCTTGTAATTTGTCGCCGCATGCAGTGAAACATTTTAATTTACCTTGGATGCCAAAACTCAAATCTAGAAAACAAGTCAGAACTATCTCACATTGAAGATTGGAAGTCACCGTTGGTGTAATGCTTGAGTTATGTTAGTGACTTGGTTAATGTTCACAATTTGAAGAACATGAATGTCCCAAAATGCATAGTTTATAATTTTGGTCAGTATATGAAAAATGAGATGTCACTCTCATGACATGTAACTCTCATAAGAGATTCGTTAAATTTGAAACTACAAATATTGGATATGGCCATTAGGGTGGATTTTGTTTCTTAGATGCCTCAGAACCCATAAAGTTCTCTGTTCTAAAGAAAAGCATTTCACGAACGAAATTTACATGATGAAGCCCAACTTTTATCATATCAACCATATTCTAGTTCTTTTTCCTTATGGGAAACATCATTGTACTGATAAATTAAAATTCAACTGGTACAATTAAAATGATGAACCTTTAGCGTAGAAAGAAAGTCATTTGATATTATGCAATGCCAAAGAACTTCTAACCTGCAAACAAAAAAAAAAAAGAACTTCTAACCTGTAAGCCATCATATAGTTCATCACAATAATTTACAATATTTTTTCAGCTGAAGAAGTTCAATGAAAACAATTAGGCTTAAATATGTTTTTGTCCATGAAACTTTAGCAAATTTTATTTTAAACCTTTATATTTTTTTGTTGGTTTTTGTTCTAATATATTTCAAATTTTTGTTTTAATCCCTGTGAATAATGCATTAACATCACAATTGGTCACATTAGTTATTATCATGAATGTGTCACATGCCGAAGTTATGTTATCAATAAGAAAATAAAACTAAAATTTTGGATCATTTAAGGATTGATACCAATAAATTTTTTTTCTTCAAAAACTAAAATCAAACATCATTAAATTTTTAGAAACTAAAAATATATTTAAGCTAAACAATTATTCATAATCGTGGCAAATGTAGCACATGAAGATGGTATCTTTGCCCGTCTTCATCATTTTATTACTATATTTTGAAGATCAGGGTATAAATATAATAAGTGAAACTTACATCATTATAATACTACACCTACTATAAAGGAAAAAGATAAGAGTCAAAATTTTCTGCAATTCTTTAAAAAATACTCCAGATGAGATTTCACGTCCATTAAGAATTAAGAAAATAAGTTGATTAGTTTAATTAATTATATTGGAAATGCGAATATTTGATAATTTATTTTCAAAACTACCCCTATTAATATTATTTAAAGTAAATAGGGATGTTTGTGGAAATAAGTAATTAATTTTCATTGAAAATTTGTATAGGGTCTTATAAGTATGGACAAAATAAAAGTCTCGAGGGTCTTGGACGAAGATAGTAGATAAGATCTCAACGGTTAAATAATTTAGTAATGACTTAAAATATTAAATTGAATGTAATTTTTTTTTTTTGAACTCAATTGAATGTAATTAAAAGCATAGTAATCATCATTGAATGAGAGAAATAGAGAAGAAACAAAGAGGATCTCCACACTACATATATAAAGTGAGACTTGCAAAACCATGATATGTTTATGCAAAACATCACATTTTCTTCTGTTTTTTTTTTGGTCTTTGATCAATTTTTCTATAAATATAGGACTCTGTTACATAAACATTTATATTTGACATCTGTACAGGACATCTGCCTTTTTTTGGCAAAAACCGGTGGGTCCTGCAATTTTTCTTTTTTACAGGACCCACCAAATTTTAACCAAAAAGCAGGTGTCACCCCAGATATCAAATACGGATGTCATTTAAATATTTTCCATAAATATAACAGGGAGACTAACCCTTGGAGTAACAACCAGTTAAAAGTCCATTCTAGTTTCTACAACAGAGAATTCAAGATTCGACCCTTAACATTGTAGGTAAAATAAACTAGATCTATAATTCACTTCTTATATGCGACCAACCGATTTATTTTCATTAATTAATTTGGTGCCACTTAACCTTCAATCAACTTCATTTATATACAGTATTTATTTTATTTTTTCACATGCTTTGTTGTTGTTGTTGAAGTAACAAGCCTTCACCATAAACAAAGAAAACAAATAATTAAAGGTAGAAAAGCAAAAGGCAGAAAAAAGGAAACACCCTGTAATGATATGAAATGGGGCTTTGCAAATTTCAATCAGTCACATAACAGGCCTCTAATAATGTGTTAAGAGAGGCAAAGTGCTCTAATAATGAGGTTGATTATCTAAGGAGAATGGACCTACAGTTTCATGACAAGCACGTTCATTTGCTAAAAAACAAGGGCCCCAAACAAAAGAGAAAAATCAAAAGAAACCAAGCCAAGAACCAAAAAATGATTAGAAAAGAAAAAGAATCAAAAGCAGAAATGAACTATGTCCCAGGCTAAAATTTTATCAGGTAGTATTATTTCTATTACTCTACTCCTTTCTGTGTTATATGCTCCTTATAATAATTAGTCTTCTCTAGCTGTGTTCTAAGACATGGGAAAGAGAGGATCAAGGTTACCAGGCTTTTGCCTGAACAGAATTAGGCCTCATGCTCGGGTGCGTTCGCCGCCGGTTCAGGCCAAACATGACTCAAGTGCCAATAAAACTGATCAGAAAATTGAGAATCCTTGCAGTGCTTGTGAGGAAAAATCTGATGATGGAGTGAAGAATGAATTGGTAATTGGTAGGAAGATCATGATTGTGGTTGATTCTGGCCTTGAAGCTAAGGGTGCTGTGCAATGGGCACTCACTCACACAGTTCAGAACCAGGACATGATCATTCTACTTCATGTGGTTAAGCCTTCTAAACAAGGTGCATATATAAAAATGTTCATTCCATTGTTTTTTTATTTAAATTTTGATTTATTTGGTTATGACTGAAAATGATCAACAATTGTTCATTCAATGTGGCAGCCAATGAAGAAGATTCCAGCAAAGAGATAGATCCAAGGGCTTATGAACTTGCTTCCTCCTTCAAGAATATGTGCCATGTGAAGAGGCCTGAGGTGAGTGATTTATTACATGCCATTATTACCTATAGGGTATAGTATTCAACATTATAGTTAAACTCATTGATGTTCTGTTTCTAATGTGGCTCAAAATGTTTTAACATAAATAAAAAGTAGGAGCAGCCATGTAAATTTGTTGAATTTTCTATTTTGGATTATCAATCAATCAAGATTACAACTTTTGCATAATGATGTTGGGAAGGTATAAAATGTTGATCATTGAGGCATGCACATGTATTTAGTAAAATGTTTTAATTGACATAAAATTTTTACTGAGATAATTAAAAGGTTGAGTTTATATGGTTATACTTAAATAGGTACAAACTGAGATTGCAGTAGTAGAAGGTAAGGAAAAGGGTCCAAAAATAGTGGAAGAAGCCAAAAAACAAGGGGTGGCACTTCTGATTTTGGGGCAGAAGAAAAGGTCAACAACATGGCGTCTTCTGATGATGTGGGCTGGGCAGAGAATCACTGGAGGGGTGGTAGAATATTGCATCCAAAATGCACATTGCATGGCACTTGCTGTGAGAAGAAAAAGCAAGAAGATTGGAGGATACATGATTACTACTAAGCGTCACAAAGACTTCTGGCTCTTAGCTTAATCTACAATTTTCCTATTCAAGAGTGTATAAAAGTAATTTTATAAAGTCTATGTGTAATCCACAATGTTTTTTTGTACATAACAAAAGAAAAGTGTCCTGAGAATGAAATATGGGTTGGAATTATGAATGGAAAGTAAGTGTCATTATATTATGTAGGTCATTGGCCCATAATGGCTAAGGGACACAAACTGGAGCCTTGGACCCTTTAGGTTAGTTACCATTACATGCTACAGGGACTGAATGGGTTCACTAACTGAAGTAGGGGCACATAATCAATGTATCCCTGTGATATAAGTGGCACATATTCACATGGCAATGCTTAGCTTCCTCCTTCATTAGGCATTTGATAAAAAAAATTAATCTCTCATCAATAATCAATATATATTAAAATTGGAGAAGTAGAAGGGCAAAAAAGATTTCCCTCCTAAAACACCCATTTCCCTCCTAATGGTGTATTCCTCTCATAAATTCATCATTAAGTATGTGTTTTGTATCTTTTAATCTTAGCCGTCCATCATATTTTATTAGATTAAATCATAACCGCCCATTTTGTATCTTTTAATCTTAGCCGTCCATCATATTTTATTAGATTAAATCATAATCACCCATCATGTTTTCTTAGAAACACAATAAAGATTTCCCTCCTAAAACACCCATTTTCCCCCTAATGGTGTATTTCTCTCATAAATTCATCATTAAGTGTGTGTTTTGTATCTTTTAATCTTAGCCGTCCATCATATTTTATTAGATTAAATCATAACCGCTCATTTTGTATCTTTTAATCTTAGCCGTCCATCATATTTGATTAGATTAAATCATAACCGTCCATCATGTTTTCTTAGAAACACAATATTAATAATTAATAATAGTCATCATCAACATAATCATCAACATATTATAAAATATGAGAAGTTGAGGGTTAATCTTACTTTCCCTCCAAATTATTTTAAAAAAAAAAATATTTTCTATATATATATATCTAATGCACTACACAATATCATTAAACAAGACTAATAAAAATATAAAAAAAAAATATAGGTAAAAAAAGTCTAATATTATTATCAACATATTATAAAATAGGAGAAGTTGAGGGCATTTTTGTCATTTTAATTTTCCCTCCTTCGTCCTTGCTTTTCCCTCCAAATTTGTTTGTCTGTGCATCGCACAGGAATAAATATTTATCTTAATTTATTTTTAGTAAATTTTTATTAGTACAATTTGAATTACACATAAATATAAAAATTGCCCGCAAACATACAATTTGCATTTCGATATTATTACAATTTGCACAAGTTATTAATGATCTTTTCAAAAGGAAATAATTTGAATCAAATATTGACATAAAAAATATATAATGCCTAAACGACCCATCATATGATAATTAACCAGAAAAAAAATGAATATAATGTTGTAATTTCAGAAATTCTAATACAAACAAGTCATAATATAGGCAAATTGGTATTAAACATTTAAATAGAGCATCATTATGAATAATAAATTTTGGGTACAACGGAAAAAACGGATATATAAGTATTAAAGATGAGCTATAATTTGGTATAATGATTTAGCTTAATACAATCAAATATTTACTCAGTCATGAATTCAAATTTAAAAAAAAAATCCAAAAATTTATACAATATGTTGCAATTTAAATTGTGAAAAATAATGATGCGTTATTTTATATTTTAGACAATATACTTATTTAAAATTATGAAGTTCTAATAAAAGCAAGTAATTTGAAAGTTCGAATCTTATAAACACGAATTAATTAAAAGTGTGAAAACATATCTTATATTTTGGGACAGATGTAATAATAATAATAATACAATCAAATATTTACTCAGTCATGAATTCAAATTTAAAAAATCCAAAAATTTATACAATATGTTGCAATTTAAATTGTGAAAAATAATGATGCGTTATTTTATATTTTAGACAATATACTTATTTAAAATTATGAAGTTCTAATAAAAGCAAGTAATTTGAAAGTTCGAATCTTATAAACACGAATTAATTAAAAGTGTGAAAACAGATCTTATATTTTGGGACAGATGTAATAATAATAATAATGATGATGATGATGATATATATGGTAAAAAAAATAGCTGCATTTGGACTTGCAAAACGAATTACTAACAAAATGCATTTGGAATGATGGATTAAATAAAACAAAAATCAAAATGAGTTGGATTTTTTTTAATATAAAAAATTATGTTGTTAATTAAAATTAGAAATCGCATAGTTGATACATTATTAATTAATTTTTATTAATGAAAAAGTTGGTAGCTGAAACTAGATTCAAATGTTAATGTTTATGACTATTAATTTCTAAATACATGTAAATCATTTTTATAAAAAATTCATATTAACTAATTATTTAAAAAGACATATTTCCAAAATTTATAATCAATTTTTTTTTAAAAAAAAAAATTTAAACCCGTGCGATGCACGGGTAAAATTACTAGTCTATCAAATACATATACATCTCAGGGTTGTGAAGCTTATACGCAATACATCAAAATTATATTTGCATTATCCTAAATCATAGTTTATAGCGAGAATCAAAACCGAACGTAAAATTAGAGACAAAAAAAATATAGGGACTAATTTCAAAAAGTCACATTTATAGGGAGCAATTTCATATTTAAACCTATTTTTATATATTCGCGTCATATCACTTTTTCAATGATCGTTATTAGACTTATGAGAATTCATAGTAAAAAGAGATAATAAAACTCTATGTAATTACTCCCTCTAGTCATATATATAAGATATTTTTGGAGAAATTCACTTCCATAATAAAAGTGGATTAATGTTGTAAGTAATATTGGAAATGCAAATTTTTAATATATTTTTTCAAAACTACCTCTATAATTTTTATTGAAAGTCTAAAAAATGTTGACTTAATAAAGATGTTTTTTTTTTTTACCAACGAGCTGTTGGTGCAATGGTGTCAGGGGTTGCACTTGGTAGGGCGAACCACGGTTCGATCCCCCGCAACAACGTTGGGAGAGGAATAAAACCTTAACCTCGGGACCCCCCTCGAACTGGATTAGTCGGCCCAGTGGGCCGGATACCAGGGTGCAAACCAAAAAAAAATAAAGATGTTTTTTTTTAAAAAATAATGAAATGTTATTGGAAATTGGAATAAGATTTTATAAATAAGACTAAATTTTTTCTTAAAAAAATTTTATATATAGAATCGAAAAGAGTAATAAGGTGATGTGGAGGGCTTAGGTGATGTTTCAAAATTACCCTGATTTCACTAGGGGTGAGCAAGACCCGGCCCAACCTGGGATCCGACCATACACGACAGATTCGGGTCGGGTTAGATTCGTCCAACACAACAAAAGAGGACAACCCCGTTTGATAAAGGGACAGACCCGTTCAGACAGGGCGGGTTCGGGTTTGCTGCTGGGTTACCGGACCCGCCCCTTCTTCCTTCAACTCTATAATTGTTTTCTTTATGGTTGATCTTGGTTGAAAACTTTTGTACCTAAATAGAGTTTTACATTCTGGCCATTCTCTGTAATGCCAAGTAGAGAGTGCTACTCTAATCTATTTTATGACCATTTCTTGGACGACTAATGGCCATAATAGTGAATAAATGTAATTTTATGAATTCTTTTCTCTGTTAATTTTTAGTGTCACTCTTTGTTAAGTAGAAATTAAATGTGTTGTAATTGCTTAAATTAATTTTTTCAACTATTTCTATTATGACTTTAGCTTTTTATATGACTGAATGTGTTATTGTTACAAACATTATAAAAAAATGAACAATTATACTTAATTTATTCTCAAAATCCTATATAATTATATGCTTCTTTAATTTTTGTGTTGCATCTGTAATTGGGTATATCAAAAAAAAAATTCTTTTTTGAGGTTAGACAAACAAATATTAAGAACTTTGATCTTAGACAAACATATCTTGAACTTCACTCATGCTCATTTTTCTTCTTACAAACTTTAGACGTAACGATAAAAAAAAAAGAGAAACATTTTTTAAATTAAATTTTTTATTGCTATTCATCCTTGTCCCGGGCTAACCCGAACCCGTCCTTATTCGGACCCGTCTTAATTTGAACATGTCTTTACCTTGTCCCACTCTAATTAGGGACGGATTCGGGATCAAAAATTGACCCGAGCAACATTTAGGGACGAGTAAAGGACAAACCCAACCCATCCCATATATGCTCAACCCTAAATTTCACCACCCAAGGTCCAATCTAAAAAAAAGTAAAATAATTAAAATTTACTATCTACACTTGATTTTTTAGAATTATTTCATAATAATAATAATTATTATTGTTTATTTATTGCTATTTTAAAGATTGAATGTAAGGACATTATACATACATTTTTATCGATTTATACGTATTATTTTTTTTCAATAAATTAGGGATTGTTTTTTTTTTGCCCAGGACACGATTATGTTAAGATCGACCCCGGAAATGACTAACAATAACCAACAAATACGATGTCAATTAATTAGGTGCAAAAAATCACAATGACGGACCTACTCTTTTACATTATTATTTTTTTAAAGGACATTATTATTATTATTATTATTTATTGCTATTTTAAATATTGAATGTAAACCAACATGGGTTGGGACGAGTGGTAAGCGGTTCGGTCTCGCTTAAGCAAAGTCTCGAGTTCGAGTCCTTGTGAATGCAAAAAATTCATGTTGGGAGACTCACCTGCCATAGTCAGGCACGCGACCCGGGTCGGATCAGGATGTACCTAGGTAGTACTTAGGGAACCGGGTGGGCAACCAAAAAAAAAAAAAAAGATTGAATGTAAGGACATTATACATACATTTTTATCGATTTATACGTACGTAATATTTTTTTCTTCAATAAATTAGGGATTTTTTATTATTATTTTTTTGCCCCAGGACGCCAGTATGTTAAGACCGGCCCCGAAAATGACTAGTAATAACCAACAAATACAATGTCAATTAATTAGGTGCAAAAAATCACAATGGTGGACCTACTCTTTCACATTATTATTATTATTATTATTATTATTATTATTATTATTATTATTATTATTATTATTATTTATTTATTGCTATTTTAAAGATTGAATGTAAGGACATTCTACATACATTTTTATCGATTATTTATATGTAATATTTTTTTTCAATAAATTAGGATTTTTTTTTATTATTTTTTTTCCCCAAGACACCAGTATGTTAAGATCGACCCCAGAAATGACTAGCAATAACCAACAAATACAATGTCAATTAATTAGGTGCAAAAAATCACAATGGTGGACCTACTCTTTTACATTATTATTTTTTTAAAGGACATTATTATTATTATTATTATTATTATTATTATTATTAGGCTTATTTATGGTTTTGGTCCTTATAAGTTGACTTCGTTTTGAATTTAGTCCTTAAATCTTTTTTACCTTGAATGGTCCTTAAATCTTTTTAAATTTTGTTTTTAGTCCTTAAATCTTTTTTTGACCTTGAATGGTCCTTAAATCTTTTTAAATTTTGTTTTTAGTCATTCTGTTTGTCTTCTTCTGTCATCTGCTGACATGGCAAACGGTGTGTCATGTCAGCCCTTATATTGACTGCCAACGATGCATCTGATGTGGACCTCCCACTCATGTGAGCAGGAACCGAGCATGAACCGAGCATGAGCCGAGCATTAACCGTGCATGAGATATCAACCGAGTACGATGCAATTGGTAACGGCATAGCTTGGTTCGTGCTCAGTTCATCGTGCTCGGTTCGTTCTCGGTCGATATCTCCCCTCGGTTTGGCAAGTCATGCTCGGTTCATGGTCGGATAATGCTTGGTTTCTGCTCGGTTCCTGCTCACATGAGTAGAAGGTCCACATCAGATGCATCGTTGGCAGTCAATGTAAGGGCTGACATGGCACACCGTTTGCTATGTCAGCAAATGACAGAAGAAGACAAACAGAATGACTAAAAACAAAATTTAAAAAGATTTAAGGACCATTCATGGTCAAAAAAAGATTTAAGGACTAAAAATAAAATTTAAAAAGATTTAAGGACCGTTCAAGGTAAAAAAAAAAAATTTAAGGACTAAATTCAAAACGAGGTGAATTTATAGGGACCAAAACTATAATTAAGCCTTATTATTATTATTATTATTATAATTTATTATTATTTTAAAGATTGAAGGACATTTTTACATACATTTTTATCGATTTATAAATTTTATTTTCTTCAATAAATTAGGAAATTTTTATTATTATTATTATTATTATTATTATTATTATTATTATTTTTGCCCCAGAACGCCAGTATGTTAAGACCGGCCCTGGAAGGCCATGTTTGTTTTTGCGTTACAAAAGCTCTAAACGCACGTCTACTTAGAAGCAGCAAGGAGTAGATTATACTTCAACACACGTTTTTCCTTGTTGAGACTCGAAAACAAACAAGCACGAAATGACTAGCAATAACCAACAAACGCAATGTCAATTAATTAGGTGAAAAAATGACAATGGTCGACCTACTCTTTCACATACTGTTGGAAAAATATCGAAGAAATTAGCACTCCTTCCGTTTCACTTTAAGTGTCTTTTTAACATCAAAATTTTGTTTCAAAATAAGTGTCTTTCTACCAAATCTAGGCAACATTTAATACTGTTTTTCCTTATTTACCCTTACATTTAATGTTGTTTTAGTTTTGAAATTTGTAATACTAGTAATGATGCATTGATAAAATAAAAATATTAAATAGGGGTATTTTTGACAAAATACACATAAAACTTACAATAATCATCATAATCAACACTTTCTTAATGAATGTGCAAAATTCCAAAAAAACACTTAAAATGAAACGGAGGGAGTATATCATTTTTTTATCTGATCCGTGCTGAGAGTGACTACTGGCTAGGATTCTACGATTGAGGTCCTTGCCTAAATATAACGTGTGTATATATGCTAGCTAATTAATACATGTCCAGCATTTGCTTACTGTGCTTAGAAATCAAAGCCATTTGGCCATTTCATTTTGAATCATTTTGGTTGCTCCTACTCATGAAGAAAGTGATGTGAGTATTCCAACTCAGTTCTTTAACACAAACTATATCTGCTTTGCTGAAGGTTGGACCAAAAAATTTTATGTTCCGGTAAAAAACACTTTGCAAGGAAGCTGAAGGTTCATTCAAGCCTAGTTAGGTTCCTGCATCATTCTAGTAAAAAACATAATCTTTTGCTTAGTACAAGTAAACTATATTCTGTTCCATACTCTTAAAATAGCCACCCATACCATATACTATTAATATGTTATTTCATTTAGTTAGGATTCTGCGGCATAATTTAAATTCTTTTTGGAGGAGAAATCCTTGGTAATTCTCTAAATAAATCTCTACCAGCTTGCTATTGGTATCATGATGAATAGTCTCAAGTCTTAAGTCTTAACCATAGTACCAAATTTGAGCTACTTTTCAGTAAGCATACGTGACATTGTTATTTGATTAGCCACTTTTTATCATATAAATATAAGACTTCTTTATATTATGGTACCGTGAATTAGTATATCGTACACGATTTAATTTGTAGGGTAATTGATTGAGAGAATTTTATGTGGCGTTATAACCCATCCTTGGTACAAATTTTGTATAGATGAACAACGAACTCCTCATATTTTCATTAAGAGCCTTTTTCATGTTCTATACTTCTAACTGGTTTCTACTTTTCCACAGGGAGGGAATTTATCATATATCAACAACCACATTCATATTGCTGTAAAGTTCACATACCTGTGAGCTGTGACACTTGTGACTTGTGAGGCTGGACAAGTATGATCCTCTTACTACCAAGTAAGTTTGTTAATGATCAAGAGGAAATTTCTCATTGCATCAATTCGATTTTTCATGTTACTAGCAGTAACCTAGTCAGCCCTTGCAAAAGAGAACAAAATCCTTCATTGGAATGTACTTGAATTAAGAGATGTGAACAAAATCCTTCATTTGTACTTTTTGATTTTCTTAGCCATGATTCTTGTCTGATGTAAGATTTTGATTCAGTCATTGCAAGTTGGGTGTCTGTAGAAGGGCACAGGAGGCTTGTTCAAGTAGTCCCTGAACCAGCTCGAGAATTTTGGGACAAGTGGGAGCTACGAGGACTGGTCTTTGTAAGCCTTGTGTCCCAAGTCATTCTAACAGTACTTGGAAATCGCAAAACGCGCAGAGCAATTTGGAGCAGAGCTCTTGCATGGTCTTCCTACCTGATGGCTGATTGGGTGGCAACTGTTGCATTGGGTGCCATATCAAGCAAGCTAGGGGATTACTATGACAAGCAAGTAGAAAGAGTGGATGAAAATATTCCTCAGCTTATTGCATTCTGGGCTCCATTTTTCCTTATTCATCTTGGTGGCCCGAACACAATCACAGCATATGCATTAGAAGACAATGAGTTGTGGTCAAGGCACGCACTTGGTTGTGTTGTTGACACAAACACTAGCCACTCTCTACATAATTGTCTTGTCTTGGAACCACAATGCATGGCTTTCATACCTAAGCATTCTAATGCTTGTAATTGGGTTTATGAAATATGGAGAGAGGACTTGGTGTTTCTACTGAGCTAGCATCGACAATATTCAAAGATTCCGTGCTTCCTTCACCATCTAAGCCAGCCTATTGCTTAAAAGACCAGCATGTGGAGGTTGTTAATTATTCTGACACAGTTCATAACAAATCAAGGGATGACCCAGAGAATTTGTCTCAACATCAATATTCTCATCAAACTTTCATGAAACTCTTTGTAAGTCTCTTCAAAGATGTTGTGTTCACCCTAAAAGATATTAAGGAAGACCAGGAACAATTTAGAGGAATGGAGTTTGAGGATGCTTTTAAGAAAGTGGATAGGGAACTTGGATTTGCCTATGATGTGTTTTACACCAAGGCATCCACAACACACACCAAATGGGGTCGTGTCTTGAGATTCTTTATTTGGATAGCCACCATGGTTGTGATTGTGATCTACATTGTTTCGGTCCAACAGAAGAACCATTTACAAGCAGTGGATCACGTCATAACCTATATGTTGTTGGCTTGGGCTGTTTTATCAGACACATGTGCAATCATGATGATGTTTGCTAAAAGGATAAGTAACTTGTTACCCAAGAAACTGGAGATTCATCTGTCATCAACATCAAAGATGTTGCCATCAGGTTGGACGAAAATTGGATCCAATTCGTTGAGCCAATGCAACTTTATAAGATTTTGCATCGACCACACGAACAATGTAGGTTATTCCAAATCATTAAGGAAATTCCTGAAGCACCGGAAGATAACTTGTAGCAACGTGGACTCTGAAATGAAGGAACTGATATTCACTCAGTTAAGGCAGAAGTTTAGCAAAATGCATTATGTTTATGATCAAGCGGTCTGGAAGGAAAGTCTTGTTGGAATAAGTGCCTGGATAAATATTATTGAGAGGATGGATAGCTTAGAATTTCACCAAACCATCATTGCATGGAACATTGTTACACAACTTTGTTATTACTATGACGAATCTCCAAAACGTACATATAAAGTCAAGAGAGAAGCAAGCAAGAAACTATATGATTATATGTTTCATCTATTGGTGGAATGCCGTTACATGTTACCAATAGGGACAGGGCTTGTCACTCTTGCTGACACATTTGTTGAAGCTAAACAATTCTTGAGGCCTGCATCCAATTCAGAAGAGAATGAACTTTGTTCGAATTTGGACTTGCTTCACCTCACTTTCCCTGATACATCATGTTATGATCCCACAAGAAGTTTATCTGTTTTCACTCTTGCTTGTAAAGTTGCACAACTGCTTCTTAAAAAAGAGCATAACAGTAAAATGTGGGAGTATTTGACTGAGCAGTGGATGGAGATTCTGGCTTATGCTGCTTGTTATTGTAGAGTGGATCATCATGCTCAACATTTAAGAAGAGGAGGCGAGTTTCTGACCCATGCATGGCTCCTTCAGGCTCATCTCGGTGTGTTGGAGAAATTTCAATCATCAGGGGCGAACCTTCTCCCAACCCTGAAAATGGAGAGTGAAGATGTCAGGAAAGCAAATGCAAAGTTACATGACATTCGAAATCCTATAGAAACGTTGAACTTATATTAGAGTAATGTTGTTAATGGATAGTAATCATAAGGACGTGACAGGTTGTGCTTAGAGCCTTTTTTATGATTTTCTGCTAAGAATCTTCTAGTTGTCTTGCTTGGTCGTGTTTATGCTGGAGTGCTTTTGTAAGTGGATGTGTGTGCACCAAAAAGTGAAGCAATGTAATTTAGCAGAAATAAGTGTATGTGTGAAGTGTCCATATGAGTATTGTGTTGTACCTATTATATTATTTTTAATAAAAAAAACAAAGTATGTTCATTTTGGACAAGACCAATTTAGCCTGAGGATGTGTCAGTTTGGGCATATATAGAGACTCTATTTACGATAAATGTTAAAGTAGTTGTATTTTCTGTTAACTTTCCATCACCATAAGAAATTAGAAATCATTCATTATTGTTCTAGACTTTGAGATATGCTCAAAATACTACAGCATGCTCAGAAATTCTATGAACACAAATTTAAATATGCAACAAAATGTCGTTTCTTCACAAAAGTCTTCTCTCAGCGAAATTGGTTCATGGCTTGACAGTACTTGGTCCTGGAACATTGCTCTACGTAGGCATTTGTTCTACAGGGAACTAGATCAATGGCATGCCTTGCTTGCGCCACACAATGGGGCGAATACTTGAAATATACACATATTAACACAATCAAAAGTAAGGTCATTCTCGAGGGTTGCTCTTAGCTTGAGTTCTAGTGGAAGAAAGACTGTGAGAGATGGAACCGGTCATAAGATGTGGGATCAAGCTCTTATCAATAACAAAGGAATAAGAGTATGATAGACTCAAAAAGGACAAGCCTACCAAGATCACAATATCACACACTCCTAAGAAATAAAATTAATAAAATAACTAGACTTTTCTCATTGATAGATGAAATGATCATTCATGTGTCGACACTTATCATGCCTTTTTTTTTTCCTGCAGGTCCAAACAGAGTGAAGGCTTGTGGGATATGTACTTGAAGAAAGGTCACCTCACTCCCTCTTCCGTTTCTCTGCAGTTTCAAGTTACCAGAAACGAAACTTCCAATTTTAATTTCACTATAGCATCTTCATTAACTTTGAATGAAGATAGCTGTATCATATATAGATGAAAAGCTGATTAAACAAACAATCTTTTAAATCTTACCGCTGATTCATCAACTTTTTCCATGGAAAAACAACGCACACCATTACATAGAAGTTCTGTTTTGCTTTGAATTATGTAAATGTAGAAAACAGTACACTTCTCTAAGCACTCTGAGATAGGGTATCTCTTCTATAGAAAACACTCATTGATCTTAAGTCAATTATTTCATTAAACAACACATTACATTCAAGCCTGCTAATAAAGGAGTACTATAAGAGATCATACCATATACCATACCATATTAAACATAAAACTAGTAGACAAGCAGTACCTTTAACCCACTCCATGAAACTAAGGCACTTGACCTTCCTTATTTACGAAAATTAAGTAGCCATCCTCCATTCTTTTTCCAACCTCATCTCATGGTTTCTTGAATTGAACAGCTTATTTAGGCAATTTCTCATCATAACTAATAGACTAGTACACACTCCTTTTATAGTTTTGTTACTAAAGTACTAACAATATTTCACCCCAACCTGGCATCTTCTTCCACCAATCTAACATAGTTAGCTGGGGGATAATAGTACTTGCGCAGAAACTCATCTGGAAGAGCACGAGCATTATTGGCAAGTCTATCAGCAACCTGATTTGCTTCTCGACGGATATGAACAACCTTCACTTCCCACTTAGGATGAGAACGAAGTCGCCTTATGCTGCTATATTGTGGATGATTTGGCCGAGTCCCATTCTCCACAATGGACACCACAGATTCATTATCTGACTCCACAACAAGCCACTTGATGTTCATATCAGAAGCCAACTCCAGTCCCTTGAGAATTGCCGCTATCTCAGTATCGTCGACTTCACAACTCGGGTCCAGCTTCTGAGAAAACCCAAGAAGCCAATTCCCTGATGCATCTCTTAAAACTCCACCACAGCCAGCAGAGCGAGGATTGCTTATATGATCGCATGATCCATCAACGTTGAGCTTCACCCAACCGACCTCCGGCTTCTTCCATCTAATTTGATATGATGGAATATCATCATGATCGTATTCGTCATCGCGATCCTTGATCACACGACGAGTGTGTGATTCGAAGGGAGGCTGTTGCTCGGAGGAGGATGAGGATGACAGGAGAGCATATAAACCTCCGGCTAGAGCGGCTGTTGCTGCAGCTGCACTAGCCACTTTGAGAAACTTAGAGCCCCAACCCTCATCGTCGTCGTTGTTCTTGTTGCCGCCTCCGCTCATAGTGCTACTGCTACTGCTGCAAATGAGTGTTGATGGCTTGCTATATTGGTTTGATGATGATGATGTAGGGGTGTCTTGGTGGAATATATATAGAGAAAGTAGACTTTAACTGTTTTGTGCTTCGGAGCTAAGTTTTCGGTTTAAAACTTTATATTCATTTATCCTAAGAGTAACTACTTTCTTTGTTGTTTCCCTTGTTGCTTTACCAACAATAATTGCTCATGATGCTTTTTGTGTGTCCCGCCATATAGGATAAACACCATATGGTCGAAAGCCATAAAGCATGAATGGAACGGAACACGTAAGAGTAAGAAGGCCTTCCAAAATAAAGAGATTCATATATATAGTTGGAAATTAACCCATTGCTTACTTCTATTTTTTATCTGAACTTTGGTTCTTTTTTTCCGGCATAAACGTAAATATTGGAAGGAGCTTCCAATGGAAAGGGTCTTCCGAAATTTACATTTATATATACAGACAAAAATAACGAACGCAAAGAAAATAGAGGTAAACAATGATTTTATCTCCAATGATGCTTTTTTTTTATTATTTTGGAAGGTCTTAAAAAAATGCAAATTGTTACTTTGGTCCTCGACATTGTAAGATAGTTCCACTTTCATTTTTGAGATTTCAAAAATATCTCTTTAGTCCCTGACATTGTAAAATGTTACTCATGTTAACTCTGATTGTGATTGATATTTTTTTTCTTAATTTCAAATAAAATTCTCGTTTAAGAGAGAGAAGAAGACATAAAGGGGATTAGCGAGAAACTTAAGACGAAATGATTTGCAAGTCCTATCAGCCGTGGAAATGTCGAGGAACAGGGTGGAGAAGGGTGATTATGAAGTTTTGATTATGGAGGTTTGGGTGTGAATAGAAAAGAGGGATGATGATGATGAGGAAATAAGGGGAGAAATCTTATTTTTTGGTTTAATCTAATTTTAATTTTTTAAATTAAAATGCAATATTTTATTTAATTTAAATTGATTCAAGTGGTTTAAAGTTACTTAAAATATTGATGACCTAAATGCAATAAGTTAAAATAGGATTCCTCAACAATAAACATAATGACATGGTTACTAATGTGAGTATAATATCAAAATCCACACTTTTACAGCAGTACCAAAGAAAACCACGTAAATAAAAACAAAAAATTTCTCTAAAATTTAACAGATAACAATGAACCGAGGGAGTGATTAGATTTATGATTTCAGGTCTTAAATTTTCTGAAATTTCAGAGGAATACACGAATGGTTGTTAGATTAAATGGTTAAGACTTAAGGTAAGTAAGTTGTTTGTCTTTTTTATAAGTAGCAGCTTTAATTTGGTTCCATTTTAGTTCAGTTGAATCATTTTAAACTTGTGATTTTAGGCAGGAAATTTTCTAAAGTTAGACAAAAACATGAATGATTGTTGGGTGATTCTTTCATTTTTCCTTTTAGTTTTGTTTCAATATTTTTTTGAGTACTCCCTTCAACTCAAATTATAAGCAAAAAGTAACTAATTTTATGTTTATTAAAGAAGTTAGTTAATTGTATTTAATTTCCTCAAATTTATAAAAGAATAGAGGTATTTTAGGAAGTTGCATTGAGAATGAAACAAAAATTAAATTAAATAAGATAACAATTTTCTAGGGATGTCTTAGAAAACTAGCATTGGGAATGAAATAAAATTTAAAAAAGTTGGTTAGTTTTGCTTATATTTTTTTTAAGGGTGCTTATATTTTAAACCAAGATAATGATTTTTTTTTATTTATATTTCAAGCCGGAGGGAGTATCATTGATCTAGTAATTAAAAATCTTGATAATTGAGATTAAAAATTGAAATAATAATAAATTGTATAATTGATTTTAAGGTAATTAAGAGATGACAACATGTGTCATTATTTTTTGAAAGATTATTAAAATCAAGGATATTGTCATTTTGGTGGAAGGACTATAATGGGTAAACTTGAGTATAATGACAATAATGATAAAGGAGAGAGAGTGACGTTGGACTTTGTCTTAGAGTAAAAATATATAAAATTTGACGTTTAAAAAAAAGTTATTTCCTCCGGTCTTAATTATAAGCAAAAAAAAGCATTCTACTAGTGGTCTTGAATATAAGCAAAATTTAACTAACTTTATATTACCTATACAATCATTCCTTAATTATATCTATAAAGTGATTGAGTTATTTAATTTTTGTTTCATTCTCAATGTAATTTTACTAAAGTAATATATTTTTTTTATAAATTTGAGAAAATTAAATGTACTCAACTAACTTTTCTTAATACCTATGAAATTAGTTATCTTTGCTTATAATTAAGATCGAAGAGAGTAACAAAGAATTTTTATGAACAAAAATTAAAATGGTTGCAAAAATATCATTTAATAATGGGAGCATAAAAAATTTCCCATGATTGGTAGATCAAATGATTAAGATAAATATTTGAGTTGGTCTTTTCATAAGTTGCATGCAACATTTGTATTTTTAGAAGTGAGTACAAATGTCTCGGTTGGAAAGTAGCAATTTTTTTTTTTATCTATTGTAAGGTAGTTTTATTTAAGTCTTTAAGATTTCAAAAATTCTTATTTAGTCTCTGAGATTGTAAAATGTTAGGCTTAATTGCATAATTAGTCCTTTATCTTATTTATTAGATTCACTTTGGTCCTTTATCTTTTTTTTGCAATTTACTGGTCCTTTATTTTTTTTTAAAGATTCAGTTTGGTCCTTCCGTTAAAATAAAGTTAAATGAGAAGGAATATTCCAAGAATATTCCCCCTTCTAGAGACTTAATTGCTTAATTGGTCTTTTATCTTATTTATTAGATTCACTTTGGTCCTTTATCTTAATATTCCAAGAATATTCCCTCTTCTTCTTCCTCTTCTTCTGCTCTCTCCTTACAGCGGCGGCAGCCACCATGGGCGCCACCGCCACCGCTCATGCCACCGTCGCCGTCATTTTTAGAAATTAATCGGAGTTGTTGAAGCGTTTTGCACGTGTTTTCACACGTTTTTCAGCAGGTTCAGAAAAGGAGACCATTGTTGATAACCAAGGTTTTAGAAAAGGGACCCTAGAATTCGGATTTTGAGGAAAAAAGAACGAAAAACACGAATTTGTTTGAGGAATAATGAAAATAAAGCTTAAAAACCGTGAAAATTTGAAGAATGTTGAAGAAATTTGATGATTTTCGAGGGAAGAGGGTGTGAGCCCATGGTGGCTGCCGCCACTGTAAGGAGAGAGCAGAGGAAGAGGAAGAAGAAGGGGGAATATTCTTGGAATATTAAGATAAATGAGCAAAGTGAATCTAATAAATAAGATAAAGGACTAATTATGCAATTAAGCCTAGAAGGGGGAATATTCTTGGAATATTCCTTCTCATTTAACTTTATTTTAACGGAAGAACCAAACTGAATCTTTTAAAAAAAATAAAGGACCAGTAAATTGCAAAAAAAAGATAAAGGACCAAAGTGAATCTAATAAATAAGATAAAGGACCAATTATGCAATTATCATGTTAATTCCTAAAAAAGTAATTTTGTTTAATTCATCTTTCAGTTTAATCCGTAACTTATAGACAATTAATTCAATTTGATCCCCGAAATTATCAAATCTATTTTAATTACATTCTTGGGACGGCTAACAACTCATGTGAGACTTAAGTGAGGATCATTTCACAATATTGGAGACTTAAGAGAAATTTTCGAAATCTCATGGACGAAAGTGAAATCACTTTATAATGTCGAGAACCAAAGTGACAGTTTTGTCATTTCCTATGACAATCATCTCGAAGAAGATTTTGTTTTTTGTTTTTAAAAAAAAATTGTTGCTTATTATTAAATCAGTAAATGTAAAAGTTACTTGCACAGTAAGTAACATCAAATGTACAGATTCAATGTATCTATTAACTAATCATTCATAGTGTAGTTAGTTAGATAGAATGTCAGCTGGATTAGTTAGTTACTGACTTAGCTTAGTTGATAGCAAGTTAGTTAGGTTAACAACTAACTATATATAGCTTTGTAATAACCTCTTTACAATTGAGTAATTGATTTTCTAGAAATTCATTCTAGTTTCTCTCTTCTAGATTCTTCCTTCAAGCATTTTCTTTCTTCAGATTCAACAAGAGTTGAATCAGTATTACATTCATTTCCAATCTTAGATGGTATCAGAGCTCAATCTTGAGCTCTGCTGCGCATCTTCCTTCAAATCATGTCTTCCGATTCAACTTTCAGTGAGAAGCAGCAATTTCATGATCCTACGCAGAATCCAGGATCAGTGTTTTATCTTCATCTATCTGAGAATTCAGGAGCAGTTTTGGTGACAATTACCATCAGTGGAGTTGATTGATGTGACAATTACCATCAGTGGAGCCTCTCAATGGTGACAATTACCATCCGTGGAGTCGATCGATGAGAATTAGCTTGAGTTCCAAGAACAAACTCGATTTTGTTGATGGAACGATTCAAGCACCGAGAAGAGAAGATCCTTTGTTTAGAGCTTGGGAGCGTTCGAACAACATGGTGACTTCATGGATCGTGCGTTCAGTTTCATCTCAGATAGCTCAGAGCATTCTATACATTGATAAAGCCAGCGAGATTTGGAGAGAATTGAAGAATCGTTTCTCACGAGGAGATTTGATTCACATAGCTAATCTTCAAGAGCAAATCGCAGCAATGAAACAAGGTGAAGTTTCTGTTACCACATACTTTACCCAATTGAAGATCCTTTAGGATGAATTGGATAATTTTAGACCTACACCTACATGCTCATGTGATGATGCTTCTATATGTGATGCAATAATAACAGTTGAAAAACAATTAAGAGAAGATAGAGTGATAAAATTTGTAAGAGGATTGAATGATTCATTTGATAATGTGAAAACTCAGTTACTGATGATGGAACCAGTTCCTGATCTAGGCAAGGCATATGCATTAGTCACTCAACAAGAGAGACAATTATTTGGTAATCTTGTAGAGTCTAAAGTTGCAGTTGTAGCTTACAACAGGAATAATGGAAATGGCAGTAGATTCAGTTCTAATAAGGGACAGAATACTGAAAACAATAATAGAGGAGTTCCTAGAAAAGGATCAAACTACCACAACAAAGAGTGTAGCTATTGTGGTAGGATAGGACATACTGTTGATATATGTTACAGGAAACATGGTTTGCCTACCAATTGGAAGTCCAGTAAACCTAATCAGGGATATGCAAACATGGCTGAGAGTTCCAGTGAAATGGATGAAGGAACACATGAAGCAGATATTACTGATCAAAAGGCTATAGTAGAGGAGAATTTCTTTGGTTTTGCAAAGGAACAATACATAGGACTAATGAATATGATGCAACAAACCATGAAAGGGCAACATCAGTCTCAGGTTCAGGTCAATCCTGCAATAAATCAAATAAGTGCTATTGCAAATCAACCTTAAGCTGTCAGTTCAGTGAATAACACATAGTCAGGTATTAGTGTTGGCAGTGAGTGGATACTTGATAGTGGAGCAACAGACCATATTTGTTGTTCACTGATAGATTTCAGCACTTTTCACAGAATAAAACCAATAAACATCAAATTACCTAATGGTTCTAGAGTTATAGCTGAGTTTTCAGGTTCTATTTCTCTTTCTCCAAACTTCTTTATTATTGATGTTTTCTATATTCCTAGTTTCTCTTTGAATCTGATTTCTATCACCAAGTTGACTGCATCCATGTCATGTTTTCTGACTTTCAGTTCCTCACAATGTCTCATACAGGATTTGAGTACATTGAAGAGGATTGGTATAGCTAAAGTTGTTGCAGGACTTTACATTCTCAAAGTAGCTCCTATCACTAGTTATAATCCTTCACATTTAATTTGTTCAGTCAATAATGTGCATGATTTGTGGCATTTCAGATTAGCACACCCTTCTCTTACTTGTATTCACAATATTAAGCAACTTTGTCCATCTATTACTTGTAATAAGTATTTGATTTGTGATGTCTGTCATATGTCAAAACAAAAGAAATTGCCTTTTTCTTTGAGTAATACAAAGAGCCTGAACAGTTTTGATCTTATTCATTCTGACATTTGGGGTCCTTTCTCTACTTCTTCTGTACATGGTCATAGATATTTTCTTACAATAATAGATGATTACTCAAGATACTGTTGAATTTATATGATGAAATCTAAAGCAGAAACTTCAAGTCTTATACAGAATTTTGTAGCTTTGATAGCAACACAGTTTCATAAGACAGTGAAAGTAATTAGAAATGATAATGGTTCAAAATTTATGATGAATAATTTCTATCAGTCCAAGGGGATTATACACCAAACATCATGTTCTTACACTCCTCAACAAAATGGTTTGGTGGAAAGGAAGCATCAACACATCCTAAATGTGGCCAGGGCTCTTATGTTACAAAGCCATATTCCTAAAGTCTACTGGAATTATGCAATTGGTCTTGCAGTCCACATCATAAATATGCTTCCAACACCCTTGCTCAACAATGATTCTTCCTATTTCAAATTGTACAATATCACTCCAGATTATGCAGCCCTGAGAGTTTTTGGATCTCTTTGCTATTCCAGTACATTGGCAGTTCATGGAAGCAAGTTGGATCCTAGAGCAGCTAAGTGTATTTTCTTGGGCTGCAAGTCTGGTACAAAGGGTTTCATTGTTCTGAACTTATCAAAAAGAAAGCTATCTGTCAGTCGAAATGTGGTATTCTATGAGCATGTTTTCCCTTATAAATCCATAACCCTTACTCCTCAAACCTCAAACCTGCCGTTACCTTCTAACTCACCATCTCTACTATTTATGATGACCTATTCCATACACATTTCTCTGGCACTGATTCATCAGGACCAGGTTTGGACAGGAATCTTGGAAATGATTTATCAGGACCAACTTTCCTCTCCTCTCAAGCTCCATTATCTCCACCTCCAAACCCTTCTGGAACTGAATTTTCAGGACCAGATTTGGACAAGGATTTTGGAAATGAGTTATCAGGACCAATTTCCTTTTCCTCTCATTCACATTCTCCTTCTTCACAACTTCCTGTTGCTGAGCCAAACCCCATTAGACATTCAACCAGAATTGCTCACCCTCCTAAATATCTAAGGGATTATCATTGCAATTTGTTGACTGACAGCAATCTTCCTCATAGCTCTCTTCCATATTCCATTGATAAGTACCTTGATTATAACAAGGTTTCTGCCTCCTATAAAAATTACATCCTATCTGTTACCAGTGATACTGAACCTTCTTCTTATGCAGAAGCTATCAAACATCCTTGCTTGATTGAAGCAATGCAAACTGAACTTGCTGCTCTTGATATGAACAATACATGGATTATCACTGATTTACCTGATGGAAAAGACTCAATAGGATGTAAATGGGTTTATAAAATTAAAAGGAAGGCAGATGGTACCATAGAAAGGCATAAAGCTAGATTGGTTGCTAAAGGATATACACAGAAGGAAGAGATTGATTATCTCGATACATTTTCCCCAATAGCCAAAATGTCAACAGTGAGAATGTTGATTGCTTTAGCTTTTATGCAGAATTGGTACTTGCAACAACTTGATGTGAACAATGCTTTTCTTCATGGAGACTTAGAGGAAGAAGTCTACATGAAATTACCTCCTGGCTTGTCATCATCTTCAGCAAAATCTCATCAAGTTTGTAAGTTGCAAAGGTCACTTTATGGCCTCAAACAAGCCAGCAGACAGTGGTTTGCAAGGTTGTCCACTTTTCTGATTTCTGCTGGCTATGATTAATCCCTCCATGATCATTCCTTGTTTATTAAGTCATCTTCCACCAGTTTTACTGCTCTACTTGTATATGTGGATGATATCTTATTAACTGGAACTGATCTACATGTTATCAAGTCTATTAAGCAGTCTCTTGATGCCACCTTCAAAATCAAGGACTTAGGAGATCTTAGATTCTTCTTAGGTTTTGAAGTTGCTAGAAACAAGACGGGTATTGCAATAAATAAGAGAAAATATGCACTCGAGTTGATTAATGATGCTGGGCTCCTAGGTTGTAAACATGTTAGCACTCGCATTAATTGCAACATTCATCTCAGTGCTACTTCAGGAACTGCACTTAGTGATCCTTTTGTTTTCAGACGTTTGATGGGAAGGCTACTCTACTTTACCAACATTAGACCTGACATCACATTTGCAGTTCAACACCTAGCTCAATTCATGCATCAACCTACTGATTTACATTTCAATGCAGCTATCAGGATTCTCAAGTTCCTCAAAGGTTGTCCTTCTCTTGGTCTCTTCTTTCCAGCCAAATTCACAGCTCAATTGAAGGGATATTCTGATAGTGACTGGGCCTCATGTCCTGACACTAGACGGTCAATTAGTGGATATTGTATGTATCTTGGTAATTCTCTTATTTCATGGAAATCTAAGAGACAAAAGACAGTTTCTCGCAGTTCTTGTGAAGCCGGATATAGGGCCATGGCTTATGCTGTTCATGAAATTCAGTGGTTAACATATCTTCTACAGGATTTCCATATTCACATTCATGCTCCAGCAGCCTTGTATTGTGACAATCAAGCTGCCCTCTACATTGTTGCAAATCCTGTATATCATGAACGAACTAAACACATTGAAATTGATTGTCACATTGTTGGCGAAAAATCCAATTCTGGTCTCATCAAATTGCTGCCAATTCCAACTGATCTTCAGCTAGCAGATATTTTCACTAAGGCTCTCAATCCTCAGCTCTTCAAAGGATATGGCTTCAAGCTGGGTTTGCTTGACTTGTATGCACCTCCAGCTTGCGGGGGTATTAAATAAGTGAATGTAAAAGCTACTTGCATAGCAAGTAACAGCAAATGTATACAGCAAGTGTACAGATTCAATGTATCTATTAACTAATCATTCATAGTGTAGTTAGTTAGATAGAATGTCAGCTGGATTAGTTAGTTACTAACTTAGCTTAGTTGATAGCAAGTTAGTTAGGTTAACAGCTAACTATATATAGCTTTGTAAGAACTTCTTTACAGTTGAGTAATTGATTTTCTAGAAATTCATTTTAGTTTCTCTCTTTTAGATTCTTCCTTCAAGTATTTTCTTTCTTCAGATTCAACAAGAGTTGAATCAGTATTACATTCATTTCCAATCTTAGACTTTTTTTAAATTTCTGCTAAATAACTACCCCATGGTGATTTTCTCATTATCATTTTGTCAATGATAAAACTTTTTTTTAAGTAGTAAAGTCATTTTAATTTGAACATGTATGAAGCACTCAAATTCTTAACTTTTGTTACAGATTGTTGTCATTGCGCTGGTTTGGTCGTTTGGAAATTATTCTACAATTAAATCTTTTCCACAAACTATACTTCCAAAAGTCTACAAATTGAAACTGTCATTGCCTTGCTTGCCTTTACATTCTTCTTTTCTGTTCATTTCTCTCTCTCTCTTTTTGTATTTTTATTTTGTTTCTTCAAATAAAGGTAAAAAAATATAGGAAATTTCTAACATGTAACCTAAAATTGGATGGTTGCTATGTAACCCTTTAGTAAACTAATAAGAAGTTGACACCTAAGACATGTGTGTCATGTCATTCCTTGAAGTAGTTATTTATAATTTTTACAATTTGGTCCAACATAAAAAGTAAATTAATTTAATTTAGTCCTTTGTACCTATTAGCAAATTAATTTAACACATGTTGTTATAATCACCTGTTGTTTAATCTATGTTATAATTTGCTAATAGGTACAAAGGACTAAATTAAATTAATTTACTTTTTATGTTGGACTAAATTGTAAAAATTATAAATCACTACTTCAAGGAATGACATGGCACACATGTCTTAGGTGTCAACTTTTTATTAGTTTACTAAAAGGTTGCATAACAACCATCCAATTTTAGGTTGCATGTTAGTAACTCCCAAAAATATACCACCGAAGGAGAAATTATTACCCAGTCCTAGACTACCAGGTGAGCTATGGTCCAGACCAATCAAAATATAACATGTGGCAAAAATTTCCATGTCACTTACGGAGAGAGCAAGGTAACGGAGAGAAAACGGAGGTTAACGTAACCCCTTGCCCGCTGAAATTTTGATTCCCGCTTATTATTTTGAAAACCCATTACAATTTCAATTTTGAGATCCCCATTTGAAAGTCAATTGCTTAACATTTCACATCATGTTTCTCTTTCCGTTGCATTTGTTATGGAAGCTTTCTAAGTCCCTGCTGCTGGTGGAAGTGGAACCACCACAGCATCGCCCCCACCAGCACTCTCCACGTGTATCCCCGATCTGCTAGAACCTTGAACCACTCCATAAACCATTCTCCAGCACTTGATGTCCTCTTTTGTAGCCTCCACGTTCAGGACCAGACAGCCCAATATGTAAGAACCCATTACCTTCCACTGATTTATTTTTTCTGATGCCACCTTTTGATTGTTGAAAGGGTTTTTTTCTTTCCATTTTTTCTTTCTCTTGTCACATTCGGTTAAAAGGTCCATCATGTAAGGTTAGGGATTCTGAATTTAAAAAGTGACCAAATTGGTTCCAAATTTTTTTTTTGTATTTTTCCATTTATTAGGGATTAGTTGGTACACAAATTTTATTTGAAGAAGCAAAATGGGGTCTTCACTATTACTAGTAGCCGAGACATTCACTCTTTCAATGCGCCTCCATTTTTCTGGTAAGCATTCTTTCTGGTTTTTGTTTTTTCAGATTGATTTTAGGGTGGAGTGCCATTTTTAATCTGCTTGAGTGAAAACTCCAGTACATAAATGCGTTGCTAATTGAATTAATATACTCTCTCCATTCTTTAATTTTGGCTTTTTAAGTTTTTTTTTTAGGCTTATTTAACATTTTAGTCCCTGAACTTAGGTGCTCTTTTCGAATTGGTCCTTAAATTTTTTTTTGGATGTTTTAGGTCCCTGAACTTTGTTTAATTTTTGGAAATAGTCATTTTGTCGCTTAAGTAGTGATATGATTGAGAATATGTCACGTCACCTTTGCCAAATCGATAGGTAACGTCCTAGATGATGATACATGAATTTTCAAAATTAAAAAAATTCAAATTTATTAAAAATAATTAAAAATTGTAATTTTTTTTAAGAAAATCAAATCTTTTAATAAATTTTAAAATAAATTATTTTTTTAATAAAAAAATAATGATGTGTCTCGTGGCTCTACATAACATGTCACTCGTCGATACTGTGAGAGTTAAGTGATATATCGTCGACTATATCATCACTTAAGTGACAAAAGGATCATTTCCAAAAATTAAATAAAGTTCAGGTAAAGCAACGAAAAAAAGTTTAAGAACCAATTTCAAAGGAGCACCAAAGTTCAGGGACTAAAATGTTAAATAAGCCTATTTTTTTATTCATTCTATATCTTTTATCATTTTACAATGTATAAACATATTTTCTTTTCCAATTTTAATCCTTTGTTCAATCATTTCTATTGTTCCTCCTTAATTCTACTTTTATCCTCTCTCTTATCGAAATTACTGTATATTAATTAATGGACATACTTTCTAATAAAAATTAAATATTACTACAATTTTCAACAAAGATTAAATAGAAACATTTTAGAAAAACATATATAAAACTTACAATAATCAACATTTTTTTAATAATGTGTCCAAGCCTAAAAAGACAAAAGTTAAGGAATAAAGGAGTACAATATAAGAAAAAAAAAAGTAAAATTACATTTAATAAGGAAGTTGGTTATTTATAAAAAAAAGAAAGTTGGTTGATTGTATTTGATTTTATCAAATTTATATAAAAAAAGAGAAAATAGATGGTGCATTGACAGTGTAAAGGTTTTTTACACTATTAATGCACCCTCCACCATTCATGTGTTTATGGTTGTTGACTTTCAAATAAAAGTAATACAAATAAATGGAGGATGATAGACTAACAGTGTAAAAAACGTTCGTCAATGTACACTCATTAATCTAAAAAAACAGAGTATTTTAGGAGAGTAACATAACATTGGAAAAAAAAATTAAATAAGATAATCATTTTTAAAGATATTTAAAAAAATAATACTGGGAACGAAACAAAATTTAAACAAAATAGTTAACTTTTTCTTATTTTTTAAATAAAGATAACTATGTTTTATTATAGGCTTAATTATGGTTTTAGTCCTTATAAGTTGACCTCGTTTTGAATTTAGTCCTTAAATCTTTTTTTGACCTTGAACGGTCCTTAAATCTTTTTAAATTTTGTTTTTAGTCCTTAAATATTTTTTTGACCTTGAATGGTCCTTAAATCTTTTTAAATTTTGTTTTTAGTCCTTCTGTTTGTCTTCTTCCGTTATCTGCTGACATGGTAAACGGTGTGTCATGTCAGCCCTTACATTGACTGTCAACGATGCATCTGATGTGAGCTCCTACTCATGTGAGAAGGAACCGAGCAGGAACCAATCATTAACCGATCATGAACCGAGCATGACTTGCCAAACCAAGGGGAGATATCGACCGAGCACGAACCGAGCACGATGAACTGAGCACGAACCAAGCTATGCCGTTACCAATTGCATCGTACTCGGTCGATATCTCATGCACGGTTAATGCTCGGCTCATGCTCGGTTCCTGCTCACATGAGTGAGAGGTCCACATCAGATGCATCGTTGGCAATCAATATAAGGGCTGACATGACACACCGTTTGCCATGTCAGCAGATGACGGAAGAAGACAAACAGAAGGACTAAAAACAAAATTTAAAAAGATTTAAGGACCATTCAAGATCAAAAAAAGATTTAAGGACTAAATTCAAAACGAGGTCAACTTACATGGGCCAAAACCATAAATAAGCCTTTATTATATATTGTAAAAGGGATGGAGTATCCTTTAAGGAGGTATGTTCATTTCATTACCTTCATACTGAGGTTCAAACAATATTTTCAGCATATGAACCATGCCAACATGGGGTGCCAACTTAAGCCATCCAAGATGAACTTAATATTGGTGAAAAGTGAAGATTGAACCGATCATACCGTTCGTCCCTTCCCTTATAAGTTACACAACCCAAAAGAAAAAAAAAAAGGAGATAATATTTATACATCCTTCTCTATATCAGAATCAGGACTATTAACCATAAACTAAGTTATCATTTCTACACAATACCTCAGTCCTCAAACTACAAACTTTGGCTTCTTCTTGTTGTTTGAACTCTGAACTCTGAATGCAAATTGGTTTCAGAAAATCACATTCATCGACCAACCTGCATAATGATATCAGAGAACTCAATGCCAGGTGTCAAATCAGAATTTCCCTGCAAACCAGTATTATCATTAATCTTATGTATATTTCCATCTTGGGCAATGCCAGCATTTTTCTCAAGTTGCATTGCCAGAACAAGGTTCTGTAACACATCACCAATGGATGGCCTCTCCACCCCTCTCTCAGCCAAACATTTCATTGCAACTCCTACATATACCTCAAAGCATTCCTTAACTATGTTTCCTTCTAAGTACGGGTCCACTATTTTCTCTTTGTTTCCTTTCTCAAAGCAAACCATTGCCCATTCAGCTAAGTTTACGTTCTCGTCATCTTCGCCAGGGCTCACGGCAGGCCTCCCGCTTAGCACCTCCAATAACACCACTCCAAGTGAGTATAAATCTGATTTCTCAGTCAACTTGTGGCATTGATAGTACTCCGGATCAAGGTAACCAATGCTGCCCTTCACATTTGTTGTGCTTAAGGAAGGGTAGCTTGCCTTTGACAACCCAAAATCTGAAATCTTGGCCACTAAGTTACTGTCTAAGAGTATGTTGGTTGTCTTGATGTCACGATGAATGATCTTGTGCCGTGTGCCGGTGTGTAAGTAGTGCAAACCCCTTGTAACTCCAACACATATCTCGAGTCGTTGAATCCACGACAAAGGGGGATTCTGTTGATCCCTGGGTCTAGAATGAAGAAGGTCATAGAGAGATCCATTGGCCATAAAGTCGTAGACCAGTATCATCTCCCCATCTTCATTGCAACAGCCCAAAAGTGAGACTAGGTTGTTATGCCTGAGCTGAGAGAGCAAATGGATCTCTGTCTCATATTCTAAAACACCTTGTTCTGACATTGGATCGGCACGTTTTATGGCTACAAAACTAGACCCACCGTCCAAGCTACCCTTGTAAACACGGCCAAATCCACCTGCGCCAATAAGTAGAGCTTCATCGAAGTTATTTGTTGCCACTTTAATCTCCATCATTGAAAAATGGCGGAAAAATGATGACTTCTTTGCATCCTCGATTCGATTCGTAGTCGAGAATATGAGACTGAACCATGACATAATCCTCTTTGGCCTAATCACCTTCAATCTGTATAGAACTAAGCATAGGAGAATTAGTAGTACCACTACACCAAGTCCACATCCAATGAGGATGTATGGTAGTTTCTTTGGCTTTTTGATTGGTACACCGTTAGGAACCTTCACTGCTGATCCAGAGTTATTCTTGAAAGGGTTAGGCCCTGCAAGATTCTTATCATAACTGCTCAGCTTAAAAATCTCCACACCGTTCAAGATAGTAGCAAAGAACTGAGGTTTGGTTTCTGGGTTGGGGATTAGATCTAGCCACAGATCCTGTTTTGCTTCGCTTGATCCAAGAACCATCACGACATAGTCGTGGTATACAGGAATGCCGCGACCACCACCGAGGGCAATTGGATCAAATTGTTTTTCAGCTGTTTGATTATTTAAAAATATAGTGAAAACTAGCTGATTGATCTTAGTTACATCTTCAAGAGTATCACAAAAATGAAGCCTAACTAGATAATGGAAACCAGAATCAACAGGAAAGAACCATGTTTGATTCATATTTAAAATGATACGGGGATTATTCTCAAAAGGTGGTGATGCACGGCTTGTGTGATACACGCTTTCTGGTGCAGTATAAGCTGGAACACTCGGTGTATACAAGATAGGAAGGGTCATATTAAAAGGTTCAACACCTATAGCACCAAATATGTAAGCGTCATCGGTGTCCCAAGTGCGAAACATCCCGGTATCATATTTGGGTGGAATTTGATAACCTCCTACATTTAATCTGTACATGGTTTCCAAAGCAGAATCATTATCATAGTATACTAATGTGTTATAACCAACTAAAGGTAGAGGGGCATCATCACCGCGAACGTATAAATGAAGAGGCATCGAAACAACTTCGATCCCATTCACAAATGCATAGGCATCAGAAGCATTCGATGTTGGGGCGAAAGTAAGTTCTAAAGTACTTCCACTTACATGAACAATGAATTCTTTCATCAAATATGCTAAGTTAAAGTAGTCAGCAGTGAGGGAAACACTGAAGTTATGCAGGAGAGTGAAGTTACCAGAACTGACTGATAAGAAAGCTTTAGAGACATCGAGACCCAAGTAGGAAGCCGGGAAGAAATGGAGCCGGATGAATTTCGGACCTGTTGTTATGTCGAATCTATAGGTGAACTGAGACCGAAAGATTCGAGCAGTCATGTAGGGAACTTGAGGAATAGAATCAAGAGTGGTTGAGGCTTTGGCTATCAGGGAGTTGATATCTGCATTAGAGGGCATGTATGGTGAAGCAATGTCACCAATCCACTTTCTGCCATCATATTGAACAAACTCTGATGTGTTTGAGCCACAGTTGAGAACTATGTTCTCTGAGGGAAAATAGCTGGTTGTGTTATCAGCAAGAGCAGTTAGTTGTAGGTGCAAGGATTGGAAGTAAAGGATAACAACTATGTACGTAGAATAAGTGACATAATTCATACTTCTCCGTGTCATTCTTGTATTGTGAAGATAGATAGATAGCTGATAAGGGGAAAAAAAACTGGCTAGGTGTAAAGCTTGTTGAACTTGGGGCCCTATGTTAATTGTCCTAATACAGATTATACAGTAGTAGTTTGAATTTTGAAGAAAAGTTGCTTCTACTCTCGTCGGCATTTTGTCTTGGCCTTTGATATACTCCCTCCTTAGCTTCGTTGATTTATTTTAAACAAAACACATCATTTAAGAAATCTAATTATTACTTAGATTTCCAATACATTAATTATGTTTTTCCCCACTATACTCTTTCTTCTTTTATAATTATTAATTTTTTTCCACTACTTACATAAACCAAGATATATTAAACATGGACAAACATGAAAAACAACATTTATTACACTATTGTAATCTTCAATATGACAAATAAAAAGAAACAAAAAATTTCTTAAAAAAACGACAAATAATAAGAAACAGAAGGAATATTTGTTAGTTTTCAATGGACACAATATTTTTATATGGACACAATATTTTTATAATAATTTCAATTTTCAACCACCCAATAATGACTCCTTAGAATCTTCATGTAAAATGTGTACCTTCCATCTTCATAGAAAATGGGTCTTAAATCATAATAATACTCTACTAATATTTAATATGAAGCAGGTGCTGGACAAAGACTTGGATAAGGCATATATGGTTGTCATATACCATTAGAAATACAGCCATCAGAAAGCTGTTCATGGCTGTTAAGTCCAATGTCTCCAATTCAATCTAAAATATATTGTATATTTTTAGTCAACAAAATGAATTAGTCAACCAAATTACGATAAAGGATTTATTTCCTAATGTTGCAGGAAATCTTGACCAAGAGATACTGAAGTGTTTTGATTTTGGTCTCTGCAAGTTTTTTTGATATTGACCCATCATTAATTGTTTCGAAAATTTGAATGTTCATGCTGTTAGGAAAAATGTGTTAACTACTGATGTGAGCATCTCAGCGCATACACGTGTGTAAGTAAAACCAAATTTTCAAAACAATTAAGAATGAGTGAAAGTCAAAAAAAATTCTAAAGACTAAAATCAAAACACCTCAAACTTTCGGCATTAAAAGACATAAATAAGGGGAAAAAAAAACATTAAGTTAAGTAACATGCACATGCTTTTCCTCTTCTATCGTGCTCTAGACAAGAGACATTGGCACATTCAACATTTTAGCACATTGACACATGGCCCTTTCTTGGTTTAATGGGAAAGAACTGCCCGGATCTCCGATCGTGACGGTAAGTTATGTGCGCTAAAAGTATTTTTGTTTGCCAACAACCTTATAAACAGGGAGAAAATAAAAGTGTTAAGAGACCTTATAATTAGGGACAAAGGGAGTAATTTAAAAGTTAGTTGAGTGCATTTAATTTTCTTAAAATGATAAAAAAAAAATAGACCACTTTAGAAAATATGCATTGAGAATGAAACAAATTATACAACCACTTTATTCAATTATTTTAAGAATGATTGTGTTGGAAATAGAAAGTTGGTTAAATTTTGCTTATATTCAAGACAATGTTTTTAGTTATTTATAATTGAGAGTAAAGGAGTAATTGCAATCGTCTTATGAACCAACCCTCCCTTACGTTTCACTCACAACAAATTGAAGTTGGAGAAATTTATTTCTCGCATGAAGTTATTTTTGCCGACTTCATGTCCTAGAATCCTTGTATAACCCAAGTTACCATATTAATCATTAGAGGTATGGAAAAGCAAAGAAGATTTAGCTAGACCTTACTAGTAGCAAACATGTCATATCATCACATTGAGTAATGAACATTTCCATGGGGGAGTTAGATTAAACAATATTCAACCCACAAGCACAGTTATTTCATTTAAGAGTTGATTTTCATCAGATAAACTATCAGACACAATCATTCCCTTTACTTCAGTTTCAGCATAAACATTTAGTTCTTGTTCATCTAACTCTCCTGCATAGTTAAGATCTTCTCCAAATTACTCAGCACCTCACCCATTGTTGGCCTTTCTGCACTCTTATTAGCCAGGCACTGGATGCCAATATCCACAAATGCAGTCAGACATTCTAACCTGATCTTTCCTTCAAGATTTGGGTCAACTAATTTATCAATGGTTCCTGACTGGTGGCAATGCAATGCCCACTGAGCCAAGCCAACTTTCTCACTTTCCTCTTCCACTGCCAAAGGATTCACAGCTGGTCTTCCACATAACACTTCAAACAGCACCACTCCAAATGAATAGACATCTGATTTTTCAGTCAGTTTTCTTCGCTTGTAGTACTCGGGATCTAAATATCCGAAAGTACCTTTAACCTCAGTGCTAACATGGGTTTGGTAGATTGAGGGAACTATTCTAGATAACCCAAAATCTGCAACCTTTGGTACCAAGTTGTGATCCAATAATATGTTGGCCGACTTGATATCGCGGTGAATGACCGGGTTCCTTGTGCCTGTATGAAGGTAATGTAGTCCTCGAGCTGCACCAACGCAAATCTTCACTCTTTGATTCCAAGCCAGTGGCTGATTTTGCTTGTTGTACAAGTGATCGCGAAGAGAGCCTTGAGCCATGTATTCATAGACAAGCATCAATTCATTGTCCTCTTGGCAGTAGCCCAGCAATGACACTAGATTCATGTGACAGAATGAGAAAAAGTTGATCTCATTTTGGAACTCCTTGAATCCTTGGCGAGAATTAGGATTGCAGCGCTTTATCGCCACAGGAGTGAATTCATCCACTCCATCATGGATGAACCCTTTGTACACCTTTCCGAAGCCTCCTTCCCCAATCACAAGAGCTTCACTGAAGTCGCTGGTGGCTATGCTGATCTCTGCTAATGTGAACTGTTTGCAGTGACTTGAGGCCACTTTTACTTGCATAATTATCTGAGAATTTCGCCACTTTTGTTTCTTCAAGGCTCTGTGGATAACAATTAAAATTGTAATGAAAAGTAACAAAACAGCACCTAAAGTACCAGCAAGAGCAACGACGAATGGGATTCTCTTCTTCGTCCGTTCCTTTTTCAGCTCGAATCTTGCTGCGAGATTATGATTGCTGTCACTTAACTTGATGATCTCAATGCCATTCAATATGGCATCAGCATACTTAGGTTTTGACTCCATGTTAGGGTGAAGTGCAATCCACATATCTTGCCTTCTCTCATTTTGCATAGGAACCATAACAACATAGTCTTTGTGCAAAGCAGCAAATGGTGCATCGGCCAAAGCAACTACATCCATGCTCTCCTCTGCTGTTTGATTGTTGATATACACCTTGAACACCCTTTGATTGTTCTTAGTTACCTCCATGGAGATCTCGCAAAAATGAAGCCTAACAAGGTATTTGAATCCGGAATCAACAGAGAATGACCATGTTAAATTGTTTATCATGTTAGTGTCTTCATTGCTTCCCATCGTCCTAGCGGTCAAATATAATTCTTCTGGTGCTGAAAAATCGAAATCATATGAGCCGGAAGTGTTGTAATTAACGACAGTGCCACGGTTATTATTATTAAGAACACTTCCAATTTGAGAACTTGATATGTATCTGAAATCTTCAAGCCATGTCCCAAATGCATTTTCGACATTATCAGTTGTTCTATCAGTGCCAACATTAACTCTGTAAAGTGTCTCAAGAGCATACTTATCATTAATAATGAAGTGTTCCTGGTTTCCTAGATAAGGAATATGAACCTTGGAACCTCCAAAGTACATACTACTGGGCACTGCGAAGATCTCAATGCCATTTACAAAGGCAAAAGCATTTGAAATAAGAGGAGATGGGATGATAGTAATGTTTAATTTTTCTTCCCTGATATTAACTAAGAAGTCCTTAGTGAAATAGTCTAAGTTGAGATCTTGTGCAGCAACAGAAGGATTAAAATTACTTACAAGAGTGTAAGGACCAGTTTTGACAGAAAAATAGGCCTTGGAGGGATTCTCACTCTGAACCAAATATGAAGTAGAGATGAAGTAAAAACGAATGAATTTGAGGCCAGGGGAGATGGGAAAAGAGTAGGTGAATGGAAAACTAATAATTCTTGCTGTTGAGTATGGGATATTTGGAACTTTTCTAGAGTTAGCTTTTGAGATCAAGAGTGTTGAAGAACTTTTGGCATATGTTGGAGGCAAGAAACTAGAGCCAATATCTCCAATCCAATTTACTCCATTGAATGATGATTGTCCTGAAGAACCACAATTGAGGAGGATTTTTTTATCTGAAGTGACATTAACTGAACCACAAGGGAGTAAATGAATGAAGAAGAATAGGTGCACTGCAAAGCTAATAATATAGTAGTACTTGTATGACTCTATTTTGTGTGTTATCTTCATGGAGCTTGACTTGCAAAAGTGGTTATACTAAACAGGAAAGTGGAGGGAAGATTTAGTTCAGTTATGGAATCATTACATGTTATCTTTATAGCAAAGATGCAAAGGCTTTCAAATTGTGTGGTCTCACTTGTTTTATTGATTTGTTTTTTAATGACTTTTTGACTTTTTCTATTGAAGCTTCTAATGACCTACGTATAGTAGTATCTTGCAGCTGGAGACAGCCAGTCTTGAAGAATGAAAATTCTTACTCCCCTTTGACCTTTGAGGTATTTATAAAAACTCTACATATCATAACTAATTCATTTTCCAAACTTTCTTGCTATGTATCACTTGGAAATCATTAATTTATGTCACATGTCACCTTAAGTGACACAGCGATTTGTAAGCTGGAATAATAGAAAATACGTTTCTCATCCAATATAGCATGAATTTATGGAAGTTACTAGTACTACTAGTATTTTTTATGGCCCACCTTTTTTAAAACTCAACGAATTAGATGGTGATGAATTTCAACTTTTAGTGGGGTATGAATTGTATTACTCTAGCTGGCCCTTTCTAGCCTTCTCTAGCCCTTGAATAATCTATATTTTCATGTTTAGGCTGTACCACACGGAGAGCATAATTTAAAGGACCTTTTTGCTTTTTAATTTATAATTTTTGTGCATTTAGTCTCACTCTTACCTTTGCATTATTTTTGTTGCTTTCGTTTGTTGAAAAATTAAAGGATTTTTTTAACATTAATTTTAAGAGTTGATAATAAGAAATTAAATAAAGTAGTTTTATATTTGAAAATAAGAATATTTAGTAATTTGAGAATAATGAACTTAATTTTTTTTAAATTACTATTAATTGACCTCTTAGCAATGAGATTAAAAAATAACAATAAAAAATCAGCTAAACAAAAAAAATAACAATAAAAAAAGGCTTAATTATGACAGAAGTCCCTGAAGTTTGGGGTACTTTTGCCGGATACTCTTATTCTTATTTCTTCAATGTCTGACTCCCCGAAATTACTTCTGGGCTTGTCATATACCCCTACTATCAATTCTGACCAATTTTGCTAACACGTAACATTGGAATCCTGGTCAGACACACGAGGTTGGTCATGTAGTGTCACGTGATGTCACATGGACGAAGACGATATCTCTCTTCAATCCTTTCTTTTCTTTTTTTATTTAACAAAAAAATATAAAAATATTAAGTTTTTTAGTTTTTTAATTTAAAGAAAAAAAATCTTCGCCCACGAGGCACCACGTGTCTAACCTCCTGCGTCTGACCAGGATTCCGATATTACATGTTAGCAAAATTGGCCAGAATTGGTAGTAGAGGTATATGACAAACCCAGAAGTAACTTCGGGGAGTCAGACATTGGAAAAATAAGAATAAGAGTATCTGACAAAAGTACCCAAAACTTCAGGAACTTGTGACATAATTAAGCCTAAAAAAAACCTTAAGATGTGTCTACTCTGAGTACATGGTTCTGTAATTACCCCGCTAAGACGCTAAGTAGTGAGTAAAATCAAATGTTCATGTAATCATTCATGATACCCCTTTAATTGAGTAACATAGCCATTCATGAGAGTTGTCTATTTTAATGATTTTATTATATGATTTGAAACCTTATCTAGTTGTACATGTAATTCATGAGACCCCTTTAATAGTTTTCATCTTCCCTCACTACAGAGTAGTGTTCAATGAAGACTACAATTTTGCTAAATACCAGCTCCTCACAGTAAATTGAACTAATCACACTTATACACTTGATTAGTTGTCTGAAAACATTACACTTATAGCTTGATGTACTTTCTAAATATAGAGCTAATCCAGTAATTTCATATCATAATTTCAACTTTCAGACGCTTAAGGCAAATAAGACTCTATAGACTATAGCTACAGGATGACAAGTTTAGTGAAAGAACATCTGAAGTTTCAAGCACTTAAAAAATTTGTGTACCTAACATTCATATGGAAGCAGACAATTCCCCATTCTTAACAGAGGAACAAGATACTCAGTAAAGTTACATAGGTAACTTCTTATAACAAACCTTAACTGGGTGACCAAGTTCACTTCAATATGTGCACTGCTTTCCATAGCTTGACCTATCATAGAGGCAACTAGTGACAATAGAAAAGCACAAAGTATGGGACAACAGATTTTGTCCCGAACAAATGACAAGTTTCTGCATTATCAAAGTTCCAGGTAAAGGAATTTTGCCATTGATCAATATTTCTAACTAACCAATTCAATACAATGAAAGTATGTTAAAACAACCCCTCAAAAACTGACATTTTATAAGATAACATCTTTTCACGTTCTTGGCCATTACCCAAATTGTCCTGCTATAAAATTTGGTAAAAGAGAGGCCAGACTAATAGAATCAAATTAAAATGTAAATAGTATAAGCAAAGGCACTTCAATTAAAACACCATCAAGGCATCAACCAACAAAATCCATTCAGTTGTTAGTATTCAGTGATTTGAAGTCAAAGAAAGCTTGTGCTTCATGCGAGAGATGAGCTTGAACTTCTCCTCGGCCTCAACCTGTTCACGAATGTCAGTTTTTGATGCGCGATCTGGATGAAACTTAAGCAAGGCCCTTTTATAGGCTGAGTGCACCTGAAATCACCATCAATGCAAGAAAACCCATTATAAAGAAGGATTAAAAAATTTAACACAACAGGGATAAGAGATATGTGATGTTAAATAATGTAAAATAGAACCAAGGAATCAAAGTGATTGTACTAAAACATTAAAACAACATGCAGATTGTAAACTAAAAAGTGAGGCAGATTGATGGACTATTGATCAACAATTGATAAACACAACTTGCCTCATTGGCTGAAGGCATAGAGCCAGCTCTGGCTCCTCCAACTTGTATTCCTAGGCGACGGAGCAGTGATGCCATGTCGCTGCATTGCATCTCCAATTTATTAAGGCCACTCTGTACTTCAACCCGCATTTGCTCTTTCATGTTGATGAATTCTTCATTCTGAATTAAGTATTATATGCCGGATTAACACAGAATCAGTTAATGCATACAGTTAATTTAAAAATTATGTTCATGCTATGTATGAAAACACTCAAACAGATATTCAAATACTTAAACAAGATAACAGGAAATGAAGATTCTAAAATGGTAAGACATGAAAGATGATAAGGATAATAAGAAACACCTTTAGTATAAAGTTAAAAATTAAAGACATAATATCAACCTTCTTTTGTGTCTCTCTCACTTCTTCAATGCGTTTTTTTTGCCTTGTTTGCATGTCCAATAAGTTTTGAGCTTCAGCCTTTTTTCTTTTGCGCAATCTCCGTGCCTCCCTTGCCTGGAAAGGCACAAGTATGTTTAATAAGAGCCTCCCTATGCAAGCATATACTCCCTCCTGTTTTTATTATAAGGACCCTTTTTATGCGAGAGAAATGGGGCTTATAATAAGGACCGGAGGGAGTATTACACATGGCTTAAAACTCACATTTTATTTTCCATGCATCAATTCATATCCTATACTTCATATGCTGAGAGTTCTCACATATCAATGACTTTATGTTTCTGAGCCAATGAATGAGGCTAGCATACTTTTTCTTTTCATTCCAATGCAATTTTTTTCCTAAGTGTATATGCTAACTCTAAGCACACATTCTCTAAACATAGAATTGGAGATGTTTTAAGTATCATTTTAAGGAATTTATTTAACAAATAAAATAAATTATAAAAGTAAGAGTGATCATATATAAGCCTATGAAATAAGCTTAGAGATGATCTTACACCACAAGATAGTCTTCTTAACCAATCAATAGTCGTGTCACTTTTTTTTTAATGGTGTAAGTTGATTTATAAATTAATTTTGTAGGTTTATATATTATTTTTATAAAATGAAACATATGGTTTTTGGATCTTTATAAAAAGTGCTCTTAAGATTCTTAGAAATAGAAAAGAAAAAAAATCTTAGGTGTCTTGGAAATTCGAAAAGGTACATTTTGCAATTGTTTTCATTGTATTTTACTTCTTAACATGTACATTGAGCACTAGTTAGCATTTGTCGGTTGAAAAGAAACAAAGACAGTGGTATAAATTTTTGGCTTAATTATGTCACAAGTCCCTGAAGTTTGAGGTACTTTTGTCAAATACTCTTATTCTTTTTTTCGATGTCTGACTCCCCGAAGTTACTTCTGGGTTTGTCATATACCCCTAATCCTGGTTAGACACAAGAGGTTTGTCATGTGGTACCGCGTGATGTAACATGGGCGAAAACGACCTATTTCCTCGATCATTTTTTTTCTTTTTTTTATTTAACTAAAAATATAAAAATATTAAGTTTTTTAGGTTTTTAATTTAAATAAAAAAAGATCTTCGCCCACGGGGCACTACGTGTCTAACCTCCTGCGTCTTACTAGGATTTCTGACAAACCCAGAAGTAATTTCGGGGAGTCAAACATTGAAAAAAAATAAGAATAAGGGTATTTGGCAAAAGTACCCCCAAACGACCTGTGACATAATTATAAGCAAAAGAATATTATTCCCACAAAAGGGATCTACTAAGTATTGTTGTAGACATGAACCTCACCTCATCTTCTATGAAGGTTTTAAACACAATCATGTGCTTAATACATACCCAAACCTATGGTATCAATACAAATGAGTCTAGTTGACGAAAAAGTGAAGTATAAGTTACAACAACATTGAATTTGTTTCAAAATATCTCTATGTTTTTATTCTCAAAAATCATCAATGCATCATACCATTCATTATGCGTTTATGATCGTTGACTTTTAAATAAAAGTAATACAAATGAAGGGTGGATGATCTAAACGTTACACCGTTAATGCATATCCATTAATCTCTTTTTTTTTTTAAACCTATTCAAATAAATTTTTTAACAGATTATTCCTATTTTTGATATGCTCAACGGAATAATATGGAATATACAATGCATATGCAGTACAGAAATACCATGGTATACGAGTATATCATCACCTGAATTTGCAATTGTTGCTGCCTGGACTCCCATTCCTCTTCCACCACTCGTTTATATTCATCAGTCTCCTTATGACTCTCTCTTTCATTAATTATATCTCTCTGATTTGAAGCATTATTAAAACCATCATTAGTACTATTTTCAAACATTACATTGTCACCTTTACTACTCCTCCATGCAGATCCATTGTTGTTGTTGTTGGTGTTGTCATCTTGTCTTTCATATGCTTCTTCTTGGCCCAATTCTGTCTCGGACCTTGAAGCACTGCCAGCAACACTTGCACTACCAGTAACACTGCGGCTACAGAAATCACAGAAACCATAGTATTTATACTTGCTGCATAGAGAAAACTCTTTGCTTTTTGCCCTTTCTCCATTCTCAGAATCATTTCTTCGTTGCAAAGATTCCGTTCCCTCCATGGAGTCAGGAGTACAAGTATTAAACTCCTTACCTATAAGTCTTCATTAGTAAAAGGCGAAAGAATAAGTCTTCAAATAACCCCACTAACTATAAAAATTTTAGATTTTCATATACCCCACTAACTCGAGAAATTTTAGATAATTATTAAATGTCCCCATTAATTTCTCCCACTCTCTCCTCTAATGTAGCAACTCAAAAACTGTTACCATTATCACATTGCATTTACATTTACAGTATCATTTTAGGTGAAATTTAATAATTTATAATTAATAAAAATACTCGTTTAATAGAGATAATTTAGAAAAAATAAATAAATATCTATAAAAACAATATAAAAAATTTACAAATAAAAGAAAAAAAATTTTTCCAAAAATGTTACTCTATTCGATCATATTTATAATACGCTTTTAAAGTTTTTATTTTTGTTCTATTTATAAGAATTGTCAATAACATTTAATTATTATTTTTTTGACAAATACTCTTATTAACTTAATACTTTTTAAAAATTCAATAATAATTATAATAATTGTTTTGAAAAAAAATATTAAATTTTCACATTTTTAATATTATTAACAAATTGAAACAATTTTCTTGATGAAAGTAAATAAAAAACTTTAAAAGAATATTGTAAAGAGGACCGGAACAAGCGTACATGGAGGGAGTATTTCGAAATCCGATTAAAAATTCGGCTAAGCTACTCGCGATTTGAAACTGATTTGACAATGATTTGACAATGATAACGTTGTATAAATAGATATGGTATTGGTAGGTTATTCTTTTAAAAATTGAGGGAAGAGTATAATATTGTAAATTTAAAAGATTAAACTGTCACTTTTTGATCCCTGAATTTACACAACACTTTCACTCTGGTTCCTGAAATTAACAAAATTGTTTTTAGGTCCTTGACTTTGTAAAAAGTCATTCATTTTAGTCCCTCAAATTAACGAAATTGCTTTTAGGTCCCTGACTTTGTAAAAAGTCATTCACTTTAGTCCCTGAAATTAACAAAATTGCTAATAGGTCCCTAATTTTGTAAAAAGTCATTCGCTTTAGTCCCTGCCCCTAACCTCCATTAACGTACGTTAACAGAATGATGATGTGACTGTTTGAGGGCATTAAACCACATCGTTTTTGCACAAGAGACAGATGTTGCTTCTAATCCTAATGTAGTTGCTAATGATGTTGCTGCATCTGCAGCTACTAATGTTGTTGCTCCTCATTCGGATGCGATAGATATGTCACAAACACAGCCATCACAAGATTTCTCCCAACCAGAACCTCCAAATGAAGTGGCTGCATCATCTAGTGTTAGGGCCAAACTACCTATCAGGCCAAGATCAGTTGCACCGATCCCAAGATCAGCTGCACCAGTCCCATCTAATACAGAGGTATCGTCAATGGTGTTTATGCCCACGCATGGTTTTAAAAAACCTAAAAACTCCTCTAGACCATCTTCACCATCAGCTTTAGGATTTAAAAGATGAAGAAACTAGTTTTTGGTTGTGTTTTACCCACATTTTGGCCTCTTGTGCAAAAATGATGTGGTTTAATGCCCCAAATAGCCACATCATCATTCTGTTAACGTACGTTGATGGGGGTTAGGGGCAGGGACTAAAGTGAATGACTTTTTACAAAATCAGAGACCTAAAAACAAATTTTTGTTAATTTCAAGGACTAAAGTGAATGACTTTTTACAAAGTCAGGGACCTAAAAGCAATTTTGTTAATTTCAGGGATTAAAGTGAATGACTTTTCACAAAGTCAGGGACCTAAAAGCAATTTTGTTAATTTCAAGGACTAAAGTGAAAGTGCTGTGTAAATTCAGGGACTAAAGTGACAGTTTAGTCAAATTTAAAATTAGTTGATAAATATAAATAAAAAATACTTCTTTTGTTCCACGGTTAAAAAATTCAAAAATAAAAAAAATAAGGAGATGTGCATTTAATAGTTTGTCTAACACATCAACTAATTATCAACTAACTAATTTAATGCATTTTTTTTACCGAAAAAAAATTAATGTATTTTGCATAGATCAACCAATCACAATTCAAAATTTACAATTTCTAAACTTTTCATTAATTATTTTAACTATAGTTTGGGACAAAAATTTTGGTCATTTTTCACCACCTTTGTGAGACAGAAGGAGTACACAAATAAACCATATTTATATTTATATTTATATAGGATAAACTGACTTCAAACGAGAACTTGATACTCAAAATCTATTAAGATATAAAAATAAAATATTACTTTTTGTAAGTAAAATATTAAAGTGCTATACATATATCGATACATACATATATATATATATATACATATAGAGGAGGATCGGTTTACACCAGTGTAATTTGAGTTAAGTTACACTTCATTTCAATCGTTAATTCTACTTTCATCTAATGTTCTAAAATGTAAAATTTATTGCTCTTCTATTTTTTTCTCATTTTCATTTAATTATTATTTTATTTTCTTTCTCTCTCACTATTATCTTTTTTTAATCATTTTTAAAATAAATCTTTTGCATTTGAAAAATGATCTTTCGTTTTTTATCACTTAAAAAAACATCTTTTGCATTTGAAAAATAATCTTTGAAAATTGAATTTGAAAAATAATATAAGACCAGTTGAGAAAACTGCATCATCTACAAGTGTACTACTTCACCGTTAAGAACCTTCTTACAACATCTCTGGAAAAAAAAATTGCAACACGAAGACAGCACGGAGAGAACAAGTTTTCAACCAATGTTTACTAATTATTGAATAAGTTATTAAGATCATTTTTCAAATTCAATTTATTACATTATTTGGGTCAATCTTTTTCATTTGAAAAAAAAATTACTACCACTGCCATTTGGATAATAAAAAAAAAAGACAAATTTTAAGTACTCTGAGTCATGGTTTTACTTTATTTTTATATCTTTCTCTAATGGTTTTATTTATTCATGTTCACATATATAACATTCACTGAAACATTATCATAGAATTTTATTTTTTTTAATTAGACTATAATTGGTAGGTGCCCACTAACTAATTACAGGGTCTATGTTAAAAAAATTGGTTGCACTTTTGAGATTTTATGATCTAATGCACGAATGATACTGTGAGTGAGTGTGAGGAAGAGAGATAGTGAAGGAGTGGAGAGAATTTAAAAGAAAGAAAATTAAATTAAAAAGATATAGAATAAAAAAATTGATAAAGAGAAAGTTTTTTTAAAAAAAGAGAAAAATTAGGAAAGACAAAATATTTGACCTAAATCATTGGATCAATGTAAAATTGATGGTTAACATTGAGTGTAACTTAACTCAAATTATACTGGTGTAAACCAATCCCTCATCGTGTGTATATGTATATGTATATATATATATATGTGTGTGTGTGGGTGTGTATGAAAGTACATACTGTCTTTATTATAAAAAAAATTAATCGAAAACATAATTTTTAAGAAAGTTAGTTGGGTGTATTTTATTTTTCTAAATTCATAAAACAAAATAGCTACTTTAGGAAAGTTATATTGGGAATAAAAAAAATTAAATAAAATCACTATTTTTTAAAAATATTTTAGGAATAATTATATTGAAAATAAAAAGTTAGTTAACTTTTACTTATACTCTCTCCGGTCCTATTTATACTAACTTTTACTTATATTGTATTTAACATCAAGATAAGTATGTGTTATTTTTCTTATACTCTGTTCCTATTTAACTGTCTTTTTTTTGGAGAAGTTTTTTGTTTCTTTTTATTTGTCCTTTTGTGATTTTAATAGTATAATAAATGTTGTTTTTGATGTTTACCCTTATTTAATATGGTATATGTTTTTCTGGAGAAAAAAATAATGATTACATAGATAAAGGATATAGTAGGAAAAAACATAATTAATGTATTGAAAATTTACATAATGATTACATTTCTTAAAATATGTGTTTTGTTTGAAATAGGAGAAATAAACAAGAACAGAAGTAGTATTATAAATCAAAGCAAGTATCTACCCTCCGTCCCTAAATATAAAGCTTCTTTGTAGGATTTCACGTCCATTATGCAAGTGGAATAATTTAGTTAATTGTATTGGAAATGTAAACTTTTGATATGTAATTTCAAAATTACCCCTACTAATATTATTGAGAATCTAAAAAGTGTTAAATAAATAGGGGTGTTTGTGAAAAAAAAAATTAATAGTCATTGAAAATTTGTATGTGGCTTTAAATAAGGACAAAATAAAAATATCAAGATGACTTTATATTTAAGAACAAAGGGAGTATACTTCATGACAACACTGATTGAAACTGTTTTTTCTTTAAAATTTTTTTATTTCTTTTTATTTATCACTTTGAGGATTTCAAGAATATAGTAATAAATGTTGTTTTTCATAGAATTTTTTTTTATTTATAATTTCAAAGATTTTATGAATATAACAAATACTTCCTCCGTCCCTAATTATAATGTCCTCTTAATACTTTTATTTTATCCCTATTTATAAGGTCATTTACCAATTTTCAATGAGCATTAATTATTTTTTTCCACAAACACCCCTATTTATTTAACACTTTTTAGATTCCCAATAATATTAATAAAGGTAATTTTGAAAATACATATCAAAAGTTCACATTTCCAATACAATTAACTAAATTATTTCACTTTCTTAATGGACGTGAAATCTCCCAAGAAGGCCTTATAATCAGGGACGAAGATATTATTATTTTTCATATTTGTTCTAGGGAGTATTTAATATGTTTTGTTTATTGGAAATATAACTAACAATTACATTTCTCAAAATATATGTTTCGTTTCAACTGTTTGAAACAGAACATATATTCCCTCCGGTCCTATTTATAAGATCCTTTTGGGGTTTTTCACTTCCACCAAGGAGAGTGGATAAATTGGTTAGTGACATTGGGAATGTGAAAATTTGATATACTTTTTCAAAACTACCCTTATAATTATTATTGGAACTCTAAAAAGTGTTGACTTTATAGGAGTGTTAGTGGAAATAAGTAATTAAATGCTATTGAAAATTGAAAAGGGATCTTATAAATAGGACCAAAATAAAAACCCCAAAAAAATCTTATAGATAGGACCGGAAGGAGTAAATTGAAAGGGAAAAAATTGTTTTTACAATTTTCAATGTAAGTAATAATGAGTCGGTGTTGGTCAATAAACATTGTCCACAAGTCAGAAAAACTCGTCAATGCCGATAACTTTTTTTTTTTTTTAAATTAATGCCGATAACTTATTTGACTGACAAAATAGTGTCAATTCATTGACCAATAAAATAAACTGAAAATTACTATTTTTTTTTTCAATTTTCAATAGGATTTAATTACTTTTTTCATTAACACCCTTATAAACTCAGCACTTTTTAGAATTCCAATAATAATTATAGGGGTAATTTTGAAAAAGTATATCAAATTTTCACATTTCTAATGCCACTAACAAATTTATCCATTCTCCGAGTAAAAAACCTCAAAAGTATCTTATAAATAGGAGCGGAGGGAGTATTTAATTGCAATATTTTTTTTTTCTTTCATTATTACTGCAGTACTCCCTCCGGTCTCATATATAAGCCAAAATAACTAATTTTGCAAGTATTAAGAAAGTTAGTTAGTGTATTTAATTTTTTTGAGTTCACAAAAGAAATACACCATTTTAGAAAAGATGTATTGGGAATGAAACAAAAATTAAATAATACAACAGATATTTTAGGAATAATTGTAATGGAACTAGAAAGTTAATTAAATTTTGCTTATATTTAAGATCATAAATAAGATGTTTTTATTTGCTTATATTCGAGACCGGAGGAAGTATAAGATAAAGAATGTACGGTCAAGATCTATTTTAACTTATAAAAAAATAGATGGCTTAGATATGTCCTCCCTCCCACTAAGATCAGTATGTGAAAAAACAGTTTTGGGAGATGGTAAATAAAGGAGTGAAATAAGTATGTGCTCGAGATCCTCCTGTTATAAAATATAATATTTTGACGATACTTTTAAAATTTTCGGAGTTAAATTTGCATTTTTTTCAATGTTGATTTTACATTTTACTCCCTCCGGTCCTATTTATAAGACCCTTTTGGGGTTTTTCACTTCCATCAAGGAGAGTGGATAAATGCGTTAGTGACATTGGAAATGTGAAAATTTGATATACTTTCTCAAAAATACCCCTATAATTATTATTGGAACTCTAAAAAGTGTTGACTTTATAGGGGTGTTAGTGGAAAGAAGTAATTAAATGCTATTGAAAATTGAAAAAGGGTCTTATAAATAAGACCAAAATGAAAACCCCAAAAGGGTCTTATAAATAGGACCGGAGGAGGGAGTAAGAACTTTATTTATCTGGTTATACTCAACCCTTAGCTTAACAGAACCTTTTACTTTATGCTTGATTTACTTTATGATTGATAAGGTATAACTTCGATGCTAAGAAATAAAGTTGAAATCTGAAAACACTACTAGCTGTGAAGCACAAAATACTTTTAAGAAGCCACAGCCACATCCTTAAACTTCTCATCAAAACATTCAAACCCACTATAGCAAACCATCTATCAAAAATCATTTGTAGCAGCAATAACACTATGAGTGGAGGCAACAGCAGCAACAAAGGCAATGACAGTAACGATGACCGAGGCCGCTTGGGTTCCAAGTTTCTCAAAGTGGCTCGTGCAACATTAAAAAGATATAGAATAAAAAAATTGACAAAGAGAAAGTTTTTTTAAAAAAAGAGAAAAATTAGGAAAGACAAAATATTTGACCTAAATCATTGGATCAATGTAAAATTGATGGTTAACATTGAGTATAACTTAACTCAAATTATACTGGTGTAAACCAATCCCTCATCGTGTGTATATGTATATGTATATATATATATATATATATATATGTGTGTGTGTGTGGGTGTGTATGAAAGTACATACTGTCTTTATTATAAAAAAAATTAATCGAAAACATAATTTTTAAGAAAGTTAGTTGGGTGTATTTTATTTTTCTAAATTCATAAAACAAAATAGCTACTTTAGGAAAGTTATATTGGGAATAAAAAAAATTAAATAAAATCACTATTTTTTAAAAATATTTTAGGAATAATTATATTGAAAATAAAAAGTTAGTTAACTTTTACTTATACTCTCTCCGGTCCTATTTATACTAACTTTTACTTATATTGTATTTAACATCAAGATAAGTATGTGTTATTTTTCTTATACTCTGTTCCTATTTAACTGTCTTTTTTTTGGAGAAGTTTTTTGTTTTTTTTTATTTATCCTTTTGTGATTTTAATAGTGTAATAAATGTTGTTTTTCATGTTTACCCTTATTTAATATGGTATATGTTTTTCTGGAGAAAAAAATAATGATTACATAGATAAAGGATATAGTAGGAAAAAACATAATTAATGTATTGAAAATTTACATAATGATTACATTTCTTAAAATATGTGTTTTGTTTGAAATAGGAGAAATAAACAAGAACAAAAGTAGTATTATAAATCAAAGCAAGTATCTACCCTCCGTCCCTAAATATAAAGCTTTTTTGTAGGATTTCACGTCCATTATGAAAGTGGAATAATTTAGTTAATTGTATTGGAAATGTAAACTTTTGGTATGTAATTTCAAAATTACCCCTACTAATATTATTGAGAATCTAAAAAGTGTTAAATAAATAGGGGTGTTTGTGAAAAAAAAATTAATAGTCATTGAAAATTTGTATGTGGCTTTAAATAAGGACAAAATAAAAATATCAAGATGACTTTATATTTAAGGACAAAGGGAGTATACTTCATGACAACACTGATTGAAACTGTTTTTTCTTTAAAAAAATTTTATTTCTTTTTATTTATCACTTTGAGGATTTCAAGAATATAGTAATAAATGTTGTTTTTCATAGAATTTTTTTTTTATTTATAATTTCAAAGATTTTATGAATATAACAAATACTTCCTCCGTCTCTAATTATAATGTCCTCTTAATACTTTTATTTTATCCCTATTTATAAGGCCCTTTACCAATTTTCAATGAGCATTAATTATTTTTTTTCCACAAACACCCCTATTTATTTAACACTTTTTAGATTCCCAATAATATTAATAAGGGTAATTTTGAAAATACATATCAAAAGTTCACATTTCCAATACAATTAACTAAATTATTTCACTTTCTTAATGGACGTGAAATCTCCCAAGAAGGCCTTATAATCAGGGACGAAGATATTATTATTTTTCATATTTGTTCTAGGGAGTATTTAATATGTTTTGTTTATTGGAAATATAACTAACAATTACATTTCTCAAAATATATGTTTCGTTTCAACTGTTTGAAACAGAACATATACTCCCTCCGGTCCTATTTATAAGATCCTTTTGGGGTTTTTCACTTCCACCAAGGAGAGTGGATAAATTGGTTAGTGACATTGGGAATGTGAAAATTTGATATACTTTTTCAAAACTACCCTTATAATTATTATTGAAACTCTAAAAAGTGTTGACTTTATAGGAGTGTTAGTGGAAATAAGTAATTAAATGCTATTGAAAATTGAAAAGGGATCTTATAAATAGGACCAAAATAAAAACCCCAAAAAAATCTTATAGATAGGACCGAAAGGAGTAAATTGAAAGGGAAAAAATTGTTTTTACAATTTTCAATGTAAGTAATAATGAGTCGGTGTTGGTCAATAAACATTGTCCACAAGTCAGAAAAACTCGTCAATGCCGATAACTTTTTTTTTTTTTTTAAATTAATGCCGATAACTTATTTGACTGACAAAATAGTGTCAATTCATTGACCAATAAAATAAACTGAAAATTACTTTTTTTTTTCAATTATCAATAGGATTTAATTACTTTTTTCATTAACATCCCTATAAACTCAGCACTTTTTAGAATTCCAATAATAATTATAGGGGTAATTTTGAAAAAGTATATCAAATTTTCACATTTCCAATGCCACTAACAAATTTATCCATTCTCCGAGTAAAAAACCTCAAAAGTATCTTATAAATAGGAGCGGAGAGAGTATTTAATTGCAATATTTTTTATTTTTTTTTCTTTCATTATTACTGCAGTACTCCCTCCGGTCTCATATATAAGCCAAAATAACTAATTTTGCAAGTATTAAGAAAGTTAGTTAGTGTATTTAATTTTTTTGAGTTTACAAAAGAAATACACCATTTTAGAAAAGATGTATTGGGAATGAAACAAAAATTAAATAATACAACAGATATTTTAGGAATAATTGTAATGGAACTAGAAAGTTAATTAAATTTTGCTTATATTTAAGATCATAAATAAGATGTTTTTATTTGCTTATATTCGAGACTAGAGGAAGTATAAGATAAAGAATGTACGGTCAAGATCTATTTTAACTTATAAAAAAATAGATGGCTTAGATATGTCCTCCCTCCCACTAAGATCAGTATGTGAAAAAACAGTTTTGGGAGATGGTAAATAAAGGAGGGAAATAAGTATGTGCTCGAGATCCTCCTGTTATAAAATATAATATTTTGACGATACTTTTAAAATTTTCGGAGTTAAATTTGCATTTTTTTCAATGTTGATTTTACATTTTACTCCCTCCGATCCTATTTATAAGACCCTTTTGGGGTTTTTCACTTCCATCAAGGAGAGTGGATAAATGCATTAGTGACATTGGAAATGTGAAAATTTGATATACTTTCTCAAAAATATCCCTATAATTATTATTGGAACTCTAAAAAGTGTTGATTTTATAGGGGTGTTAGTGGAAAGAAGTAATTAAATGCTATTGAAAATTGAAAAGGGGTCTTATAAATAGGAACAAAATGAAAACCCCAAAATGGTCTTATAAATAGGACCGGAAGAGGGAGTAAGAACTTTATTTATCTGGTTATACTCAACCCTTAGCTTAACAGAACCTTTTACTTTATGCTTGATTTACTTTATGATTGATAAGGTATAACTTCGATGCTAAGAAATAAAGTTGAAATCTGAAAACACTACTAGCTGTGAAGCACAAAATACTTTTAAGAAGCCACAGCCACATCCTTAAACTTCTCATCAAAACATTCAAACCCACTATAGCAAACCATCTATCAAAAATCATTTGTAGCAGCAATAACACTATGAGTGGAGGCAACAGCAGCAACAAAGGCAATGACAGTAACGATGACCGAGGCCGCTTGGGTTCCAAGTTTCTCAAAGTGGCTCGTGCAACATTAACTGTGGCAAAAGAAGTAACTGCTGCAGCAGCAATAACTATAGGATCAGTAGCAGTAATAGGTTTAATAGCAGGAATGACAGAAACAGAAGAAGCAACTGCGGTCGCCGCAGATGGTTTATCCACGTTTCTCATAATGGCTGGTTTAATACTTGGTCTATATGCTCTTCGGAAATACTTATCATCAAGTAGTAAACAAGTTGATGCTCCAATGGCATCATCAACACGAATTAGATGGACGAAACCGGAGGTCGGTTGGGTTAAGCTCAACGTTGATGGATCGCTTGATCATGGAAGCAACTCTCGCTCTGCTGGCTGCGGTGGAGTTTTAAGAGATGCATCAGGGAATTGGCTTCTTGGGTTTTCCCAGAAGCTGGACCCGAGTTGTGAAGTTCACGAGACTGAGATAGCGGCAATTCTCAAGGGACTGGAGTTGGCTTCTGATATGAACATTAAGTGGCTTGTTGTGGAGTCAGATAATGAGTCTGTGGTGTCCATGGTGGAGAATGGGGCTCGGCCAAATCATCCAAAATATAGCCGCATAAGGCGGCTTCGTTCCGATCCTAAGTGGGAAGTGAAGGTTGTTCATATCCGTCGAGTTAAAGCAAATCAAGTTGCTGATAGACTTGCTAATAATGCTCGTGCTCTTCCGGATGAGTTTCTGCACAAGTACGATTATCCCCCAGATAACTGTGTTAGTTTGGTGGAAGAAGATGCCAGGCTGGGGTGAAATATTGTTAGTACTTATGTAACGAAACTATAAAAGGAGTGTGTACTAGTCTATTAGTTATGATGAGAAATTGCCTAAATAAGCTGTTCGATTCAAGAAACCATGAGATGAGTTTGGAAAAAGAATGGAGGATGGCTACATAATTTTCGTAGCTAAGGAAGATCAACTGCCTTAGTTTGATGGATTGAGTTAAAGGCACCGCTTTCTACTGGTTTCATATGTTATTCATACTGTGTATTAAGCTGGGCGAATTGTGTTTTTTTTTTTTTTTTTTTTTTTGTTGTCGTTTTAACTTTTAAGCACCATCCTCAACATATATGTTAGCACCGCAATCGGAGAAACTTAATTAGCCAAGTGCAATGAAACGATAAATTATGGTATTCATGTGAAGCAGAATTGTTATGGTTTGGTTTTAACATTATCCCCAGCTTTTGCTACACAAGATTGACAACACACAAAGATGCTTCATCCTTTGTAATTGTTTCTGACGTTAGAAGTGTAACAAAACCAAGTCACCCTAATATATTCTACAGTATAAAACACATCCTGCAAAACACCTCTCATGAGCCATGACTTTCTAAACAGACATAACCAGATATCATTATGTTCTAACAAACATCCGAAATAGCCCTTTCATCATACAATTAGCTAATAAGCATATTAGCAGATTTATAGCACCAATCAAGCAAGAAATTCAAGAAGGTACCAGGTTGCACATCAAAAGTTTCAAGCCAGTAAGCATTTGAAGAATGCAGTGTCACTAGCTCTATGCTGCCTTCTAAGGTTTTAGGTTGGAAAAATTGACAGCAAATAGATAAGTCATGGATGATGAAAACGATGCAGTAGGTCTGTAATAGTGAGGGAGGCAAAAGAATACAAGTTAGCAATGGAAACCAAATGACAATTTACTACTGAAAAATTACGGGTAAAGGAAATTTTTTGAAGAAATTTTCTAACTAATCAATTTTCATAAATACAATGGGTATGAGTATGACCGGTCAAAAAATGACACTTTAGAAGAGAACATCTTTCACGTTCTTGCACATAACCCTATTTGTCCTGCTGCTATAAAATTAGGTGAAAGAGAGGCCAGACTAATATAGATACAATTAAAACGTAAAAATAAAACAACAATAAGCTATGAAGTAAGGCACTTCAATTTAAACGCCATCAACCAAACCCATTCATTCGGTTGTTAGCACTCAGTGACATGACGTCAAAGAAGCTTGTCCTTCATGCGAGAGATTAGCTTGAACTTCTCCTCAGCCTCAACCTGTCCACGAATGTCGGCTTTTGATGCTCGATCTGGATGAAACTTAAGCAAGGCCCGTTTATAGGCCGCACGCACCTGGAATGACCATCAACAGAGAAAACATTAGCTACAAAAAGGTTCCAAATTGCAATATGAAATATAATTATTTCATAGGAAATGGGGAAAAATGAAACTTATGTAGTTATACATAAAGCACAGATATACGTATTGTCAATTCTCAAGAATAGAGGATATGATATGTTTATGATACGCATTTAAAATATGAATAAAAGGTTTATAAAACATACTAAACATATAATTGTTATTCCAAAGTTTCAAGTTAAGAACAAACTTTTTAGAGATTACTGAGTACAAAATGAAAATTATATTGTCATTTGAAATCTACCCTTATTGCATGCAAATAAGAATAGTATCAATCTCATTCTCTCATTTACCATTATTAGGATTGCTTTTATTAATCAAATTAACATTTTTTTTAATGGAAGAAAGGAATAGCATGTCTCATGCATATGCATTTCTTATTCTCTCTTCTATATGCAATAGATAAGTGTCCACAAAGGTATCGAAAGATATTTTCACAGTATTGGAGAGTTTTCAGAAAGTATCAGATTAATATTTATTTATTTTTTTAAAAAATTGATTACGATACTTCATGGACACGTATCGGTGAAGTATCGGAAAGTATCAATATCGAATACATATCGGATACGGATACGTGACGCAAATTGAAGTATCGATGCTCATAATTTATACTGCTAAAGTGCTAATTATAATTAATTATAATGCAATTCCAAGTTGCTGGTCATATCCCCGCTCTGCTCTTTCCATTTTTTAACGGGAAAAGTTTATAATACCATCATCCCTCATTCACTTCTCTCCGCGTTCAAAATCTGCAATAATCTCTTTAAATTCATATTCAGAGTAAAACAACCTGACCTTACTCCCGATACATGGGGCCGGCTGCATAGACCAACCGATGCCATTATGCTCTGTCAAATATCATATCCATTGATAAGGCGTTAATCTCTGGATCCTCATTAATTGTTTCGCTTATGGTTTTTTTTGGTGCCTCTAGCAATCAGAATAGCTTCCATTTGATCTACTCTAATTACCAGAGCTTCTACTAGTATCCTCCCCACATGCCCAACAACCTAAGGCAAGATTCTACCATCTTTTCTACAATAGGAGCTACCCCGATTTTCTCTCTAATGTACTCATTCCTAATCTTATTGTGTTCAGTGTGTCCAGTCATCTAGCGCAACATCCTCTCTGCTTCATGAAGTTTATTCTCCTTTTGGCATTTTGCCACGAAGTGACAAAACATTCAGTCCCATGAAAAAACAACAAAAGATGAGTGGGTAAAGTTACGAGTGATAGGCACTTCATCCGAAATATGTAAGGTTATGGACTTACAAGAATGGAAGGGTTGCAATAATCGAAGTTGTCCACGGGTCAATTTCAGAACAATAGTTGCCAAAAGAGGGTTAGGCCAATTAGCTATTAATTTTAGGATTTTCTTCATCTCAATCCTAAGGGTTGACGATAAGGACCTTAAAAAAATAACTTTGCATTGAAAAAATACGAATTTAAATATTTAATAATTCGAAAACTGTGGACTCAGTTTTCCAATGCATGTTTACTTCATGTGATAGGGCTGAGATTAAATAAACCCTTGATTTTAATATGATCCATAGCACAAAGCACCAGAATTTAGTTCCCTAATGTTGGACTTCGTTTTTCAGAAATTCCCAAATATTGATACCTACCAGGACCTTAAAATCTACCTACAGATTTTGGTTTAACCAAGGTATTGAAGGTATCCCTCCACCCTATTATCAGATAGAGGACTAATCCCCTCGGGGCTGGTGGCTACCCCACCCAACAATTGCTTCTCCCAAGGATTTTTAAACCAGTGCACGTCGGCAAGGAACGCATTAGGATCCAACTTGCCTACCATTATACCAACAATTTGTTGCCTACCTAGAGATTTGAGTAATCAAATCTCGAATGAAGTATAAAATGGACCAAGGGATCAAAATGATTGTAACAAAGCATTCAAACAAAATGCAGAATTTAGAAGTAGAGAATGATGTAGTATCGAAAAACAACAGATAAACTGTTAAACACAACTTGCCTCATCGGCCAAAGGATTAAAACCTCCCCCCACATGTATTCCTAATCCACGAAGCAGTGATGCCATGTCGCTGCATTGCATCTCCAATTTTTTAAGCCCCCACTGTATTTCAACCCGCAGTTGCTCTTTCATGTTCATAAATTCTTCATCCTGAATTTTGCATTTTTAGCCAGATTGAAAGAGAATTAGTTATTGCAAACAATACATGACAAAATCGTAATGATGTCCATGCTAAGCATGAAAACAGATATTGACATGGCTAAATATGAGAATAAACGATTCTGAAAGGAAAATAAATAATAACGAGAATACATGATGGATAATTAAGCATAAGAAATGCTACTAGTTCAACTTAAAGACATAATATCAACCTTCTTTTGTGTCTCTCTCACTTCTTCGATGCGTTCTTTTTGCCTTCTTTGCATGTCCAGTAAGCGCTGAGCTTCAGCCTTTTTTCGTTTGCGCAATCTCTGTGCCTCCTCAGCCTGTAAAAGAATAAGTATGCCTAATCTCAGTTTAAGGAATTAGTTTAACTACATCATAACAGTAAATTGAATAAAAGAAATACAATACATGTAGATCAAGTAAATGCAATTAGGTGAGCAAAATACAATATGTAAAAAACATGCATGAGTAAGAAATATGAACTTCTTGGGCACTGGTAGAGACACAAGACACAACATTTATATCAGTGGTTTTATGAAATAATACACAAGAAACCGCAATGCATTGATTAGTTGTAAGTTGTAACGACAGGAAATAAAACAGAAACAAGGATGGTGGTGGTGGTTTAACAAAGACCGCTAACTAGTTTTAGTACCAAAATAACTTGGCATCACAAGATATGTCCGTGTAAAAAAGGTAGGTTGATAAGCATGGCATGAGGTGGAGATGATAAAGAATCCAATATACATATAACACAATTCTCTAGCAAGAGAAATAATGCTGTCTTCTTTCGGAAAGGAGTACCAAATCTCATCTTCACACAAATCATGCACGCATTCATTCATAAAACATTAAAAGGCACTTTATCATCCATAAATTCGGAGCTGCTTCAATGGTGCGCATTGTAAAGCATCAAAGTTTTGCAGAAGCATCAGGAAAATACATATAAATTCCTGAGTTCAAAGCACAGGGCATAGCAAAAAGTTTCACACAAGTACCATTAAAGATGGCAAAACAAAAGTTACAGACTTACAGGTACATGCAGCATGGCTATTAGTGAGTGCAACGTGACAAACTCTAACAAGTAACAACTACAATCTTGGAAAACATTTTTTGTATAATAGCAGAAAATATCATGAAAACAAGGGAAGTAATGTTCAACATAGCTCTCCAGTTTGACCACATCAAAAAATCCTTTATTCCGGAGCCCCATAAATTTATGAGGCAGTTTTGAAAACAAGAGAGTTCACTACACTTACTTAAACGTTACCATTTAAATATATAAAGGTACATCAAAAAGAACATAAAAATAGCAAGAGGAGATTTAAAAAATAGAATGTTGCTCTTTATATGAAACCCCCGTAGTAACCAGTAATTATTCATTCAAACAATAAATCAAGTCAATAAAATAGACATCTATAAGAGAGTTGCCATTTAAATGCAAATTAGCCCCTCTTCAATTTGTAAGACAACTTGGGTACATGTTTAAAGGGCCAAGACATGTAGGGTATACAATACAGAAATGATATGGCATATGCGTATCACCTGAATTTGCAATTGTAGCTGCCTGGATGCCCACTCCTCTTCCATGACTCGTTTATATTCATCAGTCTCCTTAAGCTTTTCTCTTTCATTAATTATATCTCTCTGATTTGAAGTATTAAAACCACCATTTTGAGCATGCAACGGAAGCTCATTACAGTTAACATGACTTTCATCAAAAGAGGCACGGTTGGAATCCGCAGTATTTACTTCAGATAAATTGTCATCGTTATTCCTCAACGTGGATCCACTGTTGTCAACTTGTTTTTCATATGCTTTGTGGCCCAAGTTCGTAGTTTTAGACTCCTTACCACCCAATTCTTTCTCAGACGTTGAAGCACCACTATCTTTATCCCTCATTGCAGACCCATTGTTGTCACCTTGTCTTTCATATGCTTCTTCTTGGCCCAAGCTCGTAGTTTTAGACTTCTTACCACCGAATTCTTCGTCGGACATTGAAGCACCAGTAACACCGATACAGAAATCACATTTATTATAGTATTTATACCTACTGCAGGGAGAAACTTCTTTGCTTTTTGCCCTTTTTCCACACTCAGTGCCAGTACTTCGATGCGAAAATTTAGAACTCTCTTGGTCAACTTTATGACCAGAATCCTTCAAAGGATTCTCTGCCCCAAGATTAGAAGAAATCCCATTCACTTGACTATCGCCCTTGGTAGAGAAGGAAGATTGACCACCCTTCACATCCTTACCATTATTAGGGAAACCAGAAGAACTAGCATGCTGATCATGACAAAATTGATCATTAAACACATGGCGCTTTCTCTTAACAGAAGCCCTTTCCCACTGTTCACGAACATCCACAACTTCACAATCAGAGCAATCGCTCTCAGATGATTCACTTTCAGATCTATCTAAACCATAACGGTTTCTTCCTGTAGCCTTTGCAGAGCATGTTTGCTTATTTTTCTCCTTGTTAGATACAAAATCTTTTTCACAGACATGACTATCATCGACATCTATGTGTACACAGTTTTGCATGCAAATTGGGGTAGGAGAAAATCTTTTGCTTGAGGTGGAGTCGCTATCCGATTCCCCAACACCTTCAGCAATGTTTCCAGTATGGTCTGCATCATCACTTTCATCATCATCGTCGTCGTCGTCGTCATCATCATCAATGCTGATAACACTCTGAGGTGTACATACTCTTTCTTTGCTTGGCACACTTGAGCCAGGTAAGTTTTGTTGGAAGAACTCATCAAACTCTAAGATTACCACGTCATCAACGTCATCACTGTCTAAGTCGATGGTAATAACTTTTTTTAACTTCCCATTCTCCTGATCGGTTCTGGGAGCTTTCTTCCTGGAACATGTCTGGGGTTGAAAGTTTTCTCTAAAGACTCCTTTACCTATCATCTGTATCTGCACATAGAAACAATAAATTCAATGAAAAATAAAAATAAAAAGATATTCGTCGAATAAAAAATCTACTTAGAAGACATTAAAGGCATCACACATGCAATCTAAACAGTGCTTTCAAGAGTGAAACTAATCGTAGCAAAAGCTATGAGGGTCAGCTGATAATTTCCACAGAAGCCTAGCAGTTTCCAAGTAGCATGTGTTGATTGCCAAGTATTTCCACACTTAACAGCTGAGTTTTATAAAACACTAAACCCAATTGAGGTACGAACTGTTCTTAGCACTTCCATGCATTGTTCTAAATTGCAATTACATTTACATAAAAAGTTAATATTCGCAGGAAAACCCCGAAAAGGTTCATGATTGCAGGAAATGCAGACGAAAAAGTTAACCATTACATGAAAATGCGACCGATAAAGTCAATCATCGCAGGAAAACACGGCCAGAAAAGTTAACAACTGCATGAAAAGTGCAGACAACCGGAGCCACAATGTTTAACGCGACAATCGAATCATCAGTTCAAATCTTATTATGTTACTTACTTTAAAACTCTAATTCTACACGTAGGAATTAAATAAATCAATCGAGATCACTTAATTTCATCAGAGTTTGATCAAAATTGAAGGTATTGAATATAAAAGAACTCGATACTTTCGCAATACCCTAACCTAACCGATGCGAAGCAAACCCTAATCAGCAACAACGATAATAATAATAATAAGAAGAAGAAGAAGAATTGATAAGGGAAGCATGCATCGAATAGAATAATAATAATAAAATAAAAAGCTAGGGTTATAAAAGAAAATAAGGGAAGAAGGGAACGGTACCTCTCATGAAAGAAGAAGAGAAGCTGAGAATCGAAGTAACGGAGAGAGAGAAAGGGAAATATAAAGAGATAAAGTGAAATTGGGGAATGGGCGCGGTGGAAAAAGGAAACTGAAAAGAGAAGGAAGGGAGAAAGAAGGTAGTAGTAGAAATGTAGAAATGAGAAACGGTGATTTTGGAGAACGGAATCGGGTGTGAGGAAGAAGGGTATGTGTATGTAGGTGGGGTCAACCCTGTTTGCGAAATACCGAGTGGTTCTTTGTTTCAATTTTTTATGTATTTATTTATTGATGCAAAGTTTTTTATCCACTCGCGCAATTGGATAATTATTCCGTTTGCATATTGATTGAGTCTTTTTCTCTCCATTCGCATAAGTTAAGAATAGAATTGACGATCACAAATTTAAAAAAATACGGGTTCATTCATCTGCGTTGACCGATGTAATGTATGTTTAATTCTGTCATGACTCGTGAGTTCATCCAAAATCAATTTTGAATTTCAATACTACTAACAATTGTTTTGTGCTTTAACATAATTTTGGGGTTATAATTAATTTTATGACAGGCAACCAAATATGTGTACAATTGATGCAAAGATTTTGATTTTGGCATCTCTCCTACGCTTCATTCCTTCATTTTTTTTTTTTTTAAAATGCATGCCTCTCTCTACTTTTTTAAAAGGGCATGCCTCCATCTATCTTAAGCAGCACGCACAGACATCATTTTATTTTTTTATTAAATATTACAAATTACTAAATATACAAAATAATATATTTCACTTATGTATTTATATATATAAATAAGTAAAAGAGACTATACTTTTACATTAAATACATAAAATAACTTTTATTGAATATGAAATTCATTTAAGCACTATAATTATTTTTTATTTTAATCATTATATATAAATAAAAGAAATTATACTTTTGCATTAACTATTATGAATTAAATATTAAATTCACTTACCAACAGGGTTTGGTTCAGTTGGTGTAAGGCCCCAACTGAAATCTTGGGAATGGGATACATGTGTTAGTAGCCACGTGTTCGATTCCCACTAAAAACATCCCGCTGGGAGAGCCAGTCACGCAGCTCGCTCCGGATTAGTCTCAAGGGCTCCCTGGTATTAAGGGTACTCTTGGGGATACCGATGGTTCCGCAAGGAATACGGACCCAAAAAAATAAATATTAAATTCACTTAAGCATAATAACTCATAAAAGATATGAAATTATGTCAAATTAAAAATTCTCTGATATTTGCATGAAGGTAAAGGATTTGATTATTTATATGTTATAAACTAAAAGAGGTTATGAAAACTTGTTGAGTTGGGTTTGAGTGTTATAACATTACTTTTAGAAAATAATTTGGAGAAGCTGATAAACAATGGAAAAAAGAAAGTATTAAGAAAGTGGAAAAAAAAAACATAAAATGTGTTTTAATAGGATACAAAGAATTAGGTTTAAGTGTGTGGTTGTGAAAAATAGGCAAAATTAAGAAACAAGAAGAGGCGGATCATATAGAATGGAATGAGAAAAAACTTCAATGCACATGATTATGAACAATAGGAAAAAAAACCGAAATAAGAAAGGTAACAAAGATTTGAAGGTTCAAAACAAATCAAAGAAAAGAAAACATATGTTTGTAAAAATAAAAAAGACACTTACCAAGGTGACACATCTCTCTGTATTTGTATTCAATAAGTAAGAGGTAAATTTATCTTTGTTAAGGTCATGTTGTAATCACTCAATTTTGTAGAATTATGCGCCTTCATTCACTTTGTCATTAATATTTTGGTAACTTTATTTCATTAATAAATCTACTATTATGCTTAATGTTTTTAAAAGATACATCTTTCAATTCACCTAATAAACATATATGATATGATATTATTTTGTGTAACAAAAAGAGACAAAGTAACAATTTACTCATCTCAATTTTAATGTATGATTTTAATTCTTCACAGTCAAACTTTCTTATAGAAATAATTAAAAAAATACGTTCTCAATTTAGTACAAATAATTTTGAGATGAATGAAAAAAAATTGTAAACAACGGCAAGCAAAGAGAATAATCATAATTTTTTTAATGCTCAATCAATACTAGATTGATTGATAACATAAGCCGTGGATAAAAATCTTATTAAAAGATAGCTTAATTATAATGTAAAAGAACTGAAACAAGATCACGAAAGATGTCATTACATGAGCTACTAATATTAATGAAAGGGCATGCCTTTTAAGATCCTACACAACCTTGGCTTTCATGATCATTAATGGCCTCATTAGGAGTATTTCTTCTAAGCCTTGTTTAATGCTTTAATTTCGTACATAGTGGAGCAACCAATCAGTCAAAAAGAATTCAAGATTGGAAAATAAGAGGGTGAAGATATTTCAGCCAACTCTTGGCATGCCGAAACCGCCACCTTCATTGCATCATTAAACTTCATTATAAGCTAGTTTTATGCTTCCTAATGGCTTGGTAAATGCCAACAAATTTGTGCAAAATGAACTCTTTCGGAGCCTTCAATTATATTTGTACTACTTGATATTGTATTAACATTTGCTTCTTGCATTGCTAGGTAGGAGAAATATTTTTTATTCTTGAGAATTGTGTGAGTTGTTCCACTATCGGCAAGACACATTTCTTTATTATTAAAGTTATAGCCAACCAATGAAGCACGAAAAGGAATACTTTTTCTTACTAAGATACAAAGAAAATAGATACTCCATCCGGCTCGAATTATAAGCAATTTTAACTAATTTTACGCTTATTAAGGAGGTTAGTTGATTGTATTTAATTTTCTCAAATTTATAAAAAATAGAGGTATTTTAGGAAAGTAGTATTGGGAATGAACAAAAATTAAATAAGATAACAATTTTCTAGAGATGCTTTAGGAAAATGGCATAAGGAATGAAACAAAATTTAATAATGTTAGTTAATTTTGCTTATATTTTAAACCAAGAGAAGTATGTTTTTTGTTGCTTATAATTCGAGCCGGAGGGAGTAATTAATATGAATTCTTAAAAAAAATGATAAAACTTGAAAATAAAAACTTTATTGCTTCATCAGAGAAAGGGAAACACATTCTAGACCTAAATACTTTATTGGAAAAAGGGAAAATAAACTAAAACAAAAATAAACTAAACAAAAATAAACTAAAACCAATAACATCTGATTAAATTTTGGCAGTTTCATCTCCAGATAGAAAATCAAAATTTTCATTTGGATCAATAAAGAAATTCGAAACATCTAGAGAGGTGGTATTCATATGGTTGTAATCAGGATTGTCTTCTTCAAATGCAAAATGTGTTTCTATATTTTTCCCTTTTTTCTTGATTGATTCTTGGTATGGTTTTACAAGATGTTCAAGTGTACGACATACACGAGCCCAATGGCCTTTGATACCACAATGATCACATTTGTGTTCATCGTTTTTGCTAATTTTAGCACCTTTTTCAGTATTTTCACCCCTTTTCCATGTGTGTTTCGAATAACCACCACGATTGTGTCTACCTTGTTTACGTCCACGACCACGACTGGGTCCATATCCACTATAACCATATCCACGACCATGATAACTACCGCGGCTACAACCACGACCATGACCACTAATTTGTGCATGGGAATTGTGGTTGTGTGTTGCTACATTCGCTTCAGGGAATGGTGCAGTGTCCGTTGCATGAGATTCATGATTTTTCAGTAACAACTCATTATTTTGTTCAGCCACAAGAAGCCAAGAAATTAATTGAGAATATTTCTTGAAACCTTTTTCACGATATTGCTGTTGTAGGAGCAATTGTTTTGCATGAAATGTGCATAATGTTTTTTCTAACATATCAGAATCAGTGATTTTTTTCTCCACATAATTCCATCTGAGATGTAATTCTGCACCTTTTTCACGATATTGTTGTTGTAGGAGCAATTGTTTTGCATGAAATGTGCATAATGTTTGAACATGGTCGAGTTATACTCACTTATAGTGTCCCCACATACCAACACGGGTCTTTTCAGCATACTTTGTCCTCACTCGCACGCTTCCCGGGAAAACTTCCTAGGTGGTCAACCATCCCAGAATTACTCCAAGTCAAGCACGCTTAACTATGAAGTTCTTAAGTTATGAGCTACCGAAAAGAAGATGCATCTTGTTGATATGGGTAGTACTAATCAATTCATTTAAGCATTCATGTACTATGTAGTCCCATACCTAGACAATCTCAGGATCACCTATCATTCCGGTGTGCCGGTTCATTCATGTACCGGCCCTTAGAAGCTTGCCAGGAGCCGCTCCTTGTCTGTGCCTCTTGCACCGGCGATCACTCATCGCCCTCGTCAGCCCAGGTCTTACAGTTTTGAAATCTTGTAAGCGCAAATGCATCCAATCATAATGGGCCTTAGGCAAAATTACAGTTTTTTGATGATCATAGCGCTCTTTTATGTTGTTCCAAAGAAGAAGTGGATCCTTAATAGTGAGATATTTTGTTTTCAACCCTTCATGGAGGTGGTGACGTAAGAAAATCATAGCCTTAGCCTTATCTTGGTTAGATGCCTTATTACCCTCTTTATGGTCTCTCAAGACCTTTTGCATCTAAATGGATTTCAGCATCTAAAACCCATGACAAATAATTCTTGCCAGTGATATCAAGGGCAAAAATTCAAGATTTGCAAGATTTGACATATTGATTCTATAATAAATAAGGAAAATAAATAAATTAGATAACACCCAAAAATATTATTTACAATAAATAAAAAAATTGTTATTACTTTAACAAACAAATTTTCATGAATGTTTTTAATAGTTGCGTCAGTTTGGTCGGTTTAGGCCAGTTAGGTTCCTTTTTTGTAATGTTTTTCTATACTCTCCTTCATTAATATACTGTGATCCACTGACTTAGTATCTTCCATCAATATGTTTGTGCATAAACAAATGGTCATATATCAATCATGTTTCACACATTGGGTCACTAGTTGAATGGCAAAATCAACCATGTTTGGCATCAGTATCACATGTGCAAACAATATATATATATATATATATATATATATATATATGGGATCTTTAGATCCTTCAAGTACTACGGGTACTTTTTTTTCTCTTTTTTTCAGGTCTATATATACAATCAACACTTCTTTTGTTTGCATCTTCTCAAATCTGTTTCGATTTGCATCTTGTTTTTTTTGTAAGGTACTTCGAGATCAATATATTATATAACAAAAGAAGAGAAAATAAATAAAAAAATTAATGAAAAAAATTTACCTTGCTTTTGATGAATTAACTTCAACACCTTTTGGAGCAAAGAACGATCGTGCTGATAACGTATTATAAAACGTATGAAAATAAGGAAGAAGAGAGGAAGAGAGGAAACGATATATTGTGATATATTCAATGTACATTTTACATCATAGGTGAGTCCTATTTATAGGGAGATAGGAAACCATGATATGAAGTGGTTTGAACTAAAAATAAACACAAAGAAGGATAAACTCAAGCCAATAGAGATAAACTCAATCCAATAGAGAGTCACAATCCAATAGAGAGTCATCCACTAATTGGATAAATATGAATTGTTTATAACAATAATCATTTTCTTCATTTCACAAATTTCTTTCTTTTTCTCTCTAAAATTGTCTCTTCTGCATTCTCATTTCATTTTCTCCGATTCTCTTCAATACACTTCATTTTCAGAATTCTTATAAAAGATTGGAATGGAATTTTACTATGCCAAATGGATCTTAATTTGAATGTGCAAATTGTCTCATTTTTTTCATTCACAAGCATATAGTAGAACTATTGTGTATAGGGGTGTAATGGTTCGGTTCGATCCGGTCTTTGACGAATATTAAAGACCAGACCATTCAAATAAATATGGTTTAGTTAGTTTGGTCTTGATGTATTCTATGTATACAGACTGGAGCGGACCGAACCAAACATAAATGGTTCGGTCCAATCTATTTAATACATTTAGTTAAAATTTAAAATATTGAAAATAATATCAATCCAAATTAATCAAACACTTAACCAGGTCTCTAATGTTGGTTATTGCATTTGTTTGTTTAGATAGTGGATAAGAATGATGTTTCAACATGCAATTAGCATTTAGCAAATAACAACAACGTAGTACCAGTTATTTTTTATTTTCTTTGGATTAAAAAAACACATTGCAACATGTAGGTTGTATAGATCAACTAAGCAGTATCTTTGATCTCGGTTCGAACTTAATCAGGTCTATAATATTTTTAATTTTTAGTATAGTGGAGTGGGGTTAAAAAAATAAAAAAAATAAAATTTTGGACTAATCGGTCCGGTCCGATCTGCATGATCTAAAAAATTATTAGACTATGAATGGAATCATAAGGCAACGATCTAGAAATTTTGAGACCGGACCGGATCACAAGACCAAACTGGATTGCGTTTTTCGATCCGGTTTGGTTCAATCCAAGTGATTTCACGTTCTAATCCGAAAATGCTTACACCCCTACTTGTGTAACTATCACCTTCCCTAGCTAACCAAGGTGATATTATCGCTTATGAGGAGTCCAATGATGGTTGGTTTAAAATCAAGTTTGCTTATCATGTTGTTACATGTAATATGAACAAACAAATTAAATAGGCAAAGACCATTTAAACTTATGAGGATGTTCTTGAAAGGTTCATCAGAACCTTTATGGCTGATTGCATTGAGTGCAGTCACATTGCCATTTATGATATTTGGTTTAGAAGAAACCAATATGTTTTTAGCATGTATAGATGTCATGTGTTGGCACTCTTAGACAAGCTTGGTTTCAAGCACAAGAGACTATGGATGTGTGCGAATAGACACTGCACTCATAGTTTGGCAACCAATAAACACTGCAACTCTATAAGCTATAACAGTAAGATCAACTTGCTTCATTGAAGCAATCTGCTCCTGAATATCTGCTATGCGAAACGCTTCTCCTTCGAAAACTGATTCTGAAGCTCTCTCCAGACATCGCTTGCTTTGTCGATCCATAAGATGCTTTGAGCTATTTGCGGTGCCACTAATCTCACAATCCATGAATTCACCATATTGTTTGATCTTTGCCAAGCTAAAAATAGCGAATCTTCTTTCATTGGAGCTTCGATCGTTCCATCAACAAAACAAATCTTGAATCAAGAATCAAGGGCTTTTCATTGATATAAACATTGTAAGCCAAGAGTGTGTGTGGGAGGAGAAATTGATCTGGGAAGTTGAAGTTCGGAAAGTTGATTCTGTGTTTTCTTGTTTCTGGAAGCTGGGTTTGAGTCTTGATTTTGGTAAGTACAGATAACTCTTAAGCCTCAAATCACTTCTATTCTTTAGTGCATGTTACCTAGAGCAAGTTCTAATTGTTTTCCCTAATTTCTTTGGTCAATTTCTATGTCAAATTCTTTGGTTTTTGAACCCTGCTGCTGGAAAACGTGGCTGGGAGCAGAACTTAGGATTTTTGTGGAGTCTGTGGATTTCCTTCAAACCTCAGTGATTATACTCATCAAACACGACTTTGAGGTATGGGAGAAGTTTACCTTATACTAGATTGAGACTAAAATCAAGTGATTTAGGACTTGAGTCAACAAAGACTCAAAAGGGCATTATGTGTTTAAGGTTAAAAGGCTTGGAGGCCAATTTATAGCTCAATTCTGTTTTGAGCAATTTTGTTTTGATGCATGCAAGTGATTTTGATGCTTGAATCATAATCTAAATGTTTATTATGAGTTTTGTGGTATTAAATTGTGTTTATGTGGGTTTTTATGATATTTGGTACCTTAAACTTAATGCATGCAAATGAAATTTGTTGTTGTGGTTGAACATGTTTATTTTTAAGGTATGTGAACTCTTTTGAGTGTTGGAATTGGTTAGATTTGAGTATTTGATAAAATGGTATGCAAAACCTCATTTTTCAGTGTACAGATTGAATAATCTAACCGGTTATTCGATATTTGTAACCGGTTAGAAACTGTGAAATTTCAAAGAAAATGAATTTCTGAAATTGGTTTTGTGTTCTTACCATTTTTACTCAAATCTATACTTTAATTTCACTTGAACTCAATCTGAAAATATGTTGATAAATACTGTTTGGTTCAGATTGAATTTGAGGAGTTAATACCTTAATGTAATGAGATAATTTCAAGAGAAAATTGTACTCATGTGGAATTGGAATGTGATTTAGACTTTTGAATGATGGAAACAATGGGTTTGAGGTATAAAACAATGTTGAAACTTGTTTATGGATTGGGTAGAGAATTCAAGAAAAAGGGTTTTTCTGAATTTCAATGGTTAACAAGTTCAGGTCTGTAATTCTAACCAGTTAGCCTGAGACTGTAACCGGTTAGTACCTGAAACTGAAAAATAAAAGTTAAGTCTTTGAAGTGAAAAGTGAATACCATTGGTTAAGTTTTTCCCAATCTAAGCCTAATGGCATGTTTTTAAGTTAATTCAAGAATGAATTTTTGTGCCAAAGGTTATACCTCAAATTAATCATTCAAAAGGGAAATTGAGATATTTCTAAATCACAATAATTAAAGTAAAGATAAAAACCAACCTCAATAATTGTGCATTCATGCATAGAGAATGGAAGATGGGTTAGTAGGAAACGTTTATCATATTCTGGGAATATGAGGAGGGTACTTCGGGAGTACCAAATTGTAACCTACTTGATGACACATTCTGGGAATGTGGCCAGTGTCTGGGACATGGTTTTTATGCGTTCCGGGAACGTGATGTACACTCCGGGAGTGATGCTTATTTATCTAAGTATGGTTTGGCATTACGTTCTGGGAACGAATGTCAGTGTTCCGGAAACACAATGGTGTAATGGATGGACGTCCAAGATGGACTTTTGTTAGAGGCCTCAGTTGTGGATGGAAATCATGCATCATGCCACTTGCATTATAAGAGATATAATGTTGAAAACTGGTATGCTCATATGTATTTGCATTATTGTCTGTCCATGATATACTTGTGTTTGTATTTTAGTCTTTATTGATTATGTATATGTGTATACTTACTCCTTATGCCCTGTTTAGGTGATGGCCAGATACCTAGCCTGCATCGAGATATGCCCTATCCCTAGTGGTATATGGACGTACGAGGAGCACCGAGCCACCTTTGAGGGGGAGGTGGAGATCACTCTCTACCACCCCAACCTTCTGATTGGGGTGCGACCTCATAGATTTAGGATTCCTTCATTCTATACTATGCATGTTCCACCCTTTTATACATATAGAGGACCACCCCCGGCTCGACCTGTGCGTCGATTTCATAGTTTTCGTTTTAGAGCTGCCACTCGTACTCATCCTTCTTCCCACAGAGTTGTTACCGAGGAGACTCCTTCTCCTGGTCCGACTGACTTTGAGAGGACTGCCTCTGCAGATCCTAGACCCAGTGGTGGGGTCTCTGCACAGTCGGGCGAGGTCGAGGAGGATCCCGTGGAGGATGAGGACGAGGAGGAGGTGCATGTCGAGCCTACTGTTTCTGCTAGAGGTGGACCTGCTGGTTCCTAGGAGCCTGCATAGCATAGATGTTTTGGATCCTAGGTTTAGGGATAGAGCTGCAGTGGATCAGAGGAGCTGCTGAGGACATGGATGACCTGCTCTAGGACTTCTATTTTGATACTATGATATATTGTATATATTTTTGAGAGGTCTTAGAGTGAGGTTTATTTTGAGCAGCTGGTTATATATATGTTCTATCAACTCTTGCTATCTCGACTTTGGTTACTTGCTACTGATACATGTGGGGATGTTTTATGTTATGATACATATATATATATATATATATATATATGATGTTTTTCTTTACCTCAGCAGTGCCCCACAAGTATTATTTTTACTTCCGCATACTCTGATTTTGGTTCAAAAGGATTCGGCAATAAGTTTATATTCTACACGTTCGATCAAACTCAAGAGACAAATAATATGTTTTTAAGAAATGTTACAAATATGTTTCATTGTGTTAAAAAGACATTGTCCCGAGAGCCTTTTTATAATTAAGATATTATTAAGCCGGATTCAATTTAATTGCTCAGGTTAAAGGTGTTTTATAATTGAGCAAGTATACATTACAAAGGAAAAATTTTTTGTACCCAATTTTTGATAGCAAGTATTCTTTATTTGGAAATATTAATTATTTTCAAGATATAAAACGAGGGTGTCACATCTTGGGTGGTATCAGAGCATAGGTCCTGTCCCTCATGGCCCTGATGATGCAGCTAAGTATGGTATTCAATGTTATTTGAATATGTTTGAGTAAGATTGTTGAGTAAGCTAGTAGTGCTTATGTTATAAAAGACCTTTTAGTGACCCAAAGCCCATAGTGCAGGTCTTTCTATGGCAACCAGAAATAGAAATTATACGAACGAAATGTTAGAACGTATTACGACTGTACTGAAAGGTATGCAGCAGCAGCAGCAACAGCAGCCATCTCAAGGACGAGCTGGTAATCCACATGTTGGCAATGTGGTGAATCATGATGCTAAGACTCTATCGAAATTCAGAAAGTGCAATCCACTAAGGTTTGAAGGAGGATACAAACCTGATGAGGCAAACAAGTGGTTGTACGAGATCAACAAGATTTTCAGAACTTTAGACTGTTCTGATGAGCAGAAGGTAACCTATGCAGTTTACATGCTTCATGGGGAAGCTGAGAAATGGTGGGATCATACTGTTCAATTGCTGAATTATGAGAAAAGAGCAATCAACTGGGGAGTGTTCATGGAGAAATTCCTTAATAAATACTTTCCAGAAGATTTAAGAAGAAAGAAGGAGGTAGAATTCATGCAATTGAAGCAGGGGGATATGAGTGTAGGAGAATATGCTGCTAGATTTGAGGAACTGATGAAATATTCTCCCTACTACTTGAATAAGCCTGATGAAAGGAGTAAGTGTGTTAAGTTTGAAGGTGGGCTGAGAATGGAGTTGAAGTTTATTTTCAGTTACCAGAGGATTCAGAGTTTTCCTGCACTTGTGGATATGTGCAGAATGTATGAGGATGATAAGAAGGCTGAGTTAATAGGAAGCCAAGGAAAGGGTAATGGACAAGGTTATGGACCACAGAGGAAGAAGAGATTTGATCACCAGAATAATGGTCCATACTCTCAGAAGAACAAGGGCAAGGGCAAAACTGTGATTGATAACAAGAACAAGTCTCGCGATAATGCTCCTTATTGTGAGAAGTGCAGGCGTTATCACCATGGTCAATTCTGCTGGTCCACAGGAGGATGTTTCAAATGTGGAAAGCAAGGTCATTTTGCCAGTGATTGCAGAGAGCCCGCAAAAGGGGATGTGAAAGGTTCTGTTGGTAAGCCTGTGGTGCAAGGCAAAGTGTTTACCCTGAGTGGTAATGAAGCAACTCAAACCCCGAATCTCGTGCAAGGTAACTTTTTGCTTAATGATCAACCTTATGTTTGATTCTGGAGCTACACATTCTTTTGTTTCTTCTGAATGTGTGAATAGGTTGAATCTTGTTGTTTCTGATTCGCCTTGCTATCTTAGTATAGATACCCCTACTGGGATACCCATCTTTACCTCTAAGGTTTGCTTAGGGTGTGATGTTGAAATCTTGGGTCGTGTCTCTAAAGTAGATTTGGTTTGTCTCCCTAAGTTACAATTAGATGTGATCTTGGGTATGGATTGGTTGATGAAGAACCAAGTGATCATCAATTGTGAGAAAAAGACAATCCAATATAGAACCCTTGAACCTGAAGGTTATATGTGCTTATTCTCTGCTACTGGAGAAAAAGAGTCAGTGCCGATAGAAGAGATTCCTGTGGTGAGGGAATTTCCAGAAGTATTTCCCGAAGAGATACCAGGATTGCCTCCGAAGCGAGAAATAGAGTTTGGGATTGATTTAGTTCCTGGAGCTGGTCCCATCTCTATTGCTCCTTATAGAATGGCACCACCGGAAATGGCAGAAATGAAAAAGCAGATAGAGGAATTGCTGCAGAAGCAGATGATCTGGCCAAGTGTTTCACCTTGGGGAGCTTCACTATTGTTTGTAAAGAAGAAGGATGGAAGTATGAGAATGTGTGTGGACCACAGACAATTAAATAAGGTCACTATTAAGAATAAGTATCCTTTAACAAGGATTGATGACCTTATGGATCAAGTTCGGGGAGCTGCAGTATTTTCAAAGATTGATCTGAGATCGGGCTATCATCAGATCAGGATAAAGGAGGAAGATGTACCGAAGACTGCATTTCGATCTCGATACGGTCATTATGAGTATGTTGTGATGCCATTCAGATTGACTAATGCACCTGCTATTTTCATGGATTATATGAACCGGATCTTTAGACCATACCTGGATTTGTTCGTAGTGGTATTTATAGATGATATCTTGGTCTATTCTAAGAGTCCGGAGGAGCATGAAGAACATCTCAGGATTGTGTTGAAGGTCTTGAAGGAGAAGCAGTTGTACGCCAAACTTACGAAATGTGAGTTTTGGTTAAATGAAGTAAAGTTTTTGGGGCATGTAATCTCTAAGGAAGGAATTGCGGTGGATCCAGCAAAGGTGAGTTCAGTGTTAAGCTGGGAACAGCCTAAGACTGTGACTGAGGTGAGAAGTTTCTTAGGGCTGGCTAGATACTATCGTCGATTTATAGAAGGATTTTCCAAGATTGCGTTGCCTTTGACCAAGTTGACTCGGAAAGATCAACCGTTCGTGTGGGACGACAGGTGTGAAAGTAGTTTCCGAGAGTTAAAGGGAAGATTAACATCGTCTCCTGTGTTAATCTTACCTGACCCTCACAAGAGTTTTGAAGTATACTGTGATGCATCTAAGCAAGGACTTGGGTGTGTGTTTATGCAAGAAGGAAGAGTAGTGGCTTATGCATCACGACAGTTGAAGAATCATGAGGTGAATTACCCGACACACGATTTGGAATTGGCTGCGATCGTGTTTGCCTTAAAGATATGGAGACATCATCTCTATGGCACTACTTTCCAAGTATTTAGTGACCATAAGAGTTTGAAATATCTGTTCGATCAAAAAGAGTTGAACATGAGGCAAAGAAGGTGGATGGAGTTTTTAAAGGATTATGACTTTAAACTCCATTACCATCCGGGTAAAGCAAATGTGGTTGCGGATGCTTTGAGTCGAACAACAATCCACATAAGTGCAATGATGGTGAAGGAAGCAGCTTTAATCGAGGAATTCAGAGACTTGAGCTTGTTGACGCAAGTGGAACCATCAAGCATCAAGTTGGGAATGTTGCAGATCACAAATGAATTCTTGGAAAGAATTCGGTAGTTGCAACAAGTAGATGAGGAGTTGATTGAAAAGATGAGATTGGGTTCGGAGGGGAAGGAACCTGATTTCAAGATTGGGTTGGATGGAATCCTTCGTTTTAGAACAAGGATTTGCATACCAAAAGATTAGGAGGTTAGGAGATTGATTCTTGATGAAGCACATAAGAGTCGGATGAGTATGCATCCTGGATCAACCAAAATGTATTATGATCTGAAGAAAATGTTTTGGTGGTCTGGTTTGAAAAAGGATGTTGCGGAGTATGTGGCTTCATGTTTAATTTTTCAGAAAGCTAAGGTAGAACATCAGAAACCGGGAGGACAGTTACAACCTTTAAATATCCCTCAATGGAAGTGGGATAGTATCTCGATGGATTTTGTATCTGGTTTGCCAAGGACAGTAGCAAATCATGATGCAATCTGGGTGATTGTGGATAGGTTGACTAAGTCGGCGCATTTTATTCCGATAAATATGCGCTATCCTTTGAATAAGCTTACCCAGATCTACATTAAGGAGGTAGTTCGTCTTCACGGAGTGCCTTCGAGTATTGTGTCGGATAGAGATCCCAGATTTTCCTCGCAGTTTTGGAAGAGTCTGCATAACGCTATGGGAACAAGCTTAAAGTTGAGTTCTGCGTATCATCCACAGACGGATAGTCAAACGGAGAGAACTATTCAGTCTTTGGAAGATGTATTGATGGCTTGTGCACTTGAAGAACAAGGAAGCTGGGATCAAGTGTTACCCCTTGCAGAATTCACATACAACAACAGCTATCATGCGAGTATCGGAATGGCACCGTTTGAGGCTTTGTATGGAAGGAAATGTCAAACCCAGCTATGCTGGTTTCAAGTGGGGGAGAACTTACACTACAACATTTTTGGCTTTAGGCAACACTAAAATTTCAACGGTTAAAAAACCGTTGCTTATACATGGAATAAGCAACGGTTTTTCGTGCGTAGCCAACTGATACGAATTAGCAACGGTTTTTATTCATATCTGTTGCGAACTACTTCATATCAACATATCCTTTCATATAGGCAACGATTTTTTAATTGTTGATGGAAAGAACCACGTTTTTAAACCGTTGCCTAAAACTTGATAAGAAAACCGTTGCTTTTTTTTAAATAAAACCGTTGCCTAAAACTTGATAAGAAAAACCGTTGTTTTTTTTAAAAATAAAACCGTTGCCTAAAATTTGATAAGAAAAACCGTTCCTTTTTTTTTTTTCCAGAGAAAACCGTTGCAATAGCTAGAAAACCGTTGCTGAAAATGCTTTAAGTTAAAAGTTAAAACCCCCAACCCTAATTTCATTTCTTCCTATTTCCTACGCAGCAGCAGCTGTGCAATCCTCCTCTTCCATCGCTTTTCACTCCTCTCGGTCTCTCTCACTCACTCTCACTGGCGTTTCATCAATTCTTTCTATAGAAACCATGTCTTCTTCCTTCGACGACTTCACTAGTGACCTCAACGTCAACTCTTCCTCGGACCACTATCACTTCGACGCCGCCTCCGTCGACGATACCGACTCCAGCTACGGCGGTTACTCCAGCTTCACCGATGGTTTCTCACCCGACGGTGACGTCGCCGTCGATCACGGGTTCGGTGATCAGACTCCTGGTTACTCTTAGTCTCCGTTCGAGTTGGTGAACGTGGAGAATGGGAATGAAAACGGAAACGGTTACGGCGATGATGACGGCGTTTTTGTCTCCGATGGTCCGGTGCTTCCGCCGCTCGGTGAGATGGAGCCGAAGGAAGGTTACGTGCTTCGCGAGTGGCGCCGGTGAGTAATCGCGGTTTAGTTTTTGTTTTTTTTTTTGGTTTAATTGCGTTTTGTTTGGTTAATCTGTTAAATCCTGTTTGAATCTGATTAGATCTGTGATGATTTTGATTCAATGGACAAGTTTATAGTATATTTGATCACAAAGTTTATTGCTATTACTCCTGAGTAGTAGTAAGGATTTGGAATTAGGAATTAGGGAGCTTGATCGTGTGTCTATAGAAAGGAAAGAATTGATGAAATTAGTTTTTACGTTTTTTCCACTCATAGGTTACTCTTGAAGAACTAGGTAATAAGGTATCCACTAGCATTTCTTGTGTATTTCTTTAATTTTGGTTCTATTTCTTTAACTCTGGTTTGGTTTTGTATCTCTTTAGTAAGAAGTATTTCTTGTACTTCTTGCTCTTTTGTATCTCTTTAGTAAGAAGTATTTCTTGTACAGACATTTTTGGAGCTACAACTCGCTTCTGGTTTCTTAGAAGTGTGCTTTGTGACATTGTGGTCATGAGTTCAAATCCTAGAAATGTGCTATAATTACTCTTGTGACAAATTCACAGTTTCTATTTATGGCAGAAGTAGCACATTTAAATTATCAAATATCAACATGAACTCTGTTGTGATGTAACATGGAATCAAAAAAATTATTTGTTTTTCTACATCTTTGCTGATAAGAATGACACACAAATCTTTCTAATGAGCAAGATTCTCTTAATCTCCTTTAGAGATGGTGAGTTTAATTTGGAATTTATGATTGCACTGATATGTGAATTTGGTTCTCTTTTCTTTTCTTTTCTTTTTTTTTCCAGTCTGCTCAGCTTCAATTCCGAGGGCAAAAAATATGGCAAGCTGCAATCGAGGAATTGATGTCCAAAGGAATGCAGAATGAATATTTTATTTAACTATCAATGGTGGAGGCAGAGGAATCATGTTTTATGCTTATCTTGTTAGTAGATATTGTTTTATAAAATATTTGAATAGAATATATTGTTAGTAGATTTTGTTTTATGCTTATCTTGTTATAATATTTTATTTAACTATCAATGGTGGAGACAGAGGAATCATGTTGCTGATGTTTTAAAAAATGAAACTGTAGGAAGTACAAAAAAATCTTCCAAGTTATTGTCTCAACTAACTGGACCCAACTTCGGTAATTCTTATTCTACACTGCATACTATTCAAACTTGAGACTACTTGACATTCCAATATAATTATGTGGAATCTCTTTTTTCAGTGCTTTTTTCCTCAGAATATGGTTGAGCATGTTAAGACTCCATTGTTTCTACTCAATGCGGCTTATGATTCATGGCAGGTATCATCAATTAGTGCACTGTATATCCTGTATTGTATTGGTGATGTGCCTGATTTTATGCTTATTACATTGAACGCAAATCTTCATTTGTCTTCAAAGTTATATCAAATGGACACCATAAGTTCAAGCTTTACTAATTTGCTGCCTCAGATTGCCTATTTTATGCCATGGACTAAATCTGGTTAGGTTTAAATCTGGTTGCTGCCTCAGATTGCCTGCTTGCTGCCTCACATTTTTAAATCTGGTTTCTCAACCGTAACGTAGATTACAATAATGTTAGGTTTTTACCGGTTCTGAAAGTGTATCTATCATGACTTCAATTGTTCTCTCATTGTTCACATTCCGCCACAATTGTCTGCAAATGCTGTAAATATGATATAATTGCAACCGCAATTTAAAACCATGATTTTTTTTTGTTTTTTGATATCCTCCTACCCTATATTGTCAATAGAAAACTGATCGCAACCACAATTTAAAACTTCGATTTTTTTTTTGTTTTGTGGTATTCTCCTATCTTGTATTGTCAATAGCTAGAAAGCTAATCCCTGGATGTAGTGAGCCTGGCCCTCCCTGCTACTGTTTTATCCACAGATTGAACAACAATTCTTTCTAAAACTATAGTGTATTTTTATCATTATGCCAATAGTCCAACACCCTTTGTGGGTTGAAACCTTGATTAAATCTATTAAAATCCCCCTTAATTCTTTTTTTTTTTAAAAATCATCCTTAATTTTTATTGTGCAACTTTTAATTTTTGACAATTCAGGTGCAAATCATGATTTATTTTACTCAATACTCATGTTTGTTGTCACTGCACTGCAGATTCATTATTCCAAGCAAGGGCAACTGTTCAAGTCCCAAGTGCAAAGTATGCACAAGGAAATTCTTCAAAGTCCTTGGCTTTGCGAGCTTATGGCATATAACATCAATTTAAGGGAAACCGAGGTCAAGCCAGGAAAAGAACCTGCTTTGTTTGATGGTTGTTCCCTGACATTTAAGGATGGAAAACCATCACTTACTTGTGAATTCTTTGATTCCATCAAAATTGATATTGACTTGACTTGTTCCATATGCTTGGTAAGTTCCTCAGTATCATTTTCTTGGATGAATTTGACCACAATTTTTGTGTATTATTAATTATTCACGTCTGAATGTTTTCAATTGGATTGCACATATATTCACTGAGGTTGTTATTTAAAAATTATGTTATATATGTTTTCAATTTGACCCAGTGTCTCTGACTTGCGGCCATATATTCTGTTATATATGTGCTTGCTCTGCTGCATCAGTATCTATTGTTAATGGACTTAAGTCAGCAGATCCTAGGAAGAAATGTTCTTTGTGCTGAAAGGTAAGCTATCAGATATGAAATTTATATTGCAAGGATTTCAATTTTATTATTCTTTTAAGCCAAATTTTTTGACGAGAATATGAAATGAAAATTAAATTATCAATAATCCATCAAATAATGTTCATAAAGATTGCATCCGAGACCTCTAACCGTAAATCTTAAAAATGGAGGGAGTAATTGGAGCTGGGAATTCACTGTTGCTGATTGTTGCCATCACGGTATTTTAAAAGAATGTCATCTTGCAGTCTAGTTAAAATACAAAGATTGTAATTGTGGAAGCAAATTACTGAGATTGCGATTAGAGTCATTAGACTGTGAGTTGTGTATTTTTCCCTGTTTTGCAGATGCCACTTCCTGCTCTGAAAGAACAGATTGTTTCTGTAGCTGGAGTGTTATCAGAGTGGCAGCGCTTAATTTGCCAAGGAAAAGTTCTAAAGGATGATCAACTGGCAATGCAAGAATGTATATATGGATTATTTTAGCTTTGAGTTTTATTTTTTTTTTTTGGATATTTAGCAAAAAATTATGTTGTTAATTAACAAGTACTTAATTTGGTCTTGCATTTTTTAGATTTTTTTTGGTAACTTTGTACTTTTTAGATTATAGAATAATATAATCTTACGTTATTTTGGTATGTATGGTGATTATAATTTAATTTCATTATATATATATATATATTTTATATATATATACTACTGCATTTAATTTTATTAAAAAGTGTTGCATATAGATTGAAAGTAAAATAAGTGTTGCCTATGTGAAGTTGGTAATAGTTATATATCTGTTGCTTAAACATAAGGCAACGGTTTTATCCTTGTTGCATATGCTATAGATTAATAAAACCGTTGCCTTTTATAAGTTAAAAGGCAACGGTTTTTGTCTATGTGAAGTTGGCAATAGTTATATATCTGTTGCTAAAACATAAGGCAACAGTTTCATCAGTGTTGCAAATGAGATAGATTAATAAAACCGTTGCTGTTTATAAGCCAAAGGGCAACGGTTTTCTTAATAAAACCATTGCATATTATGAAAGAAGAAACCGTTGCTGTTTATAAGTCAAAGGGCAACGGTTTTACAAAATTGTTGCAAAATGCAAAAAACCGTTGTCATTGACAATAGGCAACACTCACCTAGAGAACAGTTCAAAAACCGTTGCCTAATCTTTCAGCAACGGTTTTTGTACTTTAAGCAACGGTTTTGTGTCGTTGCAGAAAGTCAAAAATGTTGTAGTGTTAGTGGTTGGACCAAAAATGGTGCAGCAGACAACTGAGAAAATCAAAATGGTCCAGGCAAAGATGAAAGCAGCTCAGAGTCGGCAGAAGAGTTATGCTGATAAGAGGAGGAAACCCATAGAGTTTTCGGAAGGCGACCATGTGTTTCTTCGGATAGTTCCGATGAAAAGGATCAGTAGAGCCTTGAGAACCCGAAAGCTTTCACCTAAGTGCATAGGTCCATACCAAATCCTTGAGAGAGTTGGTCTTGTTGCCTATCAAATAGCTTTACCACCCTCTCTGTCAAATTTGCACAACGTCTTTCATGTTTCTCAGTTGAAGAAATATGTGCATGATCCATCGGTTGTTTTGAAAATTCAACCTGATGATCTAGCTTTAAAGGAGAATCTTACCTTTGAAGCCAGACCAGTCCGGATAGAAGATCGTGAAATTAAGCAGCTCAGGGGAAAAGAGATACCTTTGGTTAAGGTTATATGGGAAAATACTGACGTGTCTGAAGCTACATGGGAATTAGAGGAGAAGATGCGTAAAGAGTATCCTGAGTTGTTTATGTAAGTTAGAATTTCGGGGACGAAATTCCTTTTAAGTGGGGGAGTAGTGTAACACCCCTAATTTTCGTCTCCCGGATAATAAGGAAATTAATAATAAGGTTTTATTATTAATTTATATAAATTTTCCAAGTTTATATTTTGTATTTAATTAGCCTTGAAATATAAAAATAGGTGAAAATATTTTTGTATGGCAAATGAATACAAAATATATGGATATTGCATTTTAGTCCTTGGATTAGGACCTAAATGTAATATTAGAAAGGTTCTTGGAGAGAAATTCTTCTCTGTCTCTGAGTGTTAGAAAGCGAGTGATACACTTCTGGAAAGCTTGAATCAAGGGCTTTTCATTGATATAAACATTGTAAGCCAAGAGTGTGTGTGGGAGGAGAAATTGATCTGGGAAGTTGAAGTTGGGAAAGCTGATTCTGTGTTTTCTTGTTTCTGGAAGCTGGGTTTGAGTCTTGATTTTGGTAAGTACATATAACTCTTAAGCCTCAAATCACGTCTATTCTTTAGTGCATGTTACCTAGAGCAAGTTCTAATTGTTTTCCCTAATTTCTTTGGTCAATTTCTATGTCAAATTCTCTGGTTTTTAAACCCTGTTGCTGGAAAACGTGGCTGGGAGCAGAACATAGGATTTTTGTGGAGTCTGTGGATTTCCTTCAAAACTCAGTGATTATACTCATCAAACACGACTTTGAGGTATGAGAGAAGTTTACCTTATACTAGACTGAGACTAAAATCAAGTGATTTAGGACTTGAGTCAACAAAGACTCAAAAGGGCATTATGTGTTTAAGGTTAAAAGGCTTGGAGGCCAATTTATAGCTCAATTCTGTTTTGGGAAATTTTGTTTTGATGCATGCAAGTGATTTTGATGCTTGAATCATAATCTAAATGTTTATTATGAGTTTTGTGGTATTAAATTGTGTTTATGTGGGTTTTTATGCAATTTGGTACCTTAAACTTAATGCATGCCAATGAAATTTGTTGCTGTGGTTGAACATGTTTATTTTAAGGTATGTGAACTCTTTTGAGTGTTGGAATTGGTTAGATTTGAGTATTGGATAAAATGGTATGCTAAACCTCATTTTTCAGTGTACAGACGGCATAATCTAACCGGTTATTCGATATTTGTAACCGGTTAGATACTGTGAAATTTCAAAGAAAATGAATTTCTGAAATTGGTTTTGTGTTCTTACCATTTTTACTCAAATCTATACTTTAATTTCACTTGAACTCAATCTGAAAATATGTTGATAAATACTGTTTGGTTCAAATTGAATTTGAGGAGTTAATACCTTAATGTTATGAGATAATTTCAAGAGGAAATTGTGCTCATGTGGAATTGGAATGTGATTTAGTCTTTTGAATGATAGAAACAGTGGGTTTGAGGTATAAAACAATGTTGAAACTTGTTTATGGATTGGGTAGAGAATTCAAGAAAAAGGGTTTTTCTGAATTTCAATGGTTAACAAGTTCAGGTCTGTAATTCTAACCGGTTAGCCTGAGACTGTAACCGGTTAGTACCTGAAACTGAAAAATAAAAGTTAAGTCTTTGAAGTGAAAAGTGAATACCATTGGTTAAGTTTTTCCCAATCTAAGCCTAATGACATGTTTTTAAGTTAATTCAAGAATGGATTTTTGTGCCAAAGGTTATACCTCAAATTAATCATTCAAAAGGGAAATTGAGATATTTCTAAATCACAATAATTAAAGTAAAGATAAAAACCAACCTCAATAATTGTGCATTCATGCATAGAGAATGGAAGATGGGTTGGTAGGAAACGTTTATCATATTCTGGGAATATGAGGAGGGTACTCCGGGAGTACCAAATTGTAACCTACTTGATGACACATTCTGGGAATGTGGCTAGTGTCTGGGACATGGTTTATATGCGTTCCGGGAACGTGATGCACACTCGGGGCGTGATGCTTATTTATCCAAGTATGGTTTGGCATTACGTTCGGGGAACGAATGTCAGTGTTCCGGGAACACAACGGTGTATTGGATGGACGTCTAAGATGGACTTTTGTTAGAGGCCTCATTTGTGGATGGAAATCATGCATCATGCCACTTGCATTATAAGAGATATAATGTTGAAAACTGGTATGCTCATATGTATTTGCATTATTGTCTGTCCATGATATACTTGTGTTTGTATTTTAGTCTTTATTGATTATGTATATGTGTATACTTACTCCCTATGCCCTGTTTAGGTGATGGCCAGATACTTAGCCTGCATCGAGATACGCCCTATCCCTAGTGGTATATGGACGTAGGAGGAGCACCGAGCCACCTTTGAGGGGGAGGTGAAGATCACTCTCTACCACCCTAACCCTCTGGTTCGGGTGCGACCTCGTAGATTTACGATTCCTTCAGTCTATACTATGCATGTTCCACCCTTTTATACATATAGAGGACCACCCCCGGCTCGACCTGTGCGTCGATTTCATAGTTTTCGTTTTAGAGCTGCCACTCGTACTCATCCTTCTTCCCACAGAGTTGTTACCGAGGAGACTCCTTCTCCTGGTCCGACTGACTTTGAGAGGACTGCCTCTGCAGATCCTAGACCCAGTGGTGGGGTCTCTGCACAGTCGGGCGAGGTCGAGGAGGATCACGTGAAGGATGAGGACGAGGAGGAGGTGCATGTCGAGCCTACTGTTTCTGCTAGAGGTGGACCTGCTGGTTCCTAGGAGCCTGCATAACATAGATGTTTTGGATCCTAGGTTTAGGGATAGAGCTGCAGTGGATCGGAGGAGCTGCTGAGGAAATGGATGACCTGCTCTAGGACTTCTATTTTGATATTGTGATATATTGTATATATTTTTGAGAGGTCTTAGAGTGAGGTTTATTTTGAGCAGCTGGTTATGTATATGTTCTATCAACTCTTGCTATCTCGACTTTGGTTACTTGCTACTGATACATGTGGGGATGTTTTATGTTATGATATATATATATATATATATATATATATATATATATATGATGTTTTTCTTTACCTCAGCAGTGTCCCACAAGTATTATTTTTACTCCCGCATACTCTGATTTTGGTTCAAAAGGATTCGACAATAAGTTTATATTCTACACGTTCGATCAAACTCAAGAGACAAATAATATGTTTTTAAGAAATGTTACAAATATGTTTCATTGTGTTAAAAAGACATTGTCTCGAGAGCCTTTTTATAATTAAGTATTATTAAGCCGAATTCAATTTAATTGCTCAGGTTAAAGGTGTTTTATAATTGAGCAAGTATGCATTAAGGAAAAATTTCCTGTTCCCAATTTTTGATAGCAAGTATTCTTTATTTGGAAATATTAATTATTTTCAAGATATAAAACGAGGGTGTCACCACAGGCATCACAAACTAAGGCTTTAAGTCCTAAGCTTTTGCTTGCTTGATATCTGCGCACCAGCTTGCGGGGGGAGGGGGGTGTATTAAACCAGGCTCGGCAGCACCAGTGCAGCTTCAAGCTCAGCAGCACCAGTGCATCATCAAGTCTCAGCCTTAGGGTTGACAGCTGACAATTAGTTATTTAACTAATCATGACTGTAGTTAGTTAGTTGGTAACTGTAATTAGATCTAACCATAATAGGAAGTTAGTTAGAAGTTAATTAGGTGTTGAACTAACTATAAATAACAATTGTATCATTCATTTTCATTTGAGTAATACAATTTAGAAATTCCTTTATTCTTCTCTCTACTTTTCTCTGCATTTTCTTCTAGATTCTTTTTCTTTCTAGCTTAAGTGTTCAACTTCTCTTCTTAGATTCAACTATTGTTGAATCAATTCATTGAGTATTTCTGAATCTTAGATGGTATCAGAGCTCTTTATTGAGCTCTGTTGCGCCATTCAGTAACAATGTCTGCAGATTCGTCTTACAGCGATCATCATCAAGTTACAGATGCAACGCAAAATCCAAGTTCGGTTTTCTACTTGCATCCTTCCGAGAATCCTGGCGCGATACTTGTTTCTTCACCTTTGAATGGTGATAATTATCACCAGTGGACAAGAGCAATGAGAATGAGTCTGATTTGTGAGAACAAGATCTATTTTGTTGATGGAACAATCGAAGCTTCAATGAAAGAAGATCCGCTATTTTCAACTTGGCAAAGATCAAACAATATGGTGAATTAATGGATTGTGAGATCAGTGGCACCACAGATAGCTCAAAGCATCTTATGGATCGACAAAGCAAGTGATGTTTGGAGAGAGCTTCAGAATAGGTTTTCGCGAGGAGAAGCGTTTCGCATAGCAGATATTCAGGAGCAGATTGCTTCAATGAAGCAAGGTGATCTTACTGTTACAACTTATTTTACTCAGTTGAAAATTCTATGGGATGAGTTAGACAATTTCAGACCTGCACCTCATTGCATTTGTAATGCTTTAATTGATGTTGAAAGATATCAAAAGGAAGATAGAGTAATTAGGTTTTTGAAAGGACTAAATGATACATTTAGAAATGTGCGATCTCAGTTGATGCTTATGGATCCACTTCCCATTCTCAGTAAAGCCTTTTCATTAGTGGCTCAACAAGAGAGACAGTTATTTGGTAATAACACAGATTCGAAGGTGTTTGTTGCTTACAATAGGAATAATAACAATAACAAATATAGTAACAATAGATCTCAGAATTTTGGAACTGATGGTACTGAGCTTGATATTGCACTAGTGCTGCTGAGCCTGGTTTAATAGCCCATAAAAGGGCTCGATAATGTTGAAAGGATTAGTCACCTAATTGCGTGGGTGGATATCTTGAAAAAAAAAAGGGATCATTTGAGAGCTTTTTTTTTCGCATACTCGTAATTTGGGTATGTGGTTCATCATGTACAAGTGAATTATGAGGCATCTTCCATGATCCGGAAAATGCTTGGGAGCGAGGTTTTAGTCACATTATAATTGAATTGGATTTTTATTTTTGGTATTTGGGTGTAAATACCCATGTGCTCTGATTATTAAAGAGTCCAAGTATCTTGCTCCAGCCTTTATCGGGGGGATCAGAAATATTTTTATCATTTAATCTTTTATTTGTGTTATCCCACGATATTTTGCTCGGTCTTGATCATACTCATGATCGTAAAAAAATTGGTAATGAATTCAATACGGTCACAACATATTGGTGGGATGACATACATAATATCTCAGTGGGGTGGCAAAAATATTCTTGGAACTTTGGAAGGTGATTTCATGCTGGAAATTTCTAGGCCTAGATATAGGCCCAAAGTAAAGTAACCCGTTTCAGTCAGCTATGGGTCATAAGCAAAGGATGTTACATCATTAACCTGGTACATATATGTTTTGTTTTTGTTTGTTTGTTTTTTTTAATGGACATTTCCGTTTTTCAATCGTTATGGCTCAACAAGGTACTTCTATTGGGTTCGCATAATATCCTCCATCATTTGAAATTTGACCGAAGAATATACCGAAAATGTCAAGTTACAAAATACATGACTATAATTTAATTTTTTCGATTTTCAGCTTTGAGCATTTATAAGCTGAAACTTGACTAGTGTTACAAAACAGAATATGCAGTATGCCAAGAAAAGGAAACAAGTAGAAAAATAGGCAGAGAATAGAGAAGAAAAGGTAGTAAGAAAAGGAATGCAACAGCAAAGATGCTTTTACTGTCACCCACAGAGCACTGCTCCAATAGAGAAGAATGTTCTATATCCAATCATTTCTCTCTCATTACAAAAGATACCCCACCCCCAAGACACTCACACCTATATAACAGAAATCCACTAATTCCCAACCGATTCCCCTTTTCCCTCACATGATAAATTTCTCATTCCTCCACGTCAGCAGAGGTCACTCCAGCACCCTTTTTCCTCCTTCTAGAATACACATGCCACACTTTGGGCCCATGGCTTAATTGGTCAACCATTGCCCCCTATCACTGCCACCCTCTGAAACAACAGTCTTGTCCTCAAGACTGAATTCTGGAAATTGGCTCTGGATAGTCAACTTATCCTCCCAGGTTGCATTCTATGCAGCTTGCCCTTTCCATTATACCAACACTTGATCCACATCTTCCCCACCTCTATGGATTTGACGCACAACAAGTATCATCATAGGTTCAAAATCCGTACTCTGTTCCCCTTCGATTCCCACAGGCAACTCAGGTTCCACTACATAATCTTCCACAGCCTTCTTAAGCAAGGACACATGGAATACAGGGTGAATCTTGGAAGTCAGTGGTAGCTGAAGTCTATATGCCACTGCTCCTACTCGCCCAATAATTTTAAAAGGACCATAGAACCGTGCAGCGAGCTTGGGATTGATCCTTGTGGCTACTGATCCTTGACGGTGGGGGCGCAGCTTCAAAAATACCCACTCTCCAATCTCGAAACTACGCTCTTGGCGATGTGTGTCAGCCTGATCCTTCATACGGTCCTGTGCTCGGGAGAGATGATACTTCAGTTGGCGCAAAACCTCATCCTTGTCCCTTAGTTCCTGCTGCACTGCATCCACCAATGTTTCCCCTTGCATAAAACGTGTGAGGACAGGAGGCTTGCGGCCATAAACCGCTTCAAAAGGAGTAGTGCCGATGGATTGGTGAAACGAAGTGTTATACCAATATTCAGCCCAATGCAGCCAATTTACCCAAGATTTGGGTTGGTCAGTGATAAAACAACGAAGATAGGTCTCCAAGCAACGATTAACTACTTTCGTTTGCCCATCCGTTTGGGGGTGATATGTTGTGCTCATCTTCAATTGCGTGCCCTGCAACCTGAACACTTCCCTCCAAAAATTACTCACAAAAACAGGGTCTCTATCACTGATAATGGCTTGTGGAATACCATGCAACCGAATTAATTCCTTCACAAAGATCTCTGCCACAATCCTTGCTGTATAGGGGTGTTTGAGTAATATGAAATGCCCAAATTTGGACAACCTATCCACCACAACTAAAATGGCCTCATACCCTCTTGCCTTCGGAAGTCCCGTGACAAAATCCATAGAAACTTCCTCCCATATTTGTTGGGGAATAGGAAGCGGCTGCAACAAACCGCCTGGGGATGTAGCAGAATATTTCTGCCTTTGACACACATCGCATTGCCGGACAAAATCCTGAATGCACTTAGTCATGCCTATCCAGTATAAATTTGCTACTATGCGGCGGTAAGTTCGATAGAAACTTGAATGTCCCCCATGAGCAGTGGTATGAAACTCCTTCAACAACTGAGGAATCCAATCAGAACCAGCAGACACAACCATTCTCCCCTCATAGTACAACATCCCTCTAACATATGAAAAACCAGGCTTCGAATTTCTGTCAACAAGCAGTCCCTCAATGATCTGTTTAAGCTTAAGATCACGATGCACCTCCTCCACAATTGCACTGCTGTCTTCCCAAGCGGGGTATGATCGTATAGAGCTCAACAAACCTTCTGCCTCATGTATTCTAGACAGGGCATCTGCACCCTTATTACTAGCCCGAGGTTTGTATATGATATCAAAATGGTACCCCAGCAGCTTTGCCATCCAGTTTTGCTGGTTTCCAGTCGAAATTCGTTGTTGCATTAGCTGCTTGAGGCTTTTCTGATCCGTGCTTACTGTGAATTTCCTCCCTAACAAATAAGGCCTCCAATGCTGGATTGCTAACACCACCGCCATCAACTCTTTCTCATATGCGGATTTGGACAAATTACATTCACCAAGGGCTTTACTGAAATAAGCTACTGGTCTGCCTTGCTGCGTTAAAATGGCTCCAATCCCTCCACCCGACGCATCACACTCAATCAGAAATTGTTTAGTAAAATCGGGCAAAGCAAGCACCGGAGCTTCGGTCATCACCCTTTTTAACTGTTCAAAAGCAACTTGGGCACCGGAGCACAACAGGTTATTGAGTATTTGGGTCATTTGGTGTCAGCCCAAGGGGTAGCCCAATGGAACCCACACGCCCAAGTTTTATGCACATCTTCGTCCCTCATGCGCACTTGATGGTATCCCGATTTCAAATCCAGCTTCGAAAAAAAACAGCCCCATGTACTTCGTCCAACAATTCATCAATCACCGGAATCGGAAACTTATCAGGCACTGTCGCCTTGTTCAACGCCCGGTAATCAACACACATCCTCCAAGTAGCATCCTTCTTTTTGACTAAAATCACTGGGCTGGAGAAAGGGCTCTGGCTTGGCCTGATTATCCCCATTTCTAATAGCTCCCTTACCTGTTTCTCTATTTTGTCCTTATGGTGATGTGGGTATCTATATGGTCGCACATTAACCGAACCTTCTCCTTCTCTTAACACTATAGAGTGCACCCTACTTCGCATCGGGGGAAGGCCTTTGGGTTCTTGGAACACTGATTCATACCTCCCCAACACCTCTGCTAACTGCTCTTTCTGCTGGTCAGTTAGGGTAGAACGCCCTCTGTCCGGAACATGCTCTAATGGAACTTTTAGATCAATGGAAAGTAACATTCCTCCAATTCGAGTACGTCTCCCCACGAATAAACTTTGAAAAGCGAGGGGAGAATTTTGTCCTTCGCCCTTCAACTCCACCCAACCTCTTCTACTTGCTACCTTCATGACCTTCTTTCCCCAATCTACCACCATTTCTCCCATTGTAGATAGCCAAGACATCCCTAAAACCACGTCAATGTCCCCCAAGTCGAACAAATGAGCATCGATGGTTACCTCAAGGCCTCCCAAATCTACTCCCAACGCTTCACACTTCCCCCTGGCTACTGTTTTACTCCCATCTCCCAGCTTAATACTCATTCCCTTCGTGTCCACAACCTCCCAACCCAAAGCCTGAACCAAATTCTTAGAAATGAAGTTGTGCGTGGCCCCGCTATCTACCAGAACCAACACCGGGACTCCTCTAATGGTGGCTTTGAGCTTCAACGTTTGGAACTGTTGGCCTTCTCTTGTCTCCAAACTTCCCAAATCGAGCACACTACACTCCCCGTCGATCCTCTCTTCTTCTTCAACTTCAGTGACAGGTGGAACGATTTCCTCTTCCGCTTCCTCACCTTCGTCAAGCACCATCACTCTCAATTGACGGTCTGGACATTGATGCATGGGATGGTACTGACCCCCACATTTGAAACAAAGCCCTTTCCTTCTCCTTTCAGATATCTCATGAGAGGATAGGTGTCTCACACCCCGATCCCGAGGGACGCTGCTGCGAGGGCTTTCTCCCTCCACGCTCCTATTGGGCCTATATTGTTGAGAAGGCCCAAAACCTCCTCCCCTGGAAGTCCCTCCTCCTTCAAAGACTTCCCTTCTTCCACGGGCCTGAGCCCAATCAATTCCTCCTTCTTTCTTAGGTTGATGACCCGAATTGGGCCTGTTGGTGTGTAGAGGCCCAACACCGAAATTGACCTCCTTCTTCCCACTGGTTACCCACACTGGACGGGTTCCCTGAAATTCAGCCTCTACTGCTCTGGCCACACTCAACAACTTGGATCTGGAAATAGGGCCAAGTGCTCGAAGGGAACGTATCCTCCCACGAATCTTCTCCTTCAACCCATGCACAAAGTACCCAAAGTACTGATCATCTGGCAACCTCTTTACTTGAGTCGTTAACCTCTCAAATTGCTTGATGTACTCATCAACTCCCCTATCTTGGTGCAGTGAAGCCAACTGCTCAAAAACATCCCCCTCTCCGAGACCGCCATATCTGTCCATCAATTCACGTTTCAATTGCTCCCATGTCATTTCTTCATCTTCTCCCAGCAAAGAGTTAAAGAAATGGATGGTGGGTCCTTCCATACAAAGCTAGGCCAAGCTTACCTTCGCTTCTGGGTGAATGTCTTGGATGCGAAAGTAGATCTCGGCGCGTGAGATCCACCCTGCAGGGTCTCCTCCGTCGAACATGGGTAGCTCTACCTTCTTCACACACTAACGGAATTCCTCCAGAACCTCTCCTTTTAGGCGCTTCAAGGACCCTTCCGATGTCGACTTCTCCTTCTTAGGTTTTCCGGCATCTGACTGGAGATGGAGGCTGGCATCACCCTCAGGCTCCTCCCCTTCATCAACCACCGAGGATGGTCGTTCCCCCTTTGAGATGGATCGAAGGAGCATCTCCAACTTTTCTTCGATCTTCTGATGTGCCACTGCCATGGTGTCCTTAATGACATTGATCTCATGCTCCACATTGGTAAGTCTAGCCTCCATGTCGTTGTTCTTTCCTCCTTTCTTCCTAGGTGGCATTCACAAACACCACACGCAGTCTACTGGTCCCTCCTCACTTCCTTGGTGTCCTCATTGAGGTCCGGCAGGTCGGACCAATTTGTTACAAAACAGAATATGCAGTATGCCAAGAAAAGGAAACAAGTAGAAAAATAGGCAGAGAATAGAGAAGAAAAGGTAGTAAGAAAAGGAATGCAACAGCAAAGATGCTTTTACTGTCACCCACAGAGCACTGCTCCAATAGAGAAGAATGTTCTATATCCAATCATTTCTCTCTCATTACAAAAGATACCCCACCCCCAAGACACTCACACCTATATAACAGAAATCCACTAATTCCCAACCGATTCCCCTTTTCCCTCACATGATAAATTTCTCATTCCTCCACGTCAGCAGAGGTCACTCCAGCACCCTTTTTCCTCCTTCTAGAATACACGTGCCACACTTTGGGCCCATGGCTTAATTGGTCAATCATTGCCCCCTATCAACTAGACAGAAAAAGTATAATCAGTCATTTGTGAAAGTTTGTAGGGCCTTATTTAATTTAATTTCCACATATTTAAAAGAGAGTATTAGCTAGATAACTATAATTGGTGGAAATCGTATGGTTAAACTTATTGAACAACCAAACAATGGAGTGACATGTTCAATTTCATTCTCTTCATTTACTTTTCTTAGCATTCCATCATGAATCACGAATCACTCTCTTCCGTCTCATTTAAAACTCCAAAACATACCTTAATAACAGGGGAAAAAATGGAATATTTACTCAGCTCTAAGCCCTACAATCATTATAATGAAGTCAATTTGCAAGTAATGAGTATGGACCTGTTATCTGTAACAGAGAACAATGTAATTGTGATTTAACAATGTTTAACAGCAATGAGTTCATTATTCAATTACTGGAGAAAATTAGAAATAGATATCTGTAGTACTGCGAATTTTAAGCCTGATTAATGGATTTGAATAACGAATTAATGAGCAAAAAGAACACTAAAGCTAAACATTGAAAAAATAATCATCATTCCTATGCTGCATAATTTTAATAGAAGACTCACAAATTATTCAGTGTATTTACATTAGTACTTATGTTACAAAAGTTTATATATCATAAGATCAAAGAAAAACAAATAAAAAAAACATAGAACAACATATAAATATAACATCAATGGGACTTTGCAGCATTTTCTTCTCTTATGCAAGAGGACTCTAGTACCACAAGAGGAGATAGTAGAGGTATGGGATCTTTACTGCTAAAGAAGGAATTTAAGGAAGATGAATTTGAAGAGGAACTTGTTGAACCATCAACAATTGAGTTATGTGCACCATTGCAATTAGAGGTTATCGCACTTGGTTTTATCTGTAGTGGACAAGGAGCTCTTTTTTGAAGCCTACTCATGGAACTTCTGATTACAACAAACTCATCCCTGTGACTATAAATCTGGAAACCAGGAAACTCAACCACAGAGTCCTTCATTGTTGCTTCTGAGTTCTGAGCACTTCCTCTTTTGGACCTGATTATGTACTAAGCTATAAAGAAAGACCAAGAATAGAGATTATGAGAATTGAAAATAGAGCTAGAGAGTTAGGATTAACTGAAAGAAAAATTGAATAATTCCTGTGGCTTTAAGTTACAGTGAATAATTTATAACACCCTTCACTAGGGGATTTAGTATGTGTTGTGTAATTGACTGATTAGGTACTTAAAAAAATTATCAAATCTATAAGGACTTCTTAGTTGGCCAATGGTGGATGAACATGTCAGGTGCATTACTCAAAATCATAGATCATATATAGATAATTGCATAGTTCAAATTACTATAAAAAATAAAAATCTTTTATGCATTGATCTTAATTAGAGGTTGCCTTGCATGTGAGGTAAAGTTTTGGGGTTTGCTGTTTCTGTAAGTAACAACCTTTTGCCCATTTCTGAATCATGTGAAGGAAGAATCAACGCACAAATTATAAAATGACCAAGTTTTCAGTGATACTGACACTTAAGATTAAAAGCACATGACACTCTTAATAATTTCTTATTGCATTGTTTTCCTCCCACTTTCTTTTAAAAATTTCGCAACATGATTCCTCTATTTATTAATAACATTTTGCAGCTAAAGTTATGGCTATTGTCAAGTAAATCAACCAGTTAAGATTCAGCAAAATAATTTTGTATAGTTAGAGCTTACTGTATTCTCTCTTGAAATTTGTCATCATGATTTGGTTATGATTATAATGCCAACCAAGATGGCTCAATTCAACTCAAACTACATCACATGTCTGATATTATAATATTATTTAACATTTTTTTCCACTTTTTATTTGTTCATTGTTCATGTGCCTATGCTGGGATGTGTTAGGAGCATTTGATCTAAAGACTACTCTAAAGATTCAAAGGATCGCATTTAGATAAAGTAAAGGGAGTGTTTGTGATATTATTCATTAATAAAATGTAGAATTTGGTAAATGATTAGGTTCTTTAAATAAGATCCGGGATTCGATCTCTGTTGTGTGAATGAAAAATACTTCATTAATGAAGGCAAAATTTATTTTGGCAATCTCTATATTTGGGAGGAGATTAGTTTTCATTATCGACCTAATGATACCTTGATGCAAATAAAAAAAAATTAGCATGTGTATTATTTTCTTATAATTAACTCATAAAGAAGTGGCTAAAAAGTATGACACATTACATTTGTTGGAGAATAATATATTAAAAAAGGTTTGCTTAGCAATAGTTAGATAAAAGTTTAAGTAATAGTAGTACAAAAAAAAAGTTTAACCGTATTAATGAGAGTTGACTTAGTTGATCTAGTAACATCAGGTTCAATTCTTAGGAAAAACATCCCGTTGGAAGCCACTCTTATGATCTCGAAGCAGATTAGTCTCAAAAAACCCTCATTAATAGTAGCGGACCTCTGGGAACACCGTGGACTTGAAAAAACATAAACCTAAAAAAGTTTAAGTAATAGTAAAAGTAAAAATTTGAAAAGTGTTAGAAACTAAGTTCACTATTTTTAAACTACTAAATATTATAATGATCAAGTCTAAGGGTTAAGATTAAGAAAATCCTATTAAAAATACTTAATAAAAAAACTTTATTAACTTTTATCCAAAATGAAAATAGTGAAAGATAACTTGGTGAAGGTATGCATGTTCCTCCTCTTCTTTACCTCGCAAGATGCACGCATGCCCTAATATTCAAAATAAAAGAAGTTTCAACCATCTTGGCTGAAACAATTGAGAAGAAATTTCTCCATTAATTTTTTAAACTGAAAAATGGAAAATTGGATTTGAGTTTCAAAACTAACTACGTAAAACAACTTAACGAACCAAATTAAAAATAGAAAATAGCTTAAATTTTTGGCTAATAAAATGCACTTTTGGTCCCTTAAGTTTTTCATTTGTACAAAATTAGTCCCTTTACTTTTTTTGAGCTAAAATAGTCCCTTATATTATTTTTTTTGTGCAGATTTCGTCCCTCCGTCATATTTCCATTAAAAAATCTAATGACGTTATCCCATGTGGTAGCATCTACCAACCATGTGGCATTTTAATTACATAATTATTAATTAAATATTAAATTAATCAAAATTAAATTAAAATTCTGAAAATAAATAAATTAAAAAATTCAAATTACTAGATTAATAAAAATAAATTAACTAAGAATAAATAAAAAATTCAGCCACAAATTAAATTAAGAGTTAAAGACCCAATTTGGTCCACATGTTTTTCGACTCGGGCACTTTAATCCCTCAAGAATTATAATTCACTTCTAGTCCCTAAAGAATTTAAAAAATACCACTTTAATTAGTCTTTGTTTTCATTCCGTTAACTACTATCACTGCTAGCATAAACTGTAACATTTCATAACCAACCGGTAAACTCCAAGAAATTTGGTAGGAAGAAGAATCCTGCCAAGAAAGATTAAGCAGATAAGAGGGAAAATAACAAATAAAAAAACTAAAAGACTCGATTCATTTTTCATTCCTGATTGAATAAGGATTACAATGCTTATATAATAGGATAGTAAACCCTAGAAGTAATAACAACCACACAAGTGACATCATCTTAGCAATTAGGAACATTCTATAATAATAATAATAATAATAATAATAATAATAATAATAATATGACTTAATTATTAAACTAAGTATCTATCCTATTCCTTTTCTCCAAATAGACCTAATAATTATTTTAATCTTTATTATAATTAACCTTCTATCATTACCAACCCCTTCAAAATTAACCTTGTCCTCAAGGTTGAAGCCCTTGTGATACTTAAGAAACATATAGCACTTGTCACTGTTTTCAGCATTAGAATAGTAATTTTCCAATGCTAAATAATCACTCTCAAAAGCCAAGTTGAAACCAGAATAGCAATGGCCAATACTTGAAATTGTGAAATTGGGCTTTTGACCACAAAGCCCAACCAGTTCCTGTGCTGTTTCCTGGGCTTGTGTAAATTGCTCTGGAGTAGCAATTTTGTCCTTCCCACTGCAAAGACGTTGTAGCCACAATGTGCTCCCTTTTGCGAAGATTCCAGAAAAGACGTTGTAGCCACCAGGAGCTTGACCGCCAGAGTGATATACCGGCAGCGGTGCATCGGAATTATCGCTAGGGACCAGCACTGCCGAAGGTTGACCGAACAAAGGCGGAAAGAGCTTCGCAATTTCAGCGGAGGTGACTTCTGGCAGTGCCATCGGCGAAGGGATTCCCGAAGGCGGAGGTAATGGTTTCCTCGGTGGAGCGCGCGGCGACTCGCGACGAGGGATGGCGCTCTCCTCCTCTCTCCCCTTGTTCTCGTTGGAGGCTAAACCCGGTGATGGTGGTACCATTTCCGGCGACGACGCCAGTGGCGGAGCTTGCGGCGGTGACCATGGTGATCTCTGCGGTTCGACATGACACGCCTTTTTCTTGTTCTCCTTGTTGCCATAGGCGATTTCCAGGGGCGATGGTTGAGTATGGAATGGAGGACTTTTGTTTAGATATGGTACTTCTTTTGATTTCTCTCTATTTTCAGATCTGTGTTTTCCTTCCCAAACATATGCATCATCAACATCTTTAGAAATGGGAATGAGTTTGGGTGTGGTTGCTAGATCTACTTTCAACTTGAGGAGTTTCTCTCTAATTTCAGAGAAGGAATCTCTGACCGGAGTGTGACCGGCGAATGAAAGTTGATGTGGTGGTGTATTTGGTGTTTGCCATTGTGGAGAGGGAGAAAACTGGGATGGTGGTGATGATGAATAGATTTGTGAAAGTGATTGAAAAGGTGAAGAGTAAGGTTGAGAAAATGGTGGTGGCTGAGGTGGCGGTCGGAGTGGTTGTGAATGGTGGTGGTGGTGGTCGAGATAATATACTCTGTGATTGTAGTTTAACATTAGATCTTCATGTGTTAGATGTTGAGGCAAAGGATAATAGTGGCATTGTGGTAGAGATGATGTGTAACAAGTGTTTAAGGGTGGTTGATGGTGAGGATTCATGGCTAGAATGGGAGGTTGGTAGGAGAATGAAAGCACCATTTGGTAGGAAGAAGAATCCTACCAAGAAAGATTAAGCAGATAAGAGAGAAAATAACAAATAAAAAAATTAAAAGACTTGATTCATTTTTCATTCCTGATTGAATAAGGATGCTTATATAATAGGATAGTAAACCCTAGAAGTAATAACAACCACACAAGTGGCATCATCTTAGAAATTAGGAACATTCTATAATAATAATAATAATAATAATAATAATAATAATAATAATAATAATAATAATATGACTTAATTATTAAACTAAGTATCTATCCTATTACTTTTCTCCAAATGGACCTAATAATTATTTTAATCTTTATTATAGTAATTAACCTTCTATCAAAATTAAACTTTCATGAGGTACAAGAGCATGCGTGGGATGCATTTGTATCCAACAAAAGAACCATTGTCAAATATTCTTCACCATTATCGGGCAAAATAAGAAAAGATGAATCGAGCCGTTTATGCCAATCATGCAAAAAGAGCACTTGATACCTACATCCACTCAAAGAAACGACGCCCGAAAGCAAGACACCAGTTCCACCAATTACTAGACCAATCATCCACTTCAATAATAAGTTTGTCAGTATTAGATGAAATAGAATAAAGTCTTGGATGTTGTTGAAAACAAGCGGGTAATACTATTCCCTATAAAGAAGGTGAATAGGCAAAGAGTACGAATCTTCACCAATTAAAAATTTATCGCTTACTAAGGCCTTTAAAATAATCAGAGTAAAAACATATAAAACGCATATACTTAAATATATGAAAATTAAGCGCACAGTATTGTAAGGAGATAATGAAAGAGAAGCGAACACAAGGATTTTATCCTGGTTCACATTAGTGTTAACGAACACTAATGCTACATCCAGTCCTCCCTCTCTGAGATAGGAGATTTGCTTCACTATGAACAAGAATTGTAAGTACAAGTAATGGGTAAGAGAAAACCTTTCCCTTAGACTTGTCCCTCCATAGAACCTCTTTGGAACTTGTGTCTTCGCAAACAATTCCTCGAACCACAGCGAACCTTGTGCTTGAAGAAACCTTCTTCAATTCCACTTGAAACCTTCAAGTATACTTGATGAAAACCTTTCACCAATTTGCGTTTGTCAAAATCTTGTTGTTGGCACTTTACACCTCGTTGTGCGGATGAACAACTCCAATGAAGATCAATGGTACTTGCACCTTTCTTGTGTGGATTAGCAACTCACTTAAGAACACTTTTAGTACTGAATCAAAATCTAGACCAATGAGAATGAATGCAAGTGTATATCAAAGTGGGTATTTGTGAAAGTTTAAGATCAACAGTTGAATAGTTCTTCAATTATGTGTGAAAATGTTGTTTAATCATGAAGAACACTCAATGATTATGGAAAATATGTTTTTCAGAAAGTTCAGAGCAGATAGAGAGGTGTTGGAATGTTGTATGTTAGTTTAAAAACGTTTGGATATGTATATATAAAGGTTTGGACAACAAACGACTAGTTTTAGACAGTTTTAACTATCAGTATTCGGATACTTTTTAAAAGTATTCGGATACATCGTGTTTAAATTCAAAATTCTGACTGTTGTATCCAGATACTTTCAAATATATCCAGATACCGATGTATCCGGATACTTTCAAATGTATCCAGATACTTCGGTTCAAAATTTCCAAAAGCAACATTTTTACTTGTTAACACTTATAGTATTATATTTAAAACAATTTCTTCACTTCCAAAACACTTTAATTTATTAGAAAAATATTTTCAAGTTATTTTCTCAATATTTTTCTTATATTTATAAAATCACATATTTTTCTTTTAATTTTGAAAAACACCCACTTTGATTTTACTTAGCATGCAAACCATTTTCTTTTAGATTATGATTAGTTTCATTCTAACTTGGACTCTATAATAATATGCACCTAGGGGACTTAATAAAGAATAAATAATACATTACATTACAATAAGAACCCCTTTGTTGACTTTGTTGAGCCTTAAGTTGAGTTGTGAACTTTTGCCTTGACTTGCACTTTGTAATCATCAAAACTACCTACGCTTAGGCATTTTCTCAACATTGGACATAACTCCCAAAGCGATGTAAGATTATTTTGGTTCACGAAGATATAATAACATTTCTTCGTATTTTTTTAGCTTAATGATATGGGAGGCAATGGTGCCACAACAAGAGTTTTCATGAGGATGATGGTGTCGTAGTGGCAACAATGGAGGAAGGATGGCTGCAACGACATATTGGCAATGGCGACAATGGCAACTATGTTGGTGATGATTGACAATGACAAGTAAAAGTGTGAAACAACAACGATAATGATAATGAGGGTTTATCGAGGTGACAACGACATTGCGACGATATTAACAACAGTGATTTATGAAGACAAAGATTAAAAATAGAAAAATAGATTAAATATTATACTTATTTCTAATTTATTTTCTCTAATATGATAAAGAATATACATAATCTTAGTAAAAAAAGAATATACTAGGTGTTCATATAGGATAAGCAACAGGGGTGTAAGTGATCCGGTCCGAGACCACGAGACCGCTCGGATTGGATCGGACCGGATCAAAAAATACAGTCTGGTCCGATCTCACGGTCCGGTCTGGTCCCAAAATTTTCAGACCATTCTTGAACGGTCTGGTCCACGATCCCAGATATTCTTAGACCGCTGGGACCGGACCGAACCGATAGGGTTAATAATTTAAAAAAAAAACCTACAGATATCAAACATAGTCATACACTCATACCCTAATCTAAGTCACTCACACTCAGTTCTCACAACTTGTACTCACCCCTTGAGCCGCCCCTCTTAGTTCTATACTCCTTCCGCCACCTTCAGACGTCGGCCGCCCAGATCCGGCAGTCTTCTCACACACCGTCTCGTCGCAGTCGAGTTCGAGTTCGAGCCGTCGCCTCCCATCTCCGTCGCAGTCAAGTTCGAGTTCTAGACCGAGCCTCCGCCGTCGCCAACGCCTCCGTCGTAGTCGAGTTCGAGTTTTCTCCAGAGGTTAGCTTCTCCCTTCTCCAGAGGTTAGCCTCCCATTTGGTTTTTTTTTCCTTTTTTTAAATCCCATTACATTACATTCTAGTATTTCTCTAGAGGTTAGCTTCTTCCTTTTTTTTTCCTTTTTTTTTCCAGAGGTTAGTCGTCCCATTACATTCTGGTATTGTAGCAATGTTTGCACTGTTTGGTATCAGAGTTATGGAAATAATATCACGCAGCTAAAATAGAGTTAAGAAAAATAAGGAACTGACACATATATTTTACGTGGAAACCCTTTCGGGAGAAAACCACGGGACAAGTATAGAAGGTTTTCACTAAGTGGAGAAATATTACAACCTCTCTCTAAATATAAGGAGAGAACAATAACACCCTCTCTTATACTAGGAGAATACAATTCTCTCTATATAAAAATATAGGAGAAACACTAATAAAACACTACAAATATTTTACATCGGGATGTATATATTTTGGATACCAGGGAATTGTGTGTGATGCTATGGAATTTGGAAAAATGGGATAATCAAAATGAGGAACTATGGCCTTTATTTATATGGTTGCCTCAGCACCACATTCCTCTGTGTAATATGCATGTCAGCTACTAATTTTGGTGCCTCCTTCAAATGTCAACATGCCAACCTTTTTTATTATTTCTTTCTTTCCTTCTTTGGTGCCTGTTATTTTGACAAAGTCACAAAAGTGACTTTGCAAGCTGGCCAACAAACTTTGCAAGCTGGCAACAATCTCCCACTCAAAGTCACTTTTGATGAGCTTTCAAAACCTTTCTTAACTTGCCAGTTCCATACTACTTACGTTTCTGATAGGCCATATGAGGATCGACACCATATAAACTTATCGGTGTTAATTGGCTTCATCATCACATCTGCTAGGTTCTCTTTGGTATGAATCTTTTGCATGTCCACACTCCCTTCTTCTACTACTTCTCTGACAAAATGATATTATACCCCTATGTAATTTGTCCTTGAATGAAAGGCTGGATTCCTTGCAATATGCAAGGCACTCTGACTGTCACAATACACAGTAATCTTCTGTTGCTTGTGCCCGAGTTCTTCCAATAACCTTTGAATCCAAATTGGTTCTTTGCAAGCTTGGGTAGCTGCCATTTATTCAGCTTCCATAGTAGATAAAGCTACCACTAACTGTAATTTGGATAACCAACTAATCGCTCCTCCTGCAAGTGTGAACACATAGCCTGTAGTAGATTTTCTTTTATCGAGATCTCCTGCAAAATCCGAATCGACATAGCCTCTGATAGTAAACTCTGATCCTCCAAAACACAATGCAGCATCACAGGTTCCTTTGATGTATCTAAGGACCCTCTTAACAACATTCCAATGTTCTTTACCTGGATCCGCCATGTACCGACTAACCACCCCAACTGCTTGAGCAATATCTGGCCTCGTACAAATCATAGCATACATAAGGCTTCCCACCGCTGATGCATACGGTACTCGAGACATTTCCATCCTCTCCGCTTTATTGCTAGGACACATACTTGAGGATAATTTGTAATTGATAGGAAGCGGGGTAGAAATTGGCTTACAGTCTTGCATGTTGAAGATCCGCAAAACTCTCCTTAAATAATTCGTTTGGGAAAGCCAAATCTTCCAATCTTTTCTATCTCGGTGAATTCGCATCCCTAAAATATTGTTTGCTGGTCCCAAGTCCTTCATGTCGAACTCCCTAGCCAATTGTGCCTTTAATTCTTGGATTCAAACTTTGTTGGGGCCTACCACCAACATGTCATCCACATACAACAACAAAATGATGAAATCATTATCACCAAACCTCTTGTAGTAAGTACAATGGTCTGAACTCAGTCTGTTGTATCAGAGGCTAATGATGGAGGAATCAAATCTCTTATACCAACATCTAGGCGCCTGCTTTAGACCGTACAGAGATTTGGTCAACCTGCAAACCAAGTTTTCTTTTTATTTTTCTTCAAAGCCTTCTGGTTGGAGCATATATATTTCCTTTTCAAGTTCACCATGAAGAAAAACAGTCTTTACATCCAGCTGTTCAAGATGTAAATTGAATGCAGTGCACATTGTCAGGACTACTCTGACAGTGGTAAGTCTAACCACCGGAGAGAATATCTCATTAAAATGAATACCTTCTTTCTAAGCATATCCTTTGACCACCAGTCTCGCACGATATCGTTCCACCTGATCATTGCCATCTCGCTTGATCTTATAGACCCATTTGTTACCGATGGCTTTCCGACCTTCTGGAAGTGTAACAAGCTCCCATGTCTTGTTCCTTTGTAAGACTTCCATTTCTTCATGCATTGCTGCCATCCATAGAGAAGCATCTGAACTGTTCACAGCGTCCTGAAAGGTTGACGGTTATCCTTCTTCTGTTAGAAGACAATATGCATCGTGATTTACCATAACAAAGTCTTTGTGCCAATGTGGTTTCCTCTTTAGACGATCTGATTGACTAACTTCTATATCATTGGCATTATCCGGTACTTGTTCCTCGTGCTCTGGCTCAGCTTCAGAAGAATCATCTTCTTCTGGTTTCTCATATATTTGCACTGTAGTAGTCTCATTAGTGCTGCTTTCATTTCTCTGCTCACTTTTCAGATCATATGTCACATCCCTGCTGATGACAACCTTGCGGGCAGTAGGATCCTACAGACGATACCCCTTAACTCCATCAGCATAGCCCAAAAATAGACATTTCCTGGATTTTGAATCTAGTTTGTCTCTTTCTTGGGAGTTGTACATCACGTACACAGGACATCCAAACACATGGAGAGAAGAGTAACTTGGTGGGTTGCCAGTCCACATCTCCATTGGTGTTTTCAACTCAATTGTCGTTGATGGTGATCTATTTATCAGGTAACAGGCAGTTCTGACTGCTTCAGCCCAGAAAGATTTGGCTAATCCTGCAGTTCACAGCATAGCTCTTGTTCTTTCTATGAGAGTTCTATTCATCCACTCTGCTACGCCATTTTGCTGCGGTGTATGCGCAACTGTGAATTGCCTTTGAATGCCCACCTACTTGCAAAATGCTAGAAAATTGCCATCAACATATTCTCCTCCATTGTTTGTCCTCAAGCATTTGATCCTTTTACCAGTTTCAAGCTCTACTTGTGCTTTGAATTCCTTGAAAATGGGAAACACATCTGACTTCTTCTTGATTGGGTACACCCATAATCTCCTGGAGTAATCATCAATGAATGATACAAAATACTTTGCTCCTCCTAGGGATAATATAGGTGACTCCCACACATCAGAATGAATCAAGCCCAGCATGTGCTTGCTTTTGGCAGTTGATCTATCAAACTTCAATCTATGTTGCTTGCTTATCACACAGTACTCATAGAAAGGTAAATTTACCAATTTGAGCCCAGGTAAGAGATTTCGTTCTGCAAGGACTTTCAAGCCTCGTTCTGACATGTGGCATAGTCGACGATGCCACATCATCAAACTTTCTTCTTGGCCTGTTGCTGCAACTGATGCATCTACCTCTTGCAACATGTCTCCCATAAGCATATATAGATAAGCCGAGACCTTGTCTGCCTTCATCACCACAATCGCACCTCTCACAACTTTTAAGATCCCACCTTCGATTGAGTCTTGCATCCGAGGTTGTCTAATTGTCCAATAGATAATATATTCTTCTTCAAGCCCTTCACATGTCTAAGGCATGATCATTTCCCATGAACACAGATCCCTCCGAGATAGGTTCATAAGTGCAAAACCAATCTCGGTGTGGAGTCATGTGTCATGTTGCCCCTGAATCCATTATCTATAAATCAGGTAGCTGCTTTCCGCCTTTAAAGCTTACTGCTGCTTCGCTATATAGGATTTCTCCGTTATTTGAGGTACTTGCAACACACCCTTGAGAAGTTGTTGCATCAGGAGACTTTTCTGTATTCTTCTTGCTCCAACAATCTTTCTTCAAATGTTCTATCTTGCCACAATTGTAGCATTTGAGGTTCTTCCTTCCCCGAGATTTTGATCTACCATGATTTTGACTCCCACTGGAGCCACGTTCCATTGATCTACCTCTCGTCATTGTCAATGCCTCTGGTTGGCTTGAACTCCCCAATCTGTCTTCCTTGTTCTTGCGCCTGGATTCTTCCTCAAGTATAGCTCCGGCGACATCATCAAAGGATAGAGTGTTTGCAACATTATTGTTGGTAATGTTGATGATGAGTTGATCATACGAATCTGGTAAACTCTGGAGTAGAAGCTCCGCACGCTCATTTTCCTTTATTGTGAAATCTGAAGCTGACAGTTGTGTAAAGAGCGTGTTCAGATTGTTGATGTGATCCGTAACCGAAGTGGATTCACTCATTCGAAGTGTATAGAGTCTCCTCTTCAGAAATATTCTGTTGTGAAGTGATTTGACCTCATATAGTTTAATGAGGGTATCCCAAATCTCCATTGGCGTCTTCTTTTCTGCAATGCTTGACAACACTGAATCCGCCATTGCTAGATGCAAATTGGCAACAGCATTGTCATCCATTTCCTTCCACTTTTCATCAGTTACTTCTGAGGGTCTGCCTTCAATTGCTGGTAAGCAATTGTCCTTCCTCAAAATTGCTTTTATCTTCAATTTCCATAGGAAGAAATTACTCCCGTTAAACTTCTCTAACTCATATTTTGCTGCCATAATTTTTTTTTTCAACTGTGAATAGTGCAGCGAAATATTAACCTGTGGCTCTGATACCACTGTTGGGTATAAGAGTTATGGAAATAATATCACGCAGTTAAAATAGAGTTAAGAAAAATAAGGAACTGACACAAATATTTTATGTGAAAACCCTTTCGGGATCAAACAACAGGGCAAATATAGAAGGTTTTCACTAAGAGGAAAAATATTACAACCTCTCTCTAAATATAAGGAGAGAACAATAACACCCTATCTTATACTAGGAGAATACAATTCTCTCTATATAAAAATATAGGAGAAACACTAATAAAACACTACAAATATTTTACACCGGGATGTATATATTTTGGATACCATAATATGACTCACAAGATTTCATAAAGGATATGGGAGTAGTTAACAATATACTAAGAATAAGCTTTCATAAAGGATATGCTAAATCTAGACTAACGAAGATAATAAGTAACTTTATCTATAAGGAAGATCAGAAAAATAGTCCATCAAGAAATGATAAAACACAAGACCTAGAAATACACATAGATCAAGCATTAGAACAAGCCTTTGCTGAACTAGAACAATTTGAAAATTATGATATTTATTTAGAAAGTGCCAAAATACAACTAATATTTATGAACTAAAAAGTTTTAGATATATAGAACAGATTACCATAGAAACAACAATTTTAGTATCAATTTATAATCTTCCAGAAAAATTAAGAATAATTAATAAATTAACCCCGATAAAAGAAATAAATCATAAAATTAGAGATGAATGGTTACAAATAGAAATTGCCCTCAAAATAATTTTTGCACAAATTATTAATGATATAGATGAAGATTTATATTATGATTATATCGACTTCGAATACGAATTAAATAATGAACCAGAAATGTAACACCTAAGATTTTTACCCTTAAAATCCCGATATTAAAAAAGTGGATTTGAAATTTCTTTTTAATTTAATAAAAATCACCCGTCAAACGGACGGAGTTTTGTTTGTTTTTCGGACTGTTCCAAAATTCAACCTATGGTAAACAATTTCAAATAAACAACCAGTAGCCAGCAGGGCTTTAGATTATATATATAAATCATATCAAGGTCCAAGTATAGTAGTGGGCTCCAAATACATCAGAGTGCATCAAATATTCAGAGTGTTAGCGGAAATACTAAGTTTGAGTATTAAAACCAGAATATATAACTTTTTCAAAACAAAATACCCTAAGCCTCACTCAAAAATATATAATCAATTTACATCAAAATATTGTAGGAGGCTTAGGTCCATATTATACTCTAAAATCCCATACAACCCTACTCTCCCTGTAAGGGAAAGTACTCCTGCTCGGCCGGGGGCTATGTCAGCTCAATCTCCGTACCTGAAAAATGTTAAGGGAGTGAGCATTGCACATGAAATAGAAAGCAGTCTCTAACTAGACATAACGACCCACTAGGTCAAGCACAACTAGCAATTAAGTCATATCATCACATATTGCACACCATACTCATTTCATTATTTCCATATTCATTATTTATTCCAAATTTCCATTTTCATTATTCCATTCAACATCCATTTCCTTTACTTTTTATTCTTTTCACATACTCACTTTATTTCGGTACATCACCTCAAATCAGAGGCCAATGTACAAATTTCATTCAACACATTTATCACCTCAAAACAGAGGCCCTCATACTTTTCCTTATTTAAATTATGTGTCCCTCAAGTCAGAGGTCAACACCCATTCATTATAATTCATTTTGTGTCCCTCAGGTCAGAGGTCAACACTCCAATTTCTTAATTCACGGTATGTCTCTCACGTCAGAGGTCAACACACCAATGGTTTATTTCTTTCGGTGTCCCTCAGGTCAGAGGTCAACACTCTAATATTTTATTTCATTCGGTGTCCCTCAGGTCAGAGGTCAACACACATTAATTTTAATTCATTTTGTGTCCCTCAGGTCAGAGGTCAACACATTATTCATTTTATTTCATTTCGTGTCCTTCAGGTCAGAGGTCAACACACACTTTCATTTTAATTCATCCGGTGTCCCTCAGGTCAGAGGTCAACACACTATCATCATTCTCATTATAAATAATTTATCACAATTTAAGGAACGTCACCTCAAAACAGAGGCCAACATATATACCACATTCTCAATATTCGCCACCTCAATTCAGAGGCCAAGAATTATTCACTTCCTTGTTCAATCAATCATAACACATTTAATCACAACCAACCACAATCAACACCTAATCATTCATGTAATTCCATTATTCATTTCCTTTCTCAACTATCACAATCATTCCAAGTAGTATTCTATTTTATCGCCCAACATTTAGATTGCCCTTCATTTAGATTTACATTTATCACCTTTTACTTTTGTTTACACATAATCATTTTACTTCTGTTTCCTATATTCACAAGTTCAATTCATAAGCCATGACCTTTGTTCACAATTGATAATACATAACATTTAGATACAAATACGCACATTCATCACATATAATCGTTTCCATTCCCTTTTCTTCCTATGTCAATTTACTCCATAACACATTACATATATTTGCCATAGCAGTCAATTGTCATTTAATACAAAACTTCACAAATAAAGTCAATAATCATAGAAATCATTCATAACAACTTCACCAACATATTACCCCGCTCCTCTTGTACCTCATTATAATCATTATCCAAGTTTCATTTATCAAATAATTCATTCTCATATCATTGGGTTTCCCTTTTTCTAGTCTTTACATCCAACATCATGCATATTTAATTAGTTAGAATTTTATATTCAATAACCTAGGGTTTTATAGTCTAATTTTCTCCTCTAACACATAACCCTAACAAGTCATTATATACTAACTAGAACTTACTCCCTAGAACAAGGCAAAACTCACCCCCTTACCTCAAACACTTGGAGATAAGGTAATTTTACTTGTTCCAAGCTTGAGCTTTTACCACCAAAGAGTTAGAATCACGGGGAGAATGAAGGAACCTAAAACAAGAGCCATAAAGAGAAAAGATTATTACTTATGTCATGATTTCTTGCTAAGATTCAAGGAGATGTGAAGCTTTCATGGCCTTAGATTGAAAACCACCATGAAAGACAAGAGAGAGAGAGAGAGAGGGAAAACGAATTTAGAGAGAGAAAGAGAAGGTCCATGACTTACCCACTTATTTGGAGTTAAGGAGGAAGAGAGTTGATGATATTAGTGCCCAAAGCTCCTTGATCTTGTACCAAATATGATGGAGTTATGGAACCTTGGAAGAGAGAGAGATCGCAGATGAGAGGGAGAAGGAGAGAAATAGAGAAATCCAAAGTTTACATACTTACTTGGAGTGAGAAAAGGAAGGATTTGATGATAAATAAGGGAGGAGCCTCTTGATTTTGGGTTGATTTGGAAGAGAAATGGAACCCCAATGGAAGGAGGAGGAGGACGAATTGGAGAAGAAGAAGAGAGGAGTTTATGATGTGTTTTGTTGTTTTTCCCCTTCTTATCTCTTATCAACAGCCCAAAGCGTTTTGTGTGGCTGTGGATGCATTCTTATCCACTAAGCCACGAATGAGTGGCTGCCACGCGTTATTTTTTTTCTGATTTTTCCAGTGAGTAATCGATTACTCACACAAAGTAATCGATTACCTATGTGATGCAACCTTTCTCAGTACCTTCATCAGAGCCTTAGTAATCGATTAACCCCCTGAATGTAATCGATTACTTACTCAAAGTAATCGATTACTGTACCCTTGTAATCGATTAAATTGCTGCAACATTTTGTGTAACTTAACCTGAGGCCTGGTAATCGATTACTGCCATGCAGAGTAATCGATTACTTCAGTGAAAAGTTATATTTTGATGATTTTCTAACTCCAATTCATTTCCTTAGGCTCATTACTCATTTAGGTTTGGATTGCTACCCAAAACCTTCCTCAAATCTTGGAAATTCTTCCTAAATACTTGGCATAATCTCCTATTATGCTGAAATAAAAATTTGGGATGTTACAAGAAAAATGGTATATAGGGGATGAAGGGTAAAGTAGACAAAAATGTATGGGAAGAATATGTGATATAGCACTATTTTGACACATATCCTTCCATGTAAGTAAGGTATCTTGCAACCTTACAACTTTCAAATGTATCGTAGCTAGGGGTGTAAGTGGTCCGGTCTCGCGAGATCGGTCGGATCGGATCGGACCGGACCGAAAAATATGGTCCAGTCTGGTCTCACAGTTTGGTCCAGTCTTTAAATTGTTGGACCGTTCAGCTGTGATCCGGTCCACGGTCTCATAATTTTTTAGACCGCGAAGATCGGACCGGACCGATAGTTGAAATATTAAAAAATAAATAAATAAATAAAACAGCTGTAACCTGTAACCACACGTCGACAATGAGGCACAAAGCCTTCGGCAATAACTAGGGGTGAGCATGGGACGGGTTGGGACGGGTTGGGCTTGTCCCTCACCCGTCTTGAAATGTTGCTCGGGTCAATTTTTCAACCCGAACCCGTCCCTAATTGGAGAGGGACAAGATAAGGACGGGTCCAAAATAGGACGGGTCCTAATAGGGACGGGTCCGGGTTCACCCGGAGGACGAATCAATCACATTAAAAAAATCTCAAACCATTCAAATTTTGAAATTTTCGAAAACTTTTTAAAATTCGATAACTGGTCACATGACGTATACAATAATTTCATTATTATCATACATTATTTCACATGAAATATACTATAATTTCATTATTATCATATTTAAGTGTGTGCGGCGGTAAGTGAGAGCCAAGGTATTATCATACATTCAGACCTAGGGTAGTAATATTTTGACTAAAAACACTAATACATAATAATAAAATAATAAATAAATATAATATAATAAATTCCGGGCAGGGCCGGGTGACCCGGCCATTAACCCGTACCCGTCCCGACCCGGGATGGGTTTGTCCCTTTTTGAAACGGGTCTGTCCCTCCACATGTGCGCGGACGGGTTTAACCCGGCCCGAACCCGCTGGGTTGAGGACGGGTCTCCGGGCCGGGCCGGGTCATGCTCACCCCTAGCAATAACAACTTCTTCACAATCTATAGTCTTCAGCAAAATAAGGCACAAAGTCCCAGATTGAAGACTCAACTGAATGACTCATTACATAAGATTGAAGAGCCCCAGATTGAAAGAGAAGGCCAAGGGCAACAAACTGCTTGTGAGCCCACTTGGCTGAAGGGGGACGAATCTGTGGCACTGTGGGTCAAGGTAATCATATGTGATGTCAAAATTTAGTTGTTTACTTTCTGTTTAAGAGATTTTCTTATGATTGTTTGTTATTCTTCCTACAATGTGAGTACTGGTTACTGGTGACTCTGATTTCACTTCTCTAATGTTTCCCAAGTGAAATACGGGCAAGAAGGCCCAGTTTCAAAAAAAAAAAAAGAGCTTGATCAATTATGGTCCAAATGTTACGGTCCGAAACCGATCCGGTCTTTGCATATGAAAAACATTGGGATCGGACCGGACCGGACCACAATAATTTAATTGGTCAGATCGCTAAAGTTCATTAAAGACTGGACCGAACCGGACCGTTACACCCCTAATCGTAGCAATGCCCAAATTTATTATACATTTATCTTATCCGCTCTTCAAACCATAAGATCATAATAAAATAAAGGATTTTGCTATAACATTAATTAAGAAATACTAGAAAAGAGGCAAGCTATTGTTTGATACTTTTTAAAAATAAAAAAAAAACCGCTTGTCTTAGAAAATTAATTTCAAAAGTTCTTGTAATGTAAAACAATAGTAGTATTTTTTTCTTAAGCATGAATACTCCTATCTGGCTGTTGCATACGTACCGGGTACGTACCTGTATCTGGTATGCCTTAGGTATTTCTGGGTACGTACCCAAAAAAAAAATTGAGTGCTTGAATGAGTGCGTCTGGTACTTGAATGGGTACGTACCCACCGGACGTACCCACCATGTGATATGACTGAACATAATTTTTTTTCCCAACGATTTATTTTGTTCACAAGGATAAGGGAAAACCATCTTTATTTAATATTTTCAATTATCTTCTCACCCTCTTTCATTTAACCCGAAAAAACACTTCCAAGTGTCAAATTTCTTTCTTCTCTTGCTGACTTGATCCCCTCCGTCCTTCACTATGCTTGACCTCCTCCACCGCTCGTTGTGCTTGACCCCCTCCACCTCTCGCGGTACCCCTCATTATGCTTCCCTCCTTCATTAGTTTGGTGCCTCCCTCTAAACTGTCTCTCATGTCTTTGTTTCCCCTTTCCCTATTTTGTTGTTCTTTTACTAACTGGTACTTATGTTTTTTCATGTTCTATAAATATTTATCTGTTTTCTTTTTCTTTGTTGTGATGAAATAATGAATATTATCTTGATTTAAAACAACAATGAAAAATGGTCTGATGCTTATATTTTGTTTTGATTTTTTTTTTTGCACACCAAGTGTTTAAACTAGTTTAGGAATTCAGCCACTTTTTTTTCTATTATGCATCGTTTTTTTCTTATCTATTTTGTGTTTTTTTTTATGTTTTTGGATTTTTTATTAATTGTTACATAGTGTGGTAGTTAGGAAATTATTAATTCGTCCGCATAAGACAGCTCAGTTGATGGTTGTAGGGACACTTAGGATTTCCCCCTCCCCCAGGTCATGGGTTCTAGTCCCAGACCTTCCATGTAAACAAAAAAAAAAGAAATTATTAATTCCTATGAATTTCAATTTGTTGATTGTATTTTTATTTTTGTAATTTGTATTTGTAATTTTTTAAATTTATATATAATTATATTTACAAATTAAATACATATAAGAATGTACCTGTATCCTAATTTTTTTAAAAATATCGTATCCCATATTTGTACCGTACCCGTACTCATGCAACACAGACTATTTTTTTTAGCTCCTTAATCAAAATCGTAAGCGCATTTATCAGTATGTTTTAGAATAAAATAACGTATAATATTACTATGTCTTCTTTTGTGAAAACTTGAATCTCCATGGTTGAAGCTTCTAGAGTTTAATGAATGTAATGAATGAGGAACGAGAGAGAGAATCTGAACTTGAAAAATGAAAAGGAGTTAGATGATTGTAAAATGATTTCATTTTTCTACTATTGTAAGAGAGTCAACCGTATATATACATTTGAGTAAAGCAATCTCAACCAATGATTCTTAACTAACTACCTATCAAATCTAAGGCTGAGAATGAGCTAAATGCCAGCTAAGTTACAGCTAAGACAGCTAAGCTAAACTAATACTACAGCTAAGCTAAAGTTAAATTAACTGCACAATTACAATTCTAACAGCCCCCCTCAAGCTGGAAGGTGTATATTACACATTCCAAGCTTGGAAATATTGGAAGAAAAAGGTCCAGCAGCTAGAGGCTTGGTGAAGACATCAGCCAATTGATTTGCACTGCTTACTGGCAAAAGATGAACAAGTCCTGCTTGAACCTTTTCCCTTATAGAGTGACAATCAATTTCTATATGCTTTGTCCTCTCATGGTAGACAGGATTGGCAGCAATGTGCAAAGCTGATTGGTTGTCACAATATAGAGAAACCGGAGTGCAGTTAGGCAGATGAAAATCTTTAAGCAAATATGTCAGCCATTGAGCTTCACAGCCAGTGAGAGCCAATGCTCGATATTCAGCTTCGGCAGAGGACCTAGAAACAGTTTTCTGTCTTTTACTCTTCCATGAAATCAATGAATTTCCCATGAAAAAACAAAATCCAGTTACTGACCTTCTTGTATCTAAACATGCACCCCAATCTGAATCACTAAAACCTTTGAGAACAAGATCATTCTTTGCAGGAAAAAATAATCCTTTTCCAGGTTCATTTTTAAGATACTTGAGAACCCGGATAGCAGCCTGATAATGAGTATTAGTTGGTTTATCTAAAAACTGACTCAAAGTGCTTACTGCAAATGAAAGATCAGGTCTTGTGTTAGTAAGATAAACCAGTTTGCCAATAAGTCTTCTGTAGGCAGTAACATCATGGTGCAAAGGTCCTGAATCATTGTGAAGTTTGACATTAGGATCCATGGGTGTAGTGACTGGCTTTGCTGCTAATAAACCAGATTCCTGAAGCAAATCAAGAGCATATTTTCTTTGGCAAAGAGATATTCCTTCTGAGGATCTGGCAACCTCCATACCTAAAAAGTATTTTAGTATACCAAGATCCTTAATGCTGAACTTATCATTAAGAACTTGTTTCATATGAGTGATTTCTGCCAATGATGTGCCTGCTAGAACTAAATCATCCACATAAACCAAGATAACATTGAAATCCTTATCTGTAGATTTGATGAAGAGGGAATAATCAGCTTTAGACTGAGAATAGCCACAGGAAAATAAAACTGCAGTGAGTTTTTCATTCCATTGCCTGCTTGCTTGCTTCAGGCCATAGAGAGATTTTTGAAGTTTGCAAACCAGATTAGGATTGTTTAGATGCAAACCAGGAGGTGGCTGCATATAAACTTCCTCAGGTAAGTCACCATGTAGGAATGCAGTATTGACATCTAATTGATGAATATGCCAATTAAAAACAGAAGCCAAAGTCAGAAGAACCCGCACTGTAGTGATTTTGACCACTGGACTAAAAGTCTCAAGATAGTCCAAACCAGCAATTTGTGTGTAGCCTTTAGCTACTAATCTGGCCTTATGTCTCTCTATAGATCCATTAGAGTAAAACTTGATCTTAAACACCCATTTACAGCCAATAGCATGCTTATCTTTTGGTAAGGAAGTGAGAATCCATGTATTGTTCTTCTCTAGAGCCAACAATTCAACATCAATAGCCTTTTTCCAACAATCATTAGTCACAGCCTCAGCATAAGTTTTAGGTTCAGTGGTACTAGAAATGGCTAGAGTGAAAGCTTTGTGGGTTTTTGACAAATTGTTATAGGATATGAACTGAGATAGAGGATACCTGACAATTGAAGTTGATGATGAGACTGGAACTCTTGTTGAGGCAAGTTGACAATGAAATTCCTTGAGGTATGATGGAGGATTGTGTGGTCTAGTGGATCTTCTGAGATTAGGGGGTTCAATAGGTGCATCAGGTTCAAGGTTTTGTGGTTCATGAGGTTCAGGAATGTGAGGTTGGAAATTTGGATCATGTATGTTATATCCAGGAACTGGTTGATCATGAGAATTAGAATCATGAGTAGAAAGATTATAGTTCAGGAATTGATCAGTATCAGTAAAGGATAATATGGGTAAAGAAAGATCAGGACCTAAACTAGAACTTCCAGAATCATGAACTTCTTTGCTAAATGGAAAAACATGTTCATAAAAAACAACATTCCTGGAAACAAAAAATTCTTTAGTTTTTAAATCAAACAAAATGTGCCCTTTTGTTCCAGGTTTATAACCAACAAACACACACTTTCTTGATCTAGAATCAAGCTTTTTTCTATTATTACTGAGTGTGGATGCAAAACAAAGACAGCCAAAAATTTTCAGATCAATTATATTTGGATTTTGCTTGTATAACAATTGATAAGGTGATTTGTTATTTAAAAGAGAAGAAGACTGTCTATTTATTAAGTAAACTGCATGAGAAACAGCAAAATTCCAGAAACACTTAGGCAAAACTGATTGAAACATTAAAGCTCTAGAAACTCCTAAGATATGTTGATGTTTTCTTTCAACTATGCCATTTTGTTGAGGAGTCTCAACACATGAAGTTTGATGAATAATACCTTTTTCTTTAAAAAATTCAGTAAGATTGAATTCAGGTCCATTGCCAGACCTGATGCATTTTATTTTAGAACCAAATTGAGTTTCAACAAGAGCATTAAAATCAGCAATCAGTTTTGGAACTTCAGATTTCAGTTTCATGAAAAAAATCCAAGTATGTCTAGTATAATCATCAACAATTGTAAGAAAGTATTTATGTCCTAAAACAGATGGCACAGATATAGGGCCCCAAATATCAACATTTATTATATCAAATGAATACAAAGCATGCTTATCACTATGTGGAAAAGGTAATTTCTTTTGTTTAGCAAAATGGCAGATATCACAAGGATCACTATTTCTCTGTTTATTACAATGAATAAAAGGGAAAAAACTACTCATAGCTAGAAGTTTCTCATGAGAAGGATGTCCAAGTCTTTTGTGCCATATATCACTGTCGGGATGCTTAATTTGTGTTGAGGATGTAGTGATTTTTGTCTCAGTGTGATTGATGCAAGGAAAAGAAAATGATGGAATGTTCAAACTCTTGGAATTCATTGCATACAGACCCCCTCTGAGTTCAGCTACACCAATCATCCTCAATGTAATTGTGTCCTGTATATGACAAAATTTGGTTGAAAAAATCATTTTGCACAACAAAGACTTGGTCAGTTTTGATACAGATATGAGATTAAAACTAAAGCTAGGAATATAGAGCACATCAGTCAAATAGAAATGGTTAGAAAACATAACAGTGCCAGCTATATGTGCAATAACTTCACTGCCATTTGGTAATTTTACTGGAATTGGTTTAACTTGTCTAAATGATTGGAATTCAGATAAGGAGAAACAGACATGGTCTGTAGCTCCTGAATCTAAAATCCATCTACCTGAGTCTACAGGGTTTTTGACTGAAGTATGAAGGGTGGTAACTTGATTGGTGCTATGCATTGGTTGAGAGCTTGATGATTGTTTGAGCAAAGCCAGAAGTGCCTTATGTTGGTCAGCAGTGAAAAACAATCCTGAATCCTCTTGAGGACCTTCCTTTTGTGAAGTTCTGTCAGCAATATCATCATCATAATCCTCATCATTACTGACAAAATTGTTCACTGCATTGCCATTGTTCTTGAAATAATGAGTTGGAAATCCATGCTTTCTGTAACACACATCTTCTGTGTGACCAACACGATTACAGAAAGTGCATACTCTAGTGTTACTTTTATATGTGCCTCTGCCTCTGCCTGCAGGAGTATAGGATTTTGCCTTAAAACCTCTACCTCTAGAATTTCCTCTGTTTGAACTATCAGTAACATTTGCTAATACTTTTGCATCATCAGGAATAATTCCCATCTATCTCTCTTGTTGAATCAACAATGAAAACACTTTATTAATTGATGGCAATGGCTCCATGAGCATAATCTGTGATCTAACTGCTGAATACTGCTCATTCAATCCTTTTAGAAATCTAATCACATAATCATTCTCCCTATAAGATCTTATTATAGGAATCAAATTGCAGACACATTGCAAGTTGCAAACACACTGTGAATAGCATTGACAAGTTGGAATAGGCCTAAAATTATCTAGTTCCTGCCACATTCCTTTCAGCTGAGTAAAGTATGCACTTATGGATAAATTCCCTTGTTTAGCAGAATATAAATCCTCTTGTAATTCACAAATGCGAAAAATATCTCCCTGATAATAACGCTCTTTGAGATCGTTCCATACCTCAAATGCAGTTTCAAGTCCCATAACACTTTGCACTATTGACAGATCTAATGAATGATTAATCCATGACAGCACCAGAGTATTGCATCTATCCCAAGCTTTGAAGAAAGGATCATCAGGTGCTGGCTTCGGAAGTGATCCATCTATAAATTGCAACTTGTTCTTGAACTTCAGAGTCATCTTCATCGCACGAGACCATGAATGATAGTTAGCACCAAGTAATGGAGCTGAAACCAGAATAGCAGCTGGATTTTCATTTGGAGGTATATAATACGGACTTGTTGGATCAGAAATAGAAGTTGCTATGAAATTAGCATTAGCCATGGAGAAAGAAAAAAATTGATTGGAAGAAGATTCGTTCAAAACAGTTGAAGAAGATTCGTTCAAAATAGTTGAAGAACGAAGTGAAGAAATTTGATTCCACAATCACGATAATGATTCAGAAATCTTAAGAAGAAATGAAAAATCAATGTTGATTCCAGAGATTTAAACAATCTTATCTCAAGAATCTATGAAAAATAAAATCAAGTTTGAACTGCAATCGTTCGTTGAAGAATCGATTTGAGTTCAGAAGAAAAATTCGAAAGAAAAAATTGAGAAGAAAAAGAGGATCAGAGTCTTCAATGGCGTGCGCAGCAGAGCTCCTTCAAAAGGAGCTCTGATACCATGTGAAAACTTGAATCTCCATGGTTGAAGCTTCTAGAGTTTAATGAATGTAATGAATGAGGAACGAGAGAGAGAATCTGAACTTGAAAAATGAAAAGGAGTTAGATGATTGTAAAATGATTTCATTTTTCTACTATTGTAAGAGAGTCAACCGTATATATACATTTGAGTAAAGCAATCTCAACCAATGATTCTTAACTAACTACCTATCAAATCTAAGGCTGAGAATGAGCTAAACGCCAGCTAAGTTACAGCTAAGACAGCTAAGCTAAACTAATACTACAGCTAAGCTAAAGTTAAATTAACTGCACAATTACAATTCTAACATATTTATTACGAAACTCTTAAGTTCATCCGATAATAATGAGCTAAAGGATGCTCAAAACGGCAATTATCTTATTAGAGCTTTTAATTTTTCGTGAAAAAAATAAATAGAGATTTGTAATATTTTTTTTCTATTACGAGAGTCTTAACCAGTTTTCTTATAATACTAGTTAATAAAATCCTTACTTTAATTATAATTTGGAAAAAAAATTATCGTTTTTTCTTATCCTTTCGAAATGAAAAGAGCATTAGCCTTTGGTCACCTTACGTTATCCTGAGGTGGCATTGCCTCACTCTGCTGAAGAATCCACGTGGCAAAACCCCATATAAATGTTACATGCTTATGGATAACGATGTGCCAATCATAGTGGGTATGGATTATTATTTGTTTTTTCAAAGAATTATTGAGTGTGTTTTACAAAATGAGAAAAAGAAAACGCATTTCCATTGCTTTCCCATCCTTTTATGCACATTTTCCATTGGGCCTTTTTCCCTTCTTTCTTTCCAAAGGTCGAACCACTCTCACATTGTTTGGTCAAAAAGAATGTTCAAATTGGAACGGATTGGAGTAGAAGTCCTCGTGGACCACCTCAAATGGAGCAAAGAGCATAGTGGGAAAGGACCTAGATGACAAAAATAGCTTATTGAAAATGTAAAATGTCTGACACAACAAGAGATACTTTCTCATTTCATATATTATTTCGAGAGATTTTATATTCATAAAAAAAATTGATGATATTATAAATATGAATATTTGATATGTATTTTTAAAATTAGGAAAATGCTAAGGGCACTTGTTAAGAAACTAAAAGTAGTATTATGACATTGAAAAATGTGATTTTTGAGATTTTCGAGAGAGTGATTAATACCAACATATGATTGTTTTACGACATTTAGTAACCTTAACAAGTGTCCTTAGGGCACTTGTTAGCAAGACCTTTAAAATTATCCTTATTAGTATTGCTGCAAATCAAAAAAAATTAAATATGAATATTGGTAAAAAAAAAAAGAGATTAATTGTTATTAAAAATTGGTGCAAAATCTTATAAATAAGAATAAAATAAAAGCCTCATAATTATATTTATTATTTAACGATGGAAAGACTAATATATGTAAGATCAAACCCCAGCATATGTATTAAACAAAATTGTTGTTAAAAGTTTAATACATGATCTCGAAAGATTTAGTTTCCGGCTAAAAACTTTTGTATTCACAAAAACCACAGCTTATTAAAGAATCAAAACTTTATTGAGTCATAAGATTCCTAATCCTCTCTTATGAGAAATTTCCTCCCTAATTGGATTGACTATGATATTGGTTTCAATTTTTTGGATGATAATTGGAGGAGGAGACATAAGCACCTTTGTTCAACGTCACAAAAGATATACGTTTATTTTGGCAAGCCAAACCCAACCCACAGTACAAGTCTCAATCAGATAGCGATGGTAATAAATTGGTGTTTTCAATTTGGTATAAACTTCAATTTTTATACCCAATTCTGTTCAGAAAGTTAGCCGCCACCTAGTTACCCTTTGTTCAATAAGACATGGAGCGAAGATGTAGCATGGAAAAAGGTTGAAGGCAGGGAAATTTCTTACGTTAATAATGGCATGATAGTGGGAACATCCAATATATATCTAACTTTCTAAATTCTGACGCAATTCAAGGGGCCTTTCCCCGTAATTTCCCATGTCATGTCCATTTTCATGAAACTTTTTATTTCAAATAATAGTAGTAAGATGTCATTTCAAAGATAAGCGTCAAACCGATTTTTGACCCTCTCGTGAGAATTTTCACATTGACATTTAACGTTAGCAGTTCAAAAAAGAAAGACAAATATAAGGGGATCTACCATTATCTATTGTCCATACTCATATTCATATAAGGTGTAGTGTATGTTTGGTTATGATGCAAAGGTATGATTTCAACATTATTATCATGTTCAGTATATTTTTTCAAATATAATTTTCTTTCCAATTATAACAGATTGAAAATTAAACTATCCAGTTAGTATAATTTAACAGTTATGTTACAATTTGTTATTTTTGCGTTTGTAATTTTTGTTTGCATTTATTCATCTATCTTTTAAAAAATTTTAACTTTTACATCTCTATTTATATTTTTTGGTTTGCACCCTGGTATCCGGCCCACTTGGCCGACTAATCCATTTCTTGGGGGGTCCCAAGGTTAAGGTTTTATTTCTCTCCCAACGTTGTTACGGGAGATATTTTGATAAAATAATAAATAATTTATATCATTTATGTATTTATTCATCTAAAGTAATTTTACATAAAATTATTCACACAATGTTACTCGTATTCTTTAAAAATTAATTGACTTCAAAGTTACTTTTAATCAAAACCAATTTACAAAATCAAATTGATCCAAAATCAAATTGATTCAAAATCAAGTTTGCAAACGTCCATCAAAACACACTTATTATTTTTGCAATTTTACTTTTATATCTTTCTCTCTTTGTACAAGACGTAGTTATATGAAAAGTTGACATAAAAATATTCAAATTCCGTCAAACCCAACTTGCAAAGCAAAGAAGACCAAAAGGTACAGAGGATTTTAATACTATTTAAACATTTTTATATACATAATATCTTGCACAATTAGACTATTATAGTCAGGGCCAACCCATGCCTGCAACGGGGATTAACATGTTTGAAACAACTAATGGACCTAGTGGTCTTAAAATAAAAGTTTAAAAGTATGAATCCTTAATTAATTGGTGCAATTACTCTACATTTTACTAATGATGGGAAAATATTAGAAGAGTTTAAAAGTGTAAAAAACTTTTGCAATGGTAGGTTAGTCCAAGATCAAGCTTCTAAAGTATAGCTGTATAGGTAGGATGTATAAAATTCAAACATTTTTAATGGCGAAACATTAATCAAAATGTTATATAATAGTGATCAAAATTTAAATAAAGACCCCAAATCATTGGAGATAATCGCATAGTTAGTTAGTAGTTTAGCAGACACAATTATGAAGGCAGCAATTAGTAGTAGTAAGCATACTTACACAAGAAAAGTAAAATGAACAGTAAGATGAGAAGAAAGATATAACAGAATCTAGAAAATTAAACCAGTAGTTGAGAAAGTTTATATACAAATGATGACCCTTGAAACTATTACTTGTTTCAAGGTTACTCAATTAAGATTCTCTTTGCTTCCATCACTCAAACTCATGATTGGAACAATTGAGACCAAACTAAAAGCTAAAGCAGTAGGAATTGAGAATTTACAAAGCAACTTTCCCAACACTTCATCAAGCTTTTGAATTATGCTGGCTGCTAGTGTGGTTCCTACTTCCTAAACTAAAGTCACACTTCCTCTATTAAGGTTTTTGCATCCTTTAGTTTTTCCACTGTACAAGAAAAGAAAGTAAGAAGCACATATATGATTGGCCTTTTTTCAAGAATAAGACTTAACCAATCCGAAGTTAACAAAGGATCTGGACTTGAAAAGACCACTAAAGATTGATCTTGTTGGAGAATCCTGAGGAACAGATTTTGACTCATCAGGGCAACCCTTTACTTGAAGTATGGTGTTGCCGATTGCTTGGCGAATCGATTCTATGGTCTTCGAATCAACGACGCAACCGGAAGCGCCGCGAACATAGAATGTGTTAACAGCTTTGCCACCTTTGGTCGTCACTTCCGCCCTCGTAACTGTGAGGCTGTTCTCTCTGAAGATTCTTGTGACATCAGATAGTAGTCCAACTCTGTCGGTGGTGCAGAGTTCTAGCTTCAATCCCTGAATCATGAAGACATAAGAACAAATTAGTAGTCTTAGAATAAAAATAAAAATAAAGACTAGCCTAAGGTACGGTTGTATAAAATAAGAAAGGACAGCCTAAAGTGCAGAAGACCTATTGACTAAAGAATAAAATTTAGCAAAATCAAAGAGCAAAGGACAATAATCACTAGTAAAAAAATACACAATCTGATACAAGAAGAAAAGGGCTACCAGTTATCAGAATATTGTATAGGTTTTGTCAAGCCATCAAAATAGTAGCTACTGTTCAACGAAGACCAACGGTTTACCAAACTAAAAAGAAATCTAATTGAGTGAATTAGTCTATTTCAGTCATCAATAAAAAATCAACCTAGCAAGGGGACTTGCATCAACAGCAATTCAACTAATTTCATACCACTATCTCAAAGATTATTTACATCATATATCAAACATAAATAGTAAGGGTCACAATCTAGCAAAAGTTTTAGTAAAGACTAAAAATTAAAAATAAACTACCAAGAATAGAAAACCCTAATTTTAATATTAATAAAATATACAAGCATAACAATTAAAATGACCGCATGAGTTTCATATGCAAAAAAGGCAGTTAATCACAAATACATTAAAATCAAGTTCCTCACCTCAGAAACTCTTCTTTTAATTGCAGCTTCAAGACATTGTATCACTCTTTGTCTTTCTGCATCTGATTTTACAGGGGAACCATCTATATGCCTTATGTAATATTCCTACATATGCAACCAAAAAATATTTAGCAGATTGTCCTTCAAAGGCAAACACAACAAAGTGGTAATAAATCTTGTACCTGATATGCTTCTGGTCCCTCAGCATCAATATTTGCATGAAAAACAACATACTGCATGTCTGTCAAAGTACAAACTGTGTCAAAGAGAAGCTTTGGTCTATCCTTAGATTGGATAGTAACCACAGAGTAATCCTTGTCATACCAATTCACAACATTCACATTTGGTCTTTGCTTCTCATCAAAGTCATCATCATTAACTCTGTCATAATCCCTATCAGCAAACAACATCTGGTGAAGCCTTCTCTCAGTATGTGTTGTGACTTCATCAGTGACAACAGTCTTAGCCCCCCTCTTCTTGTTCCCACCACCAAGCACATTGCATAGAAGCTCCTTCACTAAAGATAGCTTCTGAGGGTCACTGATAGCAGATCCTGTCTCTTCATCATTAACATGCATCACAGCCGCGGCACGCGTGTTGTGAGTCCACACCTCTGCATTCACTATGTTGCATTTGAGATTTGTTAGAACAGCACTCACTTCTGAAAGCAATCCTGGCCTATCACTCCCTAATAGCTCTATTGCAGTGTGGTCCATTGTTTGCTTAACTCCAACAGATCTCACAGGAGATGTAACACAAGATTCAGGACCAAGAGACTGAAAAAAAATTAAACACCATAAACAATATAATCAATGGAGATGTACATTAAAGAAGAGAATAATTTACTATAGAACACCAAATGAGACACACCTTTGTAATGTAGTCCAGAATAGCTTCATCTGTAACTTTATTTCCATCTTGGCCAGTAACATTAAAAACTGTTAGACCAAATAAAAAACATTAATTTTTTCCCTAGATAATTATAAATACTACAAGAAAAATAATATACGAAATTAATTAAAAATATTATTTAAGAATAATAAAATTATTACCATCCATGAACCATCCACCATCAGAAGATATGTAAGCCTTAGTTATGATGAGGTCAAGATCAGTGAGGATTTGAACAACCTCAAGAAGTATTCCATGCTTGTTTGCACTATCAACCTGCAACAAATCACAATTGACTTTTGTCACTATAGGGAAAAAAAACTTCAATCATAATAGAATGAATTGCACAATAAGCAAACAGAACAGAATGAGAAAAAGAAAAAGAAAAAAAAAAGCGAACAAGTACCCTTATAACAGTGGCACTCTTGCAGGCTTCATTGTCAATTACAACTCTGACATGACAAGACAACAAGTTGACAAAGATGTGAGGATATATGGAATCATTCAAAATACATTAACTATACGAAGGCAAAAAAATCATTAAATTGAAAAAAAAAAAAAAAAAAAAAAACTTTTTCATTTCATCAAAATTGTACCTTGGAGGGTTCATTCTGCGGATGAGTTTCTCATATTCATCATCCATGTAGTGAGAGGAGAAGCTCATGTTGACTTCAGACATAAAAGCTATTGAGAGAAATGAAAGCACAACAAACCAATCAGAAGAGAGAACATTGAAACAGAACCTCCATAGCCAATGAGAAGAAAAAGAAAAAGGCTAACACTATAAATATGTGTATAAATAAAGGTATAAGATAATGATAGGGGAAAACTCTTCTCTTTTTTATTTTTGCCTAATAAAAACACAAGAAGAGTGAGAATATAAAAGGGTGTTAGGGACAAGATGAGGTGGTAAAAATGTAGTAGCCAATGGTAATAGAAGATGATAAACACAAGAATAACCGAGTTTTGAAGAAAAGCCAGAACAATAAAAAGTGGTTGGGTGGTGTGCTTAGCTGTTAATATTCTAAAAAGAAGGAATCACAGAACAGAACCAATGAAACCTTCACAGGGTATAGAGAGAGAAAGAACCAGAGTGAGTGTGAGGGCCACAAGCACAGACACACACAGAGACACAAACAGAAAATGAATAGAGAGAGAGAGAGAGTCAAAGCATAAATGAGAAAACTTTGAAGAAGAAGAAGAAGTAGAAGAAGAAGAAGAAACAATAATATTCATACACCAAATTGAGAATGAAAAAATAAAAAAAAACGACTGCAATTTTGGAAATAACAGAAACTCTAAATCACAAAAAAAAATTCATCACATCATAAAGTCAGAAACCCCTTCATGACCCTCAAAAGGAAACAGCAAATTGAGATTAACATAGCCCAGAAAACAAAAACTCAACCCAAAAAAAAAAATCAAACTTTGGAATGCCCAAAACAAAGGAACATGAAACTCAGAACATAACATGAGAAACCAAAACAGAATGAAAAAAAAAGTCACCTACCCATTAGAGATGCTGAGGAATTGTGAAGTGCTAAACCAAAATTCTCTCTGAAAGTAAGAGGCTTTGTGATTTGTGAATGTTGTTGTTAGGAAGTAACAGTGAATATATATATGCAGATATATATTATTATATTATTATATTATATATTATAATATAATATAATATAATATTTTATTATATATATATATATATATAATATTATATAGTAGGAGTAGATTATATAGATACACCCCAGAGGGATCTTTTTTCACACACACGCCTTCTATCTCTCTTTGATCTTCTTCTCTCTACAACTTAGGAATGTAATAATAATAATAATAATAAAATAATGATTCTTTCCCAAACATAAACTAAGATAAAATCCCTCCTTAATCAGAACCACCACCCCGACACGATGCTCCAAAACCTGCAACTTCAAAAAAGTGCCCAAAAAACGCAGATACCCTCTCTTTCTATTTCCCTTTTCTCTTTCTCTTTCTCTTTCTCTTTCTGTTACTACTCCTTCAAAAATCAGGAGAAAGCACCAACATCTGTTATTTTAATTAAATTAAATAAAATTAATTAATTGATTGTTGAAAAAGTGGAAGAGGTGAAGGGAAATGAATGAAGGTGGGGGTGGTGCGTGCTAAGGTACGCAGCGGGGTTAAATGAACCACCACGTGCGGGTTAAGGTTAAAAAAACTTTTGACTGTGGTGGCAGTAGTAATAAATAGAGTGAATACTCCAAGGTTCATGGAACGAACCAATGAATGAACAGGATTCTCGGCCTTTCAAGAGCTGTCACACCCTTTCACCAAGGATTGCGCCTTTTCACCATCTTTACAATGCATTCAACCGAACCGGACCGGACCGGATTAGTAGTAGTAGTACTTTCTTATTCCTTGAACGGTGAACCAAATTACTCTCTCCATTTCATATGTAGTGTGCACTGTGTTTTAATGTTATGCACGAGTTTTAAAAAATGATTAGATAATATAAAAATTTGGTGTATTTTGACTATAATATCCTTATATAACCATTATTGGATTGAGAGAAAGATATTGGAAGTGAAAAAGAAAGTGTAATAAATACGGGTGTGTTTGAAAAAATAGCAATAATTATGTATTGGATTTTGTAAAAGAACAATACTCCTACATACAGTATGAAACATGGGACAAAAACTTTATGAACATTACATATGAAATGAAGGGAGTAGTATTTACTGTATTTTTTTGGTTTGCTTAGAGTTGAGGATAAGGAGTCAACATATTCAACAAATGGAATGAATTTTTTTTGTGTGCACTAAGGGTATTCTCCACTCGATAGCCGAAAACTAACCCCCTTTGAGACATAGAGATCACCTAAATAGGTTTTGTCTCTACTAACAAAACATTTTCCATACCAACGGCAAGAATCGAACCCCTGACATCATGATTAAGGAACTCAGCTATCTGCTTACTGTGTTGGGCTTTGTTGGTCAACAAATGGAATGAATGCATTGATAAATAAGTCAATCACATTTTAAAATATTAAACTTTTAGTTTTTCAATACAGACTTATTATTTTTAATGTCTTATCATCGAGCTGAGATTAATAATTTTTTATTTTAAATACTAACAAGTATCACACACTTGTTAAGAAATTAAAAGAAGTAAAAGTTTATTAGAAAATATAGTTTTTTATTTTTCCAGAGAAGAAGAATGGGAATTTGTGATATTTTTTCATTCTTATTTTGTGATTTTTTTTTTGCAAGCATCCTTTAACCAATGACTGAATATTAATCCCTTTTAGAAAGCTACTTGAAGTTCCAAGAATCCAAACTAACTTTCAATAATTTATATACCAATTATACCCTCAAAAAATTTCAAAATTATTTACATAACCTAATATATATATATAAATAACTATTCATACTCACTCTACTCGAACTATTTCACTCTACTCCTAACCCTTTAGGAAGTGACAGTGTTAATTAATTAATTAATTAATTAACTATTTACTATTTAATAAATTTAATTAATTATAAATTAATAATTTTTATACTTTATCAATTAATTATTTATATATTTCATAAACAAAGAACAAAATAATAAATTAAAATAATAAAATATAAATAATATAATGTTGTATGTCATTTTCAGTCATTTAATAACTTTTTGATATTTCAAAAGCTAATTTTGACGAACAAAACTATTTGAAATAGTCAGCTAAACAGCTACAAGCTTACTAAGCTCACAGTTCTTAGCTAGTTTTGCAACTACAAGTTACAAGCTCACAATTACAAGTTATAAACTCATAATTATAAGCTAATTTTGCCGAATAAACTCATTATCTCTACCAACAAAATAGCCGAACAGACCCACTGTCTTTACCAACAAAATTCTTTTTATACACATAGCATATATCGAACATTTAGTGTTATACTTAATAATCAACCATAAATTACAATACTACCTCCGTCTCTAATTACAAGATCTTCTTAGGAGATTTCACGTCCATTAAGAAAGTGAAATAATTTAGTTAATTGTATTGGAAATGTGAACTTTTGATATGTATTTTCAAAATTACCCCTATTAATATTATTGGGAATCTAAAAAGTGTTAAATAAATAGGGGTGTTTGTGAAAAAAAATAATTAATGCTCATTGAAAATTGGTAAAGGGCCTTATAAATAGGGACAAAATAAAAGTGTCAAGAGGGTCTTATAATTAGGGACGAAGGGAGTAATATTTGTTAGTGCTTTCACTTAATTATCGGGATATTTGGGAGTTTTTTTTTTTTTGTTTGACTATTTTTAAAGAAAAAATGTTAACATGTGTGGTGCCTTTAAGACAAGACTCTTCACTTAATTTACATTAAAAAAAAACTTATTTTGATATATATATATATATATATATATTATATTGGTACACTTAATTTACATTAAAAAAAATCTTATTTTATAATATATATATATATATATAAGATTCTTATATATATATATTATAAAATAAGATTTTTTTTAATGTAAATTAAGTGTACCAATATATATATATATATATATATATATTTGTATTAATGTTACTTCAATTGATTAAATTCTATGAAACCAACTGTGAGTGTATGGTTTGTTGTACATGTTTGCTTCAAATTAAACAAATCTGAATTCCAGTTTTGTGTATTGAGAAACATCGCATTAGAAACACTAGTTTACAATGTTGTGAATGTTCTCATATCAAACATAATTACGTTCGATGGTGAGACTAAAACTTGTGGCTACATAGATTCAACCTTCACACTTGTGATGCATTTTTTTCTCATTTTGTTCTCTCCTCTCCCCTCGTTATTATAACATCTCCCACGAATATATTCTCAAGCAAAACATATAATGACAACACATAAGTTTATTTTTACTTACACGTGATATTTAGTTGTAAACTAGTTGATTATTGTAAAATTATCGATAAAACTCTAACTGAAGGTAAATAAAACTCATAATGAAGTCCAACATAACTTGTTAACAATTGGGACACCCTTGATACACTCAAAATAATATAATCACAATATATTTTGGTTAAAACTTGTGAATTAGCACACAATATATTGACCATCGAACTTAACCCACCATTATTCTCATTTCGTAATTTAAAGCCATTATAACTGACACCCTTGTAACTTATTGGTGGTGACTCGATGGATTATATGACTATATGTCAATTGAGTTGTAGGTTCAAGTCGCGCAACACTCTTTTTATGGGGAATAAACAATTACAAGGATTATTCAGCTTAAGCGATGACAACTTAGCGAATTTAGGTTGCATGTCAAGGCCGGCATGGGTGCTACACATAACTTATCTATCGTATTTGCCACATCATATTTATTGGTGATGGTGGATTAAGTTATATAGGCAAGTGTTCTTTTGCAATTAGTGGTCGTCGTCCTCTTATTTGTCGAGCTGAGTGTGGTGATTAAGTTTGTTGTAGGTATAAGTGTATAACTGACCTGTATTTAACAATCAACCTCCCAAAATTCAAATTTATGACCTCATTTTGGAACCATAACCATTTGTTGATTAATATCTTGAAGGAGTTCTGCATCTTCCTCGGTGTGTCATGAGATGTAATACACAAACTATAATGCTATGGAACCTTAATTAATCAAATACAATTATTCATGATTGAATGATTTTTTTTTTTTTTTTTGTGTTTATAGGTTTATATGTGTAACACTCCTTGTATATCATCTTACTTTATAAGAAAAGTAAGAAGTTTATGAAAAATTGGACTTGTTATCGTTGGAAAAAGATCTGAAAATAATAATTTTCCCTTCCCTTGAAAATTCCTTTTCACAAACACTTGATTAGTAATGAGGTTGACTAACAAAATCAGAGTTTGCGGAAACATAGTAAAATCATCATATTGTACCCCCTAAAATATATCAAGTGTAACAAGTCCATTAATACCAAATAAGTATAATTATGAAACTGAATTCCTCTTATGATACCTTTTTCCAAAATATGTATCATATAAGTTCTATTAAAAATGGAAATGTTATAGAGCTGGTCACTGGTCCTTTGTCCAAACATCCCTCTGGTCGGATCCTCGATATCTGTACAACGGGTTCCCAACCCACACTTTCTATACTCTGCATGCACCTAAGGGACATCTCCCTTTACTGATTTGTGTGCAAACTAGATGCACGATCAACACCTAATAAGGGCATGGGGGTTAGCTATACATATTTGCATAATCAAATGAGAATAAAACTAACATCCACAAGTTAACATGTAGCAAATCATGATGCATAATCATATGAGCACACCCGGTTAATCATAACAATTCTTTCAATGCAGGTGACATGATGCATGATTTCCTTCCACAACTGAGGCCTCTAAAAGTCCATCTTGGACGTCCATCCAATACACCCTTGTGTTCCCGGAACACCGACATTCGTTCCCAGAACGTAATGCCGAACCATACTTGGATAATACGCATCACTCCCAGAGTGTGCACCACGTTCCCAGAACGTGTAGCAAACCATACTTGGAATAATAAGCACCACTCCCAGAGTGTGCACCACGTTCCCAGAACGCATACGTTCCCAGAACGCATAAAAACCAGGTCCCGGACACTGACCACATATCTATAATGTGTCATCAAGTAGGTTGCATATCAATGTGTTCCCAGAACACTAACATACGTTCCCAGAACGTATAAAACCAGGTCCCAGACACTGGCCACATATCTATAATGTGTCATCAAGTAGGTTATAATTTGGTACTCCCTGAGTACCCTCCTCATATTCCCAGAATATGATAAACGTTCCTACCAACCAAACTTCCATTCTATATGGATGCACAATCATTAAGGTTGGTTTTTATGTTTAATTCTATTATCATACCAATGTGTTCCCAGAACACTCACATACGTTCCCAGAATGTATCGCAAACCATACTTGGAATAAAATCAAGCACCACTCCCAGAGTGTGCATCACGTTCCCAGAACGTATCCAAGAAACCATGTCCCAGACAATGGCCACATTCCCAGAATGTGTCATCAAGTAGGTTGCATCAGTTTAGTACTCCTAGAGTACAGGGTCAAGTACCCCGAACATCACAAACCATCCTTGCCAACCTATTTCATTACCTTTCTCTATGCATGCATTGCATACATAATTACTAAGGTTGGTCTTTCCATTAATTCCATTATTATGACTTAGAAAACACAACTTCTGAATGACATCTTGAGGTATGGCTTTACTCATAAAATTCACCTTTGAATTTAAATTTAACATATGCTCATAGACCTGGATTGAGAGAATGTAATATTTGGTATCAAAAATCCTTACTCAAAAACTTAACTCTTATTTTTAAGTTTCAGGTACTAACCGGTTACATCATCACCTAACCGGTTAGAATTACAGACCTGAATACAAAACCATTGATTTTCAATAAATCTTTTCTTGAATTCTCTACTCAATCCAATAACAAGGTCTTAGCACAAAAGAATACCTCAAGTTCAACACATAATATCATTCAAAAGATCTAAGTCATAATCCCATTTCATTTGTGCATAATTTCCTCTTGAAATTATCATTTGATGTTAAGGTATTAACTCCCAATTTTCAATCTGAATTATTACAATAAAATCAACTTCATTTCAGATTGAATTCCAGTGAAATTAGGGTCTAGATTTGAGTAACATTGACAAGACCACAGAACTGATTTCAGAAACTTATTTTCTTTGACAATTTTACAGTGTCTAACCGGTTACAATTATCGAGTAACCGGTTAGATTGTGCAGTCAGCACACTGAAATATGAGGTTTTGCAAACCATTCTTTTCATTACTCAAATCTAACAAATTTCAACATTCAAAAGAGTTCATATACCTTAAGTAAACATGTTTAATCACAGAAACACATTCACTTTGCATGCATTCAATTTAGATACTCAAATTGCACATAATTGCACATATTTCACAACTTAATGCATCAATTCACATAATATCCAATTAAGTCATGAAATCAACATCAACATAGCTTGCATGCATCCTGATAACATTGCTCAAAACAACAATTGAGCTCAAATTGGCCTCCAAGCCATTTAACCATTTCAACTTATGCCCTTTGAGTCTCTTGGTGACTCATCCTATATTCTACCACAATTTATTCTCATTCTAGCAAATAGTAAGCTTCCCCCTTACCTTAGGTTCGTGCTTGATCCAAAACATTGCAGAGAGAAAGGCTCCAACATAGATCTCCATTAAATCCACTATATGCAGATAGAGTTGGACAGGGTGCCAAAACCAGGGAAATTGACATGCAAAACCCAATTAAGAATTGGGGGAAATAGTCAAATTGAGTTCTCTGCAACATGCACTAGAGGTAGGAATAGATTTGAAACCAAAAGGGTTCGTGTGCTTACCAAAATCGAGCTTCAAAGTCAGCTCCAGAAACCAGAAGCTGAGGTTTGACAGCATCAACACCTCAACTTGGCAAGCTTCGTTCTCAAACTCTAGGAACTCTCAACTCACAAATTTTATATCAATACAAAGCCCTTGATGTGAGCTTTGTAACCGTGTATCACTCATGATCTAACTCTCAGAAACGAAGGAGAATCGCACCAGACGAATCAAGAACCCTAAAACAGAGCTTCAGCAATTCAGGAGCAAAAATGGGTTTCAATTCATCAACACAAGGCTATATATAGCAAAATCAGAGCTCCATGCATGTTGACACGTCTTTCCTCACTAAGATTAAGACGATTTCGTGGCGAATTCTGGGTTAAAACGCGTGATTACTCATCAAATGCACTAACCCAATTTTCTGAGTTCATCGTGTAACCGGTTACACAGCCCTTCTAACCGGTTACATACTGATAAAATTCAAAAAATTAATAATTTTAATTACTATTTCTTCAAAAACCTTTTTAATATTGCAATTAGGTCCCAACCCAAGGACTAAATTACAATATTCACATTTTTGTACAAAATAACCATATAAAAATATATCTCATATTTTTATATAATAAAAACACATAATGTACAAAAACTAAAACCTTCAAAATCAATTATAAAATAATTGTTATAATTAATTTCTTGGTTAATTGGGAGACGAAAATTAGGGGTGTTACACTACTCCCCCACTTAAAAGGAATTTCGTCCCCGAAATTCATCTTTTGAAATTTTTCACTTTTCCAAAGTGTTTTTATACTAGAAAACTTTATCTTGCTCCCAAAAATTTGTTCTTTAGGGTCCTCCCCCACTTAAAAGAGTTTCGATATAGTTCTTTTATTTCGAAACATTTCTAATGAAACCTTTCGCTTTAAAAATTCTTTGCATAAAAACTCTTATGTGAAGAAATTCTTTTAAAAGGAATACTCTTTTGAGTAATACACTTCACATAAACATTCTTCAATAAAACACTTTTCATCAAACTTTTTGGAAAAACTTTTTGGGCTGCGCACTCTGATCCCTCGAGCACGATCAAAGAAACATTTGTATGACTTTATTCCTTAATAGTTTCAGACATTAGGGTGATCAGTCCCAATATTCAAACCATTAATAACAAAATCATCCCTTTCAGATATAATCTTTCACAAGAAAGACCATACAACAGGTCTTTAAGTTAGATGAACTTAAAGATAGGGTAATTATCACTACCAGACTTAGTTAGATAGTCAAGTTCTAGAGACATTTCCGTTGGGGAGACAAAGATTTGTCCTATCCCGGTGGTTGTTAATCTCTCTAGCCATAACTGATCTTTCTATTTCTGTAGTGCCACAGATATTATCACATCCAACTGTGATAAAGGTTTTGATCACAGAAAGATTGAGTTGAACTTCCAACCGAATATTGATACTTTCAAACGATTAGATTAACGTAGTCAAAAACATTTGATTACGCTAACTCAGATCAAAGGAAGAGATAGGCTTGGGTTGTCTACGTCAGGATGACACTCAACTTTCATCTCGGTCGGTGAATTCTTCTCGTGCTGGATTCGTCCATTCTTTTCTCACCTTTTCCTTCAAGACAATTCGGTGAATAATACTCCAGCTTCCTACAATCGGAATTGACTATTCCCTTAGGTACATCACAATTAAACTCAAAGTGATGTGCCTCCCAGTTTTCACCTTGAGATGGACAAATGTTCCCTTCCCTATTTCCTCCTTTGTCACTTCTTTCCAATCGAGGATTCCTTAACCTTGATATTTCCGTGGTAGATATTCTCCCATTTACTTTTCCTCTTTCTCCAGTTGGGCCTGTATTTTATCATTCTTTTTCTTATTCTGAACTCAGACACTTCTCGCACGAAATTCAAGTGCTTTCCCATAGTCCTCATACATGCTTACCAACATGAGAAATTCCTTATTCCTTGATAGTTGATAGCTGACTTGGGTTCGAACATAATCTATTCTTGAAGTTCATGCCTTTGGATTTCTCATCTAAGTTGTTCTAAACAATATTTCATAAATCTCTTTCCTTCATAATATATCTTCTAATATTCACAATCCTGACTTTAATTCCAAAGATTAAGTCTCATTCGTCTCTTTCGACTCCTCATCTTCGGGTTGTAATTCACGAATGCGATTCAGGAATTCGTTGGTGATTGGCAACATTCCCAATCTAATACTAGAGGGTTCCTCTTGGGTTACCAGACTTAGGTCTCTGAATTCCTCGATCAGGATAACCCCCTTAACCATCATTGAGCTCACAAGAATAGCCTATCAGCTCAAATCGTCTGCAACTACGTTTGCTATGCCAGGATGGAGCTCAAAGCCATAATCTTTAAGAAACTCCATCCATCGCCTTTATCTTACATTCAACTCTTCCTCTTCTTATTGTCATTCATACATTCGAACTCCAAACTTGTTCATGAATCACAACCTTCTTATCTTAGTACCTATTGTCTCTTTTGCATCATTCAACTCAATTCTCTACCTTCTCCGATTGGAGTAGCTCCTTAATTTCAACTCTCGATTAATCCATAAGTATTATGATTCAATCCTTTTAAATCAATTTCAATGATGAATCAAGGCACTACGTTATTTTACCACCTTAAATCCTTTCCTTAAATTTTACTTAGGTAATTGACATTGAGTTTGGATTGGAGGAAGATGTTTATTGATACCAAAAGTTCCTTCACAAATGACTTAAATTTTTATTTTAAACTTTCAGCTTCTAACCGGTTGCAAGAAACTCTAACCGATCATGAAGTACAGTTTTAGAAATAAAACCAAAGAATTTCAAAACCATTTTCTTTACATCATCCAATCCAACTCAAAATAAGATTTAATCATAATCTAATACCTTGATTCCAACTGAATTCATCACTGAAATGATTTAAATCATAGTCTACTTCACATTTTCCATAATTCCTCTTGGACTAATCATATTATATTGGGGTATAATCCATCACTACCCCACCATAATTAAACAACTTCCTATCATTCAATACCATCAGTTGATCTTTCCAAGTCAACTTGGTCAAAGGCCATGCGATCTTAGAAAATCCTTCAATAATCCGGCAGTAGAATCCAGCCAGCCCTAAAAAAAAACTTCTGACTTTAACCACAGTCTTAATTTGTTCACCTTACACCACTGAATTCGCCTTCGTTGGATCCACCACAATTTATTTAATGATCACGTGCCCTGCAGACTTAACTTCGCTCAACCAAAACTCATATTTGGTGAGCTTAGCACACAACTACTCCTCCTGCAGGAGTTTCAACACAATCCGGAGATGTTCCTCATGCTCCTCCGAATTCTTAGAATAAACCACAAACGAATCCGAATATAATCTAAAGGTCTCGTTCTTATAGTCCATAAAAGAACAAGTGCATTAGTCAATCCGAACGACATTATTTCCTACTCGTAATGTCCGTATCGAGATCAAAAATGCAGTCTTAAGTGTATCCCTGTCCCGAATCCTGTTTTGGGGTTAATCCAACCTCCAATCAATCTTAGAAAACACTTAGACTCTTTTAATCTGATCCAACCAAAATCTTCTTAGCACTTTTCTACGTGTTTCTCCCATTTGATCATTCCCGGTGGTACCATATTATAAAGGCAGTAGAGATAGAATCAGTTTCAAGAATTGACTTGATTCCAAACTCTATCGCTTTACTCAAAGGTAAACCTGGCATCATTTCCTACAACCAAGATTTCTTTAACCCCCTTTCTCCTTTATTTCTTCCCACAAGCAACATATGGGTTCATTGGATTCCAGATTCGAAACTTGGGAATCCCAATACAGGGTTGTTCTATCGTCATTAATCATGATCACTTGATCCCTCGGCTTCCAAACCGTGCTTAAGATCAAATGTAATCATGAAACAGGTAGATAGACAAAGTCTAATATCTTAATAGAACGAGCCAGACGTATCTTGGAAATGACTACAAGAAGATTTGTAGGAGTCTCCACTTGAGATAGCAGATTGGGTAAGGCATTGAGCAACTTTTCTCAATACCCTTATCCATAAGGAACAAAAGGAAGAATAGCTTTAGAGTTTAACAAACTCAACAAGGTTGATCTTTAAGAAGATAACTGCCCTGCACTCAGTCTGAGAAGTTGATTAACTTTCACACTAGTGAGGGTAAACACCCTTCCCCATAGTCAAGGACTCAACTACAACTCCTTAAAGTTTCCTTATCACTGGTTCTATGAAAACATAATAAACCAACACTGTGGTCTTGGGTTTACAACGTATCTAAGGAGAAGCATACGACTATCATACTTCTACTTAGACTTCATAGAACACTTCTTAATAGCAGAATAAGCTATTTATCTAGAGCCATTACACATAACCTTAGCTCTAGTTTGGAAGTGTATGAAAGCATACTTCCCAGGAAACATTGCAGATATCGATGACCAGCGTATTGGACCACACACCCAAGGACCAAGAGTCAGGACCATTGCTCTGATACCATAAAAGTGTAACACTCCTTGTATATCATCTTACTTTATAAGAAAAGTAAGAAGTTTATGAAAACTTGGACTTGTTATCGTTGGAAAAAGATCTGAAAATAATAATTTTCCCTTCCCTTGAAAATTCCTTTTCACAAACACTTAGTAATGAGGTTGACTAACAAAATCAGAGTTTGCGGAAACATAGTAAAATCATCATATCGTACCCCCAAAATATATCAAGTGTAACAAGTCCATTAATACCAAATAAGTATAATTATGAAACTGAATTCCTCTTATGATACCTTTTTCCAAAATATGTATCATATAAGTTCTATTAAAAATGGAAATGTTATAGAGCTGGTCACTGGTCCTTTGTCCAAACATCCCTCTGGTCGGATCCTCGATATTTGTACAACGGGTTCCCAGCCCACACTTTCTATACTCTGCATGCACCTAAGGGACATCTCCCTTTACTGATTCTTGTGCAAGCTAGATGCACGATCAACACCTAATAAGGGCATGGGGGGTTAGCTATACATATTTGCATAATCAAATGAGAATAAAACTAACATCCACAAGTTAACATGTAGCAAATCATGATGCATAATCATATGAGCACACCCGGTTAATCATAACAATTCTTTCAATGCAGGTGGCATGATGCATGATTTCCTTCCACAACTGAGGCCTCTAAAAGTCCATCTTGGACGTCCATCCAATACACCCTTGTGTTCCCGGAACACCGACATTCGTTCCCAGAACGTAATGCCGAACCATACTTGGATAATACGCATCACTCCCAGAGTGTGCACCACGTTCCCAGAACGTGTAGCAAACCATACTTGGAATAATAAGCACCACTCCCAGAGTGTGCACCACGTTCCCAGAACGCATACGTTCCCAGAACGCATAAAAACCAGGTCCCGAACACTGGCCACATATCTATAATGTGTCATCAAGTAGGTTGCATATCAATGTGTTTCCAGAACACTAACATACGTTCCCAGAACGTATAAAACCAGGTCCCAGACAATGGCCACATATCTATAATGTGTCATCAAGTAGGTTATAATTTGGTACTCCCGGAGTACCCTCCTCATATTCCCAGAATATGATAAACGTTCCTACCAACCAAACTTCCATTCTATATGGATGCACAATCATTAAGGTTGGTTTTTATGTTTAATTCTATTATCATACCAATGTGTTCCCAGAACACTCACATACGTTCCCAGAATGTATCGCAAACCATACTTGGAATAAAATCAAGCACCACTCCCAGAGTGTGCATCACGTTCCCAGAACGTATCTAAGAAACCATGTCCCAGACAATGGCCACATTCCCAGAATGTGTCATCAAGTAGGTTGCATCAGTTTAGTACTCCTAGAGTACAGGGTCAAGTACCCCGAACATCACAAACCATCCTTGCCAACTTATTTCATTACCTTTCTCTATGCATGCATTGCATACATAATTACTAAGGTTGGTCTTTCCATTAATTCCATTATTATGACTTAGAAAACACAACTTCTGAATGACATCTTGAGGTATGGCTTTACTCATAAAATTCACCTTTGAATTTAAATTTAACATATGCTCATAGACCTGGATTGAGAGAATGTAATATTTGGTATCAAAAATCCTTACTCAAAAACTTAACTCTTATTTTTAAGTTTCAGGTACTAACCGGTTACATCATCACCTAACCGGTTAGAATTACAGACCTGAATACAAAACCATTGATTTTCAATAAATCTTTTCTTGAATTCTCTACTCAATCCAATAACAAGGTCTTAGCACAAAAGAATACCTCAAGTTCAACACATAATATCATTCAAAAGATCTAAGTCATAATCCCATTTCATTTGTGCATAATTTCCTCTTGAAATTATCATTTGATGTTAAGGTATTAACTCCCAATTTTCAATCTGAATTATTACAATAAAATCAACTTCATTTCAGATTGAATTTCAGTGAAATTAGGGTCTATATTTGAGTAACATTGATAAGACCACAGAACTGATTTCAGAAACTTATTTTCTTTGACAATTTTACAGTGTCTAACCGGTTACAATTATCGAGTAACCGGTTAGATTGTGCAGTCAGCACACTGAAATATGAGGTTTTGCAAACCATTCTTTTCATTACTCAAATCTAACAAATTTCAACATTCAAAAGAGTTCATATACCTTAAGTAAACATGTTTAATCACAGAAACACATTCACTTTGCATGCATTCAATTTAGATACTCAAATTGCACATAATTGCACATATTTCACAACTTAATGCATCAATTCACATAATATCCAATTAAGTCATGAAATCAACATCAACATAGCTTGCATGCATCCTGATAACATTGCTCAAAACAACAATTAAGCTCAAATTGGCCTTCAAGCCATTTAACCATTTCAACTTATGCCCTTTGAGTCTCTTGGTGACTCATCCTATATTCTACCATAATTTATTCTCATTCTAGCAAATAGTAAGCTTCCCCCTTACCTTAGGTTCGTGCTTGATCCAAAACATTGCAGAGAGAAAGGCTCCAACATAGATCTCCATTAAATCCACTATATGCAGATAGAGTTGGACAGGGTGCCAAAACCAGGGAAATTCACATGCAAAACCCAATTAAGAATTGGGGAAAATAGTCAAATTGAGTTCTCTGCAACATGCACTAGAGGTAGGAATAGATTTGAAACCAAAAGGGTTCGTGTGCTTACCAAAATCGAGCTTCAAAGTCAGCTCCAGAAACCAGAAGCTGAGGTTTGACAGCATCAACACCTCAACTTGGCAAGCTTCGTTCTCAAACTCCAGGAACTCTCAACTCACAAACTTTATATCAATACAAAGCTCTTGATGTGAGCTTTGTAACCGTGTATCACTCATGATCTAACTCTCAGAAACGAAGGAGAATAACACCAGACGAATCAAGAACCCTAAAACAGAGCTTCAGCAATTCAGGAGCAAAAATGGGTTTCAATTCATCAACACAAGGCTATATATAGCAAAATCAGAGCTCCATGCATGTTGACACGTCTTTCCCCACTAAGATTAAGACGATTTCGTGGCGAATTCTGGGTTAAAATGCGTGATTACTCATCAAACGCACTAACCCAGTTTTCTGAGTTCATCGTGTAACCGGTTACACAGCCCTTCTAACCGGTTACATACTGATAAAATTCAAAAAATTAATAATTTTAATTACTCTTTCTTCAAAAACCTTTTTAATATTGCAATTAGGTCCCAACCCAAGGACTAAATTACAATATTCACATTTTTGTACAAAATAACCATATAAAAATATATCTCATATTTTTATATAATAAAAACACATAATGTACAAAAACTAAAATCTTCAAAATCAATTATAAAATAATTGTTATAATTAATTTCTTGGTTAATTGGGAGACGAAAATTAGGGGTGTTATAATATGAGTATTAGAAAATTATTAAAACCAAATAAAAGAAGGAAAATCAGACTTTCAAAAAACTTATTGTAACTGGTTACTGGAACTTGATAACCAATTATTTAATATGTTTCTATGCAAATCTGGACAAATTTAACAAACGATAACCAATTACTCTAGTCGGTAATTGATTATCTTGGGTTCAGAAACTCAGAATTCTCAAAAATTAAATGGTGTTGGAGGAAATATCCCAATGGCGATACTAAAGCCTATATAAATCCCTAGGCATTTGAATTAGGGCACTTTGCATTAGCACCCATAGAACTCAAAACAACCCTCATACACCACATGCACTCTTGAAACTCTCCTAAAACCTTACTTTCTTTAGTCTTGTTCCTCTTGTAATCAAGTGACTAAAGGTATAAAGGAGTTAAGGAACTATTGTAACAGAAGCGGATCACCTTAAGTAGGAAGCCTAAGAAGCCTGGGCTCAAGCTATCTCATCTTCTCTTATACTAAGGTATATGAGAAGTCATTTTTATTGCTAGGATAATAATATAATACTAACCATAAGTTAAAACGAAGAGCATTACTTTCATACAACCAAATTTTAGATGGTTGCAAAGCAATCCCTTAATGAACCAATGGTTGTTTAACAAATCCGCTAATCTGAGCTGACATGGCACTCACTTAGAGATGACGTGGTAATGACATGAATTTATTAGTTGACGTGTCAAACAACCATTGGTTTATTTATGGAATTGTTGTACAACCATCCAAATTTTGGTTGTAGGTAGAAATATTCTAAAATGAATTGGCTGTCAATAGGACTATAAACCAATGATAAATATATGTATGTTACTGCTAGAAGTATTGTATTGCCAAGTATGTGAGATATGTGGATTATAGAGTATCTTGTATTATAAGTTATGTAATATATATAATATTATTAAGATTTTGTGATATGTGAATTTGTGATTATGTGATTGTGTGAGAAACCTTGTAATTATATGTATGTCATGGATTGAGTGCTTGAACAAGAGTTGGAATAATCTTGGACAAAGAAAAGGGTATTGACATCCTAAGAAGAAAAACAACGGATTATACCGAATTCATGTCAAGATAACCGATTATCAAAGGCCTTAACCGGTTATCATGATAGAAATTTGCAGCAATTGGCAAAATATAAAACAGATAACAGGTTACCCTGGTTTGATAACCAGTTATTGTGACCAAATAACCGGTTATCTGTTTCATAAAACATTAAACATTTATATTAATGAAATAAGATCAAATTCATATGGATTTCCATTACTTTCTTTGATTCCAATGGTTCTAAATGATTGAACTTAGACCTGCATGATAAGGGAAAGTATACACAACATTTGCATTGCATGAACACTCAAGTATGTGTTTATTAGATACACACACACACACATATAGTTCATGAGATGCGGACAGAGAATTGGGTAGGAATAAGAATGATCGCATTTCGATGAGAATAATTATAATGCTAAATTTGAAGTACATCAATCATGAATGGTTAAGCACGTCAATGACATTTAATTGTGAAAAGTTCCAACATTATGAAGTTCTACATTCATCATATTTACATGGATCGAAATATTATTTATGACATTTGGATGTAATTGATTTGGATAAGATGATTGAATTAGATGTAATGTTGAATATCCATAAGGAAAATAATGAAGATTAATAAAATTGAATATAATACAAATATACGATTAAATTGAGTCAAAACGGATAAATTCTACTTACTTCAACTTATTATAATACAAGTAAAATGATTGATTCAATTGTATATAAAAAGTAAAATAATGAATTGAAAATTAAAGTAAGTACACTTTATATTTATAACGTTTAATTTATTGGTGGATGAATTTATATTATAGTAATAATTACGATTAAGAAAATTTGAATTTGTACTTGAAATGTGATATGTAACTCACCGATGAAGCAGGAGATTTTGGAGAATGGTTGTTGTTCAAGAATGAGTTTCCATATTTAATATATATGGGGTTAATTTAAATCTATGTGTATGTTGAACCCATAGGTTTTGATGTTCACAACCTCAAAGTATGATTTGCTAAACCTATTGTTGTTATTAACAAGTTACTTAAGTGTGCAGATCGATTCACATTTCCAAAGAAACGATAATTTTAAGTATCTATTATATATAACGAAGGAATGCCCTTAAAAAACGAAGGAATGACTCGAGATCAACATTATTAAAAGTGTATTGGTGATCAAATTAGTTAAACAATGGTCTACTGGTTTAGTGGTTTAACCAATAGAATAGTAATTAAACTTTATGGATATATATTGCTTAATTCGGACACTATATATATATAATATATATATATATATATATATATATTTCTTTATAAGAATATATGTAAATTTTTTTAGAAAAAAAAACTTGAATTTAAAATCCATCTTTTATAATAGTCTAATTTGAATTCTTAAAAACAAACACTCATTACAATCATGTAACATTCCTGACAGGCAAATGATGGATTGACGACTATCCCATAAAACGGATCTTTTTAGCGTGCTTTTTCCTCACTCATGTCCTCTCCTCGCTCTAGTGCTATGTCTGATGGATGTGATTACAACAAGCTACAGAAAAACATGAACGATCATGTTAATAATCCTCATAAGGATTTATCCCTTACAAACTGTCATCAATCAAAAAACGCCTATGTACTTACTTGAATACCTCACATAGCACCAAGACTAGACTGAAGGTCAAAGTAATCGATCCTCTATATCACCCTCATCCATGTCTACAATGCTCACATCATTCACGATGAAAGATCATCAATAATCCTTTAAGACGCACATTTTGAGGATCTAATAAAGATTCGATCAACCAAGTCTCCCCTTCAATGCTATTCATATATGATCAATCATAACAAGATGAAGATTATTATGTAATCGACATTGCATTCAACCAAACTAAATAGTACGTCCCACCTCGAAGATAAACTCGATTACATAATCATGTTAACGAGGGTGATTGTTGATTTTGGAAATTTTTTTACTATGAAACGCACATGTAATAAATAGTAAAGGGTTTAAGCCAAAATTTTATCTAGAATAAAAAATTGCTATATATTTAAATCATTGGTTTGCCCAACTAGTTGCTATAACGGGGAAATAGAGAATCTACATTTGTAGTAAACTAATTAATCAGACTTCTAAAATTAAGTCGATACCAAAACTTTTCCTAAAATCACTTTTCGAAAAATTCGAAGATAAGACCATATCCTTTTTTCCAAATTTTGAAAAGGAAAACTAATTGTTTTCTGGTATTCAAATTGATATTAAATACTATATTTGTTTTATCAACATGGGTTAGGAAGAGTGGTAAGTGACTCGATCTCGCTTAAGTAAAGTCTCGAATTCGATTCCTTGTGGATACAGAAAACTCATGTTGCGACATACACTCACCTGTCATAGCCAGACACGCGATCCGGGTCGAATCCGAATGTACTTAAGTAATATCTGGAAAGCGGGTGTGCAACAAAAAAATTACTATATATTTTTTGGATTGCTTGAGAAAACTCTACGAGTTAACCATAAAGTTATATTGTGCAAGGAATATTGGCTAAAATCAACCAAATTGTGATATGATTGAAAACCCGATATCTTTACGGAATTAGAGTTTTTTTAAAAAAAAAAAATTCGCTGGGCTACAACATTCATTGGTTTGCAGAAACTGTGTTTTTAAAATTAATATAATTAAACCAACAAAGTCCAACACAGTTGGTAGATAGCTGAGTTCCTTAAGCATGATGTCAGAGGTTTGATCCCTGTCATGGGCATGGAAAAGGCTTTGTTGGTAGATGCAAAACCTATTTCGGTGATCTCTACGTCTCGGATGAGATTAGTCTTCGGCTGTCAGCTGAGGATACCCTTGGTATAAAAAAAATAAAATAAAATAAATATAATTATATGTCCTATAGTTAATGTCACTAACTATATATTTTACTCTTTTAATTTTTTTTATTTTCCATGTCGGGTTTCATGTTAACATTGCTACTAACATTGTTACCAAGCAATGGATACAAATGACATATTTATTGGACGTTCCAAATTTTCGAAATTATACTAAAAAAAAAGCTGATGGACATGTAGAACCAATGTGGTACTCCGTTAGTTTTGCTTTATTTTTTCTACAAGTATTTATCTCAGCACGGATTGTTTGATTTTTATTATGGCTTATTTAATTTTCTAGTTCCTAAACTTAGGTGTTCTTTTGGAATTGGTTCTTAAAATTTTTTTCGATGCTTTGAGTCCCTAAACTTTGCTCAAATTTTGAAAATGGTCATTTCATCACTTAAGTGGTGATATGATCGAAGATATGTCACGTCACCTTCGCCACAATGATAGGTAATATGCTAGATGATGCCACGTGATTTTTTTTAAAATTAAAAAAAATTCAAATTTATTAAAATAATTAAAAATTGTATTTTTTAAAAGAAAATCGAATCTTTTGATAAATTTTAAAAGAAATTATTTTTTTAATAAAAAAACTCTTGTAGTGTCCCGTGGCTCTACATAACACGTCACTCGTGGATATTATGAAAGTGGCGTGACATGTCGTGAGCTATATCATCACTTAAGCGAGGAAATGAACATTTCCAAAAATTAAACAAAGTTCAGGGACCCAAAGCATCAGAAAAAAAAGTTTAAGGACTAATTTCAAAAAAACTCCTAATTAAGTTCAGGACTAAAATGTTAATTAAGCCTTTTATTATTTAATATGTTATAATTTTCCTTTTTTTTTGGTAAACAATTATCCTCATTTTTTTTACCTACTTAATTTTTCAAGTATTATTTAGGTATATCCGAATTTACTTAACATTAATTTTTCATATTTATAAGATGCTTGCTTAAGCGATTACCAAATAATTTATCACTCATCTTATCTCATGTTAGTATTTTCCTAATTTATCGTTATAGATTCAATTGATCAAACAAACTTTTAATCGATTAATTTTTCAACCAAATCCTTCTGCGTTTTTTTTAATGAATCATTTGTTGTATTAATATAATTTAAACCTTTTAATGGGTATCAATGCCATTTAATGCCTTTTTAATCTGAAAATTAAGCCTTTTTAATCCTTTGTTGTATCAATGGCATACATGAATGATGTAAGGCCCCAACTGAAATCTTGGGAATGGGACACGGGTGCTAGTAGCCCCGTGTTCGATTTCCACTAAAAACATCCCGCTGGGAGAGCCAGCCACGCAGCTTGCTCCGGATTAATCTCAAAGACTCCTTGGTATTAAGGGTGCTCTTGGAGATACCTATAGTTCCGCAAGGAATACGGACAAAAAAAAAATGCCATACATGAACTCATCAAATAAATCTATGCACGTTTCTATTTGAATTTCAATATATCTACATTAATAAATCATAAATTGTTGGCAACTATATATCAATTTTTTTTTAAAACTTCAATTAACTTTATGAGGTGTGTAAGTTGTAAATGGTATGATACCTTCTCATAAATTATTGTGTCACCAGGAATTGAGTCACCAAAAATTGTGTCTCGTATTTAGTCGATCTCGTATCTCAGAACAATAATCAATTTTTTTAGGCCTTTGTTTTGGTATATTTTCCGGACAAAGGTTTTGCTACCTTTTTTAGGTGGTCTAATAAGAAATCGTCATATAAAAATTTAAGATAAATCAAGTTTACAAATTTTCATAGAATATAAAAATTATTTGATATTTTATCTCACTACTCTATTTTAACGGGTAATAGTTATTTGAAATATAAGTAAATATGCATTAGTATTAGATTTCATACCTATGAATCTCAAAATGATATAAAATTTGATATGCATGATCATCATGATAATAACATATAATTCAACGAACGGTTGGATTGATATATTTCATAACATATAAAAAATTATTTGAAGGACCAAGACTTACGATCCTAACTCATTTTTTGATATCACGTCGATTAGACATACATATAAATTATAAATTTTACAATTAAGTACTTGAGTTATTTACGTAAAAATAATAATTTTATCTCTAAAATAATCTATCTAAAATATCCTTCGTTAATTTTTCATTTTTCATTATTTTTTTATATTCTTCATATTCTCCTCCTCCTTCTTCTTCGGACTTCTTGGCATTCTCCTTCTTTTTCTTCAGTCTTCTGATTCTTCCCTTAGTCTTCTTCGTATTATGTATGTTCTTTAGATGGACATACATTGCGACCACAACTATCCTAGTCAAGTTTTTCGTTTAATGGCCAAACAGTAGTGGAGCTGAATTTAGTGATTTAATTTATCAATCATTTAGCATTTTACCTTTTTTTATTTAAACTGAATAAGAAGTCTCAATAACCTTGTTCGCATGTTTACCAACACCGCATCAAGTTATGGAAGAAGGCGGAAGAAAAATGCATGCATATACTACTGGAGAGGATCCAAACTCAAAATACCACGGAAAGAACTAGAAGTCTAAAGAAGGAGGAGGAGGAGAATATGAAGAACATGAAAAAAGTAATGAAAAATAATATTTAATGGAAGATATTTTGGATAAATTATATTAGGGACAAAAATATTATTTTTACTTAAATAACGTAGTGATCTCATTACAAAATTTATAATTTATATCTATGCTTAACTAACGTGGCATAAAAATTCATGTGATACTTTTTTATTGGATCACCTAAAAACATACGACAACTCTTTTTTTTTAAAGGTATTGAGAAATTTTTTTTAATGTAACAATTGAAATTCAAGGGAATTGTTTTGGCAAGTTTTTAGTTTTAAAATTAAAAATGGGGTGTACCACGTGGCATAGCTCAAATCGAAGCATCTTTGCAATTTTTGCTTTGAGAGCAGTATTTCTTGAGATTTATTCTTATGCAATTATTTGGCTTCTAAATTATACACAGAGGATGCAAAAATGTGTTAGCGCACTTGATGATGTATCACAATTTCTCAATTTAATTTTTATTATTTAAATTATTTTTTTTTAAAAAAAAAATAGTAGTGCATGATTGAGAAACATGGAGTAGTGCAATATTTTTTTCCAGGTTTTTTATCTTATGCGTCACATACACAACTTTATCAAACTTAAAAAAGATAAAATTTATAAAAAAGAACAATGTATTTCATAGATAAAAAAATATTAACTTAACATTTTAATATAAATTTATTTATTATTATTATTATTATTATTTATCCTATACATAAATGCATAAATTAAACAAACCTATAGCTTTACACATGAATCTGTTGCATGCCCAGCCTTATAGGCTTATACTGCAAGGGACCAAAACTAAATTACGTTAAATGTCTGCCAAAAATGTTCAACACTCCATGTTTTCTGCACATATCATTTTCATAATTAATGGAGAGAGAAACACATTTCTTTTTAATTTTAATTTATCTAGTGTACGGAGTACATGTCAATCGATACTAATGCATGATAGTATAGATCGACAGGGTATACGTTTTTTTAAGCTCGTGATAACGGATTTAATCATTGACTTATGTAAATAAAAAATGTTTTCTTAAGAGTGCAAAAAAGAAAAGACCCAATCAACAAGAAAAGAAAGAAGTACTACTATTCCATTCATGTTTATTTATGTATACTACCCAGTTAGTGATAAAGAAATTGTGAGTGATCAACTTATTTTAAAAAATCTTTACACCGTTCATTCACCACCAATTTTCTCTCAAATAATTTATATACTATATAAAAACAGGTCTAAGGTTAATGCAATTTAAAAGGCTACTGTAATTTGAAAAAACACAAAAAATATTGGCTAAAGTTTGATCACTTTGATGGTCTTTAAGTTGCGTTACTATACGAGTCACCAATGGAAATTAAAGAAAAATAATGAAAATTAAACAAAGATGAGATTTCTGCAATTATGAAGATAGAAAATTTTTCAGAAACCAAAAATATCTTTAATTATTTGTTTTTTTCTTCATAATTTGTACTCTATCCATTTCTAAATACAACATTAGATAGTAAGAGGGTTTTATACTTTATTGAGAAAATAGATGGTGTACCGATAGTATAAAGGTTTTTTACACCGTCAATACATCATCCACCATTCTTATGTTTATTGTCATTGACTTTCAAATAAAAGTAATACAAATGAATGGTACATGATTGATTGATGGTGTAAAAAAACATTACACCGTCGTCAGTGCACACTCATTAATCTCTACTTTATTATAATCATCATTTGGTCCAATTCTCTAGAGTCTCAATATTAAATATAATGATAATTTTTTAAAAATATATAAAATATTATCAATTATATTAGCTAATTTCTTTAATTTACGATTGTTAGAATATATTCCTTCCGTTTCGTATATAGTGTTCATAGAGTTTTTGTCTCATGTTTCATATGTATTATCCTTTTACAAAACCAATACATAATTAATGTTATTTTTCCTAACACACCCCTATTCGTTATTATAGTGTTCTTTTTCATTTCTAATATATTTCTCTCTCTTCAATAATGATTATATAGGGGTATTATAGTCGAAATACATCAAATTTTTACATCATTCAACCATTTCTTAGAACTCGTCCATAACTTTAAAATAAACGCACTACATATGAAACAGAGGGAATACATATTTATATTTCGTATAATTTTATAAAGCCATTTTAGTACTTTTCCCTTATTTGTAAATATATCTCTTTCCTATTGCAAACACAATGAGACATCAATATACATATTTCCATTATATCTTTTCTCTCTAATATTTCACGTGGTATCAAAGCCAGGGACTAACTCCTCCGAATTGTTATTCGTCATGGGCTTCTGTTCTGCTAGAGCCCTTCGCCTGTTCTACCAGGCTTCTATGAATGGGGCATGTTGGATGTCCCACATCACTTGCTTCACTCTCCTTGATATAGTTTAAATACCCGTTGGGCTACTTCTCTCTTGACAATTGGTTTTGAGATGAAACCTTAACATGGTATCATAGAGCTAGGTTTAGATTCCTACCACCATGACTTTCGTTATTTTCACAATCTTTGCCATTTTTGTTTTAGTCATCTATCGTTCTGGAAACAGCCTCTACTGTGCCCATTGCCACTTGTCTTCCTCCTTGACGTCGTTATTGTTTTCCTCTTTTTTCTTTGTTTTGCTGCCAGTTCCAGCCACCACGAAAGACACCACCGTGTTCCTCGTCGAATTTTGAGTTTGGAGGAAGTTTCGTCGTCGTCGTCGTCGCCTCGCCACTGCTCCCTTCTTTGTTTCATGCACTTAGTTCAAAAATGGGTTAGGTTAACCTGGATTGGCCCACCTCCAGCTAGCCCAAAGTCTAGACCAGCTCTGGTTCATTGACCAGACCTGCCCAGGTCTGGTTCGTTAACCAGACCAGTCGGACTAGTCAGATTCATTGAACCATAAAAAAAAAACAGAAATTTCCTTTCTTCCTATTCTCTCCATTTATCAAGTTAATTTCTCCATATTTTACTCCTACAATTTATTTTTCTAAAATTTAATGTTTCTACCATTATGGAACGATATTGTGGACTTTGTCTTCTTCATGGACATGCTTATTTTGAATGTCCACATATAGTGTGTGAGTGTGTCACAAATGCAAGAATAAAGGACACATTGCAAGTCATTGTCATCCTCCAGTCTGCAGGTACTGTAAACTTGACGGTCATTCTATTGCGAAGTGCCCCACATAGCCTCGACGCGCTCAACGTCCCTATTATCCTACAACCCCGCATATTTCTAGGCATGCTCTTGCTACTTCATCTCCCACAATAGGATCCTCTACTGTATCTACCAGTGATCTCTTATCCCTTCTCAAGGATGTCTTTTCTATGTTTGACACCACTCCAACAACTTTGGCAGCCACGACAGGTAACTCTGCATGGTACTTTGATTTTGCTTGTTGCAATCACATGACTTCGTCATCTAATGTTTTTTATTCTATAACATATGGGGTTATTTCTCGTCATATTCATACTACTGATGGTTCTCTTATGGAAGTGAGCCACAAGGGATTAGTGTCATTTCCCTCTCTTAGTATGCTTGACACTTATCTCATCCCTAAGTTAAATTTCAAACTTGTTTATGTTGGACAATTAGGTGATCTTGGTTATACTGTTACCTTCTCTTCTAGTGGTTGTTCTGTGCAGGATCCACAAACGAGTAAGCTCATTGGTATTGGTCGAAAGGTTGGAAGGATGTTTGAGCTCACCTCACTTCATATTCCTTCATCTGCTACTCTATGTGCAGCTTTCACTTCCTCCTCTGTCCATCTTTGGCACTAACGTCTTGGTCACACATCTCTTGGCAAATTGCGCCCCCTCATTTCTCAAGGCAAGTTAGCTTCTACTAAAGAGGAGATACTCGATTGCACTGCTAGACAAACAACAAAACAACCCGCATTACCATTTGACTATAATCTTTCTACTGCTACTTCTCCTTTTGATCTTGTACACTCAGATATTTGGGGACTGACACCAACCCCCACCATGGGTGGCAATCGATACTTTGTTATTTTCATCGATGATTTCTCTCATTTTACTTGGATATACATACTCAAGAATAGATTAGAAAATCCTCGCATTTATATCAACTTTGCGATAATGATACACACTCACTTTCTAAATGTATCAAGACTTTCTGTCGTGATAATGCCTTTGAATATCGAGATTCCAAGCTCCTCAGTTTTCTTGCTACATAAGTGATCACTTTTGAGTTATCTCGTTCCGGGACTTCACAACAAAATGGCCGTGCTGAAAGAAAGCATCGCCACATACTTGACACTGTCCCAGCCATGCTCTTTTCCTCTTCATGCCCTAAGCGAGTTTGGGGAGAAGCCGTCATTACTGTTGTTTTTGTCATCAAATGTCTTCCATCCTCAGTTTTGGGCAATGTCTCTCCATTTGAGTGTGCTCTCTTACTAAGCTTTATTGTGATAATCATAGTGCCATTCAAATTGCTCACAATGATGTCTTTCATGAGCGCACTAAACATATTGAGATTGATTGTCATATTACTCGTCTGCAAGTTATTCGTGGAACTCTTCATCTCATGCCTATTAGCACGGTTGACCAAGTTTTCATACTAAAGCTCTCCATCCTGATCGTTTTCATACTTTAATTTCCAAACTCAAGTTGGTTTCTTCCTTACCTACTTGAGTTTGAAAGGAGATAAAATATACATATTTATATTTAGTTTAATTGTATAGGGTCATTTTACTATTTTTCCTTACTTGTGTATATATCTCTTTCCTATTGCAAACACAATGAGAGTATGAGACATCAATTTACATATTTCCATTTTATATCTTTTCTCTCTAATATTTCACGTGAAAGACCATTATATTTCGAATATAGTAACCAAGGGAGTACAATAGACTTCCGTTTGTCCAATCCTTCAAGAAAAATGCTTCATTAGTTACGGATTTTCATATCCGGAAAATCAAAAACAGATCAAATTTGTATTTAATACTTTTGTTTAAAAATAAAAAAAAACTGATTGGTTTGGATTGAAATTAAGATTTGTTTATAGTAAAACATTAAAACCGTACCAGATCAAAGTTCAAACGGTCAAACCGAACAGCACAAAATATCGTTTATATTTTTGTTGCACTTTAAAACGTAAGTATATTTGCTTTAAGTTATGTTTTATTTTTTTATTTTTTTTAGGCGTATATCAATTTGATTGATATTTCTTTTGTAATTTTTTTTTTATTTCGATAAATTTTCTCTACAATTCAACAACTTATCTTCATATTTTTCTATTAACACTTGAAATGTAATTTTAATGTACAAAAAATGCTATTAATTCTTTATTTTAAATTGATGAGAAAACAAATACACAATCAAAATTAAAAAAAAAAACCCAAACCAAACCACGAACGCATGCAGATTTTTTTTTTTTCCGGATAGAATAATTTTATATTGTACTAACTACTAACCAAATCGATCCAAGTGAGTAAAATTGCATCTAATTTTAAATATCACAGGTTCGTTTATGCAAGCAAATGGCGTGCAGGCTAATTGGTATGCTTTGTGAGTAAGTGATACTATGATGCAGTAGCACACACGCGTGTTTTGCGCTCTCATGCCGGCCTCATGTCCCTCCCTCTTCACGTGGCCCCATCTGCAATATACTGTATGTAGCCTTATTAACTATGATTCCAAACTTATACTATGTACTAACCACATACACTCTCCTTCTTTTCTTGATTTATCACTTCCTTCATCTGCGTGCTAGTTTGAAACACTCCACGGCTTTGTTCGGTTGTTGGAAAAAAATGGGAAGAAAAAAAATAGGAAGAGGGAAATTGGAAAGATAGATTATGGTGAGAAAATGAATAGATTTTATGGTTGTTTGATATGAGAGAAAATGTGAAGAAATTGAGAAGAGAGAAAAGTTGAGTTTTCTTTCTTTTTGTTTGGTTGAAGAGGAAAGTAGCAGAGAGAAAATAGTAAATTTGTGAAAAGACAAATATGTCTAAAAAGACAAAAGTCTTTCCATATATTACAAGGAAAATATTGGTATTTCATTGATTTCCAACTTTTTCTCTCCAAAAGTGGAGAGATTTTATTTTGAGATGGGACCCACACAAAAGTTTTCTCTTCTCCCATTTTTCTTCTCTACCAAACAAGGTACTTTTAACAAATCACCCCAATTTCTTTCCTTCCAAAATCCTTCCTCTCAAAATCTACCCAAACAAACAAAGAGTGTATTTGGTATGACAAGCTTATAGCTTATCCAGTAACTTTTAACTTATTGATTTGGTCAATAAGCTACTAGAGTTGTTTGATGAACAAAAAATAAAAGAAGCTTATACCTTTCACAAAGGAAGCTTATAGCTTTTGAAAGCTAGCTTTTAGAAAGCTACATCAGGTAGCTTTGAGAAAAAAATAAAAGCTTTCAGTAAATCATATCTCAATTTTACCTTTTTTTTATTAAATTATATTATTATGTATTCTGGCCCAAATTAATATTACCCCCAAATTTTTTACTTTTTTCCTCAAACCCAAAAACCTAGAATCCTTCTATATATTCAACATCTGTACGCACCACACCAAAACCACTCATAAAGAAATCATATATTTAACTATTGATTCAGGAAACATAAATGTATGTGATTTTATTTCAACATTGATCATCAAATTTCTCTTTCACTTTTTTGTTATCCTCAATTTTATTTTATTTTTTATTGTGAATTTGGTTTAGATTGGATTTGTGTTATTTTGTAATGGCAGTGTATCCAATCAATAGTCTAAAAGTTTTGTCCTTCTTTCGTGTAATTGTTAATAAAGATACCGTGACATTTTTATAAAAATAATAAAAATGTTTAAAGTGTAGTAGTACTTAGTAATAATTATTATGAATGATATAAATTTTTTTATCATTTATATCTATATGAATGAAGTATATGTCTTTCTCTATAAGCTACTAGTGTAGTAATATCGTCATTGAAACATAATGTCAATATTAATTATTATTCTACTGTACTTTTCGATCATTTAACATGTTTAAATTAGTTGCACAGCTAATTTTGCCAAACAGCTCTAATTCAATAAACTAGCTATACAGCTATAAGCTCACAGCTATAATCCCACAGCTATAAACTAGGTTCACAAGGTTCACAGCTATCAGCTATAAGCTCACGGCTATTAGCTACAAGCTCACAACTATTAGATACAAGCTCACAGCTATAAGTTAGTTTTGTCAAACAGACTCAAAGTTACAAGAGTGACCCATATTTTTGTGTAATAAATACTCTATTGGAATAGGTTGTATTAACAACAATTTTCTCTCTTAATTAAGCACCGCCAAACCTGCCACTACCTTACGATACACCATTTGCAGTATTACAGAAGTACAACGTGCATAGTCAAGGTCATGACTCGAAATACATATTTAATTAATTAATTTTTTTGGGTGAACCCACATTATTCACTCGCGTAACTGAATGATTAATCCGTTCGTACATTGATTGGACTCTTTCGGATCTAACGCTCCTTGCAAGGCACTCTCTCTGTTCACATGTGTCACAAATTGAACCTATGACTACATGTTTAAAAAACATAAATCTCGTCCATATATGGCAGACTGACAGCTTCTACTGATATTTAATTAATTAAATAATTAGTTATTATAATATGTATCCAGGACATATGTTAAACAATTTATGTCAAGTAGACATATATTGAAAATTAATATAATAAATATACATATAAATTTTATTATATAAATTTTATAAATATCTCAACTTCCAAAACAGATTTACTAATATGAATATCTTAACTATTCCAAAGCATAGGTTAAAAAAACTCTTAATTAACTAATTAACAGTAGCCTATAGTCACAACTTTACTAATTTATATTGACAGAGCATGTGCTCAAGAAAATTGTTAAATGGTTTTTTTAATATGTGTCCTACAAGTTAAGGATACATACGACAATAAGCTTACATGAGAGCATTAAAAGAATCATATCCCAAAATATTACTTGAACAATTTATTTTTTCATATAAGTTTATTTTTTTTTAGTAATTTTAATACGTGTCTTAGGAAAAAAAAATACATTTTATTAGTAGTCTCATATGTAAGCAAAAGTAAATTGATTTTTGTATTCTCAATATAATCATTTTTAAGTTATCCCTATAAAATGGATGTAAAATTTAATTTTTGTTTCATTCTCAATACAAATTTACTAAAATAATCAATTTTTATATGAATTTAAGAAAATTTAATTCACTCAACCAATTTCTTTAATAATTACGAAATTATTTTTTTTCTTTACATCCGAGACCAAAAATTGTATCATCACCAAAAACCCTTGTTAAAAAATCCTAAGGCATACTCCCTACTGTCTTTATTATAGGGCATACTTAACCGAATTACACATATCAAAGAAAATAGTTAGTTTTATAAATTTTATGAGAAAATGTTGTAACATTACAATTTTACTCTCTAAACTTTTTTTGGAAAATTCACACTCATTAATGAACAACAAAAACACATAGATAGTCAAAACATTTAATAAGGGCAAAAAAGAGAAAAAGCAATAAATGATACATTGGAAATATAAAGTGACTTATAATTAGGACCAAGAAAACCTTCTAGAATGTGACCTATAATAAGGACCGAGGAAATATAAATTTACTAATTGCTTTGAGAAACTACAAGCCTTTGACCCTTGCTAATTAATTAGAGGGATGACTGCCTTGTTGAAATTGTTTCTTGGGACTCATCTCGGAGAGATGAAATTTGAAATTTGGTGCGAAGTACTCCCTCCGTTTCACTTTAAGTGTCTTTTTGGATTTTCGCATATAGATTAAGAAAGTGTTGATTATGATGATTATTGTAAGTTTTATACGTATTTTGTCAAAAATACCCCTATTTAATTTTTTATTTTGTCAATGCATAATTACTAGTATTACAAATTTCAAAATTAAAACAACATTAAATGTAAGGGTAAATAAGGAAAAATAGTATTAAACGTTGTCTAGATTTGGTAGAAAGACACTTATTTTGAAACAAAATTTTAATGCTAAAAAGCACTTAAAGTGAAACGGAGGGAGTAGGTACTGTATTTTCCACTTGATTCCCATCCAAGTTGTGCCTGCCCATGTTTTCGAGTGTCGGTAACCAAATTAGTTTCGGTTAGCAAATTTGTGCGGGAGAGTTTTTGTAGATACAGTAAGTGGAAAACAGAAACTACAAAATCTTTGGGTATGATGATACTAAAGAGTAAAGAGGTTTTAGTCCACGTAAGACAATCTAGTTGGTGGTTGCAGGGACATTTAGGATTTTCCCCTCCTCCAGGTCATGAGTTCTAGTCCCAGACGTCCCATGTAAACAAAAAAAATAAAAAAAAATAAAATAAAGAGTAAAGAGGTTTTTGTTTGCACGGTGATAATGAGTTTGAACTTTGAACTTGTGAGTTCATGTGGCAATTTTATTTATGGATGGGCAAGATTATTAACCCTCTAAATATGTATTTACACTCATTGATCTAATTTTACCGAGGCTGAAATTTAGATAACATTATCATATATGAAATGGGTTTTGTTAATCTAAACTATGCAACTATGCGTAGGATAAATATACATTTAAAATAAATTTGTATTGGAAAACAAAATATTTATTTCTTAATTCATTAAACATATTATTTCCCTATTAAAAGTTACTACTTTTTTTTGGTAGAAAAAGTTTCTATTTTTTAAAATATGATTAACCTGTGTATGTAATACATAGGAGAGAAAAATCCGTATGAGATAAGTTAGAGAATGTATTTATTATAAAAGTTTTTCTAACAAAATGCACACATTAAAATTATGAAAGATAAAAGAAATACAATAAGTCATATTATTTTTTATTGGAAATATTAAAAAAAAAATTTCGGTATATTTTTTTTACCATATTTGATTTCTTAAAAAAAAAATACTTTCATGACATTTTTAGCTTTTTCTTAATTATAAAGCTTTTTAGGTTAAATATTAAAATAAAATAATAAAGGTCAAATTTGTCTTTCCAATATTACTACTTTGATAAGAAGGAAGACGTGTTACTTTGGTCAAAATAGTCCGTTGATCACCTCAAAAAGGTAAAATCACATGAATGATTTTAAATTCTTCTACCTAAATTTTTTAAAAATGAAAAACTAGATAAACTAGATAAGTGTTCCCAATTTAATGTTAACAAAATATCACCGAAAAATTCCTAAATTTAATAATGTCATCATTTAGTATTATTTTTAAAGACTTATCTGATATTCTAGGGATTAAATTTTATAATGCATGAGGGTATTTTAATCAGAAATTTATTTAGTCATATTTTTCTTGGGAGCATGAGTATTATTTTATAATGCATGAGTATTATTTTATAATGCTACGAAGAATGAATCAATTGTTATTGACTTTTCAAAGCTGGATGAAATTGATCTAGATACCTTACCGTCTACGCAAGTTGAAAAGGCACTAAAAGTACTTGAAGAAATAAAAGGGAGATTAGAAACTAGAGTGGCGCTGCATGAAGGAGAACTCGTGAGGACTGGTGCGCATGTTGTAGATCTGGGCAACAGCGGTGCGACAACTCATGGGCAGGAAAGCGCGGCAACTCATGGGCAGGAAAGTGCGGCTGGAGGCTTGGGGAACGCGCATGATGTGCCTGGAGTAGGTGCACCTGGTGCTGGCGTGATCGGTGCTGCAGCAAAGCCTCCTGGTGCGCGTGTTGCAGATTTGGGCAGCAGTGGTGCGGCTATAGGTGCTGGAGGGCGCAATACTATAGGTCCAGATATGAATGGAAATTCCATGATTGATCTTGGAACTAACTTAGGGGCTGATAGAAAGTTTCATTCAGTGTGGGATAATTTTGACATATCAAAGTTGCGTAACGCTGGGGCAAAACTCAAATTCTATAAGCCGGAGTTGAAGGAAGGAACTTCCTTTGGGAAAATTGAAGCTAGTGATGTGGAACAAGAAGTTCAGTATTGGCAGAATGCTATAGTATGTTATGTCCTTGGCTCAAGGCCACCCTATGCGGTGATCAATGGTTATATAAAGAAGGTTTGGGGCAGCTATGGGATAGACAAGGTCCTGATGAACAATTATGGGACGATTGTTGTGAGGTTCAACACATTTGAGGCCAGGAACACAGTACTAGAGATCAGTGTCTTTCATTTTGATAAAAAACCAATGATTCTGGCCCCATGGACTGGAAGACCCGTGACGAAGAGTTTCCTTGATCGTGTGTCCATATGGATCTTGAATTTGAAGTTTTGGGGTGCGGCAGCATTGAGCAAAATAGCTAGTCTGGTTGGCACGCCAATTATGGTGGATCAGGTAACACGGGAGAGGAATCGCATCAACTATGCAAGAGTGCTAATAGAGGTAAATCCGACTATCCTTCCTGATGAAGTATATTTTGAGGATGAGAAGGGGAATGTAATTAGTCAGAAGGTTGTATATGAGTGAAAGCCAATTCTTTGTACAAAATGTTCTACTTATGGTCATGATGCAAAAATGTGCCGGAAAGGAACGAAGCAGCAGTGAGTGGTGAAAAATAAACCTACTCAGGAGGATGTGGATGTTTTGGTGGATAAGCTAAAGCTCAAGGACAACCTTGAGAAGGGTGCTATCCCGGAGGATAATATTGAGCGAGCAACGGAGGCCATTCAGGAGGTTCTTGAGCAAACACCCTCAAATGTGAGTAAGGGGGTGGTGAAGGGTAAAGAAGTGTCTAATGCTGTCAGTGATAATGGTGAGGATGTGTATGAAGTTGTTAATGATGAAGAAGGGTGGACGCCAGTTACATCACGAAGTAGAGGTAATTCTAAAACTTTGAATTTGCACAAGGGGGAAACCTCTAAGCAAATGTCTAATGGATAGGATTGCTGCCTGGAATATTAGAGGGTTGAATCGCCCTCTAAAACAAAAAGTAGTAGTAGATTTTTATAATAAATATAATGTAGGTTTGTTAGGAATTTTGGAAAATAAGTTGAGAGCTGCCTCTTTTCAATTTGTTCAAAATAGGATTGCTTCTGGTTGGGGGTCCTTTTCTAACCATGATTTATGTCCGGTTGGTCGTATATGGCTGATTTGGAGGGTGGATATGTTTGATGTTGAGATTATGAGTACGTCGATGCAGTATGTGCATTGTCGTGTTAAGATAAAGCAGTCTAGTATTGTTTTTTATGCTACCTTTATCTATGCATCTAATGACTATGATCACAGGAAAGAATTATGGAATGATTTGAAAGAATTTCATGATTTCATTCAAATCCCTTGGATTGTGTTGGGGGATTTTAATACTTTTCTTTCTCATGAGGATAAGTTTGGTGGCTTGCCAGTTGATGTTCAGATGTTGGGTGATTTTAATGAATGTGTGAGTACATGTCAGTTATTAGATATGAAGTACAAAGGATGCTACTTTACTTGGTGCAATAAGCAGGATCAACAGGACATAATTTTTTGTAAACTTGATAGAGCACTTGTGAATGATCATTGGTGTGTACAGTGACCGAATGCAGAAACTGATTTCTTGGTGCCTGGGATTTCAGATCATTCCCCTATTCTGGTTGATTGGGGGACTGATTGTCAGCCTAGGCAATCCAGCTTCAAGTTTTTCAACATGTGGGCAAAACACAGAGATTTTGAGAAGATTGTGCGTACAGTATGGTCGATTGAGTGTGATGAGAGTAACATGTACAGGGTTTGTAGCAAGCTTAGGCTTTTGAAAAGGCCTCTTTCTAAGCTGAATAGGGATGCTTTTGCACATATTGACAAACAGGAGATTCAACTTAGGGATAGGCTCCTTTATGTACAAACAGAGATGATTAACAGGCCATTTGATGTGGGGTTTCAGGCTGAAGAAAAAGATCTTATAGCTCGGTATCAGTCAGTCAGTCAGGCAGCTTTCTCATTCCTTAGACAAAAAGCTAAGGTGGATTGGTTGAATGAAGGTGATCAGAATTCGAGATTGTTTCATACTTCTATCAGGCAGAGGCAATACAGGAATAGAGTTTTGAGTATTGTGAATGAGCAGGGTGTTACAGTTACAAGACAGGATGATATTTGTAGTGCTTTTTAGGAGTATTACAAGCTGTTGTTCACAGCTTCTCAGAATACATGGGAGGGAGACCTGAATTTTATGCATGAGGGTGCCATCCTAGATAGTGGTCAGCAACTGAGACTTATCAGGCCTATTACAGATGATGAGGTCAAGGAAGCTTTGTTTGCTATTCAGCAGGATAAGTCGCCTGGCCCAGATGGATATGGCTCAGGCTTCTTTAAGAAGGCATGGGAGATTGTTGGTTCTGATGTGTGTGCAGCGGTGAAGGATTTCTTTCAAACTGGCAGAATGTTGCGGGAGATCAACCAAACTAATTTGGTTATGATTTCGAAAATTGATAATCCTGGAAATGTCAAGGATTTTAGACCTATAGCATGCTGTAATTCCATTTATAAATGCATTACTAAGATTATTTGTAACATATTAAATTGTGTTTTGCCTAGCCTTGTACAGGATAATCAGATAGCTTTTGTGAAAGGCAGAAGTATTGTGCATAATGTCCTTATTAAACAAGACTTGTTAAGGTTGTATGGTAGGAGCAGAGTCTCTCCCAGGTGTTTGATGAAGATTGATATCAGGAAGGCCTATGACACTTTGAGTTGGAGGTTCATTGAACATATGCTAGTTGCCTTCAAATACCCTGAAAAATTTGTGGCTTGGATCATGGCTTGTATCACGACGGTGACTTATTCGGTTGTTGTGAATGGTTAGCATTCTATGTCTTTTACAGGTTCCAGAGGTATCAGACAGGGTGATCCTGTCTCCCCCCTTATTTTTGTGTTGGCTATGGAAATATTAACTAGAATTTTACAGCATGCTACACATCATAGGAATTTCAGGTTTCACCCTCTTTGCAAGGAGTTGATGCTTGTGAATTTAACGTTTGCTGATGACTTGATGATTTTTTGCAAGGGCCATCCAGCTAGTGTTGATATTTTGATTCAGGCATTTAATAAATTCTCTTGTATGTCAGGGTTGCATGCTAGTAATGAGAAGTCCTTGATTTATATGGCAGGTATCACCCAGCAGCGTGAAGATGAGCTTGTTGAGATAACAGGTTTCCAAAGGGGGAGTTCCCATTCAGGTATCTTGGTCTTCCTTTATCTGCTAGGAAATGGTCTGTTTCTACTTGTCATTTATTAGTGGAAAAGGTGACAAAGAGAGTTAATATTTGGAAATATAGGAACTTGTCGTATCAGGGGAGGTGTTGTCTCATTAATTCAGTGTTATTGAGTTTGCACACTTATTGGGCCACTATATTTATTATCCCGAGATCTGTCTTGAGAGATATTGAGAAGATTTGTAGGGGCTTCCTTTGGGAGAGATAGGATACAGGTTGGTATTTGGCGAATGTTGCTTGGAGTGATGTGTGTAAGAGTAGGAAGTTTGGAGGATTAAACATAAAAGATAGTTCCATTTGGAACATTGCAGCAATTGGCAAGCAGGTTTGGGATCTGGCTATGAAGAAAGATAATCTTTGGGTCCGATGGGTGCATTCGGTATACATTAAGGATCAAGATTTTTGGGAGTGTAATGTGACTCAGGGAGTTGGTTGGCATTGGAAACAGGTGCTTAAGGTCAGGGATAAGCTTCGGGCAGGTTTTCATAATGATAGCTGGATTGGAACCCATGATGGTGTGTATACTGTCAAGAGTGGGTATTTGTTTCTTACTAATCAGCAAAGGTATTTTCCCTTGTATAGAATGGTTTGGAATAGTGTGAATGTCCAGAAGCATTGCTTTATAGCTTGGCTTGCTACCCTTGGCAAGTTGCACACTCTGGATAGGATATCTACTTTTATGTTTATTCCTAATCATTGTTGCTTATGTTTAATATCTGCTGAATCCAGGAATCATTTATTCTTTGACTGTATTTGGAGTCGTAGTCTCCTTGAATGCTGCTGCATGTGGATTGGAATTGACAGGTGGCCTTACAAGTATCATAACTGGACATGTTGGATTCGGTCAGCCTTTCGTGACAGGACCAGGCGCAAATGTGTGTTTGCCATGTTTACAGCATTAATCTATCACATCTGGGAGGAGAGGAATGGTAGAACTTTCATGGATCATACGAGGAGTTTCCAATTTGTTTTTAGTACAACTAGAAGAGAGGTTGCTCTTAGAATTAATTTTTGTTTTCCAAATTATGTACAGTGGCCTAATCATTCTTTGGTAGATAGGATTAGACAGGAACTTTAGCATTTTTATTTCCTTGGGTTTAGTTTGAACCCTTCATAGAAGGTGGCAAACTTCCCTAAGGATTGGCTTAGTCTTTGGCTTTGAACCCTTCCTAGAAGGTGGCAAGGTGATGCTCAACAAAGGCCAAACACTTGCATCTGTTCTGTAAGCATGAATAAATCACCACGAAGCACAACAAATAAAAACGAAGGCGGCCCTTACAGAGGCGATCTAATCCAAGGGGGCTTTATCAAAGGCAAAAGACAACAGCCCCGCAAAAACCAAATAATCAATGCTGGTGTTCTTCATGGCCAAACATAGCGATAAAGAGGCTTACAAAATCTCGAGACAAAAACAAGGAAGGCGTATCCCTCAAGGAATGGAAAGCATAATCAGATAGTCACAAGCAATGAGATCTTCATAAGCAATTATACTTTCTGACGCCTTTCAAGTGAAGCGGAATCAGAAACAAGTATCAAAAGCAAATCACAAAGCGCTCTAATGCTCCTAAAGCAAAATGCAACAGATACTAGAAGGCGATGTCCATTCAGAAAATCAAAAGCGAATCCAGTCTAGCAGTCTTCAAGCGCAATCCAAGCGATACATGAGTACCAATAAGCTGAGCTGAAAATCACAAGAAATGAAGTTGTCAAGATCAACCTCAACACAAGAGCAAGAAGTAGAGACGCCTTCAAGAAGTTTTGCATCAAAGAGAAAAATTTTCTCTTTCATGCAAGGGGGCTATTGTTGATACCCAAATATTTGGTAGCCCAAATTGCAAGGCCCAATCTGTATAAAGGCCCAAAAATCGTCAAACAAATAAAACAAAAAAAAGACTCTGAGAAAGGCGTGCAAGCATCAAGGATTGGCAAGAGCATCACATGCCCAGAGCGACAGTTACCAAGGCGTCACATTCTGAGGTCACGCCCAAAGAGAGGAGTAAGGTGCGCTGATGTCAATGAGCACAATGTACCCTCCCAGAGCGTCCCAGGCGTTATGGAAACTTGGGGAGAAAGTTATGATAAATGAGAGCGAACGGGGAATAAGGCTTGTGGAAGGCGCACACATGCAGACAAGGTATTCCAGTTCCCCAGGACTACAAGGAACGTGCATGAGAAGCCAAGAGGGAATCTTTTGCCTGCCTCACTAGGCCCTTCCCAAGACAAAGCCAAGAGTAGCAAGACTTGAGCCCCACTCCTTCTGCAACCATTGATGACAAAGCCAAAATAAGGAAACAAACAAAAGGTACCTGATAAAAGAGATAATGCACAACAGTCAAAGGGAAAAAGTGTTATCAACCAGTGGATAAAGCAGGAAAGGCAATAACCAATGGGCAAAGAAGGCATTATAAATAGAGGGACTTCATCTCCCATGAGAGGGGGGAAGGGGAGGAACTCAACAGAAGAGAAACAACACACCAGAACAACAATAAAAATACACACAAAACACAAGGTTCTCTCCTCTGCAACTTAGAGGAAGAACACGAAGAAGAAGAAGAAGAAGAAGAAGAGGTGCAAAGGCGAGCAGAACGCATGCCTCTTACTCTCTTCAAACTTAACAACAACAACTTCAACCATCAGAGCAAACACAATCAGAACTGGGAAAGCCAAAACACAACAAACACTCATAGTTCTTCTCTCTGAAACTCAGAGAAAGAACACAAGAATAACATCAATGAGAAATATGGAGAGAAGAAGAGCTGAAGAGGGAGAAGCTGCAACCAGAGCGCACTCCATCAACTCTACAAGATCACAAGAGCAATAGGCCAACATAGAGGAACACAAACGAAGCAGAGAAGCATTCTTCGGCATCTTACTTCCTCACAAGAGCGACACACGAGAGAGCACATACCTTTGCCCAGCAGCAACGCTCACTCTACTCCACCTTTGCATCTCCGGTTTAGTGTACAGAAGCAACATGAACAACAACAGTGAAGAGAACAGAGTCTGCAGTAACTCTCAAGAAGAAAAGGAGAATAGAGTGTGAGGGTCCTGGAGTGACCTTCGAAAGCGCACGTCCCTACCCATAACATAGTACCACCTCACTTCTCATTTACGTAGGAGCGACAAGAACAACAACAGTAAAGAGTAAATAGTCAATAACACATCAATGAAGAAACCAAGGAGAAAGGGAGTCACTATCCCTAAGAAGTCAAAGGCGCACCTCTGTCGAAGGCGCATTCCTGTCGAAGGCGCACCATTATCGAAGGCGCACATCTGTCGAAGGCGCACCTCTGTCGAAGGCGCACCATTATCGAAGGCGCACATCTGTCGAAGGCGCACCTCTGTCGAAGTCGCACATCTGTCGAAGGCGCACTCCTGTCGAAGGCGCACCTCTATCGAAGGCGCACCTCTGTCGAAGGCGCACCCTGTTCAGTCTTAAAGGCCAAGGACACTCTCGTCCAATTAGTCAACCGAAGGCCCCCTGTCAACACTAAGCAATCAGAACAAAAGAGGAAAAAGGAATGGAAGCTCCCTCTGAAACTTAAGCTTAGCAACATAAAGGAGAGTGTAAAGCCAGAACGCACACTCCTCCCTCTGTAAAAATACCACAAGTGTGGGAGCCATTTCCTTGTATCAACCTCTCTGTACCTCATTTCAATATAATGAAAGCCCAAAGCTTCATTAAGTTTACGAACCCATTATCTTTTCATTAATCATTCACTTATCGCACAAACCGATCCGAAACAATTGGCGACTCCACTGGGGAAGCTATGGCTTCCAACCTTGAAGGAAATGAGATTCACGATTGTGTAGCAGGCGCCTGTGGGAGATGCCGCTCCGAAGGCGATACCCGTAGTTGCCATTCAAAACCCAACACCCAGTCTTACAAGCCGTGGAACAGGAGCAGGTTCTAGGAGGTTGAGCTTTAGCCCAGCCAATCAGCGAAGTTATGACTCCAAACAGTGAAGGAAATGCTCCTAGAAGCGCTACTCAAAAGATAGCTCCTGAAGGCGCTCCGTTGATATCGACAGTCTCCAACCGAAGAGGCGTTTCAGCAAGGAGGTTGTCTTTCAGCCCAAAGGCGACCTTCTCGAAAGACGGTCTGCTCCCCAAAAGGTGAGCTCCCTGGAAGGCGCTCCTCGGAGAGCGATCTCCCCAGAAGGTGTGCTCACAGAAGGCGACCAGGTTCTCTCTGATACAAACTTTCCAGAGGGCGACGAGACTCGTCCAAGAGGCGGTCTAGATCTTTGCGAGACCAACTGTCCAAAAAGGGCGACATTTCAAAAGGCGACAACGTTCGCTCTACCTAGCTTTTCAGAAGGCGGTCACACAACCGAAAGGGCGAAAGTACGCTTTCACTGACGAAGGCGCCACACAAAGTACGCTCTTACTGACGAGGGCGCCACATCACAGAAAGAAGGAACTTAGGAGCAAAGGCGCAACCAGAAAGTTTACATGGAAAATGCTTCATGTTATCTGCACTATAAGCTAAGTACACACAATCCTTAACTCAGTCTAATTTATCGTTCATATGCTAGTAAGTCTTTCCATGAATTTGATTATAATAAATATGAATCGTGATGAAATGAAAAGTGTGTTGTACCCAATCACGTATCAGTTCCTGTATGCATAGTTAAGGAAATATAGCTACTGTATGCTCATTTTGTGCATCTATGTCTTAATATGCTTTTGGAAGTATCGCCTTCACATGAAATCATGCTCTACGTAGTTAGTTTCATGTCTAAGATTATCCTGATAACAATGATTTAATTTTACTTTGTCTAGAATAACATTGTTATGATATGTTGTGGAGAAGGTCTGACTCTAAGTTTGCCATGGCTGAGAATTGCATATGTATGATCACAATCATGAATGTTGTCGCTTTGATATGTATCGAATATTTGACTAGAAAAGCAATAACTAGATAACTCTGTACATTTAAATGTTTGCTGTAGAACTAAAATTAGTATATCATACTAGTCATTCTCGCCATAATCTTGTTAATTTTTCTTGGTCCAACCATGGCACGATATAAAGAAACTGTTTTTCATGATTCTAGCATGCAAATACAATGTTTAATGTTATAAACTGTATGATTAAGATGTTGAGAAGGCGTGCTTTAGAAAAGCGTTACATGAAAACATGATCTTGACAATGTTACATAATAATGCATAATTAATTTTATACATGGTTTGCTAGATACAACTAATAGAACGGACATGCGTAGCATGAAAATATCCGAAAAATGAAAATTGTTTATGTAGGAACAATAAGTGATATCCTCCTCACATTCGAGAAGTCCTAAGTACGCTCTCAAGCCATGATTTGACAAGTTTTGCCAAGATGTTCATTGCCTTGGGAGGATCGCTTCCTCCACCCTAGGCAATAAGCACCTGATCTGTCTAAAGCGGAAAAGTGCTCCACATCTCGCCCAGTGAAAGAAGGCGATAAAAAAGAAAATGAAGTATCAGAAGGCAAGTAATGAAACAAAAGCAAAGTATCAAGAGAGAGCAACACAACGCAAATAGAAAAGAGTAGTGAAAATTAAACAAATAAAATCAAGCAAAGATAAAGGATGAGATCCATACTAGATGGCGAACCCTGAGGTTGACAGTAAGACGCATGAAATCCAGAACTAGAAGGCGAACACAAAGTCATGGTGGAAGGGCGACGCATGTCCACCTTGAAAGCAGAAGTAGTTATGCATTTAGCACGAACTGATTGAAAAGATACGCTACATAGAATGACGAAGTTAGGACAAACGAAGGCGAGAAAAGCAAAGTTGAATCAGAAAGCCTCATGTGAAGCTGCAAAGATGAAATCCAAGGCGCATCAGGGGAAAATAAACAGTGTTGAAGCTAGAAATCCTGAAGTAAACCAAAAACAGAATGTTACTAATGTCAAGCCAAAATTCTAAAAACAAGTTATATCGAAAGCTGAAAGCAAAAGCTGACAATGAATTCAAACCAGATAGACGAAGGTGACTTCGAAGCAAAAGCATGCAAGAGAAATAATTGAAGAGCAAGAGCAAGCACATATGCAAAAGGTGACACAACTAAACCCAAGAGTAAATAAGGATGAAGCAGAAGATATTTCCAACCAAAAAAGCCAGCCAGAAGTCAAAAGCGAACCTTAAAGGCGACTGTATGTGATCACAATTGCAAAGGCGTACAATCGCAAAGGCGTACAACTGCAAGGCGTACAATTGCAAAGGCGTACAACTGCAAGGCGTACAATTGCAAAGGCGTACAACTGCAAGGCGTACATGAAAAGGCGTACATGCTACGTGAGGGCGAATGCAAGATTTGTAATGACCAGTACGAGTACAAGATCCTGAAAAGTATGTTATTCAAAGGCATACTTAAACACCGAAGCATTAAATCAGATGCGAGAGCAAGGTGCAAGACGAAAGCAAGCCAAAAAGCGTACAAGTGACTGACCCAAAACTGTTCCAAACATAACATAACCAAGGCGAGCTCAGTTTACCTGATGATTGAACAACTGCCAAGCTAAAATCTTGAGTTCATACCAGTCTGCTCTCATAAGCAAGCCAAAGCACCCTGACGCAAGAGAAACCAAGAAATCTATAATAATAACAAGCCTCTGAGGTAAGGCACATCTGAGCTTATCCATACGTCAAAGAAGATCATGCGAAAGCAAGCATAAGCACAAAGCCAATCAAGAAATCCAAGCATTTGCACACTGATAATTGCAAGAAGAACTAAAAGAAAAGTAGCACCCATGACAAGAGGTGTTACGAAGCACAAGCAGTCAGAGTTAAGCAATCAATCAAAAACAAGGCAGTGCCTATGACAAGATATGCCAATACTAAAGCTTGAAGCGACACTGATAACATGAGGTGTCCCCAGAAAATGCTTAAATGATACTGATGATCAAAATCGTGTGGTGTTATGCCCAAAATCGTGTGGAATGAAGTGTTATACCAATATTCTGCCCAAGGAAGTAAACTCAACCAGTTCTTAGGTGCCTCATGTGTGAAGCATCTGAGATACATTTCCAAGCATTTATTCAATGCCTCTGTTTGGCCATCTGACTTTGGATGGTAAGCAGAACTCATAGCTAATGTAGTCCCTTGAAGCTTGAATAGTTGCTTCCAGAACTTACTGATAAAGACCTTATCCCTGTCAGAAACTATAGACTTAGGAAGCCCATGTAATTTCACTATAGAATGAATAAATGCCTCAACAACCTGCAAACTAGTAAAATCAGGTTTAAGTGCATGGAAATGACCATATTTTGAAAGTCTATCTACCACCACCATTATCACTGTAAAGCCTTTGGCCATGGGTAATCCATTGATGAAATCCATAGCTATATCCTCCCAAATGTTAGAAGGAATTGGCAAGGGTTGCAACAATCCTGCTGGTTGGGAATTGAGATGTTTAGCTTGTTGACAAATTGCACAATTCTGTATAAAATTAATGATGTCCTGTTTCATCTTAGGCCAATAAAATTCATGCTTAATTCTAGAAGTAGTTCTAGCAATACCCGAATGCCCCCCTACTGTAGAGCTATGATACTCCTGTAATATCTGATTAATCAAGTCAGACTTATGTGGAATGGCAATCTTCCCTTCCAATAGAGTAATTGGTCCCTGCTTGTAATGTGAGGATTAGATTGCTTCTTGGCTGCACAGTTTTGTAATTCCGCACTCCACTGAGCATCTGCTGCTACTGCAGCTTTCAACAGATGCAAAAATGGAGAAAAGGGTTCTGACCAAGCCATATAAAATGACCTAGAGAGAGCATCAACATGGATATTTTCCTTTCCTGGTGTGTATTCAATCTTGAAATTAAAGCCCATGAATTTTTTATGCCAGTTTTGTTGTTCAGGAGTCTGTATAGTTTGGTTAGTCAAGCGTCTCAAACTTTTCTAATCCGTTTTGATAATGAATTGGTGACCAAGTAGGTAATGCCTAAATTTTGCTAGAGCTTCAATGATAGCAAATAATTCTCTTGAATATGCAGACTGCTTTTGCATTCTGTTGGAAAGCTTCTTAGAGAAATATGCTATTGGGTGCTTCCCTTGGCTCAGCACAACACCAATCCCTACTCCAGAAGCATCAGTTTCTAATGTGAAAGGTTTAGAAAAATCTGGGAGTGCTAACACTGGTGCTGATGTAACAGCTTTTTGTAGAAATACAAGTGGGTGAACAAACACCTAGAGGGGAGGGGGGGTGAATAGGTGTGAAGGTAAACCTTTGTTACTTTTAAAAAAACCCTTCAAAAACAATATTAGATATCTACTATGTAACTGACTGATATTTGACAGCCTTCTAGAATTAATTGAATATAAGACAATCTAAGAGATAGATACTGGTCAAATATAGGTTAGATAATAGTTAGATAACAGAAACCAGAATTTCACAAAACTATACAGATCTAACAAGAAATTAACAAGCAAATTAATACTAACACACATATCAGATGCAACAGATGTCAAAACAATAAAACAACTAGCAACACGTTGATTTATATGATTATTGTTTAAATCTTGTTAGATCAGCACTTATCAAGAATTAATGAATATAATCAAGATAAAATAGAAAGGAAGAAAAGCTAGACACAACTATTTATACTGGTTCACCTTTGAATTCAATCGAATTCAAAGACTACATCCAGTCCTCCCCTTTGGATTCAGGAGAGTTGTTTCACTATGAAGAAGAATGATTAGTACAATTGGTTTTCAAAACAATTCCCTAATTGCTAAAACCCTATGAGTAAACCTTACTCATATTGTACCCAAACCTTCAATTACTTCTTCAATTGAGCCTTTAGATGTTGAAACCTTCAACACTCTTCAATCCTTTCTTTAAACCTTCAAGATCCTTGTGGTGAAACCTTCACCAATAACGTGAGTAACGTTGCTGTTGTTGTAGACTGTTTGCACCTCTTGATGTGCGAATTACAACACTAATAAGAACACACAACTAATTGAACCTCTTAGATCTAAGATGAATATGCTTGAGAGATTCAATTCGTTTTGTAAAGAAGATGAAGAAGATGATGAATCTTGGAATATTGAAAACGTGTTTCTCTTGAATGATTCTTGTAAAAACGATTTGGGAATTTTGTGAGTATATGTATACGAAACTTATCACTGCGTATTGTTCGAATAAGAAGGGAAAAAGAGAATCGTTATTTTTCTGTTTTATGTCTCTCAGAACAGATCCGAATTTTTTGTTATAAATAAAACTGCACAGTATGTATCTGAATACAAGTCAGATACCTGTTAGATATATACTGTTTTATTTGCTTAAAAATTAAATTAGAAAATCAGTTTTAAACCCAACTTTTTCCTTTTACTAAAAATAATTCCCAAAGTCATTTAATGATGCATTTTTCTATTTTAAAAATATTTTTCTTTTATGCATCATTTTCCAAGATTAATCATGCATTTTTCTCAAGCATATTTACCTTAAGACTTATGAGATTCAATGCAACCTAATAGACCACTACCCCATACATCCTAATACTAAGAAACATAATAAAGGATGTAAATAATAGAGATCTTCTTCTCATGTTGGATGTTTATTCATTCTTGTGATGCTTGTTGTCATCAAAACCTCTTGACTTCACACTTTTCTGAGTTGTAAGAATGCCATGGATGCCTTATCTAACCATTAAAAGGCATCCTTTTTCAACAGCTTTGTGAGTGGTGTAGCAATGTGAGCATATTGTATGATAAATCTCCTCTAATATCCTGTGAGGCCTAAAAAACCCCTAAGTTGTTTGATGTTTGATGGCTTAGGCCAAGCCATTATTGCATCAACCTTTGCTTTGTTCATGGCAACCCCTTTGTGAGAAAATGTATGGCCCAAGTAGTCCACCTGTCGTGTACCAAACATAAACTTATAGATAGTTTTGCATAAAGAGAGTGAGCCTGTAACAATTTCTACTCAGCTTTTAAATCATATAGGTGAGTGGACCAATTAGGGCTGTAGACCAGGATGTCATAAAAAAAACCAAGACACATTTTCTCAGCAACTTGTGAAAGACTTGATTCATGAGATGCTTAAATGTCACTGGGCATTGGTAAGGCCAAATGGCATCACGAGCCATTCATAATGCCCTTGGTGTGTTCTAAATGCTATCTTGTACCTATCCTCAGGTTTAACCAATATTTGTTGATAACCAGATCTTAAATCTAGCTTGGAAAAATACTGAGCCCCATGTAACTCATCTAGCAACTCATCCACTGTAGGTATGGGAAAAGAATCCTTGACAGTGATGGTATTTAAAGCCCAATAATCAGTGAAAAATCTCCAAGTGCCATCCTTCTTATTGACTAACAATATAGGAGATGAAAAAGGACTTGTTCTGGGTTGAATTATGCCATCTTCTAGCATCTGTTGAACCATAGATTCAATGACTGTTTTTTGGCTATGGGCATATCTGTAGGGCCTGACCTTCACTGGGTTACTGCCTTCTAACAAAGGAATGACATGGTCCTGTGTTTTTTGAGGAGGTAAGCCAATTGGATTGTTAAAGACATCCTTATATGTGGATAGCAGTAATGCCAACTCAGGTTCTATATTTTGTGGAATGTCCAAAAACTCATCAGCCTTGGAATCAGGGTGTTGTAGTTGGACAGTAAAGCATTCAGCAATTGCATTAGTTTGCTTGAACCTCTTTATGTGATGAAATTGAGCATTTTGAGGCAATGTTGCTTTATCACCATACAAGGTTATATATTGGCCATTTAAGATGAGTTTGAAGTGCAATGCACTATAATCCACAATGTGAGGTCCAAGAGTTTCCAACCATGCTGCACCTAAAATCAAGTCATCACCTGCTACAGGAAGCAGATAGACAGGGAATTGCAATTTATGGCCTTGAACTTCTACATTGAGGTCAGGAATCAACCCTTCAGCAATCATAGAGTGTCCATTCCCTACCATTACTTGAAACTGTGATGCAGGTTGAATGGGAAGATTCAGGAAGTGAGCCACTCTAGGTTGTAGGAAATTGTCTGAACTCCCACTGTCAAAGAGGATTTTAACTGGAAACCCCTTAATCATTCCTTGAAATCGAATAGTACCCAAACCATTGCTTCCTTTTAAAGCATTAAAGGATAAGTGGTGGTCCTGTTCTGGTGTGGCATATGTACCCTGGTCTAATTCAGTAAGGGCAATTTCACCATCTACAGTTTCCTCATCAACCTGTAGTATCATAAAGTGTTTGTTGGGGCATCTGTGTTGAGGTGTAAACCTCTCATCACATGTATAGCATAAAACCTTTTCTCTTCTCACTTGCATTTTTGAGGGAGTCATTTTTTTGATTGGGTTGTTTGGGTGAATGAGGTGATTTGGTTTATTGGCTGGTGTTGGTAATAGGGGTGGCTGAATGTTTTGGATTTTTGGGTAAGTGTATGAGGTTGGCTGGTTTGTGTGTGGTTTAAAGGGTAGTTTGGGTTTGTAAGTGTATTTTTCTTCATATAATTTAGCTAATGAAACCACTTTAAGGAGGGATAAAGGGCTTTAGGCTAGGACATCTCTTTTAATTTCTGGTTTAAGGTCACTGATAAAGCAGTCTAGTAAGGCATCAAGACTCAATCCATACACACGATTTGCAAGTGACATAAATTCCACATAGTATTCATTAGCAGAAGCATGTTGTGTTAACTTAAATAAGGTGGAACGTGGGCAATCAAAAGGAGAAGGACCAAATTCCTGTTCTAAAGCAGTAATAAATTGTTTCCATGTTTGAAATGGTTGTGTTCTAGTAACCATTTGAAACCAAGGAAAAACTTCTTTTTCCAAATGCACAGCAGCTATAGTTATTCGATGCTCACCAGGAGTTTCATAAATATCAAAGAATTGTCCAGCCTTGAAAATCCAAGCAAGATAGCACTTCAGATCCATCAAATCTAGGAAAATCTATCTTAACATTTCTTACTTGGAAGGGCGGTTTGTTCCACTGGGAGTTGTCATAACATGCATGTTGTGGGGATGGTGACATAGATCTGATCAATTCCTTGAGCTCCTCCAGTCCTGAGTTGGTTTGTTGCATGCGCCATGATTGTTCAACATCACGCTGCTTCAAGTACTCTACAGCTTCCTTCAGCTCTCTGATGTCATTTTCCATGTCCTTCATTCTGGTGTTGTCAGCCATGGAGGGAGTTGATGAAAGCACCAAATGTAGTAGCTACTAACAGCAAGTATTACTACTAAACAAAAACTAAGATGCAGTACGAAAGAGGCAGTAGTGTATAAATAAAAATGGCAGTCTAGTACAATGAAAAGCACTCAATATAGAATATCAGTTGTACAAGGAAATAGAATAGAGATGAGAGGAGAATAAGAAATCAGAGAGGTGAGAAAAGAGTGCCCAAAAGGTGCATAAACATTGTCTGCCTTTTCTCTGGCAAGTGTACTACAATATAACTAATTCTGTGCCTTTCCCATCACAAAATCCTTGAGGAGAATATTTTCCTGTCCCTTTCTGTTGCCTTTGCGTGGGTGCATGATCCTAGAAGGCTCTGCCATGTGTTGCATTGGCTCAACGGAATTTGTCTCATTCGCAGCCTCCAATCCCTTGCTTTTCTGTTATTCCTTGATTGAGCAGTGTGGACTTGAGTTTCATTTCCCTTTTCTGAATGATGTGGGACTTGAACCTCATTTCCTTTCCTCAAGCAGTGTGGGATCATCACAGAGTGTTGACTATTTAAAAATGACCGGAGGGGGTTGAGGTTAAAATTAAGGATAAAATTGAATTTTTTATGTTCAAAAATAGGAGGGAGCATCAATATTATCTCAAAAAGGTAGTATTTTAACCAACGAGGCTTGGTTCAGTTGGTGTAAGGCCCCAACTGAAATCTTGGGAATGGGACACGGGTGCTAGTAGCCCCGGGTTCGATTCCCACTAAAAACATCTCGCTGGGAGAGCCAGCCACGCAGCTCGCTCCGGATTAGTCTCAAGGGATCCCTGGTATTAAGGGTGCTCTTGGGGATACCGGTGGTTCCGCAAGGAATACGGACCCAAAAAAAAAGGTAGTATTTAAGAACTTTCCATGATTGAAAAGTTAGAGGTGAAAGCTTATGAGTGACAAGCTACCTTATTGATTTGGAAATGTTTAATAAAACTAACTGATCAATTAGCTGATAGCTGCAATATAATGTCAAGAAGACTTATAATTTAGTTCCTTATAATGTCATGACCTATTAAACATTAAACAATTATTTATAATTCAATGTCTTATTCAAAGATTGTCTATAACCAAATAGGATGATTAATTTATTTTTTAATAAATAATTAAGATTTTTTTAACACGTGTTAGGTCATATGATAAACATATTTTGAGAAATCAATTTTTATGGAAAAACTCAAAATATCATCTAAAAAAGAAAAACCTATTGGTCCTCCCCTTATTCTGCTTGCCACTTCAGCACCTTGTGATTTTTGAGAAGATTACGAGATGCCAAAGTGTTTTTTTTTGGACAAATCATTTTCACATTCAAAATAATCTTTTTAAGTTTTTTTTTTATTTTTTATAAAACATGTGATCGATCTAGGGAACATTAGGGCTATGTCCGACACAAAGATATTGTGTCTTTTTAGCTAAATTGTAGCTTTAAGACTCAGTTAATAAGCTTCTGTTAGTCATGTTCAATGAGCACATACAAACTGAAAAGAGATTGTAACTTAAAAAAAAAAAAGAGTTTTTAACTTTTGAAAACTAATTTTTTTTTTATCGATTTGAAAACTAATTTTTAGTTAAGTAACTTTCACCAAACTAATAGAGCTTTCAATGCTATCAATAATTTATGTATCACATATACCATTAAAATTTTTACAAAATTATATTAATTACCCTAAATAAAAACCTACTGATCCCTCATCTTTAGTGATGAACTTAACATTTTTAATTACCCATAATATTTTAAAAAAAATTATATTAATTACCCCTAATAATTTAGACCGACATCCAAATTATATATCACAAGATGAACTTCAAGATACTTAGATCAGTGATGAACCTTAAAATGAAACAAATTTTAAAATGAAAAAAGTTTATCATAGGATTTATCGCTTATTGTGAGATTATTGTGTCATACGGATTATTTTACATTTTTTTTAAAACATATATTATTTTTACATTTGAATGTTTTGCGATGTATATTATCATTATAGTAGATATTTTTTTTTATGTACAACTTTAATCATGGTAGAATAATTTTGTTCCATATTTTTATTACTTACAGTATTCTAAAAAAATTAAAACATGTTGAGAGGAATTTGATTTTTAGTTAAATGTATATTTAATTAATTATTAATTAATAATTTTTCTATACTTCACTAATTAACCATATACTTAATAAATAATTAAAGAATAAAAAGCGAATAAATTAAAATAATATAAAATTTCATGTTCTTTTAAATTATTTAATAACTTTTAACTACTTTAATAGTTTGTTTTGTTGAACAATTCTATCTCAAATACTTAGTTAAACATATAAACTCGCAGCTACAATCTCACAACTCATATCTTACATATATAAGTTAGTTTTGCTGAGCAGACTTGCTACATCATGTAAGAGCATTTGTGAATGATGCTAAAGATGGAAAAATAATCATAAATAGTGGATATTAACTCTTCTCTTGACAACTTCAAAAAATACATTCTTTTTTTATAAATTTATTATAGGCTGAGGCTCCGGTGCATGTAAACATATAACATGCACCGGTGCATGCCTTTAATTTTGGGTTATTTATTTATTTTTTTAAAATTTAATCAATTAAAAAATATTCTATGTGTTTTCTTTTTTACGGATATGAAGTGATTTTTATAATTTGGATTTATTTTTTTTTACTCTGTGTTCTTAAAAAACTATATTGAGTAAAACTTTATTCAAAATTTACAGATTCTAATAAATCTATATACAAACTTGTGTTAAAAAATATTCTGAATAAATCTGTATTAAAAAAATTTGAAAAACAAAAAAAAAAATTAAACCATGCACCGATGCATGGTTTAATTAACCATGCACAGGAGCCTTCCCCTTTATTATACTACATTTGATTTCTTAACAATGGTTACATTTGCCAATAGTTAACAACAAGTTTTCACTATAAAATTAAAAATGTTTCATATCAATAATAGTAAATGCATGGTATCTTAATAATAAATTATTCTTTTGAAAAAAGTTAATTAATGTTCTAAGATTATTGGTTAAGGAACTAAAATAATTATTTTACTTTAAAAAAATTTATATTTATTTTATGGAGAAACAATAAATTTTGTTTTTCAAAATACATGTATACCTTTTTTTTAGGAGTACTCTTTAACTAATATTATAGGACGACATGCAGCAAAAAATTCCTTCGTAAACTTATTCCAGTGTGTTGGTGTGGAGTGCAGGGTACAGAGGTGCTTGTGGGGTAATTAATGCAAGCATATGGTGGTGTTTTATCTAAGTGACTTCCACTTGAGCATATGCCATTGAAAGGAAAGAGCAGGGCCATTGGAGGTATCATCCATGTGGTGTCTATAGGTATAGGCAGAACCCTCATTATGGGTAAACTGATGAGGTGCCTTACCAAAGTCACGGCAAGTTTGTCTCTATTATTTGACCAAAATATTAATGAGTATTGGTTCCCATATACATGGGGTGGCCACCCATGAGACCCACACAAGTGGTGTCCTAATCAGCCTCTCCTTTTTTTTTTCTTTTTTTTTTTTGTGGAATTTCAACAATTGGTGCCTTTCCTAGGTATAATATAAAACATACTAATATTCTAATGAGTGTCAACTTTGATAGGACATCAAAACTAACTATTATTTTTTTTCCTTCCTTAATATAAGTTTTTATTATTTTTTTTCTAAAACGTCTGTAAATTAAGAAATTTGGTTAATATTATAAGTGTTATTAAAATTGTTAACATTCGATATATATTTTTTTACAATTATTCTAATAATTATTATTGTAACTTCACAAAATGTTAAAAAAATGTTTGTGAAAGTAAATAATTAATGTCATTAGAAATTAAAAAAGAAACTTATGAATTGAAAAAGAAAGTTACCATGACGATCATATATTAATAACCGGAAGGAGTTTGATTTTATAGTCCATCCCGTTTCATATGAAATGTAATTTAAGGTTATGCACAAAAAATTAAAAAATTATTAAATGATTTAAGAATTTAGGGTATTTTAACTATAATACTTTTTTGTAGTCACTATTGAATAGAGAGGGAGAAATTGGAGCTGAAAAAGATGTTGTAGAAAATATGGGTATAGTTGAGCCAGGAAAATGGTATAATTATTTATTGAATTTGTAAAACTATAATATATATTAAACAAAATTAAAAAAAACTTAAACTACATTATATATTAAACGGATAGAGTATTATTATACTATCTTTAACGATTTCCATTTACCTATGTTTTATTGATTATTAAGTAAAAGAAGGAATTGCTAATGGAGGTTTGTTCAATTGATAAATAATCAATTTATGACTTGCAAGGTTGTGAGTTTAAATTATACTTTTGATACGAGAATTTCGTTGAAAGGTGATATGCCCTTACTTTATAAGTACTCTATGAGTTGTGAGCCGTCTTAATTTTGGTGAGCCCATGAGAAAAAAACATTGAATTGAATGACTTTTTTTTTCTCAATGAGTTGTGAATTTTTAACATTTTACATAAATTTATTTTTATTTAGGCTTAAATGGTATTTTGGTCCTTCATCTTCTATCAAAGTTATATTTTATTCTTCATTTTTTTGGATTTATTTTGGTCCTTTATCTTCTCAAAAAGTTTCATTTAGGTCCTTCGGTTAATCGTGGAAAGGGACACAAATGAAGACTTTTCTAAACTACGTCGTTTTGCACAATAAGATAAAAACATCACCGTTTTGCAGTTGTAGACTATTTTGATTTCAACAACAAATAGAGTGTTATTCACACTTCTTCGATCGCTGCATCCGCACCAGAGTCATAGTTAGGGCGTCATCCCTTATAGCCAAGATGATGGTTGGTGAAGGGTGGAGAGGAAGTGAGAGAAGGGCAATGTTGGGCTTAGCAAAATTTTGACATGAGAGTGTCGAAGTCTTGACTAGTATCGCAATTCCAGTTTGTAACATCCCTCATTATTTTAAAAGGATAAATAATTATTTTATTAATGAAGAATTTTTTTAAGAAAGGTATCTTAGAAAAATAAGCATAAGGAAACATATTTTGGAAATAAAATAGCTTTGGCAAAGAAAGATTTAAATGAAATATGTAAAAAAGTGATATTTTGGTAAAATATCATGTCAAAATTGGACTGTATCTCTTTTGTTAACCGTTGGATCATACTCAAATTTTTAGACAAGGTTTCTAATGATTTTATCTTAACATCCAACAGTGGAAATTTTGTTTTGAGAATTAAATTTTTTTAAATTAATTTTTGAGCAAAACAGTGTTTTATATTTGAATTTCTGGATTTTAGCAGTGACTAACCGGTTAGTAAAACCAGTAACCGGTTAGTGCGTCTGTATCTGCAGAAAATTAAGTCGGTTTAAGCGTTGAAACTCATGGAAACCCGATTTTTTCCTTCTGGGAACGTCTCTAGGCTCATCCTATGACAAGTGTGTGGTATGGGGAAGGGCGCGGTGGCATGATTTGCTCCACTCTTGCCTCATTCCCTCTTTTTTCCCTCTCTATAAATACCCTGTTGTGGGTTGTTGTTTTGTCCATGATTCCTCACGAATTCCTTACTAAAACTCTGCCAAAATCTCATCTCAAATTCGTGCATACAACTTGCCTTGAGTTGTTGCACATCAAGCTTGTGATTAGTGAGTGTGAGAGCTTGTAAATCAAAGAGGTTTGTGCTGCTCTTGCCCCTATTTCTGGTGTGGCTTTTAATGTTGTTTTGGTTGCTGCTGTGCTGGGGTTTTAGAGCTTATCTAGTGCTATCCAATTCGTGCAAGGTATGAGAGACATCATTCATATCGCTAGGATTTATGGTTGATGGTTTGTGTGATGATATGTGTGAATTATGGATATTGAAACCAAGACAAGATTGGTTGGCTTGGAGGCCAATACAATCCTTGGTTTCCTATGCTAAGAAATTGAGTTAATGTCATGAATAAGAAATGAATGCATGAGAATATTATAGAGTATGTCTTAAATTGTGAATATGTGAAGAGTTATGCATAATATGAACTTGGTTGATTGAATGGTTTGATGAATTGATTTGATGATATATGCTTTGATTTGGTGGAATTACTTGCTGTAAAGTGGTAACTAGATACCATATGTTGATTGTCTAATGATAGCAAGAAGTAATAGTTAGACTATGAAAGGAGTTGAGCAAGAAAAAGTATAGTATGCAGTCAGACTGCATAATCTAACCGGTTAGTGGCCTATCTAACCGGTTAGTGACTGACAAAATGCATCAGTTGATTATGTTGGTAAAACAATCATTGAGGATAGTTGTTACTTAGACTTGGACTAACATTTGAACCAATCATTGGGAGTAAATAAGCTAGGGAGAGATGGAATTTGTTATGGTTTGATAAAGAGTTTTAGTTGGAAATTAGATTGATGGACTTAGAACTAATGAAATGTAATTTGATATGCTTGAGTCTTTAAACTACGGCGGATAAGACGAGAAAAGAACCTTACACTAAGACTTAAGGAAGGGTAATGTAACTTATGGTTTAAGCATATTAGGCTAGATGCTCCACTCATGAATATGGTGTAAAACTTAGTAAGTTCAACCTTGAATAGGCTTAATATGAGGGGTAATATACTACACAAAGATTAGAGGAGAGTATGGTGAGTGATTAAATTGGAAAAGAATGAGAATTGAACTTGCTCTGCCCTCAGGTCTGCAACATCTAACTGGTTAGGAGTCCTTCTAACCGGTTAGAGCCTAACAGCTTGCAGTAATTGTTCAGGTTTAACCTGGCAATCAACAAGGGTTGGTATAACCTAGGTTTGAACTAATAACTAAGCTAATAATCTTGAAGTAGAGATGGGGTATGGGTTTAGACTAATAATTGAACCATAATTTGAAGTAAGTAAACTAATGAACCATAGGAATTGCTAAGGCTTAATAATGAAACTTTTCCCTAATATGACGTTAATGGGTATATGAATTTAAAATATGTTTTGGGTAGTTAGGAGACCTGCAAGAAGCTTAGAAGTATGTTTTAGAAGGTAAATAAGGATTAGGAAGGAATTAGTTTAAAGATTCGAAAGTTTTAGACTTAAAATCAGTATGGTTTGCTCTCAGGTCTGCTGTCACTAATCGGTTAGTGGATCTTGTAACCGGTTAGTTCCTGAGAGAATGAATAAAAAAATAAATTCATTGCAATAATCATGGAGGGCTTTGCATAAAACGTTATACTAAGTGGTTATTGACTGGAGACCTCATGGAATTGACCATGAGTAATGATGATATGACGAATATAATAATGCATGATGATTATATAGCTCCGATCCGATATGAGATCGTGAGCCTGAATGAATAGCTCTGGTATGAGACTGTGAGCTTAGATGATTCCGTATAGTACGGTGTGGCCGCTATACGAATACATGTGGACCGGTGTGGCCGCCATATGTGTGTGATTCCGTATAGTACGGTGTGGCCGCTATACGAAGACATGTGGACCGGTGTGGCCGCCATATGTGTATAATTTCATATAGTACGGTGTGACCGCTATATGAAAACATGGAACGGTGTGGCCACCATGTGTATAATGATGATGATTATTCTTGATAATGAAAATGCTGATAATTAATATATGGAATATGCATCTCATGCATGATGTTACGAGAATCATAAAATGAGTAAGGTGCATGCGGGATTGGGAAACCATATAGTACGGTGTGACCGCTATATGAGACGGTTGGAACGGTGTGGCCGCCACCGTTGAAATGACAAGGACCTAGAACTATTGGTGGACAATGGTTCAGGGACCATCCCCTTGTTCATTTTGGGATCATGGTAGATGGGGTTCCAGTATAGAACGGTGTGGCCGCTATACAGGCTGTGGAAACATCGAGCGCATGATTGTCCATCTCAGAGTGTTATTTTATGGAAGGGATGAAAAGAATGTTTTGATAGACTTACATGCATTGCGTGAAAGATTAATAATATTAATTATTGTGTGTTAAGACACTTGAGCATGCATTCATTACATTGAAATGATATCTGTGATGCTTGTGTTTGAACAATCATTTAATCTGCTTATGCAATATGACAAGTGACTTACTCTCATACTACCACATCAGTGGTGGTAGGTTCTTGTGTTAAGTACCTTCATTACCTACCTCACAAGGTGGAAGAAAACTCATCATAACATGGAGGATAAGGCTTTAAGCCTAACGTAAGTTAGGCCCTTCAAGAAGCTAAGGATGCTAACATCCAAATTAGTCATATTGAATGACCATATTGAATTTTTTTAAAATAGATAAAGGATCAAAATAAATCAAAACAAAAATTAAGGACCAAAGTGAATCTTGAAAATAAGATAAATGACCAAAAATGTAATTAAACCTTTAATTAATGTGAATTATAAAAAGTAGATAAAGCGTGAGTCACTACTTAAATATTAGTTTGTGATTTTTTAATAAAGAATTTTTTTTTTTTAATTTTATGTTATTAAAGAAGGTGAGAAAATATATATATAGTTATTAAGGTTTAATTTGAACGAAACCAAAATAGAGTAGTAATGTGTTACTATGTGGTTAACTCTACCAATCGAGTTATTAGTTCTTGAAGATATAAATTTACGAATTTGATTCTTGTTTTTTTTTTTTTTTTCACAAACACTAATACTAATAAAGTCCCGACTTAGGCGTTTAATTGTAGCTTAATGCTATTCTTCTGACGTTAGCTACAAAGGAAAAGTGCATTTTGAAAATGTATTACTACTATAACATAGGAGTATTTGGTTTGGCGATACCGAGTAAGCTCAAAATCATGTTTGCTATGTAGTTTTTGGTCAGACTCATATTTAGGGATATACTAGCTTAAAACCAAACATACTGGCATTAGCCACTACTCTATTTAATTTTTTTTCTTCAGCTATTCACTTATGCGAACACGGTAACTAGCTAATCATTTGAGTATTATTCAGCCCTTTCAGAGATAATAACCCTCCTAATTGGAACTCATTATATTCGAAAAAGTTGAGAATCAAACCCCCTACAACTTACACTTACTTAAGTGACACATCGACACACCAACTGTGTCAACCTCAGTTGGTAGCCACTACTCTATTTAATTGATCCTTGATATAAACTCTTTTCCAAGGAAATTCATGAAGTTAAAGAAAATTAGTTAATATTGTTAATTGTATTAAAAATATTAATATTTAATATATATAGTTTTTAAAATTATCTCTGTAATTATCATTGAAATTTTAAAAATTTCAGTTAATAAAAATATTTATGAAAAATAGTAATTAATAGAAAATAATGTATGTCCTAATAATATAAAGAGACACATTATCTCCTTCAAGTCTTCAACCAATCAAACTACTACACTTTTCTTTTTCTTTTTCCAATCTCTTCATTTATAGTTTCTGGCCTTATAGCAACGTTTCCATCAAACCCACATTTTCTCTTTTTTAATCTCACGTCTTCAACCTCTCTTCTCTCTCGTCATATTCTCTTCCCAAAAACCACATAACAAAGCCACTATGAGAACTCTATAGTTACTGCACTCTCCTTTTTTTGGTGTCTGTGCACACCTTAAGATCGTCATTGTAGTCGTCGCCAAATTTGCGATCTACAAACCACCACTCTACCCAAACTCACGCTTGATCTCGGATTCTGACATCGATGAGATTGTTCATGGTGGGTATGGAGTTCCACATGACAATCAGAATGCCAAAAAGGAACTAGATGTCCAATAACACTTGAGAAATCAAATACGAGTTGTTGTGTTGATGAAAAACCATAAATAAAAATAGGATTTTGATGAGAAAGATAAATTAGAGTTTGTTATTGTAGACATTGTTATATTTTATATAGAGAATCTGTATTTATGTGGCACCTAAAAACTTTTTGATGATGTTTTGAACACCGTAAAAACTAGGCTTTTTTACCTAATTGGGGTCAATTTGAAAACTATTTACCAATTTGGGGGGGTTTTGAAACTATTTTCCGGGGGGGGGGGGGGGGGGGGGGGTCGTTTTTGCCAAGCTGACATTTTTTTTTCACCACGTGGCAGTGGCGCTACCTGCTGTAGCGCCACCGGTGGCGCCGGTGCCAGTAGCGCCACCGGTCCCCATTGGTTGGGGCTGCCTCCACTTTTTTTTTTTTTAAAAAAAGGAAAAAGGTGTCGGGGGGAGCCAGCAGAGCCATGTGGCAGCTGCTGGCGGGGTGGCGCCAGTCAAAGTAGCGCCACCCGGGTGGCGCCGATGCCAGTAGCGCCACCCCCCCCCCACAGCGTGACACGTGTCACGCTGTCCCCTCCCAGCCCAACCTCCGGATTCCCCGCCTATCCCTTCCCCGATTCCCTTATCCCCCACCCCCTACCTACCCTCCTTCCCTTATCCCCCACTTTCTATATATTCAACCTTTTCCCTCCCTCCCTCCCTAACTTACAACCATTTTCATCCCTTACTTCATGCTAATAACTTACAATTATTACAATTTAGTTTTTCTATTTAATTATTTTCAAATTCATTCAAGGAAATAGTTTAAAGAATCTCCGATTTAGGTAAATAATTTTGAGTATTCTAATTTATATTTGTATTAAATTTTTTTTTATCATGTAGCAATAGTGAATATTTATTATCATTGTATTCTAATTATTTAATTTTTGTTATCATTGTATTTATTATTCTTTTAATTTTGTGTTTAGTAATTTTTATTCAGCATTCATTATCATTATTATTTATTTATATATCATTGTTTAATTATTTTCAATCTTTATTAGAAATAATATTTATTATTAACACTTTAATAATATTTTGTAGGTGAGACAAAATGTCGCTTAACCCAGGTCCAGTTGATCCGTCACTTTTAACTTTACAAAATGTACATGTCTCACAACATGTATGGAATGGGGATGAAGATAGAATTTTAGCTGTTCGACGCGTACAACAATTTCGGGAAGGTGGTTCGGATATCCCACCTGCTATACATCACAACTTAAATAATGCTGGTTTTTTAGCGTTTGCACAAATACCATCTTATCAAATTGAACGGCCGCTTATTTCTGCATTGGTTGAGCGTTGGAGACCAGAGACTCATACCTTCCACATGCCATTTGGAGAGTGCACAATTGGTTTGGAAGATGTTGCAATTTTATTTTGTCTCCGTGTCAATGGTAAAGCGGTCATAGGCAGAACACATCATCATGATTGGCCGTCATATGTCGAGCAAATGTTGGGTACCAAGCCACCACAAGAAGCAATAACTGGGGGTCGTTTAAGATTAAGTTGGTTGCAAAATAATTTTGGTGACTTCTCGCGCTACGCGGGAAGTGAGCAATTGCAGCTGCAGTATACACGAGCTTTTATACTAAGGCTGATAGGAGGACTACTGTTTACTGACCATTCTGGTAAGTTTGTACCGCTGCGGTTTCTGCCACTGTTAGAAGACATGACTGAAGCCGGTACATATAGTTGGGGTTCAGCTGTTCTTGGTTATTTATATCGAGAGCTATGTAATGCCACCGATTATTATACAAAGGAGATTGCTGGCCCCGTTTTGCTTATACAATTGTGGGCATGGTCTAGATTCCCATCTATTTCGTCGACAATCATCAATGATAACTACATTCGTCCGCACGAGACCCCCTTTACATTAAAGTAAGTAATTCTTTTATTCTTATTTAATAAATCAAATTCTTTTATCTTGTAGTTAAATATATTGCTAATGTAATTAATTTGATTAAATAGTTGGATGCCGAAAGTAAATTTTAGGAAGCCAAATCACAACTTGGACTACTATCAGATGACATTTGAGCAAATGAGACAGGAAGATGTAAGAACTATCATTTATTTACATTTATAATTTATAATTTTGAATTCATTAAACCACGAGTTTTTAATGTTTAATGTAATATTTTTTTTCCAGATTAAATGGGAGCCATATACCTACCACTTGTATACGTTTCCGCAATATGTTAGTGATGAAATGGTCATATGGAGGCCCCTTGTCCCAATGATATGCTTCAACATTGTCGAATGGCATCAACCAGATCGTGTCATTAGACAATTTGGCATGAGGCAACATATTCCTGGTGCACCCTCACAACCTATTTGGTTGCATGACCAAACTCTAAAAGGGAAACAAGCTGACAATTGAGTGGAAATATTAGCTCCTGTAGTTAACATATGGGATCATCGGCAAGGCATGATATTCACAGCACCACATGAACCAAATGTTATGAACTTTCAATCTGAATACATGATGTGGTATAGGCGTCACACACGTAGATGGATCACCCAAAAAGCTGCACGTCAAGGCTTTGTGGTAATTTAACAAATCTAAATATGTAAAGTCAATTTTTATCTTAATATGTAAAGATATATAAACAAGCACATTTTATCTTTGTTGTGCAGGCTGATTCAGTTGAGCAAGCACATTATATCTGCTCCAGAAATATTGATCCGCCTGCAGAATTTGAGCAGATTAGAATATTAACGGAACAAATTTTATCTGCAATGAAAGAGGCAAATAGAATTACTGAATCTATTGTGCCATCTCAACCTCCGTATCAACATGCTCCTGAAACAGATGTGCAAAACCCGTTTCAGTCTTCTAGAGTGGAAGGTCATGGACTACAACGTCGTAGGCGGCAAGTGATCCCTCAGAATGTTAATATTGAGCAAATAAATGATCGTGCGCCAGGAATGTATTACGTTCCTTCACAAGAACCTAATCAACAATCTGAACAATGGTTCTAGCCACCATTATCCCCTCAAGGACAAACGACCCCAAATATGACACCTTCATCATCGTTCCCGAACGTGGCACCTTCATCATCGTTCCCGAACATGGCATCTTCATCATCGTTCCCATATTACACACGATCATCATATGTGCCTTCATCATCATCACCATCATGTTACACACCAGCACCATTTATCCCTTCGTCATCCTCGCAACCTTGTTACGCACCATTCGTCCATCACATCCAAGAGACGCCGATGTCGCCAATGTTAACTCCAGGATATGGTATTGATCTAAATGGTGATTTCACGGCTGTTGCTTCACCAAGCGAAGAACTCTCACAACCCGCTTTGTTCGAAGAAATTAGAAGAAACCCTCATCGCGGCGCTAGAGATCGACGTCGGCATTGCATTTTATCACCACCGGATGACAACGAAGATGATGATTGATGTAATATTTGTGATGTATAATATTTATATATAAATATTTGTGATATAACATTGAGAATGATGACATATTGAGAAAAAGAAATTAAACATGACAACTAAAACATCGAACATAAATATATTTTATTTCTTAAAATTGGAATACAAAAACGTAATGACCAAAGGAAGGTAAACATGACAAGTAAACATATCCTAAACATTGTCTCCGTCATTTGGTTGAGAACCAGATCCTCCTGGTCGCAGTGGACACCTCTTTCTGTTATGACCCTCGGATCTGCAAATCCCACATTTTTGGGAAGGTTGTGACTCAACCCAATCCATTTCATTTCTCATACGAGTGGACCTCGGTCGACCTTTAGGGCATAACATAGACGGATCTGGCACCAACTCCCATGGCCTAGGTAGATGGATAACCCCTTCTTCATTTCCCAAAGGCCTCCATACGGGAGAGTAAGCATTGATGATGTTTTGTATTGTGTATGCTTTATCCACAAATTGATATGCATCAATACTCACAGCAGCGCATGCAGCAACAACGTGAGAACACAGATAGTGATATGCTTGGAATTGCCCACATTGGCATTGTCTATGCTGCAATGACACCCACCATGATTGACCAACACTCTGTGTCATAGGATTAAATGCTTCCTCGACTTCAAAGTTCATGTTAGCGGCATCATATCTGCGGACTTGATGAGAACATGCAAGCTCCTGATTTTTTTCCATAGCTCTTATCAACTTGTCGCAATATCTTCTCCCGCTAGCATATTCAGCCATGGCCTCCCCTACTCTTGTCACAAAATAGTTCACCAACCTTGCATATGTACTCTTCACCAAGGCTGTTATTGGCAAATTCCGAGTACCTTTGAGAAGTTTATTCATGCATTCTGACAAGTTGGTTGTCATGTGACCATACCTTCGACCACCATCATAAGCTAGACTCCATTTCTCCTTGGGGATTCTATCAATCCATCTTTCTATATTTGCACTTTCACTCTTAAATTGTCCGAACACATTGTCAAAGTGGATTTCCCCCGGAATATAGCCTATAATAATGGAACAAAAAAATTAGTAGTTAATATTATAAGAAATAAAATCAATGGAGATTTATTACAATGCTTACCAAGTGATATTAATTCACCCTTCAATTCGCTATTTTTGAATCGAAGATTAAAATTGCTGGAAATGTGGCGTATGCAGTAGACATGGTATGCATTGGGCGGTTGCCATCCAAGATGTTCATTGGCCACAGCTTGAATTATGCTTTTGTGACGATCAGAAATCAAACATATTCCGGTCTTGCTAGTCACATGCTCCCGGATGTTTGCCAAGAACCACGACCAAGCACTTAGAGTCTCCCCTTCTACAATGGCAAAGGCAAGGGGAACCACTTTACTGTTTCCATCTTGAGAAGTGGCAATTAGTAATGTGCCACGGTACTTGCCATATAAAAACGTCCCGTCAATTTGAATGATGGGCTTGCAAAATTCAAACGCTTCAGAACATTGTTTGAATGTCCAAAAAAACTCGATGAAACATGCGTAGTTCGCTGCTAACTCGATTATGAACTACAACATCCTCCGTCTCGATCTTGTAGTAAGAATCTTGTGCAAACATTTGCATGTAATCCAACCACCTGGGTAACAATTTGTATGATGCTTCCCAATCACCAAAAACATGTTTTATTGCTTTGCTCTTTGCCATCCACGCCTTCTTATAAGATATTTGATAACCGTATGTGCTGGATATCCTTTCTTGGATGAGAGTAATAGATACATGAGGTTCTTTTGAAACCATACCTAAATAATGTAAAAAAAATGTACATCAAATAAAAATATATAATAAATTTAACATATGGAATGAAACAATAAATGAAACTTAAGTATCTTACCTATTATACATGTTGCTATATAGTTGGAATCTAACTTTGGATGGTCTTGAGATAACATTACATTGACACACGTATGTTGTCCACCCCATTTAGTTATCCTCCATTTACTTGATTTTTTAGGTAAAATTGCTCTCATCCTCCAAGGACATCCTTCTTCGCACTTTGGACATTTAACGTAGTAGCAATCTCGCTTTGATTCAACAACAAAATAAGTTTGATGAATTCTCATCGAGTAATGTTTAAGCGCCATTTGAACAGCTTCCTTCGAGTTAAATCGTAAACCGACATATAACTCTTGTCCAATTGACCATGAACCAGGCACATCTAATCCTTCAAATTCAATCTCTTGATCGGGGTGATCCCAATTAATATGACCAAAAAAGGAGAGACATTTTGGAATGCACCTATTTATAAATTAAAGAATTTGAAAAATTAAGTTCATTTATAATAAAACATTAAAAAAATGTAATTAATCAATGAACTTAAAAAATCAAACCTGTTTCTTGTGGAGTTAAATTATCAGGCCTTAATGATGAAACAGGAGTAACCATGACAGGTATTGATAAATGAGACGGAGCTGAATGATCGTCATAGTCATCACTACTCTCAGCCGAACCATCATCTAAACTTTCATCCTCAGTTTCGGTGTCGACAATTTCATTATGCCAATCTACACCTTGACTCATTGCTACTTTAATATATGTGAGAAATTTTCAAATTGATAAAAAGAAGGTAAATGCGAGAAAAGAAATATATTTAAGAAGAAAGAAGGTGAAAAGAAATGGGTTTGATTTTTTTTTTTGTTGTAAGAGTGGGGTTTTGTGTGAGTAGAGTTGAAGATGATAGAATATATATAGAGAGGCAGGGGATAAGGGAATCGGAGAAGGGATAGAGGGGGAATCCGGAGGTTGGGCTGGGAGGGGACAGCGTGACACGTGTCACGCTGTGGGGGGGTGGCGCTACTGGCACCGGTGCCACCCGGGTGACGCTACTTTGACTGGCGCCACCCCGCCAGCAGCTGCCACGTGGCGCTGCTGGCTCCCCCCGACACCTTTTTCCTTTTTTTTTTTTAAAAAAAAAAGTGGAGGCAGCCCCAACCAATGGGGACTGGTGGCGCTACTGGCACCGGCACCACCGGTGGCGCTACAGCAGGTAGCGCCACTGCCACGTGGTGAAAAAAAAAATGCCAGCTTGGCAAAAACGACCCCCCCGAAAAATAGTTTCAAAACCCCCCCAAATTGGTAAATAGTTTTCAAATTGACCCAATTAGGTAAAAAAAAGCCTAAAAACTAATGAGGGGTTAGAGGGATTTCAGGAGAATGAAAAAAAAATGGGAAAAACAAAAAAGATAGGTGTTGTTATTTTATTGGTTAAAGGAGATTACTTGTCTCCTTATACCAACATATACATCATTAAAAATTAAAAAATTGAGCACGAGAGAGACTTTATCAAATGATAAGTAACATTTTGCATTATAGTTGTTCCGTCCATCTGATTTTATTAAATATTTGTATGATAGACGAAAGTCCACGTGAGAAATGTCATGTCTATCACTTTTAACATATGGATTTTTTAATTTTTTTATATTTGATAAATATTAAAAAATACAAAATATATATTTCCATCATTTTTAATTTGTGTATCTTTCTCTTTTTTTTAAATTATTTTTATTTGTAGAATAAAAAAATTTAAACAAAATCCATGTGCTATATGTGATATATATGATTGACCACATGTCAATGGCAACATGAACTTTTGCCTATTATATCAGCATTTAACAAGATTAGATAAATAAAAGGATTAATTCAAAAACTTTTAACTTTGCAAAGACTAACCTTGTTTTTTATTTAAAAGGAAATATGCAAGGAGTAATTAACCTTTTTTTTTTAATGAAACATTTTGCATATTTTTAACTCCTTGCAATTTCGAAAAGCAAACTTCTATGAGAAAAATTTCCATTTACTTGTTTAACTTTTGGAGAACGGCACAGAAGCACGTGACAAGGGGGCAGATTTGTCAACTGCAAGCTGGCATGGTTGTCACTATCCCAGCAAGTGTGGTGGATCATGATATGTTATTCTTCTTCTTAGTAAACTTTTTTTGGATTCGCTAATTAATAGGGAACATGAAGAAAAAATAATTAACACATAAAAGAAATGTTCAAGAAACCTTTCGGAGACATGAAGGGTTATACTAGTTCTATATCTTCATTTTGTTTCTCTTTTATGCTTCAGTAGAAAACTAAGACAACAAATGAACAAGAAAGCTAAATAAGATTTTACAGAGAAGGAGTGTTATTTCATGTTATGGAGTAGGAGTATTATTTTTAAGATTTTTAAATACATATTCAAAAGGTAAATAAATGTATAATATTAGTTACAATGAAAAATAGATTTATTTGAATTATATTTTTTTATTTAATATTAAAAAAAAATTCTAGTTTTTTTTATCGAATAAAAAATTAGTAGAGAATGGTAAAAATGAAAAAAAAAATTGGTTTTCATTTTTTTTTTTAAAAAAAATTACATAAAAATAAGAGTAGACACTAAACACTCAAATTCCTTATCGGAAAAACATGTGTACTCCGTTTTAGCCCATAATATAAACCCAACGGTTTTTTCCGGTTTCAGTTCAAGAACGATTTAGCTACCATAAAAAATCGTCATAGGCATTGGTTGATGGTCTGATCAGTCCGACCGGTCCAACCGCCCGGTTCGGTCCGGATTTAATAACCATGCATAGTCATATAACTCTTTAAGCTCAAAACATATAGTTCAATGAAATGTGCTATTATCTATATTAACTAATTTTTTTTATATATCAATTATGATGAATTTTGTTAGTCGAATATAACATTCTTAAATATACTTAGTCGGTAAATATGAAACAAAAATCATTTACTGAAGTGTGAAATAAAGAGAGTACCATTTTGCCAACAACGTTTTTTTTAATAAAAAAGGAGTGTTTTTAATTTTTTTTATTTTTAGATGATTGTTTTATTAGTGAAGTTTTTTTTTTTTTTTTGCGTAAGATTAGAGTAGCTATTTTTATATATCTCCCCTTTAACAACACTATTTTACTTACTTAGTCCTGGAAATTTGTCTCAAATTTCTCAATTGTGATCTCTTACATTGGATTTGTAGAAATATGAATACAGAATGGGGAGGGATCAAAATAGATGAGTGAAAAATCATATTTATGTGTGTTGTTTATTACATCTAGCAATGAAAAAATAAAGCAAATGCTGATCCAAATTTTGTTTATCCTGCTCATTTAAAATAATTTATTTTGATGCAGGTACATGATTTGGAGAATAGAAGAGAGGGGAATTCGTTGAAGAGGAAGGAGACTATTTTCATTCAATGGAGAAGTCCCCCTGAAGGATAGATAAAACTTAACACTGATGGAGCCTCAAAAGGAAACCCAGGATTAGCCGGATGCGGTGGAGTCTTCAGAGATGATAGATGCAAATGGTTGCTAGGATTTTACAGCAAAATTGGGATCACTATAGCTTATGCAGCAGAATTTTGGCGAATTTGGTTGGGTCTCAATATTGCTTGGCAGAGAGGGATTAAAAAGCTAATACTAGAAGGTGACTCTCTCACTATATTCAACTTCATCGGGAAAGAAGAAAATTGGAACATTGAATCCACCACCAACCCTCTGATAAGAGAAATTATCTCCTTGTGTCGGAAAGAGTGAAGAATTCAATTTAACCATACTATGAGAGAAAGGAATTCCATTGTTGATCATTTAGCAAACTTCAGTTTGGACAAGGTGTAACATCCTGATTTTTAATTCCAAGTTTAACTAAGTTAAACCTAAGATTGAAGCCCATGGAAACCCTAAGAATAAGCTAGGATTGATTAAAATAATCATAGCCAAAATGAGTATAGGAGTTAAGGGGAATGTCTTAGAGTTAGAAACACTCAAAATATGAAAATCCAGTAGGGTAATCGATTACCTTGGGGACATAATCGATTACCATGTTTCTGTGAAAAGCCTTAAGAATTGAATTAAGGGAAGTAATCGATTACCTTTGGGAAAGTAATCGGTTACTGACCTTCTGTGGGAAACCCTAAATTGTGATTTTTGGGAGATAATCGATTACCTTTGGGTAGGTAATCGATTACATGGTTTCTGTGAGGAGTCCATTAATTGTGAAAATGGGTATGTAATCGATTACCTGACTGGGCTAATCAATTACCATTCGTGTTTTAACAAAAAAAAAAGTAAATAAGTCAATTAAAGGCCAATAGTCAAAGCTTCTTGAGGAAGCTTTCATTCTCCACCATTCATTTCCCAAGCTTCTTGGAGAAGCTTTTCATTAGAACCACACATTCAATTCCAAGGCAAATTAAAACAAAACAAATTACAAACAACTCATTCATTCATTCCATCTTCATTCTTATTCATCTTCATGAAACCCACTCTTTCTCTCAAGCTCTAAGAAAAACCAAGAGCAACTCAACATCATTTTCATCACCAACATCAAACCTAGAATCAAGATCAAAGAACATTCATCCATCATCATCAACCACACCCCAAGTCAAGGAGCATCATCACCACCTCTCCACCTTCACACGAATCCCCCCCACCATGGCTAAGTTTGATTCTTCCTCTTCCCCTTCAAGATTCTAAGAACTCCACTTCTATTCATCATCAAGATCATCACCAACCATCATCATCTCACTTTCTCTCTCTCTCTCTCTCTCTCTAACATAAGCTAAAGTTTATTCCCTCATCCTCACTCTCCACACGCCACCTTCCCCATTTCCATAACTCTTAGAACTTCTTCTTTCAACATCATGGCCATCGATCCTCATGCTTGGTATTTTCTTTGTTAAAGTGCAAAAAGGGGTTCAAAGGATTGAAGTTCTAAGGATCTAGGGCAAAAGCTAAGAGCTAGGGCTTTGAAGGTTCACCTTACTTCTTCTTGATTGAGGTAAGGGGTGGGTGTTACCTTGACCTAGGAAATGGTTTCTAGTTAGCTCATAGTGATTTGCTAGGGATGTGTGATAGTTTGTGATGCTGAACATTAGGATAGTTGATCTAGAATTTTATTAGGGCAAGAGGAATAAAGGAAATGGAACCATTTTGATTTTATGACTATATATTCGTGAGAAAAGTTGCTAAATATGTTTGAATGATAAAGTGAGATATATGTTTATTTGTGGCTATATGTACAATTGAAATGTTGATATATGTGTTGGAATGATGAAATGATTTGCATCATTGTTTGGGTAAAGGGTATAATTAAGTAAAAAATGAAATGGACAAATAATAGGACTAATAAGAGTTATGATTGATGTTTGTGTGATAAGTGAATATTGATAATTGAACATGTTTGACGAATATGTAACGAACAAATGAAAGAATTGATAGCTAAGGTTAAAGAGTGTACAACCGATTGCTAGGTGTCAAACGACCCATTAGGGCTAAACGACCTATCAGGCTAAACGACCTATCAGGCTAAACGACCCATTAGGTTCAAACGACCTGTTAGGCGTCGGTGTACCAAGGGATCAATTCGGTGCTAAATAAAAGAGATGTAAATGTGATGCAGAACTAAAGAAAATGAATTTGAACATGGAAAAGAATAAGAAAAGAATGAGCAAAGTAATAAGCATTTAATATATGGCTGAACGACCTAGCAGGGCACCTAGTATCAGTGTTCTAATGGGTGCCAAAAGTTCTAATGGGTGCCAAGTCCCTAATGGGTGTGCCAAACGACCTAGCAGGTGCAATCAAATCCTAGTGGTGCAAAGAAAAGAAAATATTGTAAGAAAGAAAAGTAAGTCCATTAATGAATGATGAGATAAGATGAGGAATTAGGAATTGAAATAATTCGAAAATGTTTGTGCTATATGGCTGGGATGAGTTTGCATTATGTGAGCTATTTGATTGATTGTGTTTGACTTAGTAGGTTATTATGTCTGATTAGAATTACTTTTCTATTTCATGTGTATTGCTCACCTCCTTACCATTTTTATTCAGGTACTGAGATTGAGATTGCACAATCCCTGGCTGAGCAGGAGTGCTCTTCCTCACAGGAAGAGTAAGTTATATTAGTTAGGACTTGTGTCGTGTCCTGGATCTTTTGTTTATGATGATGTAGTTCTGTTGATACTTGTATAAGCTGTACATGTTTATTTTGGGTTGGTCCAGGACCATTTCCCATGGCGTGGGAAGTATATTTTTGGGAAGCTTTAAACTATTCCAACTTGTTCATATTTACTACTATTTTGATGTGATGAAACTCCGATGCAGAGATATGATGATATACTATGTTATTTTTGGCCCTGTTGGCTTCTGGATAATAAGAATGTTTTGTTATAATAGGGTACAGGAAAACCTCAAATTTTGGAATGGCCAATGATCAAAGGAAACTCCGTCCGTTTTTCAGGGAGATTTTTTATAAGTCCAAGTTTTAAAAATAAATTTTTAAGTGCACTATTTTCTTAATTGGGTATTTTAAGGGTAATTAAAGTAGGATGTTACACATGGACTATGAACCTCAACTCCTTGAAGAACCTAGTGCAGACCTCAATAGGTTACTTTATTTAGACTATTGTGGGATTGTTTTCCCTAGAGATGTATCTGTATCCTAGTTTTTTCTTTTGTTCTTTGGGTCTTTGCCCTTCCTCTTAAAAAAAAGAAAAAAAAAACAAAAACAACACTATTTTATTTCTCTTTTATTTAAATGTAAGATTAGTTGTTTGCACGATGTTTAGTTTGTCTTTCTTTATGAGCAGATACTAAAACCAAAAGAAACTCTAACTTTATTCGCTATATAATATGGTTTCACTTTATCTAACATAAACAAAGGCAAACTCAAACTTTGCATGAATCGATATCTATACATCAAATTGGTTCATTTCATAATAATAATAATAAAAAAAAAACTTTTTTTTTAGCAAAGACACTCACAACAACAAATTGTTGTTGGGTTTTTGCTTCGAGGTTCAGTAAAGAATAAACATGCCATGCGACTCGTGAGAGTGGCTGGACCCCTTTTTTGAGGAAATGGATCCTTGTTGGCGGTTACACAAAATTCCGTCAAAAGAATAGAAATGATCTAATTATTCCGTCCCTCTGGTATAAAATACGATTTCATATCCATTAACAAAATTGGTTAATAGAAATGATCAAATTAATGGTTTTATTTTTAATTATTTTTTTGAATGGTCTTATATATAGAATCGACGGAATAATCTAAGTTTGTCCTGAAAATAATTAGAAAATCTGTCGGTCATATATTTATAAGACCATTTTTAAAACTATCACTATTAATAAATTTGGTTAATTCAGTTAATTGTATTTGAAATGTGAATATTTGATATATATATATATATATATATTTTCAAAACTATATCTATTACTATTATTCAGAATCTAAAAAATGTCAAGTAAATATGAATATTTGTAAAAAGAAATAATTAATTATTATTAAAAATTGGTAAAAAAATCTTATAAATAAGGACAAAATAAATATCTCAATAGTGTCATATATAGGAACGAAAGGAGTAAATATTTTATTACCTACCATGCAGCCATTATCTTTGATATATACTCTTGCGTCTGACTAATTAGATTCTAACGTGACATGTTAGTAAAATTTGGCTAGAATGGGTAGCAGGAATATATGAGGAATATATGACAAACCCAGACATTAAAAAAAAGACAATAGCCTGTAATGAAATGATCCTAAAGTTCAAGGACCATATAAATAATTAAGCCTTTTTCTTTTGCTAACGAGTGCATAAATCTAATGAATGGTATCATTTAAAAATGTAAGCCTTGATGGTTGGGTTATGAGTACTCTCTGTGCTCCTTTAATAATATTTTTTTTATAAAAAAAAAAATCAATGACGTATATAAATAAATTAATAAACAAGTTTGAATTTTATGAAATTTAATATAGAAGATTTATATAAAATTATAAACTTACAATGCAATGATTGGTTGGATTAAATTTATATCATTAAAAAATTACAAACAAGAAAAAAATTTGCTAAATTTATTTCGATACATATTCCTCCTACGTAGATAACCTCTTAGGTGTGTGTGCACGTTACAATGCTGCTGTAAAAATAGTAAATACTCATTTGGTACTTAATATAAGTTTTTCTTAGGAAAGTAATTAGTTAATATTGTTCGTAACATTAGAATTGATAACATTTGATTTTTTAAAATGATTCCTATAATTAATATTGACATTCTAAAAAAGAGTCAAGCAAATAAAATATTTGTTAAAAAAAATTAATATCATTGAAAATTGAAGGATATACTTGTAATAAGAAAAAAAAAGTTTATAAGAATAACTTATATTAAGGAACGATGATGGATGCAACTTAATCTTTGGTATCATGAATGAAGTTAGTCTTATGTATGTTTTTGGTTTTTAGAAATGAAGTGAGATTTGACTTTAATCTCTATATAATATATATATATTCCTTTTTTCTTTGGTTTTAGTCCTTTTATCTTTCGAAATTGGATTTTAATATTTATTTATAATGTAACTAATACATACATGCTACATGTGTCATATTAATTAGTGATATGACAAATTGTGATGTTCACAAAGACTAAAACCAATCTTAAAAAAATCAATGTTATTAAACCCGGATCGAACCGGGCGGTCGGACCGGTTGAACCGTCGACCGATGACAATGATGGTTTTGGTTGCTGGCTAAACCGCTTCTAAAATGAAGCCGAAAAAAACCAGTGTTCAAAGTTTTTAAACCGGGTTGAACCGGAAAAACCGAACCCGGTTCAACCAACCCTGAATAAAAAAAAAAACCTAAAGCTGAAAGGCAGTCATTGGTGTTCTGCCATTGGACTTTTTGTATGCAAAGCTTGGAGATCCATACCATGATCTTCATTGCATGCAAAGCTTGGATCTTCAAAGCTTATTGGATCTTGAAAGCTTGGATCTTTCATTACGGATCAGAGGAGAGGATGGATCGGAGGAGGACGTGAGGGAGAACGGCGGAGGATCAGATTGGAGGAGAGGACGGATGCGGTGGTGGAAGGGAAGGCCGAAGTAGAGAGAAGAAGGAGGGAGGAGAAGACCGGCGGCGGTGGGAGAAGAAGAATGCCGAAGCAGAGAGAAGAAGGAGTTGAGGTTGGCTTGAGTATTTAATTGGGGAAGAATAGGGGAGAAGAAGTTGTTTTTAGTTGGACATATTGTGCATTTTTATTGTGATTTTTTTTAATGTATTTTAAATTAAGTTTTATTCCATTTAAATTTATTATGGTATTTATTTTAACTTATAGTTATAGTTTTGGTGAGAAAAATATAGTTAGTTGATGGTAGTTTTTATTTATTGTAAAATATTAATTTTTTTATTATATATATAAATACCGGTCTAAGCTTCCGGCTTAACCGGTTAATACGGTTAAACCCTATACGGAACTTCTTCTGGCTTGATCTCCGGTCAGTTCTGACAACGTTGAAAAAAATAGAGGGATCGCAAGAAAAAAAAATTAAGAGTTCTCTAAACCTTAGCCATTCAAAAAAAAAAAAAAAACAAAACCTCAATTCTAAGAGTTAAGGATAAACACCAATATATATATATATATATATATATATATATATATATATATATATATATAAAGATATAACTAATAAATTAGAAGTCACATACCTTTTTTTTCCTCGAGAAAACACGTTTGCTTTTGGATATTGATCCTCAATCCTAATTAGGGGTGTAATCAGATCCGAACCGACCCACGAACCCACCAAATCCGAACCACGTTAACCAATATTTGATTTGTTGGGTCGGTTCAATGGGTCAATGGTTTTTTTTTCATAAACTCAATCAAATAAGTGTTGGGTATCTAGTTTCCTATTATTTTGAAAACTTATTAACCCAACTCTACCCATTAACCTGGATTTATCTTTTTTTTTTTTTAAATTTTTTAATTCTTATTAGTTTTTTAAACTGATTGTTTTGTTTGGATAGTGTAAAAAAAAAAGTTTTATTTTACATAATAAAAAAAAAGTATGATGTTAATCATTGTTATTAAAGTGATAAGAGTATAATAGAAAAATTACATGAACCTTAAAAAATAATTTTATGAAAAATAATCTACAACACCTAAGAAAGTACTCTCATCACATTATATCATGATTATTTTTGAGAAAAAAATCTCAAAAAACTATTTTAATCTATACCAAACACTTAGTATGTTAATTTTATTTTTTTTATCTATTTAGATCTACATAAATTTTTTTCGCTTAATTATGTTTTCAGTTTTTGAACTTTAGGATATTTTGTCGCAAGTATAGTAACAAGAACAAATATCAACAATTTTGCCTCAAACTAAAATGAAAATAATTAATAAAAAAATTTAAAATTACAAACTTTAAATGTGATTAATTGATCATTGTAAAGTACATTGAATGATAATTAGTTGATGTGTAAATTTTAATCCATGAAGTTATTTTATTCGGATTGATGAGTGAATGTGCGACCAGCGGTCACCCGTGAAGTGGGAGGAAGAAGAAGACCGAAGAAAATAAGGTGGTCCCCACGTTGACGGAGGAGAGAAACAGTAAAGTGCAGACACACACGTTTCGCACGCAGAGCGCGCCAACTTACAATCAATGAACATGAAGGTGCACCGCGGCGCATGTGGGCCACGTTCTCTGTGGCCCAAGAATCTGTGTTGTTTTTGTGCCATACCCATAAATCCCATGCCATGTGCTCTCCCTCTGTCTGCTAAATTGCAACTGTGCAAACGCTATGTAACCCTGAAAAGAGATATACTGTACAGAATACTGTAATAAGATATTTTTCTATATATAAGGATATCTTTCGGTTGACAGTGGAAAAACTAATCCCTTTCAATACATAAAGATTTTTGAAGTAGGTTTTACCTTTATTAAAAAGTTTTTTCCATACCAAGTGTTTTGTATTATAAGCATTTAAAATCGTAAAATTAGATGTGTTATAAAGATATTCTTTAAAAATTTTAATGAATTAAAAAATATATAACTTTTAAAGTTTTTGAGAGAAAAATAAATATAAACCTATACTTTTGTTCTACTTGAAGGATTCTTTTATCATATCACGTTCACGTTAAGAAATGTAACTAATGGAGTATGTTTTTGAATTAAATTAATATTGTATTTATCTAATTTATATTTTATCTCTTTTGTATTATGTTTACTATAATATTTTTCAACTTATTTTCTATTTTCTTAGTTAGATGAGGATATAATTGTAAAAAATAAGTAATTAATGTGTTTTTAAAAAATACTTATATTAAAACATTTTTTTTATGATAAAAAGATACCTAAAATAGAACTCAGGGAGTAAATAATTTTTCCATATTAATTATCTTTAAAAAGTACACTTAAAACACACATGTTAGCAAAATCTAAAAAATAATGGTTTCAATGTATAAGAGTAAATTTTAGAGTTTTTCAATATAATTATATATTGTTTTGGCAAAACCTTAATATGGATATTTTTAAGAAAAATGATCACTTTAGATACATACACATTAGACACTCAATTTTGAGAAAAATGATCCGTTTTTGTCACACTTTCAAGCTTTTCCATTTCTCTACTCTCCTTCATACTCCAAAGTTTCTTAAGCCAACAAGCATATCTGATGATATAACTGATTATACTTCGAAAAGTAATTTAAAATAAATATATTATTTAAATAAATGTTTTAACCTCAATTTTTAGTACAAGAGACTAATGAAATTAAGTTTGTATTGAAAAATCAAATATTAAATATATGAGAAATTATAAACTTAGTTTACCAATATTCTTTTACCATTTTTTGATTCTTTTTCTCAGATTCTTAAGATTTAGGTTAAACAAACTTATATTCTAATGATGTGTATTAAAGGTTTCTCAAACCAATAGACAAAGATTAGTTCATTTCGAGATATAAATCGATATTACTACAATAAAATTTACTTGTATCAATCAATAATTCTTTTTGAGGAAGTAGTATGTATTATTAGTGTAATCTTTCATCATCCATAAATTAATATTACTTGACTTGCAAGTAAAAGAAATGCACATAGATAATAGATGATACATGAAAGTGTAAAATTTTTTACATTATCAATACATATATATTAATTAAAATCAATTTTTTTTTTTATGCACACGATATGAATCAAATTTTTTAACTATTTATCTGTATTATTTTCAAAATTTATTTTAATTGAAACTGAACCCTTTTCTTTTTTTGGGTGATACTACGTACTAGCACACATGTTATTTCATGTGCGGCGTTGGTATGTCTGCAACATAGAAAAAGTGATGATACATCTCTTTAATGAGACGAGATTTTTATACACATAATCAAATCTAAAGTCAATACAGTTTAATTTTTTCACTTTAGATACACGTTCAATTGAGAGTAAGATGATCCACTTTTGTCACACTTTCAAGCTTTTCTATTTGGGGAATGTTTCGAAGAATGAATTTAAAGCAATGTTTAGCATGACAAAGAAAATTATTTTCCATGAGAAATGATGTATTTAGTAAATAAAAAAATGTAAAATTTAAATTTCTTGGGACAATTTTTTTTACTCTTTAAAAAATGCTCTCAGACCATTCGTAACAATGTGCTTTTTATTTCTCTACTTTCTTTCCATCTTTTTTAAATATTTCAATTTCATCTTTATAATAAATCATATTTTTAAAATTTATTTTATTATAATTATAAGTTATTTTATATTTCATATGCATTATTTTTTTTTATTTTTTTAAAAGACTTTAACTATTTAAGCTTTTTTCTGTTGTTCTTAATTAGAATGTGGGTTTCAAGAAAATTAGAGAAGATGAAATTGTAATATTATACTTTCTTTATTTTTAGAGTAAAGGGACACTTTGGTCCCTCAAGTTTTTCGACAGGGACACTTTAGTCCCTCAAGAAATTTAATTCATTTTTAGTCCCTCATGTTTTTCAAAAGTACCAATTTAGTCCCTCATATTTCCAAAAGTACCAATTTAGTCCCTCAACGAAGTGGCTAACGGAAATAGAACAGAGACTAAATTGGTACTTTTGGAAAACTTTAGGGACTAAAAATGAATTAAATTTTCTGAGGGACTAAAGTGTCCCTGTCAAAAAACTTGAGGGACCAAAGTGTCTCTTCACTCTTATTTTTATTTATAAATCACACTTAATCGAAACACACAAATCAATAAGAATAATTAACTTCTTTTTTTTTTAAATCTAGTAATTTTACATTTTTATTACTCTTACTTGTATGAAGAATTGATAATATATATATATATATATATATATATATATTATGGTCCGGACCCTCCCTGGTATCAGAGCCAGATGGGGAAGTAGGAACGTTTGGCTGGGGGTAAGATCTATAATATGGTAACATAATATTAAAGGTCATTTTAATTTTTATGTATATAGAGATGAATAAGATTCATCACTCAACTGGAAGCACGAATAAGTTTCGTGTTATTCCTGTGCATAGGTAGCAAGAGTAATAAGTCCTAAAGGAGGCAATGAAGCTCAGATGATGCTGCGATTACCAGGAATAACATATAACTGTCGGTGGCTATAGTTGAACTGATGATGGGTAAAAAAAAAAAAAGAGTTTTTTATGACCTAAAATATTGTGTAGATCATATTATTTATCTTACTTCTGGAAACTCGTTTTTATGAAACCAAATGATGGCGATGATACTATAGGGCGAGGAACAATTACAAAATTTACTCACTATTTCAATATGTTTCGCTCTCTCTCAACCCACCTCTCTTTCAAGTCCTCCCAACCATCTTCTTCGTCTCTCGCCGAGAATGAAGAAGACCAAACCTCTTCTAGAAACATTTTCAAAGAAGAAATCAAATTTCAAGATATAAATCAAGATTTTGACAATTGGGAAATTCCCAAAATTCCCACAAAAGACCTCTACAAACCCCAGGGACGATTCTTTCAAAGTTCTGATTACATCATAAGAACTGTTGAAAAGAATATCCCCATCAATCCAATCACCTCTAAAGATGAAGAGTTCCACCTTCTCTCCAATGAAACCTTGAGAAGTCACAAACAAAAATACCGTTACTTGCACATAGGTTGTGTCCAAGTTGCTATCAAGCCACTCATGAGAGAAGGCCTTAATGCTTCTGTACTCTTATGTTTAAGAGATAAGAGGCATAATCAATTTTCAGATTCTCTTCTGGGAACTGTAGAAACCAGCCTCGGACATGGTCCAATCTATTATAATTGTTACCCCAATCTCACTGTTAGTCTCCAAGACAGAAATATCCTCAAAGTTTTAATCTTGAACCTTCATACCCATGGTCTAGACATGGCATCTGGATCCAACCCTATTGCCCTCATGTACAGAGTACAGTATAAGGTCATGAACTCTTGCAGTTCTATGGTTAGAAGATCTAGTAATCCTGGAGAAACGACTCTATTTCTCACTGATATCTCAAAAGCAAATGTCACTGTCCCAAAAACCATTAGATGGGAAGATATTGTCTTACCCGAAGATTGGCATCTAGACAGAGCTGCACCAGCTCTACCTAAAGAGACCCCTGAAATCCAGGAGATTCGACAATATGAAGATGGTAGAGTAAAATTAACCTTTAACAGAAGAAATTCCTTTAGTGTCGCCAGATCTGAAAGTTCAAGGGCTGGGGATCTCAGATCCCGTGCTACTGAGACGGCCTCTAGGAAATCTTTCTCAACAATATCCCAATCAACTATCCATCTCCAAGGCCTTGATACCTCCACTTCCATACCTTTACCCATATATCAAAAACAAGAAGAAGATCAAAAAACTATTCAATCGCCAACATACTCCTCCATGAATGATGAGTATGATGAGATTAATAATATTGAAAAAGTTTTTGTGACAAAGAAATAATCAAAAAAGATTTCTACTCTGATGACAACGTCACTCAAAGAAACTGGTTTTTTACTCATTTTAGAGAAAAACGTAATCAAATCCAAAATGAGTTTTACAATTTTCTTGAACGAGTTGAACAAAACATATATTTCTTTGATTGGTTCCAAGCTTATGCTATTGTGAATAAGATTGATTGTCCTTTCAAAAGGCAATTGTCTTCAAAAGAAAAGGTTACAAATGTTATCAGTAACTGGCAACTTAAAGACGACACCATTCTCCAGTCTGAATTACCTCCAAATAGGCAATACCAGCTCAACACTAAGACTGGAACTAGTCTAGCCATAGCTGCCCCATTCAAATCAAAAGATGAATCTGACCCAGTCAATCCTAAAGATATCAAAGATTTGATGGAACAATCCAACTACACCAATAAGTATCTTCAAACTTTAGGAGAAAATCTAAATATTATCAGATCTAGGAAAGAAGAGGTATCCTCTTCTTTAGTCGAGGCTAAGCCAACCGAAAAACCCTTCTTCAAACCTTTCAATCCTTCGAAAGATCTTAGGAAAAACCTACAATTCCTTAAAGCAAAAAATAAGGCTATAATCTCCAATGAGTTAGCAGATAGCATCAGAAATTTGACCCATCTCGTTGCTTCCGAGACACCCCAACCTTCCGATTCAAGTTCCATAAAGCCCTCTGATCTTAGAACCCCCCCTTTCAAGGATCGCCTGATAAATATTTTAGGAGAATGCAGTTCTCCTTACTCTTCTGAACCTGAATCAATAAGATCTGAGAAGTTAGGTTTGAACCCGCTCATGAGTCAATCTTTATCCTGGAAAAAACCTTCCAAGCTTTATTACCAACGTGCAACTGCCCCAGATTTACTTCTTGAGGAATCCGACATCCCCTCAAAAGCTTTGATGCAAACCAATTATACATATGGAACATTGATGGTCAGAATGAGTATGGTATTATGCAAGTTATGCAATACATGTGCATGGCTGCTACTGCTTACCTAACCACCAGTGATATAGATGAAAAAGGGATCGTAATGGCTTTAACAGCGGGATTCACTGGCCAATTAAAAGGATGGTGGGATTATGGTCTCACTGAAGACGAAAAGCATGCCATTTACAATGCTGTAAAAGTTGATCCCCACCAATCTCCTATAACCAATAAAGGGGAACTAGTCCCCGATGCTGTCAACCAATTGATATTCACCATAGGAGCCAAATTTATTGGAGATCCTTCTATTTGGAGAGATAGATCAGGAGAATTATTGTCAAACCTAAGATGTAAAACATTGTCAGACTTTAGGTGGTACAAGGATACCTTCCTTACACGAGTCTATACCAGAGAAGATTGTGAACATCGCCTCTGGAAAGAAAAATTCTTAGCTGGTCTTCCAAAATCTTTAGGAGACAGGGTTAGGGATAAAATTAGACATCAAAATGGAGAAATCCCTTATGACAACCTTAGTTACGGACAATTAATTTCCTATGTCCAGAAAGTAGCTTTGAAAATCTGCCAAGATAGAAAACTCCAGAATGATTTAGCCAAAGAGAAAACTCTAACCAATAGAGAACTAGGAACCTTTTGTGAACAATTCGGTCTCCCTTGTTCTAGGAAAAAATCCAATTCCAACACCCACAAAGAGAAAGAAGATAAACATCCCTCTAAGTACAAATACCATAGGAGACCTAAAGCCAAACATAAAAATGAGCCTCATCATAAAAGGACAAATTATCCGCCCAGGCATAAGAAACCCGATCAACCCAAGAACCAAGGGAAATACTCCGGTTGTTACAATTGTGGCAAGCCAGGACATATTGCCAGATATTGTAGGCTCAAAACCAAGATTAATTCCCTAAACTTAGAACAGTCTGTTATAGAACAACTTAATAACCTCATGGCTGAAAGCTCCGATGATGATTATAACACCGAATCATCTGAAGATCTTAACCAGATCCAACATGATGATGCTGGAGATGACTCCGACTCCCCAAGCATTAATGTCATAACCAAAGACCATGAAAACCTATTTTACGAAGCCGTCAATTCCATCCCTAACCAAGAAGAAAGGAAACTCTTCATAGAGAAACTTAGGACTGTCAACACTGATAGCCACAAACAAGAAGTTCATAGCACCAAATTTGATGTTACTGAAGCCTTCAAAAGGCTTGAGAACGAGTGGAAAAAACCCTCTACTATCCAAGACCTCCATACCGAAATAGCCAATCTTAATAGAGAAGTTAGAGAGTTAAAGAACCTCAACATTAGTGAAAGACTTGATCAATTAGAAAACCATCAAAATCTTCAAGATGTTATTATTGAACAGATAGGAGATGCCCAAACCCCCAAGCACACTGATAATATAAAACCCTTTGCTGATGAAGACTTTTTGGCAATCATTGACCGCGTTACTATCCAAAAATTTTATATAAACATTGTTATTAAAATTGCTGATTTCACTCTTGAAACTGTGGCATTATTCGACACAGGAGCAGATTCAAACTGCATTCAAGAAGGCTTAATCCCGACTAAATATTTTGAGAAAACTTTTGAGCAGCTTAGTACTGCTAGTGGATCCAAACTTAAAATCAATTTCAAACTTTCAAATGCTATTATCGATCACCAAGGTTTACGAGTTGAAACCCCTTTTCTCCTTGTTAAAAATTTGAAAATGAGGTCATTTTTGGGTACGCCCTTTATTAGGTCACTCTTCCCTCTTCAAATCTCCAAAGAAGGTATTACTACTGAATATTTGGGAAAACCAGTGATTTTCAATTTTATTCAGAAACCTCTTATTAAAAACATCAATCTCGTTAACCTTAAGCAAAAACAAATTAATTTTCTCAAAGAAGAAGTCTCATTTGAAAATGTAAATATCCAGCTCAACAATTCTGATGTTCTGAAAAGAATCCAATCTCTCCTTGATCATATCCACAATACTGTATGCTCTGATCTCCCTAATGCCTTCTGGGAACGAAAAAAGCATATTGTTGATCTCCCCTATGATAAAGACTTTAAAGAAAAGCTTATCCCTACCAAAGCCAGGCCTATCCAAATGAATGATCAAGTGCTCCAAATCTGTCAAAAGGAGATTAATGATCTTCTACAGAAAGGACTTATCAGGAAAAGTAAGAGTCCTTGGTCTTGTGCAGCTTTTTATGTCAATAAACAAGCTGAGATTGAACGAGGAACACCCCGTTTAGTTATCAATTATAAGCCCCTTAATGATGTCCTCCAATGGATTAGGTACCCTATCCCTAATAAAAAAGACCTCCTTGGAAGATTACATTCTGCAAAAATCTTCTCCAAATTTGACTTAAAATCTGGATTCTGGCAGATTCAGGTCAAGGAGAGCGACCGTTATAAAACTGCCTTCACTGTCCCTTTTGGCCAATATGAATGGAATGTTATGCCATTTGGTCTTAAAAATGCCCCCTCAGAATTCCAGAATATTATGAATGAAATCTTCAATCCTTACTCACACTTCACCATAGTCTATATTGATGATGTACTTATCTTTTCCCAATCTATAGAGCAGCACTTCAAACATATCAATATTTTCGTTCATATTATAAAGAGAAATGGCCTTGCTATTTCCAAACCCAAAATCCAACTCTTCCAAACTAAGATCCGTTTTCTAGGTCATGAAATTCATCTGGGAACCATTGTTCCTATTAAAAGAGCCATAGAGTTCGGTAATAAGTTCCCAAACCAGATCCTTGATAAGAATCAGCTACAAAGATTTCTTGGCTGTCTAAATTATGTAGCTGACTTCATTCCCCAGTTAAGCAATACCATTAAACCACTCCATGAACGTCTAAAGAAGACCCCTCCCCCTTGGACAGATATCCACACCAATATTGTTAAAAGCCTTAAGGCTCAAATACGGGAACTTCCTTGTCTTTATCTTCCTAATCCCCAAGCCTTTAAAATTGTTGAGACCGATGCCTCAGACATAGGTTATGGCGGCATTCTCAAACAGCAGGTTTCAGGAAAAGAACAGATTATTGCATTTGCATCTAAGCATTGGAATCCTGCACAACAGAATTACTCAACTGTCAAAAAAGAAGTTTTATCAATTGTTTTATGCATTTCAAAATTTCAATCTGATTTACTCAACCAGAAATTCTTGGTTCGTGTAGATTGCAAATCTGCTAAAGAAATTTTACAAAAAGATGTAAAAAATTTGGCTTCTAAACAAATTTTTGCCAGATGGCAAGCTATTTTAAGTGTTTTTGATTTTGACATCGAATATCTCAAAGGCACTAATAATTCTCTCCCTGATTACCTTACACGTGAATACTTACAGGGAAACTAAAACAGGGATTTCAAAAATGTCGTCCTCCTCTCGAGGACGGGGTCGCCCCAGAGGTAAAAGGATCCAAGATCTTGTAGAAGTTCCACTCAACCAACAACCAGGGTCATCTACCCTCCTTGGGTCTTCCACCCAACAAGGGTCATCTACCCTTCAAACCACTGAGTCATCAACTCAGTCTCCAAACAAACAACAAACCCAAACAGGAAAACAAACCAGATCAGATTATGGATTCCCACTCCATACTTTAGAAGTCTTACTAGACCAAGGTCTAACCCATCTTCCAAAAAAGTCATGGGCTGAACAAGCCTCAGATGAAGATGATATGGACTTCACCAATTCCCCCCTATCTCTCATTGTTGATAGGATAAAAAATCAAGTTTATGAACCCACCAAAGTTCTTAAACCACAAACTAGTCTTCCAAAACAAGAGGTACAAATTAGTGCCCCAAAACAAAAAATCCAAACAACCCATCAACCCCAAACATGCAAAGAACCAACAAAATACCACAGAAAGGGTAATTATGCCCCTGTCATTCAGATGGAACCAGAATTTTGGGATGAAAATCCCAATAGAGTTCCCTCCCGAATCTTTCCCAAAGATTTTCAATTTCAGCCTTTATCCCTAAACAAAACTCAGAGGTTCTACGAATTTATTCTCGTAGACACTGACTCCATCTCCATAAAACACCATAAATCCACAACTGATAAGACACTGATAACCCATTCCACATTCCAAATCCTTAAAGTATTAACCCTTTCTCAATTTGGGACCAATCTTAATAAAATACAAAAATTTTCTCAACCTTTTGATCCCGCAGGTTTTAATTATTGGGATTATGTTCAAGCCTGGACCAATGTGTTCTGGTTCCAGAATCAAACTTTCAGCCACTCATGGTTAATTTATTTTAAAAGAAACATTAATTATGTGTTTCCCCATTGATTTATCCAGTGGTGGATTTTCTTTGGACCACCAAACGACATCCTTCCCCAACCTGTAAAAGAAGGATATCAACATTTCAAATCTAGAATCAATTTAGAAGACAATCATATCCCAGTCAGTCTCCACTTTTGCTCTAAGCTATCACTAGCATGGATCTTCCAGTGGAAATATATTTATCTCACTAGCATGGGACTTCCCTCGTTACAACGAGAAGCCTATCACAAATGGTGGGCCAACTTCGACTTTGCTCATGCCACCAAAGAAGGAGTTAATCTTTGGCTCAGCAGGAATCCAACCTTCCTCAAAGTAGCTGATCCAGAGACTTGTAAATTTCTTAATCAAAGGGCGAAAATCACAGCAGCTCTTGCCGCCTCAACCTCAAAGAATTCTCTAGAAGAAAATCTTCAAAACATCCTCAAATTGTTACAAGCAGACCAATCAGAACCTCGAAAACAAAGCTCCCATCATCTGATGAGGAAGAAGAAAATGAAGATGATTGCTTTGCTGTCAACCTGGATGAAGACTAGAATTTTCATTAAATTATTGTAAAATGCTGTTGAAATAGTTCCGATTTAATTATTGTAAAATACTGTTGTAATAGTTCCGGTTTACTTTCCCAAATAATTGTACACAGTGCAGGTCTTGCAACCGACACTGTTCAAACAGTAGGAGAACAAGTCTATTTAAAGAGCATCTCAGCTCTCAATAGACACACAATTTTAGAGAGAGAGACTTTCGGAGAGAGTTTTGGAGAGATTCCAGCCTTTGAGATCTCGTAAGCTCCTCATTTAGTTTCTGTCTTTCAATCTTTCAATTTTATGCTTATGTCTTTCAATCTTTTAATCATATAATATTTTCATATTCATGTTTTAGTTCTTGTTTATTTTCATTTTCTCCCCTTTCTCCCTCACCAGTTCTTCCTTCACGGATTATGCCAGAAGGTTCTGGTCCCCCCTTTAATTCTGTCTATTTTTGATTTTTTCCCTTTCTCCCTCACCGGATCTTCGTTCACGGTTATGCCAGAAGGTTCTGGTTCCTTTTAATTATTTATATAGTTTCCAGATCTTCTTCACGGCTACGCTGGAAGGTTCTGGTCCTCTTTAATTAATTTATTATATCATCCATCTGCATCATCATCGCATATAGAATAGTCCTGCTATTCCTTACTTTCCTTTTCCGTTTTTAATCTTCCTCCCCCTCCTGGTTCCGGACCCATATATATATATATATTCCTTTCTTCCCAAAAAAAAAGGTAAAAAGTGTAAATAAAAGTGTTCCACAATGAAGTCCTAATAATAACCGAAAATGCATGAAAATTGTATAATATGGTATGCGATTGAGTAATCAATGAATGATACATTAAATTATCGAGTTAATGATTAATTTGTTTGTTACATAAAGTATTAAAAATGTTGCCTTAATTTTTTTCACGTATAAAACAGCTTTGTCCCTAAAAAAATGTAAAACCCTCTGCTAGGGTTTCTTCCCCCCTGAGAACAACAGTGATGAATCTTCTGTTCAAGAAGATGATTTGAAAGACATGAGTATCAAAAAGATTAAAACGTCTAATGAGGGAGACTCAGACTCCACCCCTATGGAGGATGCACATGAAGATGCCTCAAAAGAAAGACCGAATGATCAATCTCCTCAGGTCTCTTATAAAGACTCCCTCCTGAAGACCATGGAATTTGGCACGGACTGGGAAATGCATGAAGATGACGAGGATCTAGTGGAGAACAGATGGTATAAGGAGCCTTCCGATATGGAGGATGAGAAGCCATTTGATCCTTGCCCTGAAATAAAGGTGTCAAAAGAAGAATATGAAGAGTGGTGCAAACCTTGGAAGAACTCTTTGATTGTCAATGTGTTGGGTAAGAGAATTAATAACCCTCGAATTTTGGAAAGCAAATTACAATGAAGTTGGGTGAAAGAGGGCGCGATCAAGATCATAGAGCTGCCTAAAGGGTATTTTCTGGTGCAATTTAACGCGGAAGCGGATTACAAGCACGCCCTTTTCGAAGGACCATGGAAGGTGGCTGATCATTATCTGATCGTTCAAAGGTGGAGACCCTTATTTATGCATGGGGAGCATAAGGTTACAAAGGTTGCAGTGTGGGTCAGGATCCCAAATCTTGACATGGAACTCTATAACATTAATTTTCTTCGTCGTGTGGGAAGCAAAATAGGCACCATGCTGAAAGTAGATCATACTACTTCAATACACAGTAGAGCAAAGTATGCTAGAATATGCGACGAAATAGATCTTCAAAAGAGGTTAGTCCCCAAGGTGAAGGCTTTTGGTACGGAGTTGAATTTAGAGTACGAAGGACTGCACTTAATTTGCTATAACTGTGGAAAATATGGCCACAGGATTGAACAATGTTCTGAAAAAGATAATACCCTTCAAGGCCTTGATGGTTTGAACGCAGCCGGGAGTCCGGTGTTATCACCGGGGACGGAAATAAACAAAGGTGACCGGAATACGTTACCGGTGGAGGGAAGTGCTCCGGAAGCGGAAATTCAGCAAACAGAAAAGGAATCCCCGGATTCGGTGGTGATTACAAATAAAGAAGGAAGATCTCATGTAGAAAATTCCAACAATAGTGAAATCGAATCTTCCCATTTTGGGCCATGGATGTTGGTGCAACGACCACCTAAATTTAAGGGAAAAGTCAACCACAAGCAAAATAATAGCACACAGAATGCGAAATACATGGGGTCACGCTATGAAGTTCTATCTGATGACAACAGTGGTGAGAATCAAGCTACAGGTAATAATGATCAAGAGCCTAGGGGTCTTAAAGAAAATCCATCAATGGTGGGGCCAGTTCCATGCAGAAAAATGTAATAAGGGTACGTAACCTTATGGCTAGAAAAAATAGCCAACAAAGAGGGACTAAAACCTACTTCCCAAATATGTCAGTTAAAAAGATTCCTCCCAAAGCTCCCTCTGTAGGTATGGGGTCCTCATCTAAAAGCGGTACCCAAGATACACAACTTACAACCTAGATAAAGGATGATTCCACACGACAAGCTATGAAAGAGAAAGAAAAAGAAATTCTACATGCCATGAAGATTCTTCAAAAGCAAGGCAAAGGCTCTTTGGATAATTTAATCACGCGTGTCCACATTCCTACTCATGAGGAACTCACTGTCCTCCAAAAAAGTAAGGGAACCATCAACACCGTTTATCATTCTACAAAACCCCCCAAAGCCTTGATGGAGATAGACACTAATCCGGAAGACCCCCAAGAAGGACAACAGGTTAACAATCAACCTGAGAATATAGGTTTTGAAAACCACCTCTCAAATCTTCCTCAATGATTATCTGCTCTTGGAATGTGAGAGGGGCTATGGGAAAGGAGTTTAGAAGAGCTTTCCGTAGCATGGTGGATGTAAACAAACCAGACATTGTTATTATCCAAGAGCCTCGCTGTAGCGGAGATAGAGCTCGTTTGATAATCCGCAAGATGGGTTTTCATAATAGCATCGTTAGCGAAGCTATAGGTTTCTCGGGAGGAATATGGATCTTATGGAACAAGAACAACCTTTCTATTAAGGAGATTCACAAAGAAAAGCAAGTTATCCATGTTCAGATTCAAGAGGATAATTATAAAAGCTGGTTTTTGTCGGCGGTGTATGCAAGTCCGCGTGAACAAGAAAGACATGATCTCTGGAATAATCTCTTTGACTTTGAGCAGCAACTCCAGCTTGATAATGATTGGTTAGTAATAGGGGACTTTAATGACATCGCAAACACAAGAGAAAAAAAGGGTGGTGCTCCAGCTGATCCCAACAAATGCATGCGTTTCTCTAATAACATTAGTAGATGCGGCCTTATTGATATGAAACGGCTGGGGGGAAATTTCACTTGGAGAGGCCCTATGCGTATTGGTTTTGACAGGGTATATGAAAGACTAGATAGAAGCTAGTGCAACAACAATTGGAGACTCCGCTTTCCTGAAGCCCATGTCAAAGTGCTTGCTAGAATTCATTCCGATCACCACCCGCTTTGCCTCATCATGAAACCGAATCAAAACAGGATGTTTAATCGCCCTTTTCGTTTTCAAGCGATGTGGCTTTTACATGATGATTTCTCTCGTTTTATTCATGATAATTGGAAAATTGATAATTTCATATCTGATATCTCTTCCCTTATTGATAAATTGCAGGTTTGGAATAAAGAGGTGTTTGGTAATGTCTTCGAACGCAAAAAGAAGATGCTAGCCAGAATTCGGGGCATCCAAATTTCGAGTAACTACTCTCAAAATATTTTCCTGCAGGACCTCGAAGTTACCCTTAGCAAAGAACTAGATGATATCTTACTTCATGAGGAAGTCTTGTGGCACCAAAAGTCTAGAAAAGATTGGATTATTGATGGGGACAGAAATACCAGGTACTATCATTCTAAAACTGTTAGTAGACATAAAAAGAATAAAATTCTCTCGCTTCAAGACAATAGTGGAGAGTGGATATATGATAATGATTCTATTTGTAGTATGGTGCGAACCTTTTTCATACAACTTTACATGGAAGATAATTTTAATAGATCTGTTATTAATTGTGATATTTCTTATCCGTCCATCGACTTAAGTAATGTTGCTCTAGACTCTTTAGTTCATACAGGTGAAATTAAAAAAGCTATTTTTTCTATGGGATCTCTCAAAGCTCCTGGGGAAGATGGGTTGCCAGCTATCTTCTATAAGCATAACTGGGAGATTATTGAACAAAGCTTTTATGACTTTATTAGGCATGCCTGGCTGAATCATGATGCTATCAGATACATCAATTCCATCCTCATTGTCCTGATTCCTAAGGTGGAACATCCCAGCCATGCGACCTAGTTCAGACCTATTTCGTTGTGTAATGTGGTGTATAAATGCATTACCAAGGTTATCTCAAACAGGTTAAAGCCCTTCATGAAAGATTGGATTTCTCCCTACCAGGCGGGCTTTGTTCCAGGAAGGAATATTCAAGATAACATTATTATAGCCCAAGAAATGGTTCACTCGATGAAGCGTATTGTAACATCCTGAAAATTAATATTAAATAATATAATTTTAGTATATAAATATTTATTTAAGGATAGGATTAAGCTTTAGAAATGGTACAAGGTTAGAAGGGTAGTATGAGCTTAGGCTGACCTAGGATACAAGTATAGGGTCTTGGCCCGATTCCGGCCGATCTAGATAAGGTGGTGTGCATATAAACCGAGCTGGATGAGAACCCAACGTGGAACCCGTTGTCCAGTCCAGACTAGCCGAACTCAGCGAACTCGCACTCCTATCCGAGAGGGAAGCTCGGACTATTGCTGTTCTTACAAACCGAGCCGATGTACCCCAACCAACGTACCCGAGCCGACATGTCATAGCTCCTCCGTGCCAGCTCATGTTGAGCTGTAGCCCTTTGGGAACCGTACCATCCGTACTCTGTCCTTGTCATTCACTTTATGTCACTATCATTACTTTATGTCCCTTTCAATGTACTATTCATGGCTTCCTCAAGAAGCCAATGAATCTTAGCCACACAAATGTTTTCCCTAAAAGAATAAAAGAAAGCCTAAACACCACATAACACATTTTGCATTTCTCATTATCTTCCTCCTACGAATTTCTCTTCCTTTATCCCAACGTATATCTCTCTTTCTCTTTGGGAAAAACCCAGCAAACTAAAACCCCAACACTTTCTTTCTCCCTCCCTTCTCACGAACCACCCTCTCTTCCACCAACCGGAAAACCCTCATCCTCTCTGTTCTCTTCTGTTCCGGCGCCCCTGGACCGCCGTGAAGTTCATGTGTAGCGTGGTGTGGTGGTAGCAGCAAGGAGGAAAAGGATTCAAGAGGCTTGGAGCTTACAAGGCCAAGCATCAAGAAAACCATTCTCAAACTCCCAACTCTTATCTCTCACGGTTTGAGGTAAGGAGTGAGTGTTACCTCTACTTGAGTTTGGGTTTCTAGGGTGTTCATAAAGGGTACTAAGAGTGGGTGTTAGAATAGGGAAATGGATCTAGGATAATATGAGAAAGGAAAGGTAAAAAGGGTAAAGGGAACTAATAAATGAACTAGAAACATGAGTTTGAAGTAGGGAGGAATATTGTTTTATGCTATATGTTGGTGTTTACATGATGGATTGGTTAAATTCTTTTATTCTTATTGTTGTTGTTGTATAAGTGTTTGTGAACCTTGTGTATAAATGTTTATGAACTTTGATATTTGTTATTTGTATCTGTGGCCGAGCTGGACCGAGCCGAGTGAGGTTGAGAATGGGTAGGAGGAAATGGTAAATATGGATAGTAGGAGAGATAGAGTAATAAGTCTGATAATGAGAAAAGATAATGGTATAAGGAAATGGTTAAAGGGTTGAGCCGAGAGAGGCCGAGCTAAATAATGGTTAAAAGGATAAGAGGAATAAAAGAGAAATGGCTGTGTGATCGGGTCATAGCAGACGCGTACCGGGTGCGTGCATTGATCGCGTCAGACACATACTGGGTATGTGCAGCTGTAAGACGGATACTGGGTACTCGCAGTTATGATTCGCACAGGGTTCCGAGAACGGAATCGGTGGGAAGTGGTCCTGGTCATAGCAGACGCGTACTGGGTGCGTGCATTGATCGCGTAAGTCGCCGAGATGCGCCGCTGTAAGACGAGTACTGGGTGCTCGCAGTTATGGACTCTCCTTAATCCCATAGAATGATCGGCGGTAGTGCTCCTGGTCATAGAAGACGCGTACTGGGTGCGTGCATTGATCGCGTAAGACGCATACCGGGTATGTGCAGCTGTAAGACGGGTACTGGGTACTCGCAGTTATGGATGACACTCCGATATCCGACTTTAAATGGTGTAAGACATGCACTGGGTGTATGCATCCGAGAAGAGTAAAAGATTGTAAACTATGCGAAAAATGACATAATGTGTAATGAATCCGAGGTAAGAGTATAGTGGTTGGGAATGTGAACGGAGGTATAACTAATAGATAAAGGACGAACTGGATTAGAGTGTGAGCTGAGCTAAATCAGGTTGCGTGTATGTGAACCGAGTTTATTGTGATGGAAGGATGTGAGCCGAGCCAGGTAATGATAATATATGCATGTGATAATTGGGTTTGATTACTTGTTATTTACGTGCTATTTGACTACTTGTGTTTGGCTTGGTAGTTCGGTATGTCATTTTAGAAACTGCTTATCTAAGTTCTGTGTAATGCTCACCTCCTTACCATTTTTCAGGTGCTGAGCCCGAGCAGACGCAGTCCCAGGCCGAGCAGGATCACTCTCCCTCACAGGGAGAGTAAGTTGTTTTAGAGTCAGATAGGTGGATGGGTCTCGGCCATTTGGGCCGAGCTAAAATGTTGTTTTGTATTGGGTCTCGGCCAGTTGGGGCCGAGCTAAAACACTGATTTGTATTTTGAATGACCGAACTGGATGTACTTAATTTATGCTTTTGATTTTGATGTATTAAGGTCTTCCGCTTATAACTCTGATGTTTTTGAATTAATGAAAAAGAAATTTTTAAATCCTAATCTTCGGGTAATTAAGGGTAATTATTATATAGGGTGTTACACGTATGAAAGGAAGAAAGAGCTTCATGTCAATCAAATTCGATCTAGAGAAAGCGTATGACAGGATTTCTTGGAACTTCATAAGAGATTGCCTGCATGAGCTTCAAATTCCTGAAAATCTTATCAACCTGATATATGCTTGCATCTCTTCCGCTTCCTACAAGCTCTTATGGAATGGGGATAAAACAAATGCCTTCCTCCCTACCCGTGGAATAAGACAAGGCGACCCTCTATCGCCTTTTATTTTCATGATTTGCATGGATCGTCTCTCCCATTTAATTGAGGAAGCGGTTAACAGGGGTAAATGGAAGCCAATTAGAGCTGGAAGGCATGGACTAGCCATATCGCACTTGATGTTTGCGGATGATCTTCTAGTTTTTGCTGAAGCTTCTATGGAACAACTTGAAAACATCATGTATTGCATAGAGACTTTCAGATCAGCCTCAGGTCACAGGGTTAATGATGCCAAAACAAGTATCTTTTTCTCTTCTAATAATCCACAACATATTAAGGATGATATTATCCAGGCTAGTGGTTTCAAATACACCAAAAGCTTGGGTAGATATCTTGGCTCAGTTGACCAGGGAACTTCTAGAAGAAAAGATAATTACAAACCCCTCATTGAAAAGATGGCCAATAAATTGACAGGATGGAAGGCGAACACTCTTTCAATAGCTGGTAGAGCTACTCTCGCCAAATCAGTGATAGGTTCAATGGCCAACCACCTTATGCAACACTCAGTGATCCCAAGGAGCATATGTAATGAGATTGAAAAGGTGCAGAGAAGCTTCATTTGGGGAAGCACTGGAGAGCATAGGAAAGCTCATTTAATAAGCTGGAAGCAAATTTGCCAACCTAAGGAGCAAGGAGGTTTGGGTTTTAGGAGTCTATCGACCTTCAATGACGCTTTCATCATGAAACTTGTGTGGGGAATGATAACAGATCCTAACGCCCTTTGGATTCGGGTTCTAAAAGGAAAATATGCTCGTGGGGTTAACCTTCAACAGCAGGCTACTTATAGAAATAATGACTCTTCACTCTGGAAGAAAATGGCGTCTCTTTGGCATGTGGTGCTTGATAATATCGAGTTTAGAATTGGAGACGGAAGAGGGACCTGGTTTTGGAGAGACAAGTGGCTAGGGGACAATACTATCATTGCTGACTATGCTACTGTTAATCTTCCAAATGATACTGATATGACTTTGGTTCGGGATATGTTAGATAATGAGGGCAACTGGAACATTCCCTTGCTTAGTCAAGTGGTGGAACCTGATATTCTTCGAAGAATCAAAATTATGCCTCCTCCCAATGATGATCTTGGTGATGATATTATGACATGGGGAGCGTCTGATCAAGGATTTTTTTCTGTTAAGAGTGCTTTTGAGCTTTTGAATAGCAACATCTTGAGAATTGAAAGAATCCCATGGAATATAATGTGGAAGATGAAATGTCCAGAGAGATGGAAATTCCATGCTTGGAAACTGGGACATGATCGGCTGTTAACAAATGAGCGTAAACACAAATGGGGTCTGGGAGAACCGAATTGCAAAACCTGTAATGCGGACTCGGAAACCTCGTTGCATGTTATGCGTGACTGTAGAGTTGCGACAAATCTGTGGACTTCTCTCATTAAGCTCGAAGAGAAGCAGACCTTCTTCTCTAGTGACCTGCACACATGGTATCGCGACAACATCACAAGAGGATGGGGAAACTACAATAAAGATTGTTGGGGAAGTATCTTTTTATGCAGTATTTTTTTCCTCTGGCGCTGGCGTAATTGTAATATTCATGATCTTAATTACAGATATCCTGAGAATATAACTGCTTTCATTTTTTCGCAGGTGAAAGAGGTTAAGGCTGCTCATAAACCAGGATATCAACCAGTCATGCAGCAAAAAGGTCTGATTTTTATTCAGTGGAAGGCACCTCCAGAAGGTTGGGTTAAATTTAACAGCGATAGAGCATCTAGAGGAAATCCTGGGCAAGCTGGATGTGGTGGACTTCTCCGAGATGCTGAAGGTCGCTGGCTTGGAGGCTTCTCAAAATGAATTGGTGTTACAACGGCTTATAAAGCTGAACTGTGGGGTATTCTTTCTAGCCTACAGTTTGCGTGGGACCGTGGGATTAAGAAATTGATAGTTGAATGTGACTCACTTACAATTATCAACTTCTTAAATCAACAAGATAGTCCAAATGTCAGTACAACTAATGGGATTATCAACCATATCAAGCTTATGAAGAACAAGGAGTGGGAAGTTAAATTTTGCCATACGCTCCGAGAAGGAAACAAATGTGCCGATTATTTAGCCAACAAGAGTTTTGTGCTGCATGATGATATAACTGTGTTTGAACAACCTGATAACAATTTGAAGACTCTGCTCTATGATGATTATAGGAGAAATGCGTGTCCTAGAGACACTTTTGTAATTTAGTTTTGCTTTGGGCCTTCGCCCCTTTGGTTGACAAAAAATAAAATAAAATGTTGCCTTATTTTTTTGACTTTTCAAAATGTTATTATTATTTTTTGGATAGAGAGAGTAGCAAACATGCTTAATTAAAACACTTATTTAACGGGGGTATAGTTTAAAAAAAAATTAAATGTTATAGAAATTAAAATATAAAGTGAGCCACGTACAGAAACAATTAATTTTTTTAAAATGTGACCTACATATAAGAATAAAAAATTTTATTGGTGTATGAGATTCGGTTAAGTATATTATTAAAAACTAACTACTTTTATTAATATATTATAAAAAAAAATAAGAAAACTAACTACTTTTATTAATATATGTGATTCGTTTAAGTATGCTTCATAATAAAGATCGGAGGGAGTATAAGCATTTTGAGTAGCTTTGCACAAGTGAATTAAAAAAGTTAGTTAATATTGTTATTAGTGAAACTGGAATTGATAATATTGTGTATACATTTTCCAAATTTCAAACTTATAATTATCAGAGACTCTAAAAAGCTAAGTGTTGAATAAATAATGGTATTTGTAAAAAAAAAAATGACGTGATTAAAAATTGAAGGATTTTCTTAACCTCTACCCTTAGGATGGAGGATAAGAAACTATAAACGACATGTTTTCATTGAAAAATAAAGATTTGATAACTTAAAGTTAGAAAACTTATTTTATTCTCTTATTTATAGTCCTAAAGGCTAAGGTTAAACAAATCCAAAATTGAAATAAATGCTTGTAAAAAAGACATAAATAAGCACATACTCAATCTGTTTCATTATGTTTGCCCTTTTAGGCCTGAATACACAGATTAAGAAAATATTAATTATTGTAAGTATTATGTATTGTTTGTCCAAAATGCCCATATTTAATCCTTATTGAAAATTTTAGCAGTATTTAATTTTTATTAGTAAGTTTGTCTATTAATTAATGTATAGTGGTTTAGAGATGGAAGAGATGATAAAAGTAGAATTAACGAGTAGTAAGAGAAATGATTGAATGAAAGGTTAAAATTGAAAAAAAAAACATGTTTATGTATTGAAAAGGCTTAATTATGTCCCAGGTCCCTGAAGTTTGGGGTACTTTTAAAAAACTAAAAAACTTAATATTTTTATATTTTTAGTTAAATAAAAAATTAAAAAAAAAAGAATTGAAGAGAGAGGTCGTATTCGCCAGTGTGACATCATGCGGCACTAGATTACCAACTTCCAGCGTCGGACTAGGATTCTGATGTTACATGTCATCGAAATTAATCAGAATTGGTAGTAGGGGTATATGACAAATCCAGAAGTAACTTCGGGGAGTCAGACATTGAAAAAAAAAGGTATAAGGGTATCTAGCAAAAGTACCCCAAACTTCAAGAACTTATAACATAATTAAGCCTTAAAAAATACTAAAGTGCCAAACATAATGAATGGGAGGGAGTATCTAATAGTTATATTTATTATTACGAATTAAGTGAGTACCCATTATGTTGGTTCGTTGATCGCTTTGGTATTGAGTCATAGAGTTAATAGTCACATAGGTCATTGAAAGATACTTGGAGAATCAGTTAGGTTTTTGAAAGATTTATGAAATCTCTTAGACCCCCAAAGATCATTTTGGAATCAATTAGGTCCTTGAAAGATTTGTGGAATCTGTTAAACCTCTCAAAGAACAATTTGGCATCACGTTAGTCCCCACACGAGGGACCTAACGAAAGACACGTTAAATGTTTTGTTGGCCCAAATATGACACCTTCTTAACAGTCCAACATGACATTGGGGCCAACAAATTATTTAACGTGTGATGTAGGATTCTGTTAGGTCCCTCTCGACGAAATTGGATGAGGGGGACTAATGTGACGCCAAATTGATCTTTGAGGAGTTTAAGAAATTCCACAAATCTTTCAGGGACCTAACTGATTTCACGAGTATCTTTCGGATCCATGTGACTATTAACTCAATTACGTCTAAAGTTCAATGCTTACATAAACACATTTAATAAAGATGCTTTATAAACATCCTGCCAAAAAAATTAGTCTCTCATACGCTGGTAAAAAAAAAAAAAAGTAACAGAGGGAGTAATTGATTATACTCATGAGGCACACATGTGATCTGAATCTCAGCTTTCCAATTGAGAAAAAACTGCAGAATGAGGTTATAAAAGCTTGAACATGCAGCTAGCAGTAGAGTGAAGACTAAGCTTTTCTTCTAACAGTGTGGTGGCAATGACTGCTCATGTATAAGGCACATGAGTTTTCTTCTTTTGGTCTGAATATTGCATCTGGCATCATAAATATTAGGGAAGTACATCCATTCCATGCGAGGACCAACCTACTCACTCACAACACAACGCTCATGTCCCATGCCACCTTATAATAAAATGTTGCATCTCTATATGCAACTCAACGCCACACTGCATGCACTTTTCCTTTTATAAGGAAAGTTTTTTAAAGCAAATTTATGCTTCAGTGTTGTCTGCAGGTAAATACTTTTCAAAATGATGCTTAGCAGCATTTAATATGAAATACAAATGCTAACAAATGCCCTTAGTGCACTTGTTAAGAAGGCAAAAAGAGTAAAAACTTGTGGAAAAATGTGATTTTTTGTATTCTCGAGACATGAAAGAATGTGGATCTATGATTGTTTTTCCAATACTAGAAATCTAAGGGCACTTGTTAACAAGACCCAATATGAAATACCAGAAGCTATCGACTTTTTAAATTTTTTTTTTGGTTTAAATTTGGCACAATCTAGTGAAAAACTAATCTATTAACCAATGTTTTGAAAACCGGACCGATTATTGAACCGGTCAAGATACTGGTTCAAGGTTTAATGGTTGGATCATAATTGAACCGTGGTTCAACCGGTCTTAATGTACGCGTGTATATATAATCATATAATTTAGTACTTTTACCTTATTGTGCCTTTTTGCTTATTGATGTTGCCTACTTGTGCGTCACTCACTGTTCTTTCTTCTTTCACTTCACTTCTTTGCCTTTTTTGCTTTTTGATTTTTCTCGGTTCCACAATCTAAAGTTTTAATACTCTTTCTTGTTGAGATGAGAGCAAACGCGTAATCAATTATTGAGACTCATATTGGTGTCATTTGAGTTTCCAGCATATAGGATTCCAAATTCAAACCGGGCCAAACTGGTTTTCCATCATTTTTTGGCGGTCTAATACCGGTTCAATCCCGGTTTTTTTTTTTGCATAGCAGTTTTTGGCTTATTCCGGATACCGGCACCTCCACCGGTTCCGGTCGTCCGGTTTTCAAAACCATGCTATTAACATACGATCAATGGTTTCAGATAAATCATCACCATCTATTATTTATGTTTTGCATTTTCTTAACTAAAAAAATAACTACCAACAATTAAGATGGGTTATGGATCACATGATTCAGAAGTACCTAATAATTTCTTAGATCAGACACGATAATTTAAAGTCTAAATACAGAAGAGTTAGTAATATGTTAGTACTTAGTAATATATTAAATAATTTTTTTTACATCTTTGCCTGCTTAATTACTTAAAAAATACTGCAATGAACTTTTAAGTTTTTCCCCTAATTAACATAACAGGCAATAAGAAATATCATAGAAAGCATTACTCGGTGCTTAAGAAAACACGTTATGCATAGTACATGGGAAAGGACAACGCACGTGACAACCTAACCCAATGGTACGCAATCACGTTCACATGTCCATACAATTTGGTGTCACATAATAAAGCCGAAATAATCCAAACTATCTACTTATAACAATATATATATATATATATATATATATATATATATATATATATATATATATATAAACCACTTTTCTTCAATTTTGCTTCGTACGGAAGCAATATTAATAGGGCCTTCAATCAACAAGGTGAGAATGTATTTAATAGTTTGGAGAGGGTTTGTCGGTTGAGAGGAATGGGTCAGTGTGATAATAGATTTTCTCCTAAATTTGGTCCCCTCCGATTTCAGCCCATTATTTGGTTGATGGATGTATGAAAACGAGTGTTTTATATATTGTTCCTTTCAATATATCCTCATGAATCGTGAATGGATAAAATAAATGTCATTTTTCTAACATCTTCCATCAATATCCAGTTATTGTTGTGGCGCGATCTAAAAATTGAATAAACAAATTTTATTCATTTGATGCTAAAATTCCCTTTTACACGTTTCGGTTTTGTTACTGAAATTATTTCTGGTTTGTTTCGCACCCCATTATTCAAATGGAAGTAACAGTTGGAGATAATTTTGTATTGGGTTCAGCGACTCATCAAACATGGTCTATGACGCATTTAACGAAGAGATTTATTTTTTTGTCCTCTATGTTTTTTTTTTCTAAACCCCATTTTTTTTTTCAATAATGCCTTTATTTCAAGTGTATTCTTTAACATTTGAAGAGTTGGTGAAAAACAAAAACTAGGATGAGAGGACAAATAAAATTAATTGTCCATATATTAATAATAAAGAAAGGTCCAAACGACATCTATAAAAGTTTGAACTTGTCTAATTAAAAAAGCTTTTTTCAATTAAGTTATCTATTTTTTAACTATAATAATAGTATACATTAAAAATATTAATTGGAGAGGAGAGGTCGTCTGAGCGTATACACACTACTACAAAATTGCAAAAAAGTTCCCGGATATCAATCCCGGTTTCATTCCGGAACTGAGATTAATAGACAAATGATAGTTAAAAAATACCATGAATTTATTGATCTTATAAAAAAGACGGAACTGGGAATCAATATTATAACATAAATAATTTTTTTATTTTTAAAAATTAAAAATCACACCAAACTTATTTATCCCATTGTTGTACTTCAACCGGGATGAATAATAAAAAACCGGAACCGGGATCAATATTATAAAATAAATAATTTTTCGTTTCATCTCCCTCACACTCACGATCGAAACCCTAGCCACCCCCTCACTCTCTCTTTCACTTTCCTCTCATCTCTCTTCTGCTATCTATCCTCTAAACATGGCAGCTGCCGCCGTTCTCCGCTTTCTCCGCCGCCACGATGTGGCTTATGCTTCCTTCTCCGCCTTTCGCTCGGTAACTTCCCTTTCTCATTTCTCTCTGTTTTCGATTTTCGTTTGTTACTTGTGGCATTAACTACGAAACACTGCGTTTCGATTGTAGACGGAGATGGTCGAATCAGTGGAAACGAAGCGACTAACTTCTTCGCTCTCTCAAACTTGCCTCACTCTCAAATCAAGCACCTTTGGTCTTTCGCCGACACCAAATGACAAGGGTTTTTGGGTTTCAATGAGTTTGTAACCACTATGCAGGTTTTCTTCTACTACATTTTTTAAAATATTGCATCATCACTTGCTTCATATTCATATCTGATTTCGATTCGATGCCGTAAACTTGCTATTTAATTCAATTTCTATTGTTGTTGTTGTTACGAACAGCTTGTTTCGCTGGCACAAAAAGGATATGAGCTCAGTCCAGATATTCTCAAAAATCAAGGTGAATTTCATTTCATTGAATCGATTTTCTGTTCTTAAGAAGATTTTAAGAATGTTCATGTGATTTGGGATCTCGAGCCATTGTTATGTGTTATGAGGCTTAGTTAAATGATACTGCACGTATAGAATTATATATTAGAAGGTTTGATTTAATTAGAGTGAGCCAATTGTCTTAAATGGATTAAGTGAATTTTACCTCAACTTTGAGTGATCTGTATAGTTAGATGAAGATCAGACGACTTAAATTTCGATTTGTGTTTTGATTATGATTTGTTGAGATTAGAATCTAAGCCGTCTGATCTTCATCCAACTTTGCAGATCAACCCAAGTTATGGTAATTTTTCTACCTCAAAGTCACTGAATTCTTTTCAATTGTGTATTGCTGTGTCATTTGTTTCAATTAATTTTCCTTACTCCATTTCTATTCAATGCAGATGACAAGGAAAATGCATGTTAAATCTCCTGTGATCGAAGGACTTGATGCCTTATTAGAAGTAAGCACTGCTTTCTCATTTACTTGAATCATATTATTTCTACTTACTATTGTCCTTATTATCTTCTTTTATTTTACCTTCCTTTTCCAGAAAACAAAGAGCTTAACAATTAGTGCTCCAAGGCAACCTGAAGTAAATGGTTAGATATATGTTTTGTTTTTAGTTACTTATGTTATTGTGTTGTTCACTTAATGTTTGGTTGAAGTATTTTACTGATAATATGTAGGGACTGCTCAACCTCAACCATTACTAACTAAACAATGGTTCAATTGTTTTCGTTTGTTAATAAGACATGTCGGGCATAAAAGCTCTTTGGCCTTGAAACATGCACAAGGCACTACCCTATGTCTCGAATTCAACTTTATATAGAAAAATTGAGGCATAAGGACTAAACTTCTAATTACTTGGTCATAAAGAAAGGCTCTAATATCTGGTTAAAGAACAACTCTCAGAATTTTAAGTTGTCAAGGGATGCCTCATGAATGATTTTGGAAACTTGAATTTATGTTTCTTCATACACTTAACTGGTTTTCAACTATTAGATATGATAAAGTACCGCAGAAAAATATAAATGTTTCTCATCTGGAAATATGGGAGTATGTTTGTAGTAGCAACCCTTAAACTCAACTTTTCTTTTGTATTTGTGTTGACATGTTTTCAATTGTTTGTACTTTGTATTCTTTGTATAAGCAATTGTTGTATTTGTGTTGACATTTTTCAATTGTTTGTATTCTTTATATATTGCTTATTCTTCTAGCATTTGAAGCTATTTCTTACGGTCGTGGTTGATGTTACAGCATTGGCGCAACACATATGATGCTTGCTTTTTCTGAATTATTCAAAGCTTGCAATGAGATGAACAAGAGAAAGTAAATTCCCTTTCTATGTTATCCAGTATTTGATCTTTTTTTCTGTATGATTCATTTCTGCTATCATAGTATGTATTGTGACTTTTTTTATTGAAGAAAACTGCATTAGACAATGTATGCAATAAATAAAAGAAAATCATCACACACACAGATATGGCTAAGGTAGGTGTTTCGGTTTTGTGGTCTCCAATATATAAACTATAATGTATAAAGTATAAGAGTGGTTTGTGGATACTTATTCCGAGTTACACGAGTCTTCAACTCTTTCTCTTTCTAATGTATTTTTTAGAAAGAGTCTTCAACTCTTTCTAAAGTATAGACAAATTTTTTTTTTGAATAGCAAACAAAAAAATCCATTAAAAAGGAGGCAACCAAGCATCAAAGCACACAACAATGACCCCACCTTCTATGAAGGATTTGCCATATGGTACCCAATCATGTGCTCAAAGAAGCCCCAAAGCCGAAATACAATAAGTTTCCCCACCTAAAGTATAGACAATTGATACGTGCCTTTGTCCAACAACTAAATGGAGAATTTGGATTGACTGTGAAGTCAATTTGGATTAATACTGGTTAAATAATTTATAACATTCTCGATTTTTATTCCGTTTCTAATGTATTTTTTATTTTTTTATTCTAAAGGCTTAAGTTTCAACCTTATAGATCAAATTCTCGATTTTTTATTTTTGGATAACAGGTATGAATTTTCTGTTGATAATTTGGCTGCCTTCTATTTTAACAACATCACTATGGGAGAGGCTCCACATTTACCATCTTCTATCAATCTTACTCATCATATTACAGAGTGCCCCAATTTGTTTTCAAAAGTATGATTTCTTTTTCCTCTTCATTTTATCCAAAAAAAATGCCTCCTAGCTCCCAAATCAAACTGCTGTTTTAGTTTAAGAATCACTCATTTGATTCTTTATTTTTTCCTCCTGTAACCATTTGTTTGAGGGTTATTTGACTTGGGTATCTCTTTTGACCTTTTGTTTGATGGTTATTTGACTTGGGTGTCTCTTTTGCATACTAAGATTTTGAAGACCCTATTTGAGATCATATTGTTTGAAGACTATGGCAACCAGTGGAGTCTAAGCAGGCCAATCTCTTTTGCTGAATGAAGTCAAGGATGAATGGACAACATATATTCTTGATGAGTTACCTTAGCTTAGTTTTGAATTTAGGGTAGCATATATATTTTTATTTTTGAATGTGACTATGTAGCATCTATATGATCAAGGTTGTTTAGCCTTTTGTATGTATGAAGCCATTTGTTTTGGTATGGGAGTTATTTATCTTAAATGTGTATTGACATTCACATTTCTAATGTATATAATTATGGCATTTATTTGTTGCAAAAAAAATGTTGATAATTTATTTAAATATATGGATATAGCAAATATTATAAATTAAAATATATATATATATATATATACTAAAGATCCCGATTCATTTTAAAAAACTCAACAGTGATAATATATACTTGTTGACACCCAATTTTGTCCGGGGTCAAAAATATTATTTTATAAAAATTTTGGGTTAATTAAATTTTTATTCTCAAATTTGTATAATTAAATAAATAGTGAGAAAAAAATAAAAAGCTTGTTTGAATGTATTATTCTTGTGTATTGAGTTATTTTTGGGGTTATTTAAAAAATAAGAATAAAAAAATAAGAAAAGATTTTGAAAAAAAAAGTTTTTTTGTAAAAAATAAAAAAAAAACGAATTTTAAAAAAGGTAAGATAAAATGTGTTTTTGGTAAAAGATTTGATAAGTTTTTTGTGAGGATAAAGATAATTTTTTTTTATTAAAAGGATTTGTTTTATTTATAAAAGGATTATCATCATATTTGTTTTGATTTTAAAAGATTGAGAATTGATCTTTAACAAATTTAAAAGATTTGATTAAGGAATAAACCAGGGAATATTTCACTGGGCTTTCAAAGCCTATTAGAGAAACCCTATTTTTCTTAACCTAATTTTTTTTCCTATAAATAGAGCTCTTCTCCTTACAATTTCGGAAGAGAATTTGATACACAATTTTGAAAACAAGGATTTTTTTATAAGCAATTTACTCTAAAAAAAATATTGTGCTTCGATTTCCATGCCTACTACTCTTCTACTTCAGTCTTTAGTCTCATTTTCTCGGTTTTTGTGCTGAATAATAAAACACTTCCTCTGCCAATCTAAGTTCCTGGCCTTCAACACAGTAATACTCCCTTCGTCCATTCCAGGTACCTCTTTTCATCTCTTTTGCTTTCAGTTTTGTTTTTTTTTTGTTTTAAAAATATTAAAAAATAAAAATGTAGTCTTTTATATTTCAATTGTTGAGATTTTAATTATTATTTTATGAATCCTTTTTGATTGTTGAATAAAAAAATGTTCATGAATTAAAGCCGATGACGGAAAATTTGGAAGATGTCCGGAGTGACGGTTACACCAAAGTCTATCCATTAGTCTTGAGGCATTTCTTTTCAATCGGATTTGGCCATGAGTGTTGGCTGTGTTTGGTTCTAAAAAAAATTAAAAGTTTGGAATTTTAAGGTAAAAGTAATACTTTAAAGTCGCCGATGACGGAAAATTTGGAAGATGTCCGGAGTGACGGTTACACAAAAGTCTATCCATTATCTTGAGGCATATTTTTTATATTAGAGTTGGCCATGAGTGTTGGCTAAATCTAAATGGCAAAAATCAAAAGTAAATATTTCGTTAAATTTCTTTTTAGTGTTAAAATCAATGTGAATAAATTCATTGATCCTTAACCGTTATAACAATGGCGAATATAAACAATTAAAAATAATTATTTCAAAGATAATAATTTTGCTCACAAGTTTAGAATTTTATTTACTTTTTACCGCAACACAATCTCATACCGAAAAGGAAATTTTGTAAACAAATCATTTTGAAATAATTTTAGAACTAATTTTTATTGCTATAAATCTTTATTAAAATAGAAGTTTTAAATTCACTATTGTTATATCCAAATGTTATAGGATTTGATTTTATTCCGCAGAAAAATTGCTATTTAGGCAACCCATTTCTCAATCATAGTCATTTATCATCTTTGATAATATGCTGATAAAAGTGGGATATATAAAATAAAAATAATGAACAATTGTTTTTTTATTAATAATTGAAAACCAAACCAAATTAATCAAGCAAATAATATAGACCAAATAGGTAACCGTTCTTAGAACGGACGTGGTAGGGTGCTAATACCTTCCCTACTCGTAATCAACCCCTAATCCAATCTCTGATACGAAGACCATTTTTTTAGATGTCCAATTGCACCATTCCATTTTTATGGATAAATCAATTGGTGGCGACTCCAAATCTCTTTAATTAATTTAAATATTAAATTAATTATATAATTATCTTTTTTCATTTTTTTTTCGCGGCGCCCTTCGGGACGGTTGCGACAGCTGGCGACTCCGCTGGGGAAATTTGAGGGTTAAGCCATAATTTTTTGGTCTCTATGTATTGTTTGATTTAAATTTCTTTTTTGTTTGGTTTCTTATTTTTATTTCTACATACTTGTGCCTTATTGATTATTTATTGTTTTCATGCATAAGCCCTATACCCGGGCCCAACACCATTTAGGTTTAGATAGAGGGTTAAGTAGTGTTGCCTTGAGAGACCTTCGGTCTCCGTATAGGCTCATGAAAACCCCTCGCTCAAACTGAATCCTTTCCGCTTGAAGCCTATGATGGGCAAGGATAGGAGACCCCTTTGTCAATCAAATTGATCATGATAAGGGGCAGTTTGGGGACCTGTTGATAGGAGTCATAGAACCTACCCTTTGCATCTTTTTGACTTTAGAAATTATTTGGTGTCTTTGGAATTTCCTTTTAAAAGCTATGCGTTAATTAACTAGTTTGCATTAAAAATAAATCCCCTTTTTCTTTTATTTCGTATTTGCTTACGCATATCCATTTGCATTCACGATCCAAAATTGTAATATTATTGCTAAATCTCAGATTATTACTCCAATTCTTCGAAAGCATGGATAAATTCGGCATGTCCTCCCAGTCCGTTGTGGTTGAAGATAGGTCAAAAGTCATAGAAGAGTCAGAAGCTATACAGCGAGAAGAAGGAGATTGTCTGTCTAAGGGAGTCGTTATACCCTTGCCAGCAATAGGGAAAATTGACTTTGAACCAAACGATTTGAGAGCTCTGAAACAAGTTTGGCAACAAATGAGGAGGTCCGAAGACTTTGCTAAGAAATATGGGCTCATAGCGTTCCTCATTCAAGTCCGACCCAACATTCCGATGTTGAAGGCTATGCTACACTTCTGGGATCCTTCGCTCCAATGCTTTACCTTCCAGCACATTGACATGGTTCCTACGATTGAAGAGTATTACAAAATAATAAATGTGGATATACCTTCCAAAGAAAAGGTCTATTTCCCTTACGAAAGGAAAACTACTGCAAGGATACTCTCAAGATTGTTGGGCATTCATGTCGGTGAAATTCAAGATCAGATGATAGATAAAAAGGATAACCTGAATGCTCACTATCTCTTACAGTTTGTCCAAAACAACATAGATACAGATCATGGCCTGATTGCGTTTGCTCTTGCCATTTATGGATTAGTAATTTTTCCAAAAGTAAAGGGGCAAATCGATGGTCAGGTAGTCAAACTATTTGAGCAAATAGAGCATAAGGTGAATCCAGCAATACCCATCTTGGCGGAAACTATCTGATCATTGAATCATTGTAGGTTTAATAAGAGGGGACGATTCCGAGGTTGTACTCAGCTCTTGACCATCTGGATGATCAGTCACCTTCCCGTCCAAACATGCTTCGATTTCCCTAAGATCGAATGGAATCTGTATAGACCGGGGTTTCATAACCCAGCAAGAGAATATGGTAATGCGGCATGGCCTCTTGAAATGCCGACAAAGAATCAATGGATCATGTTTTTCCTAGGTTTGCAGGAAGTAATTTGGATGGCTCCCTGGATGTCTCATACCTATGCAGTGTATAGGTGTGGAGATAAACCTTGGGTTCCTCTCATAGGCCCATGGGGAGTTACTGGCTATGCTCCTGCCCTAGTTGGAAGACAGTTGGGGTCAAAGCAATTTATCCCCATGACCCATGGTCTAGCTGATTTCGAATTCTCGTACAGTGACGAGAATGTATCTAAGAAAGTCAAAGAAGCCACCGAAGCCTGGAAGGACGGTCGATATGTGAAGCAAGGATCTTCTACAGGAACTACTCCCGGATATCCTCTATGGCAGGCTAACCGCGGAAAAGGCTTTGTAGCCCCTAAAGTTGAAGGTCCTCATCTTCCTATCCATAATTTCAATGAACCATTTGATTATGTTGCCGAGGCTGAAGGAAAATACGAAATAATGTACCAACAGCTGAAGGAAAAATAGCTTGAAACTAAGGAGTTATGGAATAACAAATTGCGAAGGATTGAAGAGGAGATGCAAGTTGAAAAAGGAAGGTCTGCTTGGATGGAACAACAAACTCGAAGATGTAAAAACGAATACTCAAACCTTGATGTTTCACTTTCTGAGAAAAACAAAATGATTGCTTTCCGCAACCAAAAAAAATGGAGCCATGCGTTCAGAATTAAAATATTTAAAGTCAAAACTAGAGGAAAGCAGCAAAACTATTTTTCTGCTACAAGAAGAAAAAGTGTCCCTGGATGCGGATAGAGTCTATTGGAGTGATAAAAGTCAACACTTTGAAGGGCAGCACAAAGATCTTCTCCAAAAAACCTGCCAACTTCTTAATGATATCCAAGGACTTGCAAGGAAAGCGCAAAAAAGGGCAAGAGAGGCTGAAGAAGCTGAGGAGGAAACACCACCTGGGAAGGCCCGAGAATTCTTAGTCACCATCAAGAAAGAATTGGAATATTTTGGGAATTTCTATTGAAGTAGAAATAAAGAGGATTTTCTTTTTTTTAGAATAAGCGATTGCAGTAATAATGGTAGGACTAGATGAGTTTTTCTATGTTTTTTTTTGTTGGAATTTGATTTTGTAATAATGGAGATTTGGCAATAAAATTTACAATTTTGGATCACAATCATTCGTTCATTCATTTCTTCATCTTTCATAAATTTTTATTAAGTATTCAAAAAATATGGAAATTAGGAAAACTGCCTCCAAAGCACCCTTATCGGACTCGATTGCAAGTCAAGATTATGGAAGAACGTGAGGCGAATCAAAAGAACGATACAGAGTTAGCATAACTCAAAAATCAAATGAATAAGATGATGGAAATGATACTCACGTTACAAAAAAATGAATCAAATGGGAATGGGAATCCTAAAACGATGATGTTGAACAGCTTGTTTCTCCTCAATATCCTCCGGGTTTCACCCCAAACGTTCGTAATAATCAACACAGTGCATCTGGGCAACACGTATACTCTATGGTCAATTGGCCACCCTACGGACTTCCTCCAGGATATGTCCCACCTTTCGCTGAAGAGGTTCCTGTTCACGAGGAACTAACTCCGCACGTCGACGTTGAAGAAGACCCTACACATGCGGTTCACCAATCACACATCACTGCTGGGCCACAAGCCCATATTATTCCGCACATACCCGAGGCAAAGCTTGGGGGGAATAAACCACACTTTCCTAATGGCACTCAAGGCAAGGAGAAAGAGAAGTTGGATCTGATAGAGGAAAGATTGAAAGCAATTGAAGGAGCAAACTATCAAGGACTAAAAGATGCTTTTGAGATGTGTTTAGTCCCGGAAGTTATTTTGCCCCCAAAATTCAAGCTTCCAGAATTTGAGAAGTACAATGGAACTACCTGCCCAAATACTCACCTCCATATGTATGTACGGAAAATGTCGGCATACCACAAGGATGACAAGTTATTGATCCATTGCTTCCAAGATAGTCTCGTTGCCGGGGCTTTGAATTGGTATATACGATTAGAAAAAGACAATATCAGAACTTTCAGGGACTTGGCTGACGCTTTTGTTAAGTACTACAAGTACAATGAAGATTCGGCGCCTGACCGCACTCAGCTTCAAAGTATGTTCCAAAAGCAGAATGAGAGTTTTAGAGAATATACCCAAAGGTGGAGGGCCGTGACTGCCCAAGTCATGCCTCGCATAGAAGAAGAGGAACAAATCTCATTATTTATAGAGACTCTTCAAAATCCCTACTATGATCGCATGGTGAGTAGTACTGCTAACAGCTTCAATGCTTTAAAAAAGGTGGGAGAACGAATTGACAGTGGATTGAGGTGTGGAAAGATCACAGGAGACAATCTCGGATCGAGCACTGGGAAGAGACCAAATTTTGTGAAAAAGAAGGAAGGAGAAACTCATGCCGTAACTAACGAAAGGAAGGGATATCAAAGAATCGACCATTATTCTAAGAATGCTTACACCAATACTTATACCTCCAGCCCACAGGGGACTCAATATCAGCCCAATACATATGTTCATCAAAACCCCCACCAGTACCATGCACCAACTGTTCATTATCCACAAAATCCCACCCAAACATATTTCACACCACAGGCTATAAACCCTAACCAATCATATTTACCTCCACCGATCCCAAGCATAAACCAAACTTATACTTCCCAAGCAACCACAAACACAAGCCATACACATCCTCCTCAACAAATTAAAAACACAAACCCAAACCAACCTAATACATACCAAAGCCAGGATAGAAAAATTGTGAACTTCGATCCTATCCCAATGTCTTACACTGAACTTTTTACTTTCCTTCAAAAACGAGGGGTGGTGACTCCCGTCCCCGGGAAAGTTCCTGAAAATTCGGGACGTTGGTATGATCCAAATACGGCGTGTATATATCATTCAGGAGTGGTGGGCCATTTAGTAGAAAACTGCAAAGTGTTCAAGTATAAAGTTCAAAGCCTAATCGACTCGAAGTGGTTAGATTTCAAGCAAGTGGCTCCTAATGTCTCAGGGAACCCTTTACCTAACCATTCCAGCCAAGGGGTCAATGCAGTAGAAAATTTCTGTGAAGAGATGTGCATAGAACGTTTAGTGGATGTTAAGATGCCTATGAGGTTCATATTTCAAGAGATGTGTAAACAAGGTTTGATTGAAGTATTGGTCAAAGAAGAAATGGGGAACGATTTGGAAGTTTGTGAGATGCATGGGAGGACAGGTCACACTCTAGAAGATTGTGACGATTTTAAACGATTGTTGCAAAAACTCATGGATGCCAAGCTGGTCATGATAATGAAGAAAGGTTATAGTAATGAAATCAACATGATGGGAAGCTCAAGTGACGAATTTGATACCAATGATATCCCAGCGACGATTCAGAAGTTTGAACCGGTGCTCGATATTCCAGATAATGCGTTGTTACACCCCTCTGAAGCCCAGTGGGAACCAATGATAGGGGAGATGCCAAACCCTTTCCCTTATAAGTCGGACAAATCAGTGCCATGGAGGTACGGGAAGCCGTTGACTGGTATCCCAGGTGTATCTGACAAATCAAAAGAGGTAAGCAACATAGCTGGAGTTGGGGGAATGACTAGAAGTGGAAGAATGTATAGTCCTGTTGAATTAAAACCATCTTCTGCAAAAACTAGCAAATTAGGAGAAGGGGTCATATTTCCTGAGGTTGATAGTGCCAAAATGGGTCCTGACGGGCCCGAATCAGAGCGAAAAGATTTTGAGACCAAGAAAGAGGTCTCCACTGAAGAGGCTTTTGAATTCTTGAAGTTTATCAAACAAAGTGAATATAAAGTGATTGACCAGTTAAACCATACACCCGCTCGGATTTCGTTATTATCTCTACTAATAAATTCTGAACCACACAGGAATGTATTGTTGAAGGTGCTAAATCAGGCTCATGTTAGCCATAATATCACAGTAGAAAGGTTGGATGGCATAGTGAATAATATAGTTGCTGACAATTACATCACTTACACGGATGACGAAATTTCACCTGAGGGGACTGGTCACATCGAAGCCCTTCACATTTCCATGATGTATCGAGGTTGTCAGGTGGCAAGGGTTTTGATAGATAATGGGTCATCGTTAAATGTCATGACCAAAAGAACCTTTGCTAGGCTCCCGATTGACACTTCCCTCTTGAAGCCAAGCAATATGATCGTCAAAGCATTTGATGGATCAAGGAGAGAATCAGTGGGGGAAATTGAACTACCTATGAAAATAGGACCATGCACTTTTCAGATCTTATTCCAAGTAATGGACATAAACCCGACTTATACTTGCTTATTGGGAAGACCTTGGATTCATACTAGTGGTGCGGTACCCTCTTCCTTGCATCAAAAAGTGAAGTTTATCGCAAATGGGAAACTTATAGTCATTTCCGGGGAAGAAGATGTATTGGTGACGCAACCATCAAATACTCCTTATATTGAAGCAGCTGAGGAGGCTTTTGAAACGGCTTTCCAAGCACTGGAGATAGCAAATGCCACATTTGTTAAAGAAGGAAGTCCCCTGTTGAAGCCTAGACCTTCTGAAGCTTCTCTCATGGTGGCAAAAATCATGATAGAAAATGGGTATCAGCCAGGCAAAGGGCTTGGAAAATATGAACAAGGACCAGTTGATATGCCAATGCTCTATGACAACAAAGATCGGTATGGATTAGGATATATACCTACAAAAGTTGATAAGATCCGAATCGCCGAAGAGAAAAAGCAGAAGAGGTTGGCCCGTTTGGGACATTGTGAGTACAAGGTTGACAGGATTCCCATTCCGCATATCAGCTACAGCTTCAGCAGTGCTGGATTCGATTTTGTAAGGGATGTTGCTGCAGTGATGGATGATTGCTCTAATGATATGGATAGCTTCATAATCCAACATCCGCCCGGCACCGTGTTGAACAACTGGATAGAGGAGGAATTCCCATGACTTTTGTGCCACATGGAAAAGTAATTAATGTATTCGAAATCATTGGTTCTGCCCAAAGCCATTGATTTCTTCTTAGCACTAAATAAGGGCGTACTCCATTTCATATTGTCAAGTATAAGTTTTCATGAATAAATGCATGTGTTTTCGTTAATTTTGTTTTCTTTTTCTTTCCTTTAAAAGGATAATAATAATAATAATAATAATCATGGAATATATTTTAAAAATATATATATATATATATAGATTTTTGTTTTTTTTAAAAAAAATAATAATATGAAATAACTGAATATTTAACCTAATCACCAATAATGCAGATCTGACTGCGAATCCGAAAATAATGATCATGTTAGTAACCCATCATACAATTTCGATCACTTTCCTAGCCAGACTGAAGAAGAGAATAATGATGACAATTGGGAGACACATCCTGAATTACTCCGAATGGTTGAACAAGAAGCTAGAGAAATTCAACCTCATGAAGAGCCCACTGAAGTGGTTAACTTGGGGACAGAGGATGATAAAAAAGAAGTCAGAGTTGGAACAATCTTGAAAATCGGTGAACGAAAAAGGTTGGTTCAGTTGTTACATGAGTATAAGGATGTCTTTGCATGGTCATGCCGAGATTGGATCGTAACATAGTCGAGCATAAGCTGCCATTGAAGCCTGAATGCCAACCTGTGAAACAAAAATTAACGAGGATGAAAACTGACATCTCGTTGAAAGTGAAAGAAGAAATACAAAAATGTCTAAGAAAGTCCGCCCACGTCACTTTCGAGAAGGGGATTTAGTGCTTGAGAAGATTCTACCTATCCAGAAGGATCACAAGGGAAAGTGGACTCCGAATTATGAAGGACCCTATGTCGTAAAAAAGGCTTTCTCTAGAGGGGCCCTGATTTTGACCAACATGGATGGAGAAGACTTGCGACTCTCAGTGAATTCAGATGCTGTAAAAAAGTATTATGCTTGAGAGTATCTAAAAATAATAATAAAAACAAAAAAAAAAGAAAAAGGAAGTTGTATGTTTGTTTAGTAGTATATTCTTATGCGTTGATCACATCAATGTTTTTACTAAACCTTTTTCATATGCATAGTAAAGAATGTTTAATTCATGGATCAGGATGGAGGGTGATGTAAATAAAATCTTATGTGATGTGGACTCTCGAACAGTTCTTTTCTAATGATATGAGACTTCTTTGTAAATCCCAAACACTAAGGAGATACCCCTAGTCACCCCATTGAGCCTTGACATCATGAATGGAGATCGTTTCTATATTACCTCTTGAATATTCATAACCAGGGTCGGGTAGAATCGTTTGACAAATTTTCTGCTCAGCATTCAATCACTAACAAAAAGTCTACCTTGGTTTCAAAACCCAAAAGTAATTGGTCACGGGATGAGTGGGGATCAGAATATGGATACAAAAAAAAAAGGAAAGAAAAAAGAAAAAAAGAGGAAAATTCCCGAATAATAATATAAAAAAAAGAGAGGAAGAGAACCCCGCTGAGAATCTGCAATGGATATCCAGACAATGGTTAAAGTAAATCAAGATCTCTTCACAATTTCTAGTAGTGATTGAATGTTGTTGATAAAAAAAAAAGAAAATTTGTCGAGAGGTAGGATATGGGAGAAAAGGAGAAAAGGAGAAGGGGGGAAACAAAATGCTTTGAGCCATATACCCTTTCTTTTCATAAACCTTCAGCCAGGCCACGATACAAGCTTAAAAGACCTCGTTGAAGATTGAACAGTTCGAGATAAACATCAGGGTAAAAGAAAACTGACTCCAAGAGAAAGATCCTGCATCCTAATAAATATTATATGCATGTTACAAACAAAATCCAGTTCCTTTACAGTGATCCTAGCATAAGTATCTACTTTTAAAGAAGCATGCAAACTAAAATAAAATAGAATGAGCTCGTTAGGTCGAAAACCTGAAAAGGCGGCCTAGGCAGAAGTTAGAGCAATTTACTAGGTTGAAAACCCGAAAGGGCGACCTACCGTTTAAAAAAAAAAAAAAGAAAAGAAAAAGGTACCTCAAGCTAGTACCATGCAAGACACAATGTCCACAAGAGCAACCATGGGTCAAACTGGGGCAGATTTTTTTTTATTATTTTCAAGAAAATAATAAAAAAAAAACAGATGGCAAACAACCAGTGCAAAGAAAGACGAGACAAACAGCCAAGTGAAACTCGAAATCTACAACTGGACACTGGGGCAATTTTCTTAATCCAAAGCGTTTTGATTGCAACCTCATTAGATCTTTCAGAAGAAAGGAGGGAGAGTGCTAAATTCTTGATGGGAAAAATTAACATGGTTCATTAAAAAGGATCGTTTGCAGAAATGTAAATATGTTTACTAAATCTTGCCTTTGTCAAGAATGACCTTGTTTAAAGTCCTAAATATGTTTTACACGGTATGATGCATTCATTCACGAACTTATATTGACAATATAGAAATGTTGTATAAAATTTTTGTTTAAAGCAGGAAGTTCATATTTGTGAATAACAATAATGTTTTACGGGATCCCTGAGGCGAGAAACATAGTGCAACCAAAGAAGTGATTAACTGTTTGTTGATTCTGCGAAAGAGATCCGGTCTAATCCCTGAGTCTCAAGCATGGCATAGTGCATAAGGGTGCCAAGGGGCAGTCACAATGACAAAACTATGATCAATTTCCTATTTTTTTGACTCATGTGTGTTGCATCACATCAATATATCCATGCATATTAAGCATTCGAAATCATATATCCTCTCATTATTAGTGTAAGTGCTCATAGACATTCACAGCCACAACAAAGATTACTATCATTGTCGCATGTCTCAAATCTACTTTAAGTTTTATTTTATTTTCACTACCACGAGTTCCGGCAGTACCCCGACCTGCGTCCTCGTTTTCATTATTTTATTTTCAGTCCCCGAGTTCCGGCAGTACCCCGACCTGCGTCCTCGTTTTCATTATTTTATTTTCAGTCCCCGAGTTCCGGCAGTACCCCGACCTGCGTCCTCGTTTTCATTATTTTATTTTCAGTCCCCGAGTTCCGGCAGTACCCCGACCTGCGTCCTCGGTTTTAATTATTTTTAATTTCCTTTACCACGAGTTCCGGCAGTACCCCGACCTGCGTCCTCGTTTTCATTATTTTATTTTCAGTCCCCGAGTTCCAGCAGTACCCCGACCTGCGTCCTCGGTTTTAATTATTTTTAATTTCCTTTACCACGAGTTCCGGCAGTACCCTGACCTGCGTCCTCGTTTTCATTATTTTATTTTCAGTCCCCGAGTTCCGGCAGTACCCCGACCTGCGTCCTCGGTTTTAATTATTTTTAATTTCCTTTACCACGAGTTCCGGCAGTACCCCGACCTGCGTCCTCGGTTTTAATTTCCTTTACCACGAGTTCCGGCAGTACCCCGACCGGCGTCCTCGTTTTCATTATTTTATTTTCAGTCCCCGAGTTCCGGCAGTACCCCGACCTGCGTCCTCGGTTTTAATTATTTTTAATTTCCTTTACCACGAGTTCCGACAGTACCCCGACCTGCGTCCTTGTTTTCATTATTTTATTTTCAGTCCCCGAGTTCCGGCAGTACCCCGACCTGCGTCCTTGTTTTCATTATTTTATTTTCAGTCCCCGAGTTCCGGCAGTACCCCGACCTGCGTCCTCGGTTTTAATTATTTTTAATTTCCTTTACCACGAGCTTTGGCAGTACCCCGACCTGCGTCCTCGTTTTCATTATTTTATTTTCAGTCCCCGAGTTCCGGCAGTAGCCCGACCTGCGTCCTCGGTTTTAATTGTTTTTAATTTCCTTTACCACGAGCTTTGGCAGTACCCCGACCTGCGTCCTCGTTTTTCATTATTTTATTTTCAGTTCCTGAGTTCCGGCAGTACCCCGACCTGCGTCCTCAGATTTATTTATCATCGTTTATATTTCCAAAGTTTAACAAAAAAAAAAACTCCGACTTACTTTAGTTCTTCCAATATCTGACGCTCTCTTCAACAAAATTGGTGTCTACGTCTTTACTCATTACTTATCTTGATAGCATACAAACTCCACTTTGTTTGCCATCTAATAAGCAAGAAGTAAAGAGGGGCAGCTGTTGACACCCAATTTTGTCCGGGGTCAAAAATATTATTTTATAAAAATTTTCGGTTAATTAAATTTTTATTCTCAAATTTGTATAATTAAATAAATAGTGAGAAAAAAATAAAAAGCTTGTTTGAATGTATTATTCTTGTGTATTGAGTTATTTTTGGGGTTATTTAAAAAATAAGAATAAAAAAATAAGAAAAGATTTTGAAAAAAAAAGTTTTTTTGTAAAAAATAAAAAAAAAACGAATTTTAAAAAAGGTAAGATAAAAATGTGTTTTTGGTAAAAGATTTGATAAGTTTTTTGTGAGGATAAAGATAATTTTTTTTATTAAAAGGATTTGTTTTATTTATAAAAGGATTATCATCATATTTGTTTTGATTTTAAAAGATTGAGAATTGATCTTTAACAAATTTAAAAGATTTGATTAAGGAATAAACCAGGGAATATTTCACTGGGCTTTCAAAGCCTATTAGAGAAACCCTATTTTTCTTAACCTAATTTTTTTTCCTATAAATAGAGCTCTTCTCCTTACAATTTCGGAAGAGAATTTGATACACAATTTTGAAAACAAGGATTTTTTTATAAGCAATTTACTCTAAAAAAATATTGTGCTTCGATTTCCGTGCCTACTACTCTTCTACTTCAGTCTTTAGTCTCATTTTCTCGGTTTTTGTGCTGAATAATAAAACACTTCCTCTGCCAGTCTAAGTTCCTGGCCTTCAACACAGTAATACTCCCTTCGTCCATTCCGGGTACCTCTTTTCATCTCTTTTGCTTTCAGTTTTGTTTTTTTTTTGTTTTTAAAAATATTAAAAAATAAAAATGTAGTCTTTTTTATTTCAATTGTTGAGATTTTAATTATTATTTTATGAATCCTTTTTGATTGTTGAATAAAAAAATGTTCATGAATTAAAGCCGATGACGAAAAATTTGGAAGATGTCCGGAGTGACGGTTACACCAAAGTCTATCCATTAGTCTTGAGGCATTTCTTTTCAATCGGATTTGGCCATGAGTGTTGGCTGGGTTTGGTTCTAAAAAAAATTAAAAGTTTGGAATTTTAAGGTAAAAGTAATACTTTAAAGTCGCCGATGACGGAAAATTTGGAAGATGTCCGGAGTGACGGTTACACAAAAGTCTATCCATTATCTTGAGGCATATTTTTTATATTAGAGTTGGCCATGAGTGTTGGCTAAATCTAAATGGCAAAAATCAAAAGTAAATATTTCGTTAAATTTCTTTTTAGTGTTAAAATCAATGTGAATAAATTCATTGATCCTTAACCGTTATAACAATGGTGTATATAAACAATTAAAAATAATTATTTCAAAGATAATAATTTTGCTCACAAGTTTAGAATTTTATTTACTTTTTACCGCAACACAATCTCATACCGAAAAGGAAATTTTGTAAACAAATCATTTTGAAATAATTTTAGAACTAATTTTTATTGCTATAAATCTTTATTAAAATAGAAGTTTTAAATTCACTATTGTTATATCCAAATGTTATAGGATTTGATTTTATTCCGCAGAAAAATTGCTATTTAGGCAACCCATTTCTCAATCATAGTCATTTATCATCTTTGATAATATGCTGATAAAAGTGGGATATATAAAATAAAAATAATGAACAATTGTTTTTTTTTATTAATAATTGAAAACCAAACCAAATTAATCAAGCAAATAATATAGACCAAATAGGTAACCGTTCTTAGAACGGACGTGGTAGGGTGCTAATACCTTCGCTACTCGTAATCAACCCCCTAATCCAATCTCTGATACGAAGACCATTTTTTTAGGTGTCCAATTGCACCATTCCATTTTTATGGATAAATCAATTGGTGGCGACTCCAAATCTCTTTAATTAATTTAAATATTAAATTAATTATATAATTATCTTTTTTCATTTTTTTTTCGCGGCGCCCTTGGGGACGGTTGCGACAATACTAAAGATCCCGGTTCATTATAAAAAACTAAACAGTGATCATATATGTTAAAGATCCCGGTTCCTTGTATTTTATTGATCCCGACTCAATGTTTTCTAAAATACCTGGGATCACAAATGTCAGACTTGTTATACCAGTGGATACAATCCCGGTTCGGAACCGGGATCAATGTGGGTGCGAAACCCGAATCTTTTTGTATTTCTGTTGTAGTGAGACAATAATCACTTTATGCAAGATGCATGCAGCGGTTAAGCCGAGTTCTTTTCTAAAGTGATTTCATATTTGTTTTGGAAATTTCAAAAATTCTTCTTTAATCCTTGAGACTATAAAATATTACTCATGTTAGTCCCTAAAATGTGATGTCATTTAATTATTTGTCTTTTAGTTTAATCCTTAACTTATACACATTTAATTCAACTTGATCTCTAAGATTACTAAATCTGTTTAAGTTACATCCTTGTGATAGCTATTAACGACCCACGTGGGACTAAGGTAAGTAACACTTTAAAATTTCAGGGATTACAAAGGAATTTTTTAAATTTCAGAAACGAAAGTAAAACCACCTTGCAATATCTTGAACCAAAATCACAATTTTATTGTCTATATTTCCCCTAAAATAAATTAAAGTTTCAAGTTCGAATCTTTTATAAAAAGGAAAAATAATTATGAAGAGTTAGCTCTACCATACTTGAAAAAGATTGTTTTTTTTTATTTGTAAACAATAGTTGTGGGGTAGAAAAAAAACTTGTCCTTGAAACCAATCTTTAACAAAAAATTTAATATAAAATGCATTTTTTAAGCATTAATGAAAATAATAATATATGTGTGTAGCATTCAAAGTGGGATATCATATTGTTATGACCAGAATTTAATCGATTAAGATTGGTAAAAGAATGACAACCATAAGTGATATCGAGCGTGGATTTACTTGTGTTCAAAGATACATAAACATAAAGGTGATCCTGATGGATATGTACCTGATTATAGAATCTTATTGATGATAAGCTTCAACTAAATGATACTGTGAGCACAAATTCCAATATTGATCAAAGGAAAATAATGGCATTTAATGAAGAGGTTACTCATTGAGTGTTTTTAAAGTGAAAATAAATATAACCTGAAATCTGGGTATGAAATTTGCTCTAAAAAGGCAAGACAACTTAATGATTTCATCTTCATATTAGGATGGGTGAACAAAATATTTTAATACTTCAGTTAATCAAAGTACCTTACTGGTATAGATTTTGAAAAGAAAAGAGTTAAATTCCATGTCGAAAAAGACCCAACGATTTTTAGAATGTTTGGAGTAGCAGTTTGAAGTCTAGGTATGTGGAATTATGAAATCCTCTTGGGAAAGAAAACCAAATCACAATCCTTTAGAAGAAGTCCTCCATTTGCCATTTAGAAGTCGAAGTCTAAGTATAAAGAATTATGTTCCTTGTTAGGGGAAATGCTTGTAAAACCTTCGTTTTGGCATAAGTTCCAATGTTTAATAATGGAAGCTTTACAAAGGTTGGAACTTATCGTCAAACAAGTTACATTTGGCACGACAAGCATGTGGTGATGTTAGCCTTAATATGTAGGGCATGCAACTTGAATTATTACTTATATTATCATCATAATTTACAACATATATCCAAAGAGGAATTAAAGTTCTCTATCCTCTTTGAAAACCACTATGCATATACTCTGAGTTAATATCATTATATAGTTACAACCTATTAGACAATAACCCAGAGCAAGGTACATAACTCTTTATATATATATATATATATATTTAATCATTTGACACTGATTATTAAGAGTTATATATATAAATATATATATATATATATATTAAATACTCAGATTAAGAGAAACTACAACCAATGATTCACATCTCATTTCTATCACAACATAGCTAAATATTTTTGGCATTTTGCACAGAAGAATAAGGAAAAGGCTGACATTTTCAATAGTTCTATTGGTTTGTTGAAACAAGTGAAAAATAAGCACTCTCATGGGCACATTTAGAGCTAGATTGGAAATGAGCATGATATGATAGTTAAATTTTATCCTTAATATCCTCAAACATTAACACAACTCTTTATACCATCATCACCTTCACTATCTAATTAACACCATCGTTATTTGGTGTGCACCAAGCACTAGACATGATAAGATTATATTCATATCCTATCCGGCTCCTATCATATTATCCAACATGTATTGTCCATATCTTATCATGACCACCAAACAAGCCCTTTATAAAAGTTCCAAGCATTATTTTTTTGCATTAATGTGTGTGTGTGTGTATATATTATATATATATATATATATATATATATATATATATATATTATCAAGATAGGTGGAGAGCTAGAGATAGAGGGGAAGAGAGAGAAAACAAGCGTTGGAGAGGGGAAGAATAAAAACATTAAATTTTTATTGAAAATGAAAAAAAATTAAAATAAAAAAAGGACAAACGAAAAGGTAAAAATTTGAATTTTCGAAAAATCCCATAGAATCAAATAAATGACAACGTTCTACCTTTGCTGTCTTGCACGACATTAAGGCTTTAAAAGCACTCACCAAAGCCTAGATTCAAGTCATCACCGGTATTAATAGCCGCTCATTATCTCTTTCCCATCCACCATCTCAAAAATGTCAAATAACCATTTGCAATCAAGTTTGAGCTTAAATTCCATTAGTACCGGTGGTGGTAATAGTAGTGGTGTTAGAAATAATTGTGTCAATAATTTGGAAAGCACTGGCAATATAAACCTTGCGGTGCTTGCACATTTCGCATGAAGAAATGCTCTACAGGATGCATTTGCTCCTTATTTCGATTCAGATCAAGGTGTAGCCCACTTTGCAGGTGTGCATAAGGTTTTTGGAGCTAGTAATGTCTCAAAACTCCTTCATAATCTTTTGTTGAACAAGAGGCTTGAAGCAATAAACATAATTAATTATTTATGAATCAGATGCATGACTAAAATATCCCGTGTATGGTTATGTTGGACAAATTCTTTCCCTACAACAACAGGTAATTTATTATTCTTTGATTTCGATAGATTTATCAATATATTGATCCTAAACTTGCTAAAAATAGTGCAAAAAATATTAGGCTATGTTGTGATAGAAATGAGATGTGAATCATTGGTGGTAGTTTCTCTTAATCTGAGTGTGTATATATATATATATTTATTCATTTTCCATTTTTTTATATTGACTTGTAAAAAAAAATATGAATAATGATAAATCTGTCGGAATCAAAGAATAATAGATTACCTATTGTTGAAGGATAAGAATTTTTCCAACACAACCATACATGAGATCTTTTAGACATGCATCTGCTTCATAAATAATGTTGTTTATTACGTCAAGCCTTTTTTTCAACGAAATATTATGAAGGACTTTTGAGACGTTACTAGCTCCAAAAACCTTATGCACACCAGCAAAGAGAGCTACACCTTGATCAGAATCGAAATAAGGAGAACAAATGAATCTAATTGAGCATTTGTTCTTGCGAAATTTGCAAGCACTACAAGGTTTATATTTCCAGTGCTTTCCAAATTATCGACACAATGGTTTCTACCACCTCTACTATTACCACCAATGGTAATAATGGAGCTTAAGCTCATACTTGAATGCAAACGGTTATTTGACATTTTCGAGGTGGTGGATGAAAAAGAGATCAGAGGCTATGAATATTGGTGATGATTGTACGGTGTCTCTTTGAATCTAGGTTTTGGTGAGTGCAAAGCCTTAAGGCCATGCAAGACATCAAAGGTAGAACGTCTTCATTTGTTTGATTCTATGGGAATTTCCGAAAATTCATATTTTTGTCTTTCCGTTTTGTAACATCCCTCGTTTCTTAAAAAGAATTTCACTTATTATTGAAACGTGTTGGAAAAGTCCGAGTATGAAAATTTTTCCTTGAATGTGGTACTCAAATTTAAACCATGTATTGGAACTAAATTCGGTGGAAGGAGTAATTATTTGTTGAACATTTTAGAATCCTTTTGAGATAACCTTTGTAGTACAAAATAGCTTTCGAAAATACTTAGTTATTAGGTCATCCCAGGAAACCCAACTTTAACAATACTTCCTTCGTGCCGAACGATAAAATCAGAGTGAGCGGAATATATTAAAATAGTTCATTGACTCATAAAATCAGGTATATAAATTCGATGTGTACCACAATTATATTAAAGTATGAAAACTAGGTTTTCTCTTGGATACATCTCTCAAAATATATACATTGTTTCCATTATCAAAAATAGAGAAGTTCCAGAGCTGGTCACTGGTTCTTCATCCATTCGTTCATCTGGTTGAGTCCTCAGAGTTGTACAAAAGAGGCTCTATCCCATGATGACTTAGTACTTCATGAACTTAAGGGTCATCCAATTCCTTTAATCTCTAGGTAGTCTAGGTACCTGGTCAAAACCTATTAAGGGCAGGGGGTAAGCTTATACATTCGCATTATCAAATAAGAATAAAGTCCTAACATCCACAAGTAAGCACCCATCATGATAGAAATGCATAAACATGAGCACCCGCCATTTCATTTATTTCTCTTTCCAAATAGGTGGAATGATGCATGCTTCCCATCTCTCGATTCCTGAGATTCTTCAACTAATCACTTAGATGAACGTCCTTCCATAACACCATGGTATTCCCAGAATACAAATAATACGTTATCAAACGTATGGCGTACTTTCTCGGAAGTGATAAAAACGTCACACTATCTGGTGAACGTCACGTCGCCCAAGGACGTAAACCTATCACTTCTCAACATACAACGGGTGTGATAAAAAACGTCACCACATCTGATGAACGTCACGTCGCCTAAGGACGTAAACCTTATCACTTGTGATACATAACAGAGGTGATAAACAACGTCACCATGTCTGATGAACGTCACGTCGCCAAAACGTAAACCTTACCACTTGTGTGCAACACACCGTTGAACCATCAAACCAACTGTATACCACATACTTCCTACATTGTCCACCTTAATGTGTTATCGAGCAAGCAGCAACATTTGGCACTCCCAGAGGCCCTCCTCATGTTCCATGAACATGACACAATGATAACTCATCACCGTTCACCGTGCATGAATTCATGCAAGTATTCCCTTAAGATTATTCATTAATCTCACTATATACAATATGTAATGAATTCGTCAATGAGATATATCAATTTTCATGCTTAGGATGATGAGATTTATTTAAGGAAGTATCACATTATTCCCTTTAAGTGTCATTAGGTTTAAATGGAAATGGTTAGATTAAAAATGGTGTTTTCTCAACATTTTAGTAAAAAAGACTCGAGTAGTAGCTTCAATACTCGAGTAGTTCTTCGATCTCCTGAAACTGTGTATCAGATTACCCAGAATAATCGAGTGTTTCACAAAATACTCGAGTAGTTTACAGATCAGAATACTTGAGTATTTCACAAAATACTAGAGTATTTTTCAGCCCAGAATACTTGAGTATTTCACAAAATACTAGAGTATTTTGCAGCCCAGAATACTAGAGTATTTTACAAAATACTAGAGTATTTCGTGATCTTCTGGGAAGCTTGTATCAGAAAATACTCGAGTGTTTTACCAAATACTCGAGTATTTTTGACAGCAGATGCACTACAACTTGGTTTTAACATACCATTTTCAATTCTAACCAATTTTAACTTAAACCAATGATCAACAGAACTTTGTTTACACATTTAAAACTTGTCTCAACACAGAAATCGCATCAATTCACAGCAAATCATAATCATTCATCAATTATGCATGAAAATCACATATTATGCAACTTAAAGTACCAATTTCACTTCTACTCATTTTTGGCATAATTTCAGCATTGATTAAGCTCACATGCAACCAAATAAACTTGCCTTAGCATGTAGCATGCCTCAGATTGGCCTCCAAGCCATATTCCTATTTCAATATATGCCCTTAGAGTCTCATGGTGACTCCTCCTACTTTCTAATGCAATTTACTCTTATTCTAGCAAATGGTAAGCTTCCCCCATACCTTAGGGTCGTTCTTGAACAAAAACTCCACAGAGAACAGCAACCAAATGCTCTAACCACTTCCCACCCGAACTTGCATAACAGATTCGGCAGGGGTTCAAAACCACATCAATCGACATTCGAATCATGCATAAAAATTGGGGAAATTGGTTAGACTATCTTCTCTATAACATGAACTTTGAAAACCAGTAAGTTTCAGACCCAAAAGGGAGCTTGAGCTTACCACAATTGAAGCTCAAAGTCGGCTCTCTGAATCTGAAATTCTAGTTTGGCAGATTTCAACACCTAACTTCACAGGCCCATAACTTTTCATCCAGGAACTCAAATCTCACAAACTTGGTATCAAATCGAATCTCGTTGAAAGAGCTTTACAATGGTATCTCACTCACGATCTAACTCTCAAGCACGAGAAAGAATCGAAGGAAAGAAGGTGACGGGTCTGCACAACATTCTGGTTTTTGGCAGATTTGAATCTCTATCTTGCAGAGTTCATTACTCCTCACACACTCCACCTTAGCTCACGATTTTTGGTGCTTTTCAAAGCTCTGGATGTGAGCTTCAAAACGGTGTATGATTTATGTGTTGAGACTCAGAGACGAAAACGAATTGAGAGAGGAAGCTCAAGAACCCTAAAAACTCGATTTTGAGCTTGAGAGCTCAAATAATGGTTAATAAATCAGTTCACCACCCTTAAGGAAGAAGATTGGAGTTTCATACAAGGAGGACACGCATCCATGGACGTGGCTGGAGGTTGTTTGAGTGTCAACACCATAGTTTCAGGCTGATATCGTGGCAAATTCCGAGCTCCCCCCATGGCAAGACAGCTACAGCGCACTAACTGTGGCTGTCTGCTCCAGAATACTCGAGTATTTAGCCAAATACTCAAGTATTTTGGCCAGTTTTCACTAAAAACTGTTTAATTAATTTTAACCCCAAAAGACCTTCCATTTTTGTTTTTAGGTCCTTCCCAAGGACTTAATTGTAAAATTTAATATTTTATGGAAAAACCTCATCATAAAATATTTTCACATAATACTTATAATGAATATATATATCCAAATCAAACATGAAATTATTATTTTTTTATAAAACCATTTTACTAACATATTTATTCGGAAGACGAAATTTGGGGTGTTACACTACTCCCCCACTTAAAAGGAATTTCGTCCCCGAAATTCATTCTTTTTAAATTCCCCACTTTCATAACAAATTGTTTTGATGTTATCATTTTGCAAAACATAATTAGGGAGAACTCTCCCCCACTTAAAAGGAATTTTCTTATATACATATTTTCCTTTTAAACTCTCTGCCACCAAAATGTCACATAAAATTTTTCAAATGAAACTTTCTCGGAAAAACTTTTGCGTTTCCAACACACATCAAAATTCTTCAAAAAGGTTTACCTTATGCTTTTTTGAAATTATTTAACAATGAAACCCTTTTATTAAAACTTTTCTAAAACCCAAGCCCCAAGTACATATTGAAACATTTGCAACAAACCTTTCAAAGAAAACTTTCTTCGCTGCGCACTCAGATCACTCAAGCACGAGTAAGGAATTATCTGTATGACTTTATTCCTTAACAGTATAAATATCAGGGTGATCAGTCCTAACATTTAAACTATTAGCAATAAAATCATCCCTTTCAGATATATTCTTTCTCAAGAAAGACTATACGATCTATCTTTAAGTTAGATGAACTCAAAGATAAGGAACTTTATCGTCGCCATCAGACTTAGTCAGATCATCAAGTTCTAGAGACATTTCCTTTGGGGAGACAAAGACTTGTCCTATCCCGGTGGCTGTTAATCTCTCTAGTCTTAACTGATATTTCTCTTTCTGTAGCGACCAAAGACATTTATCACATCCAACTGTGATAAGGGTTTTGATCACGGAAATTCAAGTTAAAGGCTTGCTCAAATTTTCAAATAACAGAGCGATTTAATTAACGCAATCGAAAACATTTGACTACGTTAATTCAAATCAGCGAAGGGATAACTCAGACTTCCTATATCCGACTCTAATTCGCATCCTAGCAGGGTGGAAAACTCTTCCACTCCTGATTTGCTGGTTGACCATCCCTTTCTTGCATTCTCCTTCAAACAATCCGACGAATATAACTTAATCAAATATCCCTTTCAGACATCACTACTCAGTCCATGATGATGCGCCTCACCTTCTCATCTTAAAGTTGACAAATGATTCCTTTCCATCGACTTTTCAGTTATATTCATGCAGTTGAGGTTTCCTTAACTCCTTATGCATGAACTCCTGATCATTCTTCCAAGATTAGTTCATTTACCCACTTTTCCTCTTTTTCTAGTTGAGTCCTTCCTTGTTCCTGTTTCCCTTAGACTAGATTCAGACACTTGACTCATATCTTTCCTGTGCTTTTCCATGGTCCTCATAAACTCTATGCATGCCTTCCAGTATTAAGGAATTCCCTATTCCCTGATAGTTGATAGCTGACTTGAATTTCAGACATAATCCATTCTGAACTTCGCATGCTTAGATTTTTTTTCCAGGTTGTTATGGACATACCTCCTCAATCTCTTGAGCTTAATCATGCCTTCTCCGAGTTTCCTACTTGTTTTATTTTCAACAATTCAATTCCCTTTTTATCCTCCTCACATCTTCTGAGAAATAGCTTTAATTTCTGAAGACCTCTCATGCAATGTGCCAGTCCTTTGCATCCAACATCTGTCCTTTATGGTTCCCTCACGTTTTTGCTTCATCATTAAGCATAGAAGTGACATAACCTTCTTCATATTCATCCTTTGTGAACTTAACTCCAAAAATTCACTTCCAATTTCCTGCATTATGCGGAATATAAATTCTTGTCGAGAACAAAGAATTTTATCCGCCCTCTCATGGAAACTGATTTCCTTCCCTTACAAACTACTGTCTCACTTCTTTTAACCTTTCACCTCCCTGATACAATTTATCAATCCTGACCATGGATTCATTCGTGATCCGCAATATTCCCATTAATCTGGGTTTGAGCATACTCTTCATGGATTTCCTGTATCTCTATCATTTTATTACTCTTATATATCCTTACTCACGTCGGAAATTTCTTCTTTCCTGGTGGTAGAAAATCAACACATATATCTTTCGGGCCCAAGGGTTTTGCATAGATTTGTCTTTCTATCCTAATCGATGATCATTAAGTTCTTCTTCACTCCATTCACACCCAAGATCACATCTACTTGTGACAAAGGAAGATAGATCGGATTTATCTTAGTGTCGCGATAAAATATCTCGACACTACAGTCTAAACTGACTTTAAAAGTAAATTTGGGTAATCTCATAGGGTTTCTAGTTTTAAAACAAATTGGTGAATCTGGAACCACTAAATACAACTGGTTCACACATTCACAACAAAACAAAAGACTGGGTAACTCCCGAATCGAACACAATCATGCAAAGTTGGTTTTAAAGTAAATGGTTACCTTGCACGAGATCAGGAGTTTGGTTAACTTCTACTCTATTCAGGGTAAACACTTTGCCTTGAGTCATTGGTTTGCTAGAAAGTCTGGTGGGGTCACTCTTCTCAAGTTCTCTGCAGTGACGTGCAATATGACCCTGCTTCCCACAGTTGAAGCAAGTACTTGTTGCCCAGCAGATTCTTCCATAATGATGATGTTTGCACTTCTCACAGTAAGGGGCATTGCTGCGAGTCTTAACCCCATTCCCGTCTTCAACTCTACCTTTGCCTCGTTTCTGGTTGAAATATGGATCCGTTTTCCGATGATTAAATCCTTTCTTTCTTTGTGGTCCATAACTCTGCTGGTTACTCTTTGCCTGATCAGCTGCTGCTTCAGCCTTCTTGTCATCTTCGTACATCCGACACATGTCAACCAACGTAGGAAAACTTTGGATCTTCTGATAACTGAAAACAGATTTCAGTTCAGGTCTCAGGCCACCTTCAAATTTGATGCATTTGCTTCTCTCATCCGAATTGTTTTGATAGTATGGAGAGTACTTCATCAATTCCTCAAACTTAGCTGCGTACTCACCCACACTCATGTCTCCTTGCTTTAATTGCAGGAACTTAACTTCCTTCTTCCTTCTCAAGTCCTCTGGGAAATATTTATTGAGAAACGTTTCCATAAACATCTCCCAATTGACGTCCTTTCCCTCATAGTGTAAAAGCTGAACCGTGTGATTCCACCAATTATCAGCCTCTCCTTCTAACATATAAACTGCATATGCCAACTTTTGAGCTTCCGTGCAGTCTAATGTTCTAAAAATCTTATCCATAGTATGAACCCACTTGTTAGCTGATTGGAGCCAAAAATATGATGTTTTTGAGTGATAATTTACCCTCTTTCTTAGTGATTTTGGCTTGTTTCTCAAGTAATTGTTAAGAAAAGATTGATTTTATCTACTAATGACGAGGAACGAGATCCTTGTGGATTTTGTGCCTTTTTGGTTCTTAATTTCAGGTTTTGGAGCTTAAATTGTTGAAATTGGAGAAAGAAAAGAGAAGCAAGTAATAAAACCTTGAAGTTGGAACTGAGAAGACAATTTTGAAGTCACCGTCGTGCGCCCAGGTGCAGTAATTTGCGCCCAAGCGTGGTCCTATGCGCCCAAGCGTGGTCAATCGCACCCAAGCGCACGTCGTCAGGCATTGGTGGATTTAATTATATCTTCTCCAGATTCTTAGAGATTAGTTTATTCTAATAGGATCTTATCATATTATATTCAGATTTAGGATTAGTTTTATCTTATCACATTAGATTGGAAATTAGGTTAGTTTTTATCTATATAATAAGAGGAATAGGATTCATTCCAGGGAGGAGGGGAGAGACACTCATACAACTCCATAGAATAATAGTAGATTAGGATTTGAGACTTGGAGAAGGAACAAGGATTGAAGGTTTTTGTGAAGAACACGAAGTTAGCGCAAGGATTCATTGTAATTATTTTTATCATGTTTATTGTGTTTTCTCTTGTAAGTATGAACTAATTCCATCCTTGGGATGTAGGAGTAGATGAATGGAACCTTTTCAATATTTCTAGTAATAAATTAATCTTGTTTTCCGTTATTGAATTCTGTGTTTGATTATTCTTATTTGTTTCTCATGAAAGAAGCTGTTTCATGACTTTTGAAAATCCTTTATGAATAGACATATGAATTTAGGATTTAGTCATTTAATCAAACAGTTCAATTGCATAGGCACATACATGTTTTCTATGAATGGGGTAATTTTATAAAAAGAAGTTTTGACTGAACTTAATGAAGGATTAGGTTTTTAAGGCTCTCTTGAGACATCATTGGGAGATTAATATCTAAAATACGAAGACGTGCTAAGACATTAGGCGTTTTCTACCTTTGCAAAACAAATTCAGAATCAAGGAAAACAAATCAATTTGTTATAGAATATTTAGGAACTTGCATCGAAACTACATCCCGCTTTTTCTCCTTGTCAAAGAGTCATTTATTTTAATTTCTGTTTTTATTTACGAATTCATAAATCCTTTGTCTCGTTCACTAAGTAATATTAATTAGGTGGAATTAATTAAACAGTCACTCCCTTGGGTACTATACTCGGACTTCATTGTCTATATTACTTGTACGATCTGGTACACTTGCCAGAATCCCAACAAGTTTCTGGCGCCGTTGCCGGGGAGTGATTTTGTTTTAATTAATTTTGGTACTAATTTAATTTTACTTAGTGTAACTTGGGTATATATTTTTATTTTTCTTTATTTTATTATTATGTAACATGGCTTATTCTCATGATGACATAGAATGTATCAATTTATTTTGTCATCACCTATTCCATCCTGTTTTGCACAAAATGTTTTTGATGAGATTAAAGTTTTTGATGGTCTTTTAGAGGAGGTGGTACAAAAATCTTCTATTATGGAAGACCAAAGTGCTCCCCTTTCTAAACCCATAGAAAAAGAAGAAATTGTGCATGATGAGATTGAGGAAGTGAAACAAGATAAATTGAATAATGGGATGAGTCTAGGGGTTGAATTAGGGTCCACTTTGCATGATGAATTTTCTGCTCTTCCTAAATGTATTGGATTGCATGAATATGTGGAACCCTCAAAAAATTTTCCTTCAATTTACCCATTAATTTTTTATGACTTCCCTGATGCTCATGATGATGATAAGCCATTGTTCTCCTTTTTAGAGCCTGAAAAGGCAACGTTGCTAAGCCATGGAGTTTACACTTTCATAGACTCCATGCATGATGAAAAAGACAAGCACCATGTGATGATGCTTGGAGTAAAAAATGCACCATTTGACCTGGGAGGGTTTAAAACTATTTTTAAACATTTGCTCCAACATCATCTGTGCATATTTCCATGGGATCCATGAATAACTTGTTATTGTTGCATAACATGGAAGTTGTGCTATAGGATTTGGGATCCTGGTGGATTCTCCTTAGTTTTGTAGTAGTGTAGGATTTAAATTTTTAATTAGGAGATTGAATAAAGAGTTTAGAGTTTTCTATATGTAACTGCTAATGGGGTGCTTCAAGCACTATTTTTAGTTGTTCATGTGACACAGGTGAATATGTTTGGGGGAGTCCCCTCCATGGTGCATCAAGAGAGAATCCTGTGCTACAAAGGGAAATCTCTAACTCCTTGCTTTTGTTTTTTTTTATTTTTATTTTGTAGTTTAGGATAGATTTGTTGCTTGAGGACAAGCCACATTCTAAGTTTGAGGGAGGGTAACAAAATAAAAATTTTTCTGAACTTGATTTCTCCCCTGGCTTTGTGTTGGTTTGTGTCCTGGCATGAGTAGGCACTAATTCTAGGTGTTAGATTTGTCCCTTTGATAGGTGTAAATGCTTGATTGTGATTTTCGACTTGTTTTACCCATATACTAATTGGATTTAGCTTTGAAATTTTTTGGAAAGTAGTTGTTTGGTAAACTTGTTGTGAATGATTGGTTAGTGAATTGAACTGAGATTTTGAGCCTATACATTTGAAGGAGTAATGTTTAATGAATATTGTGATGAAACTCCTATTTCTTTCATGAGTGTTGTTCGCTTTGATTGATTGTTCTAGAACTTGACTTGTGACTTTTTCAAAATTGACAATTGATTGCATGCATGAACATGATTAAGGCACTTAGGTTTGTGTTTTTGTGGAATTCAGCAAATTTTTGAGAAATAATGTTCCCTTAGTTGCCCACTTTGAGCTTGATGAGATATGATTTTCTTTGGTACCCAACATTAATTGAAATATTTTTATGAAGTACCTTTGAATTTTTGAATGAGCAATTGAGTGGAATGTTACATAAAAATGGTGAAAGTGGTAAATGTTGAAAAATGTATTTCTATCTCTCTTCGAAATAAAAAAATAAAAAAAAAGCATAGCAAAAATGTGCTTCAAAAGAAAAAGAACAGCATAATAAAAATATGCTGAAAATGTGCTAAAAAAATGAAAAGAAGAAGAGAATAGAAATAGAAAAATAAAAAGAAAGAAAAGGAAAAATCAAGTGAATTGAGTTGTGATTGTGTAATTACCTTATTGCTCATTTCATAATTTAAAAGGGAAGATTCGTGATTTTATTAAAATAAGCCCTTTGTGTTATCCTTTGTTTCTTTTATCTCACCTGACACTTTTAGCCATGGCCCCATTACAACCAAATTAAAGACCTTTTGATTTGTGCGTGCTGTCAATAATTCAGTGGAGATATAGGTCCATAGTCAAGCTTATGGTAACATGCTTTCATTGTTTGAACTTGAGTGAATTGATAAATATTACCCATACACATGAGAGATGTTGTGAGATAGTGTGGTCACTAATCTTTTATTCACTTTGAGTTTGTCTTATCAACTGGTTTTCATTAAGGTGATTTGCTAGTGAAGAGAGGAATCTTGGGTAGGTGAGTCGGAGTTTATGGTTGAGTTGCTATGTCTTGAATGGGGAGGATTTGAGGTTCTGAATTTTTGTTTTACTTTTGCCTGGGACATGCAAAATGTTAAGTTTGGGGGAGTGATTGGAGCCAAAAATATGATGTTTTTGAGTGATAATTTACCCTCTTTCTTAGTGATTTTGGCTTGTTTCTCAAGTAATTGTTAAGAAAAGATTGATTTTATCTACTAATGACGAGGAACGAGATCCTTGTGGATTTTGTGCCTTTTTGGTTCTTAATTTCAGGTTTTGGAGCTTAAATTGTTGAAATTGGAGAAAGAAAAGAGAAGGAAGTAATAAAACCTTGAAGTTGGAACTGAGAAGACAATTTTGAAGTCACCGTCGTGCGCCCAGGTGCAGTAATTTGCGCCCAAGCGTGGTCCTGTGCTCCCAAGCGTGGTCAATCGCGACCAAGCGCACGTCGTCAGGCATTGGTGGATTTAATCATATCTTCTCCAGATTCTTAGAGATTAGTTTATTCTAATAGGATCTTATCATATTATATTCAGATTTAGGATTAGTTTTATCTTATCACATTAGATTGGAAATTAGGTTAATTTTTATCTATATAATAAGAGGAATAGGATTCATTCCAGGGAGGAGGGGAGAGACACTCATACAACTCCATAGAATAATAGTAGATTAGGATTTGAGACTTGGAGAAGGAACAAGGATTGAAGGTTTTTGTGAAGAACACGAAGTTAGCGCAAGGATTCATGGTAATTATTTTTATCATGTTTATTGTGTTTTCTCTTGTAAGTATGAACTAATTCCATCCTTGGAATGTAGGAGTAGATGAATGGAACCTTTTCAATATTTCTAGTAATAAATTAATCTTGTTTTCCGTTATTGAATTCTGTGTTTGATTATTCTTATTTGTTTCTCATGAAAGAAGCTGTTTCATGACTTTTGAAAATCCTTTATGAATAGACATATGAATTTAGGATTTAGTCATTTAATCAAACAGTTCAATTGCATAGGCACAGACATGTTTTCTATGAATTGGGTAATTTTATAAAAAGAAGTTTTGACTGAACTTAATGAAGGGTTAGGTTTTTAAGGCTCTCTTGAGACATCATTGGGAGATTAATATCTAAAATACGGAGACGTGCTAAGACATTAGGCGTTTTCTACCTTTGCAAAACAAATTCAGAATCAAGGAAAACAAATCAATTTGTTATAGTATATTTAGGAACTTGCATCGAAACTACATCCCGCTTTTTCTCCTTGTCAAAGAGTCATTTATTTTAATTTCTGTTTTTATTTACGAATTCATAAATCCTTTGTCTCGTTCACTAAGTAATATTAATTAGGTGGAATTAATTAAATAGTCACTCCCTTGGGTACGATACTCGGACTTCATTGTTTATATTACTTGTACGATCTGGTACACTTGCCAGAATCCCAACATTAGCCTCCTCTGGCTTAAATCCTCCTTCAAACTTAGGTGGATTACAACTTCGAAAATCCGCTAAACTCTTAGCCTCAACATTACCGACATTACATTGATGTGGCAGATTAACTGGTTGTGGTGATTGTTGATGTTGTTGCTGTTGCCATTGCTGCATTGATTCCAACACAGTCGTGATCCTCTCCAGCATCGCATTAGTATGATTTCGGTTTCTTGTCGTCATATTAGACCTGCACTATGGACGTGTGGTCATATATGGTGGACTTAAGAAACACTCATCACACAACTTATACTAAAGCTGTAGCTTCAAACGGTACATCCAACTTGTATCTATTACTTGATCAAAGTAGAATACTAATATAAAGCTCATCCTGTGGATACTTCGCTTGATGCTGATAACTACCTTTCTAGAACTACTTTAGCTATTACAGGATCTGACTTTTGCTCTAACGAACCCGACACTTCACGAGAGAATATCTGAGAGATTCTTTGCAACCATGACCTCTTTAATTCCCCTCTTCCTTTACCCCACTATGAGAACAACACTCATACATCTTGGGTTTCAGATTCTCGCCTCTCTATCACAATTAGTTATCACTTGATTCTTGGGTATCCACTCCAAGTCCAAGATCACACCTAGTTGTGAAAAATGAGTAGACCAAGTTTACTCTCAAGAGATAGCTCAATAGAATAGCTCAAACATACGAGAGAAACAACTACAAGAAAACTTGTAGGAGTTCGATATTGAGGTAGCAGGGTGGATCAAACACAAGAAAACGCAATCGATTCTCGTCCTCACCAAGGGTTAATTAACTTCAGAGTTACAACTCTGCAAAGCAAACCACTAGGTAAAATAACCTCCTAGTACTAACTCCGGGGTTTGTTAGTTTTCATACTAGAGTAAAATACCCTCCCTAGAGGATATTAGCTCGCCTTTAGATCCTTTGGAATCACCCCTTGTTGATTCCTTGATGCCATAATGGATCAGCACTATGAGCTCAAGGTTGGAATTGACCTAAAAGAAGTACATCACTATCATACTTCAACTTAGGCTACTATAAACACTATAGACAGGTACTTGGTCACTTACCCAGGGTCAAGGGATAGAACCTTTTACTCCAATTAGAAGTATGTAAGAGCATACTTCACAAGAAACTCTACAATTCTTGAGGACCAGCATATTGAACCACACACCCAAGGACCAAGAGTCAGGACCATTGCTCTGATACCATAAATGTAACATCCCTCGTTTCTTAAAAAGAATTTCACTTATTATTGAAACGTGTTGGAAAAGTCTGAGTATGAAAATTTTTCCTTGAATGTGGTACTCAAATTTAAACCATGTATTGGAACTAAATTCGGTGGAAGGAGTAATTATTTGCTGAACATTTTAGAATCCTTTTGAGATAACCTTTGTAGTACAAAATAGCTTTCGAAAATACTTAGTTATTAGGTCATCCCAGGAAACCCAACTTTAACAATACTTCCTTCGTGCCGAACGATAAAATCAGAGTGAGCGGAATATATTAAAATAGTTCATTGACTCATAAAATCAGGTATATAAATTCGATGTGTACCACAATTATATTAAAGTATGAAAACTAGGTTTTCTCTTGGATACATCTCTCAAAATATATACATTGTTTCCATTATCAAAAATAGAGACGTTCCAGAGCTGTTCACTGGTTCTTCATCCATTCGTTCATCTGGTTGAGTCCTCAGAGTTGTACAAAAGAGTCTCTATCCCATGATGACTTAGTACTTCATGAACTTAAGGGTCATCCAATTCCTTTAATCTCTAGGTAGTCTAGGTACCTGGTCAAAACCTATTAAGGGCAGGGGGTAAGCTTATACGTTCGCATTATCAAATAAGAATAAAGTCCTAACATCCACAAGTAAGCACCCATCATGATAGAAATGCATAAACATGAGCACCCGCCATTTCATTTATTTCTCTTTCCAAATAGGTGGAATGATGCATGCTTCCCATCTCTCGATTCATGAGATTCTTCAACTAATCACTTAGATGAACGTCCTTCCATAACACCATGGTATTCCCAGAATACAAATAATACGTTATCAAACGTATGGCGTACTTGCTCGGAAGTGATAAAAACGTCACACTATCTGGTGAACGTCACGTCGCCCAAGGACGTAAACCTATCACTTCTCAACATACAACGGGTGTGATAAAAAACGTCACCACATCTGATGAACGTCACGTCGCCTAAGGACGTAAACCTTATCACTTGTGATACACAACAGAGGTGATAAACAACGTCACCATGTCTGATGAACGTCACGTCGCCAAAACGTAAACCTTACCACTTGTGTGCAACACACCGTTGAACCATCAAACCAACAGTATACCACATACTTCCCACATTGTCCACCTTAATGTGTCATCGAGCAAGCAGCAACATTTGGCACTCCCAGAGGCCCTCCTCATGTTCCATGAACATGACACAACGATAACTCATCACCGTTCACCGTGCATGAATTCATGCAAGTATTCCCTTAAGATTATTCATTAATCTCACTATATACAATATGTAATGAATTCGTCAATGAGATATATCAATTTTCATGCTTAGGATGATGAGATTTATTTAAGGAAGTATCACATTATTCCCTTTAAGTGTCATTAGGTTTAAATGGAAATGGTTAGATTAAAAATGGTGTTTTCTCAACATTTTAGTAAAAAAGACTCGAGTAGTAGCTTCAATACTCGAGTAGTTCTTCGATCTCCTGAAACTGTGTATCAGATTGCCCAGAATACTCGAGTGTTTCACAAAATACTCGAGTAGTTTACAGATCAGAATACTTGAGTATTTCACAAAATACTAGAGTATTTTTCAGCCCAGAATACTTGAGTGTTTCACAAAATACTAGAGTATTTTTCAGCCCAAAATACTCGAGTATTTCACAAAATACTAGAGTATTTTGCAGCCCAGAATACTAGAGTATTTTACAAAATACTAGAGTATTTCGTGATCTTCTGGGAAGCTTGTATCAGAAAATACTCGAGTGTTTTACCAAATACTCGAGTATTTTTGACAGCAGATGCACTACAACTTGGTTTTAACATACCATTTTCAATTCTAACCAATTTTAACTTAAACCAATGATCAACAGAACTTTGTTTACACATTTAAAACTTGTCTCAACACAGAAATCGCATCAATTCGCAGCAAATCATAATCATTCATCAATTATGCATGAAAATCACATATTATGCAACTTAAAGTACCAATTTCACTTCTACTCATTTTTGGCATAATTTCAGCATTGATTAAGCTCACATGCAACCAAATAAACTTGCCTTAGCATGTAGCATGCCTCAGATTGGCCTCCAAGCCATATTCCTATTTCAATATATGCCCTTAGAGTCTCATGGTGACTCCTCCTACTTTCTAATGCAATTTACTCTTATTCTAGCAAATGGTAAGCTTCCCCCATACCTTAGGGTCGTTCTTGAACAAAAACTCCACAAAGAACAGCAACCAAATGCTCTAACCACTTCCCACCCGAACTTGCATAACAGATTCGGCAGGGGTTCAAAACCACATCAATCGACATTCGAATCATGCATAAAAATTGGGGAAATTGGTTAGACTATCTTCTCTATAACATGAACTTTGAAAACCAGTAAGTTTCAGACCCAAAAGGGAGCTTGAGCTTACCACAATTGAAGCTCAAAGTCGGCTCTCTGAATCTGAAATTCTAGTTTGGCAGATTTCAACACCTAACTTCACAGGCCCATAACTTTTCATCCAGGAACTCAAATCTCACAAACTTGGTATCAAATCGAATCTCGTTGAAAGAGCTTTACAATGGTATCTCACTCACGATCTAACTCTCAAGCACGAGAGAGAATCGAAGGAAAGAAGGTGACGGGTCTGCACAACATTCTGGTTTTTGGCAGATTTGAATCTCTATCTTGCAGAGTTCATTACTCCTCACACACTCCACCTTAGCTCACGATTTTTGGTGCTTTTCAAAGCTCTGGATGTGAGCTTCAAAACTGTGTATGATTTATGTGTTGAGATTCAGAGACGAAAACGAATTGAGAGAGGAAACTCAAGAACCCTAAAAACTCGATTTTGAGCTTGAGAGCTCAAATAATGGTTAATAAATCAGTTCACCACCCTTAAGGAAGAAGATTGGAGTTTCAAACAAGGAGGACACGCATCCATGGACGTGGCTGGAGGTTGTTTGCGTGTCAACACCATAGTTTCAGGCTGATATCGTGGCAAATTCCGAGCTCCCCCATGGCAAGACAGCTACAGCGCACTAACTATGGCTGTCTGCTCCAGAATACTCGAGTATTTAGCCAAATACTCCAGTATTTTGGCCAGTTTTCACTAAAAACTTTGTTTAATTAATTTTAACCCCAAAAGACCTTCCATTATTGTTTTTAGGTCCTTCCCAAGGACTTAATTGTAAAATGTAATATTTTATGGAAAAACCTCATCATAAAATATTTTCACATAATACTTATAATGAATATATATATCCAAATCAAACATGAAATTATTATTTATTTATAAAACCATTTTACTAACATATTTATTCGGAAGACAAATTTGGGGTGTTACACGTTTGTCCTTTTATTTTATTTTATTTTCCCATTTTCAATAGAAATTTAATGTTTTTTCTTCTCCCTCTCTCCAACGCTTTGTTTCTCTCTCTTCCCCTCTATCTCTAGCTCTCTACCTATATATATATCAATGCAAAAAATAACGCTTGGCATTTCTTTTAAGGGCTCACTTGTTGGTTATGATAGGTTAAGGACAAGAAATGTTGGAGAGTACGATAAGAGCCAGATAGGATATGAACATGATAACTCTTATCATGTCTAGTGCTAGGTGCACACCAAATATGATGGTGTTAATTAGATGGTGAAGGTGATGATAGTGTAATGATGGTAGAAACAAAAGTGTTAATGTTTGAGGGTATTTGGGATAAATTTAACTATCCTATCATGATGCTCATTTCCAATCTAGCTCTAAATGTGCCCATGAGAATGCTTATTTTTCACTTGTTTCAACAAACCAATAGAACTATATATTGAAAATGACAGCCTTTTCCTTACTCTTTTGTGCAAAGTGCCAAAAATATAATATCATTATATAGTTACAACCCATTAGACAATAACCCAAAGCAAAGGTACTACATAACTCTTTATATAAATAAATATATATATATATATATAATCATAACTCTTAATAATTGGTGTCAAATGAATAAATAAATTAATAATATATATATATATATTAAATACTCATATTAAGAGAAACTACAACCAATCATTCACATATGATTTCTATCACAACATATAGCCTAATATGTTTGCATTTTTTACTGAAGAGTAAGGAAAAGGTTGTCATTTTCAATAGTTCTATTCGTTTGTCGAAATAAGTGAAAAATAAGCACTCTCATGGGCACATTTAGAGCTAGATTGGAAATGAGCATGATAGGATAGTTAAATTTTATCCTCAATACCCTCAAACATTAACAATATTCTTTCTACTATCATCACACTATCATCACCTTCACCATCTATTTAACGCTATCATTATTTGGTGTGCACCAACCACTAGACATGATAAGAGTTATCATGTTCTTATCCTATCCGGCTCCTATCATATTATCCAACATATCATGTCCTTATCCTATAATGACCTCGAAACGAGCCCTTTATAGAAATTCTAAACATTATTTTTTGCATTGATTTATATATATAAAGATAGGTGGATAGCTAGAGATAGAGGGGAAGAGAGAGAAAAAAAATGTTGGAGAGGGGAAGAAGAAAAATAACATTAAATCTCTATTGAAAATTGAAAAAAAAAATAAAAAAATGGTCAAACGGAAAGATAAAAATTGAATTTTTGAAAACTCCCTTAGAATCAAATAAATGATGACGTTCTACTTTTGCTGTCTTGCACGACCTTGAGGCTTGGAAACCACTCACCAAAACCTAAATTCAAAGAGACACCGTACCAACATTACCATTATTCATAACCACTTATTATCTCTTTCCCATCCGCCACCTCGAAAATGTCAAATAGGTTATTTGCAATCAAGTATGAACTTAAATAGCATTAGTAGTGGTGGTAATAGCAGTAGTGTTAGAAAAAATTGTGTCAATAATTTGGAAAGACTGGAAATATAAACATTGAAGTGCTTGCAAATTTCGCATGAAGAAATGCTCAACAGGGTGCATTTTTGCTCCTTGTTTCGATTCTGATCAAGGTGTAGCCCACTTTGCTGGTGTGCATAAGGTTTTTCAAGCTAGTAATGTGTGAAAGCTCCTTCATAATCTTTCGTTGATCAAGAGGCTTGATGCAATAAACATCATTAATTATTTATGAATCAGATGCACGATTAAAAGATCCCGTGTATGGTTGTGTAGGACAAATTTTTACCCTTCAACAACAGGTAATCTATTATTCTGTCAGAATCAAAGAATAATAAATTACCTGTTGCTGAAGGGAAAGAATTTGTCGAACACAACCATACATGGGATGTTTTAGTCATTCATCAGATTAAAAAATAATGCTGTTTATTGCATCAAGCCTTTTGTTTAACAAAATAGTATGAAGGAGCTTTGAGATGTTACTAGCTCCAAAAACCTTAAGTACAACAACAAAGTGAACTACACCTTGATCAGAATCGAAATAAGGAGCAAAAATGCATCCGGTTGAGCATTTGTTCTTGCAAAATTTGCAAGCACTGCAAGGTTTTTATTTCCTTTCCAAATTATCGGCACAATTGTTTCTACCACCACTCTTATTACCACCACCGGTACTAATGGAGCTTAAGCTCATACTTGATTGCAAATGGTTATTTGACATTTTCGAGATGGTGGATGGGAAAGAGATGAGCGGCTATGAATATTGATGATGGTGGTACGGTGTCTCTTTGAATCTTGGTTTTGGTGAGTGCTTTTAAAGCCTTAAAGCCATGCAAGACAACAAAGGTAGAAAGTCTTCATTTGTTTGATTCAATGGGAGTTTTCGAAAATTCATATTTTTGTCTTTTCGTTTGTCCTTTATTTCATTTTATTTTATTTTCCCATTTTCAATAGAAATTTAATGTTTTTTCTTCTCCCTCTCTCCAACGCTTTGTTTCTTATAACATCCCGACTTTCTAACCTTGATTTATTTATTATAATGAAAATAAAGAATAATTTTTCGCAAATAATTTCAAAACTTTATTATTCAATTGCGGAAGCAAATCAACAGAACCTGTCCAATAACAAGACACAATAGTTCAAACTAATTTATTTAATAGCAATTAGACTCTGAGCTACTTAAGACACTACTCGTAACTCAGATCATGGTTCTCAACTCCAATGGTCGGGAAGGGAATCTCCTATCCCTTGCAGTTCCTACTCCCTTTTTGTGGAAACAGAAGCTTCATTACCTACAAGGGCAACCAGGGAGTGAGTCATAGCTAATCACGTTAAAGCGAATAATAAATAACAGAGGCTAAAAACAACAAACACAAGTATTCAAGTAGTAACAATTCACAAATGCATATACACATGTCAAACCCTTTTCATCCAAGCAATTGATCTTTATTGTTAATGGCATGATGCATGCTGATCTCAACAATTTCCCGGGGCATCACAATTTGGAGGTGGTAGGACTTACGAGCTTTGCTCTGCACTCATGACTTACGAGCTTCGCTCTGCATAGGACTTACGGGCTTAGCCCTGCACTCACGACTTACGGGTTCCCATCTCCTGGCGTTGTAGGACTTACGGGCATAGCCCTGCACTCACGACTTACAGGCTTCCTCCGCCCAGCGTTAATAGTATAAAAGGGAAAACCCTCGCAAACTGGAGCAATCAATGCATGTATGCAAACATAATTTATTACCAATCCCCATTGTCAAATTCATTATCATTTCCATCAAGGACACAGTCCATCATCTATCTTTCCATTCATTAATCTCATCCTTAACAATTCCTTTAACTGATGTTGATACATTCATAAAAAGGCCATCAGCGGCGCAACCACTGTGTGATGGTTTTTAGAAATAGCGTATAATTATTCATTTAGTAATCCATCGGGGCACAGCCTCCTATTGGTGGATACTTATTGCAACGACCCCATTGGGACTCCCATAGAAAAATATCAACCAAGTGAGTAGAACCTTCACTGGGACATCTAGGGATTATATCAACCGAATGGGTGTACGGACTTCCGTTGGGACTCCTGTAGGAAAATAATCACTGAATAAAATTCTAGTAGGACACCTCTAGGATAGCTATCAACCAACGAGATTAAGATATTATAGTATTAAACGAGTTAATTATAATAAAATTTTAGAAACTGAGTGTTTTCTGAAAATTTGTCCAAACTACTCGAGTAGTTCTTGACCACTCGAGTTGTTCAAGCAAAAATACTCGAGTCGTTCAAGCAAAAATACTCGATTCTTTACGAGTCTTCCTTAAACTACTCGAGTCTTTTTGCTGCAACAGCACCAGTTTTCTGCACTTTCAATGCCAATTCAAGTTCCTTGCTTTATTTCTCCATTCCTATGCAAAACAACAACTTAGGCACATAAAACAAACATGTTACAACACTTAAACACAACTGAAACAACATCAAATAGCATCAAATCACAAATTGCACAAAACATAGACAAAGTCCAATTTAACATATGAATTTCATTTCTACTTGATTTTAAGTTCGCAAATCAATCCAGTGAGCATCATTAGGTTCAATTAAACTTGTTTGAACATAAAAACCATGAGTCTCTGGCCTCCAAGGCAGATTCTCATTTCAACTTACGTTACCCATGAACCTCAAGTGGTTCCTATGATTTTTGCTTGTTGTTTACCATTCTAGTGATTAGGTAACTTCTCCCATACCTTAGAGAAGCTAAAGGAATGATTGGTTGAAGAGGAAAGGGACTGAATCACAATTTGAGTTTCTGCACCGGTGCAAGACAACTTGTACTAGCTGACTTTGGCTTTTGATTTCACCATAATTAAGTCATGAAAAAGTACGAAATAAGTTAGCTTTAGAAACTAGGAATTGCCAACTTTACATAGAAACAAGTTTGGAATCGAAAGGGGTTCTGGATTTACCAAACCAATTCAAAGAAGGAGGGTATTTGATGCTGAATGTTGCTCTTTTTTCGCAGCTTCAGAGACTCAACTTCGATTGCCTAGAACTTGCTCTACAGGAAATAGTTTCGTGTGGTTATTGGTTCTAATTCAAGATGGGAATTAGAACTTTGATTTGTGTATTGGTTTAGAAGGAAATGAGTGAGAAATGAGAGAGAACGAAGTGATCAAAGTAAGCACTTCAGAACAGAGGAAATGAGAATGGAAATTTGGGTTTGCAAGAATTGAATGAGTTTCTAGCTTCCCCAAGCCTCTATTTATAGCCTAAGATTACCCTCCTACGAAGTAAGGTCCAGCTCTATGCTTGGAACCTTGAGAAAACGCGTTTTGGTGCGAAGTTCAATTGAAAACCGACTTATACACTCAACCAAACTGCTCGAACTACTCGAGTCTTTTTCCCAGTACTCGAGTCTTTTTCAGCAACACCAAAGAACACTCGAGTCTTCCATGAAAGACTCGAGTCTTTCGACTAAAATTCAAATTTTTCTAACTATACTCGAGTCTTCCCCAAAATACTCGAGTATTTTAACCTAATTTCAGAAAATTCATTATTTTATTCAATATAATAACATTATTATTTTAAATACTTAATTTTTATTTATTTATTCAAAATATAGGGTCTTACATTTCTCTCTCTCCCCCTCTATCTCTAGCTGTCTACCAATCTGGATATATATATATATATATATATATATATATATATATATATATAAACACACACACATATCAATGCAAAAAATAATGCTTGGAATTGAATTTCTATTAAGGGCTCATTTGTTGGTCATGATAGGTTAAGGACAATATATGTTGGAGAGTACAATAGGAGCCAGATAGGATATGAACATGATAACTCTTATCATGTCTAGTGCTTGGTGCACACCAAATACGATTTCGTTAATTAGATGGTGAAAGTGATGATATTGTGATGATGGTAGAAACAATAGTGTTAATGTTTGAGGGTATTAGGGATAAAATTTAACTATCCTATTGTAATGCTCATTTCCAATCTTGCTCTAAATGTGCCCATGAGAATACCTTTTTTTCACTTGTTTCAACAAACCAATAGAACTAGTGAAAATGACAACTTTTTCCTTACTCTTTTGTGCAAAGTGCTAAAAATATAATATCATTATATAGTTACAACCTATTAGACAATAACCCAAAGCAAGGTACTACATAACTCTTGATATATATATATATATATATATATATATATATATATATATATGGCTTATTTAAGATTTTAGCCCCTGAAGTTAGGTGCTCTTTTGGAATTGGTCCTCAAACTTTTTTTCGATGCTTTGAGTCCTTAACGTTGCTCAAATTTTAGAAATGGTCCTTTTATCACTTAAGTGGTGATATGTTTGAGGATATGCCACGTAACCTTCGTCACATCCATAGGTAACATGCCAGATTATACCACGTGAATTTTTTAAATTTAAAAAAAATTCAAATTTATTAAAAAAATTTAAAAATTGTATTTTTTTTAAAAAAAATGGAATCTTTTAATAAGTTTTAACATAACTTTTTTTTTTATTAAAATAATCGTGTAGTGTCCCGTGGCTCTACATAGCACGTCACTCGTCGATATTGTGAAAGTGACATGACATATCATCGCTATATCATCACTTAAGTGACGAAAGGACAATTTCCAAAAATTAAACAAAGTTTAGGGATCCAAATCATCGAAAAAAATTTAGGGACCAATTCGAAAAGAGCACCTAAGTTAAATGTTAAAAAAGCCTATATATATATAAATAATCATAAATCTTAATAATTGGTGTCAAATGAATAAATAAATTAATAATATATATATATTATATATATATATATATATATATGTATATTAAATACTCATATTAAGAGAAACTACAATCAATGATTCACATCTCATTTCTATCACAACATAGCCTAATGTTTTTGCATTTTGCACGGAAGAGTAAGAAAAAGGTTGTCATTTTCAATAGTTTTATTGGTTTGTTGAATCAAGTGAAAAATAAGCACTCTCATGGGTACATTTAGAGCTAAATTGGAAATGAGCATGATAGGAGAGTCAAATTTTATCCTTAATACTACCCTCAAACATTAACACTACTCTTTCTACCATCATCAGACTATCATTACCTTCACCATCTAATTAACGCCATCATTATTTGGTGTGCACCAAGCTCTAGACATGATAAGAGTTATCATGTTCTTATCCTATCCGGCTCCTATCATATTATCCAACATATCATGTCCTTATCCTATCATGACCACTAATTAAACGTGCCCATTATAGAAATTCCAAGCATTATTTTTTGCATTGATTTATATATGTATATATCAAGATAGGTGGAGAGCTAGAGTTAGAGGGGAAGAGAGAGAAAAAAATGTTGGAGAGGGGAATAAGAAAAAAACATTAAATATCTATTGAAAATGGAAAAAATAAAAAAAATAAAAAAAAGGTCAAACGGAAAGATAAGAATTTGAATTTTCGAAAACTCCCTTAGAACAAATAAATGATGACGTTCTACCTTTGCTGTCTTGCACGACCTTAAGGCTTTAAAATCACTCACCAATACCTAGATTCAAAGAGACACCGTACCAACATCACCATTATTCATAGCCACTTATTATCTCTTTCCCATCCACCACCTCGAAAATGTGAAATAACCATTTGCAATCAAGTATGAACTTAAATACCATTAGTACCGGTGGTGGTAATAGCAGTGGTGTTAGAAAAAATTTTGTCAATAATTTGGAAAGACTGGCAATATAAACCTTGCGGTGCTTTCAAATTTCGCATGAAGAAATGCTCAACAGGATTCATTTTTGCTCCTTATTTCGATTCAGATCAAGGTGTAGCCCACTTTGCAGGTGTGCATAAGGTTTTTCGAGCTAGTAATGTCTCAAAGCTCATTCATAATCTTCCGTTGAACAAGAGGCCTGATGCAATAAACATCATTAATTATTTATGAATCAGATGCACGACTAAAAGATCCCGTGTATGGTTATGTTGGACAAAATTTTACCCTTCAACAACAGGTAATCTATTATTCTGTCGGAATCAAAGAATAATAGATTACCTGTTGCTGAAGGGAAAGAATTTGTCAAACACAACCATACATGGGATGTTTTAGTCGTTCATCTTATTCAAAAATAATGCTGCTTATTGCATCTAGCCTTTTGTTTAACGAAATAGTGTGAAGGAGCTTTGATACGTTACTAGCTTCAAAAACCTTTAGTACAACAGCAAAGTGAGCTACACCTTGATCAGAATCGAAATAAGGAGCAAAAATGCATCAAGTTGAGCATTTGTTCTTGCAAAATTTTCAAGCACTACAAGGTTTATATTTCTAGTGCTTTCCAAATTATCGACAGAATTGTTTCTAGCACCGCTCCTATTACCACCACCGGTACTAATGGAGCTGAAGCTAATACTTGATTGCAAATGGTTATTTGACATTTTCGAGTTGGTGGATGGGAAAGAGATGAGAGGCTATGAATATTGGTGATGGTGGTACAATGTCTCTTTGAATCTAGGTTTTGGTGAGTGCTTTTAAAGCCTTAAGGCCATGCAAGACATCAAAGGTAGAATGTCTTCATTTGTTTGAATGTGTGGGAGTTTTCGAAAATTCATATTTTTGTCTTTTCTTTTTCCTTTATTTTTTCTTCTCCCTCTCTCCAACGCTTTGTTTCTCTCTCTTCCACTCTATCTCTAGATCTGTATCTATCTTGATACGTATATATATATATATACACACACACATATCAATGCAAAAAATAATGCTTGGTATTTCTATCAAGGGCTCGTTTGGTGGTCATGATAGGTTAAGGACAGGATATGTTGGAGAGTATGATAGGAGCCAGAGAGGATATGAACATGATAACTCTTATCATGTCTAGTGCTTGGTGCACACCAGATACGATGTCGTTAATTAGATGGTGAATGTGATGATAATGTGATGATGATAGAAACAATAGTGTTAATGTTTGAGGGTATGAGGGATAAAATTTAACTATCCTATTGTAATGCATATTTCCAATCTAGCTCTAAATGCTCCCATGAGAATGCTTATTTTTCACTTGTTTCAACAAACCAATAGAACTATTTAAATTGACAGCTTTTGTAACATCCCAACTTAGTTTAAAAGAGAAATGATTTTGGAAATTATAAATGTTTGTAGTTCAAACCCTTTTTGAAAACTGAATTGAAAATAGAATTAATTCCATTTAAGATGAGGAAATTATGTTGTTGATTAATATAAGTATGTTTCTTGATTATTTCTATAAAAGTAAGAAGTGAAGAACTGTAGGAAGGTGACTTTAATTTTATAATGCTATACAGTACTGAGACACCCCTGAAGGTGTTGACAAATTGTAAAAGTAGGAAATGAAGAACCCTAAGAAGTTGAATTATTTTAAATGTGCTTTAATATTGAGACATCCCTGAGGATGTTGATTAGTTGTGATTATTGATTGTAAATGGTTGTTTGAAGAATGTTGATTGTCAAGTATGTTAATTCGCTTTGACTGTATAAGTTATGTTGCTTGTTATATTTATTTGTGAATTGTTGTTAATGATTTTTTTTAATAGATAAATGATTGAGTAGGACATCTGATAAGAAAAGGATAACAATCTATACTCCTATTAAGATTGATTGATGAAGTGAATTTTAAGAACCATGCTTTATTCCTAACTTAACCTCGGTTAATTAATTTTAATAATCGGTTAAGCATAGAGTAAAACAATTATTAGTAGATTATAACTCAAAATACTTTGTCGAATAACCCCTTCCACTGACCTTGATATTAATTACTAATGGTGTATAAGATTCTCTTTCTTGGGTGAATGAATGAAAATAGAGTTATGAAATTAATAACTAAATCATTGAACTGAATGTCCATAAGCAATTCAAAAATAATGAAAGGGTGTTAATGTGAGCCATAAGCATAAGATATGATAAATTTATATTCTCTCTGATTTTCATTATAGATTCTTTTTGTCCTTATGCTTAAATTGTGTGAAAATGTCTCACTCCTTGTGGTTTAACATTTTAGGTAAATCTTGGACGAGCGAGGAACCGGAGATTCACAATGGTGAAGGCAAAGGAGAAAGAATTCTCCCTAATTTATTTTGAAATCCACGTTGTAAATCCCAATGTATTTTCATAATTGTAATGGATACTTTTATATTTTTATGGTAAATAAACAAACTTTTATAATTTCTAAAATCATTTCTCTTTTAAACTAAGTTGGGATGTTGCAGCTTTTTCCTTACTCTTCTGTGCGAAGTGCCAAAAATATAATATCATTATATAGTTACAACTTATTAGACAATAACCCAAAGCAAGGTACTATATAACACTTTATATATAGATATATATGTATATATAAAAAATCATAACTCTTAATAATTGGTGTCAAATGAATAAATAAATTAATAATATATATATATATATATATATATATATATATTAAATACTCAAATTAAGAGAAACTACAACCAATGATTCGCATCTCATTTCAATCACAACATAGCCAAATATTTTTGCATTTTGCACTGAAGAGTAAGGAAAAAGGTTGTCATTTTTAATAGTTCTATTGGTTTGTTGAAACAAGTGAAAAATAAGCACTCTCATGGGCACAGTTAGAGCTAGATTGGAAATGAGCATGATAGGATAGTTAAATTTTATCCTTAATACCCTCAAATATTAACACTACCCTTTCTACCATCATCATACTATCATCACCTTCACCATCTAATTAACACCATAATTATTTGGTGTGCACCAAGCATCTAGACATGATAAGAGTTATCATGTTCTTATCCGCGATCCTATCCGGCTCCTATCATATTATCCAACATATCATATCCTTATCCTATCATGACCACCAAATGAGTCCTTTATAGAAATTCCAAGCATTATTTTTTGCATTGATGTATATATGTGTGTATATATATATATATATATATATATATATATATATATCTAGATAGGTGGAGAGCTAGATATAGAGGGGAAGAGAGAGAAAAAAAAAGTTGGAGAGGGGAAGAAGGAAAAAACATTAATTTTCTATTGAAAATGGAAAAAAAATAAAAAAAGGTCAAACGAAAAGATAAAAATTTGAATTTTCGAAAACTCCCTTAGAATCAAATAAATGATGACGTTATACCTTTGCTGTCTTTCATGGCATTAAGGCTTTAAAAGCACTCACCAAAACCTAGATTCAAAGAGACACCGTACCACCATCACCATTATTCATAGCCACTCATTATCTCTTTCCCATCCATCGCCTCGAAAATGTCAAATAACCATTTGGAATCAAGTATGAACTTAAATTCTATTAGTACCAATGGTGGTAATAGCAGTGGTGTTAGAAAAAATTGTGTCAATAATTTGGAAAAATTGGCAATATAAACCTTGCGGTGCTTGCAAATTTTGCATGAAGAAATGCTCAACAGGATGCATTTTTTCTCCTTATTTAAATTCAGATCAAGGTGTAGCCCACTTTACAGGCCGGTGTATGTGCATAAGGTTTTCCGAGCTAGTAATGTCTCAAAGCTCCTTCATAATTTTCCGTTGAACAAGAGGCTTGATGGAATAAACATCATTAATTATTTATGAATCGGATCCACGATTAAAAGATCCCGTGTGTGGTTGTGTTGGACAAATTTTTACCCTTCAACAACAGGTAATCTATTATTCTGTGATTCCGACAGAATAATAGATTACCTGTTGTTGAAGTGTAAAAATTTATCGAACACAACCATACAAGGGATGTTTTAGTCGTTCATCAGATTCAAAAATAATGTTGTTTATTACATTAAGCCTTTTGTTTAACGAAATAGTAGGAAGGAGCTTTGAGACGTTACTAGCTCCAAAAACCTTAAGTACAACAGCAAAGTGAGCTACACCTTGATCAGAATCGAAATAAGGAGCAAAAATGCATCCAGTTGAGCATTTGTTCTTGCAAAATTTGCAAGCACTACAAGGTTTATATTTCCAGTGCTTTCCAAATTATTGACCCAATGGTTTCTACCACCTGTACTATTACCACCAACGGTACTAATGGAGCTTAAGCTCATACTTGAACGCAAATGGTTATAGGACATTTTCGAGGTGGTGGATGGGAAAGAGATGAACGGCTATGAATATTGGTGATGGTGGTATGGTGTCTCTTTGAATCTAGGTTTGGGTGAGTGCTTTTAAAGCATTAAGGCCATGCAAGACATCAAAGGTAGAACGTCTTCATTTGTTTGATTCTATGGGAGTTTTCGAAAATTCATATTTTTATCTTTTCGTTTGTCCTTTTTTTAATTTTTTAATTTTCCCATTTTCAATAGAAATTTAATGTTGTTTCTTCTCGCTCTCTCCAACGCTTTGTTTCTCTCTCTTCCATTCTATCTCTAGCTCTCTACCTATCTTGATATATACATATATATACACACACACAAATATCATTGCAAAAAATAATGCTTAAAATTTCTATTAAGGGCTCGTTTGGTGGTCATGATAGGTTAAGGATAGGATATGTAGGAGAGTATGATAGGAGCCAGATAGGATATGAACATGATAACTCTTATCATGTCTAGTGCTTGGTGCACACCAAATACGATGCGTTAATTAGATGGTGAAGGTGATGATAATGTGATGATGGTAGAAACAATAGTGTTAATGTTTGAGGGTATTAGGGATAAAATTTTTAACTATCCTATTGTTATGCTCATCTCCAATCTAGCTCTAAATGTGCGCAAGTGAATTCTTATTTTTCACTTGTTTCAACTAACCAATAGAACCGTTGAAAATGAAAACGTTTTCATTACTCTTATGTGCAAAGTGCCAAAAACATAATATCATTATATAGTTACAACCTATTAGACAATAACCCAAAGCAAGGTACTACATAACTCTTTATATATATATATATATATATATTTAAATAATAATAACTCTTAATAATTTGTGTCAAATGAGTAAATAAATAATTTAATAATATATATATATATATTAAATACTTATATTAAAAGAAACTACAACCAATGATTCAAATCTCATTTTTATCACAACATAGCCTAGCTAATATTTTTCATTTTGCATTGAAGAGTAAGGAAAAGGTTGTCATTTTCAATAGTTCTATTGGTTTGTTGAAACAAGTGAAAAATAAGCACTCTCATGGGCATATTTAGAGCTAGATTGGAAATGAGCATGATAAGATTGTTAAATTTTATCCTTAATACCCGCAAACATTAACACTACTCTTTCTACCATCATCACACTATCATCACCTTCACCATCTAATCAATACCATCATTACTTGGCGTGCACTAAGCACTAGACATGACAAGAGTTATCATGTTCTTATCCTATCCGGCTCCAATCATATTATCCAACATATCATGTCCTTATCCTCTCATGATCACCAATCGAGCCCTTTATAGAAATTCCAAACATTATTTTTTGCATTGATGTATATATATATGAGGATAGGTGGAGAGCTAGAGATAGAGGGGAAGAGAGAAAAAAAATGTTGGAGAGGGGAAGAAGAAAAAAACATCAAATTTCTATTGAAAATGGAAAAAAAAATAAAATAAAATAAGGTCAAAAGGAAAGAAAAAAATTTGAATTTTCGAAAACTCCCTTAGAATCAAATAAATGATGACGTTCTACCTTTGCTGTCTCGCACGACATTAAGGCTTTAAAAGCTCTCACCAAAACCTAGATTTAAAGGGTTACCGTACCACCATTACCATTATTCAAAGCCACTCATTGTCTTTTTCCCATCCACCACCTCGAAATTTCAAATAACCATTTGAAATCTAGTATGAACCTAAATTCCATTAGTACCGGTGGTGGTAATAGCAGTGGTGTTAGAAACAATTGTGTAATTAATTTGGAAAGACTGACAATATAAACCTTGCGGTGCTTGCAAATTTTGCATGAAGAAATGCTCAACAGGGTGCATTTTTGCTCATTATTTCGATTCAGATCAAGGTGTAGCCCACTTTGTAGGTGTGCATAAGGTTTTTCGAGCTATTAATGTCTCAAAGCTCCTTCATAATCTTCCGTTGAACAAGATCTGGCTTCATTCAATAAACATCATTAATTATTTATGAATCAGATGCACGACTAAAAGATCCCGTGTATGGTTGTGTTGGAAAAATTTTTACCCTTCAACATCAGGTAATCTATTATTATATCGGAATCAAAGAATAATAGATTACCTGTAGTTGAAGGGAAAGAATTTGTCGAACACAACCATACATGGGATCTTTTCGTCGTGCATCTGATTAAAAAATAATTCTATTTATTGCATCAAGCCTTTTGTTTAACGATATAGTATGAAGGAGCTTTGAGATGTTACTAACTCCAAAAACCTTAAGTACAACAGCAAAGTGAGCTTCACCTTGATCAGAATCGAAATAAGGAGCAAAAATGCATCCAGTTGAGCATTTGTTCTTGCAAAATTTGCAAGCACTGCAAGGTTTATATTTCCACTGCTTTCCAAATTATCGACACAATTGTTTTTACCACTACTACTATTACCACCACCAGTACTAATGGAGCTTACGCTCATCCTTGATTGCAAATGGTTATTTGATATTTTCGAGGTGGTGGATGGAAAAGAGATGAGCGGCTATGAATAATAGTTATGGTGGTATGGTGTCTTTTTGAATCTAGGTTTTGGTGAGTGATTTTAAAGTCTAAAGGTCATGCAAGACATCAAAGGTAGATCGTCTTCATTTGTTTGATTCTATGGGAGTTTTCGAAAATTCATATTTTTGTCTTTTCGTTTGTCCTTTTTTTAATTTTTTTTCCATTTTCAATAGAAATTTAATGTTTTTTCTTCTTCCCCTCTCCAAGGCTTTTTTTCTCTCTTCCCCTCTATCACTAGCTCTCTACCTATCTTGATACACACACACACATATCAATGCAAAAAATAATGCTTGAAATTTTTATGAAGGGTTCGTTTGGTGGTCATGATAGGTTAAGGACATGATATGTTGGATAGTGTGATAGGATGCAGATAGGATATGAACATGATAACTCTTATCATGTCTTGTGCTTGGTGCACACCAAATAAGTATGGCGTTAATTAGATGGTGAAGGTGATGATAATGTGATGATGGTAGAAACAATAGTGTTAATGTTTGAGGGTATTAGGGATAAAATTTAACTATCCTATCATGCTCATTTCCAATCTAGCTCTAAATGTTCCCATGAGAATGCTTATTTTTCACTTGTTTCAACAAACCAATAGAACTATTGAAAATGATAGCCTTTTCCTTACTTTTCTGTAACATCGTATGACTACAACCAACAAACAAGTTCTAGCTATTACTAAAAGAATATATAATTAAGTGTCGGGATTGTCTAATTTATTCTTTTATTTACTTACTTATATTTGCAATCTTGATAGTGTTTCAAGTCAGTCATAATGAATCCATGATAAAGTTGACTGAGTTTTGAATTTCTGTCTGGAATATGTTTGTCTCCCTTTGCAAGAGCAGTTGCTTGGAGCAAGAAGGGATCTATTTATATTGACACCCTTGACCAAGATTGGATCTTAACTTCTTAACTATTGTATAACTGTATGTAATACAATAGTTGGTTTTTCCTAAATGATAAGAACCTCCATACATACTTATAGCTTATATTCTAGTTTGGTAAAACTACTAGATTGGTTCTGTAAGTTATTTTTTGGTTGTGATTTTTTTCGTTTCAAATAAATTCGTAAGTTTGTATCTTGTTTCAAATAAATCCTTCCATCCAATTTTGTCTTAAAACTGTTAATGGGAGCCTCCTATGTGGCAACCATTGGTCTTACGTGGCTAAAACTCAATGTTACACCCCAAAATGATGTCATATGAGGCCAAAAGAGAAAACCAAAATAGTTAGGGATAGCCCAATAAGCTTCTATTTTGGTCTCATATGACATCGTTTTGGGGTGTAACGTTGATTTTTAGCCTTGTAAGATCATTGGTTGCCATGTAGGAGGCTCCCATTAACGGTGTTAAAACAGAATTGGACGGAAGGATTTATTTGAAACAAGTTAAAAACTTCTGAATTTATTTGAAACAAAAAAAAAGTTAAGGACGAAATCACAACAAAAAATAACTTACAAGACCAATATTATAGTTTTGCCTTCTAGTTTTGAACTAAATCAAGAGCAGGTTCACAAGAAAGTGAATGTTATACTACAGGTGGTAAGGAGAAAAAAATGTTTTACATAATGTACCTTTCCATAATTTTCAATCCTACTTAATAATAAAGCACTATGTAAAGATATCTCATTTATGATTGATTAAAAGAAAGCAAATGTTTTATTATTTGCACATTTATGATTTACTATTGTGCAGAGATGTCTTATTTATGATGGAGTAAAAGGACGTACATATAATATAAAGTGGTAAAAAACAAAATTAGTGTTCTGCATAGTTTTTTGTGTTTTATAGAGTGAAAGGAAGTACATCAGTACATGTAATACAACAATAGCGGTGAAGAGCAATAAATGTAGTGTTCTATAAATGAGTATGACATCTCCCAAAATTTAGTTGTTGTTTTTATCTTATTAAATTTTCAGTCTTGTTTAACAATGAAGGGACTTTATATATGTGAAAGGCTTAGTGAATTCATGGAATAAGGTTTTATGAGAAGTAGGTGTCGTAATTGCCATAAATGAAAACTAGTGTGTATCATAATTAAGCAAATCTATTTGCAGCTTGCCAAAGAATCCAACCACTCTATTCACAATTTCTGCAAACATCAGTTAAAATTTAAAACAAAGATCATGATTTTATTGGGAAACCAATGTATAACAAATCTAATTAGCAAGTTCAAATTATATTTTCAATCAATATTGCAAATCTAATATAAGTAATCTAGACTTGCTAGTTTCCCCGACACCAAAAAAAAGCATCCCTCAATCCATTAAAAAGAATTACATTTTTTTATCGCATGTTATATTATGGGATTGGTAAATCCTTGGAGAAATTTCCGTCAACAAATTCAATTTCAGTTTCAGAACTATCCCTTGGAAGGTTCGGTATAACATCCGAAGCAGACTTTGACTCATTCCATAAAGAAATTTTAGTTTAGAAGACTAACAATATGAATTGTCAATAAATGTCAAGTAATGTATTCATGAATAATTCAGAAATGTTGCAAGTGTGATAAGATTTTCCCTTATTCATATAAGCAAACAACTACCAAGAGTAACCCCATGGGACCACTAATGAATGATTTGCTATATTTGATTCAATGGTAACAATGCTATTAATTTCAACCAATATTCTATAAGAGGTTGCATATACACGTCACTACAATTACCTAAACATTTAGGGCAACTAGTAGTAACAAACAATTCACGTCACCAAAGAAACAAATTTTCACAATTTCTCATATTAGGATAACTAGCTTCTCAAATATATCAATAATTTTCTAAGCTATAACACTGACATGCAACTCAAGTTGCTAAACTAAAAACAAAAATACTATGTTATTTCACATAAATTAAATAAAATTGCAATCTCATGATAATACAAAATTATTACTTGAAGCAAAGCGATGAATCCTACTTACAGATCTTAGAGTCACAATGAATCTCAAAAATACCCAGCTGCATGCTACGATGAATTATGGTAACATCGTCGATTCTCGTTTGCAATTGATTCTGTGAGCAATTGAGAGGGTGAGAAATTGAACTGCGATGAAACATGATAACACTATTGATTCTCGTTTGCCAGTGATTTCGTGGGCAATTGAGTGATTGAGTGAGTGAGTAGTGATTCCGTGAGAGGAGTGAGTGATTCCCTTGAAATTTGAGTTTTCAAATTCATTAATTACCTTCATTTGCAGAGTCGTTTGTGAGCAATTGACAAAATTGAGTGAGTGAGTGAGTGATTCCATGAGAATGATCGAGAGTGCGAGAGCCCGAGCAACTGGTAGAGAGAGATTGATTCCATGAGAGCAGGTTCTGTACAGCGAGAAAGGGAGTGAGTGAGTGGTTTCGTGAAAGAGTGATAAAGAATGGAGTAATCTAACATACTACATTTGTAACTGCTTAAGATGCAAGTGTAGGGATCAATTTCTAAATAACTAATCAATCATATAAAAATAATTTGACCCTAACATATACTCTGGAACAGATTTACAAGTTTTTAAAATAAATAGTAACTAGATAAATATTTAGATGACCTTATAATAATGACTATTTTCCCATTAGCATTTAAGAGGTAGTGGTCTACCTTATTACTATTATTATTATTTAACCTATGGATAAATAACTTTAAATTGGATGCTCATATTATAACCATTATTTTCTTAGTTTTGATTCAAAGTTTTAACTGTCATCATGCCACTACTCGCAGCAAGTGTATCGGGTCCAGTGTAGCTTTATAAAAGATAAGTAGTGTTTGTTAAATGGGATTGATTTCAATAACCACTTGGTAAAGTAAACTACTATTTAGACTATCCATTTGGTTAGAGAGTAGCTTAAAGAGATGAAACAAATAATCAAAACAAGTAAATGATTTTGAATTTTTGGCTTGGACAATTCATCAAATTCTTGAAGGGCAAATAATGAACTAACAATGGGTGAAAAATGTTGAGGTTGGGCTTTCACTATTCTTCAATGAATTGCAAAGAGATAATTATCCACGCGAGTTCTACTTCAATTAGAGGATATGAGCCTAAAACCACAAATTGAACCCTAATTCCTTAGGTGGAATAACATGGATAAAACATTAAGCATTTGGACTTAATGGGTACATATAAAACAAGACCTATTCCTAGATTAACAAATGACAAGGAACTCAAATTTCATGAACATGGTTAAAGAAAAAAATTTTCAATTGGAAGTAAAACCAACAAATCTGCTATAGAATTATCAAATCAATAAAAACATTAAGAGTAGAAAATAAGCACTCAAACATTGAGAAGAAACTTTCATTAAAGAACCAAATCAATTATAAGAGAGTTTAGAACAATGTATCATCCAACCTCGACATCGGGGATTTGTCTAAACATGAAAATAAAACTAAAAACTAAAGAAGGAGAAGACATGAAGGAGAACTAATTAAATAGGTTGATGAAAAACAAGATGTGTGGTTCCATTCCTACTCCTTCTCCTCCTCAAGGCTCCAAGAAGAACTCTTTTATTAGGGTTTTAGTGTGCCTAAAATGTGTCTTGGTTATCCCAAAAACTTTCCTCAAAAACCCCAATGTTATGCCCAAAATGAGGTTTTTATAGTGATGTGTTAAATTATGTGTAACGGGCTTAAACACTCATTGTTTGGGTGCATTTGGTTAGGCCCAAAATCAAAAGCCTGGAATTGTAGGGCTGTTATAAACAAATGGCCTACGCTGCCAGTAACGCCCAGAGGAATTATCTCCGAATTTATAAATAAAAATATTAGGAAAATGTTATGTACATATTGTAACACCCCGATTTGGCCACTTGAAAACTTAAAGTAAATACCTTGAAAATTAGGGCCATTTTTTTTGTTACACAAGACGAGGGCATTTAGGTTTCCAAAACATATTTACATTTAAAACATTATGTCCTCATATTGTGCAAACCCCTCTCAAGCTCCAAACCGAGGCGTCACAAGACACCGCACTTTGAAACCCGTGTTCAAAACATTAATTAGAACGTGGCCCAACTTACTTGGTTCCAAACATCTATGTTTTAATAAAACTTTAGTCGGGGTATAGGAGTATAGAGCTAGGTAACTAAGGACTTACATTGGAGCACCATGCTCTGAGGGGGATTCCTAGCTTCTAGTCAGACCTTCTAACGCTCATCATCTCACTCCGGCCTTGGTAGATTCCACTCACGGTTCACTAGAAGAGTTGCCCTCATTTGCTGCCCCAGGGTTTCTCCACCGAGTCGTCTCCTTTTAACGCAGATGTGCCCACCTCCCGAACAAGCTGGATCTGGAACCTCAGTCTCTTTTGCGTCTAATTGGCGTACGACATTTTTCAGAAGAGGAAAGAGAAGCAGAAGTACAGAAAAAGAGGAGAGAGTAAGCTACCCAAACAGTTATGTCGACTGTGTGGAATTACAATAGGCAAATACCAAGGGAAGACAATAAACAACATACAAACAACATCAATATCATATACTCATATAACTGAACTCAAACATTAACCTTTCATAATCGCCTTCTCAAAATCCTTCATTGATCTTTTACAATTCTCTTAATCCTTCTTTCTCCCATCACACTTTTCCAATCAATTAATATCTCTTTACGTTTCTCTTTGAAACATCTTTGTTCTTTAAGTTTTAGCGTATCGGTTCGCTTCAATGATGGGGGAACATCATCATTGAAGGAGTCACACACGTCTACATCTCCTCGGTCATCCACCCAACCTAGTCGGAAGCAAACAGGAGTACAGGACCTTTACTACGCGGGCACGACAGCTGTCACAACACATAAATGGTCCCAGACCAGGAGGCCTTGCCTCAAATCATAAGATCAAATCATATCAAAGCACGCCCTCGGCGGCAATCACAAATGCCCTGTTCCAGTCCCTCTCACTGTTCTAGACTTGCATCGAGGGGGCGACAGTATAATTTCTAGTTCGCGATGCGAAGCTTACCACAGTATTAGACCCAGTCCCCACCACGTTAGTGCACCACATGTGGGATTCGTTCCGCCTAGAAATATACTCGAGGCTTCTTGACGTTTCACCGTCCTTGCCCTCCCTTCCTACAATCTCCACCTGAGTATTCGCAGATACCCATAGTATCTTCCTCTCCACTACTTCGATACGACACTCATACCTCACCGCGTTTATGAATGTCTTTTAAATCTTTTATAGTTTTAGCATTTTAATTAACGGCTGAATCCTAACAGTCGGCTCGTCCTTGGTGCATCCCTTCAACGAAGCCCGACCACTAAACGTAATCCGTTTCCCCTAAAATCACAATGGCCTCAAGCCACACATCAATCTCATCTCAGTATCAATATTCTCGTCAGCTCATGCTTAGCATCATTCTTTCCAACTTCCTCAAAGCTCATTCCCTCTTCTTTCTCAAAAACTCTTTTCGCAAAACCCTTTCAAAAGATGATTTCATAAAATTCTTTTCAAAAGTTTCTTTTCAAAAACTGTTTTCAAAAATCATATTTTTGGGTGAGTGTTAGTGGAGGAGCAAGCTCAACTCAACACTAAGCTTCTTCCCAAAAACATGCATGAGGGACCACATCTGTACTCCACCACATCTCGCTTCCATAATCACACTCTCTTTCCAATTTCAGCTCTTTATCTTTTCCTTCACTCTCATCATCTTTATCTCTTTCTTATTCGTTTCTTATAACTTTCTCTTTCAATCTTATTTCCTCATTATTATTATTATTTCGGATCTCAGGGTAAAAACAACCATCTTTCAACAACTTACTCAATTTACTTCTCATACTAAACTAACCAACAATTTATGCATAGTAAACATCATATCATTTTGTCAAACATATTAACTATAGACAACACTTCGGTCTCAGCGACTTGTAGGGATAGTCCACGACACACAAACAAACAAACACTCACTATCCCTCTTCCTCGCCTTAACGAGACCGAGTCCAACCTTTGAGATGATTGGACGCCTTAATATGTTGCCTAATACCACGACGTCTTAAGGGGAGCTTCTCTCTCACCTGGATGATGAAACATCCGAATGCCTTCCAAGATTTTCCGTTGCTAGCCTTGCCACGTTCCCGTCGCGTCCGACACCCGAACTAGACATTTTTCCCATGCGTTAGAACGTTTCGATAATTTCTCAGTTTCGTTTTGAAAACTTTTTAGAATAATTCCTTTCTTGAAAACACGTTGTTAATATCCGAAGATTTCAAGTTCCAAATTAATTAAAAGGTTTTTCCAAGAAAACTTTGAAACAATTCAAATAATCTCTTTATTAAAATAAATTCATTTCTATCTTGATTTAAAAAGAACATTCTGTTTATAAAAGTCCGTATCTTTATACTTTAAAACAAAATATGGGAATTCAAGAAAATGAAATTCCAAAATGATCCGAGTTATTTTAAATTACGTTTTTAAATAAAACATTTTTAATTTCTTTAGGATTCAAACATATAATTTTCACAAATACAGTTCACAAATATATAGTAAAACAAATCCAATTCAACACAACAGCAGCACACACACAACTCACATAAGGCAAACCACACCTCAATCATTCAAAACCAATTAATTAAATTCTATTCTACATAGATTAACTAGATTAGATTTAAGAAAAATGATTTAAATTAGTCTCTTAATTATCTCAGCCAAAACCGAGTCACACATGGTCCATATTTGCTAATTACAATTAAATTTTAAAACTAAAAGTCATTGATAAAATTTCGTTTCTCATAATCAAATTAAATCATATATATATATGTATATTGAAATTAAAACCCAAAAGATAAAAGAAAGACACACACATCATGCTCATTAAGCATACAACATCATGTACCTAGGACATAGCTATAATCAAAAGTCATTTCATGAAAACAATTTTCTAACTTCTTATATATATATATATATATATATATATATATATATGCTTTGGCCGAATCATGCATACATGGTTTTGCAAAGATTAGTGCACAAGGAGCATATAAATTCATGAAATCATTTTTTTCCTTATTTTAATCTAGAAACCGTGAGCATTCAATAGGGTAATTATCAATTTTAATTCCTTTTTAAAACCTAAATCATGGTATGCAAGCACCTTCTAAAATCCTCACATACAATGAATCTCATCATGCATGTATCCTACATGGGGAACAAAACCTAGCTTCCTATTTCTCCTAGAAGGGCCGTATGTCATCATGATGCACCAACAAGATTTTCATTTATTCATGAATCACCAAAAGTCAAAATAATCATGTTTGAGTTCTAAACTATTTTCAAAACAACACACCACCTCACATAACCCACACAACTTCAAATTCATGATTCTTTTCCAACCAAAATAAGGATTCAATTTTATCTTTATGAATTTACTTGTATGTTCTTAAAATTATTAGATCTAGTCATGGAATAGACATGCATGAACTTTTGATAAAATAAAAAGCATGGATTTTATTATTTTTGGACATGGCCGAATGGCCTCATATAATATTATCAAACACTAAACATGTCCATTCTTGAAAGTCATTTTAAACTTTGTTGCTTAAACTTTTCCTTTAAAACCGTATGGCATTGAGGAAGGAAAACATAATCTTTTTGCTCGAAAATTACATGCAAATCAAGGATCTTAATTTCTCACTCCATAAATCAAAGATCATTACATGCATCCACTTAAATTAACCCTACATGCAAAACTAAAGACTTTAAGTTCTTTCACAGGTTAAGTTTAGATCATGGTTTCTCATAAACACACAAACATGTAGGGATCACGGTTTAGCAAGAGATCAAACATGCAAGGACAAAGAATTTCACGTTATTATTAATTAAACTTAGATCATGAATTTTCTTATCCAATAAGCACATACACACACAATTTACGGTTTAGAGAAAGGAAAGTAAACATGCAAGAGAATCTATTTTAGTTTTCCCAAAAAGCTTAGCTTTTCTTTAGATCTTTAAGATTTAATTAGAAAAACGTTTAGATCTATCTAAGAGAAATCCCAACCGAGACATGCATCAAAGAGAAATTAAGATTTTCACTCAAAACAAACATACAAATTCAAGATTCACGTTTTCTCAAAGATCTATCATAGATCATAACATGCAAAAGAAGATCTAGGCAAAACATAGACTTAGACATAGACCTAAACAAGACCGTGAAGGACAAGTTGGAGATTAAAGTTTCCATGTACAAATACTCAAGGTCGAATCATAAGATTGACATGCAAGTCAACAAAGCTTCAAGATCATGAAGAAATAAACACATGCACCATGGAAATTAAACTTAAACAATGTCAATATAAAGTCCTTTACAAATAAAATCACTACACTAAACTCTCTTAAATGACTACCTTAAACAAAATCCTAATCTTAAAACTCCAAATCTCTTCTCTTTTCCTCCTAGGGTTTGCTTCGGCCTTCTCCTCTTAAGGTTGATGAGCGGCTTTTCTTCTTGATCTTGGAAGAAGAATATGGTTGAGAAGAAAATAAAAGAAGTTTGGGTTAAGAGCTATGAATTTTCACTCTTCCTCCTTCTTCCTCATTCACGGCCAACTCCCTTTCTATCCCTCTTTTTCTTTTTCTCTCTAAGGGTTTGGTGAGACCCTTAGAAATGTGTTTGGGTGGAAGTGAAGAAATGGAAAATGAATAGTGTGAAGGAACTAAGGCCATTTCCTTATATAAGAAATTCAAGATTTCCCTCTTGTGCCCTTGGTGATTGGTTCGGCCATGACATAAAGGAAGGGGCGTTTTTGGGCTTTCTAAAAGTTTGCATGGATGAGGTTTGTCAAAGTCAAGGGGACAAGGTAAGCTAATCTAGGGTTTAGGGGTCACTTTAGGTCCAAGTATTAGTCAGAGATTATTTAGGATTTGGTTACAATCCTAACTTAGTTTGGCTTGGTTTCTTCCTCCTTAAGCTTCTAGAATTTCAACCCTAGCTTATTTCTACACACACATACACGTGTAACACACATAGTACCTCCACACACTCACTTACATGCATACAATAGTTGTGGCACTTTCATACACACACACATATAGCACTCACATGCAAACTCCCACCGTAGCACACCCACACATATGCACCTAGTTCATATTTTATTTTCTACTTATAATTTCTAATTCATACAACACTTATATTAATTCTAAGAAACCACATTTTATAGCCATCTTCATGCATCATACGTTAAACACACACATACACACATATAGCACACATGCATACATACATACTCATACATGAAATCTGTACCTTATGCACATATATTCATTTTGCATTTTTATTTTCTTACCACATTTATTCTTTATTATATCATGATGCAATTAATTCACAAATCATTTTCACACAATTAATTTTACACACCAAACAGTACACATATTGAATCATGCACTCATAAAATTTCAAGCCAAATAATTAAATTTCTTTCCTTCAAAAATCGTCTTTTAATAAAATAACCATTTAGCAAAGCATTTTCTTTCCAACAAAATCATTCACTTTTCATTTATAAAAACACTTTGTTTATAAAGTTCTCGAAAAATCACACTTTAATTCTTTCTTAGGAAAAACATTTTTCTGAAAATTCCTTATAGAATAGAGTCTCAGGTTTTATTCGTTCACGCACGTACGAGAAAAATGCGGGGTGTTACACATATTATTTTGAAATATGTGAATAAATAAGAAATTTGAAGTAAAATAATTTCTAGAATTTTTAATGATTTTTAAATAATTTTAGAATTAAAACGGTAATTAAATCATTTTGGAGGGAAATGAATAAAATATAATATTTTGAATTTTTGAAATTTTGACGTATTAATCGATTAACCAAACTTGGTAATAGATTAACACGGGTTTTCTGCAGCAAAGTTAAGGAGGTTTTGAGTGATATTATGGGGGTTCAACGTGTTGTTACCACACCTTGACATCTCTTGCTTGTCAAGGACGTGTTCCCTTTGCTTGTTGATGGATTTGATGGCATTAGGGATTGAGGAGTTACCCTCAAGTGAAGAAACTTTAACTCCCTTTAAATCAGTTTTCTGGTGTGACCTTTCACACTTTCGTTTTCCCTTCTCAGAGCAAAAATAACTCTCAAAATCCATACTCAATCAAAGTTCTATGTCTATTCTTGATATAGAAACCGAAACCACTCAAATCCATTCCCTGTAGTTTGAGTTTGAAGCTAAGAATGTCACCCTCTTGAAACTGAAAACTCAGAAACCAAATTCGTGTGGCCCTATTCTTCAGATTTGTGTGGTAAGCTCAAGCTCTGTCTGAGCCTAGAATTCGTTTTAATCTTGAGTTTACATATCCTAGTTTATGTTTGAACCCTCTTTTACGATTCTCCTTGGCTTATTCTTATCGAAAAATCTTGATAAAGTCACCCTATTGAACCTGTAACAGAGTTATGCAGCGAGTTGTTCTGGTGCTCTCATTCATCAAATTCTCTCTTTCCAGTCTTGAATCACTTCAAAGTGTTTGAGTTGGTAAGGGAGAAGTTATCCTAAGTGCTAGAATAATTGGCAAATGGCTAAAAATGTAAGAGCTCAAGAGCAAAATCAATAAAACGAATTTTAAAATGGGAAACTGACTTGGAGGTCAGTTTAAGCTCAAAACTTGATTTGAACAAGTTCTAATCACTGATTGTGAGCTAAATGAATACTGAACATTGGCTCTTTTGCAAGAAAAACGAATTTCACATGTTGAGTTGTGTTTTATATGATTTATGCAATATTTGGAAATTGATTGAAGAATTGATGGTTTTGTGAAGTTGTGTATATGCTAACATGTGTAATATATTGTACATGGTTGCTGTTAAGTGTTGATTTTGGTTGGGGAAAAGTGTATCAAAGTTTGGTTTGTCAAAACCCCAACTTTCAATTGCAGATTTCTGCATAATAATCGATTAATAGGGTCTGTTATCGATTATCGTGTTGACCTGAGACCAGGAATTTGAAATTTCACGTGTTAATTGTAACAGCCTGATTTTCGTAAACCAAAATAATTGACTTTTATTTATTTAAAGTTGCAAAGATGAGGCCAAATTTTTTTTTAAAAAACCTGGTTGAAGGAATTGAAAACGTTATTGAAAAAGTATTAATGTTCTTCAACCTCTTCTTTCGAAAATCGAGTTGCTACTAAAATTAAAACTCTTTCATTTAGGTCTTCAAAAACATTTTATTAAGAAAACCGTTTGGTTCCAACTCAAGTAGTTCCATTCATTTCCTCAAAAAGGACTTAAACATGTTTCATAAAAGAGTGTTCTTACAATCCTTAAAAGTAGGGCATGCTTCAGAATAGGTTCAGTTACATTAATGGTTCATCACCTAGGTAATCCTTCATACAAAGTACAAGCAACAACTTATCCTAATTCCACTACTGGTCCTCCTTTCTATCAAAGACAATCGGGTTCAACTTCCTTTTCTTCTTCATTGGTACCTTCGTACCGGAGGGTGAAGCGGTCACACTTGTTGATTCTTCTTCGGAACTCGGTTTAAGCTTTACTCCGAACAGCTTCACGGACTTCTCCTTAGCTCCGTTCCGAGACGGTGGTTCGGAATTATATCCTACAAAGGATACATTTCCCAAACACGACCCCGTGGTCGATCCACCTAGCTTATGCTCCGGGTCTGCGATCACCAACTGGGTATGTCCCGTCCACACCCATCCATAGCGCGAAGGCTTCCATCCATTTCCCTCGCGGAGCCACGAAGAGATTTCCAAGCGATGATCCATCTGCCCGTTGGAATACCAGCAACACCGATGTGCCAACGAACAGGAGAGAGTAAGCGATCCGGACGACGCATCGTCGACGGTGTGGAATTACGGTAGGCAAGATAATAGGACCACACAAACAATATACAACACACACACAGAATAACAATCAAGCATATTATCATTATCATTATCAGCTTGTCCAATTTAATTCATTTCTCAATGTAATCATTCTTTCTTTTTTTTATTTCCTTACTTTCCATCATATCTCTCTTCATGGGGTTCCACTACTTTTCCACATTTTTCCATTCTCAATCTCTTTCTCATTATCAGTTCTTCATAACTTTTACTTTTCTTAATTATAATTCTTTTATTATCATGTCTTATTGAATTATATCCATCGATGATCAGGGGAGTTAAAGTATCATCGAAGTACGCGTTTCTTTCGTAGTTAGCACTCACGTCTCAAGTCTACATCTCCTCGGCCATCCATCCACCTAGTTGGAAGCAAACAGGAGTATAGGACCTTTACCACGCGGGCACGACAGCTGTCTCACAAACAAATGGCCCCAGGCCATGAGGTCTACAGCCTCAATTCAATTTAATTCATATCATATATAAAGGCACACTGTCTCATCTCACAGTGGCAATCTCAAATGCCCCGTTCCAGTCCCTCTCACTGTTCAAGATTTGCAATCTAGGGGATTTGCAATCTAGGGGGCGACAATACTGCTCTAGTGCGCATGCAGAACTTATCACGGCATTGGACCCAGTCCCTACCACGTTCGTACGCCACATATGGAATTCGTTCTGCCTAGAACATTACTCTAGACTTCTTGACGTTTCACCGTCATCGTCCTCCCCTAATGCAATCTCCTCCTAAGTATCCGCAGATACTTATGGTTCTTTCCTCTCCACTACTTCGGGTTAACTCTCATAACTCACCGCGTTCGCTGTTAATGTCTTTTAAAATCTATTATCTTGTTAATTAACCTAATGATCGGCTCACCCTTCGTGCATCCCTTCAATGAGTCCCGACCGCTATCTTTGCGCAATCTTTCTCTCATCACTTATCACATCGCACAGAGCTGGGATCACGTCGACAACCCACGTCTCATTTTTCAATCTTTCTCAAAACAGTTTTCCATCAGCTTTCGCAAAAGTTTCATTTCATAATTTTCTTGAAAATCTCATTTCACAGAAGTTCCCAAAATAATGTTTTACAATCTTTCTTCAAAGTAGGGTTTCACAAACTCTTTTCAAAAATGATGTTTCTCAAAAATAATGCTTCTAAAAAAAAATGGGGTTTCACAAATCCTTCTTAAAAAAATGGGGTTTCATAGAATCCTTTCAAAAGTAATATTTCATAAACTCTTTACAAAAATACATTTCACAAATCTTTTCCAAAATCTCTTTTCGTAAACCTTTTCAAAAACCCATTTTCACAATTTATGTCAAAAATTCCTTTTCGAAAACATTTTTCAAAAACCCCTTTTCACTAAGCGCTAATGGAGGAGCAAGCTCAACTCAGCACTAGTCTCATTCAAAAACAAAAACAAAACCAAGGAGCCAAGCTCCACTCAATTCACATCACTCTCCCCAGCTCTGGCTTGTTCTCGTTTTTATCATTGATTTATTTCCAAATTCTAACTTCTCATCAACATTTCTTTTTTTATTACACTTATCTTCATAGTCTTATTTATTTCATTCCTATTTTCAGGACGTAACATACGTCCCTCAGCACATTATTCCTATGAATCAACAGTATTCAATTGCATCATGCATAAAGAATAATAAATATAAGCAGACAATTAACACACAACACAATGTGGTCTTCGTCACCTTCGTATAAGTGGCCACACCACACAAACAATTGCCACTTATACTACTGATTCCAACCACTTAGTTCCGATCTTTGAGATGATACAGAACGTCCTAATAAATCACCTAACTACCACGGTGTCTTAGGAAGGCTTCTCTCTCACCTGAGGTCCAGCGATTTAATGCGTGTGATCTCCTCGGATTCTTGTCGCTGCCAGCTGTCCCAATCTCTTTTCTATATCATTCCTCATATTAAATAAAACACTTTACGTTATTGACTTATATTAAGAAAATTTTTCTCTAATTCAATACTCGTCTTTTCTTCGTTGGAAAAACTCAAATATAACCGTTTTCTCAAAACACTCTAACATTTTCCTAATACTTTTATATACCTTCAAAAATCATTTTGAAAACTTTTAGTAAGGTGATTTAAATTATTTATTTTAGTGGCTGGTCTGTTTTGGACAGCACCTTAATTATTTTCAAAAACACCGAAAAATGCACCGTTTTCAATCCGGGGTTTTCTTAAATCAATTTTCACTTGAAAACTTTACTTTAAATCATATGAAAACGTTTTTAAATATAAGAGGCAAGTCCAAGTAATTCTGGACAGCCATAAACACAATTTGAAAATCTCAAGTAAATCAAATCAAATTTTCTTAAAATCCACTTATGTTAAAACCGTTCACACACTCACATATTTTTCAAACATAACTAACACACAACCACAATATAACTCCAAATAAATCAAACCGCATTATTTTATAATCAACAAATTCCAACCTAAACCACATATTCAATCATTTTCCAAGCATTACTCCACACACAACAACGAACAACGCTTTAATAATTTTATTATAAGTATCTAAACAGTTTAATCAACATCAAAGCAATCATGCAACTCACACATAATTCATTTTCACAACATAAAATGTTTAGGCATGCAAGTATTCATAAACCAAACGGAATCAAGTTTCAAACCAAACATATCAATATTTATTTTTCTTACTTTAAACACATTAGATCTTTCTGAAAAATCATCATGCACATTTTATTTCATACAATTAAACTCCCTAAACCTATTTAAACCACATAGCCGAATGAGATCAAAGAAAATAAGCCAAACATCACACTTAAATCACATGAATCAACTTGGTTTATTTTAGGCATTAAAATTCCATTTTCTTTTTCATGCACAAAATTTTTTTTTTTTCTGTTTTTTTTTTTTTGCTCTTGACCGAATGCACACAAGCACATGCATATATTCATTTAAACACAAAACTTTTTCCAAAATCATTAAATTCATTTGTTTCCCTTATCTTTAATTAAAAACCGAATAAAATAATTAAATATCCACAACACAATTTCAAACACATAAATTTAACAGTATTCTTCAAGACATACTCATTACTCTAAGTCAATTCATGAGAAAAAGAATCCTAGTCTACTTATCAAACATAGTCCGAATATCATCATGGCAAAGACAAGGTTTTTAGCTTCAAATCTTATGCATGCACTTTAAAGTTCTCAAGTCAAGTAAAGATTTACATGCATGTGACCTTGATGAAAATCAAAACATTATTTCTAAGCCTAGACCGAAACCTCACCATTATAAATCAAGATTAAACTTCAAAGACTTAACATGCAAGAACACAAAACAAGAATCAAGTTGAAAATCATTTTCCAAAAACTTGTTTCCTTTGTTTCTTTGTAAAAACCGTGAGGTCTATGAGGGAAATAAAATCTTTTTATTCAAAACCAAATGCATATCTTTTCATCTTGTAGATCAAGGCATGAAATCAATCAATTGATACAACAAAGGATGAAAATTGTTTTGAGTTGAAAAAGAATTAAAAACCGTGACATGCAAAGAAGAATGGCTAACTCTTTTGGTTCAAAAACACATGCATGCACCAAAGATCAAGCTTTTCAAAGATCAACACAAGATCAAAGCTTTTGTCAAAATTAAAATCACATCAAGGCATTTTCACCATTTAAATTAACTTTTCTAATCATAAAATTAGCATGAAATTACTTAGATCAAATTAAAAGCATCAAGACCTAAATTTTCTACTCATGGCCGAACCACTTAGTTCTTGCTTTGGTGATTTATGAGTTCATTTATTCTTAAGGAATTCAAGATCAAGTCATAAAGAGGACATGCAAAGAAAAACAAGAATCATAAGGCCACAAAATCAACATGCATGAGAAAATCAATACAATATATGAATTAAACACAACTTCAAACGAAAACCGTGATGAAGAAAAGTTACAAGTAAAAGATCCAACTTTCCAACACCAACATTCAAGATCAAAGCATGCAAAACACTTAGACCTCAAGAACACTCAAAGAATGAATACATGCATCACAAAAATTAAACAAAGTCCATGAGAAGGTCCTTTACAATACAAAATGGTTCAATTAAAACTCTTTCTACCTTAAATCAAAACTCCTAACTTAGATCTTCAAATCTCTCCTTCTCCTCCTTTAGGGTTTTGCTTCGGCCTCCCTTCTTAAGGTTGATAGGTGATCTTCTCCTTAGGTTTTGGTGAAGGATGTGGGTGGAGAAAGAAATCAAGGATGTTTGGGGGTTGAAAATTTGGGTTCTCACTCTTCCTCTCCTCTCCTCTCTTCACGGCCTCACTCTCTTTCTCTCTATGTCTGAAGAGCTTGAGGGTGCTCTTGAGATTAAGTGTGTTTGTGGAAGAAGGGAATGAAAATGGACTAGCTAAACACACACTCACTCACACGGTTATAAGGGCAAAGGCAAGGGGTGGAATTTTCCCTTTTTAGCCTCGGTTCAAGGTGTGGGATTGAGGGTGATTCGGTCTAGTCATATTGTTGCATGGGAGGGGTCATTTCGTGGGAAACATGGTGGAAGGAAAGTCTTCCTAGGCATCATGACTAACACCTCCTAATCCCTTCCTATTTTATATTAAAAAATTCATTTTCTTAATGTATAAGAAAGTCACTCCTACGTGGTTCTTCTATCCCTCATATGGCCGAACCTCATCCACATGCACACACATACACATCTAATTTATTTTCATTTTGTCATGATAATACATAACATGAACTCATGGGATAATGCATGCACTTAACACATACATAAACATGCATACAATTAATATTTTTAGGGCATCATGTTCATACGACACACACACATATGTGTGTGTGTATATATATATATATCATACACATACACATATTATACATATAAATACATACATTCATGCATCATACACACATTCATATTTCTTCATTTATTTCATCCTCATATAATCCTAAACATACCTATACATATCAAAACCGTGCATACACATGTCTAGAAAATAATTCTTTTTCATCATAAAGTGATTCATACAAAGATCACAAATATTTTTATAAAAACATCAAGCATATAGATTTTTCCAAAACTCAATTTCTAAAATTTGGACATTACTTTAGAAAATCATTTCTTTAAAATCACTCATTATCTAAAAAAAACGTGAATTAAGAAAATCATTTAAGAAAATACTCTTTCAAAACTCTTTTCTCAAAAATAAGTTTCTTTAGTGTTTTAATTTAATACGAGGAATTTGCGGGGTGTTACATTAATCGATTAACACTCTTCGTTAATCGATTTAACCTGGTTTAGAAGCACAAATTGCCAACTATGATGACACTTAGCCTTAGCCAAACCTTATATCTGATTTTGGGAGTTATATTTATGATTATTGGAAATAATTAAGTGATGAATATGATGATGAATAACTATGGAGTTGAGATAATGATTATGAAATGAAATATTAATGAAAAGAGAAACGATAAAGTTATTTGCATTCGCACGTGTTGTTTGCGGATGTTGAGATAGAATGTTGGGAAAGACACAGATGCTTTTGAGAACCGGATTGAGAATGTGCAGAGGTTAGGTCTGACAGTGATTCGTCAAGTGTCCCATGGGGATTATTATGGCAAAAACGGTCCTAAGATGGGCTGGTTCTACAGACCTTGCCCGGGATAGTTTTGCGTAACTGTAATATATTATGTCGGTCTCTAGGGACATATCTTGACTGCGGAGGACGGTCATTTGCGTGGCCCTTATCCCTGGAATAGTGGATACGCATGATCATTGCGCATTCTCGCTTGGATGAAAGGCGTTGACTCCTGGTTGCTTTCTCTGACTTAGTGAATTTAATATGGATGAAGGGTTTTATATGATATTGGATCCAACAAGTGAGGAGATTGATATTAGAACTCATGCATCATGCAAGATAATTATAAGATAATGATATTGTGAATAATGGCATGCACTTATCTATGCATTATTACTTGATGATCTGATTACATGTGATTATTATTTTTAGTTCACTTAATTATTTCCAGTATTCATAAATATAACTCCCAAAATCAGATATAAGGTTTGGCTAAGGCTAAGTGTCATCAAAGTTGGCATTTAGTGCTTCTAAACCAAGTTAAATCGATTAACGAAGAGTGTTAATCGATTAACACGTGAAATTTCAAATTCCTGGTCTCAAGTCAACACGATAATCGATTAATAGACCCTATTAAGCGATTATTATGCAGAAATCTGCACTTGAAAGTTGGGGTTTTGACAAACCAAACTTTGATACACTTTCCCCAACCAAAATCAACACTTAACAGCAACCATGTACAACACATGTTAGCATATACACAACTTCACAGAACCATCAATTATTCAATCAATTTCCAAATATTGCATAAATCATATAAAACACAACTCAACATGTGAAATTCGTTTTTCTTGCAAAAGAGCCAATGTTCAGTATTCATTTAGCTCACAATCAGTGATTAGAACTTGTTCAAATCAAGTTTTGAGCTTAGACTGACCTCCAAGTCAGTTTCCCATTTTAAAATTCGTTTTATTGGTTTTGCCCTTAAGCTCTTACATTTTTAGCCATTTGGTTATTATTCTAGCACTTAGGATAACTTCTCCCTTACCAACTCAAACACTTTGAAGTGATTCAAGACTGGAAAGAAAGAATTTGATGAATGAGAGCACAAGAACAACTCGCTGCATAACTCTATTACAGGTTCAATAGGGTGACTTTATCATGATTTTTCAATAAGAATAAGCCAATGAGAATCGTAAACGAGGGTTAAAACATAAACTAGGATATGTAAACTCAAGAGTAAAACGAATTCTAGGCTCAGACAGAGCTTGAGCTTACCACACAAATCTGAAGAACAGGGCCACACGAATCTGGTTTCTGGGTTTTCAGTTTCAAGAGGGTGACTTTCTTAGCTTCAAACTCAAACTACAGGGAATGGATTTGAGTGGTTTCGGTTTCTATATCAAGATTAGATATAGAACTTTGATTGAGTATGGATTTTGAGGGTTATTGTTGCTCTGAGAAGGGAAAACGAAAGTGTGAAAGGTCACACCAGAAAACTGATTTAAAGGGAGTTAAAGTTTCTTCACTTGAGGGTAATTCCTCAATCCCTAATGCCCTCAAATCCATCAACAAGCTAAGGGAACACGTCCTTGACAAGCAGGAGATGTCAAATTGTGGTAAAAACACGTTGAACCCCCATCAAATCACTCAAAACCTCCTAAACTTTGCTTCAGAAAACTCGTGTTAATCGATTACCGGGTTTGGTTAATCGATTATTACGTCAAAAATTCAAATATTATATTTTATTCATTTTCCTCCAAAATGATTTAATTACCATTTTAATTATGAAATTAGTTAAAAATCATTAAAAATTCTAGAAATTATTTTAATTCAAATTTCTTATTTATTCACATATTTCAAAATAATATGTACATAATATTTTCCTAATATTTTTATTTATAAATTCGGAGATAATTCTTGTGGGCGTTACTGGCAACGTAGGCTGCCATTTGTTTATAACAGCCCTACAATTCCAGGCTTTTGATTTTGGGCCTAACCAAATGCACCGAAACAATGAGTGTTTAAGCCCGTTACACATAATTTAACACATCACTATAAAAACCTCATTTTGGGCATAACATTGGGGTCTTTGAGGAAAGTTTTTGGGATAACCAAGATACATTTTAGGCACACTAAAACCCTAATAAGAGAGTTCTTCTTGGAGCTTGAAGGAGGAGAAGGAGTAGGAGTGGAACCACATCTTGTTTTTCATCAACCTAGTAAGTTCTCCTCATCTCTTCTCCCTCTTTAGTTTTTAGTTTTATTTTCATGTTTAGACAAATCCCTGATGTCGAGGTTGGATGATAGATTGTTTTAAACTCTCTTATAATTGATTTGGTTCTTTAATGCAAGTTTCTTCTCAATGTTTGAGTGCTTATGTTCTACTCTTAATGTTTTTATTGATTTGATAATTCTATAGCTGATTTGTTGGTTTTACTTTCAATTGAAAAATTGTTTCTTTAACCATGTTCATGAAATTTGAGTTCCTTGTCATTTGTTAATCTAGGAATAGGTCTTGTTTTATATGTACCCATTAAGTCCAAATGCTTAATGTTTTATCCATGTTATTCCACCTAAGGAATTAGGGTTCAATTTGTGGTTTTAGGCTCATATCCTCTAATTGAAGTAGAACTCGCGTGGATAATTATCTCTTTGCAATTCATTGAAGAATAGTGAAAGCCCAACCTCAACATTTTTCACCCATTGTTAGTTCATTATTTTCCCTCCAAGTGTTTGATGAATTGCCCAAGCCAAAAATCCAAAATCATTTACTTGTTTTGATTATTTGTTTCATCTCTTTAAGCTACTCTCTAACCAAATGGATAGTCTAAATAGTAGTTTACTTTACCAAGTGGTACTTGAAATCAATCCCATTTAACAAACACTACTTATCTTTTATAAAGCTACACTAGACCTGATACACTTGCTGGGAGTAGTGGCATGATGACAGTTAAAACTTTGAATCAAAACTAAGAAAATAATGGTTATAATATAAGCATCCAATTTAAAGTTATTTATCCATAGGTTAAATAATAATAATAGTAATAAGGTAGACCACTACCTCTTAAACGCTAACGGGAAAATAGTCATTATTATAAGGTCATCTAAATATTTATCAAGATACTATTTATTGTTTAAAAACTTGTAAATCTGTTCCAGAGTATATGTTAGAGTCAATTTGTTTTTATATGATTGATTAGTTATTTAGAAATTGATCCCTACACTTGCGTCTTAAGCAGTTACAAATGTAGTATGTTAGATTACTCCATTCTTTATCACTCTTTCACGAAACCACTCACTCACTCCCCTTTCTCACTGTACAGAATCTGCTCTCATGGAATCAATCTCTCTCTACCAGTTGCTCGGGCTCTCTCTCGATCATTCTCATGAAATCACTCACTCACTCACTCAATTTTGTCAATTGCTCGCAAACGACTCTACAAATGAAGGTAATTAATGAATTTGAAAACTCAAATTTCAAGGGAATCACTCACTCCTCTCACGGAATCACTACTCACTCACTCAATCACTCAATTGCCCACGAAATCAATGGCAAACGAGAATCAGTAGTGTTATCATGTTTCATCGAAGTTCAATTTCTCACCCTCTCAATTGCTCACAGAATCAATTGCAAACGAGAATCGACGATGTTACCATAATTCATCGTAGCTTGCAGCTGGGTATTTTTGAGATTCATTGTGACTCTAAGATCTGTAAGTAGGATTCATCGCTTTGCTTCAAGTAATAATTTTGTATTATCGTGAGATTGCATCAATTTAGCTTAATTTTGTAGTCAGATTTTATTTAATTTATGTGCAATAGCTTAGTAATTTTGTTTTTAGTTTAGCAACTTGAATTGAATGTCAGTGTTATAGCTTAGAAAATTATTGATTTATTTGAGAAGCTAGATAGTTATCCTGTAATATGAGAAATTGTGAAAATTTGTTTCTTTGGTGACGTGAATTGTTTGTTACTATTACTTGCCCTAAATGTTTAGGTAATGGTAGTGACGTGTATATGCAACCTCTTATAGAAGATTGGTTGAAATTAATCGTGTGATTACCATTGAATCAAATATAGCAAATCATTCATTAGCGGTCCCATGTGGTTACTCTTGGTAGTTGTTTGCTTATATGAATAAGGGAAAATCTTATCACACTTGCAACATTTCTGAATTATTCATGAATACATTACTTGACTTTTATTGACAATTCATATTATTAGTCTTCTAAACTCAAATTTCTTTATGGAATGAGTCAAAGTCTGCTTCGAATGTTATATCGAACCTTCCAAGGGACAGTCCTGAAACTGAAATCGAATTCGTTCACGAAAATTTCTCCAAGGATTTACCAATCTCATAATATAACATGCGATAAAAAACATGTAATTCTTTTTAATGGATTGAGGGATGCTATTTTTGGTGTCGGGGAAACTAGCAAGTCTAGATTACTTATATTAGATTTGCAATATTGATTGAAAATATAATTTGAACTTGCTAATTAGATTTGTTATACATTGGTTTCCCAATAAAATCATGATCTCTGTTTTAAGTTTTAACTGTATGTTTACTTCATTTATGACAATTACGACACCTACTTCTCATAAAACCTTATTCCATGAATTCACTAAGCCTTTCACATAAATAAAGTCCCTTCATTGTTAAACAAGACTGAAAATTTAATAAGATAAAAACAACAACTAAATTTTGGGAGATGTCATACTCATTTATAGAACACTACATTTATTGCTCTTCACCGCTATTGTTGTATTACATGTACTGATGTACTTCCTTTCACTCTATAAAACACAAAAAACTATGCAGAACACTAATTTTGTTTTTTTACCACTTTATGTTATATGTACGTCCTTTTACTCTATTATAAATAAGACATCTCTGCACAATAGTAAATCATAAATGTGTAAATAATAAGACATTTGCTTTCTTTTAATCAATCATAAATGAGATATCTATACATAGTGCTTTATTATTAAGTAGGATTGAAAATTATGGAAAGGTACATTATGTAAAACATTTTTTTCTCCTTACCACCTATAGTATAACATTCACTTTCTTGTGAACCTACTCTTGATTTAGTTCAAAACTACAATATAAGCTATAAGTATGTATGGAGGTTCTTATCATTTAGGAAAAACCAACTATTGTATTACATACAGTTATACAATAGTTAAGAAGTTAAGATCAAATCTTGGTTAAGGGTATTAATATAAATAGATCCCTTCTTGCTCCAAGCAACTGCTCTTGCAAAGGGAGACAAACATATTCCATACAGAAATTCAAAAATCAGTCAACTTTATCATGGATTCATTATGACTGACTTGAAACACTATCAAGATTGCAAATATAAGCCAAGTAAATAAAAGAATAAATTAGACAATCCCGACACTTAATTATATATTCTTTTAGTAATAGCTAAAACTTTTTGTTGGTTGTAGTCAAACCATGTTACAGAAAAGTAAGGAAAAGGCTATCATTTTCAATAGTTCTATTGGTTTGTTGAAACAAGGAAAAAATAAGCATTCTCATGGGAACATTTAGAGCTAGATAGGAAATGAGCATGATAGGATAGTTAAATTTTATCCCTAATACCCTCAAACAATAACACTATTGTTTCTACCATCATCACATTATCATCACCTTCACCATCTAATTAACGCCATAGTTATTTGGTGCGCACCAAGCACTAGACATGATAATAGTTATCATGTTCATATCCTATCTGGATCCTATCACACTCTCCAACATATCCTGTCCTTAACCTATCATTACCACCAAACGAGCCCTTAATAAAAATTCCAAGCATTATTTTTTGCATTGATATGTGTTTGTGTATATAAATATCAAGATAGGTAGAGAGCTAGAGATAGAGGGGAAGAGAGAAAAAAAGCCTTGAAGAGGGGAAGAAGAAAAAACATTAAATTTCTATTGAAAATGGAAAAAATTAAAAAAAGGACAAACGAAAAGACTAAAATATGAATTTTCGAAAACTCCCATAGAATCAAACAAATGAAGACGTTCTACCTTTGATGTCTTGCATGCCCTTAAGGCTTTAAAAGCACTCACCAAAACCTAGATTCAAAGAGACACCGTACCACCATCACCAATATTCATAGCCGCTCATCTATTTTCCATCCACCACCTCGAAAGTGTCAAATAACCATTTGCAATCAAGGATGAGCTTAAGCTCCATTAGTATTGGTGGTGGTAATAGTAGTAGTGGAAGAAACAATAGTGTCGTTAATTTGGAAAGCAATGGAAATATAAACCTTGCAGTGCTTGCAAATTTTGCAAGAACAAATGCTCAACTGGGTGCATTTTTACTCCTTATTTCGATTCTGATCAAGGTGTAGCTCACTTTGCTGTTGTACTTAAGGTTTTTAGAGCTAATAACATCTCAAAGCTCCTTCATACTATTTCGTTAAACAAAAGGCTTAATGCAATAAATAGCATTATTTTTTAATCAGATGCACGACAAAAAGATCCCATGTATGGTTGTGTTCGACAAATTCTTTCCCTTCAACAACAGGTAATCGATTATTCTTTGATTCCGACATAATAATAGATTACCTCTGTTGTTGAAGGGTAAAAATTTGTCCAACACAACCATAAACAAGATCTTTTAGTCGTGCATCTGATTCATAAATAATTAATGATGTTTATTGAATGAAGCCACTTGTTCAACGGAATATTATGAAAGAGTTTTGAGACATTACTAGCTCGAAAAACCTTATGCACACCTACAAAGTGGGCTACACCTTGATCTGAATCGAAATAAGGATAAAAAATGCACCATGTCAAGCATTTCTTCACGCAAAATTTGCAAGCACTGCTAGGTTTATATTGCCCATCTTTCCAAATTAATTACACAATTGTTTCTACCACCACTGCTATTACCACCACCGGTACTAATGGAATTTAAGTTCATACTTGATTGCAAATGGTTATTTGACATTTTCGAGGTGGTGGATGGGAAAAAGATAATGAGTGGCTATGAATAATGGTAATGGTAGTATGGTAACCCTTTAAATCTAGGTTTTGGTGAGAGCTTTTAAAGCCTTAAAGCCATGCAAGGCAGCAAAGGTAGAACGTCATCATTTATTTGATTCTAAGGGAGTTTTTGAAAATTCAATTTTTTTCTTTCCGTTTGACCTTTTTTTTTATTTAATTTATTTCTTTTCCATTTTTAATAGAAATTTGATGTTTTTTTCTTCTTCCCCGTTCCAACATTTTTTTTCTCTCTTCCCCTCTATCTCTAGCTCTCCACCTATCCTCATATATATACATCAATGCAAAAAATAATGCTTGGAAATTCTATAAAGGGCTCGTTTGGTGGTCATGATAGGATAAGGACATGATATGTTGGATAATATGATAGGAGCCGGATAGGATAAGAACATGATAACTCTTATCATGTCTAGTGCTTAGTGCACACCAAATAATGATGGCATTAATTAGATGGTGAAGGTGATGATAGTGTGATGATGGTAGAAAGAGTAGTGTTAATGTTTGCGGGTATTAAGGATAAAATTTAACAATCCTATCATGCTAATTTCCAATTTAGCTCTAAATATGCCCATGAGAGTGCTTATTTTTCACTTGTTTCAACAAACCAATAGAACTATTGAAAATGACAACCTTTTCCTTACTCTTCAGTGTAAAATGCAAAAATATTAGCTAGGCTATGTTGTGATAAAAATGAGATTTGAATCATTGGTTGTAGTTTCTCTTTGTATGAGTATTTAATATATATATATAATTTATTTATTTATTTACTCATTTGACACAAATTATTAAGAGTTATGATTATTTAAATATATATATATATATAAAGAGTTATGTAGTACCTTGCTTTGGGTTATTGTCTAATAGGTTGTAACTATATATTGATATTATATTTTTGGCACTTTGCACATAAGAGTAAGGAAAAAGTTTTCATTTTCAATAGTTCTATTGGTTTGTTGAAACAAGCGAAAAATAAGAATTCACTTGGGCACATTTAGAGCTAGATTGGAGATGAGCATAACAATAGGATAGTTAAAAATTTTATACCTAATACCCTCTAACCTTAACACTATTGTTTCTACCATCATCACATTATCATCACCTTCACCATCTAATTAATGCCATCGTATTTGGTGTGCACCAAGAACTAGACATGATAAGAGTTATCATGTTCATATCCTATCTGGATCCTATCATACTCTCCAACATATCCTATCTTTAACCTATCACGACCACCAAACGAGCCCTTAATAGAAATTTTAAGCATTATTTTTTGCAATGATATATGTGTGTGTGTAAATATATATATCAAGACAGGTAGAGAGCTGGAGATAGAATGGAAGAGAGAAACAAAGCGTTGGAGAGAGCGAGAAGAAAAAACATTAAATTCCTATTGAAAATGGGAAAATAAAAGAATTAAAAAAGGACAAACGAAAAGATAAAAATATGAATTTTCGAAAACTCCCATAGAATCAAACAAATGAAGATGTTCTACCTTTGATGTCTTGCATGACCTTAAGGCTTTAAAAGCACTCACCAAAACCTAGATTCAAAGAGACATTGTACCACCATCACCAATATTCATAGCCGCTCATCTCTTTTCCATCCACCACCACGAAAGTGTCAAATAATTATTTGGAATCAAGGATGAGCTTAAGCTCCATTAGTACTGGTGGTGGTAATAGTAGTAGTGGTAGAAACAATTATTGTGTCGATAATTTGGAAAGCAATGGAAATATAAACCATGCAGTGCTTGCAAATTTTGCAAGAACAAATGCTCAACTGGATGCATTTTTGCTCCTTATTTCGATTCTGATCAAGGTGTAGCTCACTTTGCTATTGTACTTATGGTTTTTGAAGCTAGTAACATCTCAAAGCTCCTTGTTAAACAAAAGGCTTGATGTAATAAATAGCATTATTTTTTAATCAGATGCACGACAAAAAGATCCCATGTATGGTTGTGTTCGACAAATTCTTTCCCTTCAACAACAGGTAATCTATTATTCTTTGATTCCGACATAATAATAGATAACCTATTGTTGAAGGGTAAAAATTTGTCCAACACAACCATACACTGGATCTTTTAGTCGTGCATCTGATTTATAAATAATTAATGATGTTTATTGAATGAAGTCTCTTGTTCAACGGAAGATTATGAAGGAGCTTTGAGACATTACTAGCTCGAAAAACCTTATGCACACCTACAAAGTGGGCTACTCCTTCATCTGAATCGAAATAAGGAGCAAAAAGGCACACTGTTGAGCATTTCTTCAGGCAAAATTTGCATGCACCGCAAGGTTTATATTGCCAGTCTTTCCAAATTAATTACACAATTGTTTCTACCACCACTGCTATTACCACCACCGGTACGAATGGAATTTAAGTTTGATTGCAAATGGTTATTTGACATTTTCGAGGTGGTGGATTGGAAAAAGATAATGAGTGGCTATGAATAATGGTAATGGTGGTATGATAACCCTTTTAATCTAGGTTTTGGTGAGAGCTTTTAAAGCCTTAAGGCCGTGCAAGACAGAAAAGGTAGAACGTCATCATTTATTTGATTCTAAGGGAGTTTTCGAAAATTCAAATTTTTTTCTTTCCGTTTGACCTTTTTTTATTTTATTTTTTTCCATTTTCAATAGAAATTTGATGTTTTTTTCTTCTTCCCCTCTCCAACATTTTTTTTCTCCCTTCCCCTCTATCTCTAGCTCTCCACCTATCCTTATATATATAAATCAATGGAAAAAATAGTGCTTGGAATTTCTATGAAGGGCTCTTTTGGTAGTCATGATATGATAAGGACATGATATCTTGGATAATATGATAGGAGCCAGATAGGATAAGAACATGATAACTCTTATCATGTCTAGTGCTTATTGTACACCAAATAATGATGACATTAATTAGATGCTGAAGGTGATGATATTGTGAGGATGGTAGAAAGAGTAGTGTTAATGTTTGCGGGTATTAAGGATAAAATTTAACAATCCTATCATGCTAATTTCCAATCTAGCTCTAAATATGCCCATGAGAGTGCTTATTTTTCACTTGTTTCAACAAACAAATAGAACTATTAAAATGACAACCTTTTCCTTACTCTTCAGTGCAAAATGCAAAAATATTAGCTAGGCTATGTTGTGCTAAAAATGAGATTTGAATCATTGGTCGGAGTTTCTCTTAATATGAGTATTTAATATATATATATATATATATATATTATTAATTTATTTATTTACTCATTTGACACAAATTATTAAGAGTTATGATTATTTAAATATATATATATATATATATATATATATATATAAAGAGTTATGTAGTACCTTGCTTTGGGCTATTGTCTAATAGATTGTAACTATATAATGATATTATATTTTTGGCACTTTGCACATAAGAGTAAGGAAAAAGTTTTCATTTTCAATAGTTCTATTGGTTTGTTGAAACAAGCGAAAAATAAGAATTCACTTGGGCACATTTAGAGCTAGATTGGAGATGAGCATAACAATAGGATAGTTACAAATTTTATCCCTAATACCCTCAAACATTAACACTATTGTTTCTACCATCATCACATTATCATCACTTTCACCATCTAATTAACGCCATCGTATTTGGTGTGCACCAAGCACTAGACATGATAAGAGTTATCATGTTCATATCCTATCTGGCTCCTATCATACTCTCCAACATATCCTATCTTTAACCTATCATGACCACCAAACGAGCCCTTAATAGAAATTTTAAGCATTATTTTTTGCAATGATATATGTGTGAGTGTATATATATATATATATCAAGATAGGTAGAGAGCTAGAGATAGAATGGAAGAGAGAGAAACAAAGCGTTGGAGAGAGCGAGAAGAAAAAACATTAAATTCCTATTGAAAATGGGAAAATAAAATAAATAAAAAAAAGGACAAACGAAAAGATAAAAATATGAATTTTCGAAAACTGCCATAGAATCAAACAAATGAAGATGTTCTACCTTTGATGTCTTGCATGGCCTTAAGGTTTTAAAAGCACTCACCAAAACCTAGATTCAAAGAGACATCGTACCACCATCACCAATATTCATAGCCGCTCATCTCTTTTCCATCCACCACCACGAAAGTGTCAAATAATTATTTGGAATCAAGGATGAGCTTACGCTCCATTAGTACTGGTGGTGGTAATAATAGTAGTGGTAGAAACAAATGTGTAGATAATTTGGAAAGCAATGGAAATATAAACCTTGCAATGCTTGCAAATTTTGCAAGAACAAATGCTCAACTGGATGCATTTTTGCTCCTTATTTCGATTCTGATCAAGGTGTAGCTCACTTTGTTGTTGTACTTATGGTTTTTGAAGCTAGTAACATCTCAAAGCTCCTTGTTAAACAAAGGGCTTGATGCAATAAATAGCATTATTTTTTAATCAGATGCACGAAAAAAAGATCCCATGTATGGTCGTGTTCGACAAATTCTTTCCCTTCAACAACAGGTAATCTATTATTCTTTGATTCCGACATAATAATAGATTATCTATTGTAGAAGGGTAAAAATTTGTCCAACACAACCATAAACGGGATCTTTTAGTCGTGCATCTGATTTATAAATAATTAATGATGTTTATTGAATGAAGTCTCTTGTTCAACGGAAGATTATGAAGGAGCTTTGAGACATTACTAGCTCGAAAAACCTTATGCACACCTACAAAGTGGGCTACACCTTCATCTGAATCGAAATAAGGAGCAAAAACGCACCCTGTTGAGCATTTCTTCAGGCAAAATTTGCAAGCACCGCAAGATTTATATTGCCAGTCTTTCCAAATTAATTACACAATTGTTTCTACCACCACTGCTATTACCACCACCGGTACTAATGGAATTTTAGTTTGATTGCAAATGGTTATTTGACATTTTCGATGTGGTGGATGGGAAAAAGATAATGAGTGGCTATGCATAATGGTAATGGTGGTATGGTAACCCTTTAAATCTAGGTTTTGGTGAGAGATTTTAAAGCCTTAAGGCCGTACAAGACAGAAAAGGTAGAACGTCATCATTTATTTGATTCTAAGGGAGTTTTCGAAAATTCAAATTTTTTTCTTTCCGTTTGACCTTTTTATATTTTATTTTTTTTCCATTTTCAATAGAAATTTGATGTTTTTTTCTTCTTCCCCTCTCCAACATTTTTTTCTCTCTTCCCCTCTATCTCTAGCTCTCCACCTATCCTCATATATATAAATCAATGGAAAAAATAGTGCTTGGAATTTCTATAAAGGTCTCTTTTGGTAGTCATGTTATGATAAGGACATGATATCTTGGATAATATGATAGGAGCCGGATAGGATAAGAACATGATAACTCTTATCATGTCTAGTGCTTAGTGTACACCAAATAATGATGGCATTAATTAGATGGTGTAGGTGATGATATTGTGAGGATGGAAGAAAGAATAGTGTTAATGTTTGCGGGTATTAAGGATAAAATTTAACAATCCTATCTTGCTAATTTCCAATCTAGCTCTAAATATGCCATGAGAGTGCTTATTTTTCACTTGTTTCAACAAACCAATAGAACTATTAAAAATGACAACCTTTTCCTTACTCTTCAGTGCAAAATGCAAAAACATTAGCTAGGCTATGTAGTGATAAAAATGAGATTTGAATCATTGGTTGTAGTTTCTCTTAATATGAGTATTTAATATATATATATATATATTATTAATTTATTTATTTACTCATTTGACACAAATTATTAAGAGTTATGATTATTTAAATATATTTATATAAAGAGTTATGTAGTACCTTGCTTTGGGTTATTGTCTAATAGGTTGTAACTATATAATGATATTATGTTTTTGGCACTTTGCACATAAGAGTAATGAAAACGTTTTCATTTTCAATAGTTCTATTGGTTAGTTGAAACAAGTGAAAAATAAGAATTCACTTGCGCACATTTATTAGAGCTAGATTGGAGATGAGCATAACAATAGGATAGTTACAAATTTTATCCCTAATACCCTCAAACTTTAACACTATTGTTTCTACCATCATCACATTATCATCACTTTCACCATCTAATTAACGCCATCGTATTTGGTGTGCACCAAGCACTAGACATGATAAGAGTTATTATGTTCATATCCTATCTGGCTCCTATCATACTCTCCAACATATCCTATCTTTAACCTATCATGACCACCAAACGAGCCCTTAATAGAAATTTTAAGCATTATTTTTTGCAATGATATATGTGTGTGTGTATATATATATCAAGATAGGTAGAGAGCTAGAGATATAATGGAAGAGAGAGAAACAAAGCGTTGGAGAGAGCGAGAAGAAAAAACATTAAATTCCAATTGAAAATGGGAAAATAAAAGAATTAAAAAAAGGACAAACGAAAAGATAAAAAAATGAATTTTCGAAAACTCCCATAGAATCAAACAAATGAAGATGTTCTACCTTTGATGTCTTGCATGGCCTTAAGGTTTTAAAAGCACTCACCAAAACCTAGATTCAAAGAGACATCGTACCAACATCACCAATATTCATAGCCGCTCATCTCTTTTCTATCCACCACCACGAAAGTGTCAAATAATTATTTGCAATCAAGGATGAGCTTAAGCTCCATTAGTACTGGTGGTGGTAATAGTAGTAGTGGTAGAAACAAATGTGTAGATAATTTGGAAAGCAATGGAAATATAAACCTTGCAGTGCTTGCAAATTTTGCAAGAACAAATGATCAACTGGATGCATTTTTGCTCCTTATTTCGATTCTGATCAAGTTGTAGCTCACTTTGTTGTTGTACTTATGGTTTTTGAAGCTAGTAACATCTCAAAGCTCCTTGTTAAACAAAAGGCTTGATGCTATAAATAGCATTATTTTTTAATCAGATGCACGACAAAAAGATCCCATGTATGGTTGTGTTCGACAAATTTTTTCCCTTCAACAACATGTAATCTATTATTCTTTGATTCCGACATAATAATAGATTACCTATTGTTGAAGGGTAAAAATTTTTCCAACACAACCATACACAGGATCTTTTAGTCGTGCATCTGATTTATAAATAATTAATGATGTTTATTGAATGAAGTCTCTTGTTCAACGGAAGATTATGAAGGAGCTTTGAGACATTACTAGCTCGAAAAACCTTATGCACACCTACAAAGTGGGCTACACCTTCATCTGAATCGAAATAAGGAGCAAAAATGCACCTGTTGAGCATTTCTTCAGGCAAAATTTGCAAGCACCACAAGGTTTATATTGCCAGTCTTTCCAAAATAATTACACAATTGTTTCTACCACCATTGCTATTACCACCACTGGTACTAATGGAATTTAAGTTCATACTTGATTGCAAATGGTAGTTATTTGACATTTTCGAGGTGGTGGATTGGAAAAAGATAATGAGTGGCTATGAATAATGGTAATGGTGGTATGATAACCCTTTAAATCTAGGTTTTGGTGAGAGCTTTTAAAGCCTTAAGGCCGTGCAAGACAGCAAAGGTAGAACGTCATCATTTATTTGATTCTAAGGGAGTTTTCGAAAATTCAAATTTTTTTCTTTCTGTTTGACCTTTTTTTATTTTATTTTTTTTCCATTTTCAATAGAAATTTGATCTTTATTTCTTCTTCCCCTATCCAACATTTTTTTTCTCCCTTCCCCTCTATCTCTAGCTCTCCACCTATCGTCATATATATAAATCAATGCAAAAAATAGTGCTTGGAATTTTTATAAATGGCTCTTTTGGTAGTCATGATATGATAAGGACATGATATCTTGGATAATATGATAGGAGCCGGATAGGATAAGAACATGATAACTCTTATCATGTCTAGTGCTTAGTGTACACCAAATAATGTTGGCATTAATTATATGGTGAAGGTGATGATATTTTGAGGATGGTGGAAAGAGTAGTGTTAATGTTTGCAGGTATTAAGGATAAAATTTAACAATCCTATCATGCTAATTTCCAATCTAGCTCTAAATATGCCCATGAGAGTGCTTATTTTCACTTTTTTCAACAAACCAATAGAACAATTAAAAATGACAACCTTTTCCTTATTCTTCAGTGCAAAATGCAAATATATTAGCTAGGCTATGTTGTGATAAAAATGAGATTTGAATCATTGGTTGTAGTTTCTCTTAATATGAGTATTTAATATATATATATATATATATATTATTAATTTATTTATTTACTCATTTGACACAAATTATTAAGAGTTATGATTATTTAAATATATATATATATATATATATATATAAAGAGTTATGTAGTACCTTGCTTTGGGCTATTGTCTAATAGATTGTAACTATATAATGATACTATATTTTTGGAACTTTGCACATAAGAGTAAGGAAAAAGTTTTCATTTTCAATAGTTCTATTAGTTTGTTGAAACAAGCGAAAAATAAGAATTCACTTGGGCACATTTAGAGCTAGATTGGAGATGAGCATAACAATAGGATAGTTAAAACTTTTATCCCTAATACCCTCAAACATTAACACTATTGTTTATACCATCATCACATTATCATCACCTTCACTATCTAATTAACGCCATCGTATTTGGTGTGTACCAAGCACTAGACAAGATAAGAGTTATCATGTTCATATCCTATCTGGCTCCTATCATACTCTCCAACATATCCTATCTTTAACCTATCATGACAACCAAACGAGCCCTTAATAGAAATTTTAAGCATTATTTTTTGCAATGATATATGTGTGTGCGTATATATATATATATATATATATATCAAGATAGGTAGAGAGCTAGAGATAGAATGGAAGAGAGAGAAACAAAGCGTTGGAGAGAGCGAGAAGAAAAAACATTAAATTCCTATTGAAAATGGGAAAATAAAAGAATTAAAAAAAGGACAAACGAAAAGATAAAAATATGAATTTTTGAAAACTCCCATAGAATCAAACAAATGGAAGATGTTCTACCTTTGATGTCTTGCATGGCCTTAAGGCTTTAAAAGCACTCACCAAAACCTAGATTCAATGAGACACCGTTCCACCATCACCAATATTCATACCCGCTCATCTCTTTTCCATCCACCACCACGAGATTATCAAATAATTATTTGCAATCAAGGATGAGCTTAAGCTCCATTAGTACTGGTGGTGGTAATAGTAGTAGTGGTAGAAACAAATGTGTAGATAATTTGGAAAGCAATGGAAATATAAACCTTGCAGTGCTTGCAAATTTTGCAAGAACAAATGCTCAACTGGATGCATTTTTGCTCCTTATTTCCATTCTGATCAAGGTGTAGCTCACTTTGTTGTTGTACTTATGGTTTTTGAAGCTAGTAACATCTCAAAGCTCCTTGTTAAACAAAAGGCTTGATGCAATAAATAGCATTATTTTTTAATCAGATGCACGACAAAAAGATCCCATGTATGGTTGTGTTCGACAAATTCTTTCCCTTCAACAACATGTAATCTATTATTCTTTGATTCCGACATAATAATAGATTACCTATTGTTGAAGGGTAAAAATTTGTCCAACACAACCATACACAGGATCTTTTAGTCGTGCATCTGATTTATAAATAATTAATGATGTTTATTTAATGTAGTCTCTTGTTCAACGGAAGATTATGAAGGATCTTTGAGACATTACTAGCTCGAAAAACCTTATGCACACCTACAAAGTGGGCTACACCTTGATCTGAATCGAAATAAGGAGCAAAAATACACCTGTTGAGCATTTCTTCAGGCAAAATTTGTAAGCACCGCAAGGTTTATATTGCCAGTCTTTCCAAATTAATTACACAATTGTTTCTACCACCACTGCTATTACCACCACCGGTACTAATGGAATTTAAGTTCATACTTGATTGCAAATGGTTATTTGACATTTTCGAGGTGGTGGATGGGAAAAAGATAATGAGTGGCTATGAATAATGGTAATGGTGTTATGGTAACCTTTTAAATCTAGGTTTTGGTGAGAGCTTTTAAAGCCTTAAGGTCGTGCAAGACAGCAAAGGTAGAACGTCATCATTTATTTGATTCTAAGGGAGTTTTCAAAAATTCAAATTTTTTTCTTTCCGTTTGACCTTTTTTTTATTTTCTTTTTTTTTTCCATTTTCAATAGAAATTTGATGTTTTTTTATTCTTCCCCTCTCCAACATTTTTTTTCTCCCTTCCCCTCTATCTCTAGCTCTTCACCTATCCTCATATATATATACATCGATGCAAAAAATAATGCTTGCAATTCTATAAAGGGCTCTTTTGGTAGTCATAATATGATAAGGACATGATATGTTGGATAATATGATAGGAGCCGAATAGGATAAGAACATGATAACTCTTATCATGTCTTGTGCTTAGTGTACACCAAATAATGATGGCATTAATTAGATGGTGATGGTGATTATAGTGTGATGATGGTAGAAAGAGTAGTCTTAATGTTTGTGGGTATTAAGGATAAAATTTAACAATCCTATTATGCTAATTTCCAATCTAGCTCTTAATATGCCCATGAGAGTGCTTATTTTTCACATGTTTCAACAAACCAATAGAACTATTGAAAATGACAACCTTTTCCTTACTCTTCAGTGCAAAATGCAAAAATATTAGCTAGGCTATGTTGTAATAAAAATGAGATTTGAATCATTGATTGTAGTTTCTCTTAATATGAGTATTTAATATATATATATATATATTATTAATTTATTTATTTACTCATTTGACACAAATTATTAAGAGTTATGATTATTTAAATATATATATATATATGTATATATATAAAGAGTTATGTACTACCTTGCTTTGGGCTATTGTCTAATAGGTTGTAACTATATAATGATATTATATGTTTGGCACTTTGCACATAAGAGTATGGAAAAAGTTTTCATTTTCAATAGTTCTATTGGTTTGTTGAAACAAGTGAAAAATAAGAATTCACTTGGGCACATTTAGAGCTAGATTGGAGATGAGCATAACAATAGGATAGTTAAAAATTTTATCCCTAATACCCTCAAACATTAACACTATTGTTTCTACCATCATCACATTATCATTACCTTCACCATCTAATTAACGCCATCGTATTTGGTGTGCACCAAGTACTGGACATGATAAGAGTTATCATGTTCATATCCTATCTGGCTGCTATCATACTCTCCAACATATCCTATCCTTAACCTATCTTGACCACCAAACGAGCCCTTCATAGAAATTTTAAGCATTATTTATTGCAATGATATATGTGTGAGTGTATATATATATCAAGATAGGTAGAGAGCTAGAGATAGAATGGAAGAGAGAGAAACAAAGCGTTGGAGAGAGCGAGAAGAAAAACATTAAATTCCTATTGAAAATGGGAAAATAAAAGAATTAAAAAAAGGACAAACAAAAAGATAAAAATATGAATTTTCGAAAACTCCCATAGAATCAAACAAATGAAGACGTTCTACCTTTGATGTCTTGCATGGCCTTAAGGCTTTAAAAGCACTCACCAAAACCTAGATTCAAAGAGACACCGTTCCACCATCACCAATATTCATACCCGCTCATCTCTTTTCCATCCACCACCTCGAAAGTGTCAAATAATTATTTGCAATCAAGGATGAGCTTAAGCTATATTAGTACTGGTGGTGGTAATAGTAGTAGTGGTAGAAACAATTGTGTAGATAATTTGGAAAGCATTGGAAACATCTCAAAGCTCCTTCATACTATTTCGTTAAATAAAAGGCTTGATGCAATAAATAGCATTATTTTATTTTTTAATCAGATGCACGACAAAAAGATCCCATGTATGGTTGTGTTCGAAAAATTCTTTCCCTTCAACAACAGGTAATCTATTATTCTTTGATTCCGACATAATAATAGATTACCTGTTGTTGAAGGGTAAAAATTTGTCCAACACAACCATACACGAGATCTTTTAGTCGTGCATCTGATTCATAAATAATTAGTGATGTTTATTGACTGAAGTCTCTTGTTCAACGGAAGATTATGAAGGAGCTTTGAGACATTACTAGCTCGAAAAACCTTATGCATACCAACAAAATTGGGCTACACCCTGATCTGAATCGAAATAAGGAGCAAAAAAATGCACCTGTTGAGCATTTCTTCAGGCAAAATTTGCAAGCACCGCAAGGTTTATATTGCCAGTCTTTCGAAATTAATTACATAATTGTTTCTACCATCATCACATTATCATCACCTTCACCATCTAATTAACACCATCATATTTGGTGTGCACCAAGCACTAGACATGATAAGAGTTATCATCTTCATATCCTATCTGGCTCTTATCATACTCACACATATCCTATCCTTAACCTATCATGATCACCAAACGAGCCCTTAATAAAAATTTTAAGCATTATTTTTTGCAATGATATATGTGTGTTTGTGTATATATATATATCAAGATAGGTAGAGAGCTAGAGAAAGAATGGAAGAGAGATAAACATAGTGTTGGAGAGAGCGAGAAGAAAAAACATTAAATTCCTATTGAAAATGGGAAAATAAAAGAATTAAAAAAAGGACAAACGAAAAGATAAAAATATGAATTTTCGAAAACTCCCATAGAATCAAACAAATGAAGACGTTCTATACCTTTGATGTCTTGCATGGCCTTAAGGCTTTAAAAGCACTCACCAAAACCTAGATTCAAAGAGACACCGTTCCACCATCACCAATATTCATACCCGCTCATCTCTTTTCCATCCACCACCTCGAAAGTGTCAAATAATTATTTGCAATCAAGGATGAGCTTAAGCTCCATTAGTACTGGTGGTGGTAATAGTAGAAGTGGTAGAAGCAATTGTGTAGATAATTTGGAAAGCAATGGAAATATAAACCTTGTAGTGCTTGCAAATTTTGCAAGAACAAATGCTCATCTGGATGCATTTTTGCTCCTTATTTCGATTCTGATCAAGGTGTAGCTCACTTTGCTGGTTTTTGAAGCTAGTAACATCTCAAAGCTCCTTCATACTATTTCGTTAAACAAAAGGCTTGATGCAATAAACAGCATTATTATATTTTTTAATCAGATGCACGACAAAAAGATCCCATGTATGGTTGTGTTCGACAAATTCTTTCCCTTCAACAACAGGTAATCTATTATTCTTTGATTCCGACATAATAATAGATTAGCTGTTGTTGAAGGGTAAAAATTTGTCCAACACAACCATACACAGGATCTATTAGTCGTGCATCTGATTCATAAATAATTAATGTTGTTTATTGAATGAAGTCTCTTGTTCAATAGAATGTCTTCATTTGTTTGAATGTGTGGGAGTTTTCGAAAATTCATATTTTTGTCTTTTCTTTTTCCTTTATTTTTTCTTCTCCCTCTCTCCAACGCTTTGTTTTTCTCTCTTCCACTCTATCTATAGCTCTGTATCTATCTTGATACGTATATATATATATATATATATACACACACACACACATCAACGCAAAAAATAATGCTTGGTATTTCTATCAAGGGCTCGTTTGGTGGTCATGATAGGTTAAGGACAGGATATGTTGGAGAGTATGATAGGAACCAGAGAGGATATGAACATGATAACTCTTATCATGTCTAGTGCTTGGTGCACACCAGATACGATGTCCTTAATTAGATGGTGAATGTGATGATGATAGAAACAATAGTGTTAATGTTTGAGGGTATTAGGGATAAAATTTAACTATCCTATTGTAATGCATATTTCCAATCTAGCTCTAAATGTTCCCATGAGAATGCTTATTTTTCACTTGTGTAAGGTCCTATATTTTGAATAAATAAATAAATATCAAGTATTTAAAATAATAATATTATTTTATTTAATAAAATAATGAATTTTCTGAAATTAGGTTAAAATACTCGAGTATTTGGAGAAGACTCGAGTACTGTAACTAGCTGTTAGGAAAATTTGAATTTTTGGTTGGAATACTCGAGTAGTTGGTTGGGAGACTCGAGTATTCAGTGATTGTGCTGAGTGTTTTGAAGCTGGTGCGTCATCAATACTCGAGTATTGTCCAAAATACTCGAGTAGTTCGAGCAGTGATGCTAAGTCCATAAGTCGGTTTTCATTTGAATTCCAAACCAAAACGCGTTTTCCCTTGGTTCCAAGCACAGAGCTGGACATTACTTCGAGGAAGGGTAATCCTAGGCTATAAATAAGTGATCAATGGAGCTCAAACACCCTCAAATCTCTCTGAACCCGAATTGTTGGCAAAATTTCTCTGTTTTGTGACACTCACTTTAACCACTTCATTCTCTCTCAATTCTCATCCATTCCCTTCGAAACCTAAACACAAACTAAAGTTCTAATTCCAATCTTGAATTAGAACCCGAAATCACTCCAAATAACACAATGGAGCTCGAGTTCTAGGCAATTGAAGTTGAGCTCTCAAAGCTGTAAAAACATAGCAAGTTCAGCACCAAACACCTATCTTCCTTGAATTCGTTTGGTAAATCCAGGAACCCTTTCGATTCAAAACTTGTTTTCATTTAAAGTTAGCATTTCCTAGTTTCTAAAGCTAAATTGTTTCATTCTTTTTCATGTCTTATTCATTGTGAAATTGATGGCCAAAGTCAGTCAAGTGCAACCGTTTTTGCACCGGTCCAGAAACCAAGTTTGAATTCAATCACTTTCTTGATCAATCTATCCTTTCTTTAGCTTCTCTGAGGTAAGGGAGGAGTTACCTAAATACTAGAATGAGTAATTTCAAGCTAGAAATGTAGGAACCATTAAAGGTTCAAAGAGGGATGCAACTTGAATTGGGATTTTGACTTGGAGGTCAGAGACCCATGATTTTGTGATTCAAACAAGTTTAAATGAACCTAATAAAGATCACTGTAATGTGTTTCGAAATTAAAATCAAGTGGAAATGAATTTCACAGTTTAAAATGGATATGTTCAAGTTTGAATGCAATCTGCAATTTGATGTTAATTGATGTTATTTCAGTCATGTTTAAGTGTTGTAACATGTTTATTATATGTGCCAAAAATGTTGTTTTACATAGGAATTGAGAAATAATGCAAGGAATTCGAATTGGTGTTAAAAATGCCGAAGACTGGTGTTGTTGCAGCAAAAAGACTCGAGTATTTTAAGGAGTACTCGAGTATTCTGGAAACTGGAAGAAAGACTTGAGTAGATCTTTAAAGACTCGAGTATTTTTGCATGAACTACTCGAGTAGTTCATGAACTACTCGAGTATCCTGAACAACTTTTCAGAAAACACTTATTTTCTAAAGTTTTCTTATAATTAACTCGTCTAAAGTTATAATATCTTATTCCCGTTGGTTGATGGTTATCCTGGAGGTGTCCTACTAGAATTTTATTCAGTGGTCGATTATTTCCCTACAGGAGTCCCAACGGAAGTGCGTACACCCATTTGGTTGATATGATCCCTAGATGTCCCAGTGAAATTTTTACTCACTTGGTTGATATTTTTCTATGGGAGTCCCAATGGGGTCGTTGCAATAAATATCCGCCAATAGGAGGCTAGGCCCCGACGGATTATTAAATAACTGATTATATGCTAATCCTAAAACCATCACAAAGTGGTTAGACCGCTGATGGATATTTCTACAATAAAGCAATAGTAAGCAAGTAAACCCATCGTGAGATGGCTAAGCCTCTGATGGTATTTTTCGAAGAAGCACCAGCACCAGCTAAAAGAAAATATAATTGAAAGTTAATAAAATGAGATGCTGATGAGAATAATGAAAAGAAAAGAAATGAAACTTGAATATGGCATCGTCATGCATGGAGTTGCTCCGATTTTGATTGTGGAATCTAGCATAGGATAGAAGATGGATACCACGGCCTTGAAAGTGCTGTGATGCCATAACCCTGAAGGTGCTATGATGATTTGGATACCGTAGCATGAAAATGCTATGAAGGCTAGTTCCCAATCAATCGTGATGCATGGGATATGGATTCGTTCCGGTTCGATGGAAACATAGGTTTTGAAATGAATATCCCGAAAGGATGCCGAACCGTGAAGCATGAATGAGGAGTAGGCATGCATCATGTCACTAATGAAATTTAAATATGTGTTTAATGGGTTTGAGCATATGTGCTTGCATTCTTGATGCTATCTGATTATATGTGATTGTTATTTTTAGCCCCTGTCATGCTCATTTGTTATTGTATTTAGCTATGACTCACTCCTAATCCCCTGTTGTAGGTCATGGCCAGAAATATGATCTGCGTGGAGATAAGGCCGCTCCCTAATGGGGAGTGGAATTTCGAGGATCATCGGGCTATTTATGAAGGGGACGTGGAAGTCATTTTCCGTCACCCAAATCCATGGTCCCGAATGCGTCCGCGTCGTACGAGAATCCCAATGATGTACATTATGCACATTCTGCCAAATTTTGTGTTTCGCCATGGAACACCACCACCACCACCAAGACGTTTTCCGAGACGCACCCTCCCACCAAGTCCATCACCCTCTGAGGAAAGAATCGTTTTGGAGGTTCCTGCTCCCTCTCGTCCTTCCACTAGAGCCCGATCTCGGACTCCAGTTTATGTGCCATCTGATCCGGCACATGAAGAGGAGGAGGAGGAGGAGGATCCTATAGAGGATGAGGATCCGGTGGAGGATGCCGATCCGGTGGCGGATGATGATTTCATGGACAACTCAACTGGAAGTCAGTGGGGAACTGACGATTGAGTTGATTTCTGGATGGTGGAATGTGAATAGTGCAACTCATCAGGTTTCTCTTACTTATATTATGTTTTGAGTTTCGAACCTATTGCTCTAGGTTGTTATAAGTTTTGTTGTAATATATGTAATATAATGTAATGACCTAGAGTATTTAAGTTAAGTTTAATGTTGTGAACTTTTGATGTAATGAATATGTATTTTGACTTTAAGAAGAAATATAAAGTCGATGTTTTCTTCATGAGACTTTGAATGTTTTCCGCAAGAATTGAAATGGATGATGACTTGACTTACGATAAGAGGGAAAATAAATGAGAAAAAAATGGTCGTATTTTTTGAATATAAGTATTTTATTGTAAGTAGAAAGTCGGGTCGTCACATTTAGTGGTATCAGAGCAATGGTTCAACTCTCGCCCTTGGAGTGTGGCCTTACACACTAACCATTGCGTACTCTAGAATGATGATTGTATTTTGAGAGATAGAATAGCAGAATCTAATTAAGTTTCCCCCTTTGGATTCTGTAGGATAAGATGGTTGGACGAAATAACGCTAACATTGCTGAGGCTCTAACCCGTATGGCTGCGGTTCTGGAAAACTTGAAGCAAACCCGTCCTCCCAGCAATGGAACCCCGGCGGAATTTCAAGGCCTAGATTCATTTCATAGATCTAAACCCCCTGGTTTCTCGGGTGGCTGTTGTCCCGAGCAAGCTCAGTTCTGGCTAGCTGAGATGAATAAAATTTTTCGAACGCTGACCCTCACTGAAGCTCAGAAGGTCACGTTCGCTGCGTACATGCTAAATGGAGAGGCTGCGACTTGGTGGGAGCAGACCCGCCAGTTCTTGGAATACGATCATCGCGAGCTCTCTTGGGAAGTCTTCACGGAGAAGTTCTTAGAGAGGTATTTTCCGGATGATGTTTGGATCCAAAAGGAGATGGAATTCCTAGATTTGAGGCAAGGCAGCATGACCGTCGATCAGTATGCTGAGAAATTCGAGGAGCTGATGTAGTACTCCCTGTACTTCCAATATCATCCTGACGAATACTCGAAGTGCACAAGGTTCGAGAATGGGTTGAGGTCAGACATCAAGCTAGCTGTGAGTGTGCAAAGGATTCGCCATTATCCAACCTTGATTAGTGCATGTCGCATTTTCGAGAAGAATAACTTCAAGAGGGAAATCAGTCAAGGAGGCCATGGACCACACACGACACCAGCACAAGAATAATTGTGGGAATCGTGGAGGCCCTTATTCGCATAAGGGGAAAGGAAGAGCACCACCCTCTAGAGCAGTCATCCTTCCAGCTCCGGCGGAGATTTGTAGCAAATGCCAACGTTCCCATCCTGGTCAAGAGTGCTGGAGAGACAAACCACTGACCTGCTTCAATTGTGGAAGAACCGGTCACATCGCTCGTGTATGCCGTCAACCCCAGCGCCAAATCAATCAAGGACAAGGAAGCAAACCCTGGGTCAATGGAAAGGTGTTCACCATGTCTGGAGCAGAGGCAGAGCAAGCCGGCAATCTTGTGCAAGGTAACCATTTCCTCAATGGCATGCCTTGTCGCTTTTTGTTTGATTCGGGAGCGACACATTCTTTCATCTCCGAAGAATGTGCCAAGCGTTTATGTCTGTCTGTCTCGGAGACACCGTTTAACCTTAGTGTATCTACCCCCACGAATGCTCCTGTTGTTGCATCAAGAGCATGTGTCGGATGCGTTGTTAGCATAGGAAGTCAGATTTCTCGTATAAATTTGATTTGTTTGCCGTTATCCAACCTCGATGTTATCTTGGGCATGGATTGGATGGCGTCCAATCAGGTGGTAATCGACTGCAAGGCTCGAACGATCGTTTTCCCTAGTGTGGAGTCTCCTGCCATTCAACCTGGAGGTTATGTGTGCTTATTTTCGGCCATCGCTGAAGAAGAGAAGGATGAAGTGAAGATCGAAGACATCCTGATTATTCGAGATTTCCCCGAAGTCTTTCCCGATGAAGTGCCCGGTTTGCCGCCACATCGAGAGATAGAATTCAGTATTGACCTAGTTCCCAGTACTGGTCCTATCTCTATTGCCCCGTATCGTATGGCCCCAGCGGAGTTAGCTGAATTGAAGAAGCAAGTGGAAGATTTGTTAGAGAAGCAGTTCATCAGACTGAGTGTGTCGCCTTGGGGAGCGCCAGTTTTGTTTGTGAAGAAGAAAGATGGATCTATGAGGATGTGCATTGATTATAGGCAACTCAATAAGGTTACTATAAAGAACAAGTACCCATTGCCAAGGATTGATGATGTAATGGATCAAGTGAAAGGAGCATTTGTATTTTCAAAGATTGATCTGAGATCGGGTTACCATCAGATCCGTGTGAAGGAGGAAGATATTCCAAAGACTGCTTTTCGGTCACGCTATGGACACTACGAGTATGTGGTGATGCCATTCGGTTTGACCAACGCACCCGCAATATTTATGGATTATATGAATAGAGTGTTCCGGCCCTATCTGGATTCCTTCGTTGTGGTGTTTATCGATGATATTCTCATCTACTCAAAGAATCCGGAGGAACACGCTGATCATTTAAAGGTTGTTTTTGAGACTTTAAAAGAGAAGAAGTTATATGCTAAGCTGGCCAGGTGTGAATTTTGGCTTGAAAAAGTCAATTTCTTGGGGCATATAATTTCAAGGGATGGTGTCTCAGTAGATCCAGCTAAGGTGGAAACAGTTTTTCAATGGGAAAGACCGAAGACAGTTACTGAAGTTAGGAGTTTTCTTGGGTTAGTCGGATATTATCGGAAGTTCATCGAAGGTTTTTCCAAGTTAGCCCTTCCGTTAACCCGTTTGACCCGGAAAGAGCAACCTTTTGTCTGGGACGAAAAGTGTGAAGTTAGTTTCCGGACGTTAAATGATATGTTAACATCGTCTCCAGTGTTAACTTTGCCCGATCCTCGGAAAGGTTTCGATGTTTATTGTGATGCATCGAGACAAGGCTTGGGTTGTGTCTTGATGCAAGAGGGGAAAGTTGTTGCTTATGCATCTCGTCAGTTGAAGGTGCATGAGGAAAACTATCCTACTCACGATTTAGAGTTGGCTGCTATTGTCTTTGCCCTAAAGATTTGGAGACATTACCTTTATGGTAATACGTTTCAAGTATTCAGTGAGCATAAAAGTTTGAAGTATCTCTTCGACCAAAAGGAACTGAATATGAGACAACGTAGGTGGATGGAATTCTTGAAGGATTATGACTTCAAATTGCATTACCACCCCGACAAAGCTAATGTTGTAGCCGATGCTCCAAGCAGAAAGATGCTACACGTGAGTACGATGATGGTGAAGGAAGTTCAGTTAATTGAGGAATTCCGAAACTTGAATCTGGCAGTTCAGTGCAAACCAAAGTGTATCAAGCTAGGAATGCTTCAAGTAACAAATGAATTCCTTACTCAAGTAAGGGACTTGCAAAAAGAAGATGAAGAATTGGTAGAAAAGAGAAGATTGGGTGTGGATGGTGTAGAACCTGATTTTCAAGTTGGAGCGGAGGACATCCTAAGATTTCGAGATCGTGTGTGTATCCCAGCTAATCAGGATTTAAGAAAAGCGGTTTTGGATGAAGCACACAAAAGCAAGCTGAGTATGCATCCTGGATCGACGAAGATGTATCAAGACCTGAAGAAGATGTTTTGGTGGCCCGGATTGAAGAAAGATGTTGCGTCTTATGTTGCATCCTGCCTTGTTTGCCAAAAGGCGAAGATTGAACATAAGAAGCCTGGAGGAGAATTGCAACCTTTGAGCATACCGGAATGGAAGTGGGATGGTATAGCTATGGACTTTGTGTGTGGTTTTCCGAGAACGAGAGAAGGATTCGACTCGATTTGGGTTGTAGTGGATCGGTTAACGAAGTCAGTTCATTTCATTCCCATCAACATGCAATATCCATTGGAGAAGCTTGCAAGATTGTATATCAAGGAAATCGTCAGATTGCATGGAGTTCCCTCAAGTATAGTATCGGATCGTGATCCTCGTTTCGTGTCCCGGTTCTGGAAAAGTTTGCATCAAGCTTTGGGAACGCAGTTAAGGATGAGTTCAGCTTATCACCCGCAAACGGATGGTCGATCTGAAAGGACGATTCAATCCCTAGAAGATCTGCTTCGAGCGTGTGTTTTGGAATATCAAGAAAGTTGGGATCGATTGTTGCCTCTTGTGGAGTTCACCTACAACAATAGTTATCACGCAAGCATCGATATGGCCCCGTACGAAGCTCTTTATGGAAGAAAATGTAGGACCCCACTATGTTGGTTCCAAGTGGGGGAGAGTGCTCTCATCGGACCTGAATTGGTTCAAGAAACGACTGAGAAGATCAAGGTCATCCAAGAGAAGATGAGGACTGCACAGAGTCGTCAGAAGAGTTATGCCGATCAGCGAAGATCCAAGCTAGAATTTCAGGAAGGAGATCACGTGTTTTTGCGAGTGGTGCCAACAACTGGTATTGGAAGAGTAATGAAGCCAAAGAAGTTATCTCCAAAGTTTATCGGCCCTTATCAGATTTTGAAGCGAGTAGGTCCTGTCGCATACCAGATCGCCTTACCCCCGTTTCTGTCCAATCTGCACAATGTGTTTCATGTCTCTCAGCTTCGCAAGTTTGTCCAAGATCCCTCTTCAATCGTTCAGTTGCAGCAAGATGTGATACCATTGAAAGAGAATCTCACGTTTAGTGTTGGGCCCGTACGAATAGAAGATCGACGAATCAAGAAGCTGCGAGGAAAAGAGATTCCCTTGGTGCGAGTCCTTTGGGTCATAATGGAATGTCTGACTCTACGTGGGAATTAGAAACTAGGATGAGAGAAAAGTATTCACATATTTTTGTGTAGATCAAGAATTTCGAGGACGAAATTCTGTTTAAGTGGGGGAAGATGTAAGGTCCTATATTTTGAATAAATAAATAAATATCAAGTATTTAAAATAATAATATTATTATATTTAATAAAATAATGAATTTTCTGAAATTAGGTTAAAATACTCGAGTATTTGGAGAAGACTCGAGTACTGTAACTAGCTGTTAGGAAAATTTGAATTTTTGGTTGGAATACTCGAGTAGTTGGTTGGGAGACTCGAGTATTCAGTGATTGTGCTGAGTGTTTTGAAGCTGGTGCGTCATTAATACTCGAGTATTGTCCAAAATACTCGAGTAGTTCGAGCAGTGATGCTAAGTCCATAAGTCGGTTTTCATTTGAATTCCGAACCAAAACGCGTTTTCCCTTGGTTCCAAGCACAGAGCTGGACATTACTTCGAGGGAGGGTAATCCTAGGCTATAAATTGTTGGAAAATTGGTGGTAATTGGCAAGAATCACCCAAGAGGGGGGGTGAATTGGGTGTTTATAAAATTTTGAAAATTAATCGTAATAAAACGTTCTTTTAGAAAATAACAAAGATTAAAACGAGCGGAAGACTTAAAGAACGAATTAAAACGTTTTTAAGCGAGTAATTGAAAGAATATTACTAAGAAGATTGAAACCATACTATCACAAGATTGATTTAAAAATCATCACAAAGGAAAACACAATACTCGTGTTATATAATTTAAAACTTACAAATAACTTTTATCCGCAAAAATATGATTAACACAAAATAAACGTGCGGAAAATAAAAAGGATAAGGGATAGGAAATTATGCACCAGAGATTTTTATCATGGTTCGGCCAACAATGCCTACATCCAGTCCTCAAGCGACCCACTTGAGCTTTTCACTAAGCCAAGACGCAACCGCGTTCCCAAGTACATCCAGAGCACCCCGCAAGCTACTAGGAATCCCACCGTTCGCCAGGGACCTCGAATACAAATAGCCTAACTACTAGGAATCCCACCGTTCGTATAGCGCTACCCAAAAACAACAAGGGTTATCTCACCTTATGAACGCGACACATGTTCAATCCTAAGGGAAAACACTCCTTAATACCTAAGGTTGTCACACCCCTTACAATAAAATGGATTTGCACGAAGAAATGTGTGCAACTAACAATAAGCTCTCTAAATAGAGCGGATACTACAATAAAATCCTATGGCAAAAATATGCTTAAGCAAACTCAAGGTAATAACACTAGATGATGATGATGATGATTTTTCTTCTCAAAAGGATTTTTCAAATTCAAAAAGAAAGAGAAGAAGTAGAACTAGAGAGAAGAAGAAGAAAGAGATATTTAAAATATAGAAGAAGCAGCCAAAAAATCAAAACGTGATCCTCCAAAAGTGGAAACAAATCATTCTGGGCATCAGGTTTGATTTCAGCACGTTTTTCAAAATTTGAATAAAATAATCGATTACTTTGGTCAGGTTAATCGATTACTTGCTCTCAGGTTTTTCACAAAAGTTGCAGCATTGAAATATAATCGATTATTAGTTTCTAGTAATCGATTACTTGCAGCTAACTGACCAGTTCAAGGAAGCAATCTATTACAAGAGCCTAATTAATCCATTACATACACTCTGGTTACAAGTTGCATCAAGTAATCAATTATACCAGAAGGGGTAATCGATTACTCCATATTAAAAAAATAGATTTTCATGAAAAAGATTGTAACCAAAGGTTTTCGCAAAACATTTTTCACAGATAATATTCCTGGAGCAAAAAGGCTTAAAAAGCTTCTTCTAGGTTTTAAGAGAGAAAGCAAAATATCATCATCATATAGGTTATTATCTAAGTGCTTTAAGTATATTAAATGCCTTACAGAGTTTTCTAAACCTAGACACTAGGTCTTCGAAAAGCATATCATCTTTGCAATCTTCAATGTACCTGAACCTGTTAAGATTATATAAATAATCGTGTTGTGTCATCATCAAAACAACAAGAGGGAAACCTTGAGTTTCAACACTCAGTTTCAACATAAATAAGTGATCAATGGAGCTCAAACACCCTCAAATCTCTCTGAACCCGAATTGTTGGCAAAATTTCTCTGTTTTGTGACAATCACTTTAACCACTTCATTCTCTCTCAATTCTCATCCATTCCCTTCGAAACCTAAACACAAACTAAAGTTCTAATTCCAATCTTGAATTAGAACCCGAAATCACTCCAAATAACACCCTGTAGCTCGAGTTCTAGGCAATTGAAGTTGAGCTCTCAAAGCTATAAAAACAGAGCAAGTTCAACACCAAACACCTATCTTCCTTGAATTCGTTTGGTAAATCCAGGAACCCTTTCGATTCCAAACTTGTTTCCATTTAAAGTTAGCATTTCCTAGTTTCTAAAGCTAACTTGTTTCATTCTTTTTCATGTCTTATTCATTGTGACATTGATGGCCAAAGTCAGTCAAGTGCAACCGTTTTTGCACCGGTCCAGAAACCAAGTTTGAATTCAATCACTTTTGTAGGGTCTGCCGACCATATACTGACCCAAGTCCTACCAAAGGGTTCTTCTAAGGGCACTTTACTTGGTTTACCTGTCATAAAAGTCCTTCGCTCGGACTCGTGGGCTTCGAGCGTACGAGAGGGCCAGGCTCGGATTTGATGGAACCGAGCCTTACGATCGGTCCCCAATCCATCAGGCTCGGGACTCTAGGACCGAGACATACCGTCGGCTCATGGATAAGCTTAGGTTCACCGAGGCTTCTTATCCCTTCCGTAAATCTCTCCTAGATTCTCGCAACAGCCTAGACATGAGATCTTCAGCTGATCCTATCCAGATTCTAGAAGCCTAATCATCCGATATTATCTCACAGAATCCTGATTCAGCACAACTCTGATACAGGGCCCATATCAGCCTCCTCAAAACCCTATAAATAGCTCATCACAGCTAGGGTTTCAGGTAAGTACTCTCATCCCTAAGTTGACACTCTGCACACACACGTTGACTAGGGAGATCCTGCTTTTCCCAACTGGAACTGCAGAAATACCATAAGTCATACATCAATACTTGATCCTCTCTTGGGCTCCTGGTTGCCATAATCTTGAGCACTTATAGGGTTAAGGACACATAGTGATTAAGACACTACATTGGCCCCGTCTGTGGGAAACGAATAACCAATATTCCCACACCCACTGTTTCATGGCAAACAACAACGTTAATGAAGGCGGCGGAGGAGATCTCCGCCGTCGCCTCCGTGGGAGGCCACCCAAAAACGGAAGAGGAAATATCAGGGACAAGATCGCTCCGGGAGGACCTCCTGAAGGCAATCAGGCTCCTCAGGCTCCTCCTGTTAACCCTCCCCCTCTAGTTTCTCCTGAAAGGCCCCTTCAGGCACAGGCTAATGTCCCTCCCCTTATTGAAGGCGGCGAAGGATGATCTAACTCTCACACCGTTCCTGATGGTCATGTTTCAGCGTGGCATGATACTGCAGATTCTAGACCACACGTATCTCGGAGGGTCCCTTCTGGATCACGAACTGGTGAGGCCCGTCGAGTAGAACGTTCCGCTCGTCATGATCATTCTCGAGCCGATAGATCCCACAGGGAAATACCTTACTTGACGAGGGGCCACTTTGGAACACTTCAAGGTGGTCCACGTTCCACTGAAATTGAGGGTAGGTCTTACATGAATACCTCTTCGGCTTGAAGGCGAGAAGAGTCAATCATGGAAATTTTGAGAACTCAGACTTCCCTGATCGAGAAACAGAATCAGGCTATTGCTGCTCTTCAGCAGCAGAGCATGGCCAGAACAGCCGAGCAAAGCCCTTGCGTGGCTTCCGGCAACCCAAACCTTCCTCCTCCCCCACCTCTCAACCCAAGCGTGATTCCCGAGCGTATTACTGGGGAACCTCATCCTGGCCATCCTTTTACAGCAGAGATCATGGCATACCAAACCCCGCAGACTTATGTAGGACATCAAAATATTCCTCGTTATACTGGGACAACCGATCCAATGGACCATATTGCGGCTTACGAATCCTCCATGATGTTTTATGGAGGAGGGGACTTCATGAAGTGTCGCGCTTTCTCTATGACTTTGGGCTCTGCGCCCTTACGGTGGTTCAACTCTCTACCCGCAAATTCAATTTACTCTTGGGCTGAACTCAGATGAACATTCTTGAATAGGTACACTGCCAGTATGTCACAGCCAAAATCCGATCATTCATTAGCTGGAGTTGCACAGAGACCAGACGAGTCTCTACGAGATTACTTAGCTCGGTATCAACAAGAGGCTAGTGGCATATTGGGATTACAATCGGGAGTATCTGTTCTCTTGCTTACTCAAGGGTTACGAGACGGATATTTTAAGGATTCTTTGATAGGAGAACCACTTAAGGATATGGCCGAGCTCAGGGAAAGATCCAGAAAGTTTGTAAACTTGGAAGAGTTTCAAAGAATCAGTACTGCGGCACGTAGTAGGGAAGAGTGTCGAGAGCAACGTCCTCGGCAGAACGATCGATTTCGAGATGGTAGAGGAAGGAAGGATAAAAGAGAAAGAGAAAGAGGAGAAAAACTGCCTCCAAAAGGCAAATATGACGAGTATACTCAGCTTACAGTCCCAAGGAGTCAAATCCTTCGCGAGACTATGCACACCGAGATGCGCAATATTACTAGGCCTCCGGCTTTGTGAAAAGCTGCTCAGAAAGATAAGACCAAGTATTGTGACCATCATGGTGGATGGGGACACACTACTGACCAGTGCACCATGTTAAAAGACTTGATTGAAGAAATGGTGAGGGACGGAAAACTCCAACAGTACATTGGCGAAGCAATGCGGAAGCATGCTAGGAGAAAAAGCCAATCCCCACCCAAGCCCGAGCAGAAACAAAGAAAGAGGAGCCCCTCACCACCTGCGAGAGGAGCCTCTACCCTACTATCCGAACATGATAAGGGTCGAGAGGGTTACAGCTCGGCTCGGCTCGGTAATTATGAAGTAAAGAGAATTCTTGTTGATCAGGGAAGCTCCGCAGATATTATGTTCTTAGATTTGTTTGAAGCCCTGAAGCTGAAAAGGTCTAATCTAACTCCGTTTGAAGGAAGTTTGATTGGCTTTGCGGGCCATTCGATTGTTCCCTTAGGCCATATCCACCTCCCAGTCACCCTGGGGGAACAACCATCCGCTCGAACAGAGATAGTAAAGTTTCTGTTCGTCCAAGCTCCGTCGGCATACAACGCCATCCTCGGTCGTACTGCACTCCAGTCTTTTGGCGCCGTTGTTTCAACTGTCCACCTAGCTATGAAATTTCCAGGGTCCAATGACAAGGTGGTCACGGTGCATTCTGAACAAGAGCTGGCTCGGAAGTGCTACAATATCAGCCTGGGTAAACTGAAATTGAGGATGAAAAGATCATGCAAGAACCACTAAATAAGGGAAGTGTTAACCTGGCAGATCTTGATGTGAGGGAGGATGATGAAACCAGGCCAACCCCTCAGGGGGATTTTAAGAAAATAATCTTGGGCTCCGATCCATCCCGCTGTGTCAAGATTGGTGTTGGTCTTGCCGAGGAAGTTGAGAAGGAGTTGACAGAATTGCTTAGAGAACAAAGATCTATTCGCCTGGACCTCGGCAGACATGCCAGGCATTGACCCGAATTTCATCTTCCACAAATAAAGTGTCTATCTTGGCGCTAAACCAGTATGCCAGAAGAAGAGGCGGGTCGGAACCAAAAAAGCTCAAGCCACAGAGGAAAAGGTTGCCGAGCTACTTGAAGCAGGGAAGTGGTATACACCGATTGGTTGGCTAATCCCGTACTGGTCAAAAAATCGAATGGAAAGTGGAGAATGTGCGTGGATTATATAGACCTTAACAAGGTTTTCCCCAAAGAATGTGCGTGGATTATATACACCGATTATATAGAATGTGAGTGGATTATATAGACCGATTTCGGAAACTTGAAAACATCATCTCTTTAACCAAATATAGTGAAAATTTGGGTAAATTTTTTTTACGTGACATGGACATGAGAAGCTTTAAGTTCAAAAACCTTTCAGTAACTTAATTGTAATAAAATAACGTTCTCATGTCACACATCACAAGTCAAATTCCAAACCGAGATGTTACTTAACATCGCACTTTGCAACTTGGCTTCATAAATCTATTTTGAGAAAACATTTTCATTTCTTATTTCATAAAATCTTGTTCTTAAAAATCCATACTCAATAAAATACCAAGCGGGGTACAAAATGATATAGCAATGTCAACCAAGTAGTTGCAAGGGATACAGTGCTCGAAGGGATTACCTACTACTAATCTTGACCTCTAATCTTCCTCGCTGAAATCCACTGCCGAAGTCACGTCGAGATGAAAGTACAAATTTTACTACAGGGTCGGCCATCTATCCGTTGCAATACCGGAGTAACCCGATACGACAACATGATAGGAGAGATGGTCAGCATTCCAGAAGTACAAACATGACAAGACAGTAGAATATCAACTTCATATAAAATAGATTGAACAAAGTAAAGTAAATCGTTCTTAAGTCTTATCAAACGGTTCACTCAATGAGGTGGGGAAAACCATCATTGAGGAAAAACACACACGTCTACATCTCCTCGGTCATCCACCCAACCTAGTCGGAAGCTAACAGGAGTACAGGACCTTTACCACGCGGGCACGACAACTGTCTCACAATCAATTGGCCCCAGGCCAGGAGGACTACAGCCTCAAATCATATCATATCAATTCAATTCATTCATATCATATCATTTCATATATTCTCAACGCACACTTACAGTGGCAGTCTCAAATGCCCCGTTCCAGTCCCTCTCACTGTTCTCGAAATGCCATAGGGGTGACAACACTATTCCGGTTCCGGGTGCAGAACTTACCACGGCATTGGGACCCAGTCCCCACCACGTCTGGCTACCACATATGGAATTCGTTCCGCCCAGAATAGTACTCAAAGCCTCATGGCGTTTTACCGCCCTAGCTTACCCTATTGCATTCACAACCCGAATATCCCTGATATCCGGGGTACCTTCCTCTCCACTACTTCGATACGACACTCATGCCTCACCGCGTTTGTTCATGTCTTTTAAAGTCTTTTAAAGTTTTAGAGTTTTAATTAACGGCTTAATCCTAACGGTCGGCTCATCCTTGGTGCATCCCTTCAACGAGTCCCGACCACTAATCGCAATCCGTTCCCCAAAGAATCTTAACGGCATCATGCCTCAACTCTCTTTCTCATGCATCTCAGCATTATTCTCATCAGCTCGTGGCATCTTTAGCATCTTTCTCGTCATCAGGGTTCAGCAACATCATCATCAGCATCTTGCTCCTCAGCTGTTACTTGGCAGCGCCATCAACATCGCTCTCCTCGATTGTTGCTCCGCAGCATCGTCAGCATCGCTCTCCTCAGTTGTTCCTCAGCAGCACCCTCAGCAGCATCATCATCACCACGCTTTTGCTCGCCTTATCAGGTATTTCTTAACACCATTTTAGAGTCATCTTTTTATTTCATTTCATTCTCAACTCAACTCTTTAATGCTCTGTTATTCATTATTCGTCTCTTTTCACCTTCTCATGATTCTTATTACCACATATAACCACATTCAACTTTTCCAGACAGGACAATATATACTCACAATATAGTAACAGAGAAATACAGTACATAACAAAATCAGTCATGCATCATATTTAACAAAAAGATAAACATCTAGCATATATATATATATATATCACATGTAATCATGCAGACATAACCTATGACAATTACTCAATTACACTCGATGTACTCAGTTTAGAACCGAGTCTACGCGTCACGATGACTTAGGCCTACTGCATCTCTCACCTCTCGTTCCAGCATCTGAAATCGTTGCGGGTCCTTCCCAACATGTCAGCCGTTCCACTTCTCGACTTATACGCACCTTGTACTAAATAGACGATACTAACGTTACGAGTCTATTTAATTAATCGTTATACTTAGGATTAAAACGCGTTTTCGAAAACTCTTTTTACTTCTCGTCGAAAAATCGTAAAACGTCAAGACTTTTTCAAATCAATTCAATTTTTGAAAATAATTTAAGCATCTCAAAGTCTTTCTAAAACAATTGACAAAACACTTTAAAATCATTTGTTTTGGTTGCTGGTCCTTTCCGGACAGCCATTAACCAAAACTCAAAAACACCGAAAAATTATGCTTTAGTTCGTATAATACTTTGTTATAAAGTAAACATTTAAACGATTTATTTTTCAAACTTAACACCGTGAAATGAATCAAGGGCTGCAACCAATAAGTCTAAGGTTTTTCAATTAAATCAAAACTAAACTATTTCAAAACCCATTAGTTTTCAAAACCAATCACAAAATCAAACACAACACTTTGGTTAACTAAATAATTCATTCATGCCTAACCTAAACATATCATCGAACAATCACTCATTCAATCATTTCAAGACATCATGATAATCATACAAGCCAACCAAGTCATATCATCAAGCATAAAAATTCATATTCATCAAAAACATTCAAATGGAATCTTAGTGTGATTAAAAGTGAAGCACAAAGATAAAATCCAAAACTATATCAAATAAATTTATTAAATCTTCAAAATTTCCAGAACACACACATATATGATAAAGTTCATCAAGTAAAATTTTCAAGTCATTTAAACAATCCTAAGCTAGGTTTCAAATCAGATTTCGCATGAAAAACAAAATGGTACTGTTGCTGGTCTGAGGCAAAAACGTCATTATTAAAAATAGTTGTTCAACTCCGAATTGCATAAAAATTGGTATAAATCTTCCTTATAAAGTCAAGACTATCTCATAAAATTTTCAGATTATTTGGAGTTGTGAAAATCATACTTTTCCAATTAAATTCGTCACTAAGTCCAGAAAATCTGAACCAAACGGTTCACTGTTTTATCTTTAGTAAAAATATCAAATCAACTCCAAATCTCTTCAAATTTTACAGAGAGTATCTAGAGATGTTCAGGAAGCTACCATAAAAATTTGAAGCAATTTAGAGTGGCATAAATTCGAAAATTCTGTTCCTCTTTGAATCGAAAAACTTATTTTCTCAAAATTGTTTTCACAAGGTTGGCTCACATAGAAATAGAAAATCAATTCCAAAAATCATCCAAAAATTCAGAGGAGTTCATTTAAACATACTTAGGTCAGTGACAAAATTTCAGAATTATTGAACATGCACAAACATCATTTATCAAGATTAAAAACACACACATCACAATTTTCAGCACAAAACTTTATCGAACAAACTTGTTCATTCATTTCTTTTCATAAAAATTAAAGATACACTCATACATACAAATCAACACAAAACTCAATCCATCAATTATTTTTCCTTCAAAAATCGAATTAATGTATTATGAAAACAATTTTCTTTAACTCAATACAACATGCATCAACATTTATGAATGAAAATCAAACCTTTTAAACTAAAAATCAAGAATTGAATTAAACTATCCTAGACCTTGACATGCACATATTTGAAATTAGTAGATCTCAAGAAAAATCACACATGCACTAACATTTAAGAATCAAAACCAAGGTTTTAAGAGAAAAATCAAAACTAACATCAAAGCTTACTCCTTTTCACTAGATCATCACATGCATGCATCAAATCCTTCAAGTAAAAATTCATCTTTAAGAATTTAAGCCACTACCGAAACATGCATCAAGAAAATGAGTTCATTTTATCAAAATTTTCATGCTTTAAGTTAAACTCTTTTTCTAAAAATAATTTCCTTTACATGCACACAAAAACCGAATCAAGCAAGAAAATAAAATTATTAACACAAAAATCCTTTTAAAACCGATTTGAACATTAAGTTCTTAAACATAGTCAATCTTTCATTTTTAAATCAAGATCTTTCACATGCATGTAAGAAAAATTAAGGTCAACTTGAGAAAATCACATGGATGCAAAGAGAAATGCTAGATCTAGCTCAAAATCAACATGCATCAAAGAACAACTTCAAAAAAATCGATTTCTTTTTCTAAATACATGCATAAAACCAAAGTAAATCAAAGAAAACAAGGATCCTTTAAACAAAATAGTTATAAAAACCGAATCACTCTTCAAACCTTTTTGCATGTTCATTTTGTTGTTTTAAAGCTTTAATCTTTGTTCATTATTCTTTGAAAAACATAGATCAACTTTAGAAATCAACATGCAAGAATAAACTTTGAACAAATCAACATTTATACAACAAAAACCGAAATAAAAATAATAGAGAAGGAAGAACAACAAGGATCAAGTTTATACCTAAGGAGATGATTGAAAATGGGCTAAGGATTAAGGCTTTTCTCTCCTTCCTTTCCTCTTCTCTCTAATTCGGTTCTCTTCTCTCTCTCTCTCTCTCTATCTCACTCTATGTTTCTCTCTTTTTCTATCTATGTCTCAAGAGCTAATGTTGCTCTTTGAGACTAAGTGTTTGTCGTGGGTGTGAAATGAAAAGGTGAAAGAAGGAAATGGAAGAATGAAGGAACGAAGGAATAAATGAAAGGAAATAGGATAAGGGTGAAACATCATTTCCCTTCCTTGGCCCTTGGTTTGGTTCGGCTATACATGCCTCTAGGAGGGGTAATTTTGGCAACCCAAAACATCTACTTGGTCCCCAAGTTTCTATTTTTTTTTCTTTTATTTTATTTCCTCTTAGCTTAATCACCAAGCAAAGGCTATAGGTCATGTAGTCCTAGGCACACTGTAGGGTCTGCCGACCATATAAGGACTCAAGTCTTATTTAAGGGACTCTTCAAGGACCCTTCCCTCGGTTTAGTCAGCACAAACGTCCCTCGCTCGGACTCGTTGGTTCCGAGCACGCAAAAGGACCAGGCTCGGACTTGATGGGGCCGAGCCTTACAAACGGTCTTCCACTCATCAGGCTCGGGACTCTAGGGCCGAGACATACCGTCGGCTTGGGGATAGACTCAGACTCATTCAGGCTTCTTATTCCCTCCGCAAATCTCTCCTAGATTCTCGCTAACAGCCTAGACATGAGAACCTGAGCTGATCCTATCCAAATTCTAAGAGTATAAACCTCCGATATTATCTCACAGAATCCTGGTTCAGCTCAACCCTGATACAGGGCCCATACGGCCCATATCAGCCTCCTCCAAACCCTATAAATAGCTCATAACAGCTAGGGTTTCAGGTACGTACTCTCATCCCTAAGTTGACACTCTGCACACACTTGTTGACTAGGGAGACCCTGCTTTTCCCAACTGGAACTGCAGAAACACCACAAAGTCACATATTAACACTTGATCCTCTCTTGGGCTCCTGGTTCCATAATCTTGAGCACTTAGAGGGTTAAGGACATAGTGTTCAAGGACACTACATTGGCGCCGTCTGTGGGAATCGAATAACCAGTATTCCTACCCACTGATCTCATGGCAAACGACAACAATGATGGTAATCAAGAAGATCTCCGCCGTCACCTCCGTGGGAGGCCACCCAAGACCGAGAGAAACGTGAGGGACAGAATTGCTCCGGGAGCACCAACTGGAGGTAATCAGGCTAACGTTCAGACAGTTCCGCCAGTTCTAACGGCGGATCAAGCACAAGCCACGGTTCCTCCAGCTGGCCAAGTTCTCGGAGAAGGCGGCGGAGGGCAGTCTAACCCTCGTACCGTCCCTGATGGCCACGTTTCAGAATGGCGTGACACGGCTGATTCTGGACATCAGTCTCGTCGGGCTGCTGCTGGCTCACGAACTGATGAGGATCGGCGAGTTGAACGGGCCGATCGGCGTGATCATTCCAGGGCTGACAGGTCCAACAGGGAGGTACCTCATTTGACTAGAGGTCGTTTTGGAACTCTTCAAGGTGGTCAGCATTTTGAAACCGAAGGCAGATCTTACATGACTACTTCTTCGGCACGAAGGAGAGAGGAGTCGATCATGGAGATCTTGAGGACTCAGACTTCTTTAATTGAAAAGCAAAACCAGGCCATTGCTACTCTTCAACAGCAGAGTATGGCAAGGATTGCCGAGCAAGGCCCTCACGCGGCCTATGGTAATCCGAGCAATCTTCCCCCACCTCCACCCCTCAACCCAAACTTAATCCCATAACCTATCACTAGGGAACCCCATCCTGGACACCCTTTCACACTTGAGATTATGGCTTTCCAAACCCCGCAGACTTATGTGGGTCATCAGAATATTCCTCGATACAATGGAACAACTGACCCGATGGACCACATAGCTGCCTATGAGTCCTCTATGATGTTTTATGGAGGAGGGGATTTTATGAAGTGCCGAGCTTTTTCAATGACTCTGGGCTCGGCATCTTTGAGATGGTTCAATTCTCTACCCGCCAATTCGATCCGATCGTGGGCCGAGCTTAGACAAGCATTCATAAACAGGTACACGACCAATATGTCACAGCCCAAATCAGACCACTCACTAGCTGGAGTTGCACAGAGACCCGACGAGTCTCTACGCGACTACCTAGCTCGGTACCAACAAGAGGCCAGTGGCATATCAGGTCTGCAATCAGGAGTGTCTGTTCTCTTGCTCACCCAAGGATTGCAGGATGGAGATTTTAAGGATTGCTTGATTGGGGAACCACCTAAGAACATGGTCGAACTTAGGGAATGATCCAGGAAATACGTGAATCTAGAGGAATTTCGTAGGATCAGTACTGCAGCAAGGGGTGGCGAAGGACGACATGAGCAACGTCCTCGTCAAAGCGACGTTCGTCAAAATGATTGTTTTCGAGATAGGGGAAGGAAGGACAAAAGAGAAAGAGAGAGAGGGGAAAAACTGCCTCCAAGAGGCAAGTATGATGAATATACCCAGTTGACAGTCCCGAGGAGTCAAATCCTTCGTGAGACTATGCATACAGAGATGCGTAACATCACTCGGCCACCAGCTTTAAGGAAGGTAGCTCAAAAGGATAGGACAAAGTACTGCGATCATCACGGTGGATGGGGGCATACCACCGACCAATGTACCTAGTTGAAGGACTTAATTGAAGAGATGGTAAGGGATGGTAAGCTTCAACAATATATTGGCGAAGCGTTGCGCAAACACGCTAGGAGAAAGAGTGTTTCCCCACCCAAAACCGAACAGAAAAAAACTAGAAGCCCTTCACCACCTGCAGGAGGAGCCTCTACCCAACCATCCGAGAAGGAAAAGAATTCTTTTCTCATCGGCACCATTGCTGGAGGATTTGCAGGTGGAGGGGAAAAGAAGTGTGATCGCAAGAAGTATGTGGGACAAGTCCTTTCGGTGGCCAGCCGACCAATCCAAAAGCCCAGGAAGAAAAACATAGTCATCAGCTTTAGTGATGAGGATTTTGAGGACATCTTACAAGACCATAATGACCCGATGGTAGTTACAGCCAGGCTCGGCAATTACGAAGTCAGAAGGATTCTTGTTGATCAGGGGAGTTCGGCAGACATCATGTTTCTGGATCTGTTTGAAAAATTGAAGTTGAGAAGATCTGATCTCACCCCGTTCGAGGGAAGTTTGATTGGCTTCACGGGACATTCAATTGTTCCCTTAGGCCACATCCATCTCCCAGTGACCATGGGGGAACCGCCCTCTGCTCAGACTGAAATGGTAAAGTGGCTAGTTGTCCAGGCCCCCTCGGCATATAACGCCATCTTTGGCCGAACTGCACTCCAATCTTTTGGTGCTGTTGTATCGACGGTCCACTTAGCCATGAAATTCCCAGGGTCTGATGACAAGGTAGTAACAGTGCGGTCCGAACAGGAGTTGGCTCGGAAATGTTATAATATCAGCCTGGGCAAGTTGAAGCTTGATGATGAGAAGATCATGCAAGAACCACTTAACAAGGGAAGTGTCAACTTAGCAGATCTTGACGTAAGAGAGGAGGATGAAACTAGGCCGACCCCTCAAGGGGACTTCAAAAAGGTGATTTTAGGCCCCGATCCTTCTCGTTGCGTCAAGATGGGGGTTGGCCTTTCTGAGGAATTGGAAAAAGAACTGACTGAATTGCTGGTGGAAAACAAAGACTTGTTTGCCTGGACCTCGGCAGATATGCCAGGAATCGATTCGAACTTCATCTGCCACAGGTTGAGCGTGTATCCTGGAGCCAAGTCAGTTTGTCAGAAGAAAAGAAGAGTCGGAGTTGAGAAGGCACAGGCAACAGATGAGAAGGTAGCCGAGCTACTAGAAGCAGGATTCATCAGGGAGGTGGTGTATACCAATTGGTTGGCCAATCCCGTGCTAGTGAAGAAGTCCAATGGGAAATGGAGGATGTGCGTGGACTACACAGACTTGAACAAAGTTTGCCCTAAGGATCAATACCCACTCCCCTGCATCGATAAACTTGTGGATAGCTCGGCGGGTTATCAAAGGCTTTCATTTATGGATGCTTATTCGGGGTACAATCAGATTCCAATGTATCCCCCGGATCAGGTGAAGACTTCTTTTATCACAGAAAATGCCACATATTGTTACAATGTGATGCCATTTGGATTGAAAAACGCTGGGGCAACTTACCAGCGGATGATGAACAAGGTGTTCGGCCCCTTGATTGGGCCGAGAATGGAGGTATACATAGATGATATGATTGCAAAGAGCTTGAAAGATAAAGATCACGCTAAGGATTTGAAGGTAATCTTGGGAAGGATCCGACAGTTCAACATGAGGTTGAACTCGGAAAAATGCACGTTTGGAGTTCCAGCAGGGTCTTTCCTCGGATTCATGCTTACCAAGCGCGGAATCGAGGCAAATCCAGAAAAGTGCCGAGCCATTCTTGATATGAAGAGTCCGTCAGATGTCAAGGGTGTCCAACAACTGATAGGTCGGGTTGCGGCTCTCTCGAGGTTTCTGTCTCAGTCAGCTAGGAAGGCCCTCCCCTGGTACAAACTGCTGAGGAAAGAAAAGGAAAAGACATTTGAATGGGACGAGACATTCGAAAAGGCCTTTACTGACCTTAAGCAATACTTGGCATCTCCCCCGATCTTGTCTAGTCCGGTAAATGGAGAAATTCTGTTCCTTTACTTATCAGTGAGTGATTCTGTAGTAAGTTCGGCTTTGGTCCGAGAGGAATCTGGCAAAGAATCTCCCATCTATTTCGTCAGCCGAGCTCTTCAGGGACCAGAGTTGAGGTATCATAAAGTGGAGAAATTGGCTTTTTGTCTGGTTATCACAGCTAGACGATTACGTCAATACTTCCAGAGCCACAGTATCACAGTTAGAACAGCTCAACCGATCCGTCAAATACTTCAGAAACCTGATATGGCAGGAAGAATGGAGACGTGGGCCATTGAGCTTTCCGAGTTTGAAATCACTTTCGAACCAAGGAAGGCAATGAAATCTCAGGCCTTAGCTGATTTTCTCACCGAGTTTACTGAGCCATTGACGAGCTCAAACTTGGATTGGAATATTTATGTTGATGGATCAAGTAACAAACTCGGCGCGGGTGCAGGAATAATCTTGGAGAACTCCGAGGGGGTCACCCTCGAATATTCTTTGAAGTTTGGATTTTCAACTTCGAACAATCAGGCGGAGTATGAAGCCGTATTGGCCGGGCTGAGAATGGCAAAAGAAGTAGGGGCCCGAGAAGTGAAAATTTTCAGTGACTCTCAGTTGGTAGTTTCACAAGTCATGGGCGATTACCAGGCTAAGGAACCAATCCTTCAAAAATATTTGGAGAAGGTGAAGTTCCTATCCTCCGAGTTTGCGAAGGTCGAATTCTGCCACATCCCAAGGGAGAGTAACAGCCGAGCGGATATTCTCTCCAAACTTGCTTCGACAAAAAGTCCTGAGAACAACAGAACGTTGATCCAAGAAATGGTGCATGGACCTAGCGTTGTCCTCTCTATTTCGCTGGATCCGAGCTGGATTGCTCCGATAACGGGCTACTTGGAACAAGGGGTTTTTCCAAGTAATCCAATAGAGGCCAAGAAACTCATCAGAAAAGCTTCACAGTTTGCCCTAGTTGATGGAGTCTTGTTTCGCCGAGGGGTCAGCGGCCCAATGCTTAGATGTTTAGACCCTGCCGAAGCAAAACTGGAATTAGAGGAAGTTCATGGGGGCGTTGGAAGTCATCACGTTGGGGGGAAGTCACTGGCTAAAAAGATTCTAAGGGCAGGATACTACTGGCCGACTCTTCAACAGGATGCGATCAATCATGTGAAGAGGTGCGACAAGTGTCAATTTCACAGTGATGTGTATCAGAAACCGGCTGAGGAACTCCATTCACTTTCATCTCCCTATCCCTTCTATCAATGGGGAATGGATCTGATTGGACAGTTCCCCACCGCTCCAGGACAGCTAAAGTGGGTGATAGTGGCCATTGATTATTTTACCAAGTGGGTGGAAGCCGAGCCTCTTGCAACCATCTCCTCGGCCAAGGTGCAGAAGTTCTTTGAAAGGCAAGTTGTGGCTCGGTTTGGAGTGCCACAAGTGCTGGTGACTGACAACGGAACCCAATTCGCGGCAAAGGCATTCCAAGACTTAGTCAATGCTTTGAACATAAAACATTACTTTTCCTCGGTCGAACACCCTCAGACTAATGGCCAAGTAGAATCTGTAAACCGATCTATCATACAGGGGATCAAGAAAAGACTCGAAGGCACGAAAGGGAATTGGTTGGAAAACTTGCACGAAGTGCTTTGGTCGTATCGCACCACCATACAAACTTCAACAGGAGAGACACCGTATCGGCTCACTTATGGTTGCGACGCAGTCATCCCCATTGAAAAGATCATCCCTTCATTCCGAGTTATGCAACAACCGAATCCCCTCAACAATATTTTATTGTGTGAGGATCTCGTTTTATCGGAAGAAGTCAGGGATTTAGCGGCCGAACGAGAAAAGCATGCTATGATTATGCAAGCAAAAGGGTATAATCGCTCGGTCGTATCCAGAGAGTTCGAGGTAGGCGACCTTGTCTTGAGGAGAGCTGATATTGGTCTTAAAAATGCAAAGGATGGAAAACTGGCCCAAAGCTGGGAAGGACCATACCGAGTTGCCTCCAAGACTGGAATAGGAGCCTACAAGCTCGAAACTCTCTCGGGATGCCCTCATCAACAACACATGGAACGTAGCAAAACTTCGAGCTTATTACAGTTAGTTTTTCATTGTTTCAATTTTGTTTTCAATAGTTTTAGTTGTTTCATTACATTTGCTTTTTGAATTGTTTCTTTTTTTGATAATGGTGTACGCTCGGTGAAACTCCGAGCCCATTGTAATTTGCTTCAAATGAATAAAAGTTCTCGTTATTGAATTCATTGTATCACGTACTTTTCCTCGTAACCGATTAGCCACCGATTATGACGCGAACGATTATAAACAGCTCTAACAAGAGCTCATAACTCGTCAAGTACTTTTAATAAGATTCCCGATTCGAACATGATTGCATAAAATCATTTTACATCGCGGATAGAGGAACCCACCTCGGATAAAGTGCTGGAGTTCCGAGGTCTTAACACTTGAATTCTTAACAGAGTATAAAAAGAAGCATAACACGATTACGAATATTATGAAATATTCCAAACGAAACACAAGAATATAAGTTTAAACCCATTTACTGGGGCAATTACAAAAGAGAAAGAAAAATGATAAAGCTACTCTAAGTCGGACAATACAATGCCGTCGGCGTCAAATTTATCTTCTTCTTCTTCTTCACCTTCGGCATCCTCGGCATCGTCCCCTTCAGAATCCTCGACCAAATGGTCAGGCAGATCGGCGTTGTTCAGATCTATGGGAGCCCCACTTGGGCCGACAATTTAACCATCTTTCACAAAAAAATTAGGGTCAGCACCCTTGGTCAAGAGCCCAGGATTCAGAACGCGGAGTTGCTCGGCAGTATTGTAAAAAGAATCCTCAACCCCATGATCCCAGTTATATAAATGCTCCATGGATGCTTTCTTGTGTTTGAGAGCTTTTGCTCTCATCTTCTCCAAAGAAGTTCGAAGCCCCAAAATCTCATCCTTAGCATACTCATGCTGCTCCTGAGCCGCGGCAGCAGCTTGCTCCGCTTTCCGAGCTTTCTCTATCGCCGCTCGGAGAGCAGCAGCGTCTTCCTCAGCTTTTTTCAGAACCTCTTCCGAGCGCTTTATCCTTTCTTCGGCCCCCTGGAGAGTCTCCTCGGCCCTAACCTTGGCACCTTCAGCATCTTGTGCCACCTTTTGCAACCGTTCGTTTTCAGCTGCCAAGGTTTGCAACTTCTTGTTCAGACCTTCAACTTGAAGTTGTAAATAATCCTCCTGCTCGGCTGCCTCGGTCCTTTTCTTCTTTTCCTCGGGGGCTATCCCAGCATTAGCGTCGTCTCCATGATGACCGAGGTGATGAAGTATGCTCGCACCCCTCAGGAGACTCTTCACCAATGACTTACAGTTGTTCTCCCAAGTCCCAGGGGTCCAGGCCTCAATCACTTCAGCATTCTCGGGAGGAAAGACAGTAGCAACAAGTGTATCAGTCATCTTTCGGTGCCACACTGTCTTGGCAGCAGCTTCCTCCTTTCCCTCAGGAATCTCTACCCCTTTATTTGACTTGCTCAAATTAAGCCAATCTCCAGCAAGACCTTTTCCTTTCTCCAGCCGAGACCTCTTGAGGGGACGCTCGGGAGTGCCTTGAGGAGCTGTTTGAGCCTCCACTTCGACGTTTACGGCGTCAATGATACGATCCCCTTTGATCACCGGCTCAACACCTTTGATCCTAACAGTCGGAATGGCGTTGGGGATAATGGTCGGACTTTCAGAAGGGGTCGGTTCAGAGGATTGACTCGTGTTTGGGGAGCCAGATGCAGCTTTGATTGCAGCCAACTATGATACTCTAGCTGCTTGAGCTTCGCTTTTCTTGGCCTTGGTTGCTTTCTTCCCCATTGTTTCTTCAAGAAAAAATGGATCAGTAAAAAAAAAATATATATATATATAGTACCCAACTCGGCCTTCACTTCATCTCGTGTTTCTTTCAACAGGATTCGTTTGGTATCAATTTGACCATTTGTTTGAAGGTAGTTCCAAACATGGTCGCACAATCGCCTTTTGACTCTTGTCAAATCCGCCTTAAAGTCGAATTGATACAAGGAGGGTCCTCGGTTATAAATGTTAGTCGTCCAACCCAGTGGAAACCGAGGCACGACCTTGATCACTCCATCTTCTTCAACTCGTTCCATGAACCAACATACTCCAGCCCCAGTGTACTCGTATTGAAAGAAGAGAGGTTTGAAAGACTTCCAAGAATCAGTCACCTTGGCGAAGAGGGCATGCCCCCTCCGAGCCTTTACGGACACCCAAAGCCCCTTGGAATCACCAAACTTATTCACTTGGGGAGCGTATAACCAGAAAAAAGATCGTACAGTTGCAACCAAATTTTCAACGTCACAGAATTGTTGGAAGGCTCGGATGAAAGCCCACCCACTTGGATGCAGTTGGCTAGGAGCTATTCCTAGATGAGTGAGGACCTCAATCTCGAAAATGGAAAAGGGCAATCGGATGCCGACTTTAGTTGCTATTTCTTCGTAGAAATAGAAGAATTGAAGATTTTCCGGTACTTGGAAGCATATTCGGTCGTCGAATCCCAAAGGTCTCAATACGAATTCTGAGGCATTTCCATCGGCGCTCGGAGGTGTTAAAATTGGTCGAAGGTGGTTAAGACTATCTGTTGTCAGCAATGAAGGTCTCGTCCCTAGCACTTCCCGATCAAAAACGGCGTCGTACTGCGCACGATTGGGTGGCAGAGGATACTCTTCAGGGTTGGTAACACACATGCGCTCCACCATATCTGGGGAAAAAGCAAAAGGCTCGGCGTTAGGATTTTTTACAGCACATGTTTTTATTTTAAAATTAAGGCCGAGCCCTGGGCTTTTTCCCCCCTCCCTCGGTGGTTCTCCTAAAGTTTCTTCCTCCACGGTATGACGATCGGGGCTAATCCTAATTTGAGCTCGACGATCGGCGAACCTATACGCTAGTAACCACTTATTCTCATCTGCAGGATTCGAGGGGTATTCTACAACTAACGGTTTTGCCTCGGTGGATCGTTGGCCAGAAGGGGAAATAGAAGGGTGTATAGAATCGTCAATATCAGAGTTTCCCTCATCCCCAGAATTCCCAGAAGAATTTGAAGAATCACTATCACTAGAAGGTTCCTCTCCTAATCTCCTGCAGAGTTCACGATAAACTCTCCTCAAACGTCTCCATCCTCTCATGGTCTAAAGGTAAAGAATCCTAAACACAGCTTACCCAGAACAAAAACCCAGAACCCAGAAATCCCCTAAGTCCAAACTCCCTGCAAAACCCAGAACCCAGAAATCCCCTAAATCCAAACTCCTTGCAAAACCCAGAACCAAAACCCCTTTACAAAAAGCAGAAATCGCACAAAAAGAGGAAATCGCAGAAATGGAAATAAGAAGAGTAGAGGAAGTTACCTGCTTTCAGTTGCTGGAAAGGATGATGGGTGAAGGTTGTGGATTCGAAGGCGGAGACGGTGGAAAGGAGATTGGAAAGAGAATAATGGGATTCTGATTTGAGAAGATTCTGGAGTGAGGAAAGGAAAAATGAATGTGGGTAGTAAGAGGTTGAAAGAATTTGAACTAATGAAGGAAACTTTTCAGTTTCCCTCTATGTTACGCGTTTGGGCCGAAAGCCCGTCAACCCATGCAACCACTCGCTGGATGAGACGTGGCAGTCTCAACAGGTACTTTTTCAAATTTCAAAAATTGCAATGATTTGGCACAACTTACAAGAGGACGCGCCGTACCTAGAGAAACCAAAACGTCACCTCGGACAGCTATTGCACATTCGAATTAAGACATCTAGAAGGTCCAACCCTAAACATATGCTACCTCGTCACAGACTTTATAAAGTCTTACGAGCTGGGGGGCTTGTAGGGTCTGCCGACCATATAAGGACTCAAGTCTTATTTAAGGGACTCTTCAAGGACCCTTCCCTCGGTTTACTCAGCACAAACGTCCCTCGCTCGGACTCGTTGGTTCCGAGCACGCAAAAGGACCAGGCTCGGACTTGATGGGGCCGAGCCTTACAAACGGTCTTCCACTCATCAGGCTTGGGACTCTAGGGCCGAGACATACCGTCGGCTTGGGGATAGACTCAGACTCATTCAAGCTTCTTATCCCCTCCGCAAATCTCTCCTAGATTCTCGCTAACAGCCTAGACATGAGATCCTGAGCTGATCCTATCCAAATTCTAAGAGTATAAACCTCCGATATTATCTCACAGAATCCTGGTTCAGCTCAACCCTGATACAGGGCCCATACGGCCCATATCAGCCTCCTCCAAACCCTATAAATAGCTCATAACAGCTAGGGTTTCAGGTACGTACTCTCATCCCTAAGTTGACACTCTGCACACACTTGTTGACTGGGGAGACCCTGCTTTTCCCAACTGGAACTGCAGAAACACCACAAAGTCACATATTAGCACTTCATCCTCTCTTGGGCTCCTGGTTCCATAATCTTGAGCACTTAGAGGGTTAAGGACATAGTGTTCAAGGACACTACACACACATACATACATATACCATATATACATACATGCACACACATATATATATATATATAGGCACATATTCACATATATGCACACATTTAATCATAGAATAATTTCTTCTTTCATTAAATAATCAAACACATTTTCTTCTTATATAATAAACTATACTAATTGGTTGCAATTATAGCCCTCATTTCACTTTCTAAAATTACACTTTAATGTATTAAAGAAAATCCCAAAAGGAAAAATTCATTAAAAATCAAAAACTATTTTTCACGATCAATACCTTTAAAATTCGTACTTTACAACTCTGAGAAATAATTTTTGCAAACCAATCCAGAAAATTATAAAAGATACATTTTTGAAATCTACATTTCAATACGATCGTTTTCATATAAAGATCATAAAAATCGGGGTTACGGTTAAAAAGTTATGGATTTTCGAAGTTGATAAATCTATCAAAATCCATAAAGAAATTCATTTTTACAAATCACCAACAATAAAATCATTTCTCATTAAAAATCATTTTTTTTTCTAACTCCATAAAAATATTTGTTTATCAAAACCCCGTAAAATCAACACTTTACTTCGTAATCGAACAAAATACTCATTGAAACTCTTTGTAAAACCTTTTCTCAAAATTCTTCTTTAATAAAATTTTGTTTATCCTAGTCGGAAAAATACGGGATGTTACACCCGCTGGATCATTCCTCGGATTTATGCTCACCGAGCGAGGAATTGAAGCGAACCCTGAAAAATGCCGAGCTATCCTCGAGATGAAGAGTCCATCTGACATTAAGGGTGTACAGCAGTTGGCAGGTCGGGTAGCAGCTCTTTCCAGATTCTTATCCCAATCAGCTCGGAAGGCCCTGCCATGGTACCAATTGTTGAGAAAGGAAAAAGAGAAGGCGTTTGAGTGGAACGATGCATGCGAAAAGGCCTTCACTGACCTTAAGCAATATCTGGCATCCCCCCCAATCCTATCTAGCCCTATAATAGGAGAGACTCTGTTCCTATACTTGTCAGTGGGTGATTCCGTTGTCAGTTCAGTTCTAGTTCGAGAAGAATCAGGCAAGGAATCCCCCGTTTATTTTGTTAGCCGAGCGCTTCAAGGACCAGAACTGAGGTATCAAAACGTGGAAAAATTGGCTTTCTGTTTGGTCATCACGACCAGAAGATTGCGTCAGTACTTCCAAAGTCATCACATCAAGGTCAGAACAACTCAGCCTATCCGCCAGATTCTTCAGAAACCCGACTTAGCAGGAAGAATGGTAACTTGGGCCATTGAACTTTCCGAGTTCGACATCACTTTCGAACCAAGGAAGGCAATGAAGTCTCAGGTTCTAGCTGATTTCCTCACCGAGTTTACTGAGCCACTGACGAGCTCAAACTTGGACTGGAGCATTTACGTTGATGGAGCGAGCAACAAGCTTGGGGCAGGTGCTGGAATAATCCTGGAAAACTCCGATGGTGTTACCCTTGAGTATTCTTTGAAGTTTGAATTTCCTACTTCAAATAATCAGGCAGAATACGAAGCGATAATGGCTGGTCTCAGGATGGCAAAGGAGGTAGGAGCCCAAGAAGTCAAGATTTTTAGTGATTCTCAGCTGGTGGTCTCTCAAGTCAAAGGAGATTATCAAGCCAAAGAACCCATCCTCCAAAAGTATCTCGAGAAGGTGAAGTTCTTATCTTCAGAGTTTTCCAAGGTTGAATTATGTCATGTCCCAAGGGAAAGCAATGGCCGAGCAGACATTCTTTCAAAACTTGCTTCAACAAAAGGCCCCGGGAATAACAAGACATTGTTCCAGGAAACGGTGCACGGACCTAGAGTTGTCCTTTCCTTTTCGGTGGATCCAAGTTGGATTGCTCCGATCACGAGTTATTTGGAACAAGGAACTTTGCCTGCTGATCCAACCGAGGCTAAGAAGCTCGTCAGGAAAGCCTCGCAATTTGCTTTGGTTGAAGGAATTTTGTTTCGCCAAGGGGTCAGTGGCCCTATGCTCAGATGTTTAGATCCCACTGAAGCAAAACAAACACTTGAAGAGGTTCACGGAGGAATCGGAAGCCACCATGTTGGGGGTAAATCATTGGCCAAAAAGATTCTAAGAGCAGGATATTACTGGTCGATCCTTCAGCAAGATGCAATTAATCATGTGAAAAGATGCAGAAAGTGTCAATTCCATAGCGATGTATACCAGAAGCCGGCCGAGGAACTCCACTCACTTTCATCTCCCTATCCTTTCTATCAATGGGGAATGGATTTGATTGGCCAGTTCCCCATCGCACCAGGACAGTTGAAATGGGTGGTAGTTGCCATAGATTACTTTACCAAATGGGTAGAAGCCGAGCCTCTAGCAACTATCTCGTCTTCCAAGGTTCAAAAGTTTTTTGAAAGGCAGGTCATAGCTCGGTTTGCAGTTCCACAAGTTCTGGTGACTGACAACGGAACTCAGTTCGCAGCAAAGGCGTTCCAAGATTTGGTCAATGCTTTAAACATCGAGCATTATTTTTCCTCGGTTGAACACCCTCAGACCAATGGACAAGTTGAGCCAGTGAATTGAACCATCATCCAGGGAATTAAGAAGAGGCTTATTGGTTCAAAGGGAAGTTGGTTGGATAATCTGCATGAAGTACTTTGGTCGTACCGCACCACAATACAAACTTCGACGGGGGAAACTCCTTATCGGCTTACCTACGGCTGCGACGCGGTCATCCCGATGGAAAGGATCATCCCCTCGTTTCGAGCCATACAACAACCAAACCCCCTCAACAACACTCTACTATGTCAAGACCTCATTCTATATGATGAAGTCAGAGATCTAGCTGCCGAGCGAGAACGACATGCCAAGCTAATGCAAGCAAAGGGGTATAATCGCTTGGTAGTACCCAGAGAATTCGAAGTAGGTGACCTCGTCCTCAGAAGAGCTGACATTGGCCTGAAAAACGCTAAAGACGGGAAACTGGCTCAAAATTGGGAAGGGCCATACCGAATAGCTTCCAAGACAGGAACATGGGCCTACAAACTCGAAACTCTCTCGGGTGCTCTCATCAATAACACTTGGAATGTGGCAAAGCTTAAAGCATATTTCAGCTAAAAGTTCTTCATCCTTATTTCAATTTTGTTAGTTTTATTCTGTTTTTTAGTTTTATTGTTACTTTTGTTAAGTGATAGGTCTGTTTTTGATAATGGTGTACGCTCGGTGGAACTCCGAGCCCATTGTATTTACTGCTTCAAATAAATGAAAGTTCTGTTTCTGAATTCATTGTATTTACGTACTTTTCCTCATAACCGATTAGCCACCGTTTATGACGCGAACGATTATAAACAACTCGAACAAGAGCTTATAACTCGTCAAGTACTTTAAAAGATTCCCGATTTAAACGTGATTGTCTTAAAATCATTTTATACATCGTGGATAGAGGAACCCACCTTGGCTAGAGTGTCGGAGTTTCGAGGTCTTAACACTTGAATTCATAACAAAAAGAATGATATGAAGCAAAAAGTGAACGGATATTATAAATATTCAGCGGTTACAGCATAAGGTCCAAGCCCATCTAATGGGGCAAATACATGAGTTGAAGAACAAAAGAGTAAATCTACTCTATATCGGACAACACTGTACTGTCAGGATTAAACTTTTCCTCCTCCTCTTCTTCTTCACCCTCGGCCCCATCTTCTTCGAACTCTTCAGCGAAATGTTCCGGTAGATCGGTTCCACCCATGTCTATTTTAACACCGTTCTCACCGACGATCCGACCATCTTTGATGCTGAAGTTGGGGTCAACACCTTTGGTAACGAGGCCGGGATTCAGGATACGAAGCTGCTCGACAGTGTTGAGGAAAGAATCTTCAACTGCATGATCCCAGTTATAAAGATTCTCTCGGGCTGCCCTTTTGTGCTTGAGAGCTTTCGCTCTCATTTTGTCTAGAGAGGCTCGGAGTCCGGCGGCCTCATCCTTGGCATACTCAAGTTGTTCTCGAGCCACTGCGGCATCCTCCTCGGCTTTCCGAGCTTTCTCTGTGGCCTCCCGCAGAGCTGCGGCATCCTCTTCGGCCTTCTTCATGATCTCCTCATCCCCTCATTGGCCTCCTGAAGGGTTTTCTTCGCCTTCTCTTTGTCAGCCTCGGCCTTAGCCTTGGCGTCTTCAGCTTCTTGCTTCTCCTTTTGCAGCCCTTCTTTCTCGGCAGCCAATGTCTGAAGTCTTTTTTCGAAGGCTTCTACCTGGAGGGTTAAATAATCCTCCCGAGCGTCAGCCTCATGTCGTTTTTTCTTCCCTTCAGGGGTCACTCCAGCATGAACATCCTCACCACGCTGACCGAGGTAGCGAAGAATGCTCGCTCCCCTTAGAAGGCTCTTTGCCAAGGCGGAGCAGTTGTTTTCCCAAACCGATGCTGGCCAGGCATCCATTACTTGTGCATCCTCAGGTGGGAAGACTGCTGCATTGAAGCCATCAGGAGTCTTCTTCGCCCATACTGTTTTGGCAACAATGTCCTCCATGCCCTCCGAGCCTTGGACCCCTTTGTGGGATTTGCTAAGGTTAAGCCATTCCCCGGCTACCCCTTTTCCCTTGTCAATCCGAGGCCTCTTGGGGGGACGCTCGGGAGTACCTTTAGCATTCGGTTGAGCCTCCGCGTCAACTTCAACAACTTCGGCAAGGCGCTGCCCCTTGATTACTTGCTTGACGCCCTCGGCTGCCAAGACCCCTTCAGCAGGGACAGCACTTGGAGTGACGGTTGGACTGTCGGTCGGTGTTGGCCCAGAGGACTGGCTCTTACTTGACGAACCAGAGCTTGCCTTCATTGCAGCCAATTGAGCCATCCTGGAGGAAACAGCAGCACTCTTCTTAGCCTTCGATGCTTTTTTCCCCATTTTCTCTGCAACTGAAAGAATATGTCAGTGTTATACCGAGCAAAAAAAAAAAAGGGGGGATACCTAGTTCGGCCGTGATTTCAGCCTTTGTTCTTTTCAATAGTATTTGTTTCGTGTCAATCTGGCCTTTTTATTGAAGATACTCCCAGACCCGATCACATAAACGTCTCTCGGCCCTACTCAAATCAACTTTGTAGTCGAATTAGTACAAGGAAGCTCCTCTATTATAAATATTACCCGACCAGCTCAGCGGGAACTGAGGCACGACTTTAACTTCTTCTCCATCTTGAACTAGTTTCATGAACCAGCATACCTCGGCTCCCGTGTATTCATACTTGAAGAAGCGAGGCTTGAAGGATTTCCAGGAATTAGTAACCTTAGCAAAAAGGGCATGGTCTTTCTGAGTCTTCAGTGACACCCAAAGCCCTTTGGAGTCACCAAATTTGTTTACTTGAGGGGCGTATATCCAAAAAAAGGCTCGTAACGTCGCAACCAGACCCTCAGCATCACAAAATTGTTGGAATGCTCTAGCAAAGGCCCACCCGCTCGGATGCAGTTGACTCGGGGCTATGCCTAGATGGCTGAGGACCTCCATCTCGAAGGTGGAAAATGACACACGAATTCCGACCTTCGTGGCTATTTCCTCGTAGAAATAGAAAAACTGTTGGTTTTCTGGCACTCTGAAGCATATCCGGTCGTCTACTATCAAATGCGTCAAAGCAAATTCCGAGGCATTCCCGTTTTCGTTCGAAGGGGTCAGCATAGGTCGGAGGTGGTTCAAACTATCCGTTGTGAGAAAAGAAGGCCTCGTCCCGAGTACTTCTCGATCGAAAATTTTCGTCGTATTCCGCGTGGTTAGCTGGCAAAGGGAATTCTTCGGGATGAGTCACACACCTGCGCTCCACCATATCTGGGGAAAAAGTAAAAGTCTCGGCATTAGCATTTTTCAAAGCAGATGTTTTAATTCTAAACCTAAGGCCGAGCCTTGTACCTTTTCCCCCCTCCCTCATAGGATCTTCCCAAAACTCTCCCTCTTGTAAAGCACTCTGGGCTAGTCCTAACCTGAGCCCGACGCTCAGCAAACCTATAAGCCAATAGCCACCTACTTTCCTCTGCAGGATCGGAAGGATACTCCGTGGTTAAAGGTTCTACCTCGGGTGACTCGTTTACCCTTTAGCCGCAAGGGGGGTAGGAGGATTTACTGTTTCATTACCAGTATCAGCAGTGTCAGCCTCATAATCCCCAGAACCCCCAAAGGAACTAGAATCACTGGAAGGCTCTTCGCCTAATCTCTCACAGAGTTCGTAATAAAAATTCCTCCAGTATCTCCAGCCTCTCATAATTGAGAGATCCTAGAATACCAAACCCTTTAACTACCAACCTAGAACTAAAACCCCAAATCCCTGCAAAAACCCAGAAAGAGCAAAACCCTCTCAAAAAACTAGAAATGACAGAACCAGAACTAATCATTTGAGTCAGAAGAGAAGAAAAGACTATCTGTTTTTGATTGCTGCTTGATCTTCGTGGAAGAGTTTGATGAAGATGATTGACCGTGAGCACGTTAAGGAGAGGCACAGAAATGTGTGTGGGGAATAAAAAGGATTTCTGATTATGAAACGGTGAATGAGTTTAAAGTAGGGGAAGGGTATGAATGAAGGGTTTAAACACCCCTCAAAACCCATCAACTTCCCTCCTCCCATGATGCAACGGTTGGGCCAAAAGCTCATTAACCCGCTCAGCCACTCACAGGGAAAGACGTGGCAGTTATTGGAGTTACTTTTTCAAAATTCGAAATTTAAAATGATTTGGCACAACTTCCCAGGACACGCGCCGTACCTAAAGAACCTAAAACGTTACCTCGAACAGGCTACGTGGTTAAGGCTGAAAACAGTTGTCACACACTTCCGAACCAAGACATGCTAAAGGTCAATCCTAGCCACTTGATACCTCGCCACAGACTTTCCAAGTCTTATGAGCTGGGGGGGCTTGTAGGGTCTGCCGACCATATACTGACCCAAGTCCTACCAAAGGGTTCTTCTAAGGGCATTTTACTCGGTTTACCTGTCATGAAGGTCCTTCGCTCGGACTCGTGGGCTCCGAGCGTACGAGAGGTCCAGGCTCGGACTTGATGGAACTGAGCCTTACGATCGGTCCCCAATCCATCAGGCTCGGGACTCTAGGACCGAGACATACCGTCGGCTCATGGATAAGCTTAGGTTCGTCGAGGCTTCTTATCCCTTCCGTAAATCTCTCCTAGATTCTCGCAACAGCCTAGACATGAGATCTTCAGCTGATCCTATCCAGATTCTAGAAGCATAATCATCCGATATTATCTCACAGAATCCTGGTTCAGCACAACTCTGATACAGGGCCCAAAGGGCCCATATCAGCCTCCTCAAAACCCTATAAATAGCTCATCACAGCTAGGGTTTCAGGTAAGTACTCTCATCCCTAAGTTGACACTCTGCACACACACGTTGACTAGGGAGATCCTGCTTTTCCCAACTGGAACTGCAGAAATACCATAAGTCATACATCAATACTTGATCCTCTCTTGGGCTCCTGGTTGCCATAATCTTGAGCACTTAGAGGGTTAAGGACACACAGTGATTAAGACACTACAACTTTCTTGATCAATCTATCCTTTCTTTAGCTTCTCTGAGGTAAGGGAGGAGTTACCTAAATACTAGAATGAGTAATTTCAAGCTAAAAATGTAGGAACCATTAAAAGTTCAAAGAGGGATGCAACTTGAATTGGGATTCTGACTTGGAGGTCAGAGACCCATGATTTTGTGATTCAAACAAGTTTAAATGAACCTAATAAAGCTCACTGTAATGTGTTTCGAAATTAAAATCAAGTGGAAATGAATTTCACAGTTTAAAATGGATATGTTCAAGTTTGAATGCAATCTGCAATTTGATGTTAATTGATGTTATTTCAGTCATGTTTAAGTGTTGTAACATGTTTATTATATGTGCCAAAGTTGCTGTTTTGCATAGGAATGGAGAAATAATGCAAGGAATTCGAATTGGTGTTAAAAATGTCGAAGACTAGTGCTGTTGCAGCAAAAAGACTCGAGTATTTTAAGGAGTACTCAAGTATTCTGGAAACTGGAAGAACGACTCGAGTAGATCTTTAAAGACTCGAGTATTTTTGCATGAACTACTCGAGTAGTTCATGAACTACTCGAGTATCCTGAACAACTTTTCAGAAAACACTTATTTTCTAAAGTTTTCTTATAATTAACTCGTTTAAAGTTATAATATCTTATTCCCGTTGGTTGATGGTTATCCTGGAGGTGTCCTACTGGAATTTTATTCAGTGGTCGATTATTTCCTTACAGGAGTCCCAACGGAAGTGCGCACACCCATTTGGTTGATATGATCCCTAGATGTCCCAGTGAAAGTTTTACTCACTTGGTTGATATTTTTCTATGGGAGTCCCAATGGGGTCGTTGCAATAAATATCCGCCAATAGGAGGCTAGGCCCCGACGGATTATTAAATAACTGGTTATATTCTATTCCTAAAACCATCACAAAGTGGTTAGACCGCTGATGGATTTTTCTACAATAAAGCAATGGGAAGCAAGTAAACCCATCGTGAGATGGCTAAGCCTCTGATGGTATTTTTCGAAGAAGCACCAGCACCAGCTAAAAGAAAATATAATTGAAAGTTAATAAAATGAGATGCTGATGAGAATAATGAAAAGAAAAGAAATGAAACTTGAATATGGCATCGTCATGCATGGAGTTGCTCCGATTTCGATTGTGGAATCTAGCATAGGATAGAAGATGGATACCACGGCCTTGAAAGTGCTGTGATGCCATAGCCCTGAAGGTGCTATGATGATTTGGATACCATAGCATGAAAATGCTATGAAGGATAGTTCCCAATCAATCGTGATGCATGGGATATGGATTCGCTCCGGTTCGATGGAAACATAGGTTTTGAAATGAATATCCCGAAAGGATGCCGAACCGTGAAGCATGAATGAGGAGTAGGCATGCATCATGTCACTAATGAAATTTAAATATGTGTTTAATGGGTTTGAGCATATGTGCTTGCATTCTTGATACTATCTGATTATATGTGATTGTTATTTTTAGCCCCTGTCATGCTCATTTGTTATTGTATTTAGCTATGACTCACTCCTAATCCCTTGTTGTAGGTCATGGCCAGAAATATGATCTGCGTGGAGATGAGGCCGCTCCCTAATGGGGAATGGAATTTCGAGGATCATCGGGCTATTTATGAAGGGGACGTGGAAGTCATTTTCCGTCACCCAAACCCATGGTCCCGAATGCGTCCGCGTCGTACGAGAATCCCAATGATGTACATTATGCACATTCCGCCAAATTTTGTGTTTCCCCATGGAACACCACCACCACCACCAAGACGTTTTCCGAGACGCACCCTCCCACCAAGTCCATCACCCTCTGAGGAAAGAATCATTTTGGAGGTTCCTTCTCCCTCTCGTCCTTCCACTAGAGCCCGATCTCGGACTCCAGTTTATGTGCCATCTGATCCGGCAGATGAAGAGGAGGAGGAGGAGGAGGATCCTATAGAGGATGAGGATCCGGTGGAGGATGCCGATCCGGTGGCGGATGATGATTTCATGGACAACTCAACTGGAAGTCAGTGGGGAACTGACGATTGAGTTGAGTTCTGGATGGTGGAATGTGAATAGTGCAACTCATCAGGTTTCTCTTACTTATATTATGTTTTGAGTTTCGAACCTATTGCTCTAGGTTGTTATAAGTTTTGTTGTAATATATGTAATATAATGTAATGACCTAGAGTATTTAAGTTAAGTTTAATGTTGTGAACTTTTGATGTAATGAATATGTATTTTGACTTTAAGAAGAAATATAAAGTCGATGTTTTCTTCATGAGACTTTGAATGTTTTCCGCAAGAATTGAAATGGATGATGACTTGACTTATGATAAGAGGGAAAATAAATGAGAAAAAAAAATGGTCGTATTTTTTGAATATAAGTATTTTATTGTAAGTAGAAAGTCGGGTCGTCACAACTTGTTTCAACAAACCAATAGAACTATTTAAATTGACAGCTTTTGTAACATCCCAACTTAGTTTAAAATAGAAATGATTTTAGAAATTATAAATGTTTGTAGTTCAAACCCTTATTGAAAACTGAATTGAAAATAGAATTAATTCCATTTAAGATGAGGAAATTATGTTGTTGATTAATATAAGTATGTTTCTTGATTATTTCCATAAAAGTAAGAAGTGAAGAACTGTAGGAAGGTGACTTTAATTTTATAATGCTATACAGTACTGAGACACCCCTGAAGGTGTTGACAAATTGTAAAAGTAGGAAGTGAAGAACCCTAAGAAGTTGAATTATTTTAAATGTGCTTTAATATTGAGACATCCCTGAGGATGTTGATTTGTTGTGATTATTGATTGTAAATGGTTGTTTGAAGAATGTTGTTTGTCAAGTATGTTAATTCGCTTTGACTGTATAAGTTATGTTGCTTGTTATATTTATTTGTGAATTTTTGTTAATGATTTTTTTTAATTGATAAATGATTGAGTAGGACATCTGATAAGAAAAGGATAATAATCTATACTCCTATTAAGATTGATTGATGAAGTGAATTTTAAGAACCATGCTTTATTCCTAACTTAACCTCGGTTAATTAATTTTAATAATCGATTAAGCATAGAGTAAAACAATTATTAGTAGATTATAACTCAAAATACTTTGCCGAATAACCCCTTCCACTGACCTTGATATTAATTACTAATGGTGTATAAGATTCTCTTTCTTGGGTGAATGAATGAAAATAGAGTTACGAAATTAATAACTAAATCATTGAACTGAATGTCCATAAGCAATTCGAAAATAATGAAAGGGTGTTAATGTGAGCCATAAGCATAAGATATGATAAATTTATATTCTCTCTGATTTTCATTATAGATTCTTCTTGTCCTTATGCTTTAATTGTGTGAAAATGTCTCACTCCTTGTGGTTTAACATTTTAGGTAAATCTTGGACGAGCGAGGAACTGGAGATTCACAATGGTGAAGGCAAAGGAGAAAGAATTCTCCCTAATTTATTTTGAAATCCACGTTGTAAATCCCAATGTATTTTCATAATTGTAATGGATACTTTTATATTTTTATGGTAAATAAGCAAACTTTTATAATTTCTAAAATCATTTCTCTTTTAAACTAAGTTGGTATGTTGCAGCTTTTTCCTTACTCTTCTGTATGTGAAAAGTGCCAAAAATATAATATCACTATATAGTTACAACTTATTAGACAATAACCCAAAGCAAGGTACTACATAACACTTTATATATAGATATATATGTATATATAAAAAATCATAACTCTAAATAATTGGTGTCAAATGAATAAATAAATTAATAATATATATATATATATTAAATACTCAAATTAAGAGAAACTACAACCAATGATTCGCATCTCATTTCAATCACAACATAGCCAAATATTTTTGCATTTTGCACTGAAGAGTAAGGAAAAAGTTTGTCATTTTCAATAGTTCTATTGGTTTGTTGAAACAAGTGAAAAATAAGCACTCTCATGGGCACAGTTAGAGATAGATTGGAAATGAGCATGATAGGATAGTTAAATTTTATCCTTAATACCCTCAAATATTAACACTACCCTTTCTACCATCATCATACTATCATCACCTTCACCATCTAATTAACACCATAATTATTTGGTGTGCACCAAGCATCTAGACATGATAAGAGTTATCATGTTCTTATCCGCGATCCTATCATATTATCCAACATATCATATCCTTATCCTATCATGACCACCAAACGAGCCGTTTATAGAAATTCCAAGCATTATTTTTTGCATTGATGTGTGTATATATATATATATATATATATATATATATATATCTAGATAGGTGGAGAGCTAGATATAGAGGGGAAGAGAGAGAAAAAAAATGTTGGAGAGGGGAAGAAGGAAAAAACATTAATTTTCTATTGAAAATGGAAAAAAAATAAAAAAAGGTCAAACGAAAAGATAAAAATTTGAATTTTCGAAAACTCCCTTAGAATCAAATAAATGATGACGTTATACCTTTGCTGTCTTTCATGGCCTTAAGGCTTTAAAAGCACTCACCAAAACCTAGATTCAAAGAGACACCGTACTACCATCACCATTATTCATAGCCACTCATTATCTCTTTCCCATCCATCGCCTCGAAAATGTCAAATAACCATTTGGAATCAAGTATGAACTTAAATTCTATTAGTACCAATGGTGGTAATAGCAGTGGTGTTAGAAAAAATTGTGTCAATAATTTGGAAAAACTGGCAATATAAACCTTGCGGTGCTTGCAAATTTTGCATGAAGAAATGCTCAATAGGATGCATTTTTGCTCCTTATTTAAATTCAGATCAAGGTGTAGCCCACTTTACAGGCCGGTGTGCATAAGGTTTTCCGAGCTAGTAATGTCTCAAAGCTCCTTCATAATTTTCCGTTGAACAAGAGGCTTGATGCAATAAACATCATTAATTATTTATGAATGGGATCCACGATTAAAAGATCCCGTGTGTGGTTGTGTTGGACAAATTTTTACCCTTCAACAACAGGTAATCTATTATTCTGTGATTCCGACAGAATAATAGATTACCTGTTGTTGAAGTGTAAAAATTTATCGAACACAACCATACATGGGATGTTTTAGTCGTTCATCAGATTCAAAAATAATGTTGTTTATTACATTAAGCCTTTTATTTAACGAAATAGTAGGAAGGAGCTTTGAGACGTTACTAGCTCCAAAAACCTTAAGTACAACAGCAAAGTGAGCTACACCTTGATCAGAATCGAAATAAGGAGCAAAAATGCATCCAGTTGAGCATTTGTTCTTGAAAAATTTTCAAGCACTACAAGGTTTATATTTCCAGTGCTTTCCAAATTATTGACACAATGGTTTCTACCAGCTCTACTATTACCACCAACGGTACTAATGGAGCTTAAGCTCATACTTGAATGCAAATGGTTATAGGACATTTTCGAGGTGGTGGATGGGAAAGAGATGAGCGGCTATGAATATTGGTGATGGTGGTATGGTGTCTCTTTGAATCTAGGTTTGGGTGAGTGCTTTTAAAGCATTAAGACCATGCAAGACATCAAAGGTAGAACGTCTTTATTTGTTTGATTCTATGGGAGTTTTCAAAAATTCATATTTTTATCTTTTCGTTTGTCCTTTTTTTAATTTTTTTATTTTCCCATTTTCAATAGAAATTTAATGTTGTTTCTTCTCGCTCTATCCAACGCTTTGTTTCTCTCTCTTCCATTCTATCTCTAGCTCTCTACCTATCTTGATATATATATATATACACACACACATATCATTGCAAAAAATAATGCTTAAAATTTCTATTAAGGGTTCGTTTGGTGGTCATGATAGGTTAAGGATAGGATATGTTGGAGAGTATGATAGGAGCCAGATAGGATATGAACATGATAACTCTTATCATGTCTAGTGCTTGGTGCACACCAAATACGATGTGTTAATTAGATGGTGAAGGTGATGATAATGTGATGATGGTAGAAAAAATAGTGTTAATGTTTGAGGGTATTAGGGATAAAATTTTTAACTATCCTATTGTTATGCTCATCTCCAATCTAGCTCTAAATGTGCCCAAGTGAATTCTTATTTTTCACTTGTTTCAACAAACCAATAGAACTATTGAAAATGAAAACGTTTTCATTACTCTTATGTGCAAAGTGCCAAAAACATAATATCATTATATAGTTACAACCTATTAGACAATAACCCAAAGCAAGGTACTACATAACTCTTTATATATATATTTAAATAATCATAACTCTTAATAATTTGTGTCAAATGAGTAAATAAATAAATTAATAATATATATATATATATATATTAAATACTTATATTAAGAGAAACTACAACCAATGATTCAAATCTCATTTTTATCACAACATAGCCTAGCTAATATTTTTCATTTTGCATTGAAGAGTAAGGAAAAGGTTGTCATTTTCAATAGTTCTATTGGTTTGTTGAAACAAGTGAAAAATAAGAATTCACTTGGGCACATTTAGAGCTAGATTGGAGATGAGCATAACAATAGGATAGTTAAATTTTATCCTTAATACCCGCAAACATTAACACTACTCTTTCTACCATCATCACACTATCATCACCTTCACCATCTAATTAATACCATCATTACTTGGTGTGCACTAAGCACTAGACATGATAAGAGTTATCATGTTCTTATCCTATCCGGCTCCAATCATATTATCCAACATATCATGTCCTTATCCTCTCATGATCACCAATCGAGCCCTTTATAGAAATTCCAAGCATTATTTTTTGCATTGATGTATATATATATATATATATATATATATATATATATGAGGATAGGTGGAGAGTTAGAGATAGAGGGGAAGAGAGAAAAAAAAATGTTGAAGAGGGGAAGAAGAAAAAAACATCAAATTTCTATTGAAAATGGAAAAAAAATAAAATAAGGTCAAACGGAAAGAAAAAAAATTTGAATTTTCGAAAACTCCCTTAGAATCAAATAAATGATGATGTTCTACCTTTGCTGTCTCGCACGGCATTAAGGCTTTAAAAGCTCTCACCAAAACCTAGATTTAAAGGGTTACCGTACCACCATTACCATTATTCATAGCCACTCATTGTCTTTTTCCCATCCACCACCTCGAAAATTTCAAATAACCATTTGCAATCTAGTATGAACTTAAATTCCATTAGTACCGGTGATGGTAATAGCAGTGGTGTTAGAAACAATTGTGTAATTCATTTGGAAAGACTTGCAATATAAACCTTGAGGTTCTTGCATATTTTGCATGAAGAAATGCTCAACAGGGTGCATTTTTGCTCCTTATTTCGATTCAGATCAAGGTGTAGCCCACTTTGTAGGTGTGCATAAGGTTTTTCGAGCTATTAATGTCTCAAAGCTCCTTCATAATCTTCCTTTGAACAAGATCTGGCTTCATTCAATAAACATCATTAATTATTTATGAATCAGATGCACGACTAAAAGATCCCGTGTATGGTTGTGTTGGACAAATTTTTACCCTTCAACAACAGGTAATCTATTATTATGTCGGAATCAAAGAATAATAGATTACCTGTAGTTGAAGGGAAAGAATTTGTCGAACACAACCATACATGGGATCTTTTTGTCGTGCATCTGATTAAAAAATAATTCTATTTACTGCATCAAGCCTTTTGTTTAACGATATAGTATGAAGGAGCTTTGAGATGTTACTAACTCCAAAAACCTTAAGTACAACAGCAAAGTGAGCTTCACCTTGATCAGAATCGAAATAAGGAGCAAAAATGCATCCAGTTGAGCATTTCTTCATGCAAAATTTGCAAGCACTGCAAGGTTTATATTTCCATTGCTTTTCAAATTATCGACACAATTGTTTCTACCACCACTACTATTACCACCACCAGTACTAATGGAGCTTAAGCTCGTCCTTGATTGCAAATGGTTATTTGATATTTTCGAGGTGGTGGATGGAAAAGAGATGAGCGGCTATGAATATTGGTTATGGTGGTATGGTGTCTCTTTGAATCTAGGTTTTGGTGAGTGATTTTAAAGTCTTAAGGTCATGCAAGACATCAAAGGTAGATCGTCTTCATTTGTTTGATTCTATGGGAGTTTTCGAAAATTCATATTTTTGTCTTTTTGTTTGTCCTTTTTTTAATTTTTTTTCCATTTTCAATAGAAATTTAATGTTTTTTCTTCTTCCCCTCTCTAAGGCTTTTTTCTCTCTTCCCCTCTATCTCTAGCTCTCTACCTATCTTGATATATATACACACACACAGACACACACACACATATCAATGCAAAAAATAATGCTTGAAATTTTTATGAAGGGATCGTTTGGTGGTCATGATAGGTTAAGGACATGATATGTTGGAGAGTGTGATAGGATGCAGATAGGATATGAACATGATAACTCTTATCATGTCTTGTGCTTGGTGCACACCAAATAAGTATGGCGTTAATTAGATGGTGAAGGTGATGATAATGTGATGATGGTAGAAACAATAGTGTTAATGTTTGAGGGTATTAGGGATAAAATTTAACTATCCTATCATGCTCATTTCCAATCTAGCTCTAAATGTTCCCATGAGAATGCTTATTTTTCACCTGTTTCAACAAACCAATAGAACTATTGAAAATGATAGCCTTTTCCTTACTTTTCTGTAACATGGTATGACTACAACCAACAAACAAGTTCTAGCTATTACTAAAAGAATATATAATTAAGTGTCGGGATTGTCTAATTTATTCTTTTATTTACTTACTTATATTTGCAATCTTGATAGTGTTTCAAGTCAGTCATATTGAATCCATGATAAAGTTGACTGAGTTTTGAATTTCTGTCTGGAATATGTTTGTCTCCCTTTGCAAGAGCAGTTGCTTGAAGCAAGAAGGGATCTATTTATATTGACACCCTTGACCAAGATTTGATCTTAACTTCTTAACTATTGTATAACTGTATGTAATACAATAGTTGGTTTTTCTTAAATGATAAGAACCTCCATACATACTTATAGCTTATATTCTAGTTTGGTAAAACTACTAGATTGGTCCTGTAAGTTATTTTTTGGTTGTGATTTCGTCCCTTAACTTTTTTTCGTTTCAAATAAATCCGTAAGTTTGTAACTTGTTTCAAATAAATCCTTCCATCCAATTTTGTCTTAAAACCGTTAATGGGAGCCTCGTATGTGGCAACCATTGGTCTTACGTGGCTAAAACTCAATGTTACACCCCAAAATGATGTCATATGAGGCCAAAAGAGAAAACCAAAACAGCTAGGGATAGCCCAATAAGCTTCTATTTTGGTCTCATATGACATCGTTTTGGGGTGTAACGTTGATTTTTAGCTTGTAAGATCATTGGTTGCCATGTAGGAGGCTCTCATTAATGGTGTTAAAACAGAATTGGACGGAAGGATTTATTTGAAACAAGTTACAAACTTCCGAATTTATTTGAAACGAAAAAAAGTTAAGGGACGAAATCACAACAAAAAAATAACTTACAGGACCAATATTATAGTTTTGCCTTCTAGTTTTGAACTAAATCAAGAGTAGGTTCACAAGAAAGTGAATGTTATACTATAGGTGGTAAGGAGAAAAAAAATGTTTTACATAATGTACCTTTCCGTAATTTTCAATCCTACTTAATAATAAAGCACTATGTAAAGATATCTCATTTATGATAGATTAAAAGAAAGCAAATGTTTTATTATTTACACATTTATGATTTACTATTGTGCAGAGATGTCTTATTTATGATGGAGTAAAAGGACGTACATATAATATAAAGTGGTAAAAAACAAAATTAGTGTTCTGCATAGTTTTTTGTGTTTTATAGAGTGAAAGGAAGTACATCAGTACATGTAATACAACAATAGCGGTGAAGAGCAATAAATGTAGTGTTCTATAAATGAGTATGACATCTCCCAAAATTTAGTTGTTGTTCTTATCTTATTAAATTTTCAGTCTTGTTTAACAATGAAGGGACTTTATTTATGTGAAAGACTTAGTGAATTCATGGAATAAGGTTTTATGAGAAGTAGGTGTCGTAATTGCCATAAATGAAAAAAAGTGTGTATCATAATTAAGCAAATCTATTTGCAGCTTGCCAAAGAATCCAACCACTCTATTCACAATTTCTGCAAACATCAGTTAAAATTTAAAACAAAGATCATGATTTTATTGGGAAACCAATGAATAACAAATCTAATTAGCAAGTTCAAATTATATTTTCAATCAATATTGCAAATCTAATATAAGTAATCTAGACTTGCTAGTTTCCCCGACACCAAAAAAAACATCCCTCAATCCATTAAAAAGAATTACATTGTTTTATCGCATGTTATATTATGGGATTGGTAAATCCTTGGAGAAATTTCCGTCAACAAATTCGATTTCAGTTTCAGAACTATCCCTTGGAAGGTTCGGTATAACATCCGAAGCAGACTTTGACTCATTCCATAAAGAAATTTTACTTTAGAAGACTAATAATATGAATTGTCAATAAATGCCAAGTAATGTATTCATGAATAATTCAGAAATGTTGCAAGTGTGATAAGATTTTCCCTTATTCATAAAAGCAAAAACTACCAAGAGTAACCCCATGGGACCACTAATGAATGATTTGCTATATTTGATTCAATGGTAACAACGCTATTAATTTCAACCAATCTTCTATAAGAGGTTGCATATACACGTCACTACCATTACCTAAACATTTAGGGCAACTAGTAGTAACAAACAATTCACGTCACCAAAGAAACAAATTTTCACAATTTCTCATATTAGGATAACTAGCTTCTCAAATATATCAATAATTTTCTAAGCTATAACACTGACATGCAACTCAAGTTGCTAAACTAAAAACAAAAATACTATGTTATTTCACATAAATTAAATAAAATTGCAATCTCACGATAATACAAAATTATTACTTGAAGCAAAGCGATGAATCCTACTTACAGCTCTTAGAGTCACAATGAATCTCAAAAATACCCAGCTGCATGCTACGATGAATTATGGTAACATCATCGATTCTCGTTTGCAATTGATTCTGTGAGCAATTGAGAGGGTGAGAAATTGAACTGTGATGAAACATGATAACACTACTGATTCTCGTTTGCCAGTGATTTCGTGGGCAATTGAGTGATTGAGTGAGTGAGTAGTGATTCCGTGAGAGGAGTGAGTGATTCCCTTGAAATTTGAGTTTTCAAATTCATTAATTACCTTAATTTGCAGAGTCGTTTGCGAGCAATTGACAAAATTGAGTGAGTGAGTGAGTGATTCCATGAGAATGATCGAGAGAGCGAGAGCCCGAGCAACTGGTAGAGAGAGATTGATTCCATGAGAGCAGGTTCTGTACAGTGAGAGAGGGGAGTGAGTGAGTGGTTTCGTGAAAGAGTGATGAAGAATGGAGTAATATAACATACTACATTTGTAACTGCTTAAGATGCAAGTGTAGGGATCAATTTATAAATAACTAATCAATCATATAAAAATAATTTGACCCTAACATATACTCTGGAATAGATTTACAAGTTTTTAAACTAAATAGTAACTAGATAAAAATATTTAGATGACCTTATAATAATGACAATTTTCCCATTAGCATTTAAGAGGTAGTGGTCTACCTTATTACTATTATTATTATTTAACCTATGGATAAATAACTTTAAATTGGATGCTTATATTATAACCATTATTTTCTTAGTTTTGATTCAAAGTTTTAATTGCCATCATGCCACTACTCCCTGCAAGTGTATCGGGTCCAGTGTAGCTTTATAAAAGATAAGTAGTGTTTGTTAAATGGGATTGATTTCAAGAACCATTTGGTAAAGTAAACTACTATTTAGACTATCCATTTGGTTAGAGAGTAACTTAAAGAGATGAAACAAATAATCAAAACAAGTAAATGATTTTGAATTTTTGGCTTGGGCAATTCATCAAACACTTGAAGGGAAAATAATGAACTAACAATGGGTGAAAAATGTTGAGGTTGGGCTTTCACTATTCTTCAATGAATTGCAAAGAGATAATTATCCACGCGAGTTCTACTTCAATTAGAGGATATGAGCCTAAAACCACAAATTGAACCCTAATTCCTTAGGTGGAATAACATGGATAAAACATTAAGCATTTGGACTTAATGGGTACATATAAAACAAGACCTATTCCTAGATTAACAAATGACAAGGAACTCAAATTTCATGAACATGGTTAAAGAAACAATTTTTCAATTGGAAGTAAAACCAACAAATCAGCAATAGAATTATCAAATCAATAAAAACATTAAGAGTAGAAAATAAGCACTCAAACATTGAGAAGAAACTTGCATTAAAGAACCAAATCAATTATAAGAGAGTTTAGAACAATCTATCATCCAACATCGACATCGGGGATTTGTCTAAACATGAAAATAAAACTAAAAACTAAAGAGGGAGAAGACATGAAGGAGAACTAATTAAATAGGTTGATGAAAAACAAGATGTGTGGTTCCATTCCTACTCCTTCTCCTCCTCAAGGCTCTAAGAAGAACTCTCTTATTAGGGTTTTAGTGTGCCTAAAATGTGTCTTGGTTATCCCAAAATGAGGTTTTTATAGTGATGTGTTAAATTATGTGTAACGGGCTTAAACACTCATTGTTTGGGTGCATTTGGTTAGGCCCAAAATCAAAAGCCTGGAATTGTAGGGCTGTTATAAACAAATGGCCTACGCTGCCAGTAACGCCCACAGGAATTATCTCTGAATTTATAAATAAAAATATTAGGAAAATGTTATGTACATATTATTTTGAAATATGTGAATAAATAAGAAATTTGAAGTAAAATAATTTCTAGAATTTTTAATGATTTTTAAATAATTTCAGAATTAAAATGGTAATTAAATCATTTTGGAGGGAAATGAATAAAATATAATATTTTGAATTTTTGAAATTTTGACGTATTAATCGATTGACCAAACTCGGTAACCGATTAACACGGGTTTTCTGCAGCAAAGTTAAGGAGGTTTTGAGTGATATTATGGGGGTTCAACGTGTTTTTACCACACCTTGACATCTCTTGCTTGTCAAGGACGTGTTCCCTTTGCTTGTTGATGGATTTGAGGGCATTAGGGATTGAGGAGTTACCCTCAAGTGAAGAAACTTTAACTCCCTTTAAATCAGTTTTCTGGTGTGACCTTTCACACTTTCGTTTTCCCTTCTCAGAGCAAAAATAACTCTCAAAATCCATACTCAATCAAAGTTCTATGTATAATCTTGATATAGAAACCAAAACCACTCAAATCCATTCCCTGTAGTTTGAGTTTGAAGCTAAGAATGTCACCCTCTTGAAACTGAAAACCCAGAAACCAGATTCGTGTGGCCCTATTCTTCAGATTTGTGTGGTAAGCTCAAGCTGTCTGAGCCTAGAATTCGTTTTAATCTTGGGTTTACATATCCCAGTTTATGTTTGAACCCTCTTTTACGATTCTCCTTGGCTTATTCTTATCGAAAAATCTTGATAAAGTCACCCTGTTGAACCTGTAACAGAGTTATGCAGCGAGTTGTTCTGGTGCTCTCATTCATCAAATTCTCTCTTTCCAGTCTTGAATCACTTCAAAGTGTTTGAGTTGGTAAGGGAGAAGTTATCCTAAGTGCTAGAATAATTGCCAAATGGCTAAAAATGTAAGAGCTCAAGAGCAAAATCAATAAAACGAATTTTAAAATGGGAAACTGACTTGGAGGTCAGTCTAAGCTCGAAACTTGATTTGAACAAGTTCTAATCACTGATTGTGAGCTAAATGAATACTGAACATTGGCTCTTTTGCAAGAAAAACGAATTTCACATGTTGAGTTGTGTTTTATATGATTTATGCAATATTTGGAAATTGATTGAAGAATTGATGGTTCTGTGAAGTTGTGTATATGCTAACATGTGTAATGTATTGTACATGGTTGCTGTTAAGTGTTGATTTTGGTTGGGGAAAAGTGTATCAAAGTTTGGTTTGTCAAAACCCCAACTTTCAATTGCAGATTTCTGCATATTAATCGATTAATAGGGTCTATTATCGATTATCGTGTTGACCTGAGACCAGGAATTTGAAATTTCACGTGTTAATTACTCTTCGTTAATCGATTTAACCTGGTTTAGAAGCACAAATTGCCAACTTTGATGACACTTAGCCTTAGCCAAACCTTATATATGATTTTGGGAGTTATATTTATGAATATTGGAAATAATTAAGTGATGAATATGATGATGAATAACCATGGAGTTGAGATAATGATTATGAAATGAAATATTAATGAAAAGAGAAACGATAAAGTTATTTGCATTCGCACGTGTTGTTTGCGGATGTTGAGATAGAATGTTGGGAAAGACACGTATGCTTTTGAGAACTAGATTGAGAATGTGCAGAGGTTAGGTCTGACAGTGATTCGTCAAGTGTCCCCTGGGGATTATTATGGGAAAAACGGTCCTAAGATGGGCTGGTTCTGCAGACCTTGCCCGGGATAGTTTTGCGTAACTGTAATATATTATGTCGGTCTCTAGGGACATATCTTGACTGCGGAGGACGGTCCTTTGCGTGGCCCTTATCCCTAGAATAGTGGATACGCATGATCATTGCGCATTCCCGCTTGGATGAAAGGCGTTGACTCCCGATTGCTTTCTCTGACTTAGTGAATTGAATATGGATGAAGGGTTGTATATGATATTGGATCCAACAAGTGAGGAGATTGATATTAGAACTCATGCATCATGCAAGATAATTATAAGATAATGATATTGTGAATAATGGCATGCACTTATCTATGCATTATTACTTGATGATCTGATTACATGTGATTATTATTTTTAGTTCACTTAATTATTTCCAATATTCATAAATATAACTCCCAAAATCAGATATAAGGTTTGGCTAAGGCTAAGTGTCATCAAAGTTGGCAATTAGTGCTTCTAAACCAGGTTAAATCGATTAATGAAGAGTGTTAATCGATTAACACGTGAAATTTCAAATTCCTGGTCTCAAGTCAACACGATAATCGATTAATAGACCCTATTAAGCGATTATTATGCAGAAATCTGCACTTGAAAGTTGGGGTTTTGACAAACCAAACTTTGATACACTTTTCCCCAACCAAAATCAACACTTAACAGCAACCATGTACAATACATTACACATGTTAGCATATACACAACTTCACAGAACCATCAATTATTCAATCAATTTCCAAATATTGCATAAATCATATAAAACACAACTCAACATGTGAAATTCATTTTTCTTGCAAAAGAGCCAATGTTCAGTATTCATTTAGCTCACAATCAGTGATTAGAACTTGTTCAAATCAAGTTTTGAGCTTAGACTGACCTCCAAGTCAGTTTCCCATTTTAAAATTCGTTTTATTGGTTTTGCCCTTAAGCTCTTACATTTTTAGCCATTTGGTTATTGTTCTAGCACTTAGGATAACTTCTCCCTTACCAACTCAAACACTTTGAAGTGATTCAAGACTGGAAAGAGAGAATTTGATGAATGAGAGCACAAGAACAACTCGCTGCATAACTCTATTACAGGTTCAACAGGGTGACTTTATCATGATTTTTCAATAAGAATAAGCCAATGAGAATCGTAAACGAGGGTTAAAACATAAACTAGGATATGTAAACTCAAGAGTAAAACGAATTCTAGGCTCAGACAGAGCTTGAGCTTACCACACAAATATGAAGAACAGGGCCACACGAATCTGGTTTCTGTGTTTTCAGTTTCAAGAGGGTGACTTTCTTAGCTTCAAACTCAAACTAAAGGGAATGGATTTGAGTGGTTTCGGTTTCTATATCAAGATTAGATATAGAACTTTGATTGAGTATGGATTTTGAGGGTTATTGTTGCTTTGAGAAGGGAAAACGAAAGTGTGAAAGGTCGCACCAGAAAACTGATTTAAAGGGAGTTAAAGTTTCTTCACTTGAGGGTAATTGCTCAATCCCTAATGCCCTCAAATCCATCAACAAGCTAAGGGAACACGTCCTTGACAAGCAGGAGATGTCAAATTGTGGTAAAAACACGTTGAACCCCCATCAAATTACTCAAAACCTCCTTAACTTTGCTGCAGAAAACTCGTGTTAATCGATTACCGGGTTTGGTTAATCGATTAATACGTCAAAAATTCAAAAATTCAAAATATTATATTTTATTCATTTTCCTCCAAAATGATTTAATTACCATTTTAATTATGAAATTAGTTAAAAATCATTAAAATTCTAGAAATTATTTTAATTCAAATTTCTTATTTATTCACATATTTCAAAATAATATGTACATAATATTTTCCTAATATTTTTATTTATAAATTCGGAGATAATTCCTGTGGGCGTTACTGGCAGCATAGGCTGCCATTTGTTTATAACAGCCCTACAATTCCAGGCTTTTGATTTTGGGCCTAACCAAATGCACCCAAACAATGAGTGTTTAAGCCCGTTACACATAATTTAACACATCACTATAAAAACCTCATTTTGGGCATAACATTGGGGTCTTTGAGGAAAGTTTTTGGGATAACCAAGATACATTTTAGGCACACTAAAACCCTAATAAGAGAGTTCTTCTTGGAGCTTGGAGGAGGAGAAGGAGTAGGAGTGGAACCACATCTTGTTTTTCATCAACCTAGTAAGTTCTCCTCATCTCTTCTCCCTCTTTAGTTTTTAGTTTTATTTTCATGTTTAGACAAATCCCTGATGTCGAGGTTGGATGATAGATTGTTTTAAACTCTCTTATAATTGATTTGGTTCTTTAATGCAAGTTTCTTCTCAATGTTTGAGTGCTTATGTTCTACTCTTAATGTTTTTATTGATTTGATAATTCTATAGCTGATTTGTTGGTTTTACTTTCAATTGAAAAATTGTTTCTTTAACCATGTTCATGAAATTTGAGTTCCTTGTCATTTGTTAATCTAGGAATAGGTCTTGTTTTATATGTACCCATTAAGTCCAAATGCTTAATATTTTATCCATGTTATTCCACCTAAGGAATTAGGGTTCAATTTGTGGTTTTAGGCTCATATCCTCTAATTGAAGTAGAACTCGCGTGGATAATTATCTCTTTGCAATTCATTGAAGAATATTGAAAGCCCAACCTCAACATTTTTCACCCATTGTTAGTTCATTATTTTCCCTCCAAGTGTTTGATGAATTGCTCAAGCCAAAAATCCAAAATCATTTACTTGTTTTGATTATTTGTTTCATCTCTTTAAGCTACTCTCTAACCAAATGGATAGTCTAAATAGTAGTTTACTTTACCAAGTGGTACTTGAAATCAATCCCATTTAACAAACACTACTTATCTTTTATAAAGCTACACTAGACCTGATACGCTTGCTGGGAGTAGTGGCATGATGACAGTTAAAACTTTGAATCAAAACTAAGAAAATAATGGTTATAATATACGCATCCAATTTAAAGTTATTTATCCATAGGTTAAATAATAATAATAGTAATAAGGTAGACCACTACCTCTTAAACGCTAATGGAAAAATAGTCATTATTATAAGGTCATCTAAATATTTATCTAGATACTATTTATTGTTTAAAAACTTGTAAATCTGTTCCAGAGTATATGTTAGAGTCAATTTATTTTTATATGATTGATTAGTTATTTAGAAATTGATCCCTACACTTGCGTCTTAAGCAGTTACAAATGTAGTATGTTAGATTACTCCATTCTTTATCACTCTTTCAAGAAACCACTCACTCACTCCCCTTTCTCACTGTACAGAACCTGCTCTCATGGAATCAATCTCTCTCTACCAGTTGCTCGGGCTCTCTCTCGATCATTCTCATGGAATCACTCACTCACTCACTCAATTTTGTCAATTGCTCGCAAACGACTCTACAAATGAAGGTAATTAATGAATTTGCAAACTCAAATTTCAAGGGAATCACTCACTCCTCTCACGGAATCACTAGTCACTCACTCAATCACTCAATTGCCCACGAAATCACTGGCAAACGAGAATCACTAGTGTTATCATGTTGCATCGAAGTTCAATTTCTCACCCTCTCAATTGCTCACAGAATCAATTGCAAACGAGAATCGACGATGTTACCATAATTCATCGTAGCTTGCAGCTGGGTATTTTTGAGATTCATTGTGACTCTAAGATCTGTAAGTAGGATTCATCGCTTTGCTTCAAGTAATAATTTTGTATTATCGTGAGATTGCAATTTTATTTAATTTATGTGAAATAACATAGTATTTTTGTTTTTAGTTTAGCAACTTGAGTTGCATGTCAGTGTTATAGCTTAGAAAATTATTGATATATTTGAGAAGCTAGTTATCCTAATATGAGAAATTGTGAAAATTTGTTTCTTTGGTGACGTGAATTGTTTGTTACTACTAGTTGCCCTAAATGTTTAGGTAATGGTAGTGACGTGTATATGCAACCTCTTATAGAAGATTGGTTGAAATTAATAGCGTTGTTACCATTGAATCAAATATAGCAAATCATTCATTAGTGGTCCCATGGGGTTACTCTTGGTAGTTGTTTGCTTATATGAATAAGGGAAAATCTTATCACACTTGCAACATTTCTGAATTATTCATGAATACATTACTTGGCATTTATTGACAATTCATATTATTAGTCTTCTAAACTAAAATTTCTTTATGGAATGAGTCAAAGTCTGCTTCGGATGTTATACTGAACCTTCCAAGGGATAGTTCTGAAACTGAAATGGAATTTGTTGACGGAAATTTCTCCAAGGATTTACCAATCCCATAATATAACATGCGATAAAACAATGTAATTCTTTTTAATGGATTGAGGGATGTTTTTTTTTGGTGTCGGGGAAACTACCAAGTCTAGATTACTTATATTAGATTTGCAATATTGATTGAAAATATAATTTGAACTTGCTAATTAGATTTGTTATACATTGGTTTCCCAATAAAATCATGATCTTTGTTTTAAATTTTAACTGATGTTTGCAGAAATTGTGAATAGAGTGGTTGGATTCTTTGGCAAGCTGCAAATAGATTTGCTTAATTATGATACACACTTTTTTTCATTTATGGCAATTATGACACCTACTTCTCATAAAACCTTATTCCATGAATTCACTAAGTCTTTCACATAAATAAAGTCCCTTCATTGTTAAACAAGACTGAAAATTTAGTAATAGCTAGAACTTTTTGTTGGTTGTAGTCATACCATGTTACAGAAAAGTAAGGAAAAGACTATCATTTTCAATAGTTCTATTGGTTTGTTTAAACAAGTGAAAAATAAGGATTCTCATGGGAACATTTAGAGCTAGATAGGAAATGAGCATGATAGGATAGTTAAATTTTATCCCTAATACCCTCAAACAATAACACTATTGTTTCTACCATCATCACATTATCATCACCTTCACCATCTAATTAACGCCATAGTTATTTGGTGCGCACCAAGAACTAGACATGATAAGAGTTATCATGTTCATATCCTATCTGGATCCTATCACACTCTCCAACATATCCTGTCCTTAACCTATCATTACCACCAAACGAGCCCTTAATAAAAATTCCAAGCATTATTTTTTGCATTGATATGTCTGTGTGTATATAAATATCAAGATAGGTAGAAAGCTAGAGATAGAGGGGAAGAGAGAAAAAAAAGCCTTGGAGAGGGGAAGAAGAAAAAACATTAAATTTCTATTGAAAATGGAAAAAAATTAAAAAAAGGACAAACGAAAAGACAAAAATATGAATTTTCGAAAACTCCCATAGAATCAAACAAATGAAGACGTTCTACCATTGATGTCTTGCATGGCCTTAAGGCTTTAAAAGCACTCACCAAAACCTAGATTCAAAGAGACATCGTACCACCATCACCAATATACATAGCCGCTCATCTATTTTCCATCCACCACCTCGAAAGTATCAAATAACCATTTGCAATCAAGGATGAGCTTAAGCTCCATTAGTACTGGTGGTGGTAATAGTAGTAGTGGTAGAAACAATAGTGTCGATAATTTGGAAAGCAATGGAAATATAAACCTTGCAGTGCTTGCAAATTTTGCAAGAACAAATGCTCAACTGGGTGCATTTTTACTCCTTATTTCGATTCTGATCAAGGTGTAGCTCACTTTGCTCTTGTACTTAAGGTTTTTAGAGCTAATAACATCTCAAAGCTCCTTCATACTATTTCGTTAAACAAAAGGCTTGATGCAATAAATAGCATTATTTTTTAATCAGATGCACAACAAAAAGATCCCATGTATGGTTGTGTTCGACAAATTCTTTCCCTTCAACAATAGGTAATCTATTATTCTTTGATTCCGACATAATAATAGATTACCCCTGTTGTTGAAGGGTAAAAATTTGTCCAACACAACCATAAACGGGATCTTTTAGTCGTGCATCTGATTCATAAATAATCAATGATGTTTATTGAATGAAGCCTCTTGTTCAACAGAAGATTATGAAAGAGCTTTGAGACATTCCTAGCTCGGAAAACCTTATGCACACCTACAAAGTGGGCTACACCTTGATCTGAATCGAAATAAGGATAAAAAATGCACCCTGTCGAGCATTTCTACATGCAAAATTTGCAAGCACTGCAAGGTTTATATTGTCAGTCTTTCCAAATTAATTACACAATTGTTTCTACCACCACTGCTATTACCACCACCGGTACTAATTGAATTTAAGTTCATACTTGATTGCAAATGGTTATTTGACATTTTCGAGGTGGTGGATGGGAAAAAGATAATGAGTGGCTATGAATAATGGTAATGGTAGTATGGTAACCCTTTAAATCTAGGTTTTGGTGAGAGCTTTTAAAGCCTTAAAGCCATGCAAGGCAGCAAAGGTAGAACGTCATCATTTATTTGATTCTAAGGGAGTTTTTGAAAATTCAATTTTTTTCTTTCCGTTTGACCTTTTTTTTATTTAATTTATTTCTTTTCCATTTTTAATAGAAATTTGATGTTTTTTTCTTCTTCCCCTTTCCAACATTTTTTCTCTCTCTTCCCCTCTATCTCTAGCTCTCCACCTATCCTCATATATATATATATACATCAATGCAAAAAATAATGCTTGGAAATTCTATAAAGGGCTCGTTTGGTGGTCATGATAGGATAAGGACATGATATGTTGGATAATATGATAGGAGCCGGATAGGATAAGAACATGATAACTCTTATCATGTCTAATGCTTAGTGCACACCAAATAATGATGACATTAATTAGATGGTGAAGGTGATGATAGTGTGATGATGGTAGAAAGAGTAGTGTTAATGTTTGCGGGTATTAAGGATAAAATTTAACAATCCTATCATGCTAATTTCCAATCTAGCTCTAAATATGCCCATGAGAGTGCTTATTTTTCACTTGTTTCAACAAACCAATAGAACTATTGAAAATGACAACCTTTTCCTTACTCTTCAGTGCAAAATGCAAAAATATTAGCTAGGCTATGTTGTGATAAAAATGAGATTTGAATCATTGGTTGTAGTTTCTCTTAGTATGAGTATTTAATATATATATATATATATAATTAATTTATTTATTTACTCATTTGACACAAATTATTAACAGTTATGATTATTTAAATATATATATATATATATATATATATATAAATAGTTATGTAGTACCTTGCTTTGGGTTATTGTCTAATAGGTTGTAACTATATAATGATATTATATTTTTGGCTCTTTGCACATAAGAGTAAGGAAAAAGTTTTCATTTTCAATAGTTCTATTGGTTTGTTGAAACAAGCGAAAAATAAGAATTCACTTGGGCACATTTAGAGCTAGATTGGAGATGAGCATAACAATAGGATAGTTAAAAATTTTATCCCTAATACCCTCAACAGTAACACTATTGTTTCTACCATCATCACATTATCATCACCTTCACCATCTAATTAATGCCATCGTATTTGGTGTGCACCAAGCACTAGACATGATAAGAGTTATCATGTTCATATCTTATCTGGCTCCAATCATACTCTCCAACATATCCTATCTTTAACCTATCACGACCACCAAGCGAGCCCTTATTAATAGAAATTTTAAGCATTATTTTTTGCAATGATATATGTGTGTGTGTATATATATATATATCAAGATTGGTAGAGAGCTAGAGATAGAATGGAAGAGAGAGAAACAAAGCGTTGGAGAGAGCGAGAAGAAAAAACATTAAATTCCTAATGAAAATGGGAAAATAAAAGAATTAAAAAAAAGGACAAACGAAAAGATAAAAATATGAATTTTCGAAAACTCCCATAGAATCAAACAAATGAAGATGTTCTACCTTTCATGTCTTGCATGGCCTTAAGGCTTTAAAAGCACTCACCAAAACCTAGATTCAAAGAGACATCGTACCACCATCACCAATATTCATAGCCGCTCATCTATTTTCCATCCACCACCACGAAAGTGTCAAATAATTATTTGCAATCAAGGATGAGCTTAAGCTCCATTAGTACTGGTGGTGGTAATAGTAGTAGTGGTAGAAACAATTGTGCCGATAATTTGGAAAGCAATGGAAATATAAACCTTGCAGTGCTTGCAAATTTTGCAAGAACAAATGCTCAACTGGATGCATTTTTGCTCCTTATTTCGATTCTGATCAAGGTGTAGCTCACTTTGCTGTTGTACTTATGGTTTTTGAAGCTAGTAACCTCTCAAAGCTCCTTGTTAAACAAAAGGCTTGATGTAATAAATAGCATTATTTTTTAATCAGATTCACGACAAAAAGATCCCATGTATGGTTGTGTTCGACTGATGAGCATTTTATTTCCCATTATTCCTTGCATTATTTTACTCCTATTATTGATACTTGTTGCCCATTTGACATTGATTAGCTTGATTTATTGATTTAGAGTTTATTGGACTAATATTCCGAATATTGTTTAATTTGGGATTATTTGGCCTAATTAATTCTATTTCTATTTTCAGGTCATATGTGGCACAAGGACACTTTGGGAAGTTTGGAAATGAAGATTGAAGTATTGAAGTGAAGATTGTAATTTGCATTTAGGTCCCTTTTTAATTGTAATTTTCAGAATAGTGTTTCTTAGGACTTGGGCCCATGTTTTAGGCCCATTTTCATGTCTAAAGAGGGGAAATTCGTGTAACCCCCAAGACACACTCCCATTTCAGATTTCTCACTCTCTCTCTAGGTTAGAACTTCTCTCTTGGCTCTCCCAAGTGGTGGTGGCTGCTAGGGTTTTGTTCTTCCCCATTTCTACTCGTTTTTCTTCATTTATGGCCATGGAAGGCTAGACTTCAAGGGTTAATCCCTTTGGTATTGTATTATCTACTCTTGAGCTCTTGTTATTAATGCAATTTCATTTTCTCTTCTCTGTTTTCATGTTTATCGATGTGTAGTGGTTTGCTTAATTCCATTTCGTAGAGATAATACATGAATATAAATGCTTAATTTGTATTAACTCGTAAAAACTCCAATTCTGGTTTCTGATGCTTAATTAGAAGTTAGGGTTTGGAGTGATAACTGAATTTTCGCTTAGTATTTGGTTATCACGAGTTGGACAGAGGAGAGGAGAGGAATCGATCTTTAGTGAGCTAGGATTGAGTAGTGTACGTAGCCAAAGGGGTTTGCCCGCTTTTGTTTCTGATTTTCTTAGTTTTTATATTCTGTTTATGTTTTGTTCTTCACATTTGTCACACACAAAACCCCCCCCCCCCCCCCATTTTACTGCACACTACGTGTTTGATACTTTGCCTAGACCGATATTCGCTGGGAAACGACCTAGGATCACCTTCCTAGTACTACAGAATAAACACCTTTTATTTTGATCGGGTACGGCCTCGATCAAAATTTGGCGCCGTTGCCGGGGACTATCGGTTCTTGCCAAAGATCATACAGTAGTTAATTAGATTAGTTAGTGTAGTTAGTGTGTGAATAAGCATTCTGATAACTGATTGAAAGTTGCCATGTTTGCTGATTTGCTGTTCTGCACAACTGATGCTATTCTAGTGATTCTGTGAGTGCCATTCAACATAGCTGCGGGTGGAATTTTTGCACGAAAATTGGTATCCACACTTGTTTCATCATATATTAGTGTTTTGATGCATCACAGACACTCAGATATGCACTGGTTGTGAGTTCCAGAAAAATTTTCCAAGTTTCAGCAGCACTTACTATAAATAGGCATAACTTTTGATCAGTAACTCGGAATTTGACGAATTTTATATCAAATCGAAGGGAATTTTCTGAATAATCTGATTTTTCTGACTTTGTCAGAAAACCCCTTCGTTTGGATCCTGAAAAAGCTTGTTTACTATTTCTTTTTTATTTTACAAGTTCTATTTTCTTAGTTTTTGGTCACTGTTTTAATTCTTTGACTTGGTTCCCTTTTGAATTTTGTCCTCAAACTTTCTGTGATATGTTTTCATGATTTTAGGGTGCTGAAAAAAATAAAGAAAAAAATTTTAAAAAATAATAAATTTTGGTCATGCATATCTGTTACAGTATGCTATGGTTGATGCTGTTCTGTTCAGTACATGACTAGGGGCAACCCAAGTTATTTGCATCCTTATAACCCTGAAATTGATAGAACTTATCACAGATTAGTTAGACAAAATAGGAATCAGTCATTAGATAGTGAGTCAGAGTCATCTTATAGTCCATCTAATTCTGATTCTGTTTCTATTTCTTCTATTCCTTCTACTTTTATTCAATCTGATTCTATATATTGTGATAACATGGCTCAACCCCCACCAAGGGAAAGGACACTTAGGGAGCTGGCTGCACCTGACTTCACTATTGAAGACTCGTGTATCCGGTATCCTGATGAGGATGTTCCTTTTGAGCTTAGAACAGGACTAATCCATTTGTTGCCCAAGTTTCATGGTCTTGCAGGTGAGGATCCTCATAAGCATCTCAAGAAATTCCATATAGTGTGCACCACAATGAAACCACATGATGTGCAAGAGGATCATGTCTGTCTCAGAGCATTTCCACATTCCTTAGAGGGTCTAGCACAAGATTGGTTATCTGACTTGGCCCCTGGTTCCATCACAAGCTGGGATGACTTGAAGAGGGCATTTCTGGAAAAATTCTTCCCTGCAAATAGGACCACTGCAATCAGAAAGGAAATTTCTGGTATCAGGCAACAACATGGAGAGAGTCTCTATGATTATTGGGAGAGATTCAAGAGGTTGTGTGCTTCCTGCCCTCACCATCAGATCTCAGAGCAGCTTCTCATCCAGTACTTTTATGAAGGTCTCAACTTCATGGAAAGAAACATGGTAGATGCTGCAAGTGGGGGTACATTGGGAGATATGACACCCTTACAAGCCAGGAGCAAAATTGAGAAGATGGCTTCCAACTGTCAACAATTCCATGCAAGAAGCAACAGTGATGCAATAGTTGTGAGGGATGTAAATGATGTTGGTGCAGACTCGGGCAAGGTTGAGAAGCTTGAGCAGAAAATTGATTCTCTCACAACATTGGTCACACAATTGGCTGTCAATCAGAAAAAGATGATACTTCCTGCTAGAGTGTGTGGCATATGCACATCCATTGAGCACCCCACAGATGCATGCCCTTCCCTTCAGCAGCAACAGCCGATGACAAGTGGTGACCAACCCGAGGCCTATGCAGCAAACATATACAACAATAGAGGCCCACAACAACATAATCATGACCTCTCTTCCAATAGATACAACCCTGGATGGAGGAACCATCCCAATCTGAAGTGGTCTGATCAACAACAACCTCCTCCTAATGTTCCATTTCAGAACACCGCTGGACCGAGCAGACCACCATATGTACCTCCTCCAATCCAACAGCAAAGGCAACAACAGCAGCAAGTGGTTCATCCTTCACCATCAGCCCCTCCATCCAACCAACCTACCTTGGAGGAGTTGGTGAGGCAAATGACCATGCAAAACCTCCAATTTCAACAAGAGACTAGAGCATCCATTCAGAGACAAGAGGCATCCATTCAGACTTTGACAAATCAGATGGGTCAAATGGCAACTTCTCTCAACAACTTGCAATCTCAAAATTCTGACAAGTTGCCATCCCAAACTGTGATCAACCCTCAGAATCAGAATGTGAGTGCCATCAACCTGAGGTCGGGAAAGCAGATTGTCACACCCACACCACAACCTAACCTCAACAATGATGCTCTAGCTTCCTCTAAAGGGAAGAGCCAAGTGGTAGATGAAGGTGAGCATGCTAGCACCAAAGAGAATCATCCAACTCAACCCTCCTCGACTTCAACCACAAGCCCTGCTGTTGTCCTACAACCTCCTCCTGTTCCTCTTCCATTCCCACCAAGAGTGCCTCAAAACAAAAGGGTGGAAGAGGTGGACAAGGACATTCTTGACACATTCAGGAAGGTGGAAGTCAACATACCCCTTCTTGATGCAATAAAACAGATTCCAAGGTATGCGAAGTTCCTTAAGGAGTTGTGCACTCATAAGAGAAGACTCAAGGGCAATGAGAGGATAAGCATGGGAAGGAATGTCTCCGCTCTCATAGGTAAACCTATCCCTCACATTCCTGAAAAATGTAAGGATCCTGGAACTTTCTCTATACCTTGCATCATAGGCAATGTTAAGTTTGAAAATGCTATGCTAGATTTAGGAGCATCCATAAATGTCATGCCTATGTCTGTTTTTAAGTCTCTTTCTCTTGGACCTCTTCAACCTACGGGTGTAGTGATTCAATTGGCAAATAGAAGTACTGCCCACCCCGCAGGTTTGATAGAGGATGTCTTGGTTCGGGTTGAAGAGTTGATCTTCCCTGCTGATTTTTACATACTTGATATGGAAGATGACTCTCCCCGTAATGTTGTTCCTATTATTTTGGGGAGGCCATTTTTGAAAACAGCCCGAACCAAGATAGATGTGCATTCAGGTTCACTTTCCATGGAGTTTGATGGCAGTGTGATCCGATTTGACATTTTCCATGCTATGAAACATTTTCCTGAGGATCACTCTGTTTTCCATATGGACTTGCTTGATGATTTGATAGATGAGCATATGCTTGACTTTTTGCATCATGATTTTGAATTGCCATCTTTCACTGATTCATTTCCTTGTCCATCATGCACTAACTCTGGATGGTGCACCGCATGCACTGAAATAGCCCAGTTTTTAGACTCTGCTACTGCATCTGATGATTCATATGTTATAGATTCAGATTATGCTAACCCTAACCCCATATCTGTTATGCATGAGTCTGATTTACTTGTTCAGGTGCAGGCAGCAGAATCCATTTCTGTTGTCCCTTTAGTTCCATCTATTATGCAGGCACCCTCATTGGACCTGAAGCCCCTCCCTCCTCATCTCAAATATGCTTACTTGGAGGATGAGCAGAAACTCCCAGTGATCATCTCTACCTCACTTTCTGTTGATCAAGAGGAGAAACTACTGGATGTGATAAGAAAGAACAAGAGGGCAATTGGATGGACTTTAGCGGATATTCCTGGAATTAGCCCCTCCATGTGCATGCACCGCATTTTGTTGGAGGATGGGGCTAAACCAGTGAGACAACCCCAAAGACGATTGAACCCCCAGATTCTTGATGTGGTTAAGAAAGAGGTCACCAAGCTGCTCCAAGCGGGTATCATCTACCCAATTTCAGATAGCACTTGGGTGAGCCCGGTGCAAGTTGTCCCCAAGAAGTCTGGTGTCACAGTTGTAAAAAATGAGAAGGATGAGCTGATTCCCACTAGAGTGCAGAACAGTTGGAGAGTCTGCATTGATTACAGAAAGCTCAACCAGGCGACTCGCAAGGATCATTTCCCTCTCCCCTTCATTGATCAGATGTTGGAGCGCCTGGCAGGTAAATCTCATTATTGCTTCTTAGATGGATTCTCTGGTTATTTTCAAATTTGCATTGCACCAGAGGACCAACATAAGACCACATTTACCTGTCCGTTTGGAACATTTGCATATAGAAAGATGCCTTTTGGCCTATGCAATGCTCCTGCCACATTTCAAAGATGTATGATGAGTATTTTCGCTGACTTGCTCGAGCATTGCATAGAGGTCTTCATGGATGATTTTAGTGTTTATGGCTCCTCATTTGATGCATGTCTTGATAATTTGACTAAGGTGCTTAACAGGTGCATTGAGACTAACCTTGTCTTGAATTTTGAAAAATGCCACTTCATGGTAGAACAAGGCATAGTCTTAGGGCACATTGTTTCACACAAGGGCATAGAAGTTGACCCTGCTAAGCTGCATGTAATATCACATTTGCCTTACCCCTCTTGCGTGCGAGAGGTGCGTTCTTTTCTTGGTCATGCAGGTTTCTATCGCAGGTTTATTCAGAACTTTAGCAACATTGCCCTTCCTCTTTCCAAGTTGCTTCAAAAGGATGCCCCATGGGAATTTGGAGACCAATGCAAGAGGGCATTTGATGAATTGAAGAAAGCACTGACCACCACTCCCATCATCCAACCACCTGATTGGACCCTCCCATTTGAGCTCATGACTGATGCTTCAAATTATGCTTTGGGAGCAGTTCTCTCCCAAAGGGTTGGTAAGCTGTCGCATGTGATTTATTATGCTTCTAGGACTTTAGATGCAGCACAGGTTAATTACACAACAACTGAAAAAGAACTTTTGGCTATTGTTTTTGCACTTGACAAGTTTAGATCATATTTGCTTGGTTCTAAGGTTGTAGTGTACACTGATCATGCTGCTCTGAAGTATCTTTTGAAAAAGACAGATTCCAAACCTAGGTTGATTAGGTGGATGTTGCTCCTCCAGGAGTTTGATCTTGAGATTCAGGATCGGAGTGGTGCGCATAACCTTGTCGCAGACCACTTGAGCAGGATAGAGAGAGAGGAGGATGCATTTCCTATCCGGGATAACTTCCCGGATGAGCAGCTTTTATCTTTACATGTTTCCCATCCCCTTCCCCAAACTCCTTGGTTTGCAGACATTGTTAATTATCTCGTTGCTTCTGTTTTTCCTGCCTTGGCATCCAAAGCTCAAAGAGACAAATTAAAGAGCGATGCCAAGCATTATGTATGGGATGACCCCTATTTATGGCGTTTTTGCAGTGATCAGGTCATTCGCAGGTGCATTCCAGACCAGGAGATCCAATCGGTTCTCCAATTTTGCCATGCTTCACCAGTGGGAGGCCACCTTGGTACTCAAAGGACAGCACGAAAGGTGCTGGATTCTGGATTTTATTGGCCTACCATTTTTAAGGATGCGAGCAACATCTGCAGCTCGTGTGAGCAGTGTCAAAGAGCAGGAGGCGCCCTATCTTGGAGGCAACAGATGCCGCAACAACCTATGTTGTTTTGTGAGGTGTTTGACGTCTGGGGTATAGATTTCATGGGCCCCTTTCCTATTTCTTTTGGTTTTTATTATATCTTACTTGCTGTGGATTACGTATCCAAATGGGTGGAAGCTAAGGCCACCAGGACTAATGATGCTCAGGTTGTTGTAGATTTTGTCAGGTCTAATATCCTTTGCAGGTTTGGCATACCTAGAGCCATAGTCAGTGACCAAGGCACACACTTCTGCAATAGATCCATGCAAGCTTTGCTCAAGAAGTATGGGGTTGTGCACAAAGTCTCTACACCCTATCACCCCCAAACCAACGGGCAAGCGGAGATTTCAAATAGAGAGATCAAGCGGATTTTGGAGAAGATGGTGAAGCCTAATAGAAAGGATTGGAGCACACGATTGGAGGATGCTCTGTGGGCCCATCGGACCGCTTACAAGGCACCCATAGGGATGTCACCCTATCGGGTTGTCTTTGGTAAGGCGTGCCACCTGCCTGTGGAGATAGAGCACCGTGCATATTGGGCTGTGAAGCAATGTAACTTAGCTCTTGATCAAGCGGGTGAGGAGAGGAAGCTGCAGTTGAGTGAGCTAGATGAGATCCGCTTGGAGGCCTATGAGAACTCCAAATTCTACAAAGAGAAGACCAAGAAGCTTCATGATAACTCCATTTCCAGAAAGGAGTTCTTGGTTGGTCAAAAAGTTTTGCTCTACAACTCTAGGCTTGGACTCATGAGTGGAAAGCTCCGCTCTAAATGGATTGGACCGTTTGTAGTCACCCAAGTGTTTCCTTATGGCACTGTGGAGATCAAGAGTGAGTCCACGAACAAGAGCTTCAAAGTCAATGGCCACCGACTCAAGCCTTTCCTAACCACCCCTTCTTTGGATGATGCACCTGTGGAGGAGGCCTCATTGGTCGACCCCACTTTTGAACAACCATGACTTAGGGAGTCTCCTTTTCTCCTTCCTTACTCTTTTTATTACACTTGTCTATATCTGTCTGATTCTGCTATTTGTGTTCCATTGAGGACAATGTGTGATTTAAGTGTGGGGGGGAGAGTAGTTTAGGTTGCATATTTTGCTTTGATTTTTTTTAGGTTTTGCTTAGTTTTGGGCATTTTCTTGCATGTTTTTGCTTCACTTTAGTAGAGTTTTGGTATCTCGTGTCTGAATTCATGCATTTCTGTGTGTAAAGTTGCTTTTGATAATTAAGAGGTGGTAACACTGTGATAGAATTATCCCTTTTGTGAGGATTTGAGCCTTAATTGTGGGTGGATTGCTATATATGCCACCTAATTTTCTTTCATGTGTGATTGCACTCTGGATTACTTGCACTCTAGAACTTGACTTGACTCTTGTTGATACTTGATTGCTCATGCACATTTTGAAATGATTTAGGCACTTTCTTTCTTGAATAAGCTACTAGCCATATGAGCCTACCTTGAATGAATGTATCCTTTGCTAGCCCCTTTGAGCCTTTTTATCCATTTCCATGTTCTTTAGCTCATTACAAGCCTATGACTGAAAAACCATGATTGTCCTAACCTTAGGGAATTTTGGAGCTTTGGAATTGTTTTGGGAATGGGTATTAGGTAAGAAGTGTGCTTTATGCTTTAATTGGTTGAGTTCTTGGTTTTGCCTCATTGGTTGTTATAGTTATGGCTTCATCTTCATGCCATTTGTGTTGTTTCTTCTTTTCTTTTTGTATATCTCTCAAAAACAAAAAAAAAATAGAAGACAAAAATACAAAAAAAAAAAATGCAAAAATAAAAAGAAAAAAAAAGAAGAGAAAAAAAAAAGTGAATAAAAGGTTGTTGAGGCAAAGAGGATTGGAATTAGTGGTTGTTGATTTTGGGGTGGATTTTGCTTACTTTTTACTTATTCCCCATTGCTCCTCTATTCCTTTGGTTTTAGCTACATTCCCATATTTTTATCCTACCTTGTCCTTGGCCCCATTACAACCCTTAAAAGACCTTTTGATCATTTTGTGCATGTGTGTTGATGGTTGATGTTAGAGGTTTGTCAAGCTTATGGTTGTGTTTGTTTTTCATGATGTGCCTTGAGTGTAAATAATGATTAACCCCAAACACTTGAGTGTAAACACTTTTGAGTGATCCTTGTGAGTTCCTATCATCTTTGTGACTATCCTCTTGATGTCATTGGTTTCTTTGCATACTTGAAGTAATTGGATGATGTTCGCGGATGCTTTGACTCTTTGATCCTTAACCATTTTGTGTGCTTGAGTTTGCCCATTTCTTTGCATTTCCTAGAATTCATTGTGAAGTATGTAATCTCTTAGGTTAGCATTTCTTAGTTGTAGTCATCTTGTTGCATTATTCACTTTGGTGCATATTGATCTTCATAGTCCTATCTTTTGGTTTTGCCCAGGAGTGCAAAAGGATAAGTGTGGGGGTATTTGATGAGCATTTTATTTCCCATTATTCCTTGCATTATTTTACTCCTATTATTGATACTTGTTGCCCATTTGACATTGATTAGCTTGATTTATTGATTTAGAGTTTATTGGACTAATATTCCGAATATTGTTTAATTTGGGATTATTTGGCCTAATTAATTCTATTTCTATTTTCAGGTCATATGTGGCACAAGGACACTTTGGGAAGTTTGGAAATGAAGATTGAAGTATTGAAGTGAAGATTGTAATTTGCATTTAGGTCCCTTTTTAATTGTAATTTTCAGAATAGTGTTTCTTAGGACTTGGGCCCATGTTTTAGGCCCATTTTCATGTCTAAAGAGGGGAAATTCGTGTAACCCCCAAGACACACTCCCATTTCAGATTTCTCACTCTCTCTCTAGGTTAGAACTTCTCTCTTGGCTCTCCCAAGTGGTGGTGGCTGCTAGGGTTTTGTTCTTCCCCATTTCTACTCGTTTTTCTTCATTTATGGCCATGGAAGGCTAGACTTCAAGGGTTAATCCCTTTGGTATTGTATTATCTACTCTTGAGCTCTTGTTATTAATGCAATTTCATTTTCTCTTCTCTGTTTTCATGTTTATCGATGTGTAGTGGTTTGCTTAATTCCATTTCGTAGAGATAATACATGAATATAAATGCTTAATTTGTATTAACTCGTAAAAACTCCAATTCTGGTTTCTGATGCTTAATTAGAAGTTAGGGTTTGGAGTGATAACTGAATTTTCGCTTAGTATTTGGTTATCACGAGTTGGACAGAGGAGAGGAGAGGAATAGATCTTTAGTGAGCTAGGATTGAGTAGTGTACGTAGCCAAAGGGGTTTGCCCGCTTTTGTTTCTGATTTTCTTAGTTTTTATATTCTGTTTATGTTTTGTTCTTCACATTTGTCACACACAAAAACCCCCCCATTTTACTGCACACTACGTGTTTGATACTTTGCCTAGACCGATATTCGCTGGGAAACGACCTAGGATCACCTTCCTAGTACTACAGAATAAACACCTTTTATTTTGATCGGGTACGGCCTCGATCATCGACAAATTCTTTCCCTTCAACAACAGGTAATCTATTATTCTGTGATTCCGACATTATAATAGATTACCTAATGTTGAAGGGTAAAAATTTGTCCAACACAACCATACACGAGATCTTTTAGTCGTGCATCTGATTTATAAATAATTAATGATGTTTATTGAATGAAGACTCTTGTTCAACAGAAGATTATGAAGGAGCTTTGAGACATTACTAGCTCGAAAAACCTTATGCACACCTACAAAGTGGGCTACACCTTGATCTGAATCGAAATAAGGAGCAAAAACGCACCGTGTTGAGCATTTCTTCAGGCAAAATTTGCAAGCACCGCAAGGTTTATATTGCCAGTCTTTCCAAATTAATTACACAATTGTTTCTACCACCACTGCTATTACCACCACCGGTACTAATGGAATTTAAGTTCGATTGCAAATGGTTATTTGACATTTTCGAGGTGGTGGATGGGAAAAAGATAATGAGTGGCTATGAATAATGGTAATGGTGGTATGGTAACCCTTTAAATCTTGGTTTTGGTGAGATCTTTTAAAACCTTAAGGCCCTGCAAGACAACTAAGGTAGAACGTCCTCATTTATTTGATTCTAAGGGAGTTTTCGAAAATTCAAATATTTTTCTTTCCGTTTGACCTTTTTTTATTTTATTTTTTTTTCCATTTTCAATATAAATTTGATGTTTTTTCTCCCTTCCCCTCTATCTCTAGCTCTCCACCTATCCTCATATATATAAATCAATGCAAAAAAAAGTGCTTGGAATTTCTATAAAGGGCTCTTTTGGTAGTCATGATATGATAAGGACATGATATCTTGGATAATATGATAGGATCCGGATAGGATAAGAACATGATAACTCTTATCATGTCTAGTGCTTAGTGTACACCAAATAATGATGGCATTAATTAGATGGTGAAGGTGATGATATTGTGAGGATGGTAGAAAGAGTAGTGTTAATGTTTGCGGGTATTAAGGATAAAATTTAACAATCCTATCATGCTAATTTCCAATCTAGCTCTAAATATGCCCATGAGAGTGCTTATTTTTCACTTGTTTCAATAAACCAATAGAACTATTAAAAATGACAACCTTTTCCTTACTCTTCAGTGCAAAATGCAAAAATATTAGCTAGGCTATGTTGTGATAAAAATGAGATTTGAATCATTGGTTGTAGTTTCTCTTAATATGAGTATTTAATATATATATATTATTAATTTATTTATTTACTCATTTGACACAAATTATTAAGAGTTATGATTATTTAAATATATATATAAAGAGTTATGAAGTACCTTGGTTTGGGCTATTGTCTAATAGATTGTAACTATATAATGATATTATATTTTTGGAACTTTGCACATAAGAGTAAGGAAAAAGTTTTCATTTTCAATAGTTCTATTGGTTTGTTGAAACAAGCGAAAAATAAGAATTCACTTGGGCACATTTAGAGCTAGATTGGAGATGAGCATAACAATAGGATAGTTACAAATTGTATCCCTAATACCCTCAAACATTAACACTATTGTTTCTACCATCATCACATTATCATCACCTTCACCATCTAATTAACGCCATCGTATTTGGTGTGCACCAAGCACTAGACATGATAAGAGTTATCATGTTCATATCCTATCTGGCTCCTATGATACTCGATCTCCAACATATCCTATCTTTAACCTATCATGACCACCAAACGTTCCCTTAATAGAAATTTTAAGCATTATTTTTTGCAATGATATATGTGTGTGTGTATATATATTTCAAGATAGGTAGAGAGCTAGAGATAGAATGGATGAGAGAGAAACAAATTGTTGGAGAGAGCGAGAAGAAAAAACATTAAATTCCTATTGAAAATGGGAAAATAAAAGAATTAAAAAAAGGACAAACGAAAAGATAAAAATATGAATTTTCGAAAACTCCCATAGAATCAAACAAATGAAGATGTTCTACCTTTGATTTAATTTCTTGCATGGCCTTAAGGTTTTAAAAGCACTCACCAAAACCTAGATTCAAAGAGACATCGTACCACCATCACCAATATTCATAGCCGCTCATCTCTTTTCCATCCACCACCACGTAAGTGTCAAATAATTATTTGGAATCAAGGATGAGCTTAAGCTCCATTAGTACTGGTGGTGGTAATAGTAGTAGTGGTAGAAACAAATGTGTAGATAATTTGGAAAGCAATGGAAATATAAACCTTGCAGTGCTTGCAAATTTTGCAAGAACAAATGCTCAACTGGATGCATTTTTGCTCCTTATTTCGATTCTGATCAAGCTGTAGCTCACTTTGCTGTTGTACTGATGGTTTTTGAAGCTAGTAACATCTCAAAGCTCCTTGTTAAACAAAGGGCTTGATGCAATAAATAGCATTATTTTTTAATCAGATGCACGACAAGAAGATCCATGTATGGTTGTGTTGGAAAAATTCATTCCCTTCAACAATAGGTAATCTATTATTCTTTGATTCCGACATAATAATAGATTACCTATTGTTGAAGGGTAAAAATTTGTCCAACACAACCATACACGAGATCTTTTAGTCGTGCATCTGATTTATAAATAATTAATGATGTTTATTGAATGAAGTCACTTGTTCAACGGAAGATTATGAAGGAGCTTTGAGACATTAATAGCTCGAAAAACCTTATGCACACCTACAAAGTGGGCTACACCTTGATCTGAATCGAAATAAGGAGCAAAAATGCACCCTGTTGAGCATTTCTTCAGGCAAAATTTGCAAGCACCGCAAGTTCTATATTGCTAGTCTTTCCAAATTAATTATACAATTGTTTCTACCACCACTGCTATTACCACCACTGGTACTAATGGAGTTTAAGTTCATACTTGATTGCAAATGGTAGTTATTTGACATTTTCAAGGTGGTGGATGGGAAAAAGATAATGAGTGGCTATGAATAATGGTAATGGTGGTATGGTAACCCTTTAAATCTAGGATTTGGTGAGAGCTTTTAAAGCCTTAAGGCTGTGCAAGATAGCAAAAGAAGAGCGTCATCATTTATCTGATTCTAAGGGAGTTTTCGAAAATTCAAATTTTTTTCTTTCCGTTTGACCTTTTTTTATTTTATTTTTTTTTCCATTTTCAATAGAAATTTGACGTTTTTTCTTCTTCCCCTCTCCAACATTTTTTTTTCTCCCTTCCCCTCTATCTCTAGCTCTCCACCTATCCTCATATATATATATATATATATATATATATATACATCAATTCAAAAAATAATGCTTGGAATTTCTATAAAGGGCTCTTTTGGTAGTCATGATATGATAAGGACATGATATCTTGGATAATATGATAGGAGCCGGATAGGATACGAACATGATAACTCTTATCATGTCTAGTGCTTAGTGTACACCAAATAATGTTGGCATTAATTAGATGGTGAAGGTGATGATATTTTGAGGATGGTAGAAAGAGTAGTGTTAATGTTTGCGGGTATTAAGGATAAAATTTAACAATCCTATCATGCTAATTTCCAATCTAGCTCTAAATATGCTCATGAGAGTGCTTATTTTTCACTTGTTTCAACAAACCAATAGAACTATTGAAAATGACAACCTTTTCCTTACTCTTCAGTGCAAAATGCAAAAATATTAGTTAGGCTATATTGTGATAAATATGAGATTTGAATAATTGGTTGTAGTTTCTCTTAATGAATATTTAATATATGTATATATATATTATTAATTTATTTATTTACTCATTTGACACAAATTATTAAGAGTTATGATTATTTAAATATTAATATATAATGAGTTTTGATGTACCTTGTTTTGGGCTATTGTCTAATAGGTTGTAACTATATAATGATATTATATTTTTGGCACTTTGCATTGAAGAGTAAGGAAAAAGTTTTCATTTTCATTAGTTCTATTGGTTTGTTGAAACAAGTGAAAAATAAGAATTCACTTGGGCACATTTAGAGCTAGATTGGAGATGAGCATAACAATAGGATAGTTAAAAATTTTATCCCTAATACCCTCAACCATTAACACTATTGTTTCTACCATCATCACATTATCATCACCTTCACCATCTAATTAACGCCATCGTATTTGGTGTTCACCAAGCACTAGACATGATAAGAGTTATCATCTTCATATCCTATCTGGCTCTTATCATACTCACACATATCCTATCCTTAACCTATCATGATCACCAAACGAGCCCTTAATAAAATTTTTAAGCATTAGTTTTTGCAATGATATATGTGTGTTTGTATATATATATATCAAGATAGGTAAAGTGCTAGAGAAAGAATGGAAGAGAGATAAACATAGTGTTGGAGAGCGCGAGAAGAAAAAACATTAAATTCCTATTGAAAATGGGAAAATAAAAGAATTAAAAAAAGGACAAACGAAAAGATAAAAATATGAATTTTCGAAAACTCCCATAGAATCAAACAAATGAAGACGTTCTACCTTTGATGTCTTGCATGGCCTTAAGGCTTTAAAAGCACTCACCAAAACCTAGATTCAAAGAGACACCGTTCCACCATCACCAATATTCATACCCGCTCATCTCTTTTCCATCCACCACCTCGAAAGTGTCAAATAATTATTTGCAATCAAGGATGAGCTTAAGCTCCATTAGTACTGGTGGTGGTAATAGTAGTAGTGGTAGAAACAATTGTGTAGATAATTTGGAAAGCAATGGAAATATAAACCTTGCAGTGCTTGCAAATTTTGCAAGAACAGATGCTCAACTGGATGCATTTTTGCTCCTTATTTCGATTCTGATCAAGGTGTAGCTCACTTTGCTGTTGTACTTAAGGTTTTTGAAGCTAGAAACATCTCAAAGCTCCTTCATACTATTTCGTTAAACAAAAGGCTTGATGCAATAAATAGCATTATTTTTTAATCAGATGCACGACAAAAACATCCCATATATGGTTGTGTTCGACAAATTCTTTCCCTTCAACAACAGATAATCTATTATTCTTTGATTCCGACATAATAATAGATTACCTGTTGTTGAAGGGTAAAAATTTGTCCAACACAACCATACACGGGATCTTTTAGTCGTGCATCTGATTCATAAATAATTAATGATTTTTATTGAATGAAGTCTCTTGTTCAACGGAAGATTATGAAGGAGCTTTGAGACATTACTAGCTCGAAAAACCTTATGCACACCTACAAATTGGGCTACACCCTGATCTGAATCGAAATAAGGAGCAAAAAAATGCACCTGTTGAACATTTCTTCAGGCAAAATTTGCAAGCACCGAAAGGTTTATATTGCCAGTCTTTCGAAATTAATTACACAATTGTTTCTAACACCACTGCTATTACCACCACCGGTACTAATGGAATTTAAGTTCATACTTGATTGCAAATGGTTATTTGACATTTTCGAGGTGGTGGATGGGAAAAAGATAATGAGTGTCTATGAATAATGGTAATGGTGGTATGGTAACCCTTAAATCTAGATTTTGGTGAGAGCTTTTAAAGCCTTAAGGCCGTGCAAGATAGCAAAGGTAGAACGTCATCATTTATTTGATTTTAAGGGTGTTTTCAAAAATTCAAATTTTTTTCTTTCCGTTTAACCTTTTTTTTATTTTATTTTTTTCCATTTTCAATAGAAATTTGATGTTTTTTTATTCTTCCCCTCTCCAACATTTTTTTTTCTCGCTTCCCCTCTATCTCTAGCTCTCCACCTATCCTCACATATACATCAATGCAAAAAATAATGCTTGGAATTTCTATAAAGGGCTCTTTTGGTAGTCATGATATGATAAGGACATGATATGTTGTTTAATATGATAGGAGCCGGATAGGATACGAACATGATAACTCTTATCATGTCTAGTGCTTAGTGTACACCAAATAATGATGGCATTAATTAGATGGTGAAGGTGATGATAGTGTGATGATGGTAGAAAGAGTAGTGTTAATGTTTGCGGGTATTAAGGATAAAATTTAACAATCCTATCATGCTAATTTCCAATCTAGCTCTAAATATGCTCATGAGAGTGCTTATTTTTCACTTGTTTCAACCACTACTAGAAAATAAGGTTTTGAAATCGGGGTTTTAAAATCGGTCGTTGTAAAGCCGATTTAAAAGATGGTGGGTGCTCAATTAGAGGCTCAGGTGGAGGCTAAGGTGGAGGCTAAGATCCAAGAAAGAGTGGATGCCATGAGAGCACAACTCATGGAAGAAGTTAAACAAATGATGCTATCTAATGGTTTGAGTCTTTTTCAAGAGCCTGTTGAACCTCCACGTCATACACCTAGAAGCACTAAAGGGAGCAATAATGTAATATTAGATATACCGAATGATGATGATGGTGGTGGCCTTCAGCCCAAGGACATATATAACTTATATGTTGAGGAGCCAGATCTCCGTATTGTTGCGAGGGCCAATGTTTATGAATCAACAACCATACACAATATGCCAATACCGAAGGGATTTACGAAAGTGGTGGTTGTCGAAGTCATAGATGGAGATGCTGAAGTGCCACACGAGACTGATGAAGTTAAAACCGTAGGAGAAGCCCTCAAGAGCTTCATATTGTGGCCTACTCCACTCGTCAAGCATAGCTCGGACACGGTATAATTAATTCATTCTCATTTATTTGTAATTATTTTCTTTTATCTTTTATTCCTTTCACTAGTAACATTCCTATTTTGTTCTTTAGGAAATGTCCAAAAAACCAATTCAATCTCAAGATGTTGCACCTGAAGAAGATGATGAGCCGGCTATGCCACGTGCACTGTCACTGGCCTTTAAATTGAAAAGGACAGAAAGAGTTTTACGGCTAGTTATTGGTAAGGTGATTACTGGGTTGGATCAAGACATAGAAAACTTTATTGATGGGAAGATAATAGAGTGGATGATTAGATGTTCTGAGGTTGATATACCAGCGATACAAGCATGGATAGTGTAAGTTAAATAAAACTATCTTAGGTAACTAGACTAGGTTAATATACTCAAACAGTTATTTAATGCTAACAAAAAACTTATTATATTTTAGGTATTTACATGGCTTATGTGTCTCAAAAGGCATACATGAAGAATACGGATTCTTAGAACCTCAGCACATAGCACATGGACAATCCTCAAATGATGATATTCAGAAATACATTAATATGAGGATTACTAGTGGAAGACATAAATTTTACTTAGCACCTTATCTTATCAGGTAAATATTAATTCTATAATATGCTCCAATAAGTTTCCTTTAGGTTATAATTATGTATTGCTTAATAACCATTATTCTCTTGTAGTCAACATTGGCAGCTATTGGTCATTTGTCCCAGTGAATCTTATGTGGTCTTGTTGTGTTCATTATGGTGGAACATGAATAAGAATATGGAACAGATTTTGACAACGTGAGCAATTTTACTTGTTATACAAATTCTTTAGTGTAGTTGTATTATTATCCAACATATACAAAATATACTTATCATTGTTATTTTGTAAAATAGAGTGATGGAAGCACACAATAGAAAGAAGATGAAAATCATTAAACCCAAGGTATTTTTTTAAGTTTTACTATTATTAACCCAAAGCTACTGTATAGTATCTGAACTGTGATATGGACTCTTGATGATACTTACTACGATATAAAACTGATTATGGATGATATGATATGTGTTGTTGCATTCTGACTTCTGACAGGATGTATTACAAATTTTGGGAAAGTCCTTATTTTAGAGGAAACTCTGCCAAAATTTTCCTTTAAATTTTAAAATTAATCTAAAAAATAATTGGTGTTGTATCGAAGGTTGCATTCTTCTTGATTTGAATTTGTCTTCTATGTTGATATATAAATTTATTTAATATTTCAAATGTTGTATGTTGTAGTGTGCAAAACAACAGGGGAGCGTACATTGTGGGTATTATGTTATGATAAATATGCTCACCATTATCATGACAAATATTTCCAACAAATGGAATGAGGTAATTGAATATGACTTTGTATTTTGAGTTTATTGAACAAAGTAATGAGGTAATTGAATAATCTTTATCTCATTTATATTTCAGGCCATGAATCACAGTCCTCAAGGTCCCATACCACAAGAATGCATTGACAATGTTATTGAGCGCTGGTCATCATTTATAATTACTCTCAAAACTATTAGCTAGACTTTAATACTTAACTTTTGTAACTCTTGATCATGAGTATTTTGTTAGTTTGATAAGTATTTTGCTTATGAATTTTTCTTGGTTAGGTTCTGTATTTTTCTACTTCAAGATTGTTAGTTTGATATGAATCTTGCTTATGAATTTTAGCTTGCTTAGGTTCTGTAATTCGGTTATATATTCTTCAACTTTTGTAACTCTTGCATATTTTGTTAGTTTGATAAGTATTTTGTATTTTCTACTTCAAAATTGTTAGTTTGATATGAATTTTGCTTATGAATTTAGCTTGGTTAGGTTCTGTAATTGGTATTCTTCTGTGTAAAGAAGAAAATTTTTAATTTCATGCAGCAGGGGATGTGTAGATAATGTGTTATTAAAAAAAAAAGACTTTTAAAATCGGTCTTTATGACCGATTTCAAAAATAATTTATGAAATCGGTCGTTATGGACGATTTCAAACATAATTTATGAAATCGGTCGTTTTGGACGATTTCAAAGATACTTATGAAATCGGTCGTATTGACCGATTTCAAAAATAATTTATGAAATCGGTCAAAACGACCGATTTTAAAAGATCCACTTTTAATTCCACCTTTTTCAACATCACCACAGCAACCGATTTCAAGAGTCCAAAACGATCGATTTTAAAACTACTTTTTCCAGTAGTGAACAAACCATAGAACTATTGAAAATGACAACCTTTTCCTTACTCTTCAGTGCAAAATGCAAAAATATTAGTTAGGCTATATTGTGATAAAAATGAGATTTGAATCATTGGTTGTAGTTTCTCTTAATGAGTATTTAATATTTTACCAAAAAAAAAAGTATTTAATATATATATATTATTAATTTATTTATTTACTCATTTGACACAAATTATTAAGAGTTATGATTATTTAAATATATATATATATAATGAGTTTTGATTATTTAAATATATATATATATATATATATATATATAAAGAGTTATGTAGTACCTTGTTTTGGGCTTTTGTCTAATAGGTTGTAACTCTATAATGGTATTATATTTTTGGCACTTTGCACTGAAGAGTAAGGAAAAAGTTTTCATTTTCATTAGTTCTATTGGTTTGTTGAAACAAGTGAAAAATAAGAATTCACTTGGGCACATTTAGAGCTAAATTGGAGATGTAACAGTCCGATTATCGTAACTCAAAATAATCAGCTTTCATTTATTAAAGTTGCCAAAAATGAGGCCAATTTTTTTTTTGTAAAACATTGTTGAAGTGTTTTGAAAACGTAATAGAAAGGTCATTAGTGTATTCAAAAGTCCTTTGCCGAAAACCGAGTTGTTACTAAAACGAATACTTACTTACTTGAATTTCCCAAAAACATTTATCATGAAAAACGGTTTGGGTTCAAACTCAATGTAGTTCTTTACATTACATCAAAAGGATTTACACATCTTTAAAAGTAGAGCATATTCCAAAATAAGCTGACTTACATAATGAATTCATCACTTAGGTAATCCTTGACTCAAAACATTCACAACGAACTTAAACTATTAACCCTATCCTTAAACTTTCCTATCAAAAACTATTGGATGAAGTTTCCATTCCTTCTTGCGTTCATTCTTTGCTCCCGAGGATGATGCCATCCGTGTTGCTGTTCTTCCAGAGTCACTGGACTCCATCTCCACTCCATCTAGTATGGTAGAATTCCTCTGAGCCTCATACTGCGCCTTCTCTTTGTAACTCCTATATCCTCGTACGGTGACTTATCCTAAGTGCGGCCCCAAGTTAACTCCACTCAATCGATGCTCCGAGCCCGGAATCACTATCTGAGTGTAGTCGGTCCATACCCAGCCATATGAAGTGCTCTTAGCTTCCAACCTTTTCCATATCTATTCCAAGTGGCGATATCCGTACGATACTCCATCTGCCCGTTGAAATACCAGCAGCACCGATATGCCAACGAATAGGAGAGAGTAAGCGATCCGAACGACGCATCGTCGACGGTGTGGGATTACAATAGGCAAGATACTAGGACAATACAAGCATAACAAGCATACAAACATAATACAGTAGCAATCAAGCATATAAGCATTATCCTCAATCATTTATTATTGTTATCTTGCCAAATTTATTATTGCTTCTCAACATAATCCTTCTTTCTTTCGCAATTCCTTTCTCATTCCCAACTTATAATTCTTTCCCCTTCATTCCTTTCCTTCGCCATGGGGATTTCATTCATCTTTCCATTCTTTCATTCTCAATCCGATTCTCACTATCAACATTCCAAAAGGTTTTGCTCTTATAATCATCAATCTTTTCATATCTCTTAAACTTTATTTATCAAGTCTTATCGAATCACAACCATCGATGATTGGGGGATATTTAGAATATCATCGAGGTACTCGTTCTTTCGCAGTTAGCAAACACGTCTAAAGCCTACATCTCCTCGGCCATCCACCCAACCTAGTCGGAAGCAAACAGGAGTACAGGACCTTTACCGTGCGGGCACGACAGCTGTCTCAACAATCAATTGGCTCCAAGCCAAGAGAACTGTAGAAGACTCGGGTACAGTCTCAAATCAATTCATATCATTTCAAATTTCATATATATAATCAAGGCACACTGTAGAAAACTCGGGTACAGTGGCAAATCAAGATGCCCCACTCCAGTCCCTCTCACTGTTCAAGATTTAATTTGCAATCTAGGAGGCGTCAGTACTATTCTAGTTGCGCTGCAGAACTTACCACGGCATTGGACCCAGTCCCTACCACGTTCGTATACCACATGTGGAGTTCGTTCTGCCTAGAAAGTACTCAAGACTTCTTGACGTTTCACCGTCATCGTCCTCCCCGAATGCAATCACCCCCTGAGTATCCGCAGATACCCATGGTTCCTTCCTCTCCACTACTTCGATATCACACTCAGAGCTCACCGCATTAGTGTCTTTTAAAGTCTTTTATCTTTTTAATTATCCTAAGGTCGGCCCATCCTTAGTGCATCCCTTCGACGAGTCCCGACCACTAATCTTTGACACATCACTTTTCCTTTCTTTCTCATCATAGCACAGAGCTGGGATCGCATTGACAATCTTGTCTCTTATCTCATAACTTCCTCAACATTCTCAATTTTCCTTAACCTTTTCATTTCACAATCTCATTGCGCAATCTTTCTCAAAATTTCCTTTCACAAATTTCTTAAATTCTCATTTCACAAATTCATTTCTTAATCTTTCCTCAAAACAATCTTTCATAAACTTTCTCAAAATCTCGTTACATAGCTTTCCCAAAAATCTTGCTTCAAAAACTTTATTAAAAGTCTCGTTTTACAAAATTTCGTTAAAGTCTCATTTCACAACTTTCAAAAATCTTATTTCGTAAGCTTTCTCAAAAATCTCGTTTCGCAAAGTTTCTAAAAATTTTCTTTCGCAAACCTTTCACGATTTCTTTTAAATCAACTCACTCAAAATCACCTTCCACAACCTTTTTCAAAATCTCCTTTCAAAACTTTTCTCAAAATACATTTTTTTATAAGCTTCCTCAAAAATATCTTTTCATAAACCTTTTCAAAAATCTCTTTTCACAAGCCTTTCAAAAAAATCTCTTTTCACAAATCTTTTCAAAAAATTTCTTTTCAAAAATTTCTTTTCACAAATCTTTTCAAAAATCTCTTTTCACCGAGTACTCATGGAGGAGCAAGCTCAACTCAACACAAGCCTTATTCCAACAACAACCACAAAGGAGCCAAGCTCCGCTTACATCACATCTCATTCCAACAACAACATTACTTTTCCCAGCTCTGGCTTAACCTCATCATTATCACTAAATCTTTCCCCAATCACAACTCTTTATTTCTTTCTCAGCACGTGCATCCTTTCCAACCCATCTTATATATTTTATCATTATTCCTTTCTCTCATCGTTTACTTTCACCACTTAATCATTTCATTTTATTTTCAGGACGTAGCAGACATCCATCAGCGTGCTATTAATATTAATCAACAATTTAAGTATCATCATGCATAATTAAATACGTAAACAAAACATGCTATCAACATGCAATCAGCACACAACAACAATGTGGTCTTTGTCACCTTCGTATAAGTGGCCACACAACGCAAACAATTGCCACTATATTACTGACTCCGAACTACTAAGTTCTGATCTTTGAGATGATACGGAACGTCCTAATAAATCACCTAAATACCACAGTGTCTTAGGAAAGCTTCTCTCTCACCTGAGGTCCAACGATTAAATGCGTACAATCTCCTCGGATCCTTGTCTCTGCCGGCTGCCCCAGTCCCTCGTCTTTAAAATTCCTCGTACTAAATAAAACACGTTTACGTTATTAACTTGTATAAGAAAACCTTTTCTTAACTCAGTACATACTCCATTCCTCATCGGATGACTTAAAACATAATTGTTTTCTTAAAACAACTTTAATATTTTCCTAGTATTTTAAGTACTTTAAAACCATTTGAAAACATCATATAGAATAATCTAAATCATTTAATTTGGTTGCTGGTCCGTCTCGGACAGCACCTTAACCGCGTTCGAAAACACCGAAAATTTGTCGTTTTTAATCCGGCTTTTTCTCAAATCAAATATAGCTTGAAAACTTTACTTTAAATCACTTGTACTCGTTTTTAAAAATTAAGAAACAAGTCCAAACAATTCTGGACAGAAAAGAGTCGTTTTACAAAATCACTTTGATAAAACCCCGAAAACATCGTAAAAACACTTTTGTTTCAATTAGTTCTTTAGCTCGAAATTAACACTTTAAAACTCAAACTTTTTCTCATAAAACAAACTTTGGACAGCCATAAACACAATCCAATAATCCCAAACAAATCAAATCAAATTATTTTAAAATCAATTAATTTCAAAATCAATTACATACTCAACTATTTTCCAAACATCAACTTAACACACAAACAACAAACAACACTTCATTAATTAATTAGAAGCATATAACCAATTTGATCAACATCAAAGCAATTATACAACTCTCAAATAATTCACTTTCATAACACAAAACACTTAGACATACATGTGTTCATAAATCGAATTGAACCAAGATATAAACCATGCACATTTATTTTTTTCTTACTTTAAACAACTTTATTCCTTTCAAAATCATTATGTACATTTTATGTTATGCAACTAAACTTCCTAAACTTATTTACACTACATGGCCGAATGAAATCAAAGAAAAAAGTCAAAAATTACTAATTTAAAACACATAAATCAACTTGATTTATTTCAAATACTTAAATTCCACTTTCTTTTTTCATGAAACAAAATCATTTACTCTTCCTTTTACTCTCAACCGAATGCACACACATATATTCAATTAAACACGAAACTTTTTCCCAACCATTTTATTTAGCATAATTTCACAAAACATACTCATTACTTTTAAGTCACTTCATTGAAAAAGAATCCTAGTCTATTTTACATGCATAGGTCGAACCTCATTTTAACAAGAACAAGGTTTTTGGTTCACTTTTTCAACATGCATACATCAAAATACATGAATCAAATCATGCATTTTATAAACCCTTAAATCAAGAAGAAATCACATGCATGTGTCCTTTTTTGAAAAACCAAACATGATTTCTAAGCCTATACCGAATACCTCATCACCAAAATTAAGATTTAACTTCAAATCTTTCACATGCAAGAACATAAGACATGAATCAAGTTAAAAATCATTTTCCAAAAACTTGTTTCCTTGATTTCTTTGTGAAACCGTGATGATCATTAAGAAGGGTCAAATCTTTTTTTGTCAAGAATGACATGCATGTACTTAGATCTTGTAGATCAAGTCATAAAATCAATTATAATAGCACAAATCAAAGATCAAAATCAATTTGAGTAAGAAGAGGTCAAAACCGTGACATGCATGAAGAAAGATTAAATCTTTTGGTTCAAAAACAACATGCATGTGCCAAAGATCAGGACTTTTTCACAAGATCAAAGCTTTTCTTAGATTAAGACAAAGTCAAAGCTTTTCCAAAGATCAAGTCAAGAATCAAGACATGCATTAAGAAAGGTTAGATCTTTTGTTCAAAAATCACATGCAACGTTCAAGAACAAAACTTTTTCAAAGATCAAAACAAAATCAAAGCTTTTTCAAGATCCAATCAAAGTCAAGACATTTCAACCACTCAAATCAATGTTTCTAAGCATAAAGTAAACATGCAATCACTTGAATCAAATTAAAAAGCATCAAGACCTAATCTTTTGGTCATGGCCGAATCATATAGCTTTTGGTTTAGTGTTTTACAAGTTCATTTTACTCTTAAAAATTCAAGATCAAAGCTTTTTCCTAGATCTACCATAAATCATCACATGCATGAAAAGATCAAGGCAAATAGATAAATTTAAACACAAGCTTTAAGCAAAACCGTGACAAAGAAAAATTACAAGTTAAAGATCCAAACTTTTTAACATAAACCTTCATGATCAATACTTAGAAAGGACATGCATGAAGTTCAAACTTCAAGATCACTTCAAAATAAACACCTGCATCATCAAACTTTAAGTTTAAACAAAGTTTATCATAAAGTCCATGGTTTAGGTTATTACAAGTTTCTTTGAGTCTTAAAAGTTCATGATCAAACATAAATAAAACATGCAAAGAAAGAAAAGAAAGGAAGATTACAAGATCAAAAGAAAATCTACACTACTATTACAACTCCCTCATGCTTATTCGAACCACCCACCTAAGAAAGGGTTGATCTTCTAGCTTCTAAGGTCTTGGATCTTCAAGGAAAATCTTAGGTTTTTGGCTTGAACTCCTTCTTCCTTCTTCTTGCTTACTCACGGCCACTCTCTCTCTCTCTCTCTTTTCTTCTAAGAGTTTTGGTTTTGCTCTTAGAGTTGTGTTTGGGAGGAAATGAGAAATGAAGAGAATGAAATGAATTGTGGGAAAATGAACTAAGGCCAAAGACATTTATAGGCAAACCGTGAGCTTACTATTTTGCCCTTTGGTAATTCGGTTCTAATGGGCTTAGGAGGGGCAAACTTGGCACTTCAATTTGTTGCATGGGTGGAGTTTATCATGGGAGACAATAAGGAGCAATTTTAGGCTTTGAGGTCACTTCATGCTTAATGGTTTATTTTTACTACTTAAATTTTCTACCCATTAATTCCCCTTTGGTTCTAATTTTGCCTCATTAATTAGCTCTTTATCTTAAAAATAAAATTCTAGCTTACATACATACATACACATACACGTAGCACACATACACATATGCATAGGAAATAAATTTTCTCATACAATTACTCATGTTTAAAAAAATCACAATTCTTTAAAGCATAAGAATATTAAATACACAACTCTTCCAAAAACTCAATTTCAAAAACTCATAAGATCATCCCATGAAAACCATTTCTTTTAAAATCATTCTCCACTTTGAAATCATGCAATAAGAAATTCATTTGAGGAAATACTTTTTCAAAAACACTTTTCTCAAAATAATTCTCTTTAATATTTAAAACAATACAGGGAATTTGTGGGGTGTTACAGGAGAAGAGCATAACAATAGGATAGTTACAAATTTTATCCCTAATACCCTCAACCATTAACACTCTTGTTTCTACCATCATCACATTATCATCACCTTCACCATCTAATTAATTAACGCCATCGTATTTGGTGTGCACCAAGCACTAGACATGATAAGAGTTATCATCTTCATATCTTATCTGGCTCTTATCATACTCACACATATCCTATCCTTAACCTATCATGATCACCAAACGAGCCCGTAATAAAAATTTTAAGCATTATTTTTTGCAATGATATATGTGTGTTTGTATATATATATATATCAAGATAGGTAGAGAGCTAGAGAAAGAATGGAAGAGAGATAAACATAGTGTTGGAGAACGCGAGAAGAAAAAACATTAAATTCCTATTGAAAATGGGAAAATAAAAGAATTAAAAAAAGGACAAACGAAAAGATAAAAATATGAATTTTCGAAAACTCCCATAGAATCAAACAAATGAAGACGTTCTACCACTGATGTCTTGCATGGCCTTAAGGCCTTAAAAGCACTCACCAAAACCTAGATTCAAAGAGACACCGTACCACCATCACCAATATTCATAGCCGCACATCTCTTTTCCATCCACCACCTCAAAAGTGTCAAATAATTATTTGCAATCAAGGATGAGCTTAAGCTCCATTAGTACTGGTGGTGGTTATAGTAGTAGTGGTAAAAAAATTGTGTAGATAATTTTGAAAGCAATGGAAATATAAACCTGGCAGTGCTTGCAAATTTTGCAAGAACAAATGCTCAGCTGGATGCATTTTTGCTCCTTATTTCGATTCTGATCAAGGTGTAGCTCACTTTGCTGTTGTACTTAAGGTTTTTGAAGCTAGAAACATCTCAAAGCTCCTTCATACTATTTCGTTAAACAAAAGGCTTGATGCAATAAATAGCATTATTTTTTAATCAGATGCACGACAAAAACATCCCATGTATGGTTGTGTTCGACAAATTCTTTCCCTTCAACAACAGGTAATCTATTATTCTTTGATTCCGACATAATAATAGATTACCTGTTGTTGAAGGGTAAAAATTTGTCCAACATAACCATACACGAGATCTTTTAGTCGTACATCTGATTCATAAATAATTAATGATGTTTATTGAATGAAGCCTCTTGTTCAACGGAAGATTATGAAGGAGCTTTGAGACATTACTAGCTCAAAAAACCTTATGCACACCTACAAAGTGGGCTACACCTTGATCTGAATCAAAATAAGGAGAAAAAATGGACCCTGTTGAGCATTTCTTCGTGCAAAATTTGCAAGCATCACAAGGTTTATATTGCCAGTCTTTCCAAATTAATTACACAATTGTTTCTAACACCACTTCTATTACCACCACCGTTACTAATGGAATTTAAGTTCATAGTTGATTGCAAATAGTTATTTGACATTTTCGAGGTGGTGGATGGGAAAAAGATAATGAGTGGCTATGAATAATGGTAATGGTGGTATTGTAACCCTTTAAATCTAGGTTTTGGTGAGAGCTTTTAAAGCCTTAAGGTCGTGCAAGACAGTAAAGGTAGAACGTCATCATTTATTTGATTCTAAGGCCGTGAAGGAGCTTTTTGAATAAGAATGGCAGTCACTTTATTTTTAATCTACCATTTGCATTTGGTTGGGTAGGAAATTGGGTAGGAAATTCTTTCACTGATCTACTAGTACCTCGAAGGAGACAATTAGCCTTTAGCTTTTCTGATATTTAACTTGCCTAAACAATGGCTTATTTTAATTGATAAAGTTTAATTTTTTGTGATAGATGCAAAATCCAACGGAAGGAGAACTCATCTATTTGCATGTTATTGGTTTCGCTTCAAGCAGTGGCTATATACAAGAAAAGACGAGAGTGACATAGGTCCTTTTTCACCATGGAACATAACAGGAACTTACAATAGGAAGCTTTCTTTTTGAACTTTAACATTTTTAATCTGGTAGTTATTTTTTTAGTTATAATTTTTGCTATGATGTTGCTTGAATTTGATGTCTCCTTGTTACAATATGCCACAAATTCTTTGAGCACTTTGAGCACTATACTGCATAATTCTTTGATGAACCAATTTGTTTGTAGTTTCTCATGTAGATGGCGCAGATAAGTTCAATGTCAATCAGTTCAAGATTGCTTTTGTAACTAAGATAAAATGGGTTGTTCTTTCTGTAATGGCTGCTTTGTCTGTGCCATCTATCATCATTATTCAACTTTGTCAAGATTTTTCTTTCATATTGGGAGGACAGGTAAGTTGTGAGTACACATGTATAAACTTCATGTGTTTGGATTTTTGGTTTCACTTAAGTTATTTTGACTTTGTTTACTTGATATGTTACAGGGTATAAAGAATAAGAAGCACTGTGGTTCTATGAAGTCTTTGGAAGCATTGCAGCCTTAAGCCAAAACTAGAAGCAATTATTCTGGTAATATTTTGCTCAAACTTCATAGCTCTTCATTACACCATCTATTTAACAGCTTATCTACTTTAATTTATAAGGAAAATCACATGACTAAACTCTTGTTATGTCTTTATGTAATTAAAACTACTATTTTCCAATTTTATGTAAACTGGAGCTACCAGGTACATGGAAATTCAGTTGAAGGGCGGATATTGCAAGGGAACTCACCTTGTGAAGTAATTGAACATTTCACAAGTTGGAATGCAGGTTGGCACAGATGTTGTACTTCGTATTTGGGACGAACTAAGTGAATATGATGTTCCTGTCTCAGCATTTTGCGTTGCTGGTACTCCCTCATCTCTACATCAAAAGAAAGGAATTTTTTGTAAGTTCATATATACTCCTTGTAGTTTCAGTCAACTTCTTATAATTCACATTCCAATTTGCTTCAGTAGTATAATTTTTCTTAAGTTCATATATACTCTTTGTAGTTTCAGTCAACTTATAATTCACACCCCAATTTGCTTTAGTAGTATAATTCTTGTAATTCACATTCCAATTTGCTTCAGTAGTATAATTGTTTTTTAAGTTCATATATACTCTTCGTAGTTTCAGTCAACTTCTTAGAATTCACATTCCAATTTGCTTCAGTGGTATAATTTGCTTATGAAAGATCTTAGCAACCATCATATTAAAGTTATGACATATTGCAATCGTTGTCTAGCCTTGGTAATGCTTCTCGTTAATCACTTCTAGTATAAAATATTGTAGTTATTATCTTGTATGTCTCAAGTAATTCACTATCAAGCTAATTAGACATATTGAGATGATGTCACTAATCTAAATCCTTTTAGCCTTATATATAGTGCTATTTTTGACCTGTGCTGAAACTTTGGTGTATTTGGTTTTTTGCTGGGTCATGCATGTTCACCTAGTTGTTCAGGTCAATTTATGACGCATCACGAATATGAAACATATGCATTAATATTGCTAATTGTTGAAGACAATTTTAATATTTATGCAGCTTCTTATACTGCTTAACTAACTTTAAGGGCATGTACATGGACAAGATAATATTATAAGCATATATAAGCATAGTATGTATGAGCATAATATGCTGTACTACTATGTTGGAGGGACAAACATCCTTTTTTTCTTGCCTAATCAATATTATAACTAGGTAAAAGCCTCACAGCAGAAACAAATACACCATTTATATAAAAAAATAAAAATGATGATAAAATTGTTTCCAAGCCAAGCCATTTATCTTACAAAAACTTTATATTATTTTTTTGGTGTAGAAATTATATATGCATTTCACTTATGTTAATAATATACTTTTTTTTCATAATGTGTTGGCTGGTTTTGACTACTAGGTCCATGCTGATATGTCACTGGCTAGCATATCAGTTCAGATTATTCTTGGGAAGTGAGCAAATGAGGTACCAAGCTGCGGAACCTCTTCTCCCAAGGTATATTATGGCATATTGTCTTCAAGCATTGCTATATTAATCTTGTTTATTATTGTCCTTACTGATGAAGCGAGTTCTGGTTTGCATGTGTGCTAGTTTGAATGAAGATATTGATAGGCTTATTTATTTTTCTGCCTGAATATTACAGCACATGAAATGGTCAATCCATAGATGGAATGAACTTTATCGTGATTTACCCCGCAGCAAGAGCTCGAGGAGCTAACTCTGTGAGTTTTCCCATACTATTTTGCAGCACTTGACAAGTGTTGTCCCAAATTGCTTCCTTTCATTCTTTAGGAAAATCTGAAACATATGCTCACAGTTTTATGATTCATAACAGAGGTCCCCGGTAGATGTTTAGTTTTATAATATATTAGCTTTTTGATATGTTTGAATTCCTGAAGCATAGTTTTTTCAGTAGAGGGCTTTAGAAGCATAACATGCATTTAATCAGATATGGAGCATAAGTATAGTGATTTTTTCTTTAACACCTTTTGCTGGTCCAACACAGTAAAAAACAATGTTTTTATTGTGTCATGATTATCTCATTTATCCTTTTGTTTCATTGGAAATTCAACTCAGCTAGTCTTTCTTTGTTTTGTTACATGATACAGGTTGAACCTTATTGAAAGAATGATGAAATTGACTGAAAGAATGATGAGATTGACAATACATATGGAGATGGAAGCGTATTTTGATTATTTTAAAATTTCATGTTAGCTATTTGAGTAGATTGAGTGTGGAACAATATTTTTCTTTTCTTTTTGATACTTTTGATAGATTGATCAATAGAATGCTAAAGACATTCTTTATATTAGATTGTTGAGATTTGCATTGAGCTCCTTATTTATGGGCAATTTAATAATATAAAAATTTTCTTTCTTTTCGATACTTTTGATATTAGATTGTTGAGATTTGAGCTCCTTATTTATGGGCAACTTAATAATATAAAATTTATTAATTATTTTTAATTATTATTATGATACTTCAAAATTTAAAATAAAATGATTATATCAGGTTAAAAAGATAATTATTTTTTAAATATTTTTAAATATAAAGGCTATTGTAACGACAATTTTGTCGTTTAAAAAATTAAGGGTGTTTTGCAATGACATTGTCGTTGCCAATCAAGGTTATTGCAACGACAATTTTGTCGTTTCAAAAATCAATGGTGTTTTGCAACGACAGTATCGTTGCCAATAAAGAGTACTGCAACGACAATTTTGTCGTTTCAAAAATCAAGGGTGTTTTTGCAACGACATTGTCGTTGCCAAATAGATTACCACTAAAGCTATGCTATCCTTGTTTTGCAACGACTTTTCTTATGCAACGACATGTGTCGTTGCTGAAAATCGTTCTTTATAACAACAAAAAAGTCGTTGCTATACCCTTTTGCAACGCGCTTACCCGCAAGGACTTTCAGAAAATGTTTTTTGCAACGACTTTTGGTTTTTAGCAACGACTTTTGTCGTTGCAATAAAGAGTTTTTCTTGTAGTGTCATTTATTTGATTCTAAGGGAGTTTTCGAAAATTCATATTTTTTTCTTTCCGTTTGACCTTTTTTTATTTTATTTTTTTCCATTTTCAATAGAAATTTGATGTTTTTTTCTTCTTCCCCTCTCCAACATTTTTTTCTCTCTTCCCGTCTATCTCTAGCTCTCCACCTATCCTCATATATATATATATATATATATATATATATATATATATATATATACATCAATACAAAAAATAATGCTTGGAATTTCTATAAAGGGCTCGTTTGTTGGTCATGATATGATAAGGATATGATATGTTGGATAATATGATAGGAGCCGGATAGGATAAGAACATGATAACTCTTATCATGTCTAGTGCTTAGTGTACACCAAATAATGATGGCATTAATTTGATGGGGAAGGTGATGATTGTGTGATGATGGTAGAAAGAGTAGTGTTAATGTTTGCGGGTATTAAGGATAAAATTTAACAATCCTATCATGCTAATTTCCAATCTAGCTCTAAATATGCCCATGAGAGTGCTTATTTTTCACTTGTTTCAACAAACCAATAGAACTATTGAAAATTACAACCTTTTCTTTACTCTTCAGTGCAAAATGCAAAAATATTAGCTAGGCTATGTTGTGATAAAAATGAGATTTGAATCATTGGTTGTAGTTTCTCTTAATATGAGTATTTAATATATATATATTATTAATTAATTTATTTACTCATTTGACACAAATTATTAAGAGTTATGATTATTTAAATATATATATATATATATATATATATATATAAAGAGTTATGTAGTACCTTGCTTTGGGTTATTGTCTAATAGGTTGTAACTATATAATCTTTCCTTTTAGTATAAAAACATGTCCCACTCAAAATGGAGCCTCCACATTAAAAGTTACGGAATACTAAAATTCTATTCTGCCACGTGTCTCAATCTTTGCAAGTTAGAAAATTGAATGAGCAGTAAGCAGTTTATGAAGAGATATGCAGTTTCTCACAAACTTATCATCCTCTCATTTCTCTCTTTCCATAAACCTGATTCTCCTTTCTCTTCTGTGAAGTCCAAAATCTTTGTAAAGAGAGAATCTGATTAATGAATTGGGTTTATGCAGAATTCACTTTTCCATTTGATACCTTCTCTTTAATTTTAAAATTTGCAAATATTGTTACATGTTTCCCTTTTCATTATTTATGCAGGGAATACCTCTACTTTTGGTTTCTGAGATGAGAAGTATAAAGTTTTCATCCAATCTAACTAATATGCTATTTTTTGCAAAGCGATCGCAAAATGCTCAAACAAGTTTTAATACCTTCCTTTGCAAAGACAATTGAACATGGTGAGTTCCATTTCAAATTTTAAATTCATGCTTTGTGTTCCTTTACAAAATAATCACTATCATCTGTGAACTCATTTGACTTTCCTCTATCATTAATGGTTTTTGTAACTTAAATTTGGTTTTGTGGTTGTAATGCTTCCATTCAATCGTTGTTCGAGTTTTAATTTTAGATATTGAGTACATTGAAGTGGATTTTACAGCATGCAATCCATAACTGCCCCACAACAATTTGAGTTAAGTTATGAGTCACCCCATTAGTGAAAAATTGCATTTGGGACAAATTCAATAACACTGCATACTATAACTACCGAAGTCAAACTTATATTCAACTAGAGTTTGATAACAGGATTCAAGATTGGATAAAATACAAAAAGAATTAGATGATGTTATATATTTAGTCACAGTCTTGGATTTTTAAATGTTCTTGTTTCAACAAATTCATTATCTTCAACTTTGCCATGTCCTTAAAGGAAGATATGAGAGTTAAGATTGAGACTAAATAAATTTATTCATCATAAGCATAAATATAGGAAAAAGATAATAGCAAAGTTTGAGTTCAAGACAAAATTATATGGGACTTTAAATGGGCTCCCATATAAGTTTATCCCATTAGTTTAGTGATTAAAGTAAAAGCTATTACCATATTCAAATAATACATGATACCATGGGATAAATTATTTTACACTCACTACTACTGTAACTAATTAAATTATAGCTTTTGAAAATAAATTAGTGTTTTCAAATACCAATGAAATTTTTTACTGGTTCACACTATAGTTTGTTAAATTATACTACTCTCTGAATTAGTGTCAAACTTCCTTAAGGGTAAATAAATTAGTAATATAGGATACCTCCATCTAAAATTTATCAGCATATACCTATGGTATATATAGGATACTTATTAGAGAAAGCCAACTAGTGATTATAGATAAATAATATATAACTATAAGTTTACCATCTAACATCTTTCATATATTACGATAGTGGTTTCTGAATTGTTAAATATTGGCTCCCATATCAATCAAAAATGAGAGAAAGGAGATCAATTGGAGTTATTTATAAAAAAAATATTACGATAGTTGGTAATTTTTGACTTTATTATTAGGAAAAAATTCAAATCAAAGTGAAAAAATGAGAACTGCAAATGAAAACTACATGATGGCAGTTTCAAAATGGTTTGAAATTAAACATCCCCTTATCGGCTCCCTCATTTTTTTACTTCTTTCTCATTTAATTTCTTTTCTTTTCTTTCATTTTTTTTCCATAAAATTTAGTGATTTCATTATTATTGGTCCTTTTGTTTACTAGCATGAGACGTATGCCATGCCACTCCGACATTCAAAATTCATATTCAGGTGTATTATTTTTACTATTTTAATCTCAAACTCAATTGTTTGTTTTGTTCTTTCTATTAAATTTATGAATTATATATACCAAGTTTGTACATAAACTTTCAACTTATACTTGGTACATTGAGAAAATAAAATTATTTCCATGTTTTATTTTTTCCATAATTTAGAATTTTTCATGTTAGTGGAACATGAATCGATGAAATTCTTCCTTCTCTCTTTCAACTTTTACTTTCATTTTTTATTTTTTGTGTTTTTTTTCGCTAAACTGTGGCGTGCATGAAATTTTTTATTAGATTAAGATTATATCTTCAATTTGAACTAATGAACAATATGCTAAATCTGTTGAAGGAAATAGTACTTAGGATTTACCATCCATTTAGTTAGCAGCCCATTTTTTTCTTGCTTTCAAGTCTTTAATCTCCATCACTTATTATTAAGTTCTATATTTTCCTGAATTTGATCATTTGATTTTTAATAAAATATATGTTTAGCAATAAATAATTAGTAATAATGATTCAATTCTTAAACTTAAAATGATTAAAATGATTATCGATTATTTGAACTACTAAGTAATCCAAAGGTAATTTTTTTTAAAATCTTGCATGATATTTAACTAATAATAAAGAAACAAACAACCAACCCATGCATTGCACGGGCTGAAAACTAGTGATATTATATTTTTGGCACTTTGCACAGAAGAGTAAGGAAAAAGTTTTCATTTTCAATAGTTCTATTGGTTTGTTGAAACAAGTGAAAAATAAGAATTCACTTGGGCACATTTAGAACTAGATTGGAGATGAGCATAACAATAGGATGTTAGGATTGGCAACCGTCACTCAAGAGGGGGTGAATTGGGTTTTTATAAAATCATCGAAAAATATTCGATTTAAATCGTTTTCAATAAAATAAATATAATTTGCAGCGGAAACTTATTAAAACGATGAAAACGATTATGCGGAAGCAAATAATAACAACGATTAATATTACACGTGAAGATAACTATAACAACGAAAAGTCTAACGCGCGTTGGTTAATTTAAAATAATTAAATTAATATAAATAATATTTACGTTGCGGAGACAAAATAATTAACACAATAAACAATAAATAAAAGAGATAAGGGTTAGAGAGATTGCACCAAGATTTTTATATTGGTTCAACCTTTCCAGCGAAAGACCTACGTCCAGTCCCCAAGCGCCCCGCTTGAGCTTTTATCTATTATAATCAAGAACGTCTCGCGTCCCAATTACAACCAGAGGATGCCACACCCTCACTAAGGTAGCCTATCTACTAGGTGCCCCACCGTTCGTCTAGCCACTACCCCAGATACACAACAAGGGTTCCTCACCCTACAAACACGAACTTGTCACACGTCCGAATACCCCCTTTACAACAACGGTTATGGATATGGAGATTAACTATAATGAACTCTTATTAGTGCTGATACAACAATAAAAGGCCACTAACAAAAATGTGTTCTAGATAACACAGATACAACAATATAGGCTCTAGTGATAATAAAATCAAATCACAAGTGTATAGGCCAAAATAAGGTTTTTCTTCTCAAAAGAGTATATACGTGAAAAGCTTGAAGAAGAAGAAGAAGGAGCGATATAGATCAGAGAGTTAGTAAAAAAGATTTTTGAATCTGATATTTAAAACATGTTTTTCAAATCAAAGTAGAATAAAAAATTTAAGAAATAAAACTAAAAGATTTGATTCTCAAAACAAATAAGGAATTAATTCAAAAATCATATCAGAAACAAATCAAAAAGATTTAAGAAGCAAAATGAAATATGTTTTAAAATCAAAAACAAATAAAAAAGATGTAGAAAATAAATCAAAGATTTGATTCTTAAAACAAATAAGGAAATATTTCAAAATAATATTTAAATTCGAATTTTGAAAAAGAATCAGAATCAATTATGTAAAAACAAATCTGGAAACCTTTAAGATTGATTCTGACACGGATATCAATAATACTTAAAAGTAATCGATTACTTATCCAAGGTAATTGATTATCCCTTTTCTGTGAAAACAGTGAAATTCATTTTTAGTAAAGTAATCGATTATTTAAAACAAGGTAATCGATTATTTACTCCTATGAGGAAGGTAATCGATTATTTAAAAATGTAATCGATTAGTTTTAAATAAAATTCCAAGGTCACAACTCAGAATGACAGTAATCGATTATCTTGGAAAAGTAATCGATTATTTCTGCCAATTTTCATAAAATTGATTTTCTAAGATAGAGTGTGTAACCAAGGTTTTCAAAAGCATTTTAAACTAAAAACTAAAGTTAAAAACATTTTTCATAAAAAGTTCTTTTCTTCTCCTTAGAATTGAGAAATCATTTTTGGTCATTACACACTTGTAATAAAACTTCATTACCTTAAAAATTTCCTATGGGCAAGGCTATACTAAACTTGGAACTTGAGAGCTTGAGCCTTGATCTTGAAACTTGATGCTTGAAACTTGGAATCTGTTGTTATCATCAAAACTATCTTCTAGAATTCTTCTATCATAACTCTTTAAGTTCTTTAGGGCAATCTTGACTTCCAACATAGGATAGTTAAATTTTATCCCTAATACCCTTCAAACATTAACACTATTGTTTCTACCATCATCACATTATCATCACCTTCACCATCTAATTAACGCCATCGTATTTGGTGTGCACCAAGCACTAGACATGATAAGAGTTATCATGTTCATATCCTATTTGGCTCCTATCATACTCTCCAACATATCCTATCCTTAACCTATCATGACCACCAAACGAGCCCTTAATAGAAATTTTAAGCATTATTTTTTGTAATGATATGTGTGTATGTGTGTGTGTATATATATATATATATAGGTAGAGAGCTAGAGATAGAATGGAAGAGATAGAAACAAAGCGTTGGAGAGAGTGAGAAAAAAAAACATTAAATTTCTATTGAAAATGGGAAAATAAAATAAAATTAAAAAAGGACAAACGAAAAGATAAAAATAAGAATTTTCGAAAACTCCCATAGAATCAAACAAATGAAGACGTTTTACCTTTGATGTCTTGCATGGCCTTAAGGCTTTAAAAGCACTCACCAAAACCTAGATTCAAAAAGACAGCGTACCACCATCACCAATATTCATAGCCGCTCATCTCTTTCCCAGCCATCCACCACCTCAAAAATGTCAAATAACCATTTGCATTCAAGTATGAGCTTAAGCTCCATTAGTACCGTTGGTGGTAATAGTAGAGGTGGTAGAAACCATTGTGTCGATAATGTGCAAAGCACTGGAAATATAAACCTTGCAGTGCTTGCAAATTTTGCAAGAACAAATGCTCAACTGGATGCATTTTTGCTCACTTTTCTGTTGTACTTAAGGTTTTTCGAGCTAGTAATATCTCAAAGCTCCTTCATAATTTTCTGTTGCACAAGAGGCTTGATGCAATAAATAACATTAATTATTTATGAATCGGATGCACGATTAAAAGATCCCGTGTATGGTTGTGTTGGACAAATTTTTACCCTTCAACAACAGGTAATCTGTTATTCTGTGATTCCGACAGAATAATAGATTACCTATTGTTGAAGGGTAAAAATTTATCGAACACAACCATACATGGGAGCTTTGAGACATTACAAGCTCGGAAAATTATGTTTACTAGCATTTCTTCATGCAAAATTTGCAAGCACCGCAAGGTTTATATTGCCATTTTTCCAAATTATTGACACAATTTTTTCTAACACCACTGCTATTACCACCACTGGTACTAATAGAATTTAAGTTCATACTTGATTCCAAATGGTTATTTGACATTTTCGAGGCGGTGGATGGGAAAGAGATAATGAGTGGCTATGAATAATGGTGATGGTGGTACGGTGTCTCTATTGTTAGAAACGATGGAAACTGTAACTCCCCGCATTTTTTCCATATGTGCGTGAACGAATTTCGTTAAAAAGAAACCTTGGAATTCTGTTTTATAAGAAATTTTCATAAAAGTATTTTACGAGCATAATAAATAAAGTATGGATTTTCAAGGATTTTTAGAAACGAAATGTTTTTATAGACGAAAAGTGAATGATTTTGTTAATTGGATTTTTAAGAAGTAAGTTGTGATTTTATTAAAAGTGATTTTTCTTTGAAATGAAGTTTTTGGATTTGTAAACTTGGAAAATTCGTAAATTTTTAACCGTAACTCGGATTTTCATGATCTTGATATCAAAACGATCGTCTTGAAACATAGATTCTGAAAATATAACTTTTGGAATTTTCTGGGTTGATTTATAAAAATCTATTTTTGAAATGATAAAATACGAATTTTTGAAGAATGTGTTTGTAGAAAATGAGATTTTGTCATGACTTGAAGTTTTTATGTGATGAATGCTTGGTTTGATGTGTGTGTACTGTGTGATGCATGAAATTAATTGTGTGAGTGTGATTCCTTATGAAATGATTGCATTATGGTATGAATTAATAATTAAAATATTTAAGTGAATATGATAAGGAAATAAAAATATGAGACATGTATGTGTATATGTGTATGTTTTGGTGTGTATGTATGTATGTGTGTGTGTATGTACGTATGTGAGTGTATGTAGGAGCTAGGATGTATAAATTTCTAGAAGCTTAGTGAGTAAGCTAAAGCCATAACCAAACTAAGTAGGAAACCCTAACTATTTGCTAACTAGTACTTAGCCCTAAGTGACCCCTAAAACCTAGCCTACATTACCTTGTCCCCTTAACTTTGATAACATCCACCCATGCAAATATTTGGAAGCCCAAAATTACCCCTTCCATTTGCTCATGGCCGAACCAACCCTCAAGGGCACAAGAGGGAAAATGAATTTGCCTATAAATTAGAGTGGCCTTAGTTCATTCACCCCATTCATTTCTCATTTCTTCACTTTCACTTCCAAACACTAAACACCTCTCTAAGAGCCCATTAAACTCTTAGAGAGAAAATGAAAAGAAATAGAGAGAGAGAGAGGGGGGAAGATGGCCGTGAGGTGTAGAGGAGGAAGAATGAGGAGTTCAAGTCCAAACCTAGGAGTTTCTCTTGAAGATCTAGTTGTGTGAAGAGCTATGGAATCAACCCCTTTCATGGTAGGACTTGAAGACAAAAAAGAAGATTGTAATTGTTTAAGTTTTTCCCTTTTAGTTTGTAGATCTATCTCCTTTTCTTCTTTGCATGTTTGTTTTTATAGCTTGAAAGATGATTTTATGTGTTAGTATTCTTTGATCTTGGAATTTAAGAACTTAAAATAATTTGTAATATGTTAAACTTTATGCTTTGTGTTTCGGTTGAGGAATCTTTTGTTAGATCTAATGTTTTTCTAACTAAACTCTTAAAGATCTAAAGAAAAACTAAGATTTTTGTAAAGCCTAAAATTAACTTCCTTTGCATGTTTAATTTTCTTGCTCTAAACCGTGATCTATGTGTGTTTGTAATTATTTGACAAGAAAACCCATGATCTAAACTTGTTTATTTATAAAGTGAAACTCTTTGATCTTGCATGTTAAATCTTTTGTTAGATCTTGATCTATGATGTATTTTCATGACTATTTTAGGAATATGTAATTTAAACTTGATTTATATAAAAAAATGAAAGTTTTTAGTCTTGCATACTAGATCGGTGATGATTTGATTTGATGAAAGTGTGTGCATGTGATGATTTTTAATTGATGAGTGAAGAGTTGAGTTCTTTGATGTTGCATGTTAATTTTAATGGAAAAGATTATGTTTTTCCTCTTTGTATGTGCCTCGGTTTTTTGAGAAAAAAATTAAAGAAACAAGTTTTAAATGATTTAGAGTAAAAGCATGATTTATTTAAGTGTTTGATTATGTGCAAGTTTTATTTTATAAGGCCATTCGACCATGCTTGATAAAAAAAATGGAATCCATGTTTTTATTTTGTGAAAAGTAGATGCATGTGTGATTTAAGACTAGATCTAGTGATTTCATGTACATGCATGTTATTTTCATGAAATTGAAATGAGATCTTGATTTTTGGTTTAAGAAAAAGTGATGAACTTGAGTTTATTTCATGTATGTTAAAAATGTTTGAAAAAGATTTTGTTTTAATAATGTTGATGTATGTTTATGTGAGCAAATGATGTAGTTTGTTGCTTTGAAAAATAGTTTTGGAAAACTTGCATGATTTGATCTGATTTTGTGATTTTTGAGTGTTGGAAAAATGAATGAAAAACTTGTTTTGATGCATGTTGACATTCGGCCATCCTAGGATTAGGTAGGAAGCTATGTGTGTCCCTTATTTAGGTTGCATGCATGATGAGGTTAATTGAATTTAAGAGTTCAAAAAGTACATGCATGAAGTGATTGGATTTAAAAGAAAATAAAATGATTTTTGGAGTAGTTTATGATTTAAATTATTGTTTTGATTTAAGTTATGAAATAAATTAAAATTTTTAATGTTTTTTTTCAAAAAGTGCTCTCGGTTTTTAGTTAAAATAAAGGAAAATGATTTCATGATTGTATGTTTTTATTTGTGCATTAAATCTTTGCAAAATTGTATGTGTATAATTCGGCCAATATATGTTTAAATGGTAGGAAAATTGTTTTCATAAAATGACAATGATGATAACTATATTCCTAGGTGCATGATGATATGTGAAAGTGATGTGTGTTCCTTTAATCTTTTTGGTTTTTAGAAAAGAAAATAAGTAAGTTGATTTGATTTTGTAAAAAAAAAAAAAAGATTTTCTTTGTAATGTTAACTCGATGATTTTAAGTTTTTGAAATTTATTTGTGATTAGAAATTATTAACCATAGTGATTCGGTTTTGTTAAATCAATTAAAAGATTAAGTGTAAATTATTTTCTTAAGAATAATTTAATTAATTTATTAAGGATATAATTTAATTAATGGTTTTAAATGATTGAAAATGTAATTCTTGCATTATGTGTGTTTGTGATGCTTTGAAACCTATATGTGTTGTTTTTGTGCTAATTGAATGTACTGAATTGAAATTGTTCTGAATCTGTTTGTGAACTTTGTTTGTGAAAAATCTATGTTTGGATTTCAAGCTAATTGAAAAATGTTTTATTTGAAAAAGTATGACTTAAACAATTTAAATTGATTTGAAAATTTTATATGACATTCTTTGATCAGTGTTTGGTGGTGTTGTAAATTTTGGGAATTTAATGAATCAATTTGATATGGTTTTAAAATTTTATTTTCTAGAGTTTTGAATTTTGTCTAAAGATTCAGGAAAATGATTTTCTTTAACTAGAGTGTTTTAAACTAAGAAGAATGGATTTGTTTTAATAAAAAGATTATTTTAATTGTTTCAAAGTTTTATTGAAAACCTTTTTATTTGATTTGGATATGAAATCTTTGAATATTAGCAATGTGTTTTCAAGAAAGGAATTATTTCAACAAGTTTTCAAAACGAAATTAAAAATTTATCGAGAACGTTCTAACGCACGGGGAAAAATGTTCTAGTTCGGGTGAAGGACGCGAAGGAAACTTGGCAAGGATAGCAACGGGAAATCTTGGAAGCTTTCGAATGTTTCGGCATCGAGGTGAGTGAGAGTGCTGTGGTCTCGTAACGTGGTTGTTCACAATCCGAACAAGCGGATTGTGAAAGTACTGCGAATTAGGCGATATAGATACTTGTGATAGATGTTCCACTTAAGAAACTCCATTCATTTCCTTAAAAGAACTTAAAACATACTTCATAAAAGAGTGTCGTCATAAAAGTCGGGCGTGCTTCAAAATAGTTAGAGTACAGAAATAGACCATCACTTAGGTAATCCTGAATAACAAACATAAGCTACCACTTAATCTAATTCTACTACTGCTCCTCTCTCTTATCAAAGTAAATCAGTCCTATCTTCCTCTTCCTCATCAGCACTTTCAGACCGGATGACGTTGCAACTGCTTTCCTTGATTCTTCTTCTAGCTTTGGTTGGAGCTCCACTCCGAATAATCTCACTGGATTCTCTGTTCTCTGCTTCGGAGGCAACGACCGCGAACTATACTCCTCATAGGACATATTTCCCAAACACGAACTCGCAGTGGCTCCATTCAGCTTCTCTTCCGGGTCTTCAACCACCACTTGCGTGTGCCCCGTCCAAATCCATCCACGAGGTATGGCTTTCCATCTGTGACACTCCTGAGACCGAATGCCGACTTCCATGGAGAGAGCCACCTGCCCGTTGGAACACCAACGACGCTGATGCGCCAACGAATAGGAGAGAGTAAGCATTCCGGACGCGTAGCGTCGACAATGTGGAATTACGGTAGGCAAGATAATAGGATACACACAAAACACACAACAATATACACTACACAGGCACAACAACAAGTGCACATCTTATCTTTATTATTATCAATCCCTTCATTCTTACCCATTCATTATTTCCTTCTCAGACCCCACCTTTGTATCTCCTCCCACTCATAGGGCATAATTCCTTTTTCACATTTCATTCTCAGTCTCTTCTTAATTCTCCACACTTTCACTTCTTTCTCTTATAACTCTTTTCTTGTAATGTTTTATCGAATTCTAACCACCGATGATCGGGGGATTCAAAGAATCATCGTGGTACGTGTCTCCTTTGTAGTTAGCACTCACGTTACAAGCCTACATCTCCTCGGCCAACCAACCACCTAGTCGGAAGCAAACAGGAGTACAGGACCTTTACCGTGCGGGCACGACAGCTGTCAATCACAAATGGTCCCAGACCAGGAGGCTCAGCCTCAATATCAATTCATATCATAACATGGCACACTGCCTTGCAGTGGCAAACAAATGCCCCACTCCAGTCCCTCTCACTGTTCTCGATTTGCAATCTAGGGGGCGACAGTATCGTTGTAGTGCGCGCACAGAACTTACCACGGTATTAGACCCAGTCCCCACCACATTAGTGCATCACTTATGGAGTTCGTTCTGTCTACAACAATACTCTAGACTTCTTGACGTTTCACCGTCATCGTCCTCCCCTAATGCAATCTCGTCCTAAGTATCCGCAGATACTTATCGTTCCTTCCTCTCCACTACTTCGAGTTAACTCTCACATCTCACCATGTTCGTTGTTAATGTCTTTTATAGTCCTTCAGTTATTTAATTAACCTAATAGTCGGCTCACCCTTCGCACATCCCTTCAGTGAGTCCCGACTACTAACTTTGCACCACCTTTCTCATTCACTCTCACCTAGCACAGAGCTGGGATCACATCATCGGATTCGTATCTCATTTCTCAAAATTTCTTTCCAATCACATCATCATTTCTCAAACCTTCCTTTTTATCATCCCTCAAAATTTCTACTTTCACAACTTTCTAAAAACCTTCTTCTCCAATTTTCTAAAAATACTGTTTTCCAAAAGCTTTCCAAAAATCTGTTGCCACCAACTTTCACAAGACATTATTTCAAAGAAACCTTCTCAAACGTGTTGTTTAAAAAATATTCTTTCATAAGACTTTTTAAAAGACCGTTCCATAAAAATTCCTTTGGAAACATTGTTTCGCAACTTCTTCAAAACTCCCATTTCAAAAACCTTTTCAAAGACTTCATTTCACAAACCTTTTTCAAAACCTTTTCAAAAATTCCTTTTTTTTTAAACACATTTTGTGCTGAGCGCTAGTGGAGGAAAAAGCTCAACTCGACACCAGTTCCCAGACTAAAACCATGCTGAGCGCTAATGGAGGAGCAAGCTCAACTCAACACTAGTCCCAGACTAAAACCAAAAACAAAGGAGCCCAGCTCCCCTCAATTCACTTCTCAATCCACAATCCACGTTACTCTCCCCAGCTCTGGATTATTCTCATCATCATTATCAACTTCTTTTCCAATCAACCCCTATACCTCTTTTCCACTCACTCTTATCTTTTATCATCATTCCTTTCTTAATGTACCATCACTTTCAATTCATCATTCCCTCCACCTTTTTATTTCCTTTCGTTTCGTACTCAGAACGTAACAGATATCCAACCACTATAGAAATAAGTACATAATTTAAACAAATAAATGAAAGCATACCATCAATACACAATCATCACACAATAACATTGTGGTATTTTTCACCTCCGTATAAGTGGCCACACAAGGCAAACAATTGCCACTTATACTACTGACTCAACCACGAAGTCCTAATAAATCACCTAGCCACCACGGTGTCTTAGGAAGGCTTCTCTCTCAGCTGAGGTCCAGCTATTGAATGTGTGCTCTCCCCGAATCCTTGTGCTGCCATCTGCTCCAATCTCCCTTCTATGTCATTCCTCATATTAAATAAAACATTTTACGTTATTAACTTATTTGAGAAAATCTTTTCTTAGATTAATACTTGTCTTTTCTTTTGCTGGAAAACTTTGAAAATATAACTAGAATCATCTGTCGCTTGAAAACTTGGCTTTTGATCACATGAAAACACTTTTAAACATGAAAAGCACGTCCAAGTAATTCTGGACAGCAAATATGGTTTTACAAGGTTACCTTAATTAAAACTCCGAAAATATTTAAAAACGCCCCTAATTTCAAATGGCTTTTTAATTTAATATTATCACTTTAAAAACTCATGGTTTATTCATAAAACAAACTTTGGGACAGCCATGACATCTAAACAAATCGCACCACATACAACAGCAACAGCACCTAGGCATGCAACTACAAGATTTCAAGCCAAACACATCAAAATAACTTATCTTTTTCTCAAGAATCCTCATACACTTTTAATTCATGCAAATTAACTCTCTAATCCTCTCTAGGCTACTTGACCGAATTGAAGCAATGAAAATAAACCAAACATCACAATTTAAATTACATGAATTAACTTATTTTATTTTTGGAATTTAAGTTCCATTTTTCTTCTAATCCTAACCGGATGCACACAACATACATAAACACATATTCCTCCAAGATTAGTTTAATTTATTTATTTATCCCTTTTATTCCTAGGTGAAGAACCGAATAGGAAACACATGTCCACAACACAAGTTCAAATAATTCATTTTAGCACAATTCCTTAAAATACACTCATTCCTTTTAGGTCATTTTATTAAAAATGCATCCTAATTTAGCTAGCATGCATAGACCGAGTATCATCATGATAGAATAAGGTCAAATATTCATCATGCATGCACATAGAACATGCCTCATTATGCAAAAATTTATTTCTTTGATTTCTTTATAGAACCGTGAGCTTCATAAGAAGTTTAACAAACAAAAACCTAATTTCCTAGCATAATAATTTCAAGAATTATGTCAAAGCTACCATCCTCTAGAAAAACTCATGCATGTACCTAAAAATTTCTAAATGAAATAATTTTCAACATGCATATAAGTAAAATGATAATCTAGCATAGTTTCCTAAGTTTGACCGAATGATGTCATACAAGAAGGCAAAGTCCTATAATTTTATTTTCACATACAATTAGCTAAAGCCATAGATTACACCATGCAAGACCTAAAAGCATCATTGATTTTTCCAAACATCAACCGGATCATCATCATCACACACACACAAACCTTGACTCAAATTCTTTTTATACAAAAATTATTTTTTTAAAGCTTGTTAGGTATATTTTCTTTTTGAAAACCGTGACTTACATATGAGGAATCAAGGCCTTATACTAAAATTAAACACATAAATTCAAGCTTCATGTTTTCTTGAAAATTACCCAAAGATCAAGACATGCAAAAGAGGATCAAAACAAAAACATAAACTCGGACTCAAATCTTTTTAACAAACCGTGAAAATAAGCTAGAAAATAACATAGAAGTAGCATGAAATCACCTTGATCAAATTAAAAGCACATGACCTAGATTTTCTACTCATGGCCGAATCATTTAGTCATGGATTTGGTGATTTATAAGTTCATTCATTCATAAAAATCCAAGATCAATACATAAAGAGGACATGCAAAGAAAGATAAGGATCATAAAGCCACAAATTCAACATGCATGGGGAAATCAAAGCAATCCATGAACTTAAACACAACTTTAGACCCAAAACCGTGATGAAGGAAATTACAAGTAAGAGATCAAAGCTTTTTCACATCAACCTTCAAGATCGAAACATAAAAATAACATGCATGACCTTCAAACCTCAAGATTATTCAAAATAGGTACATGCATCACAAAATTTAAACAAAGTCCGTTAAAAGTTCTTTACAACATGAAAATCACTTAATCAAAACTCTTTCTACCTTAATCCTAACTTAAATCCTCAAATCTCCTCTTCTCCTCCCCTTGGGTTTGGCCTCGGTCTCTCTCCTTCTAGGGTTAAGGGGTGGTTTCCTCCTTGATCTTTGGTGAAGAAGGTGGTTGAGAAAGGAATTGAAGAAGTTGGGTTAAGAGATTTAGGATTTTCACTCTTCTTCTCCTCTTCTCCTCACGGGTTCCTCTCTTTCTCTATATGAGTCTCAAGAGCTTGATGGTGCTCTTGAGGCTAAGTGTGTTTGATGGAAGAATATGAGGTGAAGAAGAAAATGAACTAATCAAGCCATCCTTACTCATATGGTTTTAAGGTCAATTGCAAGGGTGTGGAAATTTCCCTTTCTAGCCTTGATTCAAGGTGTGGGGTGGAGGGCAATTCAGTCCAACCATATTGTTGCATGGGGAAGGGCATGTCGTGGGAGACATGGAGGTGAGAAAGTCTTCCTTAGGCTCCATGAGTCATCTCTCCTACTCTCTCCCTATTTCTATTTTAAATTTCTCATTTCTTAATGCATAAGAAAATGCATTCTTCTTGGCTCCTCTACCCTTCCACTTGGCCAAACCACACACATGCACCCACTTATTCACACACAATTTCCTTTCCATGTTTATCATAGCAACACATAGCATGACATCATGGAAAATGCATATATGCAATTAATAGCACACACATATACATCATACGTACACACATGTGGCACATACAATTACATGCACTCATGCATCATACACCTACACGTATCACACATATATACATATTCATGCATCACATATCACTTATATACATGTATGTATATATATATTCACATGTATTCATACATTATATCTCTTCAATAATTAAATTCCCAAAACCTAAGTGTATTCATATATGCCGAGACCGTATGTATATATATAAAATCATCAAGTATATAAATTTTCTCAAAAATCAAATTTCTAAATGTTGGACATTAGTTTAGAAAATCATCACTTCCAAATCATTTATTATCTTGAAAACATGATTTTTAAGAAAATGGCTTAAGAAAATATCCTTTCAAAACACTTTTCTCAAAAATAAATTTCTTTAGGGTTTTAAATTAATATGAGGAATTTGTGGGGTGTTACAAGACACGATGCGAATGAAAATGCAAAAGAGATAAATAATGAACGAAAGAAAATTAATAATTGAGTTTGAGAAAGAACGGAGATGAAGAGATGATGCTCGAGATAGTGACAAGAAATACCCGATGAGGCGAGCGGAAGCGTGGTGATGAGGATGCTGCTGATGGTGCTGCTAAGGAACAACTGAGAAGAGTGATGCTGATGGTGCTGTTGAGCAACCACGGAGGAGAAAGACACTGATGGCACTGCAGAGTAACAACCAAGGAGAAAGACGTTGATGATGTTGTTGAGCTATGATGATGAGAAAGATACTGATGAGTAATGGCTTATGAGAATAATGCTGAGATGCACGAGAAAGAGATTTGAGGCATGATGCTGTTGAGACTTTTGGGGGAGAAGATTGCGATTAGTGGTCGGGTTTCATTGAAGGGATGCACCAAGGATGAACCGACTAATAGGATTAAGCCGCTAACTAAAATGTTCAAAACTTTAAAAGACTTTAAAAGGCATTTACAAACGCGGTGAGGTATGAGTGTCGTACCGAAGTAGTGGAGAGGAAGGAACCATAAGTATCTGCAGATACTTAGGAGGAGATTGCATTAGGGGAGGATGATGACGGTGAAACGTCAAGAAGTCTAGAGTATATTTCTAGGCAGAACGGACTCCACATGTGGCGTACTAACGTGGTAGGGACTGGGTCCAATGCCGTGGTAAGTTCTGCACTGCAGACTAGAATTATACTGTCGCCCCCTAGATTGCAAATCTAGAACAGTGAGAGGGACTGGAACGGGGCATTTAAGATTTCCGCTATGAGCGTGCGTTGATTATATGATATGAATGAAATGATATGATTGAATTGATTTGAGGCTGTAGTCCTCCTGGTCTGGGACAATTGATTGTGAGACAGCTGTCGTGCCCGCGTGGTAAAGGTCATGTACTCGTGTTTGCTTCCGACTAGGTTGGGTGGATGACCGAGGAGATGTAGACGTGTGTGACTTCCTCAGTGATGAACCCCCCACATCATTGAGCGAACCGGAACGCTAAAGACTTAATAAACATAGATAAGCAAAAGAAAAGTATATTAAAGATATCAAGTATTGAGCAAGATTGGTGAGAGTTATGCGATGAAAGGTTTCAAGAAGAAAGTTATAAATGAATTTCGGGAAAACTGAGAAAGATGAATTGAGTCTGGAATATGTGAGAAGAATGAAGATGCTTTGTGAACCATTGAATTGCGATATGTTTTAGACATCATTATATGCCTTGCTATATTTGCTTTATCTATACTATGTGTTTAACCTGTCATGTATGTTGATGATGCTATGATTACTTTAGACTAAATGTTTATGTTATGCCGTTTTAGTTATATTTTCCTATTCCTGTTGTACTCTTCGGTTCTAGTATCTGTCTGGTTTTTCTTTGTCGAGTTACTCTGAGACCGCATGGTCAACCCGTTAGTGTTCTGAACACTGACTCTCTCCTACCACGTTGTCGTATCGGCAATTGCTGATATTGCAACTGGTAGATGGCATAGTGCGTAGCGACCCACCTGTGCCCCGTAAGGAGAAGCAAGCACGAGGCGACTCTATGGAGGAGATTCCTGAGGCAGCAAACGAGGACGACTCTACTTGCAAGAGGAGAGCTTGGTCTGTTAGGATCCGGAGCTAAACGACAAGTATTAGGAAGGATGACTAGAAGCTAGGAATTTCCCTGGCGGGATGTATTCCATTTTAAGTTCTTAGTTGCCTATCTCTATCATACTGTACCCCGGCTAAAGTTTTATTAAACATGGATGTTTCGAAAACAAGTAAACTGGCCTATATTTTAAATAAGGTTTTGAAAACGAGTTTCAAAGTGCGGTGTCTTGTGACATCTCGGTTTGGAACTTGAAAGGTTTATGCAATATGAGAACACGAGTTTTAAATGTACTTATGTTTTGAAAATCTAAATGTTCTCATCTATTGTAACACTTGTAAAAAAAATGGCCCAAATTTTCACTATCTTTAATTTAAGTGACTGAAGTTTTTAAGTTGCCAAATCGGGGTGTTACAGAAACCGAGGGAACGGTCTTAACAATCTACTAGAGGGGGGGTGAATAGTAGTTGCAAGCAATAATACCAATTTTTCGTGATGTGTTAAAATCGGTCGGATAAAGCTAGTTGTTCAGAGTAAAAATCCCAACTTTGAGCCGAGCAGTTCTTGATAACCAGTTTCTAGACTGAGCACTGATTATCCGAGCTGCACACTCAAAGGATCAGGTTTGCAGCGGAAAATTACTAGCAACTTTCGAGAGTTAAGCTAGAGCAGTTCGATCAAATGCTCAGAATGTAAATGAATGCAGTAAAGAAAATGAGACACCGGGATTTATCCTGGTTCACTCACCAACACGGTGAGCTACGTCCAGTCCCCCTTAAAATCTTTAAGGAGCTTTTAATAAAATCAAATAGATAGAGATTACACGGGATCAATTTAAACCCACCAAGAGAGTACCAAACTCTTGGCTTCTACCTACTGATACAAAATGCCGAGCACAGTGTCGGACTTTCACAGTCTTGAAACCTTCAAGACACCTTGAAACCTTCAAGGATTTTCACCAAAAAACCTCCTTGGATTTTTGCTCAGGAACCTCCTAAGACTTCAATCGCCAAGAACCTCTTGAACGAACTTGGAAACCTTCCAAGATTTTCACCGTGCTTGAGAACAACTCAAGACTTTGAGGAAATGGTTGAGTGAAAAAGATGGCTCCAACTCGAAACTCAAGTGTGTAAGATTCTGAAGGTTTAATGAACAAATGAGTTTTGGTTAAGTGTTTTAGAAAGGCTTTGGAGGATGTAGAGAACTGATTTGAGGCTTGTTTTATGAGTATGAAAGATTTGCACTCACACTCTCAAGGTTCTCTTTTCTGCGGTTTGAGCACTTGTAAAATAGAGAATGAATATGAAAGTTTTTGGCTTTTGTTCTCCGTTCTTCGTTTCTTTCTCTTTGTGTTTTTGTGTGTTCTTCTCTATCTTTTGGAGAGGCTAAGGTTCTCCTTTTATAGTGGGGTACCAACGTATAAGGTAAGAAAGAAAGGAAAGATTATTTTGGAATATGCCTTGATGCTCCAACGGATAAAAAGAACATTTTCTGCCATTTTTCTGCAAGTTCTGCTTTGTTTGTTCTTTATCAGACCGGTCCAAAACTGTCCCTTTCTAATTTTTGAAATTTGAAGCTTGATGACAGTTGGGCGCGTTGAGATGAGGACAAAAACTGTCAGCCACACACAGTACTATACTGGTACATAATTAATGAGGTGCATGCGGGTTGTACTTGCTGAAGGTTGAAGATGATGAACAGTGTTGCCGAGCCTGACGACAGTTCGAGCTTGGAATCTTGTTTTAGCTTGACATCATGGGAACTTTGAGAGGTAAAATCGATTTTTCCCTTGCTGAGCTGATCTCTCGGGCCGACTGATAGACTCTGAGCGATGGCTCGGATTGATCACTTCCGAGTACGTCTAAGCTTAAGATGATTACCTCCGACTTCATTCACAACGGTCCGATCCACTTATCCTTCCGAACTAGATGTCAAGAGCACCGAGCGCGTTTTTGGAATTTTGACTTCTGTTATTCTGGTCGAATTCAATTGTTTCCGTCGGTGGCCGAGATCAGAGATACTTCACGCTGAACTTGTTCAGTTGTCATTCATTTGTCGTCATCAAAATATTTGATTCAACAATCTCCCCCTTTTTGATGATGACAAATGTTTGTTGATTTTGTACGAATGTGTGAAGATCTTTATCGGTTTTTCTAAATGTAAGATTTGAGAAGATACTCCCCCTGAACATCAGGTCTTCAGAAACCGAGCCATACAAGCTATCTTTCTCCCATTACACATCATTGTTCCTTTCTTTTCCTCCCCCTTTTTGTGAGGATTGATCAAGTAATTAATTTCCTTGATACCAATTGTTAATATATGTCTCCCATCTGAAAACAACAAAAACAACAACTACCTTTCTCCCCCTTTTGGCATGATCAAAAAGGAGCCGAAGAATTAAGCGCATTTGCCAAAAGAGTATAATAAATAGTTAATTGAAAGTTTGAAATATATATGCCTGATACCAATTGTTAAATTGATTTTAAAAACAATTCAACAATCTCCCCCTTTAGGTAATGTAAAAATTCGAATTTCCTCCAGAAGGGGAATAGGCAAATTTTAATATGCGGCCAAGCTATCCGAGTAAACAATCTTTTTAAAAAAAATAGACGCAACGGAAATCTGAGTGGTTTGACATTGACATAAGACAATGAATTTTGGTGACTGAAAAACACTGACCGATTAGTTAGCTTATACTGAATTCGTCCAGTATGCCGAGCTCTCTTACGATATGAAAATGAGTGTCTCTCGGCATTATATAGTTACAACCTATTAGACAATAACCCAAAGCAAGGTACTACATAACTCTTTATATATATATATTTAAATAATCATAACTCTTAATAATTTGTGTTAAATGAGTAAATAAATTAATTAATAATATATATATATATATATATTAAATACTTATATTAAGAGAAACTACAACCAATGATTCAAATCTCATTTTTATCACAACATAGCCTAGCTAATATTTTTCATTTTGCATTGAAGAGTAAGGAAAAGGTTGTCATTTTCAATAGTTCTATTGGTTTGTTGAAACAAGTGAAAAATAAGCACTCTCATGGGCAAATTTAGAGCTAGATTGGAAATGAGCATGATAAGATTGTTAAATTTAATCCTTAATACCCGCAAACATTAACACTACTCTTTCTACCATCATCACACTATCATCACCTTTACCATCTAATTAATACCATCATTACTTGGTGTGCACTAAGCACTAGACATGAAAAGAGTTATCATGTTCTTATCCTATCCGGCTCCAATCATATTATCCAACATATCATGTCCTTATCCTCTCATGATCACCAATCGAGCCCTTTATAGAAATTCCAAGCATTATTTTTTGCATTGATGTATATATATATATATATATATATATATATGAGGATAGGCGGAGAGCTAGAGATAGAGGGGAAGAGAGAAAAAAAATGTTGGAGAGGGGAAGAAGAAAAAAACATCAAATTTCTATTGAAAATGGAAAAAAATAAAATAAAATAAAATAAGGTCAAACAGAAAGAAAAAATTTGAATTTTTGAAAACTCCCTTAGAATCAAATAAATGATGACATTCTACCTTTGTTGTCTCGCACGACATTAAGGCTTTAAAAACTCTCACCAAAACCTAGATTTAAAGGGTTACCGTACCACCATTACCATTATTCATAGCCACTCATTGTCTTTTCCCATTCACCACCTCGAAAATTTCAAATAACCATTTGCAATCTAGTATGAACTTAAATTCCATTAGTACCGGTGGTGGTAATAGCAGTGGTGTTAGAAACAATTGTGTAATTAATTTGGAAAGAGTGGCAATATAAACCTTGCGGTGCTTGCAAATTTTGCATGAAGAAATGCTCAACAGGGTGCATTTTTTCTCCTTATTTCGATTCAGATCAAGGTGTAGCCCACTTTGTAGGTGTGCATAAGGTTTTTCGAGCTATTAATGTGTCAAAGCTCCTTCATAATCTTCCGTTGAACAAGATCTGGCTTCATTCAATAAACATCATTAATTATTTATAAATCAAATGCACGAATAAAAGATCCCGTGTATGGTTGTGTTGGACAAATTTTTACCCTTCAACATCAGGTAATCTATTATTATGTCGGAATCAAAGAATAATAGATTACCTGTAGTTGAAGGGAAAGAATTTGTCGAACACAACCATACATGAGAACTTTTGGTCGTGCATCTGATTAAAAAACAATTCTATTTATTGCATTAAGCCTTTTGTTTAACGATATAGTATGAAGGAGCTTTGAGATGTTACTAACTCCAAAAACCTTAAGTACAACAGCAAAGTGAGATTCACCTTGATCAGAATCGAAATAAGGAGCAAAAATGCATCCAGTTGAGCATTTGTTCTTGCAAAATTTGCAAGCACTGCAAGGTTTATATTTCCATTGCTTTCCAAATTATCGACACAATTGTTTCTACCACTACTACTATTACCACCATTAGTACTAATGGAGCTTAAGCTCATCCTTGATTGCAAATGGTTATTTGATATTTTCGAGGTGGTGGATGGAAAAGAGATGAGCGGCTATGAATATTGGTTATGGTGGTACGGTGTCTCTTTGAATCTAGGTTTTGGTGAGTGATTTTAAAGTCTTAAGGTCATGCAAGACATCAAAGGTAGATCGTCTTCATTTGTTTGATTCTATGGGAGTTTTCGAAAATTCATATTTTTGTCTTTTCGTTTGTCCTTTTTTTTAATTTTTTCCATTTTCAATAGAAATTTAATGTTTTTTCTTCTTCCCCACTCCAAGGCTTTTTTTCTCTCTTCCCCTCTATCTCTAGCTCTCTACCTATCTTGATACACATACACACACACACACACATCAATGCAAAAAATAATGCTTGAAATTTTTATGAAGGGCTCGTTTGGTGGTCATGATAGGTTAAGGACATGATATGTTGGAGAGTGTGATAGGATGCAGATAGGATATGAACATGATAACTCTTATCATGTCTTGTGCTTGGTGCACACCAAATAAGTATGGCGTTAATTAGATGGTGAAGGTGATGATAATGTGATGATGGTAGAAACAATAGTGTTAATGTTTGAGGGTATTAGTGATAAAATTTAACTATCCTATCATGCTCATTTCCAATCTAGCTCTAAATGTTCCCATGAGAATGCTTATTTTTCACTTGTTTCAACAAACCAATAGAACTATTGAAAATGATAGCCTTTTCCTTACTTTTCTATAACATGGTATGACTACAACCAACAAACAAGTTCTAGCTATTACTAAAAGAATATATAATTAAGTGTCGGGATTGTCTAATTTATTCTTTTATTTACTTACTTATATTTGCAATCTTGATAGTGTTTCAAGTCAGCCATAATGAATCCATGATAAAGTTGACTGATTTTTGAATTTCTGTCTGGAATATGTTTGTCTCCCTTTGCAAGAGCAGTTGCTTGGAGCAAGACGGGATCTATTTATATTGACACCCTTGACCAAGATTTGATCTTAACTTCTTAACTATTGTATAACTGTATGTAATACAATAGTTGGTTTTTCCTAAATGATAAGAACCTCCATACATACTTATAGCTTATATTCTAGTTTGGTAAAACTACTAGATTGGTCTTGTAAGTTATTTTTTGGTTGTGATTTCGTCCCTTAACTTTTTTTCATTTCAAATAAATCCGTAAGTTTGTAACTTGTTTCAAATAAATCCTTCCATCCAATTTTGTCTTAAAACCGTTAATGGGAGCCTCCTATGTGGCAACCATTGGTCTTACGTGGTTAAAAACTCAATGTTACACCCCGAAATGATGTCATATGAGGCCAAAAGAGAAAACCAAAACAGTTAGGGATAGCCTAATAAGCTTCTATTTTGGTCTCATATGACATCGTTTTGGGGTGTAACGTTGATTTTCATTAACGGTGTTAAAACAGAATTGGACAGAAGGATTTATTTGAAACAAGTTACAAACTTCCGAATTTATTTGAAACGAAAAAAAAGTTAAGGGACGAAATCACAACAAAAAAATAACTTACAGGACCAATATTATAGTTTTGCCTTCTAGTTTTGAACTAAATCAAGAGTAGGTTCACAAGAAAGTGAATGTTATACTACAGGTGGTAAGGAGAAAAAAAATGTTTTACATAATGTACCTTTCCATAATTTTCAATCCTACTTAATAATAAAGACTATGTAAAGATATCTCATTTATGATAGATTAAAAGAAAGCAAATGTTTTATTATTTACACATTTAAGATTTACTATTGTGCAGAGATGTCTTATTTATGATGGCGTAAAAGGACGTACATATAATATAAAGTGGTAAAAAACAAAATTAGTGTTCTGCATAGTTTTTTGTGTTTTATAGAGTGAAAGGAAGTACACCAGTACATGTAATACAAAAATAGCGGTGAAGAGCAATAAATGTAGTGTTCTATAAATGTGTATGACATCTCCCAAAATTTAGTTGTTGTTTTTATCTTATTAAATTTTCAGTCTTGTTTAACAATGAAGGGACTTTATTTATGTGAAAGGCTTAGTGAATTCATGGAATAAGGTTTTATGAGAAGTAGGTGTCGTAATTGCCATAAATGAAAAAAAAGTGTGTATCATAATTAAGCAAATCTATTTGCATCATGCCAAAGAATCCAACCACTCTATTCACAATTTCTGCAAACATCAGTTAAAACTTAAAACAAAGATCATGATTTTATTGGGAAACCAATGTATAACAAATCTAATTAGCAAGTTCAAATTATATTTTTAATCAATATTGCAAATAATCTAATATAAGTAATCTAGACTTGCTAGTTTCCCCGACACCAAAAAAAAGCATCCCTCAATCCATTAAAAAGAATTACATTTTTTTATCGCATGTTATATTATGGGATTGGTAAATCCTTGGAGAAATTTCCGTCAACAAATTCGATTTCAGTTTCAGAACTATCCCTTGGAAGGTTCGGTATGACATCCGAAGCAGACTTTGACTCATTCCATAAAGAAATTTTAGTTTAGAAGACTGATAATATGAATTGTCAATAAATGTCAATTAATGTATTCATGAATAATTCAGAAATGTTGCAAGTGCGATAAGATTTTCCCTTATTCATATAAGCAAACAACTACCAAGAGTAACCCCATGGGACCACTAATGAATGATTTGCTATATTTGATTCAATGGTAACAACGCAATTAATTTCAACCAATCTTCTATAAGAGGTTGCATATACACGTCACTACCATTACCTAAACATTTAGGGCAAGTAGTAGTAACAAACAATTCACGTCACCAAAGAAACAAATTTTCACAATTTCTCATATTAGGATAACTAGCTTCTCAAATATATCAATAATTTTCTAAGCTATAACACTGACATGCAACTCAAGTTGCTAAACTAAAAACAAAAATACTATGTTATTTCACATAAATTAAATAAAATTGGAATCTCACGATAATACAAAATTATTACTTGAAGCAAAGCGATGAATCCTGTGACACCCTTTTCCCAAGCAAGTAATTATTACAATAAATAAGTATTAGTTGTAAAATATTTGGACTTGTTATTGAATAGAAAATGTGAGAATAAAATTTTCCTTTAAAACGGGTGCACAAACCAACACTTGAAATTCTTGGAGAAGAAGTTCTATATTATTTCAAACCATTGAATTGAATTCGGTGGTTTCTAAAACCCTTTTCACGAGCTGAATAGCCTTCGCATTTGAAAATTGGATTTATACGTTAGAAAGTAGAGGAAGCTATTCATTCTTTTTGTCTTGTAAAACTGATACCATCTAATCCGTTCTCCCACCGAACTCTTTAAAAAGACTTCAATCAGAGTAAGCGGAAATCATGGAACTATGCAACTAATAGAAATATATAAACATAGGTTTTATATATAAGAAAAGAGTCGTGCATACATAGTCCCAGCATAAAACTCCAAGATCCATAATACAAGTCCATAAGAGATCTACATCAAAATATAACCATAACCCTAGAGCTCTCATGAGCATATCTACATCATATATACATAACAAAACATGAACTCCAGGGGTGGTCACGTAGATCTGGCAGCACCAGTAGTAGTAGTGATAGCAGTAGCAGTCTCGAGGTAGAAAAAGTAACATCATCATCACAGCAGCAGCAGTATCTCCTCCATGGCATCCCCACACCGGATCCCCTGATCCTCATCATACACCCTATACACATACCTAGGGATCATCATCCCTCCAATCACTCCCAGTAGAATGTACGACAGGCTCGCCTCCGCTCTCGTCCTCCACCGGATCCTCCTCGATCTCATCCGAGGGAGAGTGTACCCTGCCACTGGGTACGGGGTCAGGAGATGGTGTGACCCTGACTGGGCTCCTCGGATCAGAAGGGGGAGTATCCTCGCGGACAACTCTAGATGAAAATGCGTGTGAGCGGGTAGGTCTGAAACGAAAACTGTGATAAGAGCGAGCTGGTCGTGTGGGAGGTGGTCCATGATATGTGTAAAACGGGGGTACATGCATAGTGTATATGATGGGAATCCTAAATCTACGAGGACGAAATCAAATCAACGGGTTCGGGTGGTAGAAGGTAATCTCTACCTCTCCCTCGAACACCGCGCGATGGTCCTCATAGATCCATGTGCCACTAGGAAGTGGCCGGATCTCGATGCAAGCAATGTAACGAGACATCACCTACTAGGGCATAGGGGTAAGCATTCCTATACACATAATCAACAGAGTATAAATTTGTACAGTAGGAATATGTAAGTATGCAACAAGGAACAACAATCGCACTTAGCACTTAGCAGTTATTGAATGCACATAGGATGCTCATACTCATTTCACTTATTACACTTAATTTAAATGAGTGACATGATGCATGAATTTAGCTCTCAAGCCTATCTTCATCAAACTATATCACTCTCTGACGTCCATCCCTGACAACCCAGCACTCAATCGTGCGTTGTATTCCTAGGTATACAACAATTCGTACATCCACCTAGAATGTACACGACAAGCTTGGAATCCATGCCACCCGAGCATATCCCGTCATCCAAACGGACCGTCATCCAAACGGTATAATCATATCGGCATCCACTAAGCCAACCACGTCAACAACGTGTCATCAAGCAAGCGTATTGGCACTCCCAGAGGCCCTCCACATGTTTACCAAAAACATGATATACGTCCTACCATCCAACTCCAGAATGAATGCATCACTTTCTAAGCTTAAAGGAAATTGATTAATACCTTACTGGCCACCTAGGCATAGTTTATCTTTAAAAAGAACCGTGACCAAACGGTACACTTATATTAATCAATTTCTTTTAAGTTCAGATCCTTTGGATTATTATAGTTAAATTCTTAACCAACTAAGTCAGAATTAAAAATGGTGTTTCTCAGGTTCAGGAAAATTACTCGAGTATAATTCAGCATACTCGAGTGTTTTTCAACTTTTCCAGATTACTCGAGTGTTCTTAGGGTTACTCGAGTGTTCGTGACTTTCTGGGGATTTGGGTTTCAAATTCTTTAAATTAATCGAGTAGTTCATGGGTTACTCGAGTATTCATCATGATTTCCAGAATACTCGAGTCACCCCTGTATTACTCGAGTGGTTTGCCTTAACATGTCCCCAGGTCTTACTCGATACTCGAGTACTAGACACAATACTCGAGTGTTCTTGCTCAAATTACATTGTTTTACAAACATTTTACTCAAGTACCCTGTCCAATACTCGAGTGTTTCCCAGCAGAACGGACTGAAATCTTAGTTTTAACACACCATTTTCAGTTCTACTCAATTCTAGTCCAATCCAGGGATCCACAAATTTCATATATCATAAATAGAACATGTTACAACACTCATTTCATATCAAATTACAGATTTGACAGAGAATCAATCCTTAATGCATAAAGTACCCAATTTGACAACTTAACACCTCAAATTGCATAATAAGCACAATACTCATGAAATAATGCTCATTTAAGTTCACATGCATGATTTAGAACTTGCTCAACACAGTTTTAGAGCATGACTTGTCTCCAAACCAAAGTTCCTATTCAATCTAAGCCCTTAGAGCCTCTTGGTGGCTCTCTAATGCATTTAATGGAATTTAAACTCTATCTAGTGTACGAAATTACTTCCCCTTACCTCTCAGACGTGAATCAACAAAGGATTTGCAAGAAAAAGGCTCCTCAACACCCAGAACAGCTTCAAGCATCACATGCAGAGCAGTTTGAGTGCACCACCAAAATTGAATTGGTTCACACATGAAACAGAGATAAGAATTGGGGATTTTAGATTTTCTAGACTCTATGCAACACATACTAACTATAGAAATCGAATTTGGAACTCAAGGACTCGTGAGCTTACCAGAAATCAAAATCGAAGTAAGATCCAAACACAACTTGACCAAGAACAGCTCCACTTCCAAGGCTTGAATCTTCCACCACACTCACTCAATCCTCACGATTTTGGTGTTTATACAAAGCTCGTGATGTGAGCTTTGTATTAGTGTATAGTTTATGACTCAAATCGAAACAGAGAGGGAGAATCAATCGTTTGAACTCAGGAACCCTAACTGAAGCAACACACTTGAATTTGACCAAGAACCTCAACAATTTGGTGTTGCTGAGCTTAAATAGGGTGGGGAAACACTCATGCAAGTCGACACGACTTCTATGGTGGTGGCAAGGCGATGATTTCGTGTCAACGACACGGAATCGTTGATGGTGACTCACCAAACGCACTAACTCGTGCAATACTGCCTAGAATACTCGAGTATTCCAGAAAATACTCGAGTATTTTGCCCAGTTTTGAAAAATAAATATTTTATTTACTTTCCCTCCAAAACCTTTCCTATATTTGCTTCTAGGTCCCAACCCAGGGACTAATATGCAAAAATATTATTTCATGCATTATTATATTTATTAAATACTTTCACACACATTTTCTAACTACATGCATATATCTTAATCAAGGATTAATATAGAAATCATTAATTATAATTAATTTATAATTAACATTTCATTAATCGGGGATTAAAATTTTGGGGTGTTACACTACTCCCCCACTTACAAGGAATTTCGTCCCCGAAATTCAACTTATGCAAATAACTCAGGATAGACCTGACGCATCTTATCCTTTAATTCCCAAGATGCTTCTATCACATCACCATAAACCCAGACGACTTTGACCAGACAAATATCCTTCCCTCTAAGCTGCTTGATTCTTCGATCTTCAATGCGAACAGGCACGGCTTTAAAGGTTAGGTTCTCATGAATTTCTAAGTCATCAGGTTGGATTCTAAGGACAATGGTGGGGTCATGGACATATCTCTTTAGTTGAGACACATGGAATACATTGTGAAGGTTAGCTAGCGACGCGGGCAGGGCTAATTGATAGGCTACTGGGCCGACTCTTTTTAAAATTTGATAGGGACCAATAAACTTAGGTGATAGTTTCTGGGTTTTCAAGGCTCTACTAATACCTTTGGTTGGTACTATTCTAATGAATACATGGTCTCCTTTGACGAACTCTAAAGGTTTCCTTCTTCTATCAGCATAGCTTTTCTGCCTACTCTGAACCATCTTCATCTTTTCTTGTATCATCTTGATCTGTTTCGTGGTCTCTTGAACAAAGTCTGGTCCAACCAGAGAACTCTCCCCCACTTGAAACCAACATAACGGTGTCTGATACTTTCTTCCATACAAGGCTTCAAATGGTGCCATTCCGATGCTCGTGTGGTAACTATTGTTGTAAGTAAATTCCACGAGCGGCAACATCTGCTCCCAATTCCCTTGTCCTTCCAAAGCACAGACTCGTAAGATGTCCTCCAGCGACTGAATAGTCCTCTCCGTCTGACCATCAGTCTGAGGATGGTATGCAGAACTTAACTTCAATCTTGAACCCAAGGCTCTATGCAGATCTTCCCAAAACTTCGATGTAAATCTCGGGTCGCGATCAGACACAATGCTTGACGGCACCCCATGCAGACGAACAACTTCCTTGATATACAACTGGGTGAGCTTCTCCAAAGAGTAGCGCATGTTAACAGGAATAAAATGCGCCGACTTGGTTAGACGATCCACGATCACCCAAATTGCATCATGACCAGTAGCTGTCCTCGGCAATCCCGACACAAAATCCATCGAGATACTATCCCATTTCCACAACGGAATCTTCAAAGGAAGTAATTCTCCTCCTGGCCTTTGGTGTTCCACTTTCGCCTTCTGACACACCAAGCAACAGGCCACATATTCAGCCACGTCCTTCTTCAAACCAGGCCACCAAAATATCCTTTTCAAATCCTGATACATTTTGGTAGCTCCCGGATGCATACTCATCTTGCTCTTATGTGCTTCATCCAGAATCATCCTTCTTACTTCGAAATCATCAGGTACACATATCCTTGTCCTAAAACGAAGGATTCCGTCCTTCCCCTCTTGGAACTCCAACTCTTTACCTTCTTCCATCAGCTTCTTCTTTCCCATAAGTTTCTCATCTTTGTGCTGCAATTCCCGAATCCTTTGCAGAAACTCATTAGCAATCTACAGCATCCCCATCTTAATACTTGTCGGCTCTACTTGCATTGTCAGGCTCAGATCTCGGAACTCCTCTATCAATGCAACTTCTCTGACCATCATCGCACTGATGTGCATTGCCTTTCTACTTAATGCGTCTGCCACGACATTTGCCTTCCCAGGGTGATAATGGAGCTCAAACTCATAATCCTTCAAGAACTCCATCCATCGACGCTGCCTCATATTCAACTCTTTCTGATCAAAGAGGTACTTTAAACTCTTATGGTCACTAAACACCCGAAACGTAGTGCCATAGAGGTAGTGCCTCCAAATCTTTAATGCAAACACAACAGCTGCCAACTCCAGATCATGAGTTGGATAGTTCATCTCATGAACTTTTAGCTGTCTCGAGGCGTAGGCCACAACTTGCCCCTCTTGCATCAAAACACTCCCAAGACCTTGTTTCGACGCATCGCAATACACCTCAAAACTCTTCTGCGTATCCGGCAGAACCAACACAGGAGATGATGTCAACCTTTCCTTCAATTCTCGGAAACTCTTCTCACACTTCTCATCCCATACAAATGGTTGATCTTTCCGAGTCAACTTCGTCAAGGGTAATGCAATCTTTGAGAAACCTTCGATAAATCTTCTATAATACCCAGCCAAACCAAGAAAGCTTCTCACCTCCGTGACCGACTTTGGTTGCTCCCATTGCAAAACCGAACTTACCTTCGTCGGATCTACTGCTATTCCTTTATTCGAAATCATGTGGCCCAAAAACTTAACCTCCTCCAACCAGAACTCACATTTTGTAAGTTTGGCATACAGCTGCTTCTCCTTTAGAATGCTCAACACTATCCTCAAGTGTTCAGCATGCTCCTCCGGACTCTTGGAGTAAATGAGAATATCATCAATGAACACAACCACGAATGAATCTAAATAAGGTCTAAAGATTCGATTCATGTAGTCCATGAAGATAGCTGGTGCATTAGTCAATCCGAACGGCATCACAACATACTCATAATGCCCGTATCGGGATCGAAATGCAGTCTTGGAGATATCCTCTTCTCTAATCTTGATCTGATGGTACCCCGACCTCAAATCAATCTTGGAAAATACTGAAGCTCCACGAACTTGATCCATAAGGTCATCTATCCTTGGCAACGGATACTTGTTCTTGATGGTGACCTTATTCAGCTGCCGGTAGTCGATGCACATCCTCATACTACCATCTTTCTTCTTGACGAACAAAACTGGAGCACCCCAAGGTGACACACTTGGTCGGATCATCTGTTTTTGCAACAGTTCCTCAATCTGCTTCTTCATTTCAGCCATTTCCGGTGGTGCCATTCTATAAGGAGCGATAGAAATGGGACCAGCTCCCGGAACTAGGTCGATACCAAATTCAATCTCTCTTCTTGGTGGCAGACCAGGGATTTCATCCGCAAACACCTCCGGAAAGTCTCTGACCACAGAAATCTCCTCTATCCTCGGACCTTGTTCTTCTACTTCAGTGTTGAACAGGCACATATAGCCGGAAGGTATTGGGTTTCTATAGGTGACTATCTTCTTATCACAATCGATGATCACTTGGTTTTGGCTTAACCAGTCCATCCCCAAGATCACGTCCAATTGTGATAAAGGTAAACAAATTAGATCTACCTTAGAGGTTTGTCCTAACACTTCTATGTCACAGTTAAGACATGCTCTAGAAACAACTACAGGAGCATTAGTAGGGGTTTCTACTTTCAAAACATAAGGTAATTCGGACACAGGTAAACTTAACCGATCTACACATTCATATGAAACAAATGAATGCGTTGCACCAGAATCAAACAAAACATGACAGAGCTGACCATTGAGCAAGTATTTACCTTGCACCAGATCAAAGGATCGGTTTGCTTCCACACCACTAAGGGTGAAGACCCTTCCTTGAGCCATAGGTCTATCAGCAGCTCCTCTTGTGTTAGCCTTGACCGGTTCCTTGCAGTCTCTTGCAAAATGTCCCGGTTTCCCACAGTTGAAACATCCACTGGTTCCCCAACAAACACGGCCATAATGATGGCGCTTGCACTTATCACAAAATGGAGCATCACTCCGAAAATTCTTTCCATCCGATCCACCAACTTTCCCTTTGCCTTTCCCTCGACGATCATACGGACCCTTACCTCGGTTGTTAAAACCTTTACGTCTCTGAGGTCCATAGTTCTGATTGTCCTTCTTTTCTGAGACTTGCAATTCTTCAGCTTTCTTGTCATCTTCATACATTCTACACATGTCCACCAGAGCAGGAAAGCTTTGAATTCGCTGGTAGCTGAAAATCGACTTCAACTTGGGCCTCAAGCCCCCTTCAAACTTGATGCATTTGCCTCTTTCATCAGGGTTGTTCTGATAATATGGAGAGTACTTCATCAACTCCTCGAACTTGGCTGCGTACTCACCCACACTCATACTCCCTTGCTTTAGCTGTAAAAACTCCACCTCCTTCTTTCTCCTCAAATCTTCAGGGAAGTATTTATGGAGAAACTTCTCCATGAACACACCCCAATTCACATCCCTTCCTTCATATTGCAAAAGCTGAACCGTGTGATTCCACCAATTCTCAGCTTCATCTTCTAACATGTAGGTTGCATAAGCCACCTTCTGGGCTTCCGAACACTCCAAAGTTCTCAGAATTTTATCCATAGTGTGAATCCACTTATTTGCTTCTTCTGGTTTAAATCCTCCTTCAAACTTAGGCGGGTTGCAACTTCTGAAATCAGCTAAACTCTTCGCCTCGGCATTTCCCATATTACACTGATGAGGCGGATTAACCGGTTGAGATGGTTGCTAAGATTGTCGCTGCATAGCCTCCAACACCGTGGTAATCCTTTCTAACATCGCATTGGTGTGATTTTGGTTTCTAGTTGCCATAATAGACCTGCGCTATGGGCTTATGGTCACATATGTTGAACTACAGAAACTTCAATTACACCACCTATACTAAGGCTATAGCTTAAAATTCTAACTTCACATTCAATTGTGTCTTGTGCTCAAAAGAGACAAGATACAAACAAGTCAATGGTATCTAAAGCTCAATAAACAAGATACCAGCAATTAAAGTAATAAACATGCCCTGGAGATACCTGCTTGATGTTGATGGTTACCTTTCTGAAACTACTTCCACTACTACAGGATCTGACTTTTGCTCTGATACCACTCAGTGTGACACCCTTTTCCCAAGCAAGTAATTATTACAATAAATAAGTATTACAAGTAAAAAATATGGACTTGTTATTGAATAGAAAATGTGAGAATAAAATTTTCTTTTAAAACGGGTGCACAAACCAACACTTGGAATTCTTGGAGAAGAAGTTCTATATTATTTCAAACCATTGAATTGAATTCGGTGGTTTCTAAAACCCTTTTCACGAGCTGAATAGCCTTCGCATTTGAAAATTGGATTTATACGTTAGAAAGTAGAGGAAGTTATTCATTCTTTTTGTCTTGTAAAACTGATACCATCTAATCCGTTCTCCCACCGAACTCTTTAAAAAGACTTCAATCAGAGTAAGCGGAAATCATGGAACTATGCAACTAATAGAAATATATAAACATAGGTTTTATATATAAGAAAAGAATCGTGCATACATAGTCCCAGCATAAAACTCCAAGATCCATAATACAAGTCCATAAGAGATCTACATCAAAATATAACCATAACCCTAGAGCTCTCATGAGCATATCTACATCATATATACATAACAAAACATGAACTCCAGGGGTGGTCACGTAGATCTGGAAGCACCAGTAGTAGTAGTGATAGCAGTAGCAGTCTCGAGGTAGCAAAAGTAACATCATCATCATAGCAGCAGCAGTATCTCCTCCATGGCATCCCCACACCGGATCCCCTGATCCTCATCATACACCCTATACACATACCTAGGGATCATCATCCCTCCAATCACTCCCAATAGAATGTACGACAGGCTCGCCTCCGCTCTCGTCCTCCACCGGATCCTCCTCGATCTCATCCGAGGGAGAGTGTACCCTGCCACTGGGTACGGGGTCAGGAGATGGTGTGACCCTGACTGGGCTCCTCGGATCAGAAGGGGGAGTATCCTCGCGGACAACTCTAGAAGAAAATGGGTGTGAGCGGGTAGGTCTGAAACGAAAACTGTGATAAGAGCGAGCTGGTCGTGTGGGAGGTGGTCCATGATATGTGTAAAACGGGGGTACATGCATAGTGTATATGATGGGAATCCTAAATCTACGAGGACGAAATCGAATCAACGGGTTCGGGTGGTAGAAGGTAATCTCTACCTCTCCCTTGAACACCGCGCGATGGTCCTCATAGATCCATGTGCCACTAGGAAGTGGCCGGATCTCGATGCAAGCAATGTAACGAGACATCACCTACAAGGGCATAGGGGTAAGCATTTCTATACACATAATCAACAGAGTATAAATTTGTACAGTAGGAATATGTAAGTATGCAACAAGGAACAACAATCGCACTTAGCACTTAGCAGTTATTGAATGCACATAGGATGCTCATACTCATTTCACTTATTACACTTAATTTAAATGAGTGACATGATGCATGAATTTAGCTCTCAAGCCTATCTTCATCAAACTATATCACTCTCTGACGTCCATCCCTGACAACCCAGCACTCAATCGTGCGTTGTATTCCTAGGTATACAACAATTCGTACATTCACCTAGAGTGTACACGGCAAGCTTGGAATCCATGCCACCCGAGCATATCCCGTCATCCAAACGGACCGTCATCCAAACGGTATAATCATATCGGCATCCACTAAGCCGACCACGTCAACAACGTGTCATCAAGCAAGCGTATTGGCACTCCCAGAGGCCCTCCACATGTTTACCAAAAACATGATATACGTCCTACCATCCAACTCCAGAATGAATGCATCACTTTCTAAGCTTAAAGGAAATTGATTAATACCTTACTGGCCACCTAGGCATAGTTTATCTTTAAAAAGAACCGTCACCAAACGGTACACTTATATTAATCAATTTCTTTTAAGTTCAGATCCTTTGGATTATTATAGTTAAATTCTTAACCAACTAAGTCAGAATTAAAAATGGTGTTTCTCAGGTTCAAGAAAATTACTCGAGTATAATTCAGCATACTCGAGTGTTTTTCAACTTTTCCAGATTACTCGAGTGTTCTTAGGGTTACTCGAGTGTTCGTGACTTTCTGGGGATTTGGGTTTCAAATTCATTAAATTAATCGTGTAGTTCATGGGTTACTCGAGTATTCATCATGATTTCCAGAATACTCGAGTCACCCCTGTATTACTCGAGTGGTTTGCCTTAACATGTCCCCAGGTCTTACTCGATACTCGAGTACTAGACACAATACTCGAGTGTTCTTGCTCAAATTACATTGTTTTACAAACATTTTACTCAAGTACCTTGTCCAATACTCGAGTGTTTCCCAGCAGAACAGACTGAAATCTTAGTTTTAACACACCATTTTCAGTTCTACTCAATTCTAGTCCAATCCAGGGATCCACAAATTTCATATATCATAAATAGAACATGTTACAACACTCATTTCATATCAAATTACAGATTTGACAGAGAATCAATCCTTAATGCATAAAGTACCCAATTTGACAACTTAACACCTCAAATTGCATAATAAGCACAATACTCATGAAATAATGCTCATTTAAGTTCACATGCATGATTTAGAACTTGCTCAACACAGTTTTAGAGCATGACTTGGTCTCCAAACCAAAGTTCCTATTCAATCTAAGCCCTTAGAACCTCTTGGTGGCTCTCTAATGCATTTAATGGAATTTAAACTCTATCTAGTGTACGAAATTACTTCCCCTTACCTCTCAGACGTGAATCAACAAAGGATTTGCAAGAAAAAGGCTCCTCAACACCCAGAAGCTTCAAGCATCACATGCAAAGCAGTTTGAGTGCACCACCAAAATTGAATTGGTTCACACATGAAACAGAGATAAGAATTGGGGATTTTAGATTTTCTAGACTCTATGCAACACATACTAACTATAGAAATCGAATTTGGAACTCAAGGACTCGTGAGCTTACCAGAAATCAAAATCGAAGTAAGCTCCAAACACAGCTTGACCAAGAACAGCTCCACTTCCAAGGCTTGAATCTTCCACCACACTCACTCAATCCTCACGATTTTGGTGTTTATACAAAGCTCGTGATGTGAGCTTTGTATTAGTGTATTGTTTATGACTCAAATCGAAACAGAGAGGGAGAATCGATCGTTTGAACTTAGGAACCCTAACTGAAGCAACACACTTGAATTTGACCAAGAACCTCAACAATTTGGTGTTGCTGAGCTTAAATAGGGTGGGGAAACACTCATGCAAGTCGACACGACTTCTATGGTGGTGGCAAGGTGATGATTTCGTGTCAACGACACGGAATCGTTGATGGTGACTCACCAAACGCACTAACTCGTGCAATACTGCCTAGAATACTCGAGTGTTCCAGAAAATACTCGAGTATTTTACCCAGTTTTGAAAAATAAATATTTTATTTACTTTCCCTCCAAAACCTTTCTTATATTTGCTTCTAGGTCCCAACCCAGGGACTAATATGCAAAAATATTATTTCATGCATTATTATATTTATTAAATACTTTCACACACATTTTCTAACTACATGCATATATCTTAATCAAGGATTAATATAGAAATCATTAATTATAATTAATTTATAATTAGCATTTCATTAATCGGGGATTAAAATTTTGGGGTGTTACAAATCCTACTTACAGATCTTAGAGTCACAATGAATCTCAAAAATACCCAGCTGCATGCTACGATGAATTATGGTAACATCATCGATTCTCGTTTGCAATTGATTTTGTGAGCAATATAATTGAGAGGGTGAGAAATTGAACTGCGATGAAACATGATAACACTACTGATTCTCGTTTGCCAGTGATTTCATGGGCAATTGAGTGATTGAGTGAGTGAGTAGTGATTCCGTGAGAGGAGTGAGTGATTCTCTTGAAATTTGAGTTTTCAAATTCATTAATTACCTTCATTTGCAGAGTCGTTTGCGAGCAATTGACAAAATTGAGTGAGTGAGTGAGTGATTCCATGAGAATGATCGAGAGAGCGAGAGCCCGAGCAACTGGTAGAGAGAGATTGATTCCATGAGAGCAGGTTCTGTACAGTGAGAAAGGGGAGTGAGTGAGTGGTTTCGTGAAAGAGTGATAAAGAATGGAGTAATCTAACATACTACATTTGTAACTGCTTAAGATGCAAGTGTAGGGATCAATTTCTAAATAACTAATCAATCATATAAAAATAATTTGACCCTAACATATACTCTGGAACAGATTTACAAGTTTTTAAACTAAATAGTAACTAGATAAATATTTAGATGACCTTATAATAATGACTATTTTCCCATTAGCATTTAAGAGGTAGTGGTCTACCTTATTACTATTATTATTATTTAACCTCTGGATAAATAACTTTAAATTGGATGCTTATATTATAACCATTATTTTCTTAGTTTTGATTCAAAGTTTTAACTGTCATCATGTGCCACTACTCCCAGCAAGTGTATCGGGTCCAGTGTAGCTTTATAAAAGATAAGTAGTGTTTGTTAAATGGGATTGATTTCAAGTACCATTTGGTAAAGTAAACTACTATTTAGACTATCCATTTGGTTAGAGAGTAGCTTAAAGAGATGAAACAAATAATCAAAACAAGTAAATGATTTTGAATTTTTGGCTTGGGCAATTCATCAAACACTTGAAGGGCAAATAATGAACTAACAATGGGTGAAAAATGTTGAGGTTGGGCTTTCACTATTCTTCAATGAATTGCAAAGAGATAATTATCCACGCGAGTTCTACTTCAATTAAAGGATATGAGCCTAAAACCACAAATTGAACCCTAATTCCTTAGGTGGAATAACATGGATAAAACATTAAGCATTTGGACTTAATGGGTGCATATAAAACAAGACCTATTCCTAGATTAACAAACGACAAGGAACTCAAATTTCATGAACATGGTTAAAGAAACAATTTTTCAATTGGAAGTAAAACCAACAAATCAGCTATAGAATTATCAAATCAATAAAAACATTAAGAGTAGAAAATAAGCACTCAAACATTGAGAAGAAACTTGCATTAAAGAACCAAATCAATTATAAGAGAGTTTAGAACAATCTATCATCCAACCTCGACATCGGGGATTTGTCTAAACATGAAAATAAAACTAAAAACTAAAGAGGGAGAAGACATGAAGGAGAACTAATTAAATAGGTTGATGAAAAAAAAGATGTGTGGTTCCATTCCTACTCCTTCTCCTCCTCAAGGCTCCAAGAAGAACTCTCTTATTAGGGTTTTAGTGTGCCTAAAATGTGTCTTGGTTATCCCAAAAACTTTCCTCAAAAACCCCAATGTTATGCCCAAAATGAGGCTTTTATAGTGATGTGTTTAATTATGTGTAACGGGCTTAAACACTCATTGTTTGGGTGCATTTGGTTAGGCCCAAAATCAAAAGCCTGAAATTGAAGGGCTGTTATAAACAAATGGCCTACGCTGCCAGTAACGCCCACAGGAATTATCTCCGAATTTATAAATAAAAATATTAGGAAAATATTATGTACATATTATTTTGAAATATGTGAATAAATAAGAAATTTGAAGTAAAATAATTTCTAGAATTTTTAATGATTTTTAAATAATTTCAGAATTAATATGGTAATTTAATCATTTTGGAGGGAAATGAATAAAATATAATATTTTGAAATTTTGAAATTTTGACGTATTAATCGATTAACCAAACTCGGTAATCGATTAACACGGGTTTTCTGCACCAAAGTTAAGGAGGTTTTGAGTGATATTATGGGGGTTCAACTTGCTTTTACCACATCTTGACATCTCTTGCTTGTCAAGGACGTGTTCCCTTTGCTTGTTGATGGATTTGAGGGCATTAGGGATTGAGGAGTTACCCTCAAGTGATGAAGAAACTTTAACTCCCTTTAAATCAGTTTTCTGGTGTGACCTTTCACACTTTCGTTTTCCCTTCTCAGAGCAAAAATAACTCTCAAAATCCATACTCGATCAAAGTTCTATGTCTAATCTTGATATAGAAACCGAAACCACTCAAATCCATTCCCTGTAGTTTGAGTTTGAAGCTAAGAATGTCACCCTCTTGAAACTGAAAACCCAGAAACCAGATTCCTGTGGCCCTATTCTTCATATTTGTGTGGTAAGATCAAGCTCTGTCTGAGCCTAGAATTCATTTTAATCTTGAGTTTACATATCCTAGTTTATGTTTGAACCCTCTTTTACGATTCTCCTTGGCTTATTCTTATCGAAAAATCTTGATAAAGTCACCCTGTTGAACCTGTAATAGAGTTATGCAGCGAGTTGTTCTGGTGCTCTCATTCATCAAATTCTCTCTTTCCAGTCTTGAATCACTTCAAAGTGTTTGAGTTGGTAAGGGAGAAGTTATCCTAAGTGCTAGAATAATTGCCAAATGGCTAAAAATGTAAGAGCTCAAGAGCAAAATCAATAAAACGAATTTTAAAATGGGAAACTGACTTGGAGGTCAGTCTAAGCTCAAAACTTGATTTGAACAAGTTCTAATCATTGATTGTGAGCTAAATGGATACTAAACATTGGATCTTTTGCAAGAAAAACGAATTTCACATGTTGAGTTGTGTTTTATATGATTTATGCAATATTTGGAAATTGATTGAAGAATTGATGGTTTTGTGAAGTTGTGTATATGCTATCATGTGTAATATATTGTACATGGTTGCTGTTAAGTGTTGAGTTTGGTTGGGGAAAAGTGTATCAAAGTTTGGTTTGTCAAAACCCCAACTTTCAATTGCAGATTTCTGCATAATAATCGATTAATAGGGTCTGTTAATCGATTATCGTGTTGACCTGAGACCAGGAATTTGAAATTTCATGTGTTAATCGATTAACACTCTTCGTTAATCGATTTAACCTGGTTTAGAAGCACAAATTGCCAACTTTGATGACACTTAGCCTTAGCCAAACCTTATATCTGATTTTGGGAGTTATATTTATGAATATTGGAAATAATTAAGTGATGAATATGATGATGAATAACCATGGAGTTGAGATAATGATTATGAAATGAAATATTAATGAAAAGAGAAACGATAAAGTTATTTGCATTCGCACTTGTTGTTTGCGGATGTTGAGATAGAATGTTGGGAAAGACACGGATGCTTTTGAGAACCGGATTGAGAATGTGCAGAGGTTAGGTCTGACAGTGATTCGTCAAGTGTCCCCTGGGGATTATTATGGGAAAAACGGTCCTAAGATGGGCTGGTTCTGCAGACCTCGCCCGAGATAGTTTTGCGTAACTGTAATATATTATGTCGGTCTCTAGGGACATATCTTGACTGCGGAGGACGGTCCTTTGCGTGGCCCTTATCCCTGGAATAGTGGATACGCATGATCATTGCGCATTCCCGCTTGGATGAAAGGCGTTGACTCCCAGTTGCTTTCTCCGACTTAGTGAATTGAATATGGATGAAGGGTTGTATATGATATTGGATCCAACAAGTGAGGAGATTGATATTAGAACTCATGCATCATGCAAGATAATTTTAAGATAATGATATTGTGAATAATGGCATGCACTTATCTATGCATTATTACGTGATGATCTGATTACATGTGATTATTATTTTTAGTTCACTTAATTATTTCCAGTATTCATAAATATAACTCCCAAAATCAGATATAAGGTTTGGCTAAGGCTAAGTGTCATCAAAGTTGGCAATTTGTGCTTCTAAACCAGGTTAAATCGATTAACGAAGAGTGTTAATTGATTAACACGTGAAATTTCAAATTCCTGGTCTCAAGTCAACACGATAATCGATTAATAGACCCTATTAAGCGATTATTATGCAGAAATCTGCACTTGAAAGTTGGGGTTTTGACAAACCAAACTTTGATACACTTTTCCCCAACCAAAATCAACACTTAACAGCAACCATGTACAACACATGTTAGCATATACACAACTTCACAGAACCATCAATTATTCAATCAATTTCCAAATATTGCATAAATCATATAAAACACAACTCAACATGTGAAATTCGTTTTTATTGCAAAAGAGCCAATGTTCAGTATTCATTTAGCTCACAATCAGTGATTAGAACTTGTTCAAATCAAGTTTTGAGCTTAGACTGACCTCCAAGTCAGTTTCCCATTTTAAAATTCGTTTTATTGGTTTTGCCCTTAAGCTCTTACATTTTTAGCCATTTGGTTATTATTCTAGCACTTAGGATAACTTCTCCCTTACCAACTCAAACACTTTGAAGTGATTCAAGACTGAAAAGAGAGAATTTGATGAATGAGAGCACAAGAACAACTCGCTGCATAACTCTATTACAGGTTCAACAGGGTGACTTTATCATGATTTTTCAATAAGAATAAGCCAAGGAGAATCGTAAACGAGGGTTAAAACATAAAATAGGATATGTAAACTCAAGAGTAAAACGAATTTTAGGCTCAGACAGAGCTTGAGCTTACCACACAAATCTGAAGAACAGGGCCACACGAATCTGGTTTCTGGGTTTTCAGTTTCAAGAGGGTGACTTTCTTAGCTTCAAACTCAAACTACAGGGAATGGATTTAAGTGTTTTCGGTTTCTATATCAAGATTAGATATAGAACTTTGATTGAGTATGGATTTTGAGGGTTATTGTTGCTCTGAGAAGGGAAAACGAAAGTGTGAAAGGTCACACCAGAAAACTAATTTAAAGGGAGTTAAAGTTTCTTCACTTGAGGGTAATTCCTCAATCCCTAATGCCCTCAAATCCATCAACAAGCTAAGGGAACACGTCCATGACAAGAAGGAGATGTCAAAGTGTGGTAAAAACACGTTGAACCCCCATCAAATCACTCAAAACCTCCTTAACTTTGCTGCAGAAAACCCGTGTTAATCGATTACCGGGTATGGTTAATCGATTAATACGTCAAAAATTCAAAAATTCAAAATATTATATTTTATTCATTTTCCTCCAAAATGATTTAATTACCATTTTAATTCTGAAATTAGTTAAAAATCATTAAAAATTCTAGAAATTATTTTAATTCAAATTTCTTATTTATTCACATATTTGAAAATAATATGTACATAATATTTTCCTAATATTTTTATTTATAAATTCGGAGATAATTCCTGTAGGCTGCCATTTGTTTATAACAGCCCTACAATTCCAGGCTTTTGATTTTGGGCCTAACCAAATGCACCCAAACAATGAGTGTTTAAGCCCGTTACACATAATTTAACACATCACTATAAAAAGCTCATTTTGGGCATAACATTGGGGTCTTTGAGGAAAGTTTTTGGGATAACCAAGATACATTTTAGGCACACTAAAACCCTAATAAGAGAGTTCTTCTTGGAGCTTGGAGGAGGAGAAGGAGTAGGAGTGGAACCGCATCTTGTTTTTCATCAACCTAGTAAGTTCTCCTCATCTCTTCTCCCTCTTTAGTTTTTAGTTTTATTTTCATGTTTAGACAAATCCCTGATGTCGAGGTTGGATGATAGATTGTTTTAAACTCTCTTATAATTGATTTGGTTCTTTAATGCAAGTTTCTTCTCAATGTTTGAGTGCTTATGTTCTACTCTTAATGTTTTTATTGATTTGATAATTCTATAGCTGATTTGTTGGTTTTACTTTCAATTGAAAAATTGTTTCTTTAACCATGTTCATGAAATTTGAGTTCCTTGTCATTTGTTAATCTAGGAATAGGTCTTGTTTTATATGTACCCATTAAGTCCAAATGCTTAATGTTTTATCCATGTTATTCCACCTAAGGAATTAGGGTTCAATTTGTGGTTTTAGGCTCATATCCTCTAATTGAAGTAGAACTCGCGTGGATAATTATCTCTTTGCAATTCATTGAAGAATAGTGAAAGCCCAACCTCAACATTTTTCACCCATTGTTAGTTCATTATTTTCCCTCCAAGTGTTTGATGAATTGCCCAAGCCAAAAATCCAAAATCATTTACTTGTTTTGATTATTTGTTTCATCTCTTTAAGCTACTCTCTAACCAAATGGATAGTCTAAATAGTAGTTTACTTTACCAAGTGGTACTTGAAATCAATCCCATTTAACAAACACTACTTATCTTTTATAAAGCTACACTAGACCTGATACACTTGCTGGGAGTAGTGGCATGATGACAGTTAAAACTTTGAATCAAAACTAAGAAAATAATGGTTATAATATAAGCATCCAATTTAAAGTTATTTATCCATAGGTTAAATAATAATAATAATAATAATAGTAATAAGGTAGACCACTACCTCTTAAACGCTAATGGGAAAATAGCCATTATTATAAGGTCATCTAAATATTTATCTAGATACTATTTATTGTTTAAAAACTTGTAAATCTGTTCCAGAGTATATGTTAGAGTCAATTTATTTTTATATGATTGATTAGTTATTTAGAAATTGATCCCTACACTTGTGTCTTAAGCAGTTACAAATGTAGTATGTTAGATTACTCCATTCTTTATCACTCTTTCACGAAACCACTCACTCACTCCCCTTTCTCACTGTACATAACCTGCTCTCATGGAATCAATCTCTCTCTACCAGTTGCTCGGGCTCTCTCTCGATCATTCTCATGGAATCACTCACTCACTCACTCAATTTTGTCAATTGCTCGCAAATGACTCTTCAAATGAAGGTAATTAATGAATTTGCAAACTCAAATTTCAAGGGAATCACTCACTCCTCTCACGGAATCACTACTCACTCACTCAATCACTCAATTGCCCACGAAATCACTGGCAAACGAGAATCATTAGTGTTATCATGTTTCATCGAAGTTCAATTTCTCACCCTCTCAATTGCTCACAGAATCAATTGCAAACGAGAATCGACGATGTTACCATAGTTCATCGTAGCTTGCAGCTGGGTATTTTTGAGATTCATTGTGACTCTAAGATCTGTAAGTAGGATTCATCGCTTTGCTTCAAGTAATAATTTTGTATTATCGTGAGATTGCATCAATTTTAGCTTAATTTTGTAGTCAGATTTTATTTAATTTATGTGCAATAGCTTAGTACTTTTGTTTTTAGTTTAGCAACTCGAATTGCATGTCAGTGTTATAGCTTAGAAAATTATTGATTTATTTGAGAAGCCAGATAGTTATCCTGAAATATGAGAAATTGTGTAAATTTGTTTCTTTGGTGACGTGAGTTACTACTACTTGCCCTAAATGTTTAGGTAATGGTAGTGACGTGTATATGCAACCTCTTATAGAAGATTGGTTGAAATTAATCGCGTGATTACCATTGAATCAAATATAGCAAATCATTCATTAGCGGTCCCATGTGGTTACTCTTGGTAGTTGTTTGCTTATATGAATAAGGGAAAATATTATCACACACTTGCAACATTTCTGAATTATTCATGAATACATTACTTGACTTTTATTGACAATTCATATTATTAGTCTTCTAAATTCAAATTTCTTTATGGAATGATTCAAAGTCTGCTTCGGATGTTATATCGGACCTTCCAAGGGATAGTCCTGAAACTGAAATCGAATTCGTTCACGAAAATTTCTCCAAGGATTTACCAATCCCAAAATATAACATGCGATAAAAAAAATGTAATTCTTTTTAATGGATTGAGGGATGCTATTTTTGGTGTCGGGGAAACTAGCAAGTCTAGATTACTTATATTAGATTTGCAATATTGGTTGAAAATATAATTTGAACTTGCTAATTAGATTTGTTATACATTGGTTTCCCAATAAAATCATGATCTCTGTTTTAAGTTTTAACTGTATGTTTACTTCATTTATGGCAATTATGACACCTACTTCTCATAAAACCTTATTCCATGAATTCACTAAGCCTTTCACATAAATAAAGTCCCTTCATTGTTAAACAAGATTGAAAATTTAATAAGATAAAAACAACAACTAAATTTTGGGAGATGTCATACTCATTTATAGAACACTACATTTATTGCTCTTCACCGCTATTGTTGTATTACATGTACTGATATACTTCCTTTCACTCTATAAAACACAAAAAACTATGCAGAACACTAATTTTGTTTTTTTTTTACCACTTTATGTTATATGTACGTCCTTTTACTCTATCATAAATAAGACATCTCTGCACAATAGTAAATCATAAATGTGTAAATAATAAGACATTTGCTTTCTTTTAATCAATCATAAATGAGATATCTATACATAGTGCTTTATTATTAAGTAGGATTGAAAATTATGGAAAGGTACATTATGTAAAACATTTTTTTCTCCTTACCACCTGTAGTATAACATTCACTTTCTTGTGAACCTACTCTTGATTTAGTTCAAAACTACAATATAACCTATAAGTATGTATGGAGGTTCTTATCATTTAGGAAAAACCAACTATTGTATTACATACAGTTATACAATAGTTAAGAAGTTAAGATCAAATCTTGGTTAAGGGTGTCAATATAAATAGATCCCTTCTTGCTCCAAGCAACTGCTCTTGCAAAGGGAGACAAACATATTCCATACAGAAATTCAAAACTCAGTCATCTTTATCATGGATTCATTATGACTAACTTGAAACACTATCAAGATTGCAAATATAAGCCAAGTAAATAAAATAATAAATTAGACAATCCCGACACTTAATTATATATTCTTTTAGTAATAGCTAGAACTTTTTGTTGGTTGTAGACATACCATGTTACAGAAAAGTAAGGAAAAGGCTATCATTTTCAATAGTTCTATTGTTTTGTTGAAACAAGTGAAAAATAAGCATTCTCATGGGAACATTTAGAGCTAGATAGGAAATGAGCATGATAGGATAGTTAAATTTTATCCCTAATACCCTCAAACAATAACACTATTGTTTCTACCATCATCACATTATCATCACCTTCACCATCTAATTAACGCCATAGTTATTTCGTGTGCACCAAGCACTAGACATGATAAGAGTTATCATGTTCATATCCTATCTGGATCCTATCACACTCTCCAACATATCCTGACCTTAACCTATCATTACCACCAAACGAGCCCTTAATAAAAATTCCAAGCATTATTTTTTGCATTGATATGTGTGTGTGTATATAAATATCAAGATAGGTAGAGAGCTAGAGATAGAGGGGAAGAGAGAAAAAAAGCCTTGGAGAGGGGAAGAAGAAAAAACATTAAATTTCTATTGAAAATGGAAAAAAAATTAAAAAAAGGACAAACGAAAAGACAAAAATATGAATTTTCGAAAACTCCCATAGAATCAAGCAAATGAAGACGTTCTACCTTTGATGTCTTGCATGGCCTTAAGGCTTTAAAAGCACACACCAAAACCTAGATTCAAAGAGACACCGTACCACCATCACCAATATTCATAGCCGCTCATCTATTTTCCATCCACCACCTCGAAAGTGTCAAATAACCATTTGCAATCAAGGATGAGCTTAAGCTCCATTAGTACTGGTGGTGGTAATAGTAGTAGTGGTAGAAACAATAGTGTCGATAATTTGGAAAGCAATGGAAATATAAACCTTGCAGTGCTTGCAAATTTTGCAAGAACAAATGCTCAACTGGGTGCATTTTTACTCCTTATTTCGATTCTGATCAAGGTGTAGCTCACTTTGCTGTTGTACTTAAGGTTTTTAGAGCTAATAACATCTCAAAGCTCCTTCATACTATTTCGTTAAAAAAAAAGGCTTAATGCAATAAATAGAATTATTTTTTAATCAGATGCACGACAAAAAGATCCCATGTATGGTTGTGTTCGACAAATTCTTTCCCTTCAACAACAGGTAATCTGTTATTCTTTGATTCCGACATAATAATAGATTACCCCTGTTGTTGAAGGGTAAAAATTTGTCCAACACAACCATAAACGGGATCTTTTAGTCGTGCATCTGATTCATAAATAATTAATGATGTTTATTAAATGAAGCCTCTTGTTCAACGGAAGATTATGAAAGAGCTTTGAGACATTACTAGCTCGAAAAACCTTATGCACACCTACAAAGTGGGCTACACCTTGATCTGAATCGAAATAAGGATAAAAAATGCACCCTGTCGAGCATTTCTTCATGCAAAATTTGCAAGCACCGCAAGGTTTATATTGCCAGTCTTTCCAAATTAATTACGCAATTGTTTCTACCACCACTGCTATTACCACCACTGGTACTAATGGAATTTAAGTTCATACTTGATTGCAAATGGTGATTTGACATTTTCAAGGTGGTGGATGGAAAAAAGATAATGAGTGGCTATGAATAATGGTAATGGTAGTATGGTAACCCTTTAAATCTAGGTTTTGGTGATAGCTCTTAAAGCCTTAAAGCCATGCAAGGCAGCAAAGGTAGAACGTCATCATTTATTTGATTCTAAGGGAGTTTTTGAAAATTCAATTTTTTTCTTTCCGTTTGACCTTTTTTTTATTTAATTTATTTCTTTTCCATTTTTAATAGAAATTTGATGTTTTTTTCTTTTTCCCCTTTCCAACATTTTTTTTCTCTCTTCCCCTCTATCTCTTGCTCTCCACCTATCCTCATATATATATATATATATATATATATATATATATATCAATGCAAAAAATAATGCTTGGAAATTCTATAAAGGGATCGTTTGGTGGTCATGATAGGATAAGGACATGATATGTTGGGTAATATGATAGGAGCCGGATAGGATAAGAACATGATAACTCTTATCATGTCTAGTGCTTAGTGCACACCAAATAATGATGGCATTAATTAGATGGTGAAGGTGATGATAGTGTGATGATGGTAGAAAGAGTAGTGTTAATGTTTGCGGGTATTAAGGATAAAATTTAACAATCCTATCATGCTAATTTCCAATCTAGCTCTAAATATGCCCATGAGAGTGCTTATTTTTCACTTGTTTCAACAAACCAATAGTACTATTGAAAATGACAACCTTTTCCTTACTCTTCAGTGCAAAATGCAAAAATATTAGCTAGGCTATGTTGTGATAAAAATGAGATTTGAATCATTGGTTGTAGTTTCTCTTAGTATGAGTAATTAATATATATATATATATATATATATAATTTATTTATTTACTCATTTGACACAAATTATTAAGAGTTATGATTATATATATATATATATATATATAAAGAGTTATGTAGTACCTTGCTTTGGGTTATTGTCTAATAGGTTGTAACTATATAATGATATTATATTTTTGGCACTTTGCACATAAGAGTAAGGAAAAAGTTTTCATTTTCAATAGTTCTATTGGTTTGTTGAAACAAGCGAAAAATAAGAATTCACTTGGGCACATTTAGTACTAGATTGGAGATGAGCATAACAATAGGATAGTTAAAAATTTTATCCCTAATACCCTCAAACATTAACACTATTGTTTCTACCATCATCACATTATCATCACCTTCACCATCTAATTAACGCCATCGTATTTGGTGTGCACCAAGCACTAGAAATTTTACCATCATGTTCATATCCTATCTGGCTCCTATCATACTCTCCGACATATCCTATCTTTAACCTATCACGACCACCAAACGAGCCCTTAATAGAAATTTTAAGCATTATTTTTTGCAATGATATATGTGTGTGTGTGTGTGTATATATATATCAAGATAGGTAGAGAGCTAGAGATAGAATGAAAGAGAGAGAAACAAAGCGTTGGAGAGAGCGAGAAGAAAAAACATTAAATTCCTATTGAAAATGGGAAAATAAAAAAATTAAAAAAAGGACAAACGAAAAGATAAAAATATGATTTTTCGAAAACTCCCATAGAATCAAACAAATGAAGATGTTCTACCTTTGATGTCTTGCATGGCCTTAAGGCTTTAAAAGCACTCACCAAAACCTAGATTCAAAGAGACATTGTATCACCATTACCAATATTCATAGCTGCTCATCTCTTTTCCATCCACCACCACGAAAGTGTCAAATAATTATTTGCAATCAAGGATGAGCTTAAGCTCCATTAGTACTGGTGGTGGTAATAGTAGTAGTGGTAGAAACAATTGTGTATGTCGATAATTTGGAAAACAATGGAAATATAAACCTTGCAGTGCTTGCAAATTTTGCAAGAACAAATGCTCAACTGGATGCATTTTTGCTCCTTATTTCGATTCTGATCAAGGTGTAGCTCACTTTGCTGTTGTACTTATGGATTTTGAAGCTAGTAACATCTCAAAGCTCCTTGTTATACAAAAGGCTTGATGTAATAATAAATAGCATTATTTTTTAATCAGATGCACGACAAAAAGATCCCATGTATGGTTGTGTTCGACAAATTCTTTCCCTTCAACAACAGGTAATCTATTATTCTTTGATTCCGACATAATAATAGATTACCTATTGTTGAAGGGTAAAAATTTGTCCAACACAACCATACACGGGATCTTTTAGTCGTGCATCTGATTTATAAATAATTAATGATGTTTATTGAATGAAGTCTCTTGTTCAACGGAAGATTATGAAGGAGCTTTGAGACATTACTAGCTCGAAAAACCTTATGCACACCAACAAAGTGGGCTACACCTTGATCTGAATCGAAATAAGGAGCAAAAATGCACCCTTTTGAGCATTTCTTCAGGCAAAATTTGCAAGCACCGCAAGGTTTATATTGCCAGTCTTTCCAAATTAATTACACAATTGTTTCTACCACCACTGCTATTACCACCACCGGTACTAATGGAATTTAAGTTCATACTTGATTGCAAATGGTTATTTGACATTTTCGAGGTGGTGGATGGGAAAAAGATAATGAGTGGCTATGAATAATGGTAATGGTGGTATGGTAACCCTTTAAATCTAGGTTTTGGTGAGAGCTTTTAAAGCCTTAAGGCCGTGCAAGACTGCAAAGTAGAACGTCATCATTTATTTGATTCTAAGGGAGTTTTCGAAAATTCAAAATATTTTCTTTCCGTTTGAACTTTTTTTATTTTATTTTTTTTTTCATTTTCAATAGAAATTTGATGTTTTTTTCTTCTTCCCCTCTCCAACATTTTTTTTCTCCTTTCTCCTCTATCTCTAGGTCTCCACCTATCCTCATATATATAAATCAATGCAAAAAATAGTGCTTGGAATTTCTATAAAGGGCTCTTTTGGTAGTCATGATATGATAAAGACATGATATCTTGGATAATATGATAGGAGCCGGATAGGATAAGAACATGATAACTCTTATCATGTCTAGTGCTTAGCGTACACCAAATAATGTTGGCATTAATTAGATGGTGAAGGTGATGATATTTTGAGGATGGTTGAAAGAGTAGTGTTAATGTTTGGGGGTATTAAGGATAAAATTTAACAATCCTATCATGCTAATTTCCAATCTAGCTCTAAATATGCCCATGAGAGTGCTTATTTTCACTTGTTTCAACAAACCAATAGAACTATTAAAAATGACAACCTTTTCCTTACTCTTCAGTGCTAAATGCAAAAATATTAGCTAGGCTATGTTGTGATAAAAATGAGTTTTGAATCATTGGTTGTAGTTTCTCTTAATATAAGTATTTAATATATATATATATATATATATATATTATTAATTTATTTATTTACTCATTTGACACAAATTATTAAGAGTTATGATTATTTAAATATATATATATATATAAAGAGTTATGTAGTACCTTGCTTTGGGTTATTCTCTAATAGATTGTAACTATATAATGATGTTATATTTTTGGAACTTTGCACATAAGAGTAAGGAAAAAGTTTTCATTTTCAATAGTTCTATTGGTTTTTTGAAACAAGCGAAAAATAAGAATTCACTTGGGCACATTTACAGCTAGATTGTAGATGAGCATAACAATAAGATAGTTAAAACTTTTATCCCTAATACCCGCAAACATTAACACTATTGTTTATACCATCATCACATTATCATCACCTTCACTATCTAATTAACGCCATCGTATTTGGTGTGCACCAAGCACTAGACATGATAAGAGTTATCATGTTCATATCCTATCTGGCTCCTATCATACTCTCCAACATATCCTATCTTTAACCTATCATGACCACGAAACGAGTCCTTAATAGAAATTTTATGCATTATTTTTTGCAATGATATATGTGTGTGCGTATATATATATATATCTAGATAGGTAGAGAGCTAGAGATAGAATGGAAGAGAGAGAAACAAAGCGTTAGAGAGAGCGAGAAGAAAAAACATTAAATTCCTATTGAAAATGGGAAAATAAAAGAATTAAAAGAAGGACAAACAAAAAGATAAAAATATGAATTTTCGAAAACTCCCATAGAATCAAACAAATGGAAGATGTTCTACCTTAGATGTCTTGCATGGCCTTAAGGCTTTAAAAGCACTCACCAAAACCTAGATTCAAAGAGACATCATACCACCATCACCAATATTCATAGTCGCTCATCTCTTTTCCATCCACCACCACGAAAGTGTCAAATAATTATTTGCAATCAAGGATGAGCTTAAGCTCCATTAGTACTGGTGGTGGTAATAGTAGTAGTGGTAGAAACAATTGTGTAGATAATTTGGAAAGCAATGGAAATATAAACTTTGTAGTGCTTGCAAATTTTGCATGAACAAATGCTCAACTGGATGCATTTTTGCTCCATATTTCGATTCTGATCAAGGTGTAGCTCACTTTGTTGTTGTACTTATGGTTTTTGAAGCTAGTAACATCTCAAAGCTCCTTGTTAAACAAAAGGCTAGTAGCAATAAATAGCATTATTTTTTAATCAGATGCACGACAAAATGATCCCATGTATGGTTGTGTTCGACAAATTCTTTCCCTCCAACAACAGGTAATCCATTATTCTTTGATTCCGACATAATAATAGATTACCTATTGTTGAAGGGTAAAAATATGTCCAACACAACCATACACAGGATCTTTTAGTCGTGCATCTGATTTATAAATAATTAATGATGTTTATTGAATGAAGTCTCTTATTCAACGGAAGATTATGAAGGAGCTTTGAGACATTACTAGCTCGAAAAACCTTATGCACACCTACAAAGCGGGCTACACCTTGATCTGAATCGAAATAAGGAGCAAAAATGCACCCTGTTAATCATTTCTTCAGGCAAAATTTGCAAGCACCGCAAGGTTTATATTGCCAGTCGTTCCAAATTAATTACACAATTGTTTCTACCACCACTGCTATTACCACCACCGGTACTAATGGAATTTAAGTTCATACTTGATTGCAAATGGTTATTTGACATATTCAAGGTGGTGGATGGGAAAAAGATAATGAGTGGCTATGAATAATGGTAATGGTGGTATGGTAACCTTTTAAAACTAGGTTTTGGTGAGAGCTTTTAAAGCCTTAAGGGCGTGCAAGACAGCAAAGGTAGAACATCATCATTTATTTGGTTCTAAGTGAGTTTTCGAAAATTCAAATTTTTTTCTTTCCGTTTGACCTTTTTTTATTTTATTTTTTTTTCCATTTTCAATAGAAATTTGATGTTTTTTTCTTCTTCCCCTCTCCAACATTTTTTTTCTCCCTTCCCCTCTATCTCTAGCTCTCCACCTATCCTCATATATATATATATACATCAATGCAAAAAATAATGCTTAGAATTTCTATAAAGGGCTCTTTTGGTAGTCATGATATGATAAGGACATGATATGTTGGATATTATGATAGGAGCCGGATAGGATAAGAACATGATAACTCTTATCATGTCTTGTGCTTAGTGTACACCAAATAATGATGGCATTAATTAGCTGGTGAAGGTGATTATAGTGTGATGATGGTAGAAAGAGTAGTGTTAATGTTTGCGGGTATTAAGGATAAAATTTAACAATCCTATCATGCTAATTTCCAATCTAGCTCTAAATATGCCCATGAGAGTGCTTATTTTTCACCTGTTTCAACAAACCAATAGAACTATTGAAAATGACAACCTTTTCCTTACTCTTCAGTGCAAAATGCAAAAATATTAGCAAGGCTATGTTGTGATAAAAATGAGATTTGAATCATTGATTGTAGATTCTCTTAATATGAGTATTTAATATATATATATATATATATATATATATATATATTATTAGCTTATTTATTTACTCATTTGACACAAATTATTAAGAGTTATGATTATTTAAATATATATATATATATTTAAATATATATATATATATTTAAAGAGTTATGTACTACCTTGCTTTGGGCTATTCTCTAATAGGTTGTAACTATATAATGATATTATATTTTTGGCACTTTGCACATAACATTATGGAAAAAGTTTTCATTTTCAATAGTTCTATAGGTTTGTTGAAACAAGTGAAAAATAAGAATTCACTTGGACACATTAAGAGCTAGATTGGAGATGAGCATAACAATAGGATAGTTAATTAAAAATTTTATCCCTAATACCCTCAAACATTAACACTATTGTTTCTACCATCATCACATTATCATCACCTTCACCATCTAATTAACGCCATCGTATTTGGTGTGCACCAAGCACTGGACATGATAAGAGTTATCATGTTCATATCCTATCTGGCTCCTATCATACTCTCCAACATATCCTATCCTTAACCTATCATGACCACCAAACGAGCCCTTAATAGAAATTTTAAGCATTATTTTTTGCATTGATATATGTGTGTGTGTATGTATATATATATATAAATATATATCAAGATAGGTAGAGAGCTAGAGAAAGAATGGAAGAGAGAGAAACAAAGTGTTGGAGAGAGCGAGAAGAAAAAGATTAAATTCCTATTGAAAATGGGAAAATAAAAGAATTAAAAAAAGGACAAACAAAAAGATAAAAATATGAATTTTCGAAAACTCCCATAGAATCTAACAAATGAAGACGTTCTATCTTTGATGTCTTGCGTGGCCTTAAGGCTTTAAAAGCACTCACCAAAACCTAGATTCAAAGAGACACCGTTCCACCATCACCAATATTCATACCGCTCATCTCTTTTCCATCCACCACCTCGAAAGTGTCAAATAATTATTTGCAATCAAGGATGAGCTTAAGCTCCATTAGTACTGGTGGTGGTAATAGTAGTAGTGGTAGAAACAATTGTGTAGATAATTTGGCAAGCAATGGAAATATAAACCTTGCAGTGCTTGAAAATTTTGCAAGAACAAATGCTCAACTGATGCATTTTTGCTCCTTATTTCGATTCTGATCAAGGTGTAGCTCACTTTGCTGGTTTTTGAAGCTAGTAACATCTCAAAGCTCCTTCATACTATTTCGTTAAATAAAAGGCTTGATGCAATAAATAGCATTATTATATTTTTTTAATCAGATGCACGACAAAAAGATCCCATGTATGGTTGTGTTCGACAAATTCTTTCCCTTCAACAACAGGTAATCTATTATTCTTTGATTCCGACATAATAATAGATTACCTGTTGTTGAAGGGTAAAAATTTGTCCAACACAACCATACACGGGATCTTTTAGTCATGCATCTGATTCATAAATAATTAATGATGTTTATTGAATGAAGTCTCTTGTTCAACGGAAGATTATGAAGGAGCTTTGAGACATTACTAGCTCGAAAAACCTTATGCACACCTACAAATTGGGCTACACCCTGATCTGAATCGAAATAAGGAGAAAAAAAATGCACCTGTTGAGCATTTCTTCAGGCAAAATTTGCAAGCACCGCAAGGTTTATATTGCCAGTCTTTCGAAATTAATTACTCAATTGTTTCTAACACCACTGCTATTACCACCACCGGTACTAATGGAATTTAAGTTCATACTTGATTGCAAATGGTTATTTGACATTTTCGAGGTGGTGGATGGGAAAAAGATAATGAGTGGCTATGAATAATGGTAATGGTGGTATGGTAACCCTTTAAATCTAGGTTTTGGTGAGAGCTTTTAAAGCCTTAAGGCCGTGCAAGACAGCAAATGTAGAACGTCATCATTTATTTGATTCTAAGGGAGTTTTCAAAAATTCAAATTTTTTTCTTTCCATTTAACCTTTTTTTATTTTATTTTTTTTCCATTTTCAATAGAAATTTGATTTTTTTTCTTCTTCCCCTCTCCAACATTTTTTTTCTCTCTTCCCCTCTATATCTAGCTCTCCACCTATCCTCATATATATATATATATATATATATATATATATATATATATATACATCAATGCAAAAAATAATGCTTGGAATTTCTATAAAGGGCTCTTTTGGTAGTCATGATATGATAAGGACATGATATGTTGGTTAATATGATAGGAGCCGGATAGGATACGAACATGATAACTCTTATCATGTCTAGTGCTTAGTGTACACCAAATAATGATGGCATTAATTAGATGGTGAAGGTGATGATAGTGTGATGATGGTAGAAAGAGTAATGTTAATGTTTGCAGGTATTAAGGATAAAATTTAACAATCCTATCATGCTAATTTCCAATCTAGCTCTAAATATGCTCATGAGAGTGCTTATTTTTCACTTGTTTCAACAAACCAATAGAACTATTGAAAATGACAACCTTTTCCTTACTCCTCAGTGCAAAATGCAAAAATATTAGTTAGGCTATATTGTGATAAAAATGAGATTTGAATCATTGGTTAGTTGTAGTTTCTCTTAATGAATATTTTATATATATATATTATTAATTTATTTATTTACTCATTTGACACAAATTATTAAGAGTTATGATTATTTAAATATATATATATATATAATGAGTTTTGATTATTTAAATATATATATATATAAAGAGTTATGTAGTGCCTTGTTTTGGGCTATTGTCTAATAGGTTGTAACTATATAATGATATTATATTTTTGGCACTTTGCACTGAAGAGTAAGGAAAAAGTTTTCATTTTCATTAGTTCTATTGGTTTGTTGAAACAAGTGAAAAATAAGAATTCACTTGGGCACATTTAGAGCTAGATTGGAGATGAGCATAACAATAGGATAGTTAAAAATTTTATCCCTAATACCCTCAACCATTAACACTATTGTTTCTACCATCATCATATTATCATCACCTTCACCATCTAATTAATGCCATCGTATTTGGTGTGCACCAAGCACTAGACATGATAAGAGTTATCATCTTCATATCCTATCTGGCTCTTATCATACTCACACATATCCTATCCTTAACCTATCATGATCACCAAACGAGCCCTTAATAAAAATTTTAAGAAGAATTTTTTGCAATGATATATGTGTGTTTGTATATATATATATCAAGATAGGTAGAGAGCTAGAGAAAGAATGGAAGAGAGATAAACATAGTGTTGGAGAGCGCGAGAAGAAAAAACATTAAATACCTATTGAAAATGGGAAAATAAAAGAATTAAAAAAAGGACAAACAAAAAGATAAAAATATGAATTTTCGAAAACTCCCATAGAATCAAACAAATGAAGACGTTCTACCTTTGATGTCTTGCATGGCCTTAAGGCTTTAAAAGCACTCACCAAAACCTAGATTCAAAGAGACACCGTTCCACCATCACCAATATTCATACACGCTCATCTCTTTTCCATCCACTACCTCGAAAGTGTCAAATAATTATTTGCAATCAAGGATGAGCTTAAGCTCCATTAGTACTGGTGGTGGTAAGAGTAGTAGTGGTAGAAACAATTGTGTAGATAATTTGGAAAGCAATGGAAATATAAACCTTGCAGTGCTTGCAAATTTTGCAAGAACAAATGCTCAACTGATGCATTTTTGCTCATTATTTCGATTCTGATCAAGGTGTAGCTCACTTTGCTGGTTTTTGAAGCTAGTAACATCTCAAAGCTCCTTCATACTATTTCGTTAAACAGAAGGCTTGATGCAATAAATAGCATTATTATATTTTTTAATCAGATGCACGACAAAAAGATCCCATGTATGGTTGTGTTAGACAAATTCTTTCCCTTCAACAACAGGTAATCTATTATTCTTTGATTCCGACATAATAGTAGATTACCTGTGGTTGAAGGGTAAAAATTTGTCCAACACAACCATACACGGGATCTTTTAGTCGTGCAACTGCTTCATAAATAATTAATGATGTTTATTGAATGAAGTCTCTTGTTCAACGGAAGATTATGAAGGAGCTTTGAGACATTACTAGCTCGAAAAACCTTATGCACACCTACAAATTGGGCTACACCCTGATCTGAATCGAAATAAGGAGCAAAAAAATTCACCTGTTGAGCATTTCTTCAGGCAAAATTTGCAAGCATCGCAAGGTTTATATTGCCAGTCTTTCGAAATTAATTACACAATTGTTTCTAACACCACTGCTATTACCACCACCGGTACTAATGGAATTTAAGTTCATACTTGATTGCAAATGGTTATTTGACATTTTCGAGGTGGTGGATGGGAAAAAGATAATGAGTGGCTATGAATAATGGTAATGGTGGTATGGTAACCTTTTAAATCTAGGTTTTGGTGAGAGCTTTTAAAGCCTTAAGGCCGTGCAAGACAACAAGGTAGAACGTCATACATTATTTGATTCTAAGGGAGTTTTCGAAAATTCAAATTTTTTTCTTTCCGTTTAACCATTTTTTATTTTATTTTTTTTCCATTTTCAATAGAAATTTGATGTTATTTTCTTCTTCACCTCTCCAACATTTTCTTTTCTCGCTTCCCCTCTATCTCTAGCTCTCCACCTATCCTCATATATATATATATATATATATATATACATCAATGCTAAAAATAATGCTTGGAATTTCTATAAAGGGCTCTTTTGTTAGTCATGATATGATAAGGACATGATATGTTGGTTAATATGATAGGAGCCGGATAAGATACGAACATGATAACTCTTATCATGTCTAGAGCTTAGTGTACACCAAATAATGATGGCATTAATTAGATGGTGAAGGTGATGATAGTGTGATGATGGTAGAAAGAGTAGTGTTAATGTTTGCGGGTATTAAGGATAAAATTTAACAATCCTATCATGCTAATTTCCAATCTAGCTCTAAATATGCTCATGAGAGTGCTTATTTTTCACTTGTTTCAACAAACCAATAGAACTATTGAAAATGACAACCTTTTCCTTACTCCTCAGTGCAAAATGCAAAAATATTAGTTAGGCTATATTGTGATAAAAATGAGATTTGAATCATTGGTTGTAGTTTCTCTTAATGAATATTTAATATATATATATATATATTATTAATTAATTTATTTACTCATTTGACACAAATTATTAAGAGTTATGATTATTTAAATATATATATATAATGAGTTTTGATTATTTAAATATATATATATAAAGAGTTATGTAGTACCTTGTTTTGGGCTATTGTCTTCTAGGTTGTAACTATATAATGATATTATATTTTTGGCACTTTGCACTGAAGAGCAAGGAAAAAGTTTTCATTTTCATTAGTTCTATTGGTTTGTTGAAACAAGTGAAAAATAAGAATTCACTTGGGCACATTTAGAGCTAGATTGGAGATGAGCATAACAATAGGATAGTTAAAAATTTTATCCCTAATACCCTCAACCATTAACACTATTGTTTCTACCATCATCACATTATCATCATCTTCACCATCTAATTAACGCCATCGTATTTGGTGTGCACCAAGCACTAGACATGATAAGAGTTATCATCTTCATATCCTATCTGGCTCTTATCATACTCACACATATCCTATCCTTAGCCTATCATGATCACCAAACGAGCCCTTAATAAAAATTTTAAGCATTATTTTTTGCAATGATATATGTGTGTTTGTATATATATATCAAGATAGGTAGAGAGCTAGAGAAAGAATGGAAGAGAGATAAACATAGTGTTGGAGAGCGCGAGAAGAAAAAACATTAAATTCCTATTGAAAATGGGAAAATAAAAGAATTAAAAAAAGGACAAACGAAAAGATAAAAATATGAATTTTCGAAAACTCCCATAGAATCAAACAAATGAAGACGTTCTACCTTTGATGTCTTGCATGGCCTTAAGGCTTTAAAAGCACTCACCAAAACCTAGATTCAAAGAGACACCGTTCCACCATCACCAATATTCATACCCGCTCATCTCTTTTCCATCCACCACCTCGAAAGTGTCAAATAATTATTTGCAATCAAGGATGAGCTTAAGCTCCATTAGTACTGGTGGTGGTAATAGTAGTAGTCTTGATTCCTCATTTTATGAGGGTACGTAGGATCAGGGGCAACCTTGTCAGACACAACAATAAAAAACAAATAATTTTTGGCAAATCAATTAGCCAGGTCTTTTAATTAAAGTCAATCAAGGTACCGTTTTCGAACGGGCAGACGGGGTGCTAATATCTTCCCCGGCCTGTAACCGACTCCCGAACCCAAAATCTATCTAGTGCAAGACCAAGCTTTATCCATTTTAATTAATAATTAATTTTTCCGCATTTTTTAAACAAAATGTGGTGGCGACACCGTATTGGGTCAACCGACCCCCACTCGTAGGCGAGGCCCCGAGGGCGACCCAGGACCCCGGCCGCGACAGCTGGTGCACAGCTGGGGACTAAGCCAAATAAGAGAGTCAGGCCAAAATGATTGGTTTGTTTTAATAGACCTATTTTATTTTATAATAGGTTTGCCTTTAATTAATTGTTTATTGTATATATCTGTTTAATTAATTTTTTTTACATATTTGCTTAATTATTTATTCTTTATTGTAATTTCTTTTGTTGTTTTATTTATTATAAAAAAAAAAAAGGGCTTTGTATGCCCCGGAAATAGATTTTTTTTACACAGATCTTGACACACACGAAAACCCTATACCTGGGTACTGTTGTTTAAACCCTAAGTTTAGGGGTGCTTTTGCCCTACCTTTGGCTTACCAAGTGTATGGTCTCTTGTAGTGTGTAAAAGTACCACTCGGATTGGGAATCATTTCTCGTGAGCACGACCTTTGGGAGGTGCGTCCTACCTATTTTGGGAGGCGTAGCCAAGCTCTTGTCGATGGTTTGCGAGGTGGGTCCTCACCTAAAAGAGTGAGGGCAATCCGGGGGACCTTTAGAAGTCTAGAGCCACCATAGAGTACACTTCGTGTAACATTCTAATTTGGAACTTGAATAAGTCCATCATGATTCCTCTTCATTCACTATCAAAGGTTAACAGGTGTCAAAACAGTTAATTTGTTACCTACTTAACCTTCGAAAAAGCTGTGAGGATTGTGTCAATCAAAAATTTAAAAATATATACAATTTTTCAAGTTATCAAATTATTAGAGTGTTACACTTTAGTTGCACCATAGAACAATGTCATAGGATTGTGGTCTATAGATATTTTAATCGCCCCCAAATAGGATCTTATGGATTCTAAGGGCACTGCATCATGCATTTTGCATCATCATATTCATGTGCATCATTCATAAAAAAAAAATTCTTTTAAAAGTCTAGGTTCCATCACTATTTCTCCAAAGCACCTTCTTGGAGTCGATTATAAGCAAGGTCCATTGACACGTTGAAGTCTTCAAATAAGCTCAAGAACATGGTAGATTGAATGAAAGGACAAGTGAACCATTTTGAATGAGGCTTCAAACCCTCGATTACACAAGCTCAACAATGAAGTCACAACTGACCATTCATTTCGTTATGGCAAAAAAAACCAAAAAAAGTTGTCATTGCGATGCATATCATTTTAACAAGCATTTACTAGTGTTTGATCATGTGAATAAACCATCTCACCACATTTCCAACAAATAAAAATCATTAAAAAATTGATTCTTGCATTAACTTGAGATGTTTGATTCAAATTTGAAATTGGAAGGAGTAATTGAAACCCATCAATGGTGTGGACCCTCAAGTAGATTCTTTCAATGATACAAGGCACTCATTGCAAATCTCAAACACTAAGAAGATATCTCTAGTTACCCCATTGAGCTTTGACATTTTGAAAGGGAGATCATTTCATTTGACCCATATCATGTGTATAACCTGGAGCGGTTAGTTTTTCAAACAATTTTTGTCAATTATTTAAATATCAAAGAGGATTACTTTTTTTTCATAAACCCAAACACATTTGATCCATTGTTCACCCATTTGGGCTCCAACAGAAAATTTTGTTCTCAAAATCTCAAAAACAATTTTCACCCGAGCAATAATGAGAATCAAATGTAAATAAAGAGGTTTCCTATCTTGAAAAGGTTGTCATTTTCAATAGTTCTATTGGTTTGTTGAAACAAGTGAAAAATAAGCACTCTCATGGGCATATTTAGAGCTAGATTGGAAATGAGCATGATAGGATTGTTAAATTTTATCCTTAATACCCGCAAACATTAACACTACTCTTTCTACTATCATCACACTATCATCACATTCACCATCTATTAATACCATCATTATTGGGTGTGCACTAAGCACTAGACATGATAAGAGTTATCATGTTCTTATCCTATCCGCCTCCTATCATATTATCCAACATATCATGTCCTTATCCTATCATGACCACCAAACGAGCCCTTTATAGAAATTCCAAGCATTATTTTTTGCATTGATTTATGTATATATATATATATGTGAGGATGGGTGGAGAGCTAGAGATAGAGGGGAAGAGAGAAAAAAAATGTTGGAGAGGGGAAGAAGAAAAAACATCAAATTTCTATTAAAAATGGAAAAAAATAAATAAAATAAAAAAAAGGTCAAACGGAAAGAAAAAAATTTGAATTTTCAAAAACTCCCTTAGAATCAAATAAATGATGACGTTCTACCTTTGCTGTCTTGCACGGCCTTAAGGCTTTAAAAGCTCTCACCAAAACCTAGATTTAAAGGGTTATCGTACGACCATTGCCATTATTCATAGCCACTCATTATCTTTTTCCCATCCAACACCTCGAAAATGTCAAATAACCATTTGCAATCAAGTATGAAATTAAATTCCATTAGTATCGGTGGTGGTAATAGCAGTGGTGTTAGAAACAATTGTGTAATTAATTTGGAAAGTGTAGGGTTAACCAATAATAAATCCTATCGCTACAGGATAAGCATGAGCTCTCTAGTACAGGTTAAGGGTGAATAACTCATCCTTCTTCTAAGAGCCACGTCAACCCTACTGGGCCGAACAGGCCCATAAGGCACCACAACACAACTTCCCCTATAAGTATCGCCATGCTATAGGGGCTAAGGTATGTTCTCTCATCCCTACTCTCAAGAACTACGTGTGGCTTGATCCCCTTATCACTGGGGGTACGTAGGACCGGGGTCACCCTCGTCAGCTGCAACAACCCCAAAAACACATCGTGGTGGATCTATTTCTCAGATCCACTACATTGGCGTCGTCTGTAGGGATTCGATAAACTTCGATTCCCATCCACATCAAAAAAAAAAGAAAGACCAAAAATAACACTTCAGCCACGTTCATGATGTTGTCACGCCGTGGCCACGGTGCCGGTGCCGCTGCTCCGCTTTCATCACCGTGGTGCTTGTGGCGGTACTGTTCACGAAAAAGGAGGAAAGGAGCAACCTCGTGGATCCTGGTAGTGCCGTTATCGCCACCGAGAGACAGATCTGAAACAGCGGTCTCTCTCCCTATCTTTCGCTGTCGCCGTCAAGGCTAAACAACGTCGGCACTCTGCTCCTTCTTTATTCGCGCTGCACCTTCTTTATCCTCAGAACAGAGGTTCGCACCAGCCGCTGCTGACCCTCCTTCTCACGCCACCGTCATCGCAAGATCCGTCGGTGTGCCTTCATCATGGGGAAGCGAGGGTCGAATCGGAGCAGAGGTTTCTTCCTCTTCATGCGACGAGCCTCTGGGGCCGCGGTTCGAGATCCATCACCGTCGCAGACCTGCCGCCACCTGTGCAGCGCTCTTCCTTCAAGTGCTACTCGCAATTTCGTCGCCCCCCGGTGCGAGCCATCTGTGGCTCCTTCAAGCACCGCGTTTCGCAAGGTTCTGTCTCTCCTTTGTGTAAGTCTCATGATGAATGTTTTGATAATGACAAAGTGTTTTGAACAAGCTATCATGTGTTGATCAAGTTCAAGTTCAACAAGCAACAACAAACATCAAATGAAGAAGAGAGAAAACAAGCTCAAGAAGACTTAGTTTGAGTGTAATTGTAATTGTTTTATCTTTTGCCTCTCAAGCTTCTTAGGTCTTTTATTTGGTTAGAGTTTATTTAGAGGGTAGTGAATCTCTATCATAGTCATGATTAAATCATAATTTGAGTTTTCACTTAACCTAGAATCAATAGGTGGCTTAATGGTTTTAAAGGAAAGGTTTGGTTTTGAGAAAACAAGTTTTAAACAAGTATCAGATATGTTTAATCGATTAAGAACATATTTAATCGATTAGTACTCGATTAAGGCAAGATTTAATCGATTAAGTACTGCTGAACTGGTTTTTTAAAATACGATTTTCACTTCTCAAAATCAGTTTTCAAGTGCTACAACTTTTGGGTATTCTATATAAACCTATTTCTATTCTTTGTGATTAATGAGATCACTTTCATAATCAATTTTACAAGAATCAAGCCATTCTATTCTCTCTCAATTTCAAAGATCAAAGCTTTCATATTTTCATATTCTTTGATCAAGAACCTTTGAATCTCTTATTGTGAATTGTCATAGCTATTGATTGAGATTCATAGGTGTGTTATTGTGTTTTCTATTGTGTTGTAATCTTTGCAATAAGGCAAGCCAACTACAACAAACAAAGAAGACTTGGTGTGTCGATTATCATCAAGCAAATCTCATTGGAGAAGAAGAAAGTCTTGGTTGTGAATCAAGCAAAGTGAAGCCTTGGTGTGTGGATTATCATCAAGCAATTGAAGACTTGTTGTGTCGATTATCAACAAGGGGTAGAGGTTAGATTAGAGAGAAGATCAATAGGATTACAAGGCAAGGGTGTGGTATCTCTTGTAGGCTAGCAAGAAGGGAGTCTTGTGAGGCATTTACTTGTAATTTGAGAACTCTAATTCCTCATAGTGAAGAATCTCTCTTGGTAGAAGAGGGGACTGGATGTAGCTTTCAAGCGGATGAAAGTGAACCAGGATAAATCACTGTGTCGTATCTCTAAACCCTTAACTCTTTACATTCAAGTTTTTAATTGTGTTCTTGGTTGAAAACCTAGAGAAAGATTGATTTTTCATAATTGATTGAATTGAATCTTTATTGTTCAAATTGATAAAGGGAAAATCATTTTCATAACCTAGGTAATCAATAAGAATATAGGTGTTAATTGTTTTCGCTGAATCTCTGATTATTCGTGTTAATTGATTGATTTTCGTATTCGAATGAAAAATTGATTTTTCTGTTTTCTGTCAGATTTAATCGATTAAGCATATATTTAATCGATTAATACTCGAGTAAATTTCAGGTTAATCAATTAAGTGCTGTAGAATTTGCAAAAATCATTTGTTTTGATTGTTTCGATTTATTTCTTTCGAAAATCTTTCAAGGTTTCTTTTACACCTATTCAACCCCCCCCCCCCTTCTAGGTGTGTTCCTAGGGTTCCTTAGTTGTTTCAACCACCAATTGCGGTTTCTTCACTTTGGTCTCAAAAACTCCGCTACCGTTCGAAACCAAAACCAGTGGAGTTGCTCCTACCCGTCACGGCGCCGTCACCAACGACCACCGGCGCCAGCCCTCGTGTTTGCGCCGAATACCACCGCCACTATAAACGGCGACACTCGCTGTCGACGCCGTTTCCGACATCGCCGGTGTGGGCAGCATCACCCCCGATTAGCCGCCGTTGCAGGGCATAACAGCGCCACACCCACTTGCAAGCTGCAGCATCAACACGCAGCAGCAGATGCTGCATAGTTAGGGTTTGGAACCCTAACGGGCCAACAGGCCCAATTCTAAAAAAAATAATAATAAATAAATAAATAAAAAGGGCCTCGACAGGCCCTAAAAAAAAAAGGGAAAAGGGCCTCAACAGGCCCTAAAAAAAGAAAAGGGCCTCGACAGGCCCTAAAAAAAAAAGGGCCTCGACAGGCCCTAAAAAAAAGAAGGAGGAATGGACTATCAACACCTCTATTGGCCCAACAACTCAATACTTCTAAATCAGGGAAGCTACTCTTTCTAATTTTTAATAATTGCACAAATCTTTTATTGACTCACATGACTATTAGTTAGCGGCAAAAATAATTTATATTTTTGCTATTTAGTTTGATTACATGTCGTTTATTATTATTTAATGGTTATAAATTGTCAACCTTGAAAGACAATAACTAATTAATTATTATTTTCGTACACACATGTGAGGTACACGTATGATAGCCCGAGCCAGTGAGTAAACGGTCTAAATGGCCCAACCTATACGGGCTTATTTGATACGGGCTAAACAGGCCAAATTAATTTAAAGAAAATGAAGGTCAGGCCTCTATGCTCAACAAAAGCTCATTTGAAAAGGATTGACAGAAGACTTCAAACCGACGCTCCTCACCTCACTAAATCAGGGAAGGAATTCTCGTTCCCATATTTTTTCCTATTTACTTGGCTTTCTATGTGGTTACTTTGCACACATGTTGAGATTAACTCAACTGACGCAATGTTTCTGACATGTGCTTTTAATACTTAGTTCCTTATAATTCCTTTACATGTCGCTTATTATTTGATATATATATCGCGCATTCTCATTTTTCATGAATTAATGCTTTCATCATTTGATCTGTTGTCATTAAATATTCCGGCATATTTATAAATGTCATTTATTACAATTATTGCGCATGATATACCTGGAATTATGCATCTTTTCATGGACTGTCCTGTCTGTTTGCACGATATTTAACTATTGTCTTTTCATGGGCAATCCTGTCTGGTTGCACGGTATTTAATTATTGTCATTAGTATATTTATTACGTGCGATATTTTTAAATCACACTACTTCTATTATGATATTTTATATCCACCTGCCAATAATCTTCATTATTGCAATTCCCTTATTGAAAATTGTCAAATGACAATCGCTAAAATTAATTTTTCTGTACGAGGTACATGGTCCGAGCTACTAGACCACCCAACTTAATTCAAGATTTTCATCAATGGGCATATTATTTCCGAGCTCTGTGAATACAATTATGTCACTCTATTCGGAACATGGTGATAACGGCAAGGACCCCTCGCGCCAAATTTCCCTCTTACCTTGTCTCCGAGTATAGAGAGCCTCGTGCTCGGTTCCCCACTTCGAATACATGTGCCAACTGCGCACGGACCCTCGACAGCGTCCCCCTATTGGTATCTCATACATTCAGAATAGCGGGAACCATGCATTACCTCGGCTTCATAAGACGACTGTGGAAACCTCACACCATGTTCCCTAGCCAAGTCAACTGACGAGGGAGCTCATTTGGAGAGGATTATTGGCATTCCTCGCCTCAGCGATTCAGGGAAGGAATTCTCATTCCTATATTACTCTCTTGTTTACTTGGCATTTTATGTACATTTGCTAATTTACTTGAGGCAATGCTTTTGATATATGCTCCTAATGTTTTTATGTATTCCTTTAATTTCATTACATATCATTGTAATTATTATTTGACTACAATGGCATCGTATCTTAATTTATACATTGTAATTATTTGACTACCTCTATACCGATATTATACATCGTATCTTTGCCAATAATTGTTATTATCATTTTTTATACATGGTAATAAATGGTTCAATAACGACAATTACCAATTATTAATTTTGTTTACACATGCGAGGTACGATTATGATGGCCCATTTCTCTAAAAAGCCCATTTCGAGCTTCCGACTGCCAAAGATATCCTCAAATTAATCGGTGCTAGACTACTCAGTCACGATTGGCATCTAATATTACAGCGCCTTCAACAGGGTACAAACATAACGATCGGATCAGCCGAGCATGATGACCTATGTTAATTCGAGTCCGAGTATGACGACCCAACTTAATTCAAGTCCTTCACACCGGTTGCCTATCACTTTTTCCTTGGTTTACGCACCATCGCGACCTTACCTATATGGTAGAACGGTCCGCAGTGCCAACACCTAGTGATCTGATTCGGATCCCAGCATCTCCGAGGAACCACACAATGCTGATTCCACACCAACAACTCGCAAATATTCAACCTTCGCTCAGCGCTCGCCTACACAGATCTAAATCCGACAGTTTCTCAAAGAGGCTTGGATGAACACGATCTAATTGGCGGAAAACAACTATCACACCTTAAATAACTTCTTAACTCGACACAAGCCTCTTCAGGCTTTATCAAGTAAGGGGGTTGGTTATGCAATGGAGTAAAAGTGTGCTTCAGCCATGTTACTATGATGATCTATCAGCTTGCCTTCGCCCTAATTACTCGGATTCAAGAGGGGTTCAACAATTGAAGTTGACAAACAGTTCCAACAAGGGAAATGGTCGTCCTTGGCTTCTCTACCTGTTCTTGCCTCCTCGGCTTCATTTTTTCATTCTAGGCATCCTCGGCCGCTTCATCAGCTCGATAAACTTTCAAGGGAAATGGTCGTCCTTGGCTTCTCTACCTGTTCTTGCCTCCTCGGCTTCATTCTTTCCCTTCTCGGCATCCTCGGCCGCTTCATCAGCTCGATAAACTTTCGATGACTTCCACTCGAGTGACCCTATTCCGCCACGAAGCTTACTGCTCGGCGGGTAGAATGGACTCCGACTCTACAAAATAGTCCGAGAAGAACTGTAAATCCCTGAGCAGCAGATGCTCCGGAAATATTTGGGGGCTTTCGCACCACATCTTTAGAACCTCCCACCGAGCTTTCAGACCTATACCGAGTCCGAGGCCCACTTTGATCCTGAGCGTTTCACAGACCTTATGAACTCGACACAAGCCTTTTCAGGCTTTACCGAGTAGGGGACTAGTATGTTATGAGGCATATACATAGTTGACATTGGCCGACCTTGATACTGGTATTATATGATGCATAAGTTACTCGAGATCAAATGTCGTGCCAAAGAGGACCACCACGTCCCAGGAGGCACCAAATTGATCATTTACCGTCCTTATTAAGGACATATGTTAAACTCACTCCGGATCATGTTCTTACGCACTTACCCACGATCTCGGTTAGCCGGCCAGATCGGCGAGGCTACAAGTGGAAACGAGGATTGCGACCCGATAGCTTGGCTTAGCCTCTCGGCTCAAAGCCTCTCGGCTCATATATGGCTCAATACATCGCGGATCGAGGAATACACCTCGGCTAAGGTTGTCATTCCAACAGCAATCCCTCGTAAACGTTACGGTCCAATTGGTGATAATCTTGGCCCACCTCGAACTCAAATAACAGTTTGAGTCGTGCTAGCATACATTGGTACAAGCCTTTCGGCTTTCACCATGGCAAGCGCATAAAAGGATGACTCTTTAAAAATGACGTGACTTTTAAAACAATAGTCCAATTCGACTTTGACTACACTCATAACTTCATCACCCTCATCTCGGAGCATCCCCAAATCCATTCTGGAACTCCCCCCGCGGGAACTCGGTTCGAGATGTACCTCACCGAGCTTGTACTCGGTTCGAGATAAGCCTCACCGAGCCTGTGGCGGCTCCCCCCGCGGGAACTCGGTTCGAGATGTTCCTCACCAAGCTTGTACTCGGTTCGAGATGAGCCTCACCGAGCTTGTGGCGGATCCCCCCACGGGAACTCGGTTCGAGATCGGGGTACAAGTTCAGTTTCATCATCTGAGCACAAAAGAGCACTATCAACCATCCGCAACACTCTTCCGAGCGGAAGACCACGCCTGCAAACAATTTTTTAATGTTACCACCAACTCTCAGAAGCTCAGCACAGGCTCTTCGAGCCTATACGAACTTGGGGGGCTTGTAGGGTTAACCAATAATAAATCTTATCGCTACAGGATAAGCATGAGCTCTCTAGTACAGGTTAAGGGTGAATAACTCATCCTTCTTATCCTCTAAGAGCCACGTCAGCCCTACTGGGCCGAACAGGCCCATAAGGCACCACAACACAACTTCCAATATAAGTATCGCCATGCTATAGGGGCTAAGGTATGTTCTCTCATCCCTACTCTCAAGAACTACGTGTGGCTTGATCCCCTTATCACTGGGGGTACGTAGGACCGGGGTCACCCTCGTCAGCTGCAACAACCCCAAAAACAAATCGTGGTGGATCTATTTCTCAGATCCACTACAGAAAAACTTGCATTATAAACCTTGCGGTGCTTGCAAATTTTGCGTGAAGAAATGCTCAACAGGGTGCATTTTTGCTCCTTATTTCAATTCAGATCAAGGTATAGCCCACTTTGTAGGTGTGCATAAGGTTTTTCGAGCTAGTAATGTCTCAAAGCTCCTTCATAATCTTCCGTTGAACAAGAGGCTTCATTCAATAAACATCATTAATTATTTATGAATCAGATGCACGACTAAAAGATCCCGTGTATGGTTGTGTTGGACAAATTTTTACCATTCAACAACAGGTAATCTATTATTATGTCGGAATCAAAGAATAATAGATTACCTGTTGTTGAAGGGAAAGAATTTGTCGAACACAACCATACATGGGATCTTTTTGTCGTGCATCTGATTAAAAAATAATGCTATTTATTGCATCAAGCCTTTTGTTTAACGAAATAGTATAAAGGAGCTTTGAGATGTTACTAACTCCAAAAACCTTAAGTACAACAGCAAAGTGAGCTACACCTTGATCAGAATCGAAATAAGGAGCAAAAATGCATCCAGTTGAGCATTTTTTCTTGCAAAATTTGCAAGCACCGCAAGGTTTATATTTCCATTGATTTCCAAATTATCGACACAATTGTTTCTACCAGTACTACTATTACCACCACCAGTACTAATGGAGCTTAAGCTCATCCTTGATTGCAAATGGTTATTTGACATTTTCGAGGTGGTGGATGGAAAAGAGATGAGCGGCTATGAATATTGGTGATGGTCGTACGGTGTCTCTTTGAATCTAGGTTTTGGTGAGTGCTTTTAAAGCCTTAAGGCCATGCAAGACATCAAATGTAGAACGTCTTCATTTGTTTGATTCAATGGGAGTTTTCGTAAATTCATATTTTTGTCTTTTCGTTTGTCCTTTTTTTTAAGTTTTTTTCCATTTTCAATAGAAATTTAATGTTTATTATTCTTCCCCTCTCCAAGGCTTTGTTTCTCTCTTCCCCTCTATCTCTATCTCTCTACCTATCTTGATATTATATAAATATATATACACACACACATATCAATGCAAAAAATAATGCTTGGAATTTTTATTAAGGGCTCGTTTGGTGGTTATGATAGGTTAAGGACAGGAGATATATGTTGGAGAGTGTGATAGGATCCAGATAGGATATGAACATGATAACTCTTATCATGTCTAGTGCTTGGTGCATACCAAATAACTATTGCCTTAATTAGATGGTGAAGGTGATGATAATGTGATGATGGTAGAAACAATCGTGTTAATGTTAGAGAGTATTAGGGATAAAATTTTACTATCCTATCATGCTCATTTCCAATCTAGCTCTAAATGTTCCCATGAGAATGCTTATTTTTCATTTGTTTCAACAAACCAATAGAACTATTGAAAATGATAGCCTTTTCCTTACTTTTCTGTAACATGGTATGACTACAACCAACAAACAAGTTCTAGCTATTACTAAAAGAATATATAATTAAGTGTCGGGATTGTATAATTTATTCTTTTATTTACTTGGCTTATATTTGCAATCTTGATAGTGTTTCAAGTCAGTCATAATGAATCCATGATAAAGTTGACTGAGTTTTGAATTTCTGTATGGAATATGTTTGTCTCCCTTTGCAAGAGCAGTTTCTTGGAGCAAGAAGGGATTTATTTTTATTGACACCCTTGACCTAGATTTGATCTTAACTTCTTAACTATTGTATAACTGTATGTAATACAATAGTTGGTTTTTCCTAAATGATAAGAACCTCCATACATACTTATAGCTTATATTGTAGTTTTGAACTAAATCAAGAGTAGGTTCACAAGAAAGTGAATGTTATACTATAGGTGGTAAGGAGAAAAAAATGTTTTACATAATGTACATTTCCATAATTTTCAATCCTACTTAATAATAAAGCACTATGTAAAGATATCTCATTTATGATAGATTAAAATAAAGCAAATGTCTTATTATTTACACATTTATGATTTACTATTGTGCAGAGATGTCTTATTTATGATGGAGTAAAAGGACGTACATATAACATAAATTGGTAAAAAAAAATTAGTGTTCTGCATAGTTTTTTGTGTTTTATAGAGTGAAAGGAAGTACATCAGTACATGTAATACAACAATAGCTGTGAAGAGCAATAAATGTAATGTTCTATAAATGAGTATGACATCTCCCAAAATTTAGTTGTTTTTTTATCATATTAAATTTTCAGTCTTGTTTAACAATGAAGGGACTTTATTAATGTGAAAGGCTTAGTGAATTCATGGAATAAGGTTTTATGAGAAGTAGGTGTCGTAATTGCTATAAATGAAGAAAAGTGTGTACCATAATTAAGCAAATCTATTTGCAGCATGCCAAATAATACAACCATTCTATTCACAATTTCCGCAAACATCAGTTAAAACTTAAAACAAAGATCATGATTTTATTGGGAAACCAATGTATAAAAAATCTAATTAGCAAGTTGAAATTATATTTTCAATCAATATTGCAAATCTAATATAAGTAATCTAGACTTGCTATTTTCCCCGACACCAAAAATAGCATCCCTCAATCCATTAAAAAGAATAACATTTTTTTTCGCATGTTATATTATGGGATTGGTAAATCCTTGGAGAAATTTCCGTCAACGAATTCGATTTCAATTTCAGGACTATCCCTTGGAAGGTTCGGTATAACATCCGAAGCAGACTTTGACTCATTCCATAAAGAAATTTGAGTTTAGAAGACTAATAATATGAATTGTCAATAAAAGTCAAGTAATGTATTCATGAATAATTCAGAAATGTTGCAAGTGTGATAAGATTTTCCCTTATTCATATAAGCAAAAAGAGTAACCACATGGGACCGCTAATGAATGATTTTCTATATTTGATTCAATGATAACCACGCGATTAATTTCAACCAATCTTCTATAAGAGGTTGCATATACACGTCACTACATACCATTACCTAAACATTTAGGGCAAGTAGTAGTAACAAACAATTCACGTCACCAAAGAAACAAATTTTCACAATTTCTCATATTACAGGATAACTAGCTTCTCAAATAAATCAATAATTTTCTAAGCTATAACACGGACATGCAATTCAAGTTGCTAAACTAAAAACAAAAATACTAAGCTATTGCACATAAATTAAATAAAATCTGACTACAAAATTAAGCTAAATTGATGCAATCTCATGATAATACAAAATTATTACTTGAAGCAAAGCGATGAATCCTACTTACAGATCTTAGAGTCACAATGAATCTCAAAAATACTCAGCTGCAAGCTACGATGAATTATGGTAACATCGTCGATTCTAGTTTGCAATTGATTCTGTGAGCAATTGAGAGGGTGAGAAATTGAACTGCGATGAAACATGATAACACTACTGATTCTCGTTTGCCAGTGATTTCGTGGGAAATTGAGTGATTGAGTGAGTGAGTAGTGATTCCGTGAGAGGATTGAGTGATTCCCTTGAAATTTGAGTTTGCAAATTCATTAATTACCTTCATTTGCAGAGTCGTTTGCGAGCAATTTACAAAATTGAGTGAGTGATTCAATGAGAATGATCAGAGAGAGCCCGAGCAACTAGTAGAGAGAGATTGATTCCATGAGAGAAGGTTCTGTACAGTGAGAAAGGGGAGTGAGTTAGTGGTTTCGTGAAAGAGTGATAAAGAACGGAGTAATCTAACATACTACATTTGTAACTGCTTAAGACGCAAGTGTAGGGATCTATTTCTATATTACTAATCAATCATATAAAAATAAATTGACTCTAACAAATACTCTGGAACAGATTTATAAGTTTTTAAACAATAAATAGTATCAAGATAAATATTTAGATGACCTTATAATAATGACTATTTTCCCATTAGCGTTTAAGAGGTAGTGGTCTACCTTATTACTATTATTATTATTTCACCTATGGATAAATAAATTTAAATTGGATGCTTATATTATAACCATTATTTTCTTAGTTTTGATTCAAAGTTTTAACTGTCATCATGCCACTACTCCCAGCAAGTGTATCGGGTCTAGTGTAGCTTTATAAAAGATAAGTAGTGTTTGTTAAATGGGATTGATTTCAAGTACCACTTGGTAAAGTAAACTACTATTTAGACTATCCATTTGGTTAGAGAGTAGCTTAAAGAGATGAAACAAATAATCAAAACAAGTAAATGATTTTGGATTTTTGGCTTGGGCAATTCATCAAACACTTGGAGGGCAAATAATGAACTAACAATGGGTTAAAAATATTGAGGTTGGGCTTTCACTATTCTTCAATGAATTGCAAAGAGATAATTATCCACGCGAGTTCTACTTCAATTAGAGGATATGAGCCTAAAACCACAAATTGAACCCTAATTCCTTAGGTGGAATAACATGGATAAAACATTAAGCATTTGGACTTAATGGGTACATTTAAAACAAGACCTATTTCTAGATTAACAAATGACAAGGAACTCAAATTTCATGAACATGGTTATAGAAACAATTTTTCAAATGGAAGTAAAACCAACAAATCAACTATAGAATTATCAAATCAATAAAAACAGTAAGAGTAGAAAATAAGCACTCAAAAATTGAGAAGAAACTTGCATTAAAGAACCAAATCAATTATAAGAGAGTTTATAACAATCTATCATCCAACCTCGACATCGGGGATTTGTCTAAACATGAAAATAAAACTAAAAACTAAAGTGGGATAAGAGATGAAGGAGAACTTAATAGGTTGATGAAAAACAAGATGTGGTTCCACTCCTACTCCTTCTCCTCCTCTAAGCTCCAAGAAGAACTCTCTTATTAGGGTTTTAGTGTGCTTAAAATGTGTCTTGGTTATCCCAAAAACTTTCCTCAAAGACCCCAATGTTATGCCCAAAATGAGGTTTTTATAGTGATGTGTTAAATTATGTGTAGCGGACTTAAACACTCATTGTTTGGGTGCATTTGGTTAGGCCCAAAATCAAAAGCCTGGAATTGTAGGGCTGTTATAAACAAATGGTCTACGCTGCCAGTAACGCCCACATGAATTATCTCCGAATTTATAAATAAAAATATTAGGAAAATATTATGTACATATTATTTTGAAATATGTGAATAACTAAGAAATTTGAAGTAAAATAATTTCTAGAATTTTTAATGATTTTTAAATAATTTCAGAATTAAATGGTAATTAAATCATTTTGGAGGGAAATGAATAAAATATAATATTTTGAATTTTTGAATTTTTGACGTATTAATTGATTAACCAAACCCGGTAATCGATTAACACAGGTTTTCTACAGCAAAATTAAGGAGGTTTTGAGTGATTTGATGGGGGTTCAACGTGTTTTTACCACACCTTGACATCTCCTGCTTGTCAAGGACGTGTTCCCTTAGCTTGTTGATGGATTTGAGAGCATTAGGGATTGAGGAATTACCCTCAAGTGAAGAAACTTTAACTCCCTTTAAATCAGTTTTCTGGTGTGACCTTTCACACTTTTGTTTTCCCTTCTCAGAGCAACAATAACCCTCAAAATCCATACTCAATCAAAGTTCTATGTCTAATCTTGATATAGAAACCGAAACCACTCAAATCCATTCCCTGTAGTTTGAGTTTGAAGCTAAGAATGTCACCCTCTTGAAACTGAAAACCCAGAAACCAGATTCGTGTGGCCCTGTTCTTCAGATTTGTGTGGTAAGCTCAAGCTCTGTCTGAGCCTAGAATTCATTTTAATCTTGAGTTTACATATCCTAGTTTATGTTTTAACCCTCGTTTACAATTCTCCTTGGCTTATTCTTATTGAAAAATCTTGATAAAGTCACCTTGTTGAACCTGTAATAGAGTTATGCAGCGAGTTGTTCTTGTGCTCTCATTCATCAAATTCTCTCTTTCCAGTCTTGAATCACTTCAAAGTGTTTGAGTTGGTAAGGGAGAGTTATCCTAAGTGCTAGAATAATAACCAAATGGCTAAAAATGTAAGAGCTCAAGGGCAAAACCAATAAAACGAATTTTAAAATGGGAAACTGACTTGGAGGTTAGTCTAAGCTCAAAACTTGATTTGAGCAAGTTCTAATCACTGATTGTGAGCTAAATGAATACTGAACATTGGCTCTTTTGCAAGAAAAACGAATTTCACATGTTGAGTTGTGTTTTATATGATTTATGCAATATTAGGAAATTGATGGTTCTGTGAAGTTGTGTATATACTAACATGTGTAATATATTGTACATGGTTGCAATTAAGTGTTGATTTTGGTTAGGGAAAATTGTATCAAAGTTTGGTTTGTCAAAACCCCAACTTTCAAGTGCAGATTTCTGCATAATAATCGATTAATAAGGTCTGTTGATCGATTATCGTGTTGACCTGAGACCAGGAATTTGAAATTTCACGTGTTAATCGATTAACACTCTTCGTTAATCGATTTAACCTGGTTTAGAAGCACAAATTGCCAACTTTGATGACACTTAGCCTTAGCCAAACCTTATATCTGATTTTGGGAGTTATATTTATGAATATTGGAAATAATTAAGTGATGAATAACCATGGAGTTGAGATAATGATTATGAAATGAAATATTAATGAAAAGAGAAACGATAGTTATTTGCATTCGCACGTGTTGTTTGCGGATGTTGAGATAGAATGTTGGGAAAGACACGGATGCTTTTGAGAACCGGATTGAGAATGTGCAGAGGTTAGGTCTGACGGTGATTCGTCAAGTGTCCCCTAGGGATTATTATGGGTAAAATGGTCCTAAGATGGGCTGGTTCTGTAGACCTCGCCCGGGATAGTTTTGCGTAACTGTAATATATTATGTCGACCTCTAGGGACATATCTTGACTGCGGAGGATGATCCTTTGCGTGGCCCTTATCCCTGGAATAGTGGATACAAATGATCATTGTGCATTCCCGCTTGGATGAAAGGCGTTGACTCCCAATTGCTTTCCCTGACTTAGTGAATTGAATATGGATGAAGGGTTGTATATGATATTGGATCCAACAAGTGAGGAGATTGATATTAGACCTCATGCATCATGCCAGATAATTATAAGATAATGATATTGTGAATAATGGCGTGCACTTATCTATGCATTATTACTTGATGATCTGATTACATGTGATTATTATTTTTAGTTCACTTGATTATTATCTGTATGCGCTTCGGCTATGACTTACTCCTTGCCCTTTTTGTTTGTTAGGTCATGGCTCGCAGCATGTTTTGCGTGGAGATGAGACCACTCTCTGATGGAGAGTGGCATTATGAGGGACATCGAGTGGTGTTCGAGGGTGATGTGGAAATCACCTTCCGTCATCCAAACCCATTGTCTCGTATGCGTTCTCGTAGTTCCAGGATTCCTATGGTGTATATCATGCATGTTCCACCGGCTTTTACATATCGTCATGGATCCCCTCCACCACCGCTTAACCGTAATCGTAGACACTCCATTCAGGCGATCCTTCCTCCCGCTAGTGAGAGGATTATTCTGAGGTCCCTTCTCGTCCCAGCCCTTTGTAACGACCCAACTTTCTAACTCTTAATTACTTATAAATAAAATAGAGGAAAATTTTTCGCCAAAATAAGTTTACAACCTTTTTCCATTTCATAAGCGGAAGCAACTTTCATATATCATATTGTTTCAAAACATAGAGAGTTTACAACTCATAACAAAAGTTCAACTTATAAAACAGCCAACATAAACTCTGAGCTACTTAATAGACTACTCGTAACCCAGAGCATGGTTCTCAAAACTCCACCATTGGAAAGGGAATCATCGCATCCCTTGCCAGCATCATTCTTCCCCTTGGAAGACGGAAGCTCCATTACCTACAAGGGCAAGTAGGGAGTAAGTCATAGCTAATCACGTTAAAACGAATGATAAATAACAGAGGCTAAAAACAACAAATACAAGTATTCAAGTAGCAACAATTTACAATGCATATACACATGTCAAACCCTTTTCATTCACCCAGTTAATCTTATGATTAATGGCATGATGCATGCTAATTTCAACAATATCCCAGGGCATCACAGTTTGGAGGGAACATGGGGTCCTCGTGAGCTTCCTCCGCTCGACCACTCAAATGTCCACGAATTACAGGCTTCCTCCGCCAGACGCAACTAGTATAAAAACCTCACAAACTGGAGCAATCAATGCATGAATGCAAATCATAATTTCATTAACAATCTTCATTATAATTTCTCATCATTCTTTCCTTCACGACTGACAGTGTGATAAGCTCCAACAAACTGGATCAATCAACATAATCCGTTACCAATTCTCTTTATTGATTTGCTATCTTTCCATCAAGGACATAAAACTCTCATTTCCTTGTTTAATCCATTTTTAACTTTGCTTTTAGCTAGTGCTGTTGCTTTCGTAGAAAAATCCATCAGCCACTTTGTGATGGTTTTAGAAATAGAGTATAATCATTATTTAATAATCCGTCGGGGCACAGCCTCCTATTGGCGGATATTTATTGCAACGACCCCATTGGGACTCCCTTAGAAAAATATCAACCAAGTGAATAAAACTTTCACTGGGACGTTAGGGATAATATCAACTAAATGGGTGTACGCACTTCCGTTGGGACTCCTGTAGGGAAATAATCAACCACTGAATAGAATTCCAGTAGGACACCTCCAGGATAGTTATCAACCAACGGGATTATGTTTTAAGCATAAAGAGAAATATTTAGAATTTAGTAATTTAGGAGTTTAGACGAGTTAATCTTTAATGAAATTTGTAAAAAGAACAAGGAGTAGAAAAAATTAGTTTTTAACCATTTTGCACAAGCACGTATCGATGTCAACGTTCTCATATCGGTATGGCATATAGATATGATGATAGGCATATCGATATGCACAGCAGAGAATCAATAAAACAGTAACTTTTGGAAGTTCAAGTCTTGTTCTTATTATCCTTACACTATTCCAATTCTTTACAGGGATTAAAAGAGGTGATTTATACTTGTTTACAATACCCAACTACATCAATTAGTTTTAGAATCAAAATCAAGCAGTAATTATACACAAAATCAAGTGAAATTACCAAATGTCATTCTCTCCTATTTTAGTCCAAATTAACCATTCTATAAGCACCTATATCCATTATGTAAGTATTCTAATTTGATTTCACACATAATAATGACCTCCAAGTCTAAGTTCTATTACCTAGTTTCTTGCCCAACCAACCTTAATTGGTTCCTAAGAATTTAGCCTAATATTCATCACTCTAGCGATTAGATAACTTATCCCATACCTTAGAGAAGCTAAAGAAATGCTTGGTTGATAAGAAAACGGATTGGAATGACTTTGGGTGTGAAAAGCTTCAATTCTGGACCTTGGAAACTGATGCAACCAGGGTACATTGGTCACGAACTAAACAATGAATATGTGATGAAAAGAGTTGAAATAAATTAGCTTCAGCAACTAGGAAGTACCAACTTTGATTAGAAACAAGTTTGAGCTCAAATGGTTCAGCGTACTTACCAAACCAATTCAAGAAAGATAGGTAGAAGGAGCTATTCGTGCTCTGTTTTCCAGTTTCGGATGTGCAACTTTGGAAGCTTAGAACTTGCACTACAGAGAAGTGTTTTTGATGCAACTTAGTTATACTTCAAGAGTGGAAATAGAACTTGAATTGTGTTTTGGTTTCACGAATTAAGGTGGATTGAGGAGGAAGAATGATTGGGTGAAAGTAATCACCAAGAAACAGAGAAATTTCAGTATTCTGGGGAGTTTAGAGACTCAAGATGCTTCACCCTTATGCTATTTATAGGCAAGGATTGGAATTCTTCAGTCCTAAGTAAGCCTACAATGAGTTGGTACGAGTTGGCAAGGCTGGAAAGCTGAATTATGGGATTTAAAATTCAAAAATCGTGTGCAGTCGCCATGAAAAAGCAGCAGATTTTCAGATCAGACACGGGGATATCGATATCCACTGCATGATATCGATATCCAGTATCGATATCCATATATCGATATCCATATAAGGATATCGATATCCACTGGTGAAAATGGCCAAAAATTTGTATTTTATGATTCCTAATTCATTTCTTTTTCACATACTCTTATTCCATTACGATTTCTACTAATATTCAAATGTTCAAATCTAAAATTAATTCTACCTAATATAAAATTCAAATATAGAATAAACCTATATATATATATATTCTATTATTATTTCAGAGATAATTCCAGTGGGTGTTACACCCTTCCCGTAGGTCAGGTTTGTGACTCCCGAGTATTTGCCGAGTATACCCGGCACAAGCTGAGGATTGTGAGGACGAGGAGGAGGATCCGAAAGAGGAAGAGGACCCAATGGAAGGCGAGAGCCCGGTAGCTAAGGAGGATCCAATAGAAAACTCGACCGGCAATCAGTGGGGCACTAACGACTGAGTCGGGCATGCTTTGGTGGATAGTTCATGATGATACCATTTAGGAACCCTTTTCGTTTTGCTTCTTGAGTTTTTAGTATATGAGTGAAACCTAGCTCTAGGTCGTTATCTATTTTGTTGTAATATAGCATAATGGCTCAGTCTCTGTTTAAGTTTGTTTATGTTAAGTTTATAACTGCTACTAAGATGTAACCTGGATGTATGTTTTGAAAATTATAATGTAATATGATGTATATTATTATTCAAAATTGTGTTTTGCATGTTTCCTTCTACGAGATTAGAACAGTGATGACTTAGACTTATTTTCAGAATAAAATAATGGATAAAAGTTTAGCTCGTTACACTGCCCAAATTTAAAAATAGCATCGTTTACGTTTTACATTTTCCTGCAATATTTACTTGCTAAACCAGCACAAGTCTAAATGAAAACTTTTAAGTTGCATGTTAAGTAGATAAGAAGAGATATCCAACAAAACAAAATTAAACGCACTTTTGGTGCCCTAAGTTTATCCCCAAGTTTTTATTTGATGATTTTAGTCTTTAAAAGTATCGTTTTTGGTAATTTTAATCCTTATCTAAAAAGTAATCAACGATGCTGACGTGACAAACGAAATGACATGTGTTATAGATTCAAAAGCCTACGTTGAATTCTTTTATTTTTTATTAAGAAAAACATAGTAAAATTATTTACTCTAATAAATTAATAATGATAAAAATATTAAAAATTTAGATATATATAAATGATAAAATGATAGCAATAAAGAATCATATATATATATCATATACTTAATATTGTAGTAATTTTGATGTCAAATTTTGGTATGATATGTCAAAGTTTAGGACTTAATGTATTTATTGTTATGGAATTTTTGGATATATTGATTGATTTTGAACACAGGTAAATGAACACCTACCATATATATGAAATTATTGTTTAGAACTGACTTAGATGTGAGTGTAAGTCATCCGAGTCTGGGACATTGGGCGACGGGTAGGCACCTCAAACATGCGCGTTGTGTGCAAGATAAAAAGTTAGAGTCATTGCAGTCGAGATTCGTGGCCTAATAAGCGTCGAAGACGTATAGTTAAAGCTCTAATTTATTATTGGGAATTGTATTTATTAATCCATCATCAGCATTAACACATATGTGAGTGCAAGTCATCCGAACCTGGGACGCTGAACAAGTGGTGGACACCTCCAACAGACGTGTTGTGTGCAAGATAAAAGATTTAATGATTAGAGTTCGATCAAATTAAGGCCTAAGGTGCAAATTTTTTATGTTGTGGTTATTACTAGTTATGTTTAAAGTCAAATTGCACGTATAATTGCACTTTATTATTGTTGCGGCATGGGTCCCGGGTGATCCTCGGGGCTCGCCTATGAGTAGAGTCGATTGACCCAATATGGAGTCGCTGCAGCATTTTATTGCAAAAACGCGGAAAAAATAATTATTAATTAAAACGAATAAAGATTGATCTCGAACTAGATAGATTCTGAGCTCGGGAGTCGGTTACAAGCCGGGGAAGGTATTAGCACCCCGTTCGCCCGTTCGAAAACGGTACCTTGATTGACTTCAATTAAAAGACATGACTAATTGATTTGCCAAAAATTATTTGTTTTTTATTGTTGTGCCTGACAAGGTTGCCCCTGGTCCTACGTACCCTCGTAAAATGAGGAATCAAGGCTACGTAATTCTAAATTAATTTTTAATGTTTTTATATATTTTTTAAAATATATTTTATGCAGAGAGGAAATATGCACAAGATCTTGTCATTTAGGCAAGAAAAGGCAAATTTCTAAAATGCATTCTGTTAATACTTATTTAATAAAATTCATGTAATCTTATAAAGAAAAATATTTTTAATTTACTATTTGCAGTGTAATTCGAATTAAGTTAACATTTTATTTTACTACTTTTTTTAAAAAAAAGAAATTTACGCGAAGAAGAAAACACATAAGACCTCGACATTTAGACGAAGAAAAATGAGTTTCCGAAGCGCGCGTCAATACTTAATTAATAAAATTTAATTAATTTCTATTTAAAAGGAATTATGTAATACTTATATTTTTGAGTGTGGAGAGGAAGTCCTTAAGATCCCACCACTAAATAATTTGGGGTGAGAAAAATTGACTTACCAAAACACTAACAAACATATCTAAAAGTTAATTTTTAAGGGACCAAAACTGCTTATTGTAAAAAAATAAAAGGAATTTGAGATAATCGCTAAACAAACACATAAATTAATTCGAAATTACAATAACGAACATAACGAACATGATGAATAATTGTTGATGAAATTGGACTTGGACTATGGCGCTAGTACAGAACCCAAAATGAATCAAGAATGCAAAACCAAAGTGCTTGAGGCAGTGCACCAAAGTGGGTCTCAATTGCAAGTCAGAAAAGACTGCTACTGACTTCGATCTTAATTGTCACACGTATTCATCCACATATTCATGTGGTCATGTGATAACAATCAGTACATAACAAAAATGCTAGTTTCTCTGCAAAAAACGAGCTTATACCCGCAGGCACCGTTTTCATAAAAGAAACCAATAGACTATGACTTAAACCCATCAATTACATCAGTAACAGATGAGAAAAGAAAATACCGATTGAACACAGCAAGTGACAAGCATTGAAAATTATATCAGACCGGATGGAAAATAACTCAAAACATTAACACAATATTTCATACCTATGAACTCCAAGATTGATGAACAGAAAAAATGTCCTCCTCACTCCACATTAAAATTACGAAAGAAAAATTATGTTATGTAACTCTCACTATTTTTTGTCTTTAAGATTGTCTTCAAAATTGTGTTTTCAAAATTGTGTGTGTAAAATTCTGTTATTCAAATTGGGAGGAAAAGAGCTCTATTTATAGGAAAAATTAGGTTAAGAATAATAGGATTTTTTCAACAGGCTTTGAGAGCCCAGTGGAATATTCCCCTAGTTTATTCCTCAATCAAATCTTTCAAATTTTGTTAAAGATCGACTCTCAATCTTTTTTAAATAAAAACAAATTTGATGATAATTCTTTCATTAAAAAAACAAATCTTTTTAACAAAATAGTTATGTTATTTTTATCCTCACAAAAACTGACACAAATCTTTTACCAAAACACATTTTTATCTTATCTTTTTTGAAAGTTTTTTATTTTCGTTTTTTTATTTTTTACAAAATATACTTTTTTCGAAATATTTGTATTATTCATTTTTATTTTTTATCTTTTTTTTTTAAAAACATTTTTTATTATTTTTTATTTACTTTTGTTTAGGGGTGACAAAATTGGATATCTACAGCTGCCCCTCTTTACCTATTGTTTACTTGATAACATGTGGTTCAAAGAGTTTCACAAGTTATCATTGTAAGGAATGAGTAAAGAAATAGATACCAATTTTGTTAGAGGTAGATGACTTTGGATTAGTCATCATTCAAATGAATGATGAGGAGATATCACGGATTGTCTGTCGTGCCGAGTAACATATCATGAATTGCTCGTCATGTCGAGTAGAAAGATATCACGAATTGCTCGTCGTGACGGGAAAGATATCACGAATTGTCTGTCGTGCCGAGAAAGATATCAAGAATTGCTCATCGTGCCGAGAAAGATATCACGAATTGTCCGTCGTGCCAAGAAAGATATCACGGATTGCCCGCTGTGCCGAATATCATATCACAAATTGCTCGTCGTGCCGAGAAAGATATCATGAATTGCCTGTCGTGTCGAGTATCATATCACGAATTGTCCGTCGTGCTGAGAAATATATCACGAATTGCCCGTCGTGTTGAGAAATATATCACGAATTGCCCGTCGTGTCGAGAAAGATTATGATGATTGCTATATGCATATTTTGAAGATAATGATTTCAAATAGGGTTTAATCGAGGGGAAAGAATGTGCGGTCCAATGTCTAGACAGTCACATGTTTTGCGTTGATGTTATTTACAAAAATGCTATGTTTGATTATGCTACTTGAATGCTATGCTATCTTGATGACATGCTTGCTGTAGTGTTCCGGTATTGATGGAACACCACGATGTGTTTGATGGGTTGTTGTAGCTGGCGAGGGTGACCCCGGTCCTACGTATCCCCAGTGAAAAGGGAATCAAGCCACACGTAGTTCTTGAGAGTAGGGATGAGATTACTTACCTGAAACCTTAGCTGTAATGAGCTATTTATAGGGTTTGGAGGAGGCTGATATGGGCCGTTTGGGCCCTGTATCAGAGTTGTGCTGAACCAGGACTCTGTGAGATAATGTCGGATAATTATGCTTTTAGAATCTGGTTAGGATCAACTGAAGATCTCATGTCTAGGCTGTTGCGAGAATCTAGGAGAGATTTGCGGAAGGGATAAGAAGCATCGGTGAGCCTGAGCTTATCCATGAGCCGACGGTATGTCTCGGTCCTAGAGTCTCGAGCCTGATGGATTGGGGACCGATCGTAAAGCTCAGTTCCATCAAGTCCGAGCCTGGCCCTATTGTATGCTCGGAGCTCACAAGTCCGAGCAAAGGACTTTTATGACAGGTAAACCGAGTAAAATGCCCTTAGTGGTACCCTTTAGTAAGACTTGGGTCTGTATGTGATCGGCAGACCCTACACTTGCAATAATGGATGATGCTAATTCGATGTTATATGATGCTATGTTTAATGTGATGTGATATTATAAAACTTTTAATACTATATTATTCACAAATGGTATATTCAATGCTACATGATACTATTTACAATGATATTCTATGCAATGTTATGCTATTTACAATGATGATATGTTTGGTGCTATCATGATGTATGCATGTCAATTTGATGGACACTTATTCTGCCACTTCTGCTCTTGAACACCATTAGCAAACAAGATGTCAGCTTGCATAATGAGTTGGAAATGAGTTGTATAAATGAAGCTTTTCTCAAAAATACTGCCCCAGTGTACCACCGGTTTTGCTGCATCAATATCTTTAGGGGATAAAATATTAATTGGGTCAAATTCAAAAATATGCCCCAGTATAATCAATTCAAAACTATCCCAGAATCAGCTGCTTTCATATCATGAATTAGGGACCAATCTTTCCAAAAATTGCCCCAGTTTATCTAGTCCGGGCTTTCCAAAAACTGCCCCAATGTTAGAATTTTTCAAATTATTTGGTCATCTGCTCTATTCTTAGTGACAATTCATTTCTTCTTTGCATACATCTTTAAAAATTTATACTAATACAATGACCATTGGAATATGAATTGTGTTTAGGTTATGAGTGGTAGTGTAATGATGATGGACATGAATGAAAATTAATTTATGCATTAAAGATGAGATATTTTTGTCAAAATTTCATAAGATTCAGTGGAGTAAGTGTTTCTCCGCGCATGTGTGTACCTCAAGAAAAACAATCCTCAAAGGGGTCTTTTTAAACTTGTAACGTGGCTTGGCTTGGGCTGTGAAATAAAAGGATAAAGCTCAAAGATTTTTGTGTTTCCCACCCTTTCCTTTCTCCTTTATCTTCCAGATCCTTTTTTAAACAAATTTTGCTCACTATTCAAATTATCAAGAGGATTTTCCAAGGTTATAACGTGGCCAGTGGGGTGATAATGTGGCTTATGAAAGAATGGATACACTACTACAAAATGGATAATTAAAGGCGGTATTTTAAGGGCGGTTCCTTAACGGAACTGCCATCTTTTGTTTAAATTGATATAAGAGAGAGGTTATTTTCTTTAACCAGCCTTAAAAATCTTATTTTTAGGGGCGGTTGCTTACCGGAACCGCCTTCATTTAGCCTATTTAAAAAAATATTAACATCAAATAAAATTCAGAAGACTATAGAAGAGGGTTCCGTTGTTGAACCGCCTACTTAAACCTTAAATTTAAAAAAAAAAAAAAAAAAGAAGAAAAGAAAGAGGGTTCCCTTGATTTTAGGTTTTCCTACCCTTCCTCCCAGACTCAAACACAGAGACGCACAAACCACACAAGCCACAAACCCTTCCTCCTCTCTCATCTACGCCGGCCCACTCTTTCCACGCCCCTGCCTACGGCTCTACCGTCGCTCCCTCACTACCCACAAAGTCACAAACCCATCGCCATCATCATCATTATCTCACGAGTCAGTGAGTCACGACCCACAAAGGCAAGGCACAACCGTCGCTCCTCTACCGCCACCCGCAAGCAGAACCCGTCACCACTGCAAGCAGATGCCATCGCCGTCGCCGCTCCCTCAAGGCCTCAACCAGGGCCAGTCGTCGTCGCCGCCTCTCACCTCACGACCCGACGCTGCAAAGCCTTCCCAGGTCCAACACCCACCCAACATGGTTCTCAAATAGACCACTCCTTCCCTTTCCTGGAGTCTCTAAATGAGGTTTCCCTCACACTGTGGTTCTTTTCTTTTTTTTTTTTTTATTATAATGATATTTTAGACTTAAGATGATCATACTTAACAGTAGTATTTGTGTCTGCCTCTTTCTCTAATTTTTAAAAATAAAAAAACCATTGCTAATGTTATGATGATGATGAGCTGCTATAAAATGCTTAGGTCTTGGAAACAAACAGAGTTGAGGAGTCTCAGAGTCATGTTCATAGAATGTACATAGAATGTTCTTACGCATTTTTGAACCTGCGAAGAATGATTTTTTCACAATATTCTATTGTCATTGGTTGAATCTAAGTATTCAGTGCTATGTCAGTATTTTATTTTATTTCATTATGTATCGTTGATTTTTATTTTATTTTATTTTTATCATTCTTTTACATTTGGATTTTGTGAAAAATAACTTGGGTAGTTTTTTTTTCCAGTTGTTGAAGAAGCATGGTTGGAAAGAAGGAACTGGTCTTGGAATATCTGAGCAGGTTTTGTTTCTCACTCTCTTTTTGTGCTTAAGATTGTGACTTGTGAGTTCTATTTGCTATACGTTTTAAACTTTAAACAGGATTTAAAGGTACTAATGAATTTTGGAACCTAGGCATAACTAATGACAAAAAGTTATGCTTGTTTCTCGTTTTGATTCCCGATGTAACTATTAAGCTCCTGTTTCGCTGGTTTTAGTACTTTTCTCATCTTCATAAGTGTAAGAGGTATTTAGGATTTTCATGCTATAATTCTGATTCTGATAAATAAAATTGTAATGTAAACAGGGTAGAATAGAACCTGTGGAAACTTATGTGAAGAATAATAAGCGAGGTTTGGGACTGAGATGTATATTTTGATCTCTTCACGTTCGTCAATGCTTGTCATGCACAAACACAACACCTTACTTTGATATTGTCATGTAAAAAATAAAAAATCTGAAGTAGACTGCATTGTTAATATGCAATGTTGCGCTTGATACTGTACTTTTGCTTCCTGCATGGTCACTCTGCTTACTAATTTTATATTGTGCTGGTTTTTTTTATAGGGTATCTCTTTTTTATACGTGGTTGTTTCCTGGTCTTAAATATTGTATTTTGTTAAGCAATTTTCTTTCTCTCTCTTCCTCCTCAAAAGTCTCTTGCTTTGGTTTATCTACATGGTTAAGTGTTTACAGTTTGTTTACTCTATTTATGTTGTTTATGTTTGAGTCAACCATGGCAAAAAGTCGGTTGAAGACTCTGACGGAGTTAAGACGTGTTAGAGTGGATAGTCAGATCCTCATGGTACATCGTTGTGGCAAGTATGTTGTCCCATTGTTAATAAGCTCATACGTAGGTTTAATGGATTAAATTTTAATGCTTGCTGTAATTATGTGGAGTACAGGTGGGTAAAACTCTCTGGTACCGATCTTTTGCCTGGGGATGTTGTCTCTATAGGTCGTTCTTCTGGTCAGAATGGAGAGGAGAAGTCTGTACCTGCAGACATGCTTATATTGGCTGGAAGTGCAATTGTGAATGAAGCTATTCTCACAGGCGAGTCTACTCCTCAATGGAAGGTGTTTCTCTTTTCTGAACCACTCTTTATTGTGCTTGTCTAATCACCATTGGATATATATGATACTTGAAAGTATAAATTGATGTTGTGTATGTAATTATGCATATGGTCATATTAATTCAGTGCTTGGCCCCCTCATTTCCTTGAAAAATGAAGGCTGCAATAGGCATGTTTCATCTTTCTTCGGGTTGGCTAATATATCTAAATGCATCTCTGCTAAGCATATGGGGACTGGAGTTTTTTCATGATATTATGTTTTGCCTGCATGATTCTCATTTAGATACGACCATCCTTTTAGGTTTCAATCAATAGTAGGGGGACTGAGGAAAAAGCCATGTCTTATTTGGTGGAACTAAAATAGTGCAGCACACACCAGATAAGGTGATTTTTGGGCACAAAATTGTATATTTTCTTCTAATGTTGAGTTAGAATTAGTGCTTCTTGTCCTTTTGTTTTTAACAATCTTGTTTGGAGTCAGACCTTTCCTCTGAAAACACCTGATGGTGGGTGCTTGGCTGTTGTCCTGAGGACGGGGTTTGAAACAAGTCAAGGGAAGTTGATGAGGACAATCTTATTCTCGACAGAAAGGGTAAAATGATATAAACCTTAAGCCTGGGAATGTTTTTTAAGTGTCTTTTGAATAAAATTGATATTTTGTTCTCCCTTGTAAACTGACAAATCTCAGGTGACTGCTAATAGCTGGGAAAGTGGATTGTTCATTTTATTCTTGGTTGTATTTGCTCTAATTGCTGCTGGTTATGTGCTTATTAAGGTAATGCTGCATCTCTAGAGATTAATGGTGAAGGTGAATATTGATATATGGCTTTTGCTCTTAATGGTGATTTGTGATATGACACAATAAATTGTCAATGGCATGATACAGGGGCTTGAAGATCCCACAAGGAGCAAGTATAAACTTATACTAAGTTGTTCACTTATTGTTACTTCTGTGATACCTCCTGAGTTACCAATGGAACTGTCAATAGCTGTTAACACTTCTCTGATTGCTCTGGCTCGGCGTGGAATATTTTGTACTGAACCTTTTCGAATACCATTTGCCGGGAAGGTACCTGGAGGACTACTACTCTGTTTCTGCTTTTGTACATCCTTCCCTTCGTTGGATATTGATCATATTGAAATTGGTTTTTATTGAATGTCTTGTACACACCTTACCGTGTAGGTTGATATATGTTGTTTCGACAAGACGGGGACCCTTACATCTGACGACATGGTAAGCCCATATCAAGCCACAGAATTGGTTTATCATTTGAGACCATATTATGTGCTATAATACATTTTTTTTCTCAACTTTATTGTAGGAGTTTTCTGGAGTTGTTGGGTTGACGGGAACTACAGACTTGGAATCTGATATGAGTAGAGTGCCTGTGCGAACTGTAGAAATCCTGGCTTCTTGCCATGCATTGGTATTTGTTGAGAATAAGCTGGTATGCCCCTCTCTCTATATGAAGGTGGTTAAAGTCGGTCTTAATTTTTAGACCATGTTATAGTTACAGTCTTAAATCGAATGAAGTATTAAATCAAAGTTTTTGGTTTCCCTTATGTTCATTTGTGAAAGGATATATGAGGGTTGTAGAAAAATTTATTTGAGGCTTGATAATTGATAGCAAAACCGAATGTTGAGGTAAATCACAGCATTGATTAATAATTGGATTTAATGGCTGCGACGAAAGTTATTGATTTTGGTCTATCTGATTTTGTTAGGCCAGGTAATTTGCTAAACTAACCTTATATAGCCAGTATTAAGTGATACTTATTTAAAAAAGAAAAAGCTAAGCATCGTTTTATAATGGTTATAGATGAAGATATGTTGTTGGTATTTTCCATTGGCACACTAAGGTGCTAATAATCTTGTCAGTATTTTGTTGGCATCTTTCTTTCCCTGCTGTACCACGAATATACCAACGATCTAATGTGTGTTGCATATGTTATGCAAGAAGTTTTAGATGAAGAAGATGAGAAGCTCACGAGTATGAAGGAAGAGTTGGGTGATGAGGGATATGAAGCGGTTGTGATTTGGTGATGTAAACATTGATACTCATTCTAATGCTTATTATGTCTGTTTTCACAAGATTTTTTTTAGATGGACTTGTGATCTTGTGATTTTGTAATGTAAACACTTATTATACTCATCATATTGATGTTATTACTATGCAGCTCTTTTAACGAAATTATTTTGTTAGATTAGATTATGTTTGATGCATAGTTTTTTTTTTTAAATCTTGCATAATTTTTGAAATAACATAAAAATTAAAAAAAATTACACTTTCTGTAATGAATAATTTCAAAAATTATTCAGGGATAAAAAAAAACTTAAAACATAAAAGAGGAAGCAGGCAACAAAAAATTTTATAAAAAAAAAAACATAAAAGAGGGCGGTTCAAAAAATTTAACAGAGGGCGGTTCAGATGAAAGGAACAAAGGAGGTTATTTAAATAAAAAAGGGCGGTTCGGAACTGCCCTTAAAAAAATTAAAGAGGGCTGTTCCGAACCACACTCAAAAAAGAAGTACTTACAAAGGCGATACATTTAAGAAGGGTTCGGAACCGCCTTCTTTTATGCAAAATAACCTCCCTCAAAACGTTTTTCTGTAGTAGTGATATAAAGGCCCAAATTGATGTTGAGTTTTAATGAGAATCTTCCCTTTGGATTGTAGTGACTCCTTAGTGAGATCTTTGCAAGTACATTTATCACTGACAATTTTTATTGGGCTTTTACCCATGACTTTACATAAATCACGAATTCTCAGCTAACCCTTTTTGCTTTTTGTACCTTTGCTTTCGGTTATTTGACTTTACTTTACTTGGGATACTCGTGAGGTATTGGCTTGCACTTTGATCACATAAATATCTTTCTTTGTATTAGATTCTCATTATTGCTCGGGTAAAAATATTTTTGTGGTTTTAAGAAGAAAATTTTCTGTTGGAGCCAAAAATGGGGTGAACAATGAATGAAATGTGTTCGAATTTATGAAATAAAAAGTAATCCTCTTTTACATTTGAGTAATAGGCAAAAATTATTTGAAAAACTACCCGCCCCAGGTCATACACATGTTATGGGTCAAAAAGAATCTCCTTTCAAAATATCTAAGCTCAATGGGGTGACTAGGGATACCTCCATAGTGTTTGGGAATTGAATGACGCCTTGTATCATTGGAATGATCTTCTTGAGAGTCAACACAACTTAAGGTTTTACACTTACATCAACCTCCTTATTTTAATTATTGAATCAAATATCTCATAATTATGCATGAAATAATTTTATTGGAGATTTTTTTTTTATTTTTTTGTTTTGTGGTTACTTTATGTGGAACAGAATATGAGATGGTAAGTTCAAATGATCAATGCAATAATATAAGTTTATTAAAAGTATACGCAACAAAGAAAAACAATCTTTACATTTTCTAGTGCAAATGGTCGAACATGACCTTCATTTATTGACGATGAAAACTGAAACATGGGTGCCCATTTATTTTATATCCCTAAAGCCTTGGGCAGAACAACAAAGATAACATTACATACTAGTGCCCACTATTGAAATATCCTAGAGCCTTGGGCAGAGAAATAGGAGTTACTCAATTCATGACGATTTATCATCCTTAGCATATACTATGAACATACCACAAACTACTCCCTAGATTAGGGTATTACCCACTCCTTACTTCAAAATAGCAAGAGATAAGGAACCTTAATACTTTGCCTTGTTTCTTAGAATCTAGGAACTTTAAATCTCTTGAGTTTTGCTTGCCATCTTAGAAGAGTTAAAATCCAATGGGTGTGGATGATCCTTGGATGAGGGTTATATGAGGGAAGAGTATTGTCTTTTACTTGTCCATGACGATGAGGCATGAACACACATAAGTCTCCATAATTGTAAAACTTGAATAATCAATGAAGATGAGGAGGGAGGGTGGCATGAGGAAGGAGGAGGTGGGGAGGTGATTTTTGTGCTTGTTCTTATTTGGAATTATGATGGTTATGATGGTTGATGATGATTATTTCTTGATTTATGGAGGTTTTGTGAGATGGTGATGATGGGGTTCTCAAACCCTAGAGAGAAAATGGAAGAGATGAAGATGATATATCTGTGTTTGTCTTTGTTGTTGTTGTTATTATGTTTTTCTTCTTCTTTTTCTTTCTCATGAAGAAATGGAATGTGTAGCCCATATTGATGGCTTCTTGAGGAAGCCACAAATGAGCGGTCTTCAAGACCTTATTTTTTTCATGTAATTCGTGCTGGTAATAGATTATCTCAGAAAGTAATCGATTATCCCCCCAATTCTTCAACTAATGAATTTCTCACAGAAACTTGGTAATCGATTACCTTCCCCAAGGTAATCGATTACTTCCCTTAAATCAAAATTAGGGCTCCTCACATAATGATGATAATCGATTACCTTCCCCAAGGTAATCGATTATATCACAAAAATTTCATGTTTTGAGGTTTCTAACTCTAAGGCATATTTCTTAACTTCTATACTCGTTTAGACTATGATTACTTCACGTAATCTTAGTTGACACGTAGCATTTTCATGACTTCTTTCAATTAAGCTTTAAGATAAAGACATCGAATTAAAAATCGAGATGTTACCAATTGCTTCAACCATATCTTGATCTAAAATTTCATTAGAAGAAAGAAGAGGACCCAGAAAGACAAGGGTGGGATTAGCAGGCTCTTTGTGGCGGGATATGAAGGATGTGACATGAAGAATCGTGGTGCTTCTTTGATAATAATGAATTGATTTCGTTAATTTAAATTAAAATTAAAATTTTCCATTGTCCGAAAGGATGTATTGAATGACAAAATTTTAGGGGGCATATGTCAAGACCAGAATTTAAATCGACGAAGAATAGTAAAAAAAAGACAACAAGAAGTGATGTCGAGTGTTGGATGTACTTGAGTTAAAAGATACTTAAACACAAAGGTAATTCTGACGGATAAGTCGATGGTAAGCTTCGACCAAAAAGAGCTATGTGCACAAATTCCAAAATTAGTCAAAAAAAACTGATGGCATCTAATGAGGTTGTTACTCGATTAGGTATCTATAAGACAAAATTAAATATGACTTCAACAACCATTTATGAAATTTGCTATAAAAAGGCAAGACAACACAATGGTTTTTGTCTTCACATTAGGATGGGTAAACACAATATTTTGATGCTTTAGTTAATCAAAGTCCCTTATTGATATAGATTTTGGAGAAAGATAAGAATTAAATTTCTTGTCCAAAAAGACCCAACGAATTTTATTATGTTTGCAGTAGTAGTTTGAAGTCTAGGTATTTGAAATTTTGAAATCCTCTTAGAAAAGAAAAAAAAATCAAATCACAATCTTTTATAAGAGGTCCTCGATTTGCCTTCTAGAAGTTGAAGTTTAGGTATGAAAAATTACGTTCCTTGTAACACCCTGATTTTTATAAAGGGAATAAAAGAATTTTTTTAAATTTTTTTTAAAGGAACATAAAAATATTTCCCTTTACTGAAAAATAGTGAATAAAAAATTTCTTTTAAAAGTACATTGTCTCAAGGTTACAATGAACCATGTCCATATAATTGAGTCATTTCTTTTTTCGCTTGAGTCTCTGGTTTTGAGAGGTTGACTAACTTTGGTTGACACTTGTACCTACCACACAGACATGATAAATGAGAGTAAATCACTTGTCATATCACGTGAGCAGATAATTGATTGAATAAATATAAACGAACATACACATAAAATCATAATGCAAATACACATGCTCAATCTATTATTCACAATCATATTATCTTATCATTATCTGACATAATGTTTGCATTCTACATGCTCCTACATGCTCCTGCACAATGCATATGCCTGAATCCAATCTTATAATGACGTTCATTCCTTTCTTAGTTATCCGGTACTTCCAGAGTATCCTTCAATATTTTTTGAAACGTTAAATCACAATCACAGTTTGGATAAAGGAAAACCAACTGAGAGTAAACGTTTTTCACCCACGTATGTCATCGCAACTCAATTGTGTATCCCGCTCTGGGACTCAGGCCATACAAAGGACCATCATCCACAGACAAGATATGCCCCTAAAGGGCGATAGGATTATTATAGTTAATGCAGAACTATCACGAGCGAGGTCTGCAGAACCAACCCATTTTAGGATCATTCTACCCTTGAATAACCCCTGCGGTCAGTCAACGAATCACCGTCATAAACCTAACCTCTGTGCATTCTCAATCTAATTCCCAAAACCATCATGTATTTTTTCCCGTCGACCAATCTTTCCAACCTTTCCTCATGCATGAATGCAAATAATATCCATTATTAGGTCGCTGTATCATTAATTCATCCTTAATTTATAAGAAATATTATTAATTTAATGTTATAAAGCATTATATCTCAGTTATCCGATTGAAAGTTGATATAATCGATTAAATCATTTAAAAATTCAATTTTTTATTTATGCTCCAGTATTTAATCGATTAACATTACTGATAATTGATTAAATACTACATAATCTACTACAGACTTGCTGCCCGATGTTATTATTGCCGCAGTATTTAACCATTAATAACATCGAGCATCAAAACAATATTATTACCAAAATTATGCTTAGTTGATAATTTTAACTAAATTATTATTTATATTTTTAATTTGATAATTTCAATAAAAAATCATGGATTGTCTTGGTTTCAATAAGAAGCAATCTTGTTATGGTTGCTAAATTTATAAATTAACTTATAAAATAACAAAACATATTTCAATCATTATGCCAGTGAAATGAATAAAATCTTTCATACCTGATTTGAGACACTAAAAAGATGTAATGGTTTTGAGAAGCGAATGAGAGCTACGTTACTACTTTGACTTCCTTCATGATTTTGAAACTATGATTTTTTAATAAAAGAAGACTAAACATTTACACCATTATAATTTTAACAAAGAAGATTTAGAAAGGAAACTTAATATGTTTTAGAAACAGTTCCACAACTACAAATCTTCATAAAGGGTATATATATATATATATATAATTCCTTCTCCACGTAGTAGTAGTCTTGTTAGCTGAAATGAAGAGGTGACGACGGTGGAGGCTTTATCACTAGACAATTCTTGGCTGAATAAAGTGTGCACAAGTGGTGATGACCATTCACCTTTATTACATGCCAAATACTCTTGTAGCAGCATGAGGTGGAGAGACCTCATGAAGAGGTGATGAGTCCTCATCTCATAAAATGGAAATTTGGTGGATTTTTACTCTACTTTGCGCCAGCTAGCACCAAGCGATGCTATATATATATATATATATATATATATATATATATATATATATATATATATATATATATATATATATTCAATAATTAATCCATAGATATGTGATAATTAAATTGGACACTATAATTGGATACATATTAAAGTCTAAGAGATAATTAATTATAAAGATAAAATGGGTAGAAAGATGTAATAAGATTGTTGTGTTCAATTTTTACTTTAAAAAGTTAAATTTATATTAGTATTATCCTTGATCAAATAGGAGAATAATCTATTAATTTTTAAATAAAACTTACGGTACAAATTTGTAGCTAGAGTTTTATCCAGTTAACTAGTTAACCTAAATTAAATTAACATCCTTATAACCTTCTAACTAAAATCATGTACTTGTATTTAATATTAAAATATAATCAATTTTATATCAAAATCTATTTTTTCCAGAATTATTGAAAAATAAAATATTTTTGTTCTTTAAAATTCTTATCATATTGCTTTGTTGGTAGAGGCAAAACTCACTTCGGTGATCTCTACGTCTCGGAGGGGATTAGTCTTCGGCTGTCGGCTGGGGGATACCCTTGGTGTACACCAAAAAAAAATTCTTATCATATTTTTAATTAAAATATATTTATTTTTCATAAATGAAAAATTGAGGGATGTTACATTCCTTATTAAGGGAAATGCTTGAATAACCTTCATTTTGGCATGAGTTTTGATGTTTAATAATGGAAGCTTTACAAAAGTTGGAACTTATAATTATATAGTGCCAAACAATAAGTTATATTTCGCACGACAAGCATGTGGTGCATGATGGTAAGCTTAATATGTAGAGCTTACAACTTAAAAAGCCGCATGATTTCTTCATACCAGTCTAGTCATAATAGTGAAACAACTGCACTTAGTTATTTCTATACATCTCATTGAGTAAATTGACAAAAAAAATCATGTAACTTTCCTTTACATTTCAATAAAATTTACCATTTCTAGTCATTAATCTTCTTACAATATTATATTACATACCCTACACTTTAAAATCCTTATATTTAGTTTTTGTACTCAAAGTCCAATCTTTTTCCTTTTAGTCAACATTTCATTTAACTTGAAAACAAGAATACCATAAATATTTTCCATGACCCACTTTTTCAAAATATGTAAATTAAAAAATATGTAAAAATACGATATCGACAGTTCATTCATTTTTCCGGTTAAACATATATATGTAATGCTCCAACTCTCGTTTTGGGAGGCTTTATATAAATATCACTCCTAACTTAGAACTTTGTCTCAGAACAATGCCTATGAAGACACATACACCAGTAAAGAGGGGTAAAAAGGCAACTATACAAAAAGTTCATGCCTTTTGATCCAGGTGACAATCATGTGCTAGAAACTCCGATCCACTAAGCAATCACCCTTGTCTATACAAAAACAACCATATGGAACTAAATATTTATGTCATCAAGATTTAAGATCGGAGTTCCTTAATTATTTTTCTACGTAGAGTTTGTTGGCAAAACTAGCTTGTAGTTGTGAGTTTATAACTTGTAGCTGTTAAGCTAACTAGGAGATGTGAGCTTGTAGCTAGGAGCTGACTATTTAAAATAGTGTTGTTCTGCAAAACTAGCTTTTGAAGTAGATAAAAGTTATTAAATGACCTGCAATATTTTATTATTTTAAATTTTTCAAATTTTTTTCTTTATTTATTAAATAGATAGTTAATTAATTAATAAATATAAAAAATTATTAAATTATAGTTAATTAAATTTATTTTTTCTTAATTTATTAATTACGTAGTTAATTAATTAATTATAACAAAATTATTAAATTATAATTAATAATTAATTAAAGGGTAGTAAAATAATTTTAAATTTTGTTGAAGATATAATTGGTATATATGAATTATTGAAAGCTAGTTTAGTTTCTAGAAAGCTACTTCAAGTAGTTTTTTAAAAACTAGCTTTCAAAAGTTACAAGCTCCTTTTTTAAAACCTATAAGCTCCTTTAAATTTGTGTTTACCAAACGAGACTAGTAGCTTATTGACTGAATCTAAAAGCTCCTAACTAACTAAAAAGCTCATAGCTCATGTTGCCAAACAGAACCATAGTCTAAAGATTGACATGGGCTCTTAGCTTCAAGGTTTTTCTATATCAAACTGTCATATCATACTGTACTTAAAGGCACTCCTTATTGAACACATAGACATAGTACTCTCAATTTCAATCCCTATCACTACTTGGTTAATTTTTGGCTTATTTAAGGTTTTGGTCCCAAAGTTGATTCGTTTTTTATTTTAGTCCTTATCTTTTTACTAGCTCTCACCCCGTGTAATGCACGATTATTGATAATTTAATTTTTTATATTAAATATTTTAAAGTAAAGATTGTTTTTATTTTAATATAAAAATTATTATTACACAATAATAAAAAAAATATACAAAAAGACAGAGAGTTAAATCAAACACTACACTTAAAAAAATTAATTTAAATGAGTTTGTTGAGAAATATTGTACTTTCTTATATAAATAAAAAGTAACACTTTTTATCTGATATCTTCCTTATTTTTTTATTAGATAAATTAACATTTTTATATGATTATCAACTTTATTTTAAAGAATCATAAGTAAATCATATTTAAATATTTTCATCTTTTTTTGTTTGGTGGTATTATAAGTAAATTTAAGGATAAATTAGAATATTCCTTATTTCATAGGACATGAAGACGACATTGAACTTGTTATTCTTGATTGTCTTGATTAATTAACACATTGCATTTTATAAGGAATATAATGACTACTCTTTTTTTTATATTTTTAATATTATATTTGTTTATATAGATGAGTATTAAATTAATGTATTTCTTATTTAGTTGATCGATGAAGTAACACTTTTTATATATCATTATTACATTTGTTATGATATTATGATTAATTGGAGTGGAATCAAAATTAAACTTTTTTTTTAATATTTTTTCGTTTGATGGTATTATGAGTATATTTAAGGATAAATCAAAATATTTTCTATTTCATGGGACATGATAATTTAGTATTTTTTTAATATAAATTATCATCTTTTTAATATGATTATCACATTTATTATTATTATTCATATTTAAATATTTTGATATTTTTCGCCGTTTATCTTATCTCAAATTAATCATAAGATCTTATTCTAAAAATTCATTATTATTATTATTATTATTATTATTATTATTATTATTATTATTATTATAGAATTCTTGGAAGTAGAGAGATCTGAAGGTGAAACAAAGGTAAAAAATGAAGGTGATATCATGTTATATATAAGTTATTTTTTTTTAAATATTTTTTTTAGGATAATTATTTTTTTTTCAACATATAGATAATTTATTTAATTTTAAATATTAATTTTGAACGGATAATTTATTTTTTTAAATTATAATTTTGATTAAAGACGATATTATCTACCTACAAATACTCTGATGTGAATATTCCTTAAGCGAACAAATGTGGTACCTCGAAAATTTCTCGGACAAACGTGGTACCTCGAAAAGGGATGTTTTTATATAAGTATAGTAGATTTGACTAATCCTGATCTTTAGAAGTTGAAATTCTTTTCTTTTAGTCCCTGTCGTTAAAATAGATATGTTAAATGCCGACATGGTTAACGGGAAGCCATGTCAGACTTGACACGTGAAAAAAATAAAAATAAAAACAAAAAAGATTTAATTAAGTTTTAAGTCCTTGAAAGTTTACTGATTTTTTGTTTTAGTTCCTATATTTTTTTACCGATCCTGATCCTTAAAAATTCAAAAAAAAAAATTTAATCCCAACCGTTAGAATACATTTGTTGAGTGCTGACATGGCTAACGGGAAACCACGATAAATTTGACACGTGAAAAAAGTTAAAAAAAAATTCAGCCCATCATGTGACCTAAAATAAAAACAAAAAAAATGCCCAAAACCTAGCCAATTATACCCATACCCCTTCTCTCCCGCTCTCTCAAATAGGTTATGGGCAAAAGAGATTTTCATACAGCAATTGTCAAACTGAGACACAAAACCCTTGCAATGTTCTTCAGGGAAGAATTTCATAGTCCAAACGTCTTTAATTGCATCTCAACACCAACCTTAGATCTAATCTTGGAACCGATCTTAAAAAAAACTACTAGAATCCATAACCTCCTCTTTTTCTTGTTTGTCATCATCCTCGTTCGTCAGATTGGAGACAATTCAACTTTTTTGTGTTATCCTTCAAAATAGAGAAGAAACAAGGGTTGAAATCTTCTAGGAATTAAAAGAGTTTTAGATTTAAGGAAAAAAAATAGAAATTTACCAAGAGAGGTTGAAATAAATAATGAGTATGTACCACGGTTTTTATGATTTGAAGGAAGGAGGACATAACAATTAGGCATGGCAACGGGGCGGTGCGGGGGCGGATTATGCACTTCCCATACCCGCCCCCGTCTCAAAAAATTGCCCCCGTCCCCCGCCGGGTATCATAAAAGCCCACCCGCCCCCGTCCCCATCGGGGGTCGGGTAAAACCGCACCGCACCCGCCCCCGTTTTTCTTTTAAAAACAATTTTTCTAGAAGAGCTTTTCTTTTATAATATACCAACTTTTTCTTTTAAAAAAACTTTTCTAAAAGAGTATTTTCCACAAGTGATTTTTATTAAGAGTCAAAACATTATTTTTAATATTTTTTTATTACTATTATTATAAATTATATATAATATATAATATAATATACATATATAGTGTGAGCGGGTCGGTTTCGGGGCCGGGTGCGGGGCGGATAGTAGAATTGCCACACCCGCCCCGCCCCCGCCCCGTGATTGAAAAAGCGGGTTTCCCTGCCCCCGCCCCGATACCCGATTAGAACGGTTTTTCTCCGTTAATGGCGGATCGGGTTCGGGCGGGTGCCCGCGGTTCTGGTTTTTTTTTCCATGCCTAATAACAATGGAGATGGGTTCGAGCTCCACAATACATTTGCCTTGCCACTCAGCATTGACCATGGTACTCAAAGCTTCAGTCGGTATCCCGCTCCTCATCCCCCTACCTTTCTGATTTCAACCCAACAACACACAAGCCTAGGGTTTTTGCTTGGTTTTTTGACATGGCCTTTGGATGTGCCGCTAATTTGGAAAAAATTGATTTGTGTTATCTGTGTTGGATTTGATTTTGAGATGAATCGAATGAAGAAGAGATTATAAGCATTTTGGTTTATGGGTTTAAGAGAGAGAGAAAGCGAACGTGGGATTTGAGCAATTTTTGTTTATTTTTATTTTGAGTCACGTGCCAATGGGCTGGGATTACTTAGTTGATGAAGTAACTCACAAGTGGAGCATTTTTTTTCCACCTTAAGAAATCTAATTATTGTCCAATACATTAATTATGTTTTTTCCACTATACTCTTTCTCTTTCTATAATTATTAATTTTTCTCCACTACTTACATAAACTAAGACATATTAAATAGGGACAAACATGGAAAATAACATCTATTACACTCTTGAAGCTCGCACGTGTGGCCGGGGGAACTTAAAGCTTTGGTATTGTAGCGATGAATGGTGCTTGTGTCTTAAAATTCTTTGTCTTATCTGCTGTGTACACTGTTTAATGAACGGTGTTTAAATTTTTACATCGTGTGGAAACTAAATAGAGCCAAGACATAGATTTTCACAAGTTGTATTCGAAAATATTCTTTTGTATTCGAGAATATTCAACAAAGATAGAGGAGAGAGAATATGAAAAACTCAGTTTTGCTTATGTGAGAAAATTCTTGAGCTCGGTTGAAGTGTAGGTGAGATTGAACCAAGACGACGAGTAGATCAATAGTCCATAGTAAATTTATTTATATTTTCAATCAAGGTTGCTAGTTTTTTCCCTTTTAATCCGATGTTTCTGTGATCGAAGTGTATTTCAAATGAAAGTGATTTTTTTTGGGCGAATTCATATAATGTTTATTGCACTGTTTTAACTTATCTCGGTTGGTCTTTGTGAACACTTTTAATTTTATTTTTTATTCCACCAGTTTTTATCGTTCTTTGTATATTGTGTGTGTTTGAATGTGTAGTTTGAGAGATTATTTTGATCTTTTCCAGAGATTTAAGATGAGAGGTGAAGTGGGTGGAGTTTGTTCTGGAAGCTCCAAAAGAAAAAGAATCGTATTGGAGGAATGTGAAGATAAAAATCAGATTAAATAATAGTCAAGTAGATTCTAATTTGGAATTTAATGGCTCAGATAATTTGGTCAATATGTCAAATAGCTTCTCATTTAGTAGTATATAGCTATATAAATAATCAATGAAGTGTAAATTGTTGGGAGTTGTAGTCAAGCTTTCTCATAGATTTCAAGCTTCATTCAATAAGTGTTTTGATGATTACAAACAGTTGTGCTAAAAATCAAACAAGCTCACACAAGGCTCAAGCTCAACCAAATGAAGACCTTACTGGTTCCCCTTTTCCCATAGGAATTTATGTAAGGTAATGATGAAGTCAATAATCTAAGAATAAGGCGGCCAAAAAGGAGTTTTTCAAAAATGAGAAGAAAAAGAGTTTTTCACAAAAGTGTTTTAAGTTTGTTTTCAGTTTTATGCGAGAAAGTGTTTGTGATAACCTCAGGCTATAATCTCTGTTTATAAAAATCAATTTTGTAAAAATTAATAAAAATAATTGATTACCTTTCAAGGATAATCGATTATCATACCTCGCTTAGACTTATAATAATAATTATTTCTAAATTTAAAACACATAACATACTAATATTTTAATCACAAAAATGTAAACCAAAAATTTAGCCTGTGCTTGCGTCCTAGTAATGTTAATTCTACCATTTAGTCCACTGCAACGTTGCAATTGCTTGTATAATTTTCTAACATTATTTTCTAAGTCAACGTATTAGGTTGCTGAAATCACAACGCGTTCTCGCCAAAATTACAGGTTAAATATCTGTTTCTGTCCTGAAGAGAAAAAAAAAGTCAACAATATACTATATATATATATATATATATATATATATATATATATATATATATACATACGTATGACAATATGATATAGACACATTGCATATCAGATGTGTTAGCAGCTTCTGAGGATGTCTTCAGGCTGCCATCGACTTTATTATATCTATATTATTTTGTTTTTCCCTCTACATCTGAAGTGATGAAAATCAAAACCTCAGGGGTATCTATCTGACTTAAGAAAATTAAATAATTTACATGTTCTCTAGCCGACAAGTACCCTTAGCTTTCACATAAAGTTTCTTGTTCCAATTCAATTATGAAATGACAAACGCTTAATTATGTGTTCAGTTAATTTTTAGATTTTAGAATATTTTATTATAGTTTTTTGTTTTTTTAATGTTTGGTATTTTGAAATTATTTTTGGATTTGTTATATATCTCTCTTATCAATTCTAACCAAATTTTAATGATATATCATACCAGAATTTTAATTATATGCAAGAGGTTAGTCACGTAATATGACCTAAGCGAAGAGGATCTCTTTCTCTTCAATGTTTTTCTTTTAAATAAAAATATAAAATCATGTTTTTAAGTTTTAATAATTAAAAAAAGTTCTTTGTGCACGTGACACCACATAATTAATCTCTTGCGTCTAATTAGGATTCCGGTAAGACATATCAGCAAAATTTGGCCGAAAATGATAGCAGAGTGTATGACAAATTCAAAAATAATTTTGGGGAGTCAGACATCGCAAAAAAAAAACAAAAAAAACAAAAGCATGTGACAAAAAGACCTTAAATTGAAGGATTAGAAATATAATTAACCCAATACAAATCTAAAATCATGGCAAAGATAAAATAAAATAATGGGAGGGGAGGGGGCTACGAAAACAACGGAATGAAAGCAACAGGTTTGGTCCTTAGCAGGCAAGTTACAAATTAAAAAATTGGGCGAAGGCTCCGGTGGTGCATGTTAATAGATAACATGCACGGTGCATGTGAAAAATTTATTTTTGTTTTTTAAATTTTTTTAATACAAATTTATTCAGAATATTTTTTAACACAAGTTCGTATAGAGGTTTATTAGAATATGTAAATTTTGAATACAGTTTTACTCAGTACAGTTTTTTAAGAACACAGAGTAAAAAAAATCCAAATTATAAAAATCACTTCATATCGATAAAAAAGAAAACGCATAGAATATTTTTTAATTGATTAAATTTTAAAAAAAAATAAATAAAAAAACTCAAAAAAAAGTCATGTACCGGTGCATGGAGCCTCCGCCGTAAAAATTGTCATGGGCTCGGATCGTGTCTTCCTTGATTCTTTTGTCGTTTTTATACACTTCAAGGTTTTTTAATTAGGCTCAAAACAAGTATTATGCTTACAATTGTTCACTTGCATTCTCTTATGTCTTATCCTCTTTTTGTCTCCAAGGGGTTGGGGAATAACTGGGAAATTAAGACCAGGTTTAATTTGCTCTAGTATCAATATCTTGAATTATTATTGTGTCCTTGTTGTAAATAATTGAGGATGTTTTCTGACAATACCGTTCCATGTATCCATCATGATCATTTCAATAACAATATACGCCCTATATTGCCTAAAACATTTTTAATAATCATAGTCTAGTATACAACGATTTCTCCTATTCGTTATTGTTGATCATTGTAGTTTGCTAATATTAAAAGCTTGAAAGTAATTGAAAGTGCTTATTTCCTTCTGATCCAGTCGAAGTTGATGTGTAAGGGGCAACAAATTTTTAAGAAAAATGATATATTAATCTTCAAAATCAACATGCAAATCAACTATATTACATGGAAAGTAACATGTATCGTATAGTAGGACTTTGCCTACTAATAACAATTAGTTAACAAGTAACAAGTACCCAATCTCATATGCAGATTGGGTACTTAATCCTTGGGAGTGTATCAATCAGGTGTAGGCTTGTTGGCACTGGGTGCTTTATAATCATTTTGTAACTGCACTCTGTAAAAGGGTAAATTCCTTTGTTCACGCCTTTGGTCTTTTTAATATTATTATTTGCCTATCAAAAAAAAAAAGTTAACAAGTAACACGTATTTCTTACGGTATAAACCATTTTTTTGTAAAGTGACATATACATCATTAATTAATCAACTTGTTCACTATGTTTGGATTGAGTGATTTTGGAGAGATAAAGAATGGGAATGAAGGGGGAATCACCTTGTTTAGTTGAGAAAAGAAATCAAAAAAGGAAAAATAATAAGACTCAACATAAAAGGTTTCCTCTCCATTTTGGGGAGAAAAAAAAGGAAATAGAAGAGCTAATTGTGTGCAAAGACAAAAAATAGCAACAAGGTACCATGTTTTTAATTATATAAAATAGAATTGTTGGCCTTTAATAATTTTTCTTTTTTTCACTTTCTATTAGATCAAAAGAAAACAAAAAACTCAACTTTTCTTTTTTTTTTCCCCTCAAATCAAACAATGAAAAATCTACTGGTTCTTTTTTTTTTTTTTTTTACAATTTTTTACTCTTCTGCTTATATGTAATCAAACAGAAAGTTAATTAATGTTATCATTTTATATTATATTCTTTCAATTCCGTAGCATGTCTAAACACTTACACGTTACTGGTGATCTCACGTAGATTCAGCATGCTCATTTAAACATTTTTTAAAATAATTGTTCCATGTCTTATTTGGCGAATAACATGTTGGAAAAATATTTATTATTTTATTTCAAAATAGTGTACTGTAATTTATAATTTTAATTAGAATTATTAATTTCTATTTGTTAAGAGCATATTATTTAAATATTTCAGTTTCTTATAATAAAGTTTTTTTACCGTTTCATATCATTTATGCATCGGTTTCATTAGTTTTTATTTCATAATTTGTTTTGCTGTTATTAAGTTATAATTATACAACGGATATTTTTTTTTATCATTACTGCTCAACGGCTTGTTATTGTTATTTTCTTCTGCGTGATGGTATATATGTATATATATGACAAGTTGTTCATGAGGCAAGAGATGATACATTGGAAAATAGCACAAGTGACAAATTCTATTATTTGAGAGGAATATATATATATATATATATATATATATATATATATATATATATATATATGTATGTATGTATGTATGTAGTTCTTTAGAAGAGTATTTTATGAGATAGTTTTTCTTTTATGATAAAGAGTAAGAGAGTATAAAGGCATAGCTTAAGTTATCAGAATTGATGTAATTCTTGTTATTTTTGGCCTAGATGTTATCCTTGAAAAGTATGTTAAATCTTGGGAGAGTTACGTATATAAGGCAAAATAATACTTAAGAATAGTGTATTTATATACGTCTCAGACTTATAAACTTTTTATATTGATCTTCATCTCGATCTTCTTCATCTTCTCTATTTGATGTATTTATTTTTTACTAATTGTTTAATTTATTTACTTAAAAAACCAATTTATCCAACATAACAATCATCCCTTAATTCAAATTTCGCTGAACTAATACTTTTGGTAGAAAGAATAAGTAACTTTGAGAAATCTTCAATGTCAAAGAAGCTGCCAAGGATATTGAATCTTGTTCACTGGTGTGTTCAATTTCTTTTCCTATTAAGATGATATATCTATATCCCCTTGGGTTCATTTTTGGCACATATAATTGAAATTTTATTTTATTTAAGGATTGCAACCTCAACTATTCAAGTTTTGTCAGGAATAGAATGTATTCATTATAGTAAAAAATTATTTCTTTTATAGGCAAAATTTTGATTAAAAAGGAGGGAGTGGAAATCGTGCGATGCATGACAGGGTTCAAATTCAACGCTATATGTTTATATGTCCAGATGTGATATAATTTTACCAGCTAAGTTATCTTTTAGAAACTTCATAATAATAAATTATATATTTGGATTGAATAAGAAATTAGTGTGTAGAGTCATAACTTTGAGCTTAACTCCCTAAAGCTAGAGATGGGGTTATGATGACAACGATGACGACAATGGAAGAGAAATAATAATGGTGACGGTGATGACAATATCAAATGAGGAACAATTGTTGTGTTAATTGCAATGGTGAAGAGATGGTCATGGTGGTGGGATGAAAATTTAGTGGTGATGACAGTCGTGACAATTATGGTATGTTGTTTTTTTACATGTTTGCCCTTCAATGTGTATTAAACACCCTTTTAATTATGGAATTGTAATTTCTAAGTTCGAGACCAAAAATCAGGAATGATCAATTATGTTTTAATTTAATAGAATTGACTTTTGCAATTATGATTTGAATTTTAAAAGGGTTTTCTTAACCTCAGCCCTGAGGGCTGAGAATAAGAAGCTATAAAAAGTATCTTTGCATTGAAAAAATAAATGTTTAAGACATTAAAAGTTAGTGGGTTAGCTTTCCAAGACATTTTTTCTACTTTTTCACCTCTTATCCTCAGCCCTTAGCAATCCCATTTTAAAAAGACCTCCAACCCCAAAAACTATAAATTCAAACTTCAATTCCAAATCCAAACCCTAATTATGTCTCAACCATGGGTGGTCACTCGAGAACAACACCATATCATCAAAACATGGGTGGCCCAAATCTCACATACTCTGCCAAAATGGAGCCTGCTCAATTTCTATCAATATCATTATAAGTTCTATAAGCTTCTAGATGTTCGACGCAAAAGGAAGTGAGCTTAGAGCATCCTCACCAACTGTCCGTTGTGGATTCTTAATTTTTAAGGACAATTAGTTGCCTAGATTCACCCTACAAAGCCCTATTATATTGTCCGTCCCCAATTATAATCTGTGTTCCGGAAATCAACAAGGCAATACAAGGAACAGAGAGAAAATGCAATTGGCCAATGGGAAGGGAAGGTGGAGTTTGTATCAAGCTTTTTAGCTATTGATGGAGTGAAATGTGAGGTAAGTTGTATATGAACTGTCCATTTAAGAACTTTTAGAAGTTGTGGGGGGTGAAGTAAAATTTTAGTTAAATTGCTTAAATTAAAGGAAAATGTGAAAAATTATCAAATAATATGCAAAACTCATTTAAAAACAAAAGTTTTGTTTATGCATGTGGATGCTCTTTTAGCATTATAGCAAATCATGGAAAAAATGAAAATCCTGTCGGCTATAGATGTTTCGGTTCTGTCGCGAGTTAAGGACATCTACCTTACGTAATGATTCCTAAAGGATGTCTGTCTGATATGAACAAAACAATAGAATATTCCCAACACATTGTAAGTTTGTAACCTTTTACCATTCATGCTGCCATCGAGTCCTAAGGTAAATATATAACTTAAGAGCTTGTTTGGTGGTTAGGATATGATAACGAGTTAACGACGTGATAGGATAAAAAGCATGATAAGAGCAAGATAGCTCTTACTAATGAGGTGGTGACAGTGGTTGAGTGTGATGATGATGGCAATAGTGGTGTTGATGTGTCGGGGTATAAAAGGAAAATTGCACTATTTTATCTTTTTTATTTATAATCCAACTTCCATCATCGTAAGATAGAAAATACACTAGGCAGATATGATAGGATAGACCAACAAGATAACACTATCTTTTTCTACTGACTCACCAAACTCAGAATAGTAACATAACTTTTAGATCAGAGGTGCCTACAAGCCAGCGAGGAGATTAGTCACTGCGGTCGGCGGTAGACACTTCGATCATGGACAAAAAAAAAATATGACAACTATCCTATTTTATTTTTCTTATTATACCCATCAAACAAACTCTAAATTTTACACACCAAAATTTAAAGCCGCAAATCACACAAAGTACCCAAGATTTTTTGAATTCGGAATAACTAATTAATTCCCAATTCTCAAGATTGGATTGGTTTATGATAAAGTGAGATATATCATAATGTCTTTATTGGAATTGACTTGGACACTCAATTGAATGTGTATATATAATAATTCTAAATCCTCATCATGCCAAAGTTGGTGACTAATGCAAATTTCCCTTTTTATTTTATCATTTATCACTTGAGCAATGCGTATACGTAATGTATTTCCCCATACATTTTAACATACATCACAATCTAACAATTAATATTACTGATATGCATGGTCTTTTGGAAGGTGAAGGTGCAATTGGAGGTGCAACAACAAAAACAATTACTCATAAATCATAATTCTTTTATTTTGGTGCATAATTGGATTATTTTATATCAAATTTAATCCGATCTTTTAAAAAAAAAATTCAATTGTAGTTTGCGGTTTGCTTTGGTTCTTTTTTTCTTTTTTTTTTTCGGTTTGCTTTGGTTCAACTTAAATTATTCATTTTCTTATTTTTCTGACCGAGCAAATTGTTTATATTTTTAGGAAAAGGCTAACAAGTAAGATACTAAAAGTAGTATATTGTTATAGAAAGATATGATTTTTAGAATTTTTGAAACAGTGATTAATGCTAATTGATGATTGTTTTACCACTCCTAATAACTTTAACAAGTGTCCTTATGACACTTATTAGCAAGATCCATATTTTACACTGCCCAAATGCCCGAAATTTAAATCTTATATGCTCTTAGGCATTTGGTCACTGAAAGCTTTTGGCACTTTTTTATCAACCCATTTTTGAGTTGAATGCAAGTTCTCTTTACTAATATTCTTTTGGGTAGAAGGTTGTTTGATATTTTGACTACCTCCTTTCCTCTCCATGCCATCATACCTGGGTCGAGGCCCACGAATAGATTTCAAATGCACGAATCTACCTTTATATATTCTCTTCTTATTCAGGTGTTTCCTCAGGTCAATTTTCTGAGAGTTGTACATTACAAACCCCATATCATATCTCCAAACTCCAACTTTAAAAGTGAAATTACCATAATACCTTAATTAAAAAAAACTAGAATACAAAACACTCTTTTATCCCAAACCCCAAAACCCTTTTTTTCGTTGTAGACTAGTAGTGTTGGGGAAAACCTTAGTTAATAACGACTGTTGGCTAATAACAGTATTGCATTATTCTTGTTCTTGTACCATGACATGGAAATCAATTACCATCATTTTATTGAAGAATACTAAAATTGATAGTTTTATGGATAATTTTAGGAAGGTGAAAAGGGTTTTGGGGTTTGGGGATAAAAAAAGGGTTTGTATTCTAGTTTTTTTTTTTAATTAAGGCATTATGATAATTTTACTTTTAAAATTGGGGTTTGGGGATATAAGTTGGGGTTTGTAATCTACAACTCATTTTCTGACGCTTTGCTTCACCAGCAGCTCTTTCGTTGTAGACTAGTTGGCATTTTGGACAGATCCACAAGTCCTTATTCTTTTTCAGATCATAAAAATGTTCAAAAGTTTCGCCAAGTCTTGGGTAGATTTCTTCTTCATGTCCCAATCCAACCATCAAACAGGAAAGACAGATCCAGACTCCACTTCATTTACTTCTGTCTGAAATGGGTCAGTGTCGACTTTTTTGGCTTTCTCAGCATACTTTAACCTGTCTTTCTCGATGCCATGTTGAATGATATCCATGAAAGCAAAACTATCATTGGTCATATGACAAAAATTATTATGATACTTACAATACTTCTTTTTTATCATTTTATGACTATCAGATAGCTTTATTAGTTTATTCTTTAATAAGATATCAAAAATTTGTTCAATCTTTGATATGTCAAAAGTGTAAATTTTCTTGTAAGTATTTTCGCCTTTGGGCTTTGACGGCTTAAGAGCCTGACAAACATAAATCTTTCCTTCCTGCAATTCAGCCACGTTGATTCCATGGTTTTGGTCAATGGTTTCAAACTTTGAATCTTGTGCTTCGACATAGTTCATTCTTTCTCTTTTAAGGTATATATTTCATTTCTTCTTGTATTTTTCTTCCTTCAAATTCGCAATCTGCCTTAAACACACAACCAGTTGGTTTAGATCTACTAAATGTTGGGTTACTAGTTTATTTCTGACATAATAGTCTAATTAACCCTGCTGTCGCCATTTTGACTACTTCTGGCTCAAGTTTTGGAGTAAAACATTGACTTCTCATATGCTTAAACCTTGACAAATAGTCATCGACAGATTCACCTTAATAGCGTTTATGCTTAATAGATCAATTAAGGCCACTCTCAACTCTCCTCTAAAGAATTGTTCATGGAAAGCCCTTTCTAATTGGCCCATGCATGAATTGAATTCAGTCTCAATAAAGAGAACCAAGAGAAAGCATTCTTTGTTAGGGAACTTGGGAAAAATCTCATTTTTAAGGTTTCGTTTACTACCAAGTCTCCTAACTCAATGGTATACTTAGCCATGTGTTCGACAATGGATTCGCCAACCTCCCCAACAAACTTAGACAACTTTGGGATTTTCATTCCTCTTAAGATCTCAACATGTTGAAGCCATTCAAGAAAGGCTGGGTGAAATTGGGTTGATTGGCCAATCCTACATTAAACCCTATCATGTTCAAAGCTTGTTCTACTACCCTTGTCATGTCATCTGGTTCAAACCTAGCCTCTCCTCTATTGCTTTGTCGAAGTAAAACCTAGCCAAATTTTGCCTTGCTAAGGCTGCTTGCATATCTTCCACTCTTTGTATAAATGCAAGTTGGGCTGGATTCTGATTATTTTGACCAGAAGCCTCAACACCAAGATGAAACACTATATCGTTGTGTATTGGTCATCCTTTAACTAACATATTCATAGTACTTGTGGTTTGGGGTAGACTTTGGTTAATAACAGGATTGTTGTCAACGATACTACTACTAGGATTTCAGGGTAAGGTCGATGTTAAGGCATTAGAGTATTGATTAGTTGGTCTTAATGGCCATGACCTCAAGTCTACACTACTAGGGTCATTGGGAAAGGTCATGCTATATCTAACTCCTTGCCTTCCTTTTCTAACTTGTCGAATGATCGGATCATTGTGATCCATCTTCAACTCCAAGGATATGATTAAGCTTTTGCAAGTAATTTACTATCTTGCCACACATCTCATTTGTTGCCATCATAGTAAGGTTGATGACGGTTCAAAGTTGAGTCGTCATGTGGTCCACGATTTGGGCATTGGATTCTTCTATTTGTTGTCTAATGTGTGTTGTTTGGTTTACTGATGTATATCTTGATGGTGAGTGACTACTTGTTCCAGCATGTTCTATCGAAAATCTTGAGAACATTGGCATCGATGTATCGGTTACCAATGTAGCATTACCACCAGCAAGTGTTTGATCATTGGTATTGCCTTGCCAAGATAAATTTGAGTTTGGAAAGATCCTTGGCTGCAAACCATAAGGGGGAAAACTTGCATTCCTAACATGTCCTAGGGAAGAGTTGCCCCCATTACCCCAACTGCGAGACTTGGTTATGCCATAGTGATGACACCAGCATTAGTACTACCAATACATAACGTGGTATTGGCGGTTACATGATTTGAACTGCCACTTCCGCCATTATTATTGGCGGTTTCAATGGCAGGAGTAGTTACTCCAACCACTGATTCAATATTACGCGCGTTCGTCTACTATTTTGCCATGTCTAATGGTGTTCCTTCAAACGATGGAGATGGCAATGTAAAGCCACTCCTCAAGTGCATACAAATGACTTTGCAAACAACTTATTAAGAACTTGTCCCACCAGGCATGCCAATTTGTTTAGGGGGAAATTTAATTTTCTTGTTAAAAGAACGTGTTTACATGAATAAGTGTTTATGAAGAGTAGGTTCTGACAAGTTTCTGTGGTAATCTTTTTTCACGCGCGCATTAAATGGTAGTAACTAAAGGTGATAATTAAAGGAAAGCAATAAATGCTGGAATTTAAATGCGTGCAATGTAAAATGTGCAGAAAGTAAAGGACTAGAATTTAAAGGTTTGTGAAATTATAAAGTTTTATTGACTTGAAATGAAAAGGGATGTTACATGGTGTTTTCCATCAATTTTGCTCAATGAGATGTATAGGAGTAACCAAGTTCCAACCCTTATTACATGTGAAATTCTCCTATTTACAGAAGAAGACTACAAATAACTTCCTACTTAATCTATTGACACGTGGATATCCATCGTGCGTGCCTTACATTTAAAATTTAAAATATTTAAACTACCATGCTATTGAGTCTTATAAATCTAGGCTCTGGCCTTCGACACTTGATCTTCGACGTGCTCTTTTGGAAGTCTTATATGGGAGTCTTTAGTATGCTTTTCCACATCACCTCCAAGTTCTAGAAATCTCCTTTCGTCATTTGGTGGAATGATTGTCTGACATAGATCGACAGATCAATCTTTCACCATTCCACCATGGGGGCTCTTCGACACATGGAAGAGGGTTACCCGTGTAGAATTCCTACTTTTACTTCCTATTGAGAAGAATATTCTAAGACCTTATCTATCTCTCTACCAAGGTCTTGTGATATGGAAATTCGGAGTCGCTTGTCAAATTGCCTAGTTCAAGACTATTTCAATTATCAAAACCGTTCAAATGTTCCTCAATCAAAACAACTGTCTCCTGTTTCATGGAAGCTCTACAAAGGTGAAAACACTTCATTCATTCAAGCATTTGTTCCGACAGAGAACGTAATCCCCATATCTTATCCTTAGTCATTAGAAAAGAAGGGGAAGATCGCTTTGGATGGGCTATATGGAACTTCTCCCACCAAAGCGGATTTCATAATTCCACATATCTAATCCTCACATGTGTAGAATTCTGGACTCAACTTTACTTATTTTTCTCTTTACTTCTTTCTAGAACTCACACCAATATATGATTCTAACCAAATGTGAGACAATAATTTTTAGTTTCTCATGTGGAATTATTATGAGCACTAACCCCTTTCCATCGTCATTTTTCTGAAACGGTGGTTGCACTTGACATTAGTGACGCCTCTGTTTTTACCCAATGAAGTGACTGTCATTAATTACAGTCAGTTGAATTTTTGACTTCTTGGAACTAGTGCTCGGATTGTTGCAACGCTTCTTCCATCCAAATCCCCTTTTTTCGACATAGGTATATGTTCGTCGAAGTCAATATTGTACTTAACGAAAAAGTCCACTTACTTTCAATATCACCTCTACGTCGAATTTGCCAATTCTATTAAAAATAAATTATGGTCCCAACAGGGACTTCTTTTCTCCTTTGTAGAGCTCACACATCTTAGGATGAGGAGTGTATGCCCAGCTTAGGGTAGGAGCAATCTTCTTAGGTCCAAGGATCGACCTAGGCTTTGAGAATTTGGTAGTCGCCCTCGCTCCTCCTCTTAGGAATCCCTTAGTGTGTATATATATATGTTTATTTCCTTCGTTTCAAAATAATCGTCCGTTAAGATTATCGCCCATGGATTAACATGTCAAAGTGAGTTTGAAATCAAGTGAGAAGACTATCCACAAGAGAGGAAAGGAGAGGGAAAGAGAAACTAGAAAACTGATTTATTTTTCCTACAGGGTAGCATCTTCAAATTGCGATTTGGGAGTTTAACCATTGGATTAGGCTCAAATTTAGACAACATGTACATTGTTAAGTTCCAATGCGGTCTGATGTTTTAATGACAACAAACCAAGCTTCAAGAAGGAAATCAAGCTCATGCATTCATCTTGGACAATCACATGTAAGGCACTGTATACCTAAAACTCAAGCTATTTTATACATGAAAACATGAATTATGGAGAAGAGGTAATTAAAATACTTTTATAAACTATTAATCCAGCAAATGTAAATGCAACAAATATTTTGAATCAATATATTGGTTGTCTGGAAATAGAAAATAAGCTTTAATGAAAATGAGCATGAAGTAATCAATTACTTTGTTGAATCATACAAATTTTCAGAGAGTCTTGAATTGATTACTCTTGATAGTGTAATTGTTTATTTTTTCCGAAAGTAATCGATTACTCTAAAGATGAGTCACTTACTTCATACAATTATCCAAAGAGTTTGAAATCTATTACTTACTTAGGGTGAATCAATTACTTTGAGTTAAATGAATTGAATACTTGCTTTGATGAATCGATTACTTTTTTGAAAAATAAAAAATATGACTCTGGTTCAATTGTATTAATTGCTTGATTGTTTCCTAATATGGGTGTGGTCGAAATTCATATTAAAAACGTTAAGAAATCATTTTTCAATCAACTTGTTCCATACCCTATGAATGGACCTTAGAGGACTCACTACGACCTAAGGAAAGACTTTCACGAGGTAGTCTGAACTTGGATCCCTCTCAACGAAAGAATATTATCTCGGTTCATTCATAGAAGTGCTCGGATGTAGTCCTTAAAGAAAAGGGACACCTATTTATTCAACTCAGTCTCTAGGAAGATACGAAAACATTATAAGGGATTGACTACTTATTATCCCTAGATCGTACAAAATATTGAAAGATCACCGCTTATTCTCATCAAAGATAAGATCACACGAAGATTTCTCTCAAATATAGAAGATTCTCCAAGAGAATAAATCAGACTATGTAATCTCCATGGTCCTATAAATACCTGACCCCGGCAAGGGGCTGAAGAATAACCAAGTGATAACGACGCATCATTACATCTCCCTCATACATAGAGAAATCTCATACACGCTTAATGTCCATACTTTACCCTATATACTCCATATAGGCACAGAGAAGACACGTTCTACCCCAGAAGAAGAACGTTGTAATCGCTCTTCATTGAGAGCAGCTACAGAAGCAAGTGAGGAATTGTCTTGTTGTCCAAGAAAAAGGTGGTCGTTGTTCACAACCCCACCACAAAGCTAAGGCTCATCAACCCTCTAAGCTTGTTTCCCTTCACAGTAAGAAACGCCAATCAAAGGAGAGCTTTGACCATACAAGCCTCCCCAAGAGTAAGGGACATTACCCTCGATTACTCTTAAGGGAAGCCCCTGATCAGTCTCGCTCTTCCCCACTATAAGAGTGTTTCATATTGAGAGTTACTATATTCCACGTAATAACTGTTGTTTTGAGGGTGAGGTATCCCTTAGATTTTAGGGAGAGGCGTCCCTAGAGAAAGAAGGTGTGGGACCTTCATTGTAATAGGGGAAAGCATCCTATTGTGAGAATTTGAGGTCCCTTACGAAAGGTCGAATCCTAGTAGTTTGCAAGGCGCTTCAGGTTGTATTGGGATTTAGAATCATTAATACAACATAATCCAAAGCATGTTGCTGATGGCCTAGACGTAGGCCTCACCGGAGAGGCCAAACTAAGATAAAATATCACTTTGCACTTTCTCTTCCCTTATTTCTTTATTTATTGTTGCACTTATTTTTATCATTATCGTTATCACTTCCGCAACGTAATTGTTTATTATTATTATTATTAATTGCTTTCACTCTCAATCGCTTTCAATATTATTTATGTAACACCCCAAATTTTTAATCCCTGATTAATGAAAGTTTAATTATAAATTTATTTATAATTAATTAATTTTATTTTAATCCTTGATTAAAAATTTGTTTATTATGCATGTGGTTGATAAGAGAAAAATATGTAGAAATGACTAGATAATTATTTTTTGTGGGAAAATAAGGTTTTTTGCATATTAGTCCTTATTTTAGGACCTAGAAGTAATATTAGAAATATTTTGGAGGGAAAGGAAATAAAATATTTATTTTTCAAAAATTGGTCAAAAGACTCGAGTCTTTCTGCCAAAACTCGAGTATTTTAGTCAGAGTTGCACGAGTTAGTGCGTTTGATGAGTCATCACCCAACGATTCCCACGAGTGACACGAAAACAGCTCCATCAACACATCCATGGCTTCGTGGTGAGCTGCATGTAACCTAATCTAGCCTATAAAAGCCAATTGAAACCGAGTTGAAGATCATTTTGCCAAATTTGTGAAGGACTTCGCAGTTTAGGGTTCTTGATTTCTTTTGTTCGATTCTCCTTCATTCTTAAGAGTTGAAACACAAACTATACGCCATTGTGAAGCTCACATCCAGGGCTTCATAAAGATACCCAAATCGTAAGCTGAGAGTTTGTGTGCTAGGAGAATTGAAGCTCGAAAGTTGGGGTCTGTTTGCTGTCAAAACCAGAATCGAGTTCTTGGAGCTTACTTTGTTCTTCGATTTTGGTAAGCTCGTGAACCCTCTTGACTCCAAATTGGTTTTATTCTCTCATGCATGTTGCAGAGAGTAGATTCTAATCATTTTCCCTAATTCTTATGCATGAATGGTTGGTTAAAATCTCTGGTTTTGTGACCCTGTCCAAACTGTGTTGCTGTCAAAGGGTTTTTGGGGAAGTCTAGCTTGGGAGCTAAGTTTCTGCAAAATTCTTGTTGATTCAAGTTTGAAATGTAAGGGGAAAGCTATTTATACACTAGATAGAGTTTAATGTATGTGAATTTGATTAGAGAGTCATCAAGAGACTCTAAGGGCTTAGCTTAATATAGGATTTTGGTTTGGAGACCAAAACTTAAGGTGTTGTTGCTGAGAACAACTTACATTTGACGTATGCAAGCTGTAAGAACATTGTTTTTGTGAATTAATTGCATGCATATTGATTTGGTATGTCAAATGTTGAATTATGTGATTTTATGCAAAATGAAAGATATTAAATTAATCTCTGTGAATTGATGTTATTATTTAGTTGAAACATGTTTATTATGCATAAATATGACTCTGTTGATCATTGGTTTTAGTTAAATTTGGTTAGAATTGAAAATGGTATGTCGAAACCCAATTTTCTGTGTTTTACTGTCAACAAAGACTCGAGTGTTTGACTCAAGACTCGAGTATTTCTGGTGCACCAGTGCATCTGATAGCACCAATACTCGAGTACTTGAATCAAAACTCGAGTATTGTCTGATGCAGCATTTGAAACATTTTAATGAACCACTCGAGTATTAATGAACCACTCGAGTATTCTGGGTTGATGAACAACTCGAGTCCTTTTGTGAACTACTCGAGTATTCTAACAGACTAAAACACAAGTTTCAGAAAGCTGATGAATTACTCGAGTCTTTTGGATAAGACTCGAGTCTTTTTGACCAGAACACTGAAAAATGCCATTTTAGTTTAACTAAGTTTATTTAAACCTAATGACATTTACAGTAAATGAAATCATGTTTCAAGGATGAATGATGTGATCAATTATATTGAGATATTCATTGATGAAAATATTACATGTTGCACATAATAAGATTAATGGATAATCTTTAATGGAACATTTATGTGCATTCATACATGGTGATAAGGCGATAAGAATCGTTTGTCATGTTTTTGATAACATGCGGAGGGCTTCTGGGAATGCCAAATAGTGGCTCGCTTGATGACACATTATGGTTGACGATGTGGCTAGCGTGAGTGATGCGATGATGATATGATTATTCCATATTGGACGACGAGACGCTGCTCGAGGAGCGCGTTATGTATCATTTCCAAGCTTGTCGTGTACATTCAGGATGGAATGTACGAATGTTGTACAACTAGGATTACAACGTACTGTTGAGTACAAATGTGAAGTAAAGGATGGACGTCAGAAAGTGACATAGATTGATGGAGTTAAGATTTGAGAGTTAGACTCATATATCATGCCACTCATCCTTAATTAATTTAAAGTTGGTTATTTGTAAATAAGTGTGAGCATCCTACTTGCATCAAGTATCTGCTAAATGTTAACTGTGATTGTTAGCTGATTCGATGTTATCCGTTCATGCTTATATTGCTTATACTTTTATGCTCTATCCGCTATGTGTATAGTATTGCTTATCCCCATGCCCTTGTAGGTGATGTCACGATATCTCGCTGGTATCGAGATCCGCCCACTTCCTAGTGGAGTTTGGATCTATGAGGATCACCGAGCAATGTATGAGGGTGAAGTGGAGATGACCTTCTATCACCCTAATCCACTGATTCGGATCCGTCCTCGTAGGTTCAGAATCCCCATCATATATACTATGCATGTACCTCCTTTTTACACTTACCATGGACCACCTCCCGCTCGACCAGCTCGCTCGTACCATAGTTTTCGATTCAGACCTACCCGCTCACACCCCTTTTCTACTAGAGTCGTTCGAGAGGAGACTCCCCCATCTGACCCGACGAGTCCTATTAGGGTCACACCTACACCTGACCCTGTACCTAGTGGTAGGGTACCTACCCTGTCGGGTGAGATTGAGGAGGATCCTATCGAGGATGAGAGCGGAGGCGAGCCTGTTGAGCATTCCACTGGGAGTCAATGGAGGGATGATGATCCATAGGTATATGCAAAGGATAGATGATGTGGATCAGGGATCTGGTGTTTCTGCTGCTGTGGAGGAGTTCTGTTGATGGCTGATGATGACTGCTGCTACTATTACTGGGGAGCTACTACTACTAATGCTACGAGATCTGGAGTCTTTTATTTTGATTATGCAGATATTGTATATATTATCTTTTGAGAACTCTAGAGTATTGATCTATTTTGGTTATGTATATATTTTACTATGGATTTGTACTGTTGGTCTTGGGGACTTACACTATCCGGACTATGAACTTACTGACTTTTATATGTATATAAATCTATGTTTAAATTACAACTCTGTTTCATAGTCTTATTATTTCCGCTTACTCTGATAACAATTCAAAGGAATTCGGCTACGGTGTTTACAAATGGTATCAACTACGTTAGATGAAATAATGGATGACATCACTTATGTTTTCAATATATGAACTATAATTTATTCTATTAGCCCAAAGAGGATGCTATCTAAGTTTTTGAAATGACATGGAATTAAATGAGTTCTAAGAATAAAGTAATCGCCGAATTCAATATTTAAAGTAATATGTATTCTAAACTCCAAGATCCAATATTTTGGTTTGTGCACCCAATTCTTTTAGAAAATTAAAGGAAAAATTTAATCTTATATTTTCTACATTTAAGCAAGTCCATATCTTTTCGAGTAAAAGTTTAATTATTACTTTAATTACTCGTGGTTAATTTGAGGGTGTCACAATTTATACTGTTTTCAATTCTCATTACGTTAGTTTGGGATATTTGAAAAAGCATAAATTGCAAAAATTGTCATATTTTATAAAAACACAATTCATTCCCTCTTGGATGATGACCGTCAATATATTCCACATATATGACATCCTTCTCTTCAAATTCCATGATGAAAATTACGTTTCGAGGTCCGCAAAGTGATCAAGATATTGACCTCAGACAACAGTAGTGCCTTTCTGGTGGTTTTATCTTCTTTGCGCGCTTTCTATTCTAAGCACTACTGATTTAATTGGTTGGCTGCTTGTTTAATTTGCAAATATTTGTCCACTTAATTATGAATATTTGTATCTATACTTGATCATAATGGATCTTGTTTATTAGCCATAAAAATTAGTAAATTTTTATTATCAATTGAGAAAATTTTCTCGTGTTAATATCTTGATGTATTCTCATTGTTGTTACCCTATCACTATTTTACCATACATTTAGTTGCTCCTGACATATTTTTGTAAATGAAGGATTGAGTTTCCACCTTATATACCTAGCACCTGACCAACGGAGCTTGATTCAGTTGGTGTAAGGCCCCAACTGAAATTCTGGGAATGGGACAAGGGTGCTAGTAGCCCCGGATTCGATTCCCACTAAAAACATCCTGCTGGGAGAGTCAACCACGCAGCTCGCTCCGGATTAGTCTCAAGGGCTCCCTGGTATTAAGGGTGCTCTTGGGGATACCGGTGGTTCCGCAAGGAATTCGGACAAAAAAAAATATACCTAGCACCTGCTTCATAAATAGCCAATAAAGAAGAGGGCGTGGATTAATATATCAAATTAAAGTGAAGTTGAAATAATACATTCAGTTAAAGATATGGACTAATAACATGTCTCATTTTACACTGGCTCCCCATCATAAAGAGGTACCAATATACTCCCTCCGTTTCACTTTAAGTGTCTTTTTGGACTTTTGCACATAGATTAAGAAAGTGTTGATTATGATGATTATCGTAAGTTTTATGTGTATTTTGTCAAAAATACCCCTATTTAATATTTTTATTTTGTCAATGCATCATTACTAGTATTATAAATTTCAAAACTAAAACAACATTAAATGTAAGGGTAAATAGGGAAAAACAGTATTAAATGTTGCCTAGATTTGGTAGAAAGACACTTATTTTGAAACAAAATTTTGATGTTAAAAAGACACTTAAAGTGAAACGGAGGGAGTAACCACTTGCCAATAACAACTTAGAGAAGGATGTAAGATCTAGCGCAGAGGGAGAGTGTTTTAGCTAGATGAATCATTACTACTTTATTGTAAAATAAGGTTGATACTGGTATTCAATCACCATATCTAGCTATTTGCAACGTGAATGGTCTGTCAATGAAAGTTTTGTTGAACCAATAAAACAAAATTAGAAGCCATTAACGTGGAGTTAAGTTGTAAGCACTGGAATGTATTTCGGTAAGAAATCTTGAATTTTTATACAAGTCCCATTAGAGAAAAAGTGACAAAATTGGTGGGAAGCACAACAACACCAATTATTAATTAATGCAAATAGAACGAGAGAATTAAATCCAAACTTTTCTAACATGATAACCAAAACAATTGTTAGCCTACGCATAAAGTAGTACTCAGTAAATTCGCAATTTCTTAAAAAGAAAATCGTACCTAAGCATATAAGATCAAAGCATTTTATGGGCAGCAACTATAAAAATGTACATATTATATATATTGGATAAATAAGTTTTCTTAACATCAACCATGATTGTATTAATAAGGATAAAAAGCTAAAAAAACAGTTAAAACATAGAAAAACTAAATTAATTTCTAATGAAACATGATTTATTTGTGAACAAAAACAATCATGACTTCTTGGGAAGGTTCGAGTGATCTTTTACTGGCGAATCAAATAGCCTTCACAAAAGAATTTTAATTTAATTTTGGTGATCTTTTAGTATAAACTTTTGTTGACATTTTTGTTGCATGTGGTTTACTATAGAGTAGTTGATACTTAGCACTTACATTGGTCTATATGTGGCCAGATCATTGGAGGTCTGACCTAAACTACTTTTGATCTAACTACATATGGATAAATTATAGTAAATGAGGTAGATTTAGACTTTTCAAGAATATTTAATTTATCAGGTCAATAAATTTTACTTTTGCAAAACTTATTTAATTTAAACTATTAAGTCAACATATGTATTAAATGGACATATATATATATATAATTTAAAAACATATCTGACAGATCTTCGGAAAAAAAAATCTATGAAAGGAATATATATATTACAATTAGATTAATGTGGATACATTGTAACTTAGATCTCAATCTATTTAGGCAAAAGACCTCAAGAGCCAACTCAGATGGTAAAGTTACATGACATGGAATATTGAAATCAAAGTTCAAATTTGGTTGACAACGTTAAATATTTGCCTATGAAAAAAAATTATTTAGGCATAATCTAATTTATTAGTCCGTTTCATTATTTTCAACCATGTTATTAGGGTGAGAATAAGTTAGGTCAAGTCAAGTTTGGATAAAGAGAAAAGATTGTCATTCCGCTATGAAATTATGTTACCCCATGAAAGAGTCATAAACTTAGCTAGCTTATGCACGACCAATTTTTTTTTATAATGGTGAATATGATCACCATCGTGCAAATTTTTTTTTTTAAGATTGTGACTTAGCTTAGTCATGAATAGGGTTACAACCATGGAATGACACACATACAATGTACTCTGACAAAAATATTTGAGTAATAGATTATGAACCCCAACTAATATCCCCAAACCCCATATTTAGAGTTGAAATTACTAAAATACCCTTAAAACAAAATTAAACACCCAACCCAACTTCTTCCACTTCTTTCGTCCCTTCTTCTTCTTCTTCTTCTTCAGTTTCATCTCTTCTTGACAATCCATGAAGCAATAAAACCAGAAGCACCAGTCAAACACACCAACTTCTTCCCTTCACCGCTGCTCATTATGTCTCTGCTTTTCCTTTTCCTTTTCTTGCTCCTTCTGCTTACTATTCAACAAACACCCAACCCAACATAATACAGTTTCATCCATTCTTCTTCAGTTCTTCTGCTTACCGCCCAGTACCCACGACCTGACCCGACGCCACCACCACGACCCAGCGACAGGGACAGCGATTCAGCTTCAGCAGCCACCACGACCCAGCGACAGGGACAACGATCCAGCTTCAGCCGCCACCACGACAGAAGGTTAGCTCTATGCTTGCAGATCTGGTTTTGGGTATTTCATTATACCCCCCATTTCTCCATGTATTCCGAGCTGAGTTTTCGACGAACCAGTCTCGGAATTTCAGTTTTCCGAGAGCTGCGTGTCGAAAATATTAATCATAATTATCCAGATTTAATTCAAATAATAGTTTCCGAGACTGATGGGTCGGAAAATTAATGTGTATTCCGAGAGTCCCGAGTCGGAAACCATTTTCCGACACTGAACCGTCGGAAAAGCTTCGTCCAAGAAAAAAAATATAAAAAAAGTACCTTAATGACAACACAATCACCAACACGAACACTACTCCAGTGATGAACCTAAAATTCGATGTTGATGAAAGTGAATGCCAAAAAATATTGCTTTTGGAGAAGGGAGAGGAGAGGTTGACCACAACCCATTATTTTCCGGTTTTGGGGGTGGTGGGGGTTGGCCAGAAGTTGATGGTCACTGTTTCAATTCTTGGATACATGCAAAAGAGGGGTTTGGGGTTTGGGGTTGAAAATTGGGGTTTGTAATTTAGAAATTTTTTTAAATAGGAATAGGGTAGTATAGTATTTTCACTCCTAAAGTTGGAGTTTGGGGATATTAGTTGGGGTTCATAATCTATTACTTTATTGATAAAAATAAGTTTGGTCTATGTTTCAAATTCATAGTCCAAGTCTGGCTTATTTGTTCATTATCATAGATCGGATTTTAATCCATGCATGCTTGGTCTTTTTAAAGGCTAACCTCGTAAGCCCATTAAAAAGTTTGTTATTCAAAAAACATTTGTCATTAAATACAAACATAAAAAGATCCATATCCTCAAATAATAGAATCACCCCATAAGTAAACGACATCAAACATCAAAATAAACCTACAAAAAATAAAAAAAAAATACAAAATTAAACGGCTTCTTCAAGCCTCTTGCCATAAATTACTACAAACCCAAAAAACCATTTTTAAATATATATGAAATAATAAATATTAAAATATTACTTCTAATATAAACATATAATAAAATATAATATATAAAATATTTATAATGTTAAATAATTCGGCCCGATGAGCCTAATAGGTTTTTTTCTAAAGCTTGAGTTTGACCTATTTAAATATATAGGTTTTAAAAAAAAATTGGCAAAACTACTTGATTGGTCCTGTAAGTTATTTTTTGGTTGCGATTTAGTCCCTTAAATTTTTTTCGTTTCAAATAAATCCTGAAGTTTGTAACTTGTTTCAAAAAATCCTTTCGTTGCAAACTACCACATTTACATCTAATCAACAGAAGGCTGGTGTAGTTTATGTTTTAAATTAGTACTCTTAGTTATACTGTGGTTTTAAATTAGTCCTGAATGTTCCTGATTGGTTATAAGTTAGTACTGTATGTTTCATATTGGTTTTAATTTGGCCTTATATGTTAGACAAAATCGGACAGAACGAAGGATTTATTTGAAATGGGCGAGTTACAAACTTCAGGATTTATTTGAAACGAAAAAAGTTAAGGGACGAAATCGCTACCAAAAAATAACTTAGGACCAATCCAGTAGTTTTGCCAAAAAAATTAAATCTGACTTTTTAATTAAATAAGTTATGTCGAGCCTGATCTTGAGTGAGCCAAGCCGCATGTCAATTTAAAATGAACTGGAATTTAATTATAATTAAATGATAAAATTTCTAAATATAAAATGGTGCATATATGTATATATATATATTTATATTTATATATATATAAGCGATATTGTGAGAACAATAATTTTTTATTAAATAAAATTAGTAACACACTCTCTTTAAAATTTAGCAATTTCATATTAAAATATATAACCAAATTAACTGTAACATTTAATTTTTATTTTATTTCTAATAAAAGTTTTTAAAGTAATTAATTTTTATATGAATTTAAAAAAATTAAATGTATTTAACTAACCTTCTTAATAAATGCGAAGTTAATTTTTTTCTTATATTTGAGACCAAAAGATATACTCTTTTGGATCCTATTTATAAGATTTCTTTAGGAAAAAGAATTGATCCAATCTTATTTTAATTTTTAATAATATAATTATTTATTTTCAAAAATATTTTTATTAAATTGATATTTTTTAAAATTTCCGTCGTACCAATTGTAAAGATAATTTTGAGAAAAAATATATTAAATATTTAACTTCCAAATATATATATACTAGTTCTTGCCCCGTGCAATGTACGGGTTGTTGATATTTTAATTTTTTATATTAAATATTTTAAATTAAAGATCATTATTATTTTTATTATAAAGTAAAAATTATTATTAAACAACAAACAAAAATAATTATATAAAAGGGTAGATGTTCAAACCAAACCCTACACTTAAAAAAATTAATTAAATGATCTTGTTGATAAATTTTGTACTTCCTCATATGAATAAAAGTATAACACTTTTCATCTCATATATTCCTTATTTATTTTATGGATAAATTGACATTTTTATATATCATTATAGACTTTTTTATGATAAATCAAAATTAAATCAGAATTAAACATTATGATCTTTTTTGTTTGATGATATTATGAGATAAATCTTACAATTATGTGATGGATGGAGTAGTTTTTTTTTTACAATTGGTTTTTTTTAATATGATTATCACATTTATTCTTATTTGTCATAATTAAATATTTTTATATTTTTCATCGATTATCTTATCTCAAGTTAATAATAAGATTGAGGTTAAAAAAAAGTTAATAATAAGATTGAATCCTAAAAATCTTTATTCTTATCGTTCTAATCCTTTTGATTAAAATTTTTTTTTTGCAAAGATGATGTCATATATTAGTGAGTGTTAGATCTAATGTGCATGTGTATGCGGAGATTGTTAGATCTATTATACAAGTGCATAGTTTTGATAATGACAATGTTTTGAACAAGCTCAAATCTTGGAGAAACTCACCAAAGAACAACAAGCAACTATGATGAAGAGAGAGCAAACTCATTAGATTCAATATGTATATTGTTTGTAATATCTTTATTTTGAGTCTTAGAGTTTTGGGTAGAGTTATTAGAGGGTAGTGAATCTCTGTCAAGTGCATGATCATATTATATCTTGAGTATTTCACTTAACCTAAATCAATAGGTGACTTAAAAGTTTTTAAGAAAAGGTTTAATTTTGAGAAAACATGTTTTTAATTGATTTTTACAGTGTTTAATCGATTAACAAGGTTGATTAATCGATTAACAGAATTTTCATCAGGTCTTAATCGATTGCCATAAGTGATTAATCGATTAACATAAAATCAACAGTGGTTAATCGATTAGCTCTATGTCTTAATCGATTAACACGAACAATTATGTGTTTTAAATCAGTTTTAATGTTTTCCAAACTTTTGGGTATTCTATACAAACCTTTTTCTAATCATTGTGATAGACTAACTTCATTTTTACATCATTCTAGAAAATATTGAAAGTCACACTATTCTCTCAACATTCTCTCTCACTTTTACAAAGATCAAAGTTCTTATTTTTTATATCTTTCATCAAGAAGCTTTTGAATCTCAAGTTTAATTTTCATATTTCTTGAAGGAGATTCAAATAGGATTTTTTTTTCATTGAGTTGTAATCATTGCAAGAGGCAAACTATCTACAACAAGAAGAAGTCTTGGTGGTGTTCATCAAGCATTTGGAAGTCTTGTTGTGTTAACAAGTGAAAGTCTTGTTGTGGGGTATCAACAAGCAAGAGAAGAGGTTAGATTAGAAGTTCAATGCAAGACAAGAGAAGGGTTATCTCTTGGAGGCTATCAAGAAGGGTGTCTTGAGAGGCGGATTACTTGTAATTTGAGAATTCTAATTCCTTAGTGAAATCTCTCTTGTGAAGAGGGGACTGGATGTAGCTCTCAGTGGAGGAGAGTGAATCAGTATAAAATCTCTGTGCAGTATCTCTATCTCTTAAACTTTTAATTTCTGCATATTTGAATTGTTCTTGATTGAAAATTTAGAAAAGATTGATTTTCTAATAATTGAATGAAATAGGTTTTAACAGTTCAAATTGATTTGGGGAAAACCTTTTTCATAATCTAGGTAATCATTAACAATCTTGGTGTTAATCAATTCTGCGCTATCTCTGATATTCTATGTTAATTGATTGATTTTCGTTTTCGTTTAAAAAGTGATTTTTCAGTTTTCTACAGTGATTAATCGATTAACTCAAAGTGCTAATCGATTAACTAAAATCAGCTCTCAGGCATTAATCGATTAGTGGCTTCAATTAATCGATTAACAATTGCGGATTTTGTGAAAATTATTCATTTTAATTGTTTCGATTTGTTTTAGGCGAAAATCTTTCAAGGTTTCTTTAACACATATTCAACCCCCCCTTATAATTGTTCTCCTAGTGTTGTTTAGTTAATTAACCCACCGATTGTAGTCCTTAAAGTGAGCAATTGGGTACTTGTCATTAGAGCTTAGGAATAGAAGATTATGCGCATGAGAAAGACTTTTTTTTCTCTAGAATTCAACAATATAAACAACAATTAATATAAAAATCAACAACAACGAAATATAGAAAAGATTTAATAATATAAATCTTAGTAATGGTTTGAGTGACTTAACATTAATTTAGTTTATCAACGCAATTTTTAGTTTTTTCGCAATTGATATTTAAAATTATTAATTGATCTCGGACTAATAGTGCATATCATATGAGAAAAATATAGAAAGATAAGATTGTTAAAAACATTTGGTTTGTTATTAATAGTTTTAATTTTCTTGTCACGATAAAAAACAAAAAACAAAATTTTTTTACATTAAGTATAAAATCAAATCCTATTTTTATATAGGATGATTTTTATCTAGCTATTACAATAGACAAAATATATTAGAGAAGGAAAATCAAATCCTATTATTATATAGGATGATTAAATTTGGTTTGTTATTAATAGTTTTAATTCTCTTATGACAATAAAAAACAAAAAAACAAAAATATATTTACATCAAACATAAAATCAAATCCTATTTTTATATAGGATGATTTTTATCTATTACAATAGACAAAATATATTATAGAAGAAAGATAAAATCCTATTATTATATATATTGCCACAGTGGTCATAATAAAGCTTAAATTAAAACTTGAATCTCTCAAGAAGATGAAACGGTAGGACTGGTATATCAGCCACCATCACACGCTATCTTTCACTGTTTGCGTGATTAAAGAGGTCACTAGTGCAGATAACAATAAATAACCATCTTTCTTGATAGTTATGTTAGCCACCCTGAAACAATGCACTATATTAAATTTTGATGCACTATATTATCACCCACAATTAAAGAATCAATTGCTAAGAAACAAATTATTTACTTTGTCAGGATGAACTCATCCACTTGTCTTTCTCCATTCCCTTACAACATAATTGGTTACACCTAGATCAAAATTTTGAACAAACCACATTTTAATCAATGGTACACACAAATTGCTGAATTAAAGTAAGTAATTAGAGAGAAACTTAAGAATCAAATAATATAAATTAAAATGAGCGAAAATTATTAGAATTAGAAAAATTTTTTGACGAAAAAATAAAAAAATGCAAGACGAATATAATTGTGAGATTGCTGTTTACCTAAACATTCATAAGTTTGTGAGTTAATTCACATAAATGTTCAAATATTATTGAGGAGTCATCCAATGCATATTGCGTACTATATATAATGATTTGGAAAACAAATTAAAGATAATGATTTCACAGACAAGATTAAATAAATTTTAAAATTAAGGATAATGATTTATTTCATAGATAATATTAAATAAATTTGAATTATTTATTTAATTTTAGACAACTAAGGATAATGATTTCACATATAGATAATTAATTTAATTTCAAATAATAATTTTCATTAAAGATTATATTATTTACTTATAAACGCTCTGATGCACAGGTATTCTTTAAGTTAAGTAACGTAGTGATTCGAAAATGAATTTTTTATATAAGAATAGTAGATAATCTAATCCCACTTTTTCGTTATGGATGTGCATTTCTTTAAAAAAAAAAAAAAATTGGGAGAAAAGGGAATTACTAGTATATAAATAAGAAAAGGAAAGAAAAAAAGATCTCCATATAAAAAGAGGGAAGAGATCGAAAGAAAGAGAAGAAGGGAAAGAGAAGAAGAGGCACGTAGTACAGACAGCCAGCTGCTATTTGAGACCCCCCAGAGTCCCTGTTTCAGATTTGTGAATACACCTAACACCTCCAACACCTAAATTCCAAAACCACAATCCCAAGCTTCACACTCCTTACTGTGGGTCGCACCTGCACCCTATCATTTCTCTCATCTCAAACAAACAAACTCTCCTCGCCGGTAAGTTTCTCAAACCCTCTGACATCCTTTTCAAACTCAAACTACGTTCGTTTTGTTTTATGTTTTATGTTTTATTTATTTATTTTTTTTGTTTGACTTTATTAAGAAGAAAGTCAAAGGTTTCATCTCATCGTTCGTGTTGTGTTAAAGGTTTTAAATTTTGGTCCATGGTGTTTTAAGAGTCACTGATAACACATCGGTCATATTTACTCGTATTAATAGTCCATAACTCAAGATTTTGAAAGTCTCTGAAATTATGATCACAACCGCTGTGTAAAACCTTTGGTTATGTTTATTGTGTTCATTCATCCCATTTCTTCTTTTTCGACTTTATTCTATGGATCCAAAACGATGTCATAGTAATGTTAATGCAGTCATATTTTCTGAGGTGGGGTAGTGAAATTTTTCGGAAAAATTAACTTTTTTATTACTATATTATAGTATAGAATAGTATTATTATATGTTATATTACTATTACTATATTATTATTATTATTATACTATTACTACTATTATGATTATTATTTTATTATTTTATTTCCCGGCAGATACGGGTGGTTTTGGAGATGAAACGTTTGTGTGTTAAGAGAAGAAGATACTGAAACGGTTGTTGGTAGAGGAAAGAGAGAGAGAATGAAAGTTTGATATTTTTGGTAAAGAATTAAATTTTGGTATACGAAGTGGTAGAGGTGATAATTTAATGCTGTAACGCACCACATTGAATATGGATTGGGAGAGCCATGGTTTTTGCATTAATTGCAGAGAAAAGAAGGTGAAGTGTGTGAGATAGAATTCTTATTAGAATTAGAATTAGAAATAGAAATATAGAAAGAGAAAGAGAGTGAAGAGAAGTTGACCATTTTGAAGATTATAATAATTACAACTCATCCATTATCTCTCTCACTTTTCTGTAGCAGCTTTTATTATTGGTATTGATTTAATCAATTTATCAATTTATAGTAATTAGTAATTAAGCATTCTTTTTTCTCTCTTAAAAAACACTGAAGTGTTATCGTATTGTGTTAGTATTCTATTGCCGACTATATCCTCCTCACAGAAGCAAACTCTTTCTCTTTTTGCCAATTTTTGGAATTTGGGTAATTTATCTCTTTCAATGTCTCTTTCTCTTCTTCTTTTCCTTCCTTCCTTTCATGTTTATTTTGTTTTTCATCAAAAATGGTCAAATCAATTTTCTTCCTTTTTTTGTTTTTTGTTTCCATTTTACTGTGGTTTCTGTTTCTTTTCTGATCCTTCGATGTTGTTATTATTATTATTTTAAAAAATTTAATTTCACTGTTTTTGTCTCTTGGTGAGAAGTTAAGGATTTTTCTCTGAAACTGTCAGTTGTCAAAGGTGATTGAGAGAATAAAAAGAACAATTTTTTTCATTTTTTTAATCTTCAATATGAGTCTTGTTTTTCAGAAACTTAATTTTTTATGGGGGTGGAAAGGTTTTGGGATCTGAGATTAGATTAGATCTTTAACGTTTTGTCCATGTTCCTTGATTTTCCTTCATGGGATGGAGGTGTTGAATTTTTATACCAGCTAGAATTTTTTCCCTGTGCTTTTGTGTATGTCTAAACTTGTTTATTCTGATCAGTCAGATCTAATCGGAGCTAAACGACAAAACATTGGTAGGGATTTTCGTAGGGGACTGTCTTACTATGGAGGAGGCCCTTGTTTTTAAAAAATGTCGCTTTTTAATTTTTTGGCTGAAACCTTTCGGAAAGTTTGATTAATTATAGGTTATATGTCTTATAGCATACCTTAAAAAATTTGTATTGAAGATTGATTTAATTAATGCATATAAATTTTATAAATGCGTAATTTTAAATGCAATCTATTTTATATAAATTTCTTAACATGTGTCACTATATTTTTTTTTTTTTGGTGTTGAAGACGTTTGAGTACTGTCCTAATGTCCTTGGATTCTTCATATTTGGCCGAAAACTTTAGCTTATAAAATGAAAAGGCAAACACTTGCTTTTCATTGCTTTAAATATTATTATCATAGGCTTATAGTGGGAACTGATATTCTTAAATATACCAAACTGATAGGCCTATGTTGATTTTGTGTGTATTAAAAGGTTGAAGATAGAAAATGGTCCACCGTTTTGCTTAATTGAGTGCCTTAGTGTGTAAATTTTATTACATTTTTATCTGCTAAAGTTTTATTTTGTTTCATTGACATAGAATCTTTTCATTAGTTATTGGCTTTAAGTATTTTTAGAAAACATTGAGTTTATTATATCTCTTGTTTCCATAAAGTGCAGTTATCAATAGTCTCTTGGCAACCTAATTGTTCTGGTTTTCTGATTTTCATGTTCCTGCAGAATGTTTGGGTGAAAAGGCTATTCTCTTTGCTTGAGAATAGTCGAAGCAACACTGCTTGCAGTACTGAAGATTTATTCATGTGTTAAAAACCATGAAACTAGGTAACTCACTGTTCATTTCTGATTTCTGCAATTGGTGCTTTTACTTTCTTCAGTAGCCATATGTTGCTCTTTTGCATTAGTCACTGTTAGGCTAGTATGGCTTTGGTTGAGAGTTTGAGCAGTAATAAAACTGCAATCTGTTAGATGGGGCTCATACATGTTTCCAAGGAAGCACGGACACGACACGGGATACGGATACGACACGATACGGGACACAGCAATACGGCAAAAAAAGATAAAATGTTAAAGTAAATGGTTAAAAGTGTCTAAAATGGATACGTGTCTGACACAGGACACGACACGTATCGGACATGATACGGCGACAAATGCAGATTGTCAATTATGTCTGGCCATGATTCTTAGCTCTCTTTGAGGGTGGATTGTTTCTTGATCCTTATATTGGATATTTGGATTGTAGAACACATGCAGATTGTCAATTTGGCTGATGAATTGGGTTATAAATGTTTTTTTCATAATGTTTAAAAGCTGTAAAAACTGTTTTAATGGTCGATTCTTATGGTTTACAGAAATCATGAGTTTCTTCTTGTTGTTATTAATGTGAATTCAAACCTTACTAACTTATTATTCCCTCATATGAAAATGAGTGTGCAGTTCATTCAAATATCCATCTGCCTGAATGTCAAACCTTTGAGCTTGATGAAAGTGATGTATTGGCCCCTGTATATAACATGTTGCAAAACAAGAAAATAAAGGAATATCAGAATAATGTTTGTATCGATCTTAAGAAGAATGAACAGGAGTCAGAGGATTGCATGACCCCAAAACCTGAAGTCTATGACAAGGTGATTGATTTTAAGAATGTTTGTCAAGCACAGGTCAAGGACACGGTGAAGGATATCTGCGTTGATGAAGGAGTCCCTACTAAGGATAAGTTTTTGTTTGATATGAATGTCGATGAAAAGCCTTACAATTCCTTCCCTTGCAATGAAGATAAAGAAAAGAAGGAAGACAACATTGGGATCAATGTACTGAATCTACCAGCATTAGAGGAATCTGACCAAGTGTTAGCTAATCATGATCCGCCGAAGGATTTGATGTCCAAAGATGAAGCTGTGACAGAAAAACTTTTTGATGATGTCAACAAAGAGACTTTACCTAGAGATAAGGTTTTGCCACAAGAGCTAGGCGAACAGACATTACCTGGCGATAAGGTTTTATCACAAGAGCTAGACAAACAGGAACCTAGAGCATCTGATGGCAATGATGAACAGGTATTATTCTACATATCAGCAAATGCTATCTGAATATTTGTATGGAAATACTTGTTTGTTTCAAAGGATTGATTGACTACTTAGGTATGTTATTTAAAATTTTCAGGTTGTTAAATACAGCATTGAAAACAGACTTTGTTCAACTATTCATTGTTAGTGGAGATGGATAGCCAAAGATCTTAAAACTTGCGAAACATATTTTGAACTCATCTACTGTATTTGCAGTTTACAGTTTTACACATTATTAAGTGAAGCTTCTAGTTCATTGATTATTTCCCATATTTATCTTGGAACAAGCAGATACAATTTTTCAAACTAAAATTATTACTATTAGTTTAATATAGAAACTTCACTTTGGCTATTGTATGATTGTGTATGCATGTGCGAATCTGTTAGACGAGAAATTTCAGTAAGTGATGCTTGTAATTTATCGGCAGGTCTCATGTGAGCCTGACTCGCAGCCTCAGTCCGCAGAGTTTGAGGACATAGTTGAGGGAGCAGCAGTGTTAACAGATCCTACTTTGGAGTCGGAATTTGTTGAACCAAATTATAGTACCGGGCTTCTAGAAAGTGGAAGGTACATTTATAAGTTGAGTCCTCCAGTTCTTTCAGCAGTTTGTGGCAAACAGGAATGTCACCAAGTTGGAGGCTGTAAATGCATAGAAACTCAGGATACACTTGAGCCTGTGGATGGGAAGTCCAATGATGAGGCAGTACTGAGTCAGATCCGCAGTAGCTTAGGCGAGACGAGTTTTTCTGGCGTAGGCCATGGATCAAGTCGCATTAGCTATTCAGGGCCTGTGCCTTATTCTGGTAGCATCTCTCTAAGATCAGATAGCAGCACTACTAGCACGCGTTCCTTCGCATTTCCCGTGTTAGTTGCCTGAAAATTTATCAGTTTAATGCCTTATCGTTTGTCTTTTCGTTGATTACACATGTCTAATTGGCTGATATTTGTTTCGCATTCTTTGCAGACTTCAATCTGAATGGAATAGCAGCCCAGTCAGAATGGCGAAAGCGGACAAGAGGAATTACCGGAAGCACAAGGGTTTTTGGAAGCAGGGACTTCTATGCTGTAGATTTTGAGAGATTCTCCGTTTTTTTTTTTTATATTTTTAAATAGACTTCTTATATATGAATTAAATTTGCCCAAGTATCATGCATATACATCTGCACAGCTCTTCTCTAGTGCTCAGTAGGTTTAGGTTAATGCTAAGTCAGGGTCCTGTATGCAAGCAAGTGTCTATTTTTTGCCTTGCTTGTATATGTTTTATTTTTTTCCCTTTTCCTATCCTTACTTATACATGGTATCCTTTAATTTCTTTTAATCTTATTTACATTGCATGCAGTTGGTACATATTAATTTTTATGTCAATTTATGTACAACTTTATAACTAAATGCTCTTAAATTAGTAGCGAGAGGTAGTTTAATTTTTATGAGGCTCTTGATGTGTGTTTGTAGGAATCTATCAATGTTGCCTCAGTTATTAGATAATTTATTACTATGTGGTCGTGAGAATCTAATGCTAAAATGTTGCCATAGTTACTGGGGAAAGGTAAGGTTTGTGTAACCAATAGATTTTACCTCGTGTATATTTAATGGAGAAAATTAGTTAGGAGTACCTATGATTGGTATTTATGCTATAAATAACCCAGGAGCGCATGTGCCTATAGTCCTAAGCAATAGAAAAAAGAGGTAAGGTGGTTGCATAAGAAATAATGAGCTACATGATATTACTGTTGGCAGCAGATTTTTAATGCTCAGTTTCTGGAGGGGGGAACATAACTAAAGCTTGGCCACTACACTACCATCAAGTTTTCATTTTAGAACAAACTAAAGATTAACAGTGTATGAGATTGATCCGCCATGTGAGAACTATTTGAATTGTTATGTCAATGATGTATTTAGTTCTTCGACCTATGGTTCCAAACGTTAGGAATTGTATATTTTAATGCACTCAAACATCGTTCTTAACTGTTATTATCCTTCACGGTTTTTATAAAGATTGTACTTGGATATATCATGAATCATATAGATGGATGAAGACATGATTATATGGAATTTTTACTTTCTATATAATCTACTCTTTTTTATTGTAAAAGAATGTTTTTATATAATTATCACAATTGTCGTTAAAGTTGTTTTTTTCATCAGAGAAGCAATTATAGGTGAATAGTGGACTTTTAGCTTATCGTGGCAAAAAATTTATTTATTGCTTTTTTATTTTTTAAAATCACAGTACAAAATTATTATTTATTTTAGATAAATATAAATTAAATTGGTTGAATTTTTATTATTTTGGATAAATACGAAATAAATATATATGAATTTATGAACACAAATATATATATAGACACACACAGATATATATATATATATATATATATATATATATATATATATATATATATATTAAAAGCACCACACTATATTAGTTTATCTTCTTTCTTCTAATTTTTTTATTTTTATTTCATCTATTTTAATTTATTCTTTTTACCAAATTTAATATGCTAACATCTTTCATTACGTTTTTTTTTCTCATCCTTTTTATTTTTCATTGTTCTTAAATTTTGATATTTTATCTTTCTCACATATATATAAAATTTGGAATGTTTCATCAATTTGCACTTTTTACACTTCTGATTTCATATTAATTTTTGTTCTTGTTGATTTTATTTTTTGTGACGTGTTGTTATAATTTTTTTCTCTAGATATCCATGATATATTTAAAAATTTGTTTATTTATTATTTTTATGTATTTATGGAATACTTTTGTTTTTTATTGAGTATTGCACGAGTTTTTTTTTTTTTAAATATTTATGGTGTGGAATCTATCAAACTTCTTGGAATACAAATATAAACATAAAAAATCAAAATACTAAATATTGATAAAAAAAAAGAAGATGTAATATTCATAACTTTTATGAAGGTAATATACAAAGGAATAAAAATTCTAATCTATGATCCATTATAAAGATTAAGATTCAAAACAATTTACTTCTTTATTTTTTAAATATTGTATAAAAATTAGTCTTATAAAATCCAAAATTGTAATAGTATTAATTATAAACTAATGTTCATTTTGCAATATCGAAATCAAAATTACTTCAAGTTGTTTTTTAAAGGTGAAAAAAATATTGATAAAGTGTATATTTTTTTAATATTATAAATAATATGAATATTTATTAAATGTAATAATTATTGTTTTGTAAAAAAAATTAATGGATAAATACTTTAATGGTTGTTATAATCTTTGCAGCGATAAAAAGATGTAATTAATGAAAAATAAGTTAAATCCATTTCAAAAAGTAAAAAGAAAATTAAAATGATTTGAACAATTTTTTTTATTCAATCGTATGATTAACTTAAAATATGATAATCGATGAAGATATAAAAAATATTCCCTCCGGTCTCATTTATAAGCCAAAAAAACTAATTTCACATTTATTAAGGAAGTTAGTTGAGTGTATTTAATTTTCTTGAAATGATAAAAAAAATACTAATTTAGGAAACATATAGTGAGAATGAAACAAAAATTAAATGATACAACCACTTTATTGAGATATTTTAGGAATGATTGTATTGAAAATAAAAAAGGTAGTTAAATTTTGCTTATATTTGAGACCACTAATGACATGTTTTTAATGGTTTATAATTGAGACCGGAGGGTGTAACTCTTACCCCGTGCAATGCACAGGTTGTTAATATTTTAAATTTTTTATATTAAATATTTTAGTGATGATTATTATTATTTTTATTACAATAAAGATTATTATTAAACAACAACGAAAAATAATAATACAAAACGATAGAGGTTCAAATCAGCCTTACACTTAAAAAAATTAATCTAAATGATATTGTTGATAAATTTTGAACTTTCTCATATGAATCAAAAATAACACTTTTTATCTTAAATATTTCTTATTTATTTAATGGACACTTTTTATAAACTTTATTACAATGAATCAAAATTAAATCAGAATTAAACATTTTGATTTTTTTGTTTGATAATATTATGAGCATAATTAATGATAAACCAAAATATCCCTTATTTCATTAGACATGAACTCATTGGAAGATAATGACGGTTCATTTTTTAAATATTATATTTTAATATTTTGGTTGGAAATAATGATTATTTACCTATAATCGCTCTCGTGTCTCGAAAACTTCAATGACAAATGTGGTGACTCGAAAACTTCAACGACAAATGTGGTGGCTAGGCATCTTTTTATATAAGGATAGTAGATAAAAATAAACAACAAATAGATCAAATATAAGATCAAGAATTATACGATTTAAAGCTGGACCGGATAAAATAATGATTTCGATTATCTTTAATGAAATATTAATTTAAATAAATTATTGTCTATACGTAAATCAATAAGTGATGGGGTGGCAAAAGCCTCGCTCTTTGAAAATCTACATCTAACATACAAGTCCAATATTTACCATTTTGGATAAAGAATGTTGGGCCTTTCAATTTATCTTTCTTATTATTTTTTGGCTTATTTATGGTTTTGGTTTCTAAAAGTTCAACATGTTTTGATTTGAATCCCTAGAAGTTATTTTGACTGGGACTGGTCCTTAATTTTTCAAATATTTTGGTTTAGCTACACTCTGTTACAAAAAATCAGTTATTTGCTGACATGGTTAACGAAAATTCATTCTAGCTGTCACGTGATGTGAGATAACGCTAAATAGGTGATGTGATATGGATGATTCAAACCCATGAACTCAAAATTTTGCATACAAGACCATTTTACGTATTTGATAAATAACTTCCAAGGATTAAAACCAAAGCATGCTAAACTTTTAGGGACTAAAAACATAAATAAACTTTTTTTTTTACATTTTTATCCAAAATGAAAGATGTTAGACTTGGATATCTAACGTACTTATCCAAATAACATTATTGATATTTTAATGCTCTCAAACATCATCCTTAACAGTTTCCACAAGACTAAACTTGGATACATCATGAATGATACCGACGGATGAAAATATGAAATAGATTAGGACGGAAAAAAAAGCTTGACAAGATCGACTTGATATGAATAAGACTTCAAAATTAAAGGGCATAGAGAATAAATTTGAAGCCCAAATTATATTCGTGTCCTTATAGCTCGATTTGTAAGAGCAAATAACATGTTCAAGTGCTTATGCCCAGCTAGCGCGACCCTTTCCGATATATTTTTATGGCTTATTTAAGTTTTTTTTTCGAAAGCTACTGAGTTTTGGTTTTAGTTACTATCTTTTTATTTAACCGGTCTTGATCTTTAAAAGTTTAGAAATTTTGGTTTTAGTCTCTGCTGTTAGGGATCCACCGTTAATTGATGACGTGGCTAATAATGGAGTGCCACGTCAGCATGCCACGTGTTTTTCTTTTTTTAAAGTAAAAGGTCCCTGAAAGTTTATCGAATTTTGGTTTTAGTCTCTATCTTTTTTTTTGTCGGTGAAGGTCCTTGAAAGTTTAAAATTTTTTGTTTTGGTATCTGCCGTTAGTAAAGTACCGTTAATTGTTTACATGCATGGATAATGGATTGCCACATCAGGATGTCATGTGTCTGCATAATAATGAGTTGTAGCCACATTGGTAGATGATGTGGATAACCCAGCAATGCATGCAAAACTCTAGCCACAGTTGGCCCAAAATTGCCTAACTTACACGAATCCAATAACTTAAACAAACCCATAGACATCATACAAGTATATAACATTCAATACATGGCATTTCAGATGAACTAAAATATTATAATTTTTAGTCTTTCGCCTTTTCAATTTATATAATAAACCAAATACATGATAAAAATCATGTCTTATTCTATACCGTCTATTGTTCTTACATGTCATTTGCCAATGTGGCAATAGCTCATTATTATGCAGACACGTGGCAAGATGATGTGGTAATTTGTTAGTCATGTCAGCAACTAACAGTAGTTTATTAACGACATGGACCAAATCCAAAATTTTTAAACTTTTAAGGACCTTGACCGGTCCAAAAAAAGATAGGGACCAAAACCAAAATTCGATCAACTTTCAAGGACATTTTACTTTAAAAAAAGACAAGTGGCATGCTGACGCGACACTCACTACAAAAAAACGGGCAATTTGCGACGGTTTTTTGAGGTGTTTTGCAGCGGTTATAACTGTCGCAAAATATATTTGCGGCGGTTGGATAACTCACGCAGAACGAACCGTCGAGAATCATATTTTGCAGCGGTTATGGCGACCGCTGTAGGATTTTGAACCAAAATTTGCGGCAGTTAACAACCCCGCAAATTGCAAATATGAAATTCCATTGAAAACAATTGCGTCAGTTATAACCGTCGCAAGATGCCTATATATATTGTAAAACAACTGCGACGGTTTATAACCGCCGCAAGATGCCCATTTATTTCTATTATGAAAAACATTGCGACAGTTTTTTTGACCGCCGCAAATGCCTACTTCTATTTTTTAAAAACAATTGCAACAGTTTTTGACCGCCGCAAGATGCCTATTTATATATTTGCGACAGTTATAAACGCCGGAAAAGCTACACACGAAATTAAAATAAAAAGATTTGCAGGGAAATATCTTTCCACCCCTAATATGCTTCAATCTACAAACACATTTTAAACCAATTACATCTAAATTATAGCCAAAAGAATACAATATTCCCCAAGTAAAACATCACCAAATCTAAATTATAGTTAAAACAAAAAATCTAGGTAAAGAATGTTTTAGATTGTTCTAAAATCTAAATTCTAAGTAAGGGAGCCTCATGCTCAGAATTGCAGAGTACAGATACAAAGTCACTAAGGACTTAAATTATCATGATGTGAGCCTCATCCTCCTACACTATCCATTTAATCAATACAAATTGAGATCAAATAAGACATTCAACAACATATGCACATGATGCCAGTCCTAGACTTCCCCTTTTTATAGAATAGGTTAATTAAAAGGAACCGAGATAAACAAGTCTAGGATGCAAAAAGGAGAAGGGTGAAAAAAAAAAGAATAGCTTAGAACCAGCTGCTCTCACCATAACAAGACCATTCCTCAATAGTGAACATTGATGCTTAGACAAACCAAGCTTAAATACAAACTTCGAGCTTTCTTGTGACAGTTCCTTCAACTTTTGCTCCTTGGCAGCTGTAGTAATAACCTGACATATATGCATCTGCAAGGTCTAAATCAGCCTGTGTCATAACTTGACATACATATAAAAAATTATTCTAGTTTATTTTCTTGCCAACTACTTAATTTTAGAGTTGAATTGACAAAATTAAGCATATCTTAGCAGTATTATCACTTCTATAGCAGTATTAACTACTCCAGGCAAGATTCTCCCATTCATTCACATCTCCATCATAATGGAATAAAATAATTGTTAAATTTCCTGGAATAAACTGAAATAATTGTTGATTCAGATAAATTTGATAATCTAATAAATCATCCAAAATACCTTTTTCACCATCGCATCAACATTATGCTTTTGTTTAATACCAACCGGAACTGCAAGCATGTTACGATTGGAGCGAACACTAAGCTCCAATTACATAATCACCACCAAGCAATCATTCAACTTGCTAATTCATGTGACAGAGCTCACAGTTCTAATAAATATAAAAGTGGTGAAAAACACGCGAAAAATGCTGGTTGACCTTTGACCTTGAACTTTCTAGAAAATTCAAGATTAGTAGTAATGTGCAAAGAATTTTCTTGCTCTTTGAGTCATTTATTATTTTAATTTTGATTCAAATGCAATATTAATAGAATACACACTATAAAGACACGGCTGAAAAAGACGTACATTTCTTTGAGATTATCTAAGCCTGTATGTAAACACATTGCCGATGGGTCCTGATAAGAAATTGTGGCTTAAATTCCTGCAAGACGAGTACAAAAGAATGGTGATTTCACAATCTATTAAGCTTGGATTAAATCACTACTAATGTAACTCACATGTGTCTTAGTTTTTTTCATGGTTGATAATGAATGGGGGATACTCATGCTCAAAAAGTTGCAATCCATATTTCTGCAACAAAGAAAAAAAAAGAATCATCATTAGTTCAGAACTAAACAATGTTGAAGAAAGTAAGAAACCAGAAAAAAGAGGCAGATTACTAGGCTTACATATGTGTGGCATTGGGGGGAAAATCATATGGTATGGTTTCAGTTCAACAATATCCACTCAGCATCATTAAATACTGGTTAGAGTAATTTGATAAAGCTACTAAGGACTAGCTATATATGATGCTATCTGCTATTTCAGTTCTGCATGCCTTTGTCTAGTACACCTTGTTTAAGAGCAATCAGTGAATCTTGTTCTTTGATGCAGTTCTGCAAAAAGATCATTCAGATCACCTGATGCTTATGGATAAAACTGTTTCAGAAATGAAAGTGAGAAGGATAAATTGCTAACCTTTTCAACTTTTGTGGGTACTGATGCATCAAACTTGCTAACCTAATGTCAATGAATATACAAAGCAAAATATACAAAGAACCGATAAGTAAATATGCTTCCATAAAGAAAAGATTAATAGAAATTTAAAACATAGAAAATAACACCCAATCAGAAGGAAGAACAGTCATATTTGAATCTGCAGCTGCTGCTGATGCCATAGATTATTGCAATTTCCTAATATCCTTTTCTTGGCTATGTTGCACTGTTGAGTCCCTAGTTACTTTATGCGAAGATAAAGATACATTCTGTACAGGGTAGGACTCCTCATTCACACATGCTATAGAAGAAAAATAATTCAAAATAAAAACAGAAGGTTAGATACTGTAGGCTCACTAATAGTTACCAGTTTACAAATTTATTCAGAATGTTTTCTCTGTTTGTACTAGCGTTATTTAACCAACCCCAGGTGCAATGCTGATAAAAGCAGTAGTCCTCCTTACCGACTCTGCGAGACACAAACCTCACATTTAAAGTAGAGGATCTTCCCTCTTAGCAGCCTGGTTTTTTTTGTAATAGGTTCTCCTCTAGATCAAATATTTAAGGAAAAGAGGGTGTGGAAATAGATATTTTTCCCCTTCAATAGCAAACATGTTTTACTTAGACTTAAATCACATCCCCTTTTTATTTTTGAATCCGAAAAAGGAATTTATCGGAAGGTACCAGAGGTACACAAAGAAAAAGTACAGTAAAAGAAAGAAGCGTAGAGAGAAGGAATGAATTACAGGAGCTGATTCATATGATGCCACCTTATAAGACCCAACCCAAGCATTCTGGAATCCCAACTGAAACATATTCATTAAAATTGCTTACATGTAATAAGTTACTTCTTACTCTACCCAAGAATATGTCAACCACTATGTCCATTTTCAAAGGCACTGCTAGCAGAACCCAAATAGTCACCACTCTGACTCTTAGCAGTACCTTATTGCTTGCAAAAACCTAACTTATTTAAGGATATGGGGCACCACTACTGACAGTATCTTGAATGTAAGATAATATCTATGTATGAGATGTCTTGACATTTAAGATCCACATAATTCTCAAAAGCAGCAAAAAAGTTATTAAAGGTTTTAGCATGCATAACAATTGTGTCAAAGTAAAGAATCATAATGAGTAACATACCAAGCACATTTGAAAATGATGGCCAACAATTAGCTTGGTCTTCCTTGAGAGCAATTTTTTCAAATTGTCTATATCAGGAACTTCATCTTGGTTTAAATTAACAAATTTCAAAACAGCCCCAACTTTTTGAGCAACTAGTTGCCAAGGAACGATTGCACTGCGATGAAAGAATAAACCTTCAAAACACTGATTAAATTGAATTATTCAGTCACATGCACAACAAATGAAAGATTAAACCTTCAAAGCAACTATAGAATTAACATCTACAACACAAGAATTCTTTAAGGGAGTTGTAACTTCTATTATGCAGTGAGACTAGGAAGAATGGTTGTCATCTTGAGTTGGTTAATGCTCCCTCCAGCCAGTCCTAATTACTATGATTTTAAAATTTTCTTTTTCACCTAAATGAAGAACTCTCTATGATCCTAATCCGTATATCCTGATACTTTTCAAATTCTAAATAAAAAATGAAATAGAAGGAGATTTTAGCATAAGTATGTCTTGATTTACTCTTAAATAATAGTATTCTGTGAAAAAATGAGATTTTGTCATTTGGCCATATGTAGGAGAGACATAGATACAAAAAGATTTTATTAGGGGATATACTAAAGATCCATAAAATTTTTTTTAAAAGAAAACAAATAAATTATAACCTTTATGTCTATGTTTCTTTTCACATAACCACATGAAAATAAAATGTAGATGAAAGCATCCATTCTGTAACAAAAACTCAGTTAAGCAAAATAACGTAAAAACAAACTTGCTGTTAAAATTATAATAGTTATAGCTGAAGAGTAGATGGAAAGAACACAGTTGATGATCACTCAGATCACTCTCACTCACCCAGTAGTTGTTGTTGCCATGTCAACTGAGCATATATCCTGCATGTTTTCCATGTATGCACTCAGCTTCCAAAATTGGCGATATACAAGTGTCTGCACAAGAATTCTCAAAACATGCAGTTTCTATATGAAAATCTCATGAAGTCAAACCTAATCTAGAATGAACATTAGAAAATGCATAGAGAAGCTGAAAGCAAATTTCAAACTTAGAAGCATTTCTTCAAAAAGGTTGTGTGCAAGATTTAATACCTTGGGATAAAGGGAGAGAATTGATAAGTTAAAATCTATTTTCTCACTCCTTGCTGCAAAATGAGCAGAGATTAGGGATTAGGGATTTCGGCTTTTAGGATTAGGGCTTCTAATTAGCGATTCTATATGAGATCTTGAACATAGCTTACAGAGAGTTGAGTAATTGAAATGAGAGAATGAATTAAAATGATTAAACATAGCTTCGATTAGGGATTTGAGCTGAGAAGCGGTTGAGAGAATGGAGATTGAGATTGTGAGATTACCTTCGATTGAGAATGAGAGAAGCGATTGATAGAGATGAGAGAAGCCATTGAGAGATCGATAATGAGAGTGAGCACACAAGTGAGAGAGAATGGAACGCAAATCACATGGAACACCGACGCAAAACCACAGGTGAGAGATGAAACAAGGTACGTGCTGCCTGCAAGTGTAAACCTTGCAAGTTGCGGGGGTTACAAAACTGACGCAAATTTGCCGTTTTAATTAAGCACCGACGACAGTTCATATAACTGCCACAAATAATCCGCCGCATAATACTATTTTTCTTGTAGTGACTCTGTTAGCCACGTCATCAATTAACGGTGGATCCCTAACGGCAGGGATTAAAACCAAATTTTTTAAACTTTTAAGGATCAAGACCGGTCAAATAAAAAGATAGGGACTAAAAACAAAACTCGGTCAACTTTCGGGGACCAAAAACTTAAATAAGCCTATTTATTTATTTTTTTCATTTTAGTTGTACTATGCACAGCTGAAGTAAAAAGGAAAAAAAAAAAAAAAAGGCCACTAAAACACTGTTAATAGTGGGAAAAATAAAGGGTCACTATTCACTAAGTCTAAGCAGGCACAATAGACGCAAAGTGTCCACATGAATTTTTTTTTGAGTAAGTAGGCCACATGAATAGTAATATTTGAATGGTTATTCAAGTTTATGTTATTAATGTATGATAATCATAGATTTTTTATTTATTTTTTTTAAAAATGATTGCTGGGTTGCACGTAAAATCAACTAGTTTACATAATTTGGGGAATTTATTTTGTCACCCCAATGTCTATGGTTTCCACCCCAAATATATAATTTATACCCATCATGCCCTTTTAAAAAAAAAAAATTTGACACGGGTCGTAAGGGGATACTACGACCACCAGGTCGTAATAACCCCTTACGACCCTTTTAAAACTGAATTTTTAACACGGGTCGTAAGGGGGTGTCACGACCAATAGGTCGTCGTACCCCCTTACGACCTATTCAAAAACACCTAAAAAACAAAGTTTTTGAACGGGTCGTAAGAGACTGTCACGACCTGACACTCTCTTACGACCAATAAAAAAAAATTATTGGAGTCGTAACACTGGGTTACGACCTTTGGCAACTTGAATATGATCTTTTGTTCTTAAATTGTTCTATGTTCATTCTCTCATGTTCAGGAAGCGTAGTTCCAATGCTTGTGGCGGTAATGTCTGTCGTTCCTACAGAGAAGCTAGCCGTCCAATTCCATGACACTTATGGACAATCCCTTGCAAATATTCTCATATCCCTCCAAGTAAGTCATCATTCAATAGCTTGTGCTTTTTACTTTCTTGTCCTTTGGTGCATAAAATAAAACTTATTGAGCTCACCTAAATACAGCAAGAGTTGTACACCAGCCACCAGGCATTGAAACTAAGCTAATTATTTCTTTTACTTCCCTTTCTACTTTTGCCTCTGCTTAAAGGTGTGCGCTAGTATCTACATGGGGATATTCACTTGTAGATGATGGTAAGAACTTCTATGTTATTTTCTGCCTTGTTCCTTTCATATTTGGACAGGATTTTAGCGATCCCCGAGATGCTGATGATGCAAGATATCACTTGGATGGTCGTGATTTTGATGAGAGTCGTATTATCGTGAAATTTGCAAAAGGGGTAAGAACTGTGTCGCATATTATTGTTCTGGAACCTCCATGTTTGAGTTTTACTGACACATGTCTTTATGCAAAGAAGAAATGGCCGTAACACAGTGTTACGACTCTAACATAATTTTTTTTATTGGTCGTAAAGGGGTGCTACGACCTGCGGGTCGTGACACCCTCTTACGACCCGTTCAAAAACTTTGTTTTTTAAGGTTGTAAGCTCCCCTTACGACCCGTATAAAATCCTATTTTTTTAAAGGGCATAATAGGTATAATTTAAATAATTGGGGTGGCAATAATAGACCTTGGGGTGGCAAAATAATTACCCAAATATGAGCCTAGAAAATATTTTTGCAACCCAATTTAAGCCGATTTTTTTTTGGCACAGCACAACACAGCCATAACTTGAACCCAAACTGAACTGACCTAAGTACCACCAGGTTACTCAATTAGTGCCCCATAATATAGATGGAATTTGTCTCTTCTAGGTAAAACATGATATATCTATAGGCCCAACTATTTGTTTAACAAACAAATCACTTATCGATAGTAAAGGTGTTAATTCGTGCTACTCGGCCATGCTCGTGTCCACTCAGTTTAGGTTCGAGTTTTGATCGTGTCGTGCCTAAAAAGAATGACTTTGCAAAAATGCTCTTTAAACCCACATCCACACCATGAGTAGTGTTTCGTGCTTTGGCATGTCGGCCCAACAATCACACACACACACACGCATATATACACACGGTATGATAATATCTGATAAATGATAGTAGCATTGGTTATATGTATTAAATAACATCACTAATGATATATGCATCATTAAATAAGTAGATAAGCATTGTACAGTACAGTGGATCAGTGAACCCTTTCTTTTTCTTCCAGTATTAGCAAAGAACTTCAGCAAATTAAAAATAAAATAAATAGGGTTGGCGTGTCGTTCCAGGTTAGCCCGACAAAAGTTCAGACGTGTTTTGTGCTTTTGCGAGCCATGATAAACAAGCACGAGTATAATTCGTGCTCCAAAATTGTTGCTTAAGCCCGAACGTGTCGGGCTTTTTTGCCGGTTTTATGCAATAGACAATTCAAATGCTTGACATGTCTTTGCATATATATAACTGCCAACGAAAATGAACCTCGAAACAACAATAAAAAATATTACTAACTAGTTTTTATCCCGTGTAATGCACGGGTAATTTAAGAATGTTATGATAGTATTTGCATGTTATATTAAAAAAACTCTCTTAAAATAGACTTAGTTATCTTTTCCTTTTTTTTAGTGCCATTTGATTGTCCTGAGGGTTTTCGTATTGAGTTTTTGACATCTTCTTTAACATTACGATATTGTATTATCTTCTTTTTTATTGTTGTATAGTTTTCAATTGAGGAGTGAGATCAATTTTTTCACTTATAATTAAGATAGAATCTTGAAATTTTAATATTTAAATAGTAAATATTTTGTTTATATACTTGTAGACAACATTTATGGCTTTGTATATGTTTTTCCTATAATTGATTGATTCTCCATATCAAATTTTCCTAAGTGGAGAAATTGTACATTTACCAACACTCATACAATTTTGTATATTTAAAATGAGCATGTTATTGTGAGTTCCTTTTATTTGGACAAAATCATAATAATGAGTAAAAATATTGAGATGATATGTATTTAGATGGTATGTGTAACGCCCCAAATCGGCAACTTGTAAATGTTTTCAATTAGTAAAACTAATTGTAGTGATTATTGAGGATAAATTTACTTTCTTTTAAACATACGTGCATAGACTCATTTTTAAGATTTCTTTAGCTTTTTTGAAAGTAAAGTAGGTAACAGATGAACTATTTTGATATCTCTCTACTTTCGATAGTGAATGAAAATGAATCATAATTGGCAAATCAAGCATTGTCTCTCTTTTTTAAAAAAAATATTCATTCAAATCACGATGCGGAACATCACATTGAAAACGTCTCCCGAATCAACTCTAATCCGAGTTTGGTTTAATAAAATTTTATAATTGTATATAAGTGTATGCAATTTTTTAGGGCATGTAGTTTTTTTTTTCAGTTGAAATTGTATGAAAGGGTGTTAAGAGATAGTTCTTTTTATTCATCGTTTTTTATTTTTGATACAAATTTTTTTTAATATATGGGCGCATTAGTATGAAAGGGTGCACTTGTAAATTCAACAAAGAGTGCATAATTTTGATGAAGACAAATGGCATGAAGAGTCAACAACAACAAACCTCTTGCAAGTCTATTATTTCCCACTTTATTGTAATCCTCTTATTTTTGTTTGAATGTGGGTGGTAGACTTAGGTTTTTAACTCATGCTAATATGGATTAGTTAGTATGAATTCTAGTTGAGTTAAATATCTGAAAAATACTAGAAAGGGATTGGTTAAAATTAAAGGTTTAATTCATAACATATTTGGAAAAGCTAAATTTCCGTAGTTAGCAGTAACTACTCGAGTAGCTCTTGCACTACTCGAGTAGTCAGCTAAAATGCAAAATCATTCTTCTCTGTCAGCTCAAACTAATCGAGTAGTGCCTCAACTACTCGATTAGCTCAAGTCATCATCATCAACAAATCTGATCCAAATATGACTGTTGGAGAGGTAATCATGCCCCAAATCTTTTCTGATAAGTTGACATTTGCTCCTCCCTGATTCTTGGGGTTTTGGAGATTATAAAGCATTGTCTCTTCCAACTCTCTGGGACACGAGTTTTTCACACAGAAACCTGATTTAAGAAAATACATTTTTCTCTTCGAATCCCTTTCTATATCTTAATCTCAATTGGTTTACATACTTTCACATTCATATTCAATTGAGTTCGTTTTAGAGCCACAACCTTGTTATTATTATTCATCATCAAAGAAAGGAAGGAGCTCTTGAAGGTTTCAAGAAGTTCTATCTGTGGAAGCGTTGAAGAGGTTCTTCAACCATCAAAGTCAATAGAAATTGGGGTAGACTTCAAGAGTTTGGTACACTCTTGAAAGGGTTAGGTTTTATTGAGTGAGGTTCACCGGTAATTCCTATTGTAACCAATTTATTTGATTTTGAGTAAAAAGCTCCCTAAGGTTTAGGGGGGACTGGACGTTGTTCTCAAGAGTTGAGAGTGAACCAGTATAAAATTCTGTGTGTCATCTCTTTATTGCTTTCCTTTAATTCCGCATTTTTAGTCTTTCCCTTTGAACCTTAAGTTAGTCAATTTACTTGCTGCTGTTAGTGTTATTTTTGGCTTTGTGAGAAGCTCTCTGAAAATAATATGTTCATTGTTTGAAATTGCTCGTACTACTCGAGTAGTTGGAACACTAATCGAATAGTTCAAGTGTTTTTGCACAGAAACTTAATTTAAAATAAAAACAGTAAGCTTGTTTATTGCTAATATCAATTAAATCCGAAAAATTAATATTATTGCTTCCATTTACTATTCACCCCTCTCTAGTAAATTATTAGGCTGCATGTTGGTTTCCAACAGCACCGTGAGACATTTTTTTTTTGTTTTTTGCATTAAAATTCAAGGGTATGTTTAATTAGAGACATTTTATTTTATTTTTTTTCGCAATTATTTAATATACGAGTGCATTAATATGAAAGGGTACGTGTTAAGAGACAAATTTTGCTTTTCTCTATTTTTTTAAATATTAAATATCAGATGACACGTGGCATATCCTCGTCCTAGGCTTTCATTTTTCTAACGTTTAACGTGAGAAGTTTTCTCATTGAAGCATTTGGTCTAAAAAGCATAATATATATATATATATATATAGAGAGAGAGAGAGAGATTGTTTTTAATAACTCGATTCATCCCCTTCCTTGTGTCACTGTGCAAAACCATACATCATTGCATTTTTTTCCTAAACAAAAGAATATTATTCCAACATAAGAGCTCTACGCAAGCATCATTTCATACATGAATCCCACCTTATATGAAATGTTTGAAACATAAATATACAATCATATGTGCCCAATAAAAACCAAAACCAAACATCATTGCTAAACCAACTTAGTTGGCTTTAAGAGGGATTAATAAGAGAACTTTTGAATCCTCTCCATGAATGAGTTTATTCATCATCTAAATAATTTAACAATAAGTTGTAAACATATTATAGATTATAATATATATATATATATATATATAATTTTTATATCTAGGATTTTTTAAACATATTATAGATTTATATATATATATATATATATTATATTTTATATCTAGGATTTTTTAAACATATTATATATATATATATATATTATATTTTATATCTAGGATTTTTCTAAACATATTATAGATTTTAATATATATATATATATATATATGATAGTTTTTATATCTAGGATTTTTCTAAATATATTATAGATTTTATAATATATATATATATATATATATATATATATATATGGTTTTTATATCTAGGATTTTTCTGATATATCCTCAAAAACATATGTTAAGAAACTAATAATGATTAAGTTTGCATTAGTAATTGATGCATTTATAAAATTCATATGCATTAATTATATCAATTCTTAATACAAACATATTCATTATGAATTTCTTAACATATGTCCTAAAATGCACATTAAAAAGACTACACACACTGTGACACACACATATATACCACACCTAAACCTCTGTATTTTCATTTAACCTTGGTAAAGAATGAGTCTATTAGTCATTTAAACAACTTTGAAATAAAGGTTAAATGTTGTATTGTTAATTTTTTCATAAGAATGTTTTATTATTTATTTCATTTTTAATATATCAAATACTTATATATTTATTATACTCCCTCCATCCCATAAGAATGGTAAAAAATGTTAAAACTCAAAAAATAAAGGAGACGTGCATTTAATAGTTTGTCTAGTATATTAATCAATTACTCCCTTCGTCTTTTTATATAAGACAATTTTGAGACTTTTATTTTATCCTTATTTACAAGACAATATACCAATTTTAATGACGATCAATTACTTTTTTTTTCCATAAATACTTCTATTATTTAACATTTTTGAAATTCTCCATATTATTAATGGAGATAGTTTTGAAAATACATATCAAATGTTCACATTTCCAATACTATTAACTAAATCAACGAACTTTAATTTCTTAATAAATGTGAAATCTACTAAAAAGGTCTTATATATAGGGTCGGAGCTAGGGAGTAACAAACAGATAATTTAATGTATTTTTGTTTTGATCAACCAATCACAATTCAAAATTTCAAATTTTGAAGTTTTTTTATTAATTATTACCTTAACTTTAACTGGTGACGAAATCTCTTGCTATTTTTCACTGTCCTTGTGAGATAAAGGGAGTAATTAATAACTTCAAAATTAATTTTTAAAGTTTTAAAAGTACTAGTATTAAATAGGTCATATTCTTGTACAAATATGATAATTAATGAAATGTCTTGAAAGAGAAATTTGAAGCACCCGAAAGAATAAAATTCACATATTTTAAATTTTTTTAATAATAAATATTTAAATTTTAAATATATAATACTATTTTAATAAAATTTGAATGAGACTGTAATTAATGAAATAATAAATTGAAATTAAATAATTTTTTATTGCCAAATTTTTTGACAAAGAGAACAAAGATTGTAAAATACCAGAGATTGAACTCATATTTTTTTGTATTTTATGTCTATGAGCTCTACCAACCAAGTTATCTATCGAAGACATTTGAACACAATAATAATCAATATTCTTCTGCGTTACCAGTTACGAAACCACATAGTAGCGTAGTGTGAATCATACTAGATTATATATATAAAGGGTTCACTACTCCATTTATCTCTTATCATCCAAGCTGCAAGCGATACATTTTTCAAAATCAATGGATATCTATATCCTCAAAATCAAAAAAGAGAGTGAATCAACACCAGTCAATAGTCACGGAGAGAGTGTTAATGATGAAGCTAACAACAAATCTTTCCCTCATCAAAAGAGTGACAAAGGCAAAGAAGTGAAGAATGACAACATTGGTGGGATCAATTTAATAAATCTACCCACGAAAGGGGAACCGAATGAGGGTTCGGTTAATGTTGATGACGATGCAATAGTGAATTACTCAGGGCCTGTAAAGCATTCCAATAGCAACTCTCTTCAATCTGATGGCAGCACAACAAGCACGGGGTCTTTTACTTTTCCCACGTAATTAATCTGCTAGAAAACTAGTTTTGTTGATGCATTTACAATGACCCTTCTAATAGCAATTATATATACATGACTACTAATTGGCTGGTAATTATTTATTTAATTTCTTGTGCTTGCAGATTGGAACCTGAGTGGAACAACAGTCCGGTCCGAATGGCAAAAGCTGAAAAGAAAGATCACAGAAAGTGCATATGTTGGGGGAAAGTTCTTTGTTTTAAATATTGAAAGATTTCTTTTTTTTCCTGCAATAAACTTCATTATCCTTATTATGATTTAAACCTTATCCGAGTATGATTAATATACATCTACAAATTGTTCTATAGTTTGCAAAAATTATAGACGAATGATAACTCATTGCTCTGATATGCAGACAAATAATGTTTGTTTTGTTACTTGGGTCTTGCTTGTATATGTTTTTTTCTTTCACTTTTTACACGTTTCTCGTACATGTATCTTTTATTTTTATGTTTTTTACCCTTATTTCCATTGTAGATAGTTTTTTTCTTCTTCTTGACAAATTAAATGCATTGACATGAATATACTAGTGGAGTATACAAACACACTACAAAGGTAAATTCAATTCGGGATTCACACCAATTTGTTTTGCCTCCGCTAAAAATCACTTTATTTCTCATAAGGCATATGGACCAAATCGTTTCATATCAAACTATCATACTATATCATTTAGACATTTAACTTCATTAAACAAACAAAATAGATAATTTATATATGCTTAATATAGCGTGGAACACTTGTTTCTAGTATATCAAATAATGAAAATTGAAGATAAACCATAAACAATTTCCTTCAAATTTTTTGAAGCATAAATCTAAATGTGAAAAAATAAGTGGCAAGAATTGTCCACTTGCAATGAACAAAGATGTACAATGTTGCTCCTCCTCCATTCATTTTTTAATACATTAAATTTCATAACAAATCTAGCACCTCCCTATCCAAGAGAAAAGCTAATACTTTGGATGCAGTTGAGATTTGCCAAAATTGTCCCCAAAACCAAGCATCATGCCTAAACCAACCAACTAGACTTTACTCACTTTTGGGTGAAAATAAGATTTTTTTTTTCGAATCCTCTGGATGAATGACTTTAACAACCATCTCAATTATTTATGAATAAGTATTAAATGTTTTTGTAGTTTTTAAATAAAATATAGTACTTCTATATTTTCATTTTATCTCATTTCATGAATCAGTCTATTCATTATTTCAAATTCTTTAAAATATGTGTTAAATATTTTTTTTTCAAATATATTATTATATACTTCTATATTTTAATATTTAACTTTAAAATTTTTTTTTTAAATTCTAAATTATTAAATATAAAATACTTCTATATTCTCATCTTTAATAAAAAATTCTTATATTTTTCACATCTGTATTATAAAAAATTGGTTTTATAAATTTAGCATTACACAAGACTTAAAAGTAGGCAAAACTATTATATTGGTCCTGTAAGTTATTTTTTGGTTGCGATTTCGTCCCTTAACTTTGTTTCGTTTCAAATAAATCCGAAAGTTTGTAACTTGTTTCAAATAAATCCTTTTGTCCAATTCTATCTTAACACCGTTAATGGGAGCCTCCTACGTGGAAACCAATGGTCTTAAAAGGCTAAAACTCAACGTTACACCCCAAAACGATGTCGTATGAGGCCAAAATAGAAGCTTATTGGGTTATCCCTAACTATTTTGGTTTTCTCTTTTGGCCTCATATGACATCATTTTGGGGTGTAACGTTGAGTTTTAGCCAAGACCAATGGTTACCACATAGGAGGCTCCCATTAACGGTGATAAGGCAAAATTGGATGGAAGGATTTATTTGAAACAAGTTACAAACTTCCGGATTTATTTGAAACGAAAAAAAATTAAGGGACGAAATCGCAACCAAAAAATAACTTACAGGACCAATCTAATAGTTTTGCCCTTAAAAGTATGAATTTAATTGATTCTCTTTCTTTTTTACATGTGTTCTTGATTTAGCATTTTATTATTCTTTCAAAAAAGTATTCTAGTTTTAGGATTGCAATGATTGACCAAATTTTAATTTTCAAATATATTTTTATTCATTAATGATAGACTCATAGTATTAATTATATTTTTGATTCTTTCTTAATTAAATCATTATGCAAGTTTTAGTCATAGTACTATAAAAATTTAATTCAATTAATGAGTTATTAATCTTTATGCAACAACCTTAGACAATAATACTGAAGTACATATGAAAGGGAGGGAATAATGAATAATTCTCCATCAATTTCATATGTATTGTTATTTGAGTTTAATTTATATATACCAACAATGTAAAGTTTTTTTTATTGCATAGTTGGTATATCATCTACCAGTCGTTTGCATTGCTTTTACTTGAATGTCAAATACCATAACCCCTGAATGATAGATGATACGGTGAGAGTGTAATAAATATTTACTTACGAAACAAAGAAAGTAATTTTTATTTCCCGTGTACGAGTTACAAAACCAAAAAGTGTTAGACTTTGAATAATTAAAAGATCCATTACTCCAGGCATCATATAATCTAGATGAAATAGAATAATGAAAAATACAAAGAATAATATTTATATGGAAAACAATAAGATAATTGATGAAGCAGACCTAGTAAATCATTACGTAGAGTGTAATTACAATGTTGGCAATGTTACCTTGTTGATGAAGCAAACAATCCTTAATAGGGATCTGGTTTGGTTTGGTTTGCGATGAGTGTTCATGACAAGGCTTGCTACAATCATTCGTTACATTGATAAAGAAATGAAAAAACATTTGGGATGCATGATTGTATTAAATGAACCAACAATATAGGGATTAATAAGGTTTCGACAAATGATGAGGCAATAATAAGTTACTTAAATCTTTTATTTGGATAACATTTCTCTTCAATTCAATATAGTAGCACTTCTAGCACGGGGTCTTTTACCAAAATGATTTTGGTGTCTTTGAATCAGGAAAGTAAGTGAGACTTTGGATGACTTAAATTGTTGAATGAAAATCGAACATCAGGGATTCAAATTTGTGTTTGGGTTATAACTTGCCAAGAACATAATCTAGGCATTTTGATCGATTTTTATCCAATAGTGTAAATCAACCAAAGTTATTGTGACATTTCGGCCTCAAAGCCTCTGAATTCATTCCCGTATTTTTATTTTTCCACGTAAATTTCCATCATACTTTTTATGTTAATGTGTTACCGTAGAGGTAGATGTTTTTTTATTGTGCTTACTGACTAGAATCTCAATGAAACATAGCCCTATTCAAATGGTGAAAGTTGATATGTGTCAACATGGAGTAAAAGTGTTGGAGGTCAATGAAACATAGCCCTATTCAAATGGTGAAAGTTGATATGTGTTAACATGGAGTAAAAGTGTGACATAGCCGTATTCAAATGGTGAAGGTTGATATATATGTTAACATGGAGTAAAAGTGTTGGAGGTCAATGAAACATAGCCTTATTCAAATGGTGAAAGTTGATATGTGTTAACCGGCGTGGAGTAAAAGTGTTGGAGGCAAGACCTTCTCTGTTCTAGTTTTTGAATGGTTCTCTTGTTGCTTAATTATGTCTCCGCTTATTAAATTTTGGGAGATGTTATTAACATCCGTACTTTTGTTACTCGCACCCGATAGTTTATAATTTTTGCACCACACTTCCAAAAATATCTTTATTAATTAACACAAACATTTTTACTCACACCTCAGATAAAAATTCAATACTTAAAAACAGATACTTTGTCCATTATAAAAAAAAACGGATGATAAATCCACATTTATTTATTTATTTACTAAGAACAAATGGCCATCCATTGCTCCATACGGATGCCCAAACTGTCATAATTTTTATCCCTTCAAATGCTCATAAAGTGAAAAACTACATGCTCCAATCCTTTAGCCAAGTGACATACACACTGAAACCATAGAAAAGGGAAAAATCACATGTTCAGAGATAAGAAACAAGGGGACAAGCTTTGATTTGGGTTTGGATTTTATAGGACGGATGATACATCCGTGGGTTTGGATTTTATAGGACGGATGATACATCCGTTTTTATAAAACCAATGCATATGGAGGCCCAATACGGATGCCCAATCCGTATTCAAATTAGAGTATTAGTTCCCAGCCCCCAGGTATTAGCCCCAAACCCCAATTTAATAGTGAAAATACTGAAATGCCCTTACTTAATAATTTTCCTCCAAAACTTAATTCCCAAACCCCATTAGCCACAAACCCCATTCCTAATTTATCTAAAACCCAAACCCCATCAACCTTTCACCTTCATAACCAAGGATATGTCGGAATTTTACTAGAACAAAAAAAAAATTCACTTTCTAGTAAAATTCCGACATACCCGTGTCGGAATTTTAATAAATTCCGAGTCTGGCCTATCGGAATTTTTTAACAGTACGAAAAAAAAACTTTATCATCATTATTATAGCTAATTAATTTAATTAAGCCATAGAGCAATCACATCGATAGTGCTTAACTTATTATGCTTATTATGGTATGAACGTGGAGCACCCGGTTCACTGATATAAGAATAATGCATTCTTAGTTGAATCGTATTCTGGTGTGGCTTCCACAAGCACACATTCATGAGGAAAATTAGGGCCCAGTTCGTACGTCAAGTTCAGAACATAACACACATAGGAGAGAAAAATATTAAAGAGAAGGTTGGGCGGAGGGTGGCGGCGGCGGCGCGAAGGGTGGTGGCGGCGGTGGAGGGTGGTGAAGGGAGGGTGAACAGGGGGGGAGAGAGAGAGAGAGTGAATGGAGTTTGGGGTTTGGGAATTGGAAAGGAGTGAGTGAATGGGGTGTGGGTCTTGGGGTTTGGAATAGAAAGATGTTTAAAGGAAAAAAAGAGATAAGGACATTTTAGTATTTTCACAATTAAAATGAGTTTTGGGGCTAATGTTTGGGGTTTGGGAACTAAAACTCTTCAAATTATACGGATGCTCAATCCATTTCTCATAAATGAATTTTTATCCAGGTGTGAATACTGAATTTAAAAGTGTTAATTAGCAAGGGTATTTTTGTTGTATGAAACAAAAAATTTAAATTAGTGGATGTGAGTAACAAAGTCATGGGTGTTAATAAAATCTCCCTTAAATTTTATGGTCGTTTTGTCACAAGTTTTCGTTTGTTTTCTTTTTCAATGTCTGACTTCCGAAAGTTATCTTTGGTTTGTTATTACATACCTTTACTTCTAATTCTAGCCAAATTTTGCTAGCGTATCTCATCAGAATCCTAGTCAAATGCAAGAAGTTAGTCACATAGTACCACGTGAGCAAAGACAACTCTCTCCTATTTTTTTTAACTAAAAATATTAATTTTTTTATTTTTTTAATTAAAAAAATGTTATTCGCCCACGTGGCTAACCTCCCACGCATGGATGATTGGGATTTCGGTATGACATGTTAGCAAAATTTTAGCAAAATTGGTATTAGGTATATGACAAACCTAACTTAAAAGAGCCAAACATTTAAAAAAAAAAAATTATTACGAAACAACCCTAAAATTCTTAGACTAGACACGTAATGAAGCTTTTTTTATTTTATTTTTTGAATCACTTTCATTTTTATCATATAAATCTTACCTAGTTATGAACAATTAATACATTCATCTAGACAATTATCCTTAATGTCATATTTTTTCCCATTTTCACCTTTTCTAATGCTTTCTCCGGTTCAGAATATAAGGGAAAAAAAATCAAAGTATTGAGAATTGAATGAAGTTAAGTGATTATATTTAATTTTCTCAAATTTATAAAAAAAATATAGATATTTTAGAAAAACAGTATTGATGAGAATGAAACAAGAATTAAATGAGATAACCATTTTTTTATGGATAATTTAAGAAAGTAGCATTGAGAATGAAACAAAATTTAAGAAAATTATTTAATTTTTTCTTATATTTTAAATCAGGACAAATATGTTTTTTTCTTATATTTCAAATCGGAGGAAATACATACATGATATCTTTTATTTTTATATTATTCTCATTGTTAATAGATTTTTCCTTGAACCTAATGCTTTTATATTTTTTTGTCTATCAGGTATTCACCGATGCGAACACAGTGATTAATCCTTCGGATACGGTTTGGTCTTTTCGGGGGTGACCCCTCCAAACGAAAATTCTTTACATTCGTATAAGTTGGGGATTGAACCCCCAACCACTTACTTAAGTGACACAGCCCCACACCAACTATGTTAACCTCAGTTGGTACCTAATGCTTTTATGAGTATAAAGATACCAAACACATTTACTCCCTCCATTCCAATTTATTTGTCGTTTTAACATTTTTAACTTGTTCCAAATTATTTGTCATTTTAGAAATTCGAAGGTGCGTTGATTATTTTTTTTTTTTCAACTTTAACCTTTTTTTTAGAAATTTTGAAATATGTGAAATGTGTGATAGTTAATGTAATGCAAGAATAATATAATAAAGTTGCATTATTCTTCTCTTAAAAATTGAACTATTAAATGACTTTTTTAATTCGCGTAAATTTTTAAAATAAGATATAAATTGAAACGGAAGGAGTACATAAATGATAGCATATTCCAAATTATGAACACAAATCAATAGAGCCCAAGTTTCATCCTCTAACTTGTAAAAGATATAGATTTTAACCTATTACATTAATAGTGTCCTTAATAAAGTCCAATAAACAAACAACATAAAAAATGGTTATTTTAGAAGCCCCATCATTTATTAGAAGCCACATGGACCAAATTATGCATACCAAACCAACATATACAACATCAAAACCTTCGTTAGCATAATATATATACTCATTCCTTTCGTATGTTGTATGTTTTGAGATTATATACGAGTTTTAAAAAATAGTTAAAATCTTTGTAATCATTATTGAAAAGAGAGAATTATATTGAAAATAAAAAAAAATTATGATAAATAAGAGTATAGTTGAAAAAATACAATATTAATTATACATTGGGTTTGTAAAAAAACAATACTTACAAAAAAAAATAAGAAGAAAACACTCTATAAAAACTACCACATATTGCTTAAGGTAATTTTTTTGAATGAACCAGGGTATCAATCCGCGTAACTGGGTGACTAATCCCTCACACCACGGTCGGGCCCTTTCAGGGGCGATGCTCCCAGTAAGGCTTGCTCCATTCACATGCGCTTCGGGTACGACTCAAACCCGCGATCACATGCTTAAGGGACACAAGCCCCTTCCACTTGTGTCAGCCTCCACTGGTTGCTTAAGGTAATTTGATACCACTATAAAATCACAAAATTTATCGCAAGTTCGACTTCGATTAACCAACCCAATCCACTAATTTACTCAAGCCATAATTCCTTCGATTTCCAAGCCATAATTCCTTGGATGCGATGAGCTTAACTCCCCAAAATAAACCATAATTCCTTAACTGGAATAATTTGAAGAACATTTAGCATTAGGATTCAATGGGGTCAAGTCTATTACTTGATACATGAACTACAAGGCACTCATTATTCTATTAAGAAACCAACCTTCCAATTGCAAGGAAAACTAATAACAAATCTAATCTAGAGTTATCCAAGTTAAAAAAAGACTTATTTATGGTTTTGGTCCCTATAAGTTGACCTCGTTTTGAATTTAGTCCTTAAATCTTTTTTTGACCTTGAATGGTCCTTAAAAATCTTTTTAAATTTTGTTTTTAGTCCTTAAACCTTTTTTTGACCTTGAATGGTCCTTAAATCTTTTTAAATTTTGTTTTTAGTCATTCTGTTTGTCTTCTTCCGTCATCTGCTGACATGGCAAATGGTGTGCCATGTCAGCCCTTATATTGACTGTCAATGATGCATATGATGTGGACCTCCCACTCATGTGAGCAGGAACCGAGCATGAACCGAGCATGAGCCGAGCATTAATCGTGCATGACTTGCCAAACCGTCAGTTTAGCATGAGCATTGCTAAACTGCTCATTTGGTCCTTTACCTAATTTTTTTATTTCAATTTGGTCTTTTACTTTTATTTGGTGTCAATTTGGTCCCTTACGTTTGAAATCGTTAACACCCTTAGTCTCAACCGTCAGTTGCTATTAATGCTGTCAATTTTAATTTTATATATGTGACCATTAATTATGCATGTGGCTGTGAACACGTGTCCCTCTTTGTGTTCACTTAATTTGTCAACGTTTTGGAGCCTACGTTTTACCTTCTTCTCAAGGGAAGGAGGGAGAGTGTTTCAGAAAGTAGAAGGAAACAATTTCAAATCAACAAAGAATATTAACGATTGGGACTAACGATGTTAACGATTTGAAATGTAAGTGACCAAATTGACACCAAATAAAGGTAAGGGACTAAATTGAAATAAAAAATTAAGTTAAGGGACAACGAGTACTTTAACCAGAAAATAAATATCTAGAGTGGAAAATGATAGATTTGCCAAATGTTAAGAAGAAACTGGCATTAAAGAACCAAATCAAATACAAAAGAATTTAGATCAATGCAGCATCCACAGCGCACCAATATTATGGGAAAATTCAGATAATCCCTACTTCAAGCTATGTACCATTGAACCTTCCAAATTAAGATAGAGATCTCTCAAAACTGTGTTTCGGCTACCAAATTAAGATAGGTAAAAGCTGCATATATATATTCGCCATCAAGAAAATGTATCAAGCAGCTCAAACATTTGTAACCTTGCTTAAAGAGACTAAATCGTGCCCAGTTCAATGCGACTTGTGCACGGCCTGAACTTGTTTTTATATGAAATTATGCAAACTTTTTAGTGAAGCCTTGCTTTAACACTTCCCTGCTTGAAATAGGTTGAGCCAGGCTTGAGCAGCGCCAAATTTGATTTCTATACTTAAATTTAATCATCAAGCTTCAAACTCTCTAACCCAGCAAAATGAAATGAGTAAATTAAGACTAAAATTGATTGAAAAATTAAATAAAACTTATTAAGGGAATCATCAATTGAAATTTTAAAACATGTGAAATATTAAAACCTCCCAACACATTGGCCCAGTGCCATGAGCCCATGACTTTAGTTTAATTGACTCCACCACTTCTATGGCATCTAGCTCCACACCTTGAATTTTTTTTTTTTGTTTCTTTGTAAATTGTAACACAACATCCATATTACAGCAAACTATATGATTGCGCCTATAATTTTTTTCCTTATTCCCTGCCCAGTTTGCTTTAAAGCCTGAGAATATCTCTCCTACTGTATCACCATAGTTCCTTGTCACCTGCAGCCATTTTCGAATTTTTGTCCACACCTTTTCCGCTGCAGAGCAACAGAAAAAAAAAATGAATTGCATCCTCTCTCTTTCTCAAATTTTGTTTAGTTGGCAACCTGTTCATCATGAGCTGCCACATAAATGCCTGTACTTTTATGATTAACCCATGTTGATAATATGTAAGTACAAATTATAGCATGTCCATATTAATATATGAATAAAGAATAATATTACCTCATTGTTTACATGATATTCATGAAAAAATTGAATTGGTACCACCGACGAAGCTCCTATTCTAGCCCTCAGATAGAAGAAAAATATGACGGTTATTGCGCTCTTCTTGATAAGCTCTTTAAGCTAAGAAATCAAAAGTTGTGCTTGTATATTAGAGAACTGAATAAGTAACATTTTAAGAGTGTGTTTTAATCGAGAACAAGCTCTAGCCTTATCAGTTAATTAGTAGCTAAGGGCCTCTCAGCGGGTATATCAAATGAACAACCCAACCTATAATAGGTCATACAAATCCAAAGTTTAAACTTGTTAGAATATTCACTTATTATTAAGTACTATATATTAAAATATTAATTCACATAATTGATACAAATAATTATTCTAAAATATATTCTATGATAATTTATTGGCTTAAATAATATGATTTCCATCCATATAAATGTATGTGATTATGGAGTTCATATATTTGAGCAACCTGATGCTAGTCTGTGGCGAATCTTTACTAATGATTATAGAAACACTACTCTTCCTAGAGATGTAGTGATGATTTAGTCTTTTTGTTTTGTTTTTGGGCTTTAGCCCCTTTTGTTCAAAAAAAACAAAATATGATTTTGATTCATATAAATACGTGTGATTTCGAAATTCGTCCTTACAATTTTTTCCTTTGGTTTTGGTCCCATATTTCTATGTTGTTTTGGTTTTGATTTATAGCATTAATTTTGAATGAAAAATGCTAATGTGAATTACTAATAGAGACCACATAAGCAGTGCCACATCAACAATACGTGGCTACAAGGATTAAAATTAGAAAAAATAATTTTGAGGGTCTAAAAGTAATATTTGCTTTTGAGGGACTAAAATAAAAACTCTAATCTTTTATTAAAATAAAAAATACCACATTTCTCATATGTTCTCATTCAACACTTTATTTTTCGCATTACCACCTTCATACCACCATCTTTGAAGCTTACAAAAGCCATTGCAAATTATACCTCCATGCCGAAAGTAGTTGTAAACATAATCGCATAACCACCACATTAGATCTACATACTATCATCGTTGCACCAACAATTTTTTTTTTGTCCCAGCATCAATATGTTTGGCGTTTGTTAACCATTATGAATCTCTAACCAAGTTCATCATCGTTCACGAATATCATGCCCTTTACTCCAACCGCCATATTAGGTATTGGTACGATTAGATTACCTTATTAAGAAAGAAGGAGCAGGTTTATATCCATGAGAATGAGAGTAAATGGGGATGATAAATTTTTTAAAGTCCCTCAAAATTAAGTGTTTTCGATTTTAGTCCCTCAAAATGGAATTTTGATTTTAGTATCTTAAAATTAGGTTGTTTTAAATTTTAGTCCCTCAGCAAGAAGGAGATTTTGATTTTTAGTCCCTCAAAATTAGTTTTTTTATGAGTAATATGTCAAACAGGTCCCTAACTTGGTGGACATACATCAGTCAAATTAGTTCTTGATATTATCAAAATTTCGAATTAGTCCCCGAGATAAAAAAAAAAAACATAAGTCAAGTTACTCTCTATTGTTAATGCTCCTGGACAATTAAACCACGTTAACTAACGGGTGGCCAAAATATATAACATTGTTTTGATCATTAAAAAATTAAAAACCCTAATCTCATGAACCAATTTGTATAACCTTATCCAACGATTATAATTTCACCTCTCTTCATATAACAGTAAAAACTTTATCTTCATTAACCTCTAATATCAAGAGCCAACCTCATTTTTTTTTTCTTCTAAATCTTCAACAGGTAGTTAGTTGATGAGGAACATGTTGTTGTAGTAGTTGAGCTAGTAATAAGTTAACATAACTTTTATTTAATTAATTTTTTATAATTAAATGATGCACCATTACATTAACACAAAAATCAAAAGAAAGAAAAATTGGTGGTAATACAATTTCGAAAGAAGTACTCCGTATATTGGCTATTTACTCATTAAATAAACCAGTTTTAGCATATTGGATTTCTTAAGTTTATTGGCAGCTGGCCAGTTTTGGACAAAAAGCTAGCCTGTCTTGAAATACTGTGCCCTTCGTGTTTCAAGAACCATATTGCATGTGCTTAGCTTTGAAGACCGCACGTCTTCCTATGGGTCGGTTGATGGCGTGGGTGAGTATGTAGGTCTTGAATTCGACGTATAGAAGCAAGTGCTAATCAAGCTTATCATCATCATAATTTAATTCGATTTCAAGCCTCAACTGCTTATATTCCCTCCGTCCTAATTTACAAGTGATTTTTTTAAAAGTTTGTTACGTACGAGTAATATTTAGACAATACAATACTCTCTCCCGTCCTATATATAGGGCACATTCTAAAAAGTTTTTTGTCCTAATTATAAGTCATTTTATATTTTCTATGCATCATTTATTGATTTTTCTCTTTTTTGCCCTTATTAAATGATTTGACTATCTATGTGTTTTTTGTTGTTCATTAATGAGTGTGGATTTTCCAAGAAAAGTTAAAGAGGTAAAATTGTAATGTTACGATATATTCTCATAGAATTCATAAAATCAACTACTTTACTTGGTATATGTAATTCGGTTAAGTATGACCTATAATAAAGACCGGAGGGAGTAACTTATATAAATACTCACATTTTTACTTTTTTTTCATGATAATGATTACATTAATTTAGGTAATATTTAATTAAAATATGAGTAACTTTGGAATGTTAAATTTTTTAATATTTGAAAGTGATAACTACATTTAACTATTTTTTTTTATTCTAACTGATTATTTTTTCATCTAAAAAGTTAAAAATAACTTATAAATAAAGACGAAGATACTCAAAAACAGTACTAAGGAAAATGATAGTAGCGTTCTTTAAAAAAAAATTAGAAGAACTAGAATGTTATAGTATTAATAAGTGTTGTATTCAATAAATTAATACTCTACTAAGTTTATGCTTGAATTTCTAATAAAATATTGATATTTATTAATTGTGTTTTTTTTTTGTTTACGAGGGAAATATCACCATCATTGCCGCACATAATTGACGACGTTGATGAGCTCATACCGCCGAGGTGGGATTCGAACCCGTGCCCTTGCGGACCAAGGACAAAGCTCCGAGCCAGGTGTGCTACACCTTGTTGGTTTTATTAATTGTTTAGAAAATTTTTTTTTTCGTTTCATAATGATAGTAAAAATTTTTAAAAGTTAAAAAATTAATAAGATATGTATTTAATGATTTGTGTAACACATTAGTCAATTAACAAATAATTAATTTAATATATTTTGCATTAATCAACCAATCACAATTCAAAATAAAAATTGTAATTTTTAAAAATTTTCCAATAGTTATTTTGCCTTTAATTTAAGGTAAATTTTTTTTACCATTTTTAGCCATTATTGTAAAACGAAAAAAATAACTTTAAAACACCGGTGAGCATGCGCAATACCGTTATACTAAAACCATGAACCTTCCCTCGTCTTTTAATATAGGACACAATTTTGATAAATTTTTTGTCCTTTTTTATTTATAAGTCATTTTGGAATATTTCTAAATACATCCCTCATAATTACACAAAAATGATATGATAATAATTATAATAGAGAGAAAAACGAATAGAATTGTAAAGTTTTAAATAAGAGTAACTTTGGAATGACAACATATTTTTTTGATAAATTTAAAAATGATAATTATTTTTTTTAATATTTTTAAATTAGATAAAAACGAGTTATATTAAAGGAAGGTAGGAGTAGTATTTTCTTGACTTGCATGAATGTCGGTACACTTGGGTGGGTTTCGAGGGCTTTGACATTATAAACCCGTACACTTGCAAATGTTAAGGCAGGAGAGCGTGAATGTGAACGTGAATACTCCCTTTTTTTTATAAGAAACTTGAATACTCCTATATGAGGTAAATGTAGCAAAGTTTAGTTTACTTATAGAGATCTTCTTGACTGCCCCACCTAGCTAACCTGCTAGCAAGAAAGTTCCATTCCTGTACGTCTTTCATTTTTTTTTTTTTTCAGTTTTTTATGTAATGGCTTTCTGTACGTCTTTTACAGTAATTGACTGATCAAGTTTGTGAATGAATCATAAATCGTACTGTAAAATTTGTGAAAATACTAATATGTGTCTTAGCTAATAAAAGTGGTTTGAATATATATATATATATATATATATATATATATATATATATATATATATTAAAAAGTGTAATTTTTTAAGTTTCAAACAAAGAAAAAATAGAAATTCAAAATGTTTTATTCACTTCTGGGATATTTAACAAGTGTCCGTATCCTTAAAACACTTGTTAGCAAAACAAATTTGATCAAGATCGATCTAATCATGATTATTGGATTCAATTTCCATTTCCCCCTACTGCTGAAAAGGAACCAATTAATCCAAACTAAACAAGAAAAAGTGATTTGGCTAGGTTGAAGGTTAAATTCAGCTTTATTTTTTTTTTAAATTGAGAAAAATAAAATGAAACCTGATCTGTGTACCTCAATGTTAGAATGCAATGATCCGATTCGGTTTTATTTTTAAGCAATAGTAAGAATAGAACCAAAAAAAATATATGGTTCGATTCAATATTTATCATTTTTTGTCACACAAACCGAATAGAACAACATCTGATTTGATTTGGTTCGATTCGATTTGATTTTTTTTTTAAAAAAAAAGCAATTCAGGTATTCCTAATAAAGAGTAGTGAATAAATAGTAATAAATAATAAATACAAAAACATAAAATATATTCCAAATTCAAGTGGAACAACTTATATATTGTAAATAAATAAATAAGTAAAGAAATACGAATGCTAGTAAATAATTCAGTAAATAAATTACTAATACTAATAAATAACTTAAGTTTAAAAAAAAAAAGACTTATTATTGTGATTCAAGGAAGACAAAGAGGTGAGGAGGAAGATGAAGAGATAAATCGTGAGAAAACGCATGTGAGCAGGTGACTTAAGCTTAAACCCACATGGTCATGTATCAAGAAGTTTTAAGACTTGGGAATTGGAAGTCTCGGGTTCGATCCTGAGCACTACTATTTGGTGGATTTAATATAATTTTTTTATTGGGTCTTCCTGTTGGTGTAAATATGAGGAGAGTTAGCTCTTGGTAACATGTAATTGGAGCAATGCATAATAAATTGGCTACTTGGAAATCATTAGGTGAGAGAGTTACTTTGATTAAATTCTGCTATGATTAATTTGCCTATTTATTATCTCTCATATTTTAGACTCCCTTCTAAGGTGTATAAAATTCTTACCTTCATCCAGAGAAATTTTTTGTGGGATGGGCGTAATAATAGGAGAAAAATTGCATGGGTTAGTAGGGACCTTATTGCTAAAAATAAGAATGATGGGATCCGGGTGTTAAAGATTTGAATCTTTTTAATTTGTCCCTTTAGACTAAATGGAGGTGGAGGTTTTTGTCCCAAGAGGATTCCTTGTGCATTAATTTTTTGAAGGCTAGATATAAAGACTTTGATGCATCTTCTCTGCTGAATTCGAGGGAGGTGGTTATAGTAGAGCTTCAATTTGGTTGAGAGATTTTTGCGTCCTTGGGTCATCTTTTGGAGGGGGTGATTTGTTTAGAGATTGTCTAACAAAAAAAGATTGGATGTGGTAACTCTACTTTCTTTTGAGAGGATTGTTGGTGTGGTTCTATTCCTCTTAAAGACTGGATCCCAAGACTATAAGCAGTCTCTACTTATAGAATTAGATTATTCACCAATTGGGTTTTTGGAGTGGGGATGTGTGGTTTTGGAATCTTGACTGGCTTCGTAACTCTTTTATATATGAGGTTGATATGGTTCATGAGTTTAATAATATCCTAGACGATGCTATGGTTATTACTGTTGATGTTGAGGATTCTTGGAAATGGACTGCAGCTGGTGCTCTGGATTTTTTGATGAAATCTGCTTATTTGTTTTTGCAGCAACGTATTCATGAGCCTTTGCTTGGTTTGGTTGGTGATTACCCTCATGTATTTAAAATGCTCTGGAAATTAAAGGTGTCTTTTAAAATTAGAGCTTTATCCTAGCAACTCCTGTTGGTTCAGGTGGCTACCAAAGAGAATTTAGCACGACGTGGTGTTGTCATGGATGTGGTTTGCTCTTTTTGTCATGATGCTGAGGAAACATGTTGTCACCTGTTTATATCTTGCTCGGTTACTACTTTTTTTGGAGGGTAGTATATGATTGGCTGAATTGCTTCATGATTCAAAATTCTTCTTTGCTGGATTTCTTTGTGGCACACTGCATGTTTGGTCTGTCTGTCAAGCGTACAAATTTTTTCTCCATGATTTGGTTATGTGTTTGCTGGACGATTTGGATAAAGAGAAATGACATCATTTTTAATAATGCCAATGTTGATGTACGATTCTCTTAAGGCCAAAACTTGGTCTTGGATCTTCTGCTTTTCTAGTATAGATGTTTCCTTTTCTGATTGGTGTATGACTCCCTTAGAATGTATCAATAGCATTGGTTGCTTTTGGTTGGGTTGTTTTTTTATGTCCTCGGTGGGTTGTCCCTTTTGCTAGTTAATTGCTAGGATTTGCTATACTCTTTTTCCCTTGTTTAGAATTTTTTCCTCTAGGTTTTTTTTTCTAGCAAGGTTTTTAATGAGGTAAAGATCCTAGTATTGCTTCGATAGGTTATGATCATTCGGGGGTTGGGTGTTTGTTGTTTTAGCATTGTATTTGTGGCTTCACTCCCTCGTGAAGTAAACTCTCTTGTATTGGTTTTGGCCGTTTTTGGTCTTCTTTGAGCACATGATTGTGTACTCATGTTCAAACCTTTCATAGAAGAAGGTTGGGCTCATCATGAGTATAATGATACTTAGGGAGATCCTTTGTGTTGGTTTAATAATATTGTTTTGCTTTAAAAAAAATGTAGGTGACTTAAGGAGGAAGAGGAGTGGCACGACTTGCAGTAGTGACAAACTGAGTGACTAGCCAACGATAATGAGCATTGAAGGGAGAAAGACAAAGTGCCAGAGGAGTACTACACACACTCCTCACAGGGAGCAATTATTAGGTGGTTTGAGATCACATGGTCCAAGAGAATCACCACCATCCATTATTTAATTTTTGAATTTTTTTAATTAAAAAATAAATTATCAATGGTTGAGATGTACCTGGACCACATGGTTTAGGACTAACTAATAATTTTCCCCTCACAGGAGGGAGGTTGGGAAATGAATTGGAACATTGATTTGAAACCCTAAAATATTGAACTGATTTTTTTAATAGAGGTCAGGTTTGTTCAACGAGGCTATGAGGAAAAATTTATTTGCTCCTTACCATGTTGGGAGGGAGGCTGTCCCTATCTCTCTGTTACAATATGTTGATGATACAATTATTTTGGGTGAAGCTTCTACAGAAAATTTCATGATGATTAAGGCTATTTAAGGGGCTTTGAGCTGGAATCTGGTTTAAAGATTAATTTTCATAAAAGTAGTATCTTTGGGGTCAATGTCTCTAATTCTCTATTGGAAGTAGCTTCTGCTCTGTTACACTGTAAGGTGGGTGTTTTACCTCTTTCCTATCTTGGAATTCCAATTGCTGCAAATGCTAGATCAGTAGATTCTTGGGCCAAAGTTATTCAATTATTTCAAAAGAGGCTGTCATCTTGGAAGTGTAAGCATCTGTCCCTTGGTGCCAGGATCACTTTGATCAATTCTGTGCTGTCAAGTTTACATATTTATTATTTATCTTTCTTTTCGTTACTTAAGAAAGTAAATGATATGTTGGTTAAGCTACAGAGAAACTTTTTATGGGGAGGTTGTGAGGAAAGGAGAAAAATTTGTTGGGTAAAATGGGATGTGGTCTGTCAAAGTGAGGAGAATGGGGTTTGGGAATAAAAAATCTTTTAGTTTTTAGTAAAGCTTTGTTAAGCAAGTGGTGTTGTTGGAGGTTACTTAAAATGAGGGAGGTTTATGGCAGGATATAATCAGAAGTAAATATGGTAGTTTTGATCCAATAAGTTTAGGTTCCTATGGAAATTAAAGGCTGTCGTGGGGTCGCAGTGGTGGAGAGATTTGTGCTCTTTGAAATTAGGTGGTGGGGTGGGGGTGAATGGTTTGAACAATGTATTGCTAGGAAGTTACGGAGTGGTAATTCTGTAAAGTTTTGGGAGGACATTTGGTTTGGAAATTTTTCATTTAGGGAGTTATTTCCAAATCTTTATTCAATAACAAATTCTAGAGATGCCACTGTTAAACAGATGTACCAGTTTTCTTCAATACAGGGATGCAGCTGGAATTTTAACTGGAGAAGGAGATTATATGACTGGGAGTTACAGGATGAAGAAGATCTAAATATTATTCTGAGGGACTGTTATATTCAACCACAAGAGGATGACCAGTTGTGTTGGGCTCTTGGCAATGGTGGTATGTTCTCTGTCAAAACAGCATATTGGTTTCTTATGAAAAATTAAGCTCAAATTATACCCTTCTAGAACTGGAGACACAATAGGCAATGAAGCAGATCTGGAAGATTAAGGTCTGGTCCCTTCAAAAGTACAGGCTTTTATTTGGCAGCTAATGTGGGACAGAATTCCAACAAAGATTAATTTTAATTTGATGATGAGGTGTTCCTGTTGATACTGATTATGTGTTTTGCATAAATAATGTAGAAAATGCTTCACATTTATTTTTTACATGTTCGGTCATAAAACATGTGTGGAGGAGGATTGGTTTTTGGTTGCAAGTGTCTATTAGTGAAGAGGAGGGTTTTGTTGCTGAAAATTTTTTGCGTTTTAAGAATCTATGGAAAGGAAACTCTGATAAATTGAAGGGTGTTATTATTTGGGCCGCTGTTATTTGGTCTGTATGGTTACAGAGAAATAAATTGGTGTTTCAAAGAGAGATACTGGAGCTGAATGAATTATTAGAGACAATTAAATTGAATGCATGGAATTGGGTTAAAATTTTGGGTGGTTTATCAGTCTCGTATGAGGGGTGGCGTATGAATCCTATTTAATTAGGTGGGTGTTGGTTGGTTTTATGTAATTTTCTTGTTAGATATTGCTATACTCTTTTCCCTTGTTTTGAATTTTTCCATTGGGTTTTTTTTTTTTTCAATTCGAGGTTTTTAAGGAAGTAGAATATCTATCAAGTATTGAGGGAGTTTTGCGGTTTCTTTTGTATAGTGCAGATTTGGGGCTGGGAGAATACAATTTTAAGTTTCATGGCTTATGTTCTTCTATTGTATTCTTCCTAATTTTCTGGAAGGACTATTGTGTAACTTTGTTTGTTGGTTACCTTTACAGCACATGATTAAGTACCTTTTGGCAAACCTTTCATAGAAGGTGGGGCCTTGACGTGCACTATGATGCTTGGGGGTTTTTGTTAATATTAATATATTTTTTTGCTGTAAAAAAAAAAATAGAGGTCAGGTTGTTATTGTGAAGTGAACTGAGTATTAACGGTTTTTCTTTAAAATAATCGAGTTGAACCATGAAATCAAATCGCACCTTAAATTTTAGTTCGGTTTAGCTCAATCTAGTAGTGTAAGACCTTGCAGAATTCCTAATATCGTACTAAGTCAAAGATTGAATTCTTATGTCCGATACTTAATGCATGGGATAAGCAGACACGCATGCTGGAAAAAAAGATAGTTCTCTGTTCGTAGGTGATAAAAGATCATTAGTTAAAAAAATAAGAGTGAAGTTCGAATTTAGTTGCTGATGTTTTTTCTCTATATAACTTAGTTTTTGGAAAATTTATAAATATACATTTAGTTCCTCAAAATTTTCGGATGTATCAATTTGATCTTTAAAACATGAGGGACTAAGAAGTTGGTATAAAAAAATTTTGAGAGACCAAATTAATACATCAGAAAATCTTGAGAGACTAAATGGATATTTGCAGATTTTCAGGGACTAAATTTGTATAATAAAAAAAATCAAGGACTAAATTGGTACTTAAAAAAAACTAATTAATTATTGAACCACAATAGTGGGTAAGATAAAACTCTTCCAAAATTATATTATATCATCTTTATTGCGACCAATAGCCACTTTTGAAAAATTAATGAGTATGTGTGTGATTAAGATAGTAATTAACTTGATAAATGTATGCAGTTTATATGGTCATGTATCAAGTCAATTATGAGCGCCACTATTTGGTGATTTATTGATAGATTTAATTTCTCTTCCTATGTTCCCATAATATATATATATATATATATATATATATATATTTGTATATAGTAATTAACTTATTAATTATCCTATATACTCCTATAGTAATTACACATATAAAAAATGTTGAAATATTATTTTAAAAAGTAAAAAGGATAATTTTATATTGGGAAATGATAGAATTTTAGGCTTCGAAAACTATATATTGTAATTAGATTCCAATTCAAATTTTCTTTTAGCTTATTATTCCTTAATTAATCAATGTCTTTTAACCCCATTTAGTAAGATGCATATAAAAAAGTAAACCTAGGTTATAATTTTTGAATATTGAAGGGTTTCCTTAGCTTGTTTTGGAACTCGCCATTTTGTGCTTTGTGTTTGTTCTCTTTTGCTAGTACTATCTCTCTCTCATGTGCATATGCTGTGAAAAGTTTCCTACTTGGGTTGTTATAAATAAGTTAAACCAACCTGCTGAAGCTAGTCACTCAGCTCTCAAGAAATTAAAACAAATGGGGCTCATAATCATCATCACTCTTCTAAGCATTTCCTTCTCTGCTCTACTACCACCTTGTACCTCTTTGAATCTTCAATTGCAACCTTCACTCCATCATCAAGGTAATTATAAACAACCTCTCTTTTTTCAATTTGTTTTCATGGACTTTATATCTAGTGAACAAGTTTCTGAATTATTTCTAATCAAATAATCCTTATTATCATTACTTCTGCCTTATGTATATATATATATATATATATATATATATATATATATATGATATAGGACCAGGAGCAATCAATGCACAGCAGAAGCTTTCTCTCCCAGTGCTGCCTAGAAAGCTAAGATTCACTGAGAAGGTACTAAGATAGATGCTTTACTAACATTGTTAGTTAATTATCATTTATGTTATTTTTTATTATTAAAAAAAAATTATCATTTATGTTAATCATTCTTGAACTTTCATAAAATGTAGGTTCAAGAATATGATGAAGTCAGATATCAGCTTGCATCACACAAGCAGAAGAATACCCTTCCTGCAGGTAATGATTATCAAAAAATTTAGTTAATTACTATACTACGAGTACTTATTAATTAGTTACTACTAAATAAATAAATCACTTGAATGCACATGGAAAGAATTTTCTTTGTCAATCCAGCTTGTATTTTCTTGTCATATATGATATATCCCATATCTCAAAAGCTTTTCTTGGGTTATAACTCAAGCTACATAACTCAATCTAGCTCTATTCACTTTTACATGTTCATGCACCAAATCAAGTTAGGGGTAAACAAAATGATAGTAATATATATACATGCATATGCATGCATAGTCACATATAAAAGGATATATAACTTCATTTAAGCCTTACTTTATCCTCTTTAATTTGTTACCAATCCTGACCCTATGGGTAGGTCCGAAAGACAATTGCTTAAGACCCCTGGTTCAATAAAAGGAGATCCCAAAAATTTAAAAATACTATCTATTTTTTAACTTAAATTTTATAGTTCACAACAATAATTAAATATGAAAACAAAATGCATTTTATAACCTTACAATTTATATATGATCTTATTTTTATTCAAATTTTAATGTAAAAATTTTACATAATTATATTCTTTTTTTATAAATTAAGAATTCTCATTTTTATTTCACTCACTGTTTTTAAGAGTCCTCTCATTTTTAATCAAATTTCGGTGTGAAAATTTTAAATTATAATTTTTTATTTTTTATATATATAATTTGGGGACCCTCAATGTTTTTTGCCGAAGGCTCAAGAAATGTTTGGATAGGTCCGGTGCGTTACCTCTTCATGTGCTATTTTTTCTGACTTTGTTGTTGTGAACAACAAATTTCCTTCCATACATACATTTTCAAAATTAAAATATAAGAATTGAGCTTCAGTGCTTCACATAAGGAGTCGTCATGCAAATTAGCCACATATATTCTGCCATCAATAAAGTGACCATCCCTTTTGAGATATCTTCCAAAAAGCAATAATGCTTTTACGTTTTATAATTGTGACTAAATAATAAGAAGCAGTACATTCAAATATATTAATAGTAAATCTAAAAGGCAGTATTATTTCAATCTACTGCTTTTATATCAATTAATTAAAATACAAGATTGATTAGTTAAACATGTTAATGAAATCATGCAACTTTAACAGGGAAGCAAAACATGGTCGTTGGCAGCAAGGGAACAAAGGAAGAATGGAGTGAAGGAGGGGATGACCCTTCAAAATATTTTACTATGGATTATCCCAAAGTTAATAGACGACGTCCTATACACAACAAGAACCTGCCGGTTGGTCCATAAAACATGCATGCTGAGGAGAAGAAAGATTGACCTAATTTCACTTTGGCTGGCCGGCTGGTCCAGAAGCTAAACACGTACTAGGAGGCATTTTAGGTTACAATTTTGCAAAATGTGTGTAATTAGGTAGGAATATGTGAAGTGTGTTTTTTTCTCTTTCTTTTTTGTCTTATGCCTTTTGTGGCCGACATTGTGGAGCAAAACCCTAAAATTTGTAAGAAAACTAACAAGTTTTGTCTTAATTAATTTGTTCCTTGGAGTATGAATTTTCATTTTTTTTTTCTTGCCATTGGTGGTCGTCAGCGTTACCATGGCCAACATTTAGTAAAACATGGTCTTGAAAAGTCATTTTCCAATTTGAATATTAGGCGGAACCAAACATGACATTCTTGATAATAGCAAACAAACCTTATAATATGTGATGGAAGCATGCCAATATCATCGTTATGTAGACTCTCAGATTGTCCTCGAATCCATTATTAGGTTTAGGTGGAACCCATAGTGAGTTCATATTTTGGGAAAAAAAAAATAAAGATATGCTTCATTCATCCATTTTTATTTATATGTCTTATTAAAAAAATATTCTCTTCAATTTAAAATATAATAAAAAAACATATTGATGTTAGTTTAAATTATAAGAAAAAATAACTAATTTTCTTAAATTTTATTTATTCTCAATATTACTCTTCTAAAACATCTCTAAGAAAACTTTATCTTATTTAATTTTTGTTTCATTGTCAATGTTACTTCCCTAAAATACCTCTATTTTTTTAAGTTTGAGAAAATTAAATACAATCAACAAAATCCTTAATAAGTGTGAAATTAGTTTTTTTACTTATATTTCAAATAGGAGGGAGTACAACATTTAAGAAATGTAATGATTAGTACTTTAATTTGACTTTTCATTATATTTTTTTTCTTAACATATCATTTTTTTTTCTCTCTAATCATTAATCTCTTCGTCGTCCCATTATTTTGGTAAAAAATGTAATTTTTTTTTTCAAATCAGTAAAATTAAATGAGTCCAAGATTACAAATGTCACTTTTTATCCACAGACCTTATTTTAAGTATAAAATTTCCAAAATGCCTCTTTCTCTTTTTGTTTTCGAATCGGGAGTGTCAGAAATTTTTTCCAACTCTTCCTATTTGAAAATATAAGCGTATTAGACCAATAGTGTATTTTTTTTTACTACAATAGGATATGATATTGTCCACACAAATTCGAACCCATTATTGTTTTTTTTTCTTTTTATCAACATTCAAATTGGAAAATCGTATTGTTTGTTTGGAAAAATAACACTGGTTTGGGAATAAATTTCGATATTTCCATGTCAAAAATCCTTTTTTGACATTAGTTCGTCGAAATTCTTTCACAAACCCCCATTCTCTCAAGTTTATATAAACCAACCATTAGAAACAATAAGTCTAACCCTTAACACAAAAACCTAACCTTAACAAATTTAACTTAATCCTAAATAAAAATGGGAAGATTTTGGAGCACTGATTGGAGTGAAGAAGGAGATTCAGGAGGAGTGGAACGAGGAAATGAGAGTTGAAAGATGGAAGGGGATTCAAAAGTACGAGAGAAAGAAAAAGAAAGAGAAAAATGGGATTTGAGGGTTGTTTTAAAATTAATTTGAAGAATGAAATTTGTGGATAAAGAATGAAATATATAATCTTGAACATCTTAAATATTGCGGCTATTTGGAGCGGGGCCCAAAAACAATACATTCTTAGTCCATTTTGTAACTGATCCGCATTTTTTCTTTTTTTTTTTTTCCCTTTTAAAAATGGGATAAGTAAGGGGCAAGGATTAAAAAAAAAATTATTTTTGGGTTCCATTTGGTAATGGGCTCAATGCCAGTGCACTTGTTGGACACCTCTTAGGTCAGACCTGTCTTGAACACGCATTAGAAAAACCCTATACTTAATTATAAGATATATATATATATATATATATATATATATATATATGTATGTATGTATGTATATTAAGAAAAAATATAGGACATTGGGATGTGTTACGACAATTCTAATTTGAACCCAGTAAAAAAAAAAGTATATTGCTACATCAAATCTAAAATGAGCTTCGGATCTGGACTGGGCTCTACTCACCCCTTATGGTGATGATGGGTGACAATGATTAGCGGCTGAGGAGATTCATAACTAAGAATTTAATGGTGGTAACTTCAATTAGACTTAGTTCTAATCCTGACATTAGTCCTGACCATGATATCATCTTAAGGTTTAATCCTAATATCAGTCGATGCACAAACTTGACATTAATTCTAGTCCAATCTCAAAATTTACCCAAATTTGCCCTAGGTTTGATCTCGATTTTGTCCCGAGCTCGAGGCTGACCTCGACATCAGCCACAACCAAACACCGACAGCATGTACGAGTAGAGCTGAGCATTATCAAAAAAACCCCAGCCTTGACCTCGATCATGACATTGATGTGAACCCTTAACCTAACCACGGTATTAGCCCAAACCTAATCTCAACATCAACTCATGCATGCTCAGTGTTAAGTGTTAACATTAGTCTTGGCGTCGGTGATAGGTTAGGGCCCATGATCAATGTCAATGTTGGGCCCATGGTTAGTACTAAGTGTCATGCCCAAATTCGAGGTTAGCCAGCATGGGCCTTGAAGTCGATGTTGACACTGGGCCCGCTCTAATGTTAAGGTTGGGCTCAAATCAATATCAGGATCATGCCTAGGGACTATAATGAATTCATTGAATGTACTTCAGGGTCTAAAATGAATTATCTCCTTGCACTAATAATCTTGGCATTACCTCCGTAATGCAGGAATCAACCCCTTAAAAAACAAAAGATCATAATTCACTATAGTCCCTAAAATAAATTTATGTAATTCATTTTAGTCCTGAAGTACATTCAATGAATTCATTTTAGTCCTTAAACTTTACTAAGTTATTTCACTTTGATCCCTGATATACAGATATCAGTATTAGTATAAGCACATAACGCAAAAACACGTCGTTTAAGGTCCTTAATCAGTCATGTCATCACTTCGTTAACGTCCGTTAACGGAGGTTAGGAGCATATACTAATGTGAATGACTTTTTACAAAGTCAAGAACCTAAGAGCATTTTTTTTTATTAATTTCAGGGATTAAAGTGAAAATGTTGTGTAAATTCAAGAACCAAAATAACAGTTTACTCAATTTTTTTATATAAATAGATGGATTGAATGGATATACACGTGGAGGGATTGGACGGTTGACAGTGTTTTTTTTTTTTTTACCATCGCTAACGTTCATAGAGCCAACAATTAGCAACGGTGGTGGATGGCAAGAGGTAAAGTATGACTATTGCTTTTTGGCCCCCATTTTTAGTTTTCATGGACTAAAACACTCTTTTGCGTATTATTATTTTTGGTTCTACAAAGACGGTGTTTTCGTCTCTATAGAGTCGAAAAATTTTCAGCTTAGAAGAGTCGGAGCCCGTATTTTTTTTTTCGTATCCATCAAGACGGAAACACTTTTGAGTCCCTATATAGCATTCCGTCTTCAACTTCACGGAAATAATGACCCACATCCTTACATGGAAATTGCTATACATAGGGTCTGCAAAAACAATGACCCACAATGTTTGATCTGGTTTCACGTGTGGTGTCTGCTGTGTTTGATTTGTTTTATTTGATTTGGATTTGTCATTTTTACATATCAAAATATTTTGATTCGTTTTATTGATTTGAGATTTATGTTTATGGCTAGGGGTGGGGTGATGCATGATGAATTTGAATTTGTTTTTCTTATATGTTGGTTTTGTTTTTTGATAGCTGTCTCATAGTTTCTTGTTGTTTTGTTTTTGCAGATCTATCTTGTTTTATTGATTTGAGATTTATGTTTATGGCTAGGGGTGCGGTGATGCATGATGACTTTGAATTTGTTTTTCTTATATGTTGGTTTTGTGGTTTTGATAGCTTTCTCATAGTTTCTTGTTGTTTTGTTTTTGCAGATCTATCTTATTTCAAATTTAAGTTGAAATGGGAAAAGAGAAGGTTCACATCAACACTGTGGGTCATTGTTTTTGCAGACCCTATGTATATCAAAGAGGTGGGTCATTGTTTCCGTGAAGTTGAAGACGGAATGCTATATATTAATGGCTTCCGTCTCGGTAGGGACCAAAAAGCGTTTCCGGAAAAAAAATAAGGGAAAAATTTCCAACTTTGCTGAGCTGGAAAAATTTCCGACTCTACAGAGACGAAAACTCTCTTCCGTCTTTGTAGAACCGAAAATAATACAATAACACGGAAAAAGATGTTTTGGTCCATAAAAATTTAAAATGGGAGCCAAAAAATCGTTTATGAAGGCCAAAAAAAAATTCCCGTAAAGTATAAACAATGCATTTCCGTCAATTCCATTAAAGAAAAACAATACAACTCGCTCTTTTCCCATAAGGCCATAAAGTATAAGAATTATACATTACCATAAATAAAAAATTGCCAAAAACATTTTTGTTAACCTTGAGTTAAGCTGGACATGTAACATTATTACAGTATATCCAAGAATCCCAAAACATTTTCACAATTTTATTTTTTAGATATTATAAAAAATTTCCCAAATTAAACACCCCCTTCTACCGTATTCAGTATTCAGAATGCCAATCAGGTAACAAGTCCGAGAATCAATATGCTCATGTTATTCACTGAAAGCAAAACATCATATAAAAATTATAGCAACATTGTAATTCAACTGTACAGGGCAGGCAGCAGGGCTCACCCACCATCATCTTTGCATCCAGAGTCATATAATCCGCCACTACATATAGGGTACCAAGGTAAACAAATAAACAATAACGAATCATACTTCAGCTTTCCGACCAGTTCACCAAATTACACTGCCACAACCACCATTCTTAAACTCTAGACTGCTGCTACGAACTTATATCTTTACCATTTTCTTGATATCTCGGTTAGTCCCAAGCAGCAAATTTCACTTGCCTTCATTCTCAAACAAAAGTAATTACGCAACCTAAACTGTTGTGGCAGATGTTTTCTTGTCATGCTTCTCATCTTCAACATCCTGAAAAGTATCCATAACATAATAAATCAACATCTCAAGAAAATGGATTTAACACGACAAGAGAATATCAAATGAAAGGAAAAAGCAAAAGTTATTCGAGATAAAAATCACTCACAGAATTTCCAATCTTGTCAAAATCATCATCAAAGCTACCTTCGCCATCATCTGAAATATCGAAAAGATAATCAGTGCAATGAAGATTTACAGGATGACCAGATCATAGCAGGTCGTGACATATAAATCTAAGTTAACCATGGAAGGAAATATCTTCCCAAAGATTTATAAATTAAGTCAATCTAAGAAATCTTAGGGATAAATTATTGACTGAAAAATAACACCTGTTTTTGCACATTCAAATTCTACATCATATGCAAAATTTCAGTTAATGATCTGAGATGCGAAATTCAAAATGACATGTCAGACTGCCTGTTTCAGTAATGAAATCTTGGCAAAATTCGAGTAATATACCTGCAGCATCATCGCTGTCTTCAAGATCTCCAAGGAGAAATGTATCCAAGTCTTGCTCAGTAGAGGATGAATTGGAAGATTTATCCTTCACATTCTTCCCTGTTGCTTCTGCCTTTCCAGTTGCTCTGGTAACAGCTGTTTGCTCTGCCGTATTATCCACATTCTTCTGCTCTTCTGCTGCTCTGAGCTGAACCTCCTCCATATATTGCTTCTCATACCTGATACACACCATAGTTATTAAGTGTTCCTACTCCCTAGAGTCATCCCAGCATACAAAGCCAGTAAATAAAGAGTCCAGACAATGCATAATTATCAATTTGGCCTGTTGAAACCATCTAATAGTTCCATCAAACAGTATCTGCTCAGAATCTTGAATTCAAAGAATAATATGTTTTATATATACATCCTCGAAGGCATTTTCATATAAAATAATTTAAAAATAAGAAACCCGAGTTCAACATTTTAAGTGTGACTGCCATGGCATAAATTACATAGAGAAATCTAAAAAGTACTCAATTTGTATAACATCCAAATCATTGTCCATTACTTTTGTATCACATAATTCCAGAACAACTTAGTTTTGTTATGAAAATATAAAACAAAAGTCATCAAAAAGTTTTTCTATGTTGATCACCAGAGTATACTTTCATGTTACCGCATCCTTTTATGTAAAGATTTATTCTTCAAATAGTAAATAGGTAAAGAAACAATTCACAGCAGAGATTAAACAGAAATCTCACAAAATAAAATAGTTCACCTTCATTAACAAAGTTAATATCGAATATGAATGATTGACATGATACGGGTACTTACGGGGCCACATGAGTGTTGACAAGGGTGAAATATATCTTCCAGAAGTGTCTTTCTTTCATAGCACGCGGACACAGTTCATATCTCAACCTTGAAATTTCCTGGAATGGAAGGAATAATTATTAAAATATTTAACATTTAAGCAGTTTCATAATTACAAACCTGAGATAATTTGCATTTTTACATGTCTTAAACAATCCCTATGTTATGATGTTAGCATTTCTGGTAGTAAATGGTTGATAATAATACATCATTGTAATACAATTAGAGGCATGAGTTACGTTTAATGAATTAGTTGACCGAAAACAACTTGCATAGCTAAGAAATAAAGCTCAATAAATCGCCAACAAGGACGGAGAGACACATTATACTATTCTCTCTATAGTCTAGACACACGACAACAACATCACCACCACAACACCAACCACAAAAAATAAAGAGCCAAAAAAACAAGATAAATGCATTCATTTCTTAATCAGCCATCAATTTTTTTTCCTGATAAAAGAAAAAATGAGCTTTCACGTTTTACACTTACACATGTCTTTGCCACATTTTTAAAGTAAACATGTGAATTGAATCACATCATAAAACAATCATATTATAATTGCAATATTAAACATCTCAATCGTTGCATGAAACACACTACAGAGGAATCAGAATGAGAATGAGAATCAAGTAAGAATACAGGAATCAAAACGTAAACCCCACAATTCCTAAAATACACCCCAATAAAAAAATGGTAAAAAATTAAAATGAATTTACCTTAACAGTGGTTAAAACAAGAGTGGCGTGCTTCTCCTGAAACTCATTGAGATCCTTCCGTACATTGGAAGCCACAGTTGGAACATCAGAACCCTCGGATTCTTCATCTGCATTTTCCAAATGCTACTCAGATTCATCTAAATTATACTAGTATCGCATTTCATGGAATTACGAATTTGTCCTTTTTGGAAATTACCGTTATTGATGGGAAAGTTCTGGAAGGTAGTGGAAGTGAGTCCCTTGACGAAGGATCTGAGATCGTCGGTGACGCCGAACTTCTCGAGGTCCTGCGGGGAATGAGAGGGAGCGGTGGCGGTGGCGGTGGCGATGGCGGAGACGGGAGAGGGAGCGGCGGCGGCAATGGCGGAGAGGCTGTCGGAGAGGGACTTGATCTGGTCGTCGGCTTGCTTCTTGAGGAGGTCGGCTTTCTTGGAAGCTTCGGCGGCGAGTTCTTTGGATTTCTTGGTGGTTTCGGAGACGAGATCGGCGAACCTGGAGGAGGAGGAGATTTCTTTGGTTAAGGTTTGAGATTTCTTGGCGGCTTCTTCGGCGAAGGTCTTCGCTCTGTTCCAAAAGTCCTCCATTTTTGATTTCTTGCAGTGTTAAGCGGAGGAGAGAGAGAGAGAGAAAGAGAGTGTGAGAGAAACGAGCAATGGAAATGATGAATATGAATTGGGTTATTTTGTTTTTTTTTTAGGATACGACAACGTATATGGGAGTAGTTGGAAGGAGAAGGAGGACTCCATTTATACTTTCTTTTTTTGGTCTTTTTAATATATAAATAAATGAAAATGAAAATGAAAATTACCATGATTAAGAAATAGCAACTATACCATCATTGGGACGAGTGGTAACCAACTTGGTCTCGAGTTTGAGTCTTTATGAATGCAAAAAATACATGTTGGGAGACTCACTTGCCATAGCCAGACATGTAACCTGGGTCGGATCCGAATGTACCTAGTACTTAGAGGACCGGGTGAGAAAAAAAATAGCAACTATAGTATTCCTTCACTTAAAAAAAAAAAAGAGCTGTAGTATTCCTTGGTTTCTATTTAAACTTATGTGTCCATCCTGCGTGTTCACCCGCATTTTTATTACAATCTATTTAACGAGTGAAATTGAGTATAAAATTTGGAATTAAAATTAAAATTTTGATATTTGTTTGTGTGTTTGAAAATAGAATTATAATTCAAAACTCAATTTTATAAAATTATATTATGATTAAAAATACAAAAATTCGATTCTTATGCCCAAATTTCATAATTACAAATTCATACTCTATAAAATTAAATATTATGAGTCTATAAACAAAACACACTTCTGCTCCATCGATCCAACATAAAAATGGCAATTAGGGTTACTCGATTGGGTTTGCATTCGGATCATGGTTGGGTTGAGCCAAAAAGAGAGACAAAGAAAAAGAAAAAAAAGAAAAAAACAAAATAGGATTTGCACCAAAAAGGGAAGGTCCTCCCTTTTCGTTGCAAAGGGGGCTATTGTTGATACCCAAAAAATAACAGCCCATTAGGTAAAGCCCAATTGCATGACCAAGCCCAAATCTGCTAACAAAATAAAGTTTGATGGCAAAATACCAATGTACACGAGACGTAGTGAAGGCGACACCCCTGAGCGCTCAAGAGAAGGGACGCCCAGGAGACATGTCCAAGGACACGCCCTCGGGTGCATTATTATGGCCACGAGAATGCAAGGGAAAAGTAAATGACGACGGAAGGCACACTCAAAGCATGTAGCCACACACGAAGCATGTTCAGAGCGCACAAGGAGACAAAGAGCAAACTCCAGTTCCCCAGGGCTTCTGCGACTTGTACAGGAAGCCAAAGAGGAATCTTTGCCTACCTCATTTGGCCCTTCCCAAGTCAAAGTTGAGAGTAGCATGACTTGCACCACCCTCTTCTGCAACCATTAATGCAAATGCTAAAACAGGGAAGAATACAAAAGAGGACCTGATAAAGGAAGGAAAAACAGCTACAAAGAGGGGAAAGTGACATGGACCAATGGACACAGGGGAAAAGGCAATAACCAATGGACAAAAGAGGCACTATATAAGGAAGTCTCCCCTAACAAGAAAACGCAACAAGAACAAAAGCAACATAAACACATAAACACCGGTTCTCTTCTCTAAGTTTCAGAGAAAGACCACTAGAGAAAGGCAATAGTGAGAAACGTGAGAAAAGTGAAGTGAGCAATAAGAGCACGCATCCCCCCAACCACCATTACAAAGCTACTTCATCACTATAGCCATTGCACCGGTGTTGTAGCTCTCACCACCATGGCTAACGCTCCACAAGCAGCAATTCCAATCTCTACTGTAGAAGGCGCCCCCACCGAGTTGGATCACCAAAAGCGCACCTTGCCATAGTTGAAATAACAGTAATAGTGTCCTTTCACTTGTAATATCTGTAGCACTTGTACTCTTTTGAGGCCATAATTTCATTAAGTTTACGAACCCAATTATCTCTGTATAATTATCATCTTTGCAATAAAAAGATCCGAAACAACGAGTCACAAACAATGAAATATAATTAATTTTATTTTTCGAATTTCTACATCTTATGCTCAAACAATGATTAGAAACTGAATTTGAAATTTCAATTCTTTATACAATTCAAATATATAATCACAACTCCGACTCAAATCCAATTCCAACAAAATTGGAATTGGAATTATAATTTCAAACTGTAATTTTGATTCCGCATTCCAAATGGACACTTATTGTAATTTTTTTTTGTATACAAACACTTATTGTAATTTGATATTAACAATTAGTTATGTTGATTTGCATTTTCAATTATATCTTTGTTACTATTCACTTCTTAAAAGTGTATAAAATTACCATGATTAAGATCAATTAAGTATATATTATTTACCCAGCGAGCAATAAAATTAATTAGGCGATCATTTTTACCCTCAATAATACAGTAGTCAAAATCAAATATTACCCTATTGTCCTTATCACACGACTCACTAATACTTAGTAAGTTGTGTCCTTATTGTTGTCTTCGAAGGTCACGAGCCCTTGATTCTTGGGAATGATATATGAAAATTTAGATTTGTTTCAAATGATATGCTTAGAGCACCCATTGTTCAAATACTAGCAAAAATTTCTTCCCCTCTAGAGAATCCTCATTTTGATGTGTCCTTAGACATCAATTAGCCACTTCATCGTAATTCGAATTTATTTAGTTCCCCCTTAATAAAAATAAATATTAAAAAATTGTGAAAACACTCTAGTAGTGATTAAAAAAAACTGCTGCCTAAAATAATTTGTCTTCATGAAACAACTTGTTGCAGCAGTAAGTTCTATAACAAAATAATTAACAAATACAATAGCTACGTGAATTTGTGGTGGTAACAAACTACTGCTAAAATTTCTGTTAAAAAATAAATAACTTGATAATAACAATCCTCAACGCATATAGGACTTGGACCAAGCAACGTAGTTTAACTTGCTTACCACCACACTAGCTAGAACGAAAACAGAGGCACACTACAACATTAGATAAATACCTAACTGAGGCATGCTACAACATTAAGGGACAATTGAGGTATAGATATTTGAAGAAAACACTAATTAATTGAGAGGACAAGCTTGATTGCACTCGAGGAATTAGTATTATACTCTGTTAATATTGTGGGAAGATAACCAATAAAACAAAAAAAAAACACATACAATTATTTTTAAATGTTTATGGTTCTTAATCGCGTTTATATTCCCATGATATGAGTCAAAACTACAAAGAAAAAGTACTTTTATATGAAAATTCAGAAAAACAAACCAATAAACACGATTTTTCATCAATTAACAATACTAAAGCAGAAAAAAGGGGTCAGGCTACGTATTTTTAATAAGAGCCATTATTATATGAAGTTTGAAATGTAAGTTTAAAATGATGACAATTCATCAGTTGCGACCATGAGGCTATAAAACTTGATATCAATTTATCTAAACTACAATATTCTCTTGGATAATAATCCATTTCCTTGATAATACAAGAGAATCAACAACACGTCCTTCAAGGTTTTTCCTCATCAGATTCAGAGAGATGCACCATCTTGCCCTTCCCCTTACGCGCCTTGTTAGTAACAGGAGCTTCACGAACCTTGTACGAATCAGCATTAACTTCCGTTAACCATGAACCAGGATAAAGATCCTAAAAAAAAAAGTCATATGAACAGTGTTAGATTAACAAAAAAACCACATAATCAAAAGAAACTCACATCCATTTGCTTTTGCACAGCTTTGGGCCTCTTAGTTGGCTTTTTAGGGGGCTTGTGACCCGTCATCGCCAGAAAGTCTTCTTCGATCTCCTTTTTCGTCAATGTCAAAGAAAATTTCATCCTTGGCTCAGCCTTTTCCGAATTCCTTCTCAAGTTTGGAATTCTTGCAGTACCATTAGTTTTATTATTATGCTTCATGGATGATGAGCCATTGGTTTTCTTCTCATCAATCTTCAGCCCTTTCCCTTTACCTTTGCCACCAATTGGAACTTTAAACTCCTCCATTTTTGCTCTCTGGTTCAACAGATTAACACCCTTCATCGCCATCATCACCTCTGGCGAAATTTCCCCTTCTTCTTTTTCTTCCTCTTCCTTTTCTGTGTTCATCAGCATCTTGTTTTTCATTAACTCAGCAGCATTCCTTAGATCATTTGTGAGCTTCTCCCTTATTGTTTCAATCCCGCCATCATAATCATTGATCCTTGATGCGGTTGATCCTTCATTTCCACTTCCAAAAAAGTTGTTACGGACAGTGGAGGGTTTTGCGCACCTTAGGTGCCTTTGGCCCCCCCACTTCAATAAATCTGATAAGTTGAAGTTGTGGAGATGATTTGATCTCTTCGGACTCGTTGGTATGGACTCAGGTGTCAGAATCGCTGCTTTTTCACCTCTCAAACCTTTCGACATCATTTTTCTGAAAAAGAAAATTAAAAGCGAAAAACCTGATGAAAGGAAGAAATTAAAGAAGAAAAAGGAAGCACTGTGAGAGATTGGTGTGAGGATGCTAACCTGAATGTAGACTAATATATAGGAAGCATGGGGAAAACAAAGAATGAATATTTTTAACGTTCAAGTTACGGATTTGCATATTCGAGATGGGCAAAAAATATGGTATATTTTTGATATTTTTCTTTCTTTAGTTTTTTCCCCTTATTTGTTCGTCTTCCTTTTTCCATTGCTAATAAGGCAGGTAAACAATATAAATACGAGAAATAGATACGATACAATATAAGAGTTCCCCATGTCGATTGTTGATGATTAATCCATTTTAAGACGAAGAGATCATCTTCATGAGTTTTGCCTCTACCAACAAAGTTTTTTTCATAAACATTATAGGGATCGGGCACATGACATATAATTTAAAATCAAAACATTATTATTTTAACAAAGAAATACCTATACAATTTAAATAAAAATGTTAATATTCCATGAGTTATATTTAATCAAGAATAGTAGTATTCTTACTCTATTTTCCTACACATTCATCTACACTTTTTCACTTTTGTTTCTATCTCTTTCTTCCTTTCACATCAATTACCAATTTTTTCTCTCTCCTTCCTTCATATCTCTCTCTTCATTACATATCTTACACCTCAAAATGAGTGTAAAAGTATTATTTTTCTTTAATTAATATATGTGTAAATTAAATATTATTATTGGCTTAAACATCAAATTAGTCCCTATAAATATTGATGGCCTTTTTGAAATTAGTCCCTACATTTTATTTCTTTTTTTGGTTTTGGTCTTTGCTTTTTTGTTCAATTTCGGTTTTGGTCATTGTTGTCAACTATAGTATGCAACATTATGGTATGCAACATGTGCTGACACCAAAATATGTCAATATTTATAAAGACCAATTTAGTATTTTAAGTCAATATTATTTAATAAGCCATTATGGTATGCAACATGTGCTGACACCAAAATAAAAACATTAATTAAAAAGTTTATCTTAAAATTATAAAAGAAAAAACCAAAAAGTATCTAATATGACACGTATTGTAACATCCCGAATTTTAAACCCGAAGATAATAAATAAATAAATAATAATTAGAATAATTAAAATGAAAAATAATAAACCACAAATAGGTATCCCAAATGAGAATTCTAGCACTAGAAGAAAATAATAATAATACTAAGCGAATTAGAGAAGAAGGGAGCGTTAAATTGAAGTTGGGAATAGGCCGGAAAAATAAATAATTCGATAATAAACATAATAACAAGGGAAAAATTAAAATAAAAGATTTAAGACTCAAAACACAATTCCCACCGTTGGATATGAAGATATGATTTTTAGGAAGTTGCTCGTCAAATTTGAGCAAGATCCGACGGTGAACGAAGAAGTTATAGCCATTTGAAGTTGGGAGAAAATGGCTGAAAAATAAATAAAATGAAGTAGCAGTATCTGCTCATTTCGCTTAAGCGAAAATATTTCGCTTAAGCGAAAATGGTCCAGTAGCAACACATATGGAGTTCGCTTAAGCGAACAGATTTCGCTTAAGCGAAAATACTTCGATCTGAAACATTAAATTCGTGTTTTGGGGCCGAAAACCCCATTCTCCACCCCATTTTCTCTCTCCCTCCGATCTCCCTCCCTCCTCCGACTTCGGCCACCACCGCCGCCGCCCTAGGCCGCCCCACCTTGGCCTCTCTCAACCCGTCTCTCTCTCTCTCTTGGCTTTACTCTCTCTCCCCTTCCCTCACAAGCTCTCTCTCTCTCCTCCCCACTCACCCTCCACCAACCGGCCGCCGCCACCGAGGCCGCCACCGCCACCTCCACCACTATCCACCACCATCATCATCAACATCATCACCAACTCCTCCCTCCCCATGAGTCTCTCCCTCAAGCTTTCTCTCTCTCCCTCTCCACCCACGTACACCGCCGCTCCTCACCACCACCGCCGCCACTCGCGGTGGTGACCGCCACCCTCACATAACCACCATTGCCTCTCTCTCACATCCACGACCTCTCTCACTCCACGGAACTCACCGGCGCCGTTATCGACCCGTGATCGTGCCGGACTCGCGTCGGGAACCTCGAAGCTCGAAGATCGTGCCTCGGTCCAGTCGCGATCGTTCCCCACTAGCGAGGAGCAACACCGACACCGTCATCATCGTCGAACTAAAATCCAGGTTCTATTTAAAAAGCCCGAGGTAAGAGGGTTCGCCTTACCTTTGCTTAAGAAGTAAATTCTAGGATTATATAGTGGTAGCTGAGATTAGAGTAATTAAAAAGAATGTTAATGAACCTTAGGGTACCCCGTGAATATAGGTTAAATAAATAAAATTGTAACGAGAAACCACCCTAAGGAATCGAATGTATGTGCGTAGAATAAAGTTGGAATAAGGGAGTGTATTTAGAATACTATAAGGGTTGATTTAGAATGAAAATGTAGAAAAGTATGAAATATAACCAAGGAGAATGGTTAGGGAGAACGAACGAAACGAGAGAGTAAAAGGATATAGGGTAATTGTGATAGGCGAGGAGAGAAGGATTATTAAGATTAAATATAAGGTAAATGAGGAATTAAAATACGAAAACCATAAGGAAGTGCGGAGAGGAAATTGTTGAGAGTTATCGGGTAATAAGGAAATGGGAATAAAAGACTAAACTATATACTAAACCTAAGTAGTTAATAAGTAAAGAATCTAATGAAAAGACAATAATACAAGAAGATGGAGAGTAATAGCGGGAGATAAATGGAGTAGAGTATTATTTAAAGGAAAATAAGTAAATAAGTAAATAATAGGATAAGGGAGAGAAATCATAGAACCAAGGAAGAAATTGCAAGCGGGAATTAAAATATAATGTCTATATTAAGCTAAGTAGAATTACATGGACATTTGGATAATTAATAATAGGAGCAGGAAAAGAAAGAGAAATACTGAAATAGAGGTAAAATGAACAATAGGATGATGAGCCACAGAGTAAAGTTGAATAAAAGCGAGAGTAATTAGTAAAAAGAAAGAGATTAAAATAGAAGACGAAGGAAAATGTGATAAGTCCTAAACGAAAATAAAGAGTAAAAGATTGAGATAAGTATAAAGGAATTACTTAATTTATAATAAGAGAAAAGGTAAATAATTAAAGAAGAAAAGAGAATGGCTGATGGTCTGTTGGACTCAGTCGTAATAAAAGAAGAGAATGGTACCGATGACAGGCGGACGGAAGTCCCTGTTATCCCAAAAAGAGATAAAAGAAAAAGAAAGAAATTGATGACAGGCGGACGGAAGTCCCTGTTGTCCCGAAGAGAAATAAAAAGGAAAGAATGAACTCGATAGCAGGCGGACGGAAGTCCCTGTTATCCGATGGCAGGCGGACGGAAGTCCTTGTTATCACTAAAAGTAATAAAAGAAAAGAATGAATACGATGACAGGCGGACGGAAGTCCCTGTTATCTCTAAAAGAAATAAAAGAAAGAAATGATTTCGATGGCAGGCGAGCGGTAGCCACTGTCATCACTAAAAGAATTAAATGATGGGCGACAGGCGGTCGGTAGACCCTGTCACTAGTAAAGAAATAAAGAAATAATAAAGGTAATTGGCTGATGGTCTGTTGGACTCAGTCGTAAGAAAAGAAAAAAAATAAAGATAAAGAAAAGAAAAAGAAAAGGAAAAGGAAGAGACGAAAAAGAGAAGAAAAGAGAATATAAAAGTGGTATGAGAACCACTGGTTAAATGAATGTGAGAACAAGTGAAGAATTAAAAGAGATTAATTATGTGAATAATTTATGAAGAAAGTAAATTAATAATTAAGTAGGCTTAGTTATTTGCTATGTCTTCTTTTAGGATTTATCTTTTTAAGTTCTGTGTAATGTTACCCTTCTTGATATAATTTTACAGGTACGGAAGCGGAGCTTACACTGTTGCGGGCCGAACTAGAAATCCTCCACTACGTGGAGTGAATTGTGATACCACGAGCGGATTTCATTTTAATTATATTAAAAACTGTTATATTTTGGCAATTTAATATGCGTAGAAATTGTATGCCCTGAATTTGTATTATTTGGGCTTTAGGATCTGAACTGGTTTTAAACTGTTGTGTTGTATGTTTTTAAGTAATTCTGGACTGACAGGTTTTTAGAAGGAAATTTTTGGGAAGTCCGAAAAACAGAGGAAACTCTGCCGAATTTTCGTGAAATCTTTTATAAGAAATTAAATGCGAAAAAGGATTTTCAAACTCTGATTTTATAAAAAATTTAAAATTAACTATTAAAAGTGAGAATGTTACACGTATTAGATACACATGCGATAACTATTTTAAAGTGTTTGTGCTTATCGTATAATGAGGTGATGAGATACAATGTATCATAAAATTTTTTAGGTAAAAAGGATTCTTTTGTTAAAATGCTAAAAAATACAATACGGAAATTAAATACCAAAATAACGTAAAACTATTCTAAAAAGTTATAATCATATTTGTTAATAATTTACAAAAACAATAAGTGATCTTATTTGAAGTTAAATGTATTTAGATTTATTAACTCATACTTTTTTTTCATTAATTTTGGCATTAAATATAAATCTACTTCTAAAAAAAACCAACAATCAATTATGTAGTTGGATAACACATGAGAAAGGTGACGAGAATACACATTTATTTAATTAAAATAAGAGAAAGATTAAATAAGTTGAGTCTTGAATACTTACCATAGTCGGAGCAAGTCTCACAACTTTATGAGCACTTACATCTTATCCACCAACGATGTTCTCACATCGTCAATGGGATTTAAATTCACTAACTTGTGAACTATGAGCCAATTCATTTTCAACTGAACTAACTTACGATGACAATGTCACATTTGGTTAAATTATTAAATAACACCACAAGTTAAATTCTATATTTTTAAATGGTTTAATTATGTGTCCATTCCTTGAACTTTAGGGTCGTTTTGTCACATGTCCGTGTTCTTTTTTTTTTTCAATATCTGACTCCACAAAGTTACTTTTTGGGTTTTCCATATACCCTGTTACTAATTCCAGCCAAATATTATTGACATATCACACTGGAATCCTAGTTAGACGGGTGGTTAGTCACGATGGCACATTGGCGAAAATATTTTTTATTAATTAAAAAACTAAAAAAAATTAATTGTTCCGGACTTGTCACTGGCTAAGGACACTTATCCTATGAAAGGACCCTAGGAGACTTACTACAACCTACTAAAGGACCCTACGAGACTTTCTGCAACCTACTAAAGGACCTTGATGAGATGGTTCGAACTTGGATCACTCCTAATAGATGACCACGAGCTTGGATAGATCATAGAAGAGCTCGAACGAAGTCCTGACAGAAGAATGAGACTTATACACACAACTCAATCTCCAAAAGATAAAGAATTGGATGGAACATTGACAACGTTTGTATGGACCATAAATAACTAAACCCACAAAACACTGAATTATTATGGGTACAACAACAACGGACTCGTCGACCCTTCAACAAACCAACCACCAAGAGCGGATAACTAAGGGAATCAATCAAACCCCCCTCCTGTGTAGCAAGATATCCTTGGGGAATCAATCAACCCACCGCTCGTCGGGCAAGACGTTGGAGAACGGCAGAATGAGAATGACCCATGGGATGGTGCAGAAGCTTCGGTGACTCCAGGCAATCCCATACCTCTGCCAACAGAACCGTGAGCACCCCGGCGAAATCGAGCTCGGTCCAGAATTGTGATCCCTTATCAAGGTAGATCGGAAAGGTCAAATAGATCGACCAACTTTGAAACATCCATTGAGAAGCTTGGCAGAATCCTGGGTGATAAGATCTGTAACACCCCGATTTAGTCAACTTGAATATATTTTTATTTAGTGAAAAATCTGGGAATTTTTTTTAAAACATTGGTGACATGGACATGAGATCATTTTCATAAATACATGTTCTTATAAAATAAACCATTCATGTCCCTCATCACGCATCAAGTTCCAAATCGAGATGTTATCAACATCACGCTTTAAAACTTTTTTTTTCCATTTTCATAAAATATTTCGTTCATCAAATGACCTTGTTTTATGGATAGTACCTTCAAATCCCATTACATTTATCAGAGTTATAAAATTTCTAAAACATGTTGTCCCATAAAACGGTTACATCAGGGTAGAGCCATTCCTTTTAAGTACATCTCAAGATAGTGCATTACATATTTAAAACATAATTAAAACCTATACTATGGGACACCACCATCACCGGGTACTCCTGCCAACTTGTACGGCTCCTCTGCGTCTTTAAATATTTCTTCATCATCATCGAGAAACGATGGATTCATTGTGAACTCTTGATCTGTCAACACGAGCCTACTCATGATGTCCTGCATGTCCAATCCCTTAAGCGTGAACAGTGGATCAGTGACCTCCACACTGATGGGTCCAATCCATCTCCAGCCAACTGGAGTCAACTCCTAGCTTCATCATCCAATGGGCACACAAGGATCTTGATGCTATACACCATCTGCGCTGTGTGGTATAGAATACCAGCAGAAGAAATAGGGTGGAGGAGAGAGTGAGCGATCCCGAACGATTTCTCGTCGACGGGTGGAATTACAATAGGCACAATATTAAGATAAACACACGACAATATATATATATATATATATATATCAAATTAAAAAATTCACCTCATCATCATTATCAACATCATTATCATTGTACAGAGATACTTTCATTCGTGTCATTCTATCTCTCTTCGCATTAATCTTTTCATTACTTGTTTCACTATGCCACACCACATCTCATAATCATAACAACGTCACATCCTTAGTCTTATCCATACTTTCTGGCCACTTGACCTTTTTCCCACTTTCCTTTCTCAACAATTCGCACTGTATTTTAATCTCTCGTTCCAAAGATCCTTTTAATAATTTCATCTTACTTTATTAAGTCTTATCAAAGCGCAATCCAACGATGAGAGGGGAAATTAAAGAAATGTCATAAAGGAGTTAGTTAGCACACATACATCTCCTCCAATCCTCCCAAACCTAGTCGGAAGCAAACAGGAGTACAGGAACCTTAACCCACGCAGGTCGAACAGCCAAGAAATCCAACAACATACGTATTTTGTCAAAGCCACAACCGCACAGGCTGGCCATCATGACAATCAACATTTTACGCGACATTGCAAGGGCCCAACACCAATCGACTGCCCGCCTTGTTCAGGTTCCCTCTCATTGTCCCAAAGTTGATCAAGGGGGCGACAATACTTTCCTAGTTCCGGGTGCAGAACACGCTACGATCCCTTAGGTATTAATCCCCGATCACATATAGACTCGTTCTGCCTAGAAAAGCACTCTAGGTTACTTGACGTTTCACCGTCATCACCCTCCCCTATCACAATCACTCACTTGAGTATCCGCAGATAAACAGGTATCTTCCTCTCCTCTACTTCACACTCAACTCGCCGCGTTATTCAATGTCTTTTAAAGTCTTAATAGTATTTTATTAACCCTAGGTTCGGACGAGTCACCCTTGTTCATCCCTTCAGTGAACCTCGACCTCTAATCGAATCTTTCACATCAACGCTTTATCGATGTTTCGAAGTTGTCATAATCACTGATCACGTCGGGAGCTCCTCAATCCGGAAAACACGTCACGTCAATCGTACACCTTGAAGAGTTCCTCGAGCAGGTAAACATTACGCTAGTTCTTTCCCTGCTCGTCACGTACGCGTCTCTGATTCCAATCATACGGGTCTTATCATTTATTTCCTTGCACTTTCATTTCCACAATTTCCATAACTTGTCAACACATCGCATCATTATTCAAGCCTTTTTCTTTTCATTGCTTAATCAAATATCATCGCATTATTCTCATCAGCATCATTATTACCTTTCATAATTTCCATTGTCTCACTTACTTGTCATCAGGGATTAATCATTCATACATTTCACATGGTTCCAAACATTAACATCATCATATATAAAATATTCATCACGCATAAGAATGATAACAATTCCTGTATCATAAGGTGCGTGGCCCTAGTCCCCTTCATATACGTGGCTACACACACAAACAATTGCCACGACACTACTGACCCAAAGACCACTAAGTTCCGATCTTTGAGGTGATACGGAATGTCTTAATATCTACCTAAATATATACCGCAATGTCTGGGGAAAGCCCCTCTCTCACCTTAATTCCAGCAAATATTTGTCAAAAACCGATGCGGGTCCTCCTAACTGACAGCAGCTCCAAAAATCCGACTGGAAATTCCTATGCTTAAAACAAGACACATAATTAATACAGAGCTATCTAATCAACATGCATACTTAATTATCAACTCGCTTTTGAAAACTCGTTTTAAATCCTTATCGGGTAATCGTAAAAGAAACCTTTACTTTCTCAAATCAAATCTAACTTTCGAACATACTTTAAATACTTCAAAATTATCTTAACACAATGAATAAAACATTTTAAAGCAATACTTTAGCTGCTGGTCCATTCCGGACAGCCAACTAGCCGAATCCGAAAACGTCGACAAACATCACTTTTTCAATCCGAATTTTCTTTATATCGAATAGCCTTGAAAACTCAAAATTTAAACCAATTTAAAACACTTTTTGGAAACAGTACACAAATCAAATCAACTCTGGATAGCGGAGGAATAAACTCAAAATCACCTTTTTTCGTAAAACCCAAAAATATCGAAAAATCGTTCTTTAATCCCTTTAATACTTTTCGTTGAAATGAACACTTGAAACAATTTATTTTTCAAACATAACACCATGAAATCAAATAGGGCATCAACCACAACCAATTATCATTTTTCGATTAAATAAACATTTTTTTTTCAAAAATCAATTAACTTCAAAGATCAAATACAACACCGTAAACAATTACCTTGCAAACTTATTCATGCATACCTAAACATATCATCGGATAATCACTCATTCAATTATTTCAAGGCACCATGATTATCATACAAATCCAGCCAAGTCACCAAAGAAAGGCACAAAAGTTCATATTCTTCGAAAACATTTAAATAGAGCTTTATTTGCGATATCAAGTCAAGGAATTAGATTCCCAAAATTTTCAGAACACCTACTCATATATCAAAGTTCACCATATAAAATTTTCAAGGCATTTGGGCAATCATAACTTACGTTTCAAATCAGATTTTTCATAAAAATCTCAACAGCACTGTTGCTGACCTGAGGCTAAGTAATACTTTAAAAATAGTAAATAAACTCCGAATCGAATGAAAATTGGTACAAACTATCCTCATACAGTAAAGGACATCTCCTAAAATTTTCAGATTATTTAGAGTTGTTTAAGTAATACTTTTTCAATTAATTCTGCCACTAAGTCCGAAAATTCTGAACCAAGTGGTTCACTGTTTTGCTCTTAGAAAATTTATCAAATCAACTTCAAATCTCTTCAAATTTTACAGAAGCTTCCATAAAAATTTCAAGTCATTTGAAATAGGTTAAGTTCAAAAATTCTGTTCATCTCCAATCCGAAAAGCTTATTTTTCCGAAATCATTTTCACGCAAATGGCTCCAAAACACTTTGCAAACCAAATTTAAAAATCACATAAAAATTTAGAGACACTACACTTAGCATCACCAAAACAGTGACCAAGTTTCATGGTCATTAAACTTGAGGAAACATTTTTCACTCAAAGCTTTTGCCATTGAAAACACAATTTTCATAAACTTTCATCATCAAACAAAAAATTATTTAAAATATCAAAACAATCCCAAACCATTTCAAATTTTCCAGAATCCATTTAAATCATATAAAGAGAAACATGTCAAATTTTCAAGACAATCGGATTAGCACAACTATCATTTAGCAAAATCTCCTACAAACTTAAAGCAATAAGCTTAAAAATTCAGCATCGATGCATCATTTGATTTCCTATATTATTTACAAACATGCAGCCCCTAAATGATTCTATTCTTATTACTCCAAACATACATTAACATGCATTAAAAACACAATTTTCCAGCCACACAAAACTAGCTCATACAAATAATCATTTTTCAAGCCAAGTAAATTCATTTTCGTGCTTTAACCTAATTCAATTTCTCATCAATAATCAAACTTATTTCAATTCAATTTACCTTTTTCATTCACGCCTAAACCGAATGCACTTAATCAAATAACCCAAGAACATAAACAAATTTATACACTTAAACATTCAAACATACTAAAACCGTATAGCACATATATGTACAACCAACACAAAAATCAATTCATCGATCATTTTCCTTTCAAAACCTAATTGATAATCATGTAAACAACATATTTCAACTCAATTACAACATGCATAACCAAATCAATTTATTTTCCTTATTAACCTATTTTGGCCGAATTGCCCATAGAAAATTAGAGAATTTTCATACAATTCAATTAACACACAACATACACTAAAAATCCATCATATTCTTTTATTCAAACATAAACCAAGGCATCATTATGAAACAAAACTATTTGAGCTGAAAACAAAGAGGAAACCGTATAGGCCTCCAAAAATTCATGCATGTCCATTTTGTTTATGTTAAGCTTAGATTTAAGCATGCATGCACTTAAAAATTAAAGATCAAAGCTCAAAATTAACTAAAAATCAAAGATCAATTTTATTTCCCTTATTTCTTGACATGGCCGAATTACACAAGAAGAAAAATGAGGAATTTTTATAACATAAAACAACACATAAACACATATTTCATATTCAATAAAAACCAAAGCTTAATCATTTACTTTAAACACAAGCAAATCATTAAAACAAATCAAAACACTTGGGTACAAATCAAAATAAAACCGTATGATTCCTTTGATCTTATGCATGTTTTTTTTTTAACTTCAAAAGTTTAAATCTTTATACTTTAGGACTTAAAAATTATAGAGGAACACAAAAGTATAACATGCACTAAAACAAAACTCATCCCCCTTCATTTTTGGTCTTGGCCGAATGGCCTCATAAGGAAAAACCAAAAATTTCTTACAACACACACTCATATACTTTAAAATCAACAAAAATCCTTCTTTATTTCTTTATTACAAAATCAAAAGCAAAACAAAAACCTTATGGGTACCAATTGGAAGCAAAACCATGGCACCTCAAGAACAACAAATCGGAGCAAATTCATTTATTCATGCATTCCCTCATAGAAATCGAAAAAAATAACAAATAAAGAGCAAGAATCATTGATCAATTACATGCATAAGAAAATGATTTCATTTCCCCCAATTTGGAATCCTAGACCGTGACATACAATGAAGGAAAAAGGAAAATTTTTGCAAATCAACAACTCATAGTTTATGAACATACTATATCAACTCATAATCAAGCATAAAAATACAAATCAAAGATCAAAAATTATTTTACACAAAAAGGGACCAAAACCGTGAGCATCATCAACAAAGTGTATGCTCACCTTTTTCACTTTCAGGCTTAAATACAGATAGAATCAAGTGTAGAAAAAGCAAGAGGAACAAGAAAACATAACATGCAAGAGACATTAAGCTTCAAACGACAAAAATCTCTCTTGGAAAAACTTGAAGGAAACCGAAACAAAAAAGAAAAAGAATAAGAACAGGAAGTACTAAGATCATACCTAGAAGAAATGAATGAAAATAGGCTAAAAATCAAAGCTTCCTCCTCCTTCTTTCTCTTCCTCTCCCACAACCTCCTTCTTCTTCTCACCTCTTCTTTCTTCTTCTTTTTTTTCTAAAAGACATATGTTTGTGTAAGAAGGGCTTCATAGTCTTGGATGGGTATTTATAGCAATTTTAAGTTGGGGTCCAAAGACAAATAGAGGGGGTTCGAACAGACCAAGGGGCAAGAGGGGTTGGTTTGTAATTTTTAATAGTTTAGGCTTTATGACATATGTCTTAGTGTAAGACATAATTAATAGTGTAATTAATGACTTGTCTCCTATAGAATATTAGTAGGGTGGCTATGCATTAATTAGAGTAGAGTGTGTTTAATTAGGTTACCCTAGGGTCTTGTGCACTCATAATTTTATGTCTAACAATTTGAAATTCAAAATGCACAGAAGTATATTAAAACCGTACAGTACATCCATACGACAGAAAATAATATTTTTTTGATACAGTAAATTTCACTGTGAATATCATAATTCAATTTACTAAAATAAAACATCATAATCCTTCCAAAAATACCAAAATTTCTTGAACAGTGAAACAAATCCCAAATTGTGCCAAAATAAATTCTTCTTTTCATTACGATCGTTTTGACTGTAAATTTGGATTTACAGATCAAAAGTTATGAATTTTCAAAGTTACGGAATCAAATAAATCAATAAATAATAATCCCTTCAAAACTCAAAGCAGAATAAAATAATTCACTATTATAAAATAAATTCCAAATAATTATTTCCATACGTAAATTTAAATCAAATAACGAATTTATACTAATTCGAAAATGACTGTCCAATCATAAATTCTCAAAAATCAATTTATTAAAATGCTGAAAATTACGAGTATTACAGGATTGAGCAGACGTTCGGATATTTACTATGAATGCCACCGCCCGTCCCAGCTCGCTCTCACACAGCAAGCTATGGGAGCACCGCATCCGAGAATCCTTCTACAGCACCCATCACAACAGTAACAATGGTTGAGAAACTCGGAAATCAATTAGCCCGAACGCAACTCGAACCAGTCCAGGACGAGTAGGCCAGTAGACAAGAAGACCTGAAAGCTCGGATTCAGGCATTTAGAGAATTCATGACTCGATCACCAGAGCGCATTGGACCAGAAGTAGTTGAAGTGCCCGAAAAAGGAGAAGATTCCTTCTTGGGGCTCGAACCCTTTTCTGAAAGAATCATGCATCCCATCAACATCTACGGGTATGACTGGATTGAAGATCCTGAGCAACACGTTTGAAAGTTCTAGGCAGCAATAGCCTTTCAACACAGAAGCACCGACGTCAAAGCCTTTTCACTTAGTTTGAGGGGACCAGCCTCAAAGTGGTTCAAAACTCTTGCACCCAAGTCCAAAAACAGTTGGACGGAGCTTACTGACACCTTTAAGCTGTAGTTCTCGACCAACAAAACTTCACCCAAGACAATCAACTTCCTCTTCGAAGTCACACAAGCCCAAGATGAAAGCCTTCACTATTTCATGTCAAGATTCACCAGTGAGAAGAACCAGATCGTCGATATGCAGCCTTTAGTGGCCTTACACTTGTTCATTCAAGGATTACATTCGAACAACTAGTTTGCAGCAGATCTGGCAGGAAATCCTCCTCGAACCATGGACGAGATCATTAGCAGGTTTGAGGAATTCATTAATATAGAAGACTTTAGGAGATACATGAGAGGTCGAAATGTTTCGACCAAGGATCGTTTGGGGCCTGGACCTGAACAAAGAGGAGGCCAAGAGAAAAGTCACTAGAGGAGAAAAATCAACAATGAGGAAGGGCGCCGCAAAGACAGGAGATATAAGTTGAAGTTCGCAAGCTACTCAGAGTTTAATGTCCCAAAGGAACAAATTATGAAAGAGATCATGAGTATCGAGCTCCAAGGACTTCGAAGGCCTAAGCTATAGAAGGTGGTCCAAGATGACGCAAAGCACAAAATGTGCGAATGGTACAACAACAATGGCCACACCACAAAAGAGTGTTTCCAACTAGGGATATACTTCAGGATTTGGTGAATAAAGGAAGACTAGATGTGTACCTCGCCAATATAAGGAAAACATCCAACAAAAGGAAGACCACCTGTAATACCCCGATTCATATTTAAAAGATAAATAAATAAAAGTTTGTCGTAAAAATGAGGAACTCAAAATTTCTTTTACAAAACAAGTTCATAAACACTTTTTGGGGGTTTACTATTACAATACAAGCAGAAATAACTAGAGTTCCATTCTTTCGACTCTTCCGTTGCGACACTCTGATCTTCAAGCTTCTTGAACATTTACCTAAAATGTTAAACCACTAAGGGGTGAGACATTTTCAAAACCCATTGAATTAAAAGATAGTAAACAGTTCATGATAAAACTCAAGAACAATAATAAAATTAGGCAATGGAATAACAATCCACATCCCATAATCAGGACTCGTGCAATGCATGAGCGCCTCTCAAGTGCCAACCTATAACTGGATCCCATTCACGTCATTCTCATTCATACTCTTTTTATCAATATTTTACTGTGGGATCCATTTATAGAATTGGTACTCTTTTCTTCTCTTTGCTCTTCTATATTCATAAATATGATAGTTAGGATTCTTGGAAAGGAAATCAATAGTCGGCGTTCGTTTGGTTTTTATAATAAAACATGGCGCCTGATACTTACTTAACTGGTTATTAGAACCGACTAACCGATTAAGTTAGTATCAAAGTACCATCCCAATTTATTTGTTCTCTAATCCGATATTGACTTCTTTTATAATAACCTTAACTCGGACCTTACAAACTCTACATGCTCACACACAATATACACGCAATTAACATGCACAGACATATCTCAGTCCTAAACAAGCCAGTCCAATAGCAACAACAACAACAACAAGGACTTCACCAACAAATCATAACAATAACAAAATCAACAAACGACAATAAACGACAACCAATAGGTATCATACAAGTCAGTCGACATACTCAGGTATGTCTCAGAGTACAATAATAGAAATCAACTCCCTAAGGTTCTTCACTTCCTATTTTTATAGCATACAAAGGGGTTTTAACATAAACACTTTAATAATTATAAAATTAACCATTAACACATTAATTGTCCTTAACTCAACTCTAAACAAGTGCCAATTTATTACCTACACTCCAATTTAACTATTAATCCCAAATCCTATTATAAACTCTAACTATCTCTAACTCAAAGTGTAGAAAAGGTCTCCCCTTACCTTAGAGGAAGATGATGCTCGATTGAAGCTCCATAGACCTTGGATCTACCCCCGATCTACTTGGATCTCAACTCCCTAGACCGATTTCCACTTGGTTCTTGAGATTGGATGAGAGAGAAAGCTTAAAGAGAAGGAGAGAGAAAGAGCTTGAAGGAGAAAGAGAGAGAGAGCTTAAGGGACAAGAGAGAGGTGTGGGTTCCATCAAAATGGAGTTTGATTTTCATGGGGAAAGGATTGGAGGTGAGTTTTGGGTGTTTGGTGGTTGTTAGGGGCGGTTTGGTGCATGGGAGGACGAGGGTGGTGCAGCTGGTGCGTGGGTTGCAGCTGTTGGTGCGCCATTTAAAGGCACCACGCGCCTGGGCGCGCAGAGCTGTGCGCTTGAGCGCGCACTATGCCTGCACCTGGTGCAGAACTGGGTTCCGCGCACGCCTGGGTGCTAGACGCACCATGCATGGGCGCCAGGTGCTCTGTCTGGTGCATCTGATGCACACCTGGTGTAACGACCCAAATAAATAAACATAATTGTTATGTTTAAAAATGGATAATTAGTTAAAAATTTGAATTACGTAAAATGTGAGATAATTTAAACCAACACTATTGATAAAAGTACTAGTATTACTTCAGTTCTCAAAACGATAGTCATTGGTTTACATAAAACTTCCATAAACTGATAATAGTACTTGAAACTTTAAACATTAAAAACTGTACAGACTCTGAGCTATCTACTACATATACTATATATAAATATATAAAGACAACTCAGAGCATAGGTCCTTCAACTCCAAAAGATATGCATAGCTTTAACTTCCATGATAACACACATCATGAAAGCCTCACTATGCATCGGGTGCAGCTCCATGCACACCAGGATGTGTACCCTCACCTAACAAACAAACAGGGCAGGGGAGTGAGCCAGTGTCATTCGCATACAAATGAATAATTAAATAGACAAGGAATAAACAAACACAAGTAGACAAGTAGCAATTAATATCACGTAAACACATTTACTTAATCACACAATAATTATGATACAATAATGCATGTTTTCTAATGCATGTGTAATGCATATGCTCAATGCAATATTCTCGGTGATATTCCACAAATATCATGCACTTAGCAATTTACGTTTATCGAGAACGTACCAAAGATTCCATTCTATGTTTTAACGAAAACGTAACAAAACGCTTCCTTACGTTTGATGTCACGTACCAAACGAGTCTAAGTGAGGAAAAGCAACCGGGAGTAAACGTCTTTCACCCGTGTATGTCATAACAACTCATTTGTGTATCCACTCAGGGACTTAGACCATACTAAAGACCGTCCTCCGCAGCCAAGATATACCCCTAGAGATCGATAGGGTTACCATAGTTCACGCAGAATTATCCCGGGTCAAGTCTGCAGAAACTCACCCATCACAGGACCATTCTACCCATGACTAATCCCCACGGTCAAATTGACGTATCACCGTCATGGACCTAATCTCTGCGTATTCTCAATCCGATTTATCAAAACCGAAGGTGTCTTTTCCCACCGGTCTATCTTACCATCCTCTTCCACCATTCATGAATGTAAGATAAATCATCATTAGGCCACTCATTATCAAATCAATAATTAACATAAGTGAGTATTAGGTTGATGTCTGTAAAGTAATTTCCAGAACTGAAAGTATAGCTAAAAGGTGCTTATTTTTATAATTAATTAAGAAAAATGTAGTTTTTAACAAATTTTACAGTGACTAACCGGTTAATGAATCTTTTAACCGGTTAAATACTGCAGAGTTGCAGTTTTGAATTCTGATTTACAACACCAAACTAATAACCACTTAATTATTAACCAAAGCAGTCTTAAACAGAGATCAAATAGACATATTTGAACATGTTAAACATATAATCATTATCAACTTGGCATGGTTTAACACATCATTCATCAAATATGCATAAAATCACATATTGGTCACTCAACATGGCAAAATCAAATACAAGACCAAAAAGCTTGATTTCAGACTTCCTTTAGCTCATATTCAGATATTAAAACTTACTCAAAAAGGTTTTAGAGCTTAGTTTGACCTCCAAGTCCAAATCCCATTTCAAATTACTTTGCCCTTGAGCTTGTAAAGCTCATCTACATTCCAAGTCTATTAACTATCATTCTAGCGAAATGAATAGCTCCTCCCATACCTTAGGATTATGTTTGATGAGATTAACACTGGTTCTTTGAGAGGTCCACAAAAACAACAAGCTTTGTCCTCAGCCAACACGTTTTTGACAGGGGTTAAAAACCAGAGGATTTGATGCATGAAAGAGACACAAAATTTGGGGAAAATAGTTAGAAATTTTTCTTTGCAACATGCACTAAGGAACTAAACAGATTTGAGGTCAAAAGAGTGCATGTGCTTACTTAGATTGAATCCCAAAGTGAGCTCCAGGAATCAGATTCTGCAGAAACCGACTTGAACTCCTCCACTTCACAGGTTTCGTTCTCCTTGCTCACACACTCTCAACTCACGATTTTTGTGTCAATGTAAAGCCCTTGATTCAAGCTGTACAACGGTGTATCACTCAAACTCAAACTCTCAGAGACCAAAGAGAATCGAAGGAATGAACACATGTAAGGAAAACAGAGCATCAACACAACAATGGCCAAATGAATATGAAATTCGTCCAAGTTCCTCAATTTATAGACAAATCAAAGTGCCATGCATCAAGACACGTTGATTCCACTGAGTTTAAAGTGGGATTCATGGAGATTTTTGGGTTAAACCAAGTGATTACTCATCAAACGCACTAACCCTAAGTTCTGGGTTCATCGTCTAACCGGTAAATTTCAAAAATTAAGATTTTATTTTACTTTTTCTCTAGCAGCTCTTCTAATATTGCAATTAGGTCCAAAAACAAGGACTAAATTGAAAAACTTATATTTTCACCTAAAAAAAATATTTTTCATATATTAATAAAAATATAATTTTATCAAAACACAAACACATTAAAAACAAAGCAAATATTATATAATAACTATATATTATTATTCTAATTCGGGGATTAAAATTAGGGGTGTTACACCTGGTGCGCCTGGGCGCACCAAACCCACGCCTAGGCTCACCGAAACCCCGCAAACTCCGATTTTCGCACTTTTTAACCCGATTCAAAGGTTCCTAACCCTTCCTAACACTAAATCAAGCACACCCAACATTAAAATACCTTTCCAACCATAAAAATCACAATTCCATAACATCAAACACATAATTATTAAAACACGAAAATCAAAAGAAACTACGAACGAAACCGTAGACTTTACCCTTTTCTGACACTCGTTCTAACCCGAAAGACTTACGACAACTCTTGAACCTTACTAATTTAAGGCTAACAACACTCGAGGCATAACCAAGCGGTCGGATGTCATCCAAATGCCTCCAAAACCTATCACTTCCGGAACTCCGTCGAAACACGATTTCGAAGGAATCCTCCGAGTACTAACACTAAAGTCCAACTCTTGCACTCGAAACCCTTCTTAGAATTCTCTAACTAATTACTCGACCAAACTCACAACACAAAAGACACACTCTGACCTTTGCAATCCCGGTGCTCAACCACATACAACAAACCCTAGTCGAGCATTCATAACCACATACACAACAAGTACATTCATAACCAAACTCATCTATTGAAATCATATATATATATATACACTAGCTCAACATAACTATATACATGTATACTAAGAAAATAATTATAACCACTACTCATACATCGCTTTTACATAAATAAATACATACATAAATATAATTATTAATTTAAGAAATTCAAATTGTTACACCACCGGGGATGAAGTCTCATATACTGAAAACTCGAAAGAAAAAAGAAGCAAAGAGCAAGATAAGGGATGAAGTAGCAAAGACTGTAACCGAAAATACTTCATGGTTATCGCTAGAGGCTTCGCTGCAGGAGGCACCTCGAAGTCCGTACAATTGAGGTATATGGAGAATGTGATACAAGTCAGCACCAAGTCGGACAACCCAAAAAGATCAAATCCCGTCGTCACCTTTTCGGAGGAAGACTACAACGAAACTATAAGAGCTCATGAGGAGCCCCTCTTGATCACAGTGGTCATAGCCAATATAAACATCCACAAAGTCTTTGTGGATCAAGGAAGCTCGGCCGACATCATGTTCTTCCAAACTTTCAAACGACAACACTTAGATGAGGATAACCTGCAACCCTACCCTGGACAACTCTCCGGATTCACAAGAGAAGCCGTAAAACCACTAGGTGTCATAGATGTTAAAAGACAACATTGCTGATGGTGAAGTTTTGATGATAACAGACTAGAACTTAAAGAGGGAATAGCAAATGCTCATCCATGAATGCTAAAGCTCCTTGGAAACTAATTCTGTTGTTCTAGGAAAATTTGTAAGGTAAACGTAATTAGGCCACTTAAGTAGTAGGTCACTCTTAGAACTTGGAGAAGTTTTTCTTTATTCAAAAGTATTTGTTGAAAATTGATTTTCCTGATTATTCTATGAAAATACTTTTGAAATCCTCTGACTACGTTTTCTGGTTTATGAAATAAGATTTTTACAAGTTTAAGTCAGAGTAATCGATTACTTCTACCGCATCATATAAAAAATCAGAGAGCTCATAATCGAGTATTTGATCTTACCTCATCGATTACTTTAATTACTTTTGGTCAAAGTAATCGATTACTTGCTCAAATAATTGATTAGAATTGTTGCATCATACAAAATCGATTAGTCCCTGCACCGACATCACAAACACTAACCACAACACCTTAACAACAAGAAGAAAATACCAAAAACAAATAATATAAATCAAACCACCGAAATATAAATAATATAATTTAAGATCACAACCATCACAACCACAACCACAAGTAATCAATTACTTGCTCAAATAATCGATTAGTCCCTGCACCACCATCACAACCACAATCACCACTCTCGATCACAACCACTATAATAACAATCACGAACTCCAATTAGCAATGACAACAACTACATGGAGATGATTATTAAATAATAGTGCTAGTATAGGGTATATGACATAGTCATCTCGCTATAAAAATTATAAGTTTATAAATAATTTTGAAAATTGAAAATTAAAAAAATTTAAAACAGATATTATAAAACTGTAAAATGGTTTTGATTTTTTTAAAACTCAAAACTAAAAATCACTTTAAACATACCTAAATATTTAGTTGGAAGCTGGATTCCAATGGAACCAACCTTGGGTTTTAGTATTTTTTTTTTTTGGTTTACATGGGAGGTCTGAGACTATAACCCATGACTTGGGGAGGGGAAAATCATAAGTGTCCCTACAGCCACCAACTGGACTGTCTTACGTAGACGAGTTTTAGTAATTTTAAACTGAGTGCATGTTTGGTTTGACGGTAAAAAATCACATTAGACCTCAAAATTACCTTGGATGTAAAGCAACTTTGAGTAGCCTATGTTTTAATTCCAAAAAAATCAAACGTGGATCCAAACATTAACAACAAAAAGAGTTGCATTAGGAAAAAAAAATGAAATTAAGAGAACATAAAAATCCCCTATTGACTGGTGTTTGGTGGTGAGCGAGTGAGTTTGAATTGCACAACATTCCATGGCATTCCGCACCCTTGTCCTCCTCCTCCATCACTCCAACACCACACTCACCAGATCATGCCGCACCATTCCCTCTTCCCTCTTCTCTTCTTCGTGCCACCGTTTCGCGCCACGGGAGCCACCATCCCCGAAGAAGATTCCATTCACGGTCTCTGTTCACGGGAAGACGTGGCAGGACCCCTACCACTGGATGTCCGACACCAACGACCCACATTTACTGGACCATCTCCACCGCGAAAACACCTACTCCGAAGCCTTCATGGCCGATGCTCACGAACTACGGCACAAGCTGTCTTCCGAGATGAAAAGCCGAATACCCTCCACCGTTTCCACACCCCCCGAGCGTTGGGGACCCTGGTTAGTTTGTGCTTTCCCGTTTTTACCCTCACTGTAGTAATTTTGCACTGTCTGATGGGGTGCGAAATTTACTTGCTTCCTAAAGTTTTTGCGCCGCACGTCCCTCAAGATTTCGGATATACCAATTTGATCCTCCTTCAGGGACCAAGTTGGTACATTCGAAAATAAATTTCGAGGGACCAAGTTGGTACATTCGAAAATAAATCTCGAGGGACCAAATTGGTACAATGCAAAAACATCAAGAACTAACATCATTACACTTGGGTTCTTTATGAATTTAATTGATTTCATTTTTTTTTATACCTTTTCTTGGTCAGGCTATATTACCAGTACATTCCCGAGGGAAAGGAATATCCTGTACTTTGCAGAAAACTCGAAACTGTCAGAACTGGTTGGATGAAGACTTTTCTTCCCCGTGCAATAGCAGGATCGAAAAGGGAGGAGATTTTGCTTGACTGGAACCAACTTGCAGAGAAATATGGCTAGTTTCTTCTTCCTCTCATAAAGCAATAGTACATGCTAAGCTTACTCATTTTTCTATTTTTCTATTTTTCTTATTTCCGTTCCTTTTAATGTTGGTGGCGATATTGGTGGAAAGGAAGCACTGAACTTGTGATTTTAAAGATGATATTATAAGGTGATTATCTCATAGAAACAGGGCATCCTTACTATATTGTTCTTAATGAGATTAGTTAAGTGCCAGTTTATTGCATCTACCAGTGTTGTCGAAATGTAAGATAATTAATCAAAGCAGAATGAAAGCTTGACATGTTTTATTAGTATATCATTTAACCCAAAAGAACAAATTATATCTCTTACCTTTGGACAGGCTTAGTGAAATAGTTTATGCTCAAATTGTGTACGTATACAATATACTTGAATTTCTTTTTTATTTTTTCCTCCCTTAGCGGTGATGGTTGATATTATAGACAATATTACAGGGTATGTCCATGTTGGAACATGCAGAGTTTCACCTGACCACAACTACCTAGCCTACACACTTGACGTTTCTGGATGTGAACAGTTCACACTTCAAGTAAAAAACCTCAGAAGTGGACTGACAGATCCAAACCTGGAAGTTAACGGTGTTGTTAGCTTGGCATGGGCTCAAGACACAACTTGTCTGTTTTACACTCTGTCAGATGAAAACCAGCGACCTTACAGGCAAAATCTTATAATTAGACTTTCTTTTTCCTTTTTTTTTTGGTTGGTCTTATGGGTTTGGGATGCGAGATACCTAACCTTCATATGATATTATGGCAGGGTTGTCTGCAGAAAACTTGGATCGGATCATGTGAATGATCTTCCAGTATTTACTGAAAGCGATTCCAGCTTTTGCGTGGACATAACTAGCACAAAAGATGGCAAGTTCATAACTGTGAACTCAAACTCAAGGACTTCATCTGAGGAAGGAACTTATATATCAACTTTTGCGAATTTTATAATGAGATTATTCTTTTCTAGTAATATGTTGATCTTGATGCATATTGCAGGTTTATGCAATAGATTCGGCCAATCCAACGGATGGCTTACAAAGAATTTGTAAACGTACTTCTGGTGTACAGTATTTTGTGGAACATCACTCTGGTCTATTTTATATCCTTACCAATGCTCCTATGCCTGACGGTCAATGGTCTGGTGAAGATTATTACCTAGTTAGATGCCGAGTTGAAGATATAGAGTCAGCTAAATGGGAGGTTATGTTTCATCAGAGCTTCATACATCTTGCTTTTGAGTTCTGTAATCTGTATTCTGTGTGCGTTAGTGTTATGGAATATGGAGTCTCAAACTCCTCTTTTGTTATGTTTATGTTTTTGATCAGAATGTCATCCTTCCTGATAAAGATACCAGCTTATGTGATATGGACATTTTCAATGGACATCTAGTTCTTTTCCTCAATAAGAAAGGTCTTCCTCTGTTGTGTTCTGTGGACTTACCTATCCAAATTGATATCAAGGTATCTATATAAATTGCTACTTTACTAACATATGTTGTTAACACTGGAACTGAATGTTTCGTGTTATTATTTGTGTTATCTATTTTGCCTCTCCAGTCTCCAGCACCTATAGCCAAGTTCATGAAGAATGTGCCCTGTGAAGTGTGAACTATAGAAAAGAAAAGGATAAAATATAATAACACGAGTCTGTTGCGAAGTTTATTGTTATGAGTGTGTGTACCTACCTAGATATTGAGAATTGTTCAGACATGTGCTATTTATGCATATTATTTTCCTGTAGCTTGTATTATATGATTTCTTCTCTAGAATAGAATGTACTGATGGTAAATTTTAACATAAAGCTCCATAAAGATGGATTATAAATAAACTATCTTATGGCAATTTATAATTTACATGTGATAACATGTTTGACCTTATTTTGTGTTTCTTTCCAGCATCGAATATATATTCAAGACCTGAAACCATGGTACTTTCCTCTGCCATCAAATGTTTGCAGTTCTGTTCCTGGTTCAAATCACGACTTCTTGAATACAGTTTACCGTGTGGTGCTTTCATCACCTGTGGTATGACTATTGTAATTATTGATGTACTAAAGATTTGTAGAATTTGATGGTGCTTTAATTGGTTCATCTGATCATTTTATGTGGATATGCTTGATAAAATCCTTAAAATTAATAGTTCTAATAATGTTGAACTTTTGGGTGATTGAGGAAGGTGCTAAATTCAAGGAAGACTTGGCTGTAATTATCGCGATTCAACTCCATTTCTATACTTCCTGTTTGCCATGTGCCTTCACTTGCTATTTGTAATTGTGGGAGTTGAACTGTTGGTGGTGTTGTGACTTGTGTCTATTGTTCATCTTCAGATTTAGTAATTTATGGCCTCTCAAAAAATCGGAGTTTGATGTAAATTGGCACATCTCTAATCTACCCAAACCCAACAAGCATATTTGATTACTTGTAATAATTAAAATTCATTAAAAACATAATACTGCCATGAAGATTATCTTTCAATGTTTATGACTTCATTGTTCATATTTGTTTAACTGTTATATTTTTTTGCTTCAACTTTGAAACTTCTGGGTTCTACATTAAATTTCTTTTCCTTGCTTGGGTTTTGGTGGGGGTGGACAGATGCCGGATGTAATTGTTGACTATGACATGTCAAGGCATACATACTCAATTGTGCATCAAGAGGAAGTGATTTGGGATTCTGTTGGGAAGTCATATACACAAAGCTTTGAGCTAAATAAGAATGAAGTTCAAGAGGTACATAGTGATAAGAAAGAGTCCCCCGCAAATTCTGGTTCACAGATATGGAATGACTTTTCTCGAGTATTCTGTTGTCAGAGGGAGGAAGTTATTTCCCATGATGGTGTAAGGGTTCCGCTCACAATTGTGTTCTCTAGAGAATCCTGGCGGAAGGGTCTATCCCCAGGACTTTTAGTAGGCTATGGAGCTTATGGAGAAGATTTGGATAAGAGCTGGTGTTCAGATCGCCTGAGTTTGCTAGAACGTGGTTGGGTAGTGGCATTTGCTGATGTAAGGTTGGTTACTTCACCTGGTATTTATGTTTACAGTTCTGCTAGGTTTCGTATGGGTCTTTTTGTATATTGCACATTCTTGTTTCTTGTGATATGCTTCAAGTTGAGATCAATGAAATTGAATGTTTTGCCCATTGGAATTTGATAATGGCTCTCTTGGTTTAGACTTTAGATAAATGTGAAGTCTTTATTGTGATTTCTGACTTCTATATATGTATTTTTAAAATATTATGCCAGAGGCGGTGGTGGTGGAGGTGATTCTTCATGGCATAAATCTGGCCGTGGGTTAAACAAACATAATTCAATATTTGACTTTGTATCTTGTGGCAACTACCTGGTTAATGAGGGTTATGTTCAGAGAGATCAGCTTGGTGCCATTGGATGGAGTGCAGGCAGCCTTCTTATTGGTGCAGCTATGAATATGTATCCCCAACTCTTTCGTGCTGCCATATTAAAGGTTAGTTTTGTGTAATTAATTGTGATTGTTACCTTGTTATGAAGGCTAGTTTGGCAATGCAGGTGAGGAAATTTTTTGGACATTTCAAATTCAACCTCTTTAATTAGCAGTTTTTTCCTACTGTCTGGTTCCTCCTTTGTTACTAATAGAGTATATGTAGTACAATTTTCGCCAAAATACTGATTGCTAGAAATGAAAATATGAAATTATTAAATCAATTATCACCTGTAAACCTTTGAAGAAAAGAGAGCATGTTTGACGCTTATGCTGAACTTTCAAGTTTGGAGAGAATTAACTTTCACAATATCAGGTTTACAAAAACCTGCTTTGAAAGTTGCTCATTGTTGAACGACAATTACTTTTTGATACCATGAGAGCATAACACACTCAGCTAGCCTAAAAACCTATTCTAGCTCCTCATAGTACTATGTTAGTTTGGATGTTTGAACTATGACCTCCCCATAAAGGCACAAACTACTCAAAAAGTCAAAATCTCCTCAGCACTGGCCAAATTTTATTGGCTTTGTTGTAGCTCTATGAAGCTCTATGTGTTTGGAACTTGAATTTCAATGTCCATACAGTAAAATGATTTTCTTTGTGATTTCATCCTTCAACTGTATGTCATGCACATTTTCTGTCATATATATTTCTCCTAATGATATCTGTTCTGCTTTCTATGCCAGAATTCAAAATAGAAAAAGTGTGGTATAATTTAATGACACAAATTCACTCATTTGGATTTAATATTGGGAGTGGATTATATCAATCTTTCTCATGCTTTATCCATAATTTCATGTCTAATTGTTTTCCCTTTGATTTTTTTTTTGGATAAGATTGTTTTCCCTTTGATGATCGTATGGGTATATATCAGGTACCATTTCTTGATGTGTGCAATACACTCCTGGATCCCAGTCTGCCCCTCACAATTTTAGATTATGAAGAATTCGGAAATCCTCAGATACAGTCAAATTTTGATTCTATTTTAAGTTATTCTCCTTATGACAACATTCCTCAAGGCATTTGCTTTCCTTCAGTTCTGGTTACAGCAGCAATTAACGATTCAAGGCAAAATTACTCTTACCCATCTTCTATTAGATGCACATATGCTTTCTTGACGTGCATTATTTGCCTTTAAATTATGCATTTAAGAACTATTAGTTCATGCAAATGTTGATATTCGCATTTGCATTCATTCTCAGGGTTGGTGTTTGGGAAGGTGCAAAGTGGGTGGCTAAAGTACGAGATAGTACCTGCTCTAATTGTTCTCGTGCTGTCATTATGAAAACAAGTATGATAGGAGGGCATTTTGGAGAAGGTGGTCACTATGGTCAATGTGATGAAACAGCTTATGAGTATGCTTTCCTCATGAAAGCTTTTGGGATTTTAAAAGAATAAAGTACATTTATGAGTATAGCTGTTGGAAGGTTATTTTGAATCAGCGAAAGACTTTCATTTGGGACAAGGAAAAGGTGTTGTTATTCCTATCCTCATGGTGCACAGTCAGTATTAGCCTTCTTAGATGCATATAACATGGTGCTTCTCGGATGCTTTTGCTTCACTGAGCTCTCCAGCATTATTTTATTTAAAGGTAACTGTTTTTACATGAGATAAATTTGCATCAGTGTTAATTGATCTTGTTAATCTTCCCATTACTTATGCAGTTCGATTTGCTGCACTCTTTTCAGATGAGAGGCAATTGGTTGTGCTCGGAGCCAAGGAATTACCAACCTTCGTTGTTTGGGGAGAGAGAAGAGATGAGAATTAGAACATTACATGATATGGCCGGCTTATCCACCTATGATACTAAGAGATTATAAATAACTAGGAAAATCAATTTTTGATTTGAAGTCTTGAACTTATTCTGCAGACACTTCCAAGTTGTTACGCACTCTGCGGAATCTTTCTTCCCTTTGTGCACTGCTGGGGTACTACAACTTGGGAGAAGGAAACTCACTTTATGGTTTGTAAAAAGCTGATTGATTTTAATGCCAGAAACTGTGAAGCAAAAACTAGAGTGCATGCGCCTAATTCCTTTTTTTACTTTCGGGTTTATACACTTACAAGCAAGGATATGTAGTTACTTAACTTTTCCTTTTTCCTTTTTTTTTTTTTGGGTTTTGTTTGAAATTTTCTATGCCCTTTTCTACTTGCTATCGTTCTTATGTGCAGTGGTGCCCAGTTGTTGCTGGAGTCAATGGTGCAGAGGCCAGAAACACATCCCTTGTTATACCTGAAATGATGATATGATAGAGGGCTTGATTATTTCAGTTGCTCCTCCTTTCATGTTTCTTAGTAATTGAAATACTACTAGTTTTTTCTGAACTTTTGGGATGTGTTCATAGTGCCTGCTGTAAAAATGACATCTTCCAATAATCCCTTTTTACTAGATGATTATGTGCTCCTCCCAGTCAGCATATATCATCAATTCATCATACATTTTATCTGATGGATCTTGTTACAAATTTGCTAATTTAAGTTTTTATCAACAACAGTTCAAAAAAAAAAAAAAAAAAAAGAGGGGGTTTTATCAACAAGGTTTAGCATAGTTGATAGATAATTGAACTCTTTAAGCATGACTGCATGAGGCCAATGATTTGATCTTTGTCGTATGTATAGAAGTATCTTTGTCATATGTATAGTAAGATGTTCAATAAAAAATCTCATTAATTTTCGGTTATCGGTCTAAGCGAATTCTTGGTTCACACCACAAAAAAGAAAAAAAAGTTTGTCATGTTTTTGTTGACGTTATGCTTTGGAATATGGAAAGTTTCCACCTAGTTCTTTTTTGACAATAGATTGAAAGATAAATGAAAATAAAACTAAAACTCAATTTAGTATCTGCGCCTCTAAATTAAAGTCAGTTTGAATGGCATACTAGGGGGGAGGGAAGAAGGGACTGGTGAGAATGAAAAAGGAGGTAGGGTCATGTATGGTGAATAAACACATTAGTTCAACACTCAAGGTTTTATGTGTTATATTTTTTTTTTGGTGATATATGTGTTATATTTTCTAAACTATAAAGTAAGATGTTCCAATTCAAAAAAAAAAAAAAAAAAAAAAGGTAAGATGTTGAATAAAAAATTCATTTATTTTGGAGAGCCACATTCATTCCTTTTTTGTTATATAAAAAAATAAGGTGAATTGGGCTGGGGGATGTGAATGGATCCTATGCAAACTGCATGTCTTTACAGCATAATATCAGCCATTGGTGGAAAAATGAAGTACTAGTAGTAATTTTTAAATTATAAAATCTCAATGATAAATAGCATTCAATGGGTAAATTGGTGTTGTACCCCAATCACGAGTTGAAGGATCCAAATCTAAGTGAAAACGTTAATGTCGGTAGCGAGATTATAAGACAAAACTTTACCAATTAGACCAACTTTGGTTTGCAAGAGTCACATTCATTCATTTTTCCTTTATGCTGAAGCAGATTTTAAAGATAGAATTATTAAGAATAAATGTCATAGTAATGACTCATGGAAAAATGTAGGGTTTTTTTTTTTATTATATATTATTGAGATATGAAAGAATACACACTTATGATTATTTTTCTTATATCAGAAACCTTAATAAGTGTCCTTAGGACACTTGTTGGTCAGACCCCAAATATATTAGGCTTAATTATGTCACAAGTCCCTGAAGTTTGGGATACTTTTGTCAGATACCCTTATTCTTTTTTTTTTCGATGTCTGACTCGCCGAAGTTACTTCTAAGTTTGTCATATATCCCTGCTACCAATTTTGACCAATTTTGCTGACATGTAACATCGGAATCCTGGTTAGAGGGCCAGGAGGTTAGGCACCTGGTGCCCCGTAGGCAAAGATACTTTTTTTTTTAATTAAAAAACTTAATATTTTTATATTTTTAGTTAAATAAAAAAAGAAAAGAAAGGATTAAAGAGAGATGTGACATCACACAGCACCACATGACCAATCTCTTGCGTCTGATTAGAATTTTGATGTTACTTGTCAACAAAATTGCCCATAATTGGTAATAGGGGTATATGACAAACCTAGAAGTTACTTCAGGGAGTCAAACATTGAGAAAAAAAAAATAAGGGTATCTGACAAAAGTACCCCAAACTTCAGGGACTTATAACATAATTAAGCCAATATATTATTATGTAGTATATGAAGGAGATCGATCAAGTCAATCACGATGGGAAATTTATTTAAATATTTAAGTGATTAGGAAAAAAAAGCTTAATAATATTCATATATGTTATAACTAACAAAAAAACAAACTGAGAATCGTCTTGGAGTGGACCTTATCAAGGCAAGGGACATGCATGAGTTTTTCATGGACTCCACAAGGAGTAAGCTTTGATTAAAAGGTGATGGAAACTCACAAATAATTCGATGGCACATATATTTAATATTTTCACAGTTTTAATTTGCATACGCTAATAGCAGTAGTGAAATCGACAAAAAGTGAATTCGTGTTGGTAACCACGTAAATTTTTTAAGATAGGAATAGATTAATGCTTTAAAGGTGCAGCCTAGTGTTTTAGGTGTAGCTCACTCTTTGCTAGCTATTAGCACTAAATTAAGGAGATAGATACGTGCAATCACAACCGCATTGATTAACTAAAAGGGATGTAATTGTTTTGTTTCCAATTCTAGAGTAAAAGGTTTACCATACTAAATTGCCCTTGTTGTTCTCTATCTCAATAAGCCATCAATGAAATAGACAATGACAAACACAAAATGATGAGCTTGGTTAATGTTGGTGATTTTCTGGTTTTAAATTACGTATAGTCAAGCAATTAAGTATCATTTACCGTCAATTCATTCAATTCATATATGAATGATGAATTTAACTTTGCCCGTATAATTAAAATGTTTACATCTAGCTCTAAAAAAAAAAAAAAAAAAAAAGAAACCAACAAACGTTGCTATGAAGGTACCAGATTTTGAACTTTTGTATTCATGCATAATGTCTTAGTAACTCTATCAAGTGATCTACCATTTGAAAACAAGAAACATTTGATTAAATAAAAAAAAGTTAAGTGCATATTAAGAAATCACAATTGAAAAGTAATGAATAAATAAAATGAATGGTGAATTGAATTTAAAATTTAGAACATCAATAATTCTACCAATATTCGTGGATCTATTCTATATTTTTTTTTTCATGTATAGTAGTAAAACATGACCTTTATTTTAATTATTATATTTTTTTGATAGATTTTTAATTGTTATATTTTGGTTAGGGAAATAGAATTACTAGTAACAGACTAAAAGGAAAAGTTAATATCTGGATACATGTTGTAAGCAGTTCCAAATTAAATTGTGAATCCAATCAAAATTGAATCGAACCGAATTAAAGATTGAGGTTTGGTTTGATTTCTCTAAAAGGAACCATTAACATTAGATTCAATTCACGATTTCATACTTTTATAAATGGTAGGAATATATATCAACACTATTTAAAAACAAATTTTTTATAGACTTTTTTAAAATGGATATTAAGCTATCATCAATATAATAATCCATCAAATAAAGCTATGAATTGAACATGGGACCTCCAACTCTCAAACCCTAAAAATTTAATTAGCACATGACCAAGTAGATTACAGTCATTTAAATTCTTATTTCTTTTTTTGTTTACATGGGAGATCTGGGACTAGAACCCATGACCTGGGGGAGGCGGAAATCCTAAGTGTCCCTGCAGCCACCAACTGGGCTATCTTACGCGAACATTTAAATTCTTATTTAACATTAAAAAAAATGAACTGATTAATTAAACCGAACTGAACCATATATAATTCAGTTCAATTTAGTTTGATTTTAGTGGAATAAAATAATAGGAATCAAATCAAATCAAACTATATACTTTTATTAGGTTTGGTGTCTAAATTTCCTTAAAAATTGAATCATCTAATCGCAAAATGCAACCTTACACCCCTAGATACGAATAATTTCTCATCTATGCATCTCAGATGACTATATGCACAGCAAACGTCTACGAGAAATCAAGATTCAAGAATAAGATAACGAATTTTAAAAATGAATTTTTTTTTTCTGTAAAATATTGATTTTAAATATGTTGACAAATAATCAATGCCCATGTAATAATTGGCCGAAAGCATTGCAGAATTTGATGTTCTTCATGCACATGTTTTAGCCCTGTGCTACAACAATTAACGCTTATAATAGCCAGACACCACTCTTCAATCTCCATATCCTTTATAAGCAAGCATCTTATCATTTTAAATTTACAAATACTTTTTATATAAGAATTTCATTAACCTCAGTCGTAATGATCAAGAACAAACATCTAAAAATGATGTGTTTTCTTGAAAAAAAAAAAACTTTAAAACATTTTTTTCTTAAATATATCATTTTTCATAAAACTTATTCTTTTTTAATTATTTATCCGTAATCATAAAAGCCGAGATTAAGATATTTTTTATATATAAATATATACATATATGAAATAGCTCAAGTAAAATCTTTAAAAAAAAGATAGATTAGATGAGAAATTAATCAAATATACATATATAATTAGTTTTAAATTTCAATTTCACTCTAAGATATCAACCAAGACAAAGGAAGAAGCATTGACATCATATTTGGTTCTTGTGCTGCATGCGATCTATCTGGAAACGACAGGTTCACGGATTTGATGTAGGTTTGTGAGAGAGTGAGTGGGAGAATGAATATCGTATTAAATTTAGTGGTGAAAGGCAAATGAAATATAATATATATATATATATATATATATATATATATATATATGTAGCTGAGGTAAAATATAATGGTTGTGTGTAATGCATTTTTACTTTAAAAAATAAATATCGGATAAAATATCAAATAAAAAGTATTACTAGCGATGCATAAATAAATTTAAAATCCTCAAGTGGAATTATGGTTGACAAATGTGGAAAGAATGAAAAAAAAAATATGAATTGAAAGATGTATACGGACTACGGAGGGATCCAGAATCTAAAGAAAGGACGATATTAGTCTGAATAAATAAATAGTGAATACATTTATATAAAAAATTTCAAGGGAAATATATTTTGAAAAACAGTTGCATATATAAGAAATTTGTTATTTTTCCAAGTTTAAATATATAATAAATACATCTCCCTTAAAAAAAAAAAATATATATATATATAATAAATACATCACAAAATTAAATATAGCTATAAACCAATAATATTAATGTATGAATAGCTAATTATGGTTTAAAAATGCATATTGGTTTCATCCATCCGGATACAATGTATTATCTGCGTCCAATTAAAAATGTTTTAAGCTTCACTTAAGATTCGGTATTTTTTAAAATTTAAGTTGAGGTTATAAAGGTTTATGATCTCAAGTTAAAAGCATTTTTTAGGACTTAGTAATTTTTTTTTAAATTTAAATTGAGGTCATAAGGATGACTTGCAACCTAGCTATAAGTTGTAAGCACTACTTACAACTTAGCCACCCTTATGACCCAATATTTTTTGTATATTTAAGTTAAGGTTGTGAGAGGTGCTCGCGACCTTGAAATTGTAAGACCAGATCACAACCTATGAAAGATGCTCTCAATACACTCACACTCTCCAAAGTTTTACGGTATCTAAATTATATCTCACAATACTTTCTAAATAAGGAAAAAATACAAGTTTAAAATGTTTTTAATCGGGACAACTTAAAACAAAGAACTTGAACCTAATGTATAACCTTGATCTCATTATTTTATTCCAATCCCAAACAATGTGAAACTTGTTAAAATATAATATTTCAAGAAAACACAATAGTTATTCACACCTAATTTTTCAGGTGTCCAACATTCGTAAGTGATTGTAAACACCTAAAATTATTTTGAGGTTATACGCCTCAAAACTTTAGAAAATCTATATACTTCATGATGACTTAGATCTTAATCTACTTTTCAAAAAAAAAATCTTAATCTATATGAATAAGAATAAAAATAAAATTCAAAATTTAAGATGTTTAATCATCACCCAACGATTCAATTTTGTCGAAATTACTAGTCAATTTTTTTAAAAGGTTTTGCTAAAAATGGAGATTAAAAATGCTCAAAATAAATATTTTTCATTAGAAAGTTTGAATTTAAATAAATAAATAAAATATTTGTCTATTTACCTTTTCAATGCAGCTTATAATTTTTCGGGGGTTTCTCCGGTGCCGTTGCAAAAGGGTGGGTTTGGGTGCCGCGAACCCTTAACCAATGAAAACACGCCATGTCATATAATTAGCCACGTCAGCACAGTTTCTATTAAAGCATCCAATTTTATCATATTGCATTTTAGTCCTTCACATTTTAGGTAACTTTTGATTAATCTAACTAATTTAAATCAAATTAAATATTTCCTATTTTATTTAAAAAATTAAAATAAAAAAATTAGGATTTGATTTTGAAATAGTTTCTTTCAAAATTTATCAGTTCATCAACGCTGCAAATTTCATCACGCCTGTTCATCACCTGATCACAGTACAAGCTTTATCACGGCTTCATGGTTCATCAACACTTCATAAAAATTATTAAGTTGTCTCATCTATAAATCAGTAGGGTACAACACATTCATCATCCATCAAATTTTCGCTGCACACACCAAACACATCTCACTGTGATATCAATTTTCACCGTTATTCTTGACGGCATCACAACCAAATTCATCATCGTCACCAATCTTTCTTCTCTTAGAAAATCACTTTACCTTATGTTTTCCCCTCTTTCTCAACTCTGATTATGTTTTCACCTCTTTTTTTAGTTTGTTATATCTGTAACAAAGATTAATTATTTCCCAACCACTTGTAAGCATATGCTTCGTTTTTTTCCCTTTTCTTGACTTTCTATCGTAAAAACAAAAACAAAGAATTATGCCAGTGATAAATGAAATGAGAATTGATTATTTATTTGCTGTTGTGATTATTTACTTAGTGTTAGTGATGGCCAAACAAAAATCAAATTTGTGAAATTTTTTAATAGAGACGCAATAAATCGCAACATCCACACAATTATACTCATGAATTTCAATATTTGTTTCTGGATTTTGGTAGTCTTGCTGTAAAATTTTATAATATTGGTAAAATTAGAATCATGTTATTGGTTGTTGAATTAGAGGAAATTGTTATGGTCTATTTGTTTAGAAATAAATAAAAACAAATTCAACAAAAAAGTGATTATTTAAAAAAGTGATTTTTTTAGATGCTATAATATTTAGATTCTATACAAACAATAGAAAAAAAATCATTTTTTCGCAGCTTCCTATTTTTTCACAAAACAGCCATAATGCAATTAAATTTTGCAGTGTATTAAATTGCTGTCTTTCTGATGTGCATATGGTCGAGTTTGATAAGAATGCTTCAAATGCTCATTCTGATAAGGATTACGAGCATGACTTTACATTTCAGCGCCATTGTGAAAAAAATTTATGAATTCAATTCAAATAACAGCGTTCAGATCTCCAAAAAAAATAACTATGTAAAGATAAACATTAAATTTGAATCAAGATTTTGAATTTTATAAATTTAAATCTCTTTAAGATGTTTAATTGATAGTTGATAAACAATAGTAATGAATGAAAGATAAATATAAAAACATAATCAACAGCGTAAAGATCTCTAAAAAAATAACAGTGTAAAGATAAACATTATAAAATAATTGATAGATTATGAAAAAAAATATTTCAAAATCAAATCCTAATTTTTTTTTATTCTAATTTTTTTAAATAAAATAGGAAATATTTAATTTGATTTAAATTGATTAGAATAATCAAAAGTTACTTAAAATGTGAAGGACTAAAATGCGATATGATAAAATTGGATGCTTTATTAGAAATTATGCTGACGTGACTAATTAAATAAGGTGACGTACTTTCATTGGCTAAGATTTCGACGACACTGAAACCACCGTTTTACGACGGCACCGAAGAAACCCCTTTTTTAAATTGTTTTTTTAAACTCGGACGTTTAGAGTCGGGGATATTAAAACCTCTTTTTTTAAAGTCGTCCAATCTTAATCCTGACAAGCTAAGTCCTCTACGGGAATAGGTTGCGAACGAATTTAAATCCTCCAATCCAGTTTTTATGTGATTATTTCTAACCCATTTTTTTAAACCATTGCATCACTTGAAATTCCATTTAAACCATAAAAAATATCCAACGGTAAAGATTTATGAGTCAGATGATTTAAATTTGTCCCAAACCTTCACTTGAATAAGTTGAGTTAGCAATTTGTGTTACCTGATCATGTTTAAGATAACTCAATTCGAATTCGAGTTATCACCGTGTCGTGCCAAACCGCCTTCAAAAATATTCTCTAGATCAGCATCATGCAGTGTGCTTGTAGGCTAGCCTGATAACCATTTAAAAAAAAAAATATTGTAACTGTAGGCTAGCCTGATAACCATTTAAAAAAAAAAAAAATTGTAACTGCCATATATGCATGAACAACATGAATATGAGTAGTCATTTAAATTTCATGGCTAAATTCAAATCTTACTATTCACATGTCTTGCTTAAAATTAGTGGCTAAAAAAACTTCATGTGAGCACTTTGGGCTGTGTTGCATGAGTACGAGTACGGGGTACGACATTTTTAAAAAAATTAGGATACGAGTACGTTTTTATATATATTTAATTTATAAATATAATTATATATAAATTTAAAAAATAGAAAATTGCAAAAATAAAAATACAATTAACAAATTGAAATTAATAGAATTAATAATTTCCTATGTCACAACCTATAATGTTTGCACTATGTAACAATTAATAAGAAAATCAAAAACATCCAAAAATAACACAAAATAAGAGGAAAAGAAAGCGGTGCATAATAGCAAAAAAAAGTAATTGCATTCTTAAACTAGTTTAAACACTTGTTGTGCAAAAAAAAAAAATCAAAACAAAATATGAGCATGCATCAAACCACTTCTCATTGCGGTTTTAAATCAAGATGGTATTCATTACTCCATCATAACAAAGAAGAAGAAAACAAAGAAATATTTATAAAACATGAAAACAGAGACAGTTTAGAGGGAGACACAAAACTAATGAAGAAAGGAAGCATAATGAGGGGTACCGCGAGATGTGAAGGGGGTCAAGCACAACGAGCGGTGGAGGGAGTTAAGCATATAGTGAGGGACGGAGGGGATCAAGTCAGCGAGATGAGAAAAAAAAATTGAGACTTGAGAGTGTTTTTTCGGATTAAAATGAAAGAGGGTGAGAAGATAATTGAAAAATATTGAATAAAGATGGTTTTCCCTTATCCTTGTGAAAAAAAAAACACATCCTTTGCAAAAAAAAATTATGTTCAATCGTACACATAGTGGGTATGTCCGGTGGGTACGTACTCATTCAAGTATCCAGACGTACTTATTCAAGTACCCAAATTTTTTTTATTTTTTTTGGTTTGGGTACGCACCCGTAGGGATGGCAACGGGGCGGTGAATAGGCGGGGAGTACTTTCTCATTCCTCATTCTCGGATTTCATTTTCTCCCCATCCCCATCCCCAAACCACATCCTGGGGAGAGATGGTTCATCATCCCCTTTCCCCACCACCCCACGGGGAACCTAAACATATGCGAAATATTTAAAAAGTTTCATAGCTTTTATTTGATCCGATACAAAATTAACCATGCTGAATAGAATTTTTAAACCTGTATACTGTAGAAAAAATAATCATTAAAATTCAGAAAATTCAATAAAAAAATATGATAAAACTAAACAAATGTATTAAATGATAGCTTTGTCATTCACATACACAAAACATTTAAGGAATCCAAAAGTGTCATCAAAATTGAGATTAAAACAAAATTACAAACTGAAATAATATTTCAATAAAAAAACTTTAAATTCGTAGTTGATTTTTGCTTTCAACAATGTGGCTTAGATTTTCATTAGACAGATTGTTGCTTTAAATTCGTAGAACTGTAGTCTGTAAAACAGTAGAAGAGAGAAGAAGAGAGTGGAGAAAGCATAGAACAAAGAAGAAGGAGAAGAAGTAGGATAATATATAAGACATCTAATTTGTGAATTTCTAATTTTCTATTCTAACTTTTTAATTCAACAGTCTAATGTATTTTTTTAAATTATTATTATTATTATTATTATAGATTTGAAATTACAAAAACACCTAATATTAAATCTATATACAAATAAATTTATAAAGGCATATGTATAAATGTTCGGGGATGGGGGAACAAATCCCATTCCCCGCCCCGAAATTATCCCGGGGAGAATTTCTCCCTCATCCTCGTTCCCACAGAAAAAAATCTCCGCTCGTGGGACCCCAAACGGGGCAGTCCCCGCGGGGATCCCCGTTCGCGGTATAAAATTGCCATCCCTACGCACCCGGTACGTACCCAAAAATACCCAAGACGTACCCCACATATACAACAACTAGACAGGAGTACTCATACTTCAAATACTTTGGGTCTATTACGCATGCCTACTTCGACTTAGTAACCCTTTTTTCTTTATCAGGTTAAGCAGTGCCTTAATGGCTTTTTTTTTTGGTCCAGTTTCAACGGTGCATAGTTCAAAATAAAATAAAACGAGCTTGGTCAGGCAAGCACAAATTTGAACTGGTTGCATATATACTTCTGTAAATTACGCTAAAAAAAATTATGGATATAATTTGGACTCCAAATTTATTATTTACACGATTATATTGGGTTTTTGTGCCTGCTCCATGAATCCCATTATATTATTTACACGATTATATTGCAAAGCTTACGAAAATCCCATTAATGATTCGAACCAAAATTGTTAAGTTTGCCAAATAATGTATTTATTTAAGATAGTGGTCAAAATTCATAGTTTGCCAAATAATTTATTTAATTAATATAGAGGTCAATCCTCAGTGGGAATTTAATTTTTTCACTGTTATTTAATTATGGACTTTATTAAACATGTTTAGTTAAGACAAGGATTATTTGAAAGTCAAACAATTTTAATGATTCATGGGTCAAAATATAGTTTAACAATAATAATATATATAAAAAATATTAATGTATGTGTGTTCTATGATACATATTTAAAAAAATAAAAATTAAATTTACATGGAAAAATATTGCTTAATATATTGGATGTGATGTTTTTAGTTTACTTATAAAATTTATTTACTATATTAGATAAACAAATAAACAAATTACATTAAAAAGGGAATGGAAATTAACCTCATATTATCTTACACCACCTAATACCCTTCACAAAACAATTTTTTTTTATCTAATACAGATCTCCAAAAAAACCAAGTTTTTACCATTACGTCAACACAATAACAAAATTTTATTTGATGGGAAGGACGACCGAAAAATAGCTCACAATGTGTCTCACATCTTTACCAACTTAGCTATCTTTTATTTAAATATAATATTTAATTATCACTCGTTATAAAGGAATAATAAAGTAATTTGGGACATTTTTTCCTTTTTTTTTTCATTAGTCAATAATATTTGATAAGGAGCTAACATTTTCGATGTTATGATTGACTCTTCAAACAAGTATCGTTTTTAGGAATCGAACCTTTAATATTTTATCATATATGATACTTATGGTCCACCCATATTCCTCAAAGTTCATTTCCTACAATTTTTTTTTATCAGCAAAGAAAATTTATTAATAACAAAAAGAGTATAAGAAATACTAAAAAGCAGACAATACAAAGTATACATCAAATACCCCTGCAAAACAACACCGTCATAGCATACAATCATATGAAATTCATGAACAAAATAAACTACCCCAGCAAGCTAATAATTTCTTATGCTGCTATGATCTCTCCAACAATGCCAAGCAATTCTCATGATTTAAACACCAATCCCCATATGAGTAACAATTGTCATGTATATCCTCTTTGATAATAAGCCAAAATTTAATACTTATATTCTCGACAATTCCTTCAACATTCAAATGTTCTCCTTCAAAAATAATTTTATTTCTGTTAATCCATTCAAATTTCCTACATTTCTAAAAATAATAGATGACTAAAAGCCATTAATAACATTTTAAACAATTTTTAATTAGTCTTCTTTATTTTATGTTTTTAAAAAAAAAAAGGAAATCCACTTTCCTTATTCCGGTTGTCAACTTCTCCTATTATTGAACAGATTTTGGTATACAACAACATGTAATAAACGCAATGACATGAAGTCATTAATTCAGTATTGAATCTTGAAGAAAAGGAAAATGAAATCATCAACATAAAGGATTCATGTGTACCTTTAAAGGAGTACCCTCAAGATTTGTGCTATAAATACACTCACCCCTTCTATTGCTTTCCATTGCTCTGCCTTGTCTTCCTCCAACTCTTCAATACTACCCATAGCTCTTTCTTTCCCTCAGAAACCTTTCTTTTCATTTCTTCATTTTATTCATTTCACTATTGTTGCTTCATATCCATTTTTGTTACCTTTTAGCCACTTACATTATAATCAACCAATCATACAAGTCACAACAAAATATCTTTTTTTTTTCAAAAGAATTTTCATTCTTATTTTAGTATTGTGGTAATACACACAATATAAAGAGAAAAACAATCCAAAATGCTAAACAGAAAGGTTATTTTTGAGGATCCAGAGTTAGAGGAGGACATAAAGGAGAAACCATATGGTAAGATGAAATATGTGGCAGTGATCAAATCTGAAATTCTCAAGAATATGATCTCTGGAGGGGTGAAGGCTGAGAAATTGAAAGGCATGTTACATGATGGTATTAAGGGTGACAAAATTAGGCTCTTCATGATTGCTAGGAAGAAATCATCATGGTTGAAGGTTTGGGCACTTAGACTTGCATATGTGGTGCTGCTTTGGACCATTGCAATGCAGTTCAAAGGATTTGGTGACATGGTAACTCCCAAGTTGTTCAGCACTCACTCTGCCTTCTCCCTTCCACCTGAGAGTACGTATATTTCTGGCAATTTTACATATTCATGACATGAGCTATATTTAGAGTAATAAAATATACACTACTAGAATAAAGTTGCTAACTAAGATGCCTTTTTTCTTTAAAAAAAAATAATATATTGCTTAATTTGTTTCACTACTATGTCTTCAAGTTTGCTAGCTATTTTAGTCACCATATAATATTTTTTTTTAGAAGATTGCTTCTCATAATTCGAAGTCACAAGTTCAAATTATGTGCTTTCTCCACTTTTGAGATTATGGCAACATAAAATTACCATCTCAATATCGCACAAAGTGGGAGGGTCTTGCTGCACTATAATGATTTTTTTTAATGATGTGAAGGAAGTTATTACAGGGTTTTCTCTTTTGTAAAAGAATAAATTCTTCTGCCGTCATTATCAAATGGTAACTAGAAACATATTTTTTGGGTTATGCTTGTAAGGGTTATGAGAATATTGTTTTAACAATTTTATTAGAAATAGGTTAGTATTACAAATCAAGTTTAGCACTTTTTAATATATTAAACGTATTATCTTTTAAAATCAACAAAATCAAAATGTTTTTTCTTATTTAAATAATATCTTTAACACACTAGTTAGTGAGTATTTTTTTTATTTTTTTATAATGATAATTAGAATCATATGACTTTAAAAAAAAAAATAGAATCATATGATATAACAGCATGGACGGACAGGAAAGTGTAGAGGAAGGGTCAAATTTTTTTTTTTATAACTTAATAAATAAAATTAAAAGTATAAAATATTAAAATAATAATACGCCATCCTTTGTGAAAATAATTTTTTTAGGAAAAAATTGTTTGTTAATATAAGTTTTTTTAAAATCAATACAATATTAATTATTATTTTTACCATTCTACCCATGTTTAAGAATGTGCACCTAGTTCTTGATAGAGAGAAGTCGAGTGAACAATTAATTATAAAAAGAGGGCAAAATAGGCAAAGTATACACAAATTTAAATCAAATAAACATATTAATTAAATTTTTTTAATCAGTGTCTTATAACCTTAAAAGATTAAAATATTGCATATAGATAGGCAGGAAGTATTAATTAACCTTTATTTATGATGAAAATGAATTGCACTTATTGGTAATATTCAAATCATTTTTTAGTGCTTTGACTTTGAAAAGTTAGTGAAAAGGATAGAGTAAAATGAGATGACAAAAAAATTATGTATTTATTGTCTAAATATTAGAAACAAAGGAGACCCGAGGAAAGTTTATTGAAACTAAAATCAATATATGGAAAGAAGATTCTTCCGGTCAAATTATTTATTTTAACTATATTATGAAAAGAAAATTAATTAGGAAGGGAGAGATCGAAAGAAAATTGACTATATTAAGATTATTCCCTTTTGTTTTTTTTCTTTTAAATTGAAAAACTTGAATGTGTAGTAAATAATCGTAAAGAATAAAATGATGGGAGTACTAATTTTCCTCTCAATCATATGCATAGCCCATAAACCCAACAAAATTTTCGTTTCCCTATCTGCGGTGGCCCAGGAATGAATGAGAATATGAGATCACGATTTTTGTTTTAAAATATGTAATGACTGAAAATCAATAACATTAATAGCTGTCCTGTCCTTGAAATTGCACATAATTACCCAAAATACACTTTCTCTACCATACAGTATTTTTCTTTACCTGATTTTAATATGCACACATAAATATTTTTCTAAATCAGCTGGTAAAGAAAAATAAAATCATGTGCCTGAATGTCATCTTAGAATTCCCAAAAAGGAATGGAAAATTGAAATATCTTCTACACTATGTTTCCATGCAGGGATTTATGACAATAATGGGTATCTAATGGTTTCTTCCAATGGAGGATTGAATCAAATGAGGGCTGGGGTAAGCTTTTATCTTAGCATGATTGTTGACATTAATTCATATATTTCTTGCATGTGCTCTTTTTCTAAGTTTGATTGGTGTGCTGCAGATATGTGACATGGTTACAATCGCTAGATATTTGAATGTCACACTAATAGTTCCAGAACTCGATAATACCTCCTTTTGGAATGACCGTAGGTAAGTGGAACCGATTAAGTTTTTTCTTTTAATTTTCTTGCTCTACCATTGGAATGGAGCCATGGAGGTGATGTATGTAAGTATGTAGTATTTTTAAAAGGAGATTATCGAATAAAAGACAAAAATACTTTATTTTCAATTTTTTTTTAAAAAAAATAATACTATATTGTTGTGCATTGAGCTCAATTTTTTAAAATGAAATAAATTTTTGGTCTCTGCTTTCCAAAAAAATATAAGAATTTCTGACTTTTAGTTTTTATTTAAATTTTATTCATTTATGGTCCATCATTATTATGCTATTAACAGGGTGATGTTGCTGTCCCTCGTGGAAAACTAAGAGTGCATTATTTTATTTGTTTTTATATTTTTTTTATTTTTATATTATAAAAACAAATAAAATTTAAACAAGGACCATATCAAATAATCTCATATTTACAAGAGTGGAAAATATATTTAAGGCTAAATTTTTTAAGTATGCATACAAGAATGACTACTTATTCAACATGCTAGCGGCGCTAGGTAGCAATTTGGTTATACATCAAAGAGCAAAACAACCATGTTTTAACCAACGAGACTTGGTTAATTTGGTGTAAGGTTCCAACTGAAATCTTGGGAATGAGACACGGGTGCTAGTAGCCTCGGGTTCGATTCCCACTAAAAACATCTTGCTGGGAGAGCCAACCACGCAGCTCGCTCCGGATTAGTCTCAAGGGCTCCCCGGTATTAAAAGTGCTCTTGGGATACCGGGCTCCCTGGTATTAAGGGTGCTCTTGGAGATACCGGTGGTTCCGTAAGGAATACGGACAAAAAAACAACCATGTTTTATTTTATATATACATGCTACAACTAATTTTCACAATTTTCTTTTTAGATAAAAAATGTTGCATCCTATAATTTCTTTTTTATTATTTCCCACCTTCTTCACTCAAAAAATTAACTTGTAGAAGTTGGTCGCTAAATATAGTTATCCATAAAACAACCCATTAAAAATTATGTGATATTGTCATGGCAGCCAATTCGAAGATATATTCGATGTGGATTATTTCATTGCATCTTTGAGAGATGAGGTTCGGATACTGAAAGAACTGCCTCCCCAACAGAAGAAGAAGGTGGAATCAGAGTCCCTCTATTCCATGCCTCCAATTAGTTGGTCTAATATGACATATTACTATAATGTGGTATGTAACCTTAATTAGCCTCATGCATAAAGCTACAAATATTATTATACATATATTGTAGTATTGTCAAATTATATAAAAATTTAACTTCAACTTTCCTTTTAAAAAAAACAACACAGATTCTTCAACGTATAAAAACATATGAGGTGGTACACTTCACTAAATCGGATGCAAGGCTTGCAAACAATGGGCTCCCTGATGAAGTTCAGAAACTTAGGTGCAAAGTGAATTACCATGGCTTGAGATTCACTCCCGCAATTGAACAATTGGCCAAGAAGATTGTTAGCATCCTTAAGGAGAGAGGGTCTTTCTTATCACTTCATCTTAGATATGAAATGGACATGATAGCTTTCTCTGGCTGCAATGAAGGTTGCAATGAAGAAGAGATTGATGAATTAACAAAAATGAGGTACAAACATCACTATTCATTCTAAGACATAGGAAGCATAAATTATACTTTATAATTTTTGGTATTTTGAATTGGTCTTAAATTGCGGTCCGCAACTATAATTTTGGACACAATATTGCGGTTTTGAGATTCTCCACAATCATATCGAAATCACAATTGTGACTACATCGCTATTACACTATGCACACATTGATTGAACCATTTACATTACACTATGACATGTATTTCTACACAAGCAAAGTGGTTTTAATTTTTAAACCATATTTCATATTAGTACTCTTGAAAATTGTATGTGTAGATATGCTTATCCATGGTGGAAAGAGAAGGAGATAGACTCTGAGAAGAAAAGGGTAGCCGGTTTGTGCCCTCTGACTCCTGAGGAAATTGCTCTAACAATGCGTGCATTGGACATTGATCGTAATATTCAAGTTTATATTGCTGCTGGGGATATATACAAATCTGAGAAAAGAATGGCAACTCTCAAAGAAGCCTTCCCAAATTTGGTTAGTAAACAAATTAAAACAATTGATTAAACTTCAATTAACAATTTCTGCAATTGGTGAACAAAATTATCAATGAATTTTTATTATGTGAATTACTACTTCATCAATAGGTTAAGAAGGAGACACTGTTGGAACCCTCAGAACTCGAACCTTTCCGGAATCACTCAAACCAAATGGCAGCATTGGATTATTATGTGTCAATAGCAAGTGAAATATTTATTCCATCATACAGAGGACACATGGCAAAATTGGTTGAAGGACACAGAAGGTGCATAAATTATTTTGTGGATTTGCTAGAAACTAAGAATGTGAATAAATGGTGTAATATGTTTTTTGACCATACATTAATTTTATGCTTAATTTCAGGTACTTGGGATTCAAGAAGACAATTCTTTTAGACAGAAAGTTTCTTGTTCAAGTCATAGATCAATACAATAATGGGACAATAAGTTGGAACGAGTTCTCTACTTTAGTGAAGGCAGCTCATGCTGACCGTATAGGGAACCCAATTACAAGATCAGTAGTGCCTGGGAAACCCAAGGAAGAGGACTATTTCTACACAAATCCTCAAGAGTGTTTGCCAATGGTTGATGGACCATAAGGTTACCCCAACTGCAAGGCAAAGGATTTGTGCTCTCTCATGATGGAATTGAACAAGGGTGGGAAAGATTAAGTTCACATATGGATTAAAAACTTAGATTAAATATCACGTAGGTTTTCATTTTCAATCAAGCTCTTTTTTTATTTTTTTTATGTGTACTTTGAATTACAGCCTTGCAGATGCACAGGGAATGTGAAATTGTTTTTTGTTTGGTTACAGAAATTGGTTGAATAATATGTAAAGTGGTATATATGTAACAAAATTTGATAATTCTAGAATAATAATGTTTTGAGTAAATGGTCTATTTGGTCCCCAAAGATACACCGGACATCAGCTTAGTCCCCGAAAGATTTTGGGAATCAATTAAGTCCTTCAAAGATCAGAATGACATCACGTTAGTCACACCATCCATAAATCCGTCAGTTCCTCTTTTAAGTGCCACATGTCACATTCTCATTGGTTATTTCCGTCAACATATCAAGACACGAACCACAGGTTTATTCCTTCTTAAAATCTCAGTCGTTGCATATATCTGACGGTTAAAATTTAAAAATGAAAAATAAAATAATAAAACTATATTTCATATTAATAAAAAAGAATAAAAAATTATGAAAAATAATAAAAATTCAGACTTTTTTTTAAATCTGTAGAATATTTTTTAAACAATTCTGCAGTTTATTTTTAAATATTTTTATAAAATAATAAACATATTCATAAAAAATTTATATAATCAGTAAAATATTTTTAAAATTTATGAAAATTTTATTTTTCGTTTAATAATATTCTAAAAAGTAACAGAAAATTAGTAAAAATAATAAAAAATTATTAAAAAAAGCTGTAAAATATTATGAAAAATTCGGAAAAATAATAAAAGTTTTTTAAAACCAGTAAACTATTTTCAAAAATTTTAAATTTTAATTTTAATTTTTAAGTATTTTTCCGATATTTTTTACTTTTCTAAAAATTCTGAATTTCCTAGAAAATTTTTTCTTAAAATTCTTAATTTTGTTAATTAAACAATCTTTTATTGTTTTTTAAAAGGAAAATTTAAAAAAAAATCAGAATTATGTAAACTAGACAAAGCATGCAAAGGATTTTGTAAATGACCTCTCAAACGGTAATGTTCTAACCCATATAAGCCTCGTTGCAAAAGCAGATTCAGTTTATAAAATTCATAAAATAAAAAAAAAAGAGGAAAAATTTTTAAAAAGAAAAATAAATTTTCAGTTTTTTTTTAAAATATTTTACCGATTTTTTTTATAAAATATTTATGAATTTTTATTATTTTCAGAATTTTTTAAAAAATATTTTGATTTTTTTAAAATTTTTCTGACTTTTTTTTTATTTTCTGAATTTTTTATTATTTTATAAATATTTTATAAAAAGAAAGACAATTTTCAAAATTTTTTAAAATATTTTACAAATTTTATAAAAATTTTCTAAATTTTCTATTAATTTTTAAAATATAAAAAAAAATCAGAATTTTTTTAAAATATTTTACAGATTTATAAAAATTTTGTGAATTTTTTATTTTACTTTTCATTTTTAAATTTTAACCGTTAGATATATGCAACGATTGAGATTTTAAGAAGGAATAATCATGTGGTTTATGTCTGAATATATTGACGAAAATAACCAATGAGAATGTGACACATGACACTTAAAAGAGGGACTAATGGGTTTATGGACGATGAGACTTACGTGATGTCATTTTGATCTTTGAGAGACTTAATTGATTCCCAAAATCTTTCGGGGACTAAGGTGATTTCCGGTGTATCTCTTTAGGGGATCAAATAGACCATTTACTCTAATGTTTTTCATCATCATGGCTTTGCATCTTGAAATTTTATTTATTTGTTTGTTTATAAAAATACTAATGTTCTAATTACATTGATGAGTTGGAAGCTTACTTTGGAACTGTTCTGGACTCCATTATTGATATGCATGAAAAAAAATATCGTCGGATATATATTTGATGGATGATTCTTTGATGCTCACTTTAGAGTTTTTTACTCTCATGCTCCTCATTGTTTTCTCCATTGATTTCTATTAATAAAGAAATGAAAGGTTGAATTGAAAAATGAAAAACATGGAATGATCAATTTATTCTTGTTATTTTACTTTAATCCTTTCTCCTTTTCCTAGTGTTAACCACCAAGCTACCACCCTACCCACTTCTCCCTTATAATCTCACTGTTAGTTGTCAACTATACACCACCCCACCTCCACCCTCGATTACACACTACTGGAGATCGGACATTTAACATCTGTTTTAAAACGCATTTCGCATCTGTTTTAGAAATGATATAAATGTGAGATATGTTAAAAGTAATGACTTTCTGCATCACTTTTAAAAACAGATGTGAAAGGTTGGACTTTCCGCATCACTTTTAAAAACAGATGCGAAAAGTTCCATAACTGATGCGGAAAGTTACTTTCCACATCACTTACGAACCCAAACAGATGCGGAAAGTGGACATTCCACATCTGTTTTTAAAGTGATGCGAAAATGATGCATATGTTTTTAAAATTGATGCGGAAGTGATGCATATGTTTTATCGTAATAAACAGATGCGGAATGTCCACTTTCCGCATCTGTTTTTCGATAAAACATATGCGAAATGTCCACTTTCCGCATCTATTTTACGATAAAACATATGCGAGTGGTTGCGATGAGGCTGTGACTCGAGTGTGGCTGTGTTTTGTTTTGTGTTGGTGCTTGAAGGCTTGAAGCTTTGAAGGAGAAGAAGAGAAGAACACTGAAAGTCTGAAACGTCACTCACGATCTTTAAAAGGAAAAGGAAACGATTCGAATTTCTAGCCATATAGGAACGTCGTTGTTCCAAATTCTAAATTCTAAATGGAACAATGCTAAATGTAAACTTGAACACTTCAAATACCGAAAAGAAAGGCTTGAAACAAAGCTGCAACTAATCATAAATGCAGGTAAATAGCTGTCACTTATCATGGATGCAGCAGGGCAAAGTGTGTCACAACAGTATAACAACACAATGTTACAATTTTGGATTAGTTAACAGTATATGTTGTTCAAATGCAGCAAGCTTCAACATTTAAGTGGAAAAAATGAATCTAACAAATTGAATTAATGGATAAACACATTGTTAAAGATATACTACCTCTTCTCAAATCCATGAGACATTCCAATTTGTCTTGGTAAACCTCTAATTTATCCTGTGAATACAAAAGTCAAAAACTTCATATCATTTTCAAAAGTTATATAACAAACAAAATGAGCATGTAATAGATAATTAATTGAAAAAAAAAAGAAAAGAAATATTACAAGCTCAGATTTGATAGGATGATCATCAGGGTCAACCCCACTACACCTCAACTTCACTGTAGAAACAAGAACAAAGAAAAATTAAGTGTGAATATGACGGTGGTGGGTAGGGCTAAAACTTGTTGCCTGTTGGCCTCCCAACTCAGTTAGCCTACCTATCTTCACTCATTTTCTTAACTCTCTTTTACACCTTTTTCTTTCTTTCTTTTTATTTTTTCTTTTTCCAGGACAAAGCAGAATCATACAGTCATTAGTATAGGAAAATGAAAGCTCACTTTAACCCAACAATATCACATCACACCAATAACCAAATAAGAAAAAGAAGAAACCAAAACAAAAATTAATAAAAAAGAAGAAAATCAAACGCATATAGAGACAAAATTGAGACAAACCCTATTGTTCAACAAAGAACAGAGAACAGAGCATAAACACAACGGAAGTCAAAAATATTGTCAACGGAAGTAAAAACCCTAGTGTTCAAATCAAATTACCTAATCCATTACGAGAGGTGAGCGAAATTTTGCGATTTTCTGAGGAATTCGAAAATCGTGAGTGAAATCAAGAAGAAGGAACGTGATCTTTTGAACCCTAATCCATTACGAGAGGTGGAGGGTGGATGGTGGCTTCGAGAGCAGTGAGAACCGGGAGTAGAGGGTGGCTTCGAGTGAGAAGGGAGAGTGGAGGGTGGCTTCGAGTGAGAACCGTCGAGTGAGAAGGGCGCGGGTTGCGGTGGAGAAGGAGCGGCGACGGGAAGGGCGCAGGTTGCGGAGGAGAAGGAGCAGCGATGGGATCAAAGAAGAAGAGAACGTCGAGTTAGGGCTTAATATAAGAAAAGAGTAATTTAGCAACACATTCCGCATCACTTATTTAAAATATGATGCGAAAAGTAGTAAAAATAAGACATTCTGCATCACTTAAATAAAAATTGATGCGGAAAGTATAAGAAAATAAAGGTTTCCGCATCAATTATAAAAAAACTGATGCGAAAAGTTTATTACCTAAATTTATTTAATTTACAAGTTTGTCACCGCATTAACATTCCGCATCACTTATTTAAAACCTGATGCGGAAAGTAGGAAAAATAAGACATTCCGCATCTGTTAACAAAAAACAGATGCGAAATGTTCAAAAAACTATGACTTTCCGCATCAGTTATAAAAAAAAAAGCAGATGCGAAAAGTTTTTCCTCTTAAACTTAATTACAAGTTTGCCACCTCCTTTTGATTTTACATCTGTTTTTTAAAACAGATGTTAATTAGCTGATGTAAAATCCATTTTTTCTACTAGTGACAGTTTCTAAGAGTATCACCATGTATCCACGACCAGCATTATAACATGTTAATAAGGCTAGTGACTATGAGCTACTCCTCAATCTCACAACCGCCAAGGGAATGAAACATCTCAATGGAAGTGTAGTTTGATGGTTGAATGGATGGTGCCAATGCTATTTGAAATGAGATAAAAATGGGTGATGGTTGAAGTTAAAAATAAGGGCAAAAACAACTTTTCAGATATTCGCTAGAAAAAAATCCAGCTAATTAAATCTCACATTATGTTTTTTTTTTCATGAGATGTGGTTAAGCATGATATTTATTTGGGCTATGATTTATGAATTTTATATTTGGGATAGGTTCCCAAATAAAATTTATTCTTCCTATGACTGATTTTTAGAGTCTTGTGTCCTCATAAATTAAGTGATTACTCTTCTATTTTTCTACTTGTTTATCGATATAAATTTATTCCTATGATGTGATTTGGTAGATTAAAGCTTGTGTCTTTTCTAAATATTTGATTTATGTCGATTATTAGAAGTTTAACATGTTAAGTGCAAATTAGCGAGACTTGAAGAAAGATGATACCTTAGCTCCCTTCTCTTTTTTTAGATGGTTGAGGGATTGAAATTGCCTATAAAACAAATAGTTTAATTTCATTTGGCCTTTTTTCAAGATATAAAATTGGAAATTCTCGGGATAATAATGCTTCTCTTTTGCAATATATATGGATGATACAATTATTATTGTGGGAGATAGATTCAATTCAATGTACACTACTGTAATCAATACTTTTATACATCCATATGGGTTTTTTACATACTAATAGTGATTTCCCGCCTAAATCACTATCGGATTTGCACTAATTATAGCACTAATCAACTAATACACTAATAGACTAATCAATATCAAAGCTAATTAAAGAAGCAGTTCTTGGGAGCCTAATTGTCGTTGGGGATTGGGCATGTGGGTTATACATGGAAGCCCAAAGATGTTACACGTGTTTTTAGTTTGTAATTTCCACTTTCACTCTTCTTCCTCCATTTTTTCTCCGACCCATTTTCTCCGTTCTCCATTTTTTTCTCTTCTCAACCATTAACAGCATAGAAACAGAAACGTAGCTTCTTTCAATACAAAAGAAATGGGAAGTGAATGCTTGAAGTTCTAAGATGAAGAAGAATGGTAAATATAGAATATGAGTATTGATAACACAGAAACAGAGATCGTGTGAATCAAAAACGCAGATTGAATCTATACAAAGGAAATGGGTAGTCAATACTCGAAGTTCTCAAATGGGGATGGTATAGTAGAAGGACGTGAAGGTAAAAACTTATTTAGCTTCTTTTCTTATTTTTGATCATTTTTTCTATTTTAAATTTTTCGTTTGTTGCATGTATTCATTAATTTCATGTTTTAAGTGTTCTTAATATGACCATTGTTTCAGAAAGAAATAACAATGAAAAATTCGAATTGAGCTCATGTCAAGTATTGACGATAAACCAGGTAACAACTGTTATATACATTTTATTTTAATATTCTTACGAAATATTTCTTTTGTTCTAAAATTTATTCCTTATATATTGCAGATAACTTATTTACTCCACCATCTATTACAACCTGAGAAATCTGTTTTCAAATCTAAAACTCCAATTTGTAAAGAACAAAACATGGAGGTTAATATGTCAGGTGAAGTTTTAGCTTCACTATGCTTAAGACTGTAATATTAAAATTTCAGTAGCTGCGTTTTTAATGTTGATGAAATATGTGCTGGTTATGGTGCATGCAACTCAAGTGTTACTGACAATTCAGGTAAATATTGTTTATTTTTTTCAATTCTCTTACTTAAAAATAAGTTAGTGTATTGATTTATCTTTATATTATGCAGCCACAATGTTTACTCCACCCTCTGTATCGAAATTGCAACCTGTGACTACTCTTTTGAAGTCTAAAGCAACAAATTGTGATATTAATGAAAATGGTGATCTGAACTTATCAGCTTAATTTTTAAGTTTGTATGTTTAATTGATTTGTGTAATATGTAAATTACAATTCTAATTGTCTTCATGAAATCTCTGCAGGTGTGAAATTTGTTCAAGTATCTTGAGATGAATTGTATTCTCTATTTTCAGAAGGTTCTTCAGAGAAAAAGCAGAAAACTACCCTTTTCGAAGTACCAATTTCTGGCATAGAGAATATTTCTACCATAAATTTATCCTTTTCTCTAAAAAAGGAAAACAAAAACGAAAACAAACAAGGTTTGAGCACGAAGTGGATATAAGTAAAACTGTTTTTGAATTCTATTGTTCTAAAACAATTGAAGGGTTTCATGATTTTCAAATGTTGTTATTTTTTCAGTGCCACACATAATATAACTACCCGATAATAGTGTTGCAAGTAGATCGTCAAACAGAAACAGAAGAAAGAGAGTATCATTTTCAAATCAAAATATCAATGAGTTGTATTGTCTGTTTTCATAACGATCGACACATAAAAAACGAAAGACTAACATTTTTGATGTACAGGATGTTCCTGGTATAAAAGATTATCGCTAATTTGTTTTTGTTTTTGTTTTTAAATAAATGTATCACTACTGATCATTAAATGTGTTTTCTTTTGCAGACAGTTCTCCAAATAAGAAGAAGAGGTTGGATCAAGAAGTTAAGAGCAAAGTTGTTGCTACTGAAACCATACATTTAAAAAACAGTAAAAAGGGAAAAGAAAAAGGAAGAGAAAGTACGTTGAACCAAGAATTGGATAAGGAAGTTGGTAAGTCAGACTGAAATAGACTTCTTTGTTTCTAAAACAAATGACAAGTTTCACTATTTTCATATGTGAAAATTTATTGCAGTACCACATATAATACAACGACTAGATAATGGTTTTTCAAGTGGATCGTCCGGTAAAAGCGGAACACCAAGAGTGCCACCTGCAACTGAAATTTGTAAGCCAAACTCAAATTTACTTCTTTGGTTCTAAAACAAATGACAAGTTTAACCATTGCCATATGTGATTATTTTTTCGGTACCACAGACAATACAACCACCGGATAATGGTTTTGCTAGTGGATCATCAAGTACAAGCAGAAGACGGAGAGTGCCACCTGCAAGTGAAGTTGGCAGGCGTGTGAACAGAAATCGTCAGGAAGGTAGGATTATGATACAACGACAATCTCATACATTAAATGTTTCAACTTGAATTTCAAGTACCTGATTATATTTTGGATCATTCTTCATGTAGAGGATGAAATTTGGGATTTTAATTTGCATGAATATAAGTACGATGACTATTGTGACCCTGAATTTATATGTCGCTGGTGTGGTTCTAAATTCAGGCTTCATGAACGATTAGTAGGATCGAGCAAAAAAAAATCCAGTATAAAATCTTTGCTATGGAAATGGAAAGGTTCAACTCTCACTCATGACAAGTCCTCCACCTTACCTACGATCGTTGATTTTTGATGAAAACAGTAGTAAGGGTAAACATTTTCAAGATAAAATAAGAGCATACAATTCGATGTTTTCTTTTACATCCATGGGAGGAAAAATTGACAATTCAGTGAATGATGGTAGAGGTAAATTTTCATTTAGACTATATGGGTAAAATCATCATCGGATAAGAAGTCTTCTTCTTGCACAAGGTGAAAATCCTAAGTTTGCACAGCTGTACATTGTTGATACTGTCAATGAGGTCGGCAATCAGATGAATGCTTTAAGGTAATCCATATTGTTTATACTTGCATTTTCTTTTTTTCTTTTATTTTTTTAAGCTAATATTGTTTTCATTTTATTCTTCAAGTACTAACATGTTTGGTTTTCATCAGAAATAGCATAGTTGAGAGCAATTCTGATTTGGATCCTGATATAATCCAGAATCTCAAAGAAATGTTTGATGGATACAACCCAATTTACAAAGTTTTCAAAATGGTACGTGATCGTCTTAAGGGTGAACCAATGTCGGACTTGAAATTGAAGTTATTTTTAACTATATTTATTTCTATTCAAAATAATATTTACTCATAATAATAATTATTTCTAAAATTAAATACATAAGATAATAATGTTGTAATCGTAAACCAAAAACTTTGGCCCATGCAGGTGCACGAGCTTGCGTCCTAGTTAGTTCAATGTCATCTTCAATTTTTTTTTCAACAAAGTTGTTAAAGATAGTGATGAGAGAGGTTATTCTCGACCGAATATAAGAAAAATATCAAATACAATGACTCTGAAAAAAAGACTCCTAACATTATTTGGTTTAGAGGAAAATAGGGTATTCACAAGAAATGTTGTCCTCACAGACAGGCAAAAAAGCTACTAAATTTGTGATTCTACATATCATACTCCCATACTTGGCTTCCATGCATGAAGAGAAAAACTACGAACTTAATTGGTAAGGAAAATTAAAGAATACAGCTGCAGACTCAAGGCATATATGTGTGAATGGTACGTAACACGGCAACAGCGAGTCATAATCCTAAAATAATATCTCATAATAAAAAAAATCTCTTTCTCTTAATGAATCCATATATCTCTATGCTTAAAATCATCATTATTAGAATTATGAAATCAGATTTGATTGAAGAAGATTAGAGAAATTAGAGAATTGATAACTTGAGAAGAATTAACTTGAAACTCGAGGGAGAAGACCTGAGAAGAATTAATTGAATACTCGGGAGAGAAGAATTTAGTATAGACCCTTTGATCCATATACTTGTTTAATTAGGGAGAGTCTTTTTGTTTTTATATGACCCTTTGATCCAGGTCCTTGTTTAATTAGGAAGAGTGTGAGTTAATGAGATTAAGTGAACAATTATATAAGTAGTATCACATCATGTCTTAATCCAAAACTTGAAACTCGAGGGAGAAGACCTGAGAAGAATTAATTAAATACTCGGGAGAGAAGAATTTAGTATAGACCCTTTGATTCATATACTTGTTTAATTAGGGAGAGTCTTTTTGTTTTTATATGACCCTTTGATCCAGGTCCTTGTTTAATTAGGAAGAGTGTGAGTTAATGAGATTAAGTGAACAATTATATAAGTAGTATCACATCATGTCTTAACCCAAAACTTTAAGGCATTAGGTCAATGTAACTTTCTACTTATATATTGTTCAACTTTATATGCTCTAATCAATATGGGACTAATTTATTATTTTTCTTTCTCAACGATGATTTTCAATAAACTGAATCATTTTGGTTATAATAACTGATAGATATCATAATACATTGGAGTCCAAATAATAAAGCTATTGGGATTTGGGAATTGAATTCGGGATGACGAAATTTTACTAAATAGCAACTTTGCAAGGCTATGGGTCAATTCATTTAAATTAATCTCCCAGTATTCTCCTTACAGTAATGAAAACTGACTTTTTTTTTTTTTTTTTTGCTACATCTCCGTTTGTTTTGGTTACAAAATTGAAGCTAAAAATCTCGTTTTCTATCTATTAATTGAATTACATCTTATAATTGATTGCACTATAATTTCATGATGTTAACTTAATAAGAAAGATTGAGACCCCTTCATTCCATTTATTTACACAATAACTTTTTTTCTTCCACTTTTTCATTTAGAAAATAATTTTTAAAAGAAATGCTGAGTAATGTTAAAAAATCCAAAACATCTCTCTTGATTTTTTTTTTAATTTTGATTAAACATCTGTCTTGATTAAATTGCTTTATACAATTTTTTTTATACACAAATTATTTTATCGATTAAAAAATATACTTCATAAAAGGTGTGGGAAGTAAAAAAATAAAAATAAAATTCATAACTAAATTTTTTTTACATCCACACCTTTTAATGTGATGTAAAAAAAATAGATATAAAATAAAAACGTAAAATTAAAAATTGAAAAAAATACAAGAGTTGTTATAAAATATATGGAAGATGTGATAGTTTTTTTTTTCTTTTAATAAGACCTACAATTGTAAAACTAACCCTCATATTGCAATAATGGTTTAACAAAGTCATCCCCAAATCACAACCACGAAACCCAAACCTCACCTCAATAGGTAAAGTTGGGCATAATTCACTTCCATAATTCCATTACAACCAATTAGTGGGTAAATGGTGTCAATTTTATTTTTTAATTTTTAAATTAAATAGTGTCAATTTTGATCATAATTAGTGTCTAAATCTAAATATTAATATATAACTTTTATTGAGTTATACATGCATCTCATAAAAATACAAAATGATATTCATGTGGGTCTCACCTGAATAGGGAACCAATCAACTATTAAACAAGTAGAGGGAGACTATAGTATATGTTTAAATTGTGCTATACTCCATATAAAGCTTGACATAGCATAAATAGGTACAAATCACAACTATGAATTGTGGTAGCTCCTTAAACCAGCTTGAGGATTATGTACAGTAATTGTATCCAAAAACTGGTGAGGTGCTACCAAGAAGCTTATTAATCCAACATATCATAGTAAACGTTCTTTCTTGTTTCATTCAGCAAGCATAGATAAGTAGTTATCAGGTTAAGAAGTTAAGTATTAAGAGACGGGAATGGTCAGAATGGACAAAGCCAAGGTTGGTCTTGTAGAGCCTCAATATGCAGAAGACAAGAACAAAACTCACAATGCTGGGGTTGTCAAGTCTAAAGGATTGAATAGTTTTATTCATGGATGGTCCAAAGCAGAGAACCTCAAAAGCTTTATGCTTGAATGGGTTAAATCAGAAAATGGAAAGAGTTCCCTAAGTTCTTCGCAGTCGCCATTTGCTCGGTTCAAACTATTAGCACTCGCAGCCACTACCATGTTGATGATGTTGATGGGTGTCCTTTTGTTAGAATTCACAGCACTAAGTAACACAATGAGGCCGAGGCTAGTAACGTTGCGTTCTTCGTATAGTGGCCTATTTGGTCCTCCTGAAAGTAAGTGCACCATGTATATGCCAAGTTTAATTCTAGCAATTATGAATTCTGCACATAAATAGCAGCCATCTGAGTTTCATTTGGTGTTCAGGGATTTATGAGAACAATGGTTATTTGATGGTCTCATCTAATGGAGGATTGAACCAAATGCGAACCGGTGTAAGTATCTCTAACAAAATTTCATGACCCCTTTAATCTATTTTATTCAAAATTTGTAAATATCACTTGGTCATTCTTTTCAATGGTCATGTTTATATATCTGCTGCAGATAAGTGACATGGTAGCCATTGCTAGATATTTAAATGTCACCCTTATAGTTCCAGAGCTGGACAATACCTCCTTTTGGCATGACCGCAGGTGAACTCTAAATCGATCAACTCAACTCAATTGTGTTTTTGATGTATATCATATTCATAAGCAATAGTGGTTTATTGGTTCTTATTGCTCTAACCTCCTTGCTTTAATTGGTTTTGTAGTCAATTCGGAGACATATTCGATGTGGATTATTTCATTCAATCTTTGAGAGATGAGGTTCGTATATTGAAGGAACTGCCTCAAGAATTGAAGACTAGGGTGGAAAAAAGATACCTATATTCCATGCCACCTGTTAGCTGGTCTAACATGTCATTTTATTATAATACTGTAAGTTCTCTGATGTCTAATCCTACTTATCGAAGGCTCATTTTGTGCAAACATATTGCAGATTGTGTAACTTAACTTGATTAGAGCTGCTATTGCTAGTTTTGTTAGTCAGTGTGTCACTCATGAGTCATGACAATTAGTTACTTTTAGTGCAAGCAAACCGATGCTGCTATATTTTCAATTCAATTTTAGTTCCTTTTCTTTCACTTTTCTAAGTTCTTAGTTTAATATGGTATTAGAGTCTATCCTTATATAAGGTCAATTCCCAAATGTTCTATAGTGCAAACTTCACAGTTCAAATGTCTAGTTCTAGGCATGAGAGGTGTGTGTTAAGTGTTAAATTCTTATATCAGCTGTGCATGTGAGTAAAGAATTATTTATAATGACTTTGACAACCCTCCACCATAAGATAGCTTTAAGGGTATGTTTATTTTAACCTTTAACAAAACAATACTCTTGTTCAAATTTGAACACAACTTGATGTGCTTCTTGTATTGGATGCATGATGCAGGTTCTTCCTCGCATAAGAAAGTATCATGTAGTACATTTTACTAAAACTGATGCGAGGATTGCCAATAATGGCATCCCTGAGGAGGTTCAGAAGCTGCGTTGCCGAGCAAATTACAAGGCTTTAAGATTCACTCCCCAAATAGAACAAGTTGGGAGGAAGTTGGTAAAAATTCTAAGGCAAAAGGGTCCGTTCTTGGTTCTTCACCTACGTTACGAAATGGACATGTTGGCATTCTCTGGTTGCTATGAAGGTTGCAATGAAACAGAAATGGATGAATTGACCAAAATGAGGTAGAGTGTTATCATAACAAAGAATAGTTCAATAATCATGAGATTCAGGACTTCAAATTCAATTTTCTAAACTTTATAAAATATACTACTATTTCAGGTATGCATACCCTTGGTGGAAAGTGAAGGAAATAGACTCTCAAATGGTAAGAATGGTTGGTTTATGCCCTTTAACCCCTGAGGAAACTGCTCTTACTTTGAGGGCTTTAAACATTAGCCCTGAAACGCAAATCTACATAGCTGCTGGAGATATATATGGAGCAGAAAAAAGAATGGCACCTTTGAGAAAAGCTTTCCCAAATTTGGTAATTAAACTTTTACTTGCTCACTTCACTCCTTAACATTTGAAGTCCTAGAGTCAAATGTGAATTTAGTTGACATCACTGGTTAACTTGGTGTCTGAGTTTGCAAAAACGTCAGTTTGGTTTCTGACTTTGCACACCATCAATTCTTTGGTCTTTGTGAGAAGCTTATAAATTTGTTACCACTAACCAAATTAACCAATGATGAGCAAAGTCAAAAACCAAATCGACACTTTTATAGTTCAAGGTCTAAATTGACCGATGATGTCAATCTCATGGACTAACCAGATCATTTACTCATATACTATGCCTTGACAATATACTTAACATGCTTTTAATATGTTTCTGTTTTGCCATGCATATAAAACAGGTGAAAAAGGAAACATTATTAGAACCCTCAGACCTTGAGCCCTTCCAGAACCACTCAAACAGGATGGCAGCATTGGATTACTATGTGTCCATAGCAAGTGATATTTTTGTGCCTACATATAGTGGCAACATGGATAAAGCTGTTGAAGGCCACAGAAGGTAACAAACCAATTTTAAATTTCTAATGAAATTCTGATTATGTACTAAGTCTTTCATCCAGATTGATATAATACAAGTTATTATTATGCAGATTTTTGGGATACAGAACCACTATCACTCCAAACAGATTTGTTCTAGTGCGTTTAATAGATCAGTATAAGAATGGAACACTGAGCTGGGATGAGTTTTCTAAAAGTGTGAAGGAAGTTCATGCTAGAAAAGGAGGCCCAACTAAAAGATCAGTTTTTCCTTTAAAACCAAAGTTGGAGGATTATTTCTATTCCAATCCACAAGAATGTCTACCACAAATGTCCAAAAAGTCTACAAATAAATCCTCATGATTGATTGTTGCAGTTAATGAATCACTATTATCGTCAGTTAAAATGTGTTGCATACGTCTCAAAAAGGACTAACTTTTCTATTTTTAAAAAATTTGGACAACCAAAATCAACATAACAACAAAATTTGTAACTTTTTTTACATGTGCCATAACAGTAGTAACGGCTCCTTTTTTTTTCATTTTGGTCTCCTAACGTGACCAGGAGCTTAGGCTAATACTAACCTGCATTTGCCATACACAGCTTTTAACAAATTTTGTTAACCCTCACCATATAGATTTAAAAAAAAAATTAAAAAAAAAAACTAATTTTTTTAATGCTTTATCACAACTGTCAGCTAATAGCATTTCCAGAAATCGAACTTGATATTAAAAATAAATCACCACTTTTTTTTTTTAAAAGAGTGAAGTATCAATTTCATCTTCATGTTTTTCTTATTATACCAACTTAGTTTCTAAAAATGTGTGAGTACCAACTTAATCTCTCAAAATTATGTACCAATTTTGGTCTTCTAGATTATTAGAAGTACTAATTTAATCCTTACATAAAAAAAATTGGGGACCAAGTTAGTACATTCGAAAATTTTGAGGAACTGAGTTGGTATTTACACATTTTCCGGAATTAAATTGGTACACTAAAAAAACATTAAGTACGAAGTTGATACTTCAATTTTTTTTTAAAAGTTTCTCTATCCTATGCACCTTACACATAAAATAAAATATAAATAATAAAATTGTATAAAAGAACTAAATAATTATTTTTTAACTAAGTGTAATAGTTTTCGAAAAACAACATTTTAAAATTTGAAAATTTGATTAACCGCACCTTTTTTTAATTAGATGATCAACCTAAAATCTAAAAATAATATAAAATATAAGTATTTTAGCCTAAAAATAAAGTGGAACCGTCTCCTACAATTCTTTATCAAACTAATCATGAATATCGTGCTGCCCGCTATATATGCACCAAAAAAAAATGGACTGCATAAAGGTAACCAATTATTTATCATAAAATTGCCACCCAAAAGCTCAATAACACTGGATAATTATAATATACACTACCATCCAAGTAAAATAGAAGGTGACATGCCTAGAACAAAAGAAAGATCAATATATGTTCACAAATAATTATGATCTTAAGGTTTTTTTATAGTTTTAAAATGACCTTCATGATTGGAATAATAAAAGCACATAAACAAATGGCTAAGGATGTACAATAAATAACCAGAAGGGATAGGGATATGCTGCATCAGGAATGACAGAAATTTTTATGCTACAAGTGGTGGCTCATAAAAAAGCCACATGAATCACTTATATGTTGTTTTCATTCGTTTTTGTGCTTGATCTGAGTCTTCTGCACTGCCTGCCTCTCTAAAATGTCCAATTCCTTGGTTGCTAGAAGGGATGATGTTATCATGATTCTGCAGAATACAAATAAGGGAACAATTAGCCTCAAAGGAAAATGCCACCATCAGCTTCATTAATATATAAAATACTTGCATCATTTTCCTCAATAGGTATCACTCCTACTTTCCCTTTAATATATTCATCCATGAGCAATGACAAAGTCAAGGACAAATGGTGATAGCATTTTATACAATGTTTCTATACTCTAGTAGGAAACCAAACAAAAAAAAAAACTCTTGTTCGTAGGCATCTTGCTAGGAAAAAGGAACAAGTATTAATGAAGACAATATGCCATAATATACCTTGGGAGAAGAGGTTCCGCAGCTTGGTCCCTCATTTGCTCGCTTCCCAAGATTAATCTGAACTGATATGCTAGCCTGTGACAGATCTAAACCAGCACTCTGTAGCGCTTGAGTCAGATTATTCAGCAACCTGTTATTCAAATAATTGTAACTTGAAATTAAAGCAGACAAAGAGACTTTTAAACAGAAGCTACAAGATTATTCTAATTGACATGAGCACACAGAAACCTATCTAAGCCACTTTTGGAGAAGCACATAGAAGGTGGAAAATTCTATAAGCACATTCAAACCAATAACATATCTGCTACTATGAATCAATAGGAGTAATAACACCAAATCAAAACACCTGCTTTACTCAGGATCACTGGAAATCTTTTACATCAAATTCAAGCAACATCATAGCAAAAAATTCCCTTCTATTTATACAAATGACAATGTATTTAAGAAACGAAAAGAAAAGAAAGTAAAGTAATGTAATGTAATGCCCGGGTTTTAAACATTTCTTTGATGCATACCATATTACCATGAACCAGTGAAGAGCAACCTAACAAACACAAGACAATGACCAAGCAACTAAATTCAACACCCATTTTTTTGGTTTACATGGGAGGTCTGGGACTAGAACCCATGACATGGGGAGGGGGAAATCCTAAGTGTCCCTGCAGCCACCAACTGGGCTGTCTTACGCGGACAATTCAACAACCATTTAGTAGCATAAAAAGTAGGGGCAAAAATGCAATTTAGCTAATTCCTCTAAGAGTAACTAGTGGTCCTGGTATGTCTCAATTTTCCGTTTAAAAAGTGAGGGCCTATCAATTTCGTAAATTCTACAATTTTTTACTCCCCTTAACCAAGATGAAGGAATCCCCAGCATGACTTTTCTTCTCCATGATGTACACAACTTAAGAGAATGAAATGAAACAGGGAACATAAAATCAACATGCATGTCACCTTGAAATTGTCAAATGTCATAACATTATTGAGATCATTGGGAACATGTTATATGTTGACAAGCATTCAATTATAACTAAAAAAATGACAAGCAGAAGTTCAAAAGAAAGACTCGGTTGATTAGATTTTTAAAACCATAGCAAGGAGACAAGTCTCTTTTCTTGTTTTAATATAAAAAATGCTAGCTGACATCAATATAAAACAAGTCATACAGTCATAGATATATTTCTTAAAAAAAAAAACAATTAAAAAAAATGTAACTACCCACCCTTGGGAGTATGCACTAGAGATGTTAATTGTTCCTCCCTCAACTGTCAGTTCGTCCTGCTGGTTTGGTGGTTGACTAGTGGTGGGGTATTCGGTTGATTGTGCATCAGAAACAGTTCCCTGAAGAGGATGGGCAAGTACACCATCACTTCTGACAGGAACTGTCATGTTTGAGTGCATAGCCATGGGTAGAGGAATTCCCTTGCTAGCCAAATCAGGTTGCATCTCTGCTGTTTTGCTGGCAACATCCCTACTATGATCAGGATCTATCATATTCTGGCTGCCACAGGGCATGGTTGGAGAGATACTGGTGTTGCTTTCATCAAACTTTCCAGGAAAAGGTGAAACCGGGCCAGAACCGTTCTTTACAGCTTGAGGTTGACCAACAAAGTTTTGTACACGCCAATGACTATTTCTCTGTACCATTAAGGTGAGTAAGCAAGCTAATAAAAATACTAAGTAGTAACCATCAGCATACATATTAATCTACAATATCAGTTATGTACTTGAGTTCAACCTAAAGCTACAGACTTGGAACAAACCCCTATACTAGATGCTAACAAAACATAGTTCCCTTTAATGGAAATAAAAACAAGATAACTAAAATAAAGCCTGTTAGAATATCAATCAACAACTAGTATGCCAAATACACAAGAAGCTAGAATAATTTAGTGACGAAACTCAAATAATTGTGGTAAATTTGGCAAATAATATATTTGAAAAGTAGAAATCCAGACTGCATTTTAGACAGGTACAATGAACAGGAAATCAAAAGTAAAGAAAATGTTGATTTTTTATTTCACTCTATAATACTCCCATTCTGTTAACGTTCACTGTTAATTTTCAACAAAAACTTCATGCCATCATATTTGGATGCTAGACAAGTGTTTTGTGTTTTGTTCTGGGCTAACTGACAAGTAATTATATAATGAGGGATTTGCATATAGCCAAAAGTATAAGATCCTAAGAGGAACAAAAAGTATAAGATCCAAAAACATTATGATTTTTCTAACTTACCCATGGCATCAATTTCGAGGGCTCAGGATTCCAACCTGGATATGAGCCTTCATATTTTTGTACCTTCTCCTGTAAGTACTGAACATACTCAATAACCTGCAAAGCAACAAGATAAATTAAAAGGTTGTAAGATATATTCTCAACCAAGTTAAAGAAAGGAAAATATAATTATTTCTTGCATTATATTTCAATGTACCTCTAATAAAAATGATGCTGTGTCCCTCTTTTGATCACACTGAGGTATGAGATCCCTCAATATCTGGAATCTGAAGGAAAGGGTCACCAATCATCATCTAGCTCAGTGACAAATTATGGAAACTTCAAACAAAAATACTAAAATTTCAAGCTCTCGAGATTATATTGCAAACAAAAAAGGCCCAAAATATCCAATAAGAAATTCTTATGTAGCACCCAATATAATCATTCAGACTATGTATCAAAAGATTTAGATATCAAAAAGGAAAAAAGTAATACAAGAGCTTAACAACAAATTGATTTTCATGCTTTTATACTCTCACAGTCTCACGTCATATTATCCAAGTAACCTTCACAAAGATTAACATGAAGAGTATCAACAGTGTGAAGAAACACCTAAACAAATCCCATTTGCTCACAACTACTTTGTAGTATGATGAGTTTAAAACAAAATTAAACTGAAGCGATGACGTTAAAAGACCCGAGACAACTTAAAGTTGCTAACAACATTTACTATCCATCAGACAAACAAGAATCGACTATTACATTTCAATTTTAAACCATCAAGTGCAAATAATAAGCTACAAGTTAGTTTCCTAATTCATTTTCAAGCAGCTATACTAGAAGTCTAGAACACTCGATGCATTACAGCAATCATTTCATGACAATGCTTGACATAAACAATTTTTCAATCTACCATCACAGTTTCCAATGTAGCTCTCCTTGCACATACCTCTCGTTTATCTTGCTCCTTCTTCGCTGCTCAGTTACCGAATGTTTCGATCTTATTGCACTAGCCTTATCAATAGCTTTTGCATCTGTATTTACAACCAATAGCCCAACATAAGACCTTCAAAGTTGTTCAAACTTGAACTTAAAATCACAAATGAAGCCAACCCACATTTCAAACTCTTCTAATAATAATAATAATAATTAAAAAAAAATACCTTAACAAAAATGTTTGCCTACTTAAAAATTAATAATAAAAGAAGAAAAAAACAAATTCAACATATAGCCGTAGATTCAACACAACCTCGTACAATTCAAAAGAAACACAGAATAATTGGATCTAAGGCTAAGGTAAGAACAAGGGAAAAACTTTTTTATAAGAAATAAAAAAAGGGTACCTTTGTTGGTGTTAGGGGCAGAGGAAGGGGCCTGTTGTTTCTTAGAAGAACCGAATTCATCATCCTCGTACTCTTCCTCTTCCATGTTTCCTTTCCCTGCTCTCATGTTTCTAAACAAAGGGTATCACGCACCGCTTCTGAATCATAAAAAGATAACAACTTTGAATAAAAATATGATACCCAGATGCAAAAAAAAAAATAATAAAAAAAATTAAACAGAAAAAAAAAAGTAAAAAAAAATTGGAGATCAAGAAAAAAAGTTTAAAAAAATATATAAAAAAAATAAAAGGGAAATTGGGAAAGAGAGTATTGATTAAGAACCTTGAGTATTGAATAAGGAGTTGGTCGGCGAAGAGAGAGAGTGTGTTTTGTTCTCCGGCGAAGGGAAAGAAAGGGGGGAAGATGAGTCAGCACCGGAGAGAGGAGAAAGAAGGATAGCATGTGGCTGAGCACATGCGCGTCTCGTGACCCTTCTAACCAAAGTTTTCGTTTTCTCTTTATTTTCTTAATTAATTATTTTTTTGAAGGACTTTATTTTATTATTAATTAATAATTACTAATAATTAATAGTAATAAATTAATCATAATAATAATTAGTAATTAATACTTAATATTAATATTAATTAACATTTAACATAATTACAAATTATTGAGAAAAACTTTACAATAATTGGTGTGTGAAAATTGAGATTTAAAATTTTTTCATTAAATTATCCTATGTGTCACTAAATTAACTTTGTTGATAAATTTCACGTTTATTAAAAAAATTGGTTAATTAAGTTAATAGTATTAGAAATACGAATATTTAATATGTATTTCCAAAACCACTCCTATTACTAAAAAAAGTAATTAATTGTCATTAAAAATTAGAATAATGTTTTATAAATAGGAACAAAATAAAAATATCAAAAGGGTCTTATATTTAAGGACGAAGAGAGTATATCAAAATTTTTATATACGTACCTAAATTTTAAAATTTTGTAATGGAGACCTTGTACTTTTCATTTCTTTAAATAATAATTATTACTTCATCCGTCCCATAAGTCATGTTGATTTAGAAATTGCACGTACATTAAGATATGAGTAGTTGATGTAAAAATTTGGTATATTTTGATTAAATTACCCTCATTTAATTATAAGAGAGTAATAATAAATGTATGAACATTATATTAAAGAGATATGGAGAAATGAGTGGTGAAAAAGAGAATGTAATATATAAGGGTATGTTTTGAAAAAAGAAGTATAAATAAGTATTGAGTTTCTAAAAGTACATAACTTATTTGACAAAGTAAAATGGCTGAATAAGCATAACTTATGGGACGGAGGAAATAATAATTATGAGAAAAGGTCATGCAATAAGCGTGTAAAGGTTTTTAACACGCTTATTTGATGTTAGGGGTGTTCATGGATCGGTTCGGTTCGGTTTTTGTGAAAAAAGTCATCCGATCCAAAGATAAAAATTAACATCGGTTCGGTTCGGTTGATTTAACTTAAGACATCCAATCCGATCCGATTCAAAAAAAATTACATTCGGTTTCGGTTCGGGTCGGTTCGGGTCGGTTCGGCTCATTCCTTTTCTTTTCGATATAAAAAATATGTAGTATTCACCTAAGATGAAAAAATATTCCCCACAAAAATTATACAAAATAAATATGTTGTAGCACTTGTTCAAGTATTTATGTTTTGATCATAGTTAAACTAAGGTTGTGTTGCTGTAGCACTTGTTAAACTAAGGAATAAGTATTTTTAAAATCATATACAAACCGGCCCTATGAAACAGAACTGGTGAGTGTTAACGAGAATAAACAAACAATATAAAAAAACATAACGCATGAAGTTCTCTTCTCATTAAAAAAAACAAACTTAAATAAAAACTGTGCAACTAGCCAACTAATATAAAAAAAAAAATGCATCACGTTTGCAGCAACACAACCTTATGATACAGAACTGGTGAGTGTTTTGATCTCGTTTGTTTTCCGGCCCTATGATACAGGCAAGAAAGGATCAGAACTGTGCAACTAATAACATCACGTTTTTTTTTTTAAAAAAAAAAACCAACAGTTTAGAATAGAGTAGATCTCCTTTCTCATCAGTAGTTAGATCTCCTCACGTTTTTTAAAAACCCAACTGTGCAGTAGATCTCCTTTCTCATCAGTACCAGCAACCCAATCCCATATCTCAAACAGCAAAGAACAGCAAGAGGGAGCAGAGAGGGAAAGAGGATTACGGTTTGGAAGGGTGGAACTTCTGGTGAGAAGTAAAGCGGAAGAGGGAGCAGAGAGGGAGGAGCGACGGCAAAATTGAGTTCTGAGGAATTTAGAGGAATTGAACCGAGGAACTAGGGAAGAGGGAGTATTAGGGTTGACCGAATTGGGCTTGGGCCATGGTGCCATTCAGTTTCAGAAATACGGAAATTAAAACACATTAAGGGCCGGTTCGGTCCGGTTATGAAACTAAGAACCAAAAACCGAACCGAACCGGTCGGTTTTACCATCATCTCATCCAAATTGGTCCATTTTTTTCGGTTTTTTTTGGATTTCGGTTTTTTGGATCGGTTTTTCGGTTATCCAATGGATCGGTTCGGTTATGAACACCCCTATTTGATGTGTTAATGGTCATTGACTTTCAAATGAAAATAATACATATGAATGATAGATGATAAAATGGCATTGTCGATGCATACCCATTTGACTCAATAAATATTAGTATCATGAAAGATAAATAAATAAAATGAGAGATGGATACTTGGTGATTTTTATTTTGTTGCCCCAAATATCCTCTTTTGCATACAATTGTATTAAACTCATGAATATCTATAGTACGGTGGGCTAAATCTTGTAGTTGTGTAAAAAAATATAAAGAAAATCTCTTTTAAAGTGTAGTTTGTACCTTGAAATCTAATGTAAATGAATCTCGATCGAATTTTGACGTAGATTCATTTATCGAATATAATTATTTCAACCATCATCATATTCAATGGTTTAGATTTGTACACTCTAAATAAAACATACTTTGAAGAAGTCACACACACTAAAAAGTGATTTAGAGAGATTGAGCGGAAGCTAATATAGATAATAATAACATAATACGCGCGAAACAAATTAAATCAAAACCAACAAAACCGTTACGCGCTAATTAAATTAAAACACTTAAAATACATTCTTATTCAAAATAATTATTTTGTTGCGATGAAGAAAATAAACAATAACAACAACAGAAAATTAAAAGATAAGGGAAGAGAAAATTGTGCACCGTTGATTTTTATACTAGTTCAGCCTTTCCAGCGAAAGACCTACGTCCAGTCCCCAAGCGATCCGCTTGAGCTTTTCTTCACTAATCAAAACAGGGACAACTAGCCCCAATTACAAACAAGAGCGTCCCGCACACTACTAGGTACCACCGTTCGCTAGGGACCTCAACAACAACACTAGGTAGCCCCTACCTAGAACCTAAGGTAGTCTTTCTACTAGGTGCCCCACCGTTCGTCTAGACTCTACCCCAGTACACAAGGGTTCCTCACTCTATGAACGTGTCACACGTTCTCACTAGGAGATACACTCCCTAACACTAAGGGTCACACTTTCCCTTACAAGAATTTGATTTAAAGATGAAATAGAAACTAACAATTCATGCACTCTAGGTAGTGCTAATACAACAATGAACGATCTATATCAATGAATGTATTTGGCTTCTCAAGGATTTGAATAATTTCATAACAGAGAAGAAGAAGAAGAAGAAGGATTCTCTCTTTTTGGATTTTCAAAAACTAGGATTCGAAGAGAGATAGGATGTCCAATTCAAATGAGAAGAAGGAAAACGTTTTTTAATATGAAACAGGATCAACCAAAAAAGGCAATAAATCATTTTCAGAATCAGATTGATTGTTTCACGATTTTCAAAAATAATATGAAGGTAATCGATTACTTTGATCAGGTAATCGATTATCTACATTCTGTGAAAACAGATAATTTGAATTTTGAAAAGGTAACCGATTACTCTGCAGAAGTAATCAATTATTTTCAGTTTAATTGTATCAAACCTGAAGGTAATCGATTATTTATGGAGAAGTAATCGATTATCATCTTTCTGAACTCTTAGGTTACAAAATTCAAATGAGGTAATCGATTATCTGGAAGGAGTAATCGATTACTTTTGCTTAACAACAGTTTTTCTAAAAGTTTTGTAACCAAAGGTTTTCGCAAAAGATTTTCACAAAGGTTTTTCATAAAAACAAGATCTTCTCCTTCAGTTCTTAAAAATACGAAGCCTTGAGTGCCTAGACATTATTGATTTACAATAGGTCCTAAGATGCAACAAATTAAAGCTAGGACAAGCACACTAGAAAGGCAAAGATAACATCATCAGCAGTTTTAACCTGTCACTTAATGATCATCATTAACCAACATATATTCATAAAAAATAACATGATCATCATCTTGTCATCATCAAGACATTATGTGGTATTGTCATCATCACAACCATATTTGGTATTGTCATCATCAAAACATCATGGGGAACACATGAATTTCATCAGTTGATCCCTCAACGAGTATTATAAAATCAAAATTTGTTAGTCTTTTGAATTCGTTTAATACTGTGCTCATCGTAGACAATACCTACAAGACTAACAGACACAAATGACCTTTATTTGAGGTGGTTGGGCAAACATCTATCGAGAAGTCATTTACTGTTGCATTTTCTTACATGGAGGCGGAGCAGTATCCAAGCTTCTTATGGGCATTAGAATAAGTGAAGAGATTGTTGAAAGATGATGATGTCATGCCCAAGTGAGGAAACCGCAATTGGTGGTTGGAGAGACAAAGGAACCCTAGGAATACACCTAGAAGGGGGGGTTGAATAGGTGTCTAAGCTACCTTGAAAGATTTTCGAACGAAACAAATCGAAACAATCAAAACAAAATATTTTTCCAAAAACTCTCAGGTTTACTCGAGTAGTACTCGATTAAAGACTCGTTTACTCGAGTATACCTGACAAAAACCAGAAAAATCAAGTTTTCATTCGCATACGAAAATCAATCAATTCACATGAAAAATCAGAAATTCAGCGGAGATGATTAACACCTATATTCTTATTGATTAACCTAGTTATGAAAATGATTTTCCCCAAGTTAATTTGAACAATAAAAGATTCAATTCAATCAATTATGAAAATCAATCTTTCTAGGTTTTCAACCAAGAACGCAATCAAATGACTTGAATATAAAGAGTAAGGGTTTAGAGATAGGACACAGTGATTTATCCTGGTTCACTTTCATCCGCTTGAAAGCTACATCCAGTCCCCTCTTCAACCAAGAGAGATTCTTCACTATGAGGAATTAGAGTTCTCAAATTACAAGTGATTGCCTCACAAGACTTCCTTCTTGCTAGCCTACAAGAGATAACCGACACCCTTGCCTTGTAATCCTATTGATCTTCTCTCTAATCTAACCTCTACCCCTTGTTGATAATCGACACAACAAGTCTTCAATTGCTTGATGATAATCCACACACCAAGGCTTCACCTTGCTTGATTCACAACCAAGACTTCTTCTTCTTCAATGAACGTTGCTTGATGATAATCGACACACCAAGGCTTCTTGTTTGTTGTAGTGGCTTGCCTTATTGCAAAGATTACAACTCAATGAATACACATAACAATCCTAATGAATCTCAATCAATAGCTATGACAAATCACACAAGAGATTCAAAGGTTCTTGATCAAAGAATATGAAAATATGAAAGCTTTGATCTTTGAAATTGAGAGAGAATAGAGTGGCTTGATTCTTTGTAAAATGAATATCAAAATGATGTGTTATGATCACAAAGATTAGGAAAAGGTTTTTTATAGAATACCCAAAAATTATGGCACTTGAAAACTGATTTTGAGAAGTGAAAATCGTATTTTAAAAATCAGTTCAGCAGTGTTTACTCGAGTAAATTGCAGCATACTCGAGTAGTACTCGATTAAACAAACTCATACTCGAGTAAAACTATACTGCACTTGTTTAAAACTTGTTTTCTCAAAAACCATCCTTTCCTTTAAAACCTTTAAGCCACCTATTGATTCTAGATTAAGTGAAAACTCAAATTATGATTTAATCATGACTTATGAATGAGATTCACTACCCTCTAATCAAACTACCCAAATGAAAACCTATGAAGCTTGAGAGGCAAAAGATAAAACAAAAACAATTACACTCAAACTTAAGTCTTCATGAGCTTGTTCTCTCTTCTTCACTTGATGTTTGTTGTTGCTTGTTGAACTTGAACTTGATCATCACATGATAGCTTGTTCAAAACACTTTGTCATTATCAAAACATTCATCATGGAACTTACAATCTCCCCCTTTTTGAAAATGACAAACCATGTTTTGAAGTTCTCCAAAAGTTCTTTGAAGTTGTTGATGCTTTAACAATTTGATCACTTGGTGAGACTCTTGCTCCTCCTCAATAAATGCTTTTGACATTTGAATCCAATTGAGATAAGCTTGATTCTCCCCCTATCTTCAACAACTTTGCTCAACCTACATAAAAACAACAAAAACAACCTTTCTCCAAACAAACATCTAAAAATCATATTATTTCTCCACCTTTGAGAAACATTCCAATCAATTTCAAAACATCATATTTAAACATCATATTTCTACCACTTTGGCATTATCAAAAAGTAATATATACCAATTGAAATATAACATCTAAGCCAAGGTAAGAAATCAATGATCATTTCTTTACAACATTGATACCAATTGAACAAATACAATAAAACTATACTTTGAAATGTGATATCAATTGGCAAGAGAATATAACAATGAAATATGATACCAATTGAGAACTAAAATGTCATAATATCACTTAACAAAGAAGATATCAATTGTAAAGAAGTACAATAATCACAAATATTTGATACTAAATGTGATTTTTCTTTAATAACAACCAAAGCATGTCACTATATCATGATAACCATCTATGAATCTACTCAAAGATACCAAATGATTTAATTAAACATTTAGAAAAGTAATACCAATTGAGAAGATACCATATGAAGTTCACAATCTATCAACAACATTTGTACCATATTGTAGGACTTCTTTTGATACCAATTGAAGATGCAAATATGAATAACACTTGTAAGCTCTCTTTGCTCTTCAATCATACCTACAAAACAATCATGCTTTGCTTTTTGGTATCCAAATGGTTTTGGATCCATTTTTGTTAGTGTAGGGACTTTCACCCTTTTTCATCCAAACAAAATCTCCTTTAGGTATACCATGCATTTTAACATAACACACATTTGAAGTATGTCCATGAGTACCACAATAGAAACATGTTGGTGCATTTGAAAAATCAACTTTAGAAAAATCAACAACATTTCTATGAGATTTACTCTTAGCATTAGTATAACCCAAACCAAACTTGTTTGAATTTTCTCTTTGAAAATTTAACAATGTGCGCAATCTAATGTCACCACTTGTGAAACTTGCAAGCTTATTTTTCAAAATAGCAGTTTCATCTTTAAGCAACTTGCAATTCTCACAATCAACCACAATATTCACTCTACTAGCACAATCACAAGAAGAACTAGCATATATAAGATCAAGAGTCTCATTTTCAAGATTAAGCTCATCAACTTGTTTTTGAAGATCTAAAATCTCTTTTTGATGTTTCAAAATGAGCTTCTTCCTTTAAATGTTTTTCAAAGCTAGTTTTTCAAGTTGTTCATGCATTTCTTCATAAGCATTGTATAACAATTCATATTTAGAAGAAATTTCGGATTTAGTATGACTTACATCACTTTCCTCGCTTTGATAACTTGATTCATCATTTGAACTTTGTTCTTCATCATCTACTAGAGTTATCAAGTTGAGACAAGCGGCTTCTTCATTATCCGATGAACTACTCGATGTGCTTTTCTTGTTATCTTCATCACTATCCCAAACTATGTATGCTCTTTTAGATTTAGAATTTTTCTTGTCTTTCTCCTTTTTCTTGAGATACCTAGAGCATGAGTACTTGAGATGTCCGGGTTTTCCGCATTCATGGCAAACTACACCTTCTTTTGATGTCTTGGTCTTGTAGTGTGGGGAATCCTTCTCTTTACTTTTGTCCTTGTTCAACCTTCCTTTTCTCCTTAGAAACTTGTCAAACTTCCTTAGCAAAAGTTTCATGTCTTTTTCATCAACATCCGAATCGGAATCTTCACTATCATCATCATCGGAACTTTCTTTCTTTTTGTATCCACTTTTGACTTTAAGAACAAGTCCCTTTCTTTCTTTGTTTTTATCCGACTCTTCATTGATACTTAATCGTCCAAGCTCCATTTCATGTTCTTGAAGCTTTCCGAAGAGTGTTGCTAGATCCATAGCATCCAAGTTTTTAGATTCAACAATAGCCGTTACTTTTGGTTGCCAATTCCTGTCTAAACATCTCAACACTTTGTTAGAAAGTTCACCTTGTAAGAAAGTCTTACCAAGAGCAAGTAAATGGTTAATAATATGAGTAAAACGCTTTTGCATATCATTTATAGATTCATTTGGAAGCATTTGAAACAATTCATAATCACGCATTAAAGCATTCAATCTAGCTCTCCTAACCTCACTAGTTCCTTCATGAGTCACTTGTAAAGTGTCCCACATTTCCTTAGCACTAGAACATTGAGAAACTCTAAAGAACTCATCATAAGATAAAGCGGAGGTAATGATATTCTTTGCTTTATAATCATATTGAACTTTCTTTCTATCATCATCCTTCCACTTATCCTCGGGGATCAATTGTTCTACACCTTCAACTAAACTAGAGGGGATATGAGGACCTTTTTCAACTACTTTCCAAATTTCACTATCTATGGCTTGGATAAAGATTTTCATTCTAACTTTCCAATATGCATAGCCTTCTCCGGCAAACAATGGAGGACGATTTATTGAACAACCTTCACACCAAAGGGATTCATGGAACCCATTGCGATTTTCTTAAAGGATCTTTACGAAAAAGCTCTTATGCTCGTGTCTTTTGACCGAGCTCTGATACCAATTGAGGAAACCGCAATTGGTGGTTGGAGAGACAAAGGAACCCTAGGAATACACCTAGAAGGGGGGGTTGAATAGGTGTCTAAGCTACCTTGAAAGATTTTCGAACGAAACAAATCGAAACAATCAAAACAAAATATTTTTCCAAAAACTCTCAGGTTTACTCGAGTAGATTTCAGAGTACTCGAGTAGTACTCGATTAAAGACTCGTTTACTCGAGTATATCTGACAAAAACCAGAAAAATCAAGTTTTCATTCGCATACGAAAATCAATCAATTCACATGAAAAATCAGAAATTCAGCGGAGATGATTAACACCTATATTCTTATTGATTAACCTAGTTATGAAAATGATTTTCCCCAAGTTAATTTGAACAATAAAAGATTCAATTCAATCAATTATGAAAATCAATCTTTCTAGGTTTTCAACTAAGAACGCAATCAAATGACTTGAATATAAAGAGTAAGGGTTTAGAGATAGGACACAGTGATTTATCCTGGTTCACTTTCATCCGCTTGAAAGCTACATCCAGTCCCCTCTTCAACCAAGAGAGATTCTTCACTATGAGGAATTAGAGTTCTCAAATTACAAGTGATTGCCTCACAAGACTTCCTTCTTGCTAGCCTACAAGAGATAACCGACACCCTTGCCTTGTAATCCTATTGATCTTCTCTCTAATCTAACCTCTACCCCTTGTTGATAATCGACACAACAAGTCTTCAATTGCTTGATGATAATCCACACACCAAGGCTTCACCTTGCTTGATTCACAACCAAGACTTCTTCTTCTTCAATGAACGTTGCTTGATGATAATCGACACACCAAGGCTTCTTGTTTGTTGTAGTGGCTTGCCTTATTGCAAAGATTACAACTCAATGAATACACATAACAATCCTAATGAATCTCAATCAATAGCTATGACAAATCACACAAGAGATTCAAAGGTTCTTGATCAAAGAATATGAAAATATGAAAGCTTTGATCTTTGAAATTGAGAGAGAATAGAGTGGCTTGATTCTTTGTAAAATGAATATCAAAATGATGTGTTATGATCACAAAGATTAGGAAAAGGTTTTTTATAGAATACCCAAAAATTATGGCACTTGAAAACTGATTTTGAGAAGTGAAAATCGTATTTTAAAAATCAGTTCAGCAGTGTTTACTCGAGTAAATTGCAGCATACTCGAGTAGTACTCGATTAAACAAACTCATACTCGAGTAAAACTATACTGCACTTGTTTAAAACTTGTTTTCTCAAAAACCATCCTTTCCTTTAAAACCTTTAAGCCACCTATTGATTCTAGATTAAGTGAAAACTCAAATTATGATTTAATCATGACTTATGAATGAGATTCACTACCCTCTAATCAAACTACCCAAATGAAAACCTATGAAGCTTGAGAGGCAAAAGATAAAACAAAAACAATTACACTCAAACTTAAGTCTTCATGAGCTTGTTCTCTCTTCTTCACTTGATGTTTGTTGTTGCTTGTTGAACTTGAACTTGATCATCACATGATAGCTTGTTCAAAACACTTTGTCATTATCAAAACATTCATCATGGAACTTACAATCTCCCCCTTTTTGAAAATGACAAACCATGTTTTGAAGTTCTCCAAAAGTTCTTTGAAGTTGTTGATGCTTTAACAATTTGATCACTTGGTGAGACTCTTGCTCCTCCTCAATAAATGCTTTTGACATTTGAATCCAATTGAGATAAGCTTGATTCTCCCCCTATCTTCAACAACTTTGCTCAACCTACATAAAAACAACAAAAACAACCTTTCTCCAAACAAACATCTAAAAATCATATTATTTCTCCACCTTTGAGAAACATTCCAATCAATTTCAAAACATCATATTTCTACCCCTTTGGCATTATCAAAAAGTAATATATACCAATTGAAATATAACATCTAAGCCAAGGTAAGAAATCAATGATCATTTCTTTACAACATTGATACCAATTGAACAAATACAATAAAACTATACTTTGCAATGTGATATCAATTGGCAAGAGAATATAACAATGAAATATGATACCAATTGAGAACTAAAATGTCATAATATCACTTAACAAAGAAGATATCAATTGTAAAGAAGTACAATAATCACAAATATTTGATACTAAATGTGATTTTTATTTAATAACAACCAAAGCATGTCACTATATCATGATAACCATCTATGAATCTACTCAAAGATACCAAATGATTTAATTAAACATTTAGAAAAGTAATACCAATTGAGAAGATACCATATGAAGTTCACAATCTATCAACAACATTTGTACCATATTGTAGGACTTCTTTTGATACCAATTGAAGATGCAAATATGAATAACACTTGTAAGCTCTCTTTGCTCTTCAATCTTACCTACAAAACAATCATGCTTTGCTTTTTGGTATCCAAATGGTTTTGGATCCATTTTTGTTAGTGTAGGGACTTTCACCCTTTTTCATCCAAACAAAATCTCCTTTAGGTATACCATGCATTTTAACATAACACACATTTGAAGTATGTCCATGAGTACCACAATAGAAACATGTTGGTGCATTTGAAAAATCAACTTTAGAAAAATCAACAACATTTCTATGAGATTTACTCTTAGCATTAGTATAACCCAAACCAAACTTGTTTGAATTTTCTCTTTGAAAATTTAACAATGTGCGCAATCTAATGTCACCACTTGTGAAACTTGCAAGCTTATTTTTCAAAATAGCATTTTCATCTTTAAGCAACTTGCAATTCTCACAATCAACCACAATATTCACTCTACTAGCACAATCACAAGAAGAACTAGCATATATAAGATCAAGAGTCTCATTTTCAAGATTAAGCTCATCAACTTGTTTTTGAAGATCTAAAATCTCTTTTTGATGTTTCAAAATGAGCTTCTTCCTTTAAATGTTTTTCAAAGCTAGTTTTTCAAGTTGTTCATGCATTTCTTCATAAGCATTGTATAACAATTCATATTTAGAAGAAATTTCGGATTTAGTATGACTTACATCACTTTCCTCGCTTTGATAACTTGATTCATCATTTGAACTTTGTTCTTCATCATCTACTAGAGTTATCAAGTTGAGACAAGCGGCTTCTTCATTATCCGATGAACTACTCGATGTGCTTTTCTTGTTATCTTCATCACTATCCCAAACTATGTATGCTCTTTTAGATTTAGAATTTTTCTTGTCTTTCTCCTTTTTCTTGAGATACCTAGAGCATGAGTACTTGAGATGTCCGGGTTTTCCGCATTCATGGCAAACTACACCTTCTTTTGATGTCTTGGTCTTGTAGTGTGGGGAATCCTTCTCTTTACTTTTGTCCTTGTTCAACCTTCCTTTTCTCCTTAGAAACTTGTCAAACTTCCTTAGCAAAAGTTTCATGTCTTTTTCATCAACATCCGAATCGGAATCTTCACTATCATCATCATCGGAACTTTCTTTCTTTTTGTATCCACTTTTGACTTTAAGAGCAAGTCCCTTTCTTTCTTTGTTTTTATCCGACTCTTCATTGATACTTAATCGTCCAAGCTCCATTTCATGTTCTTGAAGCTTTCCGAAGAGTGTTGCTAGATCCATAGCATCCAAGTTTTTAGATTCAACAATAGCCGTTACTTTTGGTTGCCAATTCCTGTCTAAACATCTCAACACTTTGTTAGAAAGTTCACCTTGTAAGAAAGTCTTACCAAGAGCAAGTAAATGGTTAATAATATGAGTAAAACGCTTTTGCATATCATTTATAGATTCATTTGGAAGCATTTGAAACAATTCATAATCACGCATTAAAGCATTCAATCTAGCTCTCCTAACCTCACTAGTTCCTTCATGAGTCACTTGTAAAGTGTCCCACATTTCCTTAGCACTAGAACATTGAGAAACTCTAAAGAACTCATCATAAGATAAAGCGGAGGTAATGATATTCTTTGTTTTATAATCATATTGAACTTTCTTTCTATCATCATCCTTCCACTTATCCTCGGGGATCAATTGTTCTACACCTTCAACTAAACTAGAGGGGATATGAGGACCTTTTTCAACTACTTTCCAAATTTCACTATCTATGGCTTGGATAAAGATTTTCATTCTAACTTTCCAATATGCATAGCCTTCTCCGGCAAACAATGGAGGACGATTTATTGAACAACCTTCACACCAAAGGGATTCATGGAACCCATTGCGATTTTCTTAAAGGATCTTTACGAAAAAGCTCTTATGCTCGTGTCTTTCGACCGAGCTCTGATACCAATTGAGGAAACCGCAATTGGTGGTTGGAGAGACAAAGGAACCCTAGGAATACACCTAGAAGGGGGGGTTGAATAGGTGTCTAAGCTACCTTGAAAGATTTTCGAACGAAATAAATCGAAACAATCAAAACAAAATATTTTTCCAAAAACTCTCAGGTTTACTCGAGTAGATTTCAGAGTACTCGAGTAGTACTCGATTAAAGACTCGTTTACTCGAGTATATCTGAAAAAAAACCAGAAAAATCAAGTTTTCATTCGCATACGAAAATCAATCAATTCACATAAAAAATCAGAAATTCAGCGGAGATGATTAACACCTATATTCTTATTGATTAACCTAGTTATGAAAATGATTTTCCCCAAGTTAATTTGAACAATAAAAGATTCAATTCAATCAATTATGAAAATCAATCTTTCTAGGTTTTCAACCAAGAACGCAATCAAATGACTTGAATATAAAGAGTAAGGGTTTAGAGATAGGACACAGTGATTTATCCTGGTTCACTTTCATCCGCTTGAAAGCTACATCCAGTCCCCTCTTCAACCAAGAGAGATTCTTCACTATGAGGAATTAGAGTTCTCAAATTACAAGTGATTGCCTCACAAGACTTCCTTCTTGCTAGCCTACAAGAGATAACCGACACCCTTGCCTTGTAATCCTATTGATCTTCTCTCTAATCTAACCTCTACCCCTTGTTGATAATCGTCACAACAAGTCTTCAATTGCTTGATGATAATCCACGCACCAAGGCTTCACCTTGCTTGATTCACAACCAAGACTTCTTCTTCTTCAATGAACGTTGCTTGATGATAATCGACACACCAAGGCTTCTTGTTTGTTGTAGTGGCTTGCCTTATTGCAAAGATTACAACTCAATGAATACACATAACAATCCTAATGAATCTCAATCAATAGCTATGACAAATCACACAAGAGATTCAAAGGTTCTTGATCAAAGAATATGAAAATATGAAAGCTTTGATCTTTGAAATTGAGAGAGAATAGAGTGGCTTGATTCTTTGTAAAATGAATATCAAAATGATGTGTTATGATCACAAAGATTAGGAAAAGGTTTTTTATAGAATACCCAAAAATTATGGCACTTGAAAACTGATTTTGAGAAGTGAAAATCGTATTTTAAAAATCAGTTCAGCAGTGTTTACTCGAGTAAATTGCAGCATACTCGAGTAGTACTCGATTAAACAAACTCATACTCGAGTAAAACTATACTGCACTTGTTTAAAACTTGTTTTCTCAAAAACCATCCTTTCCTTTAAAACCTTTAAGCCACCTATTGATTCTAGATTAAGTGAAAACTCAAATTATGATTTAATCATGACTTATGAATGAGATTCACTACCCTCTAATCAAACTACCCAAATGAAAACCTATGAAGCTTGAGAGGCAAAAGATAAAACAAAAACAATTACACTCAAACTTAAGTCTTCATGAGCTTGTTCTCTCTTCTTCACTTGATGTTTGTTGTTGCTTGTTGAACTTGAACTTGATCATCACATGATAGCTTGTTCAAAACACTTTGTCATTATCAAAACATTCATCATGGAACTTACAATCTCCCCCTTTTTGAAAATGGCAAACCATGTTTTGAAGTTCTCCAAAAGTTCTTTGAAGTTGTTGATGCTTTAACAATTTGATCACTTGGTGAGACTCTTGCTCCTCCTCAATAAATGCTTTTGACATTTGAATCCAATTGAGATAAGCTTGATTCTCCCCCTATCTTCAACAACTTTGCTCAACCTACATAAAAACAACAAAAACAACCTTTCTCCAAACAAACATCTAAAAATCATATTATTTCTCCACCTTTGAGAAACATTCGAATCAATTTCAAAACATCATATTTAAACATCATATTTCTACCCCTTTGGCATTATCAAAAAGTAATATATACCAATTGAAATATAACATCTAAGCCAAGGTAAAAAATCAATGATCATTTCTTTACAACATTGATACCAATTGAACAAATACAATAAAACTATACTTTGCAATGTGATATCAATTGGCAAGAGAATATAACAATGAAATATGATACCAATTGAGAACTAAAATGTCATAATATCACTTAACAAAGAAGATATCAATTGTAAAGAAGTACAATAATCACAAATATTTGATACTAAATGTGATTTTTCTTTAATAACAACCAAAGCATGTCACTATATCATGATAACCATCTATGAATCTACTCAAAGATACCAAATGATTTAATTAAACATTTAGAAAAGTAATACCAATTGAGAAGATACCATATGAAGTTCACAATCTATCAACAACATTTGTACCATATTGTAGGACTTCTTTTGATACCAATTGAAGATGCAAATATGAATAACACTTGTAAGCTCTCTTTGCTCTTCAATCATACCTACAAAACAATCATGCTTTGCTTTTTGGTATCCAAATGGTTTTGGATCCATTTTTGTTAGTGTAGGGACTTTCACCCTTTTTCATCCAAACAAAATCTCCTTTAGGTATACCATGCATTTTAACATAACACACATTTGAAGTATGTCCATGAGTACCACAATAGAAACATGTTGGTGCATTTGAAAAATCAACTTTAGAAAAATCAACAACATTTCTATGAGATTTACTCTTAGCATTAGTATAACCCAAACCAAACTTGTTTGAATTTTCTCTTTGAAAATTTAACAATGTGCGCAATCTAATGTCACCACTTGTGAAACTTGCAAGCTTATTTTTCAAAATAGCATTTTCATCTTTAAGCAACTTGCAATTCTCACAATCAACCACAATATTCACTCTACTAGCACAATCACAAGAAGAACTAGCATATATAAGATCAAGAGTCTCATTTTCAAGATTAAGCTCATCAACTTGTTTTTGAAGATCTAAAATCTCTTTTTGATGTTTCAAAATGAGCTTCTTCCTTTAAATGTTTTTCAAAGCTAGTTTTTCAAGTTGTTCATGCATTTCTTCATAAGCATTGTATAACAATTCATATTTAGAAGAAATTTCGGATTTAGTATGACTTACATCACTTTCCTCGCTTTGATAACTTGATTCATCATTTGAACTTTGTTCTTCATCATCTACTAGAGTTATCAAGTTGAGACAAGCGGCTTCTTCATTATCCGATGAACTACTCGATGTGCTTTTCTTGTTATCTTCATCACTATCCCAAACCATGTATGCTCTTTTAGATTTAGAATTTTTCTTGTCTTTCTCCTTTTTATTGAGATACCTAGAGCATGAGTACTTGAGATGTCCGGGTTTTCCGCATTCATGGCAAACTACACCTTCTTTTGATGTCTTGGTCTTGTAGTGTGGGGAATCCTTCTCTTTACTTTTGTCCTTGTTCAACCTTCCTTTTCTCCTTAGAAACTTGTCAAACTTCCTTAGCAAAAGTTTCATATCTTTTTCATCAACATCCGAATCGGAATCTTCACTATCATCATCATCGGAACTTTCTTTCTTTTTGTATCCACTTTTGACTTTAAGAGCAAGTCCCTTTCTTTCTTTGTTTTTATCCGACTCTTCATTGATACTTAATCGTCCAAGCTCCATTTCATGTTCTTGAAGCTTTCCGAAGAGTGTTGCTAGATCCATAGCATCCAAGTTTTTAGATTCAACAATAGCCGTTACTTTTGGTTGCCAATTCCTGTCTAAACATCTCAACACTTTGTTAGAAAGTTCACCTTGTAAGAAAGTCTTACCAAGAGCAAGTAAATGGTTAATAATATGAGTAAAACGCTTTTGCATATCATTTATAGATTCATTTGGAAGCATTTGAAACAATTCATAATCACGCATTAAAGCATTCAATCTAGCTCTCCTAACCTCACTAGTTCCTTCATGAGTCACTTGTAAAGTGTCCCACATTTCCTTAGCACTAGAACATTGAGAAACTCTAAAGAACTCATCATAAGATAAAGCGGAGGTAATGATATTCTTTGCTTTATAATCATATTGAACTTTCTTTCTATCATCATCCTTCCACTTATCCTCGGGGATCAATTGTTCTACACCTTCAACTAAACTAGAGGGGATATGAGGACCTTTTTCAACTACTTTCCAAATTTCACTATCTATGGCTTGGATAAAGATTTTCATTCTAACTTTCCAATATGCATATCCTTCTCCGGCAAACAATGGAGGACGATTTATTGAACAACCTTCACACCAAAGGGATTCATGGAACCCATTGCGATTTTCTTAAAGGATCTTTCCGAAAAAGCTCTTATGCTCGTGTCTTTCGACCGAGCTCTGATACCAATTGAGGAAACCGCAATTGGTGGTTGGAGAGACAAAGGAACCCTAGGAATACACCTAGAAGGGGGGTTGAATAGGTGTCTAAGCTACCTTGAAAGATTTTCGAACGAAACAAATCGAAACAATAAAAACAAAATATTTTTCCAAAAACTCTCAGGTTTACTCGAGTAGTACTCGATTAAAGACTCGTTTACTCGAGTATATCTGACAAAAACCAGAAAAATCAAGTTTTCATTCGCATACGAAAATCAATCAATTCACATGAAAAATCAGAAATTCAGCGGAGATGATTAACACCTATATTCTTATTGATTAACCTAGTTATGAAAATGATTTTCCCCAAGTTAATTTGAACAATAAAAGATTCAATTCAATCAATTATGAAAATCAATCTTTCTAGGTTTTCAACCAAGAACGCAATCAAATGACTTGAATATAAAGAGTAAGGGTTTAGAGATAGGACACAGTGATTTATCCTGGTTCACTTTCATCCGCTTGAAAGCTACATCCAGTCCCCTCTTCAACCAAGAGAGATTCTTCACTATGAGGAATTAGAGTTCTCAAATTACAAGTGATTGCCTCACAAGACTTCCTTCTTGCTAGCCTACAAGAGATAACCGACACCCTTGCCTTGTAATCCTATTGATCTTCTCTCTAATCTAACCTCTACCCCTTGTTGATAATCGACACAACAAGTCTTCAATTGCTTGATGATAATCCACACACCAAGGCTTCACCTTGCTTGATTCACAACCAAGACTTCTTCTTCTTCAATGAACGTTGCTTGATGATAATCGACACACCAAGGCTTCTTGTTTGTTGTAGTGGCTTGCCTTATTGCAAAGATTACAACTCAATGAATACACATAACAATCCTAATGAATCTCAATCAATAGCTATGACAAATCACACAAGAGATTCAAAGGTTCTTGATCAAAGAATATGAAAATATGAAAGCTTTGATCTTTGAAATTGAGAGAGAATAGAGTGGCTTGATTCTTTGTAAAATGAATATCAAAATGATGTGTTATGATCACAAAGATTAGGAAAAGGTTTTTTATAGAATACCCAAAAATTATGGCACTTGAAAACTGATTTTGAGAAGTGAAAATCGTATTTTAAAAATCAGTTCAGCAGTGTTTACTCGAGTAAATTGCAGCATACTCGAGTAGTACTCGATTAAACAAACTCATACTCGAGTAAAACTATACTGCACTTGTTTAAAACTTGTTTTCTCAAAAACCATCCTTTCCTTTAAAACCTTTAAGCCACCTATTGATTCTAGATTAAGTGAAAACTCAAATTATGATTTAATCATGACTTATGAATGAGATTCACTACCCTCTAATCAAACTACCCAAATGAAAACCTATGAATCTTGAGAGGCAAAAGATAAAACAAAAACAATTACACTCAAACTTAAGTCTTCATGAGCTTGTTCTCTCTTCTTCACTTGATGTTTGTTGTTGCTTGTTGAACTTGAACTTGATCATCACATGATAGCTTGTTCAAAACACTTTGTCATTATCAAAACATTCATCATGGAACTTACACCAAGGTGATTGTCTCTGATTTTGAAGGTGCATTGGTGAAAGCAATCCAGACTATTTTTACAACTTCGGCGCATTTGTTGTGTCAATATCATATTAAGAAGAACGTGACAGAACATATGAGGAATTATGTTCGTGATCCCGCTGATGTGTCGTTACTTGAGAATGATTGGGCCAAGGTAGTCCATTCCAAGGATGAGGATGACTATGAAGCTTCATTCACCCGATTTCAGAAATTGTGTTGGAAGGCGATTGGTCTTCTTGATTATGTGAATCGGACTTACTTGGCCGAACAGAAGGAAAATTTTTTTGATGCATGGACAAGTAAGCATATGCATCTTGGTAATACTACAACAAACCGGTAAGTTTTTTAACTTAATTTGGCATGTTGTATTAATTTGGCATGATTCTTTGCATATTATACTACATTTAAATTTCATCATTTTTAGGGTGGAAGGTGCTCACTCGACGTTGAAGAGAATGTTGGCAAATAGCAATAGGGATCTCTGCACATGTTTAACAGCTATGCATAAGATGTTGACATGCAACACACTCTGATTATTGATTCTTTCCAGAAGAGCCTCACAAGATTGGATCACAGGGTGAATATTCCGTTTTTTCGGAATTTAAATTATTATGTGTCAAGGGAAGCATTGAGCATTATTTTCACCCGACTGGAGAAGTTTGATGAGTGTGGCCATTGTGATTGCAATTTGAGAATCACACATGGCTTACCATGTGCATGCGAGGTTGATGGATACATGAAAAGTGGTAAACCTATTTCTTTGACAGCAATTCATGGTCATTGGAAGATTCTAACATTCAACAATACAAGCAAGAACGAAGAGGTACACATCAACCCAACTCCTTTGATCGCGGAGTTTTGGCGAGCATTTAATGGTACCAATGATGTAGGAAAGAAGATTTTGATAGACAAGTTTCGAGAGGTTAACAATTTATACTATTACCAATTTTGGATTTTAATCATTTTTTTTTAATATTTATCAATTTTTTTTAATGTTGACAATTAATTTTGTTTTGTTTAGGTTGTGGATCCAGCAACTACCTCATTGTTGTCACCGAACAAAAAAGCAAAGACAAAAGGTCGTACGAGTGATCATGAGAGTTCAACAAAGTGTGATCCATCGGGATGGGAATATGCCGAGAAAGAATCAAAAAAGGCTTCACAAAAAGCTTTCCAACAAGGCTATCAAAAATCCCCCAAAAATCCTTCAAAAGCTTCCCAACAAAGCTCTCAAAAATCCTCCAAAAGCTTCGCAACAGAACTCTCAACAATCCTCCAAAAGTAGCTCTCAACAAGCAAATGTGATATATCCATACTTACAACAATTTCCCTCCTGCATGCAACAATATATCGATCAAATTATTGATGTGAGAGCGGATGGAAATTGTGGTTTTCGATCAATTAGCTTGTATGAGTATCAGTCTGAGGATTCCTATATGCTTGTCTGGAGTGATCTTATACGTGAGATCAAGCAACACAAGGAGATGTACCTTCAGCTGATTGGGACTGATGATTATGACGTTGTGCTCATATCACTACATGTGGGCAACATTGGTGGTGTTCCTTCATATAAATGGTTGATTCTTCCAGCATTGGGGCATGTCATTGCTGACAGGTATAATGTGGCTCTTCTTTCCATTGTATCATCATATGAGAGATTGTTTTACATTTTTACCGTATACTAACTTGATGCATGTCACTGTTAACAGGTATAACGTGGTTCTTGTTTCAATGGCTCATCATATGAGAGCTTGTGTTACGTTTTTACCGTACACTAAAGCACCTCCTATGCATCTAAAACTTTGGGTAATCGGGAATCTCGATATTTTCTGGTCGTTGGACCCTAAGAGTGAGGCAAATCATTGGGTTCAAGTTTTCTTGAAGAAAGGGTCACCATTACCATCTATTCGTCCTTCTTGGAAACATCATTTTAACGAATATGGGGCTCCTTGGGGTAGCATATTTTTGGATCGCATTGCATTATCTAGAGATTTAATACCTCCTTCGATGTGGGATGGTGTTCTACATGATATTCCTGATAATTAATATATTATTATAAATGTCTTTTTAGTTTAATTATATAAGTAATCATAAAATATTAAATTTATTTTTGTTCCAAACATTAACATTTAAAAAAGGATAATCAAATAAATAAAATTATAATAAAATAAAATCAACACAAAGTCAACTCCTACATAAAGTCATAAAACATAAAATCAAATGAATGAAAAGTCACAAAACACAAAGTCAACTCCTACTCTCGTCGTTGCCTACCCCTTCCCCTTCCCCTACCCCTAGTCATCTAGACAACATGAGTCATCTCTTTTGTGAGAGGTGTCACAGCGAACTGATGCACCCGCCTCAAAGCGTCTAGATAAGGATTCTAAAGCTCCAACAACAACGGCTCGAGGTACTGGGTTTGTTCAGCAAATCTCTGCTGAGCGCGAGCCTACAAATGTAACAAAACATCAATAAGTAGCTAATTTAATACTAAAAAATTTAATATAATATTTAATAATTAATATAACTTACAAGTAATGAATGAACTTACAAGTAATGTAGCTTCAGGACGATCCACCCTGACCGAGGTGAGCAAGAGAAAAGGATGGGAAACCCTTTGCAGGCAGTCATAGTATTGCGGTTCACATTCACCATCATAGGTGATGTGACCTCCTCTCGTAGCGTCATCCAAAAGATGGAGGTGCCACTCTGCAAAACTCTCATCAATGGATGAGGGGAGGGGTCTTCCGACAGGTGGATTCCGAGGAATACTCTGAATATACCCGAACTAGCGCAAAACCCTATCAGGAAGATAAACCCTAGAACTACTAGAAAAAAGGGTTTTAAAATCGGTCGTCTTAAAGCCGATTTTAAAAAAAGGGTGGCGGCAATTTTGTAAATAAATTCTAACTTTTAAAATCGGTCACAAAAAGACCTATTTTATAAATACTTTCTAACTCGGTCGTTTCTTTGGCCGAGTTAGAAAGTAATTCTTCTTTTATTAAAATTTTTAATTTTGTATCTTTTGAAATCTGTCAAAAAAGGACTGAGTTAGAAAGTACTTATAAAATCGGTCATTATATCAGCTGAGTTAAAATGTATTTAATTATTTTTTTTTACAACTTTCTAAATCGGTCTTTGTTGACTGATTTTAAAAATAAAAAGCTTACACTTTCTAACTCGTCCATTTGTGACCGATTTAAAAAAAAAGAAAAATAGACTATCGAACTCGGTCGTTTGTGACTGAGTTAAAAAGTCATTCCAAAAACTTTGGTCAAAACTCGCGCGAACACAATCAGAGTAGTGCCAAAACCTAAAACAAAACATAACACAAAACCTAAAACTCCTCACCGCGTTCTCCATTGAAGCCTTCCGTCGCTGCTGCTGCCATTGTTCTTCACCGACGACGTCGCTGCTGCCTCCACTGTTCTCCGTCGCTGCTGCCGCCACAAAGCATTCTTCGCTCCATCGTCTTTCTTCTTCTCCATGGCTGTTGTTCTTCTTCTTCATTCAAACCAGGTTAATCTTATTTTTCTTCATCGCTGCTGCTGCCTATTATTTTGTTCTTCAATACATGAGTCTGTCTCACTCTCACTCACTCTATCAGTCTCTCTCACTCATATAATTTGTAAGAATATATGTCATATACTCATACTAGTCACTGGCTTTTGACCTTACAATTTTTTTCCCTGAGTGTTTGGTATTCAGAAATTTCACTGGACCTTGATTAGTTTGAGTTGAGTCGAGAAGATCCATTTAAAATGATAAAACTCTTTCAACATTTGTATTTTCTTTTATTCACATGACTCGGATGAAGACTGAAAATTTGCATTTTATAGCATGAAGTATAAGTACTTTGTGATATAAACATAAATTGTATGTATTGGTACTGCAATTTTTACATTTGTTGTAAGATAGAGATGTCAGCATAAAATACAAGATAATAAGTGAATGACCATGATTACATACGACCTTACCAACTATTAACATGTCCTCCCAAGTTTATAAAGAGAAGAAAAAATTGTAAATGAGGTATGGGCAGATTATTATTATTAATAATAAGAAAAGGAAGAATTTGGAATGCCTCAACCAAAAACGAAGGAGATCTAGAATATATAAGCTCTTGTCCATAACATGGTGTGCTTTTACTCTCCATTGTTGGCTTCCTTAAACTCTGCTCTCATTATGAAAATGAGGGAGAGTATGAACAATTGTTCACATTATTATGATGGATGGATTGATGGGTCGTGTATGTGTTTTGGCAACACCACCAAGGCAGCTAGTTTTACCAAACAATTTCAATCCAATCATATAATTTAGTTGTGCGAAGCAGAGCCACAATTTCCAGGACTAGTTAGTTCCCTGACTAATATAATGGGTGCTTATAATTTCACAAAATAAAATGATAATTTCCTAATATTAGACTAATATGATACTCCCTCCGATCCAAAATGTAAGCACCCTTTCTCTCTCACAAAAAGGGTGCTTACATTTTGGACCAGAGGGAGTATATGCTTATAAATTCGGGGATCCAAATAGTAGTTTAGTCTTTAATTTATGAAGTTTTGAATGCATTAAGGACTGAATGCTTAAATGGGGTCTTAGTCAGTGCTAAATTTATCAGTTATCACACCTTCAAAAAAATATTTGTCAGTTATCACAAATAATTTTAGAATATCACTCATGAATTACTCTCTTTCAATCAATAATATTTCTTTATTCTGGTTCTTTTATAGTTCTCTCTTTTTTCTTATCTACAATGTTCACTTTCTTTGTTTATTGTACAGACTCCAGAGTATTGCGTTTTTATTATTTATAATGAGCTTAATGCTTAATTGCACTCATTTTGTGTACAGAGTTTCGTTTTTATTAAAATTATGCTATCAGCAGCTCATAGTGCTTAAAGTGAGTTAGTGCCAAAAATTATATATCAGTACAATTTATCTAAATTGCTTATAGTGAAATACCATATCCCTAAAATTTGTCTTGAATTTGAAAAGGACTAATTTGACCAGTATTTGAGATTTCTTGAGAACCAAGTTGAAATTTTTCATGGTTTTTTCATTTCTTATAGAGTGATTTGGGGGGCACATTATTTCCAAGGAAGAAATTGAGTAACATCAGTATTGATGCAGGTAAAGGTCCTCCCGTGCAGAGGAAACCCTTGAAACATAGAGATTATGAAGTGGACCTTGAATCCCGTTTGGGCAAGACTCAGGTAAGCAAATAAGCAATTGTGGATACTGAGGTCAATTCTTTTGTAGTGCTAAGTGCATTGTAAGAATTTGCAAGATTTTTTATAAAATTAGTTTCTTTCAAATGTGAAAAAATATGTAAGCATTCTATGTTGTGTAGATCATGAGGGTTCATCCATTGCTACCAAATACCAAACTTTTATCATTTGAATCAGCTGTACTAAATTACTGATGCCGTGTAATTGCTTGCAGGTTGTTACACCAGTTGCACCACTAAGCCAGCAGGTACTGTTTTCATATTTATTCTAGAGCTGTGAATATTTCTTAATATTGATTTCTTTTAGGCTTAAATACTGTTTTGGTCCTTTATCTTATATCTAGGTTTCAATTTGGTCATTTAACTATTAAAAGAGTCAATTTAGTCCTCTATTTTTATGAAGTTTGTCAATGTTGTCCTTCCGTCATAACACCGTTAGAATTAATCGGAATATTCTAGATTCTCACCGGAGATTCCTTCAAACAGTGCATGATTTGGTGACGGATTTTGCAACGGATTTTGCGACGGATTTTGCTACGGATTAGCGACGATTTTTTTTTAAAAATAATAAAAAATTAGAAAAATAATTAAAAATTCATATTTTTTTTTTAAAAAAGTGAAAATATTTTTTAAAAAATTCTGCATTTTTTTTAATATTTTAAATATTTTTAAAAAATAATAAAAATTTTCAGAAAAATTTTAAATGATCAGTAAAATATTTTAAAACTACTTTTTTCGGTTTTTTTCATAAAAATCATAAAAAAAAATTCGTTTTTTTCACATCTTTTTAAAAATAATTTTATGATTTTTTTTTACGAATTTTATATTAATTTTTAGAATATTAAAAAACCAAAAATAAAATTTTCATAAATTTACAAATATTTTACTGATTATTTAAATTTTTTTTGAAAATTTTTATTATTTTTTAAAAATATTTAAAATATTAAAAAAAATAAATTGCAGAATTTAAAAAAAAATTAATTTTAAAAAAAAATGAATTTTTTATTATTTTTTGAATTTTTTTATATTTTAAAAAATCTGTCGCTAATCCGTAGCAAAATCCGTCGCAAAATTCGTTGCAAAATCCGTCGCAAACGCATGCACTGTTTGAAGGAATCTCCGGTGAGAATCTGGAATATTCCGATTAATTCTAACGGTGTTATGACGAAAGGGCAACATTGACAAACTTCATAAAAATAAAGGACTAAATTGACTCTTTTAATAATTAGAGGACCAAATTGAAACCTAGATATAAGATAAAAGACCAAAACAATATTTAAGCCTTTCTTTTAATTAGGAAAAATCTTCACTTTTGTTGACTTTTTTGTTAAATTTAAAATTCCTATGTTTAACCTTTATTTCTATAATGTCGGGGAGGTGTTATGGTTGATTAAGTGTTTAGACTATAGTTATATATCAGTACAATTTATATATCAGTACAATTTATCTTTATTGCTTAACTAGGTTAGGGCTTTTGATTTAATTTTTTCCCCTTCTCTGTTTTATGCTTTGATTTAAAATTTGATTTTTTTCACCTTTTGGTTCACTGTTATTAGGATTTCTAGGTAATATTATTGATTTAATGTTTATTTTTTCCCCTTTTAGTTGTAGTTCTATGTTTGTTGATTATAATATTTGATTTAATGTTTAATTTCTCTTCTTCAGTTTAATTTATGTGTGTTGCATGCACTAGTAATTTCATGTACTAGTAAGTTCAGGAAGAACTACACATGGCTCTTGTGAAAGTTTAATTGTTCAAAGTTCAAACTATCAAATTTGTTTCCTGAACTTTGCTCTTGCTTATGTCAATTTATGACTTTGGGACTTTCTGCTCCAATTGGAAACAAATTAAATTTTATGTATGGGACAATTACTAATGGGGATTTTGATGGGTATCAAGGTACCTTGTATTCTGATGTGTGAGTTAATGAGGAAAAAAAAGGGCCTTTTAAAATCGGTCGTTTTGATCGATTTCAAAAGTACTGTGTTTTAAAATCGGTCGTTATGACCGATTATCGGTCAAATATATTTTTGAAATCGGTACTTTTGAAATCGTTCATAACTACCGATTTTAAAACACATTACTTTTGAAATCGGTCAAAACGACCGATTTTAAAAGGCCCACTTTTAATTCCACCGTTTTCAACATCACCACGACGACCGATTTCAAAAGTCCAAAATGACCGATTTTAAAACTACTTTTTCCAGTAGTGCCTACGCATCATGCCATATCGCAGGTATCCAGAATAGAAAGCTACCTCCTCGAAGGGGCGGGAATCTCGGTGCTCGGGGTCATAGGGCTGCCATACAACCTGATCAGCAGTGAGCCTCACCAGAAACATGCGATATGTGTATTTAGAGTTTCGCACGGACTGCTGTGGACTCCACTTGAAGATTCGAGGAATGGTTCTTGTCATAATCACCTCTATGTATAGTACATGGACGAATGGTTGGAAAATGGTCCAGTATCCATGCTTGCAAATAGACCACCAATTACTTATTTTAAATATTTTTTAAAAAAAACATAATGAATTTAAAGAAACATAATGAATTTAAATAAACGTGATGAATATTTTTTAAAGAAACATAATGAATTTATATTTGTTTACCTGCAACAAAGACATGTAGCCGGCCAAAGAGACCTTATTCGCCTTGCTGGCGAAGGACAAGTGGTCATATAAATGCGCTAGTGCAGTAGCACCCCGTGTGTATTGATCAACTATGGTGAGGTCGTCCAAGGCGCGCAGCAGGTGACATCCAATAGAATTGTTCATCTTATCTGCGAACAATGTACTACCCACCAAGTAAAGGAGATAACATCTAGCCGTAATATCATATCGCCGGCTCTGAACTGCTCTGGTGTACACATCATTCAGTGTGCTGAACCTTATTGCACCACTTTTGATGTCCAACGCCTCTTTCGTAGCCTCGACATGACCCATGCCAAGCAACGCAGTCATCAACTCCACTGCCTCTGCCTGATTGGGTTTATCCCAACCGATCAAAACTCCTATCACCGGGATATGCAGCATAGATGACACGTCATCCAGGGTGATAGTCATCTCCCCATGTGGGGAGATGAAACGTGTCCGTATCCTCGTATCATCTATCAACGAATGCCTCGAGCAACCGCCTATCCACTATAGTGTATGATGATGAGATCAGTGAAGCCAAGTCGGATGCCTCCACGATTGTCCGCACTTGGCACGACATCTAATGAGAGCATATCAAATGCAAGGTTGTGGCATACTAGCATCAGTTAAAGAGACGATTCTGCAAAATTTAAAATAAGTCAAATTAGTTAAAGAAATAAATAAAAATAAATTTCAATTAATTAAAGAAATAGATAAAATTAAATTTAAATTAATTTTTGGTCTCGTTACAAATACTTACACGTCCTTGCCCTATTTGTTTCGCCTGGTGCTCGTCGTATGACTTCAACAAAGAAGTATCCTGATGATCCTCAACGACGATCTCGGTCTGTGTTTCATCAGCACCATCAGAAGAAGAAGAAGAATAAGAAGAAGAAGAAGAAGAAGAAGAAGAAGAAGAAGAAGAAGAAGAAGAGAAGTGACCAGGAGCGGCCTGGGAAGGTTCTCCTCGCTCCGCCAGTCGCCGATCAGGAGCGGCCCTGGAAGGTTCTCCTTGCTCCATTCGTCGCTCCGCCCATCGCCGCCTACCCGACATTGTTATATACTCCCTCAAGGGCATCTCATCGTTGTCCTCGTTGTCGTTGACGGTTGCGTTCTTCATCCTCGGTAGCATTGGCAATTTGGGCGGGCGGGCATGGGCGCATGCCCGCCAATGCCCGTGATTTTGGTGGGCGGGCATGCCCGCCCATTAAAATTTCGTGGACGAAAAATTGAGGCCCCGCGGGCAGGCGGGCGGGCTTGTGGGTGGCCCGCTTTAATTAAAAAAAATTAAAAAATTAAAAAAAAAACATAAAGAGGCCAAAAATTGAAAAATGCTAACGGTACGTAACTAACGTAAGATTGTAAATTACTCAAAATACTCGAAAAACACATAAAAACAATCAATCAAAGGCTGAAAGCAAAAAAAATCGGTCAAGCAGTTAAATAAAAATTGAGCAATCAATTAAAACTTGTACTGGATCAGAATAACAATCAATTTTTTTTAAAGTAATGAATACTTAGAAATTAGGAAACATATGACATATGTTTTTTTTATTTTTAAATTAATGGGCGGCCCGCCGCCCGCCTGACAATGCCCGCTAAAAAAATGGGCAGGGTGGGCGGGCATTTTTTTGTTGGGCTTAAAATCAATGCCCTGCCCGCAAAAAATTGCGGGTGGGCGGGCGGGTCCCATGGGCATCCTCCCTAATTGCCAATGCTAATCATCGGCATCTAAAATTTCAAAATACAATGTCAAATTAATAAAATACACAATGCAAAAAAATAATAATAAAAGGAGAGAGAGAGAGAGTAAATAGAAAGCAATGTTGCTAAATCTTGCAAATATAATCGGATATAAAAAATGGAACTTAAAATTTTGATAAGAGCAAGCTCCAAAAAAAAAGGTTTATTTCCTTTTCTTTTATTTCCTTTTAAAAAAAAAATTCTCTGCCAAATAGTGGTTACATGAAGAGATATTTATAAAATATACAATGACAAAAATAAATAAAATTAGTAATTAGTAATATAATTAATATTAATTACATTAGTAATTGTTAATGTGTACCATCAAATAAAAAATGGATACTCACGGCTTCAAAAATATAAAATATATACAAAGTCTTTAACACCCTCGCTACACCCAAAGCGAGAGAATAAAACTTTAACTTTTATACTCTCGCTGCACCCTCAACGAGGGTGTTAAAATTCCATAAATTTAACACCCTCCCTGAGCCCTAAGCGAGCTATCCCTCAACAATGGCAGATTTGAAGACTGAAACAGCAGACACAATTTTTACAAACTCAAACCGATAAATCATTTACAAACTCAAACAGAACTTGCAATAAACAACCCTAAACATTGAACAACAAAAACATATAACTATTAACCAATAAATCATGATTTCTAACAACATTCTTATGCAAAAAACCGAAAATAATAAAAAAAATAAAACAAGGGAAGCAGTTGCAGAAGAAAGCATGAGAAGGAAACTTGTGCAGCGGTGGAGAGCAAGTGTGCAACGGTGGAGAGAATGTGTAGCGGCGATGGAGGGAGTGTGCAACGGTGGAGGAGGGAGTGTGCAGCGGTGGAGGGGAGGACGTGAGAAGGATTGGGGGATTTGAATTAAGAATAATGAAGGAGTGTGGAGAGAGGAAGGAGATGGGGAGATTTGAATTTGAAATTTGAAAATGAGTGAAAGAAGGGGAGGGATAAGGATGGAATGAGAGGGGGTATTTTGGAATTAATGGAAGTTTGTAAGGTTATTATGGGATTTTCCTTTAAATAAGGGGGCCAAGTAATTAATTGGAGGGTTAAAAAACTAGAACTCGGATAGTAGAATCCTTTCATGACCCATAGGTCGAAAAGCCATGGAAAAAAGCCCATCCTTTAGCAAAATCAAGAACCAAGAAAGCACTCACACGTTTAATTTATGAACCGTTAGCATGAAGCATTCATGCCTTTATGAACTTTAACATGAGCATGTCATCATCTTTCATGAAGATAGACAGTTTTGGCTATTTAACTTCCCCTACCACCATACTCGGAATCGCATGAGGTAAAAAAAAAAAAAGAAACATCCATATCAAACATATATAAAATCATATTCTATTATATATAATGATTTGAAAATTTTGAATAATCTACTTAATTTTAAATTTTAATATTTTTATTGGTGCTAATGATTTCACATGCAGATGATACATTGGTTGGAGATAATGATTTGAAAAACTTGAATAATTTATTTAGTTTCAAATTTTAATATTTTGGTTGGAGATAATGATTATTTACCTATAATCATCACTCTGGCGACTAAAAAACTTCAACGACAAAGGTGGTGGCTCGAAAACTTTAACGATAAACATGATGGCTTGAAAAAACATTTTTTTTATATAAGGATAGTATATTAAACAAAAATTATGTTTAATATAAAAATGAACCGGTCATTATTTTTCAATGCATGCTTCATGTCTTATGAAAAATAAGGGATATTCTGATTTATCATTAAATATACTCATAATATAATGAAACAAAAAAGTTCAAAATGTTTAACTTTGATTTAATTTTGATAATCATATAAAAAAGTGTTAATTTATTTGTAGTGTTCCGATGTTAGGGAGACACCACGATGTGTTTGATGGGTTGTTGTAGCTGGCGAGAGTGACCCCGGTCCTACGTATCCCTGGTGTAAAGGGAATCAAGTCACACGTAGTTCTTAAGAATAGGGTAGAGAACATACCTTAGCCTTTATGTAAGGGGTGTATTTATAGGAGGAGGAGTGTGGTAGTGCCTTATGGGTTTGTTTGGCCCAGTAGGGCTGACGTGACCCTTAGATGATAAGTGAGATGAGTCATTCATCCTTATCTTGTATTAGGGAGCTTGTGCTTATCCTTTAAGTCATATGGGCTGCTCGGGTCCTCGGCGTTCAAGTCCTATGAGGCACCGATTTGATCCAAGACAGGTAAGGCGAGATGCTCGGCACGTGGTGGCTGAGTAACCTGATGTCAGTGAGTGGTCGGCCGAGCCTCTTGAGCTTCCAAGTCGGCAGGGCGTTATAACTGTCCCTAAATGGTCGTCGTTAAGGGCACGTGGTCGGCTCGTAGGTCCGGTCCACTACATTATCTATCAAATAAAAAAGAAATATCTCATCTAAAAAGTGTCGGATGTAGTAAAAAATTTTTTACAAGATCATTTAGAATAATTTTTTAGTGTAAGATTTGATTTAAATCCTTACCCTTTGTTTAACTATTTATGGCTATTACTTAATACTCCCTCCAGTCTTATACATAAGATTCTTTTGTGGTTTTTATTTTGGTCATATTTATAAGATTCCATTTCAATTTTCAATAGTGTTTAATTACTTTTTTTTACAAACACACTTATTAACTCAACATTTTTTAGAGTCTCAATAATAATAATTATAGGGTTAGTTTTAAAAAAGTATATCAAATTTTCACATTTCAATGTCACTAACAAGTTTAAATACATTTCTTGGTGAAAAATGAAAAATCCCAAAAAAAATCCTATAAATAAGACCAAAAAGAGTAATAATCTTTATCTTAAAAATATTTATTAAAAAATAATCTTAATTCTAATCATGAAATACTTATAATGATTATTTGTTGCAGTAAAAAGATTGATTATCAATTTTTTTAAAATCAAAAGTGCAATGGAGCATCATGTTTGGGGTGGCCGTGGATCTCATTTGGATGAAGGGGAATAAAATGATTTTTGAGAACCAGAGTATGGATCATAGTAATCTCATTCATTAGATTTGGTACTCAACTAAGGCTATTCATAATTCTCTAGGTAATAAAAGGTTGCTGTCAGCCACTTTGAGCAATATGGATATATAGTCTCTCAATATGTTGGGCGTTCCCTGGCCTTCCCATCAATGGCATAAAATTAACTCTGATGGTTCTTTTAATCCTGATACGAGTATAGCTAATTGTGGTGGCATACTCCAGGATGAAAACAGAACTTTTATTTTTGCCTATGCAGCTAATATTGGTTCTTGCTGTAACTCGCAAAATGGTCCGGCCCGAATTAACCCGTATTATATTCGGGTTTATATAACAAAATTTGAGCCCGACATATATTCGGGGTTTTCTAGCTCAGCCTGATCATGGCATGAGCCGAAGCGGGTCAACTTGAAACTCGGCCGGGCAGCCCGAATTGTTATGCACTATGCAGCACTAGCTTAGAAAAAAAATTAACAATGACCCATTTAGTAAGGCCCGTTATTCATTAAGGCTTAAGCTTAGCACCCCTCATCAGTTCACTGCTTCACTATGTTGTGCCATATTTTCAAAGTTCACTACTTCACTTCCTCAGCAATCATTCCAGCAGCAACTTAAATTCACTAAGGTCTATGGTAGTGCCATTGTATTTGTGGTTATCCAATGCCCATTACTATTTTATATTTTGCAATGCACAAATGCAAACATATCTGTGACAATTTAAGATTATTTTTTTGATGTACCAAAAAAAAATTAAGATTTTTTTGTTTGAAAAAAGTATTTTTTGTAAAAAAAAAAAATCGACGGGTGGCCCGTATAAGCCTGCTACCCGCATAGGGCGGGTTTAGGAATGAATTTAGAGGCCCGATTTTTTTCCCGGATTTTTTAGCCCGACCCGGTCATGACCCGAGCCCGAAGTGGGCCGACCCGAACACGACCGGGTAGCCCGAATTACCACCTCTAGTTCTTGCAGTATAATGCATGCGGAATTACGAGGGATTCTCCATGGAGCGAGGCTGACAGTCCATATAGGATTTGATAGAATCATTTTTGAGGCAGACTCTATGAGTGCTGTTCGTTTTTTGGAAGCTGGGTGTCATCCTCTTCATCCTTGCGCTGCTGTAGTCCATGAGATAAAGTCATGCTTGCAGGAAAAGAGAGTTGTTTTTAAACACACTTTGGGAAGCCAATACCGTGGCGGATGCTCTTGCTAAACATGCTTACAATTTAGGCTTTAAATTTAAGATTTTTGATGTAATCCCCGATTTTATTTACCACCCTCTCTATGCTGATTCTTCAATAACAAAGTACTTAAGAGGCATGTAGTTTGTTGTTTCTTTTTGGGCGTGTTTCCCCTTTATGTAAAAAAAAATCAATTTTTTTTTTTAAAATAAAAGTATACATGTGGCACAATTCATTTTAGCTGTGCTTGATAATGAAGTACAGAGCATGAAAATCACAATATTTTTTCTTTAATGGTCAATAATTAGTGTTAATGCGTAGAAACGTACGATCTATTTATGAAAAATGAGTTGAAACTTATAAAAATTCGAAGTAAAGTAACTTGGGTGGACTCAGGTGAATGCGGGTAGATTCCTGTAAAATCGCAAGTTTATGGCCGAGATAGTGAGTTAGCATTCTTGAGCTCAAAATGTACAATCATACACTTTTTTTTTCAAATTTTATATTTAAAAAATATTCCAGGTCATTTTTATCATATTTGTTGCTCTTTTGGAGTAAAAAAAGCTTTTAAATCAATCTTCTCTTCTCCTTCTCATTCAAAAGTTTATTCAATCTTCATTTCTTCTCCTTCTGCCGCACACCTGCCCACTCCACGTCCCACACCCCACGCCCCGATCCTTTCTAACTTTCTCCCTTTATTTGGTAATTGTTTACTGGCTTTCTCCCCTTATTCCTTTATTTTCGTTTTCCCTGTTTTTTCTTCGTTAAGTTAGTATGATAATTTGATGTATGCTTGATTATGTGTCATGACCTTTATGAAAAGATGAGTGGCTTCATAGAAATCATTTGAAGTTTTAACTTTTAAGCATGAATGCATTATCTAGTTTTCAATTTTCAGTGATATTTTTTTAGTGTTGTCCGTAAATCAGAACTTATTTACTTTGTTAGTGTCGTTAAGTGTTACTTTGACTAGAGAGCACTTCATAGAAATTGATAATTAATTTTCATTATTTATTTTGTTAAGTATTATTATGTTGAGTTTGAAATTAAAATTACACTGAACCTGTTATTTTATTATGTTTTGAATTTGAAGTTTGAATATTGATGGATAAATTATCTTATATTACTTATTAGTATCAACGAATAATATCTTATCATATTTTGTTATTATGTTAAGTTTAAATTTGTGAATATTGATTATTTATAGGTCATAGGTTATTACAATATAGATGTATGTTTTTTAGGTAAACTCGTACGAGTTTCCATAAATCCGAAATGAGTTTACGACTCGAGTTTACCTAAGCAAAACGAGTCTACGTAGACTCTTGAATTTGACAATCATGCTTTTTTTATATAAAAAGAGATTTTTTTTTTTATTTTTTTTATTTTTTTATTTTTTGTGAAAGTAGGAAAAGTTTCCAAATATGAGTAGTTGATATGTAAAAATTGTTGAATTATCTTTGAGTTTGTGGTTTATTTGAGTTTAATAAAATCTTTAGATGCTATTGTGAATTTTATTATGTATTTGGATTTTTCGGATGGACAATTTTTTAATAAATAATAATTAATTTTCATGTTATTATATACTTATTTGCTATCTTATACTTATGCTCGATATAAAATATCATTATCGTAAATGATTTTGAGAATTATTATAATAATATTTCATAAATAATTTGCCTAAAAAATTACAATTAAGAACATTAAATTACATTTTCAATTGTTTAAACCTAATTATAATATTAAAAAATAACTCTAGATTAAGTTCATGTTTGATTATGCCGTGAGTTAACCCAGAGTCAATTCTGAAATATCAACATTATTAACAGTTGTTTCTACTCCAACGTGATTTTGGGGTCAAAATTGATTTTCTCAATTGTAACCAAACATGTTATAAAACTATGAAATTTATAAGATCTAAAAGCTGGTTTATATATGTGTGGTATTCTACTATGTGGACCGTAATTGATGGGATGTGTGAAGCCAGAGCGATTTGTTAATACCACGAATGCTTTTTTTTTGAGCGACCGGCTTCTTGTTTGCATGTTAGCTGAAAAATTAATTACTCAGCATGTGGGCTGCTTTATATCCATCGCAAGGCCGGTCCAGGTCTCCAGGAAAAAAAAACTTCTTTATAAATGAGTGTTACTTCTCAACCTCCTTTTTAGATTTCAAATTCCATTTTTTTTTTATGTGATTCAGTTGGAATTTTTTATGACATTCCCAAATCAAAAAATGCATTTTTGAATTGACCTTTCATTGGAAAATGCATTTTTAAAAAGAAAAATGCATTTTTTCAACACAGGGATGTCATAAAAAAATCCGACCACCCATTAACAAAAAAAATGGGTTTAGAGCTTAAAGAGTGGGTTTGCAATTACTGCTCTTTATAAAATGAATTTTTTAAACCTCCACCCTTAGGAGGACAGAGGTTAAGCACCCTTAAGCAGGCTCGGTCTTGACATTTGCTAGGCCCTATGAGGAGAAAATAAATCTAGTCCCTTAATTTAACAAAAAAATTAATTTATTTACATTCAATTCCAAAACTAACAATAACAGCATCTAATGTATATCTAAAATATTGGAATTACTCCCTCCGTTCCAATTTAACTGTCACTTTAGATTTCACACAGATTAAGAAAGTCATTTAATGCTTCAATTTTCAAGAGAATTATTAGATAACTTTACTATAATATCCTCAAAGTACATTAATTATCACCCATTTCACATATTTCAACTCATTAAATGCAAGGATAAAGTTGGAAAAAAATCAATTAATACATTCTCGAATTCCTAAAGCGACAAATAATTTGGAACAAGTTAAAAAGGCTAAAGTAGTGACAAATAAAATGGAACGGTGGGAGTATTAATTATCAGTTCACTTGACGAGTCATCAAAAATAAATTAAAGATATTGGAAAAGTTGATTTGTTTTATTAGTGACATGGGAAATGTCAACATTTGATTTAACATTCCTGACTGTCATATGGATTGACGACGGTCTCAACAAGGATTTTTTCAGTGTGCTTTGTTTTCACTCACACACTTCCGAGGAAATTTCTCAGGAGGTCACCCATCCCATAATTTCTCCAAGTTATGTACGCTTAAGTGTGGAGTTCTTAAGTGATGGGCTACCGAAAATAAGATGCATGCATCTTGTTGATATTGATAGTATCAATCAATTCATTTAAGTCTTCTTTTACTATGTAGTCTCATACCTATACAGTCTTAGGATCCCCTTCTAATCCCGGTGTGTTAAGGTTCATTCATGTATCCCCTCTCTCAGAAGCCTGCTAGGAGCCGTTTCTTATCCGTGCCTCTTGCACTGGCGATCATTCTCCGCCCTCATTAGCCCGGGTCTTACATTTGATATGTTTTTACAAAATTACCCTATGATTATTTTTTAGATTCTAAAAAGTGTTAAGTAAATAAGGATGTTTGAGAAAATGAGAAATTAATTGCGATTGAAAATTTAGAGGTGGAACTAGATTTTATTACAATTTATAATTAATCAATAACACAAAGAAACATACATAATTGTTTTAAAGTTTTTTTATTCTCACATTGTACTTTCATTGAGATAATTACATTTAATTTTTAAACACATTAAAAAATCAATTAAACTAAGTGAAAGGATCAAACTAATATCCATTCTCTCATATTATGAACATTTTTTGTGTCTTATTTTGATAACAATCATCCAACCCCTATTTTGATGATCTATCAAACCTTCTCATTTAGGCCCAACAATTTATTATTATCATATTCTTCAAAGTCAATCTCTAATTGCTCAAGAGGCCCAATGAGTTAGTTGATCAATTAAATTTATATGTTTTTCATGTGGTCCTTGTGGCTCAGTCGAAATAATGTTTGGTTTCTAGAGAGAATTAACATTTTTTTTTATGTTGCTAGGATTTTAGACTTAAGTTAAGTTAGGTCTTGGTTTCTCAACATCAAGTAAAAAAAGTTCCGATCGTAAGATATATCTTATGACTTCAATATTAAATTAAAAAATTAAGAGTAAAATTGAAAATAATAAAATAGGTGAGATGTCCCTGAACACAAGTGAACGCACTCAATATATAATGGGTTTATATTAACTGTTCTGTTTTAGGACCGGTGCGGTGGTCCACTAGCTTAATTGTATTAGTAGCATGGATTGATTGTATCTCTTGATTGGGTTGAGTATCTGATGGTCCGCTCAATTGGAGCCAATTTTTTATATTCGTTTATATCACTTTCAAGTTGACATAATACTTAAATAAATACATTAATTTAAAAAAATTTGAAAGACGCAAAATTCATTTCGTTAATCTTTAACCCTAAAAAGAGCTTCTCATCTACTATACTTATATAAAAACATCCCTTTTCGAGGCACCACGTTTGTCCGCTTAAGGTTTCGAGGCACCACGTTTGTTCGCTTAAGAAATACTCGCACCAGAGTATTTGTAGGTAGATAATATCATCTTTAATCAAAATTATAATTTAAAATACATAAATTATCTGTTCAAAATTAATATTTAAAATTAAATAAATTATCTATATGTGGAATATGTTGAATCATTATCCTCATTTTGTTAAAAAAAAACATTATCCTCAAAAAGATCGATAAACACAAAGAGATAATGCTTGAACATTATAAATCATTATCCTCAGTTTGTTAAAAAAAAAGTAATAATTATCCCAACAAAAATATTTTAAAAAAAATCACCATATATAACATGATCTCACCTTCATTCTTTGCATTTGTTTCACCTTCAGATTTCTCTACTTTCAAGAATTCTCTAATTTTATTCTTTCGTATTTTATGTTCCTAATTATTTATTTCTTATTTTATAATTGATTTTTGTTGTGTGTTTTTGTCATTTATTCTTATTTATTGCTCTGTTATATGTTGTCTGTTACAACTTACAATATTTGACTAAAAATTGGTAATGTGTAGGATGGAGATAGATTTTGGCATACGCCTGAATGCTACATCTTTGACAACATGATTAAGTACATTCGCATTCTTGATGAGGTGTGTCGCGGTGGTTCAATCCTTTTTTTTTCTTATGTCTTTCGGTGAATAGGTTTATATTATTATTTGGCCATGTAAATCCTGGTAATAAGTTATATATTCATGCAGTAATTATTAGAAGATGTACCGTATATGTTTGTTATTAGAAGGAAAAGGCGTGTCAAATTTAATAAGACCCAAATTTATTTTATGAAAATAAGTAGATGAACAAGAACAACATTAAAAAAAACAACATTATCTAAATGTATATTAAAAGATAACAACAACATTAAAAAAACAAGAAACAAACTACAGACCCAAAGATAAAAACAGCTAAATTCAATCTAAATCTCTTCCTACTTTTTCTGTAACCACTTTATCTAAATGTATTATCGAGATAAATTCATTTGTTTTTTTATCACAATAAATACATAATATTCCAATATCGAAATATTTTATCACAATATTTTATCACTATTGCAATATCGAAATTGAGAATATTCCAATATTTTTTTATATGATTAAATATAATGATTATCATTTTGTAAAAAGTTTGCAATGGATAAATACTTTATTTGTTATAATCTCTACAAAAAAAAACTGTAACAGATTAAAAACAAAGGTACATATATTTCAAAAATTGAAAAAAAAGCAATTCAAGATGATTAGAACAATTAGGATAAAGATTTTTTAGGATCAAATTTTATGATTAATTTGAGATATGACAAACGATGAAAAATATCAAAATATTTAAATATGAATATAATAATAATAAATGTGATAATCATATTAAAAAGATGATAATTTATATTCAAAAATACTAAATTATCATGTCCCATAAAATAGGAAATATTTTGATTTATCCTTAAATATATTCATAATACCATCAAACAAAAAAATATTAAAAAAAGTATAATTCTGATTCCACTCTAATTAATCATAATATCATAATAAACGTAATAATGATATATAAAAAGTGTTACTTCATCGATCAATTAAATAAGAAATACATTAATTTAATACTCATCTATACATAAACAAATATAATATTAAAAATATAAAAAAAAGCAGTCATTAAATTCCTTATAAAATGTGTTAATTAATCAAGACAGTCAAGAATAACAAGTTCAATGTCATCTTCATGTCCTATGAAATAAGGAATATTTTAATTTATCCTTAAATTTACTTATAATACCACCAAACAAAAAGATGAAAATATTTAAATATGATTTACTTTTGATTCTTTAAAATAAAGTTGATAATCATATAAAAATATTAATTTATCTATTAAATAAATAAGGAAGATATCAGATAAAAAGTGTTACTTTTTATTTATACAAGAAAGTACAATATTTTTCAACAAACTCATTTAAATTATTTTTTTTAAGTGTAGTGTTTGATTTAAGTCTATGCCTTTTTAGATAATTTTTTTTCCGTGTAATAATAATCTTTACTTTAAAATATTTAATATAAAAAATTAAATTATCAATAACCCGTGCAATGCACGGGGTGAGAGCTAGTTTAAAATATCACTCTCTGAAGGCTCGAGAATTAGCAGGGAGAGCCTCTCATTTGAGATCCTGTGGTCATAAATTGTACTACATGATTTTGATAATTACCTAACTTATTTCGAGATTGCTTATTTATGTATTTAGTTCCTGAAAGTTGAGAGTGTTTTGATTTTGGTCCCTGGAAGTTTTTTTGACCTTGACTCATTCTTAATTGTTTTGAAAATTTGGTTTTAGTCCTTGTTGTTAAGAAAAATCCGTTAACTATTGACGTGGCTAACGGAACGCCGCATCAGCATACACGTGTGTAAGTATTGCATGTCATCAATAGGATGACGTGAATGATCCGGACCCGTAGGAGCAAAAGGGCCAAGGTCCAACCAAAATGTGTTTGTGGATTGGGCTGTGACCGTTTTGCTCCTGCGTGTCCGGATTATCCACGTCATCCTATTGATGACATGCAATACTTACACACGTGTATGCTGATGCGGTGTTTCGTTAACTACAACAGCAATTAACGAATTTTTCCTAATGGCGCGGCAAGGACTAAAACTAAATTTTCAAAACAATTAAGGATGAATCAAGGTCAAAAAAACTTCTAGAGGCCAAAATCAAAACACTCCCAACTTTCAGGGACTAAAACCATAAATAAGCCTTTGGAGAAAATCACTTTGTTTTTTTATAAGTCAGCAAAATTATTGACGATAGGAGAACTTAATTGTTACTCAAACCCTTACATAACACGGCTTGAGCAAGATTGTCTTTATGGAGAATAACCAAAAAATTAAAAAACTTACATAACAAATAAATCTTAGGCTTAATTATGTCTGGGGTCCCTGTAGTTTGGACATCTTTTGTGAGATACCCCTATGTTTTTTTTTTCAATGAATATATCCCTGTAGTTTACTCCGGTTAGGTATTTGCCCCCAGCTCCTTTTCCGGCGAGTTTTTGGGTGAGCTGGACCGCCGGAGCTCCACCTGGAGCTGACACGTGGCAGTCTCTTAAAATTTTTTTAATTTAAAAAATAAGGCTTAATTATGTCTGGGGTCCCTGTAGTTTGGACCTATTTTGTGAGATACCCTTATGTTTTTTTTTTTCAATGAATATACCCCGATAGTTTACTCCGGTTAGGTATCTGCCCCCAGCTCCTTTTCCGTGAGTTTTTGAGTAAGCTGGACCGCTGGAGCTCCACCTGGAGCCACGTATTATACACGTGGCAGTCACTTTAATTTTTTTTTAAATTAAAAAAAATAATAAAAGAATAGAATAAACTAATAAACTAAAAAAAACATGGCTTATTATAATCCTTCCCATTTCCTTCCATTCGATCCATCTATCTCCCTCGTTCTTTTTCTCTCACTCACAACCAGCATCTCCCTCCGGCGTTCTCACTCCATATCCCACGGTGTAGCTGTCATCTTCTCTCTCCCGCAGTCGTTCGGTTCTTCTTCTTCTTCTTCTTTTCAGTCATGAAGTCCTCCAGCTCCAGATCTGCGGCTTCTTCGAGGTCACCGTTTAGGATCAAGGTGGCATGCGAAAATGAGCAGCACAAGAACAATTGACATTTTTATTATAAGAATGAAAAAAAAAAGAAACAACAAATAAAATAGAAACATGTGAAGTAAAAGGTGGGGCTTTGAAAAAGGAACATACATACAGAAGCATATATCCATGTCAAGGGACATATAGTGTTTTCATTTCCAGAAAATTGATTAATCAAGTACAGACATTAATCCTTTGACACATCATTTCATCTAAATCATAGAATTCAATCTTTGCAATATCAGCAAATTGATTTTGATTGTTTTTTTTGTAGTTTATTAATTTATTATATTGTTTTATTATTTTTTTTCAATTGAAACAAAAAAAATTTAAGTGACTGCCACCATCACGTGTATAACACGTGGCTTCAGGTGGAGCTCTGGTGGTTCAGCTCACCCAAAAACTCGTCGGAACAGGAGCTGGGGGCAAATACCTAACCGAAGTAAACTATAAGGGTATATTCATTGAAAAAAAAAGCATAAGGGTATCTCACAAAAAAGGTACAAACTACAGGGACCTCAGACATAATTAAGCTTTATTTTTTTTAATTTAAAAAAAAAAATTAAGAGACTGCCACGTGTCAGCTCCAGGTGGAGCTCCGGCGGTCCAGCTCGCCCAAAAACTCGCCGAAAAAGGAGCTGGGGGCAAATACCTAATCGGAGTAAATTACAGGGGTATATTCATTGAAAAAAAAAAAAAAGCATAAGGGTATCTCACAAAAGAGGTCCAAACTACAAGGACCCCAGACATAATTAAGCCTAAATCTTATAACATGTATTAACAATATATGATAAACTTAATTAGTAATGGTATAAGTAGTTTTTTGTAGAGCCTTTAGGCGATGGACGACATAACCTTAAAGAAGTCTTGGTTTGTGCTGATATAAACTTCGGTAGGGAACTATATATGGTGGTGTTCCTTTTTAATTTTTATTGCTTTTGACGACTAAATTAAAGAAGGAAGTACATGAGTATCATGAGTAAATAACAAAATACTAATCAAAATCAAAATGCATCAACATCAACATTGTATACAATTATAAAACATGAAATATATGTGAAAGATTCAGACTAATACAACCCTAGAAAATGTATTTATTAAAATTAGATATCATGAAACGTTTTTCAATCAAATTGTAGAAAGGGGAAATAGATCAAAAACAAAGAAGATAGAGTTATATATATATATATATATATATATATATATATATATATATATATATGTAAGTTCGTAACCTGCATGCTACCATATATATGTAAGTCCAAATAAAGATCACTCGTAATAAACACGTCCAAAACACCAAGTCATCATCATTTTAATCCATTCCTTTAATTTCTTAAAACCCATTTGGGGCTGCCTCCTCTGCATTTGAGATTGAGCAACCACAATCATGTTGCTCCGTATCTTGGTTGGACAATATTTTCCAATAAGACTAATTGCTCATGTGATATATATGGTGTGTGTGAAGAAGAAAAATTACGGGTACATGTGAAGAAGAATGCTTTGGATTTTTTTGGCTTACTTGATTGGTTCCTCATATTAGAGTATGATGAAACAAATTTTTATTTTTATTTTTATTTGTACAGATTTGTTGTTTGATTCGGCTACTAAAGTACATGCACATTAAGAGATAAGTATGGCTGCAAAATTTGATAAATGGGAGATGGATTTTGCTTAGTGAGGTGAATTTGAGAAGAGTATATATAATTTTTGAATTTGAGAAAGAAGCATAACATAGGAAAATATTTGAATTTAGAGAATAAGTCATAATATGTGTAATTCATTATTTGTTTGATTTAAGGTTTTGTTTTAGAAATTTGTTTAATTTTTTTAATTCCAAAAGAAAATGCAAAGTGGCATTGTTGAAGAATTTATCATTTTTTTTTAAATTTTTGTTGTGAAAGTTACATTTGTTGAAAAGCTCTTTAGTGCAAGTATAAGAGCTTGAAAATAGAATAATATAGGCCGGATAAATTTATGACGAAACTACTTGTTATTACTCCTCCATTAAAGTGTTACGAAAGAGAGGAAACATGCGATGAATTTTGGCTTTATTTAGCAAAATCATATTATACTTCTGAGTTTATAACTTATAGAGGTGAAGTTAGATGAGAAATTTAGGATTGTAGACATCAGATTATAGTTGTGTAGTTAGATGGTTGAATCAGAGTTGTTCATCAAAACTAGTTATTAGACTATCTAAAATTTGTTAAATAACTAAAAAAGACATAATATATATATATATATATATATATATATATATATATATATATTTTAATTTTGATAATCAACGGGGCTAAATGTAACGACCTAAGTCGTTACTGAAATGATATTATGTTAAATACGTATGATTAGTGTGTTTTAATGAAAAAGTGTTGATGTTTTTATGATGGTGCATCAAAATAGAAAATAATTTGAACCGGAAATTACTACATAACTGCTTCTTTTATATTCCACATAAAAGAGTTTGATATAATGTACATCATGTTACATAGTTTCGGCCAAAAAATGATACTACATCATAACTCTGAGTTAACTAAATCTAAGTCAGTGCACATATAAATATATAAAAGTGTAACTCAAAGTAGTCCACAAAACTCTATAATATACTAAAAGTCAGTTTACATACTAATGACATAAACCTAGCATATAACCTCACACTCATCAACCATCCACTGGCTCCCAGTCGATGGAACTACCTGATCACTCCCCCTCCCAGTCTGTGCATCGTCGCCCCCAGCTGACTCACTCTTTCCCTCCTCGGGATCCTCGTCCCTAGAGTCCACCTGAACCACCGGAGGCACACGTTCCAGTGATGGTGCAAATCTCACAGTCTGAGATGGACCCGGACGAGAAGGATCCTCAGGTGCAACTCTCTCCTGAGGAGTGCGAGCGGGAGCAGCTGGTCTAAAACGAAAATGCGAACGACGACGTGCAGGCTGGGGTGGTGGAGTACCATGGCGATAAGTAAAAGCAGGAGGTATATGCTGAGCATATATCATAAGTATGCGGAACCGACGAGGACGCATTTAGGCCAGGGGGTTCGGGCGGCGAAAGATCAGTTCCACCTCCCCCTCGAAGGTGGCTCTACGCTCCTCATACTCCCACGTCTCTCTCACGGGACGCATCTCCAGGCAAGCCAGGTATCGAGACATCACCTAACAAACAATTAGGGCAAAGGGAGTAAGACAGTGTCATTCACGTACAAATGAATAATTAAATGGACTAAGAATAAACAAACACAAATATTCAAGTAGCAATTAAAGTCACATAAGCATATAAGCAAGTTCAGTTAATCAATCAATAATTATTAACAATAAATATCAAGCAATTATGTATGTTTTCTAATGCATGTGCAATGCAATGCGATGCGAATGCTCAATGCAATCTCCTCTGTGATATTCGTAGAATATCATGCACTTTAACAATTTACGTTTATCGAGAACGTACCAAACGATTCAATTTACGTTTTATCGAAAACGTACCAAACGATTCAATTTACGTTTTAACGAAAACGTACCAAAACGCTCCACATACGTTTGACGACAACGTACCAACGATACATACTGCATAGGAAAAGCAACTGGGAGTAAACGTCTTTCCACCAAGTATACAAATTACAACTCCTGTGTAAATTATACTAAAGATCATCCTCCGCAGTCACGAAATACCCATAGAGATCGATAGAATTAATTAAAATTATCCCGAGTCGAGTCTGCAGAACCCACTCATCATAGGACCATTTCACATATAATTAATTTCCCACGGTTATTTGACGTATCACCGTCATAAACCTAATCTTCGCGTATTCTCATGCCGATTTAATCAAATCGAATGTGTCTTTCCTACTATCCTATCTTAACTCCTTGTCACCATGCATGATTTTAATGACAATCAATATATTAGGATTGACTTTAAATCCTTTACTTGGTATTGAATTGATTCTAAAAGCAAGTGACTTCCAAAAGTAACATTTTTAATAATCAAAATAAATTTCAAACTTAAAAATATTAATTAAAAACATTAGTACAATATTATATGTGAAAAATTACACTTTTCAGATTTTTATACAGTGTCTAACCGGTTAGCATAGACAAGAACCGGTTAGGCCACTATATTATTTAATTCAAATTTCCCTCTTTTCAATTTTTCAGCATCTAACCGGTTAGAAAACTCAGTAACCGGTTAGATTATTCAGTTCTCAGTTCTGAAATGTCACTTTTAAGCATCAATCAACACCCTTTAATTTCCAACCTTAATCAATCCTTAACATAACATATTTGGGCATAATCTAACATGTTTAAACAAGTAATAAACATCAAGTTCATGAAATTCATACATAATTCATCAAGTGTACACATAATCACATATTTGGCATTCAATATATCAAAATCATTTCCAGAGCTTCTCATGTCATGTTTTCAGTTTCTTTAGCTCATATTAAGTTAATATAACATGTCCAAATCAATTTTATAACCTATTATGACCTCCAAGCCAAAGTCCCAATTCAAAACATATGCCCTTGATCTTGTAAAGCTCCTCTACATTCCAAGTCATTTAATAATCATTCTAGTAAATTGAATATCTTCTCCCTTACCTACTGAAACTTTAGGAACTGATTTGGAAGCAAGGAAAATAGGTTGACACGTTTTTGGTTCAACACACCTCAGCTGCAATTTTCTCTGTTTTCAGTTTTAACAAGGGTTATTTATCAAAGATTTTCAACATCAATAAGCTAGGTAAACTCGTGAATAAGGATTAGAACTCAAACTAGGACACATGAACTTGAGATTAAAACAAATTTGAGACTCAAAGGTAGCCTGAGCTTACCACACGAAATCAAGAAAGAGAGCTCCAAGAATAGATTCGTGCTCTGTTTTTCAGCATCAACAGAGTCAAGTTGCAAGGCTTATAACTTTCTCTATGGTACACGAAATCGAGTGGGGTTAGTTTCTACTTCAAGAGGGTTCAGAGAGCTTTGATTTCATATAAGGTTTGCTTGCGTTGGTGGCTCAAAGAGGGAAAATGAAGTAACACAAGTGAATGGGTTCAGAATTTGCATATATGAAGTGTTGAGAGTGAATTGTGTGGCTTAAACTTGGTCACCAACACTCATCACCACTCGTTCTAATCAGAGATTAGACGTGTTTGCAGGCCAAGGTGGCTAAATTTTGAGTTGAAAACGTGTTCATCTCCCCAATTCGAGTTCAACACCGCCTCAACCCTGTTTCTGCTGAGTGCTTTAACTGGTTACACATACTCCTAACCGGTTATATCGTACAGTTCTGGAAAAATATTTGAATATTTTATTTTATTTCCTTTCTTTTCTCCAATCCTTTTTAGATCCTTCTTTTATTTTTATAAAATGGAATATTTAATGAAATAATTTCCTTTAATTATTTCTTAATTAATTTCACATTATAATTATTGCAATTATATCCTAATCATCACAATAACATTATAATTACATTATAATTTTTATAGTAACTAACGTACTTACATATAATTAAAATTCCTAATCGGGGATTTAAATTTTAGGATGTTACACTTAAAGCCCGAACATAACCAAAACAAACTACACTAACCTAGGGAAAGCAATCCCGTAAGCATCCTCACACACTAGGTGAAACAAATTAGAGGGACAACAATCTAAAAAAGTACAACTATAATCACTACCATGACCACAATTCGCAAGAAAATCCACACACCGATTAGCTTCTCGATAAATGTGACTGAGGGAAATTTGTCAATCCAACCGCATGAGGTTCTGAATTTCCCGAACCAGGGGAAAGCAATGATGACAAGAGAGATAGCCACTCTAGAGTCCATCTCCACCTCCAAAGCCGTAATATTTAGATCCCTAGCCATCCTAAGCCCCTTAACAAACCCCACAACTTTGCTTTAGTTGATGAGCAAGAACCAACAGTGCAATAAAAGCCACACACATACCTGCCCGATGCGTCTCGAATGATGCCACCACAAGCTAAAGCACGAACATCCCTTTTGAATGAGTCGTCTACATTAAGCTTGAACAAAGCACTTCTAGGATGGGACCACGCGATTAGCAATTTTGTTTTGGCACCCAAGTAACCAAAAGTACTAGCTGCTATGAACTCTTCAATGAAACGCGTTTGAGACAGTGCTTGAAGTAATAATAATAATTTTATTTTTAGTTATTTATTATTTATTATTAGTTAATTAATCAGTAAAAAAATAAAGTATAATTAATTTATAAAGTAAAATAAATAAATTAATTTAAGGTTATCATTAATAAAGTTTGATTAATTAATTAATAAATCTATGTCTAATATGCCTTAAGTTAAAAAAAAGTTTTACATTGTAGATTTTGAGAATTTGAGGTAAAAGATGCATTGAAAATTAAATGATAGATAATGGTAAAGCAGTTGGATTGTACCAGACAGTATACCAATTAAGGTTTGGAAGATTCCAAGAAAGTTGAGCATTCACTAGTTACGAAGTTGTTTAATGAGATTATGATGTTTTTAGAAGATGTCAAATAAGTGGAGGAGGACCATTTTAATTCCTATTTATAAGAATAAAGGTGATGTGCAAAATTGTGCAAATTATAGAGGGATTAAGCTCACGAGCCATACTATAAAGTTTTGGGAGTGAGTGAGCAAAAATTGAGATACATAGAGTGTTTTATCGAAAACTGATTTTGTTTTATGCCAAGGAGGCCAACTATGGAGGAATAACGAAGGAATCAAAAGCTGTGGGGTTTCATTGACTTGGAGAAGACCCTAAAAAAGAAAGGAGTGTGTATTACTTTAATTTCAACAATAGCAATCAAGGATATGTATGAGGGGATCAAGACTAGTGTGAAAATACAAGGAGGAGTCTCAAGGAATTTCCTATTATTATAGAATTACACCAAGGATCAACTTTGAGCCCCTACCTTTTTACTTTGGTTTTGGATGTGCTTACTGAAGATTAGGTGCAATGATTTTCGCTTTTGATATTGTCCTAGTTAGGGATTCAAGATAGGAAGTCAACGAGAAGCTGAAAATGTTGAAACAAGTTTTGGAAACACACAGACTGAATGTTGGGTTGCAAAATGCTAACAATAAAATAAACTTCATGTAGCAAAGATGAAAATGTTGCATTGGATAAGTGGACACCTAGACATAATAGGATTATGAATGAGTGCATAAAAAAGAAAGTTGGGTTAGTACTGTTGTAGAAAAGATGGTAAAATCTCGCCTTAGATAGTTTCAGCATTTAATAATATGTTTGCTTATTTGGTCCATTATTAAGTTATTTATTTGTTCTAAAGTAATTCCTTAAAGGTTTTTTGTTGCGTAAATAGTCATATTAGTCATTAACTTTGTGGGCACCGATCTAATTAGTCCTTGAGATTATAGAAATTTCAGTTTAGTCCCCGAAATAGAAAAATGTGAGTCGTGTTAGTCCATGTTGTTAGTGGTCCACAAAGACAGGGACTAATTTGACCGGTGTCAACAATCTCATAGACTAATTTCACAGATAGTGAACAAGCTTTGCTTTTTTTTTTGGGGTCGTTTTCACCTTTCCTTTAGTCCACGTTAAGGACTACTGAAGACCATTAACGTTAGGGACTAATGCGACTCACGTTTTCTTATTTTAGGGACAAATTTGAAATTTCAAAAATTTCGGGGCACAAAGTCAGGGACCGATCTAACACATTACTCTTTTTTTAAGTGGTCCCTCAAGTTAGTCCTTAATGTCAAAATCTCACTAACAACATTCAATTAATTACCTGGGTTGTTTCATTGTTCTAGTGTCATGGGAAGAGTGAAGAGTTATCAACAAGTGAGACATCACATCTTGAAACAAAACGTTAAGGCAATGATTTTATAGGTCTTGCCACTTATAAACTCTCTCACTCATATATAATATCGTATCCAATGTGAGACTTTCACTCACTCTTGAATTGAATAACCAACAATATACCCCTTCAAGTGTGAATTCCCACTCTTACTAGTCACTTCCCATTGGTCCATTATGTCTAAGCGGAATCATCAACTCTGATACCACTATGAGGGTCTGCAATCCGAGAGGTCAAACCACCTGAGGAGTTTTATTGCTCCAAGGTCATGGTTAAAGTGAAGAGCGATCCATAAGTGAGATACATCTTGAACCAATGTTTCTATGAGTCTTGTCATCTATAAATCATCTTATTCATCTCATCCTATTTAATATTGAACATGCACTCACACTTGAATACCCAACAATATTCTTCTAGTATGTATTATAAATTATCATATACAAATGCCCTTTGTGTCAAGCTAGCGCAGACTTACGACATCTTTTGCTTGTAACAACTACATTGCGGACGAGGAAACCATTCTTCATTGTCTTAGGGATTGTCCTTGGGGTTTGGAAGCAATTTGGTTATTGTCATCACATATGTACTTCCTCATAAACGATCAATCACCTGGTCAGTTCATCTTGTGCGCGGGGACGATGCAACAACTTTCATGACAACATTATTATGATGGATAAAAAATAACAAAATAAAGCAAGGGAGATAATTAATGTTTGTCATATTGATTTTGTAATTAGAAAGATCAAGATGATTATTGAGACTGATGATATTCTTATAACATCATGCTTAGCTAATGATAATGTCGTCGCAAGGTCTGTTTGTTGCTCCCCTCCTCCTTTGGATCACGTCAAAATTTATGTGGATGGCAACTTCCTAGTAGGTTAGGGGATAGTCCAATTTTTTTGGCTTAATTATGTCATAAGTCTTTAAAGTTTGGGTACTTTTGCCGGATACCCTTATTTTTTTTTTCCAATGTCTGGCTCCCCGAAGTTATTTCTGAGTTTGTCATATACTCCTACTACTAATTCCGCCCAATTTTGCTGACATATAACATCATAATCCTAGTCAGACGCAAGAGGTTAGGCGCATGATGTCACGTGGGCGAAGATCTTTTTTTTAATTTAAATTAAAACACTAAAAAACATTTCTTAAGATAAGGCACAACTTGGCAATGACTTGGGAGAAAGGGTTCCGCTATGTGTTTTCTATGCTATTACCTGCGCAGTTAGCTGGTTTTTTTTTTATAAGTTTTTTTTACAATTTTTATAAGCATTTAATTTTCCCTCCCTTATTGTTTTTATTAAATGCATACTAATTTTTTGTCATTGATTAAAAAAAATCAATTGGATGAATCAATATTACTTAGTGAGCAATGTTTTGAAAACCGTATGAGTCATTGATTCAGTTAAGGTGTTGGTTCATGATTTAGTGGTTAAAACCATGATCGAACCGATGATAATTAAAAAATATGTAAAATTTATATAATATATTAAATAAAAAAGAAAATGATTTGCTTCAATACTACTGAATATATCACCACGTACGTAATAATTACAGCATTACAACCGCAGGAAGGTAACTACGTACTTTTTGAAGATAAGTTCTTGGCAAAAAAAAAAACATGAAGTTCTTGTAGGTTGTAGCCTCATTCCAAATAAAGAACATAGCTGTAGCCTGAAAAAGAGAGAAATGGAATTTGGCAAAAGCATGAACCCATGTGCTTGTGAGGAGCACTAAGAAATCAAATAAGTGATAATGGATTAGGGCAAGACACACACAAACAAATCAAAAGAATGAAGAAGATGCACAGTGGCAGCGGCTCTGTATGTAACGTCAAAGGTAACGAATCAAAGGCATTGAAAAAAATGAAAAGAAAAATGAATGAATTTTCCCAAAAGAATCTTTTATATATATATATATATATATATATATATATATATATATATATATATGATTGAACTAATAAAATTAACGCACTGATCTAGAAGCTGCAATTCAAGGCCTTCTAATTACATGTTACATGTATATCCATAATTGATATCTAAATGTATATATGTTTTTCTTAAATGCAAAAATAATTTAATTCAATTTTTTTATAGGATATTTTACATACTTTTAAATTGAACCACTGAAAACATATTTCTTCCGTCTTATATGTTATGTATTTTTAGTCATTGCACTTAGATCAAAAATTAAGTAAATGATAAAAGAATTTGGTATATTTTGATTAAATTGACCTCATTTAATAAATGGATAGAGTAATGATAAATATACGAAGACTATATTGAATAGATATTGAGAAATAAGTGGTAAAAAAAAAACAGATGTGATAAATAAGAGTACACTTGAAAAAAGAAGTATAAATTAGTATTGAATTTCCTAAAAGCTAAGTAAATATCATATAGAATAAGATAATATGGCTTAAAATACATAACTTTTAATATAGAAAGAGTAGTACAATGACAAAAATATGAGAATTAGAGATATACTGAGTTAAAAAAAAATTAAATGATACAAATCCAACTAAAAGCACAATCAAGCTTGTTTATTTAACTAAACAAACAAATAAATAACTTGACCTTAACTTGCAGTTAGCTTTGATTAGTTAAATAATCCAAACTCAAACTATAAATTTGATGTTGAAAACTCGTGTGTGTATACACACACTAGTTTTTTGGCCTTATTATTTTTTTATAAACAAATTGATTAGAGAGTATTAAAAGTGCTTATAATCCAAACACAAAGAACAAGGAGTAACTAATCTTTTTAATACAATTCCATGTACTGTATGTACACACTCACGATCGAGATTTTGGGCCTTATTTTTTTATAAACAAATTTATTAAAAGAGTATTAGGAGTGCTCAAAGTCCAATCACTAAAAACTAACTAATCTTTTTAATATAATTTAGTGAGCTCATTCACCAATAAAGGGAAAAAAAAATTAAACCAATATAAAGCATCCATTGACACACACTTTCTTATCTCATCCATCTAGTAAGATGGTTGAACCAACAAGTATAAAGCACTAGTGGTTAAACCATTAAGTATAAAGCATCTATTGAGGCACACTTTCTTATCTCATCCATCTAGTTAGATGGTGAGCAATCAAATTGTATATCCAATCATTGAAGGAACAATAATGACCAACAGCTTGACAAGACATCTTAGTTCACATAAGTAAGTCTTCTTGTCTAAATTTAGAGAATCAATTAGTATCAATATACACTCACATTGAAGAATGATAGCATGTTTGGTTTCTTGTTATGGAATCAATTTTGGTTCCAAATCACGTTAGAGCATAAACAACTGTTAATAATGTTGACATTCCAAAATTGATTATGGACTAACTCACTGCAAAACCAAATATACATTGACTTTTTGTAGATTCATGATGAATTATTAATTTCAATTTGAATGTGGAGCTTTTGTGATTTTTTTTAATCTTAAGTGAAATTTTGGATTTATTTTACATATCCAAATTAATCCATACAATATCACAAATTATAAACAATATAACATTTTTTCAAAAATTGTTACCTTAACAAAAATCGAGTTTCATATCTGTAACCTCAAATTTTTTCAGCATTCAATTAACTACGATCGGGCTAATCCACTTAAATAAAGCTTTTGTGATTTGAGATTTTATAGAAGTTAAAAAAAATAATTTTGAATATATGGATATATTTAAAAAAAAGAAAATAGGTGGACACGTGGCATGCATGTTGTGGAAGAGATAATTTGATAGGAGTTTTCTGGGGATAAATAATTTTTTTAGAATTAGTTTTTAAATGTATCTATAGTATATAGATAAAAATATCAATTTGATCCTACAAATTAAAGATACAATGATTATTAAATTAATTCTCTAAATGAATTGATTACTGAATCAGTTTTTCAATATTTAAATGGATAGTAGTCAATACATTGATATTTTTAGAAATTTATTTATACTTCATCCGTTTCAATTTATTTATCACTTTAGAAATTTTTCACATATTCCATATTATTTGTCGTTTTATGAAATCAACGAGTATTAATTACCTTTTTCCATTTTTACCTCTCATTATTTAAGGTGTGTCAATTTTTTGGATAATGCATCTATAATTAATATCTTATGAGTGAGGCTTTTGTCACCACATCACTCCAAACTTTAGACACCCCACAAATTATTTTATTTCCAAAACTAACCTTAACTAAAAATATGTATATTCTTTTATTTTTGTCTCATCCCTTCCTTCTCACCTTCTCCCTTTTCTCATAATCACACACCCCCATTTTTATTGAGAGAAGATAACCCTAGCACCTGCTCCTTCAATCCTCCGCCACTGGGAAGGCATGAGAAAAAAAAATAAAAGAGTATAAGTTTTTTTTAGTTAAGGATAATTTTGGAAATATAATAATTAGTCGGGTGTCTAAAGTCTAGAGTGGGGTGGCGAAAGCCCCACTCATATCTTATAGCTAACTTAATTTTTTTTAAAGGTCATTAGTAGTAGTAACTGGATAATCTAAATTTTTTCTTTTACTGTAGTTAACGAGTTTATAAATTTGGTAACTTGGTAATGCATCTTACATTTTGCTAGTTTTTCACGTTTTTAATTAGTTTTCTTTCTGTTACTTGTATCAAAAATAGGATTTCCTCTCCCCTCCTTCTTCTTCTGCTCTAACTTATTTTCATATGCTATTTTTTAGTAGGATGTTCTCCTCTTCCTTTGAAAAAGTGTGTGAGTTTGTTTTCCCGTTTATCTGGGTTTTGTTTTGCTTTTGTGCAAGTTGTTTTATTTTGTGTGTTTTTAGTGGAGGATGCCTTTGAATAATTTCTACTTTCCTGATGTCTCCATTAAAAAAACATTAGTTTTCTTTCTTCACGTAATGCATCTCATCACTTGTTCAATTATTGTTGTTTCATTGCTTTGTCAATCTTTCACGTTTTTCATTATTGAAAATTCCCAAATCAAATAGAGAGGCCAGCCAGGAGCCACACACTTCCGGCGGATAATATGAAATTATTTTTAGAGGCAATTCCGTGAAATTTTCAAGTAACTAACCCTTCAACGGGGAGTAATTCGTAGTGCCAGTATTAATTCTTATAAATGTTTACATAAAAATTTGTTATTCACCTTAAAGAAAAAAAGAAAATAGTTTGTACACTGACATCATCCACCATCTTTGAGGATGGATTATTGATTTCTAAACAAAAGTAATGCAAATGAATGACGACATTATATAAAAACTTTACACGGTCAGTGCACACGTATTAAACTAAAAAAAATTGTTATTCATCTTTAATGAGTATTGGTGCAAATTAAATTATTTACTTAATTATGTTAAGGTTATTTTTTTCAAAGTAATTCATATTTTTTTTATATTGACATTTTCGATTATCTTAACTCGTGTAAAACTTTTATTAGAGCCCCAACAAATTTGGAAGGGAGCAAATAGTAATAATGTAAACTTTTAGAAGATCAAAATTTTAACTACGTGATGGTTATTTAAAGTTTCGAGAACTTATTCAATTTTGGTTTCAATTTTTTTAGAGGACGAATTTGATATTTCCTCCATTCTTATATATAAAATGCTTTTGGTAGATTTCATGTTCATCAAAAAAGTTTGTTAATTTAGGTAATGGTATTGAAAATGTGAAAATTCAATATGTATTTTTAAAACTACCCTTATTAATAGTATTGAAAATCTAAAAAATATTAGATAATTAGGGGTGTTTATGAAAAAAAAGTAATTAATTGTCTTTGAAAATTAGCATAGAGTCTTATAAATAAAGATAAAATAAAAATATCAAAAGGATCATATATTTAAGTACAAAGGTAGTATCTACTAACTATGACTTTAATTTTTGGCTAAATTATGTAAATGGTCCTTAAAAGTTGAGGCGGTTTGGATTTGGTCCTTAAAAGTTTAGTTGACCGGGTTCAGTCCTTAAAAGTTCAAAATTTTTGAAAAAGGTCCATTCCGTCGGTTAAGTGCCACTTGGCTAACGCCCAGCCACGTAGGACTGCCAAGTGGCTCCTCTAAAGGGCATGACGTGGAGTACTCAACACGTGCCTTGCACATGAGGCTTTTTTCCTCGAAATTGATATTTAGGGTTCCATGACGTCCCTCTTTCATCTTCCTCTTACTCAATTCTTACTTTCCCTTCTTGGCTACGACGACATCAATTCTTCTTTCCTTCTTTGCTCTCAAGGATGGTTCTTCTAAGAGCTGTAACTCATCGTCATCATCGCAATGTATCATTTCTCGGAAGAAACGTTGTGAGTGTGGAGCCTCGGTGAGGTTGTTGACATCTCACAACCTCAACAATCCAGACAGAAGATTCTGGAGATGCTCTAAGTGGAAGGTTTGTGTGACTTCTCAAATCTATATTGGTTTAAATATTTGTTCAAACATTTTTGTTATTAGCATTTTGTCATGTTCTCATTCTATTCTTTCCCTACCCATACCAGTGTTGTGTGTAGATTCATGAAAATAACGGAACAAGAGGATACTTCAAGTGGGAGGATGAAGCATCTTGTGAAGAAGATGAACAAGAGATGTACATGAGCATGAAGCAGCATGTATGCCAAGCATGTGATATGTCAAAAAGAAAATTAAACAAGGTTCAAAGAAAATTAGGGAATGAGAGATGGAAGGTGGAGATGCTTGTGTGTGGTTTGTTGTTGTCATATTGTGTGTCTTTTGGCATTTGCATTTTCTGTATGATGGGAGGCAATTGTAATGTGTAGGTGTGGGGTGTAATTGAAATACATTGATATGGTTAGGATGTAATTGGTTATCAGTTTGGATTAGTTAATGACAGTGGTTAGTTAATGAGATTGCTAGTATTTGAAATTTGTCTCTGTTTGTTTTTTTGTTATTGGTATATAGGAAAGAATCCAAGGAAAGAAATTTGTTTCTGTTATTGGTGTAATTGAAATGCGTTCTGTCTGCATGTTTTCCTGATTTCGTTGGAAGGAATACAAGGAATAAAAACAACACATAAAGGAGCAATAAAAACATACAAGAATCAATAAAGGAGGTTAACCATTCATTTGTCATTGTTCACAAAAAATGAAAAGGGTAACCACAACAACCATATAACACACCTCCATAATAACCTAAAGAGGTGTACCAAAAAATGATGTTATGTTCTGTATATTTTCCTTTCTATACTTCTGCAACTGACTTGAAGTGATGCACAAAATAAAAGGGTTCAAAATACCACCCAAATATCACCCATAAACACACTTCTACAATCTACTTGAAGTGATTCACAAAATAAAGGGTTCCAAATGCCACCCATATACATGACCATTTCACAAAAAGATATTAACATTAATTCACAAAAAGTAGACATGAGCACTGAATTAGTCCTTCTTCTTTGTTTCCTTTTATCTTCCTTGTCCCAGCAGTATGAGTGCCCGACCCTTCGTTCATTGCTTGCTCCCTTTGTTTTTCAACATCCCTCACAGTTTTCTGAAAGACAAAAAATATTAAAGTGTGATTACATACCATGTAAAAAGACAATTTGTTTCTTTAAATGACATACCTTGTAGAAAGACAATTTGTTTCAATGACATACCATGTAATCATATGTGCTTGACCAAGCGTGGATCAAGTCCAAGACTTGTTGGCTCAGTTGTGGTGTCCCACATGGTGCAGTAGATGGTCCAGCAGCATGATCAGTGTTATCAGGGGTTCTTTTCTGCCTAAGTGGGGGTTGAGTAGATGGTGCATTAGGATCAGCTGAAGGGGTGGTCCAACAACATTTGTTTTCAACTTCTAATAATATCATATTAATTAGATACTTGTAGATAAATAAACATCATAATTAAATTAATAAGTATCAAAGTATTACCTTAGCATGAGAGTCATCACGAGATGGAGCTTCAGTGTTTGTGTGCCAACCCAGATCAAAGTATCCCTCAGTATATCCTTGGTATTCACCCTCTGGTGGTTGCCATGAATGTCTCTAAGAGAAGTTACATAAACACCAAATAAGTATAAAGTTAAATAAATATAAATGAATTGGCAAATTAAAACAGTGAATAATACCTTCTTGTATACTGGCCTCCCACATGTCCTTCCATTGTGACCATATTCCTTGCACTTAGAACATTTCCTCAAACTAGTAGCCCTACTTGTTGTAGATTTAGGTGCATAATAAGATTCTAGTGGGTCGAGATGTGGTGCAAGTGGAGGCTCAGGATGTGGTGCAAGTGGTGCCATAGGTCTTGAAGCATCAGCAACATGAGGCTCAGGATTTGCAGCATCAACAACTTGAGTAGTAACCTGAGTGTTGTTCTACAATAGCATGATTCGTGAAAAAGAATAATTAGTCACATACAGTGATAAATTACACAGTTGTAGAGTTGGATAAATTACACAAAGGAAAATAATTTTATACCTTTCTTCTTTTTTGTGGTGGTGCTGTGGGTGGTTCTATGTTGTTGTCAGCAGGTGGGACCACACCAGTGTTGTTGTTAGATGTAGGTGGGGGTACTGTGCTGTTGTCAGGAGGTGGTACAATGGTGTTGTCATCTGGGACCTGAGTGTTGTGTTCAAATGGGGCCTCACCGTTTTCTTCATGTGGGGGTGGGACTGTGCATGTCCTGTGGTTGTGGCCAGCTACTCTACATCTATAGCATCTATTGTGTGTGTTTGTTCTTCTCCATCTTGTGTGATCCTGAGACTCATCAGGTTCTCTTCTTCTCAATTTCTTGGGTCTACCAGAACCTCTCTTGTAAGCCGGTGGCAAAATGTCAGGGTTATCAGTGGTAGGCCATATTTCTTGGCCATTGATTGGGTTGATTATACCACCATAGCATTATGCATACATCTCCTTCTTGTAGAACTGATGCACATATGGTTCAATCTCCTCACCTTTGAAGCTAGTGGCAGCAAGTGCATGTCTACAGGGTATACCTGTCAACTCCCAGAAATTGCAAGAGAAATTTTTCCTACTATAGTTTACAGAAAACCTCCCCCCCCCCCCCAGGGTGTAAATGACTGACCTCAAACATACTATCCCCAGCATATCTAGGCATCCAATTTCCACTTGGCACAACCTCTCTATCTATCCTTTTCATTGGTTTAGGCATTATAGTCCCAGTAAATTTATCCAGTTTGACCCTAAGTGCAGCAAATCTACCCATCAAATAAGTCCTAATCCACTCAAACATGGTTATAATAGGTTTATCCCTAGCTACAAGGATAGTTCTATTAAATGCTTCACTAAGGTTATTCATTAAAATATCACACCTAGGATAAAAGCTAAAGGCATGCTTACACCATGTGTTAAGTGGATGACTCATCAGCCAGTAGTATCCTTCTTCATTCATGTCCCTCATTTCTGCCATATGTTTCTTAAATTCCACCTCATGGGTCGCTTTAGCAGCTGCCATCATAGTATCTCTTAACTGTTTGCCTCCATTAATTGCCTTCTTGAAGTTGTTGTATAGGTGTCTCAGGCAGTACCTATGCTCCACACACTACTGGAAAAAAGGGTTTTGAAATCGGTCGTATGAAAGCCGATTTAAAAAAAACGCGGTGGCAATTTTGTAAATAAATTCTAACTTTTAAAGTCGGTCGTAAAACGACCGATTTCCAAAATACTTTCGAAATCGGTCGTTTCCTCAGCCGAGTTAGAAAGTCATTCTTATTTGTTAAAATTTTTTAATTTTTTTATCTTTTAAAATCGGTTGTTTTTTAGCAGAGTTAGAAAGTTTTTTATTTATTTAATTTTTTTTATTTTTAATACTTTCTAACTCGGTCTTTATTGACCGATTTCAATAAGCAAAAATTAATCATTCTAACTCGGTCTTAATGACCGATTTTAAAAAAAAGATTGGCTCAGTCCGGCAATTGGATAAATGCACGTCTGATTCACGGATTTTAAAAATAAAAAAATTACTATTCTTTTTTTTGAAATAAAAATAATAATAATCTATTCTAACCCGGTCTTATTGACCGATTTTAAAAGTTAGTGAAAAAAAAAATAACACATTCTAACTCAGTTGTTATTCACCGATTTTAATAATTAAAAAATAACTATTCTTTTTATGAAATGAAAAAAAAAATAACTATTCTAACTCGGTCTTATTGACCGATTTTAAATATTTTAAGACAAAATTAAAAAATAAAAAAATAAACTTTCGAATTCGGTCGTTTTGACCGAGTTAAAAAGTCCTGCAAAAAACTTAGGTCAAAAACGCGCGGCAACATTCAGACTTAGTGCCAAAACCCAAAACAAAAGAGAACAAAACTCTGCTAACACAAATGTTGCCGCTGCACAATCAGAACCGCTGCCGCTGCTAAGCCTCCACCAGCCCGCTGCCATTGTTCTCCATTGAAGCCTTCCCTTTGCCGCTGCTGTTACTGTTCTCCACCGCGTCTTGTTCTTGTTCTCCGTCGCTCCTCACCGCGTCTTGTTCTTCTCCGTCACTCCTCTCTTTCGCCGCCACAAACCATTGCTCCACAAGGTTAGGGATTTCAATTCACTCCTCACCACTCGCTCTCTGCCTCTGCTCTCGCTCCACCACTCCACCAGCCCGCAACCCCCTCCACCAACGGCTACCTTCTTTGGTAAGGTTGCTCATTTGGTTGACAGCACTAACCAAGTTGGTCACTTCCAAAAGGTAACTATTATCTCTTGTTCACTTCTTGTTGTGCACAACAATGTGAAGAAATCTTTGAACTAAATAAAATATCAACTTTTTTAAACTATGTTTGTGCCAAACATGTTAGATTATACTTGAAAGATGCTTATATATATATAAAGAAAGATTATACTTGAAAGAGTTTTTCTTTTTGGAACATAATTAATATGTACTAAATATGTTTATCATTGTTATTATCCAACATATACAAAATATACTTATCATTGTTATTTTGTAAAATAGAGTGATGGAAGCACACAAGAGAAAGAAGATGAAAATCATTAAACCCAAGGTATATTTTTAAGTTTTACTATTATTAACCCAAAGCTACTGTATAGTATCTGAACTGTGATATGGACTCTTGATGATACTTACTACGATATAAAACTGATTATGGATGATATGATATGTGTTGTTGCATTTCAATTTTGGGAAAGTCCTTATTTTAGAGGAAACTCTGCCAAAATTTTCCTTTAAATTTTAAAATTAATCTAAAAAATAATTGGTGTTGTATCGAAGGTTGCATTCTTCTTTATTAGACAACGAACCTATATTGATTTGAATTTGTCTTCTGTGTTGATAATTTTATTTAATATTTCAAATGCTGTATGTTGTAGTGTGCAAAACAACAGGGGAGCGTACAATGTGGATATTATGTTATGATAAATATGCTCACCATTATCATGGCAAATATTTCCTGCAGATGGAATGAGGTAATTGAATATGACTTTGTATTTTGAGTTTATTGAACAAAGTAATGAGGTAATTGAATAATCTTTATCTCATTTATATTTCAGGCCATGATTCACAATCCTCAAGGTCCCCTACCACAAGAATCCATTGACAATGTTATTGAGCGCTGATCATCATTTATACTTACTCTCAAAACTAGCTAGGCTTTAATACTTAACTTTTGTAACTCTTGAGTATTTTGTTAGTTTGATAAGTATTTTGCTTATGAATTTTTCTTGGTTAGGTTCTGTATTTTCTACTTCAAGATTGTTAGTTTGATATGAATTTTGCTTATGAATTTTAGCTTGCTTAGGTTCTGTAATTCGGTTATATATTCTTCTTTGTAAAGAAGAAACTTTTGTAACTCTTGCGTATTTTGTTAGTTTGATAAGTATTTTGTATTTTCTACTTCAAGATTGTTAGTTTGATATGAATTTTGCTTATGAATTTTAGCTTGCTTAGGTTCTGTAATTCGGTTATATATTCTTCTGTGTAAAGAAGAAACTTTTTAATTTCATGCAGCAGGGGATGTATAGATTATGTGGTAAGTAGAAAAAAAAAGACTTTTAAAATCGGTTGTAGGAGTGACCGATTTCAAAAATACTTTTGAAATCGGTCGTTTTGGCCGATTTCAAAAGTACTTATGAAATCGATTTCATAAATTATTTTGAAATCGGTTGTAGGAGTGACCGATTTCAAAAATACTTTTGAAATCGGTCGTTTTGGCCGATCTCAAAAGTACTTATGAAATCGATTTCATAAATTATTTTGAAATCGGTTGTAGGAGTGACCGATTTCAAAAGTAACTTTTGAAATCGGTCGTTTTGGCCGATTTCAAAAGTACTTATGAAATTGGTCCTTTTGACCGATTTCATAAATTATTTTTGAAATCGGTCATAAAGACCGATTTTAAAAGGTCCACTTTTAATTCCACCTTTTTCAACATCACCACAACAACCGTTTTCAAAAGTCCAAAACGACCGATTTTAAAACTAATTTTTCCAGTAGTGACACCTTCTAACAACTCTTGAAGAACAAATTTCAGGCCCTAAGTGCAGAAACAGATTCAAACACAATCACTCAAACAGTTGCACTCAAACAGAATAATTAAGCCAGCAAATTTTAAACACATTCAAATATACTCAAATCAAATATAAAAAATCATACCTTTTGTTGGTCAGACATAAATACCCATCTCTTGCTCAGACATAAATACCCATCTCTTGCTCTTCATATCACACAGATTGTCAAATATGTTATTCAAAAACCACCTTCACGTGTCCTTGTTTTCTATCTCAACATCAACAAATGCCAAGGGGAAATATTGGTCATTTGGGTCCCTTCCTACTGCAACTAATAAAATCCCCTTATACTTGGTCTTCAGATGACACCCATCAATGCACATGATTGGTCTACAAGCTGCCAAAAAACCCTTCTTGCAACCTTCCAGACACATAAAAGCTATCGAACCTAGGTTGAAGTGTAAGCTGAGGCCTAATTAGCTGCAACTTGCCAGTATTTTGAGCACACACCCTCCTCAATTCAGCAGAGTTCCTCCACAACAATGAATATTGCTTGATAGCATCCCCCTCAACAACTTCCTTGGCAATCTGCTATGTTGACCAAGCTCTCCCTGAGGTAATTTCCATAGCATGTGCCATCCTCATTTCATCAATGATTTCTGAAATCTTCATGTTGGAGTTGGATCTTATCTTATCTTCAACTTGCTTAGCAATCCATCCAGAGTTAGCACTTGGATTATCAAACACTCTAGCACAAGTATGCTTATCATATATGCACTTCAATCTGAATGTACAGTTAACCCCAACCTAGCTAATAAATGCCTCGAATCCACATCCAAATGTGCAAACCACCCTTGCTCTCTGTTTATCATTCTTCGGAAACTTAATAGATCTGCCATTCAACACAGAATGCTCTCTGATAGCATCTTTAAACTCTTGGATGGAATGAAACTCCATGCCAGACACCAATTTGAAATCTTTATGCAAATTTTGACTCCTAAACATTGGATATCTTTGCCTTCTAACTCCATAAGATTCAGAGTCATCTTCTACTCCACTATCCAACTCATCACTCATGTATTCTTCTTCAAGTTCATGTGCATTGTCAACAAGATGCTCTTCTCCAATACTAGAATTTTGAGTTCTCTGATTTGCTTGAGTTCCCTAAATTGCTTCAGTTCCTTGTGTTGTTTGAGTTCCCTGTGTTCCTTCAGTCCCCTCTCTACTCCTATTTGCCCTTTCTCATAGTCTAACACTGCATCTTGAGGGAGCAGCACCCTTCTTTGTTTTGGCCCTTCTTATTTTCAACTTTTCAGGCCTACCTTCTGGAGTTTGTTCAGGTTCAGATACCTCTTCAACAAGTGCTGCAACTTGCTCTTGTACAGGTGCTGCAACATCTTGCACAACTTCATCTTGGGCAGGCTCAACAAAAATATCACCAAAACCATCTTCAAGATCAAACTCCATTTCCTCTTCACTTTCACCAAAGTGAACTGACTTGACACTATCATCAACACTGCTTATGATTTCAACTTCTCTATCATTTTCACCAGTCTCAGCAACATCAGCAACATTCTGTAATGCCTCCACAACTGTTGGCACTGACACATCATGCTCCACATAAATATCAACCTCAGCACGATGTTGGATAGCATGGTTGGAAAGCTCTGATGCATGTGAGTCCCATGATAGCTGTCTCAATTTTTCTATGCTTTCCCATTTGGGTTTCCACCAAAGCTTGCCACTTTCCATATACCCTAGTGCCTTCAGAAAAGTCAGTGCCTCAAAATAAGACCACCTATCTTCGTCGACACCTTCTCATCTTGGGAAAAAGTACCCCTATGGTGCACCACAACACTGAAACTCCTCATCCCTAGATCACATGTAAAGTATATTTAGGGTTAGTGGTCCCACCGATTACCAACAGTACAATGCCAAGAAATAACTACTCAAGTAATGGTCCCCCACATGTCATAGTCATTAAACAACTACCTAAAAAAGAGAAATTATAATGTTAAATAATATAAGGAAAGAAAACAAACAATATTTCAATCCCTCTTCAAAACCCTAAACTAACAATAATCAGCATCAACACAAACTCCAAAAGCATATGTGCTCAAAACCCCAAACGAACAATAGAAAGAGACAAACACAACCTTACAACGCTCTCAACACTGAAACCTAAGTGGTCCCCACCAAACTTTTTAAACTCGTTTTCAGAAAAGCTATAAATAAGAAAAACCCTCATTAACCAGACATGCAAAACACATAAGAACAAGAAGGGGTTAAGAAGAAATGAACATACCCTACACTGAAGAGCTTTAGTACTTCTTCGAATCTTCAAAGCAAATCGCCCAACACACACCAAAGTCTTCGAATCGACGAAATAATTGTGACTTTCAGTTTCCTTTTTGCAGGACTGAACTATTAGGGTTCTTCGATAGAGAGTGAGAATGGAGAGATCGAGAGGGATTGAGAGGGAAGAGTGTGAGAAAGTGTATGTTTGTTGTTTTTTTATGTGTATCAGAGAGATAGAGGGACTTGCCTCAACCGGAAAAACTCCCGCTTTACATCCTCATGTGCAAGGCATTAGTTGCGTATCCACGTCATGCCCTCCAGACGAGCCACTTGGCAGTCCTACGTGGCTGGGCGTTAGCCAAGTGGCACTTAACAGACGGAATGGACCTTTTCCAAAAATTTTGTACTTTTAGGGGCTGGTCCCGGTCAAATAAACTTTTAAGGACCAAATCCAAAATCGTCTCAACTTTATTAGGGACCATTTACATAATTTAGCCTTAATTTTCCATCATTTAAAAAAAAATTAACTATCATAGAAGGTGGGAATAATCATGCTCTTTCAATGATGCTTATTTAGACCTTTATATTGGAATAACATTTTTCTCTTATAAAAAAAATAACTATTTTGTAATTGTGGCCACATTGTTAAAAAAAAATTTATCGTGCAGTTGTGGTTATTTTATTAATTAGTGCCATGATCTTTATGGAAAGATTAAATCAATAAATATATTTTATTATATTTTGTTCCATTTGATATAAATACTTCGTGAAAATAAAAATATACTAGTATAATAAAATGAAAATATTTTAAATTTTATTGAGATTTTTTTTTCAATCAGTTCTTCTCTTTTATTAGTATTTTATATAATAAATTCAATCAAACAAACAGACTTTTAATCAATCGATTTTATAGGGAGTTTTTCAATGTGTGCTATAAGGGGCATGGTAAGAATGTTTTAGATGACAAGTATTTATGATTAAATTTAAAATATCATGTATCAAGATGTTATATAAACCAATAATTTCTCATGAGAATTAATTTTTTTAAAAGTGTCCTTAACACAATTTGAAAAATTCAATTTTTTATTTCTCAACCATACATTTTCCAATTCATTAGAATTAAACAGTTTTGTTTGGTAAGACAAGCTTATAGCTTATCTGGTAGCTTTAGCTTATTGATCCGGTCAATAAGCTACTAGAGTTGTTTGGTGAACAAAAAATAAAAGAAGCTTATAGCTTTCAAAAAGAAAACTTATAGCTTTAGAAAGCTAGCTTTTAGAAAGCTACATCAGGTAGTTTTGAGAAAAAATAAGAGCTTTCAATAAATCATATCTCAATTTTACCCTTTTTGTTTTACTAAATTATATTATTATTTACCCTTTTCAGTCATTTAACATGTTTAAATTAGTTGCACAACAAGTTTTGCCAAACGGCTCTAGTTCAATTAGCTATCTATACAACTATAAGTTTCCAGCTATAATCTCACAACTATAAGTTAGGTTCACAACTATCAGCTATAAGCTCAAAGCTATCAGCTACAAGCTTATAGCTATAAGTTAGTTTTGCCAAACAGACCCGTTAAATGAGGTAGATGTAAGTTAGTTCTGCATCATCCTGCCTGCACTATAAGGTTGGTAACTTACCTTTTACTTATTTGGGTCTTCCTGTTGGCGTAAATCCAAGGAGAGTTAGCTCCTGGTAACCTGTAATTGATGCTATGCAGAATAAATTGGCTAGTTGGAAAGGTAAACATTTATTGCTAGGTGGGAGGGTCACATTGATTAATTCTGTGCTGGTCAATCTGCCTATCTAGTATCTCTCATTTTTTAAACTTCCTGTTAAGGTGTATAAAAATCTTACCTCTATTAGTAGGAATTTTCTGTGGGGTGGGTGCAATGAAAGGAGAAAAATTGTGTGGTTTAGTTGGGACCTCATTTGTAAAAATAAGAATGACGAGGGTTTGGGTGTTAAAGACTTGAATCTTTTTAATTTGTCACTTTTGTCTAAATGGAGGTGGAGGCTTTTGTCTCAGGAGGACTCCCTGTGTATTAATTTTTTGAAGGCTAGGCACGAGGATTTTGATGCTTCTTCATTGGTGGTTTCTAGGGGTGGTGCTTATAGTAGAGCTTCATTTTGGTGGAGAGATCTCTGTGTCCTTGGGTCATTTTTTTGGAGGGGGTAATTGCTTTAGAGACTGCCTAACAAAGAAAATTGGGTGTGGTAACTCTACTCTTTTTTGGGATATGACTGTTGGTGCGGTCCCATTTCTCTTAAAGACCGGTTTCCCAAACTATATACAATTTCTACTGGTAGAAACAAATTAATTCACTAATTGGGTTTTTGGAATGAGGATGTGTGGTATTGGAATCTCGGTTGGCGTCGTAATTTCTTTGATTTTTAAGTTGATATGGTACATGATCTTAATAATATTCTGGATGTTGTGGTTCTTTCTGTTGATGTTGAGGATTCATGGAAATGGACTGCAACTGGCGCTCTAGATTTCTCTGTAATATTTGTTTATTTGTTTCTGCAGCAACGTGCCCATATGCCTTTGCCTGGGTTGGTTGGTGATCACCCTCATGTTTTTAAGATGCTTTGGAAATCAAGGGCGCCGTTTAAATTAAAATTAGAGCTTTCTCCTAGCAACTCCTACTGGGTTAGGTGGCTACTAAAGATAATTTAGTACGGCGTGGTGTTGATGTGGAAGTGGTTTGTCCTTTTTGCCATGGCGTCGAGGAAACATGTTGTCACTTGTTTATATCTTGCCGTGTAACTGCTTTTTTTTGGCAAGCAGTATATGCTTGGCTGAATTGCTCCATGATTCAGAATTCTTCTGTGGTGGATTTCTTTGTGGCTCATTCCAGGATTGGTACTTCTTTCAAACGTTCAAATCTTCTCTCCATGGTTTGGATGTGTGCTTGTTGGACGATTTGGATAAAGAGAAATGACTTCATTTTTAATGATGAGAATGTTAATGTACCAGATTGGCTTGATTCTCTAAAGGTTAAATCTTGGTCTTAGATATCTTGCTGTTCTAGAGTTGGTGTTTCCTTTTCTGATTGGTGTAAGACACCGCTTGATTGTATCAATAGGATTGGTTGATTTTGGTTTGCACTTGGTGGGCTGTTTCTTTTTGTTCAGGTGTTTGCTAGATTCTGCTATACTCTTTTTTCCCTTGCTTAGAAATTTTCCCTCTGGGTTTTTTTCTAGCATGGTTTTAAGGCGATAGAGATCCTAGTAAGGTTTAGGTAGGTTATGTTGGTGGGTTTGATAGTTTGTTGTTTTAGCTTTGTATCAGTTGCTTCACTTTCTCGTGAAGAAGACTTTTTTGTATTGGTTTAGCTGATTTTGGTCATCTTTGAGCACATGATTGTGTACCCATTTTCAAACCCTTCATAGAAGGTGGAGTTCATGAGTACAATGATGCTTAAGGAGACCCTTTGTTTTGTTGGATTAATAATATTTTTTTGCTTATAAAAAATTGAGGTAGATGTGGAATTGCACTAGATTTGGTTTTGCTGACATGACCACGTCCACAAATGTTTACCAAATTTTGGTTTTTAAAAATAATCACAAATATCCAAAAAAATTATTATTGAGTCAAATTAAAAATAAGGAAAATTTGTGATTTTTAGAAATCATTACTAACACTTAATAATTATTTCAATTGATACCTAAGAAAATCCGTGATTTTAGAAAAATTGATAATAAGATAAATTCATAAAGAGAAAAACTTTACTACTCTATCATAAAGGCTTACTTAACATCTCATATTTGGATACAACCATTAACAAGGTGACAATACATTAAAACCTCAAACAAATTTATTTTAAAATTAAAAAAATTATGCTATTCCCCCTTCATCCCTCCCCTTCACTCAACAAATTAAATATACAACAAATCATTTACCAAACCTCTTTCATCGCACCAATAGAAATTGTAGTCAGATCACTTCACCATCTTTCTTGTTGCTCCTCCAATGGACCTCTGTAGCACCACACTATTGTGACACTGCTAGGGGTACTGTAAGCGATCTAGTCCGAGACCGCGAGACTGGTCGGATCGGACCAGACCGGACCATACCGAAAAATATAGTCCGATTTGGTCACATGGTCTGATCCGGTCTTAAAAATTTTGGACCGTTGTTACATGGTCCGATCCACGGTCTCAAAAATTTTGAGACCGTTCAGACCGAACCGGACCATATACTTAAAACTTAAGTACAACCCTAAGCAGTCTCACTCTTACATAGTCACATTCTCACATCTAAAAACCATAAGCAGCCTCACACATCGCATAGCCCACAACACATTCGCACATCGCAGCAGTCAGCCTCTCACGCAGCCACCGCCGATGCTGTTCTCCTCTCTTCACTGTCGGCGCCATTCTTCTCTCTTTGGCGTTTCTCTTCTCCCGCTTGAAGTCGTCGCGCTCGCAGTCGAAGCCGTCGCGATCGCCGTCGAAGCTATCGCGCTCACCGTTTTTGTCGCGTCGCCGTTTCTCTTCTCTTCTTGCCATCAAAGCCGTCGCGCTCGCCGTCTTTGTCGAAGCGCTGTTCGCCGTCTCTCTTAGCCTCTCTCATCTCTCAAGGTCTTGCATCTCTCTAAGCTTAATTACTATTTCAGTATTTCTATCCTGATCTTGAAATTAGGTTTTCCCCTTTCTATTGCAATTAGGTTTTCCCCTTTGTTTTCCCCTTTCTATTGCCCCTTTCTATTGCAATTAGGTTTTCCCCTTTCAGTATTTCTATTGTAGTATGTTGGAATCAAGTGCAAATTTTTTTAATTTTTCTTTGTTGGAATCATTGAATCAGGTGCAATTTTTTTTATTGCAAAGAAATTATGGTCTAAATAAACCAGATCGGACCACCAGACCGGATCATTTAAGAACGGTCCGGTTTGATCCGGTCTTTGTACATAAAAAATGTTTGGACCGGACTAGACCAGGCCATGTAAATTTAATTGGTCCGATCTCTAATGTCCATCAAAGACCGGACCAGACCGTTACACCCATAAACACTGCAACCAGTCTTACTCTACTTCCTTGAACCAAACTCTAAACGGCATGTCACTTCATTTTTGTCACATTCGTAAGTGACAATGTGACATACCACATGTAGTCACATAATTTTTTTAATTTTATTTTTATTTAAAAAATATTTATTAGAAATGTTACAAATTCCATTTTTTTTAATAAAATATTAAAATATGTTTTAATTAAAAATATATTATATTTTTATTTTTACTAAAAATTATGTTTTTAATTTTTTAGTTATGAAAAGGTAAATAAAGTTAAAATTCAATATGTAAATAATATGTTAATTCGGTCCACCTTTCAACTTAACTGACAGAATGAACAATTAAAAAAAACAAAATTCAAAAGAGAAAATGGATAGTGCACTGACAGTTATACCATCGATGCATCATTCATCATTCATCCGTTTATGGTTGTTGACTTTTAAATTAAAGTAATACAAATGAATGATGGATGATGGACTGATGGTATAAAAAACTTTACACTGTCAGTACAAACCCATTAATCTCAATTCAAAAACCAATTTCAAAATAATACCTATATTTAAATTTTAAAAACTTAAATAGGCATAAAGCTTATAAGCATAACTCTTGCGCACAACAAATGATCATGCAAGAGACCCCTATCAATTCATCTTTTTGGTGTTGCTGTCTTGTTTAATAACCTAAATGTTTTTTTTTTGGAATCTTTTAATAACTTGTTGGGTTTTTCTTGAAATATTCTATTTTAGTTTACATTGTTTGGGATTAGAATGACAAAAGGAATCCAAGGTTATATATTAGACTCAAGTTTCTTGTTTTAATACGTCCCAATTCTTATATTTTGAAAGTATTGTGAGATGCGGTTTAGATACTGTAATGCTTTCGAAAGGGGAGTATAGTCTATATGTATTGTAAAAATTTTCACATGGCATTATTTTCTGTTTGTTTTTAGGCAATAACCGTAGTTATTTTATCTGGTTTTGGAGTTTTTTCCATGCACATTAAATTGTGTGGTAGTCATTTTATTTTCTTATTTTATTTCTCTGTTCCCGGTAAGATTATAGGAAAATACTCCCTCCTCCCACAAAGATGGTTAAAAAATTCAAAAGTCAAAAAATTAAGGATACATGAATTGAATGGTTTGTCTGACAAATCAACCAATTATCAAACAACTAATTTAATGCATTTTGCATGGATCAATCAATCACAATTAAAAGTTTACAATTTCTAAACTTTTCATTAATTATTTTAACTATAATTTGGGACAAAAAATTTAGTCATTTTTTACTCTCCACAATTAGGAGTATATTTTTCCCAACACAATTTGGGATACCAGAAATTTTCATTTTCATCATGTACAAGTGTTTTTATGATCTTGTACCCTTTGTTTGGTTTGGAAGAATTTGGGAAAAGGGATTTTGGGAAAAAAAAATGAAAAAAAAAACAAAGTTTTCTCGTATTTGGTACAGCAGTGAAAGAGAATGAGGGAAAGGAGAAAAATGGGTGGAACCCAACCAAAAATCTTTTCTCCCTTAAATAAGAGAGATTTTGAAAAGAAAAAACACCACTTTTTGGAAAAAAACCAAAATTGCCCCTTACTCTGTCTTTTTTTTTTTTCTAGGTTCTTCTCATTATATATCCCAACACTAATGATGCTACATGTCCAGCACATTCTCCATCTCACAACTATATACCTCTTAATGGTTAATGTCCACTACTCACGTTCCAAGACCTTGGCCAAGTTTTTTTTCTTTGAATTTTGATGCAATTTATATATATATATATATATATATATATATATATATATATATATATATATATATATATATATATACTACAAGAAAAATGAAAAATAGCGACGGACAAATCCCTCGCCAATCCCTCGCAAAATTGAATTAGCGACTGATTTGCGACGGATTTGCGAGCGATCCGTCCGTCGCGTCTTTTTCATCGCTAATTAGCGAGCAAATGATTCCCTCGCAAATTCCTTGCTAAAATCATGCTTTGCGAGGGAAATTTCCCTCGCAAATCCCTCGCAAGAGTCGTTCAAGAAATTGGTCACACTTATCATTTAGCCGTCGCTAATTAGCGACGAATAGTTTCTCGCAAATCCCTCGCAATTGATTTGGCCGTAGCTAATTAGCGACGAACAGTTCCTCGCAAATCCCTCGCAATTGATTGTTTAAAAATTTGGTTCAATTTTGTAATAAGCCGTCGCTAATTAGCGACCAACAGTTCCTCGCAAAATCCTCGCTGGTGAATTCTATTTGCGAGGGCTTAATCCCTCGCAAATCTCTCGCATATTTTCATCCCTCGCTAATTGGTGACGAAGAGGTGCTCACTTACTACGAAAAATTGAGCATTTTGTGACGATTTTTTGAGGATTTTTGTGTCGCTAATATTTTTGTTAAAAAAGTTTGCGACAGTTAAAACTGCCGCTAAGCCAGAGAATGAATTTAAAAAAAAATTTGCCGAAAAACGTCCTTCTACCCCTATATCTGTCTAATGCAATATGAGAACTAAAATAAAATAACAAAATTTATATAATCTTCACTATACAAAGTTGATACATACTATACTTGTCAAAATCTACTATGAAAAATGGAAAACGTAAATCAGCAAAGTCGATACATAACTTTACTAAATCAGCAAGATGCCCATAAAAGCATAAATATCAAGCAAAATTAAATAGTTCAACTTCATAAATATCTCAGCAGTAGGTTTGATTGCTTTCTCAGCCTCCAAGTGCAACATGTTAACTCCTGTATCAACCATTCAGCAACAAAATCTTTAGTTAAAAGACATATCAAAACAGTGATTGTAGTCAAACAACAACAGGACAAAAAACACTGAATAATACAAATCAACAAGTAATTCCTTGAAAAAACATGGAACCAAGTTAGTTGTTCGTTGTTGGTTCTAGTTAAAGTGTTAGACAGTTCAAAAGAAAAATGCAGTAACTTAAATACATTAGGGACCAACATTACCCTTAATGTAAATCCTGTTTGTTCTTGTGGGTTTAGAGTACTTCTTATACTCCCTCGTCTTAATGAAACTTTGGCTTATCTGGAAAAAAAAGTACCTACCTTCAAATATTTCCTCGCCTGCTCTTTTGCTTCTCCAGAAATTGCACTCCTTCTTTCAAAGTTGCCCTCCTTCCCCTTTATAGTTTCATAACTCTGGCCGACTACCATTGTATTCATTTATCTCTGTCAAAGCATTCACCACTGCTTTATACGGTCCTTCACCGATCTCATTTTTCAGCCCATTGAGCTTTTCATCATCATCTTTTATGACTTCCTGAAATGAAAAAATTGTGAAGCCAGAGATAACAAAACGTAACCATAAAAAGAATTATAGAAAAAAATGTAATTTGCATGCAGAATAATATGAATCTGCAAAGTCTTGTACAGATAAAATCACTAAGCTGATGGTAATATGTTGTCTTAAAGCAGTAGCAACATGAACCTAATAATGCACCATATAGAGGAACAATGAAAGTTAAGAGTGGACTGTTTCTCCGATCTTGTCTACTTCAAAAATATAGGCACCATTTATCTAACAGAATGTTCCCACAAAAATCAATTAAAGACAAAAACAGAAAGAAAAGACAAGGGAGAGTCAGATGGGAGCGCCGCTGCCGTGAGATGGTGAGGCTTAGCTTCGATCGTGAGGGAGTGAGAGCAGAGAGCAGTCCATGGGAGGGTAGAGTCGGGTGTGAGGGATGTATCTGACACCAAAAGAAGAAGTAGTATAGGCCCCTTTTTTTTAATGATAAAGGCCCAAAAACTTAGGGAATTTTAGATTTAGTGTATTTTAGGGTTAGGTTTTTCTTTTTTTTTTTTAATATTGGGTTAGGTTTTAAAATAAATATAAATAATAATATTTTTTTTATCATTGTGTAATTTTTTTTAAATGTAGTTTCTTTTTATATAAATTTAGATATTGAAATTTTATGTCCCTCAACAATTTTTAATTATTTTTAATTTTTTTATTTAACTTATGCTCTTTAACCCGTACATACGACATGGGCAAATACACTAGTTAAATAATAAACGAGGATAGTTTAAAAAAAAATCATCTTCAATAATGCTTAAAAACGATTTTGTAGTAGTGACATTTTAACTAACGGAATAATGCTTAAATGACAAAATAAATACTAGCCTTAAATAACAATTTTGTAGTAATGGCATCAGAGTATAGAAAATAAGAAAGGGATTACCGTCAAAAACCATCACTTTCCTTTGTTTCGGCTAATGGCACCATGCATCATCATTAAAACAAGCTCCTTTGATGAACTTACACATGATTAGGGTTTCCTTTTGCTCCTCTGTCTCTTTCTTTTTTGTCTCTCTCTGTTTTTGCATTTATGTTCAATTCTTAGTGTCTTGAGTTTTGCATTTCTCATATATATATGTATACTTGTTGAACCGGAACCAGTTTTACCAGTTTAATATGGATCAACTCGTTTTAGGTTACTGCCTCCTACTTGTTTTGGATTCAACCAGGTTTATTATTATGGCAGTGGTCAAAATGGAGGACATGGTTTTGGTGGTTAACAAAGTTGCATTAGTCATCGGGTGATGGTGAACAGTGGACATGGTGGTGAATGTTGGGGACAAAATGGTTAGGGTAGGGTTTAGGTTAAAGTTATTCCCAATGGTGACAGTGGTTAGGGTTTAATTTGTGAAAGTAATCATGTTATTATGGATTTAATTTGGAAAGAGATATTATACTTATGATATAGGGTGCAAATATATATATATATATATATATGTACACACATCTAAAAACAACAAATATTAAAAAAAAGTAATATATATTTCATTAAAATGCATACCTAGAGACGGATTTGCGAGGAAAATATTCTCTCACAAACGATTTGATAGCATAAAGGAATTTGTGGCGACGAATTTGCGAGAGAAACATGCCCTCGCAAATTTTATCGTTTTACAAATGTATTTGTAGCGACAGCTTTGCGAGGAAACTATTCCTCGCAAACGATTTGATAGCATAAAAGAATTTGTGGCGACGGATTTGCGAGAGAAACATGCTCTCGCAAACTTTATCGTTATACAAATGTATTCGTAGCGACGGACTTGAGAGGAAACTCTTCTCTCGCCAACAATTTGACTACGTAAAGGGATTCGTGGCGACGGATTTGCGAGAGAAAGATGCCCTCGCAAACTTTATTTCATTAAAATGCATACCTAGCGACGGATTGGCGAGGAAAATATTCCCTCGCAAACAATTTGATAGTATAAAGGAATTTGTGCGACGGATTTGCGAGAGAAATAGGCCCTCGCAAACTTCATTGTTTTAAAAATGTATTCATAGCGACGGCTTTGCGAGGAAATTATTCCCTCGCCAACAATTTGGAAGTTTAAAGGAATTCATGGCGACCGGCTTGCGACGGAAACTTGCCCTCGCAAACTACCTAGCGACGGATTTGCGAGGAAACTGTCCCTCGCCAAAATTGCTTAAAATAATCTGTCGCTAATTTGTCGCAATTTCGTCGCAAATGTTGTTTAAAGGAATTCGTGGCGACCGGATTGCGACGGAAACATGCCCTCGCAAACTACCTAGCGACGGATTTGCGAGGAAAATGTCCCTCGCAAAAATTGCTTAAAACAATCTCTCGCTAATTTGTCGCAATTTCGTCGCAAATGTTGTTTAAAGGAATTCGTGGCGACCGACTTGCGACGGAAAGATGCCCTCGCAAACTACCTAGCGACAGATTTGCGAGGAAAATGTCCCTCGCCAAAATTGCTTAAAATAATCTCTCGCTAATTTGTCGCAAAATCGTCGCAAATCCGTCGCAAAATAATTATTATTTTCACTTGCGAGGGAATTCGTTTTTGCTCGCTAAACCCTCGCATGTCCCTCCCTAATTAGCGACCGATTAGCGACGGAACTTTGCCCTCGCTAAAATCCCTCGCTATTTTTGCATTTTCTTGTAGTGATATATATATATATATATATATATATATATATATATATATATTTGAATCAAAATTTTTTTGTTTAAAAAAATTGAAGTTAGCAAAAAATATTTGGTTATGTTTAATATTGAGAAAAAAAATATTTATTTATGTTATGTAAAACAATGATATATTTGTCTTTTAACAAATTTATTGTTTTCTCTCTTCCCACTTTTCTCTCCAACCAAACAAAAGCAGAGAAAACTTAACTTTCTCTCTCTCTCTCTCTCTTTCTCTCTCTCATATTTTTCTTCTTTTCTCTCAAATCAAACAACCACAAAATTTAATCATTTTCTCATCATAATCTCTCTTCTCTTTTTCTCTTTTCCCATTAATTTCTTTCTAATAACCAAACAAAGCGATAGTATTTAAAGCAAGCTAAGCATTATTATTACACCAGTTATATATTATCTTCAGCAATTTCTTTATTAATTCCTATGTAACATTAAAACACATTACATGAAACATTAAAACACATTATATATGAAACGAAGAGATCAGCAAAGCCTGAAATTTGTTTTGCATTTGAATTTGAATTAGGAAATACCGTACTACCGCTATCAAATATAAACTGTAAAAATAATGAGTATATATTATTAAGTGTCGTCTTAATTAGTTGTTCCAATATGTCCAATTGTTCTTCTAATTAATACATGGATTCGTGATGCAAGCTTGAGGAAACAGTGGCTGGCTGTACTTACCTCCGAATATTGAGTTTCAGATTGTGTTTGTGACGAGGGAACTAACATATATAGTATTATCAACAGTATATATAACTAATTAAGCGTAAATACTGTCTTTTGTTCGAGAGCAACAATTTCAAGCAATGATGGATTGATCAGAACTTCCATGGCATCATGATTATAAGCACCATGATAGGAGCGTATATCATTCTAATATCGGACAAATCTTTCCCATGAGGGCGCACCATCCACCCAGCCAAAGCCAATACCTCCACTCACAAACGCACAAATACTGTCTCTTCTCTCTACAGCCTTATATCAATGATCACTGCCCAATTTATCCGATCCCTCATCATTGAAAGCACTCTTTAATTTTGAGGTTGAGGCATGCCATGTAGTTTATTTCCTAGTGTCAATGATATAATAAAAACAAAACATACTTGTTCTCACAGAAATGTTAATAAGTGTCTTTGGAGCATTGTTTAAGAAGACAAAAAAATAGTTTGCATAGGAAAATGATGAATTATGTATATTAAGAAGTGTATTGCTTAATAAGTTACTCGATCAATTTGTATGGCTTAAAAAATGCCCTTAAGATACTCGTTAACACAATCCTTATTCCTAAAATATTCCTATAAAGTAATGATTTCATTTAATTTTTATTTCATTCCAAATACAACTTTTTAAAGTGACTATATTTTTTATAAATTTGAAAAAATTAAATACACTTAACTAACCTTTTTGATAACTTTGAATTCGATTACTTTTTCTTATAATAGAGATCGAAGGATGTACTCCTTGTTTGGCTCTGATAGTAAAATTCTTTTGCATAAATTTATTTATTTGATAATATTATTTAAAAATGACTCTTATATTATCTTTGTTCCTAAATATAAGATTTTTTCAAAAAAAATATTTATGTTCACTAAAAAAACCAATTTCCACATTGAAATTGCAAATTTTTTATACATTGTTCCACAAATACTCTTGGCAAATTATTAGGACATAATAATGCAACCGATATGAATAATAGAACTTTATCTTTTACACTTCTTTTTTATAGGAAAATAGAGAGTATGGATTTTTTTATGTCTTCCTAATAAAACTTATAGTGCTCTAATCCTAAGGGTAATTAAAAAAAATTAGAAAAGAGTCTTATATTTAGTTATAATTTTTTTCCCACAAAATTTTTATATAGGTGAAATATTGATTATGAAAAGTTGAGACATATCAAATATCTATATCTTTTAATGAAGATAATTTTGGAAAAAAATAATTATTATAATTAATTAAATGGAAATGATTTTTTATTAGTTAAATGCTGACAAATATTCTTGTAACACTTGTTAAGGAGTTAAGGAGTCAAATATAATGTGAATGGAGCAAACTTTACTGGGAGCATCGCTCCCGAAAGGGCCCGACCGTGGTGCGAGGGATTAGTCACCCAGTTGTGCGGGTGGATACCCTGGTTCATCCAAAAAAAGGAGTCAAATATAGAAAGAAGTTATAAGAAAATGTTTTTTTTTTTAATTTTAGATAAATTAAAAAAGGGTTTGCTTAACTTGAGCACTTAAGAGGCTAAAAAAGAGTAAAAACACATTGGGAAACTAAATTTAATCTCTTTAAACCATTAAATTTTTATTTTTTTTCCATGCAAAGTTACTTTATTAAATCTATTATCTTCAACCTTAAAGATTGAGATTAAGAAAATCTATTATAAAATATGCAATTATGACTATTTTTTCAATTATAGTAACTTTAACAAGTGTGCTACCAAATAATAATTGATCTCACCAAAACATTTAGAAAATGCAATTAAATTTAATAAAAATTTATTAACAAAACTCATCAAGTAATAGTAAAACTGTAACACCCTATCCTAATTGTAACACTCTTTGTATATCATCTTACTTTATAAGAAAAGTAATAAGTTTGTGATTACTTGGACTTGTTATTGTTGGAAAAAGATCTGAAAATAAGGATTTATCCCTTCCCTTGAAAATTTATTTTGACAAACACTTGATTGATAATGAAGGTGACTTAGTCAAATCAGAGTTTGCGGAAACATCGTAAAATTAGCATATTATACTCCCCAAAATATATCAAGTGTCACAAGTCCATTAATACCAATTAAGTATTATTATGAAACTGAATTCTTCTTATGATACCTCTTTCCAAAATATGTATCATACAAATTCTATTAAAAATAGAAATGTTATAGAGCTGGTCACTGATCCTTTGTCCAAACACCCTTCTGGTCGGATCCTCGATATCTGCACAACGGGTTCCCAACCAACACTTTCTACACTCTGCATGCACCTAAGAGACCTCTCCCTTTACAGATTCTTGTGCAAGCTAGATGCACGATCAACACCTAATAAGGGCATGGGGGTTAGCTATACATATTCGCATAATCAAATGAGAATAAAACTAACATCCACAAGTTAACATGTAGCAAATCATGATGCATAATCATATGAGCACACCCGGTTAATCATAACAATTCTTTCAATGCAGGTGGCATGATGCTTGATTTCCTTCCACAACTGAGGCCTGTAAAAGTCCATCTTGGACGTCCATCCAATACACCCTTGTGTTCCCGAAACACCGACATTCATTCCCAGAACGTAATGCCGAACCATACTTGGATAATAGGCATCACTCCCAGAGTGTGCACCACGTTCCCAGAACGTGTAGCAAACCATACTTGGATAAATAAGCACCACTCCCAGAGCGTGCACCATGTTCCCAGAACGCATAAAAACCAGGTCCCGACACTGGCCACATATCTATAATGTGTCATCAAGTAGGTTGCATATCAATGTGTTCCCAGAACACTAACATACGTTCCTAGAACGTATAAAACCAGGTCCCAGACACTGGCCACATATCTATAATGTGTCATCAAGTAGGTTATAATTTGGTACTCCCGGAGTACCCTCCTCATATTCCCAGAATATGATAAACGTTCCTACCAACCAAACTTCCATTCTATATGAATGCACAATCATCAAGGTTGGTTTTATCTTTAATTCCATTATTATACCAACGTGTTTCCCAGAACACTAACATACGTTCCCAGAACGTATCACAACCCATACTTGGAATATAATCAAGCACCACTCCCAGAGTGTGCATCACGTTCCCAGAACGTGTCCAAGAAACCATGTCCCAGACAATGGCCACATTCCCAGAATGTGTCATCAAGTTGGTTGCATCAGTTTAGTACTCCTAGAGTACAGGGTCGTGTACCCCGAACATCACAAACAATCCTTGCCAACCTATTTCATCACCTTTCTCTATGCATGCATCGCATACATAATTACTAAGGTTGGTCTTTCCATTAATTACTGTGATTTAGAAATATTCCAATTTCTCTTTTGAACGATTTATTTGAGGTATAGTCTTTGACACAAAATTCTCTTTTGAATTATCTCAAGACATGCCCTTAAACTTAGATTGGGTAAAACAAAGTCAATGGTATTCAAAAACTTAACTTTTTATTTTTCAGATTCAGGTACTAACCGGTTACAGTTCCAGGCTAACCGGTTAGAATTACAGACCTGAACTGTTTACCATTGTAATTCAGAAAACCCTTTTTCTTGAATTCCCTACCCAATCCATAAACCAGTTTAACAATGTTTATACCTCAAAACCACTGTTTATATCATTCAAAAGTCTAAATCACATTTCATTGTCCAATGAGCACAATTTCCTCTTGAAACTATCTCATTACCTTAAGGTATTAACTCTCAATTTTCAATCTGAATTATTACAATAAAATCAACTTCATTTCAGATTGAATTCCAGTGAAATTAGGGTCTAGATTTGAGTAACATTGATAAGACCACAGAACTGATTTCAGAAACTTATTTTCTTTGACAATTTTACAGTGTCTAACCGGTTACAATTATCGAGTAACCGGTTAGATTGTACAGTCAGCACACTGAAATATGAGGTTTTGCAAACCATTCCTTTCCTTACTCAAATCTAACCAATTTCAACATTCAAAAGAGTTCATATACCTTAAGTAAACATGTTTAATCACAGAAACACATTCACCTTGCATGCATTCAATTTGGATACTCAAATTGCACATAATTGCACATATTTCACAACTTAATGCATCAATTCACATAATATCCAATTAAGTCATGAAATCAACATCAACATAGCTTGCATGCATCCAGATAACATTGCTCAAAACAACAATTGAGCTCAAATTGGCCTCCAAGCCATTTAACCATTTCAACTTATGCCCTTTGAGTCTCTTGGTGACTCATCCTATATTCTACCACAATTTATTCTCATTCTAGCAAATAGTAAGCTTCCCCCTTACCTCTAAATTGTGCTTGATCCAAAACATTGCAGAGAGAAAGGCTCCAACACAGATTTCCATTAAATTCACTCCATGCTGATAGAGTTGGACATGGTACCAAAACCAGGGAATTTGACATGCAAAACCAAATTAAGAATTGGGTAAAATGGTCAAATTGAATTCTCTGCAACATGTACTAGAGGTAGGAACAGATTTGAAACCAAAAGGGTTCGTGTGCTTACCAAAATCGAGCTTCAAAGTCAGCTCCAGAAACCAGAAGCTGAGGTTTGACAGCATCAACACCTCAACTTGGCAAGCTTCGTTCTCAAACTCCAGGAACTCTCAACTCACAAACTTTATATCAATACAAAGCCCTTGATGTGAGCTTTGTAACCATGTATCACTCATGATCTAACTCTCAGAAACGAAGGAGAATCGCACCAGACGAATCAAGAACCATAAAACAGAGCTTCAGCAATTCAGGAGCAAAATGGGTTTCAATTCATCAACACAAGGCTATATATAGCAAAATCAGAGCTCCATTCATGTTGACACGTCTTTCCCCACTAAGATTAAGACGATTTCGTGGCGAATTCTGGGTTAAAACACGTGATTACTCATCAAACGCACTAACCCAGTTTTCTGAGTTCATCGTGTAACCGGTTACAAAGCCCTTCTAACCGGTTACAGGCTGATAAAATTCAAAAATTAATAATTTAATTACTCTTTCTTCAAAAACCTTTTTAATATTGCAATTAGGTCCCAACCCAAGGACTAAATTGCAATATTCACATTTTTGTACAAAATAACCATATAAAAATATATCTCATATCTTTATATATGAAAACACATAATGTACAAAAACTAAAACCTTTAAAACTAATATAAATCAATTATAAATTAATTTCTCGGTTATTTGGGAGACGAAAATTAGGGGTGTTACACTAATTAATACACTAATTACCCTGATTAGATTTGATTACTTGAAAACTTCTTTTAAATACTCTTAGTTACTCATTAAAATTCTTTGTTACATTAATTACTTATGAAAATCTCCGTAAAATCGAATGGATTTTACTTTGTTTTAAGGACATTCCCAAAATATTAGTTTTACCTTAAAAATCCGTGTGATCACTTTTATAAAATCATCAGTCAGCTAACAGGGCCAAAAATATCAAAAGATATTAGTTACATCCTTCTCCTAAAAGGTAATACATATTACATATACGTCCAGTGTTCAAAAAATAAAACCCTAGACCAACATATGGTCCCCCAGCTAACTAATTTCACTCCACGATGTGGAGTGTACTCCTGCTCGGCCATAACTCATGTAAGCTCCTTTTGTACCTGTAATAAAAATAGCAAGAAGGGTAGCATTACACAGAACTTAGAATAATAGTTTCTACAAAAGCATAACAATAAACTAAGGTACTAGACTATGACTTATTGGCCAATTTAGTATGACGTTTCCTATTCCTTTTTATTCATTTTTAATCTTCCTTATCTTTCACTATCTTAACTTCCATAAGCCTTTCTACCCTTTTCATTCTATCTTATCCCTCACTCACCTCTTGGCGGGTCCTATTATTATTACTTCTCACCTATAAGGCGGGTCTTATCATCTCAATTTACGCACACCCTAAGGGCGGGTCCTATCATATTTCACCTACGCACGCCATACAGACGGGTCCTAATTACAATTATTGCACACTCCCTATTGGAGGGTCATATTTCGTATTTATTCTCGCTCCATTATGGAGGGTCATTATTCACGCTCCGTTATAATGGATCATTATACACGCTCCATTATGGAGGGTCATTACACACGCTTCGTTATGGAGGGTCATTATACACGCTCCTTTATGGAGGGTCATTATACACGTTCCGTTATGGAGGGTCATTATACACACTCCTTTATGGAGGGTCATTATACACTTACGTTCACACATAACATATTCCTACATTCACACATATCATACATTCTATACCCATACCCATTTTAAGTCATATATTCACACCTATTAAAGTCCTGTATTTACACGCATTATAAATCCTAGATTCACACACCAATTAGGTGGGTCCATCTCACATTAGTAGTATAACTCCATTTTCCATTTACTAACACTCTTACTTAATTCATTAACTACTTAGTTTCCTTCAAATTACATTCTAAGCACTAAAATTCCTAACATATTCAATTCATAATCATTTTATTCGTTATTAACACTCAAACCAAGCCATTCTCTATGACAATCATCATTAATCTATATTTTATCAAGTCTACCACTAATGTTTTCCCTTTTCTTTATCTACTTCACAAATATCCCTATGGTTCCATATTTCATATCCATCATAATTATGTATTTATACAAGCATACAAATAAATTCCTTTTCTTTATTTACTTACTCCAAATCCTATTATCATCAACTACCCTAAGGTTTATTATTCTATTCAGTTCCATATCCTTAGTTCTCACTATGACAAAAGAGAACCTATTCTCTAAGTCAAGGTAACACCACCTTCTTACCTTGAATGGGAGAGGTAGTGTAACACCCTAATAAATATTACCCTTAATTCCCAAGTATTAAAAATGTGAACTTAAAAATTCCTTTTTAGTTTAGTAAAATCACCCGTCAAACGGACGGAGTTTTGTCTGTTTTTCGGACTTTCCAAAATTTAACCTGTATAAACAATTTTCAAATAAACAACTAATAGCCAGCAGGGCTTCAGATTATATTTCTAAATCATATCAAGGCCTCATGGGCTCCAAATATATCAGAGTAATAGCGGAAAATACTAAATTTGAATGTCATAACCAAAACATATAACTTTGTCAAAATAAAACATCCTAAGCCTCACCTAAAATATGAATAACAAATTTTACATCAAAATAGTGTAGGAGGCTTAAGTTCATAATATTCTTCCATATCCCATAATAACCCTACTCTCCCTGTAAGGGAAAGTACTCCTGCTCGGCCGGGGGCTGTGCCAACTCAATCTCCGTACCTGAAAATGTAAGGGAGTGAGCATTGCACATGAAATAGAAGGCAGTTTCTAACTAGACATAACAACCCACTAGGTCAAGCACAATTAGCAAGTAAGCATATATTCACATATTACACACCATACTCATGTCATTATTTCCATACTCATCATTTATTTCGCATTTCCATTTTCATTATTCCATTTCAACATCCATTTTCATTATTCATTTCAACACATTTGTCACCTCAAAACAGAGGCCAGAGGTCAACACTCAGGTCAGAGGTCAACACTCAGTTCTTTATTTCATCCCGTGTCCCTTAGGTCAGAGGTCAACACCCATTAACATTCATTTCATCTTGTGTCCCTCAGGTCAGAGGTCAACACTTTATTTCATTCTGTGTCCCTCAGGTCAGAGGTCAACACTCATTCACCTTAATTCATACGGTGTCCCTCAGGTCAGAGGTCAACACCCATTCACTTTTTCCTTTCCGTGCCCCTCAGGTCAGAGGTCAACACACACTTTCATTTTAATTCATCCGGTGTCCCTCAGGTCAGAGGTCAACACTCAATTACTTTCATTCATTTTGTGCCCCTCATATAAGAGGTCAGCCAAATCATCACTTTCCATTAATCGTCACCTCAAAACAGAGGCCAACGCACTTATTACATTTTCATTTCACATTACCTCACATCAGAGGCCAAATCATACTTTCACCATCTTACACACACAACTTAAAACATACAATCACTAATACACTTACACACATTTCCCATTCATTCTTTATCCATACTCATTCCCTATATCATTTATCAAATCTTTCCTTTAATCGTCACCTCAAATCAGAGGCCAACGCATAAACCACATTCTCAATGTTCGGCGCCTCAATTCAGAGACCAAGAATTATTCACTTACTTGTTCAATTAATTGTAACACCTTTAAATACAACAACACACATTCCACAACTAATGATTCATGTAATTACCTTATTCATTTCCTTTCTCAGTTATCACAAGCATACCAAATAGTGTTCTCTTTTATGGCCTAACTTTTAGATTCGCCCTTCATTTTAATTTTGCATATATCATCTTTTACTTTTTATTTCCACATAATTGGTTTACTTCCGTTTCCTATATTCACAAGTTCAATTCATAAACCATGATCTTTATTCACGATTGATAATACTTAACATTTTTACTTATTGAACAATTAGATACAAATATGCACATTTATCACATTTAATCGTTTCCATTCCCTTTCTTCCTATATCAATTTATTCCACAACACATACATATATTTGCTACAGTAATTAATTATCATTTAATTCACAACTTTACAAATAAGTCAATAATCATAAAAATCATTTATGTCAACTTCACTTTCACATTACCCAAATTCTCATGTACTTCAATATAATCATTAACCAAATTTCATTTATCAAATAATTCATTCTTATATTATTGGGTTTCCTTTTCCTAGCCTTAACATCCAATCATCATGCACATTTAATTAATTAGAATTTCATATTCAATAGCCTAGGGATTTATAATCTAATGTTCTCCCCTAACACATAACCTTAACAAGCATTATATACTAACTAGAACCTACTCCCTAGAACAAGGCAAAGCTCACTATATCCACCCCCTTACCTCAAACACTTAAGGACAAGGTGATTCCAAGTGTCCTATGCTTGAGTTTGCCCACCAAGAGCTCAAAATCCACAAGAGAGTGATAGAACCTATTATAAAGCCACAAAAAGGAGGATTATTGCTCATTCCATGATGCTCAAACTAAACCCCATGGAAAACTTGAAGGTTCTAAGCTTAGAATTGAAAACCTCCATGAGAGGGAGGAGAGAGAGAACTCGAATTAGAGAGAGAGGGAAGGAATTCAAAGGCTTGAATACTTACTTGGAGCAAGGAGGAAGAGATGTGTTGATGAAATGAAGAAATCCCACTTGTTCTTGGAGGATTTGATGATGGAGAATGGAATCCTAGGGGAGAGAGAAAGAGAGAAACGAATTTGGGATGAGAAGAACACGTTTTGCACTTTTATTTTTTTCTGCATCTACAGCAGTTAATCGATTAATAATCGATTATGAAATTTCCCATTTTCTGACCTTAATCGATTAAGCTGCAGTTTAATCGATTAAGCTACAGTTTAATCGATTAAGCTGTTCAGTTTTGCAGTACCCAGACTTTGAGAGGCCATAACTTCTTCGTTACCCATTGGATCTTCCTCAAATTTTAAAGCAAGCTTCCCTACATACCAATCTTCACATCCAACGGTGGAATTTGTGTTTAGAGTTGTAAATCTTTTATTTTGAATTTCCTAATATCCTATGTTATCAATCCTAAATCAAGCCTTCAAACCACTAGTTTCAACTCCATATCATTACTTCCTTCACTTTAGGCTTGACCCATCATCAATTATACTAGGAATTAAATTTGGGATGTTACAGGTAGAACCTCAAATCCCAAGCTTACTCCTTAGCTCTTGTGGCTCCTTAAAAGCTTGAACCTCCTAATCATAGCTTTTCCTCCTTAGTTGTTGGAACCCTAGAACTTGAACCTTTTAGCCTTAGCTTGCCACTTCAAATTAGTTATCACCAAGGGAGAGCTTGATGGTGGGATGAAGTCCTCCTTCACTTTATCTTGAGAGAAAGATTGGAGAGGGAGTGATTCTCCATGGTTATGGAGCTTGGAAACTCAAGAGGAATGGAGGAGAGGGTGGCGTGGAGATGGGTGGTGTTGGGTGTGAGGTTGATGCTCTTGATGTGGTTCTTGAGCTTATCAATGGTGTGGGTGATCTTGGGATTTTATGAGTTGTGATGGAGATGATGGCAATATGTGTGTGGTTGGTGTTGGGGAGGTGTGTGATGATGTTCTTGATGCTTGATTATGGTGGGTGATGGTGTCGAGTCTTAGAGCTTGGGGTTGATGATAAGTCTTGGGTGAGGAAGATGGAAAGAAGAAGAAGAAGAAGAGTGTGTTTGTGTTATGAAGAATGGGAGTGAGTTTTGGTATGTTTTTGTGTGGTGGTGGCACCAAGCTTCTTCAAGAAGCTTGCCCTTAAAAGGGCAATTCGTGCTCCCCAAGTTATTTTTTTTTTTGCGTCAGACCTTGAGGTAATCGATTACTTTTGAAAGTAATCGATTACTTCATGAATTTCTTTTTATTTTTCCATCCAGAGAGGAGGTAATGTATTACTTTGGGAAAGTAATCGATTACCTCGCCAGATTTTTTCATCCCTTGCATTTCAAAACGCCATATCTCCTTCGTTAATCGTTGGATCTTGCTCAAATTTGAAAGGGTAAGCTTCCGAAGACACTTATATTCACATCCAATGGTGGAATTTGTGTTTTAAGTTGTAAATCTTTTATTTATAATTTCCTAATATAGAGTGTTTATAACACCGAAAACACCTTTTCTTACGCTCCTCTGCTCCTTTTTAAATCTCCTATCCGATACCAATACTTCTTAACTCCTTTATGGCACTCAAAGGAATCTTAATCCATCACCTTAAATTATCTTTTTTAGTATAATTACCATCTTCTAATCTTATTATTATTCTAATTATCCATGGAATTAAAATTCGGGATGTTACAAAAACGGTTTTGATATACTCAGCCCTTAGGACATAGTTTAAACATTAAATAGGATGCCAAAATTATCTTAATATCCTAATTAATCAATATTTAATTAATACTAATTTTTTACTTTTAATATAAATATCTTGTTTTTATTTTTCCACATTAATTCGTAGGGGGTAATCTGGGAATATTAAAACTCACATTTGATCGGAATTAACGTGGAAAAATAAAAATAAGATATTTATCATTAAAAGTAATGAATGGATATTAATTAACTATTGATTAATTAGAATATTAAGATAATTTTGACATTGTATTTAATGCTTAATTAAATATTGATTTTAATCTTTAAAAAGTTTAATTGATGAGGTTAATTTTAAAAAACGAAATAAAAGTTGAGAAAATAGAAATGCGAATAAGGAATAGAAAGGTGGGAATCAATCACGTATTCCTATGACTCACCTTATACTCCCAGTCACGACACAAGCCCCCCAAATGTCGGATATAAGTTCGCATGGGTGATCTTCTACACCGGAGAGACACAATCCCATGACAGAAGTCGAAGATCAAAATAAGATGAATGCACGAAATATAAAATCTCACAATATATATTCTATTTGTATGAACAATTTATTGCATGAAGATTCTTAGTCGAAATACATGATAAAACCTAAAAGATGCGATGATAAGACCCCCCCCCCCCTTTTTGAAAGAGCTCGAATCTGATAGATTGGACTCGACCGGAACTCATCTATCATCAACCCTGGGGCAGATCCTCCCGTCATGAACATAGCCATGATTGGTCTTGTTCCAAACCTGTCACGAGTTAAGAACACGTACCTTGCATGATAGCCCTCAGATGACCTATCACGACCTATGAGAAAGACCTCAAGACGAGACCCAAGCACAAACGATCTATAATGAAGGACTCAGTCTGGACTGATTCAGAAGAGCTTGGATATGGGATTAACCCATGGATAAGTTATGAAACTTATTTGTGAAACTAATATCGAGTAGATAAAAAACTTGATCGAAGAAGATTATCATTGGATTATATGCAATTATAAGGGATCACCACTTGTTTAAATAAGATAAGATCATGCCAAGATTATCCTCAGAGATAGAACATTTATGAAAGAAAATATATCAGGCCAAGCAACCCATACCAATCCTATAAATGCCAACCTCGAGTAGGAGGCTGAACATACAGACACAACCACAACATCAGAATTACAATATGCAAATAGTGTACACATATTACATCAATACACTAAAAAAAGAGAGATATTCAGCAGTGAAAACACCAAACTCTTGTTATCCTCATGGTGGTAGTTACACATAATGGGAGAAGAAATACAAGAATTAAGGGAAGAACTCATAATAATATACAATAATGAATTTACCCCAAGAGATCTTCAAACCTTCAATTGGATTCCTCCAATGTTGATCTCCAATCCTTGCCTTGCCTCCTTGCTCTCAATGATATGTTTCTAACCTATCTTCTCTAATCCTAATTGTATTCAATATTCTCTAATGTATCTGAATTGCTACCTAAACCTAATGTTAAATCCTAGTATATAAAGACAAAGCTAAACCTAAAATAAATCTAAAATAGATCTATCTCTAAATAAATCTATCTATAAATAAATCTTAACTAAATCTAGAATAATTAATCTAGAATAAATCTAAGATAAATCTATCAGAATCTTTGAAATCTTCAATATAGATAGGCTCAACTCATAGCACTCACGCAGGCACTTCGCGCCCAGGCGTAGCATACCCCACGCCTAGGTGTGGGATCAAAATCTCATCTTTTCTTCTTGTACGCACAGGTCGCGCCTAGGCGCAGCATACCATGCTCCTGGGCGTGACAACCTCTGAATTGGCTGAGTTTTTCTTCATTAAATTCTGCCTTTTTGCACCCCAGCTCTTGACATTTAAATCTCAATCGTGGACAACAATTAAGAACACCATTTCTCTTCATTCTAGCTCCAATCTTCAGGTCTTCAAAGATCATTTCCTTTCCAAAGCACAAATCATCAAATAAAACTTCAAATTCTTGAAATCAAAGCCAAAAAGGATCAAAATGTTCAAGGATTCTAAATTACCTAACTTTCCTAAAAACATAACAAAAATCTATTATTTACTCAAGAAACAAACCAAATCCATAGTAAAAAGGAGTTAATTAATGCTCAGAAACACTATATATCAGACTCTCATCATGGTAGTTGATTCCCAACCCCACCATAGAGAATTTACAGTATCACGAAGGATACCACAAAGAATAAAGATCTAGAGCCTCAATATTTGAGATGATTAGCCTAACTTGCTCATGTAAAGGTAGCAAGCCTGCAAAACGACCTTTCCAGCAGAGGGGGCTTATCGTTGAACTCTCTAGGGAACATATCAAAGTTGTCTGCATCTCTCCCATGTAGGATATCAACGTGTCTAAAAATAACTACGTAGTCTTCATCTCCATTACCTAGTTTGAACATGAACGTAAGACCAAAAGCTCCCTCTTGTCATACTAAAAATCCTTAAAAAGGACCCTTGTTTGATTTGGACAAAACAGGTCTTTATGGTCATCATCATTGTAGGGGAATCCTAGGAGTAAAAGCCTCAAGACTTGATGATGCCATTTTGAGCCGTAATGGGTGCGAGCCGTTATAACAGTTACTTACTCAAAGCGGGTACATATTGAAACTGACATATGTCCAAGTGGATACATGAGGAAACTGATTTAGGGGCATCATTCGCACTAGTGAAAACTAGTCTGTTGGACAAGTGTATAGGTCGATTTTCTTTGGTCAAGTGTTGGTGGGTCGATTACCTGCAGTCAGTCGGTGCTTACTAGACCGATGCTTGTTGGTTGGTGGTACTGGTGCATATTAGTCCATGGAACCAGTCCATAACACCAACCATAGTTATAGTGGAACAACATCAAGTAATGACACAACGAAATATACTCTTATACTTCCTCCTCGAAGCGGAAATCATGGAAATGATCATAAAGGCTCGTCATGCACATAATACCACACAGGTGATGTAACTGATAATTGATCTGCCCTCGTGTCCACTCGACACTTGAGCACTCGAAAGATTTGTACATTACATTATTTATTTATTTAGTATTTTAGATAATTACGACTAGCACATATGCTAATTAACCCATTTTTTTAATAACTACACATCATGCAAGGAACATAATATATTTTTTTTGTCTCTCAGGTATCCATCAACCCGAGCAAGGCCACTAATCCTTCGGATACGGTTTGGCCTTTTCGGGGGTGATCCTCCAAACTGTAATTATTTACATTCACAAGATTTGGGGATCAAACCCCTAACCACTTGCTTAAATGACAAAATCCCACACCAACTATGTCAACCTCAATAAGTGGAACATGACATTTTTTGATAGGATTTATAATGGTTTATTTATGGTTTTGGTCCCTAAAAGTTCAACGTGTTTTGGTTTTAATCCCTAAAAGTTATTTTGACTGGGACTGGTCCTTAATTTTTCAAACATTTTGGTTTTGATCCCATACTTTATAAAAAATCTATTATTTGATGATATGGTTAACGGAAACTCACACCAACAGCTATGTACAACTACCTAGTGTGACATAGAGTCAAATTAGTATTGTGACTTGGATGGTCCATAAACGCAAAATTATGTGTATGGGACCATTTTGTGTCCATGGATTTGTGTCATCCACGTCATATCACTTATTTGGCATTACCTCACAATACATGAATGCTGACATGGTGTTCCGTTAGCCACATCAACAAATAACAGTTTTTTCATAATGGAGTGGATCAAACCAAAATGTTTGAAAAATTAAGGACCAAACCCGGCCAAAATAACTTATCAGGACTAAAACCAAAACACACTGAACTTTTAAGGACAAAAAACATAAATAAGCCATTTATAATCTATAACAAATAATACAAAATACTTTTTTTTCGTTAATGTCATTACATCTCACTTATCGTTTATTAGATAATACCTGATTATTATTTTTTGTACAAATATTGAAAGGTACATGGAAAATGGCGTGGGGTACTAATGATGTTTATATATATATATATATATATATATATATATATATATAACCATTTGAGATTCTCATCAATGGACAACATGTTTTTCGATTGTAGTGAACCCGATGACATGTTAGCTTATTTGAAATAACTTGATGATGGCAAGGGACCCCATGTCGAGTTTCCCTCTTTGAGCTCTTGTTTCAACTGTGGAAAAGCTCATGTTCGATTCCTCACTGTAGAAACAAGTGCAAAGAGTGAGATGGGCCCCCTTTTAGGTGTCTCCTACTTCGGTATCTCATAATTATGAGTGTGAGGAACTCCACATCAGTCTTCTCCCTTCAAACTTATTAAATGATTGTGAAAATCTTGCATCGCATTCCCCACTTTAATCTTTCGTTCCGGTTAGGAAGAATATTTAGTTGGTTTCCCTTATTCTAAATCGTCTACCTATTATGAAGAATCTACTGTCAAGTTTTTCCTTGTTTTTAGTCTTCTTCCCCGAGTACAAGGAACGCCATCAACCATCCACCAAGGGCAATCAACACATGTCTACATGGAATCATCACTTCGGACGAAAAGACGTCTTACCATAACAACATACTTCAAAAAGTCAATTAAAGGTCCAACTTGAATTTGATCTCGTTACTCCTTCAAGCTCGGCCAATGAAAAGGCCTCAACAAAAATAGTCTTTTACGTGCTAACTATAGACCTTTGCACAAATCTCTTGACTTATGCCAAGTTAGGGGCATATGTAAGGTACAAAAATAGACCGGTCGAATCGAGCCCACAAAGCCGACGCAAGGCTCTCATCGGGCCTTGATTCTCACCCACCATCATTATAGTTGACCAGCATCAAATAATGACACAATGGAATAAACTCTTATACTTCCTCCTCAAAGCGAGAATCGTGGAAGGGATCATAACATCTCATCATGCCCATAACACCACACTATCAATAAGGCGAAATATTCTTCATATTTCTCTCCTCTTATTTAATTACTTCCCCCTTATAAGTTCAAGCTAAGCTTATCACATGGATTACATAAGTTAAGGAAAGAGACAAATTCACATACACGGTACACATTATACCCTCAACCCTCGGTATGCTCTTTGTACTCAAGAACTATGTGTGCCTCGATTCCTTCTTCACTAAAAATGCTTAGGACCGAGGTTAGTCACGATACAAATGTGAAGGAACCTAAAGGCTCTCAGGATCACAAATCTCATCTTCCCCAAACGATCAAATTTTTGAACGAGGGAGTTATTGTCTTTGTTTGTTTAAGGTTCCAAAATCACTCAATTAAATATCACCCAATTGTTATGAACCCTAATAATATTTTATCAATTCTTCTTGCCCTGCTCCCTATGGCTATCCTTTGAACCACATTCATTCCATCGCCTTAGTCACTGTCACTCCTGCACCGTTAGGAGTGGCAAAGGATGATGTAGATGGTGGTAAAATCATGAATGAGTATTCCAATCCACGAAGGATGCAACAAAATAAGAGTGTAATTGTCATTTTTTTTAAATATTTCATTTCAATCTTAATTATTGATAATGTTTTATAATAAACCAATGATAAAAATTGCAACATGCATCAAGTGCATGCTATCTTTCCATGCATTAAGAGCCATCCATCCCGTTGAATGCACATGGGAACTCAAAGAAACATAGTCCCATCCGCAGACAACATAGGAACTCAAAATAGCAAAAGCCCCCTATCTTAATGATAGGAAACTTCTTTCATGATTCACAAACCTAACACTACTAGATCGTAAGCCGGTAAAGCATATGGTAGGGGGAAAACTAATGCGGATGACCAGCTTTGTTAGGTTTAAGTGGGGAAAAAAAAGAAGAAGCTAAGTCGACGTCCCACTTGAATTATGAGAGCTTGAGAAGTAAAGAAAATATAAAGTTTAAAGTGCGCAAGTCAAATCACCTTAGGCCGTTTGAATATTTTAACAACTCTCGGTATTAAATAAGATCATCGGTTGAGATTAGTTTCTCGTTGATCACACGGAGATACTGTGGGATGAAAAATGATGAGACCACCATTGCACACCTCCTATATGATTTGTAGGGCCATTGCTCAACAATCAGGTTTTTTTTTTTTAAAAAAAAATGTTTTACAAGATATATTCATAACGCCTCTTATTATTTTACATAATTTATTTAAATTAAAAAGTAATTATTACTTTTAAATGGAGTTTTTCAATGTATATCTCAGGGCATATGTTAATAATACCCAAAGAAATAAATTCTTATTTAAAAACTAAAAACATTAACATCATAGGTACTAAATAATCCATTTCAATCTCTTTTTTTTATAGGCAAATTTTTTTTCTGAGATATAGGGAAAGAAAAACTTAATCCACCAATTAATGGAACTCAAAATTGAACCAGAAACCATTAACTTTCAAGTCTTAAGACTTTTACATGATCATGTAAACTAAATTCACTTGTCAATAATCTATTTTCTCATACGACTTTACTTTTATAAATATTTTTTAACATGTGTCATACTCCATAGGGCACATAACAGAATTCTTTAATTTATAAAATATACTCCCTCGGATCTCTAATTATAAAAAAAAACAAATTTCATATTTGTTAAGAAAGTTAATTGAGTGCTTTTAATTTTCGTAAAAAATAGAGTTACTTTAGGAAAGTTATATTAGGAATTAAACAAAATTAAATTAGATAATCACTTTATAGGAATATTTGACCAATGATTATATTTAAAATAGAAAGTTAATTAATTTTTCCTTGTATTTGATACCAAGATATATGTTTTTGTTTTTAAAAAAAAATTAGAGACTAGATGGAGTATGTTGATCTTTGTTTAAAACTTTATCAACTACTTTATTCATGCCTTTTTATGTTATACACATTACCCTATCACCTTAAAAGTAGAGTGAAATTATGAAAATATACTTGGTATGAAGTTTTTTCATGCCAGCTGGATATTCTAAAATCACGTATAATAAATAAAAATCTTCAAAAGTTTGACTTATAATAAAAAATGTAGGGAGTACTCCTTCTTCCTGTTTACAATATAAAAAAAAATGAATAAAAATTCTCCCGATTTATGGCCAATCATAGGATATGATAATATATATATATATTGAGAGAGGGGGGGGGGGATGACAAAGACGGAATTGTCAGAGTCAATATTCCTTTTCGAAGGGCAGAGTCGTCATCCAACTCGTAATCCCAACGACCCAATTACAAAAGTGGAAAAATCCCTTTGCCCCTTTGCTTCTGTTGAAAAAATTTGGCGTGGAGTATGTAGAACCATGTTAAAAAAAAGTGGAGCATATATAGAAATAAAATAAATTTTATTATATATTTATGTACTATATTATATTATATTAGTTCTATTAATCGTAAATATATTTTTCTTGATTTAAAATATCATAAAAAGTTAACTAAGTTTTTTTAAAAATTTTGTTTCATTTATATTGCTATTTTTTAAAAAACATTCTTAGAAAATATTAATCTCATTTAATTTTTATTTTATTCTCAATATTATTTTTTTTAAAATACCTATATTTTTTAAATCCACTAGCCTCATAAATAACTAAATAAATATATTTTTTTTATTGCTCACATAGTAAACGAGAAGGATTATATGGCAACGGCCAACTGAATTTGCACTTTTTTGAATTAAACAAGCATAATTAATGTATTTCAGTGTAGTCAATACAGGTCCATGGAGGGGGTGGGGTGAACGACATTTCCAAATTCGAATTGATTATTACCACTCTCTCGAAATCAATCATATTTTTATTTTTTTTATTTTACAAATTGGAATTTGTTAGGAAGAGTATTAATAATTAAGCTTAATTGTACTTTTGGTCGTCGAGTTTCATTAATCCGAGGAATTTAGTCTCTTTTCTTTAATTAGACAACTTTAGTTTCAAAATTTTTAATTTGTTGCCAATTTCATCCTTCGTTAAAGTCTAAAGTAACAATGCTAGCGTGGCTAATGCCAAGACACGTGTCAGCACGTAATTGTCCTACGTGGAATTTATTTTAATTAATTAAATCTAAAAATTAAATTTTAATAAAATTACGGTTAATTACACTTTTGATTTCTCAATTTGATCAAGTTGACAAATTTAATCCTTTTTCTATTACTTTTGGCATATTTAGTCCCTCATTTATTACTTTTGACAAATTTAACCCCCAATTTTTAATTTGTGGCCAATTTCGTTCTTTCACCCAATTGTTCACAAATTAAAAATTCAGGGATTAAATTTAACAAATTTAAAAAAATAATTAAATTCATCAAATTAATAAAATTGGGAGAAAGAAAATGCAATAACACTAATGATTATGTTATTAACAATGCATAATCCACCTGGTCCATGATGTTAGTAGTCAATCTTTTGCTTGGTAAGTACATACCACACAATACTTCTGCAGCATTATATTATTTTTTGGTAGATGGAATTATAATTATGGTTTTAATTTGAGTGGGACGGTAAGGTCTTCCAAATGGTTATTTTTTTCTTCTCAAGTCGTCTGAATTGTCGGCGGTTCTTTTGCAATGTCCCTATCCTTTGTAAGCAGTGGTACCATTTATTAATCGATCGAATCATCACGTTATTTATCATACATATGAATAATATTTGGAAATAAAATAAAAATGACTTTTCTGTTTTTTTTCTTTTACTTTTTAACCAAACTCTTTTAATTGAATTTTTACTACTATTGTTTTTTTTTATTCATGACCGGAGTGTCCACTACCGACCGCAGTGACTAATCTCCTCGCTGGCTTGTAGGCACCTCTAATAGTTGGGACAGCAGATAATCCAATACTGATATGGTAATACAATACTGATAATAATTTCCCCACCTCTAATTTTTTTTTTTTAGATCATAAATAATATGGTAATCCAATACTGATAATAATTTCCCCACCGTGAGAGTTGCCCATCATTAAAAAAATTTAAGTCAACCTAAAGTTGTGATTTCACGGCAACTAGCCAAATTCTTAAAAGTAATACTAAATGAGCGGTTCTTAATTTTAAAGAGAGTGAAAGACAAAAGTGCGTGGGGAAAAAAGTGTGAACACGACCAAAAAAATTCTTTTTAATACTTCATTCATTTTTGTGTATAAGGCTATTTTGATAAATTTCATATTTATTAAGAAAGTTAATTAATTTAGTTAATAATATTAAAAATATTAACATTTAATTTTTTTTTTAAAACTATCCCTAATTCCCTATAAATATTATTGAAAATCTAACAAGTGTTGAGTAAATATGGATGTTTGTGAAAATAAATAATTAATTGTATTTAAAAATTGATATAAGATCTTATAAATAGAGACATAATAAAAATCTCATAAGAATTTTTCAAGATGAAAGGAGTAATGTGTAGGATCAAGTTTTTTTTTTAAATAATAATTGTGTTACATAAATAACTGAATGAGGCTTTGTTTAGCGTAACTCATTAGGAGTTTTTTAGTTAGTTAGAAAATTCTAAATATAGTCAATAAGTTAATATAGTCTCGTTTCGTCAATATAAATTAAAGAGTTTATGGCTTTTAAAATGAACATATAACTTTTGAAAATTAGTTTTCAGTAAACTACTTGACGTAGTTTTCGTGAATAATATTTTTTATTCAACTACTTATATGGTCCCTTCGTGTTTTTATTAATAATATTTTTTGCTTATAAAAAAATTGAAACTAAAATGTTTTTCATTAATTCATGTATTAGTAATTATGCCCTCCAATATTTTTTAAAATTAAATTAATTATCCTTACCCAATCGAAGGCGATTTCATTTTTAATTAAATTTTTATTTAATTAATTACTAATTATGATTGAATAATTTTGCTATAATTAATTAATTAATTAATTAATTAATTAATTAACTACATATTTAATAAATAAATAAATATTTTTTTATATTACTAACTAATAAAGAATAAATCAAAATAATAAATATAAGTAAAATAATATTTCATGTTCTTTTCGGTCATTTAATAACTTTTAGTCCCTTCCGCTAATAGTTTTGCCAAAAAGACAACAGTTATCACTAGTACAAAAAACACATTTTAGACCACTTGGTTAAAGCCGGTTCCGTGCTGAACCACTCTCTCAATGGACATTTGTTAAAACTAGAGTGATTACTTTGTATAACCAGACTGAAAATATATTAAATAAGACTGGTTCCATCCGTGTGGAACCAGTCTCTTTTTTGATCTTTTGTTCAAATCAGATTGATTCCGTGCGAAACCAGTCTGATACACTAGAACAAATGTAGTGTTTAGATCGCTTCATGAAGATCGGTTCCGTGCTGAACTTGGTTTAAGGAATTTAACAACAAAAAAAAAACACATACACATACATATGCACTAATTTGGTGTCATCTTCTCATTCTCCTTTTGTCTTTCCCCCTCTATTCTTATCCCCACATTCACACAAACACATACATACGCACTAATTTGGTGTCATCTTTAGCTTTTTAAAAATCAAAAGCATAAGCACTGTTTGGATATAAATGCATAACCATAGATCGGTTTATTAACCTTTTTTTTTTATCAACAAAAGAAAATTTTATTTAAGTGAAAAACCATAACAGAGTACAAGAAACCAGAATAGAGTAAAAGCAATACTCAATTACATTGGTTTATTAACTTAGTTAAAATTTTGTGGTGCTTTGTCAGTTTTTAAGGCTAGTTTCAATGCTTTACAAAATTAAGTGTACTGATTTCCAACCATTTATGTAGAGAGAAAAGGGGAAGGGAGATAACAGGCATGAAAATAATTAGAATTCGTAAAAAAATACATGAATTCATGCGTATAACATGAAAGTGATTTAGCAATTTAGATACTAGGTTATAATATTTCTCTTTGGGGTTATATCTGTTTTACAAAAGATGAAGTTGTAGATAGTGTGTATTTGTGTAGTCATAGTAAGCAATGGCATGAATCTTAATTCTCAACATGTTTTACTGATAATTAACTCCATAAAATATGTTGATAAGCTTATGAATATTCTTTGCTCGCCTCTATGGTTATTAACTCAATTATCTTATAGGTACTAGTTATGACACCTCGGATTCTTTTGGATGCCTTACGAAAGGCATTCATGAGTATGGAAATGATATGCTTGATGATTATTGATGAATGTTGTAATACCCTAGTTACTTTTACCCTTAATTTATTATGAATTTAAAATTTTCTTTTAATACTACTAGTTGATTAGGAAAACACTTAGGTATAATTACTTCTTATAAAAATCTCCGTAAAATCGGACGGAGTTTACTTTGTTTTAGGGACATTCCCAAAATTTACTTTTCCTGATTAACCTGCATAAAACTTCTTTTTCAACAACAATGGGCCAGCAGGGCCAAAATACAATTCAGTTCAATTACACTTTTCAGAAAATGATTACAATTCTAAAGTGGGTTTGCTTTCCCAAAATATTATACATTTCAAATTCCTAAAACTGAAACTATTGACCCACAAAGGGTCACTCAACTAACTAGGCAACATTACACGAGGTGGAGTGTAATCCTGCCTGGCCATACTCATGTAAGCTCCTTCTTCACCTGTAAAAATATATCAAGAAGGGTAGCATTACACAGAACTTAGAAAATACATTCTAAAATGACATAGAGAACAACTAAGGGATAACTACTCGTTATCACTTGAATTATATTTTCTATTTCAATTACCATTGCTTCATTAATTCCTTATTACTGTCCATATTCATTTCTTATTCCTTTTTACTATTTCCTCAACCTTTCTTGGTTCTATCATGTCCTTCTATCATTTTACATACTTACCTACCTACCCTTTTATTCTCATTTAATACTCACTCCTAATGGAGGTCTTGTTTATATAATATTCCACTCCTCTATGGAGGGCCCTGATATTATCCACTCCCTTATGGAGGGTCATGGTAATGTCCACTCCGTTACGGAGGGTCTTGATAATATCCACTCCTTTACGGAGGGTCATGATACTACATATATACAATTCTCACTCCTGCTTAGAGAGTAAGCGGAGGGTCCTGTTCTCACTTCGCTTACGATGCAAGTGAAGGGTCATGATAATATCCACTCCCTTACGGAGGGTCCTGATAATATCCACTCCCTTATGGAGGGTCATGAAGATATCCGCTCCTTTATGGAGGGTCATGGTAATATCCACTCCCTTACGGAGGGTCCTGATAATATTCACTCCCTTATGGAGGGTCATGAAGATATCCGCTCCTTTATGGAGGGTCATGGTAATATCCACTCCCTTACGGAGGGTCCTGATAATATCCACTCCCTTATGGAGGGTCATGAAGATATCCGCTCCTTTATGGAGGGTCATGGTAATATCCACTCCCTTACGGAGGGTCCTGATAATATCCACTCCCTTATGGAAGGTCATGAAGATATAATTTCCCGCTCCGCATAGGGAGGGTCATGAATGTATCCGCTCCATTTTGGAGGGTCCATAGATAATACTCATTATCATAATCAATTATGCATACCATTTACTTACCTTCTTCTCTAACCATTGATCCTTTTCTTGATTTCTTTACCATTCACCTAATTTCCTTCTTATTTCCGTTAACTGCATTTTACTCTTCATCATCATTCATGTTCATTACAATTCCATTCTAAACAATAAAATTAATAACATAATCAACTTTCTAATCACTATACTCATTATTAACCTTCAAGCCATGCTATATTCTACCACCATCATCATTAAATCCAATTGTCTATCTCATCTCTAAATCTATAGCTCACTCTCATTATTAAACCCACAAATACTTAAATCTAGACAATTACAAACATACACAATTCTAGTCAATTTCCCTAAGGTTCATTTTTCTATTTTATTACCTACCCTTAATTCCCCCTATATACATACTAGAAAATACCCTCTAAGTAAAGGTAACACACCCCTTCTTACCTTAAACTTGAAGGGTGAGAGGTGTAGAGCTTGATTCCAAAGTCTAGGTTGTAGAGAGAGAAAGCTCCTAGTCATGGAGGAGAGAGAGAGTGACCCATGGAACAAATGAAACACTAATAGTTAGAAATGAGGGTGAGTAATTCGTTTAACATAAATAAGGAGAGGAGAAAAGCTTAAATCAACTTACTTTAAGCTTGGAAATGGTAAGAAAGGTAAATGGGTCTTGGAACCCTAGAACCCCCAATTCATGGATTCATGGCTTCTAAGAGGAAAAGGGTGAAATTGATGATGATTCAAGTGCTTATGTGTGATGGGGATCAACTAATTGATGATGATTTAGCAAGGTTTGTGGTGGATTTTTGATGTGGAAGAAGCTAGGGTTTTGGGGCTCAAAATTGCCCAAGAGGAGAAGAGAAGAGAGTGGTGCGTTTTTGTCCAAATGCTGGCTGCACCAGTTTTAGCGCGGCGTGGTGCGGGACGGGTGCATAAGGCTGGCGCGCGGGCTGGTGCGGGAGACTGGTGGGGATGGCGCGCCATCTGGTGCGTCTGATGCGGGCTGGTGCGCGCAGCGCGCGCCTGGGCGGGAGTAGCGCGCGCCTGGGCGGACGGTCAGCACCAGTTGTCAAGCTGGTGCGTTGGTGCTGCACCAGGTGCCTGGCTGGAGGGAAATTGGCGCACCGTTTCAAGTCTGCTGCGTGGAAGGCGCGCCTGGGCAAAAAAGCTACTGGGTTGGTGCATCTGATGCACCCTGGTGCGACTGGGCGTGCACCAGAAATTTGAAACTTCGATTCGTTGTAACTTTTTCGATAGCCGTCGGATCGGGCCCAAATTTTTAGACAAGCTTCTTAACCCCTTAAACTTCATATCCAGCGGTGGAATTTAATTTCTTAGCATCCTATAATAAATTCCTAATTATCTCTTTTCGGTTGATTTCTAACATCTAAAACGCCGATTTAACCCCCGATTTCGCTTAGATAGTCTTGCCCACTGCTACAAATGTCTTCTATACAACCCCTAGTACTTATAATTACTACTCCCCTATCACCCAAAATTCTTTAAGCAATTATTCTAATTATTTCTTGGGTTTTAGCATTAATTTCACTTAAAATAAACTTAGGATGTTACAAATGTCATAGAGCAACTGGCAAACATCCCTATTAAAAAATAATGGAGGTGAGTTCTAGAAAACATTATTTTTCCTCTTACATTCCTTGATCATAGTACATTATTGTTAGTATTATTTTTCTCTAAGAGAGAAGATTTATAAATGATTATTGTCTTCTGATGGTAAAGGAATTCTATCACAAAGCTGATGAAAAGCCAAAGATTTTTGGGATGACAACATCACCCTTAGGTAAAAAAAGGTAATTGTTTCATATGTTAACTTTGGCAAGCAACCATGGGTTGTATCTCAACATGCTCTGTCTTCTTTCCTAATTTAAATAAACAAACATGTTATTCATCAAAACAGTGCCCAGTATAAATTTGAATATCTCTCTGTCTCTATCCACAAATAAGAAAAAAGAGACACCTAAGAAGATGAGAACAAAATACATTTATGGAGAGAGGAAGTCCATAACGATTTGGTGATGCTATAGCTACTATACCATAACAGAAAGAAAAATCACTAGATTTGACCGAGAATGAACTTATTTCATTTCATCAAACTAATTGTGCCCATGAGGTGTACAATTTTGCTATCTTTCTATTTGTAGCATGCGGTGTACAATTTTGCCAGTCTTTACTGTCAAGAATCAACTGTCCCAAAAGCTTAAGTTGTTGGGTGAAGCACATGAATGAAAATTTTATTTAAGTGAAAAACCAGAACAGAGTACAAGAAACCTGAATATAGTACAAGCAATACTCAATTACATTGGTTTATATTTTCACTATTAATTGCTTCAATGCTTTACGAAATTAAATGTACTGATTTCCAACCACATTTGATTGTTGAAAATTGCTCATTGAAATGCAAGATCGAGTTAACAGAGAACAAAACAGGGGAACTAATGTCCAATGTACTGTGCAAAAGCTTGCTATGGAGCTAACCTGTATATGCAACTTGGAATTTGTTCTTCAATTTCAAATTAGTTTTAATCATGCTTTAGACACTTACAGTAGGTTTTTTAAAGTGTTTGGACCACCTTGAAAGAGGAAGTGATACTTGTAGTTGAGTATAATCTAAATCCTTGTGTGAGTGAAACAATAAAATTGGTTTGTATGGTTTGCAGCATACCTATTTTTCATCATCATCATCATAGTCATTTATTTGAATAATATGAGAGGTTTACTGTAACGCCCACTGGAATTTACCCTCGGAAGTATTGATATTGTATAGATTAAATAAAATATACAATATATTCTATGTTTATGGTTTGAATTCTATGTTATTATGTGAATGTAAAATAATAGAAAAATTTAAATAAAATATTTACAACATTAGACACAAACCCGACCATTGGATATGAAGTATGTTAGGAAGCTTATCTCCAAATTTGAACATGATCCGACGGTTAACGAAAGTGTTATGGTATTAAATGCAAACGGTCCTGTAATTTTGCCCTGTCTAATCGATTAGACTAATCGATTAGAAGGAAATCTAATCGATTAGAACCGCCTTAAACAGCCAACAGTAAGTCGGTTAAATCACGAATGGTTGAGATTTTTCCATGATTTCAACCACAAAATGCCAAAAAAATCACCCTTGGCACTGTTCCTGATTGAAAAGGACATTTGGGGGTGATTAATTTACATAAAGGAGGGAGTATGGAATCAAAACCCAAAAGAACAAAGCCAAAACTCTGCAGAAATCGTGTTTTCTATCATCTACTTCCTCTGATTCGTTCTCTATGATCTGAACCCCAAACCCTTACAAATCTTATACCAAATTAAAGCTTGTTTAACCCTCTTCAATTTGGTACTGAGTTTGCTTGATTTTGTAGAGTATAGAAAAAGATACAGACCTGCAAATTTGGGTGGTCAAATCTGAAATCTGCATTTCAGATTCAAGGAGCCAACTTTCCTTGATTCGTGTGATAAGCTCAAGCATCCTTTGGACTTCAAACTTGTTTTATTTTAAAGATGACATGTCCTAGTTTTGATTCTAACCCTTAATCACGAATTATCGTGCCTTATTCTTGATGATCAACACTGATTTTGTTGTCGTGTTCAACTGAAAACAGAGAACCTAAAGGCTGAAACCAAAACTTGGGATTTTCCCAACAAACTTGTTTATTTCAACTCCAAACCAATCCAAACACTGGAAATAGGTAAGGAAAAAGTTATTCGGGGTGCTAGAATAATAATCCAAAGGCTAGAAATGTAGGAGTTCTCATGAACTCAATGGCAAAAGTTGATTTTCATGAAACTTGAATAAGATTTATGACTTGGAGGTCCTACCAAGTTCAAGTAAAGACTTGAACAAGTTATAATCATCACATATGAGTTATATAAATGCTAAAATTATTCTTTTATGAAAGAGAATTGAAAACCGCATGTTAAGTTATGTATTTACGTCTTTTATGCAATTTATATGAATTGCATAGGAATATGATGATTTGATTACTTGAATTGTAATTGAACATGTCTAAATAGATATATATTTGATCTGTTTTGACTTAGTTTTGATTAAGTGAAGTGCACAAGAAATTGGTATGTTAAAAACCTCATTCCAGGTGCAGTTTTACAGGATCTAATCGATTAGACCATGTGGCTAATCGATTAGACTATTTTAATTTACACCAAAATTTGAATTTTTAAAGAACTAATCGATTAATACCATTGTTAATCGATTAGATCGAACCCTGAAATGAAAATTATCAATTTTTAGTGCACATAATCTTAATCAAACTTATTTGTTGATGCTTGGAAGTTTCATTGTGAACATTAGAATGTTTTGAATGATGATGTTCAATTATGGAATACGAAATGTATTGTTATGAAGAAATGAATATTTCTATGATGATTTTGACGATGATTGATTATGAATATGAATTCATAATTACGAAATGAATATTAATGCAGTGTGGAATGATGAATTACTTTCCCTCGTACGAGAAGTTGCGAATGTTGAGATAATATATTATGATGATGATGATGAAATCATGACAAATAAATTAATGATAAAGAATGGTAATGAACCATATTTGCATACATCCATTGAGTGAGATTTGCTCCAGTTTGTGAGCCTTTATACTAGTTACGCGGGGCGGGGGAAGCCTGTAAATCGTGAGAGGTCGAGCGGAGGAAGCTCATGAGGACCCATTTACCTCCAAACTGTGACGCCTAGGGATATGATTGAGATGAGATTAGCATGCATCATGCCACTTAATTACAAGAGTATTGTGTGATAAATTGGGTATGCATTTGTGTATACATTATTCACTGATTACTTGATTACTTGTGTTTGTTATTTCTAGTTTTTATTGATTATTATTTGATGATGTGTTTCGGCTATGACTTACTCCCCTGCCCTTTGTTTATAGGCAATGGCTCAGAAACCGACCTGCATAGAGATGAGGTTCATTCCCGAGGGGGAATGGCATAGGAGGGATGCCAACCTGATCCTAGAGGGGATGGTGGAGATCACGATCCGCCGTCTGAACCCTCTCCCTCATGTGCGTTCCCTTAGGACTTGCAGTCCTTATCATCCGTCTCTTTCCTGACTAGAAGGAGTGATATGTGACTATGAGGTAGTAAAGTCCTGTGTTTATATATCTGCTGACTTTTGGAGTTTTAACCATGTGCTCTGGGTCCTTATATTTTTGGGTGTGAAATAGTGTAAGATATGTCAAGTGACCTAGGGTGCAAACTAATGGCTACGCTTTTGCTGCTAATGATATGATATTGTGATATATGTCTTAAACCTTTTGATAATCATAATGTATATGATGTAAATTAGTTTTCATCTATATGTGGAAAATGTTGTAATGTGTTGAATTAGTGATGGCTTAAGTTTATTTTCCTAAAAGGCGAAAAATTAACCCGCATTTTATAAAAAGAATTAAAGAGAAAAGGGAAATAAATTTGGGTCGTCGCATTTACTCTTTCGCATTTTGCTGGACAAAGGATTGACTAGTTTATATCATGATGGAATTGCTGTCCTAACTGAAGATTTTTGTGTTTGGGGTCCACAAGTTACAGAACTTATTTTTGTATTCATAAAGCAGGTGGCCTTAGATTTTAGAGTAGCAGAGTATATATGGAGATGGGAAACTCATCTATCTCTCTGTCTACTTCTAGACAACAAAGAAGAAAATGCATGTTATGTGGACTGCATTTGTCCTTTTTAGCTAGCATATATTTAGCTTTAATTTAATTGGTCGGATATTCTTCTTCAAGCATTAACAAAGTGCTTTATGTGACTAACCAAGGCTTAGGTGGAGTTACTTGTGTAGATGTGAAAAATTCTGTGCTTGTCAAAGCATTATTAATTGCTCGTGATATATTGCTTGAAGATCTCCGAAAAGATTATAGCCGCAAACAACTTGATGATCTTAGAGAAGAATTTGCAGTTTATTTCCTAGAATTATTTCCTATCTTTCACTAGGTATATTATTGCTCTAAATAAGACTTTTGTGTAGGCAAACTCTATATTCTCTATGTATAACAGTGGGCCTTTTGTTTCACTGCACAAGATATATATGTGGTTCTTATAATATAATTTTATTATCTATGTCTCAATTATTATTTATTAGTTTTATTACTCATATGTTTTTTAATCTAGCTATGTATGTGTGTGTGATCCATAATAAAGAAAGGAGATCGTTCATTAATTAAACCCGGTTCAAAACACTAAACGAGACTGGTTAAAAATTAAATTAAGCTCGATTCAAAACACTAAACGAGACCGGTTAAAAATTTAATTGAGACCGGTTCAAAATACTAAAAGAGAATGGTTCAGAATTTAATTTAGACAGGTTCAAAACACTAAACAAGACTGGTTAAAAATTAAATTAAGACCGGTTCAAAATACTAAAAGAGAATAGTTCAGAATTTAATTTAGATGGGTTCAAAACACTAAACGAGACTGGTTGAAAATTAAATTGAGACCGGTTCAAAATAATAAAAGAGATTGGTTCGGAATTTAATGGAGACCGGTTCAAAACACTAAAAGAGACTGGTTCGGAATTTAATTGAGACCGGTTCAAAACAATAAATGAGGCTGGTTCCGTTTTCATTTTCAGACTGGTTCGGAACCATTCTCATTATTTCCAAACGTGACCGGTTCGGAACCAGTCTCATTTGGGCAGAGGAAACAAGACCGCCACTTTTGAGACTGGTTCGGAACTAGTCTTAAAAGCAATGCGGAACCTATCTGAAATGATCAATCTGTACTAGTGTATATAAAAAAGTTCAAGATCACAATTACAAACTTACAACTATTAGTTACCTTCATAACTGTCAGCTACAAACTCATAACTCACAACTGCACTATAAGGCAATTTTGTCAAACAAACCCCAAATGTTTTTTACATGTTCTTGGTCGCAGCGCCTGTGGTATGCGGTGGTAGTAGATAGCTTGGTTAATGTAGTGTTCAAGACCTAAGGTTTGCCCTAAGATCAAGGATGACCTAAGCACAAGGGTGTGAGGTTTTAAATTACTGTGTGATCCTGTGGTTATCCAAATATCTAGTTGGGATATTTAGGGTTTCTCTAATTACCGTGTGTGAGAGTGTGAGCAATTAAGGAGTAAGAGAACGTACCTGAGCCCTTAGCTGGAATGAGCTATTTATAGGGGGAGTGGTGCTGTACCCTTTGGGCCTGTCTTGAGGCCTAGTAGGACTTACGTGACTCTTAGAGGATGGGGAGGATGAGTCATTTATCGTTAATGAAAATTGGTATAGGGTCTTATAAATATGAACAAAATAAAAATGTCAAAAGGGTCTTATATTTAGAGACAGAGGTAGTACATTTTATTTTGGCTTATTTATGGTTTTAGTCCCTAAAAGTTGGGAGTGTTTTGATTTTGGTCCGATCCGTGGAAGTTTTTTTTACCTTGGCTCATCCTTAATTGTTTTGAAAATTTGGTTTTAGTCCATGCCGTTAAGAAAAATTCAATAATTGCTGATATGCACTACTAGAAAAAAGGGATTTAAAATCGGGGTTTCGAAATCGGTCGATGAAAAACCGAGTTAAAAAAATGCGGTGGCAATTTTGTAAATAAAATCTAACTTTTAAAATCGGTCAGTAGGTTGACCGATTTCGTAAGTGGATTCGAAATCGGTCAAAGACGAACGATTTCGTAAGTTTGAAAAGTTTTTTTATTTTTAATTTTTAAAATTTTCAAAATCGGTCACTATAACGACTGATTTCGTAAGTGGATTCGAAATTGGTCAAAGACTAACGATTTCATAAGTCTGAAAAGTTTTTTTAAAAAAATTTTAAAACATTTTCGAAATCGGTCACTATAACGACCGATTTCGTAAGTGGATTCGAAATCGGTCAAAGACGAACGATTTCGTAAGTCTGAAAAGTTTTTTTTTTAATTTTAAAAATTTTTCGAAATCGGTCACTATAACGACCGATTTCATAAGTGGATTCGAAATCGGTCAAAGACGAACGATTTCGTAAGTCTGAAAAGTTTTTTTTTTAATTTTAAAAAATTTTCGAAATCGGTCACTATAAAGACCGATTTCGTAAGTCCGAACTTTATCCAAATACCGGGAAACGAAAGGCTCACGCTCACTCTCTCACACTCACTCTCTTTCTTCCGCTGCTCCTCTCACTCACTCTCTCTCTCTCTCTTCCGCTGCTCCTCACACTCACAACCCGCCGCCGCCGAATCTCTCCTCCCGCTCACAACCCGCAACGCTGCTGCCGCTGCTCAACTGAATCGCGCCGTCGGTTCCCTCCTCGGTTCGTCTCCTCTCCGGTTCGTCCTCTTCTCTCCGGTTCGTCTCCCTCCTCGGTTCATCTCCTTCTCCGGTTCGTCTCCTCTCCGGTTCGTCCTCTCCTCTCCGGTTCGTTCTCTCCTCTCCGCCGCCACGCTGCTCCCTTGGTCAACCACGCCGCTGCTCCTCTCCGGTTAGGTAATGAATATATATATATATTTAATTATTCTTATATATTAATTAATTAAAACTATTTTTATATTATTTAGAATATTATTTATTTGTATATTTGTTTATGGAAAATTGTTTAGGTTTATATATTAGTATATTATTAAATGCTGATTTTTTGGGAAATTTGTTTATGGAAAATTGTTTAGGTTTATATATTTGTTTATGGAAAATTGTTTAGGTTTGTATATTAGGTATATATATTATTTACTGATTTTGGTATATTATTTGTTGATTTTGGTTTATTTGGTATATTATCACTTTATTAGCTTCACTTTATTTTGGTTTATGGTTATTATATAAATAGATTGAAAAATTGTTTACGGTTATATAATTTACGGTGGTTATATATGGATCGTATGTGTATGAGAGTTTGACTAATGATTTGGCGACTCCTTTGCATTCTTCTTTATTAGACATTCTTCTTTATTTAATATTTCAAATGTTGTTGTTGTAGTGTGCAAAACAACAGGGGAGCATACAATGTGGTTATTATGTTATGGTACATATGCTCACCATTATCATGGCAATGATTTCCGGTAGATGGAATGATGTAATTGAATATGACTTTGTATTTTGAGTTTATTGAACAAAGTAATGAGGTAATTGAATATGACTTTGTATTTTGAGTTTATTGAACAAAGTAATGAGGTAATTGAATAATCTTTATCTCATTTATATTTCAGGTCTTTAATCACAATCCTCAATGTCCCCTATCACAAGAATCCATTGACAATGTTATTGAGCACTGGTCATCATTTATACTTACTCTCAAACAAGCTGGCCTTTAATACTATTTAACTTTTGTAAATCTTGCGTATTTTGGTAGTTTGAAGTATTTTGTATTTTCTACTTCAAGATTGTTAGTTTGATATGAATTTTGCTTTGATAAGTATTTTGTATTTTCTACTTCAAGATTGTTAGTTTGATATGAATTTTGTTTATGAATTTTAGCTTGCTTAGGTTCTGTAATTGGGTTATTCTTCTGTGTAAAAAAGAAAATTTTTAATTTCATCCGGCAGGGGATGTATATATTATGTGGTAAAGAAAAAAAAAGACTTTTAAAATCGGTCAAACGACCGATTTCAAAAGGTCCACTTTTAATTCCACCATTTTCAACATCACCACAACGACCGATTTCAAAAGTCCAAAACGACCGATTTTAAAAGTACTTTTTCCAGTAGTGATAGTTAATGAAACACTACATCAGCATACACGTGTGCAAGTATTGCATGTCACTGATAGGATGATGTGAATGATCTGGACCCACAGGAGCAAAAGGGCCAAAGCCCAACCAAAATGTGTTTGTGGATTGGGTTATGGCCCTTTTGCTCTTGCGGATTCGGATCATCCACGTCATCCTACCATGACATTCCATACTTGCACACGTGTATGTTGAGGTGACGTTCCGTTAGCCACGTTAGTAGTTAACGAATTTTTTTTAACAACAAGGACTAAAACCAAATTTTCAAAACAATTAAGGATGAGTCAAAGTCAAAAAACTTCTAGGGACCAAAATCAAAACACTCCCAACTTTCAGAGACTAAATACATAAATAAGTCTTTTATTTTTGAGTGAACATCATCTTCATTCATGAAAAAATGGACAAAAATTCGACTATTCAATCATTGAATAATTTAATAATAAATTAAAATCTTAAATTAAGTATTATTAAAGACATAATAACCATTAAATATAAAAATTAGAAAGGGTTATTAAATTTTTTGGTCCCTGAAAGTTGATCGTGTTTTGGTTTTAGTCCTTATCTTTTTATTTGATTGGTCTTGATCCTTAAAAGTTTAATTTTTTTGGTTTTACTCTCTGCCGTTAGGGATCCACCGTTAATTGATGACGTGACTAATGGAGTGTCACATCGTCAACATGCCATGTGTCTTTTTGTTTAAAGTAAAAGGTCCTGAAAGTTGACCAAATTTTAGTTTTAGTCCATATCTTTTCTTTTGATCAGTCAAGGTCTTTAAAATTTCAAAAAAAAAAATTTTGGTCCCTGCCATTATTAAAATACTATTAATTGTTGACATGACTAACTGAATCAGCATGACATGAGTCTGCATAATAATGAGTTGTTGTCAGGTTGACAGATGACTTGTAAGAACAGTAGGACTGTAAGAACAGTATAGAATAAGACATGAATTCTATTATGTATTTGGTTTATTATATAAACAGATCGAAAGACCAAAAGACTAAAAATTACTCCCTTCGTCCATAAGTTAAGTCTTTTTAGAGATTTCATATAGATTAAGAAATGAGTAAATGATGTAAGAATTTGATATGCTTAGACTAAAATACCCTCATTTAATAATAGGAGAGAGAATAATAATAAATAGATGCAAATTATATTGAAGATGAGAGAGAAAAAAGATGATATAATAAATAGGGGTATGCTTGGAAAAAGAAGTATAAATGAGTATTGAGTTTCTAAAAGAACATAACTATGAGACAAAATGAAAAAACCAAAAAGACTTAACTTATGGGACGAAGGGAGTATAATATTTTATTTCATCTGAAGTCCCACATCGAAATATTTATGCAAGAATTGATTGTTATATACTCCAATGATGATTATGGGTTTGTTTAAGTTATTAGACTCGTGTAAGTTGGACGAGTTTTGCTTGCCTTGCTGGGTTATCCATGTCATCTGCTAACGTGGCAACAACTCATTATTGTGTAGACACATGACATGTTATGTGGCACTCCGTTAGTCATGTTAGCAATTAACGGTATTTTGTTAACGGCGGCAGGGACCAAAACAATTTTTTTTAAACTTTAAATAAAAAGAAACATACATGCCATGCATGCATGCTGACGTGGCTAAACGGTGGATCCCTAACGACTGGGACCAAAACCAAAAAAATTAAACTTTTAAGGATCAAGACTGGTCAAATAAAAAGATAGAGACTAAAACCAAAACTCGGTCAATTTTCAAGGAACAAAAACTTAAAAAAAGAAATGGAATTTCGGTTATATAAGCTTATTTAATTTTTAGTCCCTGAACTCCCATTTCTTTCTCTTCTTTCTTTTTTAATGACAGTTCATCAAAACAATTGCTAGATCGAGCACGCGACGCGCATAGTCTTAAGTTCAAGAGCGGGTTGTCTCCTCTTCAACATTTCTACTACTTCCTTGCCTCCCCTTTTCAGAGATCTCCTTGTTCTCTTCCCAGATTTTCCTCTATACTTTCGCCGCCTTCTTCATCATGTTGTTCCATCCTCATCAATGAGAGAAGGTGATCCCTCTCAATCGACGGTTCTGGCTACAGACTTTTCTCAATCAGCAATGCTATTGATCAACCCCCTTTCTCTGCATTCCAGTTGCAGGCTCCCCTTTTCCTTTATTTATCTCTCTGTTGGACCGAGTGCTTTCCCTAAGAGAGAGAATGTTCTAAGTCCCAGTAATAGAATGGGAGACCTTTCTTTCCACTCCTCTATCTAATGCTTTTACTTCGAGTGCTGGGACTGCCCCATCCCTTTAAGTAAGCTCCTTGCCTGGCTGACTACGAACTGCCTTCTTCCTGCCTGAGGTCGGTCAGGCCCTTGCATGCGTGGAAGTGAAAGGAAAGTGATTGATTGAAGAGTGGGAGTTCCTGCTTTCAGTTCAAGGGAAGTTATTTTCTAATCGATTGGCTCGTGGATCTTTCTGACTTGGTTGCTTATTCCCTTGGATGTGTTTCCCAAAGCCTAGTTCAGTTATTGGATAATCAAGAAAGCTCAGTGGAGAACTCAAGCTATTAGTCCATCCTATCCCGACGCTGCTCCGCTCCACTCCTTCTAGTCGAGTTGCTTGCAGCTCCAGGCCTCTTGTTGGGCGGGACTCCTCCTATCTCCTAGAAAGATACTTTTCTCCCGGGCTTTTCCCTTTCTCAATGGGAGGAATTCCCCCTTTTCTTTCCCTCTCCCGTGGTTGTCCTTCCTTACCTAAAGGCTGCTCTTCTTCCGTGCCCTTACATGCGTGGAAGCTTAAACAGGGCTTGAAGGCAGAAAGTTAAGAACTCTCAGGCTGGAAAAGGGAAGTGCTTTCCCGATTCTATTAAGGAATCTCATCTCTCTTCCAATAGAACAGGAAGTCTCAAGTCAGTAGCTTGTCCTTCTCGTGCTCTTCCAATCGCATGAGATGCAGCAACCCATTACGTTCAATCAGCCCCTGGCTTCTGTTGAATGAATAGAGGGTTCGGGTGAAGCAGGGGAGTCTATTGCTCTCTTTGTCAAAGCTATCAGACGCTAAGCGCTAAGCCAATCTTCCTTTTTTGTTCTTTTCTTTGTCTCGAGAGGGAGAGAAGAAAGATATGACAGCCAAAGCTTCATGCTCACTTATTCACTAGATTCCAAAGCATGCCAAACCTAAATGCCATTAGCTTCATGCCAAGCAAGCCTTCATTTAGTGAACGCTTTCAAGCCCAGTTGAAGATTTCCGAGCATTGCACTTAGTCAGTCCAGCTTGCAGCTGATTCAGCAACTTTGCCTTCCTACTAAAAAGAAAGAACTCCATCCTTTCCCGCGTCTCCTACTCCTACCTTCGTACTACAAGCCAGCCTTTTACTCGAACTCCCGTTACCGCTGTCCCTATTGGCCTGTCTCCATTCCTTCGCCTTCTCCAGGATTTGACCCTTCGCTTTCCACTGAGCGGAGGTAATCCCTGAAGCCCCTCTGCTTGCAGTGGCAGTTGCCAGCGAGTAAGACAGTGAAAGCTATGGCGAGGGATTTTCTGCTTGACAAGGAGAGGAATCGTTTTGGACTTTAGCTTCTCCCTGGTATAGAATACAATACGATTACTTTACCCAGTTATCTTATCTTTCTTTAGAAGCAGTATAACCATATAGTAAGAAAGCGGGATTTTTGGTTGAAAATGGGAAAGATTGGCTTAATTCCTATCCCAACTGTCGAATCCAAAGCCTAGTCACTCCGCCTTTCACTCGTTTGCAAACAATAGAATAGAATGGCATGAAGGAGTGGAATCAAATCCGCAAGGGAACTAGTTGCCAGAGGCATTCAAGCAAAGGCTAAGCCCTTATTCTTGAAAAATAGGCATATGGGTGATAAGGAACTTGAAACAGGCATGGACAGAAGTATACCCCTCCTTTTGATGGTGAATGTTGGAAATCGTCTTCCCGGATCTGGGGATCCCGGTTTTCGAACGCTATTAATCTATTATACTCGATCTGAGAGGGAGCTTGATCAAGAGCTGTTTTTATTTAGCTCCAGTAGACCCCCCTTTCTTTATCAAGAAGAAAAATAGTATTGGAATTTTCCAATGCTACGATTCTATTCCTCATTGATGACTCAAGGGATTAATTGTGAGTAACGGGCCAAGGCTCCGCAAGGACCTGGAGCTCAAATGAGTCCCCCGAGTTAGCACCAGCATAAGGAATGATTTCTCCATGGTCGAACTACCAAATAAAGATCATTCATGGGTTGGTGCGGTGCCAATTGGCTGGGAAGCGAAGAAAGAGCGTAAGCACGCCAGTGGATGTCTTTCGCATGTTGCCATTCCAGAGGTGAAAGTAGACTTTCTTTATTAAATTTCTTTATTAAATGTCCAGATGGACTAAGGGATTATCTCTCATTCGTTACAAGGACTCTTGTTTGTCTCACCTTGGTACGATAGCTTTTAGCTCTTCTTTCTGAATTACATCGTATGTAACTGATTCAATCCCATCTAAAGACTAGAATCATGGAATTCCGATTCCCTTTCTTTGACGTCTTCGTAACAGAAGTACTCTTTCTTTGTTGGGATGTTTCCTTTCTTGCTGTCTCGTTAGTTCGTACCTTTAGGCTTTACTTTCAGTTCTTTCTTTTCAAGTATGATCTTCTGAAACCCTCACCTATCAGCTTCTTGCCAAGCTGTTGGCTTGCTGCTTAGTCTTGTCTCTTTCCTTAAGTCTTGTCAGTTGGATTTCCTTTCAAACCTTAATCTTTCGCTTTGGACTTTTCCTTGTCTTGAACTACTTTGCTTTGGACTAAGTTCCTCTTCTGGCTTAAGAATGCTTAAACGAACTACTAGGGAATAAGTATTCGAAGTACTCTTTCTTAGGTTGGGATCTTTCCTTTCTTTTCTTGCACTTATGCTTACTGTTTTAAAGGATTTCCCTTTTCTTGAACTGGAAATATCATATAAAAAGAGTGATTAGGCTGATCTTTGTTCAAGTCATCTAGTTGATCGATAAAGAGTAGGACCAAAGAGCCTAGCCAGTGGGACTTTCTTGTTCAAGTCTCCAGCGCAGACCGAAATGGTTTCGCGAAGCCGGTAACCGAGCTCCTAAGATAGACGATGACTAGTTCAAAGATGGTCTATCAGCCCTTAGTATTTTATTCTTCTCCTCCGAAAAGATTAGAATAGTGATAAGGGGAGGTTTGTAAGGGAGGAATCTTTTTTGTACTTTTGTATCGCTTGGACTGACTTTAGTTAAGGGTTCAATTGTTGAATTTATGACTGGAGACTGCTTTTCTGATCGGGGAAGGCTACTTCTTTAGCTAGGCCTCATGTAAAGGCTGTACTAAAAGCTTTCCTCTCCTTTTAGTCTTCCGGACAGTCAAAAGTAGAAACCGGAATAGATTCCCTGTTTACTCTTTATCCTCTGAAGGACTACCTTAGGACTCTTTTATGTGAGTTTGTCTTGGTTTTACCTTCGGATCTTTCTTTTTAGCTTAGTCTTTTCCTATAACTATAAGGGAAACCGATACCTAGTATTTTATGTACATATCAACATATGCCTTTTTTTATAGTTGCTGCTTTTGTATCAATCTAAGTCAGGGGTGGGATTGTATTTTTCTCATAGAGTTTTTCGTTTTTGTAATTATAATAGGGTAGGGGTTTACATAATCTGCTTTTGCAGAATTTTGCCACTGCTGTATTTTCGTTTTTCTATGGTATGTCTCATACTCGTTTTGTTTAATAAGATTTGCCTTTTTCTAATCAAAATAAAAAAATATTAAAAATTTTAATTAAGAGGGTGTTCGTTTTACATAAATGTCTTGAGGACTTACTTGTAACTTTGTGTTGAGAGATATAAAATAGTCTTATATTGACTAAAATATGATAAGTTAACCAACATGGGTTGGGACGAGTGGTAAGCGGCTCGGTCTCGCTTAAGCAAGGTCTCGAGTTCGAGTCCTTGTGAATGCAGAAAATTCATGTTGGGAGACTCACCTGCCATAGCCAGGCACGCGACCCGGGTCGGATCCGGATGTACCTAGGTAGTACTTAGGGAACCGGGTGGGCAACAAAAAAAAAATATGATAAGTTGAACGTCATATAAGTAGAAAGACCCATAAACTTAATGCCTTAATGTTTTAGGTTAATACATATTGTCAAATCATTTATATTGTTATTCAATTAACCTCATTAATGAAAACAAGACTAAGCCCAAGAATGAATACGACCACTAAAACATGGTAAGTTGAACAACATAAAAGTATAAAGACCCATAAACCTAATGCCTTAAGGTTTTAGGTTAAGACATAGTGTCAAATCATTTATATTGTTATTCAATTAACCTCATTAATAAAACAAGATTAATTGATTTAATTCATACTCCCCAATTAACAAAGGACTTGGATTAAAAGTCTAATACTAAATATACAAAATTGTAATACTTTGTATTTTGTATTTGTACCAAGTTAACATGACATTTGTATGTTACGCAAGTTACTCCCTCCGTTTCAGAAAGTTTGGTTTTTTAGGACTAGGCACACAAATTAAGAAAGTGTTAATTATTGTAGGTATTATGTATAATATGTCCAAAATACCCCTATTTAATCTTTATTGAAAATTGTAGCAGTATTTAATTTTCATTAGTAAGTGTGTCCATTAATTAATGTATAGTAGTTTAGAGATGAGAGAGATGATAAAATAGAATTAATGAGGAGTAAGAGAAATGATTGAATGAAATGTTAAAATTGGAAGAAAAAAAATGTTTGTGTATTGAAAATGTAAAAGGCTAACCTTTGTGAAACAAAAAAAAAGCCTAAAAGGCCAAACTTTCTGAAATAGAGGGAGTAACATACATGACATTTTTTTTTTATTGAGTCATTTAGAAAAGGTATACATATACAACCTTTTCTTTTTTTAATTAGGTTTTTAGTTCTTGAATATAGCGGTTTTTTTCTGAATTAATCCTTACAAAAAATTTGATGTTTTGGATTCCTGAACTTTGCTCAAATTATAGAAATGGTCTTTTTATCACTTAAGTAATGATATGACCGATGATATGCAACGTCACTTTCACCATATCGATAGATAACGTGCCGAATGATGTCACATGAATTTTTTAAATTAAAAAAATTTAAACTTATTAAAATAATTAAAAATATTATTATTTTTTTAAAAGAAAAATGAATCTTTTAATACTCAATTTGCAACTAAGCATAAACACATTATGAATGGATTATTTATAAACACATTACGAAACTTATTTAATTTTTTAGTCCCTAAACTTAGGTGTTTTTTTGGATTTGGTCCTTAAATTTTTTTTTTCGATACTTTGGGTTCCTGAACTTTGTTCAATTTTTGGAAATGATCCTTTCATTACTTAAATAATGATATAGCCAACAACAAGTCACGTCACTGTCACAATATCGACCAATAATGTGTTATGTAACGTCACGTGATAGTACATGATTTTTTTTATTCAAAAAATCATTTCTTTTAAAAATTATTAAAAGATTTGATATTCTTTTAAAAAAATTAATTATTTTTAATAAATTTGAATTTTTTTAAAGTTAAAAAATTCACGTTGCAACATCTGACATGTTACCTATCGACGTGGCGAAGATGACGTGACATGTCCTCGATTATATCATTACTTACGTAATGAAAAGACCATTTCTAAAATTGGAGCAAAGTTTAAGGACTCAAAACATCGAAAAAAAATTTAAAGACCATAGGTGCTATTTTGGATTTAGTCCTTAAACTTTTTTTCGATGATTTGGGTTCTTGAACATTGTTCAATTTTTGGAAATGGTTCTTTCGTAACTTAAAAAATGACATAGCCAACGATATATCACGTCACTGTCAGAATAACGACCAGTAATGTGTGTTATGTAGCGTCATGTGACAGTACATGATTTTTTTTATTAAAAAATCATTTCTTTTAAAAATTATTAAAAGATTTGATTTTCTTTATAAAAAACTAATTATTTTTAATAAATTTGAATTTTTTTTAAAAAATTTAAAAAATTCACGTCGTATCATCTGGCATACTACTTATTGATGCGGCGAAGATGACGTGACATGTCCTCGATTACATCATCACTTAAGTAATGAAAAGACCATTTTTACAATTTGAACAAAATTTAGGGACTCAACACATCGAAAAAACTTTAAAGATCAATTTCAAAAGAACACCTAACCTAAGTTCAGGAACTAATAAGTTAGTACATGTTTGGTATAAGGTTGGAATTTGCTCAACATACGTTTGTAAAGTGGAAGCTAGTACTATCTGCTTCTGCTTGTTTATGAACGTGAAAATATGGCTAAATCCGCGTTTGAAACATAGCACCAAACACGTTCTTAAACAAACACAGTAAATTCACGTAGCAAATGATACTGTATGTAGTCAGATAGACAGATACCGCGGGTCTTACCAAGTGGCGACTAAGTGGGGAGTTGACACCCACCCCACTTTACAAATTAAAACAATTTTACGTACACGACTTTCATGCAAGTCTGCGTTAATAATTCAAACAAAAACACACAAGAAATGAAAAAGCACCCTCTATATAAGTGTTGAAGAAACCTCTCCCAAATCATAGGCTTACCTTATCTGACAAAACAACACCCAAAACAAAGAAGAGAGAGTTGTACCTTATCTCACTGCCTACATATCTAACCCTAGAAGAGAGATAGCTATGTCAGAAACAATGGACGTTAAAAACCAAAGAAACATGAAGAGACTCCTTCTCTTAATAAACACCTTGATGCTAACCATAGGTGGTGGCGGTGGCCCCCTCATAACTCGTCTATACTTCCTCCACGGTGGTAAGCGTATATGGCTAAGTAGCATCCTTTTTACCATTGGCTTTCCCATCACACTAATTCCCATTTTCATCTGTTACTTCCGTAACCGCCGTCGTAGCCTGCTTGACCATAATAGCCCAAAACCAAAGATGTTCTCAATGACACCGGTTTTGCTTATCGCATTTTCTATAATCGGTGTCATTACTGGCCTTAGTAATTACCTATATGCTTTTGGGGTGGCTCGACTTCCTGTATCCACTTCTACTATTCTCGTATCCACTAATCTAGTTTTCCTCGCGGTCTTTGCTTTCCTATTGGTAAAACAAAAATTCACATTTAATTCGGTGAATGCCATCATTTTGCTTTTACTTGGGGCGGGGGTTTTGGCCATGCATTCCGGATCGGACCGCCCGGCTGGCGAGTCGAATAAGCAATATGTGATCGGCTTTATTGTGACCTTAGGCTCTGCAGCTTTGGCTGGGGGGAGTTTTCCCTTTATGGAGATGATGTATAAGAGGACCGCGACTATAACTTACTCACTCGTAATGGAGCTTCAAATGGTTCTTGGCTTTGCTGGTTCCATCTTCTGCTTGGTTGGAATGATCATAGACAATGATTTCAAGGTAGTTTCTTCTTTCTTTACCATGGTTGCAACTTTTTCGATATTTTTTGTTTTTAAAGTTTTGTTGCATCAATTTGTTGTTTTCTTTGGGCGAAGCTTTATATCAATAATGTTATTTAAACACTTTTAATATTACCTATTATTTTTTATCCAAAATAATAAATGTTCAACTTGAATATTATATATAAATTGAATAATTATTGTATCAACGATTAGTACAAGCAACCCGATAAACCTATAACCAGAAAGAGCATTTCTGCTACGCACAATATATGTTATTTTATGTATAACTCCTTTTTTATTTGTTCTGAAATATTAAATTACTAGGATATATTTAATTTAAAATTTATTTTCTTTATCGATAAAAAAATGATACCGGCACAAATATAGAAACAACAAATGCCCACTCCACTCGTAACATGGAGGTACAAATGATATTTAAACATAACATTATTTATATGTACTTATGTAGCCATTAAAACCACATGACCACTTCTCAAATGACGAGGTGATCAACTTTGTTTTTTTTTTTTTTTATCAGCAGTGATCAACTTTGTTTCTTTCTTCAATTCATCATTTTCCTACATTTAACAGTAAAGTTGATTTACATAGTAATATTTTAACATATAAATTAATAATTTATGGAATGAGGTTTTCTTTATATAAATTAATATAAAGAGAAACAAAATAAAAGTTTTAAGATGGTCTTATAATTAGAGATTAAGAGAGTATATATTTTAGTATTATATACCAAACTCATATTTATATACCTAATATCACACATAGATATAAGTTAGGTGTCAATTTTTGTGTGGTTTGGTGATGTAATACAAATATTGTATACATAGATGAGCTAGGTATCGATCTATTTTTATGAGGTCTGATGGGCTATATATAAAGGTGTGAGTCCATAAATAGCGTGCACTCTTAACCTATTAAATAAATGGATTTTAGTTTGGATAATAAAAATATTCAAGGGGATTTCTAATATGCAATCCAAAATTGGAGTGTTGTCATGCAACCTTCTCTTAAACCAATAGAAAGTTGACATTTAATTTACCTGTGCCATATCATCATTTGAAGTAGTCAAATTTAATTTTTTGCAATTTGGTCCAACTTAAATAGTAAATTAAAATTTTAGTCCTTTGTACCTATAGACAAATTATAAGTTTTAATTTTAAAAAACATTATTAAAAAAAAATCAAAGTATGCTGCTGGTGGTTCTAATGAGCACAACTTAATTTAATTTTTATGTTGGACTATATTGCAAAACTTAATTTTGACTAATTTAAGTAATGATGTGACATACATGTCTTACGTGTCAAGATTTTATTGGTTTAACAATGGGTTGCATAACAACCATTCAATTTTTGATTGCATGGTAGTAACACCCAATATTTAAACAAACTTGATTTATGTTATTTAAACCTAACAAAATACTACTAAATATATGAAATATGTAAGTACAGTATGTTTTAGCATTTAATAATATTTTCATTAATAATCAATTTATTACATATTTTGCCTTGCTTTAATATATAGACTTTTGGGTTATTGAATTTGTAGGTAATTCCAAGAGAAGCACGAGAGTTTGGGCTTGGGGAAGCTAAGTATTATGTTATACTAGTAGTGAGTGCTATATTCTGGCAGCTTTACTTGCTTGGGGCAATAGGGACTATCTTTTGCTCCTCTTCTCTATTCTCTGGCATTATGGTTTCAGTGTTGTTACCTGTAACAGAAGTCTTGGCAGTTATTTTCTACAAAGAGAGTTTTCAAGTAGAGAAAGGGATTTCTTTGGTTCTCTTCCTTTGGGGCTTTGTGTCCTACTTTTATGGTGAGTTTAAGGAAGCAAAGAAAATGATGAGAACCAACAGAGTCTCAGAAACAGAGCTGGCTGAAGATAATAGTATTCATGCTCCATGATTGTTGCAGTACTTCTTTGTTCTTGTATTTGAAATTTCGAACTTCAATTAAATGTCAAATAAAGTGAGATAGTTTTTTTTTTTTTTTTTTTGGTTTTGGTGAGAGTAAGTTAGTTAGTAATTCTTAATTGTAGTATTTGGTTTTGCAACACTAAACATGTGATCAAAAATAATGTAGATAAATTATACTATCTCCGTCCCTAAATATAAGACTCTTTTGATACTTTTATTTTGTCCCTAAATATACCTATTTTCAATGACCATTAATTACTTTTTTCCATAAACAACCATACTTATTTAACACTTTTTATATTCTCAATAATATTAGTAATTTTGAAAATACATATAAAAATTTCACATTTACAATACAATTAACTAAATTAATCACCTTTCTGCGTGTTTGGTATAGCTAGTAAAATTAAAATGAGATTATGATTTTTTTTTTATTATAATAGGGTAAGATTATAATCTGTTAATATTATAATTTGTTTATGTTTGGGTATCAAGCTGAAAAATGAAATTAAACTAATATGTTTTGTTTGGATAGTGTAAAGAATATTATTTTTTTCCTAAGTAAAATACAAAAAGGGTATGATATGACAAGTGGGTAGTTAATGTGATGGAGTAATAAGGGTATAATAGGAAAATAACATGAATAAAAAAAACAATTTTTCAAAAAATAATCTCGTCGCTTATAGATTTTGATTATTTTTTCAAGAATATAAGTTAAGATTATAATCTGTATTACAAACAAACACATCAGTTTATGATTATTTTTGAAAAATAAGCTTAAAAAAATAAGTTCATCTAAATCAAACATGTTTAATGAACGTAAAATCTCTCAAATAGATCCTCGAAAGGAGTATTGTATTTGGGTATGTATTTACGTGCTTAAATTTAGGTAACCGTTCATATCTTTACGAGCAAATGTCTTTTAGAGAAAATGTTTATTGTTTGGGATTTAGTCCCCAAACCCCTTCTTTTATCCCCAAACCCCATTTTTTTTATAATCCCAAAATTACCTATACTTATGTTCCCTCCTTTCATATTTTCATTTCTCAAATCCCATGCCCCACTCCAACTTCTCAACTTCCTCCAACTTTCCAACTTCCTCAACCCACATAATTTCCACCGTTCTTCGCCGCCGTCGCATCCGGGACTCCTTCCTTCATGTATGAACTTCCTCTTTCCGGTTTATGTAGGGTTTGGTTTTTCATTTTTGCTTTTGCTTTTGTTTTTTTTTTTTTTGCGTTATTTGATGTAGGGTTTGGTTTTTTTATCAACTTTTTAGTAGTTTTTTTTATTTGTTATATTTTATGCAAACTTATTTGTCTTCTCTTCGTTGTTAGTGTTTGTTTTTTTTTTTTCTGGCGCTGTAAAATTCCGACGAACCAGTATCGAAATTTTGAATTTCGACACGGGGGTATCGGAATTTCAAAATTCCAACAAAAGGCCGTGGAAAATTTACACAGTTTTTTTTAAAAAAAATTCGTTAGAAAAAATTCCGACATATATATGTCAGAAAACTCTTAAAAAATAAACTACCTAAAAATTTTCAACATACCCGTGTTGGAATCCCAAAAAATTCAGACACTGTGTAAAGCAAGATCTTGATATATGTTTTGATGAAGACAAAGTGCATGAAGAAGTAAAAAAAGAAAACTGCAACAAACAACAACAAGAAGACTCAAGAGTATATATTTAGGACTTTGTGTTTAATTGTATTTTATATTTTAAGTCTTGGCTAAATTACTTATTTGGTCTCTTATCTTATTTTTCAATTTCAAATTGGTCCCTTATCTTTTTTTGGTTTCATATTGGTCCCTTATGTTTCTTTTCGCTGTCAATTTGGTCCCAAAATCACTGTTCATCCTACATGTCAATATCATATTGTTCCACGTATATATTGTTGGAGAGAGAAAGTGACACGTGTCCATAACATATTGGTCCACATAGGATGAACCGTGATTCTGGGACCAAATTGACAGAAAAAAGAAAGATAAGGGACCAATATGAAACCAAAAAAATGTAAGGGACCAATTTGATATTGAAAAATAAGGTAAGGGACCAAATAAGTAGTTTAGCCTTAAGTCTTTAAGTGTTTGCTTGGGTAGAGTCTTAGGTTAGGTAATGAATCTCAAGGAATAATCATTTTAAACAAATTAAGAATTTGAGACATTACTAAAACCAATAGTAGAAAATGATGCATATATTTTATTAGAAATATTTTAAACATATTTTAATGCATCAATAAATGGCTAAGAATGGGTTTTGGAACTTATATTTTGATAGAAATCAAGTCGCATTTGAAAAGCTTTTAATTTTGGCAAAGTAATAGTGAGGTGATCGGTAATCAATTACCACCATAAAAACTTGTCAGATCTGATTGGTTTTTAACCGCTGTGTTTTGTAACTAATTCCATAATTAACTTGATTCATCTATACCCATTATATAAGGTTTACTGAAAACGATTTTCATAATCCCAATTGAGGGAAAAACACATAAACCATTAGCGATATTTTCACAAAGAATCAAAGAGAAAAGTTTTCATCTTTCTCATCTTGAAACTCATGTTCTTCATTGTGTTTATTGAGTATTCATTTAGATTCAAGAATAGGATTCTATGAGTTGATTATGAGTTGTTTAAATCTGCACATGGAGGTGTGAATCAAAGAAAACAACACCTATTGAAGATACATGAAGAGCACTTGAATGTTTCAAGTGTGAGCTTGAAGGTTTCAAGAAAGAGCATTGAAGAAGAAGATTGAAGGTTTCAATCATCTTGGAGAAGAAAGACTATGAGGTTCATAGCATCTTGGAAGAGGTTCTTTCAAGGAGTTAGGGGTAGAAGATCAAAGGGTTACATACGAGGGTGAGGTATCTCTTGGAGGCTATCAAGTGATGAAGGATCTTGAGAGGCTAAGGTTGTAATCAAAGGATTTCTAATTATACATGAAGAAACTCTCTCTATTGTGATAGAGGGGACTAGATGTAGCTCTTGATGATTCAAGAGTGAACCAGTATAAAAACCTCGGTGTCAATCTTCTCTATCTCTTCTCTAATCTTTCAATTTCATAACTTAGGTTCAAATTGGAGATTTTCATAATAATTGATAAAAACTAATTTTCTCAATCAATTAACCTTAGATATATCTTTAATAAGTTGATTGCATGTGATTTTCTATTAAATCTGTATATTTCTATAATATTCTATTTTGGAAATATTTGATCAATATCTGTTGTGTATCTGGTGGTTATTTGATCAATATTCGGATAATATCTGAAGTTTGCTAAACAATAGTTAGATAGTATCTAGATATCGGCAAGAGCTTTTGAAAGAATTTTTTAAAAACGACATAGGTTCACCTTCACACCTATCCCTTCCTCTAGGTGTTTGTTAACCCGCTTGTAAATCCCAACATACTGGATTGTTGGAATTTACACAGTAACGTAAAAAAAAGACATAAATCTTATCTTCAACAAGTATGGAACGTGCATTGGTACTCTTTTTGAACGTGAAGGAGAAAAAAAAAACTTGTCTTTTTGAAGTTTTTTTTTTTGAGTGAAGAAGGTTTGATGGTGGAAGATGAAAAGAAAGAGGGGATTGTGAGATGATGATGTAGAATCAAAAAGGTTTTGATGAAGACAAATAAATCAACAAGTTGTTTTGATGAAGCCATTTGCCTTGAAGCTGAATCAACAAACAACAACAACCAATAGTCTACTCATTCTCTTGTAACTCATTGTATTTGATTCATTTATCGTTCATGAGTGTGGGTGGTAGATTTAGGTATTTTAGCTCTATTTAATATGGTATATTAAGTATGCAAATTAGTTGAGTAAAATACCTGAAAAAGACTACAAAGGGATTGGTAAAAATCAAAGGTTAAATCTTAACAAAATTGAAAAACATATTTTCAGTTTTAACAGTAACTACTCGAGTAGTGCCCCAACTACTCGAGTAGTCTGCCAAACAGAAAAATATCAATTTCTCTGTCAGCACTAACTACTCGAGTAGTGCTTCAACTACTCGAGTAGTCAGCTTAAAAAGAAAATTTGTTTATTCTGGAAGCACGGACTACTCGAGTAGTGCTTCAACTACTCGAGTAGTACGAGTCTGCATCATCATCCAGCCTGATCCAAATATGACCTTGGAGAGGAAATCAAGCCCAAATCTTTTCAAATTCTCTCCTCCCTAATTCTTGGGGATTTTGGAGATTATATATGGATGCCTCCTTCAACTCTCATAGGAAGGAATCTTTGACACAAAAATCTGATTCAAGTTAAAACGTTTTTCATTCCAATCCCTCTCTAAGTCTAGGTCTCAATTGGTTTACATACTTTCATATTCATATTCAATTGAGATTGTAATTGGAGCCACAACCTTGTTACCGTTGTTATTCATATGATTGCTACCATTAAAGCTTGGAGAAGGAGCACTTGAAGGTTTCAAGAGGCTCTATTGCTAAAGGGAGAAGGTGTTCTCGAAGGTTTCAAGAAGCTCTCTTTGTGGAAGGTTGAAGAGGTTCTTCAACAGAGAATCAATTGAAATTGGGGTAAGGTTCAAGAGTTTGGTACACTCTGAAAGGGTTAGGATTAGATTGAGTGAGGTTCACTAATTAATCCTGTTTGTATCCAATTTAATTGATTTTGACTAAAACTCTCCCTAAGGTTTAGGGGGGACTGGATGTAGCTCTCAAGTGGGTGAGAGTGAACCAGTATAATAATTCTCAGTGTTCTTCTTCTTATCGCTTTCATTTATTTCCGCAAATTAAATCTCTCCATCTGAACATCAAGTTAGCAAATTATCTCGCTTCTGTTCTTAGCGTTCTTGGCTGTGAAAACAGTTCTCTGAAACTCTTTTTTCTGCCTGAAACTGATCGCACTACTCGAGTAGTCCTTGAACTAATCAAGTAGTTCATCAATTTTTGGACAGAAACTTAATTTTGTTTAAGATCAGTAAGTGTGTTATTTGTTAATATCAATTAAATCCGAAAAATTAATATTTTTGCTTCCATTTACTATTCACGCCCCTCTAGTAAATTGTTAGGCCGCTTGTTGGTTTCCAACAAATGCAAAACAACAAGGTTTATATTATCAAGGATTTGTCATCATCAAAAAGGGGGAGATTGTAGAATCAAAAAGGTTTTGATGAAGACAAATAAATCAACAAGTTGTTTTGATGAAGCCATTTGCCTTGAAGTTGAATCAACAAACAACAACAACCAATAGTCTACTCATTCTATTGTAATTCATTATATTTGATTCATTTATCGTTCATGAGTGTGGGTGGTAGACTTAGGTATTTTAGCTCTATTTAATATGGTATATTAAGTATGCAAATTAGTTGAGTAAAATACCTGAAAAAGACTAGAAAGGATTGGTAAAAATCAAAGGTTAAGTCTAGGTCTCAATTGGTTTACATACTTTCATATTCATATTCAATAGAGATTGTAATTGGAGCCACAACCTTGTTACCATTGTTATTCATATGATTGCTGCCATTAAAGCTTGGAGAAGGAGCACTTGAAGGTTTCAAGAGGCTCTATCGCTAAAGGGAGAAGGTGTTCTTGAAGGTTTCAAGAAGCTCTCTTTGTGGAAGGTTGAAGAGGTTCTTCAATAGAAAATCAATTGAAATTGGGGTAAGGTTCAAGAGTTTGGTACACTCTTGAAGGGTTAGGATTAGATTGAGTGATGTTCACTAATTAATCCTGTTTGTATCCAATTTAATTGATTTTGAGTAAAACTCTCCCTAAGGTTTAGGGGGGACTGGACGTAGCTCTCAAGTGGGTGAGAGTGAACCAGTATAATAATTCTCTGTGTTCTCTTAGCTTCTTTATCGCTTTCCTTCGTTTCCGCAGTTTTAGTCTTTCTCATTGAACCTTAAGTTAGCCAATTTACCTGCTGCTGTTCGTGTTATTTTTGGCTTCCTGTGAAGCTTTCATAAAATTTGTTCACTGTCTGAAATTGCTCGTACTACTCGAGTAGTTGGAGCACTACTCGAGTAGTTCAAGCATTTTTGCACAGAAACTTAATTTTGTTTAAAAACAGTAAGCGTGTTTATTGCTAATATCAATTAAATCCGAAAATTAATATTGTTGCTTCCATTTACTATTCACCCCCTCTAGTAAATTGTTAGGCCGCTTGTTGGTTTCCAACAAGTGGTATCAGAGCTTGGTCGAAAGATCGAGTGTAAAAACTTTTTCGAAAAGATCCTAAGGAAACCATGGGCTCTAACAATCCTTTTGGAGGGAAAGGCTTTTCAATAAACCGTCCTCCACTATTTAATGGTGAAGGATATGCTTATTGGAAAGCTAGAATAAAAGTTTTTATTGAAGCAATTGATATTGATATTTGAGATGCAATTGAAAATGGTCCCTATGTACCTAAAAAGAAAATAAATGAGGAAGTTGTAGAAATTCCAAGGGCAAGTTGGACGGATGATGATAAAAAGAAAGTTTCTTATGATTTAAAAGCTAAAAACATCATCACTTCCGCCTTGTCTTATGATGAATTTTTTAGAGTTACACATTGTAAAAATGCTAAACAAATGTGGGACATTCTACAACTTACTCATGAAGGTACAAGTGAAGTTAGACGTGCTAGATTAAATGCTTTAATGCACGAATATGAATTATTTCGTATGCTTCCTAACGAATCCATTAGTGATATGCAAAAACGTTTTACACATATCATTAATCATTTGATTGCTCTTGGTAAAACATTTATGAATGCTGAAATTATTAACAAAGTGTTGAGATCGATGTCTAAGTAGGGAATGGCAACCAAAGGTTACAGCCATCATGGAGTCTAAGGATTTGGACTACATGGACTTAGCAACACTTTTTGGAAAGCTTCAAGAGCATGAAATGGAGTTAGGACGTCTAACTTTGCATGAGGAGTCGAATAAGAAAAAGAAAGGAATCGCACTAAAGACCATCACAAAATCAACTAAGGTATGTGATGATTCCTCTAGCTCTAGTAATGACTCTGAATCTAGTTTAGATGATGAAAGTTTTGAAAAACTAGCAAAGAGGTTCCGTAAATGTTTTAAAAAAAATGAATTAAAAAGAATAAAGGAACCTAAGGACTCCTAACATAGAAATTGTTCTTCAAAAGATAAAATTAAATGTCATGAATGTGGTAAGAGAGGACACATAAGACCTCATTGTCCTAAGTATCTTAAGAGACATAAAGATGAAAAGAAAAAGGGCAAAAGAGCCTACATTGTGTGGGATGCACCAGATGAAAACGAAGAGACAAGCTCAAGCACATCAAGTGATGAGGAAGAAGCCAATCTTTGCTTGGTGAGTAGATTTGATGAAGGCGCATCATCAAGTTTCACTTCAAGTAAGCAAGGAACCGAGGTAAATTCCGATTCCGAATCTGAGTCTCATGATTATGAAGAATTATATAGTGCTTATGTTGAAATGCATAATGAATTCAAGAAACTTGCTAAATTAAATGATAAAAGAAAAAGAGCTATTTTGAAATATAAAGAGCAAGTCTTGAATTTAGAAAAATGCATTGATGAGCTAAATAGTAAAAATGAAGCACTACAACAAAGTATTGATTCTTTGAAAATTCAAGAAATCCCTCCTTGTGAAAGTTGCAAAAGTCATGAACATGAAGTTACAAATTTGAAAAACACTATTGCAACTTTATCAAGAAGTGATCAAAGATTAAATCAACTTCTTGAAAATCAAAGGAACAATACAAATAAACCCGGCTTAGGATACATGAATGCCAAGAAAAAGAATTTTAGAAAAGTTGATTCTTTTTCAAATGTTAATTATTCTAAAAAGCCAACTTGCTTTTATTGTGGCATTCATGGACACACCTCAAATATTTGTAGAATTAAATCTCATGGTGTGCCTAACGGTTATTATGTTTGGATTGTGAAAGGTGAAAATCCCGATAAGTCCAAAACAATTTGGGTACCCTCAAGCAAAACTTAATTTTTTTTAAGTATTTTTGAAGGGCTATGTACTAAAATGTTTTTTTTTTATTGCCTCTTCATAAGTATATTTGTTTTAGGGGAGAAAAGTTTTTTTTATCGGGCTATAAATCAACAAGTGCTATCATTGCTCATAATCAAACAAGTGTTATTATGTTCTTCCTATGGCATATTGCTCTTAATTTAGGCTCCTTCTTTATCATGCCAAAAAGGGGAGAAATGGTGTTGTTGTTTATGTTGTGCAGGTTTCTGATGTTGCATAAAGTCAGGGGGAGTTTATGTAAAACAACAAGGACGTTTATATTATCAAGGATTTGTCATCATCAAAAAGGGGGAGATTGTAGAATCAAAAAGGTTTTGATGAAGACAAATAAATCAACAAGTTATTTTGATGAAGCCATTTGCCTTGAAGTTGAATCAACAAACAACAACAACCAATAGTCTACTCATTCTCTTGTAATTCATTGTATTTGATTCATTTATTGTTCATGAGTGTGGGTGGTAGATTTAGGTATTTTAGCTATATTTAATATGGTATATTAAGTATGCAAATTAGTTGAGTAAAATACCTGTAAAAGACTAGAAAGGGATTGGTAAAAATCAAAGGTTAAATCTTAACAAAATTGAAAAACATATTTTCAGTTTTAACAATAACTACTCGAGTAGTGCCCCAACTACTCGAGTAGTCTGCCAAACAGGAAAAATATCAATTTCTCTGTCAGCACTAACTACTCGAGTAGTGCTTCAATTACTCGAGTAGTCAGCTTAAAAAGAAAATTTGTTTATTCTGGAAGCACGGAGTACTCGAGTAGTGCTTCAACTACTCGAGTAGTATGAGTCTGCACCATCATCCAACCTGATCCAAATATGACCGTTGGAGAGGAAATCAAGCCCAAATCTTTTCAAATTCTCTCCTCCCTTATTCTTGGGGATTTTGGAGATTATATATGGATGTCTCCTCCAACTCTCGTAGGAAGGAATCTTTGACACAAAAATCTGATTCAAGCTAAAACGTTTTTCATTCCAATCCCTCTCTAGGTCTAGGTCTCAATTGGTTTACATACTTTCATATTCATATTCAATTGAGATTGTAATTGGAGCCATAACCTTGTTACCATTGTTATTCATATATTGCTGCCATTAAAGCTTGGAGAAGGAGCACTTGAAGGTTTCAAGAGGCTCTATCGCTAAAGGGAGAAGGTGTTCTTGAAGGTTTTAAGAAGCTCTCTTTGTGGAAGATTGAAGAGGTTCTTCAACAAAGAATCAATTGAAATTGGGGTAAGGTTCAAGAGTTTGGTACACTCTTGAAGGGTTAGAATTAGATTGAGTGAGGTTCACTAATTAATCCTGTTTGTATCCAACTTAATTGATTTTGAGTAAAACTCCCCCTAAGGTTTAGGGGGGACTGGACGTAGCTCTCAAGTGGGTGAGAGTGAACCAGTATAATAATTCTCTGTGTTCTCTTCTTTATCGCTTTCCTTCGTTTCCGCAATTTTAGTCTTTCTCATTGAACCTTAAGTTAGTCAATTTACCTGCTGTTGTTCGTGTTATTTTTGGCTTCCTGTGAAGCTTTCTGAAAATCTGTTCACTGTCTGAAATTGATCGTACTACTCGAGTAGTTGGAGCGCTACTCGAGTAGTTCAAGCATTTTTGCACAGAAACTTAATTTTGCTTAAAAACAGTAAGCGTGTTTATTGCTAATATCAATTAAATCCGAAAATTAATATCGTTGCTTCCATTTACTATTCACCCCCCTCTAGTAAATTGTTAGGTCGCTTGTTGGTTTCCAACAGATGAAGGGATGAGATTTAGGGTTTTGGATATTGGGGTTTGGGGTTTGAGGTTTTGGTGTTTAAGGTTTTTATTTTTTTGGTGTTTTGAATAATAAAGGGCAATATGGACATTTCACATTTAAAATGGGGTTTGAGAATAAAAGAGGGGGTTTGGAAACTAAATCCCTTATTGTTACACGAGGTGTAATTATGATATTTTTATTTTATCGATTAAAAAAAATTAAGTAAGTATATATTTAATTTATATTTTTTCTTGACCTCTTAGAATCGATAACACATAGAGTAAACACATTAGCAGACAACAAATATGTTCTTTTGTCTTTCTGGACTTAAAATTTTTGACTTCAAGTTTAATGTAATCACTTGTGCACTCCATTAAACTAAGTGAAAATTTTATGATTAATTTTTTCTTCAAAATTTAAATATAGAACGAATTATTATCGATGGATAGTATGTCATGTGGTCACTAAAGTGACAGTAATGAATTCATTTGTCTTTGTGGACCAATTTTTTCGGGGTATCCTCCCAAAAAAAGGGCTACTATACCATTTTTCGGTGATTCAATAAAAAATGCCATTTGTATTTGAAGACCATCTCGAATAGGCTTAAACACAAATTAAAAATTTGATATTAAATTTTTGGGGCATTTATATAAACCAGACATCTTAAAATTACAAAAATCACTCCCTTTCTCCCACCCATGATTTTGTTTTGTTTTTTTCTTCTTCATCATCATTACTACTTCTCCTCCCCTAAAAAAAAAACAAACACTATCACATCCTCATAATTGAATCATTTTATTTTTGGAGTCATATTGTTCTTAGGCACAAATTTATGTGTGTTTTTGCTTCTGAATTTTCCATTAAATTAGGGGTGGGATTGTAATAGTTGGACTATTCATGTTTGCGATAGTGTTACATCCCCTACCGATCCATTTTTACATCCCCTAAAAAGGGAAGCACTTCCTATAACTATAAGTCCCGGTATGCTCCTTACGCTCGTTTAGTCCTTTAGCTAGTTAGAGCCTTATGAAAGTGCTTCCCTTTTTTCTAGGACGGGTAGGCAAATACTGGGACTGGTAGAAAGTCGTACCTGGCTATTGAACTCCAGAAGATTCTAATCTAGCTGCTTTGTTAAAAGTAAAAGTACACTCCAATAAATGATAGTCTTTAGAGATAGGAAAGGCAGCATCCCCCAATTCGATTCAAAATCTAGTTTCCCGCGGTAAAGGCAAAGGTTGGAAAGGCAACCCATTTACCATATCCGATATAACTATACCCAGGTTACTGCTACGAGGGCGGGGACTGACTATCAGTCAGTATGGTTGCTTCCTTGCTTCAGCCTCTCTTTCGGTTCAAAAAGATCCGTATGCCCCTGGCCTTCCTATTGGTTCACCAACCCGCCATTCAGTACCGTCCGCATCCGCTGTCACAGGTTTTGAACCCTTAGACGAGTCTCGCTTGGAGTAGTACTCTGTACTCTCCACTACTTGTCATGTCCATTTACTAATAGAATGCCTACTTGCAACAATGCCCGCATTAAACGCCGATTCTTCCCATGCGACGTGCTCCCGGGTCATCAGTTCGAGTGGCATCCGTGTAGTCAGCACCACTTGTTTCTGTCTCGGACGACTCTTGCCTAGATAGCTCAGGCCGTACCGCCACTGGCGCTTGCTTTCCGTGCGTGGGCAGGGTCCCTTCGGAAGACGAAGCCAATCCAATCACCAGAAAGAGCGAAAGGGGGATGAAAAGCAAAGGAAGGAGAATAGAGTACTCTACTCTACCAGTCCGGGGATGCAAAGCTCTATTCTTACTTCCCCAGAGTGGGAGCAGAAGGACAACGAGTGAAAGACCTGTTTCGGGATGGAAGTTGTTGCTTGCCTATCTTAGGACTGGAATCCGGAAGTGAGAAGGTAAGATCGTTAGGATGTGCCATCGAAAAAAATCCTAAAAGTAGGAAGTAGCTCGACATTCCGCTGATAGTGGAGAGTGACTTAGAAGGCTAGGGGGGGTTGCCTATTCATGTTAAGGAGTAAGGAACGAAGTTGCGAGCGAATGTTTTTTAAGATAAGATAGAACCGGGACAAGATAAGGAGATGGATAATGTTCAAGCTCTAGGGATAGGAAGCCCGAAGAAGGAAGTTTTTGGTTGGTTTAACGTATAGTATAGTAAGATAAAGGCTTCCGTGACAATTTCTCGTTCAAACGGACATAGTATACCCGCTCCAAGATAAGCACCCAAGCTTTGAAAGAGAAAACTAGATCTTCCCAGCCAGCGAAAAGAACGAGATTGGTTTCCAGGCTTAGAGGAGAATCCACAAAGAGGACAGGCTCAATCAATTGAAGGACAGAGCGGAGCATCTAAGCGAGTAAAAGGAAGGGGCTCACTTGGATGCCCGGGCATGGGCTCGACAGCGAAACCTGATAGTTAGAAGACCACTCGGATTAGTATGAGGATTCCTTTTCTACCAGTCCAGGGAATTAGCTTGATGTGAAAGGTCTGGAGGAAAGCCCAGGCGATAGGATAAGGTAAAATGCTCGAGGAACGAACGTAGGATGTGCCGAGGGAAAACCGAACGATGACTTCGAACGTGAGCGTTTTGCCCAAAGTGTTCATCTAAAGTCATTGTCAGGCAGAAATTACCTTTTTGAATAAGCTATTAAGGTTAGGAATCGACGAATAGGTTCTGAAAGGGAGTTAGTTTTCGTTGACTGGTGCAAGACTTTCAGTGCCTTGCTTACACTTTCTTTCTACTGGTTGGCTTACCCTGTATTTCAAGAGTGAATACCGCAGTGAGGCGCGTGAAGCCCTCTGTTTGTTTGGTCTAAAAACAATATTATTCATCACCGCAACCACTCTTGCTTAGCTACCACTTGACTTTGCTGTCTTGTGCTAGAGGATAGGTCCCCCATGCACCTCGATTCTCAAATATGCCACCAGCTGATGGGCTGCTAAGCAGGCTGTAATCCAGAGAAGGAGGTGTGAGCCTATGACCGTTCCTTTTATAAAGCTGAGTATCTAGCTGATTTCTTGTTATAAAATGGGGGCAGAAGAGAAGGAGAGAGACTTAAGCACCTCACCTGCCAAAGCAAAAGTGTATATCCGAATCAACTCATTTTAGGTCAAAAAAATGGAACCATTTTTCATGCAATCTCCCCAAGGCTTTTTGAATATGGTCTTTTTACGACCTGTCAATCGCCTTATACTTGCTGTTGGCAAGCTTTGAGCATTGAGCAAGAAAGACCCTGTCTTCAAAGGAAATTCCTACTATATATAGGAAGGGATCTCATCTCCCTCATTCAAGGGTGGGATCATAAGAAGCATCTTTATGACCTTCCGATCAAAGCTCCTTTAAGAGACCTACTCTTTAAAGATAGAATCTTTATTGTCTTACAAGCGGAAGCTATTCATATAAACTTATTCGAGAGGTGGCCTATTTACACGAAATTATATATCTGCTATCGCAAGACTGCCGAAAGCCATCCCGATACGCTGTCTAAAAGAAAGACGGTTTGTGTACGGATTTGCTGCTAATTGAAATGATCGGCCAGCGGCCTAAGACTCAGACTAATGAATAGATTAGCACAGCTAGGGTAGGAAGAGTCCACTCTTATGTTGCAGGGTTCCCCCCAACCAGTAAGAAGCACTAAACTGAACCGCAGGAGTTCCTGGCTGGCCTGTCTCGATCTGCTGCTCTAAGACGAATCCCTTTCTCATTCTCCTGTCTTCCTGTCTCGCTTCTTGGTACTGGCCTAGCAATGTATTCAATCAGTTACCTGACAGGCTGCTTCTTGACTCTTCCCTGTCCTAGGTGTGGGCGAAGACTGAGACTTCTCTAAGATCCGATTCGATGGTAGTTGTGAACTAGCTCTTCTAGAGTTCTTAGACTGATCTCTCACTCTTGATGAACTTAAAGACTGAAGCTTACTACATTATTTATTATAAGTAGACTTCTTCTTGCTACTGCTTTTTTTCCTTTCTCACTAAAGCTTTCCCCAGCTTGAAGTTCAGTTCCTATTGAGTCAGATCAGGGATTCTTTAGAAAAGGAATATCATCTGTCCTTCAATCCCATTCGTACCTTCTTATTATAGGATTCATCTGATTCCACTTGCAAACGAGACCTCCGAACCAGGGGATTTGCCCACTGCTCTTCCTCGACATCCCACAGCGTATTCTGTAACAACCGATTCTGATTCATTTCCTGAACCACCACCACCGCTTACGGCTATTTAAACAATGGATATAGGACCAACTGCGGTTACGTGGAAAAGACCATCAACAGCGGCACCGGCTACTCGAACAATAAGAACAGATAGGTTCTTTGTGAAAGAAGAGGTATCGGGCGCTTTCAAGCTTACCCGATCGGAAACGGGGAAGAGAAGCAAACAAAGAAAAGCTGCCTTTTCAAGCCTGGGTAGCCTTTCTACCAGTGAATGTAACACCCTATAGAAAGAGTCCAGATAGAAAGGAATCTCACTGAACTATTGAATTTCCTTAAAAAACAAAGAGTTGCTTCTCCACTCAAGAATAATGAGATAGATATTTGGGAAAAAACAGAAGAAAAGGATTTAAGGGGAATGTTAAGGATAACTTAATAGTTCTAAGCGCAAGAAACTTATATATATCATTCTAATTATAATAATTCATTCATGTTGGACCTGGCACGGTAGATCCGCTCATCCTGCTTTAGAATCCTCTCTTTAGTAAGCAGTGCTGCTATTGCTAATATTTTGATCTCTTCCTTCTTGGCCTGAAAACAAGCCTATAAATGGCATCAACCCACTCTTGCTACTTGCCCTTGTAGTAAGATAGGAAAAAGGACTAAAAAGAAGGCTCAGTTGTAGCTAACTTGCTTGCTAAAGGCTGTTAAGGGCTAAGTCTGGTTTGCTGCTGCTAAGGTAAACTTGAGCTAGGTAGATTAGTTTAAGTAGTTGTAGTTGTTCAGTAAGGAAGTGGAGGTATTCCCGTAGGTAAATACCGTAACGGAGCTTATAGCTCCTTCTGGAATTCAAGATTAGGGGGCTTTAGCCGGGATGTAAACTGGTAGTTCTTGTTCGCAAGCAAGCGGGCGGGTTTTGAGTTGGATGTTCGAGCAAGTAAGGCCTTCTCAATGTCATCTTTTTCTTATGAGATAAGCACGACGAAAAGAAAAGAGAAAGGACTTCCTTTCTTTCCCTCTTTCGGGTCTCACTCTCTCTCTTTTAGCGACTGGCGCTGCTGCCTGTATTTCGCTTTCCGTTTGAAAGTGCACTTAGTTGCGCAGCTGTATCCGAAGGGGAAACTCCCGGGCACTGAACAAAGGGTAATACGAATAGGTCCCTATCTACCTTTCTAAGACAAGAGATATAATTCCTCTACACAGAATGGATCGGAAAAGGAAATATGCTTCAAATAGCCAAAATCCCCCTCCACTAAATAGCACTCTTTCTCTCCTTAGCCGTTCAATCCTTCGTAGCAGCAGCTCCCCACGCACTAGCTGTCCCAGTCGTTGGTACAACGATTGAATCTGGATGAAGTTTCAGTAGTTCTTCATCCATCAGTTTATCCACCACACTTCTCATATCCGCATTAGGATTGATATCATGATCGGGCACGTAAGGCACGCCAGGGACATCAGGCGATTGGTTCTTAGGCGCATCTTTCATATCTGTATTGCTTGTATCACCTGTCTTCGGAAGGCCATCTATCATATTAGGGCTGTACCCCCTTCTTCTTCTCTTCATTTTTCATTCTCAAGCCCTACTGCCTTCTTTTTGACTACCGGATTCCCTCTTCGATGATTCCATTTCTCATTCCGAGAATGAAATGAATGGATGGATTAGTAGAAGTCCAATGGAAGACTTACTAGTCTTTGCCGACTTGTTGCCGGCTTCCGAGGGTTATAGATTCAAAGGGCTATTCGTAAGTCAGAATAAGAATGAGCAGAAGGCGGAGGCGCATTATCAGTAGGAGCTCCCCGCACGAGTAGTTTCAGTAAGTACCTGTAGTTCACCCAGTTTCAGCATCAGTAGAAGAACCGTTGATGCGATTGACTAAGCAGTTGAAAAGTCCGTCCAGTCGGTGCCAGTCGATGCTATTGATTGACCTTCCCCCTCCAGCAGGTGCATAAGCAGCCGATCCAGTACCGGTAAATCCATATAGTCTACTCTTAGAATTCTGTCCCGTCACCATCCGTTCACTCGGTTGAGTAAGTGGGCCGGTCGGTCCCGCGCGACCGTGATAGGGATTCGGAAGGGGACATACGTATTTGTATCACCACACGATGCACCTAGCTCCGCTGCTATCCTCGCCCCCGGGACTGGTTCAAGGTAAGCTACTGCCTCTACTGGTGCTCCTGCTCCTGTCCTCGCCTCCACGTTCTCAAGTAGTGCACTCTTGCTTTCATCTCCTTCTCTTGGAACACGCCTCTCGGTCTCATTGAGCTTTCGGCTCTCATATGCTACTGGGTTACCTTATTGTATTAGCACACCGCCTATGGCATAGTCTGACGCATCCGTGTGTACTTCAAATGGCTTAGTGTGATCTGGCAACTGCAATACGGGGTCATCAATCACTGCCCGCTTTAGGTCCTCAAAAGCTCTTTGACACTCTTCCGATCAGTGCAGTGCCATGATCGGTCCGTACGTCCTTCGTGGTTAGTCTTCTTCAGGCATCTTTTCTGCTATGTGTAGTCTTTCTGTTCACTTTTCTCTCTATTCTCAATCCCATCGCTAAATGCGTCCTTACTGAAAGATTTTCATTCGTCCGACCAAGACTCGCCAGGCGTGTAAGAAGACTAGGCTTTTGCCAAGAGGCCTCAATGTGGTGAAAAGGTCTTGCTGAACTTCTAGGTAAGTGAAGCGTGACCACCTGCACTCCATCTATTGGCTTGTACAAAGACCTAAGGAACCGAACCTCCTTATAGATAGAGTCTCACCTATGACGGGGTTGGTTGATAAGATCGGCCAGCTAAACCAAATATCCGAATGGTTCCCATTTAGCGATTTTGAAAACGGATCTCCTTAAGGGTTCAGTGAGTTCAGTCAGCTATCACAAATTTTTTTCTTGGGTTTAGAAAAGGTTCCTATCAGTTAGAGAGCCGGCTCATGAATGCATTAGACATCAAATAGAGGATGGAAAGGACTAAAAAGAAAGAAATAACCAGAGTTCAAAGCGGAAAGGGATTGACTTGGTTGGTTCACTGACAGTCTCGTTCGCGTATCACCCGCCGACAACCTTGCTTACTTTGAACTTCTTCTTAAGCTTGGCAGACTAGCTCCTGACTTACTTGATAGTGCGATGAGCTTACTTGCTCTAGTTCTATCCTCAGGAATAAAAGAGAACCTTGCACCAGAACGAGGGTCGATGTAATTGAGCTCTGACTTCGGGATAGCTGCTTCATAACCATTTTCTTTCAAGGAAGAACCGGGAATGCTTTAAGCAGTCCTTTTTCTTTGACAGCCTAAGCGCTCTCTAAGCCAGCTAGGTAATTTCCTCAGTACAGGATGCTTTTTATAATCTAATTTATGAGGGACGGACTATCTGTTCTACCAATCCCTTGACTATCAAGCGTAACGAACCAATAAATACGGTGTAAGACCTAACTTGGAAGCATTTCTTTGAACAGCAGAAAAGCATTATACCTCGGATGAGGAGTAGTTTAAACTAGAAGTCAAGGAGCCCCTCAGAGAGGTTGACTCAGATGCGATTCCATTAGTCTCTTGTTTCATTTCACGAGCAACTATTTTTTAACGATGCGAGGAATAGCTAGAAAAAGTACTCAGGGGAATCCCCCAAGGCTAAGGCATCGGTTGACTTTGTTCACTTTAGTATTTAGCATATCCAGCTGTACAAGCAAGACAAAAGAAAGTGACACTCATCCGAAGAAGACTCGGGAAAGGATGAAGTAATGAAAGACGAAGTTAGTGTGCGGGATTTAATCCCCCGGTAGATCAATCGGGTATTTATATATCGAACTGATATAAGCTTCCCAATCTTCTAGAAAGGCTAGAATGATTTAAATAACGTACAAACGCGAAGAAAACCTCCTGTAGTACCGGCCGTGTCCTTGGCTCTCACTCCCATGAATCAGATAGTGCCATACGTCCCACCACAACCGTCCGATCCTCTGATGGAGAAGATCAGTCGCCTTGAACGGGCAGTTAATAAGTTGAGTTGAGTAGGGACAACAAGTATGATGTTGCAGATCTTGAGAATCTCTCCCTATACCCCAAAGTCAGGCTTCCGTACGGTTTTCAGTGGCCAAGTTAGTTATTGATAAAGCGGGTTTCGTCTCATTTTCCGGAAAGCCAGTCATACTATTCCACTTTAGCTAAGCTAATGATGAAACAGGATCTGGATTTGTCTGCAGATGATGATGTCCACTCCTGGCTCGATGCGCTTAACGAAAGGGAACTCTCTAGATTAAGAAAGAATTTCCTTCGTAATTAAGCAGCATCCTTTAAGTGAGTAGGGGTGCGCCGGACCGCCGACGAATAAGAGGTACCCCCACACCCCAGGCAGAGTTAGTGAGCCGTGTAATAGGCGACCATTTCGCGCGGTTCGGGGGGCACTTGAGTCAGCCGCCGGCGCATAAGTGAGTAGGGGCTGCGTCTTGACCCCTATCCAATTTTTGGGCCAATTCCCCCTTCGTACTACCAAAAAATGAGATTCTTGCCGAATCCGAGTTTGCTGCTCCAACCATTACCAAACTAATACCTATTCTGTTTAGTACTTCAGGTGCTTCTGTTGCGTATAATGTAAATCCCGTAGCGGATCAATTCCAACGAGCCTTTCAAACAAGTACTTTTTGTAATCGACTCTATAGCTTCTTCAATAAACGCTGGTTCTTCGATCAAGTTTTGAATGACTTTCTAGTCAGATCGTTCCTGCGTTTCGGATATGAAGTCTCATTCGAAGCTTTAGACAAAGGTGCTATTGAGATATTGGGCCCTTATGGTATCTCGTACACATTCCGACGATTGGCCGAGCGGATAAGTCAACTTCAAAGTGGATTTGTTGTGCGAAGAGTGCGTTATGACCCGTGGCCGCCTGCCTGGTCTGGTGGGGGCGGCTCCTCCGTTGTGGGTAAACGGGAAACCCGACTCTACGAACCCGAGGAAAGGCTGCAAAGCAGTAGTAGGGGCGTTCAGACCGGAGCTTTTTGTAGTGCTAGCAGGAATGCAAGTGAATGAATCCCATCCCCTAGCGAGTGAAGTGCTTACGCCCCTTTAGATTAGAGATAGGGGCGCGCTAGCGCTTTAATAATAGAAAAGGGGGCTGAGAAAAGCTTGCTGTCTACTTCTCGAGCCTTCACTGCCTCGTTCTTTAACTTCCCTTCTTTAGTCCGTCCACGAGGCTGTAAAAAGAGAGAGAGGGGCGGCTATATAGCGGGAGTCGTTTCGGTTGTATGCCACGAGGTCCCTATGGACAAGGGGACAAGTGAATCATCGCTTTTGGGCGCAGACAGCCCTCTACCATCCATCCCATTGCATTCCATCGTCTCGTATTGTACTGTACCGTACCAGACCAGATACATCTATTGAGTGAGAGAAAGGTAGCTTCTCTATATATTATTATATTTATATATTTATAGGGATCCCCAGATTCCCGTCACTACGGATTGATTTTCTCTACCTAACTACATGGTAGTGGTCTAGGGAGCGCAATTGCTAGAGCACGGGAGAATGAAGAGTAATGATTTCAGCAAGAGCAGCCGGACGGACTACTATAGTGAGTCCAGTGACTACTAGAGTAGAGTTGAGTCAAAAGGTATGGTATAGCTGCCTTTCCGAGCGAGCCTCTGGGATCTCCTGTAAACCCCCATGATGTGGTAAAGTAAAGGGAGGATATTAGGGGAAGCTGTGAGTGGAGATTCCCCTGCGGAGAGCCGGATGAGGGGAGACCTTCACGTCCGGTTCGGAGGGCGGGGATATCCCGACCCTACTATCATTATGCCTTTGCAATGTTACTTGGTTCAACTCTATTTGTGACCTTTTCTCGTATGTGGGACTCTCTATCTTCTTGGGTAGATAATCGATCGTCTTTAATTTGGATAGTTAGTAGTTTGTTTTTATAATTATAAGTCAAGTCAATAATAATAAGAATCGAACTGGAGGAGCGAAAAGCCAGGATGGCTTGGTAAGCAAGCAACCAGTTATGTAGGCGTCAACTCCCATTTCTTTCTCTTCTTTCTTTTTTAATGACAGTTCATCAAAACAATTGCTAGATCGAGCACGCGACGCGCATAGTCTTAAGTTCAAGAGCGGGTTGTCTCCTCTTCAACATTTCTACTACTTCCTTGCCTCCCCTTTTCAGAGATCTCCTTGTTCTCTTCCCAGATTTTCCTCTATACTTTCGCCGCCTTCTTCATCATGTTGTTCCATCCTCATCAATGAGAGAAGGTGATCCCTCTCAATCGACGGTTCTGGCTACAGACTTTTCTCAATCAGCAATGCTATTGATCAACCCCCTTTCTCTGCATTCCAGTTGCAGGCTCCCCTTTTCCTTTATTTATCTCTCTGTTGGACCGAGTGCTTTCCCTAAGAGAGAGAATGTTCTAAGTCCCAGTAATAGAATGGGAGACCTTTCTTTCCACTCCTCTATCTAATGCTTTTACTTCGAGTGCTGGGACTGCCCCATCCCTTTAAGTAAGCTCCTTGCCTGGCTGACTACGAACTGCCTTCTTCCTGCCTGAGGTCGGTCAGGCCCTTGCATGCGTGGAAGTGAAAGGAAAGTGATTGATTGAAGAGTGGGAGTTCCTGCTTTCAGTTCAAGGGAAGTTATTTTCTAATCGATTGGCTCGTGGATCTTTCTGACTTGGTTGCTTATTCCCTTGGATGTGTTTCCCAAAGCCTAGTTCAGTTATTGGATAATCAAGAAAGCTCAGTGGAGAACTCAAGCTATTAGTCCATCCTATCCCGACGCTGCTCCGCTCCACTCCTTCTAGTCGAGTTGCTTGCAGCTCCAGGCCTCTTGTTGGGCGGGACTCCTCCTATCTCCTAGAAAGATACTTTTCTCCCGGGCTTTTCCCTTTCTCAATGGGAGGAATTCCCCCTTTTCTTTCCCTCTCCCGTGGTTGTCCTTCCTTACCTAAAGGCTGCTCTTCTTCCGTGCCCTTACATGCGTGGAAGCTTAAACAGGGCTTGAAGGCAGAAAGTTAAGAACTCTCAGGCTGGAAAAGGGAAGTGCTTTCCCGATTCTATTAAGGAATCTCATCTCTCTTCCAATAGAACAGGAAGTCTCAAGTCAGTAGCTTGTCCTTCTCGTGCTCTTCCAATCGCATGAGATGCAGCAACCCATTACGTTCAATCAGCCCCTGGCTTCTGTTGAATGAATAGAGGGTTCGGGTGAAGCAGGGGAGTCTATTGCTCTCTTTGTCAAAGCTATCAGACGCTAAGCGCTAAGCCAATCTTCCTTTTTTGTTCTTTTCTTTGTCTCGAGAGGGAGAGAAGAAAGATATGACAGCCAAAGCTTCATGCTCACTTATTCACTAGATTCCAAAGCATGCCAAACCTAAATGCCATTAGCTTCATGCCAAGCAAGCCTTCATTTAGTGAACGCTTTCAAGCCCAGTTGAAGATTTCCGAGCATTGCACTTAGTCAGTCCAGCTTGCAGCTGATTCAGCAACTTTGCCTTCCTACTAAAAAGAAAGAACTCCATCCTTTCCCGCGTCTCCTACTCCTACCTTCGTACTACAAGCCAGCCTTTTACTCGAACTCCCGTTACCGCTGTCCCTATTGGCCTGTCTCCATTCCTTCGCCTTCTCCAGGATTTGACCCTTCGCTTTCCACTGAGCGGAGGTAATCCCTGAAGCCCCTCTGCTTGCAGTGGCAGTTGCCAGCGAGTAAGACAGTGAAAGCTATGGCGAGGGATTTTCTGCTTGACAAGGAGAGGAATCGTTTTGGACTTTAGCTTCTCCCTGGTATAGAATACAATACGATTACTTTACCCAGTTATCTTATCTTTCTTTAGAAGCAGTATAACCATATAGTAAGAAAGCGGGATTTTTGGTTGAAAATGGGAAAGATTGGCTTAATTCCTATCCCAACTGTCGAATCCAAAGCCTAGTCACTCCGCCTTTCACTCGTTTGCAAACAATAGAATAGAATGGCATGAAGGAGTGGAATCAAATCCGCAAGGGAACTAGTTGCCAGAGGCATTCAAGCAAAGGCTAAGCCCTTATTCTTGAAAAATAGGCATATGGGTGATAAGGAACTTGAAACAGGCATGGACAGAAGTATACCCCTCCTTTTGATGGTGAATGTTGGAAATCGTCTTCCCGGATCTGGGGATCCCGGTTTTCGAACGCTATTAATCTATTATACTCGATCTGAGAGGGAGCTTGATCAAGAGCTGTTTTTATTTAGCTCCAGTAGACCCCCCTTTCTTTATCAAGAAGAAAAATAGTATTGGAATTTTCCAATGCTACGATTCTATTCCTCATTGATGACTCAAGGGATTAATTGTGAGTAACGGGCCAAGGCTCCGCAAGGACCTGGAGCTCAAATGAGTCCCCCGAGTTAGCACCAGCATAAGGAATGATTTCTCCATGGTCGAACTACCAAATAAAGATCATTCATGGGTTGGTGCGGTGCCAATTGGCTGGGAAGCGAAGAAAGAGCGTAAGCACGCCAGTGGATGTCTTTCGCATGTTGCCATTCCAGAGGTGAAAGTAGACTTTCTTTATTAAATTTCTTTATTAAATGTCCAGATGGACTAAGGGATTATCTCTCATTCGTTACAAGGACTCTTGTTTGTCTCACCTTGGTACGATAGCTTTTAGCTCTTCTTTCTGAATTACATCGTATGTAACTGATTCAATCCCATCTAAAGACTAGAATCATGGAATTCCGATTCCCTTTCTTTGACGTCTTCGTAACAGAAGTACTCTTTCTTTGTTGGGATGTTTCCTTTCTTGCTGTCTCGTTAGTTCGTACCTTTAGGCTTTACTTTCAGTTCTTTCTTTTCAAGTATGATCTTCTGAAACCCTCACCTATCAGCTTCTTGCCAAGCTGTTGGCTTGCTGCTTAGTCTTGTCTCTTTCCTTAAGTCTTGTCAGTTGGATTTCCTTTCAAACCTTAATCTTTCGCTTTGGACTTTTCCTTGTCTTGAACTACTTTGCTTTGGACTAAGTTCCTCTTCTGGCTTAAGAATGCTTAAACGAACTACTAGGGAATAAGTATTCGAAGTACTCTTTCTTAGGTTGGGATCTTTCCTTTCTTTTCTTGCACTTATGCTTACTGTTTTAAAGGATTTCCCTTTTCTTGAACTGGAAATATCATATAAAAAGAGTGATTAGGCTGATCTTTGTTCAAGTCATCTAGTTGATCGATAAAGAGTAGGACCAAAGAGCCTAGCCAGTGGGACTTTCTTGTTCAAGTCTCCAGCGCAGACCGAAATGGTTTCGCGAAGCCGGTAACCGAGCTCCTAAGATAGACGATGACTAGTTCAAAGATGGTCTATCAGCCCTTAGTATTTTATTCTTCTCCTCCGAAAAGATTAGAATAGTGATAAGGGGAGGTTTGTAAGGGAGGAATCTTTTTTGTACTTTTGTATCGCTTGGACTGACTTTAGTTAAGGGTTCAATTGTTGAATTTATGACTGGAGACTGCTTTTCTGATCGGGGAAGGCTACTTCTTTAGCTAGGCCTCATGTAAAGGCTGTACTAAAAGCTTTCCTCTCCTTTTAGTCTTCCGGACAGTCAAAAGTAGAAACCGGAATAGATTCCCTGTTTACTCTTTATCCTCTGAAGGACTACCTTAGGACTCTTTTATGTGAGTTTGTCTTGGTTTTACCTTCGGATCTTTCTTTTTAGCTTAGTCTTTTCCTATAACTATAAGGGAAACCGATACCTAGTATTTTATGTACATATCAACATATGCCTTTTTTTATAGTTGCTGCTTTTGTATCAATCTAAGTCAGGGGTGGGATTGTATTTTTCTCATAGAGTTTTTCGTTTTTGTAATTATAATAGGGTAGGGGTTTACATAATCTGCTTTTGCAGAATTTTGCCACTGCTGTATTTTCGTTTTTCTATGGTATGTCTCATACTCGTTTTGTTTAATAAGATTTGCCTTTTTCTAATCAAAATAAAAAAATATTAAAAATTTTAATTAAGAGGGTGTTCGTTTTACATAAATGTCTTGAGGACTTACTTGTAACTTTGTGTTGAGAGATATAAAATAGTCTTATATTGACTAAAATATGATAAGTTAACCAACATGGGTTGGGACGAGTGGTAAGCGGCTCGGTCTCGCTTAAGCAAGGTCTCGAGTTCGAGTCCTTGTGAATGCAGAAAATTCATGTTGGGAGACTCACCTGCCATAGCCAGGCACGCGACCCGGGTCGGATCCGGATGTACCTAGGTAGTACTTAGGGAACCGGGTGGGCAACAAAAAAAAAATATGATAAGTTGAACGTCATATAAGTAGAAAGACCCATAAACTTAATGCCTTAATGTTTTAGGTTAATACATATTGTCAAATCATTTATATTGTTATTCAATTAACCTCATTAATGAAAACAAGACTAAGCCCAAGAATGAATACGACCACTAAAACATGGTAAGTTGAACAACATAAAAGTATAAAGACCCATAAACCTAATGCCTTAAGGTTTTAGGTTAAGACATAGTGTCAAATCATTTATATTGTTATTCAATTAACCTCATTAATAAAACAAGATTAATTGATTTAATTCATACTCCCCAATTAACAAAGGACTTGGATTAAAAGTCTAATACTAAATATACAAAATTGTAATACTTTGTATTTTGTATTTGTACCAAGTTAACATGACATTTGTATGTTACGCAAGTTACTCCCTCCGTTTCAGAAAGTTTGGTTTTTTAGGACTAGGCACACAAATTAAGAAAGTGTTAATTATTGTAGGTATTATGTATAATATGTCCAAAATACCCCTATTTAATCTTTATTGAAAATTGTAGCAGTATTTAATTTTCATTAGTAAGTGTGTCCATTAATTAATGTATAGTAGTTTAGAGATGAGAGAGATGATAAAATAGAATTAATGAGGAGTAAGAGAAATGATTGAATGAAATGTTAAAATTGGAAGAAAAAAAATGTTTGTGTATTGAAAATGTAAAAGGCTAACCTTTGTGAAACAAAAAAAAAGCCTAAAAGGCCAAACTTTCTGAAATAGAGGGAGTAACATACATGACATTTTTTTTTTATTGAGTCATTTAGAAAAGGTATACATATACAACCTTTTCTTTTTTTAATTAGGTTTTTAGTTCTTGAATATAGCGGTTTTTTTCTGAATTAATCCTTACAAAAAATTTGATGTTTTGGATTCCTGAACTTTGCTCAAATTATAGAAATGGTCTTTTTATCACTTAAGTAATGATATGACCGATGATATGCAACGTCACTTTCACCATATCGATAGATAACGTGCCGAATGATGTCACATGAATTTTTTAAATTAAAAAAATTTAAACTTATTAAAATAATTAAAAATATTATTATTTTTTTAAAAGAAAAATGAATCTTTTAATACTCAATTTGCAACTAAGCATAAACACATTATGAATGGATTATTTATAAACACATTACGAAACTTATTTAATTTTTTAGTCCCTAAACTTAGGTGTTTTTTTGGATTTGGTCCTTAAATTTTTTTTTTCGATACTTTGGGTTCCTGAACTTTGTTCAATTTTTGGAAATGATCCTTTCATTACTTAAATAATGATATAGCCAACAACAAGTCACGTCACTGTCACAATATCGACCAATAATGTGTTATGTAACGTCACGTGATAGTACATGATTTTTTTTATTCAAAAAATCATTTCTTTTAAAAATTATTAAAAGATTTGATATTCTTTTAAAAAAATTAATTATTTTTAATAAATTTGAATTTTTTTAAAGTTAAAAAATTCACGTTGCAACATCTGACATGTTACCTATCGACGTGGCGAAGATGACGTGACATGTCCTCGATTATATCATTACTTACGTAATGAAAAGACCATTTCTAAAATTGGAGCAAAGTTTAAGGACTCAAAACATCGAAAAAAAATTTAAAGACCATAGGTGCTATTTTGGATTTAGTCCTTAAACTTTTTTTCGATGATTTGGGTTCTTGAACATTGTTCAATTTTTGGAAATGGTTCTTTCGTAACTTAAAAAATGACATAGCCAACGATATATCACGTCACTGTCAGAATAACGACCAGTAATGTGTGTTATGTAGCGTCATGTGACAGTACATGATTTTTTTTATTAAAAAATCATTTCTTTTAAAAATTATTAAAAGATTTGATTTTCTTTATAAAAAACTAATTATTTTTAATAAATTTGAATTTTTTTTAAAAAATTTAAAAAATTCACGTCGTATCATCTGGCATACTACTTATTGATGCGGCGAAGATGACGTGACATGTCCTCGATTACATCATCACTTAAGTAATGAAAAGACCATTTTTACAATTTGAACAAAATTTAGGGACTCAACACATCGAAAAAACTTTAAAGATCAATTTCAAAAGAACACCTAACCTAAGTTCAGGAACTAATAAGTTAGTACATGTTTGGTATAAGGTTGGAATTTGCTCAACATACGTTTGTAAAGTGGAAGCTAGTACTATCTGCTTCTGCTTGTTTATGAACGTGAAAATATGGCTAAATCCGCGTTTGAAACATAGCACCAAACACGTTCTTAAACAAACACAGTAAATTCACGTAGCAAATGATACTGTATGTAGTCAGATAGACAGATACCGCGGGTCTTACCAAGTGGCGACTAAGTGGGGAGTTGACACCCACCCCACTTTACAAATTAAAACAATTTTACGTACACGACTTTCATGCAAGTCTGCGTTAATAATTCAAACAAAAACACACAAGAAATGAAAAAGCACCCTCTATATAAGTGTTGAAGAAACCTCTCCCAAATCATAGGCTTACCTTATCTGACAAAACAACACCCAAAACAAAGAAGAGAGAGTTGTACCTTATCTCACTGCCTACATATCTAACCCTAGAAGAGAGATAGCTATGTCAGAAACAATGGACGTTAAAAACCAAAGAAACATGAAGAGACTCCTTCTCTTAATAAACACCTTGATGCTAACCATAGGTGGTGGCGGTGGCCCCCTCATAACTCGTCTATACTTCCTCCACGGTGGTAAGCGTATATGGCTAAGTAGCATCCTTTTTACCATTGGCTTTCCCATCACACTAATTCCCATTTTCATCTGTTACTTCCGTAACCGCCGTCGTAGCCTGCTTGACCATAATAGCCCAAAACCAAAGATGTTCTCAATGACACCGGTTTTGCTTATCGCATTTTCTATAATCGGTGTCATTACTGGCCTTAGTAATTACCTATATGCTTTTGGGGTGGCTCGACTTCCTGTATCCACTTCTACTATTCTCGTATCCACTAATCTAGTTTTCCTCGCGGTCTTTGCTTTCCTATTGGTAAAACAAAAATTCACATTTAATTCGGTGAATGCCATCATTTTGCTTTTACTTGGGGCGGGGGTTTTGGCCATGCATTCCGGATCGGACCGCCCGGCTGGCGAGTCGAATAAGCAATATGTGATCGGCTTTATTGTGACCTTAGGCTCTGCAGCTTTGGCTGGGGGGAGTTTTCCCTTTATGGAGATGATGTATAAGAGGACCGCGACTATAACTTACTCACTCGTAATGGAGCTTCAAATGGTTCTTGGCTTTGCTGGTTCCATCTTCTGCTTGGTTGGAATGATCATAGACAATGATTTCAAGGTAGTTTCTTCTTTCTTTACCATGGTTGCAACTTTTTCGATATTTTTTGTTTTTAAAGTTTTGTTGCATCAATTTGTTGTTTTCTTTGGGCGAAGCTTTATATCAATAATGTTATTTAAACACTTTTAATATTACCTATTATTTTTTATCCAAAATAATAAATGTTCAACTTGAATATTATATATAAATTGAATAATTATTGTATCAACGATTAGTACAAGCAACCCGATAAACCTATAACCAGAAAGAGCATTTCTGCTACGCACAATATATGTTATTTTATGTATAACTCCTTTTTTATTTGTTCTGAAATATTAAATTACTAGGATATATTTAATTTAAAATTTATTTTCTTTATCGATAAAAAAATGATACCGGCACAAATATAGAAACAACAAATGCCCACTCCACTCGTAACATGGAGGTACAAATGATATTTAAACATAACATTATTTATATGTACTTATGTAGCCATTAAAACCACATGACCACTTCTCAAATGACGAGGTGATCAACTTTGTTTTTTTTTTTTTATCAGCAGTGATCAACTTTGTTTCTTTCTTCAATTCATCATTTTCCTACATTTAACAGTAAAGTTGATTTACATAGTAATATTTTAACATATAAATTAATAATTTATGGAATGAGGTTTTCTTTATATAAATTAATATAAAGAGAAACAAAATAAAAGTTTTAAGATGGTCTTATAATTAGAGATTAAGAGAGTATATATTTTAGTATTATATACCAAACTCATATTTATATACCTAATATCACACATAGATATAAGTTAGGTGTCAATTTTTGTGTGGTTTGGTGATGTAATACAAATATTGTATACATAGATGAGCTAGGTATCGATCTATTTTTATGAGGTCTGATGGGCTATATATAAAGGTGTGAGTCCATAAATAGCGTGCACTCTTAACCTATTAAATAAATGGATTTTAGTTTGGATAATAAAAATATTTAAACACTCTTGATTTATGTTATTTAAACCTAACAAAATACTACTTAATATATGAAATATGTAAGTACAGTGTCAGTATGTTTTAGTATTTAATTATATTTTCATTAATGATCAATTTATTACATATTTTGCCTTGCTTTAATATATAGAATTTTGGGTTATTGAATTTGTAGGTAATTCCAAGAGAAGCACGAGAGTTTGGGCTTGGGGAAGCTAAGTATTATGTTATACTAGTAGTGAGTGCTATATTCTGGCAGCTTTACTTGCTTGGGGCAATAGGGACTATCTTTTGCTCCTCTTCTCTATTCTCTGGCATTCTGGTTTCAGTGTTGTTACCTGTAACAGAAGTCTTGGCAGTTATTTTCTACAAAGAGAGTTTTCAAGTAGAGAAAGGGATTTCTTTGGTTCTCTTCCTTTGGGGCTTTGTGTCCTACTTTTATGGTGAGTTTAAGGAAGCAAAGAAAATGAGAACCAACAGAGTCTCAGAAACAGAGCTGACTGAAGATAATAGTATTCATGCTCCATGATTGTTGCAGTACTTCTTTAATTTGTTCTTGTATTTGAAATTTCGAACTTCAATTAAATGTCAAATAAAGTGAGATAGTGTTTTTTTTTTTTGGTGAGAGTAAGTTAGTTAGTAATTCTTAATTGTTGTATTTGGTTTTGCAACACTAAACATGTGATCAAAAATAATGTAGATAAATTATACTATCTACAATCCGTCCCTGAATATAAGATCATTTTTATACTTTTATTTTGTCTTTATTTATAAGACTTTATACCAATTTTCAATGACTATTAATGACTTTTTTCCATAAACAACCATATTTATTTAACACTTTTTATATTCTCAATAATATTAATAAGGGGTAATTTTGAAAATACATATTAACAATAATGATTATTTTTGAAAAATAAGTTCATCTAAATCAAACATGTTTAATAATGAACGTAAAATCTCTCAAATAGATCCTCGAAAGAAGTATTGTATTTGAGTATCTATTTACGTGCTTAAATTTAGGTAACCGTCCATATCTTTACGAGCAAATGTCTTTTGGAGCAAATGTTTATTGTTTGGGATTTAGTCCCCAAACTCCTTCTTTTATCCACAAACCCCATTTTTTTATAATCCCAAAATTATCTCTACTTATATTTCCTCATTTAATATTTTCATTTCCCAAACCCCATACCTCACTCCAACTTCTCAACTTCCTCCAACTTTCCAACTTCCTTAACCCACTTAATTTCCATCGTCCTTCGCTGCCGCCGTCGCCGTTGCATTCGGGACTCCTTCCTTCATGTATGAACTTCCTCTTTCCTGTTTATGTAGGGTTTGGTTTTTCATTTTTGCTTTTGCTTTTGTTTTGGGTTATTTGATGTAGGGTTTGGTTTTGTTTATCAACTTTTCAGTAGTTTTTTTTATTTGTTATGTTTTAAGCAAAATTATTTGTCTTCTCTTCATTGTTAGTGTTTTTTTTTTCTGGCGCTGTAAAATTCCGACGAACCAGTGTCGGAATTTTGAATTTCCGACTCGGGGGTATCGGAATTTCAAAATTCCGACAAAAGGCCGTCGGAAATTTACAAAGTTTTTAAAAAAAATTCGTTAGAAAAAATTCCGACATATATATGTTGGAAAACTCTTTAAAAACAAACTACCTAAAATTTTCCGACATACCCGTATTAGAATCCCAAAAAATTCCGACACTGTGTAAAGCAAGAGCTTGATATATGTTTTGATGAAGACAAAGTGCATGAAGAAGAAAAAAAAGGAAATTGCAACAAACAACAACAAGAAGACTCAAGAGCAAATATTTAGGACTTTGTGTTTAATTGTATTTTATATTTTAAGTCTTTAAGTGTTTGTCTGGGTAGAGTCTTAGGTTAGGTAATGAATCTCAAGGAATAATCATTTTAAACAAATTAAGAATTTGAGACATTACTAAAACGAATTTTAGAAAATGATGCATATATTTTATTAGAAATATTTTAAACATATTTTAATGCATCAATAAATGGCTAAGAATGGGTTTTGGAACTTATATTTTGATAGAAATCAAGTTGCATTTGAAAAGCTTTAAATTTTGGCAAAGTAACAGTGAGGAAATCGAAAACCGAATTCTGGTAATCGATTACCACGATAAAAACTGGTCAGATCTGATTGGTTTTTAACAGATGTGTTTTCTATACCCATTATATAAGGTTTATTGAAAACGATTTTCATAATCCCAATTGAGGGAAAAACACATAAACCATTAGCCATATTTTCACAAAGAATCAAAGGGAAAAGTTTTCATCTTTCTCATCTTGAAACTCATGTTCTTCATTGTGTTTATTGAGTATTCATTAAGATACAAGAATAGGATTCTATGAGTTGATTATGAGTTGTTTAAATCTGCACATGGAGGTGTGAATCAAAGAAAACAACAACATCTATTGAAGATACATGAAGAGCACTTGAATGTTTCAAGTGTGAGCTTGAAGGTTTCAAACAAGAGCATTGAAGAAGAAGATTGAAGGTTTCAATCATCTTGGAGAAGAAAGACTATGAGGTTCATAGCATCTTGGAAGAGGTTCTTTCCAGGAGTTAGGATTAGAAGATCAAAGGGTTACATACGAGGGTGAGATATCTCTTGGAGGCTATCAAGTGAGGGATCTTGAGAGGCTAAGGTTGTAATCAAAAGATTTCTACTTCTACATGAAGAAACTCTCTCTATTGTGATAAAGGGGACTAGATGTAGCTCTTGATGATTCAAGAGTGAACCAGTATAAAAACCTCGGTGTCAATTTTCTCTATCTCTTCTCTAATCTTTCAATTTCATAACTTAGGTTTAAATTGGGGATTTTCATAATAATTGATAAAAACTAATTTTCTCAATCAAGTAACCTTAGATATATCTTTAATAAGTTGATTGCATGTGATTTTCTATTAAATCTGTATATTTCTATAATATTCTGTTTTGGAAATATCCGATCAATATATGTTTGATATCTGTTATGTATCTGGTGGTTATTTGGTCAATATTAAGATAATATCTGAAGTTCGCTAAATAACAGTTAGATAGTATCTAGATATCAGCAAGAGTTTTTGAAAGAATTTTTTAAAAACGACATAGGTTCACCTTCAGACCTATTCACCCCCCCCCCCTCTAGGTGTTTGTTAACCCGCGTGTAAATCCAAACGCACTGGATTGTCGGAATTTACACAGTAACGTAAAAAAAAAGACATGAATCTTACCTTCAACAAGTATGGAAGATGCATTGGTACTCTTTTTGAACGTGAATGAGAAAAAAAAAACTTGTCTTTTTGATTATTTTTTTTTTGGAGTGAAGAAGGTTTGATGGTGAAAGATGAGAAGAAAGGGGGGTTTGTGAGATGGTGAAGGGATGAGGTTTAGGGTTTTGGATATTGGGGTTTGAGGTTTTGGTGTTTGAGGTTTTTATTTTATTTTTGGTGCTTTGAATAATAAAAGGCAATATAGACATTTCACATTTAAAATGGAGTTTGGGAATAAAAGAGGGGATTTCGGAACTAAATCCCTTATTGTTTCACAAGGTGTGTTTATGATATTTTTATTTTATTGATTAAAAAACATTAAATGAGTATATGTTTAATTTATATTTTTTCTTGACCTCTTAGAATTGATAAGACACAGAGTAAACACATTAGCAGACAACAAATATGTTCTTTTGTCTTCTTGGACTTAAAATTTTTGACTTCAAGTTTGATGTAATCACTTGTGCACTTATTAAACTAAGTTAAAATTTTATGATTAATTTTTTCTTCAAAATTTAAATATAAAACAAATTATTATCGATGAATAGGATGTCATGCGGTCACTTTCAAAGAATTCATTTGTCTTTGTGGATCAATTTTTTCGGGGTATCATCCCCAAAAAAGGGTTACTATACCATTTTTCGGTGATTCAATAAAAAAAATGCCATGTGTACTTGAATGCCATCTCGAATAGGCATAAACACAAATTACAAATTTGATATTAAATTTTTGGGGCATTTATATAAACCAGACATCTTAAAATTACAAAAATCACTCCCTTTCTCCCACCCATGATTTTGTTTTGTTCTTTTCTTCTTCTTCTTTATCATCTATACTTCTCCTCCCCAAAAAAAAAAAAAAAGCACTATCACATCCTCATAATTGAATCATTTTATTTTTGGAGTCATATTGTTCTTAGGCACTAATTTATGTGTGTTTTTGCTTCTGAATTTTCCATAAAATTAGGGGTGGGATTGTAATAGTTGGACTACTCATGTTTGCGATAGTACTAGTGTTATGTACAAATGCCTTTTTTATTGTTGCTGGTTTTGTATCAAGCTAAGTCAGGGGTGGGATTGTGTTTTCCTCATAGAGTTTTTCGTTTTTGTTATTATAATAGGGTAGGGGTTTACATGCTCTGCTTTTGCAGAATTTTGCCACTGCTGTATTTTCGTTTTTCTATGGTATGTCTCATACTCGTTTTGTTTAATAAGATTTTCCTTTTTCTAATCAAAATAAAAAAATATTAAAAATTTCATGTCTATCTGTAACTTAATTAAATATTTCATGAATATTGAATCTCAAGTTTTCTCATACGAGAATTTTAATGATGCGGTGCTTTCGCTAGCGATGAACATGGGTGTTGAAGTAGAAGTACTGTTGAGAGAGAAAGATGGGTATTGAGAAAGGAGATCATGTGATTGAATTTTGGATTTTAAATTTAATTAAGAGGGTGTTTGTTTTACATAAATGTCTTGAGGACTTACTTGTAAACTTTGTTTTGAGAGATATAAAATATTCTCACATTAACTAAAAATATGGTAAGTTAAACAACATATAAGTATAAAAACTCATAAACCTGTCTGCGTAAGACAGCCCAATTGGTGGTTGCAGGGATATTTAGGATTTCTCTATCCCCATGTCATGGGTTCTAGTCCGAGACCTCCCATGTAAACAAAAAAAAAAAAAAAACCTCATAAACCTAATGCTAAGGTTTTAAGTTAAGACATAATGTCAAATCATTTATATTGTTATTCAGTTAACCTCATTAATAAAAACAAGATTAATTGATTTAATACATACTCCCAATTAACAAAAGACTTGGACTAAAAGTCTAATACTAAATATACAAAATTGTAATACTTTGTATTTTGTATTTGTATCTAGTTAACATGACATTTATATGTTATGCAAGTTAGCATACGTGACATTTTTTTTTTATTGGGTCATCTAGAAAAGGTATACAACCTCTTTTTTTTTTCTTAATTAGGTTTTTAGTTCCTGAATTTAGCCCTTTTTTTGGAATTAATCTTTTGAAAAGAATTTTGATGCTTTGAGTCCCTGAACTTTGCTTAAATCACTACAAGAAAAAACCAAAACAGCGACGGATTTTAGCGAGGGCAAATTTCCGTTGCTAATTAGCGAGGGACATGCGAGGGTTTAGCCAGAAAAAGCGAATTCCCTCGCAAAGAGATGAACGTTCGGAAAAAGATAAATGAGAAATCATTTTGCGACGGATTTGCGACAAATTAGCGAGAGATTATTTTAAGCAATTTTGGCGAGGGACATTTTCCTCGCAAATCCGTCGCAAGATAGTTTGCGAGGGCATGTTTCCGTCGCAAGCTGGTCGCACGAATTCCTTTAAACAACATTTGCGATGGAATTGCGACAAATTAGCGAGAGATTATTTTAAGCAATTTTGGCGAGGGACATTTTCCTCGAAAATCCGTCGCTAGATAGTTTACGAGGGCATGTTTCCGTCGCAAGCCGATCGCCACGAATTTCTTTAAACAACATTTGCGACGGATTTGCGACAAATTAGCGAGAGATTATTTTAAGCAATTTTGGCGAGGGACATTTTCCTCGCAAATCTGTCGCTATGTAGTTTGCGAGGGCATGTTTCCGTCGCAAGCCGGTCGCCACGAATTCCTTTAAACTTCCAGATTGTTGACGAGGGAATAGTTTCCTCGCAAAGTCGTCGCTATGAATACATTTTTAAAACAATGAAGTTTACGAGGGCATATTTCTCTCGCAAATCCGTCGCCACAAATTCTTTTATGCTAACAAATCGTTTGCGAGGGAATATTTTCCTCGCAACGCTGTCGCTACGAATACATTTGTAAAACGATAAAGTTTGCGAGGGCATGTTTCTGATCTCTCGCAAATCCGTCGCCACAAATTCCTTTATGCTATTAAATCGTTTGTGAGGAATATTTTCCTCGCAAATCCGTCGCTAGGTATGCATTTTAATGAAATAAAGTTTGCGAGGACATCTTTCTCTCGCAAATCCGTTGCCACAAATTCCTTTATGTAGTCAAATTGTTGGCGAGGGAATAGTTTCCTCGCAAAGCCGTCGCTACGAATACATTTATAAGACAATAAAGTTGGCGAGGGCATGTTTCTCTTGCAAATTCGTAGCCACAAATTCCTTTATGCTATCAAATCGTTTGCGATGGAATATTTTTCTCGCAAATCCATCGATAGGTATGCATTTTAATGAAATAAATATTATTTTTTTAATATTTGTTGTTTCTAGGTGTGTGTACATACATACATATATATATATATAAATTTTCACCCTAAATCATAAGTATAATATCTTTGCCCAAATTAAATCCATAATAACATGATTACTTTCACAAATTAAACTCTAACCACTGTCACCATTGGGAATAACTTTAACCTAAACCCTACCGTAACCATTTTGTCCTCAACATCCACCACCATGTCCACTGTTCACCACCACCTGACGACTAATGCAACTTCGTTAACCACCAAAACCACGTCCTCCGTTCTGACCACTGCCATAATAACAAACCTGGTTGAATCCAAAACAAGTAGGAAGCAATAAGCTAAAACGAGTTGATCCAGATTAAACTGGTAAAACTGGTTCCGGTTCAACCAGTATATATATATATATACACACACACATACATAAGATAACTTGAGAGAAGAAATGCAAAACAAGACACTAAGAATTGTGCATAAGTGCAAAAACAAAGAGAGACAAAAAAGAAAGACGCAGAGGAGCAAAAGTAAACACTAATCATGTGTAAGTTCATCAAAGGAGCTTGTTTCAATGAAAATGCATGGTGCCATTAGCTGAAACAAAGGAAAGTGATGGTTTTATACTGTAATCCCTTTCTTATTTTCTATACTTTGATGTCATTACTACAAAATTGTTATTTGAGGCTTTTCTTATTTTCTATTCTTATTTTAAAACCTAACTCAATATAAAAAATTAAAAAAAAAACCTAACCCTAGAATACACTAAGTCTAAAGTTCCCTAAGTTTTTGGGCCTTGGGCCTCGTTTATCATTAAAAAAAATCGGCCTATACTCCTTCTTCTTCCTTCATTCCATGAAACCCTATTCTTCTTTCTTCTTGAGTCTTTGTCGCCGCCACCTCCCCCTATACTCCTTCTTCTTCCTTCATTCCATTATCTCTTGTTTCTCCATCTTCCTTGTCCTCGTGGCTGAGCCGCCACCCACCTCCATCAAAATCGGCCACTCCTTTTCCTCTTTTTCTTGCTCGTCGTTCCTTTCTCTCGCGGGCTCCTTCCACTGTTTCTCATTCCCGCGAGCCTTCTCTCTCGGGGGACCACTCGCGAGCCTTCTCTTTCTTAGACGTTGTGAACCCCGAGCCCCCCTGTCTATCTCTCTCTTCGGCTCTCGAAGCCACCGTCGACGTATGCAAACAGAATCGCCACCGACGAAGTCACCAACACCGGCCACCGCCACCGCCACGGTTCAAGAATATAAGGGTATATGTTCAATTGGTGATGTCTCATGCAATAATTATATCATAAACTAGTTTAATTTTTAATTTTCATTTTTTTAATTTGTGTTAAAAGTTTATACAATCATACTGCTTCTGTTATGCATGCCCCGATCAAGGTTTTAGGTTGTCGTCTGCAACGACAATTGTGGCGTCGATATGACAGTTTTGATAGTTTCTGTGATCACTGTCGTCGATATGGCAGTTTTGATAGTTTTGATATGGCGTCGATATTAGTATTAAGCAACGACATTGTCGTGGGCTAAGAGATTGAATTTTTTTAAAAAAAAATTTTATAACCATAACTATAAGAAATTCGTGTTAGATCTGATAACACATTAACCCATGAGTATTACATAGAGACACATATGTAATCTATACTATATAAATCCCGAAGGGTCAAGCCCAGGCGGGAAAAGCCAAAAATATTTTATCCGTGGGCCCCATTAGTACACTACAAGAAATTTGCCATATACCAATAGATAGTTTTAACGACAAATGTAAAACTCGTAGGTATAGACATTCTATACTTACAGATATCCTATTCACCGTGGGTATAGAATATTAAATATATCTACAAAAGTTCAACTTTGTTACTATATGTGTTAGTGACGGATTGGAATCCATGGTATAGTCATGCTATACTTACAAATCTCATTTTGCGTTAAGTATACCATGTAGTGATTGGTGCAAAACCGTGAGTATAGATTTTATATACCAACACTTAATAAGCATTGTTACTACACGTATTGTTGTACTTTTACATCTGTAGGTATAAATGTCATATACCTACAGTTATATATTCCTATCACTATATGTTTTAATCATCACAATGAGACTAAAAAATGCAAAATAGATTAAAACTTCATCGGAGGACTATACAAAGATATATATTTCTATTATACATAACAAATATTTTTTATTATTTTTATTAATATATTAATTATCTTATTATTTGTATTTTTTTATAAATACTCCCTCCGTCCTTATATATAAAAGATCTTTATGAAATTTTTTTTGTTTATAAGATCATACACAAATTTTCAATGACAATTAATTACTTATTTCTACAAATATCTCTATTCACTTAACACTTTTTAGATTCTCAAATATCTTTATCCACAAATAACCAATTTGATATACTCCCTCCGGTCTCATTTTTAAGCAAAAATAACTCATTCACATCTTTTAAGGAAATTAGTTGAGTGTCTCTAATTCATAAAAAAATAAATAATTTAAAAAAATTTACATTGGGAATGAAACAAAAATTAAATGACTCAACCATATTATGAGAATATTTTAGGAATGTTTGTTTTGAGAATAAAAAGTTAATTAATATTTGTTTATACCAGTGGAGTGTCTTTTTATTTACTTATAAATGAGATTGGAGTTTTTAGTTATAAATGAAATTAGAGGGAGTATAAGAAAAAAAAAAAGTAATCCCATGTTTTTTTTGCTGTTGCCTTTTCCAATCCCAATGTTCCCATTGGCGCTTTTTTTCTCCCGTTCCCTCTTCTTTGCTCAAAACGCCAACTCTCTATTTTCCTCGAATACCTCTTCTTTTCTCACGTTCCCTCTTCTCATGTACTGCTCTTCTTGTCTATCTCCTTTTCTCTCTCCGTTGCTCTGTAACCCCACAAAAATAAAACAAAAACTTTGCTCAGCGTTTCCGCCCTCCTCCATGACGACAACAACAGAACCACTCTCGTTATCTCTCTTTCAAAGAACGAGAAGCAGAAGCTGTAGAAAAAAAGGTAAAATTTATCCTTAGGGTTTTCTTCAGATTCGGTTACATTCCTAATTGATTTGGTTTTTCTAATACCTTTCCATCGATTCAACTACAAATCTCCGTGTTTGCTTCTTCTCTTTTTCAGATTTGTGATAACCGTAACATTCACTTTCTAATCGCCATTGATTCAGTTTTTTTTAGGTTTTTCTATTGTAATTTTTTTAGGTAGATCCTTTTCCTCCTGTTATACTTTTGTGCGATTCCTTCTTCTTTTTAAAAAAAAAATATAAAATTGATGTTTTTTTTTTAAAAAAAATAAAATAAAATTGATGTTTAATTATTGTTTCATTAACGTTAATAAAATCCCTTTTCCCCTGAATATGTGATGTTGTCAGTGTTCAGTTTCACTTTCTTTTTGTTTATTATTAGATATGCAATGGATACTTGCAACAAATTGGGGATTTGAAATTATTAACTTGGTTCAATTATCTATAGCTCAATTTGTTGTAGAGGCATCAAAGCTGTTGGATTGAATTTCACATGGGAACGTGTGGATTTTAAACTCTGTTGTTTGTGGAACTTATGCAGATCACCATCAAGGTCCAGGTCTTCAATGCCTTTTGGTGAGTGAATCGATTAAGAACTATTTTGCTATGTGTCTCTTGTCTTGGCTGAATTAGATATGATGATTTGCAACATATAATTGCGAGCTTGGCTTTTTGAGTAAAGCCAATGTAGTAAGATAAACACTCTAGTGGACCATAAGAAATCTCTTTTTTCTTAGTGAGTCCTTATGACTATTAAGGAAATGTTTTTTTTACTAATGTGGGGTAGGGATTGTATTAAAGATATTTATGATATGGGTGATGAAGAATCATATGTAATTGAAGAAATCCATGAGCAACCAATGCATGTTACCAATGAAGTTGCTCAAAATGGCAATGATTTGGTTAGGACATCAATTGATATGATAACGATTTCTTCAAATTTGATGCTGATAATCATATTGGCAGTGATGAGGAGGAGGAGGAATGGGAGAAGATTTTTAGATTTAAACTATTTTCTGTTTTTCTTACAAAATTAGATTTTCCTATCTTTCACTGTAATGTCCTACATGTTGCTTTGATCTAAGTTCATTAATGTTCTGCTTTATACTCATTTTCAATTTGTTCATTTTAGTCATTCTATTAATGTATCTTTTTGTGCTGATATATTGAGTTGAGATCATGTGCAATTATTAGTTTTTCTTAAAGGTTAATTTATGCCTTGGAAGTTAGAGCAAATATTGGCTTGTATTATAACTTGGTTGTTCACTAGTTTATTTAATTTGAATGTGTGTCAGAGATACAATGGGAAGGAGAAGGAAAATTAATAAGGGGCAACGTTTGCCTAAAGACTCAAACCAACATGTCCAAGAAAGTGGTAATGAAGGAACACCATCTGTTCCTAATCATAACATTTATTCAAAATCGATTTCCTGGAGAAGATGTTAACAACATGATACAGGCTACAAAACAGGTTTTCATATTTTTCCCATTAATTTTATTTTTCAATGTTGATGTTATGTTGGAATGATTTGTGATTCGTATTATTCAATGTTCATGTTTTCATGAGGGTTGTTTCCTTATAAGCTATGAGAACTCTGGCATTAGCTTCTATGAATTTTGGACTAGGAGATATATCTGAAACTATTGTTGTATGTATATCTGAATTTTGGACTTTTGCATTTTTTTTTTCATTGATGAAACTCTTCATCCACTATAGGAGGAGACATGGGATATTGAGGAGGGTAGCATGCAGGTGAGTTGTATAGTGAAGGATATGAAGGCTTTGCAGATGAGAAAATATAGTGGACACATCTTGACAATGAGGATTCCACTGATTGGTATGGATGATGAAGCACTTGAAGCTCAACAAACCAAAGATTTGTTGGTAGATATTATAAGGGCTGTACAAAGCAACAGGAAATTTCATTTGCCCATCAAATTTTATAGGGTCTTGACTTTAGATTGTTTTATTGTTGGGTCAACTTACACGCTTTCCATTTTTCATTGTAGATTTTGACAAGTACAGTATGTGTCAACTTTGTATAGTGAAGATTATTTAACTTTTTGTTATCTTGTTTTAGTTCTCATATGACAGATATAGGGGTAGAAGGACGTTTTGCGACAATTTTTTTTTTCAAATTCATTCTCTGGCTTAGCGGCAGTTTTAACTGTCGCAAACTTTTTTAACAAAAATATTAGCGATGCAATAAACCTCCAAAAATCGTCACCAATTAGCGAGGGATGAAAATATGCGAGAGATTTGCGAGGGATTAAGCCCTCGCAAATAGAATTCACCTGCGAGGATTTTGCGAGGAACTGTTGGTAGCTAATTAGCGACGACTTGACGACAAAATTGAACCAAATTTCTAAACAATCAATTTCGAGGGATTTGCGAGGAACTTTTGGTCACTAATTAGCGACGGCTAAATCAATTGCGAGGGATTTGCGAGGAACTGTTCGTCGCTAACTAGCGACGACCAAATCAATTGCGAGGGATTTGCGAGAAACTTTTGGTCGCTAATTGGCGACGGCCAAATCAATTGCGAGGGATTTGCGAGGAGTTGTTGGTCGCTAATTAGCGACAGCCAAATCAATTGCGAGAGATTTGCGAGGAACTGTTCGTTGCTAATTAGCAACGGCCAAATGATAAGTGTGACCAATTTCTTGAACGACTCTTGCGAGGGATTTGCGAGGGAAATTTCCCTCGCAAAGTATGATTTTAGCAAGGAATTTGCGATGGAAACATTTGCTCGCTAATTAGCGATGAATGAGACGCGACGGACGCATCGCTCACAAATCCGTCGCAAATCAGTCGCTAATTCGATTTTGCGAGGAATTTGCGAGGGATTGGCGAGGGATTTATCCGTCACTATTTTGGATTTTTCTTGTAGTGAATTATAGAAATGGTCTTTTTATCACTTAAGTAATGACATGACCGATGACATGCAACGTCATTTTCGCCATATCGATAGATAACGTGTCGGATGATGTAACGTGAATTTTTTAAATTAAAAAAATTTAAACTTATTAAAAATAATTAAACATATTATTTTTTTTAAAAAAAGAAAAACAAATCTTTTAATACTCAATCTGTCCCTATATATAAGACTCTCTTGGTAGATTTTATGTCATTTAAGAAAGTTGGTAAATTTAGTTAATTGTATTGAAAATGTGAATATTTGATGTATATTTTCAAAACCACCCCTATTAATAGTATTGAAAATCTAAACAATGTTAAATAAATAAGGGTGATTGTGGAAAGAAGTAATTAATTATTATGGAAAATTGGTATAGGGTCTTTTAAATAAAGATAGAATAAAAATTTGAAAAGGGTCTTATATTTAGGAATGTGGTAGCCGTATTATTTACATTTTATTTTTGAGTGAAGATAGTCTACATTTCTGAAAAAATGGGCAAAATTTCAACAATTCAACCCTAGAAAAATTTAATAATAGATTAAAATATTAAAATAAATATTATTAAAAGCATAATAAGCATAAATATAAAAATTTTAAAAAAAAGAAATTGAAAAAATTTCAGTTAAATAAAGTATTTTCCATGTAGCAAATGATACTGTATGTAGTCAGATAGACAGATACCGCGGGTCTTAGCAAGCGGCGGATCATACTAAGTGGGACGTTGACACCCACCCCACTTTACTTTACAAATACAAACACATGTATTTTTACAATTATTTAAATTTAAAAAAAAAACAATTTTACGTACACGAACAAGACACGCTGCACGATTTTCATGCCCTTAATAATTCAACCAAAACCAAACAAAAAAGGCAACGGCTCAGGTGCATAAAAAAAATAGCATGCGTTCAGTGCATGTCTTTATTTTTGGGTTTTCTATTTATTTTTTTTAAAATTTAATCAATTAAAAAATATTCTATGTGTTTTCTTTTTTACGGATATGAAGTGATTTTTATAATTTGGATTTATTTTTTTTACTCTGTGTTCTTAAAAAACTGTATTGAGTAAAACTGTATTCAAAATTTACAGATTCTAATAAATCTATATACAAACTTGTGTTAAAAAATATTCTGAATAAATCTGTATTAAAAAAATTTGAAAACGAAAAAAAAAATTAAACCATGCACAGGTGCATGGTTAAATTAACCATACACCCGGAGCCTTCCCAAAAAAAAAAAAAACACACAAGAAATGAAAAAGCACCCTCTATATAAGTGTTGAAAAACCTCTCCCATATCATAATAGGCTTATCTTATCTAACCACACAACACCCAAAACAAAGAAGAGAGTTGTACCTTATCTCACACTACTTATCTACATATCTAACTCTAGAAGAGGAATAGATAATAGCCATGTCGGAAACAAGGGAAGTTAAAAACCAAAGAGCCATGAAGAAACTCCTTCTCTTAATAAACTCCGCGATGCTAATCATAGGTGGTGGCGGTGGCCCCCTCATAACTCGTCTATACTTCCTCCACGGTGGTAAGCGTATATGGCTCAATAGCATCCTTTTTACCATTGGCTTTCCCATCACACTAATTCCCATTTTCATCTGTTACTTCCGTAACCGCCGTCTTAGCCTGCTTGACCATAATAGCCCAAAACCAAAGATGTTCTCAATGACACCGGTTTTGTTTATCGCATTTTCTATAATCGGTGTGGTTACTGGCCTTAGTAATTACCTATATGCTTTTGGGGTGGCTCGGCTTCCTGTATCCACTTCTACTATTCTCGTATCCACTAATCTAGTTTTCCTCGCGGTCTTTGCTTTCCTATTGGTAAAGCAAAAATTCACATTTAACTCCGTGAATGCCATCATTTTGCTTTTACTTGGGGCGGGGGTTTTGGCCATGCATTCCGGATCGGACCGCCCGGCCGGCGAGTCGAATAAGCAATATGTGATCGGCTTTATTGTGACCTTAGCCTCTGCAGCTTTGGGTGGGGCCAGTTTTCCCTTCATGGAATTGATGTACAAGAGGACCGCGACTATAACTTACTCACTAGTGATGGAGCTTCAGATGGTTCTTGGCTTTGCTGGTTCCATCTTCTGTTTGGTTGGAATGATCATAGTCAACGATTTCAAGGTAGTTTTTTCTTTCTTTACCTTGGTTGCAACTTTTTCGATATTTTTTGTTTTTTAAGTTTTGTTGCATCAATTTGTTGTTTTTGTTAGGTGAAGCTTTTTTGTCGGTAATAATGTTATTTGAACATTTATAGTTAATATTTTAGCTCAATATCTATAATTTTTTATCTAAAATAGTAGGTATTGAATTTATAATTTTGATATAACTTTCAACAAATCCGATAGAAAGAGCATTTATGCTACGCGCAATATATGTCATCTTATGTAAAACTCCTTTTTTATTTGTTCTAAAATATTAAATTGCTTGGATATATTTAATTTAAAATTTATTTTCTTTATCAATAAAAAAATGATACTGGCAGAAATGTAGAAACAACAGATGCCCACAGCCCACTCGTAACATGGAGGTACAGTTCGTTGATATTTGAACAAAACATTTATAAGTAGCCATTAAAAAAAACCATGTGACCACATCTCAAATGACGAGGTGATCCACTTTGTTTCTTAATTCATTTTCCTTCATTTAACGGTATATTTGATTTACATAATATTTTAACATATAAATAAATAATTTAAGGGATGAGGTTTTCTTTATTTACTAAGAAAATGAAGAAGACATTAACTTCTTCATTGATTACTGATGAGAAAGATCCAATCATCTTACTGACTTGTTTGGTCCAAAGCTCATTTTGAAGTAACGATTACAGAAAGTAAACTCGTTTTGAAGTAAGCTCATTTTGGGACATGAACATACAGTATTATGTCTTAGTTAGTCCTAACGCGTATGAATCTCCTACGTTCTTTTAATTTTTCTTATTAGTCCTTAAAAAAAATTTTACATATATTTATATTTTTCTTACAATTTATAATACATATAACTTTTGACTTAAATCTCTAGCCTATTTCAATATACCTAATGGCTTATGATATTATTTATTTAGCGGTATTTGTCTAAATAAAGATATCGTTTCTACTGTTTTAACTCTATGATTTAGCTGTTTATAATGGTCTCATTTATCTATTACATTAACACATCAAGTTGATATTGTTTCATCCCAAATATTATCAGGTCAAATTTCTGATTGTGACATTGTCAAGTTATTGTTCAGGTTTGGTTTAATTTGAACTGCTCCAATCCATCCGACCATCCCTCACACACCCTTACAATATTAACCTAGGGAGAACATCTATCTACTATCCCACAATGAATGCCACAACTCAATATAATTTATTTTTGTTAGTCCACTGGTTTAAAGTATTGATAATTCATGAAAAGTAATATTTTTATAAATAAAAATATGCAAATATTAACAAGTACTTTTTTATACTTGATAAACAACTAAATGTAATAAAAATATATTGAAAAATGCATTTTTTTAAAAAAAATTTAAAACAAAAATTAAATATTAATTTATTACTGTATTATTTTTTCACTTGTAATTAAAGAAGTATAGTTAAAATTGGCATAAAAAATTCACGTAAGACAGCTCAGTTAATGGCTGCAGGGACACTTAGGATTTCCCTCTCCCAGATCATGGGTTCTAGTCTTATACCTCCTATGTAAACCAAAAAAAAAAAATGGGCATAAAAATAAATCAGCCATTACAGCTGCACCAAGTTGGAAACTCTAATTGGCCAGCCGGTCCTCTATTCTCATTCACATTTATGTCAAAAGATCATTATATATGGCCCCTAGCCCATCACATCACAACAAAAATGTCCATTCCTTGACTTTCTGACAAGTGTCCTTTTCTGAAAAAACAAATAAAATTATAAAATTGCGCTGTAGCACTCTTTAATAAGTTAAGAAATATCTGGATATTATTCTCACTCTGTTTCCTAAATATAAAAACATTTTATAATTTTTATTTTAATTTTAATTTTAATATTTTTAATTAATTTTAAATGATAAATAATTTTTTTTAAAAATAATTTTTGAAAAATATATCAAATATTTATATATTCAATATAGATAATTAAATTAACTATTTTTTTTAATGAATATAAATTCTATCAAAAAGATCTTATATTTAAGAATATAGGAAATATCGTTCATGTAAAAAATTTCAAATTTTGGAGCTATCATCTTAAAGAGCATTTTACCTAACCATTAACAATGCTTCTTAATCATACATTGTGTGTTTTAAATTCATTTGTGAACCTGTATACTTGACTTGTTTAGATCCTTCCATCCCAAAATATAAAATCACTTTAGAAAATTTATATTTATTAAGAAAGTTGATTAATTTATTTCATTACATTAGAAATGTAAATATTTGATATGTTTTTTTAATTAAAAGAAGTAATTAATTGTCATTAAAAATTGACACAAGGTTTTATAACATAAAGAGGAATTGAACAAAATAAAAGTTTCAAAATGATATTGTAATTAGATATTGAAAGAGTATATATTATAGTATTATATACCAAACTCATATTTATACACCTAATAAGACACATAGATATTAGCTAGGTGTCAATTTTTGTGTGGTTTGATGGATTAATACAAATATTGTATACTGATATGAGTTAGGTATCTATTTTAATGAGGTTTGATGAGCTATATATAAAGGTGTGTGTCCATAAATAGCATGCACTATTAACCTATTAAATAAATGGATTTTAGTTTGGATGATAAAAATATGAAAACACAATTGATTTATTCTCTATAAACCTAACAAAATACTACTAAATATAAGAAATATGTAAGTACAGTATGTTTTACTAGTATTTAATAATGTTTTAAAAAAAATATATTTTCATTAATGATCAATTTATTACATATTTTGCCTTGCTTTAATAGGCTTTTGGTTTATTGAATTTGCAGGTAATTCCAAGAGAAGCACGAGAGTTTGGGCTTGGGGAAGTTAATTATTATGTTATAATAGTAGTGAGTGCTATATTCTGGCAGTTTTATTTGTTTGGGGCAATAGGGACTATCTTTTGCTCCTCTTCTCTGTTCTCTGGCATTCTGGTTTCTGTGTTGTTACCCATAACAGAAGTCTTGGCAGTTATTTTCTACAAAGAGAGTTTTAAAGTAGAGAAAGGGATTTCTTTGGTTCTCTCCCTTTGGGGCTTTGTGTCCTACTTTTATGGTGAGTTTAAGGAAGCAAAGAAAATGAGAACCAACATAGTCTCAGAAACAGAGCTGGCTGGAAATAATAGTATTCATGCTCCATGATTATTACAGTACTTCTTTGTTCTTGTATTTGAAATTTTGAACTTCAATTAAATGTCAAAAAAAGTGACATAGTTTTTTTTTTCTTTTTTTTTTTTTGGGTGAGAGTGAGCTAGTTAATTGTAGTGTTTGGTTTTGCAACACTAAACATGTGATCACAAATAATGTAGATAAATTATATTGTATTTTGTATCTATTTACATGCTTAAATTTAGGTAACCGTCCATGTCTTTACAAACAAATGTCTTTTTAAATATTTATTGTTTCACAAGGTGTGTTTATGATATATTCAGCCCTAAGTTTAAGTCATTAATAAGATTCCTAAATCATCAAAAAAATTCTAATTAATCAATACTCAATTATTAATTTTAATAATACAATATCTTCTTTTTTTTTCTCCTGTTAACTCCTATCAAACTCAGTTTTTAGAATTCTCATATTACCTCTATGTAATCTTTGTTCACACGACTCTCTCTCTCTCTGTATCTCTCTCTCTCTCTCTCTATATATATATATATATATATATGTAATATCAATCTTCTGCTCTGTACTCACGGTACCATCCATCACCTTCTTAGTTCATGCAAATATGAACTCCAACCCATAAGCAAATAAATGGAAATATGAACTCCACTGAAGTCTCTCAATTCACGCAACAAAAAAGATATTGGACTAATTGAGCATATATTCAGAGTTATTCACCTTCTCTACTCTCAATTTTTTTAAATATAAATTCCCAAATTTTATTTCCTTTATTCTTTCAAATCATTTCATTTAAACCCAAATAGTATCGCACGTTCATATTTGCGTGAACTGAGAACGTGATGGGTGGTGCCGTGAGTACAGAGCAGAAGTTTGATATTACATAGAGAGAGTCGTGTGAACAAAGATTACATATGGGCAATATGGAAATTTTAAAAACTGGGTTTGATATGAGTTAATAGGAGAATAAAAAGAAAATATTGTATTATTAAAATTAATAAATGAGTATTGAATAATTAGGAATTTTTTTTTGAACGTAATAATTAGAAAATTTTTAATGATTTAGGAATCTTATTAATGGCTTAAGGCTGAGTATATCAAAACCGTATATTTAAATCAATTTTTTTCTTGACCAAATAGAATTGATAACACAAAGAGTAAACATATTAGGAGACAACAAATATGTTCCTTTGTCTTTCCGGACTTGGATTTTGTAACTTCAAGTTTGATATCACTTGTGAACTCATGCATTAATCTAAGAGTTAAAATTTTATGATCAATTTTTCTTCAAAATTGAAATGTAAAATGAATTATTTTTATGGATAAGATTTCATGCGAACACTAAAGTAACTTCAAAGAATCCATTTCTTGTCTTTAAGGACCAGTTTTTTATGGATTTTTCCTTGGTACCTTTAAAAAAAAAAAAAAAAAGGTTACTACACCCTTTTCGGGTGATTCAATAAAAAAAATGTCATGTGTACTTGAATGCCACTTCAAATAAGCATAAACACAAATTATAAATTTTCTATTAAATCTTGGGAATTACTACTATGCAACCTAATTTTGGGTTATTGTTATGCAATATTATGTTGGACCAATGATATTATACCACCTAACATGCAATTGTCAAGTCATTGCTTAAAAAGTCAAAATTGCATGTTAGGTGAAAAAAATCATTGATCTAATATAGGATTGTATAAGAACAATCCAAAATTAGGTTGCATACTAGAAATATTCTTAAATCTTTGGGTCATTTATATAAATAAGACAATCTTAAAATTAAAAAATCACTCCCTTTTGTTTTGGACCACTTTGTGTAAAAGTGTTTTAACAATAAATAAAGTGAGATTCTAAGTTCGTAAGCTTTAGAGATGTATGTAGAAGCACAAAATCCATGCCTCCGTGGCTTGGAGAGAACAGATGAAGCATCATGAAGAGTCATCGGGGGATCGACCGGGGTGCTCTTAACCCCTGTCACAAAGGGAATTTCAAGGAAAATTAGTCTAAGTGTATGAATATGATAAGTTTCGTTAAGAAGTAGAGTGATGGAGTTGATGGAGTGATTATATATTCTATGATGTTTCTAGTGTTTGATGGTCTTGATATCTTTCTTGGTTGCTTAGAGCTAACGTTGAGACTAACAAGGTTGCTAAGGGTGTTAGGGGTGTTTTTTGGTTCTGTGGGTGGCATGGCTCTTTACGCTCTAGAGCGTTGGTGATGAAAAATGATAAGGTCATGTGCGTATTTTTGGGGTGCTGAGAGTGTTAAGGGGTACTGAGGGTGGTGAGAATGTGAAGATTACTAGGGTGCTGAGAGTGAAGGGTGTTGATGAAAAGCTGAATTCCCCTTCCCCCAAAGGGAGGCCAAGTGTCTCTTTTTATAGAGTGGGTGAGGGGTAAGATGGTCATAGGGCTAAACTTGGTGACCAAGTAAACTTGAAGGCCAAGTGTTGGGAAAACTTAGTGGATAAGTTTTGGGAGCTGTGCAAGTCTCAACTCAACGAATGAGCGAGGTGAGTGAACGCTGTGAGTAGGTGAGCGGTGAGCGAGGTGGGCTAGTTTGTCCTAGAGCGGGCATGTGGGTGAGCGTGGTTTATGGGTTAGGGTGTAAGCGGTCATATAGGTGAGCAGTTATTGGGTGAGCGAGGAGAGTGGACGCTGAGAGTAGATGAGCGGTGATATAGGTGAGCGACCAGGTAGGTGAGCGGTCAGGTTAGAGTGGCTTTGTCCTAAGGCGTCCTAGGTCTCAGAGCGTCATGGGTATCAGAGCGTCCTCGTCCCTTATCTATCATGAAGGCACTTTGTCAAGGCATGAACGCATTGTGCACTTTCCTCCATCCAACGCCTTCCAAGCCACGTAGTCCATGAAGTTCCCAACCTAGTGGTGTCGCCGATGTGTCGTCCTACACCGAAGCGGCATAGGCCCACTAAGTACCTTACCGTTTCGTCTTTCGTCTTGGTTGCAATTATGATTATATTATCTTTCCTGCAAAATTAAACTGTTAAATAAAGATTATGACCATAATAAAAAACGGGTCCAAACACCTTTCTCCCTCGCATGATTTTGTTTTGTTTTTTTCTTCTTCTTTGTTATCACCATCTATACTTTTTCTCCCTCGGAAAAAAAAGCACTATGACATCCTCATAATTGAATCATTTTATGTTTGGAGTCATACACTAATTTATGTGTGTTTTTGCTTCTGAATATTGCATAAAATTAAGGGTGGGTGGGATTGTAATAGTTGGACTATTCATATTTGAGTAATCGGTCAGATTGGTCCCTGATTTTGTAGGCGTCGATCAAGTTAGTCCCTGACTTTATCGAAATAGCAATTTAGTCCCTGATATAGCATTTTAATTCACATACGTCCCTGTCTTTATCCCATTTTAAAGCAAATACATCTCTACGATAGTGATGGCAGGAACTAACTTGATCGATGTTCTCCTATTTCAAGGACTAAATTGCTATTTCGATAAAGTCAGGGACTAATTTGACCGACACCTACAAAGTCAGGAACCAATCTGACCGACTAATCATTCATATTTGTGATAGTGTTAGGTACATATGCCTTTTTTTACTGTTGCTGGTTTTGTAACAAACTAAGTCAGGGGTGAGATTGTGTTTTTCTCATAGAATTTTTCGTTTTTGTTATTGTTGGAATTAATGGCATTTACACTATAAATCTTAATTACACGTGATTATTTTGTGTAAAACTTAACCTATTATATACATATATATATATTTTACACACTTACAAAAATTATTTGATTTTGATAATGGATGTGTTGGACCCAAAACATGTTCACCAGGGAATCCATCTTCAACTTATTTTTCTAACAATTATTACTCTATAACAGGGTAGGGGTTTACATGCTCTGCTTTTTCAGAATTTTGCCACTGCTGTATTTTTGTTTTTATATGGTATGTCTCATACTCCTTTTGTTTAACAAGATTTTCCTTTTACTAATCAAAAGAAAAAAAAATTAAAATTTCATGTCAATCCGTAACAAAAAATATTTCATGAATATTGAATCTCAAGTTTTCTCATACGAGAATTTCAACGGCGTGGTGCTTTGTAACTGCGAGTGATGAGCATGGGTGTTGAAGAAGTGTTGAGAGAGAAAGATGGGTATTGAGAAAAGAGATTATGTGATTGAATTTTGAATTTTAAATTTAAAAGTGTTTATTTTATATAAATACCTCGAGGATTTAATTGCAAAATTTGTATTGTGTATTTGTATCTGGTTAACATGAAATTCATGTATCATGCAATTTAGCATATGTGATATTTTTTTTTATTGGATCATCTGAAAAAAATTACACAACCTTTTTTTTTTACGATTTTTCTATCGTATACATGCATTGGAAAACTAAATAATTATTTTTTAATTCATTTAAATGTATCAATTTTCAAGAAACATTTTTTTCTTAAGATTTAATTAACCTGCACTCAGGTGCATAGGATAAAAAGACATAAAGGTACCAAAGCATTTCCCTTTTTTCACACCGTGAATAAAAGTGATCATGTATAAATTCAACACTTGTTTTTTTGTCTTTATATATTCAATCAACTTCGGACCTAGAACCAAAACAAACAAAAAAGTCACTACTCACTACCTACTTACATGGCTTTTTTACTTAAGCGAGGTACTTTTGCAAACAATTTACGAAAATAGGATAATTTTGAAACTATTTATATAACATGGGGTAGTCAACAAAATTATTTCCAAAAATGGGGCAGTCAAAGTCAAAATTCCCCAAGTCAAACAAGTCATCCGGAATGACTTCTTCTAAATGACACGTGGCGCAACCAGGTGGGTTAAGTCACTCCGATTAACTCAACCTGTTGCGTCAACCGAAGTGACTCAACCCACCTAGTTGCGCCACGTGTCCTGCCTGTCTCCCCCCGGTCTCCCAACATTCCAACACACATATCATCCTTTAATATATATTTTTCATATATTTATTTTTTTGTCAATCATCTTTCTACAGAAATATCCGGTATATTTTTTGAGGTAATTTTTATAGCTTTATTTTTATTAAATTTTTTTAATTTTAATAATGTTAAATTTATGCACCAGTTTATAAAAAAGTTACACTCTTATTAAATTTTTTTTATGCTTTTTAGTTTTATGCATTAGCACTGTTATATATATATATATATATATATATACATATAATTGTGTTTTTTATTTTTATGCTATTGTACATAGATAGTAATTCTCTCATTTAATTTTTTTTTATATTTTACTCCTTGCGGTCATATATATATAGGTCATACTTAACTAAATCTCTCGGACCAATTAATATAGTTAAAAGTAGTTTATTCCTGGATTTAAAAAAAAACATACATTACATTTACATTTTTATCCCTCCATATAGTAGTTGACATAAAATATTGTTCAATGTCCAAGAAAAACAATAGTGTAACCACTGTCACTACTCACTAGCATCAAAAGATAAAATCCACCTTATATTTTTAACTTTTTAAATTTATATGTACATAATTACTTTATCGTTATTTTTGTGCTTTTATTTATTATTATAATGTTTAGGTGTAATTTTTTTATATTTTTCTTATAGTTTTTTTATTTTAATTTTTTTTAATATATTTAATTTATTTTTAATTTTGTGCTTTTACATTGTTATTAATGTTTAACTATTTTAATGCACTTATTTATTTATTATTTCTAATGCACCTTTTTTTAATTTATTTTAATGCACTTATTTATTTAGCTATTTTAATGCACTTATTTATTTACTGTTTCTAATTTATTATTTGTAATTTATTTATATAAATAACAATGTCACACTCTATGTATTAATGCGTAAAAATAAAAAGTTTAAAAAAATTAAAAAAATTATTACTTCTTATATAGACCGGTGTATAAATTTAAATTTACTTAAAATTAAAATAAAAAATAATTGTAGAGGTTTAAAAATTTACCTCGAAAAGTATACCGAAAATTTGTATAAATTGATGATTGAGAAAATTTTTTGACAAGATATATTGAATTAGAGGAGACGGGGGGAAATAGCGGTGGAACTCGTTGGAGACCGGGGGAGACACGCGGGACACGTGGCACAACCAGGTGGGTTGAGTTACTCCAGTTGACGCAACAGGTTAAGTCAACCGGAGTGACTCAACCCACCTGGTTGTGCCACGTGTTATTTAGAAGAAGTCATTCCGGATGACTTGTTTGACTTGGGGAATTTTGACTTTGACTGCCCCATTTTTGGAAATAGTTTTGTTGACTATCCAATGTTATGTAAATAGTTTCAAAATTACTCAATTTTCGTAAATTATTTGCAAAACTACCTCACTTAAGTAAAAAAAGCCTACTTATAGACATCACCTTGGAATCATGAACGTCTGTAATATTGAATCGAATATATAATGGCTTAAATGTAAGTTTAAGACTTGATTGATTTTGTTGATTTCTTATACAATAATTGAGATAATCAAGAATTTCAAATGATGAATTCTCTGATAGAGTAGCAATTAGATAGGCCTAATGTATGTCTATTCATGCATGATGTTTATCCAATTTTATTATGTTTAGCATGAAGCATGACCATTGAAAAATGAAAGTATATGGAATGAACTGATGGCCCAAAGTTTGAGTAATAATTAGCGGAAAGTGGTAGATTAAAGTGAAATTGTATAGGAAAGAATTTTGGAAATAAAGATGTGTTGTGGATATTATGAAAATGTGAAAGTGGATCTCCCTGATGTGCGTTAAGATAAATTTTTGTGCTTTCCAGGTTGAGTTTGTGCTGGCCACATAAGTTGTGCCTCGTGGTTTCGAACCCTGATTTGTTAAGCAAGTGTTGTTGGAAAAGAATAAATATTGTGAAAAGATTGTTCATTAGAGGTTGAGGATCACCGAAGGGATGTACAAGAGTGACTCGTCCGCAATTAGGTTAATAAACCTTAATAAAACATTTAAAAGATACTGATTATACTGCAGTGAGATAAGCGTGAAGTAGTGGAGAGGAAAATACCTTGTCTATTTGCGAATATTCAAGTGTGCGATTGTGATAGGGGAGGGTGATGATGGTGACTCGTCAAGTAACCTAGAGTGCTTTTCTAAGCAGAACTGGACTATATGTGATCGGGACTTAAGAGCCAGGGGATCGTAGCGTGTTCTGCACCGCGAACTAAAAAAGTATTGTCGCCCCCTTGATCAAATTCGAAACGGTGAGAGGGAATCTGAATGGGGCGGGCAGTTGATTGGTAGTTGGGCCCTGCGATATCGCAATGAAAAGAATAGATTACAGCTGACCCGAGTGGGTGCAGTGTGTAAGTAATAGTTGACCCAAGTGGGTGCAGTATGTGTTGTTTTTCTCGGCTGTTCGACCGGCGTGGGTTAAGGTTCATGTACGTCCCGTTTGCTTCCGATTAGGCTTAGGAGGATGTAGAGGAGATGTAGACGTGTGTGCTAACTAGATAATTTTCCCAGTGATGTTTTATTTTACCCCAACATCATTGTTGATGCGAATCTTAATAAGACTTAATAAAATACATTAAGGAAGCTAATTGGTCTATGAGGATTAAAGTGTGATGAGGTGATGGTGGCAGAGAAATTATGATAAGTGTGATGATGCAAGATCAATGAATTATTTAACTGATGATGACGATCATGCATTCATTCATAATCGTGTGCATCTGTGTTATTTATTTTCTGCTTGAGATATGTTGGTGGTACGTTTCTTTTGCTGACGTGTCATGCATCTAGAAAAGCTTATTCTTTCTCCAGTCTCGTTGTTTCTCCTCGTTCTTCGTGGTGACGCAATGGGCAGATGGTGTACAACATCGAGATCCAAATGTGGCCCATAGCGGGGGGAGTGTGGGAAGCTACCCGTGATGGATGGATCTGGAGAGGCCCGACTCGGTTGGAGATCAGAGACCCTAAGCATAGACTGAGAGGAACAAGGATCGACTTGCACATTGGTAGCATCACCTTGAGAGACTACATGGATGGTGGACCTCGGACTTACTATGCACGACGTGCGCAGCCCGCACCGACTGCACTAGTAGAGCCAGAGGAAGATGGGAAGATAGAACCTGAGGATGAGGAAGAGGAGCCTGCAGCGGAGCCGAACAAGGAGTATGTTTCAGAGGAGTGTTTCGATTCCGATTCGGATCTAGCGAGTGGATCGTAGGGTGTCTCGTGGGTGTTGCTGCATAGGTATTTTATTTTGTTTTATTCTGGGTCTTGTCTCAACTGAGGAATGCCATACTCTGGATATCTAATGATGTAACTACTTTGATCTTTTGATGTATTTTGGGACCGCGAGTCCACAACTCTTTTATCCTGCTTTGGTAACTGCTTTTGGAACCAATGTAATTATGTGGTACTCGTGGATTTTATCAGATGATGTTTAAAATAAAAAGTAAGTACTGTGGATGTGTGGCGTGTTTTTGTAACAACTCGATTTTGTGGATGAGGTACGGTGATGACGTTATTTCGAAGGACAGGTGAACAACGTTATCTTTTGCAAAGAAATAAAGTTAATGGATTTTTGGAAAACAAATGAAGTGAAACAAGGAAAGCACGTGTAAATAAATGTTTCAAAAAAAAATCGACCCTCATTTTTACTAATATTTTAATGAATAAATAGGATGCTTTTGGTAAACAAAATTGTAACACCCCAATTTGGACATAGAATTTTTCATAAAAATTTGCGCCCATTTTTTTTTTATTTAAAAGCATTATTTCATTTTAGTTTATTTTCAAAAAGATTAACTTTATACCATATACATTACTTAGCTTTTTTAAATAACTTAGTTTACAAAATATTCATTATGTTATTCTATTCCAAATTGAGACATTACCATCATATATTGCAAAATTCATTTTCAGAATATTATTTTATTAAAAGGTCCATTAGCGGAAAATATTTGATTACCTTTTGAAAATTTAACAATTGACTTCAATTAAGAAATATGATGATTTATTATTAAGAACGAACAATTACAATCGTCAATGCCAACTGTTTTAGAAAAAGATCATGAACCTATGACATTTGCTTCAATACATACACTGAGCAAGATAAGGTCTATGCCAAAAATAAAGATTACATCAGTTTTATCAAAGCAGACTAACTCAATCTAATTTCTTAGACCTATGACTAACATAGAACTTCTCATCGTTGCTACTCTCTACTACTGGTGCCGCATTTGGGTCGAACTCCCACTGAAGATCAGCCCCTGATTAATGATCTCAACACGTGTCGGTTCTTCCCAAGCTATCCAATCAGCTTCGCTTCACAAAGACCAAAATAATCCCAATGCACTATCCACTATTTGAAACCTCCATACGACAACGAATCAAATGTCTTCTGTGGACATCATTCCTAATGCCCACAGAAAAAGGGAAAGCAGAGAGAGTAAGCGATCCGAACAAATTAATCGTCGACGACATGGACTTACTCATAAGGATCACATTAAGATCAAACATGGATACATCAGAACATTAATAATCATCAATACGACATGACTTTATATATAAATCAAAGTACTACATATACTTATGATATTAATAACAAAAATCTATTAAATCATCCATATAACAAATACAAATATAATCTATACTCTATATAAAAGGCAATGGGACATTGCCAGGAGAGAAACATCCCGCCGCCCCACCCCCATCACTTTTTTTTAAAAAAATTATTATCCCCTTCAACTACCAAAAATATACCCCATTTATTTATTTTACCAAAAAATTCCTTCAGTACAAGTAACAAAATTTTCCTCGGTTCAAAAGTAATCTATACTTCTATACTATATATAAAAGGCAATGGAACATTGCCAGGCGGGAAACATCCCGCCGCCCCACCCCCATCACTTTTTTTTTTAAATTATTATCCCCTTCAACTACCAAAAATATCCCACCCATTTATTTCTTTTACCAAAAAATTCCTTCAGTACAAGTAACAAAATTTTCCTCGGTTCAAAAGTAGTCTATGCTTCTATACTATATATAAAAGACAATGGGAAATTGTCAGGCGGGAAACATCCCGCCGCCCCACCCCCATCACTTCTTTTTAATTATTATCCCCTTCAACTACCAAAAACATTTCCCTCATTTATTTATTTTACCAAAAAATTCCTTCAGTATAAGTAACAAAATTTTCCTCGGTTCCAAAGTAATCTATACTTCTATACTATATATAAAAGGCAATGGGACATTGCCAAGCGGGAAACATCCCGCCGCCCCACCCCCCATCACTTTTTTTTTTTAATTATTATCCCCTTCAACTATCAAAAACATTCCCCCCATTTATTTATTCTACCCAAAAATTCCTTCAGTACAAGTAACAAAATTTTCCTCGGTTCAAAAGTAATCTATACTTCTATACTATATATAAAAGGCAATGGGACATTGCCAGGCGGGAAACATCCTGCCGCCCCACCCCCATCACTTTTTTTTTATTTATTATTATCCCCTTTCAACTACCAAAAATATCCCCCCATTTATTTATTTTATCAAAAAATTCCTTCAGTATAAATAACAAAATTTTCCTCGGTTCAAAAGTAATCTATACTTCTATATTATATATATAAAAGGCAATGGAACATTGCCAGGCGGGAAACATCCCGCCGCCCCACCCCCCATCACTTTTTTTTAATTATTATCCCCTTCAACTACCAAAAACATTCCCCCCATTTATTTATTCTACCAAAAAATTCCTTCAGTACAAGTAACAAAATTTTCCTCGGTTCAAAAGTCGAAAAATGTAACCCAAAAAAAAATAAAAAAAAATTAAGGAGACATGCATTTAATGATTTGTCTATCACATCAATCAAATATCAAACAACTAATTTAATGCATTTTGCATGAATCAACAAAACACAATTCAAAGTTTACAATATTTAAACTTTTCATAAATTATTTTAACTATAATTTAGGGACAAAAAATTTAGACATTTTTTTGTCATCCCTGTGGGATGGAGGGAGTATAAATTTGTGGATCCACTACTTCTGCTATTTCCCGCACAATACATAGCACACCTATGAGACCCACAATGAATTTTACACGTAGAGTTGAAGAAGTGTGTATAAAAAAAAAATAAGAAAAAAAAATCTCTCTCTTGGTTTAAAATATAAGCAAAACTAACCGACTTTCTTAAATTTGATTTCATTACCCATGTTACTTTCCTAAAACATCCCTAGAAAATTGTTATCTTATTTAACTTTTGTTTAATTCTCAATGCAACCAAATGAACCAATAGTTAAGTCAGTTTTTAATTTTTCATAAGTTATCTCTAATTTTTTACCATTTTTGTGGGACGGAGGGAGTATAAATTTGTAGATCCACTATTTCTGCTATTTCCCGCACAATACATAGCACACCTATGGGATCCCCAATAAATTTTACACGGTAGAGTTGAAGAAGTGTGTATAGAAAAAATAACTCTTTTTATTGCGTTGTGTTACTCTCTCCAATTCTATTTATAAGATCCTTTTGGGGTTTAAATTTTGATCCTATTTATAAGATATCTTTTCAATTTTCAATACTAACATTTAATCATTAAATTTTTGTTTCATTCCCAATGTAAATTTACCAAAATAGTCTTTTTTTCTTTTTTATGAATTTGAGAAAATTAAATAAATACACTCAACTAACTTACTTAATAAGTATGAATTAGTTATTTTTGCTTAAAAATGAGATCTAATGGAGTATATTCTAACATTATTATTACTCCCTTCGGCTTGAAATATAAGAAAAAAATCTCTCTCTTGATTTAAAATATAAGCAAAACTAACCAACTTTCTTAAATTTGATTTCATTACCCATGTTACTTTCCTAAAACATCCCAAGAAAATTGTTATCTTATTTATTTTTGTTTAATTCTCAATGCAACCAAATGAACCAATAGTTAAGTCAGTTTCTAATTTTTCATAAGTTATTTCTATCACACATACAATTAAAGAAAGCAAGAATGACATACAACAATAGGAGGCTTGCAATTTATTCGGTTATTGTTACCATGGAGTAACGACTTCATGGATTATGAGCTTTGGCTATAAATACGTACCTTTGGCTATAATTAAGTAACAAATATGTGCCTTTTCTTAAAATTTGGAAGATGCATCAATTTAAGGTATAAATACTACCATTTCAAATTCAATTTGTTTACTAACTGACATCCCATTCATTTCATATTTCAGCAATAGCTTGAAATTTAGAAAGAAATTAATAAATTGATAAATACTATTTTCACATTTCATATTTCATCTAGTAAGGATGCATAAAGAATTAATGAATTTAAGTATACTGTTTTTAAAATGCAATTTGAAATAATTGTTTCTCTTATTTAATTGTTGTACTCTTTAAATTATTGGTTTGTTAAACTAACCATTGCATATTTGTGATATTCCGATGCAATGGTATTTTTGAAAAAAAAATAGAAAAATGTTTTATATTTAGCACCAAATCTCACAGTATCGTTGCATTCCATTTAGGACCACAAAGAATATAAATTAAGCTGAGCACACTGAATTAACATAATTCACAACACCAAATGCATAAAAAATTATTTATATTCATATTGATAATAATAGTATTTACTTTTATTTAAATTATTTATATTAATACTATCATAAATCATAAATAATACTTTCTCGATCCTATAAGTATGATAAAAATTATAATTTTTTTTGTCATAAATTAAAGTTAAAATAATTAATGAAAATATCGAGAAAATTTATTTATATTAATAATATTATCATAATTCTTTATATTAATATGTTTTTAAAAGAGAAAAGAGATAAGATTGTGTCCATTATCAATATTATTATAAATCCATAATGGTTTCCAATTAGGAGACCAAAATATAATTTTAGTCGCCAATTTTGACTTAAGAAGTCTAATGAGAGAGAGTGCATTTATTATGTGAGTGTTTATGTGAGTGTTTATTGAGTTAGTGGACTTCAAGCCCAAATATATTTGTTTTCCCAAATATATCGGATGGGAAAAAAGGGTGAGATTGAATTCTTAGTATCGAAAATGGGCAGTGAAATCTTCAAGCTATCAAATGGGGATGGTGCAGAGAAAAATAGAGATGGAAACTTTGATGGGAGCTCTTCTCAATCAATACTCAATAGCGATGTTTCTGGTAATCAATACTCAATACAAGAATAAACTCATTATTTTTAACTCATCTTTATTTGTGATTTCCAACATTTCTTTAACTTGACATTGCAGAAGGCTTTGTGACTCCAACCTCTGTGCTGAAATCTCGATCTGGGAACTCCGTTCTGGAAAATAATAAAACTCCAATTCGTAATGATGAAAACATTGAGCTTCGTTTGTCAGGTGCGTTTTAGTTTCTCTTTTGTAATATACTCTGATAATATGTACACCAGGTGGCGTTTTAGTTATGTCGATATACTGCAATTGAAGTGATTAGTTATCTTGAAATACATTATGTGGTTGAGTCATTTGCTCTTTTCTTTTATTCTTTTGTTTGAAAAAAAATGGTGGGCTGGAAAGATTTTTTGGTTTTGCATTATTTTGTATTAACCTTTTAGCTACATGATATCTAACAATAACGCGGGCACTTGGGAAAAAAAGTTAGATCAATTTGACAACAAAGTTCAAATATTTCAATTGAATGAAATGATGGGTCTGTGTCTAATTTTAAGAAAAAAGTGGACTCAAAGATCAAAATTGAGGTTTAGTAATTAATAGTAATCAAAATTTTAAGCAATTAAGCACTTCCTGTCACAATAACCCAATTAAGGTTGATCAATTTGACACCAAAGTTCTTAGTAAATATTTTGGTGGAAGGTTGATCAATTTTGTAAATATTTCTCTCTTATTTGTCTTCCCAATAATCCCATTAATTTTGGTCTTCTTAATGCCATTAATTTCGATCTTCTCAACGATCTCATTAAGTTCTCTTCTATTAATTAATGAATCGCACCATATTTTCATACTTTTAGTAACTAATTAGCAATTGATTTTTTTTCTTCTATTAGCAACTGATTTTTTTTGTTTATAGTAACTTATTTCTATAAAAAAAATATTGAATAAAAAAAACCTAAAAAACCAAAAGTTAAGAAACTAAAAAAAATATTTTAATCTTCAATCATAATAACTACCTAATATATTTCTCTATGTTTTTTTTTTTGAAAAAGATTTTCTTCAGATTTGGAATAAAATAATTACATTCAAAAAAATAACTTATTCATCAATGCATAACAAAAACCATTAATTAATAATAATCAACTTGAAAATATTCCTTAAATGTTGTAAATATTTATCACCTATTTATCTTCTCAATGATCCAATTAATTTCGATCTTAAATGTTGGAGATATTGCTCTCCTATTTGTCTTCTCAACAATCCCATTAATTCGGTATTAAATATTTGTAAATATTTCTCTCATAATTTTATTCCCAATAATCCCATTAATTTTGGTCTTCTCAATGAAATTAATTTCGGTCTTCTCAATGATCCCATTAAGTTCTCTTCTATTAATTAATGAATCACACCATATTTTCATACTTTTAGTAACTAATTAGCAATTGATTTTTTTTCTTCTATTAGTAACTGATTTTTTTTTATAGTAACTTATTTCTATGAAAAAAATATTGAATAAAAAAACCTAAAAAACCAAAAGTTAAGAAACTAAAAAAAATATATTTTAATCTTCAATCATAATAACTACTAATATATTTCTCTATGTTTTTTTTGTTTGAAAAAGATTTTCTTCGGATTTGGAATAAAATAATTACATTCAAAAAAATAATATAATACCTAAAATTGAAACTTTTTAATGAAATACAAATTTTCGTAACTTATGCATCAATGCATAACAAAAACCATTAATTAATAATAGACAACTTGAAAATATTCCTTAAATGTTGTAAATATTTATCACCTATTTTTATTCTCAATGATCTCATTAATTTCGGTCTTCTCAATGCCATTAATTTCGATCTTAAATGTTAGAGATATTGCTCTCCTATTTGTCTTCTCAATAATCCCGTTAATTTCGGTATTAAATATTGTAAATATTTCTCTCCTATTTGTGCTCCCAATAATCTCATTAATTTTGGTCTTCTCAATGCCATTAAATGTTGTAAATATTTATCACATATTTATCTTCTAAATGATCTCATTAATTTCGATCTTAAATGTTGAAGATATTGCTCTCCTATTTGTCTTCTCAACAATCTCATTAATATCGGTATTAAATATTTGTAAATATTTCTCTCCTAATTTTATTCCCAATAATCTCATTAATTTTGGTCTTCTCCATGCCATTAATTTCGGTCTTCTCAATGATCTCATTAAGTTCTCTTCTATTAATTAATGAATCACACCATATTTTCATACTTTTAGTAACTAATTAGTAATTGATTTTTTTTCTTCAATTAGTAACTGATTTTTTTTGTTTTATAGTAACTGATTTCTATGAAAAAAATATTGAATAAAAAAACCTAAAAAACCAAAAGATAAGAAACTTAAAAAAATATATTTTAATCTTCAATCATAATAACTACCTAATATATTTCTCCATGTTTTTTTGTTTGAAAAAGATTTGAATCAGATTTGGAATAAAATAATTATATTCAAAAGAATAATATAATACCTAAAATTGAAACTTTTTAATGAAATACAAATTTTCGTAACTTATGCATCAATGCATAACAAAAACCTTTAATTAATAATAACAACTGTAAAATATTCCTTAAATGTTGTAAATATTTATCACCTATTTGGCTTCTCAATGATCCCATTAATTTCGATCTTAAATGTTGGAGATATTGCTCTCCTATTTGTCTTCTCAATAATCCCATTAATTTCGGTATTAAATATTTGTAAATATTTCTCTCCTATTTGTCTTCCCAATAATCCCATTAATTTTGGTCTTCTTAATGTCATTAATTTCGGTCTTCTCAATGATCCCATTAAGTTCTCTTCTATTAATTAATGAATCACATCATATTTTCATACTTTTAGTAACTAATTAGCAATTGATTTTTTTTCTTCTATTAGTAACTGATTTTTTTTGTTTATAGTAACTTATTTCTATGAAAAAATATTGAACAAAAAAAACCCAAAAAACCAAAAGTTAAGAAACTAAAAAAAATATATTTTAATCTTCAATCATAATAACTACCTAATATATTTCTTTATGTTTTTTTTGTTTGAAAAAGATTTGCTTCAGATTTGGAATAAAATAATTATATTCAAAAAATAATATAATACCTAAAATTGAAAATTTTTAATGAAATACAAATTTTCGTAACTTATGCATCAATGCATAACAAAAACCATTAATTAATAATAATAAACTTGAAAATATTCCTTAAATGTTGTAAATATTTATCACCTATTTATCTTCTCAATGATCCCATTAATTTCGGTCTTCTCAATGCCATTAATTTCGATCTTAAATGTTAGAGACATTGTTCTCCTATTTGTCTTCTCAATAATCCCATTAATTTCGGTATTAAATATTGTAAATATTTCTCTCCTATTTGTGCTCTCAATAATCTCATTAATTTTGGTCTTCTCAATGTCATTAATTTCGTTTTTCTCAATGATCCCATTAAATTCTCTTCTATTAAAAATTTATCTTCTATTAATTAATGAATCACACCATATTTTCATACTTTTAGTAACTAATTTGTAATTGATTTTTTTCTTCTCTTAGTAACTGATTTTTTTTTATAGTAACTGATTTCTATGAAAAAATATTGAATAAAAAAAACCTAAAAAACGAAAAGTTAAGAAACTAAAAGAATATATTTTAATCTTCAATCATAAAACCAAAAGTTAAGAAACTAAATTCATTCCTGTTAGATATATATGTTTACAATATCTGATACCATTCTGCATTTTTCGTTGCATAATGAATGTGTTTGATTTGGTAAATAATACAAAGCTTTTAGCAAATAGTTTCCATTGTTATACAATAGAATAGTATATTTTAATTAAGATATAATAAGGTATATATGTAACAAATATTATCATTCACTTTGCAGGTTCAAGCAAAAAAATTCAGCACTCTCTACCATCTCTGAAATAAAATTATAATTTTGAGACAAGAAGAATTCTTTGGTTTGAAATTTTTCGGTTTCTTAATTCATTTCAATTACTATTGCAGATTTAACCTTAATCAAAAACACTGTTTCAGTTATGTTTTTTTTACCATAATACTATGATTTTAATGTCCTAATTTGAAGTTTTACTATCAACTTATGAAATTATTATCAATTTATGAATGTAAAGGGTATGAAATTACTTTGCTGGCAATTCAATTAGTTATTCATATTCAATGTTAACTTGATGTGGATATACTGTACAAACAGAAACTAAGTTCAGTATACTACGTTAACTGAACAACTTTAACTGAAGAAACGGAATGTCCAAAACTTATGTGGATGGTTAAATATATTGGGAATGAAGACATACCAAAGTCTACCTCTTTTTTAGTTGTGCAGAGGTAATAGTAATTGCAAACAATTTTTTTGGTAAAGCCCAACATGTGCATATGAAGTTTTTTTGATAGCTTTCCTATATTAAATTTTTTTTGGTAAAGCCCAACTAATAAATAAATATACAACATGTTTTTTATCAAATAATATTTAATAAAAACTTTCTTAATTTTTATATAATATGTTACTCAATTACTAAATAATACCCTTCCCTCTTTCGCTCGTGCATGTGCACGGGCTTGCTTACTAGTATATCATACAAGTTATGGAATAATAAGATAAATCAACTATTTGAAAATTACATTGTCATATGTATTTATATTATTCTATAATAATTAATTAACATTTAATCTGTGCATCACAGCGATGATTTCATATTTAATTTGGTTGGTCATCGTATTAGTCCCGTGCGTGGCACGGGGTGTTTCTAGTTGAAATAAAAAGACAAATAACATAAATAAATTGGGCAAAATTGTGGGTTTTACAAAAATCGGGATGATACACAAAGCATACCAGGCCTTGGAAGGGGAAGGCGAGCCTGGTTCCATGGAGAAACAAATTTGGGAATAACTAGTTGTTGATGATGAGGACACCATCGAGTAGTGCGCTCAAGCCCCCTTGCCCAACCTGGACCTTGCCTTGTGTCTAAAAATGAATCACATCTTCCTTCACCCATTTATAGGTCTTTGTCATTTTCTTGATACTGTTCACTCAATCCCTTAAAAGGAATAACGTGACACCAAACCCAAAAACCACACTGCTCAATAAGGTTATTAGAGTAGAAGGTGAGTCCTTAGCCCAGCGGGTAAAACAGAGAAGTAATCCCCTTTGGAGCAAGAGTAAGCAGTATAAATAAAGAAGCAGTGCTAAGCTTAGGGGGGAAAGAAAGCAACAAAGCACACACTACAACACTGAGAATGAGAATCGCCATTTTACAAAGAGTTTTAGAAAGGGAGAGAAACACACAGTAGCATTTAGAGAAAGGGTATTGCTAACAAGTGTTTTAAGGGTACTTGTTAAGGTTACTACATATAAAAAAATCATAAATCCATATTCAACATTATCTCGAAAACATAAAAATTACACTTTCCAATAACTTTTATCTATAATTACTTCTTTAACAAATGTCCAACATTTTCCTTAGAGAAAAACACCATTTTGCAAAGAGCTTTAGCAAGAGAGGTTTGGTGAGTATTTAAGAGTTTCACAAAAAGAAACACTTGGAGAGAAAAGCCTTGTGAGAAACCCAAAATACCTTAGCCAAACATTGTAACCATACAAAACCGTGGCCTGAGCATTGTTATCATCGCTTTTAAAATTCTTTCTTCATTTATTTCAACACTTCTTTCGAGGAACTAGAGTCACTCTTGTCTGTTCACCATTGCAGTATGTCCTCCCACGAGTTTTCAATGTTTTTTTTCTTTTTTCATTTTTATTGTATTTTAGGCATAATTTTCTAAGCATTATAAACCCATAATCTCTCTCTAATGACTTTAATTATTGTTTCCCTAAAATTATTGCTAAAACACAAGTTGCCGTTTACTCTCAATTCTCTCTGTTCAGTTTCTACTTTCTATAAAGTATAAACCATAACTACTGCTAAATATTTTATATATTCTTTGCAGTCAAGACTAAGCGAAGACTTTGAAAATTAGTTTCACACCTAATGAAAAATTCAATTTAATATGAAAATTGATTGGGAACTCGAGATTTTTTTTTATGTATTGATACTAATCCTGTACGAGGTCATGTTCCTATGCCTCTACCAGCGGGGTGTGTTAACCGGGAATCGAATCTGAGACTTCTTAGTCTCAAACCTCATTTCCAAGTTCTCAAGTTGGCAGAATCGCACCACTTGAGCTCACCCTCGTTGGTCGATCTCAAGATCTTTTCTTTAGATACACTTATATTTAATTAAACCGAATTTTGTGAGATAAGGATGTTTTGCTCCCCAAAACACACAAGGAACCGAGGAAGCGAAGGTATAATAATCCAACATGTACCTGCATTAGCCAGGTGCTTTTGGTACAAGCATTATTTATTAGTCAACTATTTACCTACAAAAATAAATTGAATGGCGCCAAGATGAACTCAACCGCACTTTGTAAGGTGAAGAGAAATATCTTGCTACAGATTTTGGTACGAATTTGTTGGGCAATAAGCCAGTAGAAGGATGGTATAAAGTGTTTGCGGGTATCCTAGATCGATCAACCATTCTAATTGTTATTGTATTTGTACCAAAAAGACTATTGCTTTATGTATGTGATACAAACTTGGCCTATGGTACTTGATTTTTTATGACTAACAATATGAGGCGCTCCGTGTACACGTATTACATTTCATTTTATGTAGAAGGTCCTAAGTGCTAAGTTAACGAATTTTGTCCTTCTTGGTGATAAAACCAGACAGTGACTTATGTCCTACCAGGCTACTACAAGTAGATGAAAAGTTCTCTCGGATGTTTCATTCCACGTTTGGCGGGTATACTTAACTTTGCCTGCAACTAGGAGGAAATTGCCATCTAGAGAGGCAGAAGTCAATAATTTTGAAGTTCAATCATGCACCATCCTCTCAAAAAAGAATTATAAAAAAAAAAAAAAAGATGACAAATTTTGAAGTTCAATCTTGTTTTTTTTTTTTCCTTTTTCTTTCATGGTAATCCTTTCAAGTATTGATTATCTTTTTGGGATGATCTTCCAAACAAAATCTTTTACATTGTAAGAGTCACAGTCCATTTTTTACCGTTTATTTAAATAGCAATAGTTTCAATTGCCAATTATTCTAGACTCCACTTATGTATAAAATATTGTTCTAGATTCTTGTCATAATTGATTGAATATATAAAAACAAAAAACAAGTGTTGACTTTATAAGCTTAAATTTTGGAACATTTAAGACTAAAACTAAAAAATTCACGAACTAAAACAAAAAATTACTAAATTTTCAGAGATAAAAATACATTTAAGTCAATTTTACATGTCTCTTATTATTAATTTTTTTTCTGGTTAGCATGTCTAGAACAAAGGTGACATACAAGATTGTGCGAATTATAGAGGGATTAAGCTCATGAGTCATACCATGAAACTTTGGGAAAGAGTGATAGAGCGTAGATTGAGACAGGAGACTCCTGTTACTGAGAATCAATTTGGCTTCATACCGGGGAGATCAACTATGGAGACGATATACTTACTGCGTCGGTTGATGGAGGAATACCGGAAGCAACAAAAGGATCTGCATATGGTTTTTATTGATTTGGAGAAAGCTTATGATAGAGTGCCTAGAGAGATACTATGGAAGGCTCTGGAGAAGAAAGGGGTGCGGGTTGCCTATATTAGAGCCATTAAGGATATGTATGACGAGGTCAAGACGAGCGTGAGGACACAAAGTGGGATTTCAGAAGATTTTCCCATAACGATAGGACTACACCAAGGGTCAAGTTTGAGCCCCTGCCTCTTTACACTGGTCTTGGATGTGCTTACTGAGCATGTCCAAGAACCAGTGCCCAAATGCATGCTCTTTGCGGATGATATTGTTCTTATTCGGGATACTAGAGAGGAATTAAATGGGAAGATTGAAATGTGGAGACAAGCTTTAGAAGGGTCTGGTTTCCGGATCAGTCGAAGCAAGACAGAGTATATGAAGTGCAATTTTGGCAAGAGGCACATAGGCCCTACCCAGGAGGTGAAGGTTGGAGAGCATGTCTTAGCACAAGTCCCAAAGTTTTTAAGTACCTTGGATCTATCTTACAGCAGGATGCAGAAATAGAAGGGGATGTAAATCATAGAATTCAAGCAGGGTGGATGAAATGGAGGAGTGCCTCATGAGTGTTATGTGATAAAAAGGTACCACTTAAACTCAAAGGAAAAGTCTACCGCACCGCTGTAAAACCGGCGATGCTATATGGGACGGAGTGTTGGCGGCAAATGGCACGCAAGAGAATAAACTTCATGTAGCTGAGATGAGGATGTTGAGGTGGATGAGTGGGCACACCAGACAAGATCGGATTAGAAATGAGTATATCCGAGAAAAAGTTGGGGTGGCCCCTATTGTCGAAAAGATGGTTGAATCTCGTCTTCGGTGGTTTGGGCATGTGTGGAGGAGACCGGTGGAAGCCCCGGTTAGGAGGGTAGACCAAATGGAGGATACTATAAGGGCTAGAGGAAGAGGAAGACCTAGAAAAATTATAGGTGAAACAATTAAGAAGGATATGACAATCAATGTCTTATCAAAAGATATGATTTATGATAGGCCTCTATGACGTCGTTTGATCCATGTAGCCGACCTCACCTAGTGAGACAAAGGCTTAGTTGTTGTTGTTGTAGCAGCATATCTAGATATCAGAATGAAATTATTTTTTCCTTTCACTATTTTTATTTCTGTAATTAAAAATCATAACCGAGTGAAAGGTGGTGTTTGATTAAAAATAAAATAAAATTTAGCTGCCAGAGTGTTTTACTAATGTTTAATGAGCATTTTTGAAAAGTTATTAAGTAGTTTAAAAGAGATTATGCTATCGATATTTCAATATATCTATTTACATACACTTCCATTAACTCTATATTTATTGATTTTTCAAAAAGGTTTTGTTAAGATTTCTATTCTTAAAAAAAAATATTCTTTCCGTCTCTTATTATATGGTATCATTTTTGTAGATTTTTTTTTTCCATTTTATAAGTCATTTTAAAATATCTAGGTAACATTAAAGAGTTTATTTCAAATACAACTATCATAATTTCACAGGGTGATAGGGTAATAATTAAAATTTTGTACGAGAAATCACCTAAAGTAATTAAATTAAAAATATTAAACCATCATTCAAATTAAACAATAAACTCAATTTTTTTGAACTATTCAAATAACTAAATAGATTAGTTTGTTGAATGTTATAGGTGAACAGCATGGAGAGATCCATGAATGGATAGAGGGAGGGTCCTTTTTTTTTAACTTGATGAAAAAAATTAAAATATAACATTTTATTATATTAGCTTATTTATACATTGTGAAATGTGGAACAATAATAAAATTGAAAAAAGAAAGAAAAAAATTTTAGAGAGAAAGAGAGAGAGAGAGAGGGAGAGTTATCAACATTTTCTTTGAATACTTGAAGAAATACTAGTAAGTATTAATAATGAAAATGAAATGCATTTTTTTTTCACCCTGATATCCGACCCACTGGGCCGACTAATCCAGTTCGAGGGGTACTTATTAGTTTGAGTACAAGTACAGAGTAAGATGCAACGTGAAAGAGTATTACAGTATATGAATATATATATTGTCCATATGTTAAAAGGCGGCTTCAAAGAAACTTCTTTCAAAGTAGTCATTGTTTTGTTTTTTACTTTTTTTTTATATATATATATATATATATATTAAATGTTAATAAGTATTTTAAAGATATTTATTAAGATATTTATTTGTTAATCATTTATTAAGAAGTTAAATATGGTTTGAAAATATTAAAAGTATAATTTTTTAAATTTTTGTGAGATTGAAACTTGTGATTTTTTTGTACATCTAAAAAATTTTACAAATTTTCTAAAAATATTTGTTAATAAGAACCATATATATAATAGGTATACTAAAATAATGTAATTGAGTACGCAGGGTTCTGACTTCTGAGTCCATGGTCGCCCCCTTAAATTACCTCTGTGTGATCCAAATTCATGTTGAGAGTGAATTGCTAAACAAATAAATCGGATATTGATGTTTCCTTCAAAGATGATATCAATGTTATGGATGAAAGAAATTGAGACCACAACTCTCGCTGTCCTATCTTCCCAAACGTGACAACTTGCAAGTTTCAAATAAATATTACGAAAGGGAAATGTACACCACTAGTCGATAAAAAGTCAACGGATTAATTGCACTTTTGGTATCCAATTGTGACAATTTGACAATTTTGGTTCTCTAATTTTTAATTTAGTGATTTCAGTCCTCCAATTTATAATTTGTGGCTATTTTGGTCCATCCGTCAGCATCGTTAACAGAAGAGTTGACGGAGGGACCAAAATAGCCACCAATTGTAAATTGGAAGACTGAAATTGACAAATTAAAAGTTAGGGGACCAAAATCGCCAAATTATCAAAATTGGGAGACCAAAAGTGAAATTAAGTCAATTGCACATGTTAATAAACATGTTAAACAAAATAATTCCCCCGTTCTCATTTATAAGTCATTTTATCAACGATTTATTTGTTCCAAAATATAAGTCACTTTATAATATCTTGGCAACATTAAATAACCTATCTCAAATATACCCCTAATTATTCCAATTTATATTCCATATTCCAAGTAACCTTTTTACTTGTTCATAATAATGACAACATCAATTTAAATTGTATTGAATTTTATGTATGAGTAATTTTGAAACTTTGATGTAGGAGTATTTTATTTTTATAACTTTGAGATCTAGAATAATAATCTCTAACTACTTTCTTAATCTATGTGGATTTGATAAAAGGATCTTATGAACAAGGATCAAGGGAGTATATTGAGTCTACGTTGAAAATTAATATATTTAAAAAATTGTGGCATTAATTACAATAATTTCTGATATACACTTATCAAATATGAATTTTTTTAGCATGTGTCATATGATACACATTGGAAAAATCATTTTATAACCTTTTTAATATTGTATAAATATTATTGTTATTAAAATGATTTTTCTCATATGTATCGTATGATACATATAAAAAACTCATATTGAATAAGTATACACCACAAATTTAAAAATACCAAAATTTTGATAATTTGGCGATTTTGGTCCCCTAACTTTTTTGGCAATTTCAGTCCTTCAATTTACAATTCGTGGCTATTTTTGTCCCTCCGTCAACTCTTCCGTTAACGATGCTGACAGAGGGACCAAAATATAGAGCCACGAATTGTAAATTAGAGGACTGAAATCGCCAAATTAAAAGCTAGGAGTCAAAATTGTCAAATTGTCAAAATTGGATGACCAAAAGTGCAGTTAAGCCAAAGTCAAATATAACGAAAAATCACTAAAAAGGATTTTTTTTTAAATATATTTTTAAAGAAAAAGAAATTAAAACTTAAGATATTTCATTGATTTTTAGAAACCGGCCTTAATAAATAATATAAGTTCAAGCCCAGCCTGGTGCAAAATAAAAATTAGAGGCTCTCAAACATAAATGAATTTTTTTTGTATATATATATATATATATATGTATATATATAGGCTTAATTATGTTACAAGTCCCTGAAGTTTGGGGTATTTTTGTCAGATATCCTTATTCTTTTTTCGATGTCTGACTCCCCGAAGTTACTTATGGGTTTGTCATATACCCCTACTATTAATTCTGACCAATTTTACTGACATGTAACATCAGAATCCTGGTCAGACACAAGAGATTGGTCATGTGGTGCCGCGTGATGTCCTGGGTTGCATGAGTACGGGTACGGTACCTGGTACGGGTACGGGTACGGGGTACGACAATTTCTAAAAAACTAGGGTACGGGTACATTTATATATATATATATATATATATTTAATAATTTATTTTATTAATATAATTATATTTAAAATTAAAAAATGGAAAAAATAAAATCAGTAAGGTAAAAATTAAGTTAAAATTAATAATAAACACTTAAAAATTATTTTGATGTAAAAAAGAAAACATTAAGTTCAAATTAATAATAAACACTTAAAAAACTGTATGATACTATGAAAAAAAGAACAAGCTTACGAAATCAGTATGATACTATGAAAAAAAAAGCTGAAAAATTACAAGATGCAACAAATCTCATTAGATGCAGCAAATGAAATCCTAACTTTCCAAGATGCAGCAAATCTCATTATAAAAATAAGTAACAGAGTAGAAGTATTTTATCTCTGTAGTGACGGGTTCGAGCAGCACGACAACGATAGCGAGCGAGCAGCGAGCAACATGGCGAGCGAACGACAGCTGACAGTAGAGATAGAGAGAGGAGGCAGAGAGGGTGTTTCGAGAGATAGAGAGAGAGGGTGTTTCGAGAGATAGAGAGGAGGCAGAGAGGGTTTTCTTCAAAACTCAACCCTAGGATAAGATTAAGATGTCTAAGGCTGGGAATAAAAAAAAGGAAAAAAAATAAAATTTTTTAATTTTAGTGGTGTTGTGCCGTACTCAATTGGTGGGTACCGTACCCACCGCGTACCCCGGAGTACCCAAATATGTACCCAAGTTTTTTTTTATTTTTTTTGCTCGGGTACGTACCGGGTATGTACCCAGGCGTACCCAAGCCGTACTCGTACCCAAAAAGTACTCGGTACGTGTACGGCTCCTAAAACGGTGTACCCATGCTTCAGAAGTGATGTCACATGGGCGAAAACGATCTCTTTCTTCAATCTTTTTTTTCTTTTTTTATTTAACTAAAAATATAAAAATATTAAGTTTTTTAGGTTTTTAATTTAAATAAAAAAATGATCTTCGCGCATGGAACACCACGTACCTAACCTTTTGCGTCTAACCAGGATTCCGATGTTACATATAACAAAATTGATCAGAATTGGTAGTAGCTAGGTGTATATGACAAACCCAGAAGTAATTTCGGACAGTCAAACAATGAAAAAATAAGAATAAAGATACTTGGCAAAAGTACTCCAAACTTCAGGAACTTGTGACATAATTAAGCCATATATATATATATATACACACATTTTATACCTTAAAAATTAATAAGTTTTACATCATTTTAATTAAATTATTGTTTTTAACAGATTATATGTATGTATTACTTGTTTCATATATACTCCGTAGTCCGTACTGTTTATACATTTTGTTTTCTGGTTTCATATACACTGTTCTGTTACAAATTTAATGTATAATTAATACTACTGCTTTTTTTTCAACTATACTCTTTTTTATGATAACTTTTTTTATTTTTAATATTTTTCGATCTTTTTAATAATGATTACATTAAAATATTACTGTTAAAAAATGTCAAATTCTTATATAATATAATTATTTTTTAAAAACTTCTAGATTATAAAAATTTCTGGATAATATTAAAACACATTATATACGACACGGATAGAGTACACTCAATAGTAATAAAGAATGATAATTTAAAGCAACTTTTTGGCATGAAAAACTGCACTTTTACTAGGAAAAAATAAAGTCCAAGAAATCAATGAGGTGTGACGACTTGGGACTTTGTCCTCGGTTCGCAAGGACACATGTTCGAATCTCATCTCGGCGGTATGAGTCTATCGCTTTTTTGGGAGTGATGTTCTCCTCCAGTTTGCAGGCTATGACCTGAAGGCGAGATTGCTTATCAGAGTTATCAATGTGCGACAATAATGATGAGAATTTCTCGTAAACCAAAAAAAAATGAAGTCCAAGAACATGCTTGAAACTTTGGCAAAAGAAAGTAGAATATATGAAAAAGGCCGGTGGTTTACGCGATTGCTAGATAGAGGTGGAGTCGCATGAAAGTCCGCGTGATAAGGACCGGAGGGAGAGATATTGTCATATTCAGAGTTCGAATTCATCAGGAGCTACATATCCTTTTGCAAATTTTGACTTATGGTACCGATTAGCCAGAGACATATAGGGAACCCCTCCCTTGTGAACTTTAATTTATTCCAGCAATGACAAATACTTCGTGATAGAATTATGAAGGCCAGGAACCACTTTTTCTCTCAAATTTTATTTTACTAATGCCATATATTTTACGATAGATTTGCAAGGGACATATTCCATTGTAAATATATAAGGGAGTTACTATCATGCAATCCAAAATTGGATGGTTGCTATGTAACCTTTTCTTAAACCTAGTTAAAATTAGGTTTTTGCAATTTAGTCCTTTGTACCTATAGACAAATTATAACTTTTAATTTTAAAAAATATTAAAAGTAGTTAAAATTAGTCACTTGTGTAAAAAGGCTTAATCCAAGTGACTAAATTTAAAATTAGAAGTTATAATTTGTCTATAGGTACAAAAGACTAAATTTTAATTTACTTTTTATGTTGGACTAAATTGTAAAAACTAATTTTAACGATTTCAAATAATGACATGGCATAGGTGGCAACTTCTTATTGGTTTAAGAAAAGGTTGCATAACAACCATCCAATTTTGGATTGCATGATAGAAATACCCAATATATAATTGCATAAAGCGATAATTTGCGATGGGTTGGCGAAGGATGACACCCTTTCAAATTTTATACCATTAAAAATACATATATCATGATGGATTTGTGAAGAAAAAAAAATACCCTTTAAAAAAAACATAAAAAAATCTTTCGCTATTTTATGGAAAAATGATCTTTAATTTCACTTTTGCGCATTCCTCATTACTTAGCGAGGGAATTAGCTATTCTTCAAGCCCTAGCGAATTGGCATTCACCTAAGATGAAAATTAGCGACAGGAAAACTCCCTCGGAAAGTTCCCTCACTAAAACACAATTTTTTTTTGTAGTAAGTGAGAATGTTCCATTTCTCCAACCTCTGTTGTAACTACTCAATTTGTCAAAAGCTCTCTTAGTTAGGATTTCAACTAGTTAGAAAAGATCTCAGCTTAAACTTTTTTTAGATCTAAATATGCATTGGGTAGTACCTAATTAATTATTCAAAATGAAATACATAAATGTTAAAAAATTTCAAGTTATGTGGTTAAAAGAAATTTCATATTAAAATATAGTTGATAAATTAAAATATATATAAATGATAAAACTCATAACCTTATTACCTTAATATTTTGAATATAGATATATATAATACCAAACTAACCAATATAAAATTTCACGTAAATTCATTATTTCAAATCTTCCTGTCTAAAAGTAACCAATCCACCGTAAACGTAACAACTATAAGAGGGTACATAAAAACGTGGTGGTGTGCAATCAATAATACTCATGAAGATTAGCGATAGAAGGGAAGGGAGATTAGTCCCTTCCCTTCATCTGGAGGGTGTGATTTTCAGCCTCAGTTTTTCCGAGTTTTACTCTTGTCTTTGTGCAAGTTTTGTTATATAAATAAGTGTTATTTTTAAGTTGTTTTGGGTGTTTTTATTTTGGGGAGTATGTGTTTTGTGTTGGCTTCGAGATCTGATGGTCATCCTCTTCTGTCAAATAATTGGAAGAATGATAGCAAGGACAACTCTTCCCTTGCAGACTTTCTGACTTGACTTTTGTCCAGCGTCTTCATCTCTACAAATTTGAAATTCCTTGTCGTCGAAATGTGCTTACGTACTTCCAGCATTGATGAGATTGTTATTTTGGGGATAAAGGCTGTTGAATCTTGTTATGGACCACGTAAACGGAACCGGTATGCCGAATTCAGATACCGGATTGAGGCCATGAGAGGTCCACTAGGTCTGGATTCGGATACCAGATTGAGTCCTTGAGAGGCCCAACGAGACCGGATTCAGATACCGGAAAGAGGCCCGAGAGGTCCACTAAGGCCGGATTCAGATACCGGATTGGGACCTTGAGAGGCCCAACAAGGCCGGATTCAGATACCGGATTGGGACCTTGAGAGGCTCAACCAAGCCGGATTCGGATACCGGATTGAGGTTGTCAGGGGTCACCCGAACCGGATCTGGATACGGAATAGTATCCTGAGGGAATCTTGAAGACCGGATTCAGATACAAATATGATCTCAAACTGTTGGCCTCCATACCGTTATACCGGTAGGAATTCGGACATGTGCATAAAGGAGTCTGAAGAATTCACTATCCTCACCAACATAGGCTTCCTTTCATCTTAATACCTGCCATCATGCCAGAGCCGTTTAGAGGGAATCTTACCCGCCACATGAAAGCGGTCATCAATGCGGATTATGCTGGTATGCCTATATTATACCTGGTAAGACAAACAGGTATGTCCTAACTTATCTCACACAAACACACACCACCCCCCAAAACTGAGAACGACAAGAGAGTGTATCTTGGTATTCAAGGTACTCATTTCACGTCTAACATCAAAAGTGGGATTGCTGGATTCTTAGCCGAATTGTCTAAGCATCGTAATCCTACGACAGAACATTGGCGACCACAGTGGGAGCGGCAAACTAATTCCCATCCCATCATCGGAATGAATCCAAAAGCGACCATGGCAATGTCAAACAGGAAAATTATCCCTTACTTTCCAACCATGAACAAACTAATTCACAAAGAATAGGATCAAGGGACATAATGACTACGCAAAATCAACCAACTTCTTTTTATTGGCATCCCCCGCGAAGTTTCGAAGCTCTTAAATTTGTGCCATGTTCCTCTGTGTAAGTACGGTACTCTCATCCCCTTAGAGCGATGAAGACCGAACCGCGACGGAGGAGAATACCTAATGCGGCACCATCATGGCCAATGGAGGGAACCAAGCTTGGTGGCTACTATCTTTCAGCCACGATCTCAAACGCCCGTGAACGAGATGCTCATGGCCACATCTCCCTTGGTCTTGCGCTATTGTGAGAACCTGAAATTGTTCTGACTTCTGAGGAGCACGACCTCATGAGGAAGGGGATGAAGTGGGCCACAAGGTCCATTCAATAAGAAAGAACCGAGGAGCCCAAACAAGTTAAGGGTCCAGACAATGACTATTGTTGTTGATAACATGATTACAAGCCACGGCCAAACAGTGCAAGGGGAGTAAATAACAACTCTATTATTTCTCCATTTTGTTATTATTATTTCCGCATATCAAGCTTGCCAATTTTATCACTTTCTCGTTGATTATTTGAGATAAATGTGCTTTTAATTCCATGGAATTATTAGAAACTATGTCATTTTCGTAGACATATGAATGTTCAATTTCTAGAAAATATTATCACCTTAAATGGCATGATATTATTCAGTATATACTGATATTCAAATAATTATCATTATTGTTATTGTAATTATTTTAAATTGTCAATTTAATGATATTAATAATTATTTTTGTACATATGGTACAAATATGTTGTCTCAATTTTCTCAGGCTAGTCTAAAAAAGACTTCGGGATTCTCGTCAACGGACTATAAGCTTTTCAAGAGGAGAATAAAAAATATTCCTCATCACGATTATTCTAGTCCATGAGGCTTCCATACTCTGATATTTTCTTCAATATTCAATATGCTTCCAAAGATGAGGAACACGTTGCTATATTCCCTTATCCGGACTCATTTGTTGACGGCGAGGAACCTTGTGTCGAGTTTCCCTATTCGCTTTAGGGTTTAGAATGAGAAGAACTTCATGTTGAATTCCCCTTCCCGGACTCTTGCCAAGAGTGAGGAACCCTCAATTGGGCTTCCCCCTTAGGTCTTGTATCCGCCAAGCAAGGAATCTTCATGCTAGATTTCTTCCTTCGAACTCACTAGACGACTCGAGAAACCTTGCACCGAGTTCCCCCTTCAAATTCTGGTTCCGAACATTGAGAATATTGTATTGTTTTCCCTCCTTTGAAATCAATTGAAAGATTTGAAGAATTTATTCTGAGATAAGGATCCGTTTCACAGTCACAAAAAATTCAACACTTATACCGGTCTTTCCTATTCATACCTCGACGCTCCTCCTTACGTCACAACATCGAGCTGGGGGCTACTGTTATGGACCGGTATCACGGACAAATAATAACCGGTATCACGGACCAACAAGCATCAATTCAGCATACCGGCAATTCGGCATCAATAGCCATCAATACGTAACTGTTATAACGGTTAGTCATTATTGCCGCCCATCATGACATTCATGGAGCCGTTACAAACCGCCACCTTAATGGCTCATCATGAGACATCATACCCTTCACCCTATAAATAAAGGTAATGGTCAAGGTATGAACGAAGACACTCTCATCTCTCATTTCACACGGCACACACATCACCCCCAAAATATCCCGACTCGGTGACGGTGTTCTTTAACCGAGAACCCATTATCATCGTCGTACATCAACAAACCGGCTTGCCGGTACATGTGGGATAACACCTCACAACATTGGCGACCACAGTGGGAGCGACAAACTAATTCCCACCACCTTTTGAAGAAGTTCATGGTGAATCAGTCGCAAGGAGAACGTGCTGAACCCAGCCACCACAGTGTGTTGGAAGTCAGGAAAAGTGGAGAAAAAGCGCCTTCTCGTCTGAAGGACCTCAGAGAACGGTTAAGTGAAGGAAGGAGAAGGGCAGAACAGGAGCGTTCGAGACAGGAGGAACCTTCTCTTGGACAGGAAAGATCGCGACAGAGGCCCCCCACTAGAGGAGGAAGCCCTTCGCATTCCCGACACGAGAGTAAGGGGTCATCTGGCGGATGCTCACAGAGGAAAGCAAGCATGGAGACTGAATTGGCTCGCTTGCGCAAGCGACTGGATGAACAAGATAAGTTGCTGAAGGAATTAAAGAAAGGAACGTCCCAATCTGGCGTGGGCAAAGGAAATGAAGTGGAGCTGATTGGAGAACATGAAGAAAAAGATCACCCATTTTCTGAAACCATAATGGCTTTCCCTATGCCTGAAAACCTCACAGCTCCAGCCAACGTAGATCCATACTACGGGAATTCGGATCCACAGGAGCATATTGACAGCTTTCTAGTGGCAATGTCGTGTCAAGGGGCTAAGGACGCATACAAATGTCGCACTTTCCCCCTGACTCTGAAAAAAGCAGCTTTGCGCTGGTACTCTAAATTGGAACCTGACTCGATAACAGGGTGGAAAGACTTGGCTGCCAAATTCTTGGGACACTTCACAACAAGCAAAGCGCAGCCAAAGTCTGAACACCATTTATCCCAAATTAAGCAGGAAAAGGGGGAACCGCTGAGAGATTTCCTTACCCGTTTCAATACTGAATACCTTTCAATTAGTGACATAGATACTTCGGTGGCCCTTCATCTCTTGATGCGCGCTCTGAGACCAGGAAACTTTACAGACTATTTGGTGATGCACAAGATCAAAACTATGGATGAGGTGATGGAAAGGGCTGAAAAATACATCAATTTAGAGGAGTACCAAAAAGCTCAGGATAGTTTTGCCAAGAAAGTCTTATAGACCACTGTCATATCTTTAGTTTGCTTCTGTTTTGAAAGAAGGTCATGTGGACCATTGTCTCGTCCAAGTTATGGTAGTTTCCATTTTATTAATAAGAATCGTGAAAATTCCATGAGTAGCAGGGTTAATAGAAAAGCCGAATTAAGTATTATACCCCCTATGATCCGGTCATCTCAAACCGGTTTCCTTCAATCAAAGACCCCATGAGTGAGTCTAATCTTTTTCAGAGTCAAAGAGTGCCTCATATCAGCATCAGGAATTCGGCATCTCAGTTTAAAACATGAGTTGTTAATACCATGAATTCGGCAAGACAATCAAGAAATCCAAATTCGGATGTAAGAATTCAGTATCCAAAGCAAAATACACCACTTATTTGACTAGCCATCAGATAAGGAGAGAAATTGGTAGAAGATGTTCTTGTATAAAAATGAACACCACCCATGTATCTAGTATGGTCCCTGTTAGTCTTGAATGTAAAAGACTAATAAGTTAAATGGAAAACCATTCGCTGGCTAGAATAAGATTTCCATGGATCAACAATTGTATGGATACACAAAGACAAAACCAGTATCTCGAAGCCATGATGTCCAATGTACCTAGGAAATAACTTAGGGATTGAAGAGTGGAAGACTTGATGAATCCACTTAGAACTCATGGCTCACATTCATGAACCATGACTTGGGGGGCTACTGTTATGGACCACGTAAACGGAACCGGTATGTCGAATTCAGATACCGGATTGAGGCCATGAGAGGTCCACTAGGTCTGAATTCGGATACCAGATTGAGTCCTTGAGAGGCCCAACGAGGCCGGATTCAGATACCGGAAAGAGGCTCGAGAGGTCCACTAAGGCCAGATTCAGATACCGGATTGGGACCTTGAGAGGCCCAACAAGGCCGGATTCAGATACCGGATTGGGACCTTGAGAGGCCCAACCAAGCCGGATTCGGATACCGGATTGAGGTTGTCAGGGGTCACCCGAACCGGATCTGGATACGGAATAGTATCCTGAGGGAATCTTGAAGACCGGATTCAGATACAGATATGATCTCAAACTGTTGGCCTCCATACCGTTATACCGGTAGGAATTCGGACACGTGCATAAAGGAGTCTGAAGAATTCACTATCCTCACCAACATAGGATTCCTTTCATCTTAATACCTGCCATCATGCCAGAGCCGTTTAGAGGGAATCTTACCCGCCACATGAAAGTGGCCATCAATGCGGATTATGCTGGTATGCCTATATTATACCTGGTAAGACAAGCAGGTATGTCCTAACTTATCTCACACAAACACACACACCACCCCCCAAAACTGAGAACGACAAGAGAGTGTGTATCTTGGTATTCAAGGTGCTCATTTCACGTCTGACATCAAAAGTGGGATTGCTGGATTCTTAGCCGAATTGTCTAAGCACCGTAATCCTACGACAGAACAAATCTCATATTAGAGACCAATTTTGGAAGAGGTTGATTACACATGTCCAGAGGGAAGATACTGTTGATACAGATCGAGTACCTTGTTTTTCTTAACGTTATTTGTGTGGAAACTACGTATTTTGTCTGGGTTAATGTTAATTTTGCTTGTACTTTCTTCTTCTATTGAATAAAGTGCATATTTTCCTTTAAAATAATAATAATAATAATACTCATGAAGATTTGGACAATCTTACCTTCCTTTTCAAATGGCAAAGGTAAACCCGGCTGTTATCTTTCTTGAAATTATTGATCTGGTTGGAGCAATGAAATCCAACCATTGGAATAAACCGGTAAGGGGGAGAGGAACAAAAAAGTACCTCATGGTGCATAAATTTGATTTAGTTTTTTTCTGTGTGCTAAAAATGTAATAATCAATTATAAAAAAATCGAAAAAATCAAAAATACAATAAAGTCTTCTCTCTTAGCTTGTTCATTTTTTTTTAATAAGAAAAAATATTATATTAAAAAAGGGAATATAAGAGCATTATAAAACATATTAACCTAACATTTTATGAAATGTTTGAATATGTGAACATAACCATGTACTCTTCATATACCAAATCCAATAAAAACCAATACAAATGGTCTGAAAAAAAAATTATCCACCTTGTCATAAAAATTTTAAAATCTCTAAAACTGGTTGAACCACTTAAGAACAAATTAACTTGATTCATGGTTAGTTTTTAAAAAAAAAAACAAAATAGTAGTACAACTTGATTCATGGTCAATGTTTCAGTCTTGTCGCTGGAAAAGATGTGATCATTGCAGCTGGTTGTCTTATAGGCAGAAAGCCAAAAGATGTGACCATTATTGCTGACCCTTAATCAATAATTAGGTGAATGCAGCTAGCTACCTTTTGACATACTCCTACTTACTACATAAGCAAGTAAAATCAAAATTATTGCTTTTTTGAAAACAGTTAATGCAGCCATAGGCTACTCAACCATAGAAATCCATAACGATATATACGGAGTACTACTACGTATGCACAGAGTAATTAAATTAAATTCAGCATATTTTACCAAAAAAAAAAAATAAATTAAATTCAGCATAAAGTGCATCATGATTAGGTGCTGATTAAGTGCATACGCAAAGAAGAAATAATAAAATGATTGACTGGTTCCTTTTATAAATACCTGATCGATTTTACGGCCAATTTACCTAATTAGAGTCAATTAGAAAACTATTTACCAATCTAGGGGAGTTTTAAAACTATTCCTAGAAATAGGTGTTTTCACAAGAAGACAAAAATTTGGCTATAATCTAGTGTGGACAGCTACATATATAGATCTTAGGCACATCCAATGAAAATCAAAATATCTTAATATGGACAATTTTTTATGAGATGAAAGCTTTGATAAAAATTTACAAAATAAAAAATTAAAGCTAATACACAGATTAAATATACCGGACAATATAAAAGAAATAATAGCTGAAAAATATATGAATATTATATGACAAGAACGAGTAAAAATACAATTAGAAATTATGTTGTTACAAGAGAGAGCATTAAATGATCATTTTAAAGAAATTAGGAGACAACAAAGGTATGAAGAAGCTAGAATCATAAATGACTCAGACTTTACCGATTCAGATTAATTATGAATCTTACAAATACAACTCAAACATTAACACGAAAAATTGAAGATATTACTAAAGAATTAAGAGATATCAAAACAAGTGTCTCTGAGAATGAATTAAAATATCTAGAAGAAATAAGAAACTTACATTTAAAGATAGAAAAGATAAACAATATGCTATCTCAAATCCTGGAAAATACATCCCAAAATCAAAAGACAAAATTAGATGATACATTAGATAATTTGATAAAATATTTTAAGGCAAAAAATAAATATGAACAACAAATCCAAGAAGAAAAACTTCATGAAGAACTGAAAAATGTATTAGTTCAATTAAAAGAGAGCGAACAATATAGAAATATCACCTTTTTGGAAAATTATTTTGAAATGAACAAAAAGGATAAAAAAGAAAAAGGAATAATTCCTAGGCTTCCATTATCATGGAGAGATTAGAAGAGGAGTTAAACATAACAAAAGACTATGATATAGAAGAAATTTCTAACTTAATGAAAAGGTTAGAAATTCTTTCTGAAGAAAAGAAAAATGAAAATAGAAATTTTACAATAAACGAATCCGAAGAAGAAAATTCGGATAAATCCGAAAATGAGGATATAATTATAGGATATGAGTCTACTGATGAAGAATATAACCTAGGAGAGAATGAAGGATCACCATCTTATATCAAAAAAGAAAGACAAGAGTATCAATCTTTTAGAGAAAAGAAAAGAAAAAGAAAATTTAATGAATATTGGAATCCTAAATACCAATATGAAACCCAAGATGAAGGGAAAAAATATGTTCCTAGAAAAGCAGGATTTACAAAGAAAAATACTATTTCCATTAATTGCTTAATTAATAGAGAAGAAATAATCCAAGAATGGGTAAACGAATTATCAATAAATCTTTTAGAAAATTATGATATAGATAAATTAACAGGGAAAGATGTCTTAAGATTAGCAGAATATAAGTCTACTGGAATACTCAAAACTTATATTGGAAACATAACTTCTGACCAACTTAAAGGTGAAGATGCTTGGAAAAAACTAGATTATTTAGCAAGACTAATTAGTTTAGAATTTTTAGGAAAAGATTTGATAAATCATAGAGAAGAGGTAATTAAGTTAGAAAGAGAAACAGCAAAATGGCATTTAACAAATATGTGTATTAGAGATATGTGTCATATAGATAAGTTTATATGTGAGTATGAAACCTATTATTACCAACTTGAGAAATCAGATCAAGAAGTCTATAAGGAATTATTTCTAAGTAAGCTTCCTCATCCAATAGGAGAAGAACTAAGAAAAAGATGGTTAAATAAGTCGTCTGAAATAGTTTCAACATTTGGAGGACTTATATTCATATTAAAAAAATATGATTAGAGAAATTTGTACTAATAATATTATTAGTCATAAATTAAAATTGATAGACAAAATTTGTTGTAATAAGAATGATCCAGAAATACCTGGACAATATGGATGTGGAAATTCTTACAAAAAGAGAAAGTCTCATAAAAAGAAATATAGGTTTAAAAAACAAAAGAACCCAAAGAGAAGACATAGAAGCAGGTATTTTAGGAAGAAAATTCCTAAAAAATATTGCCCAGAAGAAAAGAAAACATGTAGATGTTGGATATGTAATGAAGAAGGTCATTATGCTAATAAATGCCCTCAAAAGAAAGATAAACCAGAAAAGGTTAGAATCCTTACAATAGCAGAAGAAAATAATTTAGAACCATTATTAGATTGGGACATAGATTCAGAAGAACAAATTTATGAATATTTATCAGAATCATCCTATGAAACTAGTGATGAATCAAGTTAGTACATTCATAAAGGTTTCTATCCAAATTGGAAATTATGAGTCAAAACAAACATGTGCATATGTAGATACAGGAGCAACAATATGCTCAGCTAGTAAAAACTTAATCATTAATAAATTCTGGATTAAACTAGAAAAACCATTAAAGATTGTTTTAGCTGACAAATCTGAAAGATATATTAATTATGCAGTCTTCTGGACTAAAATGATTATAAACGGGAAAGTATTCCCTGTACCGTCAATTTATCAACAAGATAGTGGAATGGACATAGTTATAGGAAATAATTTCCTAAAACTCTATAAACCATTTATACAAGAAAGTAAATGGATAAAATTAACATGTCCAAAGATTCAAAAGATAAGACAGGAAAGAAAGCAAATAAAAATACCTATAATAAAAAAATGTACAGTAACATCCGCACAAAAGTGTGGTGAGATGGAGGAAATAAAAACAAAATTTTTTGCAATAATAGAGAAAGTCTTAATAGAAAAAACAGAAGAAATACCTCAAAAATTATTAAAAGCCTTGGAAGAAACATGTAGTGAAAACCCGTTAGATGAGAAAATCAACAACAAGAATAGAGAATTAATAAAAATAAGACTAAAAGACCCCTTAGCAGAAATAAAGGCAAAACCAATGATTTACACTCAAAAAGACAGACAAGAATTTGCAGATCTTATAAAAGAACATTTAAGCCAAGGGTTAATAAGTAAATCGACCTCAAAACATAGTAGTCCATCATTCTTTGTAGATGGAGAATCTGAAAAGAAGAGAGGAAAAAGAAGGATGGTAATAAATTATAAGATGATGAATAAAGCAATTGAAGGGGATGCTTATTATTTACCTAGAAAAGATGAACTTATCGAAAAAATTAGAGGAATGAAATATTTCTCTACCCTTGATTGTAAAAGTGGATTTTTGCAGTTAAGAATAGATGATGATAGTAAACCATTAACTGCTTTCTCATGTCCTCAAGGACAATATGAATGGAATGTTCTACCAATGGGCATGAAACAATCCCCCGGAATATTTTAAAGATTCATGGATGAGAATTTAAAAGACTTAAAAAATATATGCAGTGTTTATGTAGATGATATAATTATCTTTGCAAAAACATTAGAAGAATGCTATGATAGAACTTTGATGGTTTTAGAAAGATGTAAAGAAAAAGGAATAGTCCTTTCTAAAAAGAAAGCAGTAATTGGTAAAAATAGAATAAAATTCTTAGGATTAGAAATTGAAGAAGGAAAGATTAAAGTCCAAGATCACATTTATATGAAAATTAGAAATTTTCCTTCAAAAATTACTGATAAAAAACAGTTACAAAGATTTTTAGGAATTTTAACATATGCTGAAGGATATATTCCAAAATTAGCTAAAATAAGGAAACCATTATAAGCAAAATTAAAAAAGGATGTTTTATGGAATTGGTCAGATTCAGATACAAAATATGTTGACACAATAAAGAAAAAATGTGTTAATTTACCATCATTATATTACCCTTCTGATAAAGATAGGATGATAATAGAAACAGATGCTTCTGATTATCATTGGGGAGGAGTCTTAAAGGCCAATAATGGAAAAGGTGAATTGATATGCCAATATACTTCTGGAAGCTTTAAAAAGCATGAAGTCAATTATCATATTACTGAAAAAGAAGTATTGACTTTGATAAATACTATAAAAAAATTCAGGATTTATTTATTGCCTTACATGTTTATTGCAAGAACAGATTCAAGTTATGTTAAATCCTTCAGGGATATTAATATAAGAGGAGATTTTAAGATGGGAAGATTATTAAGATGGCAACAGTTCCTTGAATGGTATCAGTTTGAAATAGAGCTGATCAAAGGAGAAAAAAATTATACAGCAGACTCCCTAACAAGAGAGCTGGCTGTCAATTAATCATAAAGGCTAACCAGGCCTCACCAAAATCATATCAGTTATCTTGCAGGAAAATGGAGGTGGAGATTAAGGCCATGGAAATACAGATTGCTGAAAAAGAGATGGAATTAAAGAAATTACAAATGGAGATACAGATTCTCAGACAAAAAATAGAGCTTGAACGAATGAAGAAAGGAGAAGAAAAACGAATTCCTGAGGAGCTAAAGCAAGCCACTACTCAATCTCAGAAGACATATGTCTATGTGATTTATGATGGAGACAGAAAAGGAATTATGAAAATATTGATGAAGAGAAACTTCCTCTCAACACAAAATATAAAAGATGCAATTCTTTTGAGGAAGCACAAAAAGAGTTAGAAAATTATAAGGAACCTATTTCCTTAAGACCCCACACTAAAATGATGAAAGAAACCAAACTCACCAGAGACCAATTAATTAAGATGAGAGTACCCATGACAAAAAATGAATTAATGGAAGAAAGAAAGCCCAATCACAAAAACTACCAGGAATTATTCCAAGAGACATTTGGTTGGAAAAAACAAAAATATGAAGGCCAACCATGATACACAATCTGGAGAACAAAAACAGGACCAAAAATGGTTACTTTACCAGGATATAATCCTTTAAAACTATGGCATGCAGTCCAATATGGATTAGTAGAACTAATATATTTATCTGGAGATCACCGAGAATTAGAATTTCCCTGAGAACATTAAGATAGCTATTAGGCTCTGGAAGGACAGGAGAGCACAAAATAAAAGTACTTTCATAAAAGTCCTCAGCTGTTACTGCCATTATAAAGATCAAATATTCATAAAACCCAAAACTTATATGCAACTGGGATTTTCAAATGGAAGCTCTCCACCAGCTGATGAAGCACCAGAATTTGAACTCACGGAAGAAGATGAACATTATTTCAGAGCACAACAATTATTGTTCATATACCTTAACTTAGAAAAAATTTACAAAGATACCAAAATTAAGGTAAATTTTACATCTAAAGACACAATAATCACTTCCGGATTTGGAGAAGCCATCCCAGAAAAAGAATATGTCCATATAGATCACTGGATAAGAGATTTCTATTGTATGGACAATATTAATTTTCCTGAAGAAACCAAAAGATTCCTCTGCGATTTCCTATCAGATGTCCCAGATCACATGTGCCAGCTGTGTGTAAAGGAAAAGCAATCAGATGAAGAAACAATAATAGAAGAGTGACGCAAGCAGTGACGTCATCCTTCAATAATGTAAATGTAGTCATAAGTGCTTATGTAATAAAGGGGCATAAGGGTCATTAGTTAAGCCCTCACCCTTCTATAAATATGTAAGTTTAGTTCTTGAAGAGGCAGAGCGAGAAGGAAGCAATAAGTCTCATGTGTTGAGCTTGCTGAGGTTGAGTCAAGTAACTCTGGAGCCTCTTATCAATATATGTAAAATATTCCTAAATAAATAAAAATTCTGTTTATGAGTTCAAACACTCTATCACATAAAGAAGTTCTAAGGCAAACATCAGAGAAAAACAGCGAGAAGGCGTCGTGGGCCATTTTAAAAAAGATCATCCAGAAAGAACCTTCATATCAGGTATGAAATATTAACCTCTTAATTTTCTACCATGTCTATAGAGGAAACCTTTGATTTTTATAATCAAAAGGAAGATCAAGATAACTCAATAGAATGGATGATAGACCATAATAAATTTAGAGAGATCCAGAAAGAAGAATTAAGACTAAAGGAAGGAGAAAATCTAAAACCCAAAAAATAAAAATTACAAGGATTAGCCAGATTATTCAAAGGACAGGAACTAAAAAATATTGCTTATTGTGGAAAAATATTTTGTGAAACACCAATCGATATTTCTGAAACATATGGGAAACATAACATAAAATTATTAACAATAAATTAAAAAATCTAAGAGAAAAAATACAAGCTATTAAGCCAAAAGATAGATCCAAGATAAAATATGTGCATATAGGAGCAATACAGATCTTGATTAAAAGTACTTTTGGAGAAGGAATTAATAGTCCTTTAAAAATTGCCTTAATGGATAATAGAATCCAGGATATTAAAGATTCAATTATTACCTTAGTTGAAGGAAATTTAGCTTATACTAAGTTGATATTTACTGCTTACCCTAATATAGGAGTCCCATTAAATACCAAGAATCTAGATTTATCCTTAAACTTTTGTCATGACTTTGAAAGAAAAAATTTGATGCAGAAAGGAGATAAAATCTTTAGTCTTACTTACTGCATTAGTTATGCTTTAACTAATTCACATCATTCAATAGAATTTAGAAACAATGAGTACATAAGTATTCCAGAATTATTTCAAGAACTTGAAAGACCTTTTATAATAGAAAGAAACAAGATTAAGGAATTACCTAATTCATGGGTAAAGGAAAAAAGTATAATACCCCAACCTCCTTTAAGCAGAGAAAGAGATTATGAAGAAGAAATTAATAAACTAGCTGATGAAGTGAAGAGATTATCTTTTAGGATAGGGTAAAATAAAATAAAATATGAAAATTACAAAAGTTCATCCTAAAATAGAAAATCTTTGGAGAATAGAATTTGCAACAGATCCTGATGAATTTTGGATTAATAAAATAATAGATTGTTATATAGAATTTGTAGAAGAGAAAATAATGATAATTAATCAGCTCACATCCCTAAAAGAAATTAATGAAAAAATCAAAATGGAATGGTTGAAAGAAGAAATTATTATATCTATCACAGGAGAGATAATAGATTATGAATTAGATAACGAGGATTGGAAAGAATACTACAATGATCTATGGTATAGAGAACATGATAGTCATTATAGTGATTAAAATGTCTGGATATACTTGGATCACTCTCTTTCAAAGAAAACTTAGAAAAATAAAGGAAACAAATGAAATATTAAATTATTATTGGAAGGATATCAAGGGAGGATAGAAGATACTCTTTTGATCTTAGAATATATTAAAGATGGAGAATATAATTTAATGGACTATCAAGAAACTCTGAAAAACAGAAATATAATACCAACAGATATTGATTTTACAATAAAAATCACAGAATATGCTAAAATAATTGGCTATGATGAATGGCTAATTTCAGCATTACCGCCATCAAAATTTTGGTATCAGAGCTTAAGGTTCAATTCTTAGGTTCTTAAGAAAAATATAATAATGGAAAGAAGAACTGACGAATCTGAAATTGAATATCTGAAAAGAATGTTAAGGAATATAAATATAGAAATAGCCTGGCAACAAAAAACTATAGAGGAGCTAACTATATTAAAAGATTCCATAAAAATGAATTTAGCATAATTACAAGAAATAGAGCATTTAATTAAATATGCTCAAAGGCAAAAAGAGATAGCGAAAGAATTAAGAAAAAACATAACTAAGAGACCTAGTTATGGATTTTAAATCTAAAAACAAGATGAACGGTGGAAATTGTATAACCAAGAATAGAATGATAAGATTGCACACACTTGATTATTGCCCTTTTATAGGACCACCCTAGTTTGGGAATAAGTTTTAAAGGTACCCTATATATGAGTAATAAGTTGGGCAATTGGCATTAAATAAGTAAAGAGGCCCGATTTTACATGTCTGAATGCTAAATCCCGTAGTTAATTCTTGATTTTTTTTTCTGTAGATGGGTGCAACTTGTCCTTCCTAAAAATTTATTGTTATTTTCCTTTAGAATTTTTATACTCTTAAATACATGTTGACCTTATTTTTATAATTTTCTTAATTTTAATCTTAAAATATGAGTATAAGAATATTAAAAGAATAATTTTTATTGAAAAAGATAAATATACAACCATGAAAACTAATGAATTTACTTTTTGGATAAATGTTTACTACTTTATTTTCTTATTTGAGCAAACCTTTATCTTTAAGTCAAAAATCATCCCCTTCTTATCTGTTGTCACTAGAGCTGTCAAACGGGCTGACCCATTTAACCAGACAAAAACATGGGCTGGGTCAGGGAAAAATCTAGCCCGAAGTTTTTTGGGCCAGCCCGACAAATCATTAGCCCGACACGGGCCAGCCCGAAATGGGTTGGGTCAGCCCGTTTGGCCCGAACTTAAATTTTTTTTATATGTTATAACACTTTATTATTGAATGTGATTGAACAATAATAAAATTAAGATGAGATAGAGCTTTTTGTCTTTTCATTTATTATTTTTATAATTAATAATGACATCCTAATCAAAAGAAAATGTTATAAAATTTTATTTTGGTTATAATTTATTATTATTTTTATCAAAAAATGAAAAATTATTGGCCCATGGGTCAGCCCAGCCCAGCCCGAAAAACTAGTGGGCTGGGCCGGGTTAGCGAAATGGTTGGCCCAATATATAAATGGACCGGCCCAGCCCAGCCCGAAAAACCTAGTGGCCCGAATGGGCTGGCCCGAATGGGCCGGGCCAGCCCGAATTGACAGCTCTAGTTGTCACAATAAAGATAAGAATATTTTTAGTGTGCAACTTGATTTTGAATGGTTACTATGCAATCTTATATTTGACCAATGATATTTTGCTATCTAACATGCAATTTTGACTTTTTAAACAATGACTTGACAATTGCATGTTAAGTGACAAAATATCATTAGTTTTAACATAAAATTACATAACAATAATCTAAAATTAGGTTGCATAAAAAAAATTTTCTAAAGATAAAATAAGCATACCCCAAAAAATCCACCACAGATATCATAAGTTGAAGTAGTAATCATAAAAAATAAATAAATAAAAAATCTCTTACATCTTGGTTTTAGGTGAAAAAGTGGTACAGTTTTAATGTCCACTGTTTTTTCAGTGGATGGTTCCACTTCTTTATTTAATGGTTGATAAGCTGCTTTGAATGATCAATGGTGGAGGTGAAATACCGGTTACCAGTGAAGCATTTGTATATGTAATTTAGGGAGATGTTATTTACATCTTTATCATTATTACTTATACTTATTTTTTATAATTTTTTATACCAACTTTTCAATTTTACTCTCATCCTACTACTCACACCCATATATCTATTATTTACACCCGTAATCCTAAAAAATTATATATATTACTACTCACACCCACTTTCTTCTCCATAAAAACCATTTTCTGCATAAAAACCCTGCTCACTACCTTGCTCACCCAAAACCTTGCATATTTTCTCAATCATTGAAAACATTATTCTGAATTTTATTGATATGTTGTATTTAATCCAAAGTAATTTCTTCTTCTTATCTTTCTTTTCTGTCCCAATTCGTGAAAGATGCAAACGCAATATAAACTAATTGGATGTGTCATCCGTCAATGGGACGGATGAGCAATCCGTCTAGGGCTCAATTTTTTATTTCACACGAATTAGCCATCCGTTGATGGATATGGATGATGCATCCGTTCAACATCTGCATTCTTTTTATTATTCGTGACGTGAGTGGAGACGGATGACCTATCCGTGGGTGTAAAGATGTTGGAGTACTCACCTCTTCCAAATATTTCTCATCTGATGTTATTACTCCCTCCGTCTCAAAAAGTTAGTAATTTTTTGAAAATTTAACAAAAATAAGAAAACATGCTATTAATGCATTGTCCCCCAAATCAACCAATTACCAAAGCAAGTATTTAATACATGCTTCCTCAATTAACCAATCATAGAATATACAATACAATTTCAATTTTTTTAATTCACTATTTTAACTTTGATTTGGGACAAAAAATTTCATGTTTTTTACTAACTTTATGGGACGGAGGGAGTAGTAGTCAAGATTACCTTCCAATGTAAATTATTATTTATTTTATTTATTTAATGCTTGTAATTATCTGTAACAAGCAACTAGTGTTGGACTCATATTTATGAACCTGCAGTGTACAGTACTCAATGAATAAAAAACACAACTTTGTTCCTTTTCTATATATAAACGGAAGCCCCATGGTGTGAACGAAAGCCTCATCCGTGGGTTTGAACGGATGCCACATCCGTGAAGGGGAATGGATGCCCCATCCGTTGCAGATCTAAACACAGAAATACGAAACGATAGAGAAAAACGAAGAAGATATACAACATCACAGACAGACATGCATGCTTAGACAAAAACGAAGAAGAAAAGAATTAATGAACAAAATTGAAGAAGAAGAAGAAGAAGAGACAAAACCGTATAAGGGAAGAGAGGCAAGAGAGGCTGTTTAATTTTGAGAGAGAGAGAGAGAGAGAGAGAGAGAGAGTATGTGAGAAGAAAATAAAGGATGAGTGTAAATTAAAATGAATTGAATGTTAGAGAGAGAGAGAGAGAGAGAGAGAGAGAGAGAGAGAGAGAGAGAGAGAGAGAGAGAGAGAGAGAGAGAGAGAGAGAGAGAGAGAGAGAGAGAGAGAGAGAGAGAGAGAGAGAGAGAGAGAGAGAGAGAGAGAGAGAGAGAGAGAGAGAGAGAGAGAGAGAGAGAGAGAGAGAGAGAGAGAGAGAGAGAGAGAGAGAGAGAGAGAGAGAGAGAGAGAGAGAGAGAGAGAGAGAGAGAGAGAGAGAGAGAGAGAGAGAGAGAGAGAGAGAGAGAGTATGTGAGAAGAAAATAAAGGATGAGTGTAAATTAAAATGAATTGAATGTTTACTGTTTTGAAAGGAGGATAAAATTGAAAAATGGGTGTAAAAAATAAAAATTGGGTGTAAGTAGTAATGATAAGGGTGTAAATAACATCCCCTGTAATTTATATGCCAACAGTCATTATGTGGCAACTAGCAGATTAATAATGGAGGAGTTAATGGGCCTTATAATACTATTGAATCTGGCCGGAGTAAATGGGCCTTATGAAATACGTACTTTGTTTTATGTTAGTATTTTTTTTAAGGCTAAACTACTTATTTGGTCCCTTGTTTTATTTTTCAATTTCAAATTAATCCCTTATGTTTTTTTGGTTTCATATTGGTTCATTTTGTTTCTTTTCGCTGTCAATTTGGTCTCAAAATCACTCTTCATCCTATGTGGACTAATATGAATTGAATCTAGTTAATTACCCTTATTAACTATGAATTGAATCTAGTTAATTAGAACAATTATTTAATAATAATAGTTTAAGAACATAGTTGATCTGAAATAAGGATTTGTGAATTAGTTCACATGTAACTATAACTTGGTCTTTTTAGTTTTTTTTTTTTAGTTTTTTTTTTATTTGCACCAAGGTTGTCTCCGGTAGCCGAAGTCTAATCCCCTCCGAGGCGTAGAGATCACCTAAATGGGCATAAGAGTAACTAGTGAATTGGTTGATTTAAAAGACTAACTTTGCGGATTAGTTGAATAAAAAGTATTACTTATTAATTAGGTATTCACGCACAGCAATAATAGTGGAGCGATCATATAAGAATAACTTATTTGAATATTTCCGGATTAAAACATTAGGTTATGGATTGCTTGCTTGACGTAGAAAAGTAACTTGTGTATTGATTGACATAAAAGAGTAAATAGTGGATTAGTTGACCTATAAGTACAAATTAAAAAAAAGTCTTTGTTTCAACCCCTTTTTACGGAGTGTTTAATGATAATGATCTGGGTTTGTAAGCTTAAGAGATGTATGTAGAAGTACAAAATTCATGCCTCCGTGGCTTGGAGAGAACGGATGGAGCATCATGAAGAATCATCGGGAGGATCGACCGGAGTGCTCTTTGCCCATGTTCTTGATTTAGGAGGAGTGAGAAAATTGATATTGTAGCTCTTTTTATAGTGTATGTTGGCTGACTATGTAAGGTGTCTTGGTTATTATGGTAATGGTAATGTTGAGAATACAGGAAAGTGTTGGGAGAATGATGAGATGAGATGAGATGATCCTGTGTTTTGTTGGCTGTCTCCCTTTTATAGAGTGGGTAGGGGTGCAATGGGAGTAGTGCAAAACTTGGTCACTACGTAAACTTAGTGACCAAGTAGACTTGGAGACCAAGTCTTGGACAAAAAGGTGTCAGCCTACGTTGCTGTCACAGCATGTGGGTTAGTGAGTGAGCGTTCTATGTCTTAGGGCGTCCTAGGTCTTAGGGCGTTCTATGTCTTAGGGCGTCCTGGATATTAGGGCGTCACAAGGCTTAGGGCGTCATGGGTGTTAGGGCGTCATGGTGTTAGGGCGTCCTAGGTCTTAGGGCGTCATGTGTAACATCCCGAGTTTTAATTCTAAGAGTAATTAGAATAATGATAAGGTTTGGAAGTAAGGATTATTATAAAAAGGATTTAAAAAGATGGATTAGGAGTTCTTTGAATGCCATAAAGGAGTCAATAAGCATTGGCATCAGAAAGGAGGTCGAAAGATGAACAAAAGAGCGTTAGAAGCGATGTTTTCGGTGTTGTAAACACCCTATATTCAGAAATTCAAAATAAAAGATTTACATCTCTAAACACAAATTCCACCGTTGGATGTGAAGATTAGTATGTAGGGAAGCTTGCTTTAAAATTTGAGCAAGATCCAACGGGTAGAAAAGAAGTTATAGCTGTTTGAAGTGTTTAGGAGCAGACTTCTAAGTTCTCGCTCAAGCGAGAGTTCGCTCGCTCAAGCGAAATTGGTTAGTGCAGACCCTGAGTTACTGGATAGATTTCGCTCCAGCGAGAAAAAGCTCGCTCAAGCGAAAATCGTACTCGCTCCAGCGAATATATTTTCGCTCAAGCGAAATTGGTTCGAGCAAACCCTAAATTCCCAAATTGAGTTTTTCGCTCAAGCGAAAATGGTCTGATGCAGCTTAAAACGCGTTTTGGTCTTCTTCCTCATTCACTCCCCCTTTGCTTTCTCTCTCTAGGGCCCGAAACCCTCCTCTTTCTCTCTCTAAATTCCTTCTCATTTCTCCACTCTAATCCATACTAAACTACTAAAAATCAATCCCCATTACATATAAACATCATCTCCTTCATCAATCAATCTTATTGTTCCCTCTCTCACGGATTTCTCTCTCTCTCCAAGAACAAGTGTTGTTCTTCCCTCTCCTCAAGGATTTGGGGCTCCAACCTCAACTATTACCAAGGACCATCATTAATCTCACATTCTCTCCCTTAAATTCAAGGTAAATTCCATTTTTCTCTTCTCCCCTTTTGGTCACACGAATTTCCCTCTTGTTCCCTATGAAATTTGAGCTCCATATTAGGTAGTGCCACTGTCTCATGTTCTTTTTCATTCACATGGTGTAGAGGAACTCAAGACCACTCTCCTCCCTCTTCCTTGGATCATAACTTATTTGGTGGCAAGACTCTCAAGCTTAGAGCAAGTGAAATCGCCTTATCTCTAAGTGTTTGAGGTAAGGGGGTGGATATTGTGAGCATTGCCTTGTTCTAGGGAGTTGGTTCTAATTAGTATATAATGATTTGTTAGGGTTATGTGTTAGGGGAGAAAATTAGATTATAAAACCATAGGTTATCGAATATAAAATTCTAATTAATTAAATATGCATGATGATTGGATGTTAAGACTAGGAAAAGGAAACCCAATAATATGAGAATGAATTATTTGATAAATGAAACTTGGATAATGATTATATTGATGTACAAGAGGATTTGGGTAATAAGATAGTGAAATTGTCATAAATGATTTCTACGATTATTGATTTTATTTGTAAAGTGTGGTATTAAATGATAATTGACTACTAGGGCAAATGTATGTTTTGGTTGAATATATTTGCTCCCTTATTGCTAAATTTGTATAACTGAGCCTAAATGTATTGCATATGCTTAATTAAGAATATGAATGCTATTTGAGAGGAATTGAATAATTAACATGGGAATTGAGTAGGGATAAGTTATGAATGGGAAATTATGAATATGTGTAGTTATGATTAAATGTGTTATGATTGATTGAACAAGAAGATGAAAATTTAGTAGTATAATTGGATAAAGTAAATAAGGATTTTATGGCATTGAATGCAAGACTTTAAAAATATGGTGGTGCACTTCCAAAAGGCTAAAGGTAAATTGGTTAAAGGAGCCAGTCTTGTAAGACGTTGTCCGGGTTGTGGGACTGTACGCTTAGACTGGTGTGAATCAAGTCGTGTAAGACGTTGTCCGGGTTGTGGGACTGTACGCGTCGACTGGTTCGGTATGAGGTCGTGTAAGACGTTGTCCGGGTTGTGGGACTGTACGCATTGATCGATTTGATTTGATGTCGTGTAAGACGTTGTCCGGGTTGTGGGACTGTACGCATCGACTGGTTTGATTTAATGTCTTGTAAGACGTTGTCCGGGTTGTGGGACTGCACGCATAGACTTGTGCGATCCAGATCTTGTAAGGCGTTGTCCGGGTTGTGGGACTGCACGCATAAATCGCGTAAGACGCCAAAGTGGGCAGCTGTAAGACGTTGTCCGGGTTGTGGGACTGTACGCAATGATGGATCCACGTGAATAAATTTCCCTATATTATGAGGAACTCAAGGTATATGTACAGAGAAAAGAAATTATGAAAGTTAAGAGAATTTATGAAAAGGGCATGTGTATGAATCAAATGAATAAAATGTTTAAGTGTTGACCTCTGACCTGAGGGACACGAAAATTAAATAAGTGATTGGGTGTTGACCTCTGACCTGAGGGACACATAATTTAAATATGAAAAAGTTTAAGGGCCTCTGTTTTGAGGTGATAAATGTGTTGAATGAAAATTGTTCATTGGCCTCTGATTTGAGGTGATGTATTGAAATGAAATGAGTATGTGAAATGAATAAATTAATAATGGAAATGGATGTTGAGATGAATAATGAAAATGGAAATTTGGAATGAATAACGAATATGAAAATAATGAAATGAGTATGGTGTGCAATATGTGAACATATGCTTATTTTCTAATTGTGTTTGACCTAGTGGGTTGTTATGTCTAGTTAGAAACTGCTTTCTATTTCATGTGCAAAGCTCACTCCCTTACATTTTTCAGGTACGGAGATTGAGCTGGCACAGCCCCCGGCCGAGCAGGAGTACTTTCCCTTACAGGGAGAGTAGGGTGTTATGGGTTTAGAGTATAATATGGACCTAAGCATCTTATATTATTTTGATGTAAATTTAATATGCATATTTTAAATGAGGCTTAGGATGCTTTGTTTTGATAAAGTATTATGTTTTGGTTAAGATACTCAAACTTAGTATTTCCGCTAGTACTCTGATATTTTTGGAGCCCATTGGGCCTTGATATGATTTAGAAATATTATCTGAAGCCCTGCTGGCTATTGGTTGTTTAATTAAAATGGTTTACCACAGGTTGAATTTTGGAATAGTCCGAAAAACAAACAAAACTCCGTCCGTTTGACGGTTGATTTTAATGAAATAAAAATGAATTTTCAAGTTCGTATTTTATTATAAGGGGGAAATAAGGGTATAAATCCTAGGTGTTACATCATGGGTGTTAGAGCGTCCCCGTCCCTTATCTATCATGAAGGCGCTTTGTCAAGGCATGAACGCCCTGTGCACTTTCCTCCATCCAAAGCCTTCCAAGCCACGTAGTCCATGAAGTTCCCAACTTAGTGGTACCGCCGATGTGTCGTCCTACATCAGGGCGGCGTGGGTCCACTAAGTATCTTACCATATTTCTCGTAGTCTTTGTTGTGATCATACTTATCTTGTCTTTCCTGCAAGATTAGATTGCTAAATATAGATTATGGCCTATGGTAAAAAGGGTCTACAACATTAGCCCCCTTGCACTTGAGGGAGAATCTATTCTTTCTCAAGTGCACAATAACTCTAAAGGCCATAATCTTTATTTTGATGCTGCATAAAATTTTGTTAGTAATAAAATGCATTTATCTCAAATTCAATGACGATTGTAATAAAAGTTGAAACTTCCCTTTTTTGATGATTCTCTTCTGTTTTGTACTGGTCCATGAGTAATGTTGTCTCCTCAAGCGGAAGCCCCCTAGTTATTATTCTGATTTACTAATCATCCAGTGTCCATTGTGTCATGGCAATTCCGGATCCGCTCAGCACCATGCTCTTCTTAAGTCTTAGTACGCTTGGATGTAATGAATGAATGAATGCCATGTATGCAAGGATGATGCGAATGAATGAATGCTATGTATGAATAATGTTATGCATGATTGAATGTTATGCTAAATACTCTTCCTCTTTGAAGGCGTCTGCCCCTCCTCCCAAAAAACACAAAGGGGGCGTAGCCACCGTTACTCTTGTTTTGCCTTGTCGCAAATAGTTTCGACGGTCATCCTTACGCCTTGTTGTTTCTAGTGGGCGGCTTGCTGATCATGTGGTCATGGCTGCTCAAACTTTTTATGCAAATTATTGAAAATGCAATTGAAGCAAATATACTTATTATGTCTTGTGCTAATTGATCATATGATGCTATAAACAAACGATCACACGCATTACACAAATATAGGATTCTTTATTTTGAGAGCTCATATTTAAAATCTTTCATTTGACTTTTTGATGAAGTTTTTCTCTTTCTTATACGAGCGCCGGGGCGCGACCCGGTAGCTACATCACTCGTATTTGGTCTATTTGTGACGCTTTGACAACTCTTTTGCCCTTAGTACGCCCGTATTTGATCGACCCTTGCGAATACCCAGGGCGTGACCATTTCAGGTATTCGCGTGAGCCTAAGTGTTTGGCCTGTGTTCACTTAGACTTTTATCCATATCGTGGATGCGGGGAACGACACCCGCTCGACCATCCCGATTTGTTATCTTTATCTTAAGTGTTGGGTTTTGATAACCACTCCGGACACTTAGATCTTCCAAATGAGGGGACTATGACCCTCTCAACCATTTGGGTGCATGTTTTGCTTGAAACGTGTGGTGGGGTCTCTCCCCTTCTTCCTCTTTTTTTTATCACACGTCTAAGATTCTGTTTGTCTCTTTTAAACATAAGCTTTCATTCCAGCAATTCTATATTTATGTTCGGTGTCAAGCATGCAATAACAGTAATGAACCAATAATCATAAGCTCCCAGATGGAATAATCAAATGCGAATAATAAAAAATCATGCAAAGATCATATCTTTCTTATTGTATTTTCTTGGGGGAGGTTCATACCAACACGCCCGCTTAAGTCTTTTTAATTGGGTTTGCTTGGGGGAGGTAAAACCGTCGCGCATCAAGCCCCCTAATGTCAACAATAATTTTCTTTCATGCGTTCTTTCATGGTTGTCTAGTTGGGCGTGCTTAGAGGGGGTAAACCATCATGCCTAAGCACTATCTTATAATTGATTTATCATGGTTGTCATTTCTGAGGTTCATTTCTTACCATGTGAGAGAATAATAATGCAAATTAATGTATGAAATTAAAATTAGGCTAGACGTAATACTTAGCTTCGTGTTTGCTTGATGTTGTTCTTCATTATGACCTTTTGTCCAACTAGAGCGTTCCTCTAGCTTTTGAGTGTCTTGTTATGGAGGGCGTAGCTGGAGAGCGTTCCTTTGATTTTGGGGTGTTTTCTTACAAATAGCTGATTTCTTGCTTCTGATCTTCATTTCAAGGAAAAAGAACACGTATTTCTGTTTACTCAAGAGCGTGCTTTCCGCTGCGTTGTTCAGGGCGTGCATTTCTGCTGGGCGTACTTTCTGCTATCTTGCTTTTCACTGAGCATTTGGTCTTTTCTATGGAATCATATTTTTTAGGGAATAACCTCCTTCTACCCTCGAAGCTCTTGAGCGTACCATCTAGATTTTCTCCTTGTCGATTTTCTTTGTTGCAGTTCATGGGCGTGCTCTTTTTCTTTCTTCGAGGGCGTTTTCCACTTTGTTCTCCAGCGCACATTTTCTCCACTGGGCAGTTTTTTATTTTCATTACTAGGGTAGTTTTTTTTTTCTCTTCAAACTTTGAGCATGTCATCCAAGTCTTCTCCCAGCTAACTTGTTTTTGGCCATAATTTTTGGACCTGATGCTTATCTAATGACACTTGGTTGCTTTCCTACTATGGGCGTCCATTTTTAGACGTGGAGAGCGTTCTTCCTAGCCTTTGGGTATCTCACTTTTGGGTGTCCTTTCCCACTTGGGCGTCCCGCTTTTGGTCCTCTCGCTCTTGGGCGTGAGGATCACACCTTCCCATTCTAAATGTCCTGCCCTTGAGCATGAAGAGCGTTCCTTTCCGCTTTAGCTATCTCTGCAACATAAAATAATGCTCAAATATTTCTCTCTATGTACCTAATAACATAGTAATTTCTCAATCAGCCAATTTGACATTCAGGTTCTACTACGTCATCATGCAAAATTATGTATGGAGGAACGCCCTTCTTATAATGTTATAGAGAGCGTAACTTCTCGCTCTTGAATACGGGGGCGTACTTCCCGTTTTGGTCGTGAAGGGCGTTCCTGCCCACTATGCTTTCTACCGAGGCTCAAAAATTTTGCTCTAATCTTAGCATGACATAATAATTTATTCTACAATAAATTTATGCTTATTTAACATTTAAGTTCTACTACTCATAAAATAATCAATTATTCATGGCATGACACACATGCATTCACCATAAGCATTTACCTCTCTCATATTTCATGCTCTTATCTCCTATTATCTATAGTTTCAATAAGATATTTTTATCATGGTCCAAAGGAGATACTTGACAAGTTTATCAGAGGACAACGCTCACATAACAAGAATTTGTACATAATAATAATTAAAAATAATAACAGATTATGAGCATGCGTCGTGTCTCTCTCTTGCTTCATATTCATATGCGCACTGGTAATAAACATAAAAATATGGCATGAAAATGACTTCACATTGTCATGCAACAAACCAACACGTTATTCACAACATAAACTCCAAGACTTAGTCATTATCATGAAAGTTATCTAAGATTTAATAATAATAATAATAATAATGGTGGTGCATTAAAAATGAACGAGTTTATTTTACTTCCCTGAACACATTTCTTGGTAAGTGTGCATCTTTGGTCTGTATGAGGTTGTCCTCCATTTTAGGTAGTAGCCTCTAGTTTGCTAACTGATCTACACTCCTCTTCAATAACAGCTTGTTGATCCCTCATCTTTCCATGCATCAAGACCAAGTCCTTCCATCCTTAGCTACAGTCATTATCCTCTTTCTTGATCTTTACCTGATTCCTTCAATCACAAAAATGTTAAAAACTATATATTTTCATAAAATTGGTTTATAATATCATTTCTCTCTCTCTCTCTTTTCTTTTTCTCTCTTTTTTTTTCTTTCCTCTTTTTTTTTCTTTTCCTTTATTTTTAGATATACTATTATAATATTAAGATTATCATGATAAAAACTGATTCCAAGTTGTGGCCACAAATAGCATACTTATAAAATGTTGTGCACATATATATTTATATGTTAATAATAAAAACTTAGGCCAGCGTAATTTATTCAATCAATAAAATTACTTTACAGTAGTAAGAAAGAGAAAGGGAGAACATGTTTTACTTCCCTGACTTTTCTGAACAAATATATGTTTCCTTCTCAAACCTTTGGGCAATGACCTCCTCTTGATTTTTGATATCTCTTAGTCGTGTCATATGCCCTTACCCATTCATTTTGTTTCTATCGAGGCTCCTTATCTCCAAAGCTTTCCTTTTTCATTTCTAACTGAAAAAGTTTTCCTTTGCTACCAGAGCACAGATACTAAACTTTCCTTTCCAAGTCCTTGTCTTTTCTTTGTTTCATCTGACAACTTTTCCCTTTTCTCATGTGATCACTCTCTTTTCCTTTCCTTTTGCTTTGATAAGGAACCAAACCTATCACTATGATGTCCTTTTCGTCCAACTACTAATTTGGCTACTTACTTGTTCGCTTGACCAGTCTGAGCGTTCTTTCGCGGGACGCCCACTTCTTTGGGGGGTAGGGCGTTCCTGCCCGCTTTGGGCGTTCTACGGCGACGCTCAAATATTTTGTTCTATCATAATAATTTTTTCTTCAATAAATCTGTGATGGTTAGTATTCATGTTCTACCACTCAAAAACATCATCAAACAACCATGGTCTACACTTAATCGAGCATGCATTAACCACACTTAATTTTGTAATATCTATTGTAATCCTTGATTTAACAAATACCCTCTCTTACAAGATTCAATGAAAATACGAAGCTAGTTCATCAGGCAATAATAAAAATGTGTGTAAAAATGATTTAAAGTAATAACACACATACAAACATGTGGCCGACGACAAAATGATTTAAAGTAATAACACACATTCAATGAAAAAGCATCAGGTCCAAAAAAAAATAAAAATAAAAATCATAAAGGTATAAATAGGATTATTCATAAAATAATAAATTAAAAGTTAGATGGGGGTACTTAGCTGTAACTTGGTGATAATAAAGGAATTTGTCTCCTCTTCTGTTTAGTCCCAGGTTTGCCATGTCATTTACTTTCTTCTTTTTTTTATTTATATTTTTTTTCTTAATTGGGCCAACAGCCCACCTTCTATGGGAACCCTAAGGAGGGTTCCTTCTCCTGTTTCGAACAGCAGCAGCAGCTGCTTGCTGCTACAGTGGCGGCGCCAAACATGATGGGGAAGCAGCAGCGGTGCCAACCAAGGAAGCTGCGGAGCTGCTTTGCTTTGTCCACGATGGTGGCAGTGGTGGCGGAAGTAGACGCGACGACGGGATCGGGGAGCGGTGGAAGCATTGCGGTTTCTTCCTCTTCGCGATCTGATGTTTTCGAGGTCCCGGTTCTCCTTCTTCTTTCGATCTACGGTGCTAGGGAGGTCGATCAGCGGCGGCGATGGACCCATCAACAAGTGTCGTCGATCTCCTTTGAGAATAGAAGCAAAAGGAAGGAGATGAGATGCGCGTGATGTGCGGTTCGCGTAGCATCTCTTTGAAGGTGACCGCCGAGACGGCGACCGGCACTGATCGGGTTGATGGCAACAAGGAAAACGATTGGGTCGAGGTTGCGACGGTGGTGGTTCCGGGCGGCGACGAGTTGCGGTGATGGGCCAGCGGCGACGAAACCCAGATCTCCCTCTCCCTCTAGCGGTAGCGCGAAGCTTCGGAGGTGACGAAGTTCAGGGACCTTCCTTACTCTCAGGTACGGCGATGGCCACAAACGGCAAAGATGATGCTTGGTGATGAGTCAACTCGCTGTGGCCCTCTGAGTTGGCTCGTTGTGACCGAGTTGGCTCGGTGAGTTTTGTTGCTTTTGTTCCTTCTTTGTTTCAAACTTTGATGTACCAGTAGAACCTCCAACTTTCTTATCTTTCGTTGCTGAACGTTCACCTTCGCTTCATCATCATTGATTTTTTTATTTTGTTGCATCTTCACTGTAATGAGCCTTGTATATATTTTTTTTTTATTTTTGGACTCTGGTCTTGTTGACTCCCCTGCTTCTCATTAACGCTTTTTATTTCTGATGAATGTTGATGCATTGGATAATATGATGAATGTTGTTATTTTGCTCCCTCCAGCGTTGAACTCTGCTTTTTTTTATTTGATTCTTCATGATCTCAGCTTCATACATACATCTCCCCAGTGGAGTCGCCAAATGTTTCAACCCCTTTTTACGGAGTGTTTAATGATAATGATCTGGGTTTGTAAGCTTAAGAGATGTATGTAGAAGTACAAAATCCATGCCTCCGTGGCTTGGAGAGAACGGATGGAGCATCATGAAGAATCATCGGGAGGATCGACCGGAGTGCTCTTTGCCCATGTTCTTGATTTAGGAGGAGTGAGAAAATTGATATTGTAGCTCTTTTTATAGTGTATGTTGGCTGACTATGTAAGGTGTCTTGGTTATTATGGTAATGGTAATGTTGAGAATACAGGAAAGTGTTGGGAGAATGATGAGATGAGATGAGATGATCCTGTGTTTTGTTGGTTGTCTCCCTTTTATAGAGTGGGTAGGGGTGCAATGGGAGTAGTGCAAAACTTGGTCACTACGTAAACTTAGTGACCAAGTAGACTTGGAGACCAAGTCTTGGACAAAAAGGTGTCAGCCTACGTTGCTGCCACAGCATGTGGGTTAGTGAGTGAGCGTTCTATGTCTTAGGGCGTCCTAGGTCTTAGGGCGTTCTATGTCTTAGGGCGTCCTATGTCTTAGGGCGTCCTGGGTGTTAGGGCGTCACAAGGCTTAGGGCGTCATGGGTGTTAGGGCGTCATGGGTGTTAGGGCGTCATGAGTGTTAGAGCGTCCCCGTCCCTTATCTATCATGAAGGCGCTTTGTCAAGGCATGAACGCTCTGTGCACTTTCCTCCATCCAAAGCCTTCCAAGCCACGTAGTCCATGAAGTTCCCAACTTAGTGGTACCGCCGATGTGTCGTCCTACATCAGGACGGCGTGGGTCCACTAAGTATCTTACCATATTTCTCGTAGTCTTTGTTGTGATCATACTTATCTTGTCTTTCCTGCAAGATTAGATTGCTAAATATAGATTATGGCCTATGGTAAAAAGGGTCTACAACAGTCTTCAAGAAAATCAATGTCTTCACCCCTACACGAAGATGAAAGAGCAACTCAATTCTTATAATCTGATCTCGATCTCAATTCTTACTGAATGTTATAGGCCGAATTAATACATATGATGTATCATTTCCTTTAATGAATAATGACTGTGTTTTGTAGGGCTGATGGGTTTTTAAAGAATAATGTAGGTGGCTGCCAAGGGTGATGTTATTTCTAGAGACACTTTGTAATTATTACGGGAAGTACATCTTGTTCTTCCTTCATCTTCCAACGCAAACCCCCAACTTGTATTCTCCACAGATTATTATTAACAAATGACGAAACTACCCTTGCCTCGCAACCCTTTATTCTCTTAGCTTCAAAAAATTCCCTCTCTACCCCGTGTCCTTTTCCATCATTTCCCACCATGGACGGTGGTGGAACCAGAGTAGAAGCGGAGCAATGGCTTTACAATGCGAACAAGCTTCTCAGTGCACGTGACTTGCACGAGGCACGCTCCTTCGCCATTCGCCTTTGCGAATCCAACCCGACTTTTGATGTGTTTGAGCTTCTCCTTACGGTGATCGACACCGTCCTCGCCAGTGAGACTCGAATCAACGACCACCACCACGACTTTCCGGTTTAATAATAATGAAAACAATAATCAATACGCGCATAGACAATTAAATCAATTTGTGTGAAACATTACTACGCGATAATTAATTTAAAAAAATTAAATTAATATTTCAATAAAAATATCTGTTACGTTGCGAAAGATGGAGGGAATCATAATAAAAATGAAATACGCGTAATGACAAAAAAAGATTAACGCAACAACAAATAAAAGATATTAGGGTAATTGAAAAGTGTCAGAACCTTTAACCAGGGAGTCACATTGTTCCAGGATTCTATGAGTCTGGCCACTTATAAACCTTCTCACTCAAAACCTTAAGGCAAAGGTTCTATGGGTCTTGCCACTTATAAACCTTCTCATCAATCTCATCCTATCCAATGTGAGACTTCATCTCATACTTGAATACCCAACAAAAAACACACAGGATTTATCATGGTTCAGCCTCCCCGGTGAGTCCCAAGCAATCGTTGGGTTCCGAAAAGGCCTATATCCAGTCCTTCAACAACGTGTTTTGGATTTTGTTGATATTAATCAATTGGACCTTCAAGTCCTAATTCAACTAGAGCGTCCCGCACACTACTCGGTTCGATCTTTCGTTAGGGACCTCAAAATACGCACAAGGGTGACTCACCTCTAACACTCAGAGGATGTCACACCCTCACACTAGGAACGCCTCTCCCTAGACTCTAGGGTAGCCTAACTACTAGGTGCTCTACCGATCGCAAAGAACAACTACCCTAGAATAATATTTGAGTCTCTCATCCTAAACCAACGAAAGTGTCACACCTTCAACCTAGTTACCTAGGGAGTCTCTCCCTAGGTACTATGGGTCACCACACCCTTAAAAAGATAGCTTTGATATATGGTTGAATAACAATAACAATAAAGCACTCTCTACGGTGCGAAGGATAAAACAAGAAGCTCACATTAATGGCAAGGGAATATATCTCACTCAAGCTTAGGCCAATACTCAAAGAACGAAGAAGGAGAAGTTAAAGAACGTGAAAGTACTCTCAGAGAATGAAAAAATAGGATTTCTAAAACTTGGTTCAAAAAATTTAGCTGTTTGATGTTAAATTAGTTCAAAAAGAATATTGTTTGCTATATAATTATTATCTTGCCCAAATTTGATAGTGTTTGGATTTCTCATATAGTAGTTTTTTACCAACAACATTTTTTATAGCTATTTTAGTTAAATTATCGGGAATTCCTTTTATAATTGTATTGAAGCTAGTAACATTTTTGAAAGTTACCAAAATTACATTTGGTAACATTTTATTTTCTAATGCCATGAAAATACATTCAACAACCTTTTTAAAATGTTACCAAAATTTAATATATATATATATAATGACATTTTTTATAATGTTATAAAAAAATATATTCAACAACCTTGTTAAAATGTTACCAAAATTTAATTTAGTGATATTTTTTATAATGTTATCAAAAATATATTTAGTAACATTTTCAAAGTGTTAGTACCAAAATTATACTTCGTAACCTTTTTTATAATGTAATTAGAAATATATTTAACAACCTTTTTAAAATGTTACCACATAATACATTTAGGGACATTTTTAAAAGTCACTTAGATTTTATAAAAATGTTGTTATATGCCAAATAAATGTTAAAAAAGAACTTATCGATCGTAATATTTTTGAATATGTTACTAAAAGTATCAAAAAATGTTCTTAAAGTTTTTTTGCGACACTGACAGAAAAACATCACGAATGATAATATATATGTAACATTATTTTATGTTGCAGAAGAGGTGCGGCTCATCTAATGTGAAACCTAGTCTCGTAACCTATGGGTACCGGGTTCGAATCATACCTCGGACGATGCATTGAATTTGTCACTCCTTTGGAGTGATTGACCTCCTATACATGCGCTGTACAGGCTAGTCACGTAGGCGGGGTTACCCATTTGAATGATCGTTGTGCTATTATTAAGGTGAAATTTCTCTTGTAACCCAAAAACACATTTTTATAATGTTTTTGCAACATTTAAAAAGTGTAGCAAAAGGTGATCGACTTTTGTTGTAGTAGGAAGTTTTTTCACATTATTAATATTTCCGTGTGTTTTCATTATTGTTGTTGTACATTTGTTAGTTACTACAAACAGGTTATTGAAAGTGAGGGATATTGAGTTTTTGCATAATAATCTCAACATGATGTTCATTGAATTCAGGATGGAGGAGCTCAAACCAAAACTCTATTCCATTTAACTAATACGACTAAAGAACTCATTAAAAAATTAATACAACTAAAGAACTGTTTTAAAACATTTATATATAAAAAGAAAAGGGATAATCAACCGAGTATTTTACACAATCAATTTTAGTACAAGCATAAGTTATATCATAATAATAAACTTCGCATTGTTGCACCCACAAATATCCACTTGCAACTAATTGAACTTAACTTTGTGGGCTGAAGAAAAATGCTTTGCTGCAGCAACCATGTTGGCTTGAGGCCCACTTGCTGCTGCAGCTTTGGGACTTGTCTTCACATAGTTACCACATAATAACAACTTAAACGATCTTAACATGGATGAAAACGAGATTTTGTTACTGCCCTTGTCACCCATTTTGCAATTGAATGCACAAATACAGCGACAATTGAGCTCTAGCAGAATCAATCCGAATACTATGATGATTTATGTGTATGCTCTTCGTGATGCTCACTCACCTAGAATTCGTGCTTAATCTTCTTGGGTTTAGATGTGTGCTTTGCTAGTTGATGCACTTGAGACTTGATAATTGACCTTATATAGAGATAAAAATTTCTTGGAGTCAAAGTTTCATGTTCTTTTAAAAGTAAAGTTTCTTCTTGATGTTGTAAAACTTGGTCAACAAGTTTGTTCATTCAAAGTGTCACTTCATGCATGCTTTTTTTTTTTTAATTTCCAATTCTATAGTTCCTGTCCGCGGAGCTTGAATTTCTAACATCACTTTCCTGGAATCTACCATGTACTTTAATTAGTTTATCATGCATGTAAATTACTGTAATAATTTTCTTTACTTCCAGTTTAAAATATATATAATTTTCATCTTCATTTTTTTTTAATCATTACGACCCGCTCTGGGTTAAATTTCCCTTTTTTAAAAGCGGAATCACCCATTTCTTTTTCTTTATTTTCTGTAGAGTAGTATATTAAATTGGTTCCTGACTTTGTGGACATTGATCAATTTAGTTTTTGAGATTTTTGAAATTTCAAATTAGCCTCTTATATAAGAAAATATAAGTCATATTAGTTTCTGACGTTAATAACCGTCAGTAGTTCCTAACTAACAGAATGACCAAAAAAATAAATAAAAATCGTTAATTATCGATCAAATTAGTTCCGGAGATTGTGGGTACTGATCAAATTAATCCCCGACTTTTTGGACAACTAATAACATGGATTAACATGATTCACATTTTTACATTCTCGAAAACTAATTTAAAATTTTGATAATCTCATGATTTAATTTGATCACTATTTACAAAGTTATATATCGATATGACATCTTACATTATTACTTTTTTTTATACTATGATTCTTTTGTTTAAACATTTTAACCTAACCTTTTAAATTTAGAGATAAGTCTCTTTTACTTTGTTTTGTTTAAACATTTTAACCTGACCTTTTAAATTTAGAGATAAGTCTCTTTTACTTTGTTTAGTCAATGAGCTCGAAAGCTAGATGAACCAAGCCAACACAAAATTTATTAAATTTACAAGTCAAACTTTTTTTAATAGGCAAAATTACTTGTTCGTTTTTTTAAGTTATTTTCATATTTTAATTTCAATATATATTTTTCAATTCTTAAACAAAATTCATAATTTTGATATAGTTGAGTCCAAAAAGAAAAGGTTTACAAAACACATTCATCACTTTTTGAAAATTGAACCATAAAAAATGGATTTTAAGATCCATTAAAAACAAAAAAAATTAATATTTGAAGATCAAATAGAAAAAAAAATTTAAGATCAAATTAAAAATTACTTAGATGGTGAAGTTAATGGTTTTGCCTTTTCGTTAAGGACTTTTTAAACACATTCCTAAGAATTGAGCATAAGACAATAAACAAAGTATCTTTGCATTATTATAAAAAACAATTTTTATTACTTTAAAAGTTACCTGGATTAGTTTCAAAAAAAATATCTATCATTTTTAACCTCCTATCATCAACCCTAAAAATTTATAATTAAGGTTAAACAAACACTTTTATTAGACACCACCTAAAAAACATATATAATTCTTATAAATTCTAACGGGCCTTAATGGGGCTAAGTCCAGAGTGATGGATTTGCGGTGGATGATATTTCCTTGTCCGCCGGTGTTAACTTTTTTGTTTTTAAAGACCATAATGATTTTTTTTAAGAGAAATTAATTTATTGAAAAAATTTGGAATTATTCCGAAAACCAGGCAAGCAACGAAGCTCAAAAAAGAGGAAAAAAAACTATCCAAGACCTCCAAAAAAAAAAAAAAAAAAAAACAACAACAACAACAACCATAAATGCCAAATCACCACTATTCTTCATTTTGACAATTCCATTATTTTGGAGGTGAGGGTGGGAGTAGGGATGGCAATTTTATACTGTGAATGGGGATCTCCACGGGGATCGCCTCGTTTGGGGCTCCACGATCGGGGATTTTTCCTTGCAGGGATGGGGATGGGGGAGAAATTCTCCCCGGAATAATTTCGAGGGAGGAATGAGATTTGTTCCCCATCCCCAAACATTTACATATATGTCCTTATAAATTTATTTGTATATATGTTTAATATTATGTGTTTTTGTAATTTCAAATATATTATTATAATAATAATAATAATAATAATTTAAAAAAATTCATTAGACTATTGAATTAAAAAGTTAGAATAGAAAATTAGAAATTCACAAATTAAAAACCCTATATATTACCCTACTTATTCCTTCTTTTTCGTTCTATACTTTCTCCACTCCCTTCTCTCTTCTACTATTTTACAGATTACAGTTCTACGAATTTAAAGCAACAATGCGTCTGATGAAAACCCCTACCACATTATTGAAAGCAAAAATCAACTACGAATTTAAAGTTTTTTTTTATTGAAATATTATTTCAGTTCGTAATTTTGCTTTAATCTCAATTTTTTTATGAAACTTTTGGATTCCTTAAATGTTATGTGTATGTGGGTGACAAAGCTATCATTTAAGACCTTTGTTTAGTTTTATCATATTTTTAGATTGAATTTTTTTGAATTCTAATGATTATTTTTTCTGCGGTATATAAGTTTAAAAATTCTATTCACCAGGGTTAATTTTATATCGGATCAAATTAAAGCTATAAAACTTTTTAAATATTTCGCATATGTTTAGGTTCCTCGTGAGTATTCGTAGGGTGATGAGGAATGGGGAACCATCTCTCCGGGTTTGGAGATGAGGATAGGGAGGAAATGAAATCCGATGATGGAGAATGAGAAAATATTCTCCGCCTATTCTCCGTCCCGTTGTCATCCCTAGGTGGGAGGTTAGAAAAGAGAGAGATGAATAGGATATCTTTACTTTTTGTGGATTCTTCAACAACTTTGGTAGCCGATGCTTGCGAGCGAGTTAGCATACAACAAGAATTTATAAAGGCATGATCCCCATCTATTGCACATTCATGCTACTCTCTTTGAGCAAGAAAGGTTATTAGCTGCGTATGCATCATGCTGGTGTATGAATAAGAGTTGTGAGAATAGGGTTCTTTGTAGAGGTGGAATGAGTTTGCTCGGCTCATGTAGATCTATGGCTTAACTCAAATAAAGTTTGGTTTGTCTAGGCTCAGCTCGTTTTGTCTAATAAAAAGATCAAACTCAAGCTCTTTAGAAAGGTTATATATTTAAATAATTCGGACCCAAACTTTATAAAAAAACATATTAGGCTCATCGGGTTGGCCTATTTAAATTTATAAATACTTATATATTATTATATTTAATCAATGATTTAAATTATAAATAATATATATATATATAATAATTAAAAATTAATATATAATTTCTTTCATTTTTTATTAAACCTAATCCTAACATGTAATTATGTGAACAAATAAAAAAAATCATGTAACAAAAAACCAAATCCTAATAGGCTTAGTCATTATTTGTTACTGGCTTGGTTCACTCTTATTTGTTCCTTTTTAGGAGACTTGGATACTATTTTTTGTTGTCACTAATTAATTTAAATTGTTTGCTATCATTTTCTATTATTAAACCATTGGATTAAATACATCATGGTTTTATTTGACTTTTAGTAATTTGAGGCATGATGCCTATAATATTTATAAATGGTTCTGATTTGTTGGTTTATTAATTTGATAGTTGAGGTTATTTATGTTTTTGTATGGTTTTATTTTTGTTGCTATATAACTTGAGTTTTGATGTTGTTTTGTATTTTGATTTGTTCTATTTCATTCACATAATTTGATGGCATAACACATTTTTATGTTTGTATTTAAATGTGAGAATTTTATTGAATAATGGGCTTTTAAACGTACAAGCTGCTGAGCTAGGTCAGGCCTTGAAATAGGTCGAATTTAGACTTAAAATTTAGTCTACGATGAATCGATAGACATACTTAAGCCTTAAGTTTAATACACGGGACAAAACTGTTTTTTTTTTAAGACCTGTTTCAGCCCGGCTCATTCTCACCCCTAGTTTTTAGCAACAACAATGATGTTGGTGGTGGTTTGAGATTTGGTGATAATGCTTTGAGATTTAAGCCGGATTTAAAAAAGTAAGAGTAATTTCGAAAAAAAAAATAAAATAAGGTTTGAGAATAAAAAAAAGAATTTATATCATTGGACTCTTTTAAAAACAATGATAACAGACCAAATTGGACTAATATTTTTAGTCAATTTAAGGGATGATAGTGCCACCCCAAATGATATTTTATTTTCAAAAATACCTTTCTCTTTTTCATAGTAAAATATGGGTAGCTAGTGAAGAAAAGTCACCATCCATAAAATAAAAATTTCATTAGAGTTCTTCAATTTCATAAATGATTAGGAGAGTTTCACTACTAAAAAAAATGCATTTTTAGTGACCCAAATTTGTGACCGCAATGAAAACGGTCACAAATAGTGACCGATATAGTGACCGCAATGAAAACGGTCACAAATTGTGACCGATTTAGTAACTAATATTGGAAAAATAAATTTTGTGACCGAAATAGTGACTGAAATTTTCAGTCACAAAATAATATAATCAGTCATTAAACATGTTTTTCTTTTTTTTTAAAAAAAGTACAATTTAGTGACAGAATAAAATCAGTCACTAACTAAACTAAAATCCCTATATTCATTTCATTTTCGTTTCCGCGCTCGCGCTCGCGCTCCTACTCTTCTCTTCCCTAAAACAAAACCAAGTGTCTTCCCTCCACGCCACTGTCTTCCCTAAAACCTAAAGTTTCTTCTCTTCTCTTCCGCCACTGTCTTCCCTCCGTTCCAACCCCTTGCTACGGCGGCCATCGAAGCCTCCCCCTTCTGTTCTTCGGTTCTTCTTCTCAAACCTAACTCCCATCTTCTTCGTCGCAGACTCAATCGTCGCTCCGTCTCCGTCTCCGTCTCCGTCTCAATCTCGCTCTTGTTCTCTCCGTCTCCGCCTCCTTCCACCGACGACAGCGACGAAGTCGACTGTTGCAACAAGGTCGTCGACGGCGGCAGCATCGTGAATCAAGCCACGACGTCTGCCTCCTCCTTCCACCCACGACAGCAACGATTCAGGTTCCAACGAATTGATTTCACGAACCCTAACTCCCAACTCTCAGATCTCAATTATTTTGAAATCACCCCTCACGGATTTCTCTTGCTCCGTATTGAAAAATGCTTAATCCAAATTGCTTTTAAGGTAATTGATTACATGTACTGAATGGGGCTCTTGGGCTTACATTTACTTTTAAATATTGTTGAGTTTCTAATTTTTATCTCTTCATTGATTCATTTGTCAAAGTTTTATCTTTAGTAATTTGCATCTTGTTGCTTGAATGTGCAGGACCTAGTCATTCTTATGGAAATTCCAGAGGAGGAGAAGACGATTACCCAAGCATTGGATGCTGTTGAGAGATTGAGTTCAGCTGAGTCTATTATTTTTTTCTCCGCCTCTACTATTTTGGGATATTTTTTACTTGTGAGTTCTTGTAGAATTTATAAATTATTAAAAAATATGCATGATTTCTGCTATATATATATATGATTAGATTTCTAAATACACTTCAACTCCTCATCATTTCCATTATCACTAGCATGTCTGCTATACCAACCCACATCAAAGCTTGGACATACTCTGAGTATGGCAACTCTGCTGCTGATATAGTGTCAGTGTTTTTAATCTTAAAAATAAAGATATAAGCATTTGGTTCATAAAGTATGACACTTTGTTTGATTTCTGTATATTCTTTTGTGGAAGCTCATTGGTATAATATAGAACTGAATTACATGGCAGTAAAGGAGCTGTGTGGTAGTACTCTGTATAGGAAATTGTTTTTAGAAAAATAAGAAGAAGAAGAAGCCTGCTTGTTAGATGCTACATGCCAATTTTGCAATGTCCATGACAAGTATGTCTCTACATTGTTAGCTATGGTCTCATCACATATCCTTCATGTTGCAGATTATTACCTTGATTGAACCTTTTGATTAATCATCTTGATATATTTATTTTTGTCATATTTATTTGTCTTGTACTATTTCTTTCCTTCTTATACTCTACCTGTATGATCATGTTTTCCTTGATTGCAGTGAAGCAGAGTTGCTTTTAATGCCAAGAAATCATTGCAGCTGAGGATTGGTTGAAGCCTAATCTTGTCAGGTTTTGGAATCAGCTAGTGATCTTTAAAAAAAATAAAATTAAAAAAGAAGAGCGAATGTTGATTGTTAAAATTGTTAGAGTTCATTTGGTGAAATTTGCAGAAGAAATATTGTTCTGAAATAAAATAAAATAAAATAAAAATTCCATGATGTTCAGAAATATTGTTCACAACCGAATGTATCTATTTGGTATGAATATGATGTTATGGCAGCTGATGAAGACTCGCCTGACCAGAAAAGCCCACAGAATGAGCATCATCAGGTGAAAAAAATACCCTTTCCTTTCTCTCCATCTATTGCTTTTCCCTGGAAAGTTGAGGTTTTGTTTGGCCATTTGGCTTTCTAATATTCTATTCCTTCTGCATAGTACTGATTTTGCAACACACTCGCCAAATCCACAGCATGAGTATAGTATCCGATTCCAAGCTTCTTTTGTATAGTATTCGGATTTGGAATTTTGTTGATATAATACATGATTCCTTCTGCTCTCGCAGATGGTAATTCTGGGTTGGGAGTAGAACTAAAACCAAAAGCGATTCCTCGCAAGAAGCTCCTCAAAAACCAACACCACCACCATCCAATCCTACCTGCATGGCCAAAATTTGTAGTGTGGAGTGTAAATTAGTTGTACTCTATTCTATACGTCCCTACATTTTTGTTATACCAAGCAATGAAGCAAGTATGCAGTGATTTTCATTCGTAAGTACATGTTCTTTTTTTACTACACATAATTGTTTGTGCAAAGAAAGTAGTGCATGTGTATGTGATTATTATTATCAACATATTGAGTAATTTATTTTGATAGAGTTATCATAGCATATCGTGGAACAAATGGGGACATATAATTGGGGTTAACATTGTCACAAATCCAAAACAACAGATAATTTGAAATTGACCAATTTATCTGTTTTTAAGTTAGGTAGTGATAAGATGGGTGTTGAGTTTGAGAAATTAACTACCATTTGGACAACAACACAAGTGCATATAACCTGCTCTGTTGTTATATGCTGAATACATGATATGTGATTTGTTTTTTGTTGCAGGTAAAGCTTTCAGTGGAGAGGGACCTATTGGCATTGCAGCAAAAGTATAATAGCTAAGTTGAGGCTTTGGAGAGGTGAATATTTTTTTGTTTGCCACAAGTTATAATTACAACAAAAGTTTTCTTTTTTATTTTATTTATCATTGCTTTTTGGATTCAATATTGAATTGCTCTTATAAGGAAGGATAGGAATTTGATGTTCACTCATGGCTTGTGATGTTTGCTGAAAAGTACCCTTTGCTTTTCTTTTCTGTGATTTCAACTTGGTTCCTACTAATTGGGGTGCTGGTTTCAACTTGGTTCCTACTGAAGCAAGTGTTAATCATCTTCATTGTTTGCAGTCTAGGGAGAAAATTTTATATACTCGTGTTTATTTTATACTGATAAGTGTTTTAGTTTATTGTCTCTTTTGAATGATTGATGTTTTAATGTAGATTTTGCAATTTCTTGAATTTGGCTTGAAGGATCCATTGTTAGTTGTTAAAATTTTATTTTTTCATGAAGAGTAAAATCTCATTTCTTTTTCTCTTTACAGGACTGAAACCTTCTGATTTATATGGAAAATATACATGGAAGATAGAAAAGTTTTCTCAGATTACCAAAAGGGAACTTCGCAGTAAGGTGTTCGAGGTTGGCGATAAACAGTTATATATCATAGCGATATACATTAAAAAAACGTTGAAAATTAGCCATCATATGCTATTAATTCTAACCTAAACTCTTTTTTTAGGGAGATCCTTCCTACCTTGTGGTGGAGAATGACAACACACTAGCAAGATATGGAATTAATGCTGTGTGCACTCACCTTGGGTGTAATGTGCCATTTAACAAGGCTGAGAACAAGTTCAATTTTTGCCCCTGCCATGGATCCCAGTACAATAACCAAGGAATAGTTGTAAGCGTACCTGCTCCCTTGGTAAGCAAATCAGAAAACCTGGTCTTTCTCAGAAAACCTGAGTTTCAATTCATGTTGTTCCTGGTTTATGGAGTCTAATTGGTTATTATTTCTAGTTTTGCAACTGAACCAACACGCTGAACATCAATCTGGTTTATGAGTTATGTTTTGGTTTCACTTGAGCCTAATTAGTGATTTTGAGACCACTTTGATGCATCATTTTAACTTTGAATTAAATGATCCTATGCTAAATTTTATTGTCAAACTTCTTTTTTATGCTTATGAAATTTTTAAATTTGGTTTCTAATAAGAGAAACAAATGCATCTCTTCTAGATTACATTAGCACTTTTGTCTATTTGGGTAAGGATGATTTGGTTATCAATCATTTACTGAACCTGTGTTCTTGGTCAAAAATGGTTTTCAAGGAATGGTGACTCTGATGAGATTTCTGGAGAGGTGATTGTGCTGGAGCTCAAGAACCATGTGGTTGATGGCAAAGGCGACAACAAAGTTACATTTGATAAGTTTCCTTATTACTAAAGGTGATTTGAGATTTCTTTAGGAATTAGGATATATAATGTCACAGTTTTTATGTTTTGCAAATCTGTTTTTTTTTTTTTAAATTTTGACATTAAACAGAACGATATAGTAAACATTTGTCAGCATCTTTTTTGGGGGTATATTGGAATTTGTTAGTAATTTAGTATTAAATATTAATAAACCTTTAATGTCAAAGGTGTTTTAGACATGAATATGTGTCCGGTTGACTTGAAAATTTCATTGACTACTAACTATATGACCAAATCCCCTTTTATCTGGGTAAAGCATTTGCAGAAAAGCATGCATAAGTGGTATATATAATTCCAATGTGGTTAACTCCTCTTTAATCGTAATATCTAGTACCCTTTGTCATATAGTGTGTTTCTTCACGTTTTTAGTCGGTAACTTGCAATTTTAGTAGTTAACTAATAATTGGGATGCTATAGGGTCTTAACTCTTTTTTTGCCTCCCCAATCCTTATTTTTCTATCAACCTTCTTTTATCTTTGTTCTGTAAATGATTTACATGTCTGCAGAGGGATTTATTTACATGATTGAGTTGGCTAGCTGACATGTTTTTGATTTGGTTCTTTGATTAGGTTATGTTGGACCATGCATGTGATGCCTCTCATGGATGAAAGTTTGGCAAGTAAAATTTGAGAGGTTGAGAGAAGATGGCTTCTCCATGCTTCAAAGTCTTAGTTATTCATGAGTTAACCTAGGAAGATATTTATGACTTATGCTAAGGATTGGATGTTTTCTAGGTAATATTTAGTTTTCTATAGGGATCAATTTTTATAAATGAAAGTCAATGTAATTTGTGGGAGCAAGGTTTACTTCATATATGTACTTGTATATATTTGACTAATGGATATATGCAAATTGGTTTGTGGACTATTTTCAATCTTTTATTGATTTTTTAGTGACAACATATTTTCGTCACTAAACAGCTATTTTCCGTCACCAAAATTTTTTGTTAAAAAGCTGCGGTCACAAATTTTTTAAATAGTGACGGAAATGGAAATATTCCGTCACTAACATGACAAATGCGTCACTAATAGTGACTGGAAAAACGGTCACTGCAAAATGTAGAAATCCGTCACTATTAGTGACTGCCAACCGCAGTCACAAAACATACAGTTCCGTCACTATTAGTGACTGTTTGTAATTCGTAACGGATGTTTCCGTCACTAGAATGAAAATTTCCGTCACTAAATCGGTCCCATTTTAATTTTGCAACCGTTTTTGCGACGGTTAATAATTAGTGACCGAATAATTCGATCACTATGGTAACTATTTTAGCGACGGAATGTAATTTTTTGTGACTGCGAAATTCGGTCACAAATTATTGTTTGTGACGCCACTTTTAGTGACCGCACCCATTCAGTCACTAATTCGGTCACTAAAATGTTTAGTGACCGAAAATTGCTATTTAGTTACCGAAATTTGCAGTCGCTAAAAAGCTTGTTTTTAGTAGTGTTTATTTCTTTTTTCCTTTGCTTGAAACTGGTTTTTTTTAGGTAGCTTTAGAAAGATGTTACTAATACATTTGCACTTTTTTACCTTGCAAAAACATTTTAAAGGAATAATTTCACGGACATCCCTCATCTCGACTTTGTTGACATGGGCTTGTAAAGTTTCATCCCATCATATATGATCATTAACAGGAAATTTGTCAAAAATTAGGGGATTTGATGCACAAAAAATTAAGGCCAATATGTTAACTTATCATACCTAACACATTTGCTTGTGTCAAGCAATGTTTGGGATGCAACAAATTATTGCTTTCCCCAATGCATAAAAGATGAAAAACAAAAAGAAAATTTTATATATATTTGGAAAAGTTTGGAAGAGTTGAGTTCCAAAATTTATATGGGTTAAAATATATTTCATAGCTTTATGACTGCTTTTATAAATACTTATAAATTATATATTAACAATATTTTCTTACCAACGAGGTGTGGTTCGGGACTTTGTTCTCGGTCCGCAAGGACACGAGTTCGAATTCCACCTCGACGATATGAAGCGACGAAACGGCGATGAGATTTCCCTCGTAAAAAAAAACAATATTTTCTTCACGTTGTCGTTAGTGGGATTCAATTAGACCAATATTCATCGAAATAAAAGGAATTTCTTAAAAGGTCTATGAACTGGTTGGTGTGAGCCTTGGCTTTTATATTTCAATTAAAAAAAACTAATAATTTGTTTTGGGATATATAAAATTTTAGTTATTGTTACTGGAACATAGTCAGGGATTTATTCCTTTCAAAACTCTACCAAAAAAAGTCTTTTACATTCAAAATGGCAGAAATTAAACTACACATTGCTACAGTATCAGGTCTTGGTGTTTACTATAGTTACTTTTCTGTTGGAAATAATGGTTTATTTCTTCCTTTGGTTGTCAATGATGAATGCATCAGGTTGTGCTTTATCTCAAATAATTGAATTCTTTCTTCAGTTACACATCTAGACCAGAATTAAGAAGTTTATAAAGATATTTCAATTCTTAAAATCTGATCTCTAGTAATTAACATTAGGTGTGACACGAAAGGTGATAGACCATGATACCTGAAAGGTAGTTTCTGAAAATTTGTTAAAGGTGAATGTGTATCTTTCATCAGTCAAGAGAGAAATGTTCATCTCTTGAAAACACTTTTCAAAACAGTATTGCTTCTGACTAACATTCTATGTTTTACTCATAGTTTTAAAGTCTCTGTGGTATTTCCTTTATAAATAATAGAAGCTCAAAGATTTAGTCTTTGGTATCTCTGCAATATAGATTTGTTTATGACACAAATTGAATTTCTTTAATATCAATGGTAATTATGGTGCAAATTTATATATATTTAATTGCACATGGGCAGTTCAGTCAATGATTCTTCATGATATATATTTAGTGATTGAATATCTAACCATGCTCTCTGCGACCAATAAGGTTTCAACGTCTGTGATCTTTGTGCCATCCCTCTATTATACTATATGGTAGGATGTGTGTTTTCAAAGAGAGACATTAGAAAAAAAAAATAAAAAAATATCATCAAAGTTTGTACCTAAAAAATTTAAGATAAAAGCAAGGAACAATCAAACCTAACACATGCTAAGAATTCATTTCAACATCAAGTCCCCGTTCATAATTATTAGTGCCACACCTTCACTATTAGTAAGTTATTACTACTAAGTTGCTCGAGATATTACAGGTAGGAAAAAATTGCTAGGTACCGCACGTAGAACTCTGAAAGAATCTTATGTTTTAAAATTGCTACTAGTATAGATTATTATTGTAGAGAATAGGAGTATTTCATTTTAGTTGCTATTTAAAAAGTACTCCTTTCGTTCCTAAACATAAAATTTTTTAGAAACTTTTATTTTCTTATCCTATACCAATTTTTAATATTCTATTTGTTATTTTTTTTTATTTGCTGCATTATTTTTTTTCCAAACACTCTTATTTACTTAACATTTTTTAAATTCTCAATAATATTGATATGGATAGTTTTGAAAATATATATCAAATATTCACATTTCCAATACCATTAACTAAATTAACCAACTTTTTTAATAAACGTAAAATTTACTAAAATGATCTTGTATATAGGAACGGACTATGTTTAACTTTAACTTTGTCTCTTGCTATCTGTATGTAGTAGCAGGTGGAATATTTTATTGCTATGGGTACTTCAATTTTTGTTTGTGACACCACAATTTCTCAAGCATACTATTCATTGCCCAATATCTACTTAATTCAATATTTTACTAATGATTAGCATATTTTCTATAAGATGCCAAGTAGGGTTTCACTCGACCTTTCTTTTTTTAAGTGATTTATTCCTTATTTCCTCCGGTCTATGATATAAAACAAAAAAAAAAAAGACCCATTGATATTGGTCTTAAATATAAGAAAAAGTTAATTAATTTTTTATTCTCAATACAATTATTCTTAAAATATTTTTAAAAATAATGATGTTATTTAATTTTCGTTTCATTCCTAATACAACTCTTCTAAAGTAACTATATTTTATGAATTTTAAAAAATTAAATATAGTTAACTAATTTTCTTAATAAATGTGATGTAATATTTCTTATAATAGAGAGCATAGGAAGTACTATGTAGATGCTTAAGTGGAGCGAAGCGTACGCTTTTTATTCAAGCTTCAATATTAACTAGTTAACATAGCTGTTAGCATACTTTATGGTCCCCATAATATATTAATATTGGGCATGGCCTAATATTGATCACGTCGGTAAAAGTTATTGTATTCGATTTCGCCATAGTTACATACTCCTGAGTAGGTTTTCAACTTTGTGATGTAATAAAAAAAAAGAAAATGCTAACAAGTGCTTTTAGGATGTGTTTTTTGATACTTGTTAAAATACTAAAAATGATTTATTGCTATCAAAATATGTGATTTTTGAGATTTTCGAGAGAGTGATTAATGCTAACTTGAACATAAACTTATAACTTGACAACCTTTTCATTCAAATTTTCTACGTTAAAGAAACAATTTATTAGTAGGAATTTGTGCTTCAGCTGCGACCTATATAAGGTTATATATGATGTATGAAGTTTGGAGGAGATTGAGGCGCATCATAGAACAATGCTCATAGTCATAGAACATTGCTCAACCCAAGTTGGGAGAATGCTGGGGCCCTCGTGAAGAAGATTCAATGTGCTAGTTCTGTGGACGAGCCACATAGCTCACTCCCCCGCCCACCGGAATGGAATCATTAAACAGTTTCCTGAATGATCCAAATGCATGAATGATAACGTTAACTGTATGTGTCAGTCCAAAAAAAGAAAACATGATCTGCACGATGCACTCGTCACCTAACAGTGTCACGTGCGTTGAAAACAAAATTATATATACTCCGCTAGAAGATGAAAATATAGTTAGAGAGAAGAGCTGAGGTCTAATGGTTGCCAATTAAACAGTATATTTATTTAGTTAGGGGTGTTAGTTAATCTGCATTAATTAAGCTAGGAAGGTGATATAAACACGACATGTTTGATTAACCTAAAGTTTTATTTATTATTATTTTTTATTTTCTAAATATTGACCATAGGGCATCATCCATAGTGAAGTATGCTATCGAGTCTCATTGACTCTGATTTAATCTATTTACTATTGTGATATAAACTATGATTGATTGTCTTAGAGTTTGGAGTTGAGTCACTTAATTAATAAACTCACTTATCAGATTTTGGTGGATGCGATTTACCTGTTTATTATAAATATTTTTTTTTTGCTGAATTATGTTCTTAAATAATAATAATCATCATCATCATCATCATCTTATTATTATTATTATTATTATTATTATTATTATTAGTGGTGGTGATAGTTATTTTTAATAATACTAATAATAATTATTAATAAAATAATTTAATCCTTCAAAAAATTATTGCATTTAAATATTAATAATTTAAATTATAAAAAAATGAATATGAAAAAAATTAATGAATTCAATGACTACTATTCCAACGACAAATATTTTATTATTCTAATTTATTAATTATTAATATTAAACATTTATATTGCTAATCTTTTTATTAATCATTTATTTTGATACATAATTAATACTCAAATTAAAAAAAAAATCAAATTTATAAAAAATATCAAACTAATAAAATTTAGAAACAAGATTCAAGATTAAAATTATCCAATAAAATGCTGTTAATTGAACTGAATAATATAGGTATTGGAAACTAATGAGTCTGGTAAAGTTTACCGAAATTTAAACCTAAACATGAGTTTTATTTTTTGCCCTCCATGCTTTTTTATTTTGAATACCATTTTTCTTCAAAAACCTCATTATGATATAAATGTTATTTTTTTTATTGATAAACCATTCTTCTTAGCTTCTTCCTTTTCTCAAACCCTACATACCAAAAACACTTCAACCTTATTCTCTAAGAGCTCGGCTTCTTAAACCCCACATAGGTATGGCTTTATGAATTATTCTAATCCTAATTTATATGCCCTAAGAGTGATAATGTAACAATGCTTCCTAATTTATATGTTCTTTGTTTCAATGCTTCATAACATAAGTTTGAACTAAAAAATGTTCGATAATAAATTGATAATATTTCGAAAGAGGTGCGTGAGGAAGACGAGAGAGATAAGAATGTATCTGTGTGTTGATTGAGAGTGAGAAATATGAATAGGTTTGAAGTTTGAAAGAGGAAATGTTGATGTTGTATGAAAGAGATTAGAATTAGTGAAGGTGTTTTGAGTTTTTTCATAATCAAATGAGGTTTAAAACAAAATGTCAAATAAATGATTATGGAAAGGAAAATGATATTCAATACGAAACGAAATTCGTTGAAGAATTATACTTAATGATCATTGGTTAATGATTTATCTTCTTGCTTTTGTTGTATGCTGGTTTCGAACCAGTATTTTGAAGATTGAAAGCCATGCTCCAAACCAACAAGACGCCAGGGGAAAGCAACTAGTTAATGATTTATCATTCCTTGCCACTAATGCATTCTACTGCCTCTTAATTAATCACTTGGCATATTCGTAGAATTCGTATATAACCAAAAAATTTAAGATTAGTAGCACTGCATGCGTTTATGGAAAACCTTATTTGATAAAGTCTTCGACCCCCTTTTTTAGTCTCCAGCCTCCATTTTTTTTATGGAGTTCGGTTGAAATGTTTTTCGATACCCTCGAATATAAAAAATGCATTTTTCGATTTTAAAAATTAATTTTTTTAAAAAGAGAATAATAAAAAAGAATACATTATTTTTCAACTCGAAAGATATCGAAAAACATTTCGACTAAACTCCATTAGAAAAATACGGGTTGTGAAATAAAAAATTGAGGACTAAAGCTCACCTTATTTTCCCGAAAATTGTTTTACGACCCCCACATTCGACTTTTTGACCCCCATTTGGAATTTTCGTCGACGAAAACACCCTTTAACTTGTTAACCTTTCCGATTCTATGAAGCCGAAAAAGTCATTCCAGTTTTGATGAACCGGAATCAATTTAAACACTATTCCGGTTTACTGAACCGAAATATGGCTTTTGACTTTGTAGAATCGGAAATATTTAATCATTTCCGTCTCTACAAAGTCGGAAAACATAAGATGACTCGAAGACATTCAAGTAGAAGCCACGTGATGGAGGGATAAGTAGAAGGAGTGTGGAGAAGTCACTATTCTTAATTAATATTGTATACAAAGTAGAAGGAGCATGGAGAAGCCACTATCCAAGCCACGTGATGGAGGGATAAGGTTGGGGTCCACTTGGCTTAAAATCTCATCCTCGTTGGCTGGAGTGGATTGCGGGTGGAGTGGATTGCGGGTGGGATAAGGTTGGGACTGAGTTTTAGATCAACGGTTGGGATTGTTTGGAAGAGAGAGGGGAATTAAAAGCAAGGTTATCAACTGAAGTACCATTAGAGAACTCGTGGGGGTCTTTTTTTTTGGCTTCCGGTTTTGTAGTATCGGAAGATTTCCGGTACTACAAAGTCGGAATCCAATTTCTGGTTCAACAAAACTAGAATAGTGTTTAAATTGATTCGGTTCAGCAAAACCGAAATGACTTTTCCGACTTCATAGAACCGAAAAGGTTAACAAGTTAAAAGGTGTTTTTGTCCATGCAAATTACAAATGGGGGCTAAAAAGTCGAATATGGGAGCCGAAAAGCAATTTCCATTTTCCCCATGATCTGAACTAGCCCAACTGAATAAGAGCGCAACACACCCGGCCCAACTTTGAGAGCATTACTATTATTTTCTTTGAGTTTTGAATTATGGCCCCCGTAGTTGAGATTTTGGCCCCCATTTTTATTTTGCGTGGACAAAATTGCCCTTTGCAATGTAGAGATTTCCGTTCATAACAAGACGGAAAAATCCCGTATGCAGCAAAACCGAAAAAATTCCGTCTGGCCTTACACGGAAAAATTCCGTCTGGCCTTAAACTCATAATTAACAAATCGCTACTATGCTAGTATACTACTATATAATATACTCAGGATTTTTTTTCTTTTTTTTTTCTAAATTTTTTTAACAAAGATTTACTCAAAATATTTTATTACACAGATTCGTATACAGATTTATTAGAATATGTAAATTTTGAATACAGTTTTTACTCAATATAGTTTTTTCAGAGTAGAGAGTAAAAAAAAAGTTTGATTCAAATCATAAAAAACTAGTGCATATCATTGAAAAAGAATACACAGAATATTTATGAATTGATTAGATTTGAAAGAAAGAAAAAAAAATTAACCTCTATAAAAAAGCACAGTATAAAAAAAATTTAAAGCCGAATAACAAAAAAAAATATATTTGTGAAAATAAAAATATATAGGATATTTTTTAATTGACTACATAGAAAAAATACGATTGATAGGGGGCAGTAGAACCATGGAATGTCTAAGAAAGTGAGGGGAAGAGTGGTTGAGGGAACTGAGTTTGGTGGAGGAGCAACTTGACTCTGTTCTATGATTTTCAGCATGTGATGATTCATACTTTCAGCCAGACGGAATTTTTCCGTGTAAGGCCAAACGGAAAGTTTCCGGTTCTTTGTGAACAGAAATTTTCCAGATTTTGCAATAGAATTTTTTTTTCCGTTTTGCTGCATACGGGATTTTTCCATCTTGTTATGAACGAAAATCTTTACACTGCAAAGGACAATTTTGTCCACGAAAAATATAAATGGGAGCCAAAATCTCAACCATGGGAGCCATAATTCAAAACTCTTTTCTTTTACGATTTTGGGATTTGCGAAGAGAAAATAGGTGAGGACATAAAGATATGGTCGTACAGTCAGAGACGAGGTGGTTGAAGCAGTGCTACGCACGAACAAGACAGAATATATATACTAAATTGGAGCATATTCTGGTTCATTGATTGTCCATGGTAACAGATAATGCACCGTATCTGGTCATGTTACTGCTAGTAGTACAGTACTTCAGCGTCTATGTACTAGTATACCATAAATTATGGATTTATCTATATTTTAGAGTTCATTTTCTGCAATTAGAAAGCTTCTAAGGAAATGGAGCTCTCATAATCAAAGTTGAAAGAATGAAGGATAAATATATATGCAACATCTCCTTATTTATTTACAATTAAAATTTAAATAAAAAATTATTTATGAAAAAATGCACCTGCTGAATTCAAATCAAAAGTTGCACCTACTAAATACAAATAAAAGGGACACATAATTTTGGAACCAAAAGATGCATCTGTTAAATTAAAATCAAAGGGACACGTGATTTTGGTATGTATACTTGAATTCAAATCAAAAGATGTATGTATATTTGAATAAAAGATGTATGGAAGATGCATTGCTGAATGCATCATCACACTTAATTGTGAATCCAAACTTTGCAACCAGAGAGCTTCATTCTCCTCACGGAATGGAGCTCTCAAGCAAAGTTGAGAGAATTGAGGATGATAAGATATGTCACATGTCCTTATTTATTTTAAGATAAAAATTAATTATAAAAATATTAAAGAGTTGCATCGTTTAAATCAAACCATATATTCAGTTTCATTTTTTGAAAAGATGCACCTACTGAATTGAAATCAAATGGACGCATAGTTTTAGTCTTTCTTGCTATATAAATTAAGTCCACTGTTCCGTAAAAGTAAACAAAAAAAAGAAAAAAAAAGAGGCAGAACAACACGAATGAGAAAAGAACATATTGCAGAAATGTCACTAAGGGTGACAAATATGTATTTCGTTCAGATGTAGTATTTGCTTGAAGAATGGTTCATGTTTTATACCAGATAATCTGGTATATTCTTCTCCTAAAGGCTTTCTTTTTAGTAGAATATCACATTAAAAAAAAATATTGTTCTGGGTATGAAAAAAATATTGTTCTGTCTGTCATGGTTTGGAAATTGGAAAATTCTGGTTTATATCTTTTTTCTAGAGATTAGGAATAGTGTTTTTTAGTTTGAATGTCTTGGGATTGTTGTATTTTTTCCCTATTGAAGAATTACGATGATATTTTCTAATTTATAGAAATCTGTGCGTTAGTGATGTTTGTGAGTTCTTTTGATCGGCCTTAAATTTGACTGTAAGTTTAGTATAACGCTCTAGATGAAACATTTTAAAAACTTCTTATATGATGTTAAAGTGAAGTTTATAATAACAGTTCCTATAATCCTATTGTGTTCTATTTTGATTAGAGTATGTGATAGGACATGAAAGGCTCATATACCAGACAAGCAATCCTTATTAAGCATGTAAAAATGTTATGGATTGGATGTTAGTGTAGTTTTCACGTGACCAAATTTATTAGACAAGATATATGAGCATATCCACTTTTATTTCAACATGAGTAGTAACGAGATCATTATGATTTATGGCAATGTTTGTGAATCCAAACTTTGCAATTAAAGAGTTCTTCATGGAAAAGAGTTCTCACAAAAATGTTGAGAGAATTGAGGATAATAAGATATGTCACATGATCTTATTTATTTTAAATTAAAGATTAATTGAAAAAAATAAATATTGAAGAGTTCCTTCGTTTAAATCAAACCATATATTCAGTTCCATTTTTTTGAAAAGATGCATCTGTTGAATTCAAACAAATGGACGTATAGTTTTGGTTTGTCTTGCTATATAAATTAAGTCCACTGTTCCGTAAAAATAATTAAAAAAGTAAAGAAATAATTAAGTTTCATTATTGTACACAATGAAATATTTATATATATACATCGCGTTTGAATTAGAATCAAGTCCAAGTTCCATTGTAAACATTTTACCGATAAGGGAACTATTTTTGTTTCATGGTATTTTTGATATTAATATCTCTTTGTTGCACTTTTGGTTGGAAAAATTATTTTTATTATAATGTGCGTGGTTCCATGCAGGACATACATAAATTTCAATATTTATTATTATTATTTTTTTTGTTTGCACCCTGGTATTCAGCACACTGGACCGACTTATCCAGTTCGAGGGGGTCCCGGGATTAACGTTTTATTCCTCTCCCAACGTTGTTACGGGGGATCGAACCATGGTTCGCCTTACCAAGTGCAGCCCCTGGCACCACTGCACCAACAGCTCGTTGATTCAATATTTATTATTTAATATGAAAAAGTTAATCAAAATGTAATACGGAGTATATTAGTATTAATGTGAAAATGTGTTGTTTCCGATTATTTTCAATGGTGAGGTGCATTAATATTGTTCACAGTTTTGTAACAGTGAAATCATTTATTTATAATTTAAATCACTTAGCTACAAATTTGATTCTGGAGTGTCAAATTATAATTATAAATATGAATATTTATAAATATTTATAATTTGATTTCACTGTTTCAAAACAGTGAAATCATTTACGCATGCCCGAATTTGATATTATATTAGAAAACACGAAATGATGTGCATAGTTTGAAACAGTAAAGATGTCTATTGGTTTGTGCACTAATTTGATATTATATGAATCAATATAATGATACAATATTTATAAAAAAAAATAAAAATCAGATGGTATGCACTATTTGAAATAGTGAAAATGTGTCTTTATTTGTGCACTAATTCGATATTGTCGGAAACAATGAAATTGTACACTATATATTTAAATATTTTTAAATTAAAAAAACGAGTATGTTTACCATAAATAAAAAAATATTAACCCGTGCATTGCACGGGATAAATACTAGTTGAGTATAAAAGTAAAATAAATTTTAAAATTGCAGGAGATAACATGAAAATTTTATTGCCTGAGATAAGCAATAAATATACATCTTCGATACCCGGATATGGTTTATCAAGAATCTGACTCATCTGATCCGACCCAAATGAGCTCCCACTAAGCGGTAGGGGTCTCTCCCAAGGCTCAAACTCAAGACCAGTTGATTAAGGGATCAAGTGAACTACCAATTTATCAACCCCATATTGGTTAAATATACATCTTCTTAAGTCTTAACTAGCATTGTTTTTAAAAAGGATTTTCTTAAATCTCAAAATGGATACAACATGTTACGTTGAATAATCAAATATTTAAATTTTTTTACATATTTTTTGAAAAAAAAAATATACTTATAAGAAAAGCAGATGTACATCCAGATCAATTCTGAATGTACATATAAAGCAACCAAATATACATTCCACATGTAAATTATATATATATATACATGTAAATTATATATATATATATATATATATATATATATATATATATATATATATATATATATATATAACATCACCCTGTTCTTTAAACTTTATTGGACCCCCCCTAAGTCAAGTTGCATTGGTTAAAAGGCAGTCAAGTCCAGTCAAATCCAGGTCCAACAAAGTGCAACATGAAACACTACTCGTTGTTTAAGCTTATTTTCATGCTTCCCCTTCTTTACCATCTACAAGTTAAAAGGGTAAAAGGTCATATCAGATTTTTGTTTCCAAGTAAATTGAGAATGTGGACATCCCCACCAACTTCAGTCATTGTGGTAAAAACTATACACGTACAGCATGTATATATAATTTCGTAAACTTCAAATATCACACCACCTTTGAATACTTCCTCTAGGGTTAAATATAAGACTTTTGAATTTTTTTAATAACATTTTTTTCAAATTTTAATAATATTTAATCACTTCTTTCTAAAAATATACTATTTATTAAATTAATTTTTTTACATAACAATAATAATTATATAATAATTTTAAAAAATTTATATTAAATATTTATATTTTCAATATTATTAATAAAATTAACCCATTTTTTCATGGACAAAATTTTTTTCGACACAATCATGTATATAGAACCAGCATGTGTAACCAACTGGAGTTGGCTCAAGTGGTGCGATCGTGCCAACTTGAGAATTTGGGAATGGAACCAGCAGAGTATGTTGATTGGATTTGTTTATTTTTAAGTTTTTATCTCAGATTCTTAAAACACATGTTAATAAAATAAATGTCCAAAAATATGTTGGTAGCATTACTCTATTTTTTTAACATATTAATTGTATTTTATTGATTTTAATATGCTTTTGTCAATGCAAATCTAGATAATTCTATTTTGAATATTCTGATTTAATTTTTAAGTTTGTACTGCCTAATTTAGTTTATTATTGCCTAATTTAGTTTATTATTTTAGTTCGAATTTTTTTAATACGTGATTTAGATATTACAGTAAAAGCTCTATGAATTAATTCTTGATAAATAACTAATAATCTCTTTAAAATATTTTTTTTTCGAAATTGACTTGGGCTCAAGGATTAAATTAATAGTTTCGATAAATTAATAAGATAATAATTTTCAGAAGACTCTTATATAAATTTATGGTCCCTTCAATATTATAAATTAATAATTCTATAAAATTACAAATATAGCTAGGACAACTTAGTAATATATGATTCTATTGTTGTTTGCTTCTTCTTAAAATTTAAATCTAGATGTATTTCATCTCTAATTTTCTTTACAACATCCAAAAGCTCTGGTGTTGCGTTCTCATATTACAACAAAAAAGTGCATAGAGTTGTTGCCGCTATAAGTGTTTCCTTCCGTGCAATTGGTTGCAAAAGCATTGTATTATCTTCAATTTCATCCTCAATAGGATTTTCAACAACATTAACTACAATTTCTTCTAAACTATGGACTTGTGACTATGTATCATTTTCACTCAAGTAATCCAATAAGTGATTAACATCCATTTTGTTGTGGTGCCCAAGGCCATTAATCATTGTATCAAGTTCATGAATGCCTACTTCACTTTAGTTCCTTTGTTTAAATTCCTCAAGGTTACTTCATCTTGCAAACAAATTTTAAAATATCGCAAACAATTTGTTATTTCTCTTGCCGAACATTTATCGTCCAAGCTAAGATTGCAAGATTGATGACATCTAAAACATTTATCTTTACTGGATCAGATTCTCTAAACTTATAGCCCTCTACCCTATGGTGAAATCTCCTGCGATGGTGCATCTTGAAAATTCTTTTTATCCCTACATCACATGGTTGGATTTTTTTATGTCATGTTGGGTGGCAAAAAATACAACTCAACATTACGTAGCCCTTCAATATTTTTTGGATGGGATGGATAATTATCTACCACCATTAAAATTCTTCTATCATGCATTTTCTGGTCTAGCCAACGAACATATTCATCAAAAAGCACACTCGCCATCCATGCTCTTGTATTGGAATGATATTGGCAATTCAACTCGTTCATGTTGACATTTTTAAGCAACGTGGCTTTGTATACTTTCCAATAACCCTTGAAGGAATTTCTTCATGGCCATCCTCATTGCAACAAGTAGTAATTGCAAGCCTTTCTTTGCTTTCTTCCATCTAGTTGGTTTGTTGCAAGAGAATGACCAACTCGTAACCTATAAAACAAACCATTTCATCCATATTAAAACATCATTCATAGGATACTGGTTTATTTTTCCCCCTTATAGCCATTGATTTGTTCTCTATGTCCTATATGTCAACAAAACTACTCTATCCAAAGCGACAAAATGACTTGACACCATGTCTTAGCTTGAACTTCTCAAGTCAACCATGAGAAAATTTTTGCGACTCAAGATGTTGTCGAGGGTATAGAAGTTTCATCGCGTCTATAGCCTTCTCCAAAATTAACTCTCCGAACATGTTTACATGTTCTTAGTATTAGAGAAACCACTCTTAAAGAACCTTTTCCATCTCTGGATATTTTGTAGGTTTGTGTCCCTTGGTATCCCCTAACTCCTTTTACTAAGTTAGTCAAAAGGTATTTAGAGGATTGCTTGAGTGTGTTTGATATTGTACCTTGAATAACTTTCGAATTAAATTTTTCGTCAATTCACTATTGCAAATCCTTTTGAGGGCATGTAGGGTGATCTCTTTTATTTTCACATAGTGCTTTATGTATTTAATATTCCATGGTTGATTTTTGTACACCTTTTAGATGTGAAACCATGGTTGATTGGATTGGATTTGGATTGATTAATTAGGAATGTTTGATGTTGTTTATGTAATGGTTGATTGATTTCCTTACCATACATGAATTTGCATTAAGTTTTAAATAGTACTACATATTACAATGAATTTTGTTTTTTTAGGGGATGTATTATATTTAATTAGTCACTTTGTACATTGACATCCTTCAACTAGTCAACATAACATACATGTTTTATTCATGAAGAATAATGTAGGTTCGTTGAATTGGAAAAATCTTTTTAAGTTAATAAAATTTTTTTATGTGCATCGAGGGTATCATTCAGACGATAGCCGGACTAATCCCCTCCGAGGCGTAGAGATCACCGAAGTGGGTTTCGCCTCTACGAGGAAAACATTTTCCATGCCCACGACAGAGATCGAACCCCTGACATTATGGTTAAGAAATCCAGTTATCTACCAACTGTGTTGGACTTTGTTGGTTGCTAACAAATTATTAAATTTATCAATTAATTAATCATTCTTTAAATCAATAAAATTATGTGGTCTCGACATTATTTTTTTTTTGTTTACATGGGAGGTCTGGGACTAGAACCCATGACCTGGGAGAGGGGAAAATCCTAAGTGTCCCTGCAGCCACCAACTGGGCTGTCTTAAGCGGACATGGTCTTGACATTATTAATTTATAGAGGTTTTACTATATGTTAAGTTTCTCTAAGTCATTAAACACATTTGAAAATTAAAAATTTTCATATTCCAATGTACTAAACAACTCATTTCCAATGTAAGTTTGTTTTTTTAAAAAGTTTTTTAACTTATGTCATATGTTACACATTACAAAAATCTTTTTTTATTTTATCTTTATCTAAAATTAAATGTATTATGAGTTTTGCCATACATTACTCTTATTACATGCTTAAGAAGCTTAAAAATGATAAATCAATATTGAAAAACTAAAATTTTAACTAATATTATTTCTTCTGTCTCTTAATATAAGATCCTTTTGGAAAAATTCAGGTCCACCAAAAAATAAGTTAATATTAATGTTATTGAAAATGTAAATATTTGATATATATATATATATATACATATATATATATATATATATAAATATTTAAAATTATCCCTATAATTATTATTGACATTTTATTAAATGTTGAGTAAATATGAATATATGTAAAAAGAAGTGATTAAATGTCACTGAAAATTAAAATAATGACTTATAAATGTAGAACAATAAATACACTCAGTTTCATAATATTAAAAGTCTAATTTTTTAATGCATTCCACCCTTAATTTATGTATCACACCCATAACTTTATTTTTACTTCATAAAATATCCTTTTTATTTTTACTTTTTAACCCTAACAAAAATTATTTCCCATCCACCCCTTTCAACTTCTCCTCATTCCTGGGCAATACACACCCTTAATTCCCAAATTTACATATCCCATAGCAATATAGCTAGCACCCAATCACTTCAATTTAACTTCCACTCCCACCTACACACCACATACACAACAATATTCTCCTCATCTTCCTTCTCATTCCACACTCCAATCCTCTACCTTCTCCATCATCACCACCCCAATCATCTTCTTTCTCCTTTCTCAGCACGTTGTTTTATCATGGTTCTCGCGTTTTATCATCATCTCACACTACCACTCTCCTTTTCTCACTCCCCCCAACTTCTTCAGTCCCCAACTGTTCTGTCGTAGGATTATTGATCTTAGTCTATCCGGCTAAGAATTCGGCAATCCCACTCTTGATATCAGACTTGAAGTGGGAACGTTGAACACCAAGATACCCACACTCTTGTCGTTCTGCTTTGACGATGTGGTGTGTGTGTTTGTGTGAGATGAGATAGATCATATCTGCTTGCCTTACCAGACTTATATAAGCTTACCCACTTTATGGGTGTTGATTGCAGTCATCATGAAGCAGGTGTAATTCCTGTAAACGGTAGGAAATTATAGCGGGTATCATAACGTGCAGGATCCTACGTGCAATGGGATAACGGATTTCCTCGGATTCCTTCACACGTGCAGCCGACGTCTAGCATGTATAACGGTATAATAGTAGGAATCAGATCGTTGGAGAATGATACATGTATGATGGTATGCGGGTATCAGCGTAAGTGGGCCAACATGGCCTCTTGCCGGTATGCCGGTATCAGCGTAATTGGGTCACTTAGGCCTCTTACCAGTATGCCGTTATCAGCATAATTGGGCCACTTAGACCTCTTACCGGTATGTCGGTATCAGCATCCGGTATGCCGGTATCAGCGTAAGTGGGCCACTTAGGCCTCTTACCAGTATGCCGGTATCAGCATCCGGTATGCCGGTATCAGCATAATTGGTCCACTTAGACCTCTTACCGGTATGTCGGTATCAGCATAGTTGGGCCAATAGGGCCTCTTGCCGATATCAGCATATCGGTATTCCGGTCTAATAGATGGGCTCCATAACAGTAGTCCCCAAGTCATGGTTCATGAATGTGAGCCATGAGTTCTAAGTGGATTCATCAAGTCTTCCACTCTTCAATCCCTAAGTTATTTCCTAGGTATATTGGACATACCGTTATCATGGCTTCGAGATACTGGTTTTGTCTTTGTGTATCCATACAATTGTTGATCCATGGAAATCCTATTCTAGCCAGCGAATGGTTTTCCATTTAACTTAAAGTCTTTTACATTCAAGACTAACAGGGACCATACTAGATACATGGGTGGTGTTCATTTTTATACAAGAACATTTTCTACCCATTTCTCTCCTTATCTGATGGCTAGTCAAATAAGTGGTGTATTTAGCTTTGGATACTGAATTCTTATATTCGGATTTGGATTTTTTGACCGTCTTGCCGAATTCATGGTATTAACAACTCATGTTTTAAAACGAGGTGCCGAATTCCTGATGCTGATATGAGGCACTCTTTGACTCTGAAAAAGATTAGACTCACTCATTGGGGTCTTTTATTGAAGGAAGCTGGTTTGAGATAACCAGCTCATGGGGGTATAACACTTAATTCAGCTTTTCTATTAACCCTGCAACTCATGGAATTTTCACGATTCTTATTAATAAAATGGAAACTACCATAACTTGGACGGGACAATGGTCCACATGGCCTTCTTTCAAGACAGAAGCAAACTAAAAATACGACAGTGGTCTATAAGACTTTCTTGGCAAAATTATCCTGAGCTTTCTGGTACTCCTCTAAATTGATGTATTTTTCAGCCCTTTCTATCACCTCGTTCATAGTTTTGATCTTGTGCATCACCAAATAGTCTGTAAAATTTTCTGGTCTCAGAGCGCGCATCTAGAGATGGTCACCGAAGCCTCTATGTTACTGATAAACAAATACTCTGTATTAAAGCGAGTGAGGAAGTCTCTCAATGACTCCCCATTTTCCTGCTTAATTTGGGATAAGTGATGCTCGGACTTTGGTTGTGCCTTGCTTGTCGTGAAATGTCCCAGGAATTTGGCAGCCAAATCCTTTCATCATGTGACTGAATCAGGTTCCAATTTTGAGTACCAACGCAAAGCCGCTTTTTTCAGAGTCAAGGGGAAAATGCTATACTTGTACGCATCCTTAGCCCCTTGACATGATATTGCAACCAGAAAACTGTCTATGTATTCCCGTGGATCTGAATTCTCGAAATACGAATCTACATTGGCTGGAGCTTTGAGATTTTCAGGCATGGGGAAGGCCATTATGCTTTCAGAAAACGGGTGGTACTTTTCTTCAGGTTCTCCAGCTAATCCGACCTCATTCACTTTACCTATACCAGATTGGGATGTTCCTTTCCTCAATTCCCTCAGCAGTTTGTCTTGCTCATCCAATCGTCTACGCAGACGGGCCAATTCTGTCTCAAGGCTTGCTTTCCTCTGTGAACATCCACCAGATGACCCTTTACTCTCATGACGGGAATGCGAAGGGCTTCCTCCTCTAGTGGGGGGCCTCTGTCGCGACTTCTCTCGTTCATGATGAGTGGATCCCTCAGGCTTTGAACTCTCAGCTTCGGCCCGCCTTCTTCCTTCACTCAACTGCTCCCTTAAGTCCTTCTGACGTGAAGGTGCTTGTTCTCCACTTAGATGGTTTCTCAGTTCCATCACGCTATGGTGACTGAGTTCAGCACGTTCTTCTTGTGACTGGTTTGCCATGGACTTCTTTCCAAAAGGTGGTGGGAATAAGTTTCTCGCTCTCACTGTGGTCGCCAATGTTCTGTCGTAGGATTATTGATCTTAGTCTATCCGGCTAAGAATTCGGCAATCCCACTCTTGATATCAGACTTGAAGTGGGCACCTTAAACACCAAGATACCCACACTCTTGTCGTTCTGCTTTGATGTGGTGTGTGTGTGTGTGTTTGTGTGAGATGAGATAGATCATACCTGCTTGCCTTACCAGACTTATATAAGCTTACCCACTTTGTGGGTGTTGATTGCAGTCATCATGAAGCAGGTGTAATTCCTGTAAACGGTAGGAAATTATAGCGGGTATCATAACGTGCATGATCCTATGCGCAAGGGGATAACGAATTTCCTCGGATTCCATCACATGTGCAGCTGACGTCTAGCATGTATAACGGTATAATAGTAGGAATCAGATCGTTGGAGAAAGATACATGTATGATGGTATGCAGGTATCAGCGTAAGTGGGCCAACAGGGCCTCTTGCCGGTATGCCGGTATCAGCGTAATTGGGCCACTTAGACCTCTTACCAGTATGCCGGTATCAGCATAATTGGGCCACTTAGACCTCTTACCGGTATGCCGGTATCAACATCTGGTATGCCGGTATCAGCGTAAGTGGGCCACTTAGACCTCTTACCAGTATGCCGGTATCAACATAATTGGGCCACTTAGACCTCTTACCGGTATGCCGGTATCAGCATCCGATATGCCGGTATCAGCATAGTTGGGCCAATAGGGCCTCTTCCCGATATCAGCATATCGGTATTCGGGTCTAATAGATGCGCTCCATAACACCAACCCTTTCTTCTCCCATTATCGTTGTTTCTACCTTGTCCCGACAAATGCTTAAAACCCCTCAGTTGTTGACTCTTCGCCGAAGCACGATTTTGGCGACTGGTGCTCCACGTCGGAGATCCATCTCTGAGACCACCGGTTCATCGACCCTCTTGATTATTCTCAGAGTCTCCATTCTTCTCCTAAAATATCCGTCTTTGCTCGTGAAGTAGTTGCAGGTAACAGCAGTGACTAGTCACACTCAGCTGAATTAGTCCTTTGCCTATTGTTTTGATTGCAGTTGAAAGAACTTCGTTCGTATTTTAATTTTAATTATAAAACAATGGGTGTGCTTAGTATGGAGAAGAAGAAGTAGAATGCAGTGGCTTTGAAGTAGAATGCAATGGGTTTTGAAGAAGAAAAAGAAGTGGAGGTTTGGGTGTGTGTTGGGTGTGGAGAGACATTTGAAAATGAGTGGAAGAAGAAGAATGTGTAGTAAAAAAAAGTAAAAAAGATATTTTAGAAAGCTCAAGACAAAATTTATAAAATATAATAATGGGTGTGGATAGTAAATGATGGGTGTAAATAAAAACTCTTGTGTTTTTTAAGTAAGTAGTTAAGGGATTGACTCCATCTTTTATGAATATGGAAATCGTCATCTAAAAGTATTGCCCACTTTCAACGTTAAGTATTCAAAACGATTAATTCGATATTGGTGTTGGTAAATATCCACTTAAAAACAAAAACAAAAATATTTTTTACTTTATAAGAAAATTAATTAATACTCTAATAAATATTATTTCCTTCCTATAAGTTATGTTCATTTACTATTTTATTTTGTCTCATAAGTTATGTTTTTTTAGAAACCTAATACACATTTATACTTATTTTTTCAATTATATCCTTCTTTATTGCATTATCTATTTGACCACCTATTTTTTCATCTTTCTTCATATAATCTTCATAGATTTATTATTACTCTCTCCTATTATTAATTGAGTGTAATTTAGTCAAAATATACCAAATTCTTAGATCTTTTATTCATTTCTTAATCCATGAGTAAGAATTTGAAAGAACATATCTTAAAAGAGGGAAGAATATTTACTTATATATGGTCATAAGTATTGGATATTTTTACTTTGAGTGATTTCGAGCAATGATTGAGAGACCTATATATAGAGACCTATTCATAAGTTTACACATTAGGATTTTGATATTTGTCATTTAAGTTCTTTTATTTAATTTTTTTAACTTAAAAATAACAAATATCATAATCTTATGTATAGGTTTGTAGTCTTGTAGGTCTCTAAATGAGGAGGGCAGTATCGGGATTCGAAAAGTGCACGTGGCAGAAATCCACTAGTCTTGAAAATGGTAAAAACCCCCCTCATTCGCTAATGGTAACCCTCATGACGGTGACCCCATGCCTCGTCATCCTCCAGTGCCTTATCTCCACGTCACCCTCCCCTATAGGCCCATCTAATCCCACGGCTCACATCCTTCATCTCCCTCCCCAATCCAACGGCCCCGATTCCCAGTTCTAGACCCTTCCACTTCGCTAAAGGAAAAGGCAGCAGTGGTGGAGTTTTAACCATGGTTAGTTACTTAACCCACCCCGGAGGCATTGGGTTAAAGAACGTTCTCAGCGTCCGAAAACACAACACACGCACACAACGAGAAAAATAGAAAGAAGATAGAGTTCGTTCTTCTGGCGAAAACCCTCCGAGTTAACTCGGACGAGTTGGGTAACCCGTTTTTTATCCTTCTTTTCTCTCTATCGTACGGTTCCGTCCTCGGACTCGGTCCACTTAATACGAATTCGCCGTGGAATTTTTCATTTCTCCGTTCAGATCTTGCATTGCGGTGGGTCCCAATCCGAGAAGCTTCAGCTGAATCTGGTTTTTCTCTGCCGCTGACGGAACGACGCCGTTTAATTTGTTCCCCTTTTTCATTTCAGGTATTTTTGCATTTTTTTTTCATTCCATTCATTTCTTTTTTCTTTGCTTATTTCTTCTGATTGTAAGTTTCGTTCTTTATTACTATGTGAGGTTTCTTGTTTCGTTTCGTTTCATTACGTTCTTTTATTTATTTATTTATTTTTAATTTTTAGATAAAGTGATTAATTTATTTAATATTGAGGGGGTTTCTCAAAATTGCGTAATTTGATGAATCATAGTTAAATGCTATGAAACTGTGTTTTTTGATGGTAGTAATGGCGAAAAGTTAGAAACTGAATCTTGAAAGTTGAATCGCATCTTTGTTAACGGTTTCATGTGTTTCTCACTTTTGCTTTTACTCCAGATTCGTTTTACTTAGTTCAGTGTATCTTTGCGTTTGATTCTTATATGTGTATAAGGTTGCACTTGTGTATTTAACTGCCAGTGATTTGTTGTGTGTTTTGGATTTTGATTTAAGTTTCGTATATTTGCAGAGTTTGTTGTTTTGCCAACGGGGCATGATGGCTTTCTTGATGTAGAATTGGTCTAGTGTGTGTATCTCTGTTTCGGGTTTCGGTTATTCTGGATTGAGATTGGAAAGTTCGGAGTGACGTTGTCCTGATTTGATTAATGATCGTTGGGGTGCAAGACATTGGCCTCGCTCAATCTCTGTCGGCTCTGGAATTCGGCAGCTACTGGGGAGGGAAGGAAAGTAGAGGCTTTCTTCTGCTGCCGCTTCTGTTCTCCTGTGGGGAAACCCATTTGATACCCGGCTTTGGTGGTGGTTCATGTCTCGCAAACTTGACAGCCCTGTTCAAACCCAGATGGCTGTGGCTGTGACAAGGAGCCCTATTAGCAGGGAATACAATGGGAGTCCAGGCTTGGGAGGAGGAAGACCATCTACCGGGAGGAGACGCGTTTTTGTGCAAACCGATAAGGGGTGTGTCCTGGGTATGGAATTGGATCGCAGCGACAATGTGCACACTGTAAAGAGGAGGCTGCAGCTTGCACTGAATGTTTCGACAGAAGAGAGCTCGTTGACTTTTGGGGATATCGTCTTGAAGAATGACCTTAGCGCTGTTCGGAATGATTCTCCCCTTCTTCTTACCAGGAATCTTATGCACAGAAGCTCATCCACTCCCTGCCTGTCGCCCACTGGAAGGGATCTCCAGCAAAAGGACAGTAGTGGCCCGATTGAGATATTAGGGCAGTCGAGTCACCTTGATAGAATGAAAGGTTTGGTCAAGGACATTAAGAAGGCAATCAAGATGGGGATAGATCCACTTCCTGTTCATAGTGGGCTTGGAGGTGCGTACTATTTCCGGAATCGTGTAGGTGATAGTGTTGCAATTGTGAAGCCAACAGACGAGGAGCCTTTTGCCCCGAACAACCCGAAAGGCTTTGTTGGTAAAGCTCTTGGACAACCAGGTTTGAAGCGCTCTGTTCGGGTAGGGGAGACAGGGTTCAGGGAGGTTGCTGCCTATCTTCTTGACTATGATCATTTTGCAAATGTGCCTCCTACTGCCTTAGTGAAGATTACTCACTCAATCTTCAATGTCAATGATGGGGTCAATGGCAACAACTTCCGGAGGAAGAGGCTAGTTAGTAAGATTGCATCTCTTCAGCAGTTCATACCTCATGATTTTGATGCTAGTGATCATGGAACATCAAGCTTCCCTGTTGCTTCTGTGCATCGTATAGGGATATTAGACATTAGGATTCTTAACACTGATAGACATGCTGGAAACTTGTTAGTTAGAAAACTTGATGGCAATGGGACTTTTGGTCAGGTGGAGTTAATTCCTATTGATCATGGACTTTGCCTGCCTGAATCTTTGGAGGACCCATACTTTGAGTGGATTCACTGGCCTCAGGCTTCAATACCATTCACTGAGGATGAGCTTGCTTACATTAATGATCTTGACCCTGCTCAAGATTGTGAGATGCTTAGGAGGGAACTTCCCATGATTCGAGAGGCTTGCCTCAGAGTCCTTGTACTCTGCACCATTTTCCTCAAGGAAGCTGCTACTTTTGGTCTATGCCTTGCTGAAATAGGTGAGATGATGACTAGGGAGTTCCGCAGTGGCGAGGAGGAGCCCAGTGAACTTGAGGTTGTTTGTTTGGAGGCGAGGAAGATGTTGGCAGAGAGGGAGGAACTGTCTCCTAGGACCGAGTTGGGAGATGATGAATTTGTGTTTGATATAGACTGTGATGAAGCTGGGTATGATTCAACTCTGAAGATGGCAATGGATGATTCTCTCACCAGAGCACCTTTTCAGGCAGGATTTTTCAATGGGTTTGCCCGCAACCCACTTTCAAAACTGGATGAGGGCATTGAGGAGGAAGAAGAGGAAAGTGACGGGGAGTCTCCGCAGGATCTTTCTACTTCTGCTGCTCAAGAAAAAATCCCAACTATTTCCAAACTCTCCGTGTCATTGAAAAACACCGTGTTAGGTGAGAAAAACCAGAATCGCCAGAAATATTCAGGAGGAAAAGCGGATGATGGCTATTTTGCTAACACATCATCTGGTCATAGGAGTGCCAATGAGCAGCTTCCTGCAAGCATAAGTTTCGTGAAGCTTGCAGATATGACTGAGGATGAATGGACTTTGTTTCTGGAGAAGTTTCATGAGCTGCTGTATCCGGCTTTTGCCAAGAGGAAATCCATAACCTTAGGTCAGAGGCAGAGACAAAGGCTTGGTACTTCGTGCCAGTTTTGAAGTTGAGCAAAGGACTATAGAATGAAGAATAATAAGGCTTTATAGGTTTCAGGCAGGGAATGAAGGATTGTTAGGGTAGTTCTGTTTTATGAGATTTGAATGAGTGCTTTACTTGGGAGAGAGGGTAGGAAGAACTTCTGTAAATATGCTTGGCATCTGCTAAGTGGTGAGCCAATTAGAGTTGTTTGTACTTTTATTTCATTTCATTTTTTTGTTGTTTTTGTTTTCCCTTTCCCCTGAAGAAGAACTTATCTTTATGACCTGTTTGATAAATAATTTGTAGGACATAATCGTGAAATGAAATTTATGTATATAATGAATGACATGCACCCTTTTTTTTCTTTTCCTTAATATGATTATTACATCTACTTATCTCCCTTGCTGAAATGGCAGTTTAAGTTGAATCATTACTTTCTTCTGTCTTCATTACTCTGTGAACTTTCAAGGATATCGATTTGGTTCTGAGGTTCTTCTGAATTCTGAATTCTGCAATTGAGCTTGCTTTCTAGTGCTGTTTCTTAGCTGACTGGTTATATTTTTCCTGTGATATTAATATTTATTAAGTTGTAGTTTAAGTTTGCACACAATCTTACCGTCTTTGTACATCATAATTTATCTTGCCTAGTTTTTAAGCTCTGTATACTTAACATGTCTTTACTCTTTAATTCATATATTAATCTTTATATTCTTATAAGTAACTTTTTTTCTTATATTTTCATTTAAATCTTTTTCTTTCTTTCACATCATTCTATTTGTCATTTCTCTTCTTTTCTTTCTCATTTCTCATTTCAAAAGAAAATATGAAAGCATCATTTTTCTCTCTCTCTCTCTCTCTCTCTATATATATATATATATATATATATATATATATATATATATATATACACACATACTATCCTAGTACAGTACTACTCGATTCGATAATAACATAAGGTTAAGCTGTCATCATTTTTCTAACTTGTGTCTGTATTTTTCAAAAGTTTAATAATGCATTTAGTCGCTTTCTTATCTTTGAGCACGTTGATGTGACTCAGACATAAACCAAAACCAGTTGTTCCATCAAACCTCTTGTTCCATGCTCCTTCCTTGGTCCTGCTAAACCGGCCGTACTTAAACATTTGACAGTGTCACACACTCACTGGCACTGCTCAAGTCGGTTTCTTTTTTCAATAATTGGCTCTCATCAACATCCACATTCTGAATTATTTATCTGCCGTCTCTACAAATAAAATCTTTATGGTGCATGCAAGACGATATTAAAAGTGAATTTTCTTTCGATGTTTTCTAAGCATGTTTGCCACTATTTGAAATGGACATGAGTATTATTTTGATGTTATGCCTATGCAGATTAACTACACAGCACAGCTCAAGTGCTAAAAAACAAAGGTTAACGATGCTGACATAGAAGCAACAGAGATATTAGTAAACCAATGAAGGAACATCATATGAAATGGTCCCACAAACAATTGGACCAAAACAACCTCAAATTTGGCCTTTGAACATGTGGAGGGGCTCTATTGTAACTACTCTTCAATGCAATTTATTATCTCTCCATTCACCTGCCCACAGGAAAAGGAGAGAAGAAAACAACTCTCTTCTTTCCTTATCATTATAATTAAGCTTAATTATGTCACAAGTCCCTGAAGTTTGGGGTATTTTTTTCAGATGCCCTTATACTTTTTTTTTTCAATGTCTGATCCCCCGAAGTTACTTCTGGGTTTGTCATATACCCTTATTACCAATTCTGGTCAATTTTTAGATGCAGGTGGTTAAGCACCTGGTGCCCCGTGGGCGAAGATCCTTTTTTCCAAAACTTTAAAAAACTAAAAAACTTAATATTTTTATATTTTTAGTTAAATAAAAAAAGAAATAAAAGAATTGAAGAAAGAGGTCGTCTTCGCCAGTGTGACATCACGCGACCCCACATGACCAACCTCCTGCGTCTGATTAGGATTCTGATGTTACATGTAATCAAAATTGGTCAGAATTGGTAGTAGGGGTACATGACAAACCCAAAAGTAACTTCGGGGGGTCAAACATTGAAAAAAAATATATGGGCATCTGACAAAAGTACCCCAAACTTCAGGGACTTTGTGACATAATTAAACCTTATAATTATACTCAAGAACAAAATTTTATAGCATGTAAAAGTGTAATGAAAAAGAACTAGGATTGATGTAGATGTGCATTAGTATATCCTGAATAGCTGATAACTTATAATTGGAGTTCAATATAATACACACTACGCAATATAAAGTGGCTGGATCTACCACTCTTAGACTAGAAGCTTTAGAATCCTACAATTATTATCAATTTTGACTAGTTACTTTAGAAGTGGTGCTTAAAAATGCTGCTCAAAACGGGTAATATATTATCTCTTGGTTTTTAGTGTGTCATTGTCCACAATTGTGTTCGGGTTAGCTACAAAATGGGATAAGTATAGAAATTTGGTGAAAGTCTTGACCAATGATAATCTAGGTCCCAACAACATTTCTTGTGGGCCTGATACTTCTTATATAATCAACAAAAAAAAAAAAAAAAACTTAATCTAAAATAAGTTGCCAGTACAGTGCCATAATTAGTCATGAATGGTGCAGATAAATATTAGTTAAAATGTTGTAATCTTAAGAGAGTGATCTGAATTTGGAGATTGGAAAGTGATATCGATGAGGTGGCATCCTAATCCACAGCTATGTTTTTTGTTATATTTTATTGTCACTTGTCCTGAGGCTAGGCCAGTTGAAGCTTTACATAGTTTGTATTGCAAGGTATAATGATACACCAAGAGAGGGAAAAAAGAAGAGTGGGTCTAGGACTTGTCTGGTTGTCCCCTTAATTAACATTTCAAAGCAAAGTGATAGTAAAAGTTCAGTAATGGTTTTTTCATGTTGACGAAATTTGTAATCAATTAAACATTCTGAGATTAGAAGCCTTGGTTCAAAACAATTAATTTTTTACTTTACATAGTTTTTGATAGGATGATTATTGACTTTTTAGTTAATGGTTAGGTGACATGTTCATGTCTTATATTTAGGGTAATGCTTCATGCATACCATGTGGGTGCACATCACCTCAAATCAGGTACAAGTGATAGAATTTGAGTATAAGTATGTAAAAAATGAGTAGCACGTCACCTAATTTGATAGTGAAAACTGGATATATATAACTATGTAAGATACAATAATATGAATGCAAGGGAGAGTTTTACCGTTCATAATGGTCTTAATTGACTCAAACAGAATTGTTTCTGGTTGATGGAGGATACATGTAGTCTTGAAAAAAAAAGGGTGATGTTTTATTATTTTAATATGTTAAAACTTGTTCAAGATATAACTGGAAGAGCTTTCTTAACCTTCAAATCACGTGATACCTTCAAGGCTTAATTGAAATTCATCAATTAAAGCAAGGCATATAGCCACACTTGTGATATAGAGTAATCTGTATCTGATTATCTTTGAACAAGGGGAAGCTAGAACCACACAGGTGTTAAGATGCATGAGACTTAGAGTAAGGAAGTGAGTTAAATTGCACTTTTTTGATGTGAATCACATAAAAGAATAATACTATAGGTGTGGGATTATGAACAGGTGGGTCAAGGAGAGCAAATGCTTGTGTTTGACAAATCTTTGACGTAGGATTATCTCTTGAAGCTTAAGTTTCACAGAAAATTTAATTGAAAAAATCATGAATAATTGGAATTATTTGTTTATTCTTGACCTAGGATTGCTTGTGTAGAGGTGGAAAGTTGTACATGAAAAATCACACCATGAAATATCTCCCAATGGCGCGTAGAAAAAACTTTGTGGAATTGTTGCACAAGAGTTGTATAGTTGGAAAGAAAAAACTAAGGTTGCAAAGTGAAACAAGTGTTAAAGTATATATTAAATTCCATCTAATAATATTTATTTTATCAAAAAAGTTTTTATATGAGCTTCATATATATATATATATATATATATATATATATATATATATATGCACATATTTGATGAACTTTATAAGGGTTACATGATTGGAGTGAAAAGTTACTTAGTTTGAGGTGCATAGAGTAAAGAGAAATTTGGATGAAATGATAGGGAACCAAACAATACAATTCAAAAGGATTGTATGAGTGAAAATGCTCCAATAACAATTGAAGTGCAGTAACTTTTTTTTATGAAAAAAAGTTTAGGTGAGTTGAGTTTAATTAGAGGCTTTTCAAGGTTGTTAGGGTAAACCTTTGGGTTTAAAGAGCATTTATAAAGATACTTACAAATTACACATTAATGTCGTCCTCACATATGTAAGATTCGAACTTGAAATTTCTCACAATTCCGAACTCAAACCTTGTCAACCGAGCCAATGGTTGTTGGCTTTGAAGTACCGTATTTGTTATAGTAAGGAGCGACTATTTCACGTATTGCACACATTTTATTAACTCAATTTAAATTTATAAGTTTTAATTATGTCACAAGACTCCCAAGTTCCTGAAGTTTGGGGTACTTTTGTCAAATACTTTTATTTTTTATTTTTTTTTCAATGTTTATGTCCTCAAATTTATCTTCAGTTTGTTATTTGCCTCATTGATGAATTCCGCCTAGTTTTTGCAATGTTTTATTTCCTCAAACTTATATTCGATTTGCTATTTGTCCCTTGACTGATTTCGGCCAGTATAGTTAAGGGATATTATAAAATTAAAAGTAACAAGTATATTTCTTTAAAAGGCAGTTTAGCAACAATTTAAGCTACTTTTTAAATAGAAATATTCTAACTTCGTTGTAAAAAAATGATTATAGGCAATGAGTAATTGAAATTGAGTATGCAAACAGGCATACATGTGCTTTTCTTTCCAGCAGGAAAAAAAACTGTTTCTTTCATATCATAATAATAAATTTTCGTGTCTCTGTTCCACAGCTCAAAATGGGTCATGATTTTTAATTCCCAAATGCTAAAGTTGCCCCCACAAAGTTTTCTTTTTATAGGATGTATAAGCCTTTGGCGCATATTTAGGGTCTTAAGTCATTGTCCAAAGTTCAAACAATTTTTTTTATCAGAAAATAAATTTTATTGATACAGACTACTAGATGTATTTAAAATTTGTTTAACATATGATAATTACAAAAAGATTATATAAGATATCAGACTCATCACTTAATCATTACAGAAAGTATGGTTGTCATTAAATCAGTGTGAGGTTCTAATTTTAAAAAGTTTATCAACACCTTAATATCAATTTTTCCATTATAAAAGATGACTTAGTTTCTCAATAACCATATTAACCAAACACAATCATTACAGCGAGAGAGATCAATTGTCGGATTTCAAAATCTATAAATAAGGGGACGAGAGAGATCAATTCTAGGAGTTTCTAGAACATTATAATAGTATTTTGATATCAGAGATTAGTCTTCTAAGGGAAACATACTTAGAAAAATTGTGAGCAAGAGTGTTATATGCTTTAATATCATATTTGTCATTGAATTCTCTTGTTCCAATAAAGCCATGGGAGGCTAATTCTATGGTGGGATTGAATGTAGCCATCAACCTCGGATGTATTATGGTGATTTATATTTATATTGGTATTTCATTCTGTTCTTAATGTTCGAACCCAACTGATCACTAGTTACTTAATATTGAATTTAATACATGTTTGCCTGTTCAGAAAAAACTGTTTAGAATCTAATTTGAATGAGGTTACTCAGATTATTATGTTAGGAATAATTAATAATATACTGGTTGCTTGATAATGCTTATTCTTAATGCTGGATAATTTGTTAAATATGCGAGGAATTGATATTTAGGAAATTTATCGTAGTAATTTATACGCGCGAGATCGATATAATGAACTTAAATGCATTGCATCAATATTGAGAATTGAATTCTATAAAGGACTTATGCGGAAGAGTAGGATTCATGAAATTTATTCCCAACTCTCTTTTAAAGTTCAATTACTTTATTATTATTTTTAGTATGTGATTTAATTCCTATTCCAAATGAAACCAATCAATCTTTTGTACATATATTTAAAAAGCTTTACAACAAAGGATATATTTGAAATTCACTTATCCCCGAATATAGATACTTTACTTTCATTATCTACAGATTGATATTTTTTATTACGTATTGAGAAATCCCAACAGCAGGGGTCAAGCATTCCAACCACAAGTAAACTTCCTGCCAAATGATTTTAACTACTGAGCAATGGATTATTAGATGAGCAAAACCTTCCATTTGTTGGTCGCATATAGCGCATTGGTCATCCACCTCAATACCTTTTTTGATTAAACACCTCTTGGTTGGGATCCTGTCATGTAAAAATTGCCGCACAAAAGCTCTAATTATGAAGAAGCTTTTACTTTCCAAACATGCTTCAAAATGTCATTAACCCGTACGTAGTCATCCACATGAGGCAGCTACGACATAAAGAATTCATACGTAGTTGGTTTAATTATGTAACAAGTCATTGAAGTTTGGGGTACTTTTGTCATATACCCTTATTCTTTTATTTTTTTTTCAATGTCTGACTTTCCGAAGTTAATTCTGGGTTTGTCATATACCCTAGTACCAAATTCAACAAAATTAGCTAGAATTGGTTGTAGGGGTATATCACAAACCCAGAAGTAAGTTCGGAGAGTTAGACATTAAAAAAAATAGAATAAGTGTATTTGACAAAAATACCTCAAATTTCAAAAACTTTTGACATAATTAAGCGGATGTATTTTTACACGAACAGTCACCTCCTTTCCCAAGACCCTGGCGCATTAAGTCAGCTACTCCAGGAACCATATTAATGTCTTGTACCGAATTCAACAGTTCAGTTTTTTGTACCTCCTCACAGTCTAAAAGCATCCTCCTCCATAAAAGATTCCAAGCGGGTGATCCATTGCCGTGCACAATTAGAGCATCTCCACGAGACCACGACTCCACCCATGGACAATTCATTTGTTCTTGAATGGGTCATACTCATTCTTTTATTATTCTTTACACTTTTTTATACGTCAAGGACAAATTCATATTTTCTTTCCATCCATGAACCTATTTTTGTCCTTAAAAATGGATCCCATGAACTACCCACATTTTAATATTTTACAATAAATAATAATCATCATCAACTAATTAAATTTTTTCCACAAAAAATTATAACTATAATTTAAAACATTCTTTATTCTCTAACGGCTACTTTTTTTTTTTTAAATACTCCCTCCGTTTCTAATTATAAGACCCCTTTGAGAGATTTCACGTTCATTAAGAAAATTGATTAATTTAGTTGATTAAGAAAGTTCATTAAGAAAATTGATTTTATTGTATTGGAAATGTGAACTTTTGATGTGTATTTTCAAAATTACCCCTATTAATATTATTGGGAATCTAAAAAGTGTTAAATAAATAGGGGTGTTTGTGGAAAAAAGTAATTAATGATTATTGAAAATTGGTATGATGTCTTATAAATAGAGACAAAATAAAAATGTCAAAAGGGTCTTATAAGTAGGGACGGAGGGAGTAAATATTTTTAAATAACGACCTAAAATAAAATACATTAAAAATCGAAATACACTAATTTAAATAAATTCCGCAATAAATAACTTCAAAATACATTAAAAATAAAAAAAATATTGCATTAAAATATCCACATACACATAGTTCTCTGCTAGTATTCATTGCTCTCAACTCAATTCATTAACTTAGCATTTCCCTTCCCCATCTCTCAAACGTTTCTCATCAATATATATTAAAATTGGGGAAGTAGAAGGACAAAAAAGATTTCCCTCCTAAAACATTCATTTTCCCTTCTAATGGTGTATTTCTCTCATAAATACATCATTAAGTGTGTGTTTTGTATCTTTTAATCTTAGCCGTCCATCATATTTTATTAGATTAAATCATAACCGCTCATTTTGTATCTTTTAATCTTAGCCGTCCATCATATTTTATTAGATTAAATCATAACAGCCCATCATGTTTTCTTAGAAACACAATATTGATAATTAATAATAGTCATCATCAACATAATCATCAACATATTATAAAATAGGAGAAGTTGAGGGTTAATCTTACTTCCCTTCCAAATTATTTTTTTAAAAAATATTTTCTATATATATATATACACACGTATATATCTAATGTACTACACAATATCATTAAACAAGATTAATAAAAATATAAAAAAAATATAGGTAAAAAAATAGTAAAAAAAGTATGATAAAAATATATATATCCAAAATATTTGGCAAGAAATTGTCAATGTGTGTGAAATTTCAACTAAAAAGTTTCATTCAAAATATTAAAGTGAAAAATTATCATTTAATCCATATATATTTATTCATCTGCATCTATAGTTTTATTTTTCCAATTTGCATAAACTCATTTCAATTTCTAATAAAACTTAATTACCTTTTCCAAAAAACGCTTATAAAAAAAACTTCTTTTAAAAAATATTTCAATTAAGTCAGCACCTTTTAAAATGTCAATAATATCTTTAGAGGTAGATTCAAATAAGTATATTAAATTTGTACAATTTCAATGTTACTAACAAAATTAACCTATCTTCATGATGGATGTAAATTTCTCATAAATATTTTAGATTTAGGATTGAGGGAATACTCCCAGCCTTCGTCCCATTTAACGATTGAGGAAATACTCCCGATCACAAGGATGGTAGAAAATCACAAAAATAAGAAATATTAAGGAGACAAACATTTAATGAAGGTGACTGCCTTCAAAATGCTTGAGGCAACTAACGTGTTCTCGCTGGTGATGTAAGGATAAAGATCTTTTTCTCTTTTAAGTATTTTGCTTCTCATATATAAGTTTGTTCATGGTTCTTTCCAAATAGATATTCTTAAGCCGTGTCTAAACTTTAGAAGTTGGAAGTACAATTGGTTTTTGTTTTGTTTATTTACATTTTTAATTTTCAATTCAACATGTTTTTATTGGTCATTACAAATATATTTTTTCACTTCAACATGTGTCAAATAACTATGATTTTTCCTTGATAATGATAAGTGTGTGACAAAAGACATATTTAAATATTTACATTTTGCTTAATATATAGATAGAAGTTTGTGTATTATATATTATACCAATTTTATATTATATAATTATCCCAAAAAAAACACGAAAAAAAATAATAACAGTTATTCATAACTATTTTTAAAGTATACATGATTGTTTCATATATTATAAATATTTTTCAAAATCTTTATCGCATTTTATCTAATTATAAGTATTGTATTCCGATTTGATTACATAAATTTGTCTGATCATAAAAAAATAAATTTCAATGTAAATTTGTAATAATTAAAAAAAAATAACATATAAAATATAATTCCAAAAAATGATAGATTTATTGTTCGCTAAAAAAATTCACATGTAAATAAAATTAATGTTTAATGTTTTAACAAATGGAAAGCCCTTCAAAACAAAACAAAGGATAGCAAAATTTAAGACCTGTGCATCGCACGGGCAATTTTCCTAGTTTTGTAAAACAAAAAATTTAAGTCTCCTCATTTCCCTTCTCATTTCCGATCCACGACCTCCTCCTCCGATCTCTTCCTCTTCTTCTCTTCCTCTTCCGGCTTCCTCCTCTTTGTCTCCTCTTCCGATCACACACGACTCCTCCTCTCCCTCAAACGCCTCCTCTCTCCTTCACCGACCTCAGATCCGCCTTCTCTCTTCTCCGACCTCAGATCCGCTTTCTCTCTTCTCCTTATCTCAGATTCGCCTCCTCTCTCATATGTTTTTGTTTGTTTAATTTCTCTGTAATTTTTTTTATTTTCTCTGTAATTTTCTTTTTAATTTCTATGTAATTTTTTTATCATTGTTCTTGACTCTGTCTCCTCTTTTTTTTTTTAATTATTTTTTCTCAATGTATAATTGTTTGTTTTGATTTTGCTGGAATGAATGGTAGTGTTCTCGTTGTGTTTCTGTTTTGATTTTTGTTTGCCCATGTTGTTGTTCAATGTGTTTCGGTTCTCTCTCCCTCTCCAATTTCTTGAATAAATTAATGCTTCTCTGACATTTCATTTGTCCCTGTTTGTAACACCTATAATAATTACCCATAGTTTTGAAATAGTGACTTGAAAATTTCTTTTTAAAACGTTTGATTAGTTTCGTTTCATAGGAAAACTCGTACTCATATAATTTGCTTATGAAAATTCTCCGTGAAATCGGACAGAGTTTCCTTTGTTTATTGGATTTTCCAAAATGTTGCTTTAACCTGTAAAATTTATCTGAAGAAGATTTAAATTCATCAGAGGCCAGCAGGGCCCAAAATATTGTTCAGTCCACTCAATACATTATTCCCAAGGAAATACAAACAGTTTCTCAAACTATTAGTTTTTTCTTTCAAAATGACAAAATAAATGAAATACAATATAACTTCACAAGAAAACCCATGACCAGAAGGTGGTCGCTAAATAACTATATACATTCCACGTGGTGGAATGTGCTCCTGCTCGGCAAGACTTGTGTATACTCTTTCGGCACCTGTAAAAATATAGCAAGAAGGGTAGCATTACACAGTACTAAGGAAAATAGCTTCTAAGAAGCATAGCTGACAAACTAGGCCCTATCACAATGGAAATTATCTATTAACTTAATACCCCTATTCAGGTAATTACATGCAAGTTCATTTACAATAAACTAAGCCCTATGTCCATACTACTTATCTAGCAATCCTACATCCAACCTTAACTTACTTTTCAATTCCACTTGCATTAACATTTCCATATACCAAATTCCAAACTCATAAAATGACCAACTCACATACATGTATCATTATTTTCATAAAGCCCTTTTTATTCTCTTTTCATTCATTGAATTCACATTTCTCATTCTTTTTGTCCCGGTCACGACCTACTGCGTCTGCACTAACGTGCTGGTCACGACTTACTGCGTCCGGATATGTTTCTCTTTTATCTTATTCTCCTGGTCACGACCTACTGCGTCTGCACCACTGTGCACTCACGTCTTACTGCGTCCGGGTATGTTTCACTTTCATTTTACCTCTGGTCACGACCTACTGCGTCTGCACCCCTGTGCACTCACGTCTTACTGCGTCCGGGTATAATTCATTTCATTCTGTCCCTGGTCACGACCTACTGCGTCCGCACTAATGTGCTGGTCACGACTTACTGCGTCCGGGTATATTTCATTTTCATTCTTCCCTGGTCACGACCTACTGCGTCTGCACTCCTGTGCACTCACGTCTTACTGCGTCCGGGTATGATTCATTTACATTTTACCTCTGGTCACGACCTACTGCGTTTGCACTCCTGTGCACTCACGTCTTACTGCGTCCGGGTATAATTCATTTTCATTTTATCCCTGGTCACGACCTACTGTGTTTGCACCCCTGTGCACTCACGTCTTACTGCGTCCGGGTATAATTCATTTTCATTTTATCCCTGGTCACGACCTACTGCGTCTGTACCCCTGTGCACTCACGTCTTACTGCGTCCGGGTATAATTCATTTTCATTTTATCCCTGGTCACGACCTACTGCGTCTGCACCCCTGTGCACTCACGTCTTACTGCGTCCGGGTATATTTCATATTCATTCTTCCCTGGTCACGACCTACTGCGTCCGCACTAATGTGCTGGTACGACTTACTACGCCCGGGTATATTTCAATTCATTCTGTCCCTGGTCACGACCTACTGCGTCCGCACTCATGCACGGTCACGTCTTACTGCGTCCGGGTATGTTACTTTTTCATGGTTTTAACATCATCACCTCTCATGAATATTCGAGCACAAACATCATTTCAATATCACATATTATCATACAACGGTTATTATCACATTTACACTTAACTAATTAAATCAATCACAACATCCATCAAGTTCCTAGTCACTAAATCACCATTCTCTAACTTAGGATTCATTTAATAATAAACATCACTTTCTTTTTATCAAGCCACTTGTCCTTAATTCATTCATCAATTATTTGTTCGTAATTTTCCATCTTTCCCACCTTACTTAGCCCTTTCTATAAGACTTGTCTACGTTAACACTTAGTCCCCTATTTGCTTTACGAGTCACGAAACCAACACGACATGAACATCCATCGATAACAAGTAACAATCAACGGATAATAAACCAAACAGTCGACATACTCAGGTATGTCTCAGAGTATTATAAATTAAGTTAACTCCCTAGGGTTCTTCACTTCCTACTTTAAATTAATAAAATAGAACTTAACATAAAACTTTTAATTAATATGAAATTAACCATTAGCATACTAATTACCCCTAAGGTTCATTTCATGCACTTTAATTATCCTATGGTTTATTCTCTTAATCAATTATCTACCCCTAGTCATCATTACAACAACCTAGAATCTATATCCTTAGGAAAGGTAACACAAACCCCTCTTACCTCAACCTTGGTGAGAGTGTGTCAAGACCTCAACTCCCAAGCTTGCTTTTAACCCTTGAGTTTCCCCACACCTCACTTGAAGTATCCCAAGCCCTAGCTTCTCTCCTTAAGTCCTAGACTCCTCAAACCCCATACCCATGGTGTGAATATTCTTCGGTGATGACGAGTGACCTTGGCTCCTATGATAAAGGCATGTGTATGTGTGCCTCTTCATAGTTATGAAGTTAGAAGTTCAAGGGAAAATAGAGGAGGAGGCCACGAATTTCAAGAAGGAGGGAAAGAGGGTTTCTTAGTTATCATAGTGATGAGGACTTGATGGAGGTGATGATTATGAAGTTTAGTTCTTGGTGAGAAAGGAAGAGGTGATGAGGAGAAGATGGTGTTGGTTGGTCTTGGGTTCATGATGCTTGAGCGAGGATGGGAAGAGGATGATGTTGGTGTTGATGATGATAAGTGGTTCTTGGAACCATGAAGAGGGTGGAGAGAGACATGGAGGGGAAGGGAGGAGAATATAGGTGGTGGTGGTGTTTTGTTGTTTTTGATGCCCCTTATCTTGTTTCATGCCAAGAGGGAGTAGATCGGACGGCTAGGGAGGGCCAACTTGGTGCCCAAGATGAGATCTGGTGGCTGAAAACGCACCAGATCTGGCGCTGGCGCTGGCGCTCGAGCGTGGTCCTGGCGTTGCAACGCGAGACAGGCACCAAACTGGTGCTGCTGGTGCGGCTGGCGTGCGCGCTGGTGGGGGCTGGTGCGGGTTGGTGCGCCATTTTCCATGGCTGGTGCGCATGGAGGGCGCGCCTGGGCGGTTTTCTCACTGAGTTGGTGCATGAATTGCACCCTGGTCCGCCTGGGCGTGCACCAGAAATCTGAAACTTCGATTCGCCGTAACTTTTTCGTTAACCGTCGGATCGGGTCCAAATTTTTAGACAAGCTTCTTAATCCCTTAAACTTCATATCCAACGGTGGAATTTATTTTCTTAGCATCCTATAATAAATTCCTAATTTTCTCTTTTCGGTTGATTTCTAACATCTAAAACGCCGATTTAACCCCCGATTTCGCTTAGATAATTTTGCTCGTTGCTACACATGTCTCCTGCACAACCCCTAGGACTTATAATTACTACTCACCTATCTCCCAAAATTCTTTAAGCCATTAATCTACCCATTTTATACACTCTAAATATATTAAATCATTAATTAGGCTTGTATATTAAATTAGGGATGTTACACTGTTTATGGACAAATTAAAAATAAGGACAAAGTTTCCATCTTCCCCACTAGTAGAAAAATTTATGGACTGTCCATAATTTTCTAAGGACATAGAAAAAGGTACCGGTGGAGATGCTCTTAGGTCGCTTACCTTCCTTTGTTTATTAGTTGATAAAGAATACAACATGGGATATATATATTTAAAGGCCCGCGTTTTTAACCACACATTCTCCCAAAACTTTACCGAACTCCTACTAATAATGGATTTAGAGATTCCATTTTCAAACCAGTCTCCCACCTCTACCCCTTTCCCACATTACAAATGTCTCGCCACCACAAAGAATAAGCCCACCTCTACACGCCCACATCCCCCAAACAATTGGTGTCAAAATTTCCATATTTAGCTCTAAAGGCTTTCACACAGACCTCATTTTTCTAAAAACAACCTCCAACGTCACTTATCCAACAAAGATAAATTAAAATTTATAAATTTTTTATGCCCAACCAACCCTCCTTCTTACTGCGACACACTAAGCCCCATTTAATCCATGGGATCTTCATTCTATCCTCACTTTCTCCCTATGGAAAATTACTACTCTGAAGCCTCACTAGAATATCATTAACCTTCCTAGGTAGAGAAAAGGACAAAAAAAATATACAGGGAGACTAGACAGCACTAAGGAGATTAAAGTTATTTTATCTCTAAAGTAAAGATGTTTAGTCTTCCATTTTGATAGTCTTTTCGGAGAAAAAAATCACTAGCTGTCAGCAATCAACACCTCTTGAATTGGCTTCAATTGGAATACCCAAATAAAATAGAGGAATGAAACCAATTTTATGATGGCCAAATGTAGAAGCATCATTCAAAGTGTCCACCCCAATATTAATTCCAAAGATATTGTTTTTTATGGAAATCAATCTTAAGGCTGGACACCATCTCAAAGTCGCGAAGAACCGCCTTCATAACTCTCAAGTTCTTCATAGAAGCTTCACCCACTATTGTTGTATCATCTGCATATTGCAACAGGGACACATCTGCATTTCGATTCCCAACCTTATAACCTTTCAATAAATGTTTTGATACCAGTCCCTTCATCATGCCAACAAGCTCTTCTGCAACCAAGGTGAATAAGCAAGGGGCAAGTGGATCACCTTTTTTTGGGCCCCTCTAAATATGGATTTACTCCATTGGGCTAGCATTGACCAAGACTGACAAATTACCTGCAAAGATCCAAGCACAAATCCACCCAATTCACTTATCACCCATGTCAACTCTTCTCATCATATACACCAAGAAACCCCATCTCACATAGTCATATGCTTTTTCAAAATTTACCTTCAGAATAAAGCATGACCTTTTCCTTCTTTTCACATCATCAACCACTTCATTTAAAATTAAAACATAGAGACTAGAATTTGTCTACCCAATAGGCTAACCTAACCTAGTGGCATTTCTTCTCTTCCCTAGCTTTCAACCTCCTGTTACGCCTCGTCCATTAAGGAAGGCATTTCAGACTTTACTGGGCATACTGGCAATTAGAGATTACACTTATCAATTCAACTTTAAGCATGTTAGCCAACAACTTTCTCAATATTTTATACAAGAACCCCGATAGAGATATTGGTCGAAAGTCACCAAGTTTTTGAGGACAATCCAATTGAGGAATCAATGTAAAGAAATATTAAAGAAAGCCTATGGGCAGCTTCCTTGCAGAGTAAAATTCCTGAATCATTTTCCAGATATCGTCTTCAATTATATATTCCAACATTATTTTTAAAGAAGATGAAATTGAAACCATCTGGGTCTGGACTTTTGTTACCATTACAGTCAAAAATTACCTCATCAAACGTGAAAGTAGCACTCAAAGTACATACCTCAAACTCAACAAGTTGTACAAATTGAGATCCATTAAGTGTCGGTTTGTCAAACATCAACTCTGAGAAAATAATTTTTGATAGGCGAAGTTTTTTTTTTATATGATGATATATAAGATAAAGGAAATTAAATTCACCAAATGGTGGTGCCCATGATCAAACTCGAGACTTCCAACTTTCAAACCTTAAGACTTGGTACATGACCATATAGACTACACCCACTTGTTCTTGACTCTGAGAAATGATTGGAGAAGTATTGCACCACGATATCATGAATATTATCCATCCCTTACACCCACCAACCTAGAATGCCTACACCATAATTTTTCTTCTCTTATATGAGACCATAACATGAAAGAATTTTCTATTTTCATCACCTTTCCGGAGTCACCTAACTCTGGATTTTTGTTGTAAAAGGCTCTCTTTGTTTTTCATAGTATGCAATAAGTTACTTTGCAAAGACTGACACATGACAACTTTTGCTGTAAATAACCCGCAATAAAAAAAAAGTTAAATGAGACAACCCTACTTTATAAATATATTTTTAGAGAAGTAGCATTAAAATGAAGTAAAATTAAAGAGATTAATTAATTTTTTCTTATATTTAATATCATCAATGAGGATTTTTTTTCTTATAAATGAGATCCTAGGTAGTTCATGCAACAAAAATACTGCTCTTTACTATTTTTCATATATAAGATTTTTTTGATGTCTATCAAGAAAAGTGATTAAATTTTTATTTGCATTCGAATTGTAAATATTTGATACTTACTCTATTCTTAAATATAAGACATATTTTTATAATTTTATTTTGGTCCTATTTATGTGACCCATACCAATTTCCAATGACAACTAAATATTTCTTTTCACAAATACTCCTGCTTATTCACTTCTTTTTAAACTCTCAATAATACTTATAGGTAGTTTTGAGAAATCATGCTATCAAATGTTTACATGTCGAATGTCACTAACAAAATTAATTGATTTTCTTAATAGACATGAATTTCATAAAAAAAAACTATATTTAGAGACATAACGAGTATATTGTTTCAAATTAAGTTACCCGCATACAAATTATTTGAGAGTTGCGATACGTTCTTTTTTTTATGAACCAAAAATTAATCAAAAAGAGAATTAGTATTAGGAATACTCAAACCATATACAATCCGACATTACAACATGGTTAAGCAAAATGTTTTTGACAACAAATAATAGGTGAAATACATTAGTGTAAGAAGGATATAGAGAATAGTTTTTTTTTTAAAGAAATAATTAATTACCACGTGCAAAATTCAGAAATAAAGCAACGACTATAACCATTAAACCATCCCACCTTCTAGGAAGGGTTCACAGCCAATAGTCATGCCTAAACTTAAGGATAGTTTGCCAACTTCTATGAAGGGTTAAAACTAAACCAAAGGTCAAAAGTTCAATACAAAGAAAAGAAGTTAAAGTTCATGTCTAATCCTGTCAACTAAGGAGTTATTCCTCCAATGTACATAACTCGGAAAACAAAAACTAATTCTATGAGCAACCTCTCTTCTAATCGTAGCAAAACTACTCTGCATACTCCTCGTTTGGTTCCTGAAAGTTCTGTCATTTCTTTCTGCCCAAATGTGGTATATTAATGTTGTAATCATATAGAGAAGTTTCAAATATTAGAAAACCAGTCTCATGACCTTACCTTTATTAATAAATCTATAAGACCCATAACATCAAAGCTCCTTTGATTGAAAACAATATCATTGAGGTTAATCCACAAGAACTAAATCACACATATCTAGATCAAACAAAGAAACCTCCATTTTCCTTTACCTTTAAACATATCCTTGATTTTTGTTAAAAAAAAAATAGCATAGTTATTGAAATTAAAGGCTTGATTAGCGCCTAACCAAATTAAGATACCATGTCACACACATTCATGGTAAGAGTGCTGTTGAATAAGAGATGCTCACTAGACTCACTAATAGGTGCAATTTTGGAAAGGGTTAGTTAATGTAACTGATTAATTAAGAAAAGCTCTTATGAATAAAACTACAAAAAGTTATAAAAAGTGTTTTGCATTGACAATCGGAGTAAGTATTTTCATCTCTACATACCCCTACTCTATTTGGTAGATCTTTGACACTATTATTGTTCAGAGTAACTTGGGTTATAACAATTCGATAATGTTATTTGCACAACTCATTTTATAACTTGCTTACAATAAATAAAATTATTTCCATCTTTTACCTACTTTTAATCTTTTATTTTTACACACATTTTCAAAAACTCCACACAAATGTCCGAGATAAGTTCTAAACAATCTATGTAAAAAAATAAAAGTCACGTTGTCACAATCTCTATTAGGGATGAGCAAAATACCCATGCCCGCGGGTACTCGCACAAATATCCGCAACGGGTACCCGCACTATTCCCTTATGGGTGGGGATGGGTATTATGGTACCCGCGGTATAAATAAAATAATATTTTATTAATAAATATATATACATATTAGTATAAATAATAGAGTGTGTGGCTTGATCCACACCCAATTTTGATACTGCATCGCCCAATCTTGATGCTGCAGGCCCAAAGTAGAACATATAGTAGCTGTATGGATTTTTCATATAAGGAAACAGATAGCCATATGATATGAACGAGTGCGTACGTATCTGTACCAATCATATCTACCTTCACTGCATAATTATCAATTTAATTGGACATATCATTTTACTATATTACAATTGTTTGATGAGCGGTTCAGTACATATAGCGTCTGATGCAGTATAGCTTTGGCTTAATTTTAAAAAAAAATAATAATAAAAGTTAAAACCCGTGGGTACCCGTAAATACTCATTACCCGCATAAATACCCGTAAATACCCGCGGGTAGGGGCATGGATATGCCCTACCCGTGCCCGCCCGTACCCGTGCCCATCCCTTATCTCTATATATGTTCGTTGTAATTTTGTAGACTTGATGCTCTAGATCAAGTTCTGAACGTGAGAACTTGCTAGATTATTCAAAAGAACAATAATAACAACCAAATGTTATTCCATGTGCTATCTCTTTTATGTGTAACTAAAAATTGACATTGTGAGAATTTTATTTTTTGTTTTCGTTAATTAAAGTATTTAATTTTTCGGAGTATGTGGTTCTTGTTCTAAACAAATGTTCAATTTTTCTATCAAACACACAAATATTAAAAAATCTATAAAAACAAAATTGTTATAATTTTTTCAGTGGCACATAACTCAAGTAGGAAGTAGGAAGTAACATATACACTTTTGGGAATCTCCAATACTCCGTAAAATTTAGCATCCTTATATACACGGATACACTGATATTTCGAACTTTGGGGTTTTTATTCTCACTTTGATTGGTCTGATGCATTTGTCCTACCAAACATGTTCTACAAGTAAAGCCTCAAGGCTTCTCTCTAAGAATCATTCAAATCGAAAGACAACATTTTTTTTTTTTTCAATTTATTGATATTGGCAACTCATGACTTGATAAGGGTTAAAAGGAGCAGGGAAAAAAAATAGGACCATAAAAATCAATTAAAAAAAAAACGAAACAGAGGGGCTATTTAGCATGCATTCAATTTCTTTGTTGACATGTATAGAAAACTCAATAACTCTTCAAACAAAAACCAATTCAAAATTCTTCAAGTGAATTAGTGCATGCTAGATATGTCTCCAAGGTCTTTCTGCTAGGCTTACACATTCACTGTGTCTGTAACAATCCAGAAGATGATCAATGGTCAACCCTGCAGCTTGCATAAAAGAGTACACTATCACTGGACCCAAAAATCTAAAACCACGCTTTATCAAGTCCTTGCTTATGGCTTCTGCTTTTGGACTCCTTAGTGGAACATTTCTTGGGTATTTGAATCTGTTAATCACTGGCTTGTGATTTACATAACCCCATATGTAGCTACTGAATGATCCATATTCCCTCACAATCTATGGCCAAAACATCAAACAATAAATAAATTAGCTAAGAAAATATTTTAAATTGGGATTGGGGTCATGTGGTGGATCCAATTTTTTTTTGGTAGTGGGGCAGATATAGTAATATTTAAGTAGTGAGACATTGATTATGTACTTGCCTTCATTATGCATTTGGCATTGTCTACTATGCATCTAACTCTGCAATCGGCTAACAAAAGTGCTTTGTTTGATGCTATCTCCATGATTTCCTTCTCCTCCATTTTGGCAACAGCATTAGGATCAAATCCGGCAAAAACTTCTCTGCTCATATATTAATGAATTACTGAAATTACATTAAAGATTAAAGTAAACAATATGAATACAAGTAACATTTTTCTGTACACAAGGTTGTTACCTGAGAATTTCTTTTCTTTTTAGAATTTCAGTCCAATTGTAATCTATCAGCAATCCTGACATTGCAAGAAGCTCGAACAATTTTCTGTTTAATGACTCAAGCAATTAATAATTAGGTCATGCATGTGAGCATATGTATCTAAATAATTATTTGTTTTCGAAGGAAAATAAAAATTGGTAACATATATACTTCAACAATACTTACTTGTCATCATATGTTGGAGTTCCCCAACACTCATCATGAAATTCTATGTAAGCCTTATCTGCACAGGACTTCTATATAAATTCTTGTCCTTATTTATCATGGTGAAAATATTACTATAAATCAAGCTAAGTGATATACATGATGATCAAATAGGATTAAAGAAATGCAAGCATTATTTGCATAAGACCTCTTGGCATATCTAAATTTTGAGCTAAATATCATGGAGACAGATTGTGCAATCTTGAAATTACTTTGTTTTCATTCTCACCTAAACAAGCAACAACAAAATTCATAATAGTCAAGATTTAACAGTTTCGGTTATGTTTGTCTTTAGCAATTCAATGACTCAGCTAAAATATAATAATAACCTTGTTATTGTTTTGGCACATTGCTGCATTTTTATTACTTCTAATAGCAATGAAGTTAAGCAACGCAAAACAATAATAGGGAAGCCCTGACGTCAAGCTATGCAAAACCTATATGAAGGAGACGCCGTGCACAAGGTTCCACTTGGCAAAGTTTGGGAAGGGTATATGTAATCAATTTTATCATTGTAAGCTTAAAAGATATTAAGTATTAACTCGTGACATCATATAGTGATGGATCTTGATCAAAACTTTAGGGGTGCGGTAAATAATGTGAGTTGACGAATGTAGGAGCTTGAACAAAAATTATGATGTTCAAATATTATTGTTTATATTAAACAATTTCCATGTTTTAACAAGTGAAACGTCAAAACCCTGTTGGTTATGTATAACTCAATAAAGTTTTAGGTCAAGGACTCCATTCTGTATAAGCTGCTGTTTTGCCAAAATTTGAACTTATCACTAAATAATAATGAGTAAAACAAAAATTAAAACATGCACCTCTTGAAGGAAGTATCAAACCCGTTAACTGTTCCTCAACTGGCAAAACCCTTAATCACCAAGGCAATCGAGACAACATGCTATATAATGTCATTATAAACTATATATTTTAAAAATTTTAAGGGGAGAAGGAGCTCCCACCTGTCTTATAGAAGCTCCGTCCCTACAGCATATCATAGGACAATAACTTTATTATTGCATCAAGGTTCACCTTAGAACAAGATTGAACCTCGTGTGATCGTCTGGAGCCTAACTTGAAAAAGATCCCAATTTTTTTGTACTATCTACACTTTATCTTTTAATTTATTTTATGTTTCATACCTAATTTTATTGCTGATTATTCTTATTATTATTTTGGTAATTGGATGTAAATATATTATTTGTTTTTGGAGATTGGATGTAAATATTATGAATTAATTTTTAGTTAAAAAAACTTTTGACAACATAGGAGCCTTAATTCTTTTTTTCCACCTGGGCCTACAATATGTCTCAAGCTATGCACTACGGATACTAAAGGCAAAACAACCTGCTCTACTCAAGTTATTGAATATTTTAATCTTTATTATGAATGGAAGTTGTTGGTTGAAAGAAATATTTTCATTAAAAAGAAAGATTATTCTCTTTCATTTTTCTTAAATAAGCCTGCCTATTTAATCCTCAAATAAAATGGTCCTGAATCATCCTCTAAAAACTACAAGAAGGTACTTTATGTTTAAGGGAAGTGCCAAACATGATTATGAAGTTTGAAATAAAGCTTGATATAAAAAAGACTATGAGAGCTAGAACTTCATTCTGGTTTCCCATTAAAGTTTAGCTGTGCCTTTCAATGCTAAATAAAAAGTAAATGAAATCAAATTTTAAAAATAATCATAATGGAATTGAAATTGATCATAGATACCAGAGTTCTTTGTGATCCAATTGCATCTTTTCAATTCCCCTGGCTCATTGATCTTTGGACTTGTTTGTTGCTGTACATCGTTAGCAACTGCATGTTCTCTTATTCCACGTGGTGAAATCAAATGTAGTCCAAATGAAATATTTTCATCTAGCAGTGTCAAAGAATCTGTTAGAGAAGAGTCATTTGAGTTTTGTGACAATGACGATATTGATGAAGAAGAAGAGCTTCTTCTGTGGAGCCCAATTGGGTGCACTTTATTATTGAGGTGTTTGGTGAAAAATCTTTGGTTAAGTTTCTGTGACTCTTTAACACTTGTTTTCTTCTCCATAGCATTTCTTCTAAGATTTGCTATAGACATTGGTGGGGAAGAAGAGAAATAAATAGTGTACTATTATAAATGGGAATGTGATGCTAAATGGGTTGGTATTCATAAAAATAGGGGTTTGAAAAGAGAAGAACATCAAGTACATGAAATTCTTCAGTTGGTTGGTGAAATGTGAGTTTCAAGTTAATGAAATAATTTTGCTTCTAAGTTGTTAAGAAATATTTAAGCCTATATGTTTTGGAACACATTTTCTTGACAAAGATACCTCAGTGTTTGGTTCACACAAGAAACATATAAAAATCAAGGCTAAAATCATAATATCTCCTAATGTAAAAAAGTCTTATATGTTCTACTTACATACATATGTTAGTTTCAATTACAAGCAGATTAAGACAGGGGTTACTATGATTGTATAGTCAGTCAGTCTATTTAGCCAAGTTTTGTGCTCTCTTGATAATAGTATATTGAATAATTTATTGCCATGTGTAAATATTTTGTTTTATTTTTTTCTTTTTAAAAAAATTATTCAAGAAAGAGCTGTGACAATAGTTGATAGTCATGAATGGGGTAATTCTTGTTTCCAAGCAACTATGCCGAAATGGTGTGGCAACCAAACTTTATTAGAAAATTAGGGAAAGGGATAGTATTAGAAAATGCTTCTCAATTTAGGAGACGTCATCGTTATGACATAACTTTTTCAATGAAATAAATCCTTCACCACTAATTCATATCTTCCCAATGAATTTAGATTTATTTAAGTTTTTTATCCTTTAAATTTTAGTGTATTCTGGGTAGTTAGATCAAATTCGCTATTGATGAGTAGTTCTATAAACTATATCTGCACTTAACCGTGATTTTTTAATAACAACTGACATCAAAATCAAAACTTTTTAATATCTAATAATTAGTTTCGATAATTTTTTTTAAAAAAAACTTAAACCACAACACTTTAAATTTTCAGAAATATATAAAAAACGTAAATTAACCTAAAATTTAATTACCCAAAAAATTTCTTTCTTTACCTAAAATAGTAAAAATAAAAAGAGGAAATCAACTTTAAAAAAAATGCTGAATTAGAAAATCCAAATCCCAACTTTTACTTGCAAAGATAATGGCATTCCCCATAAAAGATAAAATAAAATAAAACCATAATCAAAGTAGTTGTAGTGTTTGCCTCAATGAAAGGAGTAATCCTGTAATATGTCCAATTCATTCTTAACTCCCACTCCTATCTCTGAAACATACACGTAGCCTGCATAGACAAAGATATTCCATCCATCTTTCTTCTTAGTCATTGGATCATTTTACGTTCAAAGTTAAAGAGGGTTTTTTTTTTTTTTTTTTTAAAAAACAGCTACTACATGCATTAAATGAAATGAAATGAAGAGACTAAATAGTTTGAATGTTTGATGTCGATTTCCCAGCGTTCTTCTTAAGACTTAAGAAATTTGTTCGTCGCGACAAAGTTGCTGGCTGGTATACTTCTATTTTGGTAGGTTTTGTAATATTGACTATTGAATTTCGTAATATAATATCTTCGTATAGCAACTCAATAGTATTCACATTCTTTCAAGATATTTTGAGGTAGACTGCCATTGTAACTTAGGAGTTCTGTCTTTCAGCCATACAGAAGAAGGCCTTTGTTGTGATGTCATACTCACATCTATCTAAATTAATCGATAGTACAGTGTACATATGAGATATCTTTTATATATAAACTTTTGTGCCAAGTAACATTGATTTTTTTTTTAAATGATGTTTATACTTTTTTGGTTTATTTATGATTTCTGTTCATGTAAAATTATAAACAGGAGTCGTTCTAAAATTTGTTCATATTCTTTATTGTTTTTTTTAGTCCTTCCTTTTTATTTTATTTTGATTTTATTTCTCAACATTAAAATCGATGAAAAATGCCAATACTCCCTAATAATAACCACGCATTAATAAGGACTTTTATTTTTAAAAAAAATCACAGGGGTTAAACCCAAAATTCTCTACCACTAAAACCCAAAATACATTTTTTCTTCCCTACTTCTCATCTCTCTCACCCCCTTATACTAATTTAAAGGCACAATTCAATCCGCTCGCAACCATTATGACTAATTATGACTAAATGTTGAGCGTTATTGTTGAGTTCGTTATTGGCTTTGCAACTCCTTTATTTGCATGCAAGACGTACAACCGTATGTATTACCACGAAATGCTATTGCAAAAATAAATGAAAGGTTGACAATGATAACGGAATAGTAGAATTTTAGATTTTTAGATGAGCAAGAGAAGGAAATGAGTGTTTTTCTAAAAATTATTTTTATATATGTGAATTTTGCAACTAGTCCCTAATGTTAAATGTCATTAATGTTTTCCATCCAAATTTAACATCAAGAACAAAAACCAAAATGAAATAAAATTGCAGAAAAAAAATTTTGGATCAATTTCGGAAAAACTCCTATTTATAGAAATAAAAAATGCTTAATTATATTTTTGATCATTTATCTTATTTTCAAGATTCAATTTAGTCCTTAATATTTATTACTTATTTTGATCCTTTATTATTATTTTTTTCAAAAAATTCAATTTGGTCCTTTTGTCATAGCAGTGTTAGTTTTATCGCAATATTCACGTTCATTACAGGAAACTAGAATATGTTGCCAGAATTTGAAAAAATTCTAAGCCACCATCTGACGAAGGCTATGAACAACGGTATTGTTTCGTCAATGATGGAGCAAGCTGACTCTCGGTGATGATTGATCGATATTGAGAAAGATGGCGTTAAGATAGATATATCAATGGAGATGACAGTCAAAGTTTTATCGATGGAGTCATAAAAATATATGTCAAGCTTCATTAATAAAACAATAATAGGCATAAATATTCCAAATAAACTAAATTGTTACGATCGAAGGACAAAATTGATTTTTTAAAAAAAATAAAAAACCAAAATAAGTAAAAAAAATATTAAAGACTTAAATGAATCTTAAAAATAAAATAAAAATTATAATAAGCCAAAACCAAAATCATAAATAAGTCTACTTGTAAAACAACAAAACGACAATATTTAGATCCCACATATGCACGGTGTTGGAAGTCTCACATCGTCTGCCTTATAATATGTGGCATGGTTTAAATATCTGTTTGGGCTATTCCTCTCATTGTCAATTGGTTAGGATGGAACCTTAACATGGTATCATAGTCAGAGCTCAACTTCTTTCCGGTTGTTATGGGCCAAAAGTTGCCCTTTGTTATGGGTTAATAGTTACCATTTGCCTCGTCCGACAGGCTTCGTTGGAGAAGGCGTGTTGGAAGTTCACATCGTCTGCCTCATAATATGTGGCATGATTTAAATACGTGTTAAACTACTCCTCTCATTATCAATTGCTTTTAAGATGGAATCTTAACGCACGAAATATGACATGGTATTTGATTGTTGGTGGAATAAAAGCTACGGAAAATTTAAAAAAATATTCCTTCAAGTTAGTTAGCTTGACGTTTGACAAGAACTCTGGACTCGACCTTAACCCGACTTCAAGTACAATTCTGACTCGACCTCTGCAAGATTCAGACCCTTTCCCGAGTCAAGGCATGAAACCAGCGTTGGAAGGAAACATGGCCTTGCCCAGGGACGGACCCAAATATACATTAGTGGTTATTATTTATAGCTATAGGTGGTAATTCGGGCTATCCAGACGGGTTCGGGTTGGCCCGGTTCGGGCTCTGGCCATGATCGAGTTGGGCTAAAAAAGCCTGACTTAAAATCGGGCTTTCAAATTCATGTCTAAGCTCGCCCTATGCGGGTAGCGAGCTTATGTGGGCCGCCTAGCAACAAATTTTTTTTTAAAAAATAAATAAAAACATAACAATTTTAAACAGAAATGTCAAAAAAATAAAATAAAATTAAACATCCTGTTTTTCAACAATTATATACTAGTTAGATGTTGCCAGCAACAGTGCCATAGACCATACGAAGTACAAACATGCGTTAATATTACTCCACGTGAAATATTAACAGTAGCTGATGCTTGCTGGAATTCAGAGTTTAGCCTTTGTTTTTGCTCCTTCTCAGCTAGCACATGTATGCAGAGTGCATACATATCTTTTGATTATATGATATAATGAAATGAATGCACCGTAGGACTTGCAATTGTCATTATCATGTTCTTGTTACCATTTGTTTTTATTTGCTTTAATTTTCTTGGCTAATATCCCAAAACGTATAATCGGTATAGGTATTTTATTTCAAGTCACAAAATGGAAACAGATACTTATATTTCACAAATTAGATAATGATATTGTTATTATCATATTATGCCCGATACAGAATCAGAAAAATTGTTTTAAAAAATTATATAAATATATTTATATATACACACCGGGCTTTCGGGCCGGGCCGGGCCGGGCTAGCCCGGTTCAAACCCGCTTCGGGCTCGGGCTTTTACGGGCCGAGCTAAATAGGCCCCAATATATTTCGGGCTCAAATTTTGATATATAAACCCGCTTCGGGGTCGGGCTTATTCGGGGTCAAGCCGGGCTATTTTGCCAGCTCTAGTTATAGCCCGCACTTATATATATATATATATATATATATATATATATATATATATATATAATTTTACCCTATTAAATATAATCAACTTATCCTAAAATCCAAAGTTCAACTTAGTTTATTTTGGTAAACCAAAAAAAAAACTTAGTTTATTTTGCTAGACAATAGACTATGACACTTGTCTTCTGCTATGATTGAATTTGAAAGTGTTAGGAGTCTCACATTGAGTAGTCTAGGAAACTCAATGTGGTACTTAAGCCATGAGGCTCTTCCACCTAATAGACTAGTCTTTTGGGTTGGGCTCTCTTCATGTGCTTAAGTCTTAACAATTGGTGTCTTTCATTGAGAGGTTGAACCACAGAAAGGGCTACCTATAGGCTGGATTAAGATATATTACCGAATACTGATAGGTGAATGGAGCCGCCAAAAGAGAAAGGGCTACCATCGGGTCAGTGTCGATAGAGTGAAAGCCGTCGTGGACGTCGGCCCTTAAAGGGGGCGGCAATGTTAGGAATCTCACATTGAGTAGTCTAGGAAACTCAATGTGTTACTTAAGCCATGAGGCTTTCCCACCTAATAGACTAGTCTTTTGGGTTGAGCTCTCCTCATGTGCTTAAGTCCTAACAATTTAATAATAGGAAGTTGGATCAAGTAATGGTAGAATGTGTTATTTGGTCTATGTGGAAAAAAGGAATAGGATAGTTATAGTTAGATAATTAAGTAAATAAATAGTCGTTATTAGATATTTATAATTCTAGAAAGTTCATGTGCATTAGATTGTGCCACTTGTATGGCTTACTATCACTCTAGGGTTTATTATTTCTTATTTAAGTCTTTGTAGTCACCATCATCAAGGCAATGAAAAATATGAATGAAGTTTGTTAGTATTTGTTATTCTTTATTCTTTAAGTGTTATTTTCTTAGTGTTCTTGGTAGGGTAGCTTATTGCTTCCTATCAAATGGTGCTTTCATTCTTGAATTCACCATCCTCCCACAGTGGATTATGCTACATTGACTGTGTTTGGGTTCCTTCTTCCCCATCGAACACCAACATCTACCCACCAGCCTCACCACCATGTGTGTACCCACCACCAAAACCACCATATCCTCCACCTTATTTTTCATACTCTCAGTCCCATTATTCTCGAACACAGTCAAGCTCCTACTCCTATCATCATCAAGATCCAGACCTCCAATATACACAGTGGCAAGAATTTTCCCTTCATGATGGAAGGAAGTACTATTACAACCAGATCACCAAGGAGTATACCTGCACTCCACCGCTGAAATTCACTTCCAACCACGCTCAAGACCGTCGCGTGCCACCGTCCATCATCCCAACTCCGATTGACGATCCTTTAGCCAAGATTAGAGAGTGTCTTTCCAAGTTAAAGGACGATCTTTTGCTGCCACCATCAGATCTACAATCGGTACCGCGATCACTGTCGCAAGCTCCGCCACAAGACACCGTCTCCAGTGAAGGACATGAGAAAAATTTGGAAGCTCTAGACTATGAGACACCAGATCTGGAAAATAATGAGCCAGAAGGGGAGCATTTTGACAACCACCTTGGGTCACCATTAGATCTGACGCCGTCACCACTAGATCTGCCGCCCCTACTAGAGGAAGAGCTGAGGAAAGAAAGAGAGGAGGAGACCCTCGAGAGTCGCACACGGTGGAGGAAAACCCAGTCTCCGTCGCACGTTCCACCGCCGCTCTTGACAAGAGAGAGAAACTTGGCCTATGGTGAGAACAAGAAGAGCGAGGACGAGAACTCCGAACCCAGTCATCGGCCACTGCTGTCACCACCGCAAACTTCGCTGTGGATACCACCGTGGAAGCCTCATCTGCCACCACTTTCTTCACCGAGAGCTCCACCATTGAAACCGCTGTGGAAACCACCATTTTTACCAAGGATGCCAACGTGTCCAACAACAAAAATCATCTCCAAGAAGCAAAATGAGAGAGATGAACCAGGTGAAGATTCTAAAATGTTATGTGTTTTAAGCATTCCAAGAGCAGCAGAAAAAAATGAGGAAGATCAAGATTCAATCTCTAGTGAAGTAGAAGGTACTCAACGCAGTAGAGAAGAATTAATTGACTCTAAAATCGTTTTTGAAAGGAAAGTTTTGCCATGTCCTTTGCCTTCTCCTCAGCTAAGATCTGAGCCGTCCATAGGTAGCATAATACAATCTAGGCCATTAGAAGAAACACAGATCCGTGTACACTTCGAACCACCTATTGCAGAGTGCCACGTGCCAAAATATTGGTCAATTACCCACAGTGAAAAAGAGCTGATAGAATCAGTGATTTGTATCTTGCCAACGTCGCATGGACTTCACATCCCTGAAGCTGGCCTATTCGTACCTACAAATGTGACGGGACAAGAGGCCAAAATTTTCTTCCATGCTTTGGCCAATGTGTCGATGTACCCTCATGTTACCTTCTCTCATGTGTTCAATGACACATCCTTGCTTGTGCGTGTGGGTCCAGAACCATCATCAATATGTGAACAAAATTGGGTGCAAAATTTTGTGAACAACTTGAAAATGGAATTGCATGCAAATAGGTTCCCAACAAAGATCTTGCCTGAGCCATCTGGTACTCACAAGGTTTCATCAGTTATTGTGTTAGTTTGTATGAGCCAAGGGTCCATTTTCACATGTGCACACAAATTCCTTGCAATTTCTTCTACTATGCAGCAAGGTGGACTAACCTCATTTGGTCCACTGGACCAAGTTTTTCATAAATATGATGCACATTTTATTCTTAGACCAAATTATTTTTTTGAGAATTATAATCCTATTAAGTGCAATATTACTCAACAACCACATGGCAAGTTGTTTTCATGGATATCTTGGGATCAATTTACTAACCTTGAGGACAAGGTTGATTTTGAAGGGATTGGTAATAATAGGAAATTGGATCAAGTAATGGTAGAATGGGTTATTTGGTCTATGTGGAAAAAAGGAATAGGATAGTTATAGTTAGATAATTAAGTAAATAAATAGTTATTAGATATTTATAATTCTAGAAAGTTCATGTGCATTAGATTGTGCCACTTGTATGGCTTACTATCATTCTAGGGTTTATTATTTCTTATTTAAGTCTTTGTAGTCACCATTATCAAGGCAATGAAAAATATGAATGAAGTTGGTTAGTATTTGTTATTCTTTATTCTTTAAGTGTTATTTTCTTAGTGTTCTTGGTAGGATAGCTTATTGCTTCCTATCAGAAAGTCGCATAGTTCAAAGGAAATGAGATAATTAATTAACTTTCCAAATCCCAAACCTTTCTATTATGTTTTACAGTGATATGTTATACTCTCTCCGTCTCTAAATATAAAGTCTTCTTGACACTTTTATTTTGTCCCTATTTATAAAGCCTCATACCAATTTTCAATGATCATTAATTACTTTTTTCCACAAACGCTCCTATTTATTTAACACGTATTAGATTCCCAATAATATTAGTAGGGGTAATTTTGAAATTACATATCAAAAGTTCACATTTCCAATACAATTAACTAAATTATTTCACTTTCTTAATGGACGTGAAATCGCCCAAATAAACTTTATATTTAGGGACGAATGGGGTATTTTTTATTTTTACTTTTGGTGTACTTATTGCAAATTACTTTCAATTTGTTTTGTTATGTTGATTCTCTAAAGTGCTATGATTAATTGTTGTTATTCTTATATTGATTTTAGTTTTAGCAATAGAAAAATATTTCAAAAGAAAATCAACACTAGAGCAACCATCTTCCTTTCAAGCACTTAATAAATGTACTAATAGAACTACAACTCCACTGCATCCAGGGGCGGAGCCAGGATTTCAAAACAAGGGGTGTCAAGACTAAATAATACATAACTTATAATAAAGGAAAATTTAAGTACCAAATGTATATTATATGAAACAAATTAGATAATAACTAACGTAATACAAGAAAATCTATTTATCATGTTCACAGGTAATGAATATATCAAACATATGGCAAGATCAAACATGTACCTTTACTTCTTAAGTTGTGCTCGTCGTTGTTTCATGGAGTAAAAATCATCAATTATCATATCAGTTGTAAATCTATCTGCAATCTCCTTCTCAATATAAACAATCATATAGTTAGTAAGAAAACCATCATCCATCTTGTTGCGCAAACTTGTTTTTATAATTTTCATAGCCGAAAAAGCACGTTTCGTAGTTGCCGTAGACACAGGTAGAGTCAGAATAAGTCGTATCAATCTGTCAAGTAAAGGATAAACATTTGATTTGCCAACCTCTACTAATTTTTGATATAGTTCACCAAGAGTTGACAAATTATTAAATTTGGGATCCTTTGGCACATCAAACTCATAATGTTGCAATTCATATTCCATCTGAATCCTTTTTTGGTCAGAAAAATCTGAAGAGTAAAATTTGTTAGCCAGACTACAAATATTGCGAGCATTAAATGACTTGAATGCATCTTTAGGATCTAAAGTTGCACTCAACATAAGAAGCTCAGTTGATTGCTCGCTGAATCTGCTATTCCATTCTTTCAGTTGATAATCTATTGCTGCAGTAAATATATCTACACGATAACGATGCTCAACTGTCACAGAATCCTTTTTAAGCCGAGTTCGAATTATGTCAGAGTAAGTAGCACTCATATCAGGAATTGGTACACTTTGGCTACTACAAAAAGAGTTAACCTTTTCTAAAAGAGAATCCCAACCAAAATCCCTTAGCTTTTGAATTAGTGACTTTGTGCTAGAAACCAAACACATAGCATTCACAATGTCTGGATTCTTTTTCTGCAAAGCTTGACAAAGTTTGTCTGTAATTCCCATAATTTCTTTCATAACATGTAAAATAAAAACAAATTCAAAAGACATCAACACTCTGAAAGCATAAGTAGCATCACCTCGTTGAGAGTCAGATCCATTAACCACCAAATCTTCAAGAACTGAAGTAGTTGCATTAAACATGCGTAGAAGGCTACATAATGAATTGAAATGAGAATTCCATCTAGTATCTCCAGGTCTCTGTAGTGTGCCAATTTGATTAGCTCCCCTCTCGGTCTCAATCTCATCATTTGCAACCAAACGTGCAATTTCATTCTCATAAGCACCATGCAACTCATCATTGTGTTTACAAGAAGAAAACACAACATTAACAATCTTACTCAAGTTTTGAAAAAAAGCATGAACATCACTTGAATCTTTAGATGCAGCAACAAGAGCTAGTTGTAATTGATGAGCCAAACAATGTACAAAATATGCATAAGGACATTCTTGAAGGATCAAAGCTTGTAAACCATTCCACTCTCCACGCATATTACTAGCTCCATCGTATCCTTGGCCTCGAATATTTTCGATGTTGAGATTATGATTAGACAATATTAAACAAATCTCTTGCTTAAGAGTGGATGATGTAGTGTCTCTCACATGTACTAAATCCAAGAAGCGCTCTTTAACATATCCATTCTTATCAACAAATCGAATAACAAGAGCCACTTGTTCTCTTTTAGATTCATCTCGAGCTTCATCAACAATCAAACAAAATTTTGCATCACCAGTCTCTTCTCGAATTTCATTTTGCACCCTTCTAGCAAAAACATACAAAATTTCTTTTTGAATAGTAGGTGAAGTGTATTTTGCATTTTGAGGAGCATTCTCCAAGACAACTTCATCTACTTCATTATTATAAGAAGCCAAGAGTTTTATCATTTCAAGAAAGTTACCTCGGTTTGTTGATCCCAAACTCTCATCATGTCCTCTAAAAGCACAAGCTTGACATGTCAACCATTTAATCACATCAATGGATACTTTAAGATGCAACATGTTGCTCGCAATTTGTTGTGAAGTCTGTTTATTCAGCACTTTGTCAATGTGGCATGATTGATTCTTGAAATCTTCCAAACATCTGAGAGCAACATTGTGAAGGGAATTAATATATTTCCCCATGTGAGATAAAAATGCACAATTTTTTCCACTATTCACTTTCCTCCAACTTCTAAATCCTGTTGAAGTGAATGGACTTGGCTTTTTAGAAAATAAATAGCATGGAAAACAAAAGGCAACATCTTTTTCCGGTGAATATTCTAACCAAGGAAAATTTCCAAACCAATGAGCTTGAAATCGACGAGGATGATCTTCTAGACCTGAAAGTGGATACACATCCATTAAAAATTGATATGGTCCAAACTTCACATACGCCCTACGAATTTCATCTTGTTGATTAACAGGATATTTCCAAATTTGTGGACGTTTTCCAGGATCACGTATCAAAATACCGCTACCAATTGTTTCTTGTTCAGTCCTCAAAGCTTTGGGAGGAGGTGGTTGGTCAATTTGCTCTATGGTTGTCGTTGATACCTGCTCAATTTCAGCAGCACTATCAACATTATCTCTCTCTTTTCTCTTGAAAAATGAGTCAATAGTTGTCTTTCTCATCATCCTTCAACCTAAAACAATTTAATAACTATAAAAATCATACTAAGTAGCACTAACAAATTTTAATTAATTTTAGGGAAAAAAATCAAAAAGGCTTTTGATGCATGAAGAAGAGATTTAATAAAAGACATCTATTAGAATATTATTAGCAATAAGGAAGAGTTAATATATAATATATTACCATTTGGAAGAAAAGAACTAAGGCAAGAAATTGAAAGCTCCTTCAGCAGCGTGATTACGTGAAGACCAGAGCAGAGGAAGCGACAAGCGAGGAACTGGCCATGAGGTGAGGCAGTTCAATAAAGTATTGTTATAAGCAAAAGCAATCTGATTAATGATTATAAGCCTTGGCCAAAAGTATTATTATTATAAGCCTTGGCCCAAAACTTGTAGTAGTGATAGTAGTAGTATTTGCCTTGGCCCAAAACGTGTAGTAGTGGTAATAATATTATTATTAGTAGTAGACCCTGTAGTAGTATATTATGTATATATAAAAAAAATCAAAATTGTAGGGGTGACCACGACATATCTGGGTCACCCCCTCCCTCCGTCACTGCTGCACCCATGAAAAGAAGATTTATAAATTTGATTTAGAAAAACTCCTTAATGATACTTTTTAAAGTATTAAAAATGAGAAAATCATTCAATGTTTTCAGAATATGGAAACTCGTAGAAAACAATTATGAAAATTTATGTCAAATGTCCATATGTTTTTGTATCTTAGTTTTTGGTACAATGATATTATCTTATGATTTATATTTCGTAAGAGTTGAATATCCCTAAACTCATATTAGTGACTAACATATTTATTTAAAAAATATTATATTTTTAATACTAATGTAGTCGCTCCCATGGTAAAAAAAATCCTGGGTCATAACGAGCATGATGAGCACATCAACTCTGGGCTAGACTTCGACTATGATGAGCATCATATTGTAAGCACCTGCTATATTATGAATTTTGAAAACTATCATTTTATTCTCAAAAATTAAAAGTGTAAGTCAAATCGATTCTTGAATTTGGAGACCTATTTGTCTAATGGGTCATAGTCTCAAGTATCGATATAGCTAAACTGCTCTTATGATTATTTATCTTATTTTTTTATTATCAAATTGATTTTTTATATTTTTGATATCATATTGATCTCTTACATTCATTTCTGTTTGCATCGTTGTTTGAGAATTACCGTTTAACATATGGACATGTAAGACGAACAATATTGGGATGAATGATGCAAACGAAAAGAAATTTGGAAAATTCATTATGATATTAAAAAAAACACGAGGAACTAATTTAAGGGTTTGCTTAACCTCAGCCTTTAGGACTGAGGATAAGAGGTTAAAAAATAAAAAAAAGTATTGGAAACATAAATTTACTAAGTTACAAATCTTAAATGTTTATGTTTTCAATGCAAAAATGTTTTATAAAGTCTCTTATCCTCAACCTTAAGGACTGAGGTTAAAAAAATCCCTAATTTAATAGCAAAAATTGAAGTAAGAGATCAAATAAGTAGTTTAGCAAATCAATATATGACTACATTTACAATTTTGGCTTAATTAAGTTTTAGTTCCTATCTTTTTTTTATCGATCCTGATCCTTAAAAGTTTAAATTTTTTGTTTTAGTCCCTGCCGTTAGGATAGATGATAGATCTGTTAAATGCTGACGTGACTAATGGGATGCCATGTCAAATTTGACACATGGAAAAAAACCAAAAAGGCATAATTAAGTTTTAAGTCCCTGAAAGTTGACCAATTTTTTATTTTAGTCCCTATATTTTTTTTACCGATCCTGGTCTTTAAAAGTTCAAATTTTTTAGTTTTAGTCCCTATTGTTAGGATGGATATGCTAAGTGCTGACGTGGCTAATGGAGAACTACGTCAGACTTGACACATGGAAAAAATAAAAAAATAAAAAAGTCCCTCACACCCATCTAACATGACTAATATTAGGCACTAATATGAATAAAATGTTTAGGGACCAATTTGAAATTTCGAAAATATTAAGTACGATGACTAAATTGATCTATACTTACAAAGTAATTATGAATCAATCTAACATATTCATTTTTAAATTTACATATTGGTATGATACAACAGAAGTAGTCTCCATGAAATGATGTTATTTTTAAATTTGATTTTTTTTATATCTTTCGATAATAAATGGTTGTGGACTTGTGGTACCCTTTTTATCTTATCCAATAAAATATATAGATCTATGCATGCTATTTGGCATCATACCTAGTTTAAAATTTTTTAAAAAAATTACAATTGAATCGCAGGATCTTTCTTAAAAACTGAAATTTGGATTAAAAGCCCCCAAAATACAGTGCAACGTTTCTTCTTGCCCGTACTGAGAGTCCTTTGTCTTCTTCATTGAGCACCATTGCCATTACTGTTCTTTGAGCTCTCCACCTTGTCTGTTTTCTTCCAATTATTACATCGTGCCTCAAATCTTTCAACCTCCAAATCATTCCACAACGAACTCTAACAAGGCTAATCAAGAATAGAATCAACAACAACGACAACCCCCAACATTTGTATTTGACACTACTTCCATTCTCGAACATGCAGCCTTGAACAACTCCAATTATATGGAGGGCCTACAAGTCACCAACCCTGTATTATCGGAGGGTAACAAAGCAATGTCCTTTAAATTTACGTTTTTCTTCACATTTGGCTCATGTGCCAAAATAGCAAGTGGCAAATGAATATCTACAACACTATTTAAAAGTAATTTGAATTCATTTTACCACTAAACAAACATATATAGCAACGAAATTTTCACATGTTTCTAAGATATTTAATATACTCCATGCATGACTTAAAATTAGCCATTTATTTTGACCACCATCAATTCACTCATTACCCTCTTACACCAAATTTATCAAGGCATTCACAAGCTTGTCCAATTCCTTGGAGGAATTCCCACCCTCACTTATAGCTTTAATAGCTTCCTCTTTCATGACCTTTGCTCTTCTTTTTTGCAAACTATCCCCAATCATTGACGCGGCTATGACTTGACCCAATTCATTTGGATCGGGTACAGAATCTGCTCCCTCACACACCCTCACTGCCACGCCCACATTCTCCACTAGGAGCCTCCCATTCACAAATTGGTCAGCCTCCATGGGCCACCCCAAGATCGCCACCCCGGCCATCATCGCTTCCAACACCGAGTTCCAACCACAATGACTCAAAAACCCACCCACAACCCGGTGACCTAGAATCGCCACTTGGGGCACCCAACTTTTGACCACAAGACCCCGACCCGAAACCCGATCCTCAAACCCATCTGGTAATGACCCATTATCTTCTTTAACTATCCAAACAAACCGTGCTTCGGAATATTCTAACCCTAGCGCCAAAGCCTTTATTTGCTGCTTGCTCAACACCTTCTGACTCCCAAAGCACACGTACAAAACAGAACCATCCTCCTCCCATTTATCGAGCCACTTCAACACCTCGGATCCTTCACTCGGATCTGATTCAACTCGATTAGAGCACAACGGGCCAACCGCGAAAAACCTTGGGTGACCAAATTCGTGTTGAAGATGATCCAAAAACATGCCGTCCAATTCGCGGAACGTGTTGAAGATGCATCCCCAACTCTTTGCATTTGCAGCAAAACTCTCCTTTACAAGCTCCGATTCAGGATCAGATTCCCTATTTCCAATATCAGAGTAAAAACCAAAAATTCCAAAATTCTCTGGTTCTATATATAAGACCCTTTTGCGGTTTTTAATTGAGATTAATGAGTATGCACTTACGGTGTAAAGTTTTTTATAGCATCGGTCCATCATCCACCATTCGTTCGTAATACTTTAATCTAAAAGTCAACGACTATACACGGATGCGGATGAAGGGTGGATGATACACTATTGGTGTAAAAAACCTTTACACTGTCGGTGTATCTCCATTTTCTCTTTTTAGTTTGGTTTTATTTATAAGATCGCATTTCAATTTTTCTTCCGTGAAAAAGAAAAACCTCACATAGATCTTATAAATAGGATCAGATAGAGTTTAAATTAAATATATAAGGATTAAAAAAATTATATGAACATCAAACAAAATACCATAATTAGTTTTTGTCTCATGTTTCATATGTACTGTTCTTTTAAAAAACAAAACATAATAAATAATTAATGTTATTCTTCCCAACACACGCCTGTTTATTACCCGCTCTTTTTCATTTGCAACATCTTTATCTCCCTTAAACAATGATTAAAACGTGAGCAAAATCTTGAAAACCTTAAAAAAAAACACTGCTTAGGAAACAGGCAATAACTTTTAAGAAGTTAAGTTGTGGCAAAACCTGTAACGCCGAAAGATGCTAGGAAGGTGATCGCAATTAAACGACGGCGTTCCGGGTAATCCAGGGAACTGAACCACCGCCTGCAGCGGCTGCGGGGGTAGAAAATCCCGCCAGCAGTGGTTCAAGACAGCGATCAAGAGGGCGCTGATGGAGTGAAAGCAGATTCTGGGAATATCGAGTTTTCGGGCGAGTTGGTGAGTCCAGCCGAGGAAGAAATCAGAGATGAGAGCCACAGGTGGGTCAGAGTGTGAATTAAACCATTGGATGATCAAGGGTTGGAGTTTGGAGAGGGCATTGATGAAGGGGTAGTTTCCTGTGTTGCCGATATCACGGATGTTCTCTGCACCCGTGGGGATGTTGGGGTGTGAAGGGAAAGGGAGGGTGAGGGTTTGGATATTGGTTGGGTGTGTGGAGAGGAGTGTGTTTAAGAGTGGGAGGTTCTTAGGGGTTATGATTATGGTTATGGTTATTGATTTAAGGGCTAAGTGGTGGGTTAGGTCTAGGAGTGGGAGGATGTGGCCTTGTGCAGGGTAAGGGAAGATTAAGACATGAGGATTCGAGGACATGGTGGTTGGTTGTTGTTTGTTATGTTTGGTAGCTGGAGATGCAGAGTACAGAAGGTTTGAACTCTCTTAAGTCTTAAGGAAGGAATGAATGGTGGACTTCTATTTTATGTGTTAACTTGTGACATTATTGCATCGTTTATGATCTATAGTTCTTGTTTTATTCGGATTTATTTGGAATATTTTAAGAAATTTTATAATAAAATATTTAAAATCAATAGTATAGATGAATTTGGGTTTTTGTGATCAATGGTCAATAATCTGTTCTCGTCTCTAGGTCAATGAAGTCATCAGCTCATTTGATAATTTGTAGCTTTTTATTCTATGGATTAGTATGGCTATGTTTGGTATGCCATTATACTGGCTACCGGCTCCCTTCATAAATTATGTTTATTTGGAAACTCAATATTCATTCAAAGCATACTTTTATTTATTATATTCTTTTTTTTACTACCCATTTTTCCATTTCTCTTTAATATAATCTTAATACATTTATTATTACTCTCTATCCTATAATTAAATAAGGCTAATTTAGCCAAAATATACCAATTTCTTATATTATTAATTCATTTCTTAATTTATGTGCAATTTCTAAATCAACTTAACTTATGGGACGAAGGGAGTAATAAGTTAGAATGTATTTTAGTTATTTATGAGCTTTTAAATTTGGTCAATAAGTTATTATTTATGTTCAATAAACACAAATTAGAAAGAGTTTATAACTTTTAAATTAAAAAATGAGCTTGTAACTTTTGAAAGTTTGTTTTTAAAAAGCCACTTCAAATGATTTTTAAGAAAGTAAACTAACTTTCAATAATTCATATATCAATTATATCTTCCAAAAAAATTTCAAAATTATTTACCTACCATGGTAACAATTTAATTTTTAATTAATTTTTTATTTAATTAATTATTAATTATAATTTAATAACTTTGTTGTAATTAATTAATTAACTACATAATTAATGAATAAAGAAGAAAAACGAGGATGATTAATTATAATTTTAATAATTTATATACTTAATTAATTAATTAACTATTTATTTCATAAGTAAAGAATAAATTAAAATAATATAACATAAATAATATAATGTTGCATATCCTTTTTGATCATTTAATAATTTTCAATTACTACAAAAGCTAGTTTCGACAAACAACACTATTTCAAACAGTCAGGTAAACAGATATAAGCTCGCAATTACAAGCTTATAACTCTTAGCTAGGTTCACAGCTACAGCTCACAACTATAAACTATTTTTGTTGAATACCCTAAGTCGTTCAGAGAAAAAAGAATGATGGGAAATAATAATTTATGGTTCTATTTGGTAAAACTAGATCGTAATTGTGAGTTATGAGTTTGTAGTTGAAAGAGTGAAGCTAATTGAGAGATGTAAGATTGTAATTGTATAACATTGAATTGGTCCGCAAAGCTAGCTGTAAAAGTATATGAAAGTTATTAAATATTCGAAAAGGACTCACAACATTATTTTATTTATAGTTATTATTTTAATTTTAATTTTTTTCTTTATTTATTAATAGTATATAAGAATTTATTAAATTATGATTAGTTAAATTATTTTTTCTTTATTTGTTAAAGGTGTAGTTAATTAATTAATTAATGAAGTATAAAGAAATTATTAAATTAATAATAATTAATTAAATACACTTTTAATTGAATTAGGGTAATTAATATAATTTTAAAAAATGTTGCAGGGCAAGGGCGTTATGGGCGATTGCTCTGGCCCAAAATTTTGAGGGCCCCATTTCCTTTTTTTTTAACTAATATACACGTTGAGATAGAAAAAAATTAGGCTTTTTTAAGCGATAGGTCCCTAAACTTATGGGGTGTTTTGGATTTAGTCCTTAATCTTTTTTTTTTGTTGGATCTGGTCCCTAAACTTTAACGTCGTTTGGAATTAGTCCTCCCGTTAACCCAAAGTTAACTCCGTTAGTGTCTTCCAATAAGATGTTGCCACGTGTCCCAACTTGCATTTTTTTTTGGCTTTTTTGACTTTGAGGTCCCTAAACTTAGGGGAGGAATTGAATTTAGTCCCTATCCTTTTTTTCGTTGGATCAGGTCCCTAAACTTTGGACCATTTTGGATTAAGTCCTTCTGTTAGCTTTAATCTAAGACCGTTACCTGGGAAAATTTTTATGCCATGTGGACCAATAAATTAATGCCACATGAAATTTTTCTTTTAAAATTGAAAAATTACAAAAAATAAATAAAATTAAAAAAAAGCCAAATATTACCTGATCTGAAGTACAACTGAACCAAGCATCATTAACAGATCCACCATGCCACAGAAATTTTTCAGGTCAGAATGTGAACCACCTTCCCTATCTTCCTCTCGTTCCTCGTCGTGCTCGATCGTCTCGTTAGGGCTTGACATCATGGTTTCTTCACCTTGCTTTAGGGGGTGGCATTGTTTTTCAGAATATAAAGATCTAAACAAAACAAAAAAAAAAAAGAAAAAGAACACACACAGTGTCAAGTGATAAAAACTGAGTTAGACACCTACCAAACCTTTATCATCAAACTCTAAAGTAATAAAAAAGAGATTTTTCTGTGTCAATCAAGTATACTTGTTGCGTTTCTTCCTCCCTCCAGACTCTACATATGATGCACCGCTAAGAAGAAGGCAGAGGAAGCGGAGAAGAGGGCGGAGGCTGGAAAGCAGAGGACGCTGAGGTTGTTGAGGGTTCGAAGTTGCGAGACTGCTGCATGGTGAAGGAAGCGCGACTGGTCTCATTTGGTGTCGCATCAGATTTGCAGAGAAGATGACCAAGCGAAGGATGAAGAACGAAGAGAATCTTCGGGGTCGCCGCCGCAACTAGGTTGCAGGGGCTTTGGCTATAACTAGCGCCGCCGCACACCATCAAGCGAACTTGTGACTGTGACAGTGATTTTCGTTGTAAACCGAAGCAAGCACAAAACTCAGATCGAGGCGCGACCTTGAGGACGGTAGCGAAAGCTTCTCAAATCGTTACCCTGATGCCAGTGGTGAGTGCTCGAGACATCACGACCATGACGATGATGCATCTCGTCGCAAACGCGTTTTATTCCAATCGTTATAAAAAAATCATTTTTTTTAATTTAATTTATTTTTTGTAATTTTTCAATTTTAAAAGAAAAATTCCATGTGGCATTAATTTATTGGTCCACATGGCATAAAAATTTTCCCTGGGTAACGGTGTTAGATTAAAACTAACAGAAGGACTTAATTCAAAATGGTCCAGAGTTTAGGGACCTGATCCAACGAAAAAAAGGATAGGGACTAAATTCAATTCTTCCCCTAAGTTTAGGGACCTCAAAGTAAAAAAAAAAAAACCAAAAAAAAATGCAAGTTGGGACACGTGGCAACATCTTATTGGAAGACACTAACGGAGTTAACTTTGGGTTAACGGAAGGACTAGTTCCAAACGACGTTAAAGTTTAGGGATCAGATCCAACAAAAAAAAAGATTAAGGACTAAATCCAAAACACCCCCTAAGTTTAGGTACCTATCGCTTAAAATACTCCCTTCCAATACTATCATGTTCTTATCCTACTAATCTCTAACCTATCTTGTCCTTATCTTATCCTAATCATCAAATAAGTCCTAAGAATATAAAATTAATATAGGGGTTGGTATAGTAATAGAGGCACAGTACGATGTTAAGAGAAATCCAAAGTTAATTTTTGGCGAAAATATTAGTTGGGAGTGCAATTTTGATAACGCTCCAAATATTAATCTTTAATCTTGATCATCGGGTAATAAAATACCTGATTATATTGTACCAAAATACGCATGGTTATTGTGTGGTGAGGAGTTTGCTTAGCTCGCATGAAGTCATACTCATTGCCAGCCATGTATCAAAAGAATATTGGTTACTTAAATTGACATGTGAAAATTTTAAGATTAACAAGAATCTTAAAAAAAAAAATTATATGATATCCATTTATCAAGTTTTTTCTCAGGGTTCGTTTGGTGGACAAAATAAGGGAGAGAATATAAGATATTTTATGGGAGAACTGAGTTAAAAATGAGCATGATATAATAATGCAATTTTACCCCTTATATGTACCCTTACTGATTAACATCGTTGCCGTCACCACCACAACCACCAAATCTATGTCATCATTATATGTTTCTACAAAACACTGGACAATATAAGGAGTAATCATACTTATATCTTATCATGTTCTTATCCTACCCTCTAACCTATCTTATTGTCCTAGTCTTATCTTAATCATCAAGTTAGTCCTAAGAATATGACATATATAAGCCCTTAGTAAAACAATGTTACTTTTACATCTTCTTTAGATATATATTTCGAGAAAACACCCCAGCTTCACTCTATAAAAAAAATGACAGTAATAAATATTGAAATTTTGGTCAGAAAGGTGTTCATCTAACATGTACAAATAATATTATTTTGAAAATTGGAGAGCAAATTATTGACAGAATTTTATTTATTTTTTAATTTGAAAGTTAACATCGAAGAGTTTGGATAAACAAACAAAAATGGCAATACTTTATATTTATTATTGTGATATCACAAGTGCATATTGTTTTAATTGAAGTACTAAGATATACTATACAAGTCACATAGCATATGTTTTTCATCATTTTTCTCATTTCTCTATCCACAAAAACGTGGGGTCCAAGACTACACATTGTACAACAAAGAAAGACGCAACTAATTACACTTTATTAAGACGTGGAGGAAGAAGAAGCCATTTTGAAGCCTGAATATAGCTAAGTGATATAAAAGGTTTGGCCTCTGCATCAGTAAGTATTTTTGTGTACTTGTAACGTCCTTTTAGATCTGCACCAGGTCCAGTATTCTTGTACTCTCCAAAATATAGATCTCTGTTGCAAATGTCACAAATAGTTATGAATTATGATGATATTCTCCTATATTGGATTATGTTTTTCTACATTAATGATACAAGATCGATAATGTCACATGCATCTCTAAAGGGTGACTAAGGCCATAGTAATATTATAGACAATGTTACTTAGCTACACACGTTCACTTTTTATAAGATGCAGAGTGTAAAAGGATTTGAGACAATGAGTTACCGGTCATATTCAGGATGATTGTTGTTACTCCACGCCGTGTCATTCACAACATTGCTAAGGTTGCAATATCCAAAGACCACTTTGGATTTAGACATCCATGCTCTAGCTAGGAGAGTTCCAGTCCCAGTTCCAGTTACTGGGCAATGCACAAATGAGTATCCGGTATCGTCTGTCTTCTTATCTCTTCCATGTGCCGCGATAACTGACATCCCACTATCGCCAAGCACTCTTAACTCGGTGTTCTGCATCACACAATCAAACCTTAATAATTACGACAAGAGTTTAATGTATGTGCACTAACATTGTGACGACTTTTACACACTTCATCATATGACAATGTAATAATATTGAAGCTGAAAGATAATAGAATTTACCAAAAATAGCGACTTCCCATTTCCAAAAACAAAATCAACGGTGCCTTGAATGAAGCAATTTTTGTAAATATGCCAATCTGCATCATCACACAATGTGTCCTGGAATCCCAATAGTTTGACACCATAGAAAGCTGCTTTGTCACCGGAAGCTCTCAATGCAACCGCTTGAGCTCCTATCCTTTTTCCATCAGGTCTTGGTGCAGAATTCTTTAGCATCAAATTCAAAATGCAACAACTACTCATTATGACATAAAATTGTTGAAACTTAAATGAAAATGTATTTGGTTTTTATTTTGAGCATGGTTTTAAATTGAGGTTATGGTTAAGTAGCGTTTATCTCAACTGGGGAAAACTGCGATAAAAATTATGTTGATGTGGCAGCGATTGCGAACACGATGCAGTTACGAAGATTATCAAAATCAAAATATTAAGGGCAATTTAAAACGCCTGATCCTGAATAATGTGATTTTGATGGAGATTATAGTATACTAACCGAGATCATGATATTTACTGCCATGAAGTAATCTGATTCAACAATTAATGTAGCACTATCAACGGTGCCATATTTTAAAGCAGTGCCCCCATAGGTCAAGTTTGGCATGCTCCCTGGAGCTCCATAAAAGGTGATAAAGGGCTTTTCCCTTTCAATCTTGATTTTTTCATTATAAACTCCGCCTCCAATGTACACAATCACACGCTTAGTGTTCCCTTTAGGAATGCTCTTAATGGCTTCTGTGATAGTCTTAAAATTCCCACTACCATCTTGCTTGACCTTAATAACGGTAGCAGCACTCTCTGCAGCAACCAGGGCAGGGTCCAAGGTGTTCTTTCTCTGAGATATGGGCTTCACATTTTGATTGTACCAGTTTCTCAATTGAGACTTGTCAGCTGGAACAGGAACATTGTCATCTGCTAAAACAATGTTAGCTGTGAGGAGAGCTATCAAGAGAGGCATAAAGATAAAGCTTGTTCTTGATTGTGAAGCCATCTTTCTAATATTTAAATTTATTTCTTGAGTGAGATATATGTGTTTGATTTTTCAATTAAATAGACACATCCTATACAAGAAAATGCCTAAATTTTGTGAGACGTTTTGGAATGAACTTAATTTTGTTCACTCATCTTCTTTTAGGTGCCTTAAATTAAACTGTGGTTGATAGTGCTTGGATTTAAAATAACCTCTTAAAGGATTTTTAGTTCCTAACCATGAGAGTGTGTGCACCTAATTGAAAACAGTCACAGTGAACCTAGGCCATGATTTAAATTAGGAAAAGCTAAGAAGAAATTTCGCAATGGTGCAGCAATTTTGAAAGTTTTTATGTTTGTTTGTTTCTATAGTTTGTTAAACAAAATGGTTTTATGTTATACAGGGATTATATGGGACATTAAAGTAGTATAATTTCCTAAAATAGGAATATAGCGTATTAGCCATGTTCCAATTTATCCGCGTTTTATGAATTTCACACATATTAAGAAAGTCATTTAATACTTTAATTTTTAAGAGAAAAATAAGGTAATTTTTCTATATTATCCTCACATTACATTAATTATTACACATTTCACATATTTCAAAATATTTAAATGAAAGGTTAAAGTTGAAAATAATTAATTAATACACCATCGAATTTCTAAAGCGACAAATAATTTAATTTGGATTGTTACAAAAAAATTCTTTGATGAACCAATGGAATCTTGACAAATCATCTAGTTAATCTATGTCAATGTCATATTAGCTCTGTATAAATCAAAATTGAATTCTTACAATCTGATCCAATATCAAAGTTGAGTTATTTCAATTTAGTCTTTATGTATCACATAGAGCTGACGTGACAATGACATGTTTTTACTGGATGATTTGTCAAACAATCATTGGTTTATGTTATTGTGCAACAATCCAAAATTTGGTTGCAGGGAAGTTTTGCCATAAATTAAAAAGGCTTATTTATGGTTTTAGTACATGAAAGTTGGAAGTCTTTTGATTTTGGTCCCTGAAAGTTTTTTTGACCTTGACTCATCCTTAATTGTTTTGAAAATTTGGTTTTAGTCTCTGTGGTTAGGAAAAATTCGTTAATTGCTAATGTAGTTAACAAAACGTCACATCAGCATATATACACATGTGCAAGTATTGCATGTCACCGATAGGATGATGTGAATGATCTGACCCGCATGAGCAAAAGGGTCAAGGCCCAACCAAAGTGTGTTTGTGGATTGGGCCATGGTCCTTTTGCTCATGCGGGTCCGGATCATCCACGTCATCCTACCATAACATTCTATACTTGCACATGTGTATGTTGATGTGACGTTCCGTTAGCCACGTCACTTGTTAACGAATTTTTCTTAACAACAAGGACTAAAACCAAATTTTCAAAATAATTAAGGATCGGTCATGTTTGTTGTTAACAATACACATGGCATGTGAGCAACACTAATATTAGAAGGGATCGCTTAACCTCAGCTTTAGGACAGAGGATAAGAAAATAAAAACATAAAAAGAAATTTTGGAAAACTAAGTTTACTATTTGGATTATTAAATATTCAGTTTTTCTATATAAAAACACTTCTTTTAGTCTCTTATGTTGATGTTAAGAAAATCCATATTAAAAAGATGACAAATGGCATAAAAACAAGTAAAAAATAGACTTAAATATGCTTTTAGCCCCTGAAATTAAAGTTTAGTGAATTTTAGGTTCAGTGAATTTTGGTTTTAGATCAAAAACACAATAGACTTAATATAAATTCTTGATAGATTTAATGTAATATATGACTTTTTTTTCGATGTGTAGTATTTGATATTTTAAAAAAAAAAATGTTCAAAGTTTCATTTTCATCTATAATACTTCTCATCTTTTGAATATTTTTACATACAAACATATATTATAACGAGCATAATGACTACTCAAACTTATGTATTATGAAGCATCATTAGTAGTAAACCATAGTTTGAAATTTTTAAGTGTCTTAATAGTATGATAAACATGAGTTTTGCCATTGCTTTCAAGCCTTCCCCTTTTGGCTTTTCACTTAAAGAAAGAATCCTTCCTTTGTTGTCTATCTTCATCGGTCCAAAATCTGAGGCACGACTCTCATGAATGCACAGTAAAGTTTTAAAACGGAATTACATGATAGAGATTAGTGACTTAAAAGCCAAGAAGCTATTTCCTATTTCAGAGTCAAATTAAATTAATTGATTGTAATACTTGGAAGATCTAATTCATTATAGTTATTCATAATTTAATATTCAGTCAAGGTCAAGATAGAGGAGAAGAAAAATAATAGTGATTTTAAGCTTTATACAATTATCAAATATAAGAAAATTGACACAAGGACAAACCTACTTGTTTTGTCCATTTTTATCAGGAATGATAGTAATTGTTCATACCCAATGTTTCACTCTCACTTTCCATCTACCATAAACTTTTTCATGTCAAGTAAAAAAGACATAAAAAAATCATGGTCACCAAAAATGAGTTAAATATGACAAAACTGACCTTAGGAACATAAAATTAATAAATGTATAAATATTCAGAACTTGATGACAGTTAAAGGAAATTAGAGAAACAAAAGAAGTAGCAGACAATGTTGAAGAGCTCCTCTGTGTGATAGTGGTTATTGATGATTGACATTCTTTGCCTTAATGCCATTATTTGTGGGTCGAGAATGAACTCCTTTGATACCATCTTCAATACTTCATGTTTCCACCACCGGTAAAATGCGAACAACAGAAATAAGAACAATACATAGATTGTATATTACAAGAAATTATTGCCTCAAAATATATCCCTACTAACTAAAGCTTTAAAAAAAAGGTATAATACCGTATAGAGAAGTTTAAGGAAATATCTAAATGTAAAACTACAACTAACAAAGCCATATTCTCAATTTTGTGCGTGTTTCAATTTTTTTCATTTATAATGAATAGCAAATTTAAAATGATCTAGCAACAGAATATTATAAGGAAAAAAGTTCATCGGTTGATATCCCCGATTCAGCAAATTATTTGAAAAAGCATGACAGACCTAATAAATATTCTCCTATTGCTCATGTGTGAGTATGAACTAAGTTCTTAGGATTTCTTTTTCTCATACAGTGTGCATAGAAATAACAGTAGCTAAATAACAATACCTCTAGTTGTCATGAAAGCACATTGAGCATACCATTATGGATTTGCAACTTCAACTTATTTGATTCCATAGCTTGAGCTAAAATAAAACGAAAAAAAAAAGAAGGAAAAAAAATGGCATTTAGCTATTACAGGAACAGGACTTATTTTTATAAAAATAAAAAGGAAATAGCCTAAAATCATCTCTAATCATGACATTTCCAATAATATATCTGAAAAATCTTTAACAATAATGAAACATGTATGGACATAGAGATTCAAAATATTGAATATAGAAAAAGATAAACATATTTTCACATAATAAGATTCATTATATCTCAGTGGCATTTAATCAAACATGTTGCCTACACACTAATAAAAGTGGAAGCAATAGATGACAGGTGATGGGAAAAGGGTGGGGATGTACCTCGTTGACTCCTTCGTCGTGTTTTTGCGACACATCATCCAACTTCACCCAAACCCGTACAACTTCAATCAAAGCAGATCCATAGTCCTTACCGTAGTATGCCATAGAGTTTGTGAGAGCTTCGCCACCACTGATTACCACCATGCACACTCGTGAAACCATCAGAAAAGACCTCAAAGTTTTGAATCTTGAAAGAGAGGAGTGAAGAGTCGATAGAGCAGAGATAGAGAGCGAAAAAGAGATTTTGATGTCGAAAGTTCCCATAGCCATGTTCTTGTACATAAGCCACGAGCATCTTATCTTCCTCCTCAGACCATGGTCCTTTCTTTAGCCCTACCTTCTTACTGCATGGAGTATTCCTCAGACCCATTTTCATTACAAACCGAAAAGAAAAAAAAGAAAAGAAAGGAACTGGAAAAAAAATTAAGCAATTAAGCAATAATACAATGAATGAGAGAATAATGAAATCGCAGAAGATGGAGAGAAGTAACGAGAAGAAACGAGACATAAAAAAAAAGAATGAAAGGAGATGAAGAGACTCTGGCTTCTAAGAGCGAGAAGTTGAACGATTGTGATTTAATCTTTTAAAATATGATGGACGGCTTAGATTAAAAATAATAAGACATCATTAGTGATACATTTTAGGAGAGAAATCATGATTAGGAAAAGGTTTTAGGAGGGAAATCAAATTTACCCTCAAATTTCTCCTATTTTATATTATGTTGATAAGATTTTTTTTTTTGGAACTTTTGTTTTGATCTTAGTTATAATATTTTATTTCAATTTTTAATAGTATTGAATTTTTTTTCACAAAAGCCTCTACTTATTCAACACATATTAAAGTTTCAATAATAATTATAATAATACTTTTGAAAATGTATATAAAATGTTCACATTTTCAATGTCATTAATAAATTTAATTACTTTTATTGATGGAAATGAAAATTCTTAAAAGAGTCTTACATATATAACAATATATAACAAGAGGGAGCATTCTATACATGTCCCAGACAAAACTTTATATTTAATATTTAGACATCACAAATGTAAAATTCCTCGCGGGAAAATTCTTCGATAATCCTATTTTTAAAAGATATTTATATACCTTTTTAGTTTTGTTCATAAAATTTTTTTAGGGTTGTTTTTAATCTCAAATTTCATCCATTTTTATCATATTGCAAATCGTTGAACATCGACCACCCTACTCTACTACCATTGTTTTCATATTCAAGTTTATCTAAAATAGTCGTTCTCTCAATGTAAGAGTATCAATAACCTCAACAATCTTCTAAAAAAATGATAGTATATGTCATCATTTTCTACTTAGCTTAAGATCAATATTATAATTTATCATTATTTCAACTTTTAATTTTAGAGATTTTTTTAACCTCGGCCCTTATTAGATAAGGGTTGAGGATAAGAAACTTTAATTAGATAAGTTTTAATTTCTTGAAAAAATAAAAATATAAGATTTTATCTCTTCTAGATGCATCATTCCCTATAAAACTACTTACCATTTTTGGTTTCTTGTCCTTAACCCTAAAAGCTGAGGTTAAGAGTATGTTTGGTTTCTAGTTAGAAAATGAATTTTGGTCATGTTGGAACAGAAATAACTGTTAGTAGCATTGGAAATCCAGAATTGATTCTGGGCTAACTCACCGTATAACCAAACATGCACTAAAGAAGCCCTAATCTCAAAGGAACATTTAAACACAACTAAAAAGGGAACATGAAACAAGACATCCTAAAATAGACAAGACATCCTATACAAGTTACCTAGAATCATAACTTTTAATCATTTTTTCTCATTTCTCCACCCACTAAAAGGTGGGGTGCATGACTACATTGTAGAACAAAGAAAGAAGATTTAAAAAAAAAAATAAAAAGAGAAGAATTTACTATAAAGCACCAGATCGAGTTACATAATCATTACAAACTACAAAGTCACAATACATAAAGAATTCCCGACCCTATTGAATTCTTTGAGCTTTGCTATCAATCTAGTGCAGCAAAAGCGACCAACGATAAGCAACTTTGAGACAGTCCTAAAATAGAAAAACTAAGAAAGAGGTAACTAATTACACTTTAGGAGTTGGAGGAGGAAGAAGCCATTTTGAAGCCTGAATATAGCCAAGTGATATAAAATTTTTGGCCTCTGCATCACTAAGTTGTTTTGTGTACTTGTAACGTCCTTTTAGATCTGCACCAGGTCCAGTATTCTTGTACTCTCCAAAATATAGATCTCTGTAGCAAATGTCACAATTAGTTATGAATTATGATATTCTCCTATATTGGATTATGTTTTTCTACAATGATACAAGATAATGTCACATGCGATCGATATTAATATTATAGACCATGCTACTGAGCTATACATAAAATTCAGTTATAAAATGTAGTGTGTAAAAAGATTTGAGAATGTGAGTTACCGGTCATATTCAGGATGATTGTTGTTACTCCACGCTGTGTCATTCACAACATTGCTTAGGTTGCAATATCCAAAGACCACTTTGGACTTAGACATCCATGCTCTAGCTAGGAGAGTTCCAGTCCCAGTCCCAGTTACTGGGCAATGAACAAATGAGTATCCGGTATCGTCTGTCTTCTTATCTCTTCCATGTGCCGCGATAACTGACATCCCACTATCGCCAAGCACTCTTAACTCGGTGTTCTACATCACAAAATCAAATCTCAGTAATTACGAGTTTACGACAAGAATTTAATGAATGTGCATTAACAATGTAAAGATTTTTACACTTTCCATATGATAATATGTGAACAATGAAGTTCAGATAATTGAATTTACCAAAAACAACGACTTTCCATTTCCAAAAACAAAATCAACGGTGCCTTGAATTAAGCAATCTTTGTAAATATGCCAATCTGCATCATCACACAATGTGTCCTGGAATCCCAATAGTTTGACATTATAGAAAGCTGCTTTGTCACCAGAAGCTCTCAGCGCAACCGCTTGAGCTCCTATCCTTTTTCCATCAGGTCTTGGTGCAGAATTCTGTAGAATCAAATTTGCAATGCAACATAAACTCATTATGGCAAAAAATTCCTAAAACTCAAATGAAAAAGTATTTTGTTTTTCTTTTGAGCATGATATAAATTATGGTCATGGTTATGTTGCGTTTATCGCAATTGTGGGAAATTGGCGAAAAATGCAGTTGATGTGGTTTTGATTCGATTGCAGAGACTACCTAAACTGCAATATTGTGGGTGCAATTGCAATTTCGATTTAAAACTCTTATTTTGAACTATATGATTTGTTATGTGGAATTGTAGATTTACATATACTAACCGAGATCATGATATTTGAAGCCACAAAGTAATCTGATTCAACAATTAATGTAGCACTATCAACGGTGCCATATTTTAATGCAGTGCCCCCATAAGTTAAGTTTGGCATGTTTCCTGGAGCTCCATACAAGGTGACAAAGGGTTTTTCCCTCTCAATCTTGATTTTCTCATTATATATTCCGCCTCCAATGTACACGATCACACGCTTAGTGTTCCCTTTAGGAATGCTCTTAATGGCTTCGGTGATGGTCTTAAAATTCCCACTACCATCTTGCTTGACCTTAATAACGGTAGCAGCACTCTCTGCAGCAAGCAGGCCAGGGTCCAGGGTGTTCTTTCTTTGAGATAAAGGCTGCACATTTTGATTGTACCAATTGTTCAATTGAGACTTGTCAGCTGGAACAGGAACATTGTCATCTGCTAAAACAATGTTAGCTGTGAGGAGAGCTACCATGAGAGGCATAATCATATAGCTAGTTCTTGATTGTGAGGCCATATTTCTAGTATTTGAATTAATTTCTTGAGTGATGATATATTATAGGTGTTTGATGTTTCAATTTATAAGACTCATGAAACAAAAGAAATGCCTAAATTTTGTGAGACGTTTTGGAAAGCACTTAATTTTGTTCACTCATCTTCGTTTAGGTACCTTAAATTAAACTGTGGTTGATAGTGCTTGGATTTAAAACAACCTCTTAAAGGATATGTAGTAGTTCCTAACCATGAGAGTGTGTGCACCTAATTGAAAACAGTAACAGTGAACGTAGGCCATGTTTTAAATTAGGAAAACGGCTTTACTAAGAAGAAATATGGCAATAAAACAATAATTTTGAAAGTTTTTATGTTTGTTAATAAAGTGGTTTTTATGTTATATAAGGATTCAGTAGTTTGAGATGGGACATCAAAGTAGAATAATATCCTAAAATAGGATTATAGCGTCTAGTTACTTGGCTGGCTTAAATATGTGCAAAATTGTATTGTTTTGGAAAAATATTGATATTTGGATTTAGTTCTTAGATTTTTTTTTTTTTTTCATTTCTTGAAAATGCAATAGTTTTGGATTTGATCCCTAATTTTATCAAAAAAAATGTTAACATGTAATGTGATTATTGGCCGACCACATAACCATTAATACTATATGGCTTTTGATTGGATTTAAATTAAAATATTGTTTATAATTTTTATTTTAAAATAATATTTTAATTAAAAAAGGTTGCCCAATCGAATCCACGTAGTGAACATTATGTCGTTGGTCGTTGCCCATGTCATAGGTTAACATTTTTTATATTCTATAATGATAGAGACTGAATGTAAAATTAGTGTCCGTTTGACGTACGGAATTGAAATTACAGTTTTGAATTGTAATTGTAATTCCGTCGGAATCGTCAGAATTGAGTTGAAATTGCGATTCTATGTTTGGATTGTCTAAAGAATTAGAATATAGAACTTGAATTATGATTTCAATTTCTAATTCTATTGTTTAGGCATAAGGTGTAGAATTCAAAAAATTAATTTATTTTATTTTATTTGTGCCTCTTGTCGTCATCATTTGTATGCGTCACTGCAACAACCTTTTGTGTGTATCACAACCATCCTTTGTGTTATGGAGACATTGTGGTGGTTTTCTACCAAGAATCATATATTTAAGTGGTGATGATAATAGAGGAGGGAGGAAAAAAGAGTCATGAATGTGAGACCCACAATTTTACCCAATTTATTTGTGATTTTATAATTAAAATTAGGAAATTATGTTTGATTTTGATACCTGGGTTTATATAAAATATATATGTATACACGTAACATATATAGGTATATATATTATATACCAATGTCTTCCCTAGCCTATTTAAATGAAATATTTTTAAGGTAAAGTATTTGATTTAAATGATTTTAAAAGATGAAATAATTTTTGATGGATTAGAGTATCCTATCTTTAGAAATTCATATCTTTTCAACCGTACGTCGAAAAATTACAAATGATATGTCAAAACGATCGTATCGAAATCTAGATTATGAAAATGTAAAGCTTTGATTTTTATTTTTGATTTTTCGAAATTTTATCACTGCTGCAATAGTGAACGAATTTTTGAGTTTTAAGAACCAATGTATGGTTTTAATGCATTTAATAACCTTTTGACTAAAGAATATTTTATTTTGGAAAATGAAAATACATTTCTGAAGTTGTATAGTGTACTATTATTCAAATTAAGTGTATTTTCGTATTTTTATTATTTTTAAATTATTTGAAAGCTTAGGAAGTGTATATTTGAAGAAATGACCTTAGGACTTCAAAAATTCATAATTTTTCAACCGTAAGTCCAAAAATTACAAACTTTATATGAAAATGATCGTAATAAAATGTAGAATCTTAATATGTAAAAATAAAATTTTTATTTTAATATTTACGAAATTTTTTGTACAGTAGGTAGAAAATCAAATTTTGATAGTTAATATGATTAGATAATTATGTAGGCACCTCCACAATGAACCAATGAGAAATTTTCTCTCCTAGTTTAATATACATGTACAGCCCAAAAATAAGTGGGAAGAGGGGAAGAACAGTTCTGAAGTTTGTGAGAATAATCCATGAATTAAAATGCTTTAGGAATCAACAAAATCACATTTAATGCTAGTTCATGTTCCAAGTAGTGTTTGAAATTTTTTGAATGGAACTTGATGAAGGGGGCACGAAATTTAGGTCTGAAAATGAAGGGAAATGCATCTCCAAACACCTATAAATAGATAGCCTTAGTTCTACATTTTTCACACACAAACACTTGATAGTTTCACATGAGAAAAAAATAAAAATTCTAAGAGAGAAAGAGAGAGGGGGACGAGCAAGCTAGAGGAAGGAGGGAGGATTTGCTTGGTTGCTTGAAGTTTTCTAAAAAGCTTAAGGAGTAGAGGTACCCCAAAATCACTTATTTAATTAAGTTATTTTTAAGTTGTTTTGTTTATATTTTTGTTTAAAACTTCTAAATTTCTTCTATGGTCAAGTTCTAAATTTTCCTTTTCATTTTAAGGTTATTTTTGAATATATGAAATTGTTCTTAAGTCATATGAATTAAGAATGAGAAAAGGGACACAAAAAGAGTGTTTAAAGGGATTTATCTCCCCTTTTCTTTAATTCTTAAGATGGCTAAATGTTTTGATGAGTTTGAGTAATTTAATTTCTGGGTTTATTTTAATTCTTAGAACATGAGAATTGTAGAGAATTTTGTGTGAACAAATAAGTTTTTATTCATTGTCTTTTTAATTGTTTTGTTCTTTGTTTTAAGGAATGAAAAAGAAATAAGTAAATAGCAATGGAAAAAAAAATAATTTCTAATATGTATATATAAACCGTGGCATATATTAAGAAATTTGAGGATTGATTTGTGTATTTTAATATGTGTATTGTGTTGTTGTTTAATATAATAAAAGAGAATAGAGATGAATAAAGGATTAAAATGAATTTTTATTTTGGTTTTTATTTTTCTTTCTTTTTCTGGACCGTGTGTATGTATGTATGTATATTGTGTGATAATTGTTGTTATTTCATGTATATTTGAGTTATAATTAAGTCTCTAAAAAGAATGAAAACAAATAAGTATTTTTCTTTAAAGTAGAAATGAAATGAAAATGATTTAAAGGAACTAAAATTGATTTTTGGAAATAAAGTGAATTCTGGAAATTTGGAATGTTCTTGAAGTGTATGGAATGGTAATTTATGGAATTTTTATGTAATTGTCATTGTTTGATTGTATCTGATTTTTTTTTGTTTGGATTTAAGTTACATAAGAACAATAAATTAGGTTAATGAATAAAAAATAAAATTTTCTGGAAATAAAAAAAATATGAGTAGGCCGTGAGGCCTATGGTCCTTTAAAAAAAATTATTTTTGTAATTTGTTTGTTGTATGGTTTGTAATTAAATTATAGTAGATTATTTAAAAGAAATAGGAACAAATGGTAGTTGTTATAAATCTATAAGAACATGTATTTTTGATTAATTGTATGAGTATGTGGTTGATGTGGTTGTAAGTGTTAGTTGCTGGAAAAAATGAATTATTTTCTAAAAGGGATCTATTTTATATTTGTTAATGATTAAACCTCTTATTTTTAGTATACCAAATGATGTAATTATATTATATAGATGTTTTAGGAATTGAAAATATTTTTCTAACTTTTCTATATGCTAGTCGAATTTTAGAAGAAAAAGGAATTAAAGTAATTAAATCTTTCTAATTGATTTGATGATTGCTTTAGTATGTTTATGGAATATATTACATGTTTATATGGAAAAGATTAATTTTGAAAGTTTTATTTTAATTCTGGAAATTTAATCTTTATTCTGAAAAATTTATTTATTTAAGACCCCAAGTGATTATTTTTAAGAATGTTAGTGATACTTTGTTTATATGTGCAAATATAATGTAGAAACAAATAGAAATGAGTATTTTGATTGATTAAAAGTGATTTATAAAAAAATATATTAAGTTGCTGTCTAGAATTTATAATTAATGAAAAAGTAATATTTTATTAGAAATAATAGTGTTTTAAAGTATTTGGCATGAGTAGGAATTGTGTATAATTGTTTTGGATTGTTCTGCTTGAACTTCTTGAATTAATGCAACTTTTTCTGTGGCTGTACAGCAGATGCAACTATTTTATTTTGTTTTAATTTAGTCACTTTATTATAGTAGAAGTTGTAATAAAAATTTAGGAAGAAACGACATGTGTTTTCGATTTTCTGTTTAAGAGAAAATGAATTTTTAAGTTAGAATATGTATGCTATCCAAAATTCTAAATTAGTTGCATCAATGATAAAAATTGTTTTGGATTAAATCAATATGTGAATTTTATGCTAAGACTTTTATATATAGAGTTAAAAAGTAAATATAAAAGTGGCTTTGTAAATGTATGTCTTAATGTTCTAGTTGTTTACTGAATTGTTGTCTTACTGGTGCTTGTATGATAATTGTGGAATGCCTTGTAAAAGTGATTTTTAAGTTTGTATTACATGCTGTCCAAATTTGATAAATTGATTTAAGTAATTATAAAAATGATTTTAATGTATGTGTATGTTTGGGTATGGTTATCATATTGTTTGAATTTAGTAAATAAGAAGTGGGTTGTATCTTGATGTAAAAATATAATGTTTAGAGTTTTTAGGCAAGTTATAGTATTTCACTAGATAAGTAAATGCATGCTGTGAATATTGTTGTCTGATTGATACTATACTTCTCTAAATAATCTATATGTAACTATTTCCGTAAGTTATAAGTATTTTGAGTTATAATTCTTAGTTCTTTGAAAATAGAGGTTAAAACTTTAATTTGATGACAATTGTGAGTAAGTGCAATTTGTTTGAGTGGCTGTCCAGATATGTTTTATATTGACCTTAGTAGTATGTCTGTAAGATTTAAGGTGGATTGAAATAATTTAAGTGCTGCCCGTAATTGAATAAGTATGGAAAAATATTATTTCTTAAGCTTAATTTTATTTTTAGAATTTGGATGTGAATCTTTTAGTAGGAAATTGAAATGAATGAATTTTTGGGTAACTGTGAAGTAATGCAACTTTATTTCGTGTTGCTGTCCAGAGAAGATATTTTTATATAGTTGCATGATATTTAAAATAAAACTTGTTTTGACTTGATAAGTGAATGAGTTCATAATCTAGAATGATGGTTGATGTGTTAAGTGTTTGTATTGATTTTAAAAAGGTGTTTCTTGGCTGTCCAAATGATTAAAAAGGTTGCATCAAGTTTAAGTTATTTGTTTTAAATGGCTTATGTTAATCCTGGAGTGGTAGTTGTTGTTGATTTTGAGTTAATAATCTCTTTTGATTTAATAATTAGTTCTAAAAAAAATTTTCCATTGACGTTTTAAAGGTTTTGATTTTGTAAAGTATGATTTATTTTAAGTATTGGAAGTTTTTGGTTCAAGTCTTTTGGATTTCCTAAAAGTGATAAAGGAAATTGTTGTTAAGGACATAGGTCTTGTGGTTTGCTTACTTGTAATTGAGTAGTTATTTATGAAATTATTTTGTAAATATTATTTGGTAAAGGCTTTCGTTCGGATTTGGGTGACGTGACTTCAAAGCAAGAGGACACTAGTTGTGTAGCTTCAACTTCAGGTGAGAGAGAAGCCTTCTTAAGACATAGTGGCATGTAGGGTAATATTAGGACGTTCCGTATCATCTCAAAAGTCGGAACTAGGAATCTATCGGTCGAGTAGTAAAACGGCAATTGAGTGTGTATCCCTGCCGTTTATATGAAAAACACGATTCCTCGATATTTATTGTATGTCGGTTGCTAATTGCTTATGCTATGTTGTATATTTTTGAATTGTATATTATATTTTGGAAATAATGATTCATCTTATGGAAAGATAATTAATGTTCGGTGGTTCTTATGAGAAGAGTTCTTTGTGTTTATCGACCGGTCGTTCTATGAGAAGGAATTGGCATAATTTGTAAATACTAATATGAAAATATGAGAATGATCAATGAAATTTGTAAGCGATATTAGTGTACAGTGATGGTGCAAACGGCACGATAACTTTGTAAGTGTTCCCTTTAAGTGACTAGCCACGTGGATGACTGTGCCGTGGTCTAAGTCTTGTGGATCCCACTGTACTATAGAAGGGTGTTTGATGTTTCCCTTAGAGGTCGAGGCTCGTTAGAAGCAAGGCTTAGAATGGGTCGACCAAAACTTAGGTTTAAGAAAAGACTTAAAAGACTTAAAAGACTTAAAAGACTTAGGAACCCCTCTCCTAAACCTACGCGTTGAGAGTGAAGTAGTGGAGAGGAAAGATACCGAATACTTGGAGGCCGGTGTACTTTCAAGTGGTGATTGCGATAGGGGAGGGCCAGGACGGTGAACGTCAAGAAGCCTCGAGTGCTTCTCTAGGCAGGACAAGACTACAAGGACTTGTCTTTCGGTTGTAGACAATGTCGTAGCGATGAACTGCATGATCAACTAGAGATAGCGCTGTCGCCCCCTTGAGCAAATCTTAGATGGTGAGAGGGAACCCGAATGGGGCTAGATGTCGTTGTATTTTGGAAACTGTATTGATGAAATGATTTTACTTCGGTTGTTGGATACTTGTTGGTGCGTACCCTTCGACATCGATGCCAGCATGGTTAGGGTTCCTGTGCGTCCCATCTGCTTTCCGAACTAGGATGTGGTTGGAATGATGGAGGAGATGTAACGTGTGTGCTACCAAACCCTTGAGCTTCAGTGGTGGTACCCCTTCTCGAATTTCCGGTGGTTACGATAATGAAACTTAGAGCCTAAAGATAATTAAATATAATGGATATGGTTTCATGATGATTACCCTTTTGGTCTTAATATTCCCCTATTGTAAGCTCGCGCCGTCGACGGTCATATCGTTCGGAAGTGCTTACTCTCTCTATTTCCCTTTCCTGTGGACATTGGGTAACAATGTTCACAGATGACAGATCATGTACTATCTCGAGTAGCGGTTGCTCAAGTCGGAAGAGGATCATGAGATGACGTATATATGAGGAGGAAGCAAAAGCAGCAATCAAGGAATATTTCAGACAGTGTAGCGGAAGATTGATGAAGACTAGTAGTATAGGATAGTCTTATTTTGTATTCCATCTTTGGATGGGTAGGACATGATTACTCTATCCCGAATGTAACCCCAGTTGTAATATGGATTATTTTAAATGAAATGAAAGAAGTTCCTTTTGTTATATATTATAAAGTAATTAAACTATTTTTCCGCAAGTTAACCATCAACTAAATATGACATTGAGAAAATGAGTTTTTGGAAATGTGTTGGATGTTAACATCTCTTTTTGGGAATAGAATTTTATGATGCAAGTCTAAGTACCAAAACATTTTTGTAAACCAAATGAACTAAATTGTATTTATGAAAATCTTTTTGTAAAAGAATTAAACCGAATTGACTTTGAAAAAAAAAATGCCGCAAATTTTTAGTGAAAATTCTATGTCCAAATTGGGGTGTTACAATGAATATGAGAAGATTCCTAGAGTGGAGAAGAGGGGAAGATGAAACATTGGGGTGGACTTGAAACGGAAAAAATTATGGCCCAATCATTGCCTGAACTCGACCGGGTAGCCCGCATTGCCATATATAGTTATATATGGTGGACCGATGGAGATGATAGGTGTTTTATTTCTAGACTAATGGTACTCAATTCTATAAAGTATGAAATTGTAATTCTAAGGCTTATAGGTGGGAATTGAGTTTCTAGATTTTTAGTTATAATCAAATTCCACGAAATTGGCTTTGGAATATTGTGATTCCAATTCTAAGTACTCAACCAAATACCAGAATTCCAATTCCAACCCCAATTCCATACTCAATTTCACGCACAAGGACAAAAAAGTAAAAAAAAAAATTGAAAAATAAAACAAATATAATTATATTTTCAGGCATCATTAACTTATTTAAACCTATTTACTTTTATCAACGACTTACAGGGTCTCATATAAGTTACTTATTTTTTTTTTGTTTACATGGGAGGTCTGGGACTAGAACCCATGACCTGGGGGAGGGGGAAATCCTAAGTGTCCCTGCAGCCACCAACTGAGCTATCTTACGCGGACATATAAGTTACTTATTTAAATCAATTGTATCATGTAATTTCAAATATTGATAATAAATTGTTTGAAATCAATGCGTAGGTTCTACGGTTGCATTGAGACATGCATTATGATGACCAGTTATTTGTAATAGAAAGGCTAAATGAAGTATAAGGTCCCTCAATCCGCGTAAGTCAGCCCAGTTGGTGGCTGCAGGGACACTTAGAATTTCTCCCTCCCCAGGTCATGGGTTTTAGTCTCAGACCTCCCATGTAAACCAAAAAAAAGTACAAGGTCCCTCAAACATTACAAGTTTTGGTTTTTGTCTTTTATCTACTATTTTTTTAATTGGTTTTAGTTTTTAAGTTTTTCAATTTTTTGGTTTTCTTCCTATTGACATAGTTAACAAAATACCATGTCATATATATTTGACATATGTGCAACACTAATATTATCAAATGACAATTGGCATTAAAAATATTAGCAATGTAAATAAATAATATAAGGTCTATAATCTATCTTTTTACATCTTGAAAGTTTATTTAATTAATTTTAGTTTTAGTTTCTAAATGTTTAATAAACTTTAATTTTAAACCCTAAAGACATAATGATACCCCACTTGATAGCGTTGTATAAATTCTTAACATGTTGAATGTATTATTCTATTTTTTTATGTGTAGTATTTGATTATTTTTTTTTTAATTTGTGCAAAATTTTCATTTTGATAGATAATAGTTCACATTTTTGATTTGTTTTATATGCAAACATATATTCTAATAAATATAATGGCTACTCAAACTCATGCACCAAAAAAGTCATAAACAAATATCAAGAAAACATACTAATTAAGACAAGAATTAAAAATTTGTCATTGGTGTTTTGCGATTGAAAGCTTATTACTAGTATTTTTGTTGTCAGCCCGGGTTTGGGCCTAAACACGGGTTGACCCTACCAGCGTCGATTAAAAAACTCCAAATCCCCTCCATACGCGAACATAACCTCATACACATACAGCCATACATCGTCACTCTTCGTCTCCAAAGTCCTTATTTCTTCAAGCTCCTTCAAGCTTCAGCAACTGCCGTCGCTCGTTCGTCCCGCCACCGTCACCGAACCACTGCACCACCTCCGTTTGTCATTTGAAAAAGTAACTCCTTGCCAATTGCCATCGTTCTGTTTTTTATATACTTAGTCCACTCTTTTCCTTGCCAGTTGCCACCGTTTTATTTTGTATATGAGCAGTTGCCAGTTGCAACCGTTCTTTTACGTTCTGTCTTCTTCTTCACTTCGTTCTGTTTACTCTTCTCTTTTTCTTTTTTTTAACTTATATAAAATATATAAATATATTATATATCAGTATAATGAAACACTGATAATTCTGTTCAATTTTTAATTTTAAAATATTGATAGTATATATTATAACATATTATAATATTGATATTATATACTTTAAAACCACTCGATATGATTAATGAAGATGAGGATGTTGCTGAAGACGATTATCTTGATCTTTCCTTGCCTGATTTAATTAAATGATTTGAATATTGGATTATAATACTTTAAAACGTTTTGCTATTTTTTTTATTTTTTATAAATTAATGTCCAAATTTTGGTTGAAAACTTCATGTTTAATCAAATGTAGATCAATAGGTTTTATTTTTAATTTATATATAGGAAAATGCTAACAAGTACCCTACACTTGTTAAAGAGTTAAAAGTGGTAAAAAGAACTCTTGGAAAGTGTAGCTTTTAATGTTTTCGAGAAAAGAATAAATAAGGATTTGTGATTTTTTTCCCCACTAAAGAAACCTTAACAAGTGACACCCTTATATACAGTATATAAGATCTTACAATCCGTGTTATAATCACACGTTTTATGTGTTTAATCTTATGTAGGATCTTGAGTTTCATAACTTTGTCCATGGATGACTATGTTTAAAACATTCCTAATAGGAATTGTTGTGATATTAGCTGATGGTTTTTTTTTTTTTTTTTAAAAAAAGTAGTTGGTGGTAGACACGGGTTATTACCAACCATGTGTTGAAAGTTTCTTTCGTAGAATAATAAGAGAGTTAGTTGGTCATTTTCAATAGAGAGGTCAACGAGGGGAACAATAGGAATAAGGAGGACGACGAGCTCGAAGATAATGTGGAAGACATGTCAAAGACTTTCATCAAAATTAAGTATCGAAGATATAAGAGTTTAATATTATAAGACTCAACAATTATCATCTTTAAATATAAATTTGAATGTAAGACACAATGATTATTCACGTGTCAGTAAATCGGTTACTCCTAAACATGTCATTAAGCAAATTGATGGATAACACTATATAACTTCCATTTTCATTTCAATAAAATCTTTACAATTTCTTGCAAATTTAATGTGTCCTTTACATTTCTGCACCTTATATTTATTCTTCTTATATTTATGCATTTATTGCTTTTCATTTAAAGTCTCCAATTGGTGTAAGACTTCAAAAAACAAGATTATCATAGAAATTTCAGAATCCATTCTTCATAAAGTTCATCATGTAAATATGATCTTTTCGACAAAATATTTATTTTTCCACTTAAATAGGCATGCCCTCATTTTGTCAAAGGCTCTTGTTAAAGGCTTTAATTGCCTCCATTTTGTTGAAGGTACATTTTGTAAAAAGCCTATGCATTTTGTTTATATACACATATATTCAGTTAATTTTAAATATCCCTAAGTAATTTATATAAACTATTGTAAGAAATATTTGAACATTATAATTTATTGAAAAGTGGTAATTCGTAAATATATAAGCAACAAATTTCAAGTCGAATAATTTTGTGTGTTTGGATAAAATATTATTACTTCAAATAAGCAATATAATGGTTGATAAAATATTCCGACAAACAAGTCAAAATGTAGGTTAAAATAATTAATTTACGGGCCCAATTTGTAATGTATATTCTTGATACATCCTTGACAAAACTTTATATTTGTTATTTAGATATCACAAATAATAAGCTTTGATCATTTTTTCCATTTCTTCACCCCCTAAAATGTTGGGTGCATGACTACACTGTGCAAAACAAAGAAAGAGGGTTTTTTTCTTATAAAGAAAAAGATGAATTTATTATAAAGCAGCAGACGTACTTAATCATTACAATGTCGTCAGTCGTCACAACGCAAAGAATTCCGAACCCTATTCAATTCATTGAACTATGCTATCAAACAAGTGCAGTAATAGCTACCAAACTATAATGATAACTTATGCAACTTTGAGTCCTAAAATCAAACTTACATGCTACGCCGTATTGGTTTTAGTACACGATATGTGATTCGTATTGGTTCGTCATTTTTTACGTTATCTTTACATGACTTCTTTTATAACGAGTCCAGTACGTGCTAAGCTAAATTCGGTATGTAATACCGAGATTAAATAAGTGAATAATGTAACTATGCCTAAAATAGAAAAACTAAGAAAGAGGTAACTAATCACACTTTAGGAGGTGGAAGAAGCCATTTTGAAGCCTGAATATAGCCAAGTGATATAAAAGGTTTGGCCTCTGCATCACTAAGTTGTTTTGTGTACTTGTAACGTCCTGTTTGATCTGCACCAGGTCCAGTATTCTTGTACTCTCCAAAATATAGATCTCTGTAGCAAATGTCACAATTAGTTATGATGATATTTTCCTATATTGGATTATGTTTTTCTACATTGAAAAATGATAATGTCACATGCATCTCTAAAGGGTGACTAAGGCGATATTAATATTATATATTGACCTTGCAACTTAGCTATACACATTCACTTTTTTTTCATGGAGCTGGATGTTCTACTTTATGTAGTTATAAAATGTAGTGCGTAAAAAGATTTGAGAATGTGAGTTACCGGTCATATTCAGGATGAAGGTTGTTACTCCAAGCTGTGTCATTCACAACATTGCTTAGGTTGCAATATCCAAAGACAACTTTGGATTTAGACATCCATGCTCTGCCGAGGAGAGTTCCATTCCCTGTCCCAGTTACAGCGCAATGCACAAATGAGTATCCGGTATCGTCTGTTTTCTTATCTCTTCCATGTGCCACTATAACCGACATCCCAGTATCGCCAAGCACTCTTAACTCTGTGTTCTGCATTAACAATCAATTCTTAGGAATTAAGACTAGAGTTTAATGGACGTGCATTAACGACGTAAAGATTTTTACACTTTCCATATGATAATATACGAATAATGAAGTCCAGATAATTGAATTTACCAAAAACAGCGACTTTCCATTTCCGAAAACAAAATCAACAGTGCCTTGAATTAAGCAATCTTTGTAAATATGCCAATCTGCATCATCACACAGTGTGTCCTGGAATCCCAATAGTTTGACATTGTAGAAAGCTGCTTTGTCACCAGAAGCTCTCAACGCAACCGCTTGAGCTCCTATCCTTTTTCCATCAGGTCTTGGTGCAGAATTCTTTAGCATCAAATTCAAAATGCAACAATAACTCATTATGGCAAAAATTGCTAAAACTCAAATGAAAAAGTATTTAGTTTTTATTTTGAGCATGATTTTGAATTATGATTGCAGCTACGTTGTGTTTATCGCAATTGTGGGAAATTGCCAAAAAATGCAATTAATGTAGTAGCAATTGTGGTTTTCGTTGCGGTTGCTGAGATTAGCAAAATTATGATATTGTGGTCGCAATTGTGGTTCAAGTGTGAAATTTCGAACTCTTATTTTGAATAATATGATTTGTAATGTAGAATTGTAGATTATAGTATACTAACCGAGATCATGATATTAGAAGCCACAAAATAATCTGATTCAACAATTAATGTAGCACTATCAACCGTGCCATATTTTAATGCAGTGCCCCCATAGGTCAAGTTTGGCATGTTCCCAGGAGCTCCATACAAGGTGACAAAGGGCTTTTCCCTCTCAATCTTGATTTTCTCATTATAAATTCCGCCTCCAATGTACACAATCACACGCTTAGTGTTCCCTTTAGGAATGCTCTTAATGGCTTCTGTGATGGTCTTAAAATTCCCACTACCATCTTGCTTGACCTTAATAACGGTAGCAGCACTCTCTGCAGCAAGTAGGCCAGGGTCCAAGGTGTTCTTCCTTTGAGATAAAGGCTGCACATTTTGATTGTACCAATTGTTCAATTGAGACTTGTCAGCTGGAACAGGAACATTGTCATCTGAGAAAACAATGTTAGCTGTGAGGAGAGCTACCATGAGAGGCATAATCATATAGCTAGTTCTTGATTGTGAGGCCATATTTCTAGTATTTGAATTAATTTCTTGAGAGATGATATATTATAGGTGTTTGATGTTTCAATTTATAAGACACATCCAACAAGAGAAATGCCTAAATTTTGTGAGACGTTTTGGATAGCACTTAATTTTGTTCATCCATGATCCATCTTGTTTTAGGTAGTTTAAATTAAACTATGGTTGATAGTGCTTGGATTTAAAATAACCTCTATCTTCAAGGATTTCTATTTCCTAACCATAAGATTGTGTGCACCTAAATTGAAAATAGCCATAGTAAATCTAACCTATCATTTAAATTAGAAAATAATGAAAGGGAATTTTGCATGGTGTCGGAATTTAGATTTTGTTTGTTTGGTTCTTTTGTTTGTTAGACAAAATGATTTTATGTTATTATAAAGATTTAGCAATTTGATATGGGATATCTAAGTAGGGGTATATTCGGATAAAACTAAGTTATATATAGTTGTGACTGTAAGCTCCGAGGTTGTAATTGTTTAGTTAACAGTTAGAAATAGAGTTTCGGCAAAATTAACTAAACAAATAGTTAAAAGTTATTAAATAATCGAAAATGAGATGCAACATTATTTTATATTTTTTTTTATTTCTTAATAGTATAAAAAGTTTATTAAATTATGATAATTAAATTATTTTTTCTTTATGTAGTTAATTAATAAATTAATGAAGTATTACAAAATTATTAAATTATTAATAATAAATAATTAAGTACACATTTAATTAAAAATTAAATTTTCATCGATTGAGTTTGGGTAGCTAATGCAATTTGAAAAAAAATGTTATATTTCCTCCATCCCATTATTTTAGTAAAAGTCAAATAAGTCAATGAAAATAAGAAAATATATATTTAATATAATGCATGATTAACTATTAATTACAAATTGATACTCCTAAATATAGGACCTCTTTGGAAAATTTCACGTCCATTAAGAAAGTGGAATAATTTAGTTAATTGTATCGAAAATGTGAACTTTTGATATATATTTTCAAATTTACCCCTATTAATATTATTGGGAATATAAAAAGTGGTAAATAAATAGGGGTGTTTGTGGAAAAAAGTAATTAATGATCATTGAAAATTGGTAAATGGTCTTATTAATAGGGACAAAATAAAAGAGTCAGAAGAGTTTTATATCTAGGGAAGAAGGGAGTATTATACAAATGTTCATATCATTACAATTAGTACATATTGCAACATTGCCTCCAAAAAAAATCTTTAAATATGTTTTCCTTACTTACTTATCGATCATCGATATAATATACAATCTTTAAGATTTTTGATATATTTTTTTACTTTAATATGAGACAAATTTTTTTTTTAATTTTTTTATCAAGATAATGGGACGAAGGGAGTAGAGTATAATTGGTATATGAATTATTAAAAGGTAGTTTAGTTTATTATTAAACTTTATGAAAATTAGCTTTAAAAAACTACAAACTCCTTCTCCCTGCATAGATTATCTTCGTAAAAGTCAAACAAGTCAATGAAAATAAGAGAATATCTTTATATAATGCATGATTTATTCATTAATTATAAATTGATATTAAACAAATTTTCATATCATTACATTTAATACATATTGCAATATTGCCTAAAAAAGAAAAAAACTTTGAATATGTTTTTCTTACTTACTTACTTATGATACAATATACGATGTTGATTTTATTTTTGGAAATGGAAAGACACTATTTTTGGTAAGCCTTAAGTACAGTATTTGAAGCTTCCTATAGGGAAAGTGTTGGAACCATGCTTTTAAATCATAGTTGTGGTAGCAGTTTTGCTGTGTTTAGGCATTTACACAAAATTGTGAGAAAACGTCTAATGTGACTGGAATTTCAATTTTGATAACATTGTAGAGACTCCAAAGTCACAATATTCTAACCCACTTATAATTGCGGACACCAATTCAAATCTATAGTTTAAATTAATTAGTGATAAAATAACATAAAATTTTAATTGTATTGAGTCATAGGAGTTTATTTTGTTACGCAGAATACAAAGTTGAGCGTGCTTGGTGATACCGCAACGACAGTAATAACAGCACATGGAAGAGATAAGGAGACGGGCAACACCGGCTACTCATTTGTGCATTGCAATGTAACAGGAACCGGGAATGACACAATTTTGGGAAGAGCATGGATGTCTCATTCCAAAGTGGTCTATGCTTACAGCAATATACGTATATAGGAAGTGTTGTGAATGGCTCAGCTTGGAGTGACAATAATCATCCTTAATATTACAGGTAACTTGATTATAATTTCTTAGACTCCATCCCTTCATCAATTCGTTAATATAAGTACATCTTACAAAGTTTTCTTTCATCTTATTTATATTCTCAATGATATTAATTTTTTTTTTAAACCTCTCTATTTACTCCGTATTTTTTAGACTCACAACAACAATAATAATAGGGATAATTTAAAAAAAAAAATCCCCCCGGTCCTTATATTATAAGCCCATTGGACTAATTTTCACGCTCTTTAAGAAACTTAGTTAATATTGTTAGTGGTATTGAAAATGCAAATATTTGGTATACTTTTTCAAAAATACCCCTATGATTATTATTGGGAATCTAAAAAGTGTTAGGTAAATATGAGTGTTTGTGAAAAAAAAGTAATTAATGTCATTGGAAGTTGAAAATGGGACTTATATTAAAGACCAAAGAAAAATTTTCAAAAGAGACTTTTATATACAGGACCGGAGGGAATATATCAAATGTTATGAATCTCAATACCACACTAACTATACTAAATAGCTTCCCTAATTCTGCTAAAATTTCAAAATAAGAACTTATGTTATGGAACAGATAAAGTATATAATTACTGAATACTAATAACTCTTCTTTTTTTAATTGAATGAGCATAAAGTAATTACTATTTTTTAACATTATCTACAGAACTTTATATTTTGGAGAGTACCAGAATCAGGGACCTAGTGCAGAATTCAGTGGTCGTCCCAAGTATGCAAAACTACTAAGCGATGCTGACGCCAAACCTTTTATAACCCTCGGCTTAATTCAAGCTTCAACATGGCTACTACCTCCCCAAACTCCTCAAGGGTGACCGGTTACATGTTCTTTCGTTGCCTTTAAGTAGAGTATTCATGCAACCCACATTTTAGTGGGTGGTGAAATAAGGAAAGCGATAAAGTTTATAGAGATAGTGGTAGAAACTTTATAATTGTTAGTGCCTTATAAGTTCTAACTCATGTTTCCTCATCTTCGAAATGTAAGCAACAAATTAAATGACAAATTTGTGTTGGTTTAAAATAAAGCAATTTCAACTAACCTTTTCCAACAATTTTTTTTTATTCCAAAATTACCCTCATTTAATATAAAGTTGTACACATGTTGCATTTCAAAATTGTCACCAACTCATGCACAGTAGTCTGTGCAATACTAGTAATACTACCGTCAAACCCAATAAATATTGTACGTTGCATTTCCAACACAGTACTCCGTCCAACAATATATATTTTTTTTTTTATAAATCCATTTCTTTCACGTTTCTCTTTCTCTGGACTCTTCTTTCTTTCTTTCTTGTTGCATTCTTTGCCTCTTTTGCAATTCATTGATGCTCACTCACTCTCTCTCTCTCTTTTCTAAACCCCAATTTCCACTACAAGAAAAACCCTCTATTGCAACGACTCTTTGCAACGACAAATTTTTTGTCGTTGCAAAATATTTATTTTACGCAACGAATTGTCGTTGCCAATAATATTAAATAATTTTTTTTAATTAAAGAAAAAAAAAAGGGTTATTACTCCAACCCAGCATTCCTCCACTCTCTATTCCTCACAAGTCACGACCAGAGAGAGTGAGAGAGCCAAATTAGGGCCGGCTTCAACTACTCTCTCTCCCTCCCAACCGCAACACGAATGGCGGCACCACTCTCTCTCTCTCCGTCGTGTGGTCCTCTTCTCTTTGTCTCATCCTTGCGCCGCTCATCCTTGCGCCACTCCAGAACCACAACCACCAGCACTCATCCTTGCGCCGCTCCGGAACCACTCTTCAGCCCATTGACTATCGATTTCGCGAATCACCCCTGACCCCTTGAATCTATCGATTTCGCATATCACGGTCCTCAGATCTTGATTTGGTAGAAATCTCCTCACAAACCCATCAATTTTGCGAACCACACCCTAGCCAGGTATTTCCATCAATTTCGTATGTTTATTTTGTTTGGTTTTAATGTTCCATCTTCGTTACTAGTCTGGGGTTAAGGTTTTCTAATTTATTTGGTTTCAGGTTTACTCATAAATTGTTTGGACTTTAGGGGTTTTAAAGATAGGATTCCAATTTTGGGGGAGAGGGAGACAGAGGCTAGGGTTCCAATTTTGGGGAGAGGGATGAGACAGAGGCTAGGGATGAGAAGGAATAGCTAAGGTTTTGTTTCTGCTTCTGATTCACTTTCTTTCATGTTGGCTTTCAATGATGCCAGGGATGATTGCTCTGTTGGGGTCATCATTTTAACTGGGAAGGTACCTGCTACTAGTGCTTTATTTCTATTTTTTTTTATTTTTTTTTTCAATTTTGGAAATTTTAGATAGAAAAAAGTTGAGGAAATGATGTTAGAAAGGAAAATGGTTAATCAAATCGTACTATTGTTTCCTAATCATGATACTTCAACACAGCAATAAGCATGACATGTCGTGGTCACTTTGAACACCATGAGGAGACTAATGTAACTACGTTCACATTTTATGTGCAAACCAGTGTGGAATTCATGATGGTGACGTATTGATGTAACTACGTTCACATTTTGTTAAATGTGATTAACTTGGTGTTGTTATGTAGATTCATAGGGACAAAGAGAGTGGGAAGATTCTGAATTTGGTGTTTGCTTGGGCTGAAGATGGGATGGAATTGAAGGTAGATGTGCCCGTGATTTTAAAGGGGGAAGATGTTTGTCCTGGCATCAAGAAAGGTAATTCCTTTGGATGTTATGGCTATTTCATTGATAACTTTTATGGTTTAATTGTTTTTAGGAGTGACTGAAATGTGCAATGCATGAAAATGTGGTCCTCATGTGGAAGTTGGTACATTTTCATATTCACATCTTAGGGGTATGCCTTATCCTTGTCTAATTTAGAGATTTCTCACCAGAAAGACTGTAGCTTTCCTTTATTATTCGGTTGTTTGACAAATTCAATTGTATTTGTTCTTGATATATGCTAAACTGTGGCTGTACTAGTGTCATTTTGATAGGAACAACAATTAAACATGTGAGCAATGGGAGGAGTAAAGAGGAGCGTCTAGTTAGATTGGAAAAAGTGAAGAGGGTGGCAATTAGAATTACAAATAAATAGGTTGCTAGTGGTACTATTTGGTAGACATATGTGATAATAAAAAAAATAACAGTAAATTATAGCACCTAAATATGTGATAATATATTACGGATACTTTTGTTCGCCAAGTCATCATTCATAGAAACTGTATTTACAGTAAGAGAATGAAAGAATATCAAAGCTGCAATTTCAATCTCTGCCATATGGTCTCTGTTAAACCCAAACCTTCCAAGTTCTAGAATATCTTAATCAGATTCCCGTTTCCCTATTTATTCACTTCACACTTCCCACTTGTATATCCAATCATGGCACCATCTAGAGCAATCTGTCAATGTGAATATGAATAGTTGTTCACCCTTCTCAGTTATTCATTTGAAGTTAACTGTTTCTGTTCCGCTACCATGAGTGGAAGTTTAGTTCTCTTAATCATTGAATCACCAAATAAATTACTAATATAGAACTTAATTTTATTTTTATAATAACTAATACCAAAATTATTCTGCTATAAACATAGGTTAAATTAATTAACCTTTTGGTCCTTTTTGAGAACTTTAAGTAAACATAGTTTTACTTAAAGCTGCAAAAACCTTTTCAACTGAGTCTCTGACTCCCTGTAGCAATAGTGGCGCCGGCGCCAGCGTGCTATTGCAGTTTAGAGGAGCAGATATGGAGTCTTTGTCGTGGGTGGTTGCTTTCTTGCCAGATAACGTCCTTTATAAGGTTTCGCAGTGAGCATGGCCTTAAATCTGGTTCAAGTTGCTGCATTTTTGTGGCTCTGCAATCAGGTTTGGTGGTTCAAAATTGGGTCTGTGTCAACCCGGAATGAAAGCATGAAAACCCCCATTTTTTTCATTGAAATTCCCATTCCATCCCCTGCTTTTTATCCGTTTCCCATTTTTTAATGATCATCTCTCACCTTTTTTTTTAGGACACTACTCATTTTGCACCTTTTTATTTATGTCTCAACTCATTTATCTTCTTTGACTAATTAAGTGCCATCCACATCCATGGAAACATTTTTTGTCCTTAAATTGGTCTCACATTATGTAATAATTCCTCACACTTCCCTGGGAGTTAAGCAACTCAACCATTTTTTTACTCCACCCATGAACTTAACTTTTGTGCTTAAATTGGTTCTAGCTCTGCAATAAATAAAAAGCACCACAAACTTTTGACTGCTTCTCTCTCTTCCTCTTCTCATTTTCTCCCATTATTTTAATCCTCGAATAAGGACAAATGAAATGGTTTCAACAGTGGTGAAAGATTTTAGGAATTGTCCTTAATTTTTAAGCACACTTGGTGTGGATGCTCTAAGTGCCACATGTAACCAAAGAAGCTAATATATTGACAGCCCAGCATTTTTCCATCTTGACCGTTTTTTGACCACCAGTTGTATTCTGGTGATTATGGTGTGGTTTGTGCTCTTCATAGGCCGTTGATGATAAAGGATGAGTATGACTTTAATTTTCTTGATAACTTTTTATCTTTGAGCATTTGTGCGTGTGTAGTATATGTTATTCGATGTTTCCCTAATCATTCCTGTAGCGGCCATCCACCTACCTACTATAGCGTTTTCGGGGTTAGCCTCTCTACTTGGCTATCTAGGATAGACTACTTAGCCTTGTAGGAACCTATGCTAACAATAGAGTGGATTTAGGGACCCTATTGAAAATGTCTTCAAAACTCTAAGGATCCTTTTATAATTTTTAAACTTTACAGACCTATATAATTTTATTTTTGAAGTACTGGATCTATAGAGTAATTTAACCCAAAGAACAAGAGATTGCTCTTTTGAAATCCACTATGTCCTTTTCTTTCATTCAAAATTGCACATTTCAACAAAAGGGAAAGAAAACCAGGTATCATTTTGGACTGTCTTCTAGAGCTCTTAGAAATTAACTTAACATAGCTCAAGAATTTCTACGACTTTGTGCTAGCTTCCAAATAAAGTATAGGGAAGATAGACATATTTGTTAGAGATTGCTTATTAATTGACATCTATAACAGTGTATGATGCATATTTGTTATAAATTTTAAGATTGTATGAATTTTTTTTTCCTGGGGCTACTCTTGCTTGGCTTTCATTGCTTAACATATTGTTTATTGTATTTGTTGGTTGGGAACATTCCTCTCTTTTCAAACATTGTTATTTGATGATTTTTCTTTCTGTCTGTCAATTATTGGCTAAATACAGTAGTACAGGTGGGTACTGTTTTCTTGCTCTACTGTTCTGCTTGAAAAGTAATAGTCAACATATTATTGATTCCACCGCGGCCATGTAACAGTTGTAGATTACTTTAACATTTTTAAATGGTCAGCTTCCAGAGTGCTATGAATAACAAAAGAGATCCTGGATAAATAATTTCACTTTAAAAAAGAAGGTGTGGAAAATGCTATAGTCAAAATGATAAGGATAAAAAGTTGTGAAGCCTTTTTTAACAGTCTATATTGATGATGACTATGCAGCCTTCTTTCAAAGGTCAATGAATTATGCTTGTTATATCATAGATGCCTTAGGAAGACTTCTGTTAAATCAGATCAATTGACTTCCATTTCATTCTTTGCTCAAATATTTAGATTTATTATTCAAACCGAATGTTATGGATACCTCTTTTTTTTTTTGGAAAACGATTGACTAATTTAATATCAGAGTACTTAATGCTGACCTAATGCTAATAATGTTTTAATATTTTATTCCTTTCCGGGGGTATTTTGAACAGGATAAGACCTAGCCTAAAGTATCTGCGTCCGTCTGAGCACATTCCTTCTAAAATTGAGGTGGATGTTAGCAAACTAGATATCGAAGATAGGATATTCATGCGTGATATTGAGATTCATCCATCCTTGAAGCTTCTGAGTAAGAATTAAAACATGCCCATATGTAAAATAGTTGCAACAAGTTTGGGAAACCGAGACCTGCTGGTGAGTAGTTAACAATGCATTTTGTTAGGTTTGTACTAACTTGGTTTGACCAAATTTACCTTAGCTTATCCAGCATTTCTTTCTTCAGTGATAAATTCTTGAATCTCAGCCTCTCAGGGTGCAGTTGATCTAATAATGAAGGGAGTCAAGGACAACAAAGGCTAAAGTGCTCATTTCAAAATATAGTACCCTTAAAACTCTCTCTTTATTTGTATACGTGTGTGGTTGTGTTTAAAGGTATACCAAACAATAATGCTTTATGCATGATGTGTTCCAAGAATTATAACTTCATTTATTTTGTACAATTTAATCTTTGCTTCACAAGTATTCAATTAATTCCACTCCTTTATTTATGTTGTTGCTAGCTTGTTACAGATTTAACGTTATTGGAAGAAGTGACATTTGCCATGCATATGGAGATGAGAAGATATTTTGCTTATGTTAGAAATTTATGTCATGGGCTTTGAAGTGTTATTTTGGATTATTAGTTACTAAATAGATTTTTATTTTTAATATTTTGGGCTGATGTAATATTGTGACTCAATAGAATGACTCAATAGAATGCTAAAGACATTCTCTATATTAGATTGTTGATATTTAAGCTCATTATTTATGGGCAATTTAATAATATAAAATTTATTTATTATTTTTAATTATTATAATGAAACTTCATAATTTAAAATTCAAAATGGCTTTATCAGCTTAAAAGGATTATTATTTTTTTTTAATATAAATAAAGGCTACTGCAACGACAATTTTGTCGTTTCAAAAATCAAAAGGGTTTTGCAACGACATTTGTTGTTGCCAATGATACTAAGCCATTGGCAACGACATTTGTCGTTACCTAAATGGGAAGCCACGTCAGCAATAAAGTATCATTAAATGTCGTTGCGAATGATACTAAGCCATTGGCAACGACATTTATCGTTGCCAAAAAGTTAAGCCACGTCACCCTATTATTGCATTTTTGGCAACGACAAAGTATTTGTAACGACATATGTCGTTGCAAAACCGGTGTGAATTGCAACAAAGGTTTGTCGTTGCGATAGTTATTATTGTCGTTGCGATATTTTTTGGCTACGCCCTGACCTGCAACGACTTTTCATTTTTCGCAACGACTTTTGTCGTTGCAATTGGCCGACTTTCTTGTAGTGTTCCCAAAGTCTTGGCATTAGTATTTCTATTTTTTGGATAATCTCCTTTCTCTTTCTCAACTACTCTCTCCCCTCACTCACCAAAAATTGATCCACTCTCATTCTCAATTCCCAATTTTTTTTATCATTGCAAGGAAGATTTAAATCAATATTCAAAGGCATTTTAAATAACTGTTTTAATTCTTGAAGCCTAAGAAAATCATAGTGAAAACTTTGCATTGGGTCTTATATATATATATATATATATATATATGTACATACAGTATGTGGAGAAATCATACAATACTAGCTAGAAGAGGTGGTGGTGCCAATTTTTTTTGGCGTGTAATTTGTGGAATTTGTAAAGTTTATTATTATTCCATTTCAATCAATGCATAATGTACTCAAATGAGTATGGTGGCAACAGTGAAGCAGAGGGAGTACTTTTTAAACAGTGGTGGAATATGTAAAGTTAATATCAATTTTATTGCAGTGAGTATTCTAGCGGCAGAATAGTTTTAATCAGGAAGAATATGTATAGTCCAATTTATCTTAAGCATTAATTGGGAATTAATATTGTTTTTTTCTTTGGACATTAACACTTTGTTTGGTTACTGAGAGAGAATGGGAAGAGAGAAAAAGAGAAGAGAGAAATAGGGAAGAGAGATTATGGAGAGAAAATGAGTAGATTTTGTGGTTATTTGGTATGAGAGAAAATGGGAAGAAATATGAGAGAGGGAAAATTGAGTTTTCTCTCCTTTTGTTTGGTTGGAAAGAAAAGTGGGAAGAAAGAAAACATTAAACTTGTTAAAAGACAAATATACCCTTATTTTACATAACAAAAATAAATATATATTTTTCTTTCTCAATATCAAACACAACCAAATATAACCCCCGCTTGGAGACCCCTACCGCTTAGTGCGAGCTCAGTTGGATCGGACCGGATGAGTCGGATTATGGGTAAACCAGATCCGGGTACCGGTTGGTGTACACAAAAAAAAATCAACCAAATATTTTTTTACTTCAATTATTTTTTAAATAATTAAAATTCTAATTGAAATATTATTTTTTTACTTCAGTATATTTTTTCTCTCTTTGATTATTTACTACATAATAAAAATTCTAATTCCAAATTATAAAAAAAAAAATAAAAATAAAAATCTTTGAAAATGAGTGTTAGAAAAGGGAGTGTGGTTTATTTTGTTTTTTCTATGTAAGTAGCTCACTCAACACTTTTCTCTCCAAAATCTCTTCATTTGTGGAGAGAAATTTTTTTTAAGTGGGTCCCACCCATTTTTCTCTCCTCCCTTGTTTTCTCTCCTCAACCAAACAAGAGAAAACTCCATTTTCTCTCTATTTTCTTCTCCCTCGAACTCTCTTCCCCCAAAATCTCTCAAACCAAACAAAATGTAAGCGTATTTTTGGTAATATACTCTACATTTTTGTAAATTTGAGGACATTAATTATACTCCCTCCGTCCCTAATTATAAGGCTCTCTTGGGTAAAAAAATTTGGTCCTAAATATAAGACCCTCTTGTAATTTTTTCCAAAATTACCCTTACATTTAATCATTGTGGTCTAAGTTTTTGTGAGAAGAAATAAATAAAATTGTATTGGAATATGAAATGGAGTTTGTTTAATGGAGCTTTTTAATGTTGTAAATGACTTGGAAATTGATTCACTACGTTAAATATAGATGATGGAGTATCTAGGAATTAAATTAATTATTGAAAAATAAAAAAATTTATTATGTTGTAATAATTGGTAGAGAATTATTTTTGGAATAACATATCAATTTTAATATAGAATTCAACAACATTGGTGGACATAAAATGCCCAAGTGGATCTTATACTTAGGGAAGGTGGGAGTACATAACTACCATTTCTTAAGAAGTGCAAATATGGTTGATTTTGCTTATATATTGAGCCGGATGGAGTAGGTCATAAAATGCTCAATATATACATGTAATATTCAAAAAGTAAATGTATTTTAATTTCTCTTCATGTTCTGTCAAATAGTTTAATTTTAATTTAATCTAGAAAATGTTCAAGTGAAATAGATGACATTTTCAACAAATGTACACCACTATTATTTTGTGGAAAGAGACTTCATCGAAATAATTGACGAATTTGTATTATTTGGTCGGTCGCCCTCTTGTTGTTCATGGAGTAAAAATTAGGAAAAGTGCATGAAGCCACCTTAAACTTTAAACCTTTTGCAAATCATTTTGTGCTAATTGATCTTTAATATTGAAGTAACATTTCAATAGACCCTTTTGTTAACATGATGTTAAGTTACCAACCTGAAGATTTAATCAATTCAAAGAGCGAGCCCTGAAGACTAATAACAATATCAACAAAGTGAAGCAACCCATATCTCCAGGGGTAAAGCCCACGAATTTTCTGAACTTAAGTTAACAAAGAGCACTTTTTATGTTTCAAACTTACACATTGAGAGATAGCTAAGCCATGACAAGCCTCAGATTAAATACATAATAGATGGCCATGTTTAGTTATTAGTGTTTTAACTTTTAACAGCATTTTGGCAGAAGATCCATTGCAATATTACTTATAGTGTAAGGATCAATTAGGATGAATTAAAAGTTTAGGTGGTGATTTGCAGAAGAGCAAAATTTTAAGGTGGCTTCATGCACTTTTCCCTTTAAAATTTCATCTCGTGCTATTCACCATCAGGCCCGGTCCTAACCTATTTTGGGCCCTAAGGTGAAAAATAATTTGGGGCCCCTAATTCTAAAAAAATATAATAATAATAATAATAATAATAATAATAATAATAATTAAAAATTAAGTATGTATACGTATAATCAATTAAAACAATAACAACAATCAATAATAAAACTAGTTATTAAAAAAAAAGATTTGAAATAAAAGAAAAGTTATCAAGTAAAGAGGTAATAAATTTTTCTTTTATGTTGGGGTTGAAAAAGTAAAGTTTAGAGTTAATAGTCACATAAGTCCCCGAAAGATACTCGTGAAATCAGTTAGGTTCCTGAAAGATTTGTGGAATCTCTTGAACCCCTCAAAGATCATTTTGGCGTCACGTTAGTCCCCCATCCAATTTCATCAAGAGGGACCTAACGGAATGTAGGATTCCATTAGATCCATCGTGGGAGGACTAACGTGATGTCAAATTAATCTTTAAGGGATTTAAAGAGATTTCACAAATCTTTGGGGACCTGACTGATTCCAAAATGATCTTTGGAGTATTTAAGAAATTCCACAAATCTTTTAGGGACCTAACTGATTCCACATGTATCTTTCGGGGACCTATGTGACTATTAACTCTAAAGTTTATTACTTTATTTATTTATAAAGTTTATTACTTTATTTATTTATAAATTAAGTGAGGAAATGGAACAAACAAATTGAAGTTTTGTGCTAAAAATCATTGATAGTTAAGAGATAAAAAAAATACTTGCAACTATTTTTTTTTTTCAAAAATAAATATACTATAAAAAAAATTATGGGCCCCTGAATTTTTTGGACCCAGAGCGACCGCGCTCGCCGCCCTCCCTTAGGCCGGCACTGTTCACCATTACTGATATACTCCGTATGTAATAAGTTTAATTTGCAATAAAGATTCTTATATAATGTATCCTAATAAAATTTAAGTTGTAATTTAGGCTTATGGTATGTTTTGGTTTCTTACTTCAAAATGGGACAACCTAACTTGTTTAGGGGTGACAACAGGGTAGAACTAGGGTGGGAAGTCTCTCCCCCTTCCCATGACAAGCTTGAAATAGGTCAATGTTTATTGAAAAATAAAAGTATAAGCTGGACAGAGTCATATATACATTTTACAGAGAAAAGGAATCACAAAAATTCAAGTAGCACCTAACTTAGGAAAATAGAATCTCAACATGCTAGACTAAGAATAAGTTACAGTAAATGTCACATTGTTCAATTGATCTTGACTCCATCTAGCCAAGTTGAATGCACCAGTTGCCTATTTTCTTTGCAATATTCTAGCCTGAACTTACATGTCATGTATTATGTTACAGCATCACGAGAAAGCTAGGGATATGAATTTTTCATGTTATACCAGAGTTGCGTACTAAATACAACACTGAAACAACATGAAACAATCAACATTTGGCGTCTCCGTTGCTGCTTAGATTTTCTTTATCCAAAAATTTGCCCCAAACGGGGTGTTTCTGCCATACCATGGCCATTTCCTCAATTGGCACACCCTTTGTCTCTGGCAATAGTTTGTAGATGAATGTGGTCATTGTGAACACAAAGAACCCGAAGAAGAGGAACAAACCAAACTTCATGTGACATAGCATCGCGGTGAATGATTGAGCTATGGCGAAGGTGCAAATCATATTGACACAAACTGTGATACTCTGAGCAGCGGGTCTAATCTCGAGAGAAAAGATTTCACTGGGTACCAACCAGCCTAGAGGACCCCAAGACCATGCGAAACCACAAACATAGACACATATGATGCCCACAACCACAATTGCATACCATTCAGGCAATTTACCAGGATTCCCTTGTGTGCCGAATGTAAGAGCAATAGCAATTGTCATTATAATCTGTGGCCAAAACACACAAAAATACTGATCAGTAACTAACAAAACCAACAAGAAGGAAAAATAACAGCGTAGGGGAAATGTGAATTGGCACCTGACAAATACACATTTGAATACCACCCTCAATGAAAAGGGTGCGCCTTCCGAATTTATCAACAACCAAAATTGAAACCAAGGTTGAAAGTGGTTTAAAGGAGCCAATGATCACAGCTGACATGAGGGAAGCTGTGGCTCCAAAACCTATTGTTCTGAACAAAAGAGGAGCATAGAATGTGATCACATTGACGCCAGTAAATTGCTGGAAGAAGGGAATGAATATGGCAAAAACGAGCTGGGGCCTATACTTTCTCTCCATCAATGTTTTCCAAGGGTGTGTCACTTTATTTGAAGCTTCACTAGCAGCAAGTATATCTTTGAACTCTGCATCAATATCAGTTGTACCCCGAATTTTCACAAGCTCCCTTTTGCATTCTTCATGGAGACCGCGCTCGACAAGGGAGCTTGGTGAGTCAGGAAGGCATAACGAGCCGATTACAAAAATAACAGCAGGGGCTGCACCAAGCCCCAAGCTTAAGCGCCATCCGTTGCCATTAAGAATCTTTGCAAAGAAGTAGTTGAAGAGATTGGCTACAAAAATGCCTATAGTGATTGAAAATTGGAACATCATGTTAAGACCTCCTCGGTATTTATAAGGGGCCACCTCTGAGAGATAGATTGGAACTGACTGCACATTCAATGAGTAATTAAATTATTGGTTAGCATAGGAGGAAAGTCAATATCATATTATACAATGTAATAATATAATCATATATGAATCAAGCCAATTGAGGTATAGAGAAAAATGTACCGAATTGGCGAATCCAATGCCAAAACCAAGCAACAGCCTCCCAAGAATAAGCATCCATATGGCCATGGCTAATCCATTAAGCAATGCACCTAGGACAAAGCATACTCCACCTATAAGCATAGTTGCACGCCTACCTAGCAACCGGGATATGTTGGATGACCCGAGACCCGCAACAAGAGCACTTAGGTACAGAGAAGATGTAAAAAGTGTCAATATCTGGCTGTTATATTTGCAGTATTGATTTGAAGTAGGTGACATGTGAGACTGCTTCTCATAAACAGCTGGAAAGAATAATTTCAAAAAGGAATCCATTGAGGTCACTCCACCTGTGAAACCAACAAAATTGAAAACAAACAAAAAAATTCCCATGTCAGAAATATCCTCAATCACAAGATATGCATCAAACAATTATATTGATGAAAACAAAGAGCAAGGAGTAATCTTTTTGTTAAGATCAGCATTAAGGGAAATGAAATACTCTAACAGCCACAACCCCAACCCCATATCAGAAATCCCATCAAGCAAATAAAGCATTGAAAACCCAGATATAAAACATCATTTTCAGATTCAAACAAGGACCAAAATGACAAATTAAAATGCCATTAGCATCAAAGCAAGGATTTTTAATGAACAACAACAATAACTACCAAGCCTTAGTCTAAAAAGGATTTTTAAGATCACATCCAATGGCAAAAGCCTTTATATCTAAAAAAGGATTTATAATGAAAAGCTAATTAAAAACAAATGATTGGTTATTACCTGAAACGCCATGATCATAACCAAAGATCAAACCACCGGATGCTGCCATGATGCAAGTGAGAACCACCCTAAGGGTGAGCTTGCCCGGATACTTGTCTGGCACCAACATTGATGGTTGTTGAGTCATGGTTATGGCTCTAAAAGTTTTTGGTGAAGTGATGAGTGAGATTGTATTATGTTAGCTTTCAATTCAAGATTTAAAAGGAGAAAATTCAACTCTAAAATTAGGAACATTATATTTATAGCATATTGTGTATGTGTCTTTCTTATCCATCCAGTAAATTAAACATCATCGTATATGGTAAACAGACAATACAGATTATCTAATGTGAAGTTGTTACGGATATATTAACAAACACTACAAGACAAAGAATATCTCTAATAATGACTGCAGTAAATAATATCCAAACTCAACACTTATCATTTTAAGTAAAAAATAGGTGGGATATCGGATAAATGGATTTGGAGGCCACACTTATTTTTTATTATAACAAAGTGTTGAATTTGAATGTTAATTATAGATCTTCAAAAATAATATAGTTGTAACAAAGTCAATAAAATTCTAAAAATTAAAGTCGATATAGCACAGAAAAGGGATCTAAAGTCCAAATCAGTATAGCAAATCAGGCAGATCAAGTAGTATTTCTTTTTTGACTGACCTTGGATTTTGTTCAGAAAATAAAATATAAACCTTGGCTATTTTTATTTTTTTGTACATATACCATGGAGAAGGCATGGATTGTATTGCCCCGATTTTGCTGACGATATTAGGTGTGAATTTGTCACACGCTTTTCGTTTTTAAGAATTAAATTTAACTTAAAATGATATATTCTCCTAACACATTATTTCACATTTTAAAAAAATTGTTTTATTATTTTATTTAATTACATAAATTTTTAAATCGTAATCCATACACCAATCATAAGCACCAACATGGGTTGGGACGAGTGGTAAGCGGCTCGATCTCGCTTAAGCAAGGTCTCGAGTTCGAATCCTTGTGAATGCAGAAAATTCATGTTGGGAGACTCACCTGCCATAGTCAGGCACGCGACCCGGGTCAGATCCGGATGTACTAGGTAGTACTTAGGGAACCGGGTGGGCAACCAAAAAAATACACCAATCATAAGCGTATTACCTTATTACACATGTACTCTCTTGTTGGTTAATGTTTTAGGATATTAAAATAAAATTAACCTAAAATACATGAAATTGTTCACGTAAGACAACTCAATTGGTGGCTGTAAGGACACTTAGGATTTCCCCCTCCCCAGGTCATGGGTTCTAGTCTCATACCTCCCATGTAAAAAAAAAAAAAATACATAAAATTTTTGTCATGTTATCCATTCAGATCCCGTGAGCTTTGATCATCTCAATTAGTTGCGTATATTTCTCAAGTAAATGCTTTAAGTAGGTAAGCGAATATTATCTATCCCTATAATTTGTTTTGTAGTTCAATCCTTAACCAAAAGTAGGATGATACAACAACCAAATAGCATCATCGATATCATATCTACACGGAGGCTGATATCCTTAATTAGACATAGTAAAGTAATTTATATCTATTTCGTTCATGAGATGTGAGTTATATCGGATAGGGGTGGTTTGAGAGATATATGCTAAATATCATTTCAAAACTTAAAAATGATAATAGCAAAAATTAGATAGGGATCGGATTTAGGGATAACTGTGGTAAATGTTAATTACTATTTTTAAACATGTCATAAAATAAGAAATTACTCCCTCCAATCTCTATTACTGAGCTGTCTTCCTTGCTGCTAGCTGACTTCATGGGTGTTTGTTCCCCAAGGGAATAGCCCTTCTTTTTCTTATTGTTTTTTTTTTCTGCTTTTCCCATGTAAAAAAAAAAAAAAAACTTCACATTTATTAATGAAATTAATTTAATGTATTTAATATTCTCAAATTCATAAAAATATAACTATTTTAGGAAAGTTATATGAGGATCGAAACAAAAATTAATGAGACAATTATTTTTTACAAATATTTTAGGAATAATTATATTGGAAATAGAAAATTAATTAATTTTTTCCTTATATTTGATACCAAAATAATTTTATTTTATTTTTTTTAGTATTAAAGATCACAAGGAGTACTCTTTCTTAAAGGTCTACTATTTAAGAAACTAATCTTCCAACTTATGGTTATATGTTTAAGCGGGATCAAAATGGGATTCATCTCGTTAGTTTTTTTCTTTTATGGTTATATGTTTAAGAATCTGATCTACGGAGTAAATGGGATTCATCTTAGTTATTTCCTTTTATTTCTCCGGAGATATCTATGAATTCAGGAAGGGAAAAGACTACATAAACAACTGAAATAATGTACTATACCATTAATTAAGGTAAACAGCCACTTTTTTTTTTTTCCCGAATTCCTTGCGGAACCACCGGTATCTCCAAGAGCACTCTTAATACCAGGGAGTCTTGAAACTAATCTGGAGCGAGCTGCGTGGCTGGCTCTCCTAGCGGGATGTTCTTAGTGGGAATCGAACCCGGGGCTACTAACACCCTTGTCCCATTCCAGGATTTCAGTTGGGACCTTACACCAACTGAACCAATTTTTTTAACAAGCTGAAATATCCATAGATAATTAGAATTATTTTTGTAACGAGGTTAAAGGGGCAATTTGGAAAAAAATATGCAATGAAGTGCCACATATTCCTTCTACCTCATACATCCATCTCTTCATCCCTTGCTCTCTTAGTTGGAATTACCTTCTTATTATGCAGCATTTTCTTATTGTAAAACTTCCATCTGTTAGTGCATTATTGTAACTATTGCTACTTATATTAGTGCATTGTTATTATCTTGATCTGATTTGTGCATTTAGTTATGCCTATTGACAAGTTTGAAGGATCAGCCTCGTTTCAATGGTGCTTTCATCAATCTCACATGGCTGCAAAGAAACAACCACCGAAGGATCAAATTGCTGACCATTTTGAAACCCTGCTCGCAATTTGTAGGAAATCTCAAGCTAGGAGTGAGCAATTTCAACAAGAATTGGCTCAACTCATGGAAAAAATTGCAGCTCGTGAGAAGAACTCAAGTGTGGAGCTAATCATGAGTCACCTTCGTCTCCACCACCAGATCTGGTGGAAATCAACCATGACAAGGCGATTCTCTCTACAGTGATTCCATTAACCGAGGAGGTTGTGGATCAGCCAGATGATCACGCAGAAGCACAATTGGGGTTTTTGGAACTTGTTCGTGAGGAGATCATGGTGATGACAAAAGTCCTCGGTGAATTCAGATCAGCTACAGTTGTCGACAAACCAGAATCCTTTGAAATTGAGTTTGGTAAATTGGAGTCGATTTTGGTCAAGGACGATGAACCAGATTCAGAACCTTCAAAATTGGAGTTCAAAAAAGAAAAGGGAGAAACGAAGGAGGAAGGTGAAGGCAAAGGAAGTGGGGAAGATTTGATGGACTCATATCTAACCACTCCATTAGAGTTACCTAGGCCATCAAACATCACAAGAAAGGATGATGGTTGGGAAATAGGCGCCAGTTGTAGCAGAGGCTCCAACGTGCGCTGCGTCGGAGGGGGTTCGGTGAACGGCAGTAATAGAGGTTGCGAGCATGGGGGTTGAGGTGGCTTGATGGTGTCAATGGCAGGTGGTGAGAAATTCCTTCCACCGGAGCCGCCAGATTTCCAATCGGACTTGGTGAGTGGTGCAGATGATGTTTGCGAGGGTGACAACAGAGGAGGCTTAGTGGAATCAAGAGTCATGAATGAGAAGCTAACACCATCAAAACCGGTCTCGACAGCAGTTGGATTACCGCCAGCGGCAGCAATGGTTGGGTTCCCGTCGTCGACGGCGGTGGCGGCGGCACTGGAGACATACATGCATGTTGAGCCTCCATGGTCTCTTGGGGCTGATATCACAAACGAAGTTGAGGAAGAGAGGAATAGGGTAAGAATGGAACTACAACAAAGATGGGACTCAATTGCTAACCAAATGGGCTAGGCCCAAATCTGTCCTCTTAGTGGGGTTCATGTCTTGAGACTTAAGATCGGGCCTCAATCAGTGCAACAAATTATGATTGTGGTTCACCTCAGTGCATAAAAAGTTGTAGATGGAGAAAGAGAGCATATAGTCATTGTGTCCAGTCTCACACCAAACGCAAGGGAGGTAATAAACATTGCTTACTTGAATGTTTTCTGACCGATTGTTGATTTAAATGACCTTCAAAGAGATGGCTAATTGGAGAGACTGCATAAGACTTTAGAAGCTTTAATTGTGGATGTAAAACATGATAGAAAAACACAGTTCAGCAACCATAATCTGTACAATGCTTACAAAATGAGTGTCCATGAATGTTATGAAAAAGGTCATATATGACTGTTGTTCTCCAAACCTGCCAGCCCACATCATGAGCACGTTGGGATGAATGCTAATGTGATTGGAAATAGTCACAATGCTACTGCAAACAAGGAGGAATTGGTCCAAGCATCTCTGTTCAATTGTGTGTTTAAGATTTTCCCGAAATTCGGAACTAGGTCATTAGATTACAAGCAATACGAATTTGAAACATATGACATAGCAACTAGTTATTCAGGATAATCCATTCAGGTTTTGGTGGCTGTTTCACTTGACCACTTGGTCTCTGTAATGCTGTTGGAGGTGGGAGTAAGGGCCACAACTGAAGCTCATGATATTACTACTTTTAATGAAGCTCACATATCCTTATCATTGTCCTTCCTGTTGGTCCATGATATGGTGATTGAAGAAGGCCAATGGGACCCCGATGGAAGTTCTTATGCGTCTTCCACAGCTTGGTCATCATGTTTCAAGTTATTCTTTTCCAGTGAGAACAAGTTGGTGCATACCCACCTTGGATATCAGTATGTTGCTGATTATTTTCTTAATTGTGGAGTTGGATACTTAAATGGCAGCATTGCTATATATACAACCAGTTTTTCTGTCCTGCTTCAGAAAAAGTTAATTAGTGTTGAGACCAAGACTGCTACATATGCTTGCTTGGGCCAAATAGCAGGACTGTTATATTGGGATGATGCATAGATGTTGTTTGAGACACCTTTTAGGACTGCTATTGCTTCTGCCGCAACTGTTGCTTGCTGCCCTTGGTTGGCTTGTGCTTCTAGTTCTTTTCATTTTGTTTACATGGGAAATTCCAACTTTTTCCTTGCTTGCATGGGGTATGCTTTAGTGGCTTCTCTCCTTGAGCATGAGATTGCAATGGTAATTGGTGAAATAGCTTCTCTGAATGGAACAAGCTTACTCTATCATGACCTTGACAAGGTCATTTTTAATGGGGGCGATAATGTAACGAGGTTAAAGGGGCAATTTGGGAAAAAATATGCAATGAAGTGCCACATGGTTTGGAGTGAAGGAATGTGGTTAAAAGGCAACACTAAGGGAACAATTGGGGATGTGAAGAATTTTGGAAAAAAGTCTCTCTCTATGGCTCCTTCTTCTTATCTCTCTTCTACAATTCCTTCTACCTCATACATCCATCTCTTCATCCCTTGCTCTCTTAGTTGGAATTACCTTCTTATCATGCAGCATTTTCTTATTGTAATACTTTCATCTATTAGTGCATTATTGTAACTATTGCTACTTATATTAGTGCATTGTTATTATCTTGATCTGATTTGTGCATTTAGCTATGCCTATTGACAAGTTTGAAGGATCAATCTCGTTTCAATTTCCTACATATATCTAGGAATTTTTAATATGTATCCATATATATAAATTTTTTGATACGCTATATGATATTGTACTTTTTTTCATTTGGACAGATTATCCAAAATTTTACTATGCCGGATAGGTTATCTAATAGGTACAGGAAATAATTCCTTTGTAAAAATATAATTTCCCCCTCTTTTTTTTTCATATATGGAGATTAGATTTTTTTACTTGAAATATTTGTTGTTGCTTTGGGGTGTTAGTTTTTAGTGTGCAACAAAAATATGCTTTAGTAAATAAGCTAAAGCTAGTTCGTCCGAAATGTAAATCCATCGAAATAAATTTTGCCCCTAACATTGCTTTAGTTGTTATAAGATATATCATGATTTTGATTTCAGACCACATATTTATTTAATCGAATAGGGTACATCGTTAGCGATTAATCAAACGAAAATTTGTTTATTCAAAACAAGGAGCATTTAAAAAAAAAGGGGAAAACTAATAATGAGGTAGTCCAATAATATCATATCTCATTGAATACCAAAGTATTGAAAGGTGAAGATTCGATTCATGAGAATCACTATCCGTCAACATATAAAAAAAAAAAAAAAAAAAAAGAACCTTGCTTGAAAGGAAAAAAAAAATATTAATTTAGTTACAAGATGGTAGCCAAAGCTACTTTAGTAAGACACAACAGAAGGGGGAGTCTATACCGCCATTATAGATATGTACAAACCGACAACAGAGAAAACGAAACTTTCTCAATGTTTTGTTTCCCGTGAAAAAAAAAAAACTTAATTATATTACAAGTTCCTGAAGTTTGGGATACTTTTCCTAAATATCCTTAAACTTTTTTTTTCAATATCTGACTCTCCGAAGTTACTTCTGAATTTGTCATATATATATATATATATATATATATATATATATCGACTATCAATTCTGACCAATTTTGATGACATATAATATTAGAATCCTAGTCAGGAGGTTGGTCATGTGGTACCACGTGATGTCACACGGACGAAGATGACTTCTCTCTTCAATTCTTTTTTTTTTAATTTTTTTATTTAACTAAATATATAAAAAAATTTAAGTTTTTTTAGTTTTTTTAAATTTAAAAAAAAAAAGTTCTTCGCCCACGGGGCACCAAGTGCTTAACCTCCCGTGTCCGATCAGGATTCTGATGTTACATGTCAGCAAAATTGGCTAGAATTGGTAGTAGTGGTATATGACAAACCTAAAAACAACTTCCGGGAGTCAGGCATTGAAAAATAAAGAATAAGGCCAAGTATCCGACAAAAATACCCCAAACTTCAGGACATGTGACATAATTAAGCCAAAAGAAAATTATGTTTACAAGTGTTTGAATTAATGCTATAATTTAGAGAAAATAATAATACTATCAGATTCAAGGTGTTTCGGACCGCTTTGTGCGATAATGATTGTTTAATTAAAAGAGATAATGGGTTCGTAAACTTGATGAAGCTTTAGGCTTTTATTATACTGAGACGAGATACAGAGGGGTCGATACAAGGAAATGGCTCCCACGTTCGTGGTATTTTACAAAGGGAGGGGTGTGCGCTTTGGCTTTACACCCCTTTTGCATTGCTAAATCTTGGGTTTCAGAAGGGGAGCTTCCTTTCCTTTTCGCTGTACGCCTTCCGTGTTGTAACCATTGTTGGTTGCGGCGCTTTCTGGGTATTCTGACCCCCTCGTCTTGGCTTTTACGACGGTTGCTGGAGGTGCACGCCTTCTGGCCTTTTCCTCCTTTTCTGTTCCTCCTTTGTTGTTTATTCTGTCTCTTGCTTCTTCATGATTCCTCTCAGTTTTCAGAGGGAGGAGCTTCGTGTCTTTTGTGTATATTGTGTGTATTGCATTGCAGTTATTGTCGCTCTGAGGCGTTTCTCGACCTTTCGGGGGGGGGGGGGGGGTGGCCTTCCGGAGCTCTGCTCTCCGATGTCTTGATCCCCTCTTCCCTTGATGCCTTCTGATCTCTCTTCTCCTCTCTCCCCGTCGCCTCCTCTTTTCTCTTTTTCTTTCTCTTATTTATAGTGGTGCCTTGGACCGGTGGTCTCCGCTCGCTTCCCTTTGTCTGTTGGTTAATGACCGCTTGCATCATGTGTCCAGAGCATCTTTCCAGTGGCTTTGTCTTCTTTACCATTCTTGACTTTGGCACTTGATGATTACGGAGAGGGAGAGGACTCCAAGTCTTACTCCCCTCAGCTTTGCCTTGGCTGAATAAAAGATTCCTTTCTGGCTTACTTTGCAAGCCGTTGCAGCCTTGGATAGCTATGTCGCCCTTGGCTGGTCACGTGTGCGCCTTCCATGGGAGTCTGCTCCCGACTCGCCTTTGTTTATCACAATGTTCTTCTCGGGTTTCTGTAGCACCTGAGACGCCTTGGGATAGCACATGGCGTTTACCACCACCGGTACGCTTTACTCTTTTCTGGGCACCTTGTCAGGACGTGCCGCCTTGGTGGCTGTCGCCGTGAGTGTGTGTCGCCTTGGACGATTCCCGGAGTTGGCGCGCTTTCCCCAGTATCTTTATTGCTTTATTTTTGTTCGACAACTTCTGGGCCCTTACATGATTTGGGCCTTGTAATTTGGGCTATCAAATATCGGGGTATCAACAATTGCCCCCTTTGCAGTGAGAGGGGAAGAATTTCCTTCTCGGTGCAAATCCTATTTTTGTGTTTTTCTTGCTTGTTTCTTCTTTTCTTGATTTCCCATTCTTTGTTCTTCGCCTCCTTGTTATTTCTTTCGGCGTCGCCTTCGATTTCTGGGGAAGGCGTACAGGAGGGGACGCCTCTGCATCGTGGGTGTCCTTCGCATTTCTCCTGGCTTACTGATTGCTTGGCAGTTTCCGCTTTGAATTTCGTCGTCCAGTGGAGTCTTGTCAACGGGCCCTCGCTGGTAAGTCCTTTGGCTTTCTTCACTCTTATTCCTCTAATGCATTCCACGTGTCGTTGGGGGGAGAGGGCAAATATCCCTCAGCTTTGATACTCGCACGTTTCCCCACGTTCCCTCCTTCACTCATATTTTCAAAACTCCCTCAAACCTTTCAGTTTTCTTTCCACTTCCACTTTGTTCTCTTTCTTCTTCGTTTCCGAAACTTCTTTCTTCCAGAAAAGAACTCCCCGTTACTCCTTTGTTTTCTGCTTTCTTGCTCTCTTCTGCTTACCCTTCTCTTGTCTTTGCCGTTACCATGTCAAAATCGAAGGCGATTACTCCTTCCGCGGTTGAAAGCGCTTCCTCAAGCTCCGAGGAGGAGATTCAACTCCCAGGCCCCATCTCTTATTGCTTCATGCAAGAGCTTCCTTTCCCCCGCTCTTACCCTGTTGAACCGGGATACCGCCGCTGGGCCACGGAGGTGAAGGCGGACTCGCCTTCTGGTCCCGACTCGGGCGATTTCATTGTTGGCTCGTCTTCCAAGGCCATGGTGGTTTCCAAGGAGGACGCCGAACTCATTTCTTCTCCTTCTAACGATAAGGACCATTGCGCCTTGGGCTCTTCGTTGCTCCGCTCCTGTCTCCGCCGTTCGGAGTTCCCCTGGGTAGATGTGAACTTCAATGTTCGCGTGGGGGGCACTACTGGATGGCAAGAGTGGGTTGATCACGTTTTTTCTACTGACGCCGCTTTCGTGGCTATTCTGGAGAAAGTAGGGATCGTCGTCGCCGTCAAGGCGTCGCCTCGACTTGGTGCCAACCGCAAGCCCAGCGATTTGTTAATGTTGGTGCAGTGCTGGTGTTCTTCCACCCATACCTTTCTGACATCATGGGGGGAGTTTACCCCAACGCTTGAAGATGTGATTGTGCTTCTTGGACTCCCTGCTTTCGGAGATGCAGACCTCGATGTGGAGAATGTTGATGAGCGTGTTCCCGAATTGTCAATGCAGCTGAAAGCCGCTTCGGCTCTGAGCGCCAAGTACTCCCGGGACCTTTTCAAGCGAAGGCGCGCCTCGTATGCAAAGGGCTCCTCTTCTCAACGGGTGAGGGGCACTGGGAACTTAGTTCCTAGGGGTCGAAGGGCAAGCCAACGCTCTTCCGTTAAGTATACTTTTGCTTGTTGGATTCGCTACTTCTTTGGCGATTTTCATGATGGTAAATTCCAATCTGGACCTGTCACCGATTCGCGCCTTTGCCGCGCCGCCTTCATCGCTTTCTGGCTTAGCAGATACGTGTTTCCAGGACCTCCATGGGAGTCTGTAAGCCCGTGCGTCTTTCTTTTTGCTTGTCTCTTGGCGGAGGGTACACGCCTTCCTCTTGCTTCGTTTTACTTACGCGGTTTGTACGCTCGCCTTGACCAGGTATCAGTTCAGATGCGCATTTCTTATGGGCACTTCCCTATCAACTCTTATATAGACTTGACCTTTCTTCAATATTTTCTGTTTGAACGCTTTCTTGATTATGGCCCTATCAAGCTTCCTCTTTCTACTGGTGTTGCTGGTTCAGACCCTCGTTCTTGGTGTTGGACGAGAGGATCTCCAAGAGAGCCCCTAATTTCTCTCATTGATTCAGAAGACAAGTTCTTGTTTCGCCCCTATTCGGACCTCCCGCATCCTCTTTATGATGAAGGGGCCTTTACTTCAAGGAACGACGCTGTCATCCCCTTTGAGGGAATTTATGATTTATGGTCATTGATTCTCTTCATTCGCTGCTTGCCTGGTTTTGTCCCTTTGGACAGTAGGAGTGCTCACGGTGGGGCCCTTTGGCCTTGTGTGTATCGTCCCGATCGGGTGGCCAGACAGTTTGGGCGCGATCAAGCTCCTTGTGTTCTTAACATCGAGCAGGTCCCGATGGAGGATTTGGTCAAGGCGCTTCTTTTCGACGCAGCTCCTGGAATTTCTGATTCTACTCTCGTTTATGTTTCTTCCTCCCGCATTGGAGGTGTTTTGAGTTCTTGGCTTGTTTCTCATGAAGGCATTCTGCAACATCTTCGTGATTTCGAAGCCTCTTCTTCGCATCCTGTACCTTCCTTACTGCCCATAGTGTACAATGACCCTTATTTTTGCACTTCCATGAAGAAAAACAATGGTAAATATCTTGAGCATTTTTCGTTTCTGTTGCTTTTCTTTTTCTTGCTTTGCACTCAGCTTTGTTTGGCTTTGTTTTCAGCTGAGGGGGTTTCACCCAGCCGCAGAGTTGCTGCGTCTTCTTATGTTGCCCCCAGGCGATGCAAAAGGAAAACTTCCTCTTTTTCCACATCTTCTGTTCGAGGCGGTAGTAGTAGCGCCACCAATTCTAGTAAAAGGAGGAAGGCAACTGCAGCCGTTCCTACTCGCTGGTCCAGCCGCTTGCGCACTTCCGGCATCCGCATTGCTCCTTCTTCCCCAGTCCATGTGGACTTGGTTCAAGATGACACCGCTGAAACTAATTCTGGTGATTCTTTCTTATCTTGTGATATTTCTGCTGAAAGCGGTGGCGCTGGGGATCGCTTTCCAGGTTCCATTTCTTGCTCTTTTATTTTCTTCTAGTCTTTTCAATTTGTTTTGCTTGGACAGTTTTCATCACTGATTCTTTTTCCTTTCTCTTTTTCTTCTGAATGCAGGTGATGCTGATGGTCGTTCATCAGCATCGCTTTCATCCCAGTCTCCTGAGGACGCTCCTGCTGTTTCACTTGCTTCCGATCATGAAGACTTTATGAACCTCTTTGGCCAACCTTCAGCTGGTGGGGGTGTTGCCCCTTCTGACTCTGCTGCCAGTGATGACTTCAACTTAACATCTCTTGTTGGCACTCCAAGGAGTGTCCCTGTTTCTTCCAAGGGTGCGCCTTCGAAGGCCCCTTCAGGTATTGCTGCTGCTGACATTATTTATGAACTTGTTTCTGATGTCCCGAGATCTGAAAACATGTTTGGTGGGGTAGATGCTGAAGTTGACGCCCCTGCCCCTTCAGAGAGCCAAGCTGCTGCAAATCTTGTTTCTTTGGCTGATAAGGGGAAGGCTCCCGTCGTGAGGGCAAGTCACGCCTCCGCTTCTCCGGGATCTTCTTTGGTTTGTAAGTATTTTCTTTCTCGAGCTGGAGTTTTTCTTTTCCTTTGAGTTCTTGTCTCGCTATTTCTGCATATGCTTTTTGCAGCTCCATTTTCTGCGGATGATCAAGCTTTGATTGATTCGTTCTTGCGTGCCCATGCTTTCTTGATTCCTCCTTCAACTTCACTTCCTCGCCTTTTCCGGGAGTCCGGTTCTCAAACTTTATTGCGGATGTTGCATTAGGTCCGCTCAGTTGACGTAGATGACTTGCCATGGGAGGAGAAGGCTGAGATCTTGGATTGCTTGTACACGCTTCAATTTCAACATTATTCTGGTCCCTGGCTTGAAAATGCCATTGCTGGTTTTGAAAGTTTGCGCCCTTCATTTGATGATGCCGAGTTGGCCGACGCTGAGCGTGCTCTGCAGGAGCGCCGTGCTCCTTTGGTGTCTCGTATCAAGGAGCTTTCTTCTCAACTTGACCAAGCAACCGCTGAATCGGAGGCTCTTGATCAGGAGATTAGGGATTTGGCCAACACAAAGTATTCTTATGAGGAAGTCTGCAGGGTCACTTCTTTGAATTCCCTCTTTTTCACGTAGGCACTGTTTCGCCACTTGTGTTGTTGCTTTGACATTTCTCCTTCCAAATTATGGTTTCGGTTATGACTTTCTCTTTGGCTCCATGATTTGTATGACTTCGTTAGAACTTGACTTCTGTTGCTTTATTGCTCTTGAACTTGCATCTTGGGATTTATGATGCCCTTCGTATGTGTTTCTCAAGTTTGGATTCCACTTTTGCATGCTTGCTGACAATGCTGTTATGTTGACAATGCATATCTTGTCTTTGTCTTTATCGTCTCCTCTTTTTGTTGTTGCTGTTGTTTGCCTTGCGCTTGAGGTTTGCATTTGAATTTTACGCCTTTGTTCTTGTGCGCTTTTATTGGCTTCGCCGCTTTGGCAGTTGTGGCTTGGACTTCATAGCTTTGTACTCGCTTGCTACTGCTCTTGCGTTTGTTGCACTTCTCAGTTTTTGTGCCTTTTCTTCAAGTGTTCTGATAGAGCACAACTCGTCTTTTTTTTTTTTTTTTTGCATTGGTACCCAAGGAAGGCTTCCTTCCTCCACTCTCCACTTTTATTTTTTGGAGCGCGCTCCGGGCGCTTCAAACTTGCTTGCAGATTTCAATGGCCCCTCATGTCATTGGTGCCAAGATTGTTGTTGAGGTGCTTGTTGGGCACGCTTCACAGATGTTGTAGCTTTCGACCCTTTCTTTTGTTTGTTGCTTTGGATTTTCTATTTGCCGCCTTGGGCTTTTCAATTGCCGCTTTTGGGCTTTCTTTCTCCTTTTTTTTTGAGTTGCCACGTTGGGGCTTTGCCGCTTTGGGGCTCTCTTTTTTTCGGTTGCCACGTTGGGGCTTTGCCGCTTTGGGGCTTTTTTTCGGTTGCCACGTTGGGGCTTTGCCGCTTTGGGGCTTTTTTTTTTCAGTTGCCACATTGGGACTTTTTTTTTCAGTTGCCACATTGGGGCCTTTTTTTTTCAGTTGCCACATTGGGGCTTTTTTTTTCAGTTGCCACATTGGGGCTTTTTTTTTCAGTTGCCACATTGGGGCTTTGTAAACTAACGGATCGCTTTGGATCTTGCGTTAGCCAACCTCTTTTACAGATTTTTCCGCCCGCGTTTAAGACTAGCGCCCTTGTTTCCCGGGACCTTTTCTAGTCTCGCGATATGGCGTACTTCGCCCGCGTCTGTCCCAGAAATTTTTCAGGAGGTCTATCTGGGTACCGCGATAAGGCGCTTGTGCCCGCGGTACGGTTCAACACTATTCTTTTTCTTTTTTCTTTTTCTTCTTCTCTTCCTTTTTCTCTTTTTTTTTTGAAGTGTTGAACCTCGCGTTCTGGCATTATTGACCCTGTTTGAGGGTGTTTTTCTACAGTGATACCTCATGTCATCAGTATCTTTCGAGCTCTTTCTGGGGACACCTCATGTCATCAGCGTCGCTTCGAGCTTTAGCATTGGTGCCTCTTGTCACAGGCACTTCCTTGCTTCTGATTGATTGCTTAATTCTGATCGCTTGTGCTTCGTAACACCTTTTGTCATGGGCGTTACTTTTTAGTTCTTCTTGCGATTATCGGCGTGCAAATGCTTGGGTTTTCTGATTGACCTTGTGCTTATGCTTGCTTTCGCATGATCTGCCTTGACGTAAGGGCAAGTTCATACGTGCCTTGCTCCAGGGGCTTGCTACAGACTTCTTCGTTTTATTTGTTTTGGGATGCCTTGGCTTAGTCATGTTGTGTTTGAGGCCATTTTGGGTCAATCACTTGTACGCTTTCTAGCTCGGTTTTATCTTGCACCTTGCCCTTGCATCCGATTCAGTGCTTCAGTGTAAGTACGCCTTTGAGTAGCATACTTTTCAGGATCTTGTACTCGCATTGGTCATTACGGAGCTTGCATTCGTCTTCATGTTGCATGCGCGCCTTTTCATGTGCGCCTTATGGTTGTATGCTTTGAAGGTGTACGTCTTTGCAATTGTACGCCTTTCGGGTTTCGTTATGTCCTTTTTACTTTTCATCTTGTCTTGCTGTTGCGCTCAGATATCTGCATTGATTTTCTTTTAACTTTCTGGCTTGTGGTCTTTTGCACGCTTTTGCTTTGAAGCTGCCTTGGTCTTTCTGATTCGAATTCTTTGTCAGCCCCTTCGAGGCTCACTTTGACTTTTAGTTGGCTCTTTGCTTGAGAAATATCTCCTGGTTTAGTTGTGTTGGCCTTTGCATATGCCCTTGCTCTTGCTTTTTAATTACTTCTCTTGCACACTTTTGTTTTGGAGTCGCTTTCGTCTTTCAGGTTTGAATTCATTGTCAGCCCTCTTTTTGGGTTGGCACTAGCAACGTTCTGCTCTTGGTTTACTTCAAGATTTCTAGCTTCGGTACTGTTTATTTTCCCTTGGCGTGCCTTGGGTTTCATCTTTGCAGCTCCTCATGAGGCTTCATGATTCACCCTTACTTTTCTCGCCTTTCCTCGTCAGTTAGTTCGTACCGAACGCATGCTTACATGCATCTTGCCACGATGGCCTCGTGTTCGCCTTCTGATTCTGGATTTCGTCCGTCCCACCATTTTGATCAGGGTTCGCCCACTTATGGTGAGCTCTCCTTTTTTTATTGCTTGATTTTTTACTGCTCTTTTCTACTTGTGCATTGCGTCTCTTCTTCGGCGCTTTTACTTTCGTTTCACCGTTTGCTTCTTCACTTTTAACCGCCTTGCTTTCATTGGGCAAGATGCGGAGTTTTTTTTTTTATGAGCATCAAAAGACTTCTCAGACTTTAAGGAGTGATTCATTCTTATTCCTACATAAACAACTTTCATTTTCCGGATGTTTTCATGCTATACATGTCCGTCTTATTAGTTGCATCCAGTAAATCATGTACACAATCAATCATGCATCACTATGTAACACTATCCAGGTCGCGCTTTTGTGCAACGCTTTCCTAGAGCATGCTTTTTCAACATTCCAATCATATAACTTATGACTTTTAGATGTTTTTTTTATGGAAACAGTTTCCTTTCATCACGCCACGGTTGAGCCAGGGAAAAGTTGACAAGAATAACTGGCATGATATACTAATTTCAGTTCTTAAAGCAAACATTCAAATGCATAGATTCGTCTAGCCATTGTTTTCTCTAGTCAAACATTCGATACATATCAGAGCGACGATATTCATGATTGTTATCATGCACATGTCGCTTTCAGTCGTGACATACTCAGAATTGTAATAATGTCATTCTAGTCAAAGTGAAATTAAATTTTCGCTATCAGGATAATCTTACACATAAGGCTAATGGCATAGAACATGATATCATGCGAAAGCGTCACTACCGAAAGCATATCAAGACATAGATGCACAAAGCAAGCATGTTGTAGCTACATACAACAACTAATATGCAAGTAGGTACAATATATCTTTTATTTTGTCATGATTCACATCTACCAAATTCATGGAAAGACTTATCAGAATAAAGACAATAAATTAGACCGAGTCAGGGCTTGCGTATACTTAGCTGATAGTGCAGATGATATGAGACGTCTTCCACGTGGATTGGTTGATTGCGCCTCTGCTCCTGAGCTTCTACTTTCTGCGACCCGGCGCCCTCGTCAGCGAGGGCGTACTTCGTGTGGCGCCTTCGTTAGCAGGGACGCATCTCCACCCCTTCCAGTCGCGCGACCGCGCTTAAACAGAGCAAAAGTCACCACCCTCCGAGGCGTCGCCTTCCTGAGCAGTCGGGCTCACAAGGACCTATGCCACCTTTGGACGAGTCTCACCGCCTTCTAGAAAGCTTGCATTAGGGCGAAACCGGTCATCTTTCGTGATTACTTCCCTTTAGGGAGATTACTTCTCTGAGGCGTGTCTTTCGGAGGGCTCGCCTTTCAGTGACGGGCCGCCTTCTGAAGTGATCGCCTCTGGCCTGAAAGAGCACTTCGTCGCTGCAACGCTTCTTCGGTTGGAGGCCGAATGCTCTCGGGAGCTGCCTCCTGAGTAGTGCCTCTAGGAGCCTTTTCTTCAAGGCTGGAAGCCGTAGCTTCCCCAGCGGAGTCGCCAATTGTTTCGGACCGCTTTGTGCGATAATGATTGTTTAATTAAAAGAGATAATGGGTTCGTAAACTTGATGAAGCTTTAGGCTTTTATTATACTGAGACGAGATACAGAGGGGTCGATACAAGGAAATGGCTCCCACGTTCGTGGTATTTTACAAAGGGAGGGGTGTGCGCTTTGGCTTTACACCCCTTTTGCATTGCTAAATCTTGGGTTTCAGAAGGGGAGCTTCCTTTCCTTTTCGCTGTACGCCTTCCATGTTGTAACCATTGTTGGTTGCGGCGCTTTCTGGGTATTCTGACCCCCTCGTCTTGGCTTTTACGACGGTTGCTGGAGGTGCACGCCTTCTGGCCTTTTCCTCCTTTTCTGTTCCTCCTTTGTTGTTTATTCTGTCTCTTGCTTCTTCATGATTCCTCTCAGTTTTCAAAGGGAGGAGCTTCGTGTCTTTTGTGTATATTGTGTGTATTGCATTGCAGTTATTGTGTTGAACTTACAAAATATGATCCCAGCCACTTATATATACAAGCTATCAACTTGATTTATTTATTTAAATAAACGAGCTAGATCGAATATTTAATTATTTTTAAGTTTAAATAATTCAATAACAACTTATTCCTTAACTGGTGTTTTTGTCTCTTTTTGAAATTACAATAAAAAAGTTCGTAAGCTTGAGAGATGTATGTAGAAGTACAAAATCCATGCCTCCATGGCTTGGAGAGAACAGATGGAGCATCATGAAGAATCGTCGGGAGGATCGACCGGAGCGCTCTTGACCCATGACACTAGTTTGGGAATAATGAAAGGAGGCAAGTGGGGTGGTTCTATATTATGTATTTTGTGGTGTTTATAGTGTTTTTTTTTTTTTTTTTTGCTATGGTATCTCCTCTTTGCTGATATTTTTATGCTGGAAATGAGTAGGAAGGTTTTAAGGTGAAGAGAGTGCGCTGAGCGTGGAAAGGTGTTTGGGTGATGAAAGCATTAGAAGAGTTGGTGATGAGGAGAGTGTTAAGGGGGTAGCCAAGGATTGGTCAGTACGTGAAGTCCCTTAGGGTGCTGAGGGTGAAGGGTAATAAAGGAGAGTTAGAACTTGGTGACCAAGTAAACTTGGTCCCCAAGTTTTAGGGGTTGTGCTAATATCCGCTCTAGAAATATGTGAAACAACGAGTGAGTCAGGCGAGCCAGGTGGGCAAGTGTCCTAGAGCGGACTAGTGAAGGGGCCTGGTTCCTGAGCGGTCAGGCAAGTGAGCGGTCATCTAGGTACTGAGCGACAAAGTAGGTGAGCGGTCAGGTTAGAGCGGCTTTGTCCTAAGGCGTCCTAGGTCTCAGAGCGTCATGGGTGTCAGAGCGTCCCCGTCCCTTATCTATCACGAGGGCGCTTTGTCAAGGCATGAACACCTTGTGCGCTTTCCTCCATTCAAAGCCTTCCAAGCCACGTAGTCCATGAAGTTCCCAACTTAGTGGTACCGCCGATGTGCCGTCCTACACCAAGGCGACATGGGTCCACTAAGTATCTTACCATATTTCTTGTAGTCTTTGTCGTGATCATACTTATCTTGTCTTTCCTGCAATATTAGATCGCTAAATATAGATTATGGCCCATGGTAAAAACAGGTCCATAACAATAGCCCCCTTGCACTTGAGTGAGAATTTATTCTTTCTCAAGTGCACAATATCTTTAAAGGCCATAATCTTTATTTTGATGCTGCATAAAATTCTGTTAGTAATAAAATGCATTTATCTCAAATTCAATGATCATTGTAATAAAAGTTGAGAACTTCCCTTTCTTGATGATTCAAATTTGTTTTGTGCTGGTCCATGAGTGATATTGTCTCCTCAAGGGAAAGCCCCCTAGTTGTTATTTCGCTTTGCTCCTTTTGACTTGGGCGCTTGAAAGTGCCTTTACTGCTTTGTATCTCATGTTCCTTTTCGCTCTACAGTGATCCTTGTGTTTCTTCGCCTAATACTCTTGTAGTTGAAGCGGTCTTTTTCTGCTTTATTATTAATGCTAAGATGGAGCGGAGTATTATGGAAATTGTTGACGACGCCCTTCTCCCGAAAGAAGAAAGGCCGCTTCAACTTTGTTTCTTTCTTTCTTGTTTTCCTTTTTATTTCTCTCTCCATCCCTTGCTTTCTCATGGGACTTCGCTGTAACGTTTGATTTTTTGAGTTCTCTTGGTGTACCTGTGTCTGGGGATCCTTTTGTAAAGTGTGGGTGTGTTAACACCCCTCTTAATACTTGCGCTGCATGAACTCGTTAGAAGATTAAATATTATACATACAATTTGGTGAATTTATCCAAATCTAGCTATGAAATCCAGGCCAAGAATGCATTTTGATTATATGGATATTATTTAGTACAATGTTTAAAATAAATGCACGTGCTTTATCAAATACAAACATAGATTGTTTTATGCTAGGAGCTCATGTTTAGATTATCCGAATCTTGGATGCGGGGAACGCGACCCGCTCGACCATCCAGATTTATCCGTATCATAAGTGTTGGGTTTGTGTACCACTCCGGACACTTAGATCTTCCAAATGCGGGGAACGCGACCCGCTCAACCATTTGGGTGATTTGGTCTTTTTTCGTGACGCTCCGATAACCTCTTGTCTCGTAAGCGTCCGAACTTTCCGACGACCCTTGCAAATATCCAGGGCACGACCAATTCAGATATTCACGTGAGCCCAAGCGTTTGGCCTCCAATCGCTTAGACTTTTTATCCAACTGGATGCGGGGAACGCAACCCGCTCAACCATCCAGCTTATCCGCATCTAAGTGCTGGGTTTGTATACCGCTCTAAACACTTAGATCTTCCAAATGTTGGGAACACGACCCGCTCAACCATTTGGGTGAAGACCTTGCTTCTAAACGTGTGGGGAGATGCTTTCTTTTTCTCTATTCTTTTCTCTTTTCTTCTTTCCTTTTCTTTTCTCTCTCTTTTTCCACTATTCATTTTCCTTTTCTTCCTTTCTTTTCTTTTCTCTCTCCCTTTTCTCTTCCTTTTCTTTCTCTGTTCTCCTCTTTTTTTTATACCTTTTCTTTTTTCGTTTCCTTCCTTTTCTCTCTTTTTTTTTGTGTTCCTTTCTTTTTTATTTTTCTCTCTCTTTTTGTTTCTTCCTTCCCACACGTTTGAGCTTTTCGTCGGCCTCTTTCAAATACTCAGGGCATGACCATTTCAAGTATTTGAGTATATCTTAAACGTGAGCTCCTATTAAACAATTCTATGTCCGTAATTATTATGCACAGTTAAACCATGGTTATTTTTCTACCTCAAATAAAAATCATTTCTCTTCTTGAATAATAGTCTATCCTTAATCATTAACTAAAATAGCACGCTTATGATTCCTCCCACTCTCACCTATTCCTTGAGGCGAAAAACATGAAAATGAGCTAATCAAGTTTTATATGTCAAAAATTCATGATAAACAATTTTAGACATGCTGGAAGACATGCGAAAAAAGCATATTATGCTAGTAAAAAATAAAGATTATGAGTACTTAGCTTTATTGCGAGAATAAGGTGGCAAGCGTGAATTGAAACAGCCCACTTTCCACTTAGCCATTTTTCTTGCTTCACTTTCTTGTTGTATCTCGCCTTTCCGTTTATCACTTAGTCAAATCTAAATCTTCTCGCATTTCTGGTGCTTTCATCTTTCTCCTCTAGTGTTGGCATCCAGTCCCTTAGTTTTGCGTCCACTTGATGTCTAATCCGTTTTTTTGTATTTGTTGTTTACTGCAGTATCTTGTCCAGTGAGGGCATTCTCCTTGCTTTGGGGGTAGTTTCTGCTTCATATTAGTAAATGCGCCCCTTTTTGGTGCATCAGGAGCATGTTTTTTCACTCCATTGTTGTTTAAAGCTTACATTTTGCCGAGCGCACCTTCTGCTACTTCGCTTCTCAACGAGTATTTGATCTTTTCTATGAGAGCGTCCTTTCCAGGAATAATTTTCCTCTACTTTCAAGGTTCTTAAGAATATCATCTAGAGTTTCTCGCTGCTGGTTTTCTTCGTTGTAATTCATGGGCGTCTTCTTTCTCGTAACAATTGGTTTCCTGCATAAGATGATTCTTCGTATACCATTGATTCATTAGTTTTGAGTTTTGCAATTCAAGTAATATATCATCTTATGCCATTATATCTCAAACAATCTTAAACTTGTTAATTATGTGAGTGTGCTCTCTAAATCCTATATTCTTGATCATGCTAATATTTTCATTATTCACAGCATGCATATATTCCTTGTATAAGATAATAAGCAAGATACAAGTTTATAATTATGCGAAGTGAGGAGCATTCAGCGGCATCAATCCAAATTTCCCTGTTTGTGAGACATAATAATGCATCTTGGCTAATGTCATGGAGAACGTACCATCCCACTCTTGGGCATGGGAAGAGTACTTTCTCACTTGGGCGTCCTACTTTGGATTCAAAAGATGTTCCTGTCCGCTTTGGGTTTTCTATTAAAACTCAACTATTTGCTCTATGCTTAGCATGACATAATTTTTCTCCAATAAATTCGTATTGGTTTAATATCTATATTCTACTACTCATAATACAATCAAAAATCCATGGCGTGTTGGCAAATAATTATGCAAGTGATTATCAAGTTAAAATATGGAAAGTGTTATGTGTACTTAGCTTTTGCGATTTGTCTGCCTTCTACCCTCATACGAATTGCAGTGTCCTTATATGTCGAAGTGCATCTCCCGCCTTTAGGCATTTCAGTAACCATTGTGTTATGCCCCTCATGAAAATGTTGGCCTTATGTCTAACTCCAAGCATGAGGGCATCTTTTCAACCAGAGAGTGCTTTCTTCGCTTTTCCTTCTTGAAGGCGTGCTTTAGGGCGCTCTTTCCTCTTTGTATTCAGAGCGTATCTTTTGTTATTCCACACTTCAGCGGGTATTCGCTTTTCTTGTAGGAACGTAAGAGCGTACTTCTGGATTGACATGGATTCTTCTTATGGGCAGTAACTTTTGGCTTTCTAGTTCATAACTTTGCTCCGAGTCTCTCTCTTTTTTTCTTATCCTTTATATTTTCCTAACATCCTCCTCATATCCAAAGCGGAAATTATGCTCCCAAAAGCAGGAGGAGCTCTTTAGTTGGTGATATCCTCCTCTGGAAGGACCATGGTGACTCAAATGCAATCCTAAAACAATAAGCTCAAAGATTGAAGACTTTAAGGGGCTGCCCTTAAAGGTGCCCTTATGGAGGACACATACCCTTAATAAAGACACTTTGGAACATGAAATAAGGTCACTAATGAGGAGGCCAAGGAGGAGCACGAATTTGGTTTCATTAAGGCAAGGAATCAAATTGATTAAAGAACTTAATGACAATTAATTCCATTAATTGAACGTTAAGAAAACTTAATTCAAATAAAGTTTAGTAACCATTAGACATTAATGACATTAACCATGCTTTGAGATGAAAGGAAGATTCTCTTTTCTTCATGAAGAAGAATTCGTGCAAGGGATGATAAGAAGAATAAAAGGAAGATTCATTCATGGAATCATCAACCAAGAGAGTTACAAATTGAAAGCTATATTCATGGAGCCATCAATTGTTGCACGGCCAAGCAATCAAGAGGAGGTTATGAATTGAATATCAATTATGATGCCATAAAGCTCATGGCCATGATGAAGAGAAAGGTTACAAAATGAATTCCAAATTCATTAGCCATGAATAGCAAGGACGACCACATTGATGAAGGAAGTTACAATATGAATTTCAATTCATGAGGTCATGATGGCATGGGCGACAAAGCATTGAAGAGCAAGGACGAGAGTTACAATTGTAATCATGAAAGCCATGAATGGCCGTATAGGTTACACATAGTTTAATTCCTCATTAAGTAGGTTTAATTGCCCATCATGGCTTGTCATCCTTTAGCTTCTCACGTGTATAGGAATACAAGGCAGCCATGACATCTCTTGTAACTCTATATAATGTAATCTTTTGATGAATGAAAGGGGAGCTTTTTGCCTTGTGAAAAACACATACGTGTATTGGCTTTTGCCTTGTGGCTAGGCGTGATGCCTTCCTCACTCAAGAGAGTGATTCTCTTGATGATTCAGTGAATGAATCAACCAAGACTTCCATGGTGAGATGCTATGAGAAGCAAAGTGGTTTCCTTTTGGGTGCCACTTTCCTATCCTTTTGTTTCTTATTTTGTGTTCTTCTTTTTGAGTCTTTGAGTTTGTGAAACTCATGATGGAATCGTCCATAGATGAGTCTTTGTTTCTTGTTCTTGAGTTTTATTTTTGTTTTTTGATGGTCAAGTCATGATCATTTCTTTGTGTGATTGAGAGTGTTTCTCAATTTGAGTCTCTTTTTCAGTCAGAGTATAAGATCATTTGATCTTTTCCTTGGAGAAAAGAATTGGAATCAATGGTCTCATTTCCTGGGCGTATCAACTGACTGTCATGCCATAACTCCTTCCATGAACCTGAAATAATGGCTTTGTTGATTGGCATTTATTCCTTGGAATCTTGGCCTTGAATACGTGTTGATGAAGGGGAAGCCAAGAGACAAGCTTCTTCTTCTTCATGGATATTCAAAGTGTGGTTAGTCTCCTTTATGAGTAGCAGGTTTGATTCACTTGACTCTTTTAGATTCCCAAAACAGTTATGGAATACTAAAAATCAAATTCCATCCTTCACGAGATTGTTTCTTCATCAAGGCATGATACTCACGCCCTAAGCTCCCTTGAAGATTTATTTGTGACCTAACATTTGAAAGAACTAAAACAGAACAAACATAAGAATTCCATGGGCTTTAACACAATTGGACTAGGCACTTCTATGGCAGGCCGTTGTGTGCTAAAGGGGACATTTTTCGCTGGGCATAACTTCTACTGCTTCATTCTCCAGCAAGTAACTGATTGTTCGTGCAGGAGCGTCCTCTCCATCATATGTTTAGCCTTCCCCCACTCTAGGTTCTTGAGTGTATCACTCGCATTTTTCTTAGCTAGCTTCTCTTTTCAATAATCCATGGGCTTGTTTTTAATCTAATGACAAATGCTTGCTTTCGTGCCTTAGGCGTCCATGTTTTGACATGAAGAGCGTTCTTTCCTTCATCAGGGTTATCTTACTTTCGTTTTTGGATGTCCATTTTTGTTTCATCGAGAGCGTGCTTTCCACTGTGTTGTTCAGAGCGTGCATTTCCGCTGAGCGTACTTTATGCTATCTTGCTTTTTAGCGAGTGTTTGGTCTTTTCTAGGGAAGTGGGCGTTCCGCTTTTGGGCCTCTCTCTCTTGGGCGTGAGGATCACACCTTCCTGTTCTAAGTGTCCCGCCTTTGAGCATGAAGAGCGTTCCTTTCCGCTTTGGCTATCTGATGAGCATTTTATTTCCCATTATTCCTTGCATTATTTTACTCCTATTATTAAGACTTGTTGCCCATTTGACATTGTTTAGCTTGATTTAGTGATTTAGAGTTTATTGGACTAATATTCTGAATATTGTTTAATTTGGGATTATTTAGCCTAATTAATTTTATTTCTATTTTCAGGTCATATTTGGCACAAGGGCTTTTTGGACATTTTGGGAATGAAGATTTAATGTTGGAAGAGAAGATATATGATGAAGTGAAGATTGTAATCTATCTTTAGGATTAGTTGAGATTTAGTTATATCTTTTAAGATTTAGATTTTATCTATAAGATATTTTTAGATTTAATTTAGAGATAAGCTTTCCTTAGGATTTGGGCCCATGATTTAGGCCCGTTTTGTGATTTAAAAAGCCAAATTCGTGTAAACCCTTGGGGAGACCTTCCATTCACGTTTTTTACATTCTCTCTCATAGAGAAGGCTTAGTTTTGCTCTCCAAGCTTGTGGTGGCTGCTAGGGTTTCTCTCTCTTCCCTTTCTACACGTTTTTGGTATTTTTCTTCATGGAAGGCTAAACTCTTAGGTTAAATCCCTTTGGTAATGTATCACATACTCTTGAGGTTTTGTTCTTAATGCTATTTCGTTTTTATTCACTGTTTTCATGCTTATTGATATGTTATGGTTCGCTTAGTTCCATTATATAGAGATAATCCATGTGTATGAATGCTTAATTTATGCAAACTCGTAAAAACTCCATGCTTAGGCTTTTAATGCTTAATTAGAGGTTTGGGTTTTGGGGTGAGAATTGAATTTTCGCTTAGTATTTAATTCTCACGAGTTGGACAGTGAAGAGGAAAGAAATTGATCTTTTGTGACCAATGATAGAGTTGTGAACGCGAGCCAAAGGGGTTTATCCACTTTTCCTTATCTGTTTCTTCGTTTTAATTTAATTCTGTTTTGATTTCAATTATTCAATATTCAATATAAAAAAAAACCCCATGTTTTCTATGCATACTATGTGTTCGACCTTTTGCTTGATAAGATATTCCTTGGGAGACGACCTAGGAGTCACTTCCTAGTACTATACTTAAACTGTTTTTATTTGTATCGGGTACGGCCTCGATCAAATTTGGCGCCGTTGCCGGGGAATATCGGTTCTTGCCAAAGGTCATTAGTAGCTAGTTAGTGTCGTAGTTAGTATAGTTATTATAGTGTGTCGTGTCTGATTTAGGGTCTAGTAGTCAATTCTGATAACCGGTTGAAGTTGCACTGTTTGCTGTTTTTGCTATTTTGTTGCAATTAGTGTATTTGATTGATTCTGTGGTTGCTAGTTCACATAGTTGTGGGTGGAATTTTTCCACGAAAATTTATATCCACACTACTTTTATCATATAAAAAGGTTTCGAGGCACCACGATCACTCAGATCATCACTGGTTGTGAGTTCCAGAAAAAATTTTCCAAGTTTTAGCAGCACTTTCTTCAAATCGTCGCAACTTTTGATCCGTAACTCGGAATTTGACGAATTTTATATCAAATCGAAGGGAATTTTCTGAATAATCTGATTTTTCTCACTTCGTCAGAAAACTCCTTCGTCTGGATCCTGAAAAAGCCGTTTTACTATTTCTTTTTTATTTTACAAGTTTTATTTTCTTAGTTTTTGGTCTCTGATTTAATTGTTTGACTTAGTTCCCTTTTGAATTTTGTCCTCAAACTTTTTGTGGTATGTTTTCATGATTTTAGGGTACTGAAAAAAATAAAGAAAAAAATTTAAAAAATAAAAAATTTTGTTGCCTATCTTGGTCATGTATATTAGTGACAGTTTGCTATGCTTAATGGTGTTCTGTTCAGTACATGACTAGGGGCAACCCAAGCTACTTGCATCCATATAACCCTGAAATTGATAGAACTTATCACAGACTAGTTAGACAAAATAGGAACCAGTCCATAGGTAGTGAGTCTATTGAGTCTTTACATAGTGAGTCTGCTTCTTTTTCTTCTATTCCTATAAATTCTGATTCTTATTCTGATTATTCTGAAAATATGGCTCAACCTCCACCACGTGAGAGGACATTGAGGGAGCTGGCTGCACCTGATTTCACTATTGAAGATTTGTGCATCCAGTATCCCGATGACCCGTATGAGCTAAGGTCTGGACTAATTCATTTGTTGCCCAAGTTTAATGGTCTTGCAGGTGAGGATCCTCATAAACATCTCAAGCAGTTCCATATTGTCTGTGCTACTATGAAACCACATGATGTGCAAGAGGATCATGTTTGTCTTAAGGCATTCCCACACTCCCTAGAAGGGCTAGCCAAGGATTGGTTGTACGATCTGGCCCCTGGTTCTATCACAGTCTGGGATGACCTGAAGAGGGCATTTTTGGAGAAATTCTTCCCTGCATGCAGAACAACAGCAATCCGAAAGGATATATCAGGCATCAGGCAACAAAGTGGAGAAAGTCTCTATGAGTATTGGGAGAGATTCAAGAGACTGTGTGCGAGCTGCCCCCACCATCAGATCTCAGAGCAGCTGCTTATTCAATATTTCTATGAAGGTCTCAACCTCATGGAGAGAAACATGCTTGATGCTGCAAGTGGTGGTGCCCTAGGAGACATGACACCTTTAGAAGCCAGAGTCAAGATTGAGAAGATGGCTTCCAATTGTCAACAATTCCATGCAAGGGGCAACAGCGATGCAATCATAGTGAGAGGAGTGAATGATGTTGGCACAAGTTCTGGTAAGGTTGAGAAGCTTGAACAGAAGATAGATTCACTTACAACTATGGTCACTCAATTGGCCATCAACCAGAAGAAGTTGTCTCTGCCTGCTAGATTATGTGGCATATGCACATCCGCTGAGCACCCCACAGATGCATGCCCTTCTGTGCAGCAGCAGCCCACGACTGGTGCTGACCAACCTGAGGCATATGCCGCCAACATCTTCAACAGTAGAAACCAGCAGCCACAGAACTTTGATCTCTCTACCAATAGATACAACCCTGGTTGGAGGAACCATCCCAACCTGAGATGGTCTGATCAGCAGCAACCTTCACAGGTTCAATTTCAGAACAATTCTAGACCACCATATGTACCTCCTCCAGTCCAGCAACAGAGACAACAACAGGCTAATTCTGCACCACCAGCTCCTAGTACTGAGCAGCAGCCTTCATTGGAAGAGCTGATGAAACAGATGACCATGCAAAATCTCCAATTCCAACAGGAAACTAGAGCATCCATTCAAAGACAAGAGGCCTCCATTCAATCTTTGACCAATCAGATGGGACAGATGGCAACAGCAATCAACACTATGCAATCTCAGAATTCTAACAAGTTGCCATCCCAAACAGTGTTCAATCCAAACCAGAATGTGAATGCCATTAGTCTAAGGTCAGGGAAGCAGATTGTCACACCCACACCAGAATCTGACCTCAACAAAGATGATCCAGTTTCACCCAACAAGAAGACCCAAATGGTCGAGGAGAGTGAGCACACAAGTACCAGAAAATCCCATCCAACTCAGCCTTCCACAAGCACAACACCTGCTGCTGCCCAACAACCACCCCCCATTCCTCTTCCTTTCCCACCAAGGGGGGTGACTCAAAGCAAGAAAATGGAAGAGATTGACAAAGAGATACTTGACACATTCAGGAAGGTGGAAGTCAACATACCCCTTCTTGATGCAATCAAGCAGATTCCAAGGTATGCAAAGTTCTTGAAGGATCTATGCACACACAAACGGAAGCTCAAGGGCAATGAGAGGATCAACATGGGAAGAAATGTCTCTGCTCTTATAGGTAAACCCGTCCCTCATATTCCTGAAAAGTGTAAGGATCCTGGAACTTTCTCTGTGCCTTGTATCATAGGTAATACTAAATTTGAGAATGCTTTGCTAGATTTAGGAGCATCTATTAATGTTATGCCTATGTCTGTTTTCAAGTCTCTTTCACTTGGACCCCTTCAACCTACGGGTGTGGTTATTCACTTGGCAAATAGATCTACTGCCTACCCCGCAGGTTTGATAGAGGATGTCCTGGTTCGGGTTGAAGAGCTTATCTTTCCTGCTGATTTTTATATTCTTGATATGGAAGAGGACACCTCTCGTAGTGCTGTCCCTATCATATTAGGGAGACCATTTTTGAAAACAGCCCGAACCAAGATAGATGTGCATGCAGGTACACTTTCCATGGAATTTGATGACACTGTGGTTCGATTCAATATTTTTGATGCTATGAAACATTTTTCTGATGACCACTCTATTTTTCGTGTTGACTTGATTGATGATCTGATTGATGAGCATGTTCTAGACTTTTTGCATGATTATGATTTGCCATCTTTCACTAGCTCATTTACTTGTTCTGCATGTTCTGATTCCGAAATGTGCACTGCATGCATTGAAATTGACCAGTTTTTAAATTCTGCTACTGCATCTGTTGATTCATATGATATAGATTTAGATCATGCTAACCCCATTTCTGTTTTGCATGAGTCTAATTCACTTGTTTAGGTGCAGGCGGCAGAATCCAATTCTGCTGCTCCTTTAGTTCCATCTGTGATGCAGGCACCTTTATTGGACCTGAAGCCCCTTCCTCCTCATCTCAAATATGCTTACTTGGAGGCTGAGCAGAAACTTCCAGTGATCATCTCTACCTCCCTTTCTGTTGATCAAGAGAAGCAGCTGCTGGATGTGATTAGAGCAAACAAAAGGGCAATAGGATGGACTTTGGCAGACATACCTGGTATTAGCCCCTCCATGTGCATGCATCGGATTTTATTGGAGGATGGGGCTAAACCAGTGAGACAACCCCAGAGACGGTTGAACCCCCAGATTCTTGATGTGGTGAAGAAAGAGGTCACCAAGCTGCTGCAAGCTGGCATTATCTACCCCATTTCAGACAGCACTTGGGTAAGCCCGGTTCAAGTAGTTCCCAAGAAGTCTGGGGTGACAGTTGTCAAAAATGAGAAGGATGAGCTGATTCCCACTAGAGTGCAGAACAGTTGGAGAGTCTGCATTGATTATAGGAAGCTCAACCAGGCGACCCGCAAGGATCACTTTCCTCTTCCCTTCATTGATTAGATGTTGGAGCGCCTGGCAGGTAAATCTCACTATTGCTTCTTAGATGGTTTCTCTGGTTATTTCCAAATCTGTATTGCACCAGAGGACCAACATAAGACTACATTTACCTGTCCTTTTGGTACATTTGCTTATAGGAAGATGCCTTTTGGCCTATGCAATGCTCCTGGCACTTTTCAAAGATGTATGATGAGTATTTTTAATGACTTACTTGAGCATTGCATAGAGGTCTTCATGGATGATTTTAGTGTATATGGTTCCTCTTTTGATGCATGTCTTGATAGTTTGTCTAAGGTGCTTAATAGGTGCATTGAGACTAACCTTGTCTTGAATTTTGAAAAATGTCATTTTATGGTAGAACAAGGCATAGTCTTAGGGCACATTATTTCGCATAAGGGCATAGAGGTTGACCCTGCTAAGCTGCATGTAATATCACATTTGCCTTACCCCTCTTGCGTGCGAGAGGTGCGTTCTTTTCTTGGCCATGCAGGTTTCTATCGCAGGTTTATTCAGAACTTTAGCAAGATAGCCCTTCCACTATCCAACTTGCTTCAAAAGGATACCACATTTGAGTTTGGAGACCAATGCAAGAAGGCATTTGATGAGCTGAAGAGAGCACTCACCACCACTCCCATCATCCAACCACCTGACTGGACTCTCCCATTTGAGCTCATGACCGATGCCTCGAATTATGCTTTGGGAGCAGTTCTCTCCCAAAGGGTTGGTAAGGTGTCTCATGTGATTTATTATGCATCTAGGACTTTAGATTCAGCACAAGTTAATTACACCACAACTGAAAAAGAGCTGTTAGCCATTGTCTTTGCACTTGATAAGTTTAGATCATATCTATTAGGTTCTAAGGTTGTGGTGTATACTGATCATGCTGCTCTGAAGTATCTTTTGAAAAAGACAGATTCCAAACCTAGGTTGATTAGATGGATGTTGCTCCTCCAGGAGTTTGATCTTGAGATTCAGGATCGGAGTGGTGCACAAAACCTGGTCGCAGACCACTTGAGCAGAATAGAGAGAGAAGAGGATGCATTTCCTATCCGGGATGACTTCTCGGATAAGCAGCTTTTAGTTTTGCATGTTTCACATCCCCCTCCCCTTACTCCTTGGTTTGCTGATATTGTAAATTATATAGTTGCATCTGTTTTTCCACCATTGGCATCCAAAGCTCAAAGAGACAAATTGAAGAGCGATGCCAAGTATTATGTATGGGATGACCCCTATTTGTGGCGTTTTTGCAGTGATCAGGTCATTTGCAGGTGCATTCCAGACCAGGAGATCCAATCGGTTCTCCAATTTTGCCATGCTTCACCAGTTGGAGGCCACCTTGGCACTCAAAGGACAGCACGAAAGGTGCTGGATTCTGGATTTTATTGGCCTACCATCTTCAAGGATGCAAGCAAAATCTGCAGCTCATGTGAGCAATGTCAAAGGGCAGGAGGCACCCTATCTTGGAGGCAACAGATGCCGCAACAACCTATGTTGTTCTGTGAGGTATTTGATGTCTGGGGTATAGATTTCATGGGCCCCTTTCCTGTTTCTTTTGGTTTTTATTATATCTTACTTGCTGTGGATTATGTATCCAAATGGGTGGAAGCTAAGGCCACCAGGACTAATGATGCTCAGGTTGTTGTAGATTTTGTCAGGTCTAATATCTTCTGCAGGTTTGGCATACCTAGAGCCATAGTCAGTGATCAAGGCACACACTTCTGCAATAGATCCATGCAAGCTTTGCTCAAGAAGTATGGGGTTGTGCACAAAGTTTCTACACCATATCACCCCCAAACCAATGGGCAAGCTGAGATTTCAAATAGAGAGATCAAGCGGATTTTGGAGAAGATGGTGAAGCCTAATAGAAAGGATTGGAGCACACGATTGGAGGATGCTTTATGGGCCCATCGGACTGCTTACAAGGCACCCATAGGGATGTCACCTTATCGGGTTGTTTTTGGTAAGGCATGCCACCTGCCTGTGGAGATAGAGCACCGTGCATATTGGGCTGTGAAGCAATGTAACTTAGCTCTTGATCAAGCGGGTGAGGAGAGGAAGCTGCAGTTGAGTGAGCTAGATGAGATCCGTTTGGAGGCCTATGAGAACTCCAAGTTCTACAAAGAGAAGACCAAGAAGCTCCATGATAGCTCAATTTGCAGAAAGGAGTTCTTGGTTGGTCAAAAAGTGTTGCTCTACAACTCTAGGCTTGGACTAATGAGTGGAAAGCTCCGCTCTAAATGGATTGGACCGTTTGTAGTCACCCAGGTGTTTCCTTATGGCACTGTGGAGATCAAGAGTGAGTCCACAGACAAGAGCTTCAAAGTCAATGGCCACCGACTCAAGCCTTTCCTCACTACCCCTTCTTTGGATGATGCACCTGTGGAGGAAGCCTCATTGGTCGACCCCATTTTTGACCCACCATGATTTAGGGAGTCTTCTTTTCTCCTTCTTTACTACTTTTATTCCACTTGTCTATAACTGTCTGATTCTGCTATTTGTTTTACATTGAGGACAATGTGTGATTTAAGTGTGGGGGGGAGAGTAGTTTAGGTTGCATATTTTTGCTTTGATTTTTTAGGTTTTGCTAAGTTTTGGGCATTTTCTTGCATGTTTTTGCTTCATTTTAGTAGAGTCTTGGTATCTTGTGTCTGAATTCATGCATTTCTGTGTGTAAAGTTGCTTTTGATAATTAAGAGGTGGTAACACTGTGATAGAATTGTCCCTTTTGTGAGGATTTGAGCCTTAATTGTGGGTGGATTGCTATATATGCCACCTAATTTTTCTTTCATGTGTGATTGCACTCTGGATTACTTGCACTCTAGAACTTGACTTGACTCTTGTTGATACTTGATATTCCCATGCACATTTTGAAATGATTTAGGCATTGTTTTTTTTCTTGAATAAGCCACTAGCCATATGAGCCTACCTTGAATGAATTTATCCTTTGATATCCCCTTTGAGCCTTTATATCCCTTTTCTTTGTTCTTTAGCTCATTACAAGCCTATGACTGAAAAACCATGATTGTCCTAACCTTAGGGAATGTTGGAGCTTTGGAATTGTTTTGGGAATGGGTATTAAGTAAGCGAGGGTGCTTTGTTCTTCATCTCTTGTGAGTTCTGGGTTTTGCCTCTATGGTCGATGATGTAATTATGGCTTTCTCTCATTATGCCATTTTTGTTGTTTCTTCTTTCCTTTCGTTCATGAAGTTCTGCAATGAAAAAAAAATTGAAAAAATGAATGATGAAAAAAAAAGAAAGAAAGAAGAAGAAGAAAAAAAAAAGAAAAAAAATGGAATAAAAGGTTGATTGAGGCATAGAGGATTGGAATTAGAGGTTGTTGTTATGTTTATCATTTCATTTTGGGGTGGATTGTGCTTATTTTTTTTTACTTGTTCCCCATTGCTCCTCTATTCCCTGGGTTTTAGCTACATTTCCCATATTTGTATCCTACCTTGTCCTTGGCCCCATTACAACCCTGAAAAGACCTTTTGATCTTAATGTGCATGTGTGTTGATTGTTGATGTTAGAGGTTTGTCAAGCCTATGGTTGTGTTTGTTTTTCATGATGTGCCTTGAGTGTAAACACTAATTAACCTTAAACACTTGAGTGTAAACACTGATTAACCTTAAACACTTGAGTGTAAACACCATTGAGTGATCCTTGTGAGTTTCTATCATCTTTGTGACTACCCTCTTGATGTCATTGGTTTTCTTTGCATATTTGAAATCATTGGATGATGTTCATGGATGCTTTGATTCTTTGGTCCTTATTCTCTTCGTGTGCTCAATTTTGCCCATTTCTTTGCATTTTCTAGAATTCATTGTGAAGTATGTAATCTCTTAGGTTTGCATTCATTAATTTTAGTAATCTTGTTACATGATTCACTTTGGTGCATATTGATCTTCTCAGTCCTAATTCTTAGTTTTGCCCAGGAGTGCAAAAGGATAAGTGTGGGGGTATTTGATGAGCATTTTATTTCCCATTATTCCTTGCATTATTTTACTCCTATTATTAAGACTTGTTGCCCATTTGACATTGTTTCGCTTGATTTAGTGATTTAGAGTTTATTGGACTAATATTCTGAATATTGTTTAATTTGGGATTATTTAGCCTAATTAATTCTATTTCTATTTTCAGGTCATATTTGGCACAAGGGCTTTTTGGACATTTTGGGAATGAAGATTTAATGTTGGAAGAGAAAATATATGATGAAGTGAAGATTGTAATCTATCTTTAGGATTAGTTGAGATTTAGTTATATCTTTTAAGATTTAGATTTTATCTATAAGATATTTTTAGATTTAATTTAGAGATAAGCTTTCCTTAGGATTTGGGCCCATGATTTAGGCCCGTTTTGTGATTTAAAAAGCCAAATTCGTGTAAACCCTTGGGGAGACCTTCCATTCACGTTTTTTACATTCTCTCTCATAGAGAAGGCTTAGTTTTGCTCTCCAAGCTTGTGGTGGCTGCTAGGGTTTCTCTCTCTTCCCTTTCTACACGTTTTTGGTATTTTTCTTCATGGAAGGCTAAACTCTTAGGTTAAATCTCTTTGGTAATGTATCACATACTCTTGAGGTTTTGTTCTTAATGCTATTTCGTTTTTATTCACTGTTTTCATGCTTATTGATATGTTATGGTTCGCTTAGTTCCATTATATAGAGATAATCCATGTGTATGAATGCTTAATTTATGCAAACTCGTAAAAACTCCATGCTTAGGCTTTTAATGCTTAATTGGAGGTTTGGGTTTTGGGGTGAGAATTGAATTTTTGCTTAGTATTTAATTCTCACGAGTTGGACAGTGAAGAGGAAAGAAATTGATCTTTTGTGACCAATGATAGAGTTGTGAACGCGAGCCAAAGGGGTTTATCCGCTTTTCCTTATCTGTTTCTTCGTTTTAATTTAATTCTGTTTTGATTTCAATTATTCAATATTCAATATAAAAAAAAACCCCCCCTGTTTTCTATGCATACTATGTGTTCGACCTTTTGCTTGATAAGATATTCCTTGGGAGACGACCTAGGAGTCACTTCCTAGTACTATACTTAAACTGTTTTTATTTGTATCGGGTACGGCCTCGATCACTATCTCTGCAACATAAAATAACGCTCAAATATTTTGCTCTATGTACCTAATAACATAATAATTTCTCAATTAGTCAATTCAATATTCAGGTTCTACTGCTTAAAAACTATTGCTTATCACCATACAAAATTATGTATAGAGGAACGCCCTTCTTATAATGTTATGAAGAGCGTAACCTCTTGCTCTTGGGTATGGGGGGCGTAGTTTTTGATCGGGCGTCCCGCTCTGGTCGCGAAGGGCGTTCTTGCCTGTTTAGACTGCGAAGGGCGTTCCTGCCCGCTATGAGCTTTCTGCCAAGGCTTAAATATTTCGCTCTAATCTTAGCATAACATAATAATTTCTTCTATAATAAACCTATACTAATTTAACATTAAGTTCTACTACTCATAAAATAATCAAGTATTCATGGCATGACACACAAGTATTCACCATAAGCATTTACCTCTCACACATAATTTAATTCTTAACTATTTTATTGTACTAGTATATACAGGATAATAATAGTTAACGCTCAACCAGCAACAATCTATACAATAGAACAGGCTCATACACAAAAGCAACAATAATTAATTAATACAACAACAATAATTTATAAACAATTCATTATTATATTTATTTATATTTAATAAATTGCTAGAGTAAAAGGTAAAAGTTACTCCCTTGAATATGTCTCTGATAGCATGCTCTTTTGTCTCATGTGCTTTGTAACCAAACTTTCTTTAATTTGTTGGTTAATGACCCCTAGTCAATACCTCTTTGCACTTTTACCTAGACATCCAACTCTCCTTATCTGCTGAGTCTGAATGCATTTTTTCTATTCTTGACTCCAATCTATTTTTTCTTTTATTCACATCTTTTTATATTTCCTTGAGTGAATAAAACCCACCTTTTGTACCATCCCTTGTAAAGAGCTGGTGAGATTGCCCAGTAGACGTCCCTTTCCTTTATGTTAACCCAAAAAATATAATTTCATTCATGTCAGTTGCCTTTCCTTTTTGCTGAAGGACACTTATCTTTATGGTCACATATTTCCCTTTCTTAGCTATACTTTCCTTCTCCTTTCCTTGACAGCCTTTCATCTTTTCTCTTTTCATGTAAATTTCCTTTGTTTTGCTCTGACCAAGAAATTCAAATAACATTGTCCCTTTCTCTTCTCCCCAACTACTCAATCACCGAAAAAATGAAAAGGTCACTGTCTCCCTAATAACCATGACGGGAACGGCGCCGGCGATGGCGGTAGAAACGACCAGCGGCGGTGGCAGCCTACACGAACCCAACGCGTGTGACTCCCCCATTCTGGAATCGCAAACGGTGGCGGAGAGGGTGGCGAGCGTGACAGATCTGGACCGGATCTACTCCATGACGGGGTCGGTGATGGTCGATGCGGCGGAGACGAGCTTGCTCGTCGGTGACAGCAATAGCTAGTAGGACGATGGCTTTATGAACAGCGGTCGTGACCCAGACCCGTGCGGTTGCCACCGTGCCTTCATACCTTACAGAGGAGAACTAGCCAGTATCTTTCATGTCACTCGAAGGAAGAAGAAGCTGGGCCGAGTTGACTCAATCATTGGTTTGAGTATTCTGAACGAGTTGACTCGGTGGCAAACCATGTTCAACTCGGCCTTGTGGTATTGGGTCTGGTTCAACTGAGTTTTGATGATGCTATCCACGTCTCTCTCCTCTCTTTATTTTTCCAGTTTCAAAATCTTCTAAGCCATGACAAAAAGAGCTAAGCGTTTGTTGTTGGCCTCTTCCTTCTTATTTTCCCCAGTTCATTCTCTGTGTCATAGAAAGCGTCAAACTTTTTAAACTCGTGTTAAAATATCACTCCCTCCAAATGCTCTTCTCTGGTTCACCCTTTCTTCTCTCGTTTTCATTAACTATAATACATACATCTCCCCAGTGGAGTCGCCAATTGTTTTTGTCTCTTTTTGAAATTACAATAAAAAGGTTCGTAAGCTTGAGAGATGTATGTAGAAGTACAAAATCCATGCCTCCATGGCTTGGAGAGAACGGATGGAGCATCATGAAGAATCGTCGGGAGGATCGACCGGAGCGCTCTTGACCCATGACACTAGTTTGGGAATAATGAAAGGAGGCAAGTGGGGTGGTTCTATATTATGTATTTTGTGGTGTTTATAGTGTTTTTTTTTTTTTTGCTATGGTATCTCCTCTTTGCTGATATGTTTATGCTGGAAATGAGTAGGAAGATTTTAAGGTGAAGAGAGTGCGCTGAGCGTGGAAAGGTGTTTGGGTGATGAAAGCATTAGAAGAGTTGGTGATGAGGAGAGTGTTAAGGGGGTAGCCAAGGATTGGTCAGTACGTGAAGTCCCTTAGGGTGCTGAGGGTGAAGGGTAATAAAGGAGAGTTAGAACTTGGTGACCAAGTAAACTTGGTCCCCAAGTTTTAGGGGTTGTGCTAATGTCCGCTCTAGAAATATGTGAAACAACGAGTGAGTCAGGCGAGCCAGGTGGGCAAGTGTCCTAGAGCGGACTAGTGAAGGGGCCTGGTTCCTGAGCGGTCAGGCAAGTGAGCGGTCATCTAGGTACTGAGCGACAAGGTAGGTGAGCGGTCAGGTTAGAGCGGCTTTGTCCTAAGGCGTCCTAGGTCTCAGAGCGTCGTGGGTGTCAGAGCGTCCCCGTCCCTTATCTATCACGAGGGCGCTTTGTCAATGCATGAACGCCTTATGCGCTTTCCTCCATCCAAAGCCTTCCAAGCCACGTAGTCCATGAAGTTCCCAACTTAGTGGTAACGCCGATGTGTCGTCCTACACCAAGGCGACATGGGTCCACTAAGTATCTTACCATATTTCTTGTAGTCTTTGTCGTGATCATACTTATCTTGTCTTTCCTGCAATATTAGATCGCTAAATATAGATTATGACCCATGGTAAAAACAGGTCCAGAACAACTGGTGATAGATCAAGGTGTTATACAGGTAAATTTTTCTCAAAATAAAGATTAAGACTCGGATTTTAAATTTGTATATGAAAAAATTTTGCTAAAAAATAATGCAAATGTTTTAATTTCGATTCAAACATGTTTGCTTACGATACTTCAAACTGAAAAAAGAAAAAAACAAACAAAACTTGACTCAAGGCAAAAAGGATATTCTCCAAAGCTAATTCCACCGATCCATGAATATCATGGCTTTAACATAGTGATAGCGACAAGCACCGAATTGTAATGTCTCCGAGTGAACAGAGAATTCAACTCGAGACTGCTAAGTGGAATGGCAGCAGGGCACATGTGACCGCTCATTTTGTACTAGTTACATTCTTTTCAAACTATGTCCTCGAGAAGAAATAAAGAAAAAGAAATAGCTCATCCCATTCAAAAAGATATTAGCATATCCGAAGAATTAGCTAATACTCTTTTAATATTTTTAAACATGACCACTTGATATTATCGGGATTGATTCAAGTGATGCGATTTTATCAACTTGAGAAATTGGGAATGAGGTGTGAGATTAAGAAGTCTCATATTCGATTTCTGGTTAACACACGCTGCTGAAAGATTAATCTCAAGGTTCTTTGATATTAAAGATATTATTAAGAACACTTATACCAAGATATTATTAAGAACACTTGTAATAATGACCAAGGAGTATAGAAAAAATTGAAAAACATGACCATTTGATCAAATATGGAGGAAAGTGAGATAACCGGATAAGCATTATGGATGAGAGCAGGAGTGGTGCTAGCTAGGTTGAAATACAATGATTATTATTAATTAATAGAACAAGAATCACCAACGGAAAATACGACACAACTGGCTCCTACGATTGCTGCGGTTTAATGGTTAGTCAAATACTAATAGCTAATAATAACTCACGGGTGGGTATGGACCAGCTCCTTCACCTACTATACATTTGACTAAATTGATTCATGTGACATAACTTTATACTCTCTCCTTCATTTACTGCAGGGCATCATTTTGATAGAATTGATGTCATTTTTATAAATCGTTTTAGAATATCTAGGTAGTATTAATGAGTTTATTCCAAATACACCCCTCATAATTGCATAAGGTTGATAGAGTAATAATTACAATAGAGAGAAATGAATAGAGTTGTAAAGTTTTAAATAGGAGTAATTTTGGAATGACAACATATTTTTTGATAAATTTAAAAATAATAATTATTTTCCTTAATATGCGTGAATTAGATAAAAGTGACTTATATTAAGGGACAGAGGGAGTACTTGCTCCATTCTTGTGTATAAGTCCATTTTGATAAATGTTATGATTATTAAAAAAATGGTTAATTTAGTTAATAATATTGGAAATATGAACATTTGACTATGCATATTAATAGTATTGAAACTCTAAAAAGTGTTAAATAAATAGTGATGTTTATAGAACAAAAAAGTAATTAAATATCATTAAAAATTGATATAAAATTCTATAAACAAGAACAAATAAAAGTGTTAAAATGATCTATATATAGAGACGGAAGAAATAGTTTATACTTGCACAAAATGTTGATTTCTTTCATATTTTTTGTATGATAGAATTAGAATAATGGGAAGAATTAACAATGATTTATTCGAGTTCACAACAAAACGGGACTATAATCAGATATCCAAGAGTTTCCCAAGGAATCTTAGGAGAAAAACCAACCAAAAAAAAAATAATGATCCTAAAGGAGTAGTGGGTTGGTAACCAACCAAAAAAAATGGAAATTGCTTTTTAGCCCCCAAATCTGACTTTTTGGCCCCCATTTCAAATTTTCATGGACCAAAATATCCCTAATAGTGTTAACATTTTCGGTTTTATGAAGCTGAAAAAACCTTTCCGATTTTGCTGAACCGGAATTAATTTAAACACTATTCCGGTTTTACAGAACCGAAAATTTGACATGACTTTGTAGTACCGGAAATCATATTTCCGGTACAACTGAACCGGAAAGGTAAAGTAATAATTAAAAACAACTTTGGACTCTGTTCCTAATAATAATTCCACCTCCTTCTCCTTCTTTGTGCCTTTTGGGTACCTAGTCATGGATGGATAGTGTGGTTGAGGTGATAGGTTCCCACAACACTGAAACCTGTTGATGCATTCCCATGCCTCTAACTTGCTTCTTCCACCCATTCACTTCTTCACTTACTTTATTGCTTATTTTTTTGATGAACTATTGTTTTCAACTTTACTATACTTTATGATCATTGATGAGATTATATGGTTTCTCTCGTTGCTGGTGGCTGGTTATTATATATAGAATACAATGACAAACAAAACTAACGTGACTCATGAGGGAATTGGGGGAAGTGTGGCAGAAGGAGAAAGATGGAGGCACAAAAAAGAGACTAACGAAACTATTATTAGGAGAAGGAGAAGGAGAAGGAGCTGTAACGAACAGACTCCAAAGTTGTTTTTAATTATTACTTTACCTTTCCGGTTCAGTTGTACCGGAAATATGATTTCCGGTACTATAAAGTCATGTCAAATTTTTGGTTCTGTAAAACCGGAATAGTGTTTGAATTAATTTCGGTTTAGCAAAACTGGAAAGGTTTTTTCGACTTCATAAAACCGGAAATGTTAACACTGTTAGGGATATTTTGGTCCATAAAAATTTGAAATGGGGGCCAAAAAGCAATTTCCAAAAAAAATAAATAATGATCCTAAAGGAGTAGTGGATTGGTTGGCCACCAAAAGCCCAATTTAGCTATGAAATTTCATGGATGAGTGTTGGTTTCAAAACAGTCATTTGGACTCCAAACCTTTTAATTTCTAACATGTTTGTGTCGAAAAAATAGTTTTCTGACACTGGTCCATTGGAACAAGTTGGGATGGCAGATGTGGTGACTTCAAAGCTGAGGGCGGTGATGTGATGGGGTTTTGGCGATGAAAGGATTCACAACCGCAAATGTGGGCGGCAGATGATGATAGCTTCTTCATCCTATGTCCTTGTTAGCTTCCTCTTTGTACTATGTTTTTGTTTTTGGTTTTTGGTATTTTCGACATGCCCGTGTAAGAAAAATGGTTTTTCAACATTGGTTTGTCGGAACAAGTTCATTGACGTAGAAGAAATTGGGTTTGGGTTTGGAGGAAGCATAATGATTCTTTGTGGTTTGGGATTTGGAAATTAAGAGGAAGGTGAAAGGGTTTTAGATTTGTAGGTTAGAGAAAAAATTATAACCTTGGGGTATTATAGTCATTTTAACATCAAAATGGGCTTTGGGTCCAATGAGTGGGGTTTGTAAACTAACGCTCTTCAAGGATAAGGGAATTGGGTCTGCCAATGCTGGAAACTATCAATAATAATGAATAAAAAGAGGAGAAGGATTATGAGAATATGATGGTAGAAACGAATATTGATTACAAACCCTTCTATATTGGATCTCAAATCTCAAATTTTAATTAATCCCAAAACTACCCTTCATTCTTCTTTTTTCTCATTTCTTTTTCTTCCTCTCTCACTCACCCCACACCACTACCTCACCTCCTTTAATGGCTACCCAAAAAGCAAATTATTATAAGGAAATATGCATATTACTATATTAAAAATCTGTTAAAAACCAAATTCACCAAAACAAATCTATGCATCACCAAAACCTAGTTCCTCTGTATGTAATCTATTAGAATTGGTTCATACGATAGAAAATGGAAGTGTGAAAATATCCTTTAATAGAAATAATAGAAGTAATGTAATTAGAAACTATGTTCTATATGCATGTGTCGATCGTCTTACCCAAGTGTGCCTATTGAAAAGATGCATTATAAAGTCGTGACTTGCATGTGCAGATCATACTTAATTAATTTGTGACTTAATGATGTCGTTCAAACTTAATTAAGACATGCTACTAGCATGTGAAGAAAGCAATAGAGCTGAAATATATATATTGGGTTGAAATTTTACAATCTCAAAGACACTCAAGTTCCTCTCGCAGCCAGAGGAGCTACATGTCAAGCTTAACACACAGATGACAAATTTTTGCAATTCTAGATGTTCATCACCATAAGATTCCCACCATTGAGCAGGAGTTTTGGTTTTAACTCCAGCCATGGTAGTTGGACTTCCAAATAATTTTTCTTTGTTTTTAAAATCCTTTAGTTGATTATCAATCTTGCATATTTCTTCAATATTTCCAACCATCCTTGTTAAACAATCATACAACCCCCTCTTAACTTCAACATCAGCTTTGAAATTAGTAGCACAATGTAATTTTGGGTTAAGATAGTAGCATGCAGTATGTAGAGGCCTATGAAGTTGTTGTCTCATCTTTGATAAATGATTTCCCATATTGGCAAATAACTAAACAATAAAAATAAATTCAGGATTGTAGGCATTTTGTAAATAAATGTAGCTTACAAATAAAGGAGCAGTGGCAAAATTTACATCTCTTTTTAATATCATTGAAGGCAGTTTGTATTTTCTCTTTGGCCTGATCCATTGCTTCATAAATGAATCCCATGGCTGGCTTCTCATCTAAATCCTCCAATTAAAGAACTTTGATAAGTCGATAAGCACCATTTAAGCATTCCACAATGTTTTTCCAAAACTCCTTATCTATGACCGCGTTCTTAATGAACCTCTCACCCTTAGTCTATGCACATTGACTTGATGTCCATTCCTTGGATATAAACATCTTTATAAATGCTCCCTTGTTATTAGCCAAGCATCCCAAAGTCAAATAAGAAGTAGCAAAGAGTGTGGTTGCAGGCCTAATCAAATATGTTCCCCTGGTATGATAATGTAGGTTGTAATTTTTTTTAGCATGTGCAATTGTTTCCTTATGGATAGGTAATTTCTTCTCAAAATCCTCCAACATTAAGTCAATGCAGTGGATAGCACAAGGTGTCCAATATAGCTTCACCCTCTTTCTCATCAACAACTCTCTGGCTGCCTTGTAGTTTGCCGCGTTGTCTGTGACAATTTGGACAACGTTTTCTTCACTAACCTCCTCAACAATGTTATCCATCATCTTCATCACCTTTTCAGCAACTCTTTTGGGGAAGTGAGATGCATCAATAGACTTCGAAAAGAAAATTCCTTTAGAACCATTTACCAAAAAGTTTAGTATAGTCCTTCTCTTATCATCAATCATTATGATGCATCCTACTTTCTTCCAAATAGCTTTATGTTCCTCCATAGCTAGCTTGGTGGATTTAACTTGTTGCTTCAAACACTTCACTCTAATCTCATTGTAGGATGGTGGTTTGAATCCTATACCATGCCTAGCAACCAATTCAAATATCTTCATAAATTCCTCACTCCTTGCCACATTGAAAGCTATTGCATTGTAGTAAAAAAAAATGAAGCAATTGATTGGCATGATTCATCCCTCAAACTCTTCTTGAATATGGTATTGATGGTAGGTTGAGTGCTCACTCCCTTCCTCTTGAAAAGTGTAGCAGGAGTCTCAACCCCTATTTCAGCCCCCTCTTCTTCATCATCATCTCCTCCATCATATTGTTTTCTCTTCTTTAGTAAAATTTTTTTTGGAATGTGGACACATTTGCAAACATCTCTTTCCTTATTTCATCACTAACATTCTTGCAAGGTTCAACATCGACTTCCAGCCAAATGATGCTTTAATCTGTAAACCCTCCATTTGACATATGATCACAATACTTGCATTTGATTTCTCCGATACCCCCCATAAATTGATATTCCATTCTTCCATCCCACATTGGTTCTATTTCCTGGAGTGTTTTTCAGGACCTTATAAGTTCCACAAGACCCACTATTAGCAGAGGCACCAACATCAGACATCTTTTTTAGAAAAGAGAGCAAACGTTGAAGTTTGAGGAAAAAAAAACGAGCAGGTCTCAGGAGGGGCTAGTTTGGTCGAAGTCACAATGAGAAGAAGTGGTAGAACGTAGAAGGTTTTAGCCTTTTAGGGAAGAGAGGAGTTGAGAATTGAAAAAAAAAACAGAGCATGTAGACTTAGAGGAGAAAAATGTTAGAATCGGCCTCAAACCTCGAGAGGGGGGGTGGATCGAGTTTTATTAATTTATTGGAAATTACTCGAACATTTAAAAAATTGTTTTACGGAGAGATTAAATATTAGAACATGAAGGCGAAACGATAGAAAATAAAATAAATAGAGTTGCGCGGAAACGATTTAAACAAAAATAATTGCGGAAAAGTAAAAGAGATAGTGAAGAGGAACACGCAAACCAATTTTATACTGGTTCAGTCTTTCCAGCGAAAGACCTACGTCCAGTCCCCAAGCGACCCGCTTGAGCCTTTATAACCTTGAAATTGAGCCGCACCCAATTACAACCAAGAGCGCCCTGCACACTACTAGGAACCTCCGTTCGCTAAGGACCTCAAATAACACACAAGGGTTCCTCACCCTAAGAACGTGTCACACGTTCCACTAAGGGATTCACTCCCTACAACTATGGTTTGAATATATTACTTATTTTAGCACAGTAGCCCGAAAATATTTGAGGGTCTTGTATCCACAAACCACGATATATTTAAGGCAAAACTGTTTGATTGGTCCCTTAAATTATTGGTTAGTTCCAAAGTAGTCTCTTAATAAGTTTTTTTGTTTGAAGTGAACCCTCAAGTTCACCTTTGTTTGCATTGTTAGTCCCTGTTGTTAATAATAATTTTTTTCTCTCCCCTCATTCTTCTTCTCTGACGACCTTAAAATATTTGCGGCGAAAGCTTCCAACACCCCGTCGAACTCATGAGTAGTGCTGCCACATTTGCTCACCTCATCTTTCTCACGTTCCCATCAAACTCAGCCTACGTGTTGTCATCACCATTCACTCATCGTTGTTGAACCCCACCACCGTCACGAAGGTGGATCTGCATCTAGATCTATGCAGAAACAGAGAAAGAAGACGAAGGAGAACAACATTTTTTATGGAAATGTTCCACGGGTTTTGGCTACACATGCATATTTGCTCCTTGCAAGCAAGATTAATGGAGCTTCTTGATGACAACATCCACTGCATTTTTGCTGTGGAGAGAGAGAGATAGTGTTTTCGCCACAACGAAGTAAACATTTTGTAATCGTACCTGATTGTCTCCACAACGAAGTGAAATTATTGCCTTCCGAACATGAGAAATTTTGAACCTTGAATTATCAATTGTCATCACCTCACGGTCACCTTTGTACTTGGTCATATTTTCAAGCTTCTCCTTATCACCCATCATATGGTTGGAGCAGCTCGAATCAATAATCCAGTCTTTATTGTAATCGACACCTGAATTATGCATGACTGCGAGGACCACATCTAACTCTCCACACTCCTCGATATACATGTCTCCAAAGCATATTTCTTCATCTAGTTCAAGACTTCAAGCTTTTCTTTAATTTGATAGCAAAGAATGCATAAGCGTCTCATTCTTCTTTGCATTCATTATCTTTTTCCTACAAACGACATGACATTGTTATATTGCTCTTTGCTTATATCTTCTTTAACCAACAATCTCATGGAAAGTGTCCTCTCTTTCCATAGTTGAAGCAGGTACCATTTGCTCCATTATTTCCATTCTCCCTTCTTGGTTGGGCTTCCCTTTGTTATGAGCCTCTCCTTTGATAGCCTTGTCGGTAATTCTTTTGACGACCTCTACTTTCTCCATTCCTTTTAGACTCAGGGTAAGGGTCTGGTCTTTTAAATTTTCCCTTCTTCGCAAAGAGTGCTTCTTCCTCACTGTGTACCGAGACTACAACTATATATTTGTTTGACTAATGCTTCTTGATTAACTAACAAATTTTCTAATTGAAGAAGAGAAGGTTGGGTTGACCAACCTTGAATCACAACGATAAATCCTTTATACTTTGGCCTTAGGCCGTGAATGATAATTCTTTTCATGACTTGATCACAAATTTTGCTTTCAAAATATAATTTGGATATTTCTCGTCAAAGAGACTTTACCTTAGCTTGGTGAAATACTGGTTGAGTATTAAGTCTACTTGTGGGACCGAAAAGAGCTTCTTCTCCTGTAGTCATAGTCTTGTGTCATTCTTCTTTAAGAATAGTGTCACAAATGTGTCCCAAGCTTCCTTCATAGATGTGACCTTTTTTATATGCTTTAGCATGTAATCCTCGACTGTAGTCTTGATACATATATAGCCTTCCCTGCTTTAATCTTCTATTTCTTTAAAGCCTCTGCATCGGTTGCCACAGTTGGCGTAGTCTCGTTGCCACCTACGACCTCCCATAAATAATCTTGGCCTTGGAGATATGATTCCATACACGTCTGCCATCTGTAATAATTGTGGACATTGAGGTAATGCAACTGACTTTTCAAAAATAGACCTACGGTCCGGCTATCACCAGATTCGGGTTCGCCCTAAGGATACTCATAAAACAGCCTTTCGGACACACGATGGACACTATGAGTTCCTTATGATGCCCTTTGGCTTGACCAATGCCCCGACCTCGTTTCAAGCAGCTATGAATGATCTTCTGCGCCCCTATTTGCGTAAATTTGTATTAGTTTTTTTATGACATACTTATTTACAGCCCTACTCTTGAGGAGCATATGGATCATTTGAGATTGATTTTATCTGTTTTATCTGAAAATCAATTTTATGCCAAGTTCAATAAATGTGTTTTTGGAGTTGATAGGGTGGAATATTTGGGGCACATATTATCAAGCAAGGGTGTCCAGCCTGATCCGGGCAAAATTCAGGCCATTTTGGACTGGCCTTCTCCTAGTTCGCTCTCTTCTCTCCGTGGTTTCTTGGGTCTTACCGGTTTTTATCGCCGATTTATTAAGGATTACGCCACTCATGCCGCTCCTCTCACCGACCTACTTAAGTTAGGTGCTTTTACATGGAATACAATAGCACAAATGGCTTTTACAAATTTACAAAAAATAATGACTAGTGCTCCGGTGCTTGCTCTTCTAAACTTTGCTCAGATGTTTGACGTTGAAACGGACGCTTCTGTTGTCGCCATTGGTGCTGTCTTGTCTCAAGGAGGCCATCCTATCGCCTATTTCAGCAAGAAAATGTCCGATCGGATGCAATCAGTCTCAGCCTATGTTCGGGAAATGTTTGCTGTAACAGAGGCAGTCAAGAAATGGCGTCAATACCTTATAGGGCGAAAATTTCGCATCTTTACAAACCAACATAGTCTAAAACATCTAATGACCCAAGCATTTCAAACCACAGAGCAACAAAAGTGGGCAACCAAATTGCAAGGATTTGAGTATGAAATTATATACAGACCTGAAAAGGATAATAGGGCTGCTGATGCTCTATCTCGTTGCCATGCCCCTGCAGAGGCTATTCTGGACAACATCTCTTCCTCGGTTCCTCAGCTGGTTCAAGACCTACACCATTATTACCAAACAGATGCGGGTATATCCTTAGTTAACTCTATTTTGAATCATGAAAAAGAGACACCTTTCAGGTTTACAAATTCCTTGTTGTACTATGGGGATAGACTTTTCATACCTGAAGCTTTAAACTTGCGAGCATCTCTCATCTCCGAATTCCATGCCTCCCCCTCTGCTGGACATTCAGGTTTGAAGCCTACTATGGCTCGTTTAGCAGCATCATTTTTTTGGCCAGGCATGTATGTTGAGACAAAAAATTCATTAGGGAGTGCACTATATGTCAACAGAGCAAATACATGACAACAAAAAGACAAGGTTTGCTAAGTCCTTTACCTGTTCCGAGTCAAGTCTGGGAAGATATCAGTATGGACTTTGTCACCCATCTGCCTTCCTCCTTTGGCCACACAACTATTTGGGTTATTGTTGACCGACTCACCAAATTTGCTCACTCTATTGCTCTACCCAGTAACTACACAGCGCAACAACTTGCCTCCCGTTTTGCTGTTGATATCTACAAACTTCATGGCCTTCCCCGCTCTATTGTTTCTGATAGAGATCCCTTGTTCCTTAACAAGTTTTGGAAGGAGCTTTTCAAACTTCAAGGAACAAAGTTGTGCTTTAGTTCCTCTTACCATCCTGAATCCGATGGTCAAACTGAGGTGGTGAATCGTTGTTTGGAGGGCTATCTGCATTGCTTTGCGGGTGAACAACCAAAGACTTGGTACAAGTTTCTTCACCTTGCTGAATACTGGTACAACACAACCACTCACTCCTCTACCGGTATGACACCATACGAGGGTCTCTATGGCAGGCACCCCCCTCGTATTCCAGATTACGTTCCAGGAAGGTCCAGCAACGAATCATTAGATGCTCTGTTACAGGAATGTAAACATGTTTTATCTTCTCTCAAAGAAAACCTATTCAGAGCAAAGCAAAGAATGCAAGAGCAAGCTAATAAACACAGATCTGATCGTACCTATTCCGTCGGTGACTGGGTTTGGCTCCGTTTACAACCTTACCGCCAAACCACGGTGGCTCGCCGTCCTTCACAGAAGCTGGCTCGACGGTACCACGGTCCTTTCCAGGTGACACACAAAATAGGGTCCGTGGCGTATGAACTGGCTCTTCCCTCATCTTCTCAGGTGCATCTGGTGTTCCGCGTTGGGTTGCTCCGTCCCTTCCATGGCAAGCCCGCTTCAAACTCCACCGCCACGGTAACACCGGCAACACCACCGCCGCCTTCGCCTGGACCCAAAACAGTGTTGGTTGGCTCGGTTTTGTGTGAATCTCGTGGTGGAACCACCGATCTCAGAGTTGGGGATCCTCCAAAATCGGGTTCCATTGATGATGGAGAAAAGGAAACGCAGATCTCTTAGTTACCTTCGCATGAGAAGGAGGGCAGTGAAGAACAAAAGAAAGAACTAGACTTGGTTGATGACAAGAAGCAGACCGAGTGGGTTATGGAGGGAGATAATGAAATGCAACACTCTTCTGATCTCAAAACTCTTTAACTCATACCACTTTGAAAACTGATGGCTTCTCACCTTTTCAGACCTTGGGGACTCCAAATGCCTGCTTCCGGACTCCAAACGTGGTTGATAACACATTGACCAAGGCTTTAACTCATTCAGTTCCATCTCCACCCTTGGATCTGATTGACACTTCCCAAGTTCCACCACCACCATCAGATCTTTCCAACTGGCCTCCACTCACTATATCCTCTCCTAAGCCAACCATTAGAAACTCTGCTATGCCAACCGTTTGGAAGACTCCAGGATCCGTGGTGTTTAACGGGCCAGGCCCAAACCTTGAGGACAAGGTTTCTCCTGAAGGGGATAGCATTGATAAGCAGTTGGGCTCTACTAGCACCAAGCCCAAACGTAATACTAAACCTCCTGGTTGGCTGAAGGGGTTTATAATGAAGTAATGTAATTTGGGCTTTTATTTAGGTCTGCAGTATGTTAAGACCCTAGTACTTTATGTTTCTTTTAACCCGGTACTTTGTTTTGGGTGTACTTATATATGTTCCTCTTGCCCTTTTGGTGGCTAATGAAAATTCTGAGTATTACTCTATCATTTATTATTCTTTATCTATTACAGTAGCTCTGCTAGGGTTTATCAAGACCCTAACACTGAACCAATAGCGTCATCACAATTCCAAACAAAATTTTTAGAAAAACTCCCTTAAAAATGAAGATCTTTCGCTAGGCTTCAAACGATGCTCTAATACCATATTGTTGAGAAAATATCTTGTACAAAGAAAATAACTTGACTTTTATTGATGATAAAACAGTACAAAATACTAGTCGCTGGGATACCTCACAAATGCATTTATTTTCGATAATATTGCATATAGGACTCTTTCACTTATGCTCTCTTCTCTAACTCACTTTATGCACTAAGCTACACTTTTCTAAACTCACACACGAGTGCATCAAGTCTATATATAGGCTTGTGAAAGTTGGTTCATCAAGCTAGCTTCATAAAGCTTCTTTGCATTTCTACCTATTTCTTCTTTGTTGATGAGTCTAGAATTCTCTAATTATTTTTCAATCACCAAGTTGATGGCTCTCCTCCAAGTTGTAGTAGTCTCTGGACAATTTCTTGAATGCAAGTCCAACATTCCCCCATCTTTTACAAGATTTTAATATTTTCTTGACAATAGCAAATAAATTCAAACTAGTTCTAAAATTATCTTTAAATTATTCCTTGGCTCAAAATACTCCACTTTTCAAACATTTTCTACATGCTTCATAAAATAATCATCGACTAGTCAACAATAATTAATCTATTACTAATGGAAATTCTCTTATATATAATTTGATGGACAAAAACTAGGGTATCCATTAATTCGCGAACAAAGCAAAATGTAATAAATTAAAGTGTGTTGCACCATTATTCTCTTTTGCAGTGGAACAAAAGTGTTCAACTTTTTAACCTTCTTATCATTTCATATTCTCCATTTATAAATTATAAATGCATCACAAACAAAGAACAAAACATACATATGTCTTCTTGTCCGTTCTTTTCTCAGGAATATACCCAATAGTCAATGATAAATATATAAGACATAAAAGTATATCGTAACAGACTAACAGTGTCATTAGCGATCAACCAACACAAGAAGAATGAGAGTACGGTAAGAGACATTATATCTTGATGAATACTTCTCTAAATTACACTCATTTGACATGTTAAGTTTACAGTACACTGACACAAAGCACTTGCATATGACATAACCTTCAAGATACAAAATTACACTATAACTTTAGCGACACAAAACATTGTAACTTTAGTGACACAAAACATATGGCAAAGCGATATTTAAATGATAACATAAAGTCATAAACAAGAAAGCACCAAAATATCTTCCTCTGAGAAGATGAAGTTCAAAATTTTGTTAGTTATTCTTAGGTGGGTGGTGCTGTGGTCGGTGGTAATCAGCAGTAAATGCCATATAACCCCTATCAACGTCATGAGACAAACGGCTTCTTACACTTCTTTTTCGTTGCACACTTGAAGCTGACTTAGCATTATTGTTGCCATGTTTTCTCACAACCTGCTTCTCATTTAGTTTCTTCATGTTCTCCTCAATTGCTGGTAGGCCTTTCACCTTAGTAGTGAGTGTAGTACTAGTTGCAATGTTTGCCTGTTCAAGAAGTTTCCAATATATTAGATAATTAACCTTCAAAATTAAATGAAAAGCACTCCTTTGTATTTTAGTGTAACATGAAACTGAATAAAATGTTCTATCTCAGCTCATTTTCCCCTGTGCCTCCCACAGTCCAATCAATAAATGTCACAATGTTACGCACACAAACGAAAGAAATTGTTTCTAATATTTAAACCCGTGATCTCTTCTTGGTGCTAGGGTGAATACTCACGTATTTTATTTCTTTTCTCGGTATATTGAACCTATTTCTTGTATTGTTTCCTTCTTTCCTAGTTTTCATGTGTAAGTCCATCTTTATATATAAATGAGTATCCATTATATTCTTTATATATAAATTTCGCTATTTCCAAAAAAAAAACTCGTCATCTCCATATCACAATATAGTAGTGCTGAAGTTTATCCTCTAATTAAATGATGACTACTTAACAAAAAACCTTTAAAAAAAATTAAAAATAGTTCCACTTAGTAGACAAATTTTTGTTCTTATGAAAGAAAGAAAAAGCTGTCCAATTTTTGAGATTGAGGATTCAAGTCCAATATAAAGAAACTAAATTGAACTTAGAATGTTTACCTTCATAGCCGAATTTCCATTTACGTCATCACCTGCATTTTTAACCTTTGTAGTCATCATTTGCTTGTAATTCTTCATAATAACGAAAAAGCAATTAATGTATTGAAACATATATACCAAAACCAAGGATTGAAGACATACCTGCAGGGATCAACCTTGCAGTGCATAGCAAGGCAGCAGAAAGAAACACAAGCAAAACACAACAAGCAGCACTCTTCTTGAGCATCATGACCATCTCAATCTTACACTCACCCTTTTTAAAGGTATGTTTGCCCAAAAATCTCGTAGAAAAAAGGAATCTGTTCAAAAGTGCACTTTGTTATTTATAGCAAGTTCTCTTATGGGAAATAACCCAAGTCAAATTTAGGTATCCACAACCTATAAAACCTAAGTCAAAGATAGGAGCTATTTTCCAACATCCACACCTTCTTCAACGCTTGGTTTACACAAACACATGCAATTGTAGTATTTATATATAGTATCATGGTGCTCTCATTGGCAATATAAAATGTTTTTGAATCCCCATAATATTGGCACAATCTCTTAGACAAATCCTCTGTATAAGGAATATGAATATTCATTAAGATCAACATATATAAATAATTATATATAAAAAATGAGCTTTATGATGAATTCTGTGGGAACTTGTGGTCCAAAGAATGTATTTGAGAGAAGCACAAACCCCATGGTGCCACCACTCTTGGGATAGGAGAGTTCACAAAGGTTGATGATAAGAGAAAAGTGATGCTAGTAATAACGTTGAATGGAAGTAAAGTCTTGTTTTCCGTCTGTCTACCGCCATGCAATCAACGAGAAAAAAGTTGTGCTTTAAGTTGGCCGAGGTAGGTACAGTACGTAAAACTATGTAAAGTAGTGCATATTAAATTTCAGGACTTATAGATTTCCCATATAGAAGAACATGACATTTTGCAGTTCAAGGTCTTCATGTGTTGTGACACAATCAGATAGAGCAAGGAACTAAACGGGATTAGTAGCTAGAGATCAGAGAAAGAAAGAGGAAATAAAAGTAGGGAGTTCAGCCCCGATCCTAACATGTTATAGGTTGGGGACGAAATATTTTTTGGGTTCTTAAATTATAAAAAACTTGTAAAAAATAAAATTTTAACAACAAAATATCTTTTGATATAGGAACTTTTCGAAAATATTATTAATGCTTATAACTTTATAAATTTGCAAAAATACAATCAACCATAAATAAATCACATAGGCTTCAACCGCTTCAATAATTCCATTAGCTAGTAAGGAAGTTTGAGAATAAAGAGGTGTTTCAAAACCATAATTAGTAAAAAAAACTTGGACAAAAAGTTAAAGGGAGGTGAAATAAAATATTATGCAATAATATAATTATATATCTTAATAATATCAATATTTAATGTTCGAAATCTACTTTATAACTCTAGGTTCTAACTTTGGCAAACATTGTTCCACAATGCAATCTTATATTGCCATTTAAACTGATTCCAAAATTATCTATTTTAATGTTGATTAATTAGCAAAAAATAAACAACATTTCTCTAATAGTTGTATACTTTCATTCTATTATGGATAAAAATAACAATCAATTCAACAAAGCTTGAAATTTAGAAATAAATATTTCCTTCGGTTTTTTTTATAAATTGTTTTTTAGATGAATTTTTTGTTCTATTTATAAGTTATTTTGTATTTTTTACAAGACACTTATTGGTTTTGTTTAATCATATTTGTTTTTTATTCATTAATGTGAAATAATATATTTGTGAAATTTTTAATATAAATTAAGATATAAAATTGTAATGTTAAAGTATTTTTTAAAATTTTAAAAAATACGAAATATAACTATTTTCATTGATCTTTATAATATAGTTAAGTATGACTCATAATAAAATGAAAGAAAAAAATTTAAAAATTGCATTTAATTTGAACAAAATAAAAAGGAGAACATGTATAAATAAGTAAAAAAAAAAAGATGCTAATAGTGGGACTCGAGCTCTAGTTACTATGGGAAGCAAAAGTCTTAACCAACCTAGCTAATACTGATATCAATATTTTTAATGTTTTATGTATATATGTATATATAAATAAATTTTTTTAGGGCCCTAAAAATCATGGGCCCAGGGCGGGCGCCCTTGTTGCCCTCCCCCTGGGCCGGGCCTGAGGGAGTTACTAACATGCAATTTAAATTTGTATGGTTGTAATGCAACTCTTTGTTAGACTAATACTCCTTTTGGTTCTATTTATAAGACTTTTTTGGGATTTTCACTTCCACCAAGGAGAGTGGATAAATTTGTTAGTGGCATTGGAAATATGAAAATTTGATATAATTTTTCCAAACTACCCCTATAATTATTATTAGAACTCTAAAAAGTGTTGATTTTATGGGGATGTTTGTGGAAAGAAATAATTAAATGCTTTGAAAATTGAAAAATAGTCTTATAAATAAGACCAAAATAAAAACCTCAAAAGGGTCTTATAAATAGGACTGGAGGGAGTAAGAATTTGTCACCTAATACATGTATGTCATGTCATTGCTTAAAGTATTTAAAATTGATTTTTGCAATTTAGTCCATATAAAAACTAGATTATTTTAATTTAATTAATCCTTTGTGCCTTTAGACAAATTATAACTTTTAATTTTCAAAAACATTACTAAAAAAATTAAAGTTGTTTCAATTCTGCTAGAACTGTTCATTCTTCTTTTTTTCACCTTTTCAACATAACATTTTGTTGTTTCTTCTTCTTACAGGCGGTTCATGCTACTAAAGGAAAAGTTCTAGTTTTATTTGATGGAGGAGTAAGGCAAGGAACGGATGTGTTTAAGGCTTTAGCCCTTGGCGTGCAAAAGCTGTAATTATAAGCAATTAGTAGTTGTTTGTATTAGAGTCAATATCATGAAGAAGAAGAAGAAGAATGTTGAGAATGTGAAGAAGAAGAAGAAGAAGAAGAAGAAGAATAATGAGCAGTTTTAGCATAATTAAAATGTTTTTGAAAATTAAAAGTTATAATATGTTTAAAAGTACAAAAGTCTAAATTAAAATAATTTAGTTTTTATGTTGGACTAAATTGCAAAAAATCAATTTTGACTATTTTAAACAATGACATATATATATATATATATATATATATATATATATATATATATCAGGTGACAAATTCTTATTAGTCTAACAAAGAATTGCATAGCAACCATCCAAATTCAAATGTTAGAAATATTCATAAAAGTTAAATGAAAGGGTTTGCTTTTATAAACAACTGAACGTATATAAAAAGTATTGAAAAATGTGATTTTTAAAAATTCTTGAGAGAAAAATAAATATTAATATATGATTATTTTTCCTCTTAAAATAACTTTAAGCAGTGTTTTTAGTAAGATCCAAATTTAAAAGTTTGGATCCAAATCTTCAAGGTGATCTTTAGTAAAAGTTTTTTAGTCTTCGAGGGATTATTCCTACTCAAAAGGCATGGCTGGTGATTAGTAAAATTTTCTTGGAGCAAAAATTTCAGGATTCGAAACAATAACCTCGCCTATAATGAGTTTAACAATAAAAATAGTTTATTTTTCTTAATGTAATGATTTGAACAGCTACGGATCTAAAAATTTTTAATTGAGGGAGCAACCATGCATACATAAATTTGCAACATTAAAAATATGGTTTTCAAATTTTTTAAAGCTATGGATAAATACCAAAAATAGATATATTTTGTTGTGAAATTAAAGATATAAATTTTTGAATTCTACAAAGCATTATTTACTATAAAATTTATTCACTTTTAGGATACTTATTAATCGAGAATGAGATTAAAAAAATCTTTTTTTTTTTAATATGACATACTAGTTACTAGTGTGATTAAATGAGTACTCAATTCTTGCAAAATAGAAATTAAACCATAAATAAAAATTATATACTACAACAATAAAAATTCAAAATAGAGAAGCAATGAACGCGTGTTCTTATAATTATTCTCGTATATTAGTATATTGACTAGTGATTGTTAAAGGTAATTTGTTCATATCTTATAAAAAATATATAGTGATAAAGTTTCGTCACCAAAAAATTTTAAATTCAATATATAATAAATATATTTATTGGATTATATATTAGACTATACTAATATTTTTGTTATATACATTTTTTCAGGCAAATTTTTGAAAAAAAAAAAAGAAAGGAAGGAAGTAGTCACTACAATGACTAAAATCAGTGATCAAGTAGATAAAACAACTAAAAGCAATCTCACACACCACTAAAAAAATCAGACACATGATGTTGTGTATGCACAAAATTAATATAAAAACACACACTCATTATATGTAGTGAAAAAATTTAAAAAGTTTGTGGGGCAATTACCCCCACTAGCTACAAGGTAGCTCCGTCCCTGTGTTTGAATATACTATTTTATTTTTTAATTAATTTAATTTTGTTTATAAAAAAAGTTTAACAATAAATTTTTCTTAACGTAATGGAGGTCTTGGTATCAAAAACCTGGACATGTTTAATTTGGCTTTATTATCAAAATGGCTGGGGTTGCAAACTTGTGAAGGAGGAGGAGTCCTTACGGATGGGTTAGAGTTTTGCGTGCTCCTTATTAAGGGTGTAAGTGATCCGGTCCGAGACCGCGAGATCGATCGGATCAGACCGGACTGGACCAAAAAATATAGTTTGGTCTGATCTCATGATTCGGTCCGGTTCGAAAATTGTTGGACCATTATTTCATGGTTCGGTTCACGGTCTCAATATTTTTCAGACCGTTCGGACCAGACCATATACATAAAAACCTAAAACTAACACACAGACACAACCCTCACTCACATAACCCAGCTACACACACAGCCCTAACCTAGTAGCTACACACCTAGCAGCCACGCACGTTTCTCACCGTCGTCCTCTCCCTCCCTCCGGTTCTCACCGTTCTCCCTTAGCTTCCTCTATTGCTCGAAGCCTCCATCGCGTGTCTCTTTTCCTCGTTGTTGCCATCGAAGTTGCCTCCATCGAAGCCACTTGTCGTGTCCATCAGAGCCACCGCTCTCCGTCGCCGAAGTCTCCATTAAAGCCGTCGCTCGAAGCCTCGGGGTGTAACGGTTCTCCAACAGCCGTCGCTCGAAGCCACTTTCATGCGAGTCGCGCATCACCTTCTCCACTCTCTAGTCGTGTTTCCCTTCTCCAGTCGCGCATCGCGACTCTCGATCTGGTTCCGCCGCTGTTCCTTGCTCGATCTGGTTTCGTTCCTTGCTTGATCCAGTTACGCCGTTGTCCCTCCGCCGCTGGTTTCGCTAGGGCATGTTCTCTCTCTCCCTCACCTGTCGGTTCTCTCTCTCCCTCCGTTTCTCTCATCGATCCGTCGCCGCTTTAGCAGCTGCTGCTGCTGCTTGGAGATGGAAAGGGAACCTTAGGGTTCCAAGTGAAAAATGGGTCTGAAGGCCCAGTTTAAAAAAAAAGAGCTTGAACAATAATGGTCTAAATAGATCGGATCGGACCGGACCGTAACAGTCTGGTCCAATCTTTGCGTATGAAAATCATCGAGACCGGACCACATTAATTTAATCGATCCAGTCCCTAAAGTCCATTAAAGATCGGACCAGACTGGACCGTTACACCCCTACTCCTTATGATGACTTTAATCTTGTGCACTTGGTCTCGGATAGAGGTGTAATTAAACCAATGTAATGTCTGCATTCACCTTGTGAATCTTCCTGAGTATTGTCATTGCTTGTATGTTCTTGGTCAATCAGGCACTTTAATAAAGACTTTTTCTTTTTGGTCCCCACCAATTATTCTTTGGGTTTGCATTTGCCCTTTCCGATTTTCAAAAGGCGGAAACTATTTTAATTTACTACCGATTTGTATAATGCAAAAGAATTACCTACTATTTAAAAGCGGAAATACTTTCTCCTTTTAAGAAGCGGAACAATTAAAATGTTGAAATTCCATAAATGCCCCTCCGTGAACCCTCCACCTCCCTTTTGTAGGTGAATGAATGGAGGGGCAATTTTGGTATTATAACAAATTTTTAATGTTTCCGCCTGATGAAAGGCGGAATACTCTATTTTATTTTCGACTTTGGAAAGGCGGAAGATAATACGACTTGCATAAGACAGAAATTGTTTTATTTTGTTTCCACCTTGTTTCAAGCAGAAAGAGTAATGGGGGCCAAATAGTAATGAGTGGAGGCCAAAAAGAAAAGGTCTTAATAAAAGCGTGGATATCCCTCTCTGTAAAGCTTTCCATCAAAAATAATGAAATGGGCTGAGCTTGCTAGACTTGAGTGGCTCCTTTTTTGTTTCTCAGTAATATCCCGTTCTAGGAAATTGCTTTTTGGCCCCCATAACTGATTTTCTGGCCCCCATTTCAAATTTTCATGGACCAAAATACCTCAACAGTATTAATATTTCTGGTTCTATGAAACCGGAAAAGTCTTTCCGATTTTACTGAACCAAAAAAAAATCCTGGTTTTTCTGAACCGGAAGACTTCCGGTATAGCACAACCGGAACTATTTATTTAGTGACCTGACTCTGACCCTCCGCCTATCTATCTGTTCTTTCTAGACCCTAATGCCAAATCGCCCATAAGTCTTTTGTCCCTTTCCTCCTCTTGCCTTCAAAACCAATCTCTCCACCATCCAAGGAGAGAAGACGCAAACAAAAGAAAACAAGCACAAAAGTGAGAGAAAAAAAAGAGAGAGAGATGAAGATCCAGTGTGATGTGTGTGTTAAAGTTGAAGCCTCTGTATTATGTCCTGCTGATGAAGCTGCTCTTTGTAATAGCTGTGACTTAACCATCCACCACGGTTAAGTTGTTGCTTCTTGCCATCTGCTGTTGTGTGTGAAAATCTCAAAGTTGCATACCCTTTTGCTTTCCTGGATTATTTTTAACCTTTTCGGCTCAGTGGTACCGGAAATCATTATATATTTCCGGTACTACAAAGTCGGAAGCCAATTTTCGATTCAGCAGTACCGGAACTTTAGCAAAACCGGAATGACTTTTTCGGTTTCATAGAACCGGAATTGTTAACACCCTCAAGAGTATTTTGGTCCACGAAAATTGAAAATGGGGCCAAAAAGTCGAACAAGGGGACCAAAAAGCAATTTCCCCGTTCTAAATATACTAACTTATTTGATTCTGTCAAGGGGTCCAACCTTGTTCCATCAATATGGTTGTTGGAATTGGCGGTTTTCACCCAAGAGAAGATTATACTGGGAGCTTATAAAATACTTAATAAATTATAAAAAATAAATCATTTTCAAATATTTAAAATAATATTTGCAAGGGAAAAACGTTTACACGCTTAAGAAATTTAACGAAGAAGTTTTAGAAACATTAACTCATGTTATTTAAAAATATGATTAAACAAATATATAAATAACAATAACAAGCTAGGTAGCGGAAACGGAAATAATAACAATAAAAATATGCACAATGATACTAACATGGGTTGGAACGAGTGGTAACGGCTCGATCTCGTTTAAGCAAAGTCTCGAGTTCGAGTCCTTATGAATGTAGAAAATACATGTTGAGAGACTCACTTGTCATAACTAGGCACGTGACCCGGCTCACGGTCACGTTATGTTCTAAAGAGACTTAATTAAATTTCTAGTCCATAAATTAAACTTATGTGCTCTTTTTAGTCCTTAAACATTTTTTTATGTTTTAAGTCCTTGAACTTTGCTCAAATTTTTAGAAATGGTCCGGCTCACGGTCACGTTATGTTCTAAAGAGACTTAATTAAATTTCTAGTCCATAAATTAAACTTATGTGCTCTTTTTAGTCCTTAAACATTTTTTTATGTTTTAAGTCCTTGAACTTTGCTCAAATTTTTAGAAATGGTCCTTTCGTCACTTAAGTGATGATATGGTCAACGACATGTCAGGATGTCACGTTACTTTCGTAATATCGATAGGTGACATGTTATGTAATTCATTTAAAAATTATTAAAAGATTTGATTTTCTTTAAAAAAATACTATTTTTAATTACTTTTAATAAAATTTGAATTTTTTTTTAATTTAAAAAATCTACATGACACCATGTGTCACGTTACCAATAATCGATGTGATAAAGATGACATGACATGTTATCTGTCATATCATCACTTAAATGACGAAAAGACCATCTCAAAAAATTTGAGCAAAGCTTAAAAACCCAAAACATCAAAAAAAAATTTCAAGGATCAATTCCAAAAAAACATCTAAATTCAAGAATAAAAACTTAAATAAACCTAAAATAAACAAAGGTGATGTCTTTTTTTATTATTATTATTACAGTTACGTTGTCAAAGTGAAATTAATTATACTTTTTTTTTTGTTTACATGGGAGGTCTGGGACTAGAACCCATGACCTAGGGGAGGGGGAAATCCTAAATGTCCCTGCAGCCACCAACTGAGCTGTCTTACGCGAACAATTATGCTTTTTTTTAACCGAGAGAGAATATACTTGTTCAACTTTTTAATTCAAAAATAAAAATAAAAAATTAACATTTTAAAAAAGGCTTTTGTCACATTTTGGAACTGAAATTCCAATAGTAATGACTTTTTTCTATATTTATTTCCTTAGAAGTTAGAATTGACATTATTAAATAGACGGTATTTTTTTTTTGGTGAACGACGGTATTTTTATATTATTCTAAGTATTGACTAATCTTTCATCGATTTTCTTAACCCAATAGTTAATGTTGACTATAACAATTTATTATATTGTAGAAATATGAATTTACAACAATAAAAACTTTTTGTACTTTATTTATATATATATATATATATATATATATATAATATTTAGCGTGTCATATTTATGCAATCATCCAATCATCTAGCGTGTCATATTTATTTATGTTTTCAGTCCCTAAATGTTCAACGTATTTTGATTTTAGTCTCTAAACATTGTTTTAATCGGAACTAGTCCTTAATTTTTAAAACATTTTGGTTTTGGCCCCCACAATTATAAAAATTTATTATCTACCAACGCGGCTGCTAACTAAACACAACATGAGCATCCACGTGATGTGAGATTGTGAGGTGATGCTAAGTGTAACAGCCCCAGCCAGGCGTACGGTACTGGGCACTAGGTCGCTGGCACCACCATGTGGATATTGTCTGCTTTGGGCATCCTTCACCGGCACCACCATGTGGATATTGTCTGCTTTGGGCATCCTTTACCCTCATGGTTTTGCTCTTGGTCTCACATAGTGGTAGCATAAGTGAGCCCCAAAACGCGTCCACGTGAGGTGAGGTATCCACGCCCTATATAAGGCACGCTTCGTTCACCTTACCAGCCGATATGGGACTAAGGCGTACCTTATATCCACCCCCCCCCCCCCTTGGGGCTTGGAGGCCCTATATAAGGTACGCCTTAGTCCCATATCGGCTGGTAAGGTGAACAAAGCGTGCCTTATATAGGGTATGGATACCTTACCTCATGTGGACGCTTTTTGGGGCTCACTACGCTACGGCACGGTGAGACCAAGAGCAAAACCGTGAGGGTGAAGGATGATGCCCAAAGCGGACAATATCCACGTGGCAGTGTCAGGGACCTAGTGCCCAGTACCGTACGGCTAGTTGGGGCTGGGCTGTTACACTAAGTAGGCGATGTGACATGGATAATTCAGTACCATGAACACAAAATTTTGCAGGTTGGAGCATTTTGTTTAATGGATCGTTTTGCGTCTGTAAGCCTAAATCATCCACGTCATACCATCTATTTTTTGCCACCTCATGCTACGCGACTGCTAATGTGGTGTTCCGCTAACTACATTAGTAGATAATAGATTTTTTCTAACAACAGGAACCAAAACCAAAACATTTGAAAATATAAGGGCGAGTGCCGGTCAAAATAACTTTTGGGGACTAAAACCAAAACACTCTGAACATTAGAGACCAAAGACATAAATAAATTTTTTTTATAAGCAAACGAATATTATTCCAGCATAGTCAACCATAACTTATTACTAGGATTTCTACTTCCTTATAAACCTTGATATATAGGCCCAACGGAAAAAATCCTAAAGAAGGGAAAAAGAGTATAGCAAATAATCCCATTTACAATTACAAAGATTAAATAATCCCATTTAAACATTCCAAAGGGTTCAAGCACCAATTAGCAAAGCTAAAACTTGAATCACTAAGAGCCGACATCCACAACCAGGTTTTAATTAACTTTGATAGCGTCACAAAAGTCAACCATACAGAGAATGTAGCTTTATTAGAAATTAATGTCATTATGCTTTAAACAAATGCTCCACATAACAATGAGCCATAAACCACAAGCATATATACCTTCGATGAAGCTTAGGCAAGAGTAAACCAGCAATCTCCAGGAAAGCATCGAATGCAATAGGAGCCATAGCAGGTAAGGTGAGTTGTAGCCAAGAGTAAAACCAAGACCAAATATATGTTTCACAATTGGACAAGAGATAAACAAATGAATAGAGTCTTCTATACCATCTGAACACATGAAACATTGAGGAGTCTCTTCCACCCCCTCTAGAGTTAAGGTTATCATGAGTTGGAATTCCGTCATGGAAAACTTGTCAATTAAAGGCAAGAACTTTCTTGGGAGTTTTACTTTTCCACAGCAAATTAAAAATACCATCACTATGCGACATGTAGCTAGAGTGCTGCATGAAAGACTCTTTAATTAAACAACCAACTATACGACGTATCCCGAATTGAGAACGAGCCATTGGGATTAATACTCCATTTCCACTTATCTGGAACATCCCTTTGGAGAGGGATATCACGGAACAAGGATATCAATTCTCTATACAAAGGAATTTCTCATTTAAAGAACTCACATCTCCATATTAGGTTCCAATCCCAATAATTATATATTGCTCCAACCATCCAACGAGGCAACATATTTACCAGCATCACAAGAAATCGAGGAAAGACTAATTAAAAAAGAGCTCTTGAATGCTTGAACCATTTATCTTCTCAAAAGGATATATAGCGTGTCATATTAGCCATGGTATCTACCCAATTTTAAATTTATTTTCTTTTTTAAACAATTTCTTTGCTTTTTAAACTGTTTATTTATAATAAATTCACTTAATATAACAAACAGATAGATGCAATATTTCATAACATCGTATGCCTAGCTAACTCCACATTTACTCTCCCTCTAATTTAAGTATACTCATTCGTGCGGTTAATTAGAAACTGACTGAAAAGCAATAACCCTTGACAAGAAACCATCTACAAACAAAATGCGTTGTATTTGAAAGCCTATGAACTTTAATTCCACTCATCATCAACCCCATGTTTAATTTTAGCTTCCTAACAAAATATGAGTGAACCGAATTAATTGCTCTCCAAAAAGTCTCTCATAATTGGGCATTAGCATCATTTTTTTTTCTTATAAATCATTACAAAGCATGTATATCTCATAAGAGAAATAAATTCAATTCAAAAACTTGAAATATGGCATCAAAATCAAATTTATGTATAATTGGGATGACTCTCAATTTCATTGTCACACTACTCATAGTTAATGTTGTTTTGGCGGATGATAATGTTCCAATTCCAGCTAACAAGTCCGAATTGAACAACTGGTACAATGAAAATGTGCAACCCTTAGCTCAAAGAAAGAACACCGTGGATCCAGTGTTGGTGACCGCTGAGAGCACACCAGCTAAAGTTGTGAAGGTCATGCAAGATGGTAGTGGAGATTTCAAGACCATAACCGATGCGATTAATAGCATTCCAAAAGGGAACACCAAACGTGTGATTGTGTACATTGGTGGTGGGAATTACACTGAGAAAGTTAAAATTGAGAGGGAAAAGAATTTTGTCACCCTTTATGGTGCTCCAGGGAACATGCCAAATTTGACCTATGGAGGCACCGCACTAGAATATGGCACGGTTAATAGCGCTACATTAATTGTTGAATCAAATTACTTCGTCGCTTTAAATCTCGTGATCTCGGTTTGTATACTATTATCTCTCTTTAAAATCATATTGGAAAATAAATGCTAGCTTTGTTATTTGAGGTTGTGCTTTTTTGTATGATTAATTAAGGTTGTTTTTGCTTTGTGAATTTTATGTTATAGAACTCTGCACCAAAACCTGATGGAAAAAGGAAAGGAGCACAAGCAGTAGCTTTGAGAATTTCCGGTGACAAAGCAGCTTTTTATAATATCAAATTATTAGGATTCCAGGACACATTATGTGATGATATACATATGCATTTTTACAAAGACTGTTTCATTCAAGGCACCGTTGATTTTATTTTTGGAAATGCAAAGTCACTATATTTGGTAAGCCTTAAGTATAATAATTGTACCTTCCTATATGAAAAGTGTTCGAATCATACTTTTAAATTATGGTTATGGTCACAATTTTGCTGTGTTTCTGCCATCACACCAAATTGTGAGAAAATATGTATGATTTGATTGAAATTGAAATTTTAATGATATTGCAAAGACCACAATATTTTGTAACCCAATTATGATTGTGGACCGCAATTTAAAACTATAATTTAAATTAATTAGTGATAAAATAACATAAAATTTTAATTGTATTGAGTCATAGTAAGAGTTTATTTTGTTACGCAGAACACAGAATTGAACGTGGTTGGAGATACCGGGACGACAATAATAACAGCCCAAGCAGGAAAGACGGAGACAGACAACACCGGCTACTCATTTGTGCATTGCAATGTAACCGGAACTGGGAATGGCACTCTTTTGGGAAGGGCATGGTTTTCTCATTCTAAAGTAGTCTATGCTTATAGCAATATAGGCAGTGTTGTGAATAGCTCAGGTTGGAGTGACAATAACATTCTTGAATATCGCAGGTAACTTGATTATTAATATCTTATACTTCGTGCCTTCATTACTATTAGCACATCTTGAGATTTTTTTCTTCTTATCTACAAGGTTTTTTTCTTTTTAATTTTCAATGATATTAATTTTTTTTTTTTTACAAATCTTCATATTTACTTAATATTTTTTATACTCCTAATGATAATAATTAAAGGATTATTTTGAAAAAACATACCGAATATTATTAATTTCAGTGCCATTAACAATATAAACAAACTTCTTAATTTTCATGAAGATATACAATAAAAGCTCATGTTATTAAAAGGGGTGGTATATCTTTACTGGTAACTAATGTTTTTTTAATTGCATGAGCATAATGTAATTATTTTGTGACATTATCCACAGATCTGTATTTTTTGGAGAGTACCAGAATCAAGGATCTGGTGCAAAATTGAGTGGTCGTCCCAAGTATGCAAAACAACTAAGTGATACAGAGGTCAAACCTTTTATAACACTCGGCTTTATTAATGCTTCAACATGGCTACTGCCTCCCCAAACTCCCCAAGAATGAGTGGTTACATGTTCTTTTGTTGCCTAATAAGTACAGTATTCATGCAACAACCCACATTTAAGTGGGTAGTGAAATATAGAATGTGATAAAAAGTTTAGGGATTTGATTCTCCCCATTTTGAGTTTTTACCCCCCTCAATTATTTTTTCCAAAATTGTCCCCCTTTCTCTTATTCTCTTCTTCTTCCGTGGCTCACCCCTCCCTTTCTCCTCCTCCTCCTCCTCCTCCTTCTTCTTCTTCATTTTCCTTTTGTTTTTTTTTTTTCATAAGACAAAATATTGTTGCATCATTAAGAATAAATAAAATCTTGTATCGGTCTTGTTAGCAACGTTTACCTCTAATCTGTATCTACATAAATTGAAAGTGCAATGTTTACCTCTTAGTTTAAATATTGGCATAATGTTTTTAGCTTGCGTGGAATGTGGCAAATTTATTCTGATGGAAAGGGTGGTTTACATTCTAATTCCCAACCTTTGCATGATTTATGTGGCACTGCATTCACAAGAGACAATAATATAGTCCAAAGCTTGCAGTTAGACGCATATGGCATGCACATGAAGGATACCACCATTCGGAATCCTGTTTAACTGCCACAATGGTTCAAAAGAGTATGAAAATATCTTCCAACAATGGTACAATCGAATATAATAAGCATGTATTGTACCCATGATATATAATAAGCATCTAAATCAATTTAAACACAAATAATATGTTTAAACTTTAAACCTTTCAATCAAATAGTGCAAGTCTATCAAAAAAAATTTAGGGCAGAACCTAAGGTATTCTTCTTAATCCATAAGATTTAGGGAGTGACTGATGCATCTTCCAAAACACCGTATGTATGATAAAATATTTGTTGGGCGTAAGGGAAAAAATAAGACAAAAATGCTTGTACGTCAGGTCCCTGGCGTATGTGTATTTTACATGTATGTCCAGGACCTGACGTAGGGAAAAAATATTTAAAAAATATCCTACGCTTCTGTCGAGGCGTACAACTATTTTTGTACGCTTCGACATTGGCTAAGGGCAAAAAAAAATTTAAAAAATGTCATACGCTTTTGTCGAGGCGTACAACTATTTGTGTACGCTTCGACATTGGCGTAGGGCAAAGAATTTTTTTAAAAAAATGTCCTACGCCATTGTCGAGAGGCCTACAACTATTTGTATGCATTTTGGCATATTGACATAGGGCATTTTTTCAGGTAAAAAAAAATTAAAACCGGAAGACTGAATATATGAGTGGGGATAAGTGAGTGAGTATATAAGAGTGTGAGTGAGTGTGGTGAAAGAAAAAAAGAAGAAGACAGAAAGAAAAAAGAAGAAGAAGAAGAAAGGGAAGGGGTGCATGGAACCGTAAAAGAAGAAGAGAATAAAAGAAAATGGGAGCAATTTTGGAAAAAAAATTAAAGAGTGTCAAAAACCCAAGAATGGGAGTCAGAAAATCAAGTCCCAAAGTTTATAGGGTTTGTGGTAGAAAGTTTATATGCATTAGTCTCGCGTTGGGCTGTATATATATGCAGTGGAAGTGTTTTATCCAATTTTTAATGACATTAATTTTTTCTTTGACAAATAATCCTATTTATTTAACATTTTTTATAGTAGCAATGATAATTATAGTGATAATTTTGAAAATATACCAAAAATTATCAATTATAATACTACTAACAATATCAACTAACTTTTTTAATCCATGTACAAGTTGATTCCAAAGACTTATGTTTAGGGATTGTGGGAATAATTGTTAGAAACTTCTACCTTGTAGGTCATAAAATGTTCAATATATTTCCTTCGATCTCTAATATAAGAAGAAAAAGAATACATACTTATTTTGGTTACAAATATTAAAATAAAAATTATTGACTTTCTAATCATAATTACAATTATTCTTAAAATATTTTTAGAAAATGATTATTTCATTTAATTTTTATTTCATTCTCGATGTGATTTTCTAAAAATACCTCTATTTATTTTATCAATTTGAAAAAATAATAAAATGCACTTAACTAATTTCCTTAATAAGCATAAAATTATTTTTTTTCTTATATATAGACCAAAATGTATTTTAATTCCATTCTCTTCATGTTATATAAAATAGTTGAATTTTAAATTTAATGTAGAAGTAGAACATGTATGTACAGCTGAAATAATCTAATTTCTTTGCTTTATTACTTTCATGATAAATTTAGATTTAATTTTGACTTTGCTGGAACAGGATTTATAGGGGTGAACCTGTTTGACGAAAATAATGTCTCCTTGTTTTTGGTAAATATTTATAGCTCATGTGATATTAACCAGAAAAGAACAATGTGGGAGGAGCTATATAATGTTAAAAACAACTTAGGTGGAGATAAATGGTGTGTTTTTGGAGATTTCAATGCTATTAGGAAGGTGAGGGAAAGGCGAGGTGTTAGAGGTCATATGCAGGATGTATCTGAAATTGTGGAATTTAATGATTTTATTGACAAAATGGAATTGCAGGAGGTTAGTTCATTCGGTAGAAAACTTACCTGGATGAATTCTAACTGTATTTCCATGAGCAGATTAGACAGGTACTTGGTCTCAGATGAATGGGCACAGTATTTTAATGGGCCAACAGAATGGGTTGTTCAGAGTGATTTCTCAGATCATTGCACGATGATTTTAAGAAGTGGTTTGGTCAGAGATTGGGGTCCTAAGCCATTCCGTTTCAATAATTATTGGCTTAGGGACCCAAATTTTATTCCTCTTGTTGAAAATTGGTGGAAGAAGGTTCAAGTCAGTGGCTGGGCAGCGTTTAGGATGCAAACCAAACTAAAGAGGGTCAAAGCAGCAATTAAAGAATGGAACAGAGAGGTATATGGGAATATTGACAATGCAATTAAAAATCTGAAGACTGAAATTGGGGTTTTGGATGCTTTGGCAGAAGAAAATCGTTTGTCAGAAGAACACTTGGCTACGAGAAGAAGAAAAGTAGGAAATTGGCAGCAAATAGAGACAGTTTATTGAGACAACGGTCGCGTATTCAATGGCTAAAGGAGGGTGATGCGAATACTACCTTTTTTCACGCTTGTATAAGAAATAGAAGAAACCAGAATGAATTAAAAGCTTTGAAGATTAACGGCCAGTGGATTGAAGAGGTGCAACCCATGAGATCTGCTGTTAAAGATTTTTTCGCTGAATGGGTCAAACAACAGATGATTAATAGGCCAAAATTGAATGGGGTGTGTTTTCAAGCTCTATGTCAAGAATCTGCTCTGAATCTGATCTCCTCTTTCACTTTAGATGAAGTGGAACAAGTAATTTCAGAGTGTGATGGAAATAAAGCACCAGGACCTGATGGTTTCGATTTCAATTTTTTTAAAAAAGGATGGAGTTTTTTGAAAAAAAATGTATGGAATTTGGTGTCTGACTTCTTTTTGACAGGAAAGCTTCCCAAAGGAATGTTATCTTATTTCATTGCACTAATCCCAAAGGTTACGTCTCCCCAAACTATTATTCATTTTAGGCCAATTTCTCTTTTGGGAAGTATGTATAAGATTCTGGCTAAACTGTTGGCAAACCGTCTGAAAGCTATTTTGCATGAAATTATCTCAAATTCATAATCTGCTTTTATCCCGGGAAGGCAAATTCTGGATAGTGTAGTTTCTTTGAATGAAGCAATTGATGATGCGAAAAGAAGAAAGAAATCCTGTTTCATCTTGAAATTAGATTTTGAGAAGGCATATGACTCTGTCAGTTGGGAGTTTTTGGAGTACATGATGAGAAGAATGGGTTTTGATGGGCGATGGATACAATGGATGCAAACGTGCGTGTTCTCAGGGAGTATGTCAATACTTGTTAATGGTTGTCCTACAGAAGAAATCCAGATTAAAAGAGGATTAAAACAAGGTGATCCACTAGCTCCTTTTTTATTCCTTTTAGTGGTTGAAGGGCTGGCAGGTATGTTCAAAGAGGCGATTATAAAAAATCTTTACAAACCATATATTGTGGGAAGAGATGAAGTTTCAATTTCTTTGCTACAATATGCTGATGACACTATTATTATGGGAGAAGCTTCTGCTGAGAATTTTATGATGATTAAGGTGATTTTGAGAGGCTTCGAATTGGCCTCTGGCTTAAAGATAAATTTTCACAAAAGCAATGTTTATGGAGTTAATGTGTCTGGTGCTGTTATGGAGGAAGCCTCTTCTTTGTTACATTGTAATATAGGTGATTTGCCATTTTCCTATCTTGGAATCCTCATTGCTGCTAATGCTAGATCTGTGGATTGCTGGGCCAGAGTAATACAATTATTTCAAAAAAGACTGTCCGCTTGGAAGAGTAGGCATCTGTCGCTGGGAGCAAGGATCACTCTGATCAACTCTGTTTTGTCAAGCTTACCAGTTTATTATTTATCTTCCTTTTCCTTACATAAGAAAGTAAATGATATTTTAATCAAATTGCAGAGAAACTTTCTGTGGGGGGGTTCGGAGGATAGGAGGAAAATATGTTGGGTTAAGTGGGAGGTAGTTTGTCAGAATAAGGAGAAGGGGGGGTTGGGGATAAAAAATTTACTTTTATTTAATAAGGCTTTGCTGAGTAAGTGGAGGTGGAGGTTACTTAAAAATGATGGGGGTCTGTGGCTAGATATACTCAGAAGTAAATATGGTAGTTTTGACCCAATTAAATTAGGATCCTCTGGTAGATTGGCAGTAGGATCACAGTGGTGGAGGGATTTAAGCTCTTTAAAGATAGGAGGATATGTTGGGGTGGACTGGTTTCAGCAATGTATATCTAGAATTTTAAGGAATGGAAATTCCGTAAAATTCTGGGAGGATATCTGGTTTGGGAACCAATCTTTTAAGATGTTGTTTCCTAATCTTTATCTGATTTCTAATTCTAAGGATTTAACAGTTGAGCAGATGTATCAGTTTTCAGTACAGGGCAGCAGCTGGAATTTCAATTGGAGGAGAAGACTTTATGATTGGGAATTACAGCAGAAGGAGCACTTAAACAGTATTCTCAGAGACTGCTATCTATACCCACAGGAAGAAGATCAGTTCAGTTGGGGTCTTGGAAATGGTGGCAATTTCTCGGTTAAAACAGCATATTCATTCCTGTTGCAAAAATTCAGCCCAAATGATGTTGCACGAGAACAGGAATTATTACAGGCTTTGAAGTACATCTGGAAAGTGAAGATCCCTTCAAAAGTTAAAGCTTTTTTGTGGCAGCTAATGTGGGATAAAATTCCTACTAAGCTAAATCTGGAGAGGAGAGGGGTTTTGATAGATACTGAATGTGTGCTTTATAAAAATAGTGTAGAAAATGCACAACATTTATTTTTCACATGCTCTGTAATGAAACAGGTCTGGATGTTGATCTACAAATGGTTGCAGGTTACTGACAGTGACGCAGAGTCCAATATTGTAGCCAACTTATTGAATTTCGGAGACACATGGAGGAAAAAAACAGATAAGTTTAAGGGGATATCTATCTGGGTTGCGGTTATTTGGACGGTATGGCTACAGAGAAATAGAATGGTGTTTTAAGGAGAGAAACTGGATGTACTAGAAGTGGTAGAAACAATAAAATTGAAGGCTTGGCATTGGGTGAATACATTGGGGGAAGCACATGTCTCATATGAGGGTTGGCACCTGAATCCTATTTAAAATGTTGTCACTGGTAGGTACTGCTATACTCTTTTTCCCTTATTTAGAGTTTTCCCAATGAGTTTTTCTCTATTTAAGGTTTTTAAGGAGGTAGAGTTCCTATCAGTAAGGGGGATTTCTAAGGGATATAGGATGTATAGGGGTGGAGGAATGCAATTGTAAATTTCATATCTTGTGTTCTTATGTTGTATTCAACCAAGTGTAAGGGGTGATGAACTTTGTAATTGTTTATTTGGCGCCTTTACAGCATGTGATTGGGTCGCCTTAGACAAACCTTTCATAGAAGGTGGGGTCTTTGGTGTGTTCTATGATGCTTGAGTTGCCTTTTTTACTTAATATATATATTTTTTGTTTGTTGTTCAAAAAAAAAGTTTTGTTCATGACCTTGGATTTCGGTCATAAGTAATACACAGTAATAATTAGGGTTTTGCTAATTAGTGTCTTAAGGGTTTTGGTTGAAAAATCCTTACCTTGGAAATCCAAATCCACTAGTTTTCTATATTTTAAATTTAACATTTTTTTAAGATAAATTAACTCTTTTATTCTCTTAGATAATATTCTAAGAGCATTCTTTAACATTTTTCAAATAATTGTTTTGTTATTTTAAGTTTAATAGTGTTACATGTACATTTTGACATTTTCCTTTTAAAAAAGAAAATGAGGGAACCAAATAATCAATCATATCATTCTTTATTTTCACAAACGGAAGATCTAAATAAAGCTTGGTACGGTGTCAAGGTTAGATATGCACGTAATAACATATTTAATTTTTTTAAACCCTTTCAATTATATTGAACAATGTTGTTAGAAGTAGTTTTCCCTCTGATTTACAAGCATGATAAAAATTTGTAAAAATCAAAACTTAAGGAGACATACATTTAATGACTTATTTAACATATCAATTAATTATCAAACAATTAATTTAATGTATTTTGTATTGATCAACCAATCACATTCAAAGTTTGCAATCTCTAAATTTTTTCATTAATTACTTTAATATTAATTTGGGATAAAAAGTTTGATTACTATATTTTACCATTTTTATAAAACGAAGTGAGTAGTTGATAATTTATTGTAAATTGTTTATTTGTTGGACTATCCTGTGATCTCTTCAATAAATTTGCCTTACCCAAAAAAACAAATTTATGAGGTCTAACGACTCACTTTTTCAAAAAAAAAAAAAACAAGAAGAAGAAGAAGAAGAAGAAGAAGAAGATATTTTCATATTTTTTTTAGGTGTAAAAATATAAAGAAGAGAGATGATATTTTTTTTTTTTGAGGTGTAAAAAGTATAGGAAAGAAAGATATAAGAAAAAGAAAAAGAGAAATTAAATAATTGATAATTTGATATAATAAAAAAACAGAAAGAAAAATGAAATATAAATGAGGGTGTAAATGAAAAAGTTATAAAAATACAAAAGTAGTAGTTACTTGAATCAATTGTATTCAATATACTTAGTATATGTTTGGTTCTGCAGTGAGTTAGTCCAGAATCAATTTTTGAATATATATCAACGGTACTAACAATTGCTTATCCTCCAACATGATTTTGAGGTGAGAATTGATTATGTGACCGTAAACGTAACCTAACATGCTATTACTAATTAGTATAGGAGGTTTGTATGTATGTATGCATCTTTTGGATCTGATCGAATGGACGTAAGAACTAGTCAATTGAAAGCATATGTACAAAGAATGGATTATATTTTCGACCTTGAATCAAGAAATTAGAGATTAGCTAAGTGTAAATTACGACTACTAATAGAACTTTTTCAGTAGGTGGAGAACACAGGAAGTAGAAACCCAACTTGAATGCGTTGATTCCAATTTTTTGAACTTCAACAAATTAAATCTGTGGGTGAGTCCTTGAGCTCTGTGTTTATAAGCGTAATATGTGTAATTCGTCCACATGATCACCGACTTAAATATTTTTTGTCTTTTTTTTAAGGAAAATGTGTATTTTATTCATAGATAAGAAACAGTATAAAAAATTTCACACTAATAATAGTTAAAGCGAAAGCAAAATACATTGCAACAACAGACTCTTCCATGTGGACATGGATCATCAGCAACTGCCAAAATCGGACTCAAACAGGAGATTCAATAGCCTTTAATTCTAAGATAACAATCTCATTGATGTTGGGACTAAGCTCAGTTTGGCGACAAAGAATCTCAGATTTAAAAACGAGAGAGCCGTTGGACGGTAGCCAAATCAAACAGTCGACAAAGGGAGATATGTCTCGTCGACGAGAAGTCTTCCAATTATTGGAGCAGAGAGGATAACCATCAGATATAGAAAGTAGAAACTATCCATAGATATCCCTCCATGGAAACACACAAAACAAAAAAACTCGCACAAATACAAGACAAAACTCAGATAAACTGGGAGAAAACAAATTCACACTCTTTCCCAAAGGAAGGGGAGGGACAGATCTCCCCCTACCGAGAAACAACAAATAAAAACAAGGAGGAGGGGAGAGACTCGTAGAGAGAAGCGGGAAAAAGACTTTATTATTTTGGAAATCTTAATTTTGGAAGCTTCTCCCTCTCTACAAATCTTAATTTTGGAAAAAGACTTTATTATTTTAAATAGCTAATTTTTTAACATTTTTGTCTTTAAATATAAGTACTCCGTAGTAGATAGTTTGTTTCTCTTGTTTTTAAATATAAGTATCTATTTCAATTTCCAATAACATTAATTACTTCTTTTCCACAAATATCCATATTTAATCGACATTAATTTCTCATGTAAAAGGAAAGTACCTAGCAGAGAGCGTCACACTCAAAAATACCTAATCTATGTAGAACAAATTATACTAAATAATACGAATGGACATAATGTGTTTTTTTTTTTTAAAAAAAAAAAGCATTTACACTGACACATAAAACGTGAAATATTAGTCACGTTATCACATAAAGTCAAACTTTGAATAAAATAAAACAACCAAAATCAAATAAAAAAATATCAGGACTAAAATCAAAATTGATTATATTTACAAAGACAAAATTTATTTCCTCTGATCGAGAGACATTTAGCCAGGGCCGGCCCTGGTGGTGGGCAAGTGGTGTCCAGGCCCAGGGCCCAGGAAAATAGGGGTCTCAAAAAAAATTTAGTATCTATATTGTTATATAAAAAAAATAATAAAAAGAAGAAGAGGCTCCGTGACTCCTTAGTCCTTCCTTCGGTGGCTCGGTCCTTATTTTCATGATGTTAGTGTTTTTTCAATACTCCAGATACTCAATAATACTCATTATAAAACTCATTAATGATAAAAAAAAATAGAAAGTAGTACCAGTACCGCAAGCGATAAGCACCTTGGCTGTTGCACAATGTTTTGTTACAGAATTGTTACTTTATTAGTTATTACTTATATAATTATATTAGTTTCACTTATATAAATTAACTAGTTATATTAGTTTTATTTTAATCTGCACATCAAACAAGAATGGTTTTGTTTTAATTTGCCCATCAAATAATTTAATTGTAGTATTGTATTTTGAATAGTTTCATTTTTTTTATTGTGATTGTGCGGTTGTTTATCTCCTTTGTTTGCTTTTGACATGTTTCTTTTATTTTGTAGTGTGTCACTTTTAATTGGTGTCTCCATCTATCAATCCTGAATCCTCTAAGTAATAGTCTTTATTGATCACTTTCCAGTTGAATTGTTCTTTTCTTAAGATGGTGCCTAGAAAATATTTGTCGGTGTGTGAAAAAAAGAAAAAAAGAAAAGTACCCGACAAATTTAATTTGTAAAATCACAAAGAGGGATCCTTGATAATTTTGTTGCTAAAGTAGGATAGTCTACTTCTTGGTACCCATTTTATTATTATTTTTTTATTTTTTGGATAATATCATGTTATTAAAGTTATTATATTTGTACTTACGTAATTGAGTTTATTACATTTAATGATTTAGACTTTTGAACGTTGATTATATTATAAAAAAACTTACTTGAAAATCAAAAATATTGATAAGAAGGGGCCTCCTATTTTTTTTTTCCGCCTTAGGCCCCGAATATGTCAGGACCAACCCTGCATTTAGCTCATTACTTTATGTGTGTTGATTGTTAAACTCCACGTGCATATATATATATTGGTTAGAATTAGTTACTGACTTCCTGGCTTCCTGCATCTTACTCCTATCTCTTACAAATTAAAAGTCAGTTTCCAAAAGAGAGATTAATTCTTAATTATGACTACCCAGTAGAAGTTAATATAATGCTTATTTACATATTGTTTGAGAATTCGAATTGAGACATACACACCTCGTGGTGGTTAACTTAATTTGTTTCTATTTTCGTTCTTTGTGCATGAAAATGGAAATTAAAAGAAAGATCAAACACATATATATACATATACGTGGCATGGAGACACATACAAATTAAAGTCTGAGTTTAGTAGATGTAACGGGTAGATCAGAAACTTAACCAAGCAACCAAAACAGTTGTTTAGCTCACATTACAAGTTTCTTTATTATTACTTCTAATGAGGAAAATCACTCTGTCACTGTTATTGGGTGACATCACTAACGTTCTATATAGCCTATAGGTTTAACCTGCTTCATTTTTTTCTGTGGCCAAGATCGAAAATTTGGTCTACCAGACAACGAAATTGAGTTGAACAAGCAATTAATCTCCAACGAAGAAGAATATATCTCGTCATTTATTCAACTTATGTGTAATATAAATTAATCAAATACTATACATTAACAACACATCATGGTAAAATACGTGGGATTTTTTTTTGGAAGAAGCAAAACTATTCATCAAGTAGGAGGGAATGGCAGAATAGGGATTGTAATTTGTGCAAACATTGAAGTCTCTTAGCTTCATTACTAGTGAAGTGCCAACATGATGTTGTTTTTCTTAGGCATGATGAATCTATGGGTTTTTTACTTTTACTACTAAAGTAGACATAGAAATAAATTAAAATTAAACCATTCAGAAATGGGTCTTAAAAATTTACTTACACAAATCCACTAGTCCGACAAAATCCATATATAAAATATGGATTGATCTAGTTAGGGTTGGCCAAGTAAATAGATTGACCAAGGCCATTAACACCTCTAGATGGACATGAAAGGGATTTTGTTGGATATTATATGTGCTAAAAGTTTGGTGGATGAGATATGAAAGAGAGAATATGATAGTTTGTCTTATTTTGTTATTATTCGGAATTTGGTGAACCAATTAGATATGAAAGTGTTATTTTATTGACCTATCATATCTTGTATGTCTTCCTAGTGTATTCTCTGTTCTATGAAGAAAGTTGTGTTAGAAATAAACAAGATAGGATGATGCAGTTTCCCCCTCATACCCTCACACATTAACATTATTGTTGTCGCCATCATCATACTATTACCACCTCATCAATGTCGTCATCATCAGCTCATCAATGTCATCATCTAGTGTGTACCGACCAAACACTCGATAGGGTAAGAACTATCCTACTTATTATATCCTATCATATTCTTATCTTACTCTTTGTCTTATCCTATATATCTTCATTCTACCTTAACCATCAAATGAGCCATAAACTCATCTTTAGGGCAAAAATCACTAATAGTTTATGTAAAGGATAATAGATTAAGTGAATATGTGATTTTTTTTATTAGCTAATAAACAAATTACTGGAAGTTTCTATGAAAAATAATAGTCTTAATGAAAATATATGATTGTTTTAAGGGATGTTGATGGAAGTCCAATATCACATGTTTCATAATATGTGGTATGGTTTAAATATTTGTTGAGCAACTTCTCTTATTGTTAATTAATTTTGAGATGAAACCTTAACATGATATCGGAGTCAGAACCCAACTTCTTTCCTGTTATTATAGGCCAAAAATTGTCCTTTTGATATGGGTTAAAAAGTTACCATTTGCCTAATAACTCGACAAGCTTCGTTGGAGGGGCGTGTTGGAAATCTCATCATATTATTGTTTGCCTCATATAATATGTGATATGATTTAAATACATGTTGAACTTAACATTGGCAATTAGGGTGGACAGGCGGGCTTCACCCGCGCCCACAAATCACCCATTAAAAATTTTACGACAAAAAATCTAGGTCTGCCCGCCCTACATGCGGCCATGCGGGCAGGGCGAGCATGCGAGCGGCCCGCATATATTTAATAAAAATAAAAAAATCAATTAAATAATGTAAAAAAATTCCAAAAAAAATTCTTAATCCAATTCATCCGAAATAATCAATTAAATGATGTAAAAAGAGATTAGAAGTAGGAGAAAAATGAAATACATTAATTAACTGATATTAGAGGAATTTTTAAATTTAATTTTTTTAAACACTCAAAGTGAGTCAAAAACTAAAAAAAAAATTTTTTTTTTTTTAAATCCTCTCTTGCGGGTCGCTAGCACCTCACCAGCCAAAAAAAAAAAAGAAAAACCGGGCAGGCGCGGATGGGCATAAATTAAAATTTGGGCCTAAAATTTATACGTACCCTGACAGCAAAAAATTGTGGGCAGGCGGATAGGGCCCGCGGGCATGCGCCCTAATTGTCAATACTAGTTGGACTACTCATTTAATTGCTCATTAATTTTGAGATGAAAATCAACAAATATTAAAACAAGAAACTACTAACAAATGGTATTTAATAAACTAAACAAATGTTATTATTTTGACTAATTTAGTCATACTAATAGTAATTATTATGTAATGAATTATATTAGGAGCATGCAGGAGTAATTGCTCTCTTTTAGATATTATAATAACAATGCATAACAATAGTTGGGTAATTGGCTTAGTAGCTAGAGGCAGGACGAATCAAGAAAGTTTTGGAAGGGAGGTCCAAATTGAGCTATGGTTTAAATCATGGTTAAATTATTATGAACACACAAAATTATTAGTTTTCCGTGAAAAAACCATGGCTAAATAGTGGAAAACAAAAAACGGATTTTTTTTAAAGAAAAAAAAAACCGGATTCATACTTGTACTTATTTGCAACAGTTATAATTATCGCGAATAACTAAAGTTATATTATTATTATTTTTTTCAAGGGATGGACTAAATCCATCCCTTGCTAGACGTTTCCACTTGATATGTTATAATATATATATATATATATATATATATATATATATATATATTAAAAAAAGCAAGCAATACATAGTAATGGTTGGGTAATGGGCTATTAAATTTTTTACTTCAAAATGTTGAAAATTTGACAAAAAATAAATCAGCTTCATGAATTTGAATATTTTAATAATATTGTAAACAAATTTTTAAATATAAACATTCAAAATTTGACTTCCTAAAATTTTTATTCAAATTTCGTGAACTACCATTATTTGCTATTTAATTACATATATGAATAAAGGTAATTAGTTGTACCACCTCTGCAATTTTTGTTAAAATCAACTGTTCATTGTAGGAGCAGTACCCAATCAATGAGACATGATTCACAGTATAAACAAAATTAATTACAGTATATAGGTTAATAAACAATTTTTTACTATTAGATAAACTTCAAATAAAGTTTTTAAAAAAAACGATAAACTTCAAATAAAGTGACATTATTCCTTTAAAAAAAATATATGACAAAATTTTTAGACTTCGTTTTGGCCTCGTTATCCACTGGGCTGCCCTTGTGCTCAATTAATCAAACGTATCTAATGTAACAAGTTGCTAAGATTTTAAATAATGATTGCTATTGTGGTTTTGGATTCTTCCAAAATTTTGAACTATTGCATTGCTAGCATAAAAGCTTTAACAATTACAATTACGATGTGGTTTGAAAAATTTCACCATTGCAAACCCAAATTTAAGTACCCAAAAATACATGAATATTTCTTGTATGCAATCTTATTTTGGATTGTATGCAATTTTGACTTTTTAAATATTGACTTTGTAATTGTATGTTAGGTGGCAAAATATTATTGGTCCAACTCAAAATTACATAGCAACAACCCAAAATTAGGTTGCATGAGAAGTAATTCCCAAAATACATTATCATTCAATTTTTTAGGAGTAAACTGCAAAGTCTGCTATGCCTCATAGGAATACCGAATACATGACAGATACAAAGAAAAAACGACGAAAACATGAATTAAAGAACACATTAATGGCTGGCTTCCAAAATATGTCAAAAGAAAGATACTTCATCATAGGGAGGGTTAGAAATTTAGAGAGTTTGCCTTACCAACTTCTCGTCTAACAAGCTCCATGTATGGATGGTCAATGGGTCCCTCATTTATTCTTTCTTACTAGCCTAAGCTTTATGACAAAAATCATAGAAATTTTCCTACGTGACATCGTTCGTTTTATTGCTGCTATATATGATTTTGATCACCAACATCTAACATGGTTGAAAAATGAGCAACTATGTGTAATAATATATATAACATAGTTCCCAAGTAACCTTCTAGCATTTCATCGTTGACTAATGTTTACCCATCATTTTGCTTAAGAAAGTGTACGTACGGTTGTTTAAGCTAACACGTCACTTTCAGGTTTCAACCTCTACCGTAACTTATTATTTGGGGCACGTACATCATATATTCACCTTATAAATGGAAAGCTTGGGTATTAAGAAGTAGGAGTTGGATTTGAAGAAACTAGCTAGCTAGCAAGCACATCCATCACAATATATATCCCTTATTAGGATAGTTTGTATTTGAATGAAAAATAATAAGCAAGATAAATTATTAGGATACAAACCATAATATTAGAAATGGGAAGATCTCCTTGCTGTGATGAGAGTGGTTTGAAGAAAGGCCCTTGGACCCAAGAAGAAGATCAGAAGCTTGTTAACTACATTGAAAAACATGGTCATGGGAGTTGGAGGGCACTTCCAAAACTTGCAGGTACATACACTAAAATAACATGTCCATATATCATATGTCAAAAAAAAAAAAAAAAGGAAAAAAACATTATCATTAATTTTCTTCTTTTTGGTCTCTCTCTTATCTAGTTATCTCTTAGACTCTTAGACATGATGATTGATGAGGTCATTTGTATGTACATTTTTCTTGCAGGTCTCAACAGGTGTGGCAAGAGTTGCAGGTTAAGGTGGACAAACTACTTGAGGCCTGGCATTAAAAGAGGGAAGTTTTCCCAGGAAGAGGAACAAACAATTCTGAACCTCCATGCCATCCTTGGAAACAAGTAATTCTTTCAACAAAACAAAACTATTCTCATGTTTTTTCTTACCAAAAAAAAAAAACAAAACAAAACAAAACTATTCTCATGTATTGACATAATGACATCTGTTGTAAACTTGTAATTATTCCAGTTGCAAAATATCTGAAAAAAATAATCTTCTAACTTTTTTTTTTTATAAGAAGTAATCAATCTTGTAATTTGATTAGAGTTATGTTGCTAGTTGCTACACAAATAGAATAAAAAAGAAAGATAGTTTAGAGATTTTTAATGTGTATTTGGTAAACTCTAGAGATACTTGTATTGAGTTAATCAGACAAAAAATCAATCAATAATCTTGGTAGGTTAAGGAGATTTCTTTAAATAAAAAGAACCTAATAACTTTTAAGTTCTAATTTGATAAGTCAAAATCAACTGAAATAATTAATTATATAAGTCAAAATTATTTTATGCTTATCAGTTAGTTGATTAACCAATTTTATCCAACATATTATTTTCAATTCAATCATATAATAAAATATTCATCATAAGCTACCAACGTGGGGTTGGTCAAGTGGTAGCTCACTTGATCATTTAACCAATTGGTCTCGAGTTCGAGCCTTGGATATGGAGCAACCGCTTAGTGCGATCTCAGTTGGGCCGGACCGGATGAATCGGATTTTGGGTAAACCACATCTGGATACCGGTTGGTGTACACCAAAAAAAAAAAATATTGATCATAAGCTTTACGGTATAAAATACAACAGCAATAAGCTTAATTTTTGAATAAATTGAAACAAAGTTGTAGAAACTACTTACCATGCATGTTACATCATATCATAATAAAGTTCAAACTGTTTAGTATTTTTTATGTAATTATTCTGAAACTTATTTTTTTCTCCTTGTGTCAAGATGGTCAGCAATTGCGAGCCATTTACCAGGTCGGACAGATAATGAAATCAAGAACTTTTGGAACACTCATTTGAAGAAGAAGCTGATTCATATGGGTTATGATCCAATCACACACCAGCCTCGAACTGATATCTTCTCAGGCTTGTCTCAACTCTTAGCACTAGCCACTCTTAAAGAACTCTTAGACCATCATCATCCATTGGATCAAAATGCTGCAATACTACTACAAGCAGAGGCCATCCAACTAGCTAGGCTTCAATACTTTCAACAACAACAACAACAACAACTCCTGCAGCAGCCTCATCATCAATTAGATGCTGACACAAACAAAAACACCATGAATAATAATCTCTCAAGTGATGATCAATTTGAAAACACAATTTCATCATCTATTGGAATTATTAGTGATCTCAAATTTGATGATAATGATTCTATTATCCCTTTCTCTCACATGCCTGAATTAAAAACATATGAACAACCATTATTAAGTAGTAATAATAATAAGGAAATGGTTCATCATGCAACTCATCATCATGAATCTATAGCTTTGTGTAATGGAGAAAGTTCTCCCAATTCTCCGTGGCTTCTTTCATGCTCAAGCACTACTCCTTCAACACCTAATTCCCATGTGGTTCCAGCTGCTGCGACGGATACTTTGTTGGTTACAGAAAATTGCCCTGCTTCTACTATTTGGCCTGAGCTCCTAGTAGAAGACCCTTTGTTCAATGTGATTTCCTAGTTTGAAATTACTTTAATTTGGGTAACAATATGAAAGGAATGTTATTGTATTAGCTTGTAGTTCTGTAGTCTCACAATAATTAGCTATACATTATGGATTCTTGGGTATAAAATGCTAATGGTTATTATGAGTTCATGCAAATTTTTTTTTTTTTTTTTGATAAGCAGTTCATGCCCATTAATTCCCTTTTCCTTTTTATTATTTGTTTGCATGCAATGCATGAAATTGGCTGCCATGGTGGCTTTGTTTTCAATCAGGGTTCCTTTTTTATTTTTCCTTCATTTTTGTACAACTTATGTTACATACTATACAATAAGTTGGACAAAGAACGAGCCAGAGATAGGATAAGAAAGAAAAACTGTGAGACTCTAATTTTTTTTTTCATTTATCATGGAGACTCTCATTTCTTATCTAAACGAAAATTGTCCAATTTATCATACAAAGTTTTTTTTTTAAGTAATTTATCACACAAAGTTAGTTGTGAAGATAACAAGGTTAATTTATTTCAGGTTTGGCAATTGTTCATGCAATATTAAGTTTAAATCGCGAGGATAAGAAGTCATAATTTAGGTTGAATTATTAAAATATCATGAATGTTGACATTTTTAAAATTAGTTTTTAGTTTTTAGTTTTTTGTGTGTGTTCCTATTTCTAAATTATGTTTTGGTTTCGATCCTATGGATAGAATAAAACATTGACATATATCTAACCTAAGGAAGAAGGTTAAAATAAGAATCAAAATTAAAACGAAATGTGAAAACAGAACCAAATTCAAAACAGTATGTAAAATTAAACAAAGAATCAAGATGGAATGTGAAAGTAGCATTTCCATACTTATTTGTCACTAGAGATAAAAATCAAAACGGAATATAAAAATAATAAAAAAAAATGCAAGAACTAATTTTAAAAAGTTACCACTTTAGTATTTAAGCACAAAATTTATTATAAAAAATATTAAAAATATAAGTTTATTCTCTAACAAAATGTTAAATATTTAACTTAATTTTCAGTACAATACTACTACTTTATTTAATTTTGTCAGTCTCTTGTATGTTCCTTCAAGTTATGACAGTTGGTAGATAGTTGAGTTTTTTAAGCATAATGTCAGATTTCGATTCTTGTCGTGGCTATGAAAAAGGATTTGTTGGTAGAGGCAAAACTCACTTCGGTGATCTTTATATCTCAAAAAGGATGAGTTTTGGGCTATCGATTAAAGGATACCCTTAGTTTAAAAAAAAAAAAAAACGTAATGACTTTTGTTGTATACTCCTTTGCCCTTATTATGAGTTGCTTTTTAAAAGGTTTTAGTGGTCTTTTTATAATGCATTACTTTTTATTTTTTATATGACATTTAATTTTTTTATTTGTTTTTATTAAATACATTGACTTTTTATGTTTTTTTATCGTTCATTTATTAATCGTAAACTTTTTTAAAAAAATAAAATTGTAATGTTAATTTTTTTTTTAAAGAAAATTAACTATCAAAGATATCTTATAATAAGAAGTAAATGGATACTTCCTTCGTAGCAACTCCAGCTATTTTTTAAGCCGTTCGTTCATTGCTCAATGAATGTCCTTTCACGTTTATAATCGGTGGGGCATTTTGTACGTTTGTCCCATTTTTAGAATTGTTATCTAATTTGGTAACGTTCATAAGGAGGAGAAGAGAGAGAAATATCAATAAAAAAACACATAATTTTATTTTTTTTTCATTTCAAATTTAGTCAATTAAAAAAATATCCTATGTATTTTTCTTTTGACAAATATATAATTTTTTTGTTATTCGGATTTAATTTTTTTTTAATCTGTGCTCTCTGACAGAGGTTAATTTTTTTTCTTGTTTTCAAATGTAATTAATTCAAAAATAATCTATGTGTATTCTTTTTCACTGGTATGCACTAGTTCTTATGATTTGGATTAATTTTTTTTAATCTCTTCTAAAAAAATTATATTGAGTAAAAACTGTATTCAAAATTGACATATTCTAATAAATCTGTGTACGAATATGTGTGGTTATATTTATAATAAAATATTAAGAGTGTGAGGTAGGTAATTGGACCCATTTATGAACGAAAAGTAGGTTCATGGGTGGAGTGAAAATGTGGTTGAAGTTCATAGTGGTTCTTAAAGTATGGAAAAATGTGAAGAATAATAAAATAATGTGTGGGGTCCATTTATGAACGAATTTTACGTTCATGGGTCGAGATGCTCTCATGCCTTATTATAAGTTACATTTTTTAATATTTCTTTGTCTCTCATTAATTAAAGTAACTTTATAACATCAGAAAGTATTAAAAATTTATAAATTATGAAAAATAAAGGTAACTTTATAACATCAGAAAGTACTAAAAACTTTATAAATTATAAAAAAAATAACTTTATAACATCAGAAAGTATTAAAAATTTATACCAAATATACCGATTATAATTTTTACTCTATTTTTAAAACGATAGGATAATAATTATAATAGGATAATATTGTAATTGATTGCTTTGGATGACAAAATATTAAATATTTGTCTCATTAATTTTGTTGATTTTTCAAAGTTTTACAAACTTTTTAAGACTGAGGAAATATTCCAACCGGATAAGTTTTTGTCTCAAAATTTATCCAAAACTAAACCACGAACACCAAATTAAGTACTATCAAAGCCAGTCAACACGTAGACTAATCTGAATATATGTTTTATTATGCACACTGTTATCACGATTTTGTAGTCTCCAACGACTAAGATTCTTTAATATTTAGTCACTTTAAGTTGGAGTTAAATAACAAAAACAATGAGTAGTAGTAGAAGAAGAAGAAACTATCACAACAATTCAGGTTTCTTTTTAATCTTGTGTCCACTTTTCCTACCCAACTTTGATAGTAGTTGGTAATATATCTATCGGTTCTTTCTTAAATGTTTAAAGTGACGTATGAGGATTCCAAATGATGGAAAGGAGGTCCATTAGTTAGGACTATAAACAACGCAACGACGAAGTTGCTTAGATGTTGTAAATATGCAGTGAAAGGGAGTATAATGCATTGTTCATCAAATTAAATACTTGTACCGACTTAATTTCATTTTTTATTCTCTAATTTTGTTAATTTGGTGAATTTAGTTATCCTATTTTTAATTTGACAAATTTAATCTTCAATTATCGATTTATGGTGATTTCAGTCATTTCGTGTCTAGCAGAAGAATCACATGGCAGCACCTGAACAATTTTGTTAGACATGGATGAACTGGGCCAAATTAAAAGTAAAGGGACTAAATTCAAGAAATTAACAAGAAAATCAAAAGTGCAATTAAGCCTAAATTTGATTAAGATATAGATGATAGTATGATACCGCAATGCTTAAAAAAAATAGATTATAAAAATAGAATATGACACTCTAATATTCGGAGTAACGTTTATGGATAGATTGTAATGTAATTAAACCCACATTTATATATGGATATCCATTTGAGTCTAACTCGATTTTGGTCGAGAAAATTTGCTCTAATTGGGTTTCGAGAAATCTGACTACAAGGACGAAATAGAATGGTTCTGAGATTGTAAGTGCTCGCCTCGACCCCGCTCCTAAATTAGGTTTGATATTCTTCGATCTAATAAATTTTTAAACTAATTTGTAAGGATGATATATCATTATTTTTTTTGTTAATATATGATTCACATTTTGTATGGGTTAAGTCCTTTTACTTGAACTAGTAACTAATATGTTCTTAAAAAAAATTATATTTTTAACACCAGATATTTATGTATGTATTGTCGCATAAGTAAAAATTCATGCATAGTCACTGTTGTTGGCCTATCTTATTATGTGTATCTAGTGTGCATTTCCTATGTTATGAAGGGAAAATTATTAGTTAGTCTTGGACCATGTGATCTAGTAACATCTATCTAAATTGTTATAGTTTATTTTTTAGTTAAAAAAAAATCAAAAATTAAATAATGAATAGTGGGAGATGTATTATGTATGTTCCATTATCTTCACTTTAGTGTGAAGGAAACTTATTGTATTTCGACTTTTGGGGTTCTTTGAGCACATGATAGGGTACCTTATGACAAACCCTTCTTAGAAGATGAGATCATTATTGTGTACTTTGATGTTTGGTTGCCCGATTCTTTTTGTTTGCTGTTAAAAAAAAAATTTACTCGTTATGAAGGGATTTGAGTTAAAAAATCACCACAGTTAAAAGTAGAAGGATAGGATAATTCGGTTTTCTCTTAATATCCTCACACATTAATATTACTGTTGACATCATTATTACACTACCACCATCATGATCACCTCATCAATATCATTATTTTCAGATATACACCAAATATTAAAAAGAATAAGAGTTATTATATTCATATCATGCGTTAATCATCAAAGGAATCCTTAAAAAGATTTGTACAATAACAATATCGCTTCTTCAGCCAACAGAAACGAATACCAAAATGCTACTCTACATTTCCTCGTGAGCAGGTGGGATACTATTCCTTCTCTGACAAGTGATTGACATTACTCTTATAGTTAATGACATATTATCATGATAATCAAAGTCGTCTCCTCATGATGGATTAAAGGTGACAAGAGCAGCCACAAGGTCTTACTTGAGTAGTTAAAATGCATAACTATTGAATTACCATGTTAATCATAGAGAAATTTTTAAGATAGGGCTAAAAGTCTAAAAGTAAATTTGATTTTGCAAACCAATTGTCAATTTCTTTATGTGTAAAACCGTAAATTGCTAGTAATATAAAATATTACTCAAAAAGTTTATATATCTCCGCAACAATAATTTTGATCTGCATATACTCTGTTTTTCATGCTTCTTTTGAAATAAATTTTTTGTCTTATATAAAAAAGGAAAAAACTAATCTGACTCCTTGATTCAATTATCAATATAGCATCCAAGCAGTTTCCCGTCAAAACTTTGTTTCTATTAACCTAATATAGGATTAAAGTATTAAACCACTGGCACGCCTAAGTAGCGTTCATTCAACCTTGTAATAAAATAATAATAATGTCTAACTTCTTTCAAAAAGCTCCTGATAACATTAGCATATAGATGAGTATCATCGGGCATCTATTTTCTTTTTCACGATCGAGTGCTGGCAGTTAGAACAAGTTGTCAAAAATCACTAATAAATAACAATTAAGTTAGATATAATATATATCTAGGTTTTTTTGAGGCATAGGATAAGATATAATAAATGGTAAAATTGTATTGAAGAACAAATTATTATTTTTTAATTTATTAAGTATTTCAATTTTCAACAAACATTTGCTTTTCAAAATGTAATTAACCTATGTATCAAATGCATATATGAGAAAGATACTGATATCTAAAAAGGTATCATCAATAGCAACTCACACAAACACCTATATATGTGTAATGGACTACTGGTTCAGCATTATTCTAATGATCTTGTTTTATATATGAAAAACGATTTAGAGACCTATAAACCTATAAATAATTTACACATAAGATTATGACACTTGTTATTTTCAACTTCAAAAAAATTAAATAAAAGAACTTAAATGACAAATGTCAATATCCTAATGTGTAGGCTTATGAGTAGGTCTCTTTACGTAGATCTCTCAATCATTGTTCTTTGTATATATCTATCCCTAGTTTCAACTTTCACCCTAAGTACCACTGTTTCGTACTATGCTCATAATTTTCAATGACTTTGAATCCATGTAGTCTATGCTTGAGATTATAAGTCCTAAACTTGAAGATAAGTTCAAGTAGCTAGTATAGCAATTGGAAAACGAAAGTCTTTTGCTCCCCTTAAAAAATCATACTCCTTCCGCAAATGTGGTAAAAAAAAAAGAGAAAAAAATTTATCACAAACTAAACTTAAAGTAGTTAATGAAAAAGCTTAAAAATTGTAAATTTTGAATTATGATTAATTGATCAATACAAAATACAATAAATTAGTTGTTTAATAAGTGGTTGATATATTAAATAAGTCAATATAGAGAATTTTATCATCCTTATAAAATATAGAGAATATAAATCCAAGACTGGATTTTTAATGTATAGTATGTGTGGTTTTTTGTTGTGTATGTGTCCATGGTAATGGGCTTAGGAATTAAAAAAAAACAAACAAACATGTTTTTATAATAAATTAAGACTATAAGAATATCATCTCTCAAAATAATAAATATATTAACTTGCTAAAGAAAAATAATTATTTTTATTTTCTTATCCTAAATCAATGTTCATTAGCATAAAATAAAAAAAAGTGTTTAGTAAATAATTAAATTCGGAATAAAAATCCATTTTTTATTTGAATTTAACTTGACAAAACCGGTTTATTAGACTATTTAAATTGAAGTAAGCAACCATCAAACATGCATATCGACTGGTGGGGGTTGTTCTTGGATATCAAGTTTGATTTTCCAGAAATACAATTCTCCTTAATATTTGTTAGAGAGAACTTTATATCACCCATGATTAGGAATGTTAATGGGTAAGGTACTAGAGTATTTATCCTCATACTAATATGGGTATCAATCTTGACATCCGTCTCCATGTTCGACGAGTACTTACCAGTTACTCGTAAATCTAACATGATCAATCCAAAATATTTCAACTTAATAAATTTAGGCAAAATTACTAGATTGGTCCCTTAAGTTATTTTTTCGTTTCAAATAAATCCTGAAGTAGTTGTCGTTTAACAAATTAGTCATTTCCATTAAGTGACACGTGTCACCATAAAAAAATTTTAAAAAAAATCATTAAACCATTTTTTTTAATACGTGGCACCATTAGTTGAGTGACATGTGTCACTTAATAGAAAAAATTAACGGAAACGACTGATTTGTTAGACGGCAACAATCTCAGGACATATTTGAAACGAAAAAAAGTTAAGGGACGAAATCGCAATTAAAAAATAACTTACATATCAAAACCAATCCGGTGATTTTGCCATAAATTTAACATAAATTCTTCTTAAAACATATTAGGGTGCTCATTGTATCTTCATAGTTATTTTTTAAAACTTCTAACATAGGACATCATATTGAAAATTGTAAATTGGATAGATGAAAATGTTGTTATCTCTACCTTTTTTTTTTCGAACAGCAAAGAAAAGGAATTTATTAACAATACAACACCCGAGTATCACAGTACAAAACAGGGGCCCCACCTTCTATGAAGGGTTTGCCCAAGAGTACACAATCATTTGCTTAAAAAGTGTTCCAAACCAAATTACAAAAGTCTTCCCATTCACAAGTAAGTGAATCAGGAACCATATATAACATGTACAATTTATCACAACCCTCAACCTTTCCTACTAAACAAACGACTTACCAACACTTCCTATCAAAACCCCGCCTACCAAAAAATAAAACGGGTTCTACCTCCTTAAAAACCTTGACATGACAAAAACCCATTAGGAAAAAAATCAAGCAAGGGAAAAAGAGTGTAGCAACCCCATATTACATAGGATTTAACCGCCAACCTGCATATGATTGTACACCTCCACCTAGAACATTAACCTAATTCCAAGCCTTCATTTTAATGTCTTCAACAAGATCATGTAGATCCATTTCCTCTCCCTGGAATACCTTTTTATTTCTCTGCAGCCATACCATCCAGATAACAGCAGCCCAGACTATGGTAGCCCGTCTTTGATCTTTCTTTCCTGTCCAGTTTTCTTTAAAGCAAAAAAGACTATCCACTGGTGACAAGCCTTCAAGATTAGAGATTTGTAGCCAGCAAAAAATCTTCCTCCATACCTGTTTAACTATTGGGCACATATATGTTGAATAAGTAAGTATATCATTATCAATTAGAGATGTATCAAGAATTAGTGATTTTATTTGTTGATATTACCATATCAACTTATTAAGTTTCTAACATCTTCTATAATCTTTATAAAAAAATTAATGATTATGAATATGCAATTATGGGCAAGTTTGGTAGTATAGTACCCATTCCCGCAAATTTTTATGATAATTATTCATCCTCATACCCTTTCATATTAATCGGTTAAATCCCTTATATTAAATTATCAATCTAATCATTATTATTAGTAAAATCGTTGTTTGCCAACTTCTTTTACATGTAGATTTTAACGTACATATTAAGTTGTAACAAACACATGCATAAAAATAGAAAACAAACTTCTAAGAATAAAGAATGGAACAAATATGTATCTACGCATGTTGTAACATGTAAACTCGTTCAATTCAAAATCACAATCAATAAAGCTTGTTCTTTCATTTGCTTATATATTCTACAATGGATTTAGAACTATTTGGTCTAGGAGCAAGTAATGTGCTATAGAAATTGTTAGTACCCATAGTAGTAATGATATATATAGTCATGGACTTTAAAGCTTGTAGGTCTAGGATCATACTTTCTTATTTGCATATAAGAAGGTTATAACAAGTGTCATGATGACAGACTTTGTTTATGTCAGTAGCATCAAGAAACTCAATAATCAAAACTATAGCACATGGAAGACTTAGCTTGCATGAAGTCATATTTGCAAGGACTAAGACCTATGGGAAGTATTAAGTGGGAGCAATACCACACAACCAATAGATGCAGAATCGTTGAGAAAATGGGACATCAAAACTGGAAAAGCAATGTTTGTAATAAAAACAACCATTGAGGAAGAGATATTGCACATTCGGCATACTAAAACTCCAAAAGAGACTTGGGATGTTTTTGCTTCAAAATCATCCAATAAAAATGATATGAGATTTCGGCTTATGGAAAATGAACCGATGTCAATCACACAACATGATTTGATAATAAATCAGTATTTTAGACAAGTAAAGCCGCAATACTGCAAAACTTCAGAATTAGACACTACAACAAATATCAATGATGACAAAAAAAGAAGATATATTATTCATGTCTTAAAGCCTGAATATAGAAGTTTAATCACTGCTATCCAAGGATGACCAACAAATAAACCATCATTGGAAGAATTAGAAAGCTTGCTAGCGAACCGAGAAACTATTGTAAAGCAAATAGCTGGTGTGTCTTTGAAGAATGAAGAAGAAGCATTCGATAGTAACAAAAGACAAAATAGGCTGAGAAGTCAATATACTAACAAATGTGACAATTCAAATAAATGCCAAAATAAAAGAAACAAAGCAAGAGAGCTGACAAGAGTCAAAGCTTCAATAATAAACAAAGTAAATTCCAAAATATTGCATGTTATAATTGTGGAAAGATTGGTCATTTTGCACATAATTGCCATTCCAAAAGGCGGACAGTAGAAGGTAACAAAACTACATCAAGTGGTCAAATAAATAGTGAAGATGAATGAGATATGGAAGCATCTTATGCTATTTTTGAGGATTCCAGTGATATAATCACAATTGGTGATATTTGACAACGAAGGATGAGTTGGCATTAGTAACATCTACTTCAAGTAAAATTGATTACACTAAAAGCTGGATTGTTGACTCTGGATGCTCCAATCACATGGCATATGATAAAGGGAAGCTCCTCAACATATCAAAATATACATGTGATCAAGTGATCATTATAACAAATAATTCAATATTACCAATAATTCATATTGGTAAAACTATGGTTGTACCCCAGTTCAGTACAAAGCAGGTGAAACTTCAGGTGTCTGCCACGTACCTGGAATGAAGAAAAATTTATTATCACTCTCTCAACTAATGGCTACAAGTAACTATTTTGTGTTTGGCCCTTATGATGTAAAAGTGTATAAGGAGGTGGAAATTATTGGAAAACCTATTATAGTAGGGAAGAAACAAGAATTTGTCTATGTGATGTCAGCCGAATCAGCATACATAGATAAAATATGAAACAATGAGACAACGCATCTATGGCATGCTCGGCTAGGACACTTTAGCTATCACAAGCTAAAAATAATGATGTGAAAGTCTATGCTTAAAGGTCTTTTTGAATTGAACATTAGATCATATACTCTCAGGATGTTAATATGGAAAGGCACATCAACTTCCATTCGAGGTGTCAAGCTTTAGAGCAAAGCAACCTCTAGAGTTAACTCACCCAAATTTGTTCAGACCTATCAAACAACCATACGTAAGTGGATTAAAATATATGATAACATTTATTGGTGATTTTTCAAAGTATGTTTGGATTTTCTTTGTGAAAGAAAAATCTGTAACATTGTCGAAATTTAAAGAATTCAAAGAAAAGGCAAAAAGTGAAGTTGTTCGAAGGATACAAAATCTTTGATCAGATAATGGTGGAGAATATACATTGAACAAATTTAATACAGATCATCGAGATCATAGAGTTAAAAGACAATTTACTTGTCCTAATACTCCACAACAATATGAAGTAGTTGAACGAAAGAATATTTAGCAGAAATTTGTTGAAGCATGTTAAATGCCAAATATGTGTCATCAAGATTTTAGGTCAAGTGTAAGAAGACCGAAGCCCATGTAATCAACAGATTGCCTCAAGCACGATTAAGTTTCGTTTCTCCATTTAAGAAGCTATGGAACATTAAACCAGTGGTAAGTCACTTTCGAGTATTTGGAAGTATTTGTTATGTGTTTGTTCCTATCAATATTCGAAGTAAGTTTGATAAAAAGGATATGCGATGCATCTTTGTCGGGTATGACTATCAAAGAAAAGGATGAAGATGCATAAATCCAATGACTAATCTGATACATGTTTCAAGAAATGTTGTATTTGATGTAGCATCATATTGGTGGTCCTCAGAACAAGTGGTACTACCTGATAAAAAAAGTAGAGGATAACCTACTCAAGAAGTTTGATATGAAGATAGGTGAATCATCTTCAGCACTTGGAAATTCTAAAGAATCAACACCAGAAACTGGAGATGAACCTAGAGTGGAAAGAAGTCCATGAAAGACCTGAGTATATCACTCTAATGAACCGAAAGAAGAACATCTTCAACCATAACTTTGAAGATCAAAGAGGGTACCAAAATCAAATTCAAAATATGATAATATGTCTTTAGTATAATTGGATATGGTTAAGAAATCATCTACTTATGATGAGACATCAACAAAGCAAGAATGAAAGAAGACTATGGAAGAAGAGATCCTTGCTTAAAAATGTGAAACATATTTCATGCAAATGGGTTTACAAGCTAAAGGTACGCTCTGGTGGAACAATTGATGGATACAAAGCTCGCTTGGAAGCACATGGTTTTTCTCAAGAATGTGGAATGAACTATGATGAGACTTTTAGCCTAGTTGCAAAAATTAACATTGTTCATGTTTTGTTATCAATTGATGTCAAAAATGCATTTCTATATGGTGAGTTGGATCGAGAAATATATATGGAGCAACCACAAGGGTTTGAGATCAAATCTCAACCAATGTATCTTTGCAATGGAAAAATTGTTGAGTTTTTACTAAGCAATGATTTTTCGTTGGAACATGTTGATTCCAGTTTATTTATTAAAAATCAAAATGAGAAATTAGCAATTATGCTTGTCTATGTTGATGATCTCATCACTATAAGAGATGATATAAAAGAAATTGATTAGATTAGAAGGAATCTTTCTGTTCGTTTTCAAATGAAAGAACTTGGCAACTCAAACATTTTCTTGGTATTGAAATAGACTATGCAAGCCAATTATTATTCTTATGTCAACAAAAATATTCAAGAGATCTTCTATAAAGGTTGAAATTTTGGATTGCAATTCGATGACAACTCCGATAGAAACCAATACCAAGATCCGTGCAACCAAAGGCAAATATCTAGAAGATACCTTTATGTACAGACAAATAGTTGGAAGCCTAATATATCTGACATTAACACATTCAGATATTTCCTTTACAGTTAAAGTAGCAAACCGATTTATGCAAAATCCAAAAAAGTCCCACTTGGATATGGTTCGACGAATTCTAAGATACATCAAATGTACACTAGACTATGATATTTTCTATTAAAGAAATGAAAATGTAAAGTTAATTGGATATTGTGATGTTGACTATGGCGATGATTATGATACGTGTTAATCGACAACTAGGTATATATTTAGTTTGGGTATAGTAAAAGGCAACCAATAGTATCATTGTCAACCACTGAAGCAGAATATAGAGCAGCAGTCATGCTCGCTCAAGAAAGTTCATGGCTCCTATAACTTTTGAAAAATTTGCATCAACCAACGGATTATGCTATATCTTTGTATAGTGATAATAAATCTGCTATTTGTTTGGCTGAGAACCCGATGTTTCATGCTCACACTAAGCACATAGAATTCCAATACCACTTTATACATGAAAAGGTATTACGAGGAGATATAAGAATGAAGTTTGTCAACACTGATGATCAATTGACGGATAATTTTACTATAGGAATAAGCTGTCAGAAGTTTGAAGAACTCAGAGGATAACTTGGCATAAAGATAAGATCTACGATTAGAGAGAATAATGATTGAGGGGGAGCATAAAATTAGCAATCATTATTATTAATAAAACAGTTGTTTGCAAACTTTCTTTACATGCAAGGTCTTATGTCCATATTAATTTGTAACAAACAAATGCATAAGAATAATAAACAAACTTCTAAGAATAGAGAAGACAACAACTATAAATATACGTATATTGTAACATGTAAACTCATTCCATTCAGAATCACAATCAATAAAGCTTGTTTTTTTTATTTTTCTTATATACTCTGCATCCTTCCTCATTGTGAGTAATTTTTGCGGGTACTCCCTAAGTCTAGGTCCAATTGTGATCCTTATCCATAACGGGTCCACTCGACTCGACCAGAATTACTAGTAGACAAAGGATACCCTGTGGTATGGTTTAGACAAAATAAAGATTGAAGTAAGCACTTTTTTAGTCCAAACATTTTGTTCCCGAGACGATTCTTTCTCATTCTCCCATTATATCTTTTGTTTGCTTAAATTCAATGATGGTAAATGTTGGATGAGATTGCTAACCTAATGTTATGGACCAGAAGGTTACTCCACAAAACCGGTTTACTAGTATAAGAGGTCCCTAAAGGCCAAAATCCACTTTATAACCGGTTTACTGGTATAAGAGGCCCCTAAGGTCTCAATTTCCAAACGTAACCGGATTACCGGTATGAGAACCCATTAGGCCCAATGTTGCAGCCAAACCGGATTAACGGGATTAACGGTATGAGCATACATGAACCCACACTTGTCCTCAACTGAACTAGGGGAAGAAGATGTGTTGATCCAATCTACATCGTGATACCAAATTAACGGTACCACGTGCTTTCAACTCAACGGTTACAAGATAGGAAGAGTTTTACCTAGGATCCCACCCATTAAGATACCCGCCATCAAGATAGCTACCGTTAGCGGGAATCCAGCTGAAGGCATCAATAGAAAGGATACACAACGGTAAGAGTATCATGTCTATATAACCACATTGATGATAAGCAGGTATGCACCTAACCTACTCACACAGACACACACAACACTCAAGTAAAAGACAATAGAGCTGGTATCTTGGCAATCAAGATGTCATTCTTCCGTCTGATGTGATTGAACGTTTGACCGAATTGTTCAAGATCAAGAACTCTACGACAGAACACCTAAGATTTTTATATATCTTTTTATACTTTGTTGTGTATGATTATAAAAGTCCATCCACACATATTTATTGGAGATCTTCAACTATAAAAAAGAAGGGTTTTTTTTTTTGTGGACAAAGGGTGTCCTCCGGTTGACAGCCAGATACTAATCCCTATCGAGGCGGAGAAATTACCGAAGTGGGTACAGCCGCTCCCAACAAAGCATTTTTCGTACCCGCAATATGAATTGAAATGATGAATAATACTCTCGGGTCCTATATATAGGGCATACTTAACCCTATTGCCCGGACCAAGGAATATAGTTAAAAGCTATTTTTTTCTTGATTTCAGGAAAAAAAACTATTACATTTACATTTTTATCGCTGTTTATATATATTGTCAACAAATATCACTACAACAAAAATGAGTTTTAACAACACATATTTTACAGCACTTATGTTTAAGATGCTGTAAAAAATTTGTTTATGCAAATTATGATTACATTTTTTAAAGCATTTGTTTAAGTAAATGCTGTAAAAAACCTATGAAAAAATTGTATCACTTATTATACAGCATTTCTTTAAACAAGTGCTGTAGAATGAGTGGTGCGAATTTTGCTTCCCCGTGCGCAAATAAACTCAGAACGCTGTTGTTTTCGTGGTTTGAAATTTTTTTTCAATTTATTTTTTTAATAAAAAAAATTAAAGCCCTCCGTCTTCTTTCAGTTCTTGTTTCCCTCTTTGTCTTTCTTCTACGCGGTAAGCCCCCTTTAGCCATACTCCACCACAATCGAAGCTCTCTCTCACCTCTTTCTTTGTCCTCAGCCACACTCGAACTCTCTCTCACCCTCACCTCAGTCCTCAGCCACACGCCACACTCGAAGCTCTCTCTCACCTCCGTCCTCAGAAACCACGATCACTTTCCCTTATTTGCTCTCACTCTTTTCTTCTTTGCCACCGTCCCCAGCAACGTCTTCATCTTTGCCATCTCATTCTGACAGATACGCCGCTGTTATATCCTTTTCTCATCTTCGCCATCATCGTCTTCTCACATTCGCTCGATTCCTCCCGTAGAACAGAGATGCCACGCACGAAACACCACTGTCTTCTCACCTTTCACCTTCATCTTACCACCGCGAACCACCACTGTCTTCTCTTTCGAAAGGTTAGCCTTCTCTCACCCTCATTTTGTGATTTGAATTTTAGGAATTAGAGTTCTGAGTTTGCATTTTAGTGATTAGGGTTCTGAGTTTATATTTTTAGGGATTAATTTCTGAAATTGTATGTTAGGGATTAGGTTTTGAAACATTACTTTGTTTTGTGATTGTGAATGAGTTTAACTGTGTTGTGATTTGTTTTCTGACTATGAAGAACATTTCACCATCAAAGAGCAAATGAACCAACAGATCAAGTGCAAAATTAGGACTGTAATTCAATTTTTCTTACAAAAATACAGCAAATCCATCGAAACCTTGAGTTTTTTTCTTTCAAATTTATCGTATGATTTTTTTGGTTATTAATTGTGATCAATAATCTAGATAAGCATACTGATTGCATTGCGTTATTGTTTGAATCAACTCTTTGTTGTTATTTGTAGCCTGAATCCTCTTTCATTGCTTTTACAGTTTGAATCTTTGGTTTTATTTGCTATATTAGGGTTTCACACAAGTTAATTGCAATTTAGTATTTTATGTTGTGTTGTATTTCAATCTTAGTTGATTTTTTTTGTAGATCTTTAAGTTAGATTGCTTAAAACTTATTGTAGATTTAGGACGCAACAATCATCGTACATAGTTTAACTTGGAGTTGTAGGATTAAGCAATGTCAACTCAAAAGGGAAGCACGAAGAGCATAGGTTCAAAGAAGTGTAAGAATTTTGTGGTATTGGTTTTTATATATCTATGCTTAGCCTTTTGTTCTTTTTTGGTATTGTGTATTATTTTATTTTGATTTATTCAATTTTTGCAATAAATAGATGGAAGAAAATACTGGAGATGAAGCAGAATCACAAAATGTGCAGGGGGAAGGATTTGAGAACATTACTTGATCTGAAGAATTGTGTGATTTTCCAAATATGTTGTGTACAGGATTTTATTTATGAGGATGAGCTAAAGAATTTTGTGGAACATGGTTCACTGTCAGAGTTGATAGTTGCATTTTCTCGAGAGGGCCCTGAAAATGAGTATGTTCAACACAAGATGATGGTTAAAGTAAGTTCATATATCTTCCTAGGAGGGAACAAATGTCACTGGATAATTTATTGCATCAATTTTCTTATGTGCAGGCTGCATATTTGTGGAGTCTGATATCTCAAGGGGGTTATCTTTATGTCTGTGGTGATGCCAAGGGCATGGCAAGAGATGTTCACCATACTCTTCATACCATTGTTCAACAGCAGGTGCCGATTACCTTCCATCATCTCACATTCTCTCTTTTGCATATATCCTTAATTAGAAGTGTGGACTTTTCTTATTTCTTGTCTTACATAAAGAGGGTATTTTTTTTAAAAGAACTGAACAAGCGAGTATGATTGTATGAGAAAATATAAGGGATTGATTTTGTATATGGGGGATTTAGAATTTCATGTTTGGTTTTGATTACACATTAATTTCATATTAAACCTAATCTGTATCCTTAGTTCTGAAGCCTTTAATTCACCAAGTGTTTCTTTATTTTGCTACCTTCCTATTCACATTTGATTGGGCACCTCTTGGTTAAACCAATATGCACGCACATAATGTGCTAAGAAAACGCTACTTTTTTAGTGCAATAGTATTCTCCGAGAATTCTGTTTTGTTCAAAAGTAGCAGTTGTTGGCTGTCAAAATTCTTGGTATTTGCTGACCAATTTTGATATTATATGCCTGCATGTGCAATCCAGAAAATATAGGAAACCAAAGAGTATTTTATACTTCAAAGATCCTTTTTTGGCTCCAAAGTTTTTCTTCCAACTTGTGAAAATGACCAAAATCTAGCCAAGTTCTCGTTGTTAGGCTAAGATTTCTCTGATGATACTAGTTATTTATATAAAAATGTTCCTTTGTTTTCAACTATTAGAGTAATTAACATTATGCAATTATATAGTTACGTGTAATTCTTGTAATTCTTGTATTTTAGTGACTGAAGTTAAAAAATATACTCCAACTTGCTGGTAGACCATAACAGAAATCTTGTTTTCTTTCTTAGTAGTGCATCTGCTGAAGTATTTGCCAATGTAGATCTGTGCCCTTTTGAAGCTATTAAAGTGAAGGTTCAAGATCAACCCTGTTATGCTAAGGGATTGTTTGATGGCTTTCCCAAGTTGTATGCATCAGAAGGCATACATGGGTAAAGAATGATTAGATACATTGGTTTCCTTTTCTTACCTGGTGTGTGTGTGTCTTTAGGGAAGTGATTATGATTATTTAAATCTTATACTCTGTTAACTGCTTGCAGATTCTACCGTGGACTTGTACCCCTTTTGGGTCGAAACATTCCATGTAATTTCATAATCTCTCGAAGCTTTATTTAATTGTACACTAGGTAGGATAATGTATCTATATATTTTATAATCAAAGAGGGATTCATAATATTTCCACCTCTGTATGCTGGCTCTTGTGAATCTTCTGCCATATAACTATCTGCCAGATAATTACCATTATTTTAGCATCTTGTTTTGCTCTATGGTAAATGTCTTGTATTTTTGCCATTCCTGCTCTACCTCACATCTGGAGAATTTTCATTTTCTTTTGTTGAATCATTATATTTTCTTCACATATTGAGGTTCAAGTACCTATTGGATTGATCATGTGACATAGTTGCATTTTGATTAACAAAATAACAATAGACTTCTGCTTTCAAGCTAAACATGTCGAGCATCCAAACATACATTGGGTCTCTTTCTTTTAATGATTAATTATTCATTTGGATTATATTGGTAATGGAATATATAGTTCAGAACCCTATCATCTGTCTATCAATGAACTGAATATTAAGTATTCTGCTTATTTTTTATGCAGTTTCCATGGTTATGTTCTCAACATTTGAGCATTCCGTTGATTTTTTGTATCGTAACGTGGTCAAAAGAAAAAAAGAAGACTGTTCTAAAGTTCAACAGCTTGGTGTAACATGTTTAGCTGGATATGCGGCTGGATCTGTTGGCAGCTTTGTTTCTAATCCTACTGACAATGTTGTTGCTGCTCTTTATAACAAAAAGGCTGATAGTCTTGTGCTGGTATTTGTTTCTTTACAATTGGTTTATGATATTTTCTCGAGAGATTGGATAGGTTGTACTAAATATGGTCCCCTTATCTTGTGCTGGTATTTGTTTCTTTACCAATCCTTACTTCACACTTTTCCCAATTAAAAAAGTAGCAGTTGTTGGCTGTCAAAATTCTTGGTATTTGCTGACCAATTTTGATATTATATGCCTGCGTGTGCAATCCAAAAAATACAGGAAACCAAAGAGTATTTTATACTTCAAAGATCCTTTTTTGACTCCAAAGTTTTTCTTCCAACCTGTGAAAATGACCAAAATCTAGCCAAGTTCTCGTTGTTAGGCTAAGATTTCTCTGATGATACTAGTTATTTATATAAAAATGTTCCTTTGTTTTCAACTATTAGAGTAATTAACATTATGCAATTATATAGTTACGTGTAATTCTTGTATTTCTTTAGCTTCCTAAATCAATTAAAAAATATACTATTAGAGTAATTAACATTATGCAATTATATAGTTACGTGTAATTCTTGTATTTCTTGCACAAGATTGCTGGCTTAAATCCACCTTCTTGTTGTAGATTCTAAGGTAATTAACATTTTTTCTTTTTGATTTTTGTTTTATAGTGCCCTTGCCAAGATAATTCCATTGATTGCGGCTATTATGTCATGTATTTCATGAGGGAGATCATTGAACAATGTCAAAACAAGGCTCCCGGCTACATTCTTGAAATACACCAAGGATATGCTTACTAGACTCAAGGAAGAGTGGACTCGTTATGTCTTGAATATCATATAATCAGTAAGTTATGGTGTTAGGACTAAGGGGTATATTTATAGAAGGAGGGATATATTTTTTTTAGCTATTTTTTTTTTTTTTTGTTTATGCAATAGTATAATTTTGAGTTCTCAAGACTATGTGGATGCTCTTGTGAAGAATTGGATAATACAATGGATATGATGCTTTTGATATTTTATTTATTTCCATTAGTATGTTTTTGATTGGAACAAGGATTTTGGATTAATTAGAGATGTATTTAATTAGAAACCCTTTCAATTATATTATTTAATTTTAGTACTTTTTCCAACTCAATTGAAATTTATTTTACTATTTTTTGATCAATTATTTGATTTCATTAATATATCCAATAACAAGTTTAAAATTTAAACAAACAGCAATATATATGAGAAAAAAAATTATATAAATATATTTACAGCGCTTGCCTAGGCAAGTGCAGTAGAAAATAGTTACGGAATTCACATTTACAGCATTTATTTAAGCAAGTGCAGTAGAAAATAAAGGAATTTACAGCGCTCGCTTTAACAAATGTAGTAGAAAATAGCCACTAATTTCATATCTACAGCGCTTATTAAAGCAAATGCAGTAAAAAATATGCGAGTTTACAGCGCTTCTCGCATATAAGCGCTGTAAACTATGCATATCAGCTTAACGAACACGGGCTTTCTACAGCATTTGCGAAGCGCCGTTGTTTCTGGTACCACTTTCTACTGCACTGGATTCAACCGCGCTTCGCAAATGCTGTTATTTGTTGTTTTCAAACGTTGTTGTTTCACTTTTCTGTTGTAGTGTATGTTCGTTGTCCAAAGTCTCTAAAGTGAACAATTAATATAACCAACTTGAGAGAGAGAGAGAGAGAGAGAGAGAGAGAGAGAGAGAGAGAGAGAGAGAGAGAGAGAGAGAGAGAGAGAGAGAGAGAGAGAGAGAGAGAGAGAGAGAGAGAGAGAGAGAGAGAGAGGAGAGAGAGAGAGAGAGAGAGAGAGAGAGAGAGAGAGAGAGAGAGAGAGAGAGAGAGAGAGAGAGAGAGAGAGAGAGAGAGAGAGAGAGAGAGAGAGAGAGAGAGAGAGAGAGAGAGAGAGAGAGAGAGAGAGAGAGAGAGAGAGAGAGAGAGAGAGAGAGAGAGAGAGAGAGAGAGAGAGAGAGAGAGAGAGAGAGAGAGAGAGAGAGAGAGGAGAGAGAGAGAGAGAGAGAGAGAAGAGAGAGAGAGAGAGAGAGAGAGAGAGAGAGAGAGAGAGAGAGAGAGAGAGAGAGAGAGAGAGAGAGAGAGAGAGAGAGAGAGAGAGAGAGAGAGAGAGAGAGAGAGAGAGAGAGAGAGAGAGAGAGAGAGAGAGAGAGAGAGAGAGAGAGAGAGAGAGAGAGAGAGAGAGAGAGAGAGAGAGAGAGAGAGAGAGAGAGAGAGAGAGGAGAGAGAGAGAGAGAGAGAGAGAGAGAAGTAATTGGGAAAAATGAAATGTGGGAAATTGGGATAGGGTAATTGCTTTTTTTAAATTATAACATTATTTTATTAGGGGTAGTTTTGGTAAAAAAAAAATATATGTTTCCTAGAAAAAGTACAAAATGACCTTTATTAAGGACCAAGGTTTTCTTCTAGAATATGTCCTATAAATAGAACCAGAGGGAGTAATATCTTATCTTTTTTATTTGTTTATTAAAAAAATACACGTTTAAAGAAAAATAATCATATATTGAATCACATTAATTTTTTGATTCTTTTTACTAATATAATCTTTCTTCCTTTATTTTTTTTTTTTTTTCTCATTATTAACATAAATCAATATATTGTTTAATAGGGATAGACATGCAAAAATAGATATTATTACATTATAAAATTTCTAAATGAAATATATAAATAAATAATTAATTTTTAAAATAAGACATAAATTAAATAAGAATGACAAATAAGATATGTCAAATAATTTTTTTTATAAGAAACGATCAAAGAAGCCTAATACTTGAAGATTAGAAGGCTCAAGAAGATCAAGAGGGATTACAACTTATGACAATGAACATTAATCATGTGTGGAAAATAGTTGTAACATTTCTTAAACCTAAACAAACTGCCATAAACTCGTCATACGTACGTATATGGATTCTAAAATATTTTTTTCTCTCCCATTATGATATTACCATCCCACAATTTTTTTTCTTTCTAAAATATCATTTTGCCTTGTAATGCATTTTATCTCTTTTTCAAACCTTCCTCCATATTCACTATTTTAACCTTTCCACTCCACCTTACTCCATTATACCATTTTAATTTTAATCACTCCTCATCTTCACATCATGCACCATGGCCTCAACCATACACACACACACACATATATATATATATGTTTTTTATGGTTGATTGTAATCATGATCCCAATTTGCTTGTTTAGGTCTTAACTACCAGATGTTAAAAGGAAAAAAAATGCATTGTGTGTGATGTGAGGATAATAAGTGAATGAGGGGAGAAAATGGTGAGTGTGTGGTGCAAGTGGCTAAAAGAGTGTTGTATGAATGATGAATGGAATGAAGGAGTAGGGAGATGAGTGAATGAGGTAGGTGAGAGAGTTTGAGCACAGGAGGGAGAGTTTCAAAGTGAGAGTCAGTTTTAGGAAGTTTGAGAGAAGAGTGTAGGGTGTTATGTGGATATTTGGCTAGGTGAGGTGGGGATTGTGAGAGAAAGTGGGGATTTGAGGGATTAATTTTAAATTTAGAGGTACTCTGAAAATTTTAAGTGGATTGTAGGAAGACAAGGTATAAAGTGAAGGCTAACATTACTTCTTAAACATATCAAAGTATCTAGAATGAGTTTTATTTTTCGGCCCACATAAAATTAGTTTTGAACCCTATTAGTATGTGACAAAACCTAGAATGTTCCTAACTCCTTCAAATCCATAACCTTAATATTTGAACGAGAACCACCATTGGCGATGGGGCGTAGAGCTCAAGTTGAGTGTGGTGTCTGCACGCCCTGACATAGGGTGGCACATGATGGAGGATGTCGTGGCTAGCCTAGTCCACAAGTTTAAGAAGTAAGGTTTGAAGATATTGTTTCCATGGAAAGTGTTGTTTTCTTATATAGGTTGAGGCTTTTCTATTTCCGTGGACGATGGTTTGTTAGAAGAGGTCACAATGGTGGTCTATGCTGCTGGAGTTTTGTTGCGTAATGATGGATCTTTGGAGAGGATATCACGACTTTGTTGTTTCCATGGTTGGGGGATTGAAAGAGGATGTCAAGGTTGTTGGGTGTTTTTGTTGCGTGGTGATGGATCTGTGAAATGATGGTGGTGGGACATGGTGCTGGTGGCTGGTGATGGCAATGGTGATGAGGACAAGTGAGAGTGATTGGAGCTCGGCGAGGGTGGCGATGAGAGAGGAATAAAGGCTGGCGACGATTGAATGGGTTTGAGGTTCGAAGGAGGTATGGGCACTTTTGGGGAAAAAAATTAAAATAGGGTTCATAACTAAAACTATGAAGGCAAAAAAATAATAATAATAAAATAAGGGAATTGATTTTTTTACCCCCCTTTTGATGTTTGACAAACTACAATACTCCAAATACCCTTGTCTTCATCTTCTCCAAAACTTCACCTTCTCCAAAACTTATTCTTCATTTTCACCAAAATTTCATCTTTTCCATGTCAAATTTGACAATGGCATATGTTGTTTCATCTTCTCCAACAACAAAGTAACAACACAAAAAGCAATAGCCCAAAACTTCATCTTCTCCATATCAAAACTTCATCTTCATCTATATCCTTCATTACTTCACTATTTTTCCTCCATTATTGTTAAACTCAAACTTCTCATGATGCCTAAGATTGAAATCCCCCACCATGCACTTGCAAACTTAGCCTTACTGTGGAAACATTATCATTCAACAAGAGCATATGTGCAAAATAGACAAAAAATGACTCATACACCCTCGATGAATCGTATGGGCTCTTTTGCCCAGTACGTCGGGGGCCTAACATACTGGAAAAAAAAAGACTCATAAGCTTCACCAGGGATGTATGAGTCATTTTTGTTCATTTTGCACGTATGCTCTTGTCGAAACTTAACAATAATTTTTTCCTGATTTGGATACCCATGTGTTTGGGTGGGGAAATGAAGAAATGAAGAAAAATGGAGGATATAATGAAAGAATAATTACAAATTATTACAAAGGAGATGAGTAGGTGTGAGTGAGTAGGAGTAAGGAGATGAAGAAATGGAAGAAGAGAGTAACAGAGAAAATGGAAGAGATGAAACAAGAAAAGGAAAATATAAAGTTTTATTTTTTTTGTTGGTAAGAGTATTTTAGATATAAATGCAAAATATGAAGGTCAAATTTCAAAAAGAGAGCTAAAAAATCATTTCCAAAAAAAAAAAAATCATTTCCCAAAAATAATTCTCATCTAAAAGACTAAAACTATCCGGCCCAAAAGAATTTGACAACAACACTTACAAATGTTTGTTTGCTAATTGCTACTACAAGCACAACGTCATTTAGACAAAGTACAAACGAGTCCAATCCCTGCATTGTCCACAATTTGGTAAGATAAAAATAAAAATCATTAGCAATATATCATTAGAAATAATAGAAATGTCCTAGTAGAAACTGGTTGGGCGCTTAGGGATTTCAGGGTCAAAGGCTCAAGTCCCAATGAGGCAACAATTCTTTGAGAAGATCTATACCGTTGAGTCAAAGACTAGTGTAGTTCGCGGATCCAAGGTGGATTAGTTCGATCACAAAAAATATGAAACCCAAACACCACCTGATTTCGAAAAAAAAAATATATATATTTTTCTATCCCATTTTTGAACTCATGTTACCAAACAAAAGGATCATGATTTTCTTACACACGATAAATTTTTTCACAGCCGTAATTCTTACACACGATAAATTCTACTCCCATTTTGAATGACCGCGATTTGACTCATAACCCAAAAATCATAAATAAAATTATATATTCTCAAAATCAATTGAAAATGAGATGAGTAGCCCAACAGGTATTTAAACCATGCCATATATTATGAGGCAGACGATGTGAGACTTCCAACAGGCCCCCTCCGACGAAGCCTGCCGGACCAGGCAAAGGGTATCTATTGATCCATAACAAATGACAACTTTTAGCCCATAACAACCGGAAAAGAAGTTGGGTTCTGGCTCTAATACCATGTTAAGGTTTCATCTCAAAACCAATTGGTAATGAGAGGAGTAGCCCAACAAGTATTTAAACCATGTCATATATTATGAAGCAGACGACGTGTGACTTCCACGTGGGATAGCATGATGATTTGGGGGAGTAAAATCTTTTTCTCTTCGAATTGGTTTATAAATTCATATACATCAATTATTGGCACCAAACAGTATTGCTCTCACTTCAAAGTTTCCAACTACTCTAGCAAATTATCTGTACATCTTAGTAGTTTCTATTTTAACCAAGATTTCTAGAATTGAGCTTAACCATAAAGACACTAATTAGAGTAATTAATAACAACTGTAACGAGTCTTCTTGAAGGTCAAAAATAATTATAGGTACTAATGATATGCAATCATAGGATGCTCGCCGTGCTCCTATATCACAGACCCACCATTCATTTTCTTTAATCTTCATTCATACATCAACCCCACCAATTCATCATTTGTTTTAATTACATTTTAGGATTTTGTTAGTTTCAGCTAGAAGATAGGATATCAAAAAATATACTCACTTTGGTCTTATTTATAAGTCGTATTCTAGCATAATTTTTCAATTATATTTATAAGTTACTTTGTATTTTTTATGAGGTATTTATTTTGTTTTCTTTTATTTGTCCTTTATTCATTAATGGGAAATAATGTATTTATGAAATTTTCAATAAAATTAAAACGATAAAGTTGTAATGTTAAAATACTTTATTAAAGTTTTAAAAAAAAAGGCTTATTATGGTTTTATTAGTCTCTGAAAGTTGAGAGTGTTTTGATTTTGGTCTTTCGAAGTTTTTTTGACCTTGACTCATCCTTAATTGTTTTAAAAATTTGGTTTTAGTCCCAGCCGTTAGGAAAAAATTGGTTAATTGTTGATGTAGTTAACGAAACGCCACATCAGCATACAGCATACACGTGTGCAAGTATTGCATGTCACCGATAGGATGACGTGAAAGATCCGGACCCGCATGAGCAAAAGGGCCAAGGCCCAACCAAAATGTGTTTGTGGATTGGGCTATGACCCTTTTGCTTATGCGGGTCCGGATCATCCACGTTATCCTACCATGACATTCCATACTTGCGCACGTGTATGTTGATGTGACGTTTCGTTAGTAACGTCACTAGTTAACGAATTTTTCTTAACAACAAAGACTAAAACCAAATTTTTAAAACAATTAAGGATGAGTCAAGGTCAAAAAACCTTCCAGGGATCAAAATCAAAACACTCTCAACTTTCAGGGACTAAATACATAAATAAGCCTAAAAAAAATAACTAACATTCTTAATCTTTGTATAGTAATTAAGTGTGACTTATCATAAGAATTAGAAAAAGTATTATTGTGTTGAAAAGCTAAATATTTAATCTTAATATATTTTTACTGCATTTTAATTTCTTATATATATATATAATATATATATATATATATATATATATATATTTGTTTACACTATGGTATTCGGCCCACTGCCGACTAATCCAGTTCGAGGGGTTCCGAGGTTAAGGTTTTATTCTTCTCTCAAAGTTGTTGCGGGGGATTGAACCGTGGTTCGCCCTACCAAGTGCAGCCCCTGGCACCACTGCACCAATAGTTGGTAATTTCTTATATATTTTTAAGTTCTGAGAATTGAGGTTACGCAAACTTTAATTTAAAGGCTAAATCCATATGCAACTGTTTTCTTTTTCACTTTCTTCTCTTTGTCAATAATTCTTCTTCTGTTTCAAATCGGTTTTGGGTCTAACAAAAGTTGTATTCTGCAATTGAATTAAGTTTATTCTAAAGAAGAGTGTGCAGATTAAATATGATAGTTTTGCGGACAAAAAGAAGTGCTGATAATTTGAATTAGACATTTAATCATTTGAAGTGGTGGGGCTTCATTGCATTGCATCGCATCGACTGGAATACTATGAAATTTAGAAAGGCCAGTGGAATATGGTAACATTTTGGCTCTAAAAGGCTCTGCTAGGACCTCTGGTAAATAGGCACACCCCATTTTCGTAAAGACTAAGGTTATTATCTATTTATGAAATCTTGACAAAAGAAAGCGGTTTAATGGAGTATTTGCATTTACACTAAAAACTCCTTAAAAATTGGAAGCACTAATTAATCACCATAATTGTCACATGATTAATGTCTAAAATTTTTCATAAGGTTGACTGTAACCAATATGTAAAAATGACTAATGACCAAGATACTGCAGAGAAAAACTCAGGAAATATTATCAACATCCAATATTGTTGGTAAATAGTTAATTTTATTTCTAAAGATCTTGTTAACGGGTGTTTCTTAATGTTATTAATATGAGAAAAATAATCATAAGTATATATTTACAATTTTTTGAAAATATTAAAAAATATATTTTTCAATGTATTTTTTACTACATTAAAATCCTTAATAGATACCCTAAAACACTTGTTAGCATTTAATTATTACTGATTATGATATCAGGTGTTTGAATCATATCAAAAATATGGAAAATGATTTGTCAATAAAGACAAAACTTAATTCATTGATCTTTATATTTTGAAATTGATTAGTTTATAATTGTTGGCCGAAAGTGACCCTAAACGCATATGAAAAAATTCTCCTTAATCAATGTCCGGCTAAACAATTCTCTTTACTCAACTCTTCAAGCCAAAACAAGCCATTTATGAAGCAGGAGAGCCAACCTAGCTTTGTTGGTCTACTTTTGTAATGGATTGAGTAACCCTCTTACTTATAGTTATCAATTCAATTTGCTTAAAAAAAAAAAAAAAAAAACTCCTTAATCAATTATCCTTGAACAAGTTTTCCAATTCAACTTAGATGCAATGGAAAGGTGAAAACAAAGGCATTAGAAATCAAATTTACCTTGGAAAAGAGAAGTGGTCCGGCCAAAATAGACACACTTCACTAGGAAAATTCACATTGATGATTTGTTTAGGGTGAATATAAATTGGAAATAATATTGGTGTTTGTTTGTGTCATAGATTCCTGTTCTACCAAGGAAGTATCTATGACTGTTACCCATTTAGGCTCCGGAAATCACTCTTTAGTATAAAAGCAAACGACAAACATTCCTTCCTCTTTGTTCCATGATTCTCTCTCTCTCTTCAAAGCATATTACTAGAAAGAAAACCAACAAAACCATATAGTATTATGGTTTCTTTGTCACAATTTCCCCCTCTTTCTTAATTTGTCCAAAGTTCAAACTATACTAGAATCTTTGTTCCACTCACTTATTAGGCACATCACACATGAACTCTAGTATATAAGCAACCGCACTTATATCCAAAGAGTCCAAACCAAATTATGCATTTTAATTAACCCTTTTGATTGTAGTTTTCATCTTTTTCTTCTTGTTTATTTGTTTTAAATGGGGAATGCAACATCATCTATGGCGGCGAAATTCGCCTTTTATCCACCAAATCCACCTTCATATAATTTATTCATGGATGAAGCAAGTGGGATTTTGAGGATGTCTGAGATTGCTCATCAGAGAGAAGATGTGGATGTAGTGAAGTTGGACACAAAGAAAGGTAATAGCATTGTGGCTATGTATGTGAAGAACAAATCAGCCACCTTAACAGTGCTTTACTCTCATGGCAATGCTGCTGATCTTGGTCAGATGTTTCCCATTTTCACTGGGCTTAGTGCTCATCTTGGTGTCAATCTTATGGGGTATGTGAAAAAAACATATCATGTTCTCAGTTTAATTTCTTGTGTTAGATTTATATATTACACATTATCTATGGACATATATTTTCATAGTATATGAATTTAATTTGTGCATGGAATTAATGAAAGTGTTTTTTTTCTTCCTAATGTGTAGGTATGATTATTCTGGTTATGGACAATCTTCTGGAAAGGTTTGTGATCTGCTTCCTACCCTGTGCTTGTAACAAAGATTAGTTTTCTTCTTTCTACTGTGTGTAAATCAATATTAACAAACCTACTATAGGCTTTTTGCACGTGTGATTAGCTGCCTTTACAGAAAAGTCAAAAGAGAACATAATAAGAATATAAATATAAAGAGAGAATGATAAGAATATAAGATCTTACTACTTTATAGAGCCTAGAGCCTAACAACCCCTATGCACATATTAATAATCAACAATTCTTCTTGGTGAAGAGGCAATACCTATTTGTTTATCATCAATGGGGCCAAAAAGTTAGGTGTTCTGAAGTTGTCATGCAATAAAGTTGCAGCAATATGCGATCAATTAAATTGCACCTACCTGCATGAAGGACGGCCTCATCTTTAGTTTTCTGTTTACTAAAAATAATGACTTTGTGTGATTGAATTAATATACAGTTATAGCAGGATCATTTGTATGCTTTAGTTCAAAAAAATAAAGAATGTTATGCAGATGTTTGAAAGCATCTTCCTTTTTAGTCTGCTATACCTCACATTTCTAATACACATTTATTTTGGTTATAACAAACGAGATCATTTGATTAGGTAATCATTATCTGTTAATAGTAAATTGAATAGAATTTGATTTGGCAGGATTAAAAAAAAGATATATGACTAAGTAGGATAACAGAATTACCACTTAAGTAAGATCATTTTGAATGTATATTAGTTCAGAATACATGGTGTATTGCTATTATCTATGTTATAAATACTTATATTACAAACACAAATGCTATTAGAACACAACTAATTTGTGTTTTTGAAGAGGAAGCAACGACTAATGAATTAGTTTAACTATATTTGAGACATCAGCCAAGTGAGCAAGACACTTATGCAGACATAGAAGCTGCATACAGATGCCTTGAGGAGAAATATGGAGTGAAAGAGGAGGACACAATACTGTATGGTCAATCAGTTGGAAGTGGACCAACTCTTGAATTGGCTACACGTTTGCCTAGATTGAGAGCTGTCATTCTTCACAGTCCAATCCTTTCTGGCCTCAGAGTCATGTATCCTGTTAAGAAAACATTCTGGTTTGACATTTTCAAGGTTTGCCTTCTGCTTTCATCATACATATGAATAACTCAGTTTGAGAATTTTGTCCTGACATAGAAAATTTGAAATGCTTGTCCTACTTCTCTTCTTGCAGAATATTGATAAAATCCCATTAGTCAAATGCCCAGTTCTGGTAATTCATGTAAGTATTTGTTCTATTCATCCTTCATTTACCTGTTTCATATATATTGATCTTTCCTATTCACTCATAACTTGATTAGCAAGTAATTAGTAACAGATGTATATACCAACAGTAGTCCACTAACTCTTAAGTTTATTTGCAATATCCATTCTTATATTAATTAATAAAAACAAATTACATCACTGGTGAATAAAGTGAGGTAGTGAGTATTGTAAGTTCAACTCTATAATGTGGACCTATATTTTTCTTTGATTATTGAATTCTCATCAAAATTTGGGCAACATTGCTTGATATAACTCTATTGACAATATTTTGACAGGGAACAGAAGATGAAGTTGTTGATGTCTCTCATGGTAAGACACTATGGGAACTATGCAATGAGAAGTATGAACCTTTATGGCTGATTGGAGGAAACCATTGCAATCTAGAACTCTTCCCTGAGTACCTGAGTCATCTAATGAAATTCATATCTGCCATAGAGAAACTACCACCCATGCAAAATGCAGCTGAACTTAAAACAGACTCATTGGGTACATCATCTTCAAACTCCACTGACAGCAAAGAAAATGCAAGATCAAGCATTGACCTTAGAGAAAAGCCAAGGTCTAGTACAGGGAAAAGAGAAAAGTCTAGGCTAAGCACTGACAATAGAGAAAAGTCAAGGAGTAGCACTGACAAGAGAGAAGGATCAAGAAGGAGCTTGGATCGCACTTGGAAACCAAGAAACAGCACAGACCAAATGGACAAAGCAAGAAACAGCTTTGAAAGGTAACTTCAAATTTCTATCATTTTCATTCTCTGATTGCTTCTTACCATTCTTATTTTTGAAAATTTGATGCATATCACCTTACCTGCAAGGCTGCAACACAATGTTCACCTTTTGATTAAGGTTGTTCCCACCTTGCACCTTGATTTCTATACAGCCACACAGTAATCATACCACATTAGCATATGTAAACAGAGAACTGCTCGGATGAATACTTGGTTATTGCTACAAAATAAAATATTGAAATTGGATAGTGCAACTGTGCAAGCCAACTATTAATCTGATTGTTTCATGTATTATTATTGTACATGGAACTATCAATACAAATCAATAAATTAATTATGTTTTTTCTTACGTTCTAAGAAAAAAATTTATGTTTTTTCTTAATATATCCATTCTTTGATTCTTTCTCTATGATAGATAATTTTTCACGACTACCTTTGTATATTAAAACCTTATTGCAAAAGAGCTGAAAAATAACAACTATTACATTATTGAATTTATAAACGGAATAGATAAATAAATAAGAACAAATTTTTTCTTCAAATGAGACAAACAAAAAAGAACGGATAAAATATTTTTATTGAGGCTCTTACAATTTTATAGAATGAAACAAAAAGAACATGTATGTTGATCTTGATGGTTGAATCGAAGTGCATCATTTTTTCAAATTGTTTTCTGTGAACTAAAAATTAACTGCCATTTTTTTCTATTTCTGTCCCTAGCTAGAGTTGATCATAAATTCATAACTTGCTCTTGCTTGACATGATACATTATTGACCGTCGTAATATCATGTACCTACAGGCTGGGTGAAATGGTGAGATCGGTTGGATTGTGTGCCAGTGTTGATTGCATAAAGCCAACCGTTGTTTCTGAAGTCTAAACTCTGAAGGATCTAAGGCTGAAATGTGATTGTAAATTTCTTAACAAACTCCTCGTTTGGTTATTAGGGATATAAAAAATGTTGGGTTGCCTATAATATATGCGATGTTTTTTTTTTTTAAAGTTAATCCATTCAACTGTGGAATTTTTTTTCCATTTGTTTATTTTCATTTTTCGGGTACAATTCCATCTGTTTCTTTATTCCTTAACTAAAATGTGTTGGCTGAACCCGAGAGGGATGGCCCTGGTGGCAGTTGGCTGGGTGCCAAGGGAGTTCTGAGTCAAAGGTTCAACTCTTGCCTGATGCAATAATTCATGGGTAGATTCCGTACCATAGAGTCAAAGACTCGCTCAATTCCAAGAAATCGGGATGGATTAGTTGGACCATAAATAGTGAAGTCCAGACACTGCCTGCGAAAAAAAATTTGTGTTGGCTGCATCTAAATAACGTAGAAAACATTGATACAACCAGGTGCTAATTAACGGTTGTAGACAAACAGTTACGGTTGTGCTTCGTGCTTTCAGTTATATGAAGAAAAAAAAACAGCTACACTTGAGCTACTCGGTCAAGTAAAAGTGATGCTTCTTCCACAACATTTTACTTGATAGATTGTACCGGCAATGGACGGGGTTAGCATCCACGTAAATGAGTGAATCAATGCCACTTCCATTGACAGATCTTGACAAAAAATCAGAGGTTGAGGAAGTCAACTTTTTAAATGTTCATGTTTGGTTATTGGCTTATTTGCTTAGACTCATAATATTTAGCTTGGTGGTAAATGTAGTAGTATAATATTAGATAAGTCAATGGTTCATATTAATCATTATCCATAAATTTTATTTAAATATCCGACAAATTATAGTAATAATTGGGTGGTTTTGGATCATCACATTGTACTTGAGACTCTCACATTCCTGTTTATGTTCAAAACCAACACTTTATGTACCATTACCATATTATTCATGTATATAGAGTTTTGGAAATCTCAGTTGGAGTAGGTCTTCTTCCAAAATCAGTCCTTGGCCACTTATACAAATCAATTAGTCCTCCTTTGTACCTTGATATTTCAATTAAAATACGCTTATTTTGTAAAGAGTATAAATAATACTTCCTCCGTCCCTAATTACAAGGACCTCTTAACACTTTTATTTTGTCCCTATTTATAAGGTCATTTACCAATTTTCAATGAGCATTAATTATTTTTTTCCACAAACATCCTATTTATTTAACACTTTTTAGATTCTCAATAATATTAATAGGGGTAATTTTGAAAATACATATCAAAAGTTCACATTTCCAATACAATTAACTAAATTATTCCACTTTTTTAATGGACATGAAATCTCCCAAGAGGGCTTTATAATTAGGGACGGAAGTAATAGTTGTAAAGAGTATAAATAATAGTGCATCAGTGCACAATTTAACATAAAGGATTAACTTATTTTTTTAAATGTATTTAACTTATTGACTAATATAAGAGTAGACACAAATTTTTTTTGGCCAAAATAAAATGTGTTTTTCGTTAGCTGCACTTGGGAGATCGGATAAACTTTGTTGTACAATTTTAATCATATTATTTAGGTCATTTAAAAAAAAAAGTACCATCAGATTCAAATGTTATTTAGTGATCTCTTCTTACTCTTATATCATTGATTAAATTAAAAAGAAATTGAATAATTGGAAAATGAACTCTTTGTCTTTTGCAGGAAGAGTTGCACTTGCCCAAACCTGCATAATGAATCTTCCTTGCTATGTGATGCAAACCTGTGTGATACCAACTGGAATTTGCAATGAAGTTGAAAAGATTTGTAGAGGTTTTATATAGGGTAGCTCAAAGAAAGAAAGAGGTGCCACTTGATTTCGTGGGACGTTACATTACTTGAAGCATGAGATTTCTGTGGCTTGGGAAGCTCCTCCGGTTAATTAATTGGTGTAAGCTCAACACAAATGGATCCATTCGTCGCCCTTCCCTCAACACAGCATGTGGAGGAGTTATTCCGGATGCCACAGGTTTGTTTCTTAAGGGATTTTCTTGTAATCTTGGTTTTACTTCTTCTGTCAAGGCTGAATTGTGGGGCCTAAGAATAGCTAAAGATGCGGGAATTTCCAATTTATTGGTGGAAATGGACTCCAAAGTTATTGTATCCCTTGCCCTTAGTGGTTGTCAAGTCACTCATCACTGTGCTACTCTGATTAGAGAAATCAGGAGCCTCCTCGGTAGAGAGTGGAATGTTTAGCTCTGTCATATTTATAGAGAAGCCAATCATTTTGCGGATGCTTTAGCTAATCTTGGACATAGCAATGTTATTGGTTGCACCATTCGTAATTCTCCTCCTCCCGCTATCTTTTCTATAGTGTGTGAGGATGGCTACGAAGTAGCTTTATCCAGAATGATTATGTAATCTTCTTGTTTCTTTGGACTTTGGCCCCGTTAGTTATAAAAAAAATTAATAATTTGTTATTTAGTGATTTTCAGGAGGATTTCATTATAATAAAACATATTCAATTTACTTTCTTTACAAGAATGTATATGCCTAGATAAATTGATTGGTTTTAATTGAAATACATAATAATGCTAAAAAAAATAAATTATCAACCAATCTGTTAGATTATACATATTAGTAAAATTGTATAGGGTCATTTTAGTACTTTTCCATACTTGTATGTGTATCATTTTCCCATTGCAAACACATTAACATATTAAATATACATATTCTCTTTTATCTCTTTTCTTCCTCGTATCTTCACACAATCATATAATATTATATTAAAAATAATTTAGAAGAATGATTACGAGAATTACATAAAGAGATATACACACAAACTTATGCATAAGATTGCGACATTTGTCATTTATGTTCTTTTATTTTATTTTTTTAATTTAAAAAGTAACAAATGTCATAATTTTATATATGTATAAGCTTGTAAGTAGACCTTTCTATGTAAATCTCTCGATCATGTCTCAAATATTTAATACTTATAGTAAATTTTTTTAAGGAAACACAGATAATCTTGCTCGACTTATGATTTTCTCAAGTCTCAACAATTGCTTTAATAAGGACTAGATCGGATTTTAAAAATTTAAACTTGCATATTTATCAAGCAGATTCAAATCAACCTATTTTTCGTTCCTAAATTCAATTTATAACTTGTTGGTTGTTCAATAATAATAATAATTACAAAATTAAATTTAATTGATTGAATAAAAATTGTGCATTACTATAATTAAGGATATTGCAAAAGGCACTTGCTTATAAATATAAAAAGGACTAAATCAATAAAAAAAATTAAGTTCAGAAATTCTAGTAATGTTAAATTTTTCATTTTTTTCAATGTAAAATATTTTTTTTACCACTTTAAACAATGTTTTAATTAGGGATATTTATGGATTAGTTTGGTTCGGTTATTAAATAAAGAGCCATCTAATTTGAAGATAAAAGTTAATTTTGGTTTGATTTGATTAGCTTACATTAAAAAATCTGATCTCATTCGGTCCAAAAATTATATGCGGTTTTGTTTTAGTTCTTTTCACAATTTTGTATTTGAATTGCAAAAATATATAGTTTTTTTAGTGAATATGTGAAGTATGAGAATTCACATAAAGGAATATCAGCATGTCAATATGTGATTTATGTGAATTTGAACTATTCACTACAGTACGAAGTATGTAAATTTGAAATGAGATGATTTTGTTTAATAATTTTTTGACTAAACCGTCGCTTTAGTCTCTCACTTTGTAAGGAATTTTCACTTTAGTCTTTGATTTTTCAATAACTCCTCTTTAATCCCTCACTTTGAAAAAATTACTCATGTTAGTCCCTTACAACTTTCTCTATTCATAATTTGCCAAAACTTTCTCTATTCATAAACCTTAATATCTTGTACACATAACCGTTAAATAACTTATACGACATTTAGTTGTTGTGCTGTTGCCACAGATTCATCAGCTGCTGTATTTTTTGCAGCTGACAGAGCTTCAGCAATTGCCTTATCTGCAGTTGCCTTAGCTGCCTCTTCAACGGCCTTACCGCCTTAGTTTCTTCTTCCTCCAATGTTTGTCTTTTGAATTCAGCATCATGTATAAGATGTTAACAGCCACGTGTGTATATGTTATTTAACAACAACATGTGTAAGACGTTAACGTCTATGAACAGAGAAAGTTGTGAAGGACTAACATAAGTAACTTTTTTCAAAGTGAGGGACTAAAGAGAAATTATTGAAAAGTCAGGAACTAAAGTGAAAAACCTTACAAAGTGAGGGATGTAACATCCTAAGCTTTATTTTTAAGAGAAATTATTATTAAAACCTAAAAATAATTGGATTAATGACTTAACGAATTTTGGGAGACAGGTGAGTAGTAATTATAAGTACTAGGGGTCGTATAGAAGGCATTTGTAGCAGCGGGCAAAGTTAACTAAGCGAAATCGGGAGTTAAATCGGCGTTTTAGATGTTAGAAATCAACCGAAAAGAGAAAATTAGGAATTTATTATAGGATGCTAAGAAATTAAATTCCACCGTTGGATATGAAGTTTAAGGGGTTAAGAAGCTTGTCTAAAAATTTGGACCCGATCCGACGGTTAACGAAAAAGTTACGGCGAATCGAAGTTGGGAAATTCTGGTGCACGCCCAGGCGCACCGGTGCACGCCCAGGCGCGCACCACTATTCATTGGTGCTGAGCCAGTAAGTTTTTCGCACAGGCGCGCCCTCCCGTGCGCCCAGGCGCGCCTCTGAGGCACCAGCTGCGCACCAGTCCATTTCTGGCGCGCCATTTCCCTCCTAGCCATGCGCCTGGTGCGGCGCCATGCACCAGCTCGTGTGCTGGTGCTGATTCTCGCGCCCAAGCGCCAAAATTCGCGCTCAAGCGCGCGCGCGGAAACACAACAGATCTGGTGCGTTGATCATGAAACTTGGGGCCAAAGTTTGTTTCTTGGCCACACGATTTTGCTGGTCTTGAGGCAAGAAAATAAAACACAAAAAGAACACAACACTTCCTCACTCCATCACCAACATCATCCTTTCATCTTCATCATTCTCTCAACTCCAAGAACAAGGTTCCATCACCCCCCTTCTCACACACACTTGATCCTTGGGCAAATTAAACCCAAAATCATCAAACCCCATCAAGCAAGCATCATGGAAGTTAGTTGAAAGCTCATTCCTTTCCTCCCCCTACCTCACACGAATTGCCTCCCTCTCTTCTCCCTCTTGGATTTCAAGCTCATCATCATTTGGGGTAAGTAGAGTCTTATGACATGTTATGAATCCCTTTCCATTCCTTTCCCTTTCACTCATGAAGGTTGTGTTTTCTTAGGGTTTTCTTATGTCCTTGGCTATGTAGGATTCTCTATTTCATGCCTTCCAATCAAAACCAAGACAAGGGCAAAGATCAACCATCTTGTACTCCCCCAAATAGAATTGTTTATCATCACTTGATTATATCCTTATTGAGGTGGCAAGCAAGACTTAGGAAATTCAAAGTCCCAAGGTTTTGAGCTAGGGCACACAAAGGTTTCCTTACTTCTTGCTATTTTGAGGTAAGGAGTGGGTATTAGTGAGTATTACCGTACTCTGGGGATTAGTTTACACTATGCATATAATGGGTACTAAGAGTTATGTGTTAGTTTAGATTGTTATACCATAAGGTAGTCAATAACTAGAACCTATGACATAGGGAAATGATTAGATGATGATATGCTTCATTTTTAATATTTGGTATATAAGCTTGTGACTTGGTGATGTTTATAATTTAAGTGCTTATTTTGCTAAATGATTGAGATATGATTTTATTTAAAAACCAAGGCAAAGAATGGAAATCAAATATGAATTGAATGATAATGTAAAGTGCAGTGAATTGAGTATCGGTGCATTGACAGACTAGGTGCCCCTGCCGGGCGTACCAAATTCCCAAGGGCCAAGTGCTCACCAGGCTAAATTCTCATTAGGTCCAAATGCCCTGTTAGGCGTCAATGCACCAAGACTTAATTCACTGCCGAAATAAATGATATAAAATGTGTTGAGAATGTGAAAAAGTGAATGAATTCAAATAATTGGAATGTAAAATGATATGTGGAAATTGTGATAGCATAGCTTGACAGGGTGAAGCCTTTTGGGTGAGAAAGTCCTGGTTGAGCGAGAGACCCTTGGGTGTGCCAAATGCCTGGCAGGAGCGTTAGATTCCTAGTGATGCAAATCGGTTGTAACCGGGAGTGTTGTCCAGACGTGGTAAGACGTGATCGTGCATTGGGTGCGAACGCAGTAAAGTCGTGACTGGAACACACTGAAAGTGAAATGCGGATATAATGTATGAGTACTGAATAAAAGACTTTATGGAATTAACGGATAAGAATGAAGAGGTAAAACCGACTTGAGAAACCAATGGATACTTGATAATGAATTGTGATATGATGAGTCTTATTATTTTGTGATCGAATTGTTAAATGTGTTTGGCTTGGTATAGCATTATGTCGTAAATGGAAACTGCTTCCCCATTTTATGTGTAATACTCACTCCTTACTATTTCCACAGGTACTGAGGAAGAGTTTGCACTTGATCAGGCCGAGCAGGAGTACTCTCCCTCACAGGGAGAGTAGGTTACTTATATATGTAGGACATGGGAATGTCCTGGGCCCGATGATGTGATTTGATTTATTTTTGTTGTGAGTATTGTACATAGTTTTTGGGGGCCCAGGACGACTCCTTTTGGGTAGGAGTCTTATTTTGGAGAAATGACTATTTTCCATAACTTGTTTATATAAATGCTGAAACTCTGATGTTTAATACTTTGCTATTCTGATGTGTGCACGAAGTTGCACAAGCTGTGATATATGTATATAGCCCTGTTGGCTTTTTGGAATTTGAAAATATTAATGTTTATCAGGATGCAGGGAAACCAGAATTTTGGGAAAGTCCTAAAAACAAACGAAACTCCGTCCGATTGACAGAAGATTTTTATAAGTTAAAAAGAAAATTTCAAATTCACTAAATTTCTAAGGGTAATTAAGGGTAGTTAACTGTAGGTGTTACAAGGGACTAAAGTGACAGTTTAGTCATAATTTTTCATTTCGAACAAATATAAAAGTGCTAATTACGGGGATGTTTTTGTTCGCACCCTAAAGAAAGTGGTCAATATTATTGTTTGTTCAAACTCCGTTCGGGGTGGTTGTCAGTTTCTGGTTTTTTGTTTCAAAAATGTACTTTTAAAACAAAACGCGTTCAACAAAATTTGAGATGAAATGATTTTTTACTTGTTTTCAGAACAATTTCACGTTTATTCTCAAAACAATAAATAATGGTTTCATAATTTCAGTTTCGAGTTGCAAATTTATACCGGTCCATCTTTTGTGTCACTCGATCATCAACACCATCTCATCACTCCTCCCACCACCATAACCGTTGCGGTCATCGTTACCACTGTCACCCAACTAACATCATTGTGATTGCCTAAATCTCAACCACCACCTTAACCACCACAACCACCTTAACCACCACAACCACCTTAACCACTACCATCCGTAATTATAACCACCACCACCACCATATTATAGTCGCCCCATGCGTCACCACATCCTCATATGCTATCATTATCCCTCCTTATACCACCATCATCACCACTTGGACCACCGCCACCCAACCATCACCATAGTGACCACCTCAGTCACCACTACCCTCGCATGACCACCACCATCATCGCAACCATCACTACATACCACCTCAACCACGACCATCTCCCAATGACACCACTACCACTTTCATGTCCACCCCAACTATATATCACATTTCATCACCATCATCATCACCACCACTACATCCTTATCCCCTCCCACCTACCCCACCATCTCTCCCTCAATCAACACCGCAAAAATTACCATCTATCACCGCTTAAACTACCACCGTCGTCACCAAGAGTCCAAGATCACCATTGCTTCTCTATTAAGCATCCCACAAAGAGTACTACCATCGCCACAACCACCACTCTAGATTGCAGTCAGTATAATAACGACCACCACATCCTACTAATAATGACAATGACCACATGTGAGTTGTTATTAAATAGTGGTGGTATTATATAAAATGATCACGCATAACATGGTAAGAGCACTATAAAAATTATAAGTTTGTAAATAATTTTGAAAACGGGAAACTAGAAAAATTTAAAACCGACATTATAAAAATGAAAATTAGCTTTATTTTTTTAAAATTTTAAAACTTAAAACTAAAATAACCCAAAACGGGGCCTTAGCTTTGGTAATATAGGGTTCTTCTTATTGCTAAATTATGAATAAGTTGCGATTGTAATCATTAAAGACAACACAACATATAAAATATGAACTTCTAGTAAAAAAATATTGGCTCGATTTTAAAAAATAAAACTAAAAATTGAATTTTAGTTGATTTTCACTTTTCCTCTTCCAAATAATTTTTTTAAATGTATTTTTTTGGATATTGATTTTTTCTTATCCATTTTTTATATTTTATTGAATGAATTTGGATTTAAACACTCACCCCCTCTGATTTAGAATATAAGAAAAAAAACTAAAATCACATTTATTAAGGAAATTAGTTGATTGTATTTAATTTTATCAAATTTATCAAAAGTAGAGATATTTTAGGAAAGTGATATTGGAGATGAAACAAAAATTAATTGAGATAACAATTTTATAAGTTTATTTAAAAAAATAGTATTGAGAATGAAACTAAAAAAGTTAGGGTGCGCTTGTTATAGCTGTTTCCTATTTTCATTTTTAATAAAAATAGAAAATATTTCAGAAAATGAGTTTGGTCAAGCTTTAATGAAAAGATTTCCTAAAAATATTCTCTAAAAAGACTGAAAATTAGGAAACGTGAAAATCACGTTTTCATTGTTTCCGCCGAAAAATTGAGAACGCGGAAAATGAATAGCAAAATCCCGCGGTGGCAAAACTGAAATTAATATAAAGTTATGTATAAAAGTATAACAACTCTCTTCTTTCTCTCTCCGTGGCAACTGCTTCATTGCTTCTCTCTCTCAGGGTTCTGTGCTTAGCTTCTTCAACCCATTAGAAGTGAGTTATCCATTTCCCATCCTTTTCCATTCTCTCTTTGTGGCTGTCTTGAAGGATCTTTCTCTGTCATGTTCTCATTTTTCATTTTTTTTAACCTATTTTGTGTTATCCATTTCTGGTTTGATTTCGCTCTGGTCTATGTCTCCTTGATTTTGGGTCTTGTATTCTGATTGTAATACATGATGTTATGCTGCTGCTTGCCCATTTATGCTGCTGCTTGCCCTTTTGTGATACAAAAATATTCTGGTAGTGCTGATCTGAGGGAGCAGTGTTGTTGCAGGACATAGGGAAAGAGAAGGAGAAAGGGATTCAAATCTATTATTATTTCTTTGAAGGGTTTTTTCCTTGCTAGAATATACTGTATTTCTTTTTTTAAAAGAATCCTATTTTTTTAAAAAATAATTAAAAAATAGTTGGTTTGATAGTGCTATTGATATATAGCACCGCTGATACAAAAATAGTTGGTTTGATAGTGCTTTAGCATAGATAATAATATAGTGTATCTAACATGTATTACTTTAGTATAATAATAATATAGTGTATCTAACATGTATTACTTTAGTAGCATTAGAATTTGTTAGTTTTAAATTATATGTTTGCTTGATATATTGCTATTAGCATAGATGGGAGTGAAAAGTGAGAAGGGAGAGAACAAGGAATGGTCAACCAAAAATACCAAGATATTCATTGAAATAGTTTATGATCGGGTGAAGAAGAAATTGCTACAAGGATCAACATTCAAAGCACCGGTATGGGAAGATATTAACAATGAACTGTTGAAGGTTACTGGAGAAAATTATGGAGTAGAGAGGCTTAAGGGAAAGTTTAACCGTTTACGCCTACTACATCGTGAATTTTCGACTTTGCTAGGACGTACAGGAGTTACATGGGACTCTGAAGCTAACAAAGTGAATGCTCCTGAAGAAGTGTGGGAGGACATGTACACGGTATGTGGAACTTTTGTATTTAATATTTAATAATTTCATTATTATTCTAGTTTTTAATATTGTACACAATTAACAAGTGCCTAGTCAATCTTTACGTATTTTGCTCTTAATTTATGTAATTTAATTCTTGATTTACATATTTTACTCTTGAATTTTGTAGAAAGGAAGGTTCTACAAGCAATTTAAGAAGCATGGCTTTGAGTATGACTATGATGTTGTTGGTGAGATATTCAATTCTAGTACTGCAACCGGGAAATTGAGCCAAGCCTCTACTCAAGAGCCACCAACATCTGATGAAGAGAAAGAAATAGAGGAAGATTTTCTGTCAAAAGGTGTGCATATAGATTGTGATACTAATGAAGATGATTTGCAAGAATTTGACAAAAAAAGGAAGATCAAAGGATGTTCAAGAGAGCATCGACGCAAAGAGGCAAGGAATTCTAGAATAAGTAAATTAGAAACCGTTTTGGATAAATGGGCTGATACAGTAAGTATAAGGGCAGAAGCATCAAGAGTCAAGTTTGAACAATATAAAACATCAAGTATTGAAACTACTACTCAAATGTCTGATCCTTACTCTATAGAAAAATGTATGGAAATACTTGATTCCATGGAAGATATTCCTAGTAAGATTTTCAATGCTGCGTTATTGAAGTTTGCGGAGAAGGTGTGGAGAAGCATGTTTGTTATTATGTCCCCGACAAGAAGGAAAGAGTGGCTAGCATCGCTAGAGTAGTATTTAGTAGTTGAATAATAATTGCAATATTCTATTTTCTTACGTAATTTTTAGCATTGGTTTGTTATTAACTTATATGAATAATTTCAACATGTTTCATGAGTTAAATGTGATTCATGTTTGGTTGGCTTTTATGCTTTAGTTCATTTAAATGTTTTATATTGTTAACATTAGTACACACATGTAATTAATTTTTTAGCAGGTAACAATGTCAAATAGTTCAAGTACTGAATCAAGTGACTTGGATGATGATATTGAGGATTTAATTGTAGTATCATTGATCCTGGAATATGAGAAAAGTTTTATTAGTAACACACCTTGTAGGACTTCTTTGTTGAGTGGAAAGATGTATATTCTGGAAGTTATGGCTGGTCATGAAGCTAGATGTTATGAGAATTTTCGAATGGAAAAACATGTATTTTTGAATTTTTGTGATTCCTTAAAGGATGTTGGAGATTTAAGGGATGGGAAAAAAGTATCTGTGGAAGAAGGAGTTGCAATGTTCTTAATCATAGTATGTCATAATCTACGTCATCGAATTGTTGCCGAACGCTTTCAACAGTCTTTGGAAACCGTAAGCAAATGGTTTAGAAGAGTTTTAAGAGCAGTTTGCAAGCTGGGTAAGTTAATCATCCGACCAAGAAATCAAACAACAACTCACCCATACATCAGAGGCAAACAAAAGTTTTTCCCATATTTCAAGGTAAATTTCTATACTAGTACTTCAAACATTTAATAGTTTGATATTTTTTTATTATTATTATTATTCTTACTATTCATTTTTTTTAAAAAAAATTAGAAATGCATTGGTGCAATTGATGGCACACATGTATCCGCTTGGGCTCCAGCATCAAAACAAACCGCTTTTCGTGGAAGAAAAGTTTTGATAACTCAAAATGTATTGGCAGTATGTGATTTTGACATGTTATTCACATTTGTTTATTCTGGTTGGGAAGGAACGGCAAATGATTCAAGAGTTTTTTTAGATGCTTTAACTCCTGCAAATAATTTTCCGAAACCTCTTGCAGGTACGTTTCCTTCAATAAGAGTAATATTTTATCATCATTTATTAGTTATTTAGTAACTATTTTTCTAATTAATTTTGCAGATCAATATTATCTTGTTGATTCTGGATTTCCGAATATGCCTGGTTATCTTGCTCCATTTCGAAAGACAAGATATCATTTGCGTGATTTTCGTGATGGAAGGCAACCTAGAGGAAGACAAGAATTATTTAATCATAGACATTCTTCATTAAGGAATGTCATCGAGAGGTGTTTTGGAGTGTTGAAAGCAAGGTTTCTATTTTAAAGTTGATGCCAAATTATCCCGTTAGAAGACAAAGACTCATTCCTAATGCATGTTGCACTATACACAATTTTATTAGAATGCAACACAACGAAGATAGACTTTTAAACCAATACTCGGTAGAAGACTTGATTATCGATGAAGAAGGCTTGGGCGTAGATCAACAAGGTATTAATATTAATGATTAGCAAGCAATGGAAATGGTTCAAGTCCGAGATAATATTGCAAATCAAATGTGGGGAAATTTTCGTAGACGTTGAATAGCTTTATATAATTAGTGATCGTATTTTATTATGTTGGATGATGCATCAATTGTACTTGGATTCTGTTTTTTACTCAATAATTTAATAAAATTAATAATATGAATGATATTTTATATGCGTATGTTTGGGTAATTTTAATTATAAATCTATTTTATAGCAAATCTAAAAAAATTTATAAACTTGATAAAAGAATGTTTCTTGAAAATTTGTATTTTTTAACTTTGTTTGAAACAAACGCATTTTCATTATTTCTGTTTTTTAAAAATAAAAAATACCATATGAAACCAAACACGTTTCTTAATTTTCATTTTCAGAAAATGAAAATTATTTTCAAGAAATGAAAACAAGAAATGAAAACGGGAAATATTTTTGCAAACCAAACACACCCTTAGTTACTTTTTATTTATATAAAAAAATATGCTTTTTTCTTTATGTTTCAAATAGGATGAAGTAGATTAAAAATTTAAGAAAAATGATTGAAAGACTTACAAAATTAATCCATATAAAAAGTGATATGTATCATTTGCTTATTATTGATTAATTAACAAATAACACATGTCACGTTCATTTTTGTGATATAAATTGATTTGTAGGTTAATTCAAAATTGATATAAATTGATATAAAGGAGGTTGTGGGATCAATGATTGGCAGGAAAAGGGATTATGCAAATCCTAGAATCTCAAATCTCTAAATCCAACATAAAAATGATGCTTGGGGGGCCAAAATTCACCACATGAAGAGAGAGTGACTCGATGGAGGAGGAGACCACCGCGTATTTGAGTCGATGGAAGAGAGTGGCTAGCAGATTTGACGGGACCAGCGGGAATTTGGCCATGGAGGAGGAGAGAGTAACTGGCCAGTGGAGAAGAGGAGGGAGAACAAGGGTGGCCATGGAGAAGGAGAGAGTGAATCGCGAGTGAAGAAGAGGAGGAAGAACAAGGCTAGCCATGGAGTAGGAGAGAGTGAGTCGATGGAGAAGTGAAGGGAAAGCAAGGGAAAAGAGAGATTGAAAAGGGGTAGACACTAGACAGTGAGTAGAAGAATAGAGTGAGTAGTTGATATTTTATTTTGATTTGAATCTAATAATTAATAATTAATAATTAATAATAGTAGAAGAGTGTAGAAGAATAGAGAATGAGTAGTTGATTTTTTTTATTTTTAATTAATAATAGAAGAGTAAAGAGGGAGTAGGTTTTTTTTAAAAGAAAGAGGAAGTAGTTGGTTTTTATGATTTTTTTTTGTATTTTTAGTAATTTTATATATTTTTTTAGAGAATGGTTGTTGAATTATTTGTAATAATTGAATAATAATTTAATTTTATTATAATATGTAATATTTTATTAATATGAAAAAAGTAATGTGGCTATGATGTAGAGTTCATGCAAGAATCAAAAGTGGGTTCATGGAGTTGGAGCAAATTTATAATTAAGTTGTTTAGATATAAAAAAGTGTAAGATAATATATAAAAAAATGTTGTCGGGATCATTTATAAACCAAAAGTGTGCTTTTGGATTGAAGATGCTACAAGGGAGTACTATCTAATTGGTTTAACCCATATTACTCCCTCCGTTCTCAATTAACTTTTTTTTAGAAGCTTTTTTTTTTTCTTTTTATCAATGCTTTTTTTTTTTTCTTTTTATCTACACATTGGTACATCATTTTAAACCAAAATTCTTTTATGAACTTTTTGAATCATATTTGTAAGACGTTTTTAATGAATATAAGCTAAATCAAGCTACATGAAAAATTTAAAGATAAGAAGAAAAAAATCGGTTTGATAATACGTTCATGTATGCAGTTATATTATGTTATGATAATTAACTAATAATTATCCATGTGCATCGCACGGGTACATATACTAGTTGTTCGAAATTTAAAATCCAAAATTGCAATATGAAATTGCAAGTATGGATATGGTGGTCGTAGTTGCTGAATTGGCAGAATCTTGGCCTTACAAAGTTCGACACAAATGATGCCAAAATGCGTTGCCGTTTTTCTAGAACCATCTCCTCCTCCCTTCTTTCTCCTTAAACCCCTTTCCTTTCGTAGGGTTTTTTCATTTTTCATTTAACTCTCTCTCTCTCTCTCTCTCTCTTATCAACACCATAACAGATAACACACTCACTCACTCACTCTCTCACACTCTCTCTTTAAAAAAAAAAAATTAATGGCTCCAGTTTTGAGCAGAAGCATAGCCACTGCTTCTCTTGCTGCACTTCCTTCTCTCACAGCTTTAAACGCCAAAAGGGGTTCTGCTCTCAGAAGCGCTTTTCTTCCGCCCCAACATGGCCCTATTAAGTGCTTCCACCCCTTGAAGTGGAACCAGCGGCAGCAGAGAACTAATAAGAGGGTTTCTGTGAGGTGTGAAGCTGCGGTTGCGGAGAAAGAAGATGCCACTGATGATGCTCCTGGTGAAAAGTTTGAGTACCAAGCTGAGGTGGGTTGTGTCTGAATTGTTGGGAAAAAATGTTTTTTTTTGTTTTGTTTTGTTTTTTGGTTGGGTAAAGTTTCAATTTTTTGTGTGTTTTGTTTTTGAGTATTGGGATGTGATTGGAAATGAAGGACTTATGCGATAAAGGGTTTCTGAAAAATTAAGAATTTTGTTATTTATCATTATAAATATATTTTACTTTTGGGTTATTGTTCTTTTTTTGTGTTGTTAATGAGATAAACTTGAAACTTTTTCTTAAGTTCTGTTTTGATTACTGGGATGTGATTGGAAATGAAGGACTTACATGATAAAGTGTATATGAAATCAAGGATTTTTGGTCCTTATTATTATAGTATTTGTTTTGGACAGATTATGAGTCTATTTACATGTATTACTGGATTATTTGAAGCATGCTGTTTTATTTGTTGGGGTTACCTATTATTGTTATTATGAAGTTAGTGAGTTCCGTTTTTCGCAGGTGAGTCGGTTGATGGATTTGATTGTTCACAGTCTGTATAGCCACAAAGAAGTCTTTCTTCGAGAACTTGTGAGGTAATTACAATTGTATTTGACTGTAAATGCATGGTGCGAGGGTTTTTTATTTTACAATATAAATCAGTTATATATTGTCACTCCTTTAAAAATGTTTCACTTTTACAGTGGCTACTTAAAAATCATAGAGATGACATAATGGCATCATTGATTGGTTGTGTAAAAAAATACTGCCGAAGGGCATCAAAATTTAACTCATTACAGTTTACTATTCCATTTTTTGCTCGAAATGGGTTTCTTTTATTTGAAGAATGTTACAAGGCTGATTTACCATTGCTTCTCTAACCTTGTGGTAGGTAGTTAGTAGGCACTATTTGTGCTTGCTTGTTCTACTTAATATTTCTTCATTTTGGACTTCTGTATGTATGTTTCACTCTAGAAAGGTGTCTGTGCAACTCCTTGATTCTCTTGTTTAATTTTTTTATCCAGTAATGCTAGTGATGCTTTGGACAAGTTGAGATTCTTAAGTGTGACCGAGCCTTCTTTGCTTGGAGACGCTGGAGAACTAGAGATACGCATCAAGCCTGATCCAGACAATGGGACTATTACAATAACGTATGCACATTGTTGATATTTTATTAATTATTTGTTATTCATTTTGAATTTGTTGTGTAATTTTTTTCAGTTGTTTCTAGGTACGCATAACTAAAGAGGTTTATTTAACTGTTTGTTGTTCGTTTCTTTTAGAGATACTGGTATTGGAATGACCAAAGAGGAGCTCATTGACTGTCTTGGAACTATTGCCCAGAGTGGCACTTCAAAATTTTTGAAAGCAATTAAGGTAATTTATTATTGTTCTGAATATCGCTCAGGTTGATGATTCAAAGCGTCAATCATCATGTTACAAGTTTTCTTCATTTCAGGAAAATAAGGATCTGGGAGCAGATAATAGTTTGATTGGTCAATTTGGTGTTGGATTCTACTCTGCTTTTCTTGTTGCTGAGAGGGTATGGTTCTTAATAACATTCTCTTGGTTGGTTTTTCTGATTTTAGTTAATTTGATTATATGTCATTAATTTGCTACATCGGCATGTTGATGATAATCAGGTTGTTGTTAGTACGAAGAGCCCAAAATCAGATAAGCAATATGTGTGGGAAGCAAAAGCTGACAGTAGCACATATGTGATAAGGGAAGAAACTGATCCTGAAAAGCTTCTGCGACGTGGTACACAGATTACACTCTATTTAAGAGTAAGTGACATTTCTTTCATTTCAGTGATATACTGGTGTGAAGTGTGTGACATAAGGAGGATTATCAGCAATCATTCCAGCATTAGATGTGCTCACTTTCTTTGTCTAAGGCAGCATCTGAAGTAAACTGGTGTAGACTTGAGATCTTGCTTTTAGTGGAAGATCTTAGAATGTTTTGAATTTCGTTTGAAAATCTTCTCTAGCTATTTATCTTCATATATTGTTAATAAAAGGTTGAACCCAGTATAATATCCAGAAATTGTAAATTTTGTAAATTGTAATAACATTCTAAAGCAGACATATTGTTAAAGCACTCTAATTCTTCTTGTCATCTTTCCAGGAGGATGATAAGTATGAATTCTCAGAGGCGACCAAGATTCAGAGTTTGGTGAAGAATTACTCGCAGTTTGTTTCCTTCCCCATCTATACATGGCAGGAAAAGTCAAGAACTGTGGAGGTAAGCATGCTTTCTATTTTCTTATAGGATACAGTATTGAACTATTTATAATGATTGGTGTATTGTGGTTATCTCCTCCTGCACTTGTGATTGTCAATGAAAGTAGGTTATGCCATTTTTTTTTGTTAGAAGGAATGCGATGAGAGTTACTTATGCAGCAGTAAGATCCAATTCATTGGATTCTATTATTCTAATTTCTCCAAGATAATTTTTTTGATATCATTTCAGGCACTTATTTCTAGCAATGATGGTGGTGGTGAATTGTTAATATTAGCAAATAGGAGTGGTTAATGTTTAGCAAATAGGAGATGGATGGAGTGAATAGTCAAGTGTGTTGTAATGGTGGATGAAATGCAAATAGAAGATGGCTATAGTGAATCAAGTGTGCAGTGATGGCGGATTAAGTGCATTCTTTTAGAAAATTCTTTCTGTCTAGTAAAAAGAGCCCCTTTTTGCCTCTTCCATATTTTGTTTAAATTGAATAGAAACTGTTCTTTAGATAACATTAAATCAAAGATTGAAAAAATGCAATTTCAAGAAGATCATCTTTTCAGACAGCATATCTTACTTTCTGGGTGATTTCCTTTTATCTACATTTATACACTTTGAAACCCCTTTGGCCCTTTACCCTATTTTTATAATTGCTACTACTTAAGCTAATAAAAAATGTATCACGAATACTAAGGAGTGCCTTTTTTCATCACAATTAATTTGAATATTGACAGGTGGAAGAGGAAGAAGAACCCAAAGAAGGCGAAGAACCTCAACCAGAGGTAACTAGTGTGGTATTTCTGAATGTTTGCATTATAATTGCTTTTTCCAACTGTGTTACCAATTGTGTTTCTGCACTTGTTGTCAGGGTGAGAAAAAGAAGACAAAAAAGACTAAAACTGAGAAATATTGGGACTGGGAACTAGCCAATGAAACAAAGCCAATATGGGTGAGTTTGAGTTGCATCTTCTTTCTATCATGCCCTGCATTTGGTTTATCCTTTAGTTTTAGTTCTTTTTTTTATTGGCCTACATTTGCCACCTTTTGTAGATGCGTAGTCCAAAGGAAGTTCAAAAGGATGAGTACAATGAATTTTACAAGAAGGCTTTTAATGAATTCTTGGAACCACTTGCATATACTCACTTCACTACAGAGGTACACTTGATGATTTTGGCTTTCGACAAAAGAACATTTCTCTTGCAGTTATCAATGAAATTTAGTTTTAAATCTGCAGGGTGAGGTTGAGTTCAGGAGTATTCTGTATATTCCGGGAATGGGGCCCCTTAACAATGAAGAAGTAGTAAATCCTAAAACGAAGAACATTCGCCTGTATGTTAAGCGTGTGTTCATCTCGGATGATTTTGATGGTGAGCTGGTGAGTTCATTTGAGCTTCAAAGTGGAATTGTCTATTATATTAAGAAATCCAAAGAACTTCTCCCCATTTTTGTTGTGAAAAAAAGTGATAATATAGCTCTCCTACAAATGACTAGTTTTTATATCATATCACAAGTCATTACTCATTGCATGCTGTCTGCATATGCAAAACGAAACCTGTATATGACTCTAACATCATATCTGTGCTCTTTATTGCATCATGCACTTCTGCTCCTGCTTCTTGTGTCCTTTGTTGTAAAGCATTGTTTTTGATATCTGCGCTCGTACTTTTTTTTTGTGCAGTTTCCTCGTTACTTGAGCTTTGTGAAGGGTGTGGTTGACTCAGATGACCTTCCTCTAAATGTTTCTCGCGAGATCCTTCAAGAAAGCAGAATTGTAAGAGAACTCCCAATATCCCTGCTAACATGGGAAATTTTTTGGGAACTATTTATACATTTTTTTTATATTCCTTCCCAAAATGCTTTGTTCTAAAAATACAATTTCAGGTAAGAATAATGAGAAAAAGACTTGTCAGGAAGGCATTTGATATGATTCAAGACCTTTCTGAAAGTGAAAATAAGGAGGTTAGTTGCAACTAATTCGATATCCCCCTTTTCTTGATATGGATCGAGTCTTTTGTTAATTTAGAATATGGTTTCTTGTGATTCCAGGACTACAAGAAATTCTGGGAGAACTTTGGTAGGTTCATCAAGTTAGGGTGCATTGAAGACTCTGGAAATCATAAGCGCATTACTCCACTGTTGAGGTTTTTCACTTCCAAAAGTGAGGAAGAACTCAAAAGCTTGGATGATTATGTTGAAAACATGGGTGAAAACCAAAAGGCTATATATTACCTGGCAACTGACAGCTTGCAAAGTGCAAAAACTGCTCCATTTTTGGAGAAGTTGGTTCAAAAGGATATTGAGGTATGTGTACTCCGTAGATTTGAGCAAGAAAATGACATTTTCTCCGTTTTTGGTGTTTTTAGTTTTGTGAGGTGGCAGCAGAGATGGTTGGAGGGGTTATGCCCTCCCTCTCTCTGTAAACTCCCCTCTATCGTATGGAGAAGGTGACCGTTACTGTGCTTTTGTGTCATTCCAGTTATAAAAAAAATTGTTGAAGATGATATATTTTTCTATTTGCGAGTTCTGTATCTTATATGTTGATTTTGAATTTTGGTCTGTTCTCTTTCTAAGTTATAACTCTTGTGTGTTCCATTATTGTAGGTTCTCTACTTGATTGAACCTATTGATGAAGTTGCCATACAGAACCTACAGACATACAAAGAAAAGAAATTTGTAGATATCAGCAAGGAAGATTTGGAATTGGGTTTGTTCTGTTTTACTACCTCCCTGTCTTGTGATTAAATGCTATCTTCTTTCTGGGAATAAAATGGAATTTATGTTGTTCTTATCTAATCTAATCTTCTCGAATCAGGTGATGAGGATGAGGTTAAAGAGAGAGAAACCAAGCAGGAATTCAACCTACTTTGTGATTGGATAAAACAACATCTTGGTGATAAGGTGGCAAAAGTTCAAGTGTCTAAGCGATTGAGCTCATCTCCCTGTGTGCTTGTATCTGGAAAGTTTGGGTGGTCTGCAAATATGGAAAGGTTAGCCAGCCTTCCAAACCTTGTTACTGGAAAGTTTGTTCATGAAATCTTTCTTATGTTACGCAAGACTTGAACCATCTGTATTACTCTTTTACACAGATTAATGAAGGCCCAAGCCCTTGGGGACACTTCAAGTTTGGAGTTCATGAGGGGAAGGAGAATATTGGAAGTTAATCCAGATCACCCCATTATCAAAGATTTAAATGTAAGACTGTTGGATTTAGTGCTTTGGATATATAACCAGACATTATTAGTTTTGAATAGGTTTTTTCTTCTGTTTGTTGGATTTCTACTTTTCCTGCCTAGCCTAACATAGGGAAAGAGTTTGCTATATCTTGCTACAAATCCTCCTATTAACAGATATAAAAAAAAGCATGAAATGAAAAAGTAAATGCATCAAATGTCTTGTAAATTAAAATAATATTCAATATTTTCTAAACAAGCAAGTATTTGCAGTAGAATTTTAGAATTGTTCCATTGAAAATGTGATAACTTGATATTTTAGTTCCTGTGGAAACAAACACGAAGCATGTTAGCAAGGTTGTATGTTGTCCAGATCAGTATTTTTTCCTCTTGTTTAGTATGAAGAGCTCAGCTTACTTATGAGAAAATCTGGTGTTTTAAGTCAGGTCTCAACTGAGCCGAGAAGACACAAATCTTTAGTAGTTTTAGAAATTATTGATTGATATTGTACAAGAGTTTATGATCCTTGTTTTTATCCCTTTTACTGGTAAAAACTGACTTGTTTTAACTTTTAACCATATTTTCTTTTTCTTCTAGGCTGCCTGCAAGAATGCACCTGACAGTGGTGATGCCAAGAGAGCTGTTGAACTCTTATATGATACAGCCTTGATTTCCAGTGGATTTTCTGTAAGGAGAATATCAATATTTTAATTACCATTTCTGTATCATATCAAATTATCAACTATGTGCAGTTTGTTTAACATAGTTTCTCTATAATGCAGCCGGACAGCCCCGCTGAGTTGGGAAATAAGATTTATGACATGATGGCCTTGGCCTTGGGAGGAAGATGGGGCAGATCAGAGGAGGAGGGAGATGCAGATGCATCTGTTGATGAAGCTGATTCAAACACAGGTGAAGCAGCAACAGCAGAGGCAGAAGTTTATGAACCCTCTGAAGTCATTACAGAGAGTGATCCATGGACCACTGATTAAGGTGTCATTGGATAAATTAAATTTTTGGCATATTATAGGAATTAATGCATACAAAGGGAAGAGAGTTAAGGTAGACAGTAGGAAGTTTCTTGTGAGTTCATTGTGCTGAAGGAAACTGGAAATGTGATGTGAAACTGAAAGACTTAAAAGGAATGTATGCTACTGGGCTTCCAGAATGAGTAAGTTCCAGTGATCATAGTTGGGCACATTTTTGCTACTTCATGGTCATGTGTTGTAACCCTAAAAAATTGAATAATAATTAGAGATGGTATTGGAAAAATTATAATTAGTTTTAACACAACTGTTTCCATATATATATCTTTGACTCACAACATAATTAGAGATGGTATTGCAAAGATATTGATGGATGATGAGTGGTGAGAACTTGAAAACTGTAATGGGTTTTTGAACAAGCTGGGTTATTTCCCAATTTTATATTTACCTTGAAGTTGTCATTGAAGAGTGGGAGTTTATTAAAAAATTAAAGTGATAATATTCTTATCTTTTAAGGAAGTATATTTTCTTGTTTGATGTACGAAATTAGACGTACCATGGGATTTTGGAATTTCAATGAAGAGGAACTGGAATCGTAATTTCAAATAATCAATTTTGTGAAATTGTCCTTCAAAAAAGTTATGAAATTGCAATACAGTTAAGTTCAAATTCTTTTTTGTCCTGTGAAGCAGTATATAACCATGGGTGAAAAGAGGGCATATCGTTTGTTAGTGGGTTACCTAAAGAAATTATTATTTAGTTTTGAACTTCCATGTTATTTGTTGTGTAGGTCAACAAGGATTTGGCACATAATTATTTTTAATAGGCTAGGCCAAATATTTTTAATAGAAAGGTAGGGTAAAAGCTTATTAAAAAATTCATTTAGCTTAGGACGTGTTTGTTTCTGCGGTGGAGACCCGCGTTTGCTTGAAAGCTCCAAATTGGAGCTTGCGCTGTGCAAAACGTCATACCAAATGGACTTTTAAAAGTTTAGTTTATGTCTTAGGCCATCTAAAAGGATGAGTAAATATATTAGATTCTTCTACTAAATTTTATTATACATTTATATTTATATTATTTTCCTATAATTGAGCGAAATATGAAAATATGTGTAAATAGATGTTGCACTTAATGCACATTCCTTTGTTTCATGAGCTTATACACAAGTTTTAAAAAATGATTAAATGATGTAACAATTAAAGGTATTTCAACTATAATGTTCTTAAATAGTCATTATTGAAGAGAGATTTAGATATTGGAAAAATAGATGTGTTGGAAAAAATAACATTTATTATATATTGAGTTTTATAAAAAAACATATTTATAAAACATGAAACAAAAATTTTATAGACAAAAGGATTGAGTACGTGAAGGTGAAGGGGGATTGAAGGAGGAGAAAAAGAGTGAGTGAAGTAGCAAGAAGTTTTGGAAGAGTACTTTGAAAGTTTACTTGCAAAATTTAAGGTTTTAGGCTAACAAATTGTGTTAAGTTGATAATATTTGGACGCATATCCCACATTAACATAAGAATATTGTTTTTTTTTGTGTGCATCAAATGTATCCTTTAGCCGATAACCGAAGATTAATATCCTCCAAGACTTAACATAAGAATATTGTTGATGATTATTTTGTAAGTAATTTTGTTAATATTCATAATATCCCGTGGTGTATACTTTTGATATGCAACTTTCCTAATTTATTTATTTGCTAAAATTATAAATAAGAAAAAGGAGGTGGCTTCAATAGATTTTTTAATATTATCAACGAGCTGTTGGTGCAGTGGTATCAGGGGCTGCATTTGGTAAGACAAACCATGGTTCGATCCCCGCAACAGCGTTAAGAGATGAATAAAACCTTAATCTCGGGACCCCTCTCGAATCGGATTAGTCGACCCAGTGGGTTGAATACCAGAGTGCAAAAAAAAAAAGACTTTTTAATATCTAAAAAAAACGAGTAATTAGGCAGATTGGTTCCTAACTTTGCAGCCATCGATCAATTTAGTCCCTGACTTTATCGAAACATCAATTTAGTTCCTGAGATTGCAATCCGTCGATCAATTTCGTCCCTGGCGTTTGGTGCCGTCAATCTCCTGTCACGGAATGCACACGTGGACAATAACTGTGGCCAAAACGTCGTTTTGGTCACCTGTAAAAAAAAATCCACGTTGGCCCATTCGCTTGGCGCCAAACAAAACACCCTTTTTCCCTCTAACCCTTCACATATCTTCAAAGCAAACCCAAACCCAAGTTCAGAAGAGAAAACCAAACGAAACCTTCTTTCTTTCAATCACTCACAACGAACGAAACCAAACCCCAAGTTTAGAAACATTGAAGCAAATCTCAAGGAAGTGAACATTATTAGTGCAATCTCCATCGTTTCATCAGCAAGGAAGCTTCAAAAGGTAAGAGAAACCCTAACCTTGAATGAATATGTGAAAATATGCATTATTGTTCCCAATATATGTGATTAGGGTTTCGTGCAGGTTATGCATGTTACTTAAAATGGTTTTTTTTCATCTTTTTGTTGTTTATTTCATAAATGTCAGATTTTGGGTTATTACTTTATTCTCTGATTATGTCCTTGTGGTCCATGGAGTAATTTAAATGATTTCCTTGTTTTGGTTACCTTCTTTATTCTGTATGTGGTCCATGTCGTGTATCTGTTGTCCCTATTAATTATTGTTGTTGTATACTGTTAGTGGGCTTTGTGGGACCCAGTATAGAGTCACTGATTTGTTTGTATTTTTCATGTATAGGATGATTTACTTGAAGTTTCACCATGAGGGTACTTTTTACAAGGATAGTGATGGGAAGACAACATATAACAATGGAAAGTTGTCAGAGTGGGGTGGGATTGATGAAGATGTGTTGGATGTTTTTGCTTGCACGAATTACTACAAGGAGTTAGGGTACAAGTCAGTGTCTAAAGTGTTGTGGTTAGTTCCAAAAAAGTCTATGACCAAGGGATCGAGGGCATTAGACACTGATAAAGACCTTCTGCAAATGGTGCAGGCTAGTAAAATTGCTGGACGTGTGTGCCACATATTTTATGAGCACACACCTGCTGACAACATTGATGTATTGGTTGACAGGGAAGATGAGGGTGAAGGTGTAGACATGGCTAAGTGTGATGAAGTCATAAGGAGAGTTGATAGTGGAGTACTTGAAGGTGAGAGCCAGAAAGAAGGGGAAGCAAGAAGCAAGAAAATAAATGATCCAATACTCAAGAAGAAAGTGGAAGAAAAGAGGATGGAAGCTTTGAAGGAAAAGAAGCTTGCTGAAGCAAGAAAGAAGGAAGCACTGGAAGCTCAGTTGGTTGTTGAGACAAAAAACAAAGAAGAAGAAGCTAAGAAGAAAGCATTTGCAGAAGCTAAGAAGAAGAAGGCTGAGGATGACTTAAAGAAGAAGATGCTTGAAGCTCAAACAAAAACAAGGACAACAGAAACAATTGAAGAGGCAGCACATAAGAAGAACTATGAGGAGCAGAAGAGGAAAGTTGAACTTCAACAACAGTTGATGGAAGCTGCAATGGAGCTGAATCGGAGAGTAACCAGACTCCAAGCTAAGAAGGCAATAGAGCAGAATTTGGTAATTGACGAGGAAAAGGGCAGAGAGACTGCAATGTCAAAGAAAAAGGGTAAGGGCAAGGCCAAGGCTGTAGAGCAGTGTTTGGAGAAGGAGAAGGGCAAGGGTGAGGAGGATGCAATGGCAAAGAAGAAGGGTAAGGCCAAGGTTGTGGAGCTGCCTTTGGCAAAGGAAAAGGGCAAGGGTACAAAGGCTCCAATGACAAGAAACAAGGCTAAGGCTGTGGAGCAGGGAAACACTGTTATAGGCCAAGGGTGTACAGAGCAGGGAAACACTCAGGCTAAGGGAAAGGATGTGCTGCATGATATTGAAGATAGTGAAAGTGATTGGACCAGTGGAAGTGATAGTGAAGATGAGACTTATGTCATAAATGCTGCCCAACTGATGGATGAAAGCAGTGATGAGGACAGTGAGGGGTTGCATCCTATTGGTCATAGGGAGCACTATCTAACATTTCACAATGAAGATAAGATTGAAGAAGGATGGAAATCTGAGGAGTTGAGATCACCATCAAACAGTGATGATGATGCTGATTCAAAGGCCATTTACCCACAATTTCAGCAGGCTTCCTTTGGCAATATCAATATTGAAGTTGGGATGAAGTTTGCTACCTTGGAAACATTTAAAAATGCAGTGAAGGATTACAATATTCATCTGGGAAGAGACTTTTATTGGGTCAAAAATGATAAAGTAAGGGCACAGGCCAAGTGCAAGCATGAGTTATGCAATTGGGAAATCTGAGGCAGCAAACTTGTCTATACCAACAGGAAATCTGTCTCACACAGCAGATGCACCACATGAACCAACAATGATTTTCATACCAATCCCTGGTTATAGAGGACCACCAACAATGAAGTGAAATATGGAACTTAGCACTGTGGCTGCTATTATATGTTGTTTGTTTTTTGTTGACATGATGTATTTTGGGTATTATGTGTTTTTGTGGATCATTTGATGTCATGATCTTTATTATGTTTGTTTTTGTTGAACTGGGTATTATGTGTTTGTTTTTGGAAGGACGAGATGTCATGTACCTTTTGGCTAGCTAAGTTTATGACATAGGGATGTATTTGCTTTATAATGCTATAAAGTCAAGGATTATGAATTAATTTAGGATTAGTTAGGGACCTTTTTGCCTCAAAAAATACATTCGAAAATTCATAATACTCATTCCTTATCATTACATCATAATCCACATACATAATTTCTTGCCAAACACTTTGCATTACAAACTGATTAACACATCATAAACTAAACAAAAGACTTATCATTCCTTTTTCCAAATGCAACCCATCCCCCACATGATGTTAAAAATGAACACTAGCAGAACAGGTACAATCAGCCAGACCAAGCAAAACTTCAATGTCCTGATTTCACTCTCTAATCTAACCACCTTCAAGTTCATTTCCATCATCCAATCTTCATTGGAAGTATCAACATTCCTTTCAACACTGCACATTTCAGCCACACTTTTTTCACCAGCACTCTTTTCAGCCACACTCATTTCAACAGAACTCCTTTCACTAGCATTGTCTTCACCATCAACCCAACGAAAGAAATTGCAGTAGTTCCCTATCTACAGAAACCAACAATAAAAAAAGTTTTAACTAAACAAAAAACACAGAACCAACAGTGATGACAACTTAATAAGCTATTATACACAATACCTTATAGTTAGGACAACCAAGGAAAAGTCTTACTGGATTGAGAGATGTTTTAGATCTCCTTACCACACTTTTGAGACCACAAAAGCAATAAATAGGATCTCCAGCCTTTGACTCACTACTTTCATTGAAACAATTTTCATTGAAGGAATCTGTGAAGTGATGATTAATGTTACCACCCATTTCATTGAAATTTAGGGTAGGCAAATTGGGGTTGATTTCAGAATTAGGGATTGAAAAAAAGGAAGAATGATTTCATATAATGTAACTGGGGCATGAGATTGTGATTTCTGGACGTGATTTCTGGACCGGGGGTTTTGATTTGGGAATTAGGGTTCTTATATTTGAAAATGTTGAAGACGATCTTGCCACCGTTGGATTAGAATGTTAAATTAGAACCGTTAGATAAGTAACTTGACCGTTGGGGGTAACGACATAAGTTGGAGGATGACAGCGTGGCCAAAACGACTCCACGTGTGCATTCCGTGACAGGAGATAGACGACACCAAACGCCAGGGACGAAATTGATCAACGTATTGCAATCTCAGGGACTAAATTGATGTTTCGATAAAGTCAAAAAATAAATTGATCGATGGCTGCAAAAATCAGGGACTAATTTGCCTAATTACTTTAAAAAAAACAGAGAAAGCAAAGATGGGGCAAGAAGTGAGAAACTAAGGCCATCACTTAAGTCACTGAAGCAGCAGCAGCAACTATAGGACTCAGGTTTAAGAAGGGTTTAAGTTAAGAAATCAAAAGCAGCCACACCCTTTACCCAACTCATCATCATCATGTTCCAAATCACAATCTCACAATCTCAATCTCAATCTCCTTCAACTTCAATTGCTTTGTTTTAAATCCCAATCACTCACTCTCTCTCTCACTCCTTCAACCCAATGTTGTCACACTTAGCCAAACGAGCTTCCCCAAAGAGGAATTTCAATTTACCCTCTCAATCACCCTCAAATTTTCTCGGCAAAATAACACCTACCCAAACCCAATCTCACTTACCCTCGAGTTACCCACTTCCCGGTTTTCACAAAGTCGGAATCTTTACCACAATTAACCAACTGGGTCGCCGCAATTTCTCGCTTTCTGAATACCCTTTTGGTTATTATTCGTCTTTGTATTTTGCAAAATGCTATTCCAGTGTTGCAGAAGCTATTGAGTCCACTGACACAGAAGAGGAGTGTTCTTCTGTTTCCAATGAAGTTCAGAACTTGTTGGAACAAATGTCGAAATTCGAAGAAGAAAAAATGAAGAGGAAGAAGAAGCCTCAATTGGAGAATGTAAGCTATAAGGGTAAAATGCTTAGGAAGAGGCAGATAAAGATGGAGACGAAGGCGTGGGAAGAGGCGGCGAGGGAGTATCAGGAGTTGTTAGAGGACATGTGTGAGCAGAAGCTCGCGCCGAATTTGCCTTACATGAAGTCATTGTTCCTTGGTTGGTTCGAGCCTTTGAGGGATGCAATTGTTGCTGAGCAGGAGGTTTGTAAGGAGTGCAAGCATTCGATGACACACGCTACTCATTTTAATGATTTGCCGGCCGGGATGATGGCCGTGATCACCATGCATAAGTTGATGGGGTTGTTGATGAACAATACTAATGGGGCTGGCACTGCTAGAGTGGTCCAAGCCGCGGTTCAAATAGGCGAAGCAGTTGAGAATGAGGTATATTGTAGTTTGAGCAGTACTTTTATCTTTGGTTTGTCGGGGTTTTGAAGCATGGGAATTGAAGTTGGTGAGAGTTGAATAGTTTATTACTTAAACTGAAACATGTGATGTCATACTTTATATTATAGTATAATAGATAACACTTTTCCTAGATCATTTGGTTTCATGGCTGTACTTTAAAAAGCTTTTATTCAGATTGAAATATTTTGGCCATATTCTAGTTTAAGCTAATTTTTATGGATGATTCGATCAGCTAGCATGGTTGCACTTAGTATTTACCCCCTCACGTCACTCAATGGCTCATGCTAATGCTTTGGTCAAGCTGTAAAGGTTATAGTACTATGTGATATACTGAATACTGATACGTTCCAGATTTTTGTTCGAGTTAGATGTCACTATCATGAACTCGCAACATTTGAGCCTTAGTTACCTAAAATTCTTCCCATGTATATGCATCAGGCAAGGATGCATAAGTATATGGAGAAGACAAAAAAGAACAACAAGAAGAGCACAGCCATCAACGAGACAAAAAAGAACAACAAGAAGAGCACAGCCATCAACGAGGCTGATGGTGAATCTAATCTTGCATCCATAGAAAGAGGCAATCTGACTGAAGAGCAAGAGAAAATGGTTAAAGATCAGAATAAACTTAGAAAAAAAGTTTCTAGTTTAATAAAAAAGCAGAAAATGCAACAAGCAATGGGAATCGTTAGGGGTCTAGATGACTGGAAGCCTTGGGGCCAGGATGCTAAAGTGAAGGTTTGTTATTTTAGTATCTCTGCCATTTAAGATTTTTCTTCTGATGTTATAGTGTAATTATTTAACATTCCAGGTTGGCTGTCGCTTGATGCAACTCTTAATAGAAACAGCTTACATACAACCACCTATCAATCATATAGGAGATGGTCCACCTGACATACGCCCTGCATTTAAGCACACTTTCAAAACGGTTCACAATGATTCACAGTGAGATTTATTACATTTATGTTTAATATCTCATGACATTTAATTTTCTAATTTTCTAATTTTTTATTTTTATTTTATTTTTATTTATGGTTCTCTTTCTTTACATTCTTTTTGCTTGACTAGGAAGGACGTTAAGAGGTACGGTGCTATTGAATGTGACCCTCTGGTACAGAAAGGCCTAGAAAAGACTGTAAGTGATCATTTTTCTTATGGCCATTGTTTGTACTTGAAATTGTGTGCTCATTTTTAAAGTAGTTTAGACACATTTGTTGTGACAAATATTTTGTATTTCTAGCAACATATTTTCTAGTACATGCATAAATTCAATATTTCCTGACCCTGTTGCTAACACCAAACTGTGATTACACTAACAGGCCAGGCACATGGTCATCCCATACATGCCAATGTTGGTGCCACCTATTAACTGGACAGGGTACTGAACTGACTCCTTTAAATATATTTGTTCTTCAAGTTTTTCTGAAGCTCCTTTTGTTTTTTTTTCTATGTTTGCTTAGTTAATTGGACTTGAATATAACTAACAACTTTCTTAGCAACATGTGAATCATAATAAGAAATTGAACACTTTATTACTTTACTGGTTCATTGTTTAATGTGAATCATAAGAAGAAATCAAACACCTCATTCCGATGTTTTGGACTTCTGACAGGTATGACAAAGGAGCATACTTGTTTTTGCCATCTCAAGTTATGAGAATACATGGAGCAAAGCAGCAACGTGAAGCAGTTAAAAGGGCTCCTAAGACTCAACTAGAACCTGTTTTTGAGGTTGGAGCCTTTTTGGAGAATATGCACGTGTGGCCTGTTCAGGGGTCCCCGAAGTTCATATTTGTTGAAATTTATGCTGATATATTTTTTGTTTAGGCCCTCAACACTCTTGGCAATACCAAATGGAGGATAAACAAATGTGTGCTCAGTGTGATTGACCGGATATGGGCTAATGGAGGACGTCTTGCTGACATGGTGAATCGTGAAGATGTGAGTACCAAAAAAGCTTCATTGCCAACTTTATTTACATGAACTCCGATATTCCCTTAAACTTAGCTATGCTATTGAAAGAAACTAATTTTAGATTCAAATTGAGTAGCTTTCCAGCACAACAGTGTGGGTTTCCATCGAGGAAACATGAAAATAACATTTTTTGATGCATGAAGGTTGGATATACATTTGTCCAGATACATGCAAGCGCCTGTTTTACATTAATTCTATTAAATTTCATTTTTTTAGCATGATTTGGATAGAGTTTAGGTGGACATGGCTCATTGAATTGAAGTGTGGGAGATTTTAGCCGTGGCCACCAAGGGACCCAGGGTGGCACTCTGCCTCACATCCAAAAAGAAAGTAAGAGAGTGGAGTCTTTTCTACTTTTGAGGTACCCACAATGTGAGTCATGAAGACTTGAGGAAAGAAGTATTTAATTGACTTCTCATTTTCTCTTTTCTGAACTCTCTTTTTATTAAAAAACTAAATATGATTTTTTTTGAAAATATTGATAAACCATTATGAAATCAGCGCTTAAAAAAATGTTTTATGTTAAACAAGTTTTGGGTATTAAAACAAGGTCAATCTGTTTACCATTTCTATGTCGGGACGTTTTGAGTTGATTCGATTAAATTGAATATTTGTAATTGACGTGGTGGTTAGGTAATCATGTATGAAGGGCAACAATAAGAACCAGGGTTTATATATGTGTGTGTACCTTGAACATATTTTCAATTTATATTTTATATAGTGTCATCAAAAGAGTTATCTTTGGATTGTTTTAATTCAGCAAATAACTTTTTCAGTTTTGAATTGATAACACCTGTTCATTTTCCTAGCTCTTTGGTTGACTTTCCTTTTCATATGTAAGGTTCCCTTCCCAGAGGAACCAGATACAGAAGATGAAGGAGAAATCCGAAAATGGAAATGGAAAGTCAAAGCTGTCAAAAAGGAGAATAGTGAGAGGCATTCACAAAGATGTGACGTTGAACTTAAACTTGCTGTAAGAAGCCTGTTAATCTTGTTGAACAGACTGCTTAATATCAAACGCTTTCCCTAATTTCTATCTCCTCGATCATTATAATGAGTGCAGGTTGCACGGCAGATGAAGGACGAGGAAGGCTTCTACTATCCCCACAATCTTGATTTTCGAGGGCGTGCTTATCCCATGCATCCATATTTGAACCATCTTGGTTCTGATTTATGCAGAGGCGTACTTGAATTTGCAGAAGGACGCCCTCTAGGAAAGTCGGGCTTGCGCTGGCTGAAAATACATCTGGCAAATTTGTATGCTGGCGGTGTGGACAAGTTATGTTATGAGGGTCGAGTAGCATTTACTGAGAACCATTTGGATGATGTATTTGATTCCGCAGACAGGCCTCTTGAGGGAAGGCGCTGGTGGTTGGAAGCAGAGGATCCTTTTCAGTGCTTGGCAGCATGCGTCAATTTATCTGAAGCATTGAGGAGCACAACTCCCGAAACTACAATTTCACATATGCCAGTCCACCAGGTACTTTTTTGTAGATGCCACAAATAGTTGTGTGTGAACATATATTACCATCTGATTTGCATTCTTATTAAAAGGAAAACTATACTGCCTTTTTTAATTGAGTCATTGCTGGAGCATCTCACTAGAAGTTTGGCTTAGTGGTATTTTTGTTTACAAATTCACAATGACTTCCATGATAGCAGACTGCATATATTGTGTTAATCTGTTATTTAGTTTAGTTTCCTTGTGACCATGAAAAGTTTGAGAGGCTGCTGAGTGTAATCCATGCTTTAGTATGCTTTTACTAATGTCAATTTCTTCTCTTTTCATAAACTTACTTTGTTGTGTCATGTTGTTAGGATGGTTCGTGTAATGGCTTACAACACTATGCAGCCCTTGGTAGGGATAAGGTATGTAGACATCTAATTTTCCTTTTATTATTTTCCATTTTTAGTCTTAACTTTGCTTTGCTTTGTCTGTGCCTGGCTCTGTTTGTGTGTGTGTGTGTGTTGGGTGGGGGGTGTCTAAGGAATTTGATATTTGTTTAGCTGGAATATGTTTTGTCCAATAAAATATATTGAAAATGAAACCAGTTCTATATGAGTGTTAGTTTCTTGGTTGTATTAGGTATTTAGATTGTGGATTCGGTTTGGACGGAGAGTTTTTAAAGATTATATTGATCTTGCTTTTTCTATTGTGTCTTATTATCATTTTGTTGCATTGGTTTTTTTTTTCTGTCCTTTTTTTTTTTTATAAAGTTGGGAGCTGCTGCAGTCAATCTTGTTGGTGGAGACCAGCCTGCTGATGTGTACTCAGGAATTGCTGCCAGGTAATTCGCTCTCTCCATCCATGTGCACAAGGGAATAATTATACATTCATGACTTTGAACAAGTGGCCATCTTGTTTATGACCCAGTATATAAATTTTTCTTTTATATAAAATAAATGCTGATTCATGAAAAAAGGACATTGTCCATATTATGGTGAAGGTTGATTCATGATCATGAAACCCAACAATGGGAAGCAAATAGTTTGTTCTGACTAGTCTTATTGATCTCTATAAAACCAAGGTTTGACATACTTAACAGCTTTAGGAGAAGGCACTATGCAATGTCACTTTCCTCTCACACTTTCTTTCCTGCATTATTTAATTTTCATTTTGACTAAATAATGGACTCAGTTGCATTTGTCGTTAGATTTTAATCCTTTTTCCCAAAAGTGATCCATATGAACTTATTGACACTCAGTTGACAGAATTCCCGAAATATGTCCAAAGATTCATACTAATATTATCGTTTATTCATTTATCTCAAATTTGTACAATTTTCTTGTGCATTTGAAAATAATTTATTTGATTTGATATCGTACAATTTTTCAAGTTATACTTTTTCATTGTATATAAATTTGGCATTATGGTGTAGAGTGCTTGAAATCATGAAAAGAGATGCAAAGAAAGATCCTCAAACTAATCCAGATGCATTGCGTGCTAGAAATTTGCTCAGCCAGGTATCTTTCAATTCTTAGGTTTCTAAATGTCATTTTATTAGATGTTTTGCTAGAGTATTTGAAAACGGAATGGAAGGGAAGGATCTTTTAGAACAATGATAAATAATACTCCCTCCGGTCCCTAATATAAGCACCATTTGACCAATTTCACTCCCTTTAAGAAAGTTAGTTAATATTGTTAGTGGTATTGAAAATGTAAATATTTGGTATACATTTTCAAAAGTACCCCTATAATTATTATTGGAAATCTAAAAAGTGTTGAGTAAATAAGGGTGTTTGTGGAAAAGAAGTAATTAATGCTATTGGAAATTGGAAATGGGGCTTATATTAAGGACCAAAAAAAAGTCTTCAAAAGGTGCTTATATATAGGACCGGAGGGAGTAGTATTGATCACTTGTCTGGTTGAGTTGTATATGAAGGTGGCTTTTGTTTTCCTTTTTGGAATTTGAAGATAAAACATAAAGATATGTCCCTTCCTCATTCTTAAATCAACTGAATGATTTTGTCATATTTGCCTCCATTAGGTGGACCGCAAGTTGGTGAAACAGACGGTGATGACTTCAGTCTATGGTGTAACATATATTGGTGCCCGTGACCAGATTAAGAGGAGGCTAAAGGAGCGCTGTGCTATCGAGGATGATTCAGAGCTGTTTTCCGCTTCTTGCTATGCAGCAAAAGTAATAGAAGTTAATTTGCTGGAGATGCATATGTACATTTACCTAATGTTTACTATTATTTCACTGATTATTCACTACCTTATAGACCACTCTTACTGCTTTAGAAGAGATGTTTGAGGCTGCAAGAAGTATCATGAGTTGGCTTGGTGATTGTGCTAAGGTATTACTGATTTTGCATTTTATTTGCATCTGTTAAAAGAATGAGCATCTGGTTTAATTATTTATAGCTTTAAAACAGCTAATACTTAAAAATATTATTGTAGGTTAATGTTTAACTTTTCATATTCACTTAAATTTGCTTGTGATGTGTTTCTTTGTTTGTTTATCAAATTTATTTCAATTTGTTTTATGATTTTTTAAAATAGTTCTCTTCTTTTCCAGTCACATTTTTCTTGGAAGAAATTAATTTTCTTAGAGGGGGAAAAATACAACTAGGAGAGGATAAGTTATCCTCCAAGAAAACCATCCACATAGATATGAAAAAGAATACAGAAAGAACTGATGAATGTATGCAGACTACCCAGTCCTCACTGAATTTTGAAAGTAGCAACTTCCTTGAAACAGTCATGAACCGAAACACCAAAGAGAGGGGACAAACTCAAGAAGTTAATTTTGGTTTTTGGTGGGGTAAACAAACTTTTCTCTGGAACTGATGAGTTATGGTATAAATATGTTTGTGGTTTGTATTACTGTATTTATCAACTGTATACATGCAGCCTAGCTGTCCACCTTGTAAAGCCCCAGTTGCTCTTTCATGTCAAGTTTTTAACCTTATTATGCTCTTATTCTAATGGTTAAATTGAAAATGATATAGGTGATAGCGTCAACGAATCAACCAGTTCGGTGGACCACTCCGCTTGGGCTTCCAGTAGTACAACCGTACAGACAACTCGGAAGACAACTTGTAATATTCTTAACAGCCACATCCTTTTCCCTCTTGTTCTCTGTATTTTTCAATCTTTCGATGACTTCTATTCCTTCAATCGAAACAAACAACAGTGGTTGACAGATCTCTTTTGTGTCATTAATGTGCTGAATTGGATTGATGCAGATAAAAACTTCCCTTCAGGTATTGTCATTAAAAAGGGAAACTGACAAGGTAACTACTGAGTTAGTCAAAGTTGAACATAGACGTTTATATAATTTGGTAGATATTATAGTTACATTTGAACCATGCATCATATGTCTATCAGTAGGTTCTTTGGACCGATTTTCATAATCAATATCTTTTATGTATTTATTACTATGCTGTGATATTGATTTCACTACTTGTTTTTTTTTTTACATGCAACAAAGAGACAACTGTGTTTTCATTTGTCGGTATTATAGCATTCTTCTTTTTATATACAAGTGGGCCATAATTTTTATTTGTTATATTGCATTAGCACTTGAGCAACGTTTTAATTTAAACTAAAAAACACAATTTGTACTTCATAATACAGGTCATGGTTAAAAGGCAGAGAACAGCTTTCCCTCCCAATTTTGTTCACTCTCTTGATGGTTCTCACATGATGATGACTGCAGTTGCTTGTAAAAAAGCAGGATTGAACTTTGCAGGTACATGCTAGTTTATGCTTTATATACCGAACACAGACAGAGTGAGCTAGGATGCACAAATATTTTTTGTCTCCTGTTGACTTCTTTCTTGTGTTAATCAATATTATCTTTTGATCAGAGTCTTACTTTTGTAAATCATTTCTTTAATGCAGGGGTACATGATTCATATTGGACACATGCCTGTGATGTGGACAAAATGAATCTGATACTTAGGGAAAAGTTTGTCGAACTTTACGAGGCTCCGATACTGGAAAATGTAAAGTGTTTTTAATTATATGAGTTTCTTAAATGTAGAGATAAATGTGTCCTTTGGATAAATCTTTTTGGTTGTTTTTTTTTATGTAATGGATTAGGAGCTATCATTAAAGAAGATTCTTAACAAAATGGGAATGTTCCTTCTTAGTTGGTGACATACCTTAGAACTACAATGTCATCAACCATGAAGCTGTTCCTTTTTAGTTGAATACTTAAAACATATCATTTATTTAAAGCTTTCTTGTTTACAAGTGAATTATTTATTCTTTCTTCACAGTTGTTGGAGGGCTTTGAGAAGTCTTTTCCCACGTTGCAATTTCCTCCCTTACCAGAGCGAGGAGACTTTGATCTTCGAGAGGTTCTGCAGTCTCCTTATTTTTTCAACTAGACTCAACAGAAACTCAATTTGCAAGCTCTACCTGCATAGCATATGGAGTCAAGTCCATTCTGATGAAATTGTAGTATATATTCCGGTACTGGGATCCGAATGGTCTCAACAACGAGCACGGAGAAGAAAGAAAAATGCAAAGCTAACACTAAATCGGCCAGAACTTCATGTACAGTAGTTTGATATGCAGGTTTCTTTACCATATCCATTCATCATGGAAGGTATGAGGAATGAGTTGAGCTAACTTAGCAAATTTATATCAAAATAAAGGGAACTCCAAATATACGTTCTGTTGCAAAACAGAAGAAGATGCAGTATCTACAGCATGCAATGTTGTTGTAAAGAGTAATAGTAGGATGGGAGGCTTAGTTTTCTCAGATGTGGATGCTTTGCTCCTTTTTCCAACACTACAAGCTTAAGAAGGTTGTAGCTTTTTTTTTTGTTCTTATACTGTATTTTATTTTCCTTATTTAGAGGGTCTTTTGCCATCGTAGTTTGTTACCACAATATTTGTTCTCACACCATATTTTTTCATCATTTGAATTGATATACAGGAGTGAAGAATACCAATAGAAAAATTATCATCTACACTTTATCAAATTTTATTATACATGGCATGCATGCTGTTTTTTATTTTTTCATGCCTTTTTGACAAGAACCGGAACTGATGTAAAGATTAGTTGACAGAAAAAATTGCATTTTGTTGTCATTTTTTTGTTACAAGAATGTAGAGTACCTAATGACAATTTGAATATGTGATGAATAAATAAATAAAAGTATAATGTAAGATGAAATACCATCCAAAACAGAGTACTATGAAATAAGATTCCTTATTATGTTCATAAGATATTAGAATGGAAGCAAAGATTTTTGTTACTTTTGTTACAAGTAACAAAAATCTTGTCATGAATATTTTTTTTTTTTTTGTCAAAAGAAAAAATGCAAAAGTATTGAAGACTTAAGTTAATTAACCGTAAAGTCTGAAGTTTAAATTTTCAATATAAAAATGCTTTGATCCCTTATTTTATTTATTTATTTTAAAATAGTCCCTCATTTTTTTGTCTTATTTTAAACTAAAAATGAAGAATAAACTTAATTCTCGAGCGTACCATGTAATATTAATATCTTCTTTATACTATTTCAATGGGTTCTCTAGGCCAGGGTGAACAAAGCAATGAGCAATTGATAATTTCTAGAGCACTTGAACAGAAGATTTTGGCCGGCATCAATTTGAGATATAAAGCCACATGAATTGCCAAATGCACCTGCAAATTTGGCCTGTTTCATAAACGTCCAAATCAAATTAAATCCTCTCTCTTTTTGGCTTTTCATTGAACTAAGTCAAATGTTGGTTGATGACTGATAAATTTTTAAACCTTGCATTGTACTCAAAATCATATTAAATGCATAATGGTATTAAATAATATCATATATGTAGGGCCTATATATATACATACACATGATACTTTGGCCTAAGGAATAACCAAATAAGGTTGTCTGCTGGTTTATATATACACAATCATATGATAAAAATATTACTCATTCAGAGCAACCAATATAAGTAAGAATAGAATGGCTTCTTCTTTTTCAGTGGAAGAATTCATAGGAAATGGAATTTTGAAGGAATTGCTCCCAAAGTTGATGGAAGAAGGTTGGGATGACGTACCAACCTTGAAGGTTATGAATTCAGAGGACATGGATTCACTACACATGACAGTAAGGCAAAAGGTGGGTCATTTGAACTCCCCAGAAACCTCAATTTAAGTCCTCCATAGTCCATATTGTTTTCCAATTATAATCTCCTTCGGAATGCAACTTATTTCTGTCATTTAATTACCAGTTAAGGATATTACTTGAACTATTTTCCCTTTGAAAAGGGTCGGTTATATGGACCAAACGACATAAGTGTGTTCCAGCCTACTCGAAACACATACAAATCAATCCTCTTCATTTTTTTTGCTTTGCCATAGATATAGATTGAACCTTGAAAACTCAACAATTTTCGACAAGGAAGTTTGAAGGTTGGATTTGTTCTTCGTTACATTTGTATGTGAAGGACTTTAACATCTTCTAGTCCAACCTTTATTCCTAATAATGACTTGAAACATACACTCTTCTTACTATTTTTTTTTTTTTTTAAATTATTCCGTAACTACCACATAACTCTTGCATACTCAATTTAAGAGTTAACAACTTAACATTTTTAACTTGGACATGTAACTTTACACATGAATTATGTAGAGCATTGTGTGAAGTGCTTACTAAAGAATTACTCTTGTTCTTTAAGTCCTTTTTTTTCTAATGCCACAGGACGCACTTGGAATCAGGTCATACCTGCATGATCGCGGATTAATGCAATATGCAGATAAGCTGGAGGATTGTGGGAAAAGTCTTCCACAGCTTTTTACTTTAAGCACCTTGGATCTTGCTTCTCAGTTTGACATGAAAAGAGGCCACATTGCCCGTTTCACGAATAGAACCAGATGTGATGATTCTTTTAAGATACAGACAATTACTGCTAGAAATAGAGCCAACACAATGCATAGAGATGATAGCATTCCCAAGAGTACTAGTACTCTTGGATCCACCAGTTCCAATTCCAATATCATGATAAGATCTAGATCGCATTTAAGAAGTAATGCAGCTTCGGATACAATTGAACAATCAATGATTGATATGAAGATTAAAGATGGATATACCTTTAAAGGGATTGTAGCTTGTGAGCCAGCTGAACCTAGAGCATGTGGCTGTGTGAAACCTCCTCTGGTCAGTGACCAAGTTGCTCCATATAGTGCTATTGAAAATATATCAGTTCAGAAGCTAACTCCAGAATATAAGATTGGCATGGAACCATTGGTTAAAACCAAGGCACCTCCACTTAAGGCTTCGGAACTATGGCGTGATAAACCAGCTGTAATATTATGTCTCCGACGACCAGGGTAAGTAATTATATTATACTTGAAGATTGCCAACTTTTTCTGAGTATTACAAACAAACATTTTCTCTGTTTGGTTAAATCCGAGTTTATTGGCTTTGCAATGTTCTATGATTGGTCAATTGTTCGTAAGATTGATCTTGAACAATCGACTTCAAGATTGGCAATCGTGTTTTGGATTGGTAGAAAGTTGTCGAAGTCACTGAATACAAATCCATTGCAAACAATACATTTACTTTGATCGTTTTCTTATGATAAAATCTGCATGCACTACTGCATTAGATATTTAAATTTGAATAATTTCAGACATGTGTGCCTTTGTCAATTGTTAAGCACTTAATGATATTATCGTAACAAAGAAGACACAAACAAACCGGCACACACAAAGGCCCACAGAAATGGAACAAAATATCACTTTGAAACCCATAAAGACTTTTCAGGAGTTGAATATTTTAAATATGCTGTCTTTAATTTTCTTGTGTGATATTGTTTTTTTTCTTCTAAATCACCTAACCTTACGAATTAGGGGGTTTTATATCCTTACATGAAAGTGAACTTTGCTTCCATTTTAAGTTTATACCTTGAACTTGAAAACAGGTGCATCATGTGCAGAGCAGAGGCACACCAACTATTTTCAAGAAAACCCATATTTGATGCACTTGGGGTCCAGCTATTTGCAGTTCTTCATGAGCACATAGAGTCAGAGGTATTAGCTGACTTATACCATACATAAATACAATATAATATAAGATTATGGTTTTAAGTTGAAGTCTGCAATTGCATTAAGACCTAACTTACAGCTAGCTACTTATCCATAGACAATTACAATAAACGCAATGCAATTACAATTTAAAACTACGAATCTGAGATATAAATTTTGAATAAACTATTCATGTCATGACTTATTATTATGGTAGAGCAGGTAAGAGATTTCTGGCCTAGATACTGGGGTGGTGTTGTACTTCTTGATACGGGTAGGGACTTTTATAAAGCTCTTGGAGGGGGAAAACTGCCCAAGGAAAAGTTCCTATCAGGTTTTTTGCTGAATCCTCGTGCAATTTCTAATTACAAGCGTGCAAAATGCATTGGAATTGGACAAAGTTTCAAAGGAGAAGGTGAAATAAAGGGTGGACTATTCATAGTAGGGAGTAGAAAGACTGGCATTGCTTACCAGTTTATAGAAAGAAACTTTGGTGATTGGGCACCCTTAGCTGAAGTCATCGAAATCTGTACTCAGATGCAGCAGGTAACTGATGTTTATCTCATGCTCTTCACTGTATCAATATCATGGCTTCTCCAATATTAGATGAACAATGCTAGCTCTACATATCTCTATGTACATGTTGGGAAATACATAGTCACTTTTTCATCCATGCTTACATAAGTGATAGAATTTGGGGAAAAAAAGTATCAAATAAAATTAGAATTTTGTATATTTTTTGGTATAATGGTAAAAAGTTAAGATGAATAGGGTCTTGGGGCCTACTAGATTTAGTACAAGAACAGAACAAGATTGTAAGATAATCTCAATTGGTATTCTCACTCTCCTCTATTCTATAATCCCAAACATAATTTATCTCTACAACTCTACTGGGCCTCTTAATATGCATACCCCTTCTCGTATTCCATCGTTTTCCTATTTATTTATAACTTGCAATAACTTGCTTGGCGAGCGACTATCCTTTGACTTTTTGATTTTCCAAGTTTCCTATTAAGAATAGTTCTCTCTTACATATTGCATATCTTTCTTATACCTTTTATGATAATTTCATGTCTTTTACACATCTCAGTATTAATGAGAAAACATAAATTGTCATAAAATAGGAAACTAACCACTATACAATCTCCAACTTGAAAATTTGGTTAATTCCTACAGCATGTTATTTCTATCACTTAATTCTAGATTATCTGGTTTATTTTCTAGTTGACTACATTTTAATATTAGTGGACCCTTCCTGTTATGTAAGTTGAAATTGCAAGTTGAAGTTCTGAATGAAACAAAATTCATATTAGATAGTAAGTTTTTTTACCAAATTTTCTGTATATGATGCAGAAGCAACATGCTGGTGAAAGGGAGTTAGTGCATCATTGAAAGGATCACACTGATTGCTTATGTTAGATATGAATTCTATTGTATTCCTAGTAATTCCATCTCCAACACAACCATGATGATACAACTTTTTTGGCATCATAGATTTTTGTAGCAGTGGCTCAAGACCAAATTATTGACAAAACTCAGATTATTTGTTACAATATAAATAAATATCAGTCAGATTTTTTTTTTTCTCCTAATGGTTAACATTTAGCTGTCACCTGAAATTATGTACTTATTATCAACTGAAAGATTCACTAAAGTAATCAATAATCTACCTCAATAATAAAGTATGCAGTGCTCTATCAATGGTTGGTTGATGATGATATGACCGTCCATTCGTGACCGGTAAATAAAGAGGAGAAAGACAATGATGTGGCGGCTGAATTCTGATATGAATCCCTGGTTGCTAGCGCATAAAAATGACATGAGCTTGAAAATAGTCTGCTGTCGTTTCACATTGGTTGAATCTGTCATGCTTGTTGGTTATTGATTAAGTGCATGGTTTCAGCTTTGCATCTAAAGTTTAGAAGGATATGGATTCGCCTATAAACGTGGCATAAACTACCTCCATAAAACTATCCTGAACTTCAGTGAAATGCGCTGGAAAAATCTTAAGTACTCCAAGAACAATAAAAGAAAGATAGAAAAGAAATCTATAGCAATTGCTTTAAAAGTTTATTCTCTGTATCAAATGTGTGTTCATACTTCATAGGTGCTAGGAGAGCACTATTTTTAGGCTCTTGAGGCTAGTCGAAATACATTCAGCACAATCGTGCAGACGATCTATCACTGTCTTGATCCCCATGTTGCAGTTATATTAACCTTAAATTTAGAGGCGCAGTTGTGCTTGAAGGTGTGGCATGGACATGCTTTGTGTATTCTGTTGACTTGAGCATTAAGCAATGACTAGCACGGGCCCGCAACTCAGTAATCATGTAATTAGTAACCAAGACACAGAATAGAAACAAATCAAACGAGGGTTAATCAAGACACAGAATAGAAACAGAGTTAAGTAACCTTAGCAAGGTCTGATTTGCAGACAAACGAAAATGGTCGCTAGAAATGCAGACGTCTTAGAAAGGATAACTACAGTACTCGAGAATTTGGTGCAAGCCAATCCGAATCAAGGACCGGCTGAATTCAGTGGATTGGCAGAGTTCCGCAGAATGGATCCACCCAAGTTCGAAGGGGGATTCAATCCTAATGGAGCTCAAAGGTGGCTTCAAGACCTAGAGAAAATTTTCAGAACTATAAATTGTTCTAATGCTCAAAAAGTCACCTTTGCCACATACGTGCTAGTAGGAGAAGCCGATAATTGGTGGGAGCACACCAAACTGCTCCTAAAGGCTAAGCCAAGAGAGATTACTCGGAACTTGTTCAAACAGAAGTTTCTTGAGAAGTACTTATCGGAGGACATCCGGCAAGGAAAGGAGATTGAGTTCTTGGAACTCAAGCAAGTAAGCATGAGCTTGGGGGATTACGCTGCGAAATTTGAAGAACTCATTAAATATTTCTCCTATTATCAATATAACCCACATGAGATGTCTAAATGTGTCAAATTTGAGAATGGCCTCCGCCCTGAAATTAAGTTGGCTTTTGGATACTAAGGTATCCAAAGCTTTCCATTGTTAGTGAACATGTGCCGAACTTATGAGGAGGATTTAAAGGCCAAAGAGGCATATGAGAAGAGCCTACAACCACCCAAACACTACGGTCTTATAAGGGGGAAGGACAAAGAGCCATAGAAAGGAGGAGAACCATACACCTTCGATAGGGCCAAGAACGAAAATCAAAGAGGAGGAAACAATGGAGAACGCACCTTAGCCAACCCTCCCCAATGCGGAACTTGCCAAAAATATCACTTTGGGGAATTTTGGAAACAAAAGATTTGATGCCACAATTGTCAGGGACTGGGGCATTACCCAAAAGAGTGCCCCAACAAGATAAAAGAGGGAATCAATGCCATCAAGATTCGTGGACAAGGAGGAAGAAGGCCTACCACTAGAGGAGGACTACATTTTATGCATGGTAGGGAAGCATATAAGGTCGAAGATCCTACCAAAAGTCCCACCACCAACCATAACTAGTTCAATAAAGTCTCATCAATAGTAAAAACCCTTTTGAAGCTATGTTAACAAAAAGTGGGGGAGACCCTGTAATTAGTCCTAAGAATGTAAAGAATATTGCATAGGGATTAGAATACCTCACCCCACACCTTTTGTAGATTGAATTTCGGGAACGAAATTCAACCAAGTGGGGGAGAATTGTAACATCCTAAATTTTAATATCAAAATATAATAAATTGTGTAGAACTTTCCGGAACCCTTTAAAATTCATGGGGAAAAGAAAATAAAAATAAGAATGATAATAATCAATTGAGTAGGGAAATAATTATGGCTTAAGTATTAGGAAAATGATTCAATATGTTTGGAAATAATTTCTTAATTTCTTAAAGATTAATAAATAAGATTGAGTTGTTGGGTTCCTTAAGTATGATGTCAAGAGTTTGATCCCTGACATGGGTATGGAAAAAACTTTGTTGGTAGAGGCAAAATTCACTTCGGTAATCTCTACGTCTCGAAGGGGATTAGTTTTTGACCGTCGGCCGAAAAATAACCTTGCTGATATCGAAAATTGGTCCACATTGAAATTATATTCATACCTTAGTTTTAGTTTGATAAATTTAAGAACTTGTCACTATTCATTGAATAGTAATGTAAGCACTTCTATTTGTCCAAAATTTTATTAAAAAAAAATGCTTTTTGTCCTTTAACTCTTCCTTCGAAAGAGAGGAATGTTACATCTCCTTGGTAAATCAACTTAAAAATCCTAGTAATCATATATTTGAGGGACATATGTCATAATTTGATACTTGGCTCATCAATAATTGATCTACAAGTGACAAATATCAACAAATGTGATTAGGAGAATTGTTAGAAGGATATATCATTTTTATTGATAAATAATAGAGAAAAGACCTTTTTCCTTTTATTTTTAACTTATTGAAAAATACAAATAGAAAATGTTTTTTTAATAAAAATATAAAATAAAATATAAAGAGGAAGTTGCTAGGTAATTTCCCCAAAGATAAAGAAAATTTCTAGAAAGCTTCCGAACAAAGGGCTTAAGAAGAATTCTGTCTCAACTTTCTTTTCTATATAAGAAAAGCCCGTCTTTTCTCATTTTCACATTTCATGTTTCATTCTTCCATAAAAAAATATGATCTCTCACCTTCTCTCTTCTCTCTTACTTTTCACTCTCCGTTTCATCACAAAAAATAGGATCTTCGATCCTCTCCCTTGCCTCTTCCTCTCCACCCTTTCGCTCCACACCGCACCACAGTCAACCACTATGAAACCATCACAAAAAATAACCAAAGCTACGATAAAATTTCATTCTTGTTCATTGAGCCATAGATCTAACCCTGAACTTCAGATTTGCCATAAACAATCCTCCCAAACACTATAAGCCACCCAAAAACGCCATTAGAAGCTCACATATCACTTAAAATCGTCGATCTTTGTGTGAGATCTCAAACGTAAAGGTAATTCAAGCTAGATCCAACACCACCGTTGTGCTCGATAAGGAACTGTGAATTTTCATTTTCCTATTAATTTTTCTTAATTCTTCCAAAAAAAAAATCGTGCATAGATTTTTATTGATGTGATCTAATCTACATGGTTGTCTCATTAAAGACATCCACAACAGAGTCTGCTGGAAAGTCTTAAGTTCAGATTTTTTTCCAGATTTTCTCAAGACTCTGTTAATCTTCAAAATCTGGTGGAAAACCATAAGTTGAGTCTGTAAAATAACTTACTCAACTTAAGACTCTGTGTGATCAATTTTTTTGTCTTTTCTTCCTTTTTACTTTATAATACCCTAATAAACAATTAATAATAATAATAAATAAATAAATAATAATAACAATAAATTAATAATAATATTAATTACAAATAATAATAATATTCTTTTTTAAAAAAATAAAAATAATATTTTTAAATTTATACTTTTTCTCTTTTATTCTTAAATATATTATTTTGTTATGGAAAAATAAATAAATAAATAAAAATACATATTTTTATATTCAAATAAATAAATAATAAATGATTTGAAATTACCCTTTCAAGTTCAAGCAACGGTCCACTGCACGTTTTATGTACTTTATAATTTTTAGTAGGTATCCTTAATTATTGTAATGTTAACTTTTATTTAATTTTAATATTTAAATATTATTTGGGATTATTTTTATAAATTGTACGTAATTAATATTATTGAAATTGTATTAGAAAAGCATTACTGAAATAAAATAATTGTTATAAAAGTACATGATGATGTAATGCTGATGCATGTTTGATGAGTCTGGTGTTAAGAATATGTTGTGGTGAAAAATATGAAAAGTCTGAAATTGTATCTGATAGCTGAAGTTAAAAATATCCCATGGATGCCCTAATATAACAATAGTTGTTTATCTATATGAAAACCTTTGCCTCTAAATCTTATGATCATATTTTTAGCTCAGGGGATTACACTACAAAACCATTTATTCATTCAAACTTTTCTTTTATTCTACCTTTATTTTGTGTCATTTTGCTTTCACAACAATATCTAAGTACTCTAAAACATTGTCATCCAAATCCTCACAACCACTACAAAAATAAAAAATACCATTACTACCATCAGCAACATCATCATCCCATAAGGGTCCCCCATACAAAATTTCTTGCAATTCTCCCTCATACCCTTTAAAAATGTTTTCTCCTTATTACCAATCAAAGATGAAATATAGGCTTGCACTATGTCCACAAGGTCCAGAGATCATGGACTTACAACCATTGTCGCGGTACTCAAAACCATATTGCATTGATTATAATGTTTTTTTTTTCATGAGATCCAATGTTGACAGCTTCACTTAAACTCTGTTAATTGTTAAGACTTTGATTGAAAAAAAAAATGGCTCAATATTTTGAGCCTTTGTTCATTCATGTCTTCAAATCTAACATGATTTATATGAAGTTAAAAACATTAGATCTTAAGACCCTCTTGGAAATCACAAACAAGATCGATCAATGCTATTAGTTGTTTTGGGTTGCGATGAAATTTTGAGCCAAGCAATAAGTTTCGATTGCATATCCTTGATTTTTTCAATATTGTGAACACAGTGCAAGCTTATATATGTTGCATCTTTGATTATTGGTAATTAATAAGGTGAAAAAAATGTATGTTGAATGATGTCTTGAAGGAGATTTCAAAGAGATTTTGTAGGTGAAGATTAATATGGGATGATGATGGTGGTGATGGTAGTAATAATATTCTTGATTTTATTTATTTATTTATTTTTTTGTGATGGTGAGGATTCTCTGATGACACCGTTTTGGGGTACTTGGCCATTATTGTGCAAGCAAAATAAAACAAAGAAAAAAGGTAGAACGAAAAGAGTGATAAAGAATAAGAGTAGTGTTGTTTTGACATCCAGGATATTTGTAATTGACATCTGTTTGTCTTATATGCAGAAACAACAACCTATCCTGCATATAAGACAAGTTGATGTCAATTGCAGATGTCCATCCTAAATATCAAAACAACATTAGCCTAAAGAATAATTTGTTTTCTAGTATAATTCACTGAGCTAAAAAAACTAAAGAACATGTTCCGGGGCATTGGATTTATTTAGTTAAAGGAGGATTGTGATATTAGTGATTCAACACTATAGATTTGATTTTTTATGCAAAATCTGCATTTGAGCTTTTCAGGAAGTTTGGAGTAAAGTAAAATGAACTTTCTAAGTTTATCTCTATTCATTGAATAGTGTGAATAAAGAGGAGAAAGACAATGGCGTCGCAATTGCATCTTGATTAAAATATCTGGTCAAGTGCATAAAGTGATCTGAGTTTGAAGAGCAGCCAACATCTTTGTGCAACGCTCTCGCTGATTATTTGTTACTTCTGTGCTTGTTCCAAATTTCAAGATTTTTTATTTAAAGTATGGAAGGGAGTTAGTAAGGAATGTGTGATATAGATTGGTTAAAGGAATTCAACATTATTATATTTAAAGACTTATTATCATCATTATTTAGGGTTTATAATTATTTATATTTATCTATAGGGATTTTATTTTATAAATAGGGTTTTATTAGGATTTTTTTTATAATTAGGATTTAGTTGAACTTAGCTTATAAATAGATTGGTTACGAATTTCGAGACTACTTTTGCTGATTGATTAATTATACACTAATACTCCCACAACTTAGGTTATAGAAATATAGTATCTAAGGTTTATTTAAGTGAGTGTCCTAATTTACAACTTTTAACTGCTCCAATCATTTGATATATTTTATTTATTTAATAAAAAAATAGGTAAGGAGGATTTATGTTTAGCATTTAAATGTCTAATTTATTTTGTAATATGTTTTTTTTAATATTTTAAAAGCCCTCCCACAATAAAAATAAAAATTAACTAACCTTAGTGGCTAAGATTAATAAATGTCAACATGTTGGATTATATAGTTGAGTCAAAGGCATTTTTGTTGGAATACAAGTGGGCTAACAAACGCCCAGAAGAGGGGGGGGGGGCGAATAGGTGTGTATGAGTTAACTATTTTCGTTTTCAATCAAAACCATTTGCGTTTGAAGTGCTTTATTTGGTTGATGTTCAGTACTTTATCTGGTAATACAGGATAACCAACCATATAACCAACCAGATAATTGAGGCTTAGTGGTTCAAAAATGATCTTTTGAGTAATTTTTTTGCACAACCAGCAAAAGTATCAATCAACAACAAATAAAGGATGATTAATCAAGAGTTAATCCCTTAAAAAGATTTAGTTTCAATTATTCAAGAATTTGATTTATCGAAAAATGGTTTTTAAGCGAAATCGAATGAAAACGTTGAAAGTAAAGGAGAAATGTAAGAGATACGACACATAAGATTTTATAGTGGTTCACCCTTGATATTTCAAAGGCTAGATCCAGTCCTCCCGATCTGATTTGGGAAAATTGCTATAAAGGAATTTAGAAATCGTATCCATACAAAATGTGCATCTCAAGACCCTCTCTTAATTTGTTGACCCCCTTTTTATGTGAAAATCCCATAATAATCTTACTAAAATAGTGTAATCCCAAAATACCCCTCTCATATTCCTTCTTTATCCTTCTCCCCTTCTTCTCCACATGCTATCCCCTCAGTGTGTTTTTAAAATATAGAATTTAAACACACGCTGACCCCACAGTGTACGTTATAAATTTTTTATAACACACGCTATGGGGTCAGCGAGTGTGTTAAAATATAATTTCATAACACATGCTGTGGGGTCAGCATGTGTGTTAAAATATAATTTCATAATAACACAAGCTGAGGAGTTAGCGTGCTTGCAAAAATATAAAAATTTTGCAAACACGTTGATCCCCAGCGTGTGTTATAAAATTACAATCAATAATCATTGGCTACTACCTCTATGAGCTTAACACACGCTGAAGGTTGAACGTGTTTGCAAAATTTTTATATTTTTGCAAGCACGCTGACCCTCAGCACGTGTTATGAATTTAAATTTTAACACACACACTAACCCATCAAGCTTGGAGTTTTAGTCTACAAACCCCTAACATTAGACCTCAAACTTCATTTTTTTAATTTCCCTGATATCCCTACACTCAAACCCCAAACCCCATTCACCCTCTCTCTCTCCCCATTCACTAAAACCCCATTCACCTTCATCTTCCACCTTCCGCCGCCGCAGCCACCATCTGTCACCGCCGCCGCCATCACCCTATCTTCTCTTCCCTTCACCACCCTCTGCCTTTGCCGCCACCACCACTACTCAAAATTATGTGTTGTTCATGTTCAAAGAGATAGTACCTACTATGCATATATAGGGTTTAGTTACAATCATTTTTGATGATGCTCCTTTTTTTCATTCGTGGAATTGATGATGCACCTTTGATTTATGTGGAATTGAACTTTGCTAGCTGTAATTTTCAATCGTTCCTCATTCGTTTTTTTCTTTAACTGTTCCAAAAATTCCGACAAACCAGTGTCATAATTTTTTGAATTTCCGACATGGGGGTATCGGAATTTATTGGAACATTGTTTTTTTTTATATTTAAAAAATTCTTAGTAATTCCATCTCCAACACAACCATGATGATACAACTTTTTTGGCGTCATAGATTTCTGTAGCAGTGGCTCAAGACCAAATTATCGACAAAACTCGATTATTTGTTATAATATAAATCAATATCAGTCAGATGTTTTTTTTTCCTCCCAATGGTTAACATTTAGTTGTCACCTAAAATTATGCACTTATTATCAACTGAAAGATTCACTAAGGTAATCAATAATCTACCTCAATAATAAAGTATGCAGTGCTCTATCAATGGTTGGTTGATGATGATACGACCGTCCATTCGTGACCGGTAAATAAAGAGGAGAAAGACAATGATGTGGCGGCTGAATTCTGATATGAATCCCTGGTTGCTAGGGCATAAAAATGACATGAGCTTGAAAATAGTCTGCTATTGTTTCACATTGGTTGAATCTGTCATGCTTGTTGGTTATTGATTAAGTGCATGGTTTCAGCCTTGCATCTAAAGTTTAGAAGGATATGGATTCGCCTATAAACGTGGCATAAACTACCTCCATAAAACTATCTTGAACTTCAGTGAGATGCGCTAGAAAAATCTTAAGTACTAAAAGAACAATAAAAGAAAGATAGAAAAAAATCTATAGCAATTGCTTTAAAAGTTTATTCTCTGTATCAAGTGTGTGTTCATACATCATAGGTGCCAGGAGAGCACTATTTATAGGCTCTTGAGTCTAGTCGAAATACATTCAGCACAATCGTGCAGATGATCTATCACTGTCTTGATCCCCATGTTGCAGATATATTAACCTTAAATTTAGAGGTGCAGTTGTGCTTGAAGGTGTGGCATGGACATGCTTTGTGTATTCTGTTGACTTGAGCATTAAGCAATGACTAGCACAGGCCTGAACTCAGTAATCACGTAATTAGTAACCAAGACACAAAATAGAAACAAATCAAACGAGGGTTAATCAAGACACAGAATAGAAACAGAGTTAAGTAATCTTATCAAGGTCTGATTTGCAGACAAAGGAAAATGGTCGCTAGGAATGCGAACGTCTTAGAAAGGATAACTACAGTACTCGAGAATTTGGTTCAAGCCAATCCGAATCAAGGACCGGCTAAATTCAGTGGATTGGCAGAGTTCCGCAGAATGGATCCACCCAAGTTCGAAGGGGGATTCAATCCTAATGGAGCTCAAAGGTGGCTTCAAGACCTAGAGAAAATTTTCAGAACTATAAATTGTTCTAATGCTCAAAAAGTCACCTTTGCCTTATACGTGCTTGTAGGAGAAGCCGAGAACTGGTGGGAGCAGACCAAACAGCTCTTGAAGGCTGAGCCAAGAGAGATTACTCAGAACTTGTTCAAACAAAAGTTCCTTGAGAAGTACTTCTCAGAGGACATCCGACAAGGAAAGGAGATTGAGTTCTTCGAACTCAAGCAAGGAAGCATGAGCTTGGGGGATTACGCTGCGAAATTTGAAGAACTCATTAAATATTTCTCCTATTATCAATATAACTCACATGAGAGGTCTAAATGTGTCAAATTTCAGAATGGCCTCAGCCTTGAAAAATTAAGTTGGCTTTTGGATACTAAGGTATCCAAAGCTTTCCATTGTTAGTGAATATGTGCCAAACTTATGAGGAGGAATTAAAGGCCAAAGAGGCATATGAGAAGAGTCTACAACCACCCAAACACTACGATCTTATAAGGGGGAAGGACAAAGAGCCACATAAAGGAGGAGAAACTTACACGTTCGATAGGGCCAAGAACGGAAATCAAAGAGGAGGAAACAATGAAGAACACACCTTAGCCAACCCTCCCCAATGCGGAACTTGCCAAAAATATCACTTTGGGGAATGATGGAAACAAAAGATTCGATGCCACAATTGTCAGGGACTGGGGCATTATCCAAAAGAGTGCCCCAACAAGATAAAGAGGGAATCAATGCCATCAAGACTCGTGGACAAGGTGGAAGAAGGCCTACCGCTAGAGGGGGACTACATTTTATGCATGGTAGGGAAGCATATAAGGTCGAAGATCCTACCAAAAGTCCCACCACCAACCATAACTAGTTCAATAAAGTCTCATCAATAGTAAAAACCCTTTTGAAGCTATGTTAACAAAAAATGGGGGAGAGCCTGTAATTAGTCCTAAGAATGTAAAGAATATTGCATAGGGATTAGAATACCTCACCCCACACCTTTTGTAGATTGAATTTCGGGGACGAAATTCAACCAAGTGGGGGAGAATTGTAACATCCTGAATTTTAATATCAAAATAAAATAAATTGTGTAGAACTTTCCAGAACCCTTTAAAATTCATGGGAAAAATAAAATAAAAATAAGAATGATAATAATCAATTGATTAGGGAAATAATTATGGCTTAAGTATTAGGAAAATGATTCAATATGTTTGGAAAATAATTTCTTAATTTCTTAAAGATTAAGAAATAAGATTGAGTTGTTGGGTTCCTTAAGCATGATGTCAATAGTTTGATCCCTGACATGGGTATGGAAAAAGCTTTGTTGGTAGAGGCAAAACTCACTTCGGTAATCTCTACGTCTCAGAGGAGATTAGTTTATGATTGTCAGCCGAAAAATACCCTTGGTGCATACCCAAAAATGGTTCATATTGAAATTATATTCATACCCTTAATTTAAGTTTGATAAATTTAGGAACTACTTGTCACTATTCATTGAATAGTATAGTAAGCACTTACTTCTATTTGTCCAAAATTTTATTTAAAAAAAATGCTTTTTGCCCTTTAACTCTTCTTTCGAAAGAGAGGAATGCTACATCTCCTTAGCAAATCAACTTAAAAATCCTAGTAATCATATATTTAAGGGACATATTGTAAGATCCATGAAGAATGTTTTGATAATGACAAAAGGTTTTGAACAAGCTACAAAAGGTTTTGAACAAGCTACAAAAGGTTTTGAACAAGCTTAAATGTGTTGATCAAGTTCAAGCTCAACAAGCAACAACAAACATCAAGTGATGAAGAGAGAGCAAGCTCATGAAGACTTAGTTTGGTAGTTTGAGTTTTATTGTTTTATCTTTTGCCTCACAAGTCTTTTAGTTTATGAGTTTGGGTAGCGTTTCTTAGAGGGTAGTGAATCTCTTTTGAATGCATGATTATATCATATTTTGAGTATTAACTTTGCCTAAATCAATAGGTGGCTTAAAGGTTTGAAAGAAAAGGTTTAGTTTTTGAGAATACTAGTTTTAAGTGATTTTTAATGTTAATAATCGATTAACAGATTTTGATAATCGATTAACAGTGTATTTTGAACTGATAATCGATTAACAAACTTTTGATAATCGATTATCTTGACTTTTACTCGATTAGAATTTTGAAGCCTTGTGCAAATACTCGAGTAGTAACTTGGTTACTCGAGTAAACAGGGTCTGTAACTGTTTTAAATACATTTTTCACTTCTCAAAAGCTATTCTAAGTTGCTCCAACTTTTGGGTATTCTATATAAACCTTTTCCTAATCATTTCTATCAACTAGAATCATTTTGATACACAATTTTACAAAGAATCAAAGCCACACTATTCTCTCTCACTCTCTCAAGATCAAAGCTTTCATTTTTACATTCTCTGATCAAGAACCTTGAATCTCTCATGTTGATATTTCATAGCTTTTGAAAGAGATTCATAGGATTGTTATTTGTTTTCATTTGAGTTGTAATCTTTGCAAGAGGCAAGCTATCTACAACAATTGGAAGTCTTGGTTGTGAATCAAGCAAAGTTATTTGGAAGCCTTGGTGAGGCATTTCATCAAGCACTTGGAAGCCTTGTTTTGTTAACAAGCAATTGGAAGTCTTGTAGTGAAGCAAGCATTGGAAGTCTTGTTGTGGGGTATCGGCAAGCAAAAGAGAAGAGGTTAGATTAGATATCAATAGGGTTACAAGGCAAGGGTGTGGTATCTCTTGTAGGCTAGCAAGAAGGGAGTCTTGTGAGGCATTTACTTGTAATTTGAGAAACTCTAATTCCTCATAGTGAAGAATCTCTCTTGGTTGAAGAGGGGACTGGAGTAGCTTTCAAGTGGATGAAAGTGAACCAGGATAAATCACTGTGTCGTATCTCTAAACTCTTAACTCTTTACAATTCTTGTTATTAATTGTGTTCTTGGTTGAAAACCTAGAAAAAGTGATTTTTCATAATTGATTGAATTGAATCTTTATTGTTCAAATTGGTAAAGGGAAAAACATTTTCATAACTAGGTTAATCAATAAGAATATTGGTGTTAATCTTTTCCGCTGAATCTCTGATTATACATGTTGGTTGATTGATTTTCGTATTTGATTGAAAAGTGATTTTTCAATTTTGAAAGGGATTAATCGATTAACTAGTGTCATTACTCGATTAGATTGAATCAAGCATTCGGAACTAATCGATTAATAGCCTTTGCTAATCGATTAACATCAAGAGAATTTGCAAAAATCATTTGTTTTAATCGTTTTGATTTGTTTCTTGCGAAAATCTTTCAAGGTTTCTTAAACACCTATTCAACCCCCCTTCTAGGTGTTCTCCTTGTTCTTCCTAGTTATTTCACCCACCGATTGTAGGTTTTCACACATATGTCATAATTTGATACTTGGCTCATCAATAACTAATCTACAAGTGACAAATATCAACAAATGTGATTAGGAGAATTGTTAGAAGGATATATCATTTTCATTGATAAATAATAGAGAAAAGACCTTTTACCTTTTATTTTTATCTTATTGAAAAATAAAAATAGAAAATGTTTTTTTAATAAAAATATAAAATAAAATAAAAAGAGGAAGTTGCTAGGTAATTTCCCCAAAGATAAAGAAAATTTCTAGAAAGCTTCCGAAAAAAGGTCTTAAGAAGAATTCTATCTCAACTTTCATTTCTATATAAGAAAAGCCCGTCTTTTCTCATTTTCACATTTCACGTTTCATTCTTCCATCAAAAATATAATCTTTCACCTTCTCCCTTCTCTCTTACTTTTCACTTTCCATTTCACCACAAAAAATAGGATCTCCTATCCTCTCCACCCTTCCGCTCCACACCTCACCACAGTCAACCACTATGAACCATCACAAAAAATAACCAAAGCTAAGATAAAATTTCATTCTTGTTTATTGAGCCATAGATCTAACCCTGAACTTTAGATCTGCCATAAACAATCCTCCCAAACACTATAAGCCACCCAAAAACCCCATTAAAAGCTCACATATCACATAAAATCATCGATCTTTGTGCGAGATATCAAATTTAAAGGTAATTCAGGCCAGATCCAACATCACCGTTGTGCTTGGTGAGAAACTATGAATTTTCATTTTCTTATTAACTTTTCTTAATTCTTCCAAAAAAAAAATATCGTGCATAGATTTTTATTGACGTGATCTAATCTACATGGTTGTCTCATTAAAGGCATCCACAACAGAGTCTGGTGGAGAGTCTTAAGTTCAAATTTTCTTCCAGACTTTCTCAAGACTATGTTAATCTTCAAAATCTGGTGGATCTGTAAAATAACTTACTCACCTTAAGACTCTGTGTGGCCTATCTTTTTTGTCTTTTCTTCCTTTTTACTTTATAATACCCTAATAAACAAATAATAATAATTATAATAAATAAATAATAATAACAATAAATTAATAATAATAATTACAAATAATAATAATATTCTTTTTTTAAAAAATAAAAATAATATTTTTAAATATATACTTTTTCTCTTTTATTCTTAAATATATTATCTTGTGATGGAAAAATAAATAAATAAATAAAAATACGATATTTTTATATTCAAATAAATAAATAATAAATAATTTTAAATTAATAGCCCTTTCAAGTTCAAGCAACGGTCCACTGCACGTTTTACGTATTTTATAATTTTTAGTAGGTATCCTTAATTATTGTAATTTTAACTTTTATTTAATTTTAATATTTAAATATTATTTGGGATTATTTTTATAAATTGTAAGTAATTAATATTATTGAAATTGTATTACAAAAACATTATTGAAATAAAATTGTTTTGTATAAAAGTACATGATGATGTAATGCTGATGCATGTTTGATGAGTCTGGTGTTAAGAATCTATTGTGGTGAAGGATATGAAAGCCTGAAATTGAATCTGATAGCAGAATGTTGAGTCTGAATTTAAAAATATCCCATGGATGCCCTAATATAACAATAGTTGTTTATCTATATGAAATCCTTTGCCTCTAAATCTTATGATCATATTTTTAGCTCAGGGGATTACACTACAAAACCATTTATTCATTCAAACTTTTCTTTTATTCTACCTTTATTTTGTGTCATTTTGCTTTCACAACAATATCCAAGTACTCTATAACATTGTCATCCTAATCCTCACAACCACTACAAAAATAAAAAATACCATTACTACCATCAGCAACATCATCATCCCATAAGGGTTCCCCCTACAAAATTTCTTGCAATTCTCCCTCATATCCTTTAAAAATGTTTTCTCCTTATTACCAATCAAAGATGAAATATAGGCTTGCACTATGTCCACAAGGTCCAGAGATCATGGACTTACAACCATTGTCGCGGTACTCAAAACCATATTGCATTGATTATAATGTTTTTTTTCTCATGAGATCCAATGTTGTGAGCTACGCTTAAACTCTGTTAATTGTTAAGACTTTGATTGAAAAAAAATGGCTCAATATTTTGAGCCTTTGTTCATTCATGTATGTCTTCAACTCTAACATGGTTTATATGAAGTTAAAAACAATAACTCTTAAGACCCTCATGGAAATCACAAACAGGATCGATCAATGCTATTAGTTGTTTTGGGCTGCGATGAAATTTTGAGCCAAGCAATAAGTTTCGATTGCATATCCTTGATTTTTTCAATGTTGTGAACACAGTGCAAGCTTATATATGTTGCATCTTGGATTATTGGTAATTAAAAAGGTGAAAAAAATGTTGAATGATATCTTGAAGGAGATTTGAAAGAGATTTTGTAGGTGAAGATTCATATGGGATGATGATGGTGGTGATGGTAGTAATAATATTCTTGATTATTTATTTATTTATCTATTTTATTTTATTTTTTTGTGATGGTGAGGATTCTCTGATGACACCGTTTTGGGGTACTTGGCCATTATTGTGCAAGCAAAGTAAAACAAAGAAAAAAGGTAGAACGAAAAGAAGAGTGATAAAGAATAAGAGTAGTGTTGTTTTGACATCCAGGATATTTGTAATTGATATCTGTTTGTCTTATATGCAGAAACAACAACCTATCCTGCATATAAGACAAGTTGATGTCAATTGCAGATGTCCATCCTAAATGTCAAAATAACATTAGCCTAAAGAATAATTGGTTTTCTAGTGTAATTCACTAAGCTAAAAAACTAAAGAACATGTTTCGGGGCATTGGATTTATTTAGTTAAACGAGAATGAGAATTGTGATATTAGTGATTCAACACTATTGATTTGATTATTTATGCAAAATCTGCATTTGAGCTTTTCAGGAAGTTTAGAGTAAAGTAAAATGAACTTTCTAAGTTTCTCTCTATTCATTGAATAGGGTGAATAAAGAGGAGAAAGACAATGGCGTCGCAATTGCATCTTGGTTAAAATATCTGGCCAAGTGCATAAAGTGATCTGAGTTTGAAGAGCAGCCAACATCTTTGTGCAACGCTCTTGCTGATTATTTGTTACTTCTGTGCTTGTTCCAAATTTCAAGATTTTTTATTTAAAGTATGGAAGGGAGTTAGTAAGGAATGTGTGATATATATATATATTGGTTAAAGAAATTCGACATTATTATATTTAAAGACTTATTATCATCATTATTTAGGGATTTATAATTATTTATATTTATCTATAGGGATTTGATTTTATAAATAGGGTTTTATTAGGAATTTTTTTTTTTATAATTAGGATTTAGTTCAACATAGCTTATAAATAGGCATTGGTTACAAATTTCGAGACTACTTTTGCTGATTGATTAATTATACACTAATACTCCCACGACTTAGGTTATAGGAATATAGTATCTAAGGTTTATTTAAGTGAGTGTCCTAGTTCACAACTTTTAACTGCTCCAATCATTTGATATATTTTATTTATTTAATAAAAAAATAGGCAAGGAGGATTTATGTTTAGCATTTAAATGTCTAATTTATTTTGTAATATGTTTTTTTTAACATTTTAAAAGCCCTCCCGCAATAAAAATAAAAATTAACTAGCCTTAGTGGCTAAGATTGATAAATGTCAACATGTTGGATTATCTAGTTAAGTCGAAGGCATTTTTGTTGGAATACAAGTGGGCTAACAAACACCTAGAAGAAGGGGGGGGGGGGGCGAATAGGTGTGTATGAGTTAACTATTTTCGTATTCAATCAAAACCATTTGCGTTTGAAGTGCTTTATTTGGTTGATGTTCAGTACTTTATCTGGTAATACAGGATAACCAACCATATAACCAACCAGATAATTGAGGCTTAGTGGTTCAAAAATGATCTTTTAATTTGAGTAATCTTTTTGCACAACCAGCAAATAAAGGATGATTAATCAAGAGTTAATCCCTTAAAAAGATTTAGTTACAATTATTCAAGAATTTGATTTATCGAAAAATGGTTTTTAAGCGAAATCAAATGAAAACGTTGAAAGTAAAGGAGAAATGTAAGAGATACGACACATAAGATTTTATAGTGGTTCACCCTTGATATTTCAAAGGCTACATCCAGTCCTCCTGATCTGATTTGGGAGAATTGCTATAAAGGAATTTAGAAATCGTATCCGTACAAAATGTGCATCTCAAGACCCTCTCTTAATTTGTTGACCCCCTTTTTATGTGAAAACCCTATAATAACCTTATTAAAATAGTGTAATCCCAAAATACCACTCACATATTCCTTTTTTATCCTTCTCCCCTTCTTCTCCACACGCTAACCCCTCAGTGTGTTTTTAAAATATAGAATTTAAATACACGCTGACCCCACAGTGTGCGTTATAAAATTTTTATAACACACGCTGTGGGGTCAGCGTGTGTGTTAAAATATAATTTCATAACACAAGCTATGGGCTCAACGTGTGTGTTAAAATATAATTTCATGACACACGCTGAGGGGTCAGCGTGCTGGCAAAAATATAAAATTTTGCAAACATGTTAATCCCTTAGCGTGTGTTATAAAATTACAATCAATAATCATTGGCTACTAGCTCTATGAGCTTAACACACGCTAAGGGTTGAACGTGTTTCCAAAATTTTTATATTTTTGTAAGCACACTGACCCCTCAACACGTGTTATGAATTTAAATTTTAACACACACACTAACCCATCAAGCTTGGAGTTTTAGTCTACAAACCCCCAACATTAGACCTCAAACTTCATTATTTTAATTTCCCTAATACCCCTACACTCAAAGCCCAAACCCCATTCACTCTCTCTCCTCGTTCACTCAAACGCCATTCACCTTCATATTCCACCTTCCTCTGTCGCAGCCACCATCTGTCACCGCCACCGCCATCACCCTATCTTCTCTTCCCTTCACCACCCTCTGCCATTGCCGCCACCACCACTGCTCAAAATTATGTGTTGTTCATGTTCTAAAGAGATAGTACCTACTATGCATATATAGGGGTTAGTTACAGTCATTTTTTATGATGCTCCTTTTTTTTCCTTCTTGAAATTGATGATGCACCTTTGATTTATGTGGAATTGAACTTTGCTAGCTGTAATTTTCAATCATTTCTCATTCGTTTTTTCTCTTTAACTGTTCCAAAAATTCCGAAAAACCAGTGTCGAAATTTTTTGAATTTCCGACACAAGGGTATCGGAATTTATTGAAACATTGTTTTTTTTTATATTTAAAAAATTCCTAGTAATTCCATCTCCAACACAACCATGATGATACAACTTTTTTGGCGTCATAGATTTTTGTAGCAGTGGCTCAAGACCAAATTATCGACAAAACTCAGATTATTTGTTACAATATAAATCAATATCAGTCGGATTTTTTTTCTCCTAATGGTTAACATTTAGTTGTCACCTGAAATTATGTACTTAATATCAAGTGAAAGATTCACTAAGATAATCAATAATCTACCTCAATAATAAAGTATGCAGTGCTCTATCAATGGTTGATTGATGATGATATGACCGTCCATTCGTGATCGGTAAATAAAGAGGAGAAAGACAATGATGTGGCGGCTGAATTCTGATATGAATCCCTGGTTGCTAGCGCATAAAAATGACATGAGCTTGAAAATAGTCTGTTGTCGTTTCACATTGGTTGAATCTGTCATGCTTGTTGGTTATTGATTAAGTTCATGGTTTTAGCCTTGCATCTAAAGTTTAGAAGGATATGGATTCGCCTATAAACGTGGCATAAACTACCTCCATAAAACTATCCTGAACTTCAGTTAGATGCGCTAGAAAAATCTTAAGTACTCCAAGAACAATAAAAGAAAGATAGAAAAAAATCGAGTAATATGTCAGATTAGTCCCTGACTTTGTAAGCATCTGTCAAGTTAGTCCCTGACTTTATCGAAATAGCAATTTAGTCCCTGAGATTTCATTTTAGTTCACATACGTCCCTATCTTTATCCAATTTTAAAGCAAATACATCCCTGCGATAGTGACGACAGGGGCTAACTTGATCGACGTTCTCATATCTCAGGGACTAAATTGCTATTTCGATAAAGTCAGGGACTAACTTGACCGACACTTACAAAGTCAGGGACTAATCTGACATAATACTCGAAAAAAATCTATAGCAATTGCTTTAAAAGTTTATTCTCTGTATCAAGTGTGTGTTCATACTTCATAGGTGCCAGGAGAGCACTATTTATAGGCTCTTGAGGCTAGTCTAAATACATTCGGCACAATCGTGCAGACAATCTATCACTGTCTTGATCCCCATGTTGCAGTTATATTAACCTTAAATTTAGAGGTGCAGTTGTGCTTGAAGGTGTGGATGGACATGCTTTGTGTATTCTATTGACTTGAGCATTAAGCAATGACTAGCACGGCCCGCAACTCAGAAATCACGTAATTAGTAACCAAGACACAGAATAGAAACAAATCAAACGAGGGTTAATCAAGACACAGAATAGAAACAGAGTTAAGTAACCTTAGCAAGGTCTGATTTGCAGACAAACGAAAATGGTCACTAGGAATGCGGACGTCTTAGAAAGGATAACTACAGTACTCGAGAATTTGGTGCAAGCCAATCCGAATCAAGGACCGGCTGAATTCAGTGGATTGGCAGAGTTCCGCAGAATAGATCAACCCAAGTTCGAAGCGGGATTCAATCCTAATGGAGCTCAAAGGTGGCTTCAAGACCTAGAGAAAATTTTCAGAACTATAAATTGTTCTAATGCTCAAAAAGTCACCTTTGCCACGTACGTGCTAGTAGGAGAAGCCGAGAACTAGTGGGAGCACACCAAACAGCTCCGAAGGCTAAGCCAAGAGAGATTACTCGGAACTTGTTCAAACAGAAGTTCCTTGAGAAGTACTTCTCGGAGGACATCCGGCAAGGAAAAGAGATTGAGTTCTTGGAACTCAAGCAAGTAAGCATGAGCTTGGGGGATTACGCTGCGAAATTTGAAGAACTCATTAAATATTTCTCCTATTATCAATATAACCCACATGAGAGGTGTAAATGTGTCAAATTTGAGAATGGCCTCTGCCCTGAAATTAAGTTGGCTTTTGGATACTAAGGTATCCAAAGCTTTCCATTGTTAGTGAACATGTGCCGAACTTACGAGGAGGATTTAAAGGCTAAAGAGGCATATGAGAAGAGCCTACAACCACCCAAACACTATGGTCTTATAAGGAGGGAAGGACAAAGAGCCACATAAAGGAGAAGAACCATACACCTTCGATAGGGCCAAGAACGAAAATCAAAGAGGAGGAAACAATGAAGAACGCACCTTAGCCAACCCTCCCCAATGCGGAACTTGCCACAAATATCACTTTGGGGAATGTTGGAAACAAAAGATTCGATGCCACAATTGTCAGGGACCGGGGCATTATCCAAAAGAGTGCCCCAACAAGATAAAGAGGGAATCAATGCCATCAAGACTCGTGAACAAGGAGGAAGAAAGCCTACCGCTAAAGGAGGACTACATTTTATGCATGGTAGGGAAGCATATAAGGTGGAAGATCCTACCAAAAGTCCCACCACCAACCATAACTAGTTCAATAAAGTCTCATCATTAGTAAAAACCCTTTTGAAGCTATGTTAACAAAAAGTGGGGGAGACCCTTTAATTAGTCCAAAGAATGTAAAGAATATTGCATAGGGATTAGAATACCTCACCGCACACCTTTTGTAGATTGAATTTCGGGAACGAAATTCAACCAAGTGGGGGAGAATTGTAACATCCTAAGTTTTAATCTCTAAATATAATAAATTGTGTAGAACTTTCCATAATCCTTTAAGATTCATGGGGAAAAGAAAATAAAAATAAGAATGATAATAATCAATTAAGTAGGGAAATAATTATGGCTTAAGTATTAGGAAAATGATTTAATATGTTTGGAAAATAATTATGGCTTAAGTATTAGGAAAATGATTTAATATGTTTGGAAAATAATTTCTTAATTTCTTAAAGATTAAGAAATAAGATTAGTTTCTGGGTTCCTTAAGCATTATGTCAAGAGTTTGATCTCTGACATTGGTATGGAAAAAGCTTTGTTGGTAGAGGCAAAACTCACTTCGGTAATCGCTACGTCTCGGAGGGGATTAGTTTTTGACTGTCGGCCGAAAAATACCCTTGGTGATACCGAAAAATGGTCCATATTGAAATTATATTCATACCTTAGTTTTAGTTTGTTAAATTTAAGAACTTGTCACTATTCATTGAATAGTAATGTAAGCACTTCTATTTGTCCAAAATTTTATTAAAAAAAAATGCTTTTTGCCCTTTAACTCTTCTTTGGAAAGAGAGGAATGCTACATCTCCTTCGCAAATCAACTTTAAAATCCTAGTAATCATATATTTGAGGGACATATGTCATAATTTGATATTTGGCTCATCAATAATTGATCTATAAGTGACAAATATCAACAAATGTGATTAGGAGAATTGTTAGAAGGATATATCATTTTTATTGATAAATAATAAAGAAAAGACCTTTTTCCTTTTATTTCTATCTTATTGAAAAATACAAATAGAAAATGTTTTTAATAAAAATATAAAATAAAATAAAAAGAGGAAGTTGCTATGTAATTTCCCCAAAGATAAAGAAAATTTCTAGAAAGCTTCCGAACAAAGGGCTTAAGAAGAATTCTGTCTCAACTTTCTTTTCTATATAAGAAAAGCCCGTCTTTTCTCATTTTCACATTTCACGTTTCATTCTTCCATAAAAAAATTTGATCTCTCACCTTCTCTCTTCTCTCTTACTTTTCACTCTCCGTTTCATCACAAAAAATAGGATCTCCGATCCTCTCCCTTGCCTCTTCCTCTCCACCCTTTCGCTCCACACCGCACCACAGTCAACCACTATGAACCATCACAAAAAATAACCAAAGCTACGATAAAATTTCATTCTTGTTCATTGAGCCATAGATCTAACCCTGAACTTCAGATCTGCCATAAACAATCCTCCCAAACACTATAAGCCACCCAAAAACGCCATTAGAAGCTCACATATCACTTAAAATCGTCGATCTTTGTGCGAGATCTCAAACTTAAAGGTAATTCAAGCTAGATCCAACACCACCGTTGTGCTCGGTAAGGAACTATGATGAATTTTCATTTTCCTATTAACTTTTCTTAATTCTTCCAAAAAAAAATATCGTGCATAGATTTTTATTGATGTGATCTAATCTACATGGTTGTCTCATTAAAGACATCCACAGCAGAGTCTGCTGGAGAGTCTTAAGTTCAGATTTTTTTTTCCAGATTTTCTCAAGACTCGATCTGTTAATCTTCAAAATCTGGTGGAGAGCCTTAAGTTGAGTCTGACTCTGTGTGACATATTTTTTTTGTCTTTTCTTCCTTTTTACTTTATAACACCCTAATAAACAATTAATAATAATAATAATAAATAAATAAATAATATCAAAAATAAATAATAATAATATTATTATTATTATTTTTTTTAAAAATAAAATAATATTTTTAAATATATACTTTTTCTCTTTTATTCTTAAATATATTATCTTGTTATGGAAAAATAAATAAATAAATAAAAATACATATTTTTATATTCAAATAAGTAAATAATAAATAATTTGAAATTAATAGCCCTTTCAAGTTCAAGCAACGGTCCACTGCACGTTTTATGTACTTTATAATTTTTAGTAGGTATCCTTAATTATTGTAATGTTAACTTTTATTTAATTTTAATATTTAAATATTATTTGGGATTATTTTTATAAATTGTACGTAATTAATATTATTGAAATTGTATTACAAAAGCATTATTGAAATAAAATTGTTGTGTATAAAAGTACATGATGATGTAATACTGATGCATGTTTGATGGGTCTGGTGTTAAGAATCTGTTGTGGTGAAAGATATGAAAAGTCTGAAATTGAGTCTGATAGCAGAATTTTGAGTCTGAAGTTAAGAATATGCCATGGATGCCCTAATATAACAATAGTTGTTTATCTTTATGAAATCCTTTGCCTCTAAATCTTATGATCATATTTTTAGCTCAGGGGATTACACTACAAAACCATTTATTCTTTCAGACTTTTCTTTTATTCTACCTTTATTTTGTGTCATTTTGCTTTCACAACAATATCCAAGTACTCTATAACATTGTCATCCTAATCCTCACAACCACTAAAAAAAATAAAAAATACCATTACTACCATCAGCAACATCATCATCCCATAAGGGTCACCCCTACAAAATTTCTTGCAATTCTCCCTCATACCCTTTAAAAATGTTTTCTCCTTATTATTACCAATCAAAGATGAAATATAGGCTTGCACTATGTCCACAAGGTCCAGAGATCATGGACTTACAACCATTGTCGCGGTACTCAAAACCATATTGCATTGATTATAATGTTTTTTTTCTCATGAGATCCAATGTTGCCAGCTTCACTTAAACTCTGTTAATTGTTAAGACTTTGATTGAAAAAAAAATTGCTCAATATTTTGAGCCTTTGTTCATTCATATCTTCAACTCTAACATGGTTTATATGAAGTTAAAAACATTAGATCTTAAGACCCTCATGGAAATCCCAAACAAGATCGATCAATCTATTAGTTGTTTTGGGCTGCGATGAAATTTTGAGCCAAGCAATAAGTTTCGATTGCATATCCTTGATTTTTTTCAATGTTGTGAACACTGTGCAAGCTTATATATGTTGCATCTTTGATTATTGGTAATTAATATGGTGAAAAAAATGTTAGAATGATATCTTGAAGGAGATTTGAAAGAGATTTTTAGGTGAAGATTCATATGGGATGATGATGGTGGTGATGGTAGTAATAATATTCTTAATTTTATTTATTTATTTTTTTTTTTGTGATGGTGGGGATTCTCTTATGACATTGTTTTGGGGTACTTGACCATTATTGTGCAAGCAAAGTAAAACAAAGAAAAAAGGTAAAACTAAAAGAAGAATGATAAAGAATAAGAGTAGTGTTATTTTGACATCCAGAATGGCTATATGTAATTGACATCTATTTGTCTTATATGCAAAATAGGTTGTTTCTGCATATAAGACAAGCAAATGTCAATTACAGATGTCCATCCTAAATGTCAAAATAACATTAACCTAAAGAATAATTTGTTTTCTAGTGTAATTCACTGAGCTAAAAAACTAAAGAATAACATGTTTCGGGGCATTGGATTTATTTAGTTAAACAAGGATTGTGATATTAGTGATTCAACACTACAGATTTGATTATTTATGCAAAATCTGTATTTGAGCTTTTCAGGAAGTTTAGAGTAAAGTAAAATGAAATTTCGAAGTTTCTCTCTATTCATTGAATAGGGTGAATAAAGAGGAGAAAGACAATGGCGTCACAATTGCATCTTGATTAAAATATCTGGTCAAGTGCATAAAGTGATCTGAGTTTGAAGAGCAGCCAACATCTTTGTGCAACGCTCTTGCTGATAAGTTTTGCTCTGCACCGGGTGCTGTCATACACCCGGTTTTGTGGCCATTGATTTGGGTCCCTTTTTATCAATGACGGGAAATGTTTATCGGATAAAGGTGGAACTGATTACCCGGTGTACATACACTACTCGTTATGCATTATTTTCGTTCCGTTATGCACCTTTTTTTTTCGTCCCTTTTTTTTAATTTCCGTCCCTTTTTTTCGTCCTTTTTTTTATTTTCATCCTTTTTTTTATTTACGTCCTTTTTTTATTTTTTACTTTATAATGTCCTAATAAGTAAATAATAAAAATAATAAATAAATAAATATTTTTAACAATAAATTAATAATAATAACATGCGTTGTTAAAAATAATAATATTCGCTATTAAAATAGTGATAGAGGTAGGTTTTATTTCACCTTTCATTTCTCACACACTTCACTCTCTATTAAAATAATGATTAGAAGTTACTTTTTAATATGAATTATGATCGATTTTTTTAATATGCATTATGACAAAGGGCATTTTTTTTAACCCCAAATCTCAACATATTCTGAACAAGGTATGGAGCCAATGAACATATTAACCCCAAATCTCAATCTTAACCGCAAATCTCGATCTTTATAAAGTGTCGGTCATATTAACCCCATACCCTCAAAAACAAAAGAAGAAGAAGATGATACCGTGGGCTCGGAGGAAGGGGAAGATGCGAAGCTGAAGTTGAAGATGCGGAGGAAGGGAGGCTCGAAGCTGAAGATGCGGTCGGAGGAAGAGATGCAAAGAAGCTCGGATGAAGAGAGGCTCGTATAGCTCGGAGGAAGAGAGAGGCTCGGAGGAAGAGAAGTTCGGAGGAAGAGATGAAAGAAATGAGTGAGTTGGAGGAAGAGAGCAAAACGGGGTTGGTAAAAAAAATGGAATTATTGCAATTAGAACCGTTTACCTATAATAATAGGTAAATTCAATAAGTGCACATGTGCACTCTATTGTTGAGCAGTGCAGAGCAAAACCGTTCATATGTTACTTTTGTGCTTGTTCCAAATTTCAAGATTTTTTATTTAAAGTATGGAAGGGAGTTAGTAAGGAATGTGTGATATAGATTGGTTAAAGAAATTCGACATTATTATATTTAAAGACTTATTATCATCATTATTTAGGGATTTATAATTATTTATATTTATCTATAGGGATTTGATTTTATAAATAGGGTTTTATTAGGGTTTTTTTTTAATAATTAGGATTTAGTTCAACTTAGCTTATAAAAATAGGCATTGGTTACAAATTTCGAGACTACTTTTGCTGATTGATTAATTATTAATTATACACTAATACTCCCACGCCTTAGGTTATAGGAATATTTAAGGTTTATTTAAGTGAGTGTCCTAGTTCACAACTTTTAACTGCTCCAATCATTTGATATATTTTGCTCCCTCCGTCCTTAATTATAAGGTCCTCTTAACATTTTTATTTTGTCCCTATTTATAAGGTCCTTTACCAATTTTCAATGAGCATTAATTATTTTTTTTCCACAAACACCCATATTTATTTAACACTTTTTAGATTCCCAATAATATTAATAGGGGTAATTTTGAAAATACATATCAAAATTTCACATTTCCAATACAATTAACTAAATTATTCCACTTTCTTAATGGACGTGAAATCTCCCAAGAGGGCCTTATAATTAGGAACGGAGGTAGTATTTATTTAATAAAAAAATAGGTAAGGAGGATTTATGTTTAGCATTTAAATGTCTAATTTATTTTGTAATATGTTTTTTTTTTAATATTTTAAAAGCCCTCCCGCAATAAAAATAAAAATTAACTAGCCTTAGAGGCTAAGATTAATAAATGTCAACGTGTTGGATTATCTAGTTGAGTCAAAGGCATTTTTGTTGGAATACAAGTGAGCTAACAAACACCTAGAAAAGGGGGTGGGGGGGGGGGGGAGGGGCGAATAGGTGTGTCAGAGTTAACTATTTTCGTTTTCAATCAAAACTATTTGCGCTTGAAGTGCTTTATTTGGTTGATGTTCAGTACTTTTATCTGGTAATACAGGATAACCAACCAGATAACTGAGGCTTAGTGGTTCAAAAATGATCTTTTGAGTAATCTTTTTGTACAACCAGCAAAAGTATCAATCAACAACAAATAAAGGATGATTAATCAAGAGTTAATCCCTTAAAAAATTTAGTTTCAATTATTCAAGAATTTGATTTATCGAAAAATGGTTTTTAAGCGAAATCGAATGAAAACATTAAAAGTAAAGGAAAAATGTAAGAGATATGAGACATAGGATTTTATACCGGTTCACCCTTGATATTTCAAAGGCTACATCCAGTCCTCCCGATCTGATTTGGGAGAATTGCTATAAAGGAATTTAGAAATCGTATCCATACAAAATGTGCACCTCAAGACCCTCACTTGATCGTCTCACAAGGGATTCCTCACCCTTGACCTTGTACCCTATTGAGCTTCTAAATCTCCTTAATCCTCTGTGGTTGAAGGTTGCCTCCCCTTTGAATCCAATTGAAATCTCTTCAACTCTTGAAACCTTCAAGCTCTATGGTGATACCCCACATCAAAAACTCTTAAGAAATCTTCTAATTGTTGTCTCTTCAAGTTGCACTATGATTGCAGAATTGACAACACGTATCTAGCATTTTTTATCTTTGAATCTCAATGACTCTAATGAGAAAGTATGATTGCATGAGATTCTTTTGTGAATTTGAGAAGGCTTTGAGTATGATCAATGTTCTTTGAAAAATCTTGGAGAAATTTGAACGGCTCTTTGTTTAATCTAAAAAACTTGTAAAAAGTATTGGTTATTCGTTTTCAAAACTCATAGGATATATAAATTGTATTTTCCCAAAGAAAGATTAAAGAAACAATTCATTTTTAACAACTTTAACTGTCATTATCCAGTTAAATAGGGTAATTAGCCAGATATATAGCACATTGAACTGCACACTGAATTAATCGGTTAATAATTCCCGTTAACCGGATAACTTAGTTCATTTTGGCCAAATTTATACTTTTATGAGGAAACTACAATTATATACCTATATATAAACTTATATCAATATCCTAGCCATTCAATGATGCATGATTTATTTATTAAAAAGGTTTTCAAAACTCTATGCATCAATTTTCAAAAACATAATGCAAAGTAATGACTCAATGCACACAATTTCAAGTTAAACTTACTACTTAGCCTAGACTCTACCCAAACACACACGTTAGGGATATTAAAAGATAAAACATGTGTTAACTACATAAGTCCTATGTGAATGATGGAATCCTCGAGTCTTTGACTTCTTCTCGTGTTGTTGATTTTTGTTCTTTGTGTGCAGGGCCGTCTCGGCACATGTTCGAGGAGGTGCGACCGCACAGGGCCTCCGATTTTTAGGGGCCCCCGCCGATTTTTTTCCTTTATAGTATACTAGAGTATACTTCTAAAAAAATAATACTAATTATTATTAATATATGAAAAATTAAAAATATCTTATATAATAATAGGGCTTAACTTTGAGTCTTGACTTTAACTAAAAGTAAAAAAAAAAAAGTTCTGTCATCTATTTCTCACCTTAGAAAGAAGTGGGAATTAACTATTAAAGAATCCTCTTATACTATCTTTGTCAACAGTTCAGCTTACTTTTTGAATCTTGCTCTGCCTATTAACACGTTTTCAATTTTCATCTCCTATTATACCTTCAATTTTCGATTGAAGGTCGATGATTGAAACTTTTTCACATCCATAAAATCTGATTGTGGCGTGGAATAAGTGATAATTGATTGATCGCCGATTCGCCGCCCCACAACCAGGTTGTTTCACTCTTGCTCACAACCCTTGGAAATTAAATTATCATATCAATGTTGATTATTTGATTTACCCTTATTGAAATTGTGATCAGTGATATGTCCTTGTTGATTTATTTGGATAGATATAGGTTTGATTGTTTTAAATTATGGTTCCTAAAATTAGGAAATAAGAGTCTGGATTTGAAAAGCATAAAAAAAAGAAAAGAATTGAAGAGTTAGCCCAATCTCAAAGGGGTGATCTTGATAAGATCAAATTATTGATTGTAATTTTATAACACACGTTGATCCCTCAGCGTGTGTTATAAAATTACAATCAATAATCATTGGCTACTAGCTCTATCAACTTAACACACGCTGAGGGTTGAACGTGTTTGCAAATTTTTTTATATTTTTGCAAGCACGCTGACTCCTCAGCGCATATTATGAATTTAAATTTTAACACACACACTAACCCATCAAGCTTGGAGTTTTAGTTTACAAACCTCCAACATTAGACCTCAAACTTCATTTTTTTAATTTTTCCTAATACCCCTACACTCAAACCCCAAACCCCATTCGCTCGCTCTCTCCCCAATCACCTTCATCTTCCACCCTCCGCTACCACAGCCACCGTCTGCCGCCGCCGCCATCACCCTATTTTCTCTTCCCTTCACCACCCTCTGCCATTGCCGCCACCACTGCTGCTCAAAATTATGCGTTGTTCATGTTCTAAAGAGATAGTACCTACTATGCATATACAGTGGTTAGTTACAGTCATTTCTGATGATGCTCCTTTTTTTTTCATTCGTGGAATTGATGATGCTCCTTTGATTTATGTGGAATTGAACTTTGCTAGCTGTAATTTTCAGTCATTTCTCATTCGTTTTTTTCTTTAACTGTTTCACAAATTCCGACAAACCAGTGTCGGAAAATTTTTGAATTTTTCGACACCGGGGTATCGGAATTTATTGGAACATTGCTTTTTTTTTATATTTAAAAAATTCCGACACCTCCTTGTCGGAAATTCAAAAAATTCCGACACTGGTTTGTCGGAATTTATACAGTTATGTAAAAAAAAAATAAAAACAGAAAGATAAGATATTTACTTTCAACAATATGTATACAAAGTCCATTGAATGAGGAGAAAGGTTTTTTTTTTTTTTTTAAGAGTGTTTTTGGGTTTTAGAAAGGGAAGAAGGTAGAAGATGAAGGTGGAAGAAGGTGGATAATGGAGTTTGTGGTTGGAGAAGAAGAAGGGACACTTTGTTAAGTGAAGAAGGTTGGAGGAGGAGGAGAAGAAGAAGAAGAAGAAGAAGAAGAAGAAGAAGAAGAAGAAGAAGAAGAAGAAGAAGAAGAAGAAGAAGAAGAAGAAGAAGAAGAAGAAGAAGAAGAAGAAGAAGAAGAAGAAGAAGAAGAAGAAGAAGAAGAAGAAGAAGAAGAAGAAGAAGAAGAAGAAGAAGAAGAAGAAGAAGAAGAAGAAGAAGAAGAAGAAGAAGAAGAAGAAGAAGAAGAAGAAGAAGAAGAAGAAGAAGAAGAAGAAGAAGAAGAAGAAGAAGAAGAAGAAGAAGAAGAAGAAGAAGAAGAAGAAGAAGAAGAAGAAGAAGAAGAAGAAGAAGAAGAAGAAGAAGAAGAAGAAGAAGAAGAAGAAGAAGAAGAAGAAGGGGGGGTTTGGGAAAGGAAGGAGTGAATGGGGTTTGAGAAATGAAGGGTGTTTTTGACTTTTTTTCAATTAAAATGGGGTTTGAGAAATGAATTTTGTTTTTGACTTTTTTTCAATTAAAATGGGGTTTGAGTCTAATGTGTGAGATTTGTGGACTAAAATTTTCAAGTTTGTGTTATGAAATTTGCAAGCTCACTTACTTCACAATTTTGATCCGATTGCTTATCTGTCCAAGGTCTTATTCCGAACAATAGCCAAGAACTAACTCACAGCAAGTTAGAATGGCACTATCAAGAGACAATATTCTTTGACTTACATAGATCAAACCGAAGTAGTATGAAACCCGCATCAGAATCATTATTTGTATTAAAAGTTGAATTTATTCAAATATTACTATGATTAGCAAATAATGAAAGATACGTCATATATCTTATATTAGAGATGGATCTCAAAATATCCTACCTCGACAATTAGGGATAAACACAACATCATTTATGATAATAGATAATCTAATCTATCAAAAACTAAGATGATCAAAGGAAGATTATTTAAAAAGAAAACTTATCCAACAAGGAAATTCAACCATAATGGCGATACCGAAGAATTCCTATAAATATAGCATAAAGGAATTTGCTGAACACAATATAATTGCAATTACAATAACACATGCAAGTTCATATATGATCTCTTTTTGCTTCTTACCCTCTGTATGTCTACGAGGCATTAAAGAGGACCTTTCCTCTCAAAACTGGAGGATCCCTCGTCAGCTAACTTGAATGAGCAATATTACACAAACTGTCGCTTTAGTCCCTCACTTTGTAAGGAGCTTTCATTTTAGTCCTGACTTTTCAATAATTCCTTTTTAGTCCCTCACTTTGAAAAAAGTTAAACCCGTTAGTCCCTGACAACGTTTTCCGTTTATAGACGTTAACGTCGCCGTTAATTTATAATATCGTATTTCATTTTAGTCCCTAACTTAAAATTTTTAATTCATTTTAGTCCCTTACGTGTTTCATTTTAGTGTCCCTAACTTAAAATTTTTAATTCACTTTAGTCCCTCACTATAATAACAATGATGTTTTTTTCTCTTTTCTCTTGTAGTGTGACTACCTTAAAAATATTGTGTGTTCTTCTTGTTATTCTGTAAACTAACTTTATAGTTTATATAAGCACTGACTCCAAACTTTGCACCTGAAGGTATCAATAGGAAAGTTTCTTTCGGATGAACACTTCAAAGTACATTATTTCATTATCCATATAACTAGTATGTTTTTACTCTAAACTCTTTAATGTTTTAGTTTTTTTTTATAAGCTCTTTAGTGTTTTAGTTATCTATCCATGTGTGAACAAACCGGAATCCTACGGACAACAAGTTAATATATATGAAGGGTCTTCCATAATACAAAGCAGCGCCTCTGTTTGATAGGCTTGTGTTTAACAATGTATTCCATATTCACTTTACACTTATGAAATTTGCACATAGTTTGATTTCAAAACTAAAACATTGTTGTAAAAAAAAAACTAAAACATTGTTTGTATTGATAGACAAAACAAGCTCTAGGTGAACGAGTTCGTATCTTGCTATCAAAAGCGGCTCCTTTGCCTAGGCATGTGAAGGAATTTTTGAGGTATGACGTTTGAATATCAAGCTAAACAAATTGGGGGAGTTTACAACATTTTGGTAATGACTATTAAACACAGAACTCAATAAAATATTTTAGAATCAAAACTATTGATACCTTCAAATGCAAAGCTTGGAGTCAATGTTTATATAAACTATAAAGTTAGTTTACAGAATAGCAAGAAGAACCTACAGTCAACACTTTTATGGTAATCACACTACAAGAGAAAAGCGAAAGAAACATCATTATTATTGTTATTACAGTGGGTGACTAAAGTGAATTAAAATTTTTAAGTTAGGGGCTAAAATGAAACATGATATAATGAGGGACTAAAATGAATTAAAAATTTTAAGTCAGGGACTAAAATGAAATACGATATTGTAAGTTAACGGCGACATTAACGTCCATAAACGGAAAACGTTGTCAGGGACTAACGTGAGTAACTTTTTTCAAAGTGAGGGACTAAAAAGGAATTATTGAAAAGTCAGGGACTAAAATGAAAGCTCCTTACCAAGTGAGAGACTAAAGTGACAGTTTAGTCATATTTTATGCGAAAGCTACAAAATAAAAGAGAACTTCGTAGTTTTAAGGCTCAAAGGATACATAGGATAGAGAGTTTATATATGATCCTCTCACCAAACCATACTTAACCTTTTCTTGCAGCTCCCAATTTTGGTGGACCAGAACACATTTGATGAAGTCCTAATTTTGGTGGACCTGAACACAATTTGATGCCTTAAGACATACTCCCTCAGTTAGTATTTATAAGGCACCTTTTAAAAGGTTTTGTTGTCCCTATCTATCTATATATATAAAAGGAGGAAACTTATTCTGTATGAAAAATAGTGCAAGGTGAAAAAAAAAAGGTGGGGTGGGATATCCTTCTTGTTGAAATGGCGACCGGATAAGTTAGCTACTTGCTTAAGAGCCATTTTCCATTTCTGCAACCACCTCTGCAATCTTCCTTTGAAGAAGAGGATGCTTGAAATGCTGCCATCGATCATAGCCTCACTGCACTGCACTCACACTATTCAAATGAATTATTTTGCTCAGACAAACTCAACTTGTGCTTTGCTTGTGTGTTGGTTACCAAAATGAATGAAAATATTACTCTATACTTTTGCAAACAGTATAAAAAAGGTATACTTACTCTTGACTCTTGAGTCAATGTAACAACTTGGAGTTTTTTTTTTATATGCAGAAACAATTTTGTACATCTGCTTGTCTTGTCTTATGTGCTGAAATAAATTAAATTGTTTCTCCCTATAACACTACTCTTATCACTATTATCATTGGTCTTTTATTTCTTTTTGTTTTTTTTTTACTTATTCATATCTTTAATAGTCCTTGAAAGTTGAAAGTTTCGAGTGTTTTGCTTTTGGTTCCTAGAATATTTTCTGAGCTTGACTCATTCATAATTATTTTGAAAATTTGGTTTTAATCCATATCATTAGAAAAAACATTTTAACTGCTAATATGACTAACAGAATGTCACACATTCAGCATACACATGTGCAAGTATTGTGTGTCATCGATAAGATGACATAGATGATCCAGACACGCAAGAGTAAAAGGGCCAAAGCCCAATCCACAAACATATTTGGGTTGAGCTTTGACCCTTTTGCTATTCCGGATCCGGATCATACACATCAAGATCTCTCTGTAATGCAATGTTCAACGTAATGAGACAATGAAATCGACAATGGCCACTTGTATACTAGAAAAATCAATTTCTTAAGGATTGTGGCAAATTTTACTCCCTTTATTTCTTTATAGGTGTTGTTTTTTAAGAAAAAAATTGTTCTTGTATATCAGTGGTTTACAAAATGCAAGGTAGTAATAATGGTTTTCTTTTTTTTGGTCAATAATACCTTCATCCTTAGTCAATAGAGGATAAATTATTTTTTAGGAACTAAAACCGGAGCATAATTAACCATTTTTTTTTTTCTGAGTCCCTTAAGCTTGTTTATTAATCACTTAAGCCCACTGAAGTTTGGTTTTAAGCTAGGCTGCACTAATATGGATATATCAAGGCACTAGCTTCCCAGATAACTCTTGTTCAGCTTTGAAGCCTTGAGCAGAGAACCAGTATCACCATCATAAAGAAAAATGAAAAACTAGAAGAGTCAATACTCACTTCCTTCATAGTTGAAGAACATTACTGTTTGTTGCATAATTGTTAACTGTGGTTGTTTGATTATACATCCTATGCAAAGTTATATGCACTTTTATGATTCACCATTCTCATTTTGGATTCTCATGACATCAATGTATGATTTTCCCTGCAGCTCGCGAGAAAAGAATCCTTTGTAGTAATCTGCTAATCCAATTCTTCTAAACAAAGCCGGTCTTTCAGTTGTGACAAGACTTTGTACTGGACCTATAACTTTTTTCATCTCAGGCCTATGAAATGTGGCAATGGAAATCCTCTCCTTCTCCGAGTTAACGATCGCTCTATGCTCAATGCTCCGGTAAATCCCATTGGTCAGTATCTGCCAAAACATTTAGGAGAATTACCGAAAATTCTTAAAATCATAATAATGTTCATAGCATACATTCTTTTACTTTCTTTGGCTAAAATGCATACTAACTTTTATTCTTACATTATCATATATAAGGAGTATTGACTGATTTTCTGCCACTTACCTCTAAAATGTCTCCAACATTGATGACAAAAGCATTAGAAAGAGGTCTAATAGGAATCCATGTTCCATCTTTTCTTATTTGGAGGCCTTCCATTTCATTAACTTGGAGAAGGATGGTAAGGACTTCAGCATCAGAATGAGGGTGGAGACCAATGACATGTTCTGGTCGTGAGCATGGAGGGTAGTAATTCATCCTCATTGATTGGCCCCCATCTTCAAATAACTCTAGCAATTCATCGGGCTCTATCTTAAGAGCTCTTGTCATAAACTCAATGATTGTGAGACAAAGTTTGTTCAGTTCTAAACAATACTTCTCTAGATTATCTCTGCAATCAAAATAAGTTTGTTTGAGTTAACTACCTAATCAATCAATGATTAAGGTGATAGTCTGGTAAAGGAGCAGATAATGATATTCTCAGAAGCACATTGAAAGAGGGAGTAGAAAACAACCTGAATGGTTGAGGAATACTAGGAAGTAAGTGCGGATTTCGTGCATTTATTGGAAGGGTGTTAATGTAGAATAGATCTGCCCAATCTAGCTTTTGTTTCTCAGATACAACAAACAACTGACCAAACCCCTCCAAATCCCCTGGCTTTTGCCATAATTTCTTCCTCTCTTCCATTGGAAGATTGAAGAACTCTTGAACATGTATCTTCACATTTTTCACCAGTGAAGGGTTGACACCATGGTTAATTAGCTGTAATTAATTTCCGCATGAAAACTATTACAAAGAAAATACGATTAAATTTATATCTTTCGTAAACTATTTCAACCATTATACTAATGCAGCAATGTCTTGAATGGCATATTCATGAATTGTGATGAGCGTAAAACCAAATTCTTTGTGAAATTACAGTGATTATTTCACACTCCTGTATTGCTTCTCACGGTGTATATTTTCCTTAAATATGCATATATTCAATTTTTATGTTTAATGCCATGTTCTTGCTTAAAATAAACAATATTTTTGGAACAAGTACAATTTGCTAGAAAATTGATGCTAGAATGAACTACAGTTTGGCATTTAACTAATATACCTGGTGTAGTTGCTAGTCACTATATGATAGCAGGGTTTTACATTGTAGTAGCAAATATTCCAAAACAAATAAAATAAAATTCATACCCTTCATAAACTATTTCAACCATTATGCATATGCAGTAGCATATTCCTGAACTATGATGAGTATAAAACCAAATTATTCGTAAAATTACAAAGATTACTACACACTTGTATTGCTTCCAACACTGTAGAATTCCCTAGAAAGTATATGCGCAAATTCATGTTTTATGTTACATGTTCTTATTAAAAATGAACAATGCTTTTGGACTAGGTACAATGTCCCAAAACATTGACGCTGGAATGAACTGCGTTCTAAAAGCATTTATCTAATGTACCTGGATTAGTTATATTAGTTTCAATTTATGTGATGGCATGATTTTACATTGTAATAGCTTTGAAGTTGCAATGTAAATCCTCGAACGATTGCACAAATTTTGTGATCATTTTTTTACGGGCATGATATTCATTTAGCTACTGAACTGCCACTAAATAATATAATTTATTCTTACTTCTCAACTAGTTTCAATGGCATTTACTTTGGCTTTCGTTTTAAAGATGTGAATTCTTGAAGTAGTGAAAAATAGAGTAATGATTCAAACCTGGAAGAAACCCCATTGCTTGCACGCATGGTCTAGCTTCTCTAACTCAGCTGCATCTTCAGATAACAGCTTATTCATGTCGATGACTGGGACTTGTGGTAAAGAGATTGCGCTAAATACAACAGGAGGGTCTTGATTTGGCCGAACATATCGTTCTGGAACTTCGGTCATGGGTTGTTTTGCTAGCTCTAGGACAGAAGGCACCAATATAGAGGTTCCAAACTTGAGCGTTTCAGAATCCATAGCTGCAAATGAGTCCAATCTGAATGCTCTTGCTTGAGTTGATTTGATTTCAAACCCAAGAGGTAATATGACAGCGTAATAGAGCTTCGAGCTATAGATCTTAATCTATATAAATTTACATATATTAATGAAATGATTTTCTCAACTAATATTTTCTTGTCTCTTAAAAATTGTCTACCTAACATTTCCCTTTACATCATTATGTTCCATATGGGAATGCCAAGTCCAATCTCTGCAAGTTACATATTTATGTATAGAAAGAGTTACATATTAACGGCATAGGTTTATTATTGACTTTTCATAGTGACACATGCTCAAGTGTCTTAGTGCAATAGTAATGTTGCTGCCTTGCGATTTAGTCATGGGTTTCAAATCTTGAGAACACCCTCTTCGCTTGAGAGGTGATCAAGTAATCTAGCAAGCTTGTCTAGTTAGGAAAACATCTTTGTAACTTTTTATGCATAGAATCCTCAGATATTAGATCTTTTTTTAGAAAATTTGTACAACATACATACATGTTAACTAACACATCAACTCTGGGAATCATCAAAGTCATTATTAATATGGGAGGAAGCCGTAAATGACTTTATTGTATGTCTCAATCTATGCAAAATAGCAGAGCCACTAGCTTTTATATACAATGACAAATCAAGGTTACAGTTACACATCTGGAAACTAACTGTAACTAACTAATTTCCGACTGTCAATGACTTCCTAACAGTATTAACTCAAGACTAACACAGCTACTGACATGAGTTGAATTCGATCAACCCGAGCTTCATGGGCTTGAGTGTCCCTTGTTTCCTAATGAATTGGATTGTGTTGACAGACATAACTAGGCTCTCAAACACTTGATAAGTTATATGCACAAATTATGCATACTTTACTCTAATCACATTTTCTATCTCCTATAGCTGCAGAACCAAAGACTAACTAAAAGTAATAAAAGTAACTAGCTACCAACAGAATAGGAGATTACAACTCTAGCATGAAAACAATTACAAATACTTACATTTTTCATTTAATGTGGTAATACATACTTTATACTATTCGTTAAAAAGCTAAAAGTGATTATTCTTATAGAATTATGTCTAACTCTCTAAAATTGAAACAGCAAGAGCATAGAAACTCCAATTGTGAATCACACTTGTTCAGTATAAATAGTATAACAAAATTAAAAGAAGTAACATAAGAAGAAGAAGCAAAGTCAAAGGCTTACATCAAGAGCAGAAAAAGGGAGAATAGATAGTTGTTACCTTCTCGGCTAAAGCTGAAGATAGACACTTCTCATAAGTTTTTTGATGAAGTCAAAGCCGGTGTGCTGGGACAGCTCATAACACTAATAACTAAAACAATCGTACTTTTAAGTTTTAACTCCCCAACTTGATACTTAAGACATATGATACCTTAATTTGTCTTTGCTCTTATTTCTAAGTGAATGAATATTATATATAAATAGTATAAACAAGTAAAAAATAAAAACAAGGAAGCAAGTGTCATAGTCCATTCGAACCTTAGTCTTCTAGATTAATAAAATAAAATACAGCTAATGGACAGTTTTGCTACTAATAGGCACTGGTTTAATAATTAGTAATTCGAGGCAAGCAATAACTTTAAACAAATTTAGGCTCCAAAAAATATTGTGAATAGCTAATATTATATCCTTACCGTTCTTAAGGATTGTGGTAAATTTTACTCCCACAATTTCTTTATAGGTGTTGCTTTTCAGAAACAAATTTGCTGTTATATATCTATCGTTTGCAAAATTCAAGGTAGTATCAATAAATTTTTTTGCCAAAGAACCTTTATCTTTAGTCAATGGAGGATACATCTTCTTTTTTGGGAACTAAAAAGGGAGCATAAATAACCATTTTTTTCTCTGTCCCTTAAGCTTGTTTACAAATCACTTGAGCCCATTGAAGTTTGATTTTAAGCTAGGTTGCACCAATAAGTATGTCAATAGCTTCCCAGGTAACTCTTTTTCAGCTTTGAAGCCTTGAGCAGTGAATCAAAATCACATCACCATCATAAACAAAATTGAAAAATAGGAAGAGTCAATACTCACTTCCATCACAGTTGAAGAACATTACTGTTTGTTACATAATTGTTAACTAATTGTTTGATTATAGATCCCATGCATGCAAAGTTATATGCACCTTTATGATTTACCATTTTCATTTTGGATTCTCATGTCATTGATGTATGATTTTCCTTGTAACTCGCGAGAAAAATATCCTTTGTAGTAGTCTGATAATCCAATTCTTCTAAACAAAGCCGGTGTTTCAGTAGTGACAAGACTTTGTGCTGGACCTATAACTGTTTTCATCTCAGGCCTATGAAATGTGGCGATGGAAATCCTCTCCTTCTCCGAGTTAATGATCGCTCTATGTTCGATGCTCCGATAAATCCCATTGGTCAGTATCTGCCAAAACATTGAGGAGAATTACTGAAAATTCTTAAAATCATAATGTTCATAGCATACATTCTTTTATTTTCTTTGGCAAAAATGCATACTAACTTTTATTCTTACATTATCATGTATAAGGAGTATTGAATGGTTTTCTGCCACTTACCTCCAAAAGGTCTCCAACATTGATGACAAAAGCATTAGAAAGAGGACTAATAGGAATCCAAGATCCATCTTTTCTTATTTGGAGGCCTTCCATTTCATTGACTTGGAGAAGGATCGTAAGGACTCCGGTATCAGAATGAGGGCGGAGGCCAATGACATGTTCTGGTTGTGGACATGGAGGGTAGTAATTCATCCTCATTGATTGGCCCCCATCTTCAAATAACTCTAGCAATTCATTAGGCTCCATCTTAAGAGCTCTCGTCAGAAACTCCAGGATTGTGTGACAAAGTTTGTTCAGTTCTAAACAATACTTGTCTAGATTATCTCTGCAACAAAACAAATTTTGTTTGAGTTACCTCCAATCTACATAATCAATTAACGATGATGTAGTTAAAGGTGGTCGGAGCAGATAGGCTGAGAAACACATTGAAAGAGTGGGAGAGGGGCATAACCTAAATGGTTGGGGTATATTAGGAAATAAGTATGGATTCCTGGTGTGCAATGGAAGAGTGTAAATGAAGAATAGATCTGCCCATTCTAGCTTTTGTTCCTCAGATACGACAAACATCTGACCAAAACCCTCCAATTCCCCTGGCCTCTGCCATAATTTCTTCTTCTCTTCCATTGGAAGATTGAAGAACTCTTGAACACCTATCTTCACATTTTCCACCAATGAAGGGTTCACTCCGTGGTTAATCAGCTGTAATTAATTTCCACATTAAAAATCTTGTAAAGAAAACAATATTTAACCCATTTCCTTCATAAACTATTTCAACCACTATACATTTGCATATACATATGCAGCAATGTCTTGAATGGCATATTCCTGAACTATGATGAGTGTAAAACCAAATTATTCTTAAAATTGCAAAGATTACTACACATTCTTGTATTGCTTCCGAAAGTATAGATTTCGAAATAAATTATATGCACAAATTCAAGTTTTATGTTCGACGTTCTTACTAAAAATGAGCAATGCTTTCGGAGTAGATACAGTTTCCCAAAAAATTGATGCTAGAATGAACTGCATCCTAAAAGCATTTATCTAATATACCAGGATTAGTTATATTAGTTTCAGGGTTTTACTTTGTAATATCTTCGAAGCTGCAATTTAAATCCTTGCACGATTGCACAAATCTTGTGATCATTTTTTACGGTTATGATATTCTGAGTTGACACTAAATAATATGATTTAATCTTACTTCTCAACTAGTTTCATTGACATTCATTTTGGCTTTCGTTTTAAGGACATGAATTGAATTCTTGAATTAGTGAAAAATAGAGTAATGATTCAAACCTGGAAGAAACCCCATTGTTTGCAGGCTTGGTCTAGCTTCTCTAACTCAGCCGCATCTTCAGATAACAGTTTATTCATGTCGATGACTGGGACTTGTGGTAATGAGATTGTGTCAGATGCAACAGGAGGGTCTTGATTTGGACAAACATATCGTTCTGGAACTTTGATTAAAGGCTGCTTTGCTAGCTCTTGCACAGAAGGCACTGGTAGAGAGGTTCCAAACTGGGGCATTTCATCATCCATAGCTGCAAATGAGTCCAATCTGAATGATTTTGCTTCGGTTGATTTGATTTCAAACCCACGTGGTATTATGACAGGGTCTATATATGTTTACATATATTACTACTTTTCTCTACAAGTTCACAATTAATCAAACAAATTTATCTTCTAATATTTTCTTGTCTCTTAAAAATTGTCTACCTAACATTTCAATATACACCAAGGCAGTGTATTGGTATTTATTAATGGCGTCTCTACAAGCTGGAGAAGTTTTTATGTATAGAAAGAGTTACATATTAATGGCATTGGTTTATTATAGGCTTTTAATAGTGACACATGTTCATAGCAGTAATGTTGCTCCCTTGTGATTTGGTCATGGGGCTCAAATCTAGGGAACTCCCTCTCCACTTGAGGGGGAAATCACATAACCTAGCAAGCTTGACTACTTAGAAAAACATCTTCATAACTTTTTATGCATAAGAATCCTCAGATATTAGAACTTTCCAAAACTTGAACGACATCAATATTGGTTAACCGACTGAACAACTCTGGGAATCATTGTAGTCATTTTCATAACTGGAGGAAGATGAAAATGACTTTATTTATGTCTAATAAGTAATAACACAACCACTAGCTTTTATTGTACAATGACGAATCAAGGTTAACTTTAGCGAATCAGAATTCAGGGATTAGTTACACATCTGTAACTAACTGTAACTAACTAATTTCTTGCTGTCAATGATTCCATTTCCTAACAGTATTAACTGAAGACTAACACAGCTACTGACATGAGTGTCCCATGTTTCCAGAAATGGATTATGTTGACAGACATAACTAGGCTCTCGAACAATAGATCAGTTTTATACACAAATAATACATACATTACTCAAATCACATTTTCTATCTCCTATAGCTGCAGAACCAAAGACTAACTAAAAGTGATAAAATTCCCCAAGAGTCAGGTCACTTGGTAACTCACTTGATAGCGTTGCAGGACATAGAACGTTGGAATCAGGGTTCAAATAGTGATGACAACAATAAATATTTGCCTATAGAAATAAAGCTAAAAGTGATAAATGTAACTAGCTCCCGATAGAATAGGAGATTACAGCTCTAGCATTAAAACAATCACAAATAATTCATTTTCATATGATGTAATATTACTTTGTATTCATTAAAAAGCAAAAATTGATTCCAAGGAGACAATCCTTGCTGAGTGATGATTCTTATAGAAATATGTCTAACTCTTTCAAATTGAAACAGCAAGAGCTTAGAAACTCCAATTGTGAATCACATTTCAGCAGTTCAGCATAAGTAGTATAAAGAAATTAAAAGAAGTAACATAAGAAGAAGAACCATAGTCAAAGCTTTACATCAAGAGCAGAAGAATGGAGAATAGATAGTTGTTACCTTATCATCTAAAGCTAAAGATAGCCACTTCTGTGTTGTTGGGAGTTGGGACAGCTAATAACTGTAATAACTAAAACAATCTTACTTTTAAAGGGTTTTATTTTATTTTTTTATTTTTATAATCAAGATTATGTTTTTAACTTTTTTTTTTAAATAATCATAATTTAATGTAATGCAGATAATAATTTTATATTATATTCTAGAAAAAATAATTAAAATCTAACATCTTCCTCATATGCGTTGTAGATTATTTTTGATAAAATTATTTTTTAAAACTCATGTAATTTTCTTATTATACTATTATCACTCTGATCACATTAACTACCCCTTTATCATTCCATATATTTTTTTTTTAAATTTACTTAGTAAAAATAATTTTCAAACAAAACAGATCAACTTAAATTCATATATTTTTTAATAGGCAAAGTATTTTTTGTTTTTTTTACGGGGATAGGAGAAGGGAAATTAAATCCACCAAATGGTGGCGCCTAGAATCGAACTCAGAACTTCCAACTCCCAAGCCTTATTAAGACTTGGTACATGACCATGTGAGCTACTCTCACTCGTCAAATATAAATAGATTATAATTTTATCATATTATAATACAAATAAAAATAGTCATAATTTAATTTTACTAGTTATACCAAAAACGCACTAACTCCCCAACTTAAGTTAAGACAACTAAACCATAAAAATTTTAAAAAAAATTAAGATAACTGAATAGTCGATTTAAGTCTTTCAAATATTGTATTATTGTTAATTTAATCTCCAAAAATATTTGTAACCAATATAGTCTTTCAAACATCAATTGTACCATCTGTTTAGTTATCTAAAATATTTGTTAATAATATATGTTGGGTGGCTCTGCATATAGTCTTCTCTCTAACGTGAACAACCCATGGTTGCTGTTCTTTTTTTATTTTATTTTAATGGCTATCATTGGCTCCTCATTATTACCATTCATTTCAATGGCTATTAGAGTATTTTATTTTCAGCCTCATATGCATGAATGGTCACAGACCATTCTTCTCTCCTATATAAGGAGTCACACTTTCCATTGTAATACATCCCTATTCTCCCATTCCCATTTTCTCATATAGCAATAATTATAGAAAGTTCATTATATTATCATTTTTGGCAACTTTTATTCTATTAACTTCTCTTTAATTCTCCAATTGATTTGATCTTGTGATTCTGCTTAGTGCATATACCTTAACAAGTGGTATCAGAGCACTTACTCAATTGAGAATTTAAAATGTCTACTATTATCAAATTTGACATCGAGAAGTTTGATGGCAAAATTAGCTTTTCTATTTTGAGTGTCCAAATGAAAGTCGTTCTTACCTAGAATGGATTAAAGAAAGCTTTAGATGGAAAGTCGAAGAAATCGGCTTCTATGACCGACGAGCAATGGGACGAATTGGACGAAAAGGCGCTTTCAGCAATGCAACTTAGCTTATCCAAGGAGGTTCTTCGTGAGGTAGCAAATGAAACTACCGCCGCAGGATGATGGTTAAAGTTAGAAACTTTATTTATGACCAAAAGCCTCGCAAATAAGCTTCGTCTGAAGGAGCGCTTATATACAATCCGCATAGCTGTAGGTACATCTATTCAATCTCATCTTGATGAGTTCAATTCCATTATCATGGATTTGGAAAACATGGATATCAAAATTGACGATGAGGATAAAGTTGTTTTATTGGTTGTCTCTTTGCCTTCCACCTATAAACATTTCAAAGAAATAATGTTGTATGGTAACAATGATACATTATCCTTCGAAGATGTTAAATCCAATTTATTGTCCAAAGAAAAATTTGATTTAGAAGTTCATTCCAAGGACAGAGGTGAAGGTTTGAATGTCAGAGGCAGAACTCAAGAAAAATGGACTAACAATAATAGAAAGTTCAGGTCTAAGTCTAGAGGCCACAAGTCAAGCAAATTTTGTCGCTATTGCAAGAAACCAGGGCATGATATTTCCGATTGTTATATCTTAAAGAAAAAACAAGAAAAGGAAGGAAAAGGAAAGCCTCTACAATCTGCCGAAGCCGCCAATGTTGAAAATGATTCTGATAATGATATTTTGTTATCCGTTATCACTTCTGATAAAAGGAGTAAAACTAAATGGATTCTTGATTCTGGGTGTACCTTTCATATGTGTCCTTATAAGGACTTGTTTTCCAGTTTCGAACCTATTGATAGTGGCGTTGTCTTGATGGGCAATGATGCTGAGTGCAAGGTTGTTGGAATAGGTACTATTCAAATCAAGACCCATGATGGTATTGTCAGGACTTTGACTAAAGTTCGCTATATTCCTAACTTGAAACGGAACTTAATTTCTCTAGGCACCCTTGAGTCTCTTGGGTGCAAATACTCAGTTGAAGGTGGAGTCCTAAAGGTTTCAAAAGGCGCCCTTCTCTTGATGAAAGCTAACCGAATTGGTAGCTTATATGTCTTGCAAGGCTCAGTTGTGACAGGTTTAACAGCGGTATCCTCTTCCATGACCAACAATGATGACACAAAATTATGGCACATGTGCTTGGGCCATATGAGTGAAAAAGGCTTGCACCTTTTAAGCAAGCTAGGTCATTTTGGAAAACATATTACCGGAAAGCTGGAGTTCTGCGAGCATTGTGTTTTTGGGAAACAGAAAAAAGCCACTTTCTCTACTGCTACTCACCGCACAAAAGGTATTCTTGATTACATTCACTCTGATCTTTGGGGTCCTTCTAAAGTACCCTCTCATGGAGGACAGCGCTATATGATGACTCTAATTGATGATTTTTCTCGTAAGGTATGGGTTTATTTTCTTAGATATAAAAATGAGACTTTTCCAACTTTCAAAAGGTGGAAAACTCTTGTTGAAACCCAGACTGGAAAGAAAGTCAAGAAGCTCAGAACAGACAATGGTCTAGAGTTTTGTGAAGGTGACTTTAATGATTTCTGTGCACATCATGGTATTGCTAGACATAAAACTATCCCACGAAAGCCCCAGCAGAATGGTGTTGCAGAGAGAATGAATAGAACCATACTTGAAAAGGCTCGTTGTATGCTTTCAAATGCAGGGTTATGGCATCGACGTAATTTGTGGGCCGAGGCAGCATCTACTGCATGTTACTTGATCAACCGTTCTCCACATTCTGCACTTGATTTCAAAATGCCAGAAGAAATATGGTCAGGTAATCCTATTGACTATTCTAATTTGAGAATTTTCGGGTGTCCTGCATATGCGCATGTCAATGATGGAAAATTAGCTCCAAGAGCTGTGAAGTGCATTTTTCTTGGCTATTCATCTGAGTTTAAAGGATATTGTTTATGGTGTTCTGACTCGAAATCAAGAAAATTAATTTTTAGCAGAGATGTGACTTTTAACGAGGATACGTTATTATCTTCTGGAAAACACTCTTCTATGTCTTCTTCTACTAGTACAAGTACAAGTAAATTACAGGGTACTAGCGAGACGGTGGAGTTGGAAGTGAAGTCTGCCACTACAATCCCTAATTCATCTCGTGATGAACCTAAAAGTGATGATGATGGTGATCGTGAACATGACATCAATGCCACTTCTCCTATCCAGCCACAAGAAGATGATTACGTTCTTGCCCGAGATAAACCTAGAAGACATATTAAAATGCCAGCTAGATACACTAATAGCAATAATTTAATTGCTCATGCATTATCTATTGCACAAGAGGTCAATGATGTTGTTGAGCCTACCAGCTATACTGAAGTTGTGTCCTGTGCTGATTCCTCGAAGTGGCTAGTGGCTATGAATGAAGAAATCGAGAGTCTCCATAAGAACAATACATGGAATTTGTCATAGCTTCCACAAGGCAAACGACCTTTAAGATGTAAATGGGTCTATAAGAAGAAAGAAGGCATTCCCGAAGTAGAAGATCCTAGATGCAAAGCACGACTTGTTGTCAAAGGCTTTAATCAAAAAGAAGGTATTGACTTTAATGAGATTTTCTCACCTGTTGCTCGTCATACCTCTATTCGTGTTCTGCTTGCTTTTGTTGCTCTGTTTGATTTGGAATTAGAGTAATTTGATGTGAAGACAACTTTTCTACACGGAGAGCTAGAAGAAGAGATCTATATGGATCAGCCCGAGGGATTTGTTGTTCTTAGTAAGGAGCATCTTGTATGCCGCCTAAAGAAATCTTTGTATGGCCTTAAGCAAGCTCCGAGGCAATGGTATAAAAGGTTCAATTCTTTTATGATTAGGCAAGGTTATTCTAGAAGTCAGTATGATGATTGTGTTTATTTCAAAAGGTTTCCCGATGAATCTTTTGTATACTTGTTACTTTATGTTGATGATATGCTGATAGCATCACGTGACAAGTCTTTAATTAGAAAATTAAAAGCTCAACTTAGCAATGAGTTCGAGATGAAAGAATTAGGTGCAGCTAAGAAGATTCTTGGTATGGAGATTAGAAGGGATCGTCAAGCTAGTAAATTATTCTTATCTCAACAAAATTATATTGAAAGAGTGCTTGATAGGTTCAATATGAGTGGTTGCAAACCCGTTTCTACTCCACTTGCTGCACATTTCAAATTATCATCAAACCTTTGTCCAGAGACAGAGGAGGAGGTGGAGCGTATGTCTCACGTTCCTTATGCTAGTGCAATTGGCAGTCTTATGTATGCTATGGTATGCACTAGACCCGATTTAGCCTATGCTGTGAGCATGGTGAGTCGATATATGCATAATCCTGGAAAGGATCATTGGAATGCTGTCAAATGGATTTTTCAATATCGGCTTGGTGTTTGATAAAAACAAGGTTATAATTGATGGCATTGTAGGTTTTGTTGATTCAGACTATGGTGGTGATCTTGATCGAAAAAGATCTCTTTCTGGTTATATATTTAATCTTTGTAATTGTGCTATTAGTTGGAAGGCTACGCTTCAATCTATTACTGCATTATCTAAAACTGAAGCAGAGTATATGTCAACAACAGAGGGGGTGATGGAAGCTATTTGGCTTCGAGGTTTAGTCAATGAACTTGGTCTAACACAAGAAACTTTAATTGTGTTTTGTGATAGCCAGAGTGCTATTCACTTGACCACGAATAATCGTTATCACGACAAGATCAAACACATTGATGTGAAACATCATTTTATCAGAGATATTGTTGCACTTGGTGAGGTTGTGGTGAGAAAGATTCACACATCGGAGAATCCAGCAGATATGCTTACTAAGGCACTTCCAAATGCTAAGTTCCAACATTGCTTAGAACTTGTTGGTCTTTACAGCAGTGTCGAATTCGAGTCAAGGTGGAGATTGTTGGGTAGCTCTGCATAGTCTTCTCTCTAACATGAACAACCCATGGTTGCTATTGTTTTTTTATTTTATTTCAATGGCTATCATTGGCTCCTCATTATTACCATTCATTTCAATGGCTATTAGAGTATTTTATTTTCAGCCTCATATGCATGAATGGTCATAGACCATTCTTCTCTCCTATATAAGGAGTCACACTTTCCATTGTAATACATCCCTATTCTCCCATTCCCATTTTCTCATATAACAATAATTATAGAAAGTTCATTATATTATCATTTTTGCCAACTTTTATTCTATTAACTTCTCTTTAATTCTCCAATTGATTTGATCTTGTACTTCCGCTTAGTGCATATACCTTAACAATATAGTTTCTCAAAAAATTAATTATGTCATCACGTTAATTCCTCCAAACTGTTCCATCACAGATCAATTTAACGATACTTAAGTGACACAGTAAATAAAAAAAATTATAAATCAATATTATAAAAACTTAAATAAAATAAACAATCATAAAGAGATACCCACAACTAGCAACTTATGACCCAATTTTCTAAAGGGGACGAGAATTGAGCAATGATGAATGTGCGGGGGAATTGTCCATGTCTTTTTCCCATCTTCTAATTTTACTCTTCATCTCCATTCCTTGATTCGGGGAGAATTTTCTCCTCCTCCCTGTGTCCCAACGGATTTTTTTTTGTCCATCCGATTTTTCAGATACTGCATAGGTACATCCGGATCAAAACCAAGTCACGTGTCTGGTTATGATATGTGAGTCTTCCAACATGAATTTTCTGCATTCGCAAAGAATCAAACTCAATACCTTATTAAAGCAAAACTTAGCCGCTTACCACTCATTTCAACCCATGGTAAAATATGTTTGACATGTTATGTAAAAGCCACTGAACTACATGGCAAATTATGTGCCAACGGATTTTGAAGAATTTCTATAAAGTTGAAAAAAAATTAAAATTATCCATAATGAAATATATTATAAAATAATTAAATCTTAAATATAAAGTTCAAATAATTTATAATAAGTTCATATTAAGTTAAATATTGAAGTTGAAGAAATAAAGAAATGCGAATAATATCTTCAAAATCAAATAAAAAATATCAAATTCAAACATTATAATTAATTTAATAATATAATATAAAAATTAATTTAAAAATAAACCTATTAATGTAATATATTTTTGTATATAATAATTATTTTTAGGGAAAATTTTCTTTCCATTCCCCAAACAACCTTTGGAGAGATTTAATCCCGATGCTTATTCCTGTTCATGATGTCTTAAATGGGTAGTCTTCGTAAGAATTCCTGAATATGGGTGCAAATTGTCATCCTTATTTTTAACACCGTAAATGCTTTTGTCTTAACTAACTCAAGCAAATAAGTGTTAGTTAATTTTTTTAATTATGTTTGTTTATTTATTTATGTTTTTATAATATTTTTTATTTAGTGTGTCACGTTCATTAAATTGTTATGCAAAGAATCAATATGGATGGATTAATGCAATGACACAATTGATTTTGAAAAATTATATTAGTGACAGATATTTTCAAGCTGTAAATTGATAAAAAAAAATCCTTTAAAGTGGTGATTTGAGGAAGAAATTAAAACTCCTAACCTCTGCCTGATATATTATACTATCAAGCTTGTGATAGCTTCATCAACCACATTGCAAGATGAGTATTATTTCCTAACTCCCGGTTTTTAGTCTTTAGCCCTCGTTTTTTTTATGGGGTTCAATTGAAATATTTTTCGATACCCTTGAGTTAGAAAAATGCATTTTCAGACTCGAATGTATCGAAAAATATTTCGACTAAATTCCATTAAAAAAATGGTCGGGGGTTGGGAACTAAAATATTGGTTAACCGATTGAACAACTCTGGGAATCATTGTAGTCATCTACATTATTATAAATTCATGAGCTAAACCTTTTGTGGTTTCCTCCATTTTCTCCATTCATTGTGGGTTCTTAAGTAGTGGCGTGGGACCCATCATGATACTTAAAAAAAAAAAGGAACGATGTTGAGGAGGGAAGCTCAAATTCACTTCCATCTCAACTCCATTTCTGAAGCCCTAATTTTTCCCCTTCTTTCTTTCTCTATTTCTTCTTCTCTATCTCATCCTCATCTGTCTCTCTCTTTCTCCTCTTCGGCATCCCTTCCCTTCTTCCTCTTTATTTTTTTCTTCTTTTCTTCTTTTTCTTTCATTCTCCGTCTCTCTCTCTCTATTTCTCTTTTCATCCTCTCTTTCTCATTCTCTCGCTGCACTCTCTTTCTTCTTGCAGCTCTCTCTTTCTCTGTTCCTCTATGGTGGCTCTCTTCCTTTGTTGCTAATCATCTATGATGGTGCTGGCTTGCAGATCGAGAAGGGTGTAGGCGGATCGATGGGTAGTGTCCAAAGCATAGCCAGGACGGTGGTGGAGCTACTAATGTGGTCATAGTGGTCTGAACTACTAATCAAAGGTATGAGGTGATAAAATGTTTTGATTAAGGGTTTGTTATCTGATTGGGGTTTTGATTTCGGGTTTATCATCTAATTAGTGTTTTCATTGAAGGGTGTTTCTGGTATAAATTGATTGAAGGGTGTTTTTGGTATAATTTAGTAAGTGAAGGTTAGGAATCAAGGTCTGAAGGTTAGTGATTATGTTTATACCACATAAGTGTTTTACATTAAATATTAGTTTGTTTAAAAAAATAAAATACGAAAATAAGAAAAAATAACTAACAATTTTACAGTATATGTTGAACTGAAGTTACATATTAGTTAGTGTTGTGTCTGAAAAAAAACCAAGAACAAGAACATATTAGTTTATGTTGTTGTGAATGGTCCTATGGGCACCTTTGCATTTCATTTTAAAAGTATGCCTTTTAATAGCTTAGCATCGTTAAGTTGGTCCTTAATTTTGGCATTAGTTGTGTGCTGGCTGAACTGAAGGAATTCTTTGTTATAGAAACCAATGGGGTTCTTATCTTTTCTCTTCAATTTATCTTAAATATTTACTTCCTATAATTAGTTGTTGTGTTGGCTTTGATGTTGTTGAGAAGTATTTTATTTCCCTTGGACTTTCTTCAAAATACAGGTTTTGATGTACTTTTTTGCTCTGTTTTCTCTTCTTGTAGGGAGAACAAAGATCTATACTTGAAGGAATTTGATTGTCATACTAAGTTATGAGATGAGACTTTGATTATTTAATGATTGTTAGTTGTTATGATTCTGTTTATATTTTGTTTATATTGTCATACTAAATGCTTCTTTGATGATGTGAAGTTGATATTGTTTTGATGACAAAATTTTGATACTCCATGATTTTTTTTAAGGTATGTAAGAGGCTGCCACTACAGAAACAATATCAACAATTGAGGCTATGCAAGAGGCTGCCACTGCAGAAAGTTTGCTGCAATGTCTAAGGTATGTATATATTTGGGCGAACTACTTCACGAAATTAATCCTATGGACTGTTGAATTGGTTCGGTCAGATCTTAAAATCTTTAATATTTCTCAGTTCTTAATATGGTCGAGATTTTGGACTGGGTTTTTGTGATATTGATTTTGCAGTATACTGGTCAAATATGTTTTGACTCTTCAATTTATATTAATTTTTTGCTTCCTATAATCAGTTGTTGTGTTGGCTTTGATGTTGTTGAGAAGTATTTTGTTCAACTTGGACTTTGTTATGGACTTTCTTCAAAACAAAGTATGTTGTTGAGAAGTATTATGAAATACTCCTGTTCCAGTTGCAGCAGCTATTTTTCCTTGAGAAGTATTTTGTTGAGCTTATTTATTTGTGCTATTTGTATAGCTATTGCTATCTTTTTGTTGAGTTTAGTACTTATATAACACAAAAAGAGTATTCTATAAATGAATAAATTAATTACTATGACTCTTGTGCTTAACAGTAGGGGTACGAGGAAATTCGTGGTGACATTGAGATGTTACAAACTAAATACATGCATGTTTAAGCAACAAAGTTATTGAACAAGAATTAGAATCAAAGAGAGAGGATACTGATACCATTGGAGATCCAACATGATTATGAATCCAATCAGAAGCAGAAACTAATAAAGAGAAAAACGTGTTTTTTGTAGTAGGAATTGATTTGCTTGCCCAAATGCCTTTTAAGATAGTAATTTTTTTTTAAATGTGTATCAGATACCAAGGAAAAATTTCAGGTGAAAGTGAAGCCGTCAAGAAGGATTTCTATTGTTATCTATTTGCCTCATGTTGGGGTTAACTATTGAATTGTGTAGGTATGTGGTATTGGATTTGCTGATTTTGGGGATTAAAATGGGTTGGGATTTCACATGAGACTTTTGTTATGCATGTTGAACTACTTTTGTGACTGGGTGGTTGATTGCCTAATGCTCTGAGGATATGTTCAAAATTATGTAGTGTAGCTTATCTTCTTGCAAGGGACATGAGTATTGTTGTTGCATTTGTTCCATGTTTTTCATGTAAATAGAAATACTAAATCTTTCACTAATTGCTGCAAAGAGGATTTGATTTTGCTGTTAATTTGCACACATCTAAAATGCCTTATTATTGATTTATTAAGATATTAGTAACTATTGCTGATGTGGATAGATTAAGAGCATTAAAGTAGGTATTAAGATATTAGTAACTATTGCTGATGTGGATAGATTAAGAGCATTAAAGTAGGTAGATTATAAGAAAAAGGGGAAAAGCCATCACAGTATCAAAGATCCTGCAATTTAGTTTGTAGCAGCATCGACCCCTTCCCACTGCAACTGAAAAAACAGAATTTTAAGCTTAAACTGTCAATCTGCCACCTTCCTAAACACAGTAGGATGCTAAGCATTGCAGAGGTTAGTGAACCATTGAGATACTTTATGGGTGTGCATAGGGAGCTAAGTCATAGTTATATGTCGTTGTTGTTTAGTTTCTTGGCTTAAGGGAGGGGTGTTGTGTGTATTTGTGCAATTAGATCACTTATTTCTCATTTCTTTTTGCATTTTGTATTTTGTATTTTTGCTCGAGTAGTTTGTTGATTTTTCTAATAAATGAATTGTTGCTGGATATGTGAGTTAAACTCTCATGAATTTTAAATAAAAAAATGTAGTGGAAGGCTTGGCATGATTGGCTACCGTTCGAAAGTTCATTGTGCATGACAAGTGCTCAACAAAATACCCTTGAGTTAGAGAATCTATAACAAGGTTAGATAATTTATGTTGTTTCTCTTATGACAATATGTGCTGCTAACGTATATTGGAAAAGTTACTCTAGCTTTATGAGAACCTCTTTTATGTAAGGAACCGCCATTGTTTACAATTCAAACACACTACTCTATCCTTAAGCTACCTCCTTGCAATGTCTTTTACATAATTGCTTACTATGAAAAAATTAGTGGCCTCATCAGCCTCTACTTATTGGCCTTTGGCAATACATGACTCAAGTTTCCCTGTAATCACAATGTTGTTCATATAAACCCTTATGTTATTAATTTGTTATTAATTAGACTTCATGGCAATTTCTAGACAGTTTTGCATGTCTTTATTAATAACTCATGGTCTATCTATTGTTTTGGAAGATAAGTTGATGGTGCAATTGATAATATTTACTAACAAATAATGATAAGTTAGTTAGTCTATACTTGAAATTGTGGTTTTACATGTAAATAGTGGTTTTTGAGTTTTTGACATGTAAATTATATGTAAATCATGTGTGTTTTCAAATTTCAATGAATCACTATCAATACTAACCTTGGCACCCTGCAGCTCCAAGAATTAACATATCAGAATTGATCTGTGGAATCTAATGGATAGCAATCCTAACTACAGGAAACTATTTGACCATGTTAATATGTCAGCTTCAGTTGATAAACTCATTGTTTTTAAATCTCTTTATCATGATATTTAACATGTACTAAAAACCTGAATTTTAGCTCTATCCATAAATGTTTATAACTGATTAATTTTTTCTTTATTAGAAAGGCTGAAGCGGAAGTGAAGAGGCTAGATAAGCTAAAAGCCAGCAGAATGAAGGAAATTGCTTTCAAGAAGCAAGGAGAACTTGAAGAGATATAGGTTATGCTTCTGACTACTCTTGCCCTTGGTCCAAGCACTTCAAAGGTGAGTGAGCTTCCTGTTATGGCATGATTTGAATTATTTTCAAGGTAGCATGAATTTGATGCTCATGCTTTTGCTGTGAATTGTTGTATTTGGTTTGCTACTTTTGATGTTTGAATGTGAATCAAATTAAAATTCATATATGTTGTTTTCATGCTGTAGCAAGAATGTGTGTAACAATTGGAAGTTTCTCAAACCCTTTTGAAGTATAAGGATTACCACATTTTTTGGGTTTGGATATATTTTTCTTCCTAGCAAAGTTTAATTCTTCCTAACCAAGTTTAATTTTTTCATGTATATTTTTTTTATAACTGATTTAAATATGTGAAATTGAAAATTCTGTTTGATTGGTTTGCAGCTATGTCACGTGTGTGTTTATTTATATCCATTTTGAACCAAGTGAGACTACTAATCTATAAGTTTTGATGCTTTACATACATGATACATGTAATCTTTGTGTATTATTAGGTAGGAATGTTGATGCTTTACATACATGATACATGTAATCTTTGTGTATTATTAGGTAGGAATGTGGAAGATGGCGGTCCTGGTGCATCAGTTGTGCCTTAAAACAGAAATAAAAGTCAATGTCGAAAAGGAACTGGTCTACGAAGCAGAGGAAGAGGACATGAAGGCCCTTTTGGAAACATAGGTGCTATTCTTCTTTGTTAGTTTGTTTTAAATGGTATTAAGGTTAATCAGTTTGTTTTAAATGGTATTAAGGTTAATTATTTATGATGATAGTTGAAAACTTGAAGTAATGGCCTCTGTTATAGTAAATTGCTAGCTTGAGTTCTTAAATTACAGTTAAATGTTTGAATTCCAGTCTTGATGAGTGGTTGGTACAGAACAAATCAAATTTTTTGGCAGAAAAAGAAGCTTGGTTGTGATGTAGTATATTGAGTTGTTTTTTTTAAGTTTAAGTTACTTTCTTAAAGTATTACACAATTTAAAGATGTGTGGTTTGTGTGATGAGGACTGATGCTTATGGTGAAGCCTTGACATAAGTTTCTTTGTCCAAGTTATTGTGATGTGAAATTGTGTTTAGTTTGAAATAAGGTTGAGTTTGACCATGCATAAAATTGAGTGCAGGGTTGAAGGGTACTGTTTTGGACAGAGATAGATGGCCTAGAACAATATGAATAGCAAATTCTATAAGTCTCCAACTGATAAGAAGGCCTATGAGCATGCACTTTGTATAAGTTTGGGAAATATGCAAAAAGGTGTACCTATAAGGTATGAATGATCGTTAAGATCTCAATTTGTTTTCACTGTTTTCACTGCATGAAACCTTTTCTTTTAAACTCTACTAATAATTTGCTTATTCTCAATTCCATTTTCAGTTGTGTACCTTTCTTTTTTTCTTTTTAAAACTTTTTATGAATTGTCTTTTCGATAACATCTTTATTGCTCATACTTTCTTAAATGAGTCTGATATTATATCAATTTGGAGGAATTGAAGTGGTGTTGAAAAATTCTCAAGATGGAAGTCAAAGTTAAATAAATGTTAAGAGTTATTATGCTAATTCAGGCTTCCATGTTGCAGCATGGGAATGAAGTTTTCTTTAGGATCAAGAGAAACACTCAATTGAAATGGCCATTGTTGGCGTTCTGGCAAGTGCACCAGTTCGTGACAAGTAATAAAGTGGAAGTGGGTTGTCGTTCCCAACGAGGACTAAAATCGATTAAAATAATTCTCACCTAAGTCGTAGTTACTACGTGAAATTCAAATTAAAATTAAATTGATTGGAAAATTCTTAACTAAATTAAATTGAAAAACAAAAATGCAAATAAAAAGTGGTTGTGGAAGAATTTGGGAAAGCTTGGGTACATGTTTCATTGTAGGTTCCAGAAGCAATTGTTAACGAATCAATGATTTTCCTAAGTATTGAACCAATTTTGCAAAGGTAAAAGCAGCCTAATTCCTTAGGTCAACCCTGTTTCTTAGTAATTTAGTCTCCCTTAATTCCTTAAGCAGAGCTTTAAATCCTAATCTTACCAATTAATGTTCAATCAAAATTATTAGAAGGTTATCCAATTCATAGACATATTCCTATACCTATGTAATTGAATTGTTTGATTAAATGTCTAAATCCTAATTCAATATTCCTATTCAATTAGAATTACCAAATCATAAACGGTACCAAATTCATGATGAACAATTAAAACATAATCAAACACAATACTTAAATGGAAAAATATCAATTCATTAAACAAAAACTATATAGGTTCCATACAAATCCACATGTTCCCAAAAAGGAGTTTAGTTACACATAATTAGAGAAGAAGAAAGAAGAATAATGAAAATCATAATGAGAGACATGGAATTACCTCAATCTCCAATCACAAAGTGCAATCCTTCAACTTGCCTCCAAAAGCTCTCTCACTATTGCTCTCTCTAAAAACGTGATAACTCCCTCTCCAAAACTTTCTGGTTTGAATGAATCCTAATCCTATTATTATATAGATAAAAACTAACCTAATTTTCAATCTAATGTGATAAGATTTTTTATCTGAATAAAACTAATCCTAAATCTGAATATAATATGATAAGATCGTATTATAATAAACTAATCTCTAAGAATCTTATCTACAAATAGAATTTATCATTAAAATCTCTCTAGAATCCGTATTTGTGTCTGACAGCAACTTCGGCACTGATTTTGACCCCCAAGATGGACGAATTTGAGCAAGATTATTTCTGGCAAAGTTGTAGATCTTTTCCTTAGATTTAAAATGATACCTAGATCGCCTCATTTGGATAAGCGTAGCTCAAGTTATGATCAAAACAGCGAACAGTGTCACTTTCTCGCATTGTGCGTGCCCAGGCGTGAAACTCCTGCCTGCGCCTGGGCGCGCGACTGTCTGAAAAAAACAATCGAATGCACCCCATTATTGGCCAGTTGACCCCAGCCCGCACCTGGGCGCATGGGACCCGCGCCTGGGCGCCACGGTCAACTTTTCTTCATTTTTTCCTCTTTTTTCTCCCAATTCAAGTACCAAGCTCTCATTCTTCATTCCTTTGCAAAAATCATTGTTTTAAGAGCTGAAAAAAACAAAACACATCAAAAGGTTCCAGAAATCTTATAATGACAAAATTCCATTGTTTTATTCCAATTTACTCAAGAAACAAGCCACTACTATGTAAAAGAGAGACAAAAAAGGTACAAAAACATCACATATTAGACCCCAATCAGCCATCGCCTCCGAGCAGAGCAAACTCCTGATGAGGTTTGTACATTTGCTTTTCGTGCTCATGATTTGATGTCAATACTATTTGGATTCTAATCATTGTTATAACTGTTTTTTGACTTAAATTTTATTGTTGCAGCCGGAGAAGGAGGATGGAGATGAAATCGATGCCATGCTTCATTAGACAGGAGGTGTTGTTACTTGAAGGTGGTGGTCATCATTTCTCTGGCACCATGAGTAGAATTAGTGTTTTAATTAGGATGTGATGCCTAAGATGCATCTTCTCTAAACTACTATTATATTATACAACCATTATGACTGGCCTTGCTATGCTATACTCTTCCTTTGTCCATATGAGTGAGTGCATGTTGCTTTCTAATTGTGAGAGCTGATAACTTATTTTTCTCTATCTCAGCATGTAATCTATAATATGTATGATATATGGCTTATTGTATATTTAAGCCGCATTCATAAGAATGTGATCTTTGTGGACCATGTCTTGGACACTAAACTTCGGTGGTTAAGACATGAATTGATAAATTTTTGAACCTAGATGGATATGTGAATGACTGAAATGGGCATGACAATATTTTTTTTAAACGTGTTAATTCATTGAACCACTAAATTGAATATTTTATTTCAAAAAGTATATCTTGAATACCTTGAAAATCTTTAGCATGTTATACATAAAGGGTATACCTTGAAAATATTTAAAATGTTATATACAAAGGATATACCTTAATGTTAACCTTACTTTTCACTTTTCAGTTTTCTAATCTTTGTGTGCATTTAACAATTTCTAAATTACATATGATAAAAAGTTTTCTAATGTTCGTGTACATTGAATAATTTCTAAATTACATATGATAAAAAACTTATGCAACGACCAACTAGTTGTTATAACTAGAGGAAGATGAAAATGACTTTATTTATGTCTAATAAGTAATAACACAACCACTAGCTTTTATTGTACAATGACGAATCAAGGTTAACTTTAGCGAATCAGAATTCAGGGATTAGTTACACATCTGTAACTAACTGTAACTAACTAATTTCTTGCTGTCAATGATTCCATTTCCTAACAGTATTAACTGAAGACTAACACAGCTACTGACATGAGTGTCCCATGTTTCCAGAAATGGATTATGTTGACAGACATAACTAGGCTCTCGAACAATAGATCAGTTTTATACACAAATAATACATACATTACTCAAATCACATTTTCTATCTCTTATAGCTGCAGAACCAAAGACTAACTAAAAGTGATAAAATTCCCCAAGAGTCAGGTCACTTGGTAACTCACTTGATAGCGTTGCAGGACATAGAACGTTGAAATCAGGGTTCAAATAGTGATGACAACAATAAATATTTGCCTATAGAAATAAAGCTAAAAGTGATAAATGTAACTAGCTCCCGATAGAATAGGAGATTACAGCTCTAGCATTAAAACAATCACAAATAATTCATTTTGTTACCTTATTCATTTTGTTACCTAACAGTTCAGCATAAGTAGTATAAAGAAATTAAAAGAAGTAACATAAGAAGAAGAACCATAGTCAAAGCTTTACATAAGAGCAGAAGAATGGAAAATAGATAGTTGTTACCTTATCATCTAAAGCTGAAAATAGCCATTTATGTAGTTCTGTGTTGTAGGGACAGCTAATAACAGTAATAACTAAAACAATCTTACTTTTAAAGGGTTTTATTTTATTTTTTTATATTTTTAATCAAGATTATGTTTTTAACTTTTTTTTTAAATAATCATAATTTAATGTAATGCAGATAATAATTTTATATTATATTCTAGAAAAAATAATTAAAATCTAACATCTTCCTCGTATGCGTTGTAGATTATTTTTGATAAAATTATTTTTTAAAACCCATGTAATTTTCTTATTATACTATTATTACTCTGATCACATTAACTACCCCTTTATCATTCCATATATTTTTTTTTAAATTTACTTAGTAAAAATAATCTTCAAACAAAACATATCAACTTAAATTCATATATTTTTTAATAGGCAAAGTATTTTTTTGTTTTTTTTACGAGGATAGGGGAAGGGACCCCTTTATCATTCCATTTTTTTTTAAATTTACTTAGCAAAAATAATCTTCAAACAAAACAGATCAACTTAAATTCATATATTTTTTAATAGGCAAAGTATTTTTTGTTTTTTTTTACGGGGATAGGGGAAGGGAAATTAAATCCACCAAATGGTGACGCCTAGAATCGAACTCAGAACTTCCAACTTCCAAGCCTTATTAAGACTTGGTACATGACCATGTGAGCTACTATCACTCGTCAAATATAAATAGATTATAATTTTATCATATTATAATCACAAATAAAAATAGTCATAATTTAATTTTACTAGTTATACCAAAGATGCACTAACTCCCCAACTTAAGTTAAGACAACTAAACCATAAAAATTTAAAAAAAAAATTAAGATAACTAAATAGTCGATTTAAGTCTTTCAAATATTGTATTATTGTTAATTTAATCTCCAAAAATATTTTTAACCAATATAGTCTTTCAAACATCAATTGTACCATCTGTTTAGTTATCTAAAATATTTGTTAAGAATATATATGTTGGGTGGTTGTGCATAGTCTTCTCTCTAACATGAACAACCCATGGTTGTTGTTCTTTTTTTATTTTATTTTAATGGCTATCATTGGCTCCTCATTATTACCATTCATTTCAATGGCTATTAGAGTATTTTATTTTCAGCCTCATATGCATGAATGGTCACAGACCATTCTTCTCTCCTATATAAGGAGTCACACTTTCCATTGTAATACATCCCTATTCTCCCATTCCCATTTTCTCATATAGCAATAATTATAGAAAGTTTATTATATTATAATTTTTGTCAACTTTTATTCTATTAGCTTCTCTTTAATTCTCCAATTGATTTGATCTTGTGATTCCGCTTAGTGCATATACCTTAACAAGTGGTATCAGAGCACTTACTCAATTGAGAATTTAAAATGTCTACTATTACCAAATTTGACATCGAGAAGTTTGATGGTAAAATTAGCTTTTCTATTTTGAGTGTCCAAATGAAAGTCGTTCTTACCCAGAATGGATTAAAGAAAGCTTTAGATGGAAAGTCGAAGAAATCGGCTTCTATGACCGACTAGCAATGGGACGAATTGGACGAAAAGGCGCTTTCAGCAATGCAACTTAGCTTATCCAAGGAGGTTCTTCGTGAGGTAGCAAATGAAACTACCGCCGCAGGATGATGGTTAAAGTTAGAAACTTTATTTATGACCAAAAGCCTCGCAAATAAGCTTCGTCTGAAGGAGCGCTTATATACAATCCGCATGGTTGTAGGTACATCTATTCAATCTCATCTTGATGAGTTCAATTCCATTATCATGGATTTGGAAAACATGGATATCAACATTGACGATGAGGATAAATCTGTTTTATTGGTTGTCTCTTTGCCTTCCACCTATAAACATTTCAAAGAAATAATGTTGTATGGTAACAATGATACATTATCCTTCGAAGATGTTAAATCCAATTTATTGTCCAAAGAAAAATTTGATTTAGAAGTTCATTCCAAGGACAGAGGTGAAGGTTTGAATGTCAGAGGCAGAACTCAAGAAAAATGGACTAACAATAATAGAAAGTTCAGGTCTAAGTCTAGAGGCCACAAGTCAAGCAAATTTTGTCGCTATTGCAAGAAACCAGGGCATGATATTTCCGATTGTTATATCTTAAAGAAAAAACAAGAAAAGGAAGGAAAAGGAAAGCCTCTACAATCCGCTGAAGCCGCAAATGTTGAAAATGATTCTGATAATGATATTTTGTTATCTGTTGTCCCTTCTGATAAAAGGAGTAAAACTGAATGGATTCTTGATTCTGGATGTACCTTTCATATGTGTCCTTATAAGGACTTGTTTTCAAGTTTTGAACCTATTGATAGTGGCGTTGTCTTGATGGGCAATGATGCTGAGTGCAAGGTTGCTGGAATGGATACTATTCAAATCAAGACCCATGATAGTATTGTCAGGACTTTGACTAAAGTTCGCTATATTCCTGACTTGAAACGGAACTTAATTTCTCTAGGCACCCTTGAGTCTCTTGGGTGCAAGTACTCAGTAGAAGGTGGAGTCTTAAATGTTTCAAAAGGTGCCCTTTTCTTGATGAAAGCTAACCAAATTGGTAGCTTATATGTCTTGCAAGGCTCAGTTGTGACAAGTTTAACAGTGGTATCCTCTTCCATGACCAACAATGATGACACAAAATTATGGCACATGTGCTTGGGCCATATGAGTGAAAAAGGCTTGCACCTTTTAAGCAAGCTAGGTCATGTTGGAAAACATGTTATCGGAAAGCTGGAGTTCTACGAGCATTGTGTTTTTGAGAAACAGAAAAGAGCCACTTTCTCTAGTGCTACTCACCGCACAAAAGGTATTCTTGATTACATTCACTCTGATCTTTGGGGTCCTTCTAAAGTGCCCTCTCATGGAGGACAGCGCTATATGATGACTCTAATTGACGATTTTTCTCGTAAGGTATGAGTTTATTTTCTTAGATATAAAAATGAGACTTTTCCCACTTTCAAAAGGTGGAAAACTCTTGTTGAAACCCAGACGGGAAAGAAAGTCAAGAAGCTCAGAACAGACAATGGTCTAGAGTTTTGTGAAGGTGACTTTAATGATTTCTGCGCACATCATGGTATTGCTAGACATAAAACTATCCCACAAAAGCCCAAGCAGAATGGTGTTACAGAGAGAATGAATAGAACCATACTTGAAAAGGCTCGTTGTATGCTTTCAAATGCAGGGTTATGGCATCGACGTGATTTGTGGGCCGAGGCAGCATCTACTGCATGTTACTTGATCAACCGTTCTCCACATTCTGCACTTGATTTCAAAATGCCAGAAGAAATATGGTCAGGTAATCCTATTGACTATTCTAATTTGAGAATTTTCGGGCGTCCTGCATATGCGCATGTCAGTGATGGCAAATTAGCTCCAAGAGCTGTGGAGTGCATTTTTCTTGGCTATTCATCTGAGTCTTAATGATATTTTTTATGGTGTTCTGACTCGAAATCAAGAAAGTTAATTTTTAGCAGAGATGCGACTTTTAACGAGGATGCGTTATTATCTTCTGGAAAACACTCTTCTATGTCTTCTTCTACTAGTACAAGTACAAGTAAATTACAGGGTACTAGCGAGAAGGTGGAGTTGGAAGTGAAGTCTACCACTACAATCCCTAATTCATCTCCTGATGAACCTAAAAGTGATGATGATGGTGATCGTGAACATGACATCAATGCCACTTCTTCTATCCTGCCACAAGAAGATGATTATGTTCTTGCCCGAGATAGACCTAGAAGACATATTAAAATACCAGTTAGATACACTAATAGCAATAATTTAATTGCTCATGCATTATCTATTGCACAAGAGGTCAATGATGTTGTTGAGCCTACCAGCTATACTGAAGTTGTGTCCTGTGCTGATTCCTCGAAGTGGCTAGTGGCTATGAATGAAGAAATCGAGAGTCTCCATAAGAACAATACATGGAATTTGTCAGAGCTTCCACAAGGCAAACGACCTTTAAGATGTAAATGGGTCTATAAGAAGAAAGAAGGCATTCCTGAAGTAGAAGATCCTAGATGCAAAGCACGACTTGTTGTCAAAGGCTTTAATCAAAAAGAAGGTATTGACTTTAATGAGATTTTCTCACATGTTGTTCGTCATCCCTCTATTCGTGTTCTGCTTGCTTTTGTTGCTCTGTTTGATTTGGAATTAGAGTAATTTGATGTGAAGACAACTTTTCTACACGGAGAGCTAGAAGAAGAGATCTATATGGATCAGCCCGAGGGATTTGTTGTTCCTAGTAAGGAGCATCTTGTATGCCGCCTAAAGAAATCTTTGTATGACCTTAAGCAAGCTCCGAGGCAATGGTATAAAAGGTTCAATTCTTTTATGATTGGGCAAGGTTATTCTAGAAGTCAGTATGATGATTGTGTTTATTTCAAAAGGTTTCCCGATGGATCTTTTGTATACTTGTTACTTTATGTTGATGATATGCTGATAGCATCACGTGACAAGTCTTTAATTAGAAAATTAAAAGCTCAACTTAGCAATGAGTTCGAGATGAAAGAATTAGGTGCAGCTAAGAAGATTCTTGGTATGGAGATTAGAAGGGATCGTCAAGCTAGTAAATTATTCTTATCTCAACAAAATTATATTGAAAGAGTGCTTGATAGGTTCAATATGAGTGGTTGCAAACCCGTTTCTACTCCACTTGCTGCACATTTCAAATTATCATCAAACCTTTGTCCAGAGACAGAGGAGAAGGTGGAGCGTATGTCTCACGTTCCTTATGCTAGTGCAATTGGCAGTCTTATGTATGCTATGGTATGCACTAGACCCGATTTAGCCTATGTTGTGAGCATGGTGAGTCGATATATGCATAATCCTGGAATGAATCATTGGAATGCTGTCAAATGGATTTTTCGATATCGGCTTGGTGTTTGATAAAAACAAGGCTATAACTGATGGCATTGTAGGTTTTGTTGATTCAGACTATGGTGGTGATCTTGATCGAAAAAGATCTCTTTCTGGTTATATATTTAATCTTTGTAATTGTGCTATTAGTTGGAAGGCTACGCTTCAATCTATTACTGCATTATCTAAAACTGAAGCAGAGTATATGTCAACAACAGAGGGGGTGAAGGAAGCTATTTGGCTTCGAGGTTTAGTCAATTAACTTGGTCTAACACAAGAAACTTTAATTGTGTTTTGTGATAGCCAGAGTCCTATTCACTTGACCACGAATAATCGTTATCACGATGTGGTGGACTCGGCTTAGCCGAGCTCCTCGGAACCCTCGCTCAGGTCCTGATGACCCTTTAGGAAGCCCTCTGTGGGCTTGGCCGAGCTCAAAAGCTCAACGGCCGAGCGGACACCAGATACGGGCCGACCTTGTACTCCTACTAGGGTCCGACTTCCTTGTCCGACACCACGCAGAGATTCCGATACCAAGGACAGGATGACGTGCGCATCTTATCCACAAGGACAGCTCATCCGCTCATAGCTCATTACAGGCTGGCCCTACTTGGGCCTCAAGCAAGCCCATTAGGGAAACCAGATCGGGCTCAGGTATGTCCTCTAAGCCTAATTGCCACCTTCCCACACCAGTGATTAGGGTTACTTCTTGGCTCTTTATCTTGCCACCTGAGGACACCCACAAACATCACAGATAAACCCCAGACAGAGGGTTCCTTAAGGTCTTCTTCCTTACCTTGAGGTCCTCACAGTCTTGGACATCACATTGGCGCCGTCTGTGGGGAGAGAAAAACTTCATCCCCACCCAAAGAATCTACCATGACTGATATACCACCAGTTCAGAGGAGGAGGAGGGGACGTCCAAGGAGGGTGCCAACAGCAGAGGACCTGCGCCTTCACCTTGAAGCCAATAGGGCAGCAAGGTCCCCACAACCATGCAGCGTTTTACTGAACGAGCCGTTGTAAGACCCGGGCTGATGAGGGAGGGGAGTGATCGCCGGTGCAAAGTGGCACGGACAAGGAGCGGCTCCTGGCAGGCTTCTAAGGGAAGGGTACATGGATGAACCGACACACCGGAATGAGAGAGTGATCCTGAGACTGTGTAGGAATGGGACTACACAGTACAGGAAGGCTTAAATGAATTGATTAGTACTACCCATATCAACAAGATGCATCTTCTTTTCGGTAGCCCATCGCATAAGAACTTCATGGTTAAGCGTGCTTGACTTGGGGTAATTCTAGGATGGGTGACCTCCTGGGAAGTTTTCCCGGGAAGTGTGCGAGTGAGGACAAAGCACGCTGAAAAGACTCGTGTTGGTATGTGGGGACAGTCGCAATCCATTTGCCTGCCAGGGATGTTACAAATGGTATCAGAGCGGCTCCTCTCCCAGTACGGTGTGGTTCAGGGACGAACCAGGCGGAAGCTGGTGGGCATGTAAGACCCGGGCTGATGAGGGCTGGGAGTGATCGCCGGTGCAAAGTGGCACGGACAAGGAGCGGCTCCTGGCAGGCTTCTAAGGGAGGGGTACATGGATGAACCGATACACCGGAATGAGAGAGTGATCCTGAGACTGTGTAGGAATGGGATTACACAGTACAGGAAGGCTTAAATGAATTGATTAGTATTACCCATATCAACAAGATGCATCTTCTTTTCGGTAGCCCATCGCATAAGAACTTCATGGTTAAGCATGCTTGACTTGAGGTAATTTTGGGATGGGTGACCTCCTGGGAAGTTTTCCCGGAAAGTGTGCGAGTGAGGACAAAGCACGCTGAAAAGACTCGTGTTGGTATGTGGGGACAGTCGCAATCCATTTGCCTGCCAGGGATGTTACAAATGGTATCAGAGCGGCTCCTCTCCCAGTACGGTGTGGTTCAGGGACGAACCAGGCGGAAGCTGGTGGGCATGTAAGACCCGGGCTGATGAGGGCTGGGAGTGATCGCCGGTGCAAAGTGGCACGGACAAGGAGCGGCTCCTAGCAGGCTTCTAAGGGAGGGGTACATGGATGAACCGATACACCGGAATGAGAGAGTGATCATGAGACTGTGTAGGAATGGGATTACACAGTACAGGAAGGCTTAAATGAATTGATTAGTACTACCCATATCAACAAGATGCATCTTCTTTTCGGTAGCCCATCACATAAGAACTTCATGGTTAAGCGTGCTTGACTTGGGGTAATTCTGGGATGGGTGACCTCCTGGGAATTTTTCCCGGGAAGTGTGCGAGTGAGGACAAAGCACGCTGAAAAGACTCGTGTTGGTATGTGGGGACAGTCACAATCCATTTGCCTGCCAGGGATGTTACAGCCGTCATACAAGCTCCAGCCCCAAATGAACTTCCACCACCTCCACCGTCTCCCCTGCCACCACCTCCGTTAACACCACAAACGTTAACAACACCACATATCGTCATTACCCAACTAACACATACACCACCTCTCCATGACCATCAACAGCCCGACATAGATGATTCTCACCCTGAACACCCTTTCACAGCAGCTGTTATGTCCTATTGACCACCACCAGCATACCTCGGACCTAGCAACATACCTAGATATAATGGCTTGACAGATCCTCAAGAGCACGTACTCTCTTATGAGGGAGCTATGAACTTCTATGGCGGTGGAGATAGGCTCAAATGCCGAGCTTTCTCCATGACCCTCCAAGCTCCAATTCTCCGATGGTATGCGACATTACCTAAGAATTCTATTAACTGCTGGGCAGAGATGAAGCGCGCGTTTCTCAATAGGTACACTGCTAGTTGTGTGCAACCAAGATCCGACCACACACTAGCAACAGTGACACAAAAACCGGAGTAATCGCTAAGTGTTTATCTACATAGATTTTATAACGAATCCAGCTTGGTTCCCAACCTATCTCCCGAAGTGGCCGTCCTCCTTTTGACTCAAGGTCTTGCAGAGGGAGGGTTCAAAGACTCACTGATAGGTAAGCCACCAAGAGATATGGCTGAGCTCAGACAAAGATCCAACAAGTATATCAACCTGGAGGAATTCAACAAAGGTCAAACAAGTAGGATGGAGAATTCCCAAGCTGCTTCACAGAATGCCCTTCCTCGAGGTCGCCCACGAGGAAACAGGGAAGACAGAGGTGGAAGGATGGACCAAGGTGACCGGCGACGTCCTCAAGTCGGCCAGCAGGATGACCGCCGACGTCCTTATGTCACCAAGTATGATAGTTATACCCCCCTGACGGTTCTGAGGTCGCAAGTATGGAGGGAAACCATGCAGACTGAACTCAGACATGTACCCAGGCCACCTTTTCTCAGAAACCAAAATAGTATTAGAGACAAATCTAAGTACTGCAACTTCCATGATGAGTATGGCCACCATACCGACCAATGCACCTGGCTTCGAGACGTTATCGAAGACATGGTGAGAAAGGGTAAGTTGCAACAGTACGTACGAGAAGCTGTGGAAAGAAGGGGCCGAAGACGATCTCGGAGCCCGAACAAAGACAAAGGAAAAGCCAAGGCTGACCCATCTCCAGAAAAGAAAACCGAAGAGCCACAACGAGTGAATATGGTCGTGGTGCAGGATTTGGATAAGTCACCGAGAAATTTCAGAGTCGAAACCAACTCGGGAGGTTTCACCGGCGGTGGTGAGAAAAGGTCAGAAAGGAAGAGGTATGTCAATCAAGTGTTAGCTGTGCATCATAAACCCATCTGTAAGAAACCATCTCGGAACATCCCCATTATTTTCTCCGATCAGGACATGGAGGACATCATCCCGGATCACAATGACCCAATGGTGATCACGGCGTTGATTGGTAACTTTGAAGTCGCCCGAGTATTCATTGATCAAGGGAGCTCGGCCAACGTTCTTTTTCTCCACACCTTTCAAGCACTAAAGATGAGGTCAGCCGACCTCGTCGAATTTGAAGGCAATATTATTAGCTTCACGGGAGAGGCGATTCTTCCCCTAGGAGCCATCCACCTTCCGGTGACCTTAGGTAAGCAGCCTTCGGCCCGAACGGAGATCATTAAGTTTCTCGTTGTCAATTCAGAATCCCCCTATAATGTGATATTGGGAAGAACTTGCCTACAAGCCTTTGGGGCGATTGTCTCAACGGTGCATTTAGCTATGAAATTTGTTGGTTCAGACGACAAGGTCGTCACTGTTAAAGCCGACCAGGTCAGGGCCCGAATCTGCTACAACGCGAGTCTACGGGGAATAAAAAAGAAACAAGAAGAAGAGCTGACTGGTCCGTCGTTGGCCAAAGGACGAGTGTTATTAGCTGAGTTGGATGTTCGGGCCGAACAGGATGATCTTAGACCTTCCCCTCAAGGGGAGTGGTTGGCGATTCCCATTGATCCTTCCGATCCCAACAAAACTGTTAAGGTGGGAGCCGATCTCCCTTAGAAAATTCAGGACGAGATCATCAACCTGTTAAGGGCCAACAGAGATTTGTTTGCTTGGACCTCGGCTGATATGCCGGGAATTGATCCTAATTTCATCTGTCATAAGCTCAGCGTGGATCCGAAAGCAAAGCCAGTAGCACAAAAGAAAAGAAGAGTTGAAGCAGAAAAAACAAAAGTGGTTCAGGAGAAGGTCTCCGAGTTACTCGAAGCTGGATTCGTCAGAAAGGTGCCATACGCTGAGTGGGTGGCAAACACAGTCTTGGTAAGGAAGGCAAACGGCAGTTGGAGGATGTGTGTGGATTACACTGACCTCAATAAAGCCTGCCCCAAGGATCAGTACCCGCTGCCGATTATAGATCAGCTCGTTGATAGTTCGGCAGGCTAACAACTGTTGTCATTTACAGATGCCTATTCAGGATACAATCAAATCCCCATGTATCCTCCGGACCAGGATAAGACCACATTCACGACTGGAAAGGCGACATACTGCTATACTGTTATGCCTTTCGGTCTAAAGAATGCAGGAGCGACTTATCAAAGAATGATGAACAAGGTCTTTGATGGTATCATTGGCACCACCATGGAGGTTTACATTGATGACATGATTACAAAGAGCAGGAAAAAGGAGGACCACGTCCGAGATCTGACCATGGTGCTGGAAAGGGTAAGGGCGCACAGTATGAGGCTGAATCCAGAAAAGTGCACCTTCGGGGTCCCCGCGGGCGCCTTCCTCGGCTTCATGCTATCTGAGAGGGGGATAGAGGCAGACCCCGACAAGTGCCAAGCTATCTTAGAGATGAGGAGTCCTGCCGATCTTAAAGGGGTGCAACAGTTAACAGGAAGAATGGCAGCACTGTCAAGGTTTCTCCCTCAAGCCGCAAAAAAGGCTTTACCCTGGTACCAACTTTTGAAAAAAGGAACAACTTTCAATTGGGATCAAAACTGTGAAGCATCTTTCCTGGCACTCAAAGAGTATCTTGCTTCTCCTCCAGTTCTCTCCAGTCCTCTGCAGGGAGAGAGTCTTTTCATTTATTTATCTGTTGGTGATTTAGGCCTCAGCTCGGTGTTGGTCCGAGATGAGGGCAGAAATGAGTTTCCCATTTACTTCATCAGTCGAGCTCTACAAGGTCCCGAGCTCCGGTATTCCAAGGTTGAAAATTCGCATTTTGTTTAATCCTCGCTGCACGGCGGCTACGACAATACTTCCAGAGTCACCCCATTGTCGTAAGAACCGCCCAGCCCATTAAGCAAGTTCTTCAGAAGCCCGACCTCGCCGGGAGAATGATGGCGTGGGCTGTCGAACTGTCCGAGTTCGATATTTCCTACGAACCGAGGAGGGCGATTAAATCACAAGCGTTGGCAGATTTCGTGTCCGAGTTCACAGAGCCCCACCAAAGCTCTAGCTCGGACACTTGGGTAATATATGTTGACGGTTCGAGCAATCAGAAGGGAGCAGGAGCCGGGGTGATCTTGGAAAACGCGGAAGGTCTTAGCATCGAATATTCCCTAAAATTCGAGTTCTTAACCTCGAATAATCAGGCTGAGTACGAAGTGGTCCTTGCTGGCCTCCGTATGGCTAAAGAGCTCGGCGCGGTTGAAGTTCAAATACTTAGAGACTCTCAGTTGGTGGTTTCCCAAGTCATCGGAGATTACTAAGCGAAGGAGCCCATTCTGCAAAAATATCTTGATAAAGTTAAGACTCTAGCTCAGGACTTCGCCAAATTTTCCATCACCCACATTCCCCGCGGCTCAAACTCCCGTGCCGATGTGCTTTCCAGGCTGGCGAGCACAAAAGGAGCAGGGAATAACATAAGCCTCATTCAAGAACAGATTTCGGCTCCCAGTGTAGTAATGGCTATTGTTGTATCACCGAACTGGATGTATTCGATCAGGGCATATTTAGAGCATGGAATACTCCCCGCCGACCAGAAGGAAGCGAAGAAGCTGACCAGAAAAGCGGCCGAGTATGTCATTGTTGATGGAATCCTCTACAGGAGGGGAATGTCTTCCCCACTCCTCCGATGTCTCACCTCCGAGGAAGCACAAGAAACCTTGAACGAGGTCCATGGAGGAATGGGAAGCCACCATGTGGGAGGCAAGTCCTTAGCAAGGAAAGTATTAAGGGCTGGTTATTTTTGGTCTACCTTGGTAACAGATTCCATCGATCATGTCAAAAAATGTCCTCAGTGCCAATTTTTAGTGATGTGTACCAAAAACCTGCTGAGGAACTCAATTCTCTTGCTTCCCCTTGGCCTTTCAGTATGTCGGGAATGGATATTGTGGGACAGTTCCCAACAGCTCCAGGTCAGCTAAGGTTCATTGTGGTAGCAGTAGACTACTTTACTAAATAGATTGAGGCCGAACCATTAGCAACCATCACTTCTGCAAGAATCCAAAATTTTTTTGTAAAACAAGTCATTTCTCGTTTCGGACTTCCACTCACTCTGATTACTGACAATGGGAGCCAGTTTGCTGCCAACACCTTCCAAATATTGGCTGAAAACCTCGGAATCTCTCATCGGTTCTCCTCCGTCGAACACCCCCAGACTAATGGGCAAGCCGAAGCTGCCAATCGGGCTATTGTTGATGGCCTCAAAAAGAGAATTGTACAAGCTAAAGGAGCATGGGCTGACCTGTTACCTGAGGTCCTTTGGTCGATCAGGACCACAGTTCAAACCTCAACTGGGGAGACACCTTTTAGACTCACTTATGGTTGTGACGCGGTCATCCCCATCGAACGAAGGATCCATACCTTCCGAATGAGGGACAGGCCCGAGGAAGAAAATGAGAATCTGATCAAAGAAGACCTAGTATTGGCCGAGGAGATCCGAGAAGCCGCTTCAGTTAGAGAACAGAAAGCGAAAGAAAAACAGGCAAAACAATACAACAAGTCAGTGCAACCCAGGTCCTTTGAGGTCGGAGACCTCGTACTCCGAAGAGCAGACATTGGGCTCAAAAATCGAAGGGATGGAAAGTTTGCCCAGAATTGGGAGGGCCCCTACAGAGTCGTTTCAAAAACACACTCTGGGGCATACAAGTTAGAAACCCTCGAAGGAGCCGAGCTCAAGAATTCCTGGAACGTTGCGAAGTTGAGAACCTATTTCAGTTAGGATTACCCCGGGTATCATCAGCAATCACCTGCACCTTCAGTTCAAGTTCAAGTTTAATTTCATTTTAGTTTCTGTTAAAGTCTTCACATTTACTTCCTTTGTTTATATCTTGTCCCATTGTTATATACTCGCTTTTAAATTCCCTAAAATGGCAATGAACTCATATTTGTGATCAATGAAATAGTACAAACTTGCCCCTACTCAAGTGCCACAGTTTTATATACGTACGTACTAGCTTCTCATTTAGCATTGGCCACCTAAATGTTGCATGGCGCTATGTACAGTCAACATCTTGTAAATAAGATCGGCTCATATGCACAGTGTACAAGGGACACCCGATAAAGTACAGCTTGCTGTGAAATGTTCTCACATAACTTCACTTAGCAACCTCTTTCACATCGGGGACGAGGACACCCACCTTGGCTATGGTGGGTGGATCCGAGATCCCTACCGTATGCACTTATATACAGTACCTTTTTTCAGAGGAAAACTTATAAGATTACTGCACTTACTGAGTCGTCCGAGCACAACCTAGTTATTTTTATTTCAAGTTTGAACGAAGGACAATAAATTTTCTCCGTCATGAGTTTCTCAGGTCCGATTAAATCCGAACACAACAAGTAAAAAAGTACTTGTATTCTTAAAGACAATTTTACTCGGTTACTTAACAGTGGAACAGTTGACCACAGCTCAGGTCCGACTAAGTCCGATCAAAACAGCCAACTAAACAAAATGCAACAAGTCTTAAAGACTTGCGTTTTTTACAGAAAAAAGTTTCCTTCACGACCTGACAACCAATCGCAATTCGGATCCGAGGTATCAATAGCAAACATGCAACGAGCTAACAATATAAACTCGCATCTCGTAACAAGTTAAGGAAAAAACCCGCATAAAAATGATCTCGGACACTACATATATGCAACAAGTTAAAACGGAAAACTTGCATAAAATTGACAAGATGCAACAAGTTAAACAGAAAAGAACTTGCATTAAACTAAAGGAAATGTTATACAGAGCCAGCAAAATAAAGCTGTTACAATGATGTCAACACATGTTATACAAAAACATTAATAAAATACAAAGTTGTCCAGCATAAGGGACTTACGCAGCATCATCTTCAATATCGGAAAGCTGCACCTTGGTCGGATCGAACTCATCTTCGGGTTTCTCTTCCAAGGGGTTGGGAAGGTTCTCTTCAGGTTGGTCGAGATCCACCTCGGCTCCGTCATTTTCAAAGTCAACCATCTTCCCATTTTCGACCCCAAACCCAGCACTGGCGCCGACAACCCGAACTCGGATCTCTTTGTTCAGATGTTGAATCTGTTCAACAGCATTGGCAAATATCTTGCTTCCCCCCTTCTCAAAATCGAAGGTTGCCTCTGCCGCAGCTATCTTGTGTTTAAGTGCTTGAGCAGCCCTTCTCTTCAGCATTGATCTGACCCTCTCAACCTCGGCGAGGCCTTCCTGCCGACCTACTTCCTTAGCAGCCTCCTCCGCCTTTTGGGCATCTGCTCTAACTTGGGCCAGTGCCTCCTCATGATTTTTAAGAAGCTCCTCCATTTGTTGACGGTGCTTCTCCTCCAACTCGGCCAATTTCTGATCAGCGGAAGTTTTACTACTACTTAAATCAGCCACCTCGGCCGCCAGCTCAGCTCGGGCTTTCTTCTTAGCAGGTGACACACCCTCTGCTACGTCATCTGAGACCTCCGCCAACACATTGAACATGGTGGTCGACCTCTTCAGTTGACAGGCCAGCTCCTCGGCCATTCTCTTCCATTCAGCCCCGGACATCCGGATCAGAGTGTCCTTCACCGAGGGTTTGGCAGTAGTGGTCGGCGACCTCGGAAGGATATCAGTTCCCTTCCTTAGACCTGACGACGAAGGAGGGGGATCAGCGGCAGTAACCACCTCGGTGCTAATGCTCGGAGATTGAGGAGGAGGAAGGGCGAGGATCACTGCAGGAGTAGGTCGAGGCCGAGGAGCCGAGTCGGTGGAGGCCGTGTCGGTAGAGACCGCGGCAGGGGTTGTTTCATTGGAAGGGCTGTCAGTCCTCTTCCTCTTGCGGGCCTCCATTGCAGCTTTGAGCGCCTTTGACGACATGTCCGACCAGTGTTCGTCTGAAAACAAAAGAATAAAACAAAATCATTTAGAAAGTTGAAAGGAAAAAATATACAAGTGCAAGAGAAAAGTTAACTACCAAACTTTGTAACGACTTCATCATCGGGACACTTCATAAACACTCCGATGTCGAGCTGGAATTTCCTAGCCCGATACTCGGACTGGAAGTGGTTGGCCGTTACAGCTTCATCGGCATCAAGTGTTGCACCCGACCATCTCTGTGGCGTGCCGACGTGACGAGTGAAGAACTCCTGGGTCCACTCCAAGGGGAACTTCGGTCCCGTCTCGGCCCGAAACCAAGGTCGCCCCGTGCCCACATACTTATACTTAAAGAATCTTGGCTCGAAATGCTTCCAAGAATCCGCGAACATGCCGAAGAGCCCAAAATGACCTCGGGCCTTGGTCGACACCCAAAGCCGACCAGTAACACCATCTTTGTTACTTACGAAGGGGTTGTACAACCATAAGAAAAGCCGAACTGTACATACTAATCCTTTGGCTCCATAGTATTTTTGGAAGGCTCGAAGAAACGACCAAGTGTTGGGGTGTAATTGTGAAGGAGCCAGTCCGAGTTCGTTTAAAACCCTCATCTCCAAGTCGGTGAATGGGAGAGTCACGCCGAGGTTGTGTATCAAGTCGGCATAAAAGAAAAAAGAGTTATCGTCGGTCTGCGAGCATATCCTATCATTCACGGAGCAGGGAAAAACCTCATACGAGTTTCCAACAGTATCCCCAGGGCATGGTAGCACAGCCCTCTTCACATCCGCGAGCTTGTCCTCGGAGTCTAAGCTAGACCGAACTCCTTTGGGCTCAACGTCAACCCACTGATATTGATCACCATCAAGGGGTGCAGGGTAGAGCTCGGGTCGACTGATGCACTTCCGGGGTGGCATGTTACCTGTGGAAGAACAGGGGAGCTCGGCGTTAGTCCTACAGGTTACGAAAAATAACCCCCAGAAAAACCCCTCGAAGTTGTTCCGAGGGGCGAGCATCTCCCCTCTTCCACAGGAACCCCTCGCTCAAACAGTCTCTCTCTCTCCATCATTTCAAAGTCGAAACGCTCCCTACCATCGACAAACTCGGCCCAGGCATACTGTTTTATCCACTCACTCTGCTCTTTCCAATCTTGAGGGAAGACGATCTCAAGGGGATCGACCTCCAAGACTTGTTTCTCATATCTCTGCCTATACTCTTGCTGGCGACGAAGCGTCTCGTCGTCCTCCGTTGAGGAGCAGGAAGAGGAGGAAGAGCCGTCCTCCTCCTCACTGCTGCTGGTGGACAACGAAACCACCCCTACCCATTTCCTAAACCACTCTCTACTCCTACTCATCTTCCTACTTCCCCAATCCACTCCTCTGGGTTTCTGAAAAATAAGAACAAAAAAAAATTAAAAACTCTCCAAAGGCCTAAACACTCCCAACCCAAGAGCGCCAAAACCCCAAGACTATTTCCCAAAATCAAAACCTCAAAACCCAGGGAGAATACCCCACTTCCATAAAAACAGAAATAAAAACAAAAAGTATCGACCCCTCCCACGCAAACCATAATGCAGTAAAGGAAAAAGAAGAAAAAAGTGGCGAAGGAGAAGAAGCAGTACCTTAGAAGTAGAGACTTGAACGAGAGTATGAAACTAACGCTACGGGCAAGATCAAGAAAGGAGGATGCAGAAAAAGGAAAACTGGGTCAGAGTAGGAGAAGGACGGTTGCGAGTATGAGAGAGGAACGGTTGCGGGAATTTTCAGAGCAGAAGAAGAACAGTTTTCAAGCACGTGAGAAACGGAAAAGGCGAAAAGGAGGTAGTGAAGGGGTAGGGGGTTTAAATAGGCAGTTTTCCCTCTCTTTTCTGGATTATGGGCTCGGCCCAACAGCCCAACCCAGTCTTCTACCACATACTCAGGGACGCGTGGCACAAAATGAGTGGAATGGCAGACCTCGAGCAACGTTGCAATAATGGCAACGCTTCGTTCAACGTGATTTCTGACACGTGTCAGATACGGAGAAAGCAAACGTCACGTCGGAGCAGGTGAAAGGACAACTTTCAAATCTGCTCCGTATCCAGCTCTCGGCAACTCATCTGCCGAGCTCCCTAGAACCTTGGAACAAGGATTAAATAGCCTTGACCGAGCTGGGGGGCTTATGTGGTGGACTTGGAAAAAGGACCTGAATCAAGACCTCGGAATAAGGCTTAAAAAGCCTTGACCGAGCTGGGGGGTTATGTGGTGGACTCGGCTTAGCGGAGCTCCTCGGAACCCTCGCTCAGGTCCTGATGACCCTTTAGGAAGCCCTCTGTGGGCTTGGCCGAGCTCAAAAGCTCAACGGCCGAGCGGACACCAGACACGGGCCGACCTTGTACTCCTACTAGGGTCCGACTTCCTTGTCCGACACCACGCAGAGATTCCGATACCAAGGACAGGATGACGTACGCATCTTATCCACAAGGACAGCTCATCTGCTCATAGCTCATTACAGGCTGGCCATACTTGGGCCTCAAGCAAGCTCATTAGGGCAACCAGCTCCCCCCTATAAGTAGCTCCGTACTACATGGGGCTCAGGTATGTCCTCTAACCCTAATTGCCACCTTCCCACACCAGTGATTAGGGTTACTTCTTGGCTCTTTACCTTGCCACCTGAGGACACCCACAAACATCACAGATAAACCCCAGACAGAGGCTTCCTTAAGGTCTTCTTCCTTACCTTGAGGTCCTCACAGTCTTGGACATCACACATGACAAGACCAAACACATTGATGTGAAACATCATTTTATCAGAGACATTGTTGCACTTTGTGAGGTTGTGGTGAGAAAGATTCACACATCGGAGAATCCAGCAGATATGCTTACTAAGGCACTTCCAAATGCTAAGTTCCAACATTGCTTAGAACTTGTTGGTCTTTACAGTAGTGTCGAATTCGAGCCAAGGTGGAGATTGTTGGGTGGCTCTGCATAGTCTTCTCTCTAACATGAACAACCCATGGTTGCTATTGTTTTTTATTTTATTTCAATGGCTATCATTGGCTCCTCATTATTACCATTCATTTCAATTGCTATTAGAGTATTTTATTTTCAGCCTCATATGCATGAATGGTCATAGACCATTCTTCTCTCCTATATAAGGAGTCACACTTTCCATTGTAATACATCCCTATTCTCTCATTCCCATTTTCTCATATAGCAATAATTATAGAAAGTTCATTATATTATCATTTTTGCCAACTTTTATTCTATTAATTTCTCTTTAATTCTCCAATTGATTTGATCTTGTACTTCCGCTTAGTGCATATACCTTAACAATATAGTTTCTCAAAAAATTAATTATGTCATCACGTTAATTCCTCCAAACTGTTCCATCACAGATCAATTTAACGATACTTAAGTGACACAGTAAATAAAAAAAATTATAAATCAATATTATAAAAACTTAAATAAATAAACAATAATAAAGAGATACCCACAACTAGCAACTTATGACCCAATTTTCTAAAGGGGACGAGAATTGAGCAATGATGAATGTGCGGGGGAATTGTCCATGTCTTTTTCCCATCTTCTAATTTTACTCTTCATCTTCATTCCTTGATTCGGGGAGAATTTTCTCCTCCTCCTTGTGTCCCGATGGATTTTTTTTTGTCCATCCGATTTTTCAGATACTGCATAGGTACATCCGGATCAAAACCAAGTCACGTGTCTGGTTATGATATGTAAGTCTTCCAACATAATTTTCTGCATTCACAAAGAATCAAACTCAGTACCTTATTTAAGCAAAACTGAGCCGCTTACCACTCATCTCAACCCATGGTAAAATATGTTTGACATGTTATGTGAAAGCCACTGAACTACATGGCAAATTATGTGCCAACGGATTTTGAAGAATTTTTATAAAGTTGAAAAAAAATTAAAATTATCCATAATGAAATAATATTATAAAATAATTAAATCTTAAATATAAAGTTCAAATAATTTATAATAAGTTCATATTAAGTTAAATATTGAAGTTGAAGAAATAAAGAAATGCGAATAATATCTTCAAAATCAAATAAAAAATATCAAAATCAAAATATCAAATTCAAACATTATAATTAATTTAATAATATAATATAAAAATTAATTTAAAAATAAACCTATTAATGTAATATATATATTTTTGTATATAATAATTATTTTTAGGGAAAATTTTCTTTCCATTCCCCAAACAACCTTTGGAGAGATTTAATCCCGATGCTTATCCCTGTTCATGATGTCTTAAATGGGTAGTCTTCGTAAGAATTCCTGAATATGGGTGTAAATTGTCATCCTTATTTTTAACACTGTAAATGCTTTTGTCTTAACTAACTCAAGCAAATAAGTGTTAGTTAATTTTTTTTAATTATGTTTGTTTATTTATTTATGTTTTTATAATATTTTTTATTTAGTGTGTCACGTTCGTTAAATTGTTATGCAAAGAATCAATATGGATGGATTAATGCAATGACACAATTGATTTTGAAAAATTATATTAGTTACAGATATTTTCAAGCTGTAAATTGATAAAAAAAATCCTTTAATGTGGTGATTTGAGGAAGAAATTAAAACTCCTAACCTCTGCCTAATATATTATACTATCAAACTTGTGATAGCTTCATCAACCATATTGCAAGATGAGTATTATTTCTTGACTCCCGTTTTTTAGTCTTTAGCCCTCGTTTTTTTTATGGGGTTCAGTCGAAATATTTTTCGATACCCTTGAGTTAGAAAAATGCATTTTCAGACTCGAATGTATCGAAAAATATTCCGACTAAATTTCATTAAAAAAATGGCCGGGGGTTGGGAACTAAAAACCGAGTGTCAAGGACTAAAGCTCTTGCAAGATTATTACTAGTTAGTTATTGATGTTACATTTAATTTTGTTAGAAAAATAGGAGAAAAATACATCAAAAAAGACAAAAAACAATTAGGGAGATATTATTAATATCCGCTTCATTACTACTCGCATCCGGTTTTTATAAATTTTTGCAATTACTTACCAATATTGCTCTTATATTAATACTTACATTCATGACTAAACTGTCACTTTAGTCCCTCACTTCGTAAGGAACTTTCATTTTGGTCCCTGACTTTTCAATAATTCCTCTTTAGTCCCTCACTTTGAAAAAAGCTACTCACATTAGTCTTTGGCAACCTTGTCCGTTCATAGATGTTAACGTCTTACATACGTGGCCGTAAATAACCTATACGACGTTTGGTTGTCGTGCTACTGCCACAGATTCAGATGCTGTATTTTCTGCGGATGTCACAGCTTTAGCACCTGTCTTATATGTAGTTGCCTTAGCTTCTCCAACTGCTTTAGTTGTCTTAGCCCTTTTTTTCCTCCAATTTCTGTGTTTTTGAATTCAGCATCATGTGTAAGACGTTAACGACCACATGTGTATAAGTTATTTAATGATCACGTGTGTAAAACGTTAACATCTATGAACGGAGAAAGTTGTCAGGGACTAATGTGAGTAGCTTTTTTCAAAGTGTGGGACTAAAGAGGAATTATTGAAAAGTCAGAGACTAAAGTGAAAGCTTCTTATAAAGTGAGGGACGAAAGTGACAATTTAGTCTTACATTCATATATCTAATACTCACACCCATATAATCCTATTATTTGCACCCATAATTCTAAAAACTTAATACTTATCCAATCTTACTACTGACACTCACCACTTTTAACCTCTCATCATCAACCCACATAATCATCTTCCACCTCTCATCCTTCTCATCCAATTTTATGAAAATTAATAAATCTAAAAAAATACTGTTGAAATTGATTGCCATACGACCATGCATGGCTACTGCTTAGCTCCCTCTTCTTGTCTTCGTTAGTCTGATGTGTCTTGTTGGACAAAATTATTCAGGATCTAGCATACTATTTCAAGAACTTAAGCATAGATGTTATTACAGTGTCTATTACATCATACCGAAATGTCCCACTTGATGGAAGGAAAGTTGATTGTATTACATCCATGGCTAAAGGGGTGCCAATTTTGTTGCCTATGGTGTTTTGAGCCTTGAGAGATCTTTTGATGCTTTTCCTTGTTGGGACAAGGTCATGCCACATTTGGTGGCCTTGTTCCGAATTGAAGCTTAGCACTTCGTTGCCTACAAGTAAATAGCGAATCTTGGTTTTTGGGTAGTAGAGAAACGGCAACGTTTGATGTGGTGCCAAATATTTTGGCACCACCGGTGGTTCCATATATATGAACCGTTGATTATAACCAAATACACAATGACCGGTTCAGATGAATTACCTACTAAGTGCTATACAGGTCAAAACACAGATATGTATTTATGTTTTTTAAAAAAAGTGCAAAATACGAAATCAGGAAATGGGCTGGATTATTGAATGGGTATGTCTTATTTCTTTGGGCCATTGTGTGTTATTTGACTTCTCCTCTTCGTTGGCTCCTTCTTTGGATGTTCTCGATCTTCCGGCTCCTCTCCCTCTGGCCTCTGCAATTGTAACTCAATCGACGAGTTCCATCGGTCTTAGGCCGTTGAGAATCGTTGGATAACAAACCAGTTTAAGAGAATCTCGTGGAATATAGTTAAAGGTAGATGACTTTTTAAAGATACATGTCTTACAATCTTAATAAGGGGATAGTCTTTAATGGGTTCTATAAAACAAATAGTTTAGTGCTTATTAAAATTTTACTCTTTATAAAATGATGATGTTTAATAACTAGAAAGTAATGAAGTTTTTTTTAACTCACTTTTTATTACGTATGGGACAGTTTTTGGTCATTAAAAATAACACCATAATAATTTTGTGGTTTGCCTCTTAAAGAGTTACAATTGTACTTAAAATGAGCAGAGATGAATTTCTAGTTATTTTTTGAAAAACAATAATACGTAGTTAAAAATTAAAGAAACCTTGCACTGTATCATGCAATATATAATTAATTAGTTAAATCTTTACGTGAATATCATGTTGCTTGTGTATGTAATTAGAAAATACTGATTCATTTTATCTACTAGGTGTGAACAAAATATATTTTAAACTGCAAAATTAGAGAACATGCACCGATTCACCTATTCAATAATTCCTTTATATACAGTGATGTGATTAGATTATGCTAAAGCTAAAATTTAGAGGCTGGCAATATTAATAACTTTAATTTGTTTTGGTTGAACAAATTTAACATCAATACTCATAAATCATAATTATTACTAATAATACTGTAACAAGTACAGTTACAGAGAACTTGATTGTGGCTAGCTTTCATAAATCACAACTTTTTTTTGAGGGTTAAGAGATGCAATTTATTCATATAAAGAGTTTACATATTGGTGAATCAAAGAGGAAACCTCAGTCCGCGTAAGACAACCCAATTGGTGGCTGCAAGGACACTTAGGATTTCCCCATCCCCAGGTCATGGGTTTAGGATTTCCCCCTCCCCAGGTCATGGGTTCTACTCCCAGACCTCCCATGTAAACCAAAAAAAAAAAAAAAAGAGGAAACCTCACTAGCTAGGAACTTCCTGAATGCAGTACATCTCGTTATACTTAAAAGCTATAGATTTGCTAAACTATGAGCTACCTTATTACACTCTCTCTTTATATTCTTAAAGCTGCAATAATGAAAGGAAGATTTGCAAAGCAGAGGTCATATGCTAACTTTAAAGTCCATAATAGACAAGCTGCTTCTGCATCACAAAGGAAGAGGAGCTCACAAAAGGACTTTACAGCAGCAGCTAGAATTTGGCCTTCATGATCTCTGAAGATGAACAACCCCATTCCCGTAACCACGTTTTCCTTAACAGCAGCAACCAGATTAGCTTTCACATCTGATACAACACACATCAAACATAAATAATTACTCAAATAAACAATGATTCAACAGAATAAAAACTAGCTAAGCATAAGCATGAAAGAATAAAAACTCTAAATTAAAGCATTTACAATAAGTTTAGCTTTAATAATTATATAATAATCTAATTAAAAATAGCTACTCAGCCCTTCAATTAACTTCTATACCCCTGACAAATGCTAATCCAAACAAAAGTTAGTTGGGGTTTGCTTAAGGTTACTCAAATCTTCAAATGGGGTAACTTAATATCAACATCCAGATCAATCTAACTACAGATTTGTTTACAGAGGAACCAACCTGAGCAGTGAGGGACGATCGGTTCGGTCCTAATGCTCCACCAGATTCGGTTCACAGCAAAAGGGTCCAAACCGGTTTCATCCGGTTTGAACCATCAACCCAGCAACCATGGCAAGGGAAGGGTTGGCGGTTCGATCTGAACCCGCAGCGGACGTCGGCGGAGCGAGGAGGAGGAGCGAAGATCGTGGCTGGTCCATGTCCCTGGTTCGCGAGCTTCGAGCAACGGCGACGGTGGCTCGCTAGTGGCGGTTCGGTTCGCGAAGGGAGAGGACGCGGAAGAGAGAGAGAACCGCGAACGGCGGCCTTGAGGGGCGACAGCTCTCAGATCCGAGATAGAGGAAAAGAGATGAAGACACTTGAGATAGAGGGAAAGAGATGCTCTGAAGGCAGAGGGAGTAGTTCGATCCAATAAGTATTAGAAGGGCAAACTTGTCATTTCCTTATAAAAAATATTAATAGTTTGCAACTGAAACCAGTTATGACCTATAGACACATGTCAATATACGTTTCCACCGGTGGGGATACGTCCCCACGTTAAAAGCGCCCTAGAGAAACACATTGTTCCTCACCCATTCATCTACTATGCTTTGGTTTGTAGCAATGCCTGAGATCTCATGATTTGCGACCAAAATGGAAACTCGAAGCTAGGTAGTTGATAAAAGCCTTAAAATTGATCTAATAATTTTCATGGAGATGGATGAGAAAGATGAGACGTTGAAGATGATAATGTGGGTTGAAGGCAGTGAGTATGAGTAGTAAAATTGGATAAGTATTAGGTTTTTAGGATTATGAATGCAAATAATGGGATTATGAGTGTGAGTATTAGATATATGAATGTAAGTATTAATATAAGGGTAATATTGGTAAGTAACCGCAAAAATTTATATAAAACTGGGTACGAGTAATAATGAAGCGGACGTTAATAACATCTTCCAAACAATTATATGATTTGAGGCGTGTCAAAGACATTGTCTTTAAGAATATATTCGTGCGATTTTCCAAGATTCAACATACCTTTCTAATTAATACGTATTAGATAATAGTACCAGCAATATATTGTACAATGATGTAACTCAAGATTAAGAAAATGAAAACTAAGAAATTTAAAGAATATACTAAATATATTTTTCAATGTGCTTAAAAGAAGAAGAATAGTTGTTTGGATTAATCTACTCTTGTCCTCTGTAATCAAATCTTTTTTTTTTTTTTCATTTCCGTGGCAAATGCATAGAGTATATATATTGAGAAGTAATACCTTTTCACGTAACAATGCAAGGCACTGTTTCGGGCATAATGCACGACACAGTTTTCGAATAACAAATTAAAGTACATTAACCAAAAAACCTGCTTCTTTCATGATATATCAACAAGTTCTCAAACAATACAAAATTATATTAAAGAATTTTAAAATATAGTAGTACACAACAAATATGTATCATCATCAAATAAATATAAAGACTAGTTCAAAAATATTTAATATATAAAAAAATATTTTGAAATAATAATTATTTTTTTTACTACAAATTTATTATTAGGCCCGTGCTAAGCCTGGACCATTTATTTGTATTAGAAGAGAAAAATGACAAATCTTTTTATAAAATTAGCGTTTACATCTTTATTTTTTTTTAATATGATACATCTTTCTCTACATATATGAAGATCAGAACGTCAGAAGTGATATTAATTCATGAGATTAATGAATATGTATTGATGGTATAAATTTTTTTACACCGCTCACTACAAGAAAAATCTTTCCATAGCTAATCCATAGCTAATTTGCAGCTAAACACTTTAGTTATGTAATAAGATATGAATTTGCTATAAAATGCTCCATAACCAATATCTCCTAGCTGATTTATTAAACAAAAACTACCGTGAACAAATTGCATAGAAGATGTATAAGTCTGACTTACTTAAGCATAGTTTACGGTTACGGGGGATAAATGAAACAGGACTAGAATAGAGTTTACTTAAGCATTTGGTTTCAGTTATCCTCGCTTTCCTTCAATATGCTCCAAAAAGAATATTGGTGTGCAACCAAGAAACAAACAACATGGTTTAATTAGACATTATAAAAAAGAAAACATGGGAGGAACTATAAGTATAACCAAAGAAATTTGTCTATTTGAAAATGTTCATTATGAAGCCTACTAACCAGAGAAACTCCAAATCCAGAAGCCAACAAGTTAAACTCGAAATCCTGAAGCTAAGCTAACAATCCACGGTAAATAAATTACTATAATGTTACTAAATATAAAAAAATAAATAAATAAATAAAGGAGAATGAAGGAACATATAGGCTATAGCTGAAATCAGAACCTACATACAAACACAAAGTTCAATACCTAAGAGATTGAATTAAGTTCAGAACCCGCATATATAATTTAATTAAACTAGTAAGTTTACCCGTGCGTTGCACAGGCATAAGCATTGCTCAAAAAAAAATTCATGCAAATAAGAATAGTAATGCAATAATAATAATTATAAACTGAAACCACGACATCATAGCAAATCTCAAAGAAGCCCATAATACCAAAAGTATCAACAACCGAATTTTCCAACCTTTTTTTTTTGACACACGCCAATTTTTGCTGATTTAACATACCAAAACAACAACCAAAATTAAAAAAAAAAAATTAAAACGGGCCAACAAAGTGCAGTTCTTTCTAATCGAAAAAGCATCAGGAAACCAAACAACGTCCTTATCATGTGTGGGCACTTGAATTAATCCTGTAACAAAAACAAAACAACGAAAATAAGTGAGAACAATATTTGCATGCACCGTCCGTACACAATCAGAGTATTCATTGAAATATGTTGCACCTTTAACACCTGCTTGTCCTTTGCCATAATGTCTTTTGAACGCCTCCTTTAATTTGCTTTGTTGTTGATAGTCTTGGAGTTTGCAAATCCTTAATTCCCACATCACAATCATCAGCAATCTCACTCAATAATTTGTGTTTTTTGGATGTTATTGAGGAAGGAGTTCCTAAATTTGTTGGTTGAGATTGACATTCATTTGAACAACTATCTTGCTGCTAAAGAATTAAGTTGCACAAATTAAGATTAATTATCGCGAAAGAATAGTGTCATAATTAATTTTAAAAAATATGCTAACCAAACTCACATTCATAATCTCATTCGAAGGCATTGGTGACAATTGAACTTGGCTCTCATTCTTGAAATTTTCACTTGGTATGATAGTCAGCACATTATAATTGTCCAATTTTTTTTCAATGTTGTAATATGATTTAACATCAACCAAGAAAATGTATTCTTTTGATAGAAGTGTATCAAACTCATTCGGGAAACCAAACTCATCACCTTCCTGAAAAGCCATTCATATATCATTATCCATGATAATAATTTCAGAACAAAAATGTGAATTCTTTTGTACCTTAATCATGCGTTCCTTTAACTCTGGCAGTTTTTTTAACCAATTTAAAAGTGTCCCTGTCAAAGATTGTGAAGCATGCATCCCCTGTTTGATCATAGACTCTTACTTGAAGCTTAAACCTATATGAGAACGTAGCAATACTAAGAATAGGGAGAAGAAACACGTAATAAATAAATCAAACAAATTTAGGTACACACTTTAGAGTAATAATTTTTGGTTCTTTCTCACAGCGTGTGCACCATACACCCATGGTTCCGTCATCCCGCTCTTTGTCAACAATCCTTTGAGGGCATTTGTCGCAGCCATCGTAACACCAATTGTAATCATCGATAATCTCCTTAATTCTCGCAACTACGGAATATCTTCCAGACTACACGTAGAGAACATCTAAATTTAAAAGGGAAAAAGGAATAAATATTGATAGTAAAGGTAAGGTTTAAAAATACCTCTTCAATATTCCTTATTTCTTTTATTGTTTTTCTCAAATTAGGATCAGCAAGTTGTGTACCAATACTACCCTGAGCACCAAGTGTCATTTGAGATGAAGACAAAGTTTGGATACCCTCTTCACAAACCGAACTGAACACACCAAAAATATGATAAGGAATACATTCTTTATAAACAAATTTCACAAATATTAATAGAATTAATTTGTTCAGCGTTGGCGAACTTGATTATTACCTCTGTTGTAGCAACGTTGTTTCTGGTATCATTGGATTGAAAAAAACCTTGGTTGCATTCCAATAAGTCGTGGCGGATGTAAAGTCTTTTGATAAAAAAAAAGATCATAACAAATGTGGAACATATCTTGTGAAATCCTAATATGCAAGGAAATTTATGACATGCATTGTTTGTTTTTTATTACGGTAATAATGTATGTGTATGGAAAAATATTCATCAATCAATTTTGTCTAAAAAATATAAAAAACAACAACCTAAGTCTGACTTACTTAAGCATAGTTTACGGTTACGGGGGATAAATGAAACAGGACTAGAATAGAGTTTACTTAAGCATCTGGTTTCAGTTATCCTCGCTTTCCTTCAATATGCTCCAAAAAGAATATTGGTGTGCAACCAAGAAACAAACAACAGGGTTTAATTAGACATTATAAAAAAGAAAACATGGGAGGAACTATAAGTATAACCAAAGAAATTTGTCTATTTGAAAATGTTCATTATGAAGCCTACTAACCAGAGAAACTCCAAATCCAGAAGCCAACAAGTTAAACTCCAAATCCTGAAGCTAAGCTAACAATCCACGGTAAATAAATTCCTATAATGTTACTAAATATAAATAAATAAATAAATAAATAAATAAAGGAGAATGAAGGAACATATAGGCTATAGCTGAAATTAGAACCTACATACAAACACAAAGTTCAATACCTAAGAAATTGAATTAAGTTCAGAACCCGCATATATAATTTAATTAAATTATATATATATATATATATATATATATATATATATATACAAATAAATAAGAGTGAATGGACACTTTGTTCCCTCAAGTTTTTCGACAGGGACACTTTAGTCCCTCAAGAAATTTAATTCATTTTTAGTCCCCATGTTTTCCAAAAGTACCAATTTAGTCCCTCATGTTTTCCAAAAGTACCAATTTAGTCCCTCAACGAAGTGGCTAACGGAAATAGGACAAGGACTAAATTGGTACTTTTGGAAAACTTTGGGGACTAAAAATGAATTAAATTTTTTGAGGGACTAAATTGTCCCCGTCGAAAAACTTGAGGGACCAAAGTGTCTCTTCACTCAAAAAATAATAATGATGATAATATATGTATAATGACTATATATAATATACGGTGCCTGTGAACGAGCAATGTAGTATAAGTGTGTAACATAAGAATAATAATAATACAATATATAGTATAAAGTAAGAGCCGTATATATATAAATATATAATTAATAATTAATACTAATTAATAATAAGAACAATATTTTATAGATGAAATTATAATGACAAAAACTTATCATATATGTGTGTATATATATATATATATATATTATTTATGTTATAATTCTTTTTATGTATAACGAATATTACAAAATATAATAATATAATAAAAATTTAAAACCCGTGGATATACGTTATCCGCATAAATATCTACAAATACCTGCGGGTACGGGCATGGGTATGCACTACCCGCACTCGTGCATACCCGTGTCCATCCCTACTTGGAAGAGTAAATTTTTTAGATTTTTTAAAATTAGCTTGGAAAATATATTTTTTAGCAAATTTCTAGCTAATTGACTTCAGATTTGCTATGGAAAATTTTCACAGTAAATTTTCATAGCTAATCAAGAGTTTTCTTGTAATGGTTAATTCATTGTTTACCATTCATTTGTATTATTTTTAGAGAAAATACTTTATACACTGATAGTGTAAAGGTTTTTTACATTGTCAGTGCATCATTCATTATCCAAGGGTTTGTGGTTATTGACTTCTAAATAAAAGTAATACAAATGAACGGTGCATGATGTAGCGACAGTGTAAAAAACTTTAGACTGTCAGTGCACACATATTAAACTCTTATTTTTATCTAAAAATCAATGACCATAAACACATGAATGATGAATAATACATTGATGATATAAAAAAAACTTTACACTTAGCTTGTGAATGCAATATTTATTTTCTCTTAATTTTATTGATTGTTGATTTATGAGTTACAAACGTCTCTTTTATTTTCTCTTAATTTTATTTTTTTGGTGTGTATCAAAGGTATTTTTCGGTCGATAGCCGAAGAGTAATATTCTTCGAGGCATGGAGATCATCAATGTGAGTTTTGTCTCTATCAACAAAGTCTTTTCCATACTCACGATTGACATCATAGTTAAGAACCCAACTATTTATCAACTGTGACCTTCTTGATGTCTCTTTTACATTATTGATAGAATGAGTACACGTAAACTGATTACTGAACGTCGGTGTGCTGGGACTGCCCGTAATACTAATAACTAAAACAATCATACTTTTAAGTTTTAACATATGATACCCTTAATTTGTCTTTGCTCTTATTTCTAAGTGAATGAATATTTATATAAATAGTAGTATAAACAAGTAATAAATAAAAACAAGGAAGCTAGTGTCATAGTCTATTCGAACCTTAGTCTTCTAGATTAATAAAATAAAATACAGCTAATGGACAGATTTGCTACTAATAGGCACTGGTTTAACAATTAGTAATTCGAGGCAATCAATAACTTTCAACAAATTTAGGCTCCAGAAAAATATTGTTAATCGCAAATATTATATTCTAACTGTTCTTTAGGATTGTGGTAAATTATACTCCCTCAATTTCTTTATAGGTGTTGTTTTTCAGGAACAAATTTGTTCTTATATATCTATCGTTTGCAAAATTCAAGGTAGTATCAATAAAATTTTTTGGCTTTTTTATGAAATTAGTCCCTATAAATATTGGTTGTTCTGAAATGAGTCCCTAAACTTTATTTTTTTTTCGTTTTGGTCCCTAAACACTATTTACGTTGCGAGGTTGGTCCCTGTAAATAATTCCCTAAACATTTTTTGTTTTTTTCGTTTTGGTCCCCAAATCGATAACGTAAAAAGTGTTTGGGGACCAAAACGAAAAAAAAAAGTTTAAGGACTCATTTCAGAACGACCAATATTTACAGGACCAATTTCATAGAAAAACCAAATTTTTTTGTCAATAATACCTTTATCTTTAGTCAATGGAGGATACATCTTGTTTTTTAGGAACTAAAAAGGGAGCATCAATAACCATTTTTTTCTCTGTCCCTTAAGCTTGTTTACAAATCACTTGAGCCCATTGAAGTTTGATTTTAAGCTAGGTTGCACCAATAAGTATGTAAATAGCTTCCCAGGTAACTCTTTTTCAGCTTTGAAGCCTTGAGCAGTGAATCAAAATCACATCACCATCATAAACAAAATTGAAAAATAGGAAGAGTCAATACTCACTTCCATCACAGTTGAAGAACATTACTGTTTGTTACATAATTGTTAACTAGTTGTTTGATTATAGATCCCATGCATACAAAGTTATATGCACCTTTATGATTTACCATTTTCATTTTGGATTCTCATGTCATTGATGTATGATTTTCCCTGTAACTCTCGAGAAAAGAATCCTTTGTAGTAATCTATTAATCCAATTCTTCTAAACAAAGCCGGTCTTTCAGTAGTGACAAGACTTTGTGCTGGACCTATAACTGTTTTCATCTCAGGCCTATGAAATGTGGCGATGGAAATCCTCTCCTTCTCCGAGTTAATGATCGCTCTATGTTCGATGCTCCGATAAATCCCATTGGTCAGTATCTGCCAAAACATTGAGGAGAATTACTGAAAATTCTTAAAATCATAATGTTCATAGCATACATTCTTTATTTTCATTGGCAAAAATGCATACTAACTTTTATTCTTACATTATCATATATAAGGAGTATTGAATGGTTTTCTGCCACTTACCTCCAAAAGGTCTCCAACATTGATGACAAAAGCATTAGAAAGAGGACTAATAGGAATCCAAGATCCATCTTTTCTTATTTGGAGGCCTTCCATTTCATTGACTTGGAGAAGGATCGTAAGGACTCCGGTGTCAGAATGAGGGCGGATGCCAATGACATGTTCTGGTTGTGGACATGGAGGGTAGTAATTCATCCTCATTGATTGGCCCCCATCTTCAAATAACTCTAGCAATTCATTAGGCTCCATCTTAAGAGCTCTTGTCATAAACTCCAGGATTGTGAGACAAAGTTTGTTCAGTTCTAAACAATACTTGTCTAGATTATCTCTGCAACGAAACAAATTTTGTTTGAGTTACCTCCAATCTACATAATCAATTAACGATGATGTAGTTAAAGGTGGTGGTATGATAAAAGGAGCAGATAGGCTCAGAAACACATTGAAAGAGTGGGAGAGGGGCATAACCTAAATGGTTGGGGTATATTAGGAAATAAGTATGGATTCCTGGTGTGCAATGGAAGAGTGTAAATGAAGAACATATCTGCCCATTCTAGCTTTTGTTCCTCAGATACGACAAACACCTGACCAAACCCCTCCAATTCCCCTGACCTCTGCCATAATTTCTTCTTCTCTTCCATTGGAAGATTGAAGAACTCTTGAACACCTATCTTCACATTTTCCACCAATGAAGGGTTCACTCCGTGGTTAATCAGCTGTAATTAATTTCCACATTAAAAATCTTGTAAAGAAAACAATATTTAACCCATTTCAACTATTGCAACCACTATACATATGCATATATATATGCAGCAATGTCTTGAATGGCATATTCCTGAACTATGATGAGTGTAAAACCAAATTATTCTTAAAATTGCAAAGATTACTACACATTCTTGTATTGCTTCAGAAAGTATATATTTCCAAAGAAATTATATGCACAAATTCAAGTTTTATGTTCTACGTTCTTACTAAAAATGAGCAAAGCTTTCGGAGTAGATACAGTTTCCCAAAAAATTGATGCTAGAATGAACTGCATCCTAAAAGCATTTATCTAATATACCAGGATTAGTTATATTAGTTGCAGGGTTTTACTTTGTAATATCTTCGAATCTGCAATTTAAATCCTTGCACGATTGCACAAATCTTATCATTTTTTACGGTTATGATATTCTGAGTTGACACTAAATAATATGATTTAATCTTACTTCTCAACTAGTTTCATTGACATTCATTTTGGCTTTCGTTTTAAAGACATGAATTCTTGAATTAGTGAAAAATAGAGTAATGATTCAAACCTGGAAGAAACCCCATTGTTTGCAGGCATGGTCTAGTTTCTCTAACTCAGCTGCATCTTCAGATAACAGTTTATTCATGTCGATGACTGGGACTTGTGGTAATGAGATTGTGTCAGATGCAACAGGAGGGTCTTGATTTGGACAAACATATCGTTCTGGAACTTTGATTAAAGGCTGCTTTGCTAGCTCTTGCACAGAAGGCACTGGTAGAGAGGTTCCAAACTGGGGCATTTCATCATCCATAGCTGCAAATGAGTCCAATCTGAATGATTTTGCTTCGGTTGATTTGATTTCAAACCCACGTGGTAATATGACAGGGTAATAAAGCTTAGAGCTATAGATCTTAATCTATATAAATTTACATTTATTACTACTTTTCTCTACAAGTTCACAATTAATCAAATGAATTTCTCTTCTAATATTTTCTTGTCTCTTAAAAATTGTCTACCTAACATTTCAATATACACCAAGGCGGTGTATTGGTATTTATTAATGGCGTCTCTACAAGTTTGAGAAGTTTTTCTGTATAGAAAGAGTTACATTTTAATGGCATAAGTTTATTTTATTGGCTTTATATAGTGACATATGTTCGCAACAGTAACATTGCTCCCTTGTGATTTCATCATGGGGTTCAAATCTTGGAAACTCCCTCACTGCTTGAGAAGGAAATCACACAATCTAGCAAGCTTGACTACTTAGGAAAACATGTTCATAACTTTTTATGCATCAGAATCCTCGGATATTATTAGAACTTTAAAAAACTTGAACAACATCAGTACAGGTTAACCAACACAACAACTCTGTGAATCATTGTAGTCATTATCATAACTGGAGGAAGATGAAAATAACTCTTTATATATCTAATAGCACAGCCACTAGCTTTTATGTACAATGACAAATCAGGGTTAACTTTAGCGAATCAGAATTCAGGGATTAGTTACACATCTGTAACTAACTGTAACTAACTAATTTCTTGCTGTTAATGGTTCCATTTCCTAACAGTATTAACTGAAGACTAACACAGCTACTGCCTACTGACATGAGTTGAATTGCTCAGCCCAAGCTTCAAGGGATTGAGTGTCCCATGTTTCCAGAATTGGATTATGTTGACAGATTAGGCTCTGAAACAATAGATTAGTTTTATACACAAATAATACATACATAACTCAAATCACAAATTTCTATCTCCTATAGCTGCATAACCAAAGACTAACTAAAAGTGATAAATTTCCCCAATAGTAAACTCAGTTGGTCGAGCTATAAGACATAGAACGTTTGGATCAGCGTTCAAATAGTGGTGACAACAATAAATATTTGCCTATAGAAAAAAAGATAAAAGTAATAAATGTAACTAGCTCCCAATAGAATAGGAGATTACAACTCTAACATTAAAACAATCACAAATAAGTCATTTTCATATGATGTAATATTACTTTGTATTCGTTAAAAAGCAAAAATTGATAGAGATACTTCTTGCTAAGTGATGATTCTTATAGAATTATGTCTAACTCTTTCAAATTGAAACAGCAAGAGCATAGAAACTCCAATTGAGAATCACGTCAGCAGTTCAGCATAAGTAGTATAACAAAATTAAAGGAAGTAACATAAGAAGAAGAACCATAGTCAGAGCTTTACATCAAGAGCAGAAGAAGGGAGAATAGATAGTTGTTACCTTATCATCTAAAGCTGAAGATAGCCACTTCTGTGTTGCGGGGACAGCTAATAACAATAATAACTAAAACAATCATACTTTTAAGTTTTAACTCCCCAACTTTAAGTTAAGACAACTACACCATAAAAATAAAAAAGTTAAGACGACTAAATAATCGATTTAGTCTTTCAAATATTGTATTATTGTTAATTTATTCTTCAAAAATATTTGTAACTAATATAGTATTTCAATAATCAATTTACCATCAGTTTAGTTATCTAGACGATTTGTTAATAATATAGTTTCTCGAAAATCAATTATGACTCTACGTTAGTTCCTCCAAATTGCTCCGTCACTAATCAATTTAACGATAGTTTTGTGACACATTGAATAAAAAAATTATAAACCAATATTATAAAAGCTTTATTTTTTAAAGTCAATATTATAAAAACTTAAATAAATAAACAAACATTAAAAAAAAATACCCACTACCAACAACTTATGACCCAATTTTCTAAAGGGACGTGACAATTGAGCGACGAATGTGCAGGAGTATTGTCCATGTCTTTATCCCATCTTCTAATTTTATTCTTTATCCCCATTTCTTGATTCGTGGAGAACTTTCTCCTCCTCCCTATTTCTCGTGTTCCAAAATCTTACTTGAATAAAACTGAGCCGTTTACTATTCGTCATAACTCATGTTGATAAAATATGTTTGTGATGCTATATGAAAATCACTCAACTACATGACAAATTATGTCCCAACAGATTTTGAAAATTTTTATAAAGTTGAAAAAAAAATAAAATTTTCCATAATGAAATAATATTATAAAATAATTAAACCTTAAATATAAAGTTCAAATAATTTATAATACTCCTTCCGTCCCAAAATATAAGACTCATTTGGGGATTTCACGTTCATTAAGAAAATTGAATAATTTAGTTAATTGTATTGGAAATGTGAACTTTTGATATGTATTTTCAAAATTATCCCTATTAATATTATTAAGAATCTAAAAAGTGTTAAATAAATAGGGGTGTTTTAATTAATGATTATTGAAAATTGGTAAATGATCTTATAAATAAGGACAAAATAAAAGTGTCAAAAATGGTCTTATATTTAGAGACGAAGAGAGTATTAAGTTAAATATTGAAGCTGAAGAAATAAGGAAATTCGAATAATATGTTCAAAACCAAATAAAAAAATATCAAAATCAAAATATCAAATTAGAACATTATAATTAATTTAATAATATAATATAAAAATTAATTTAAAAAATAAACCTATTAATGTAACATATTTTTGCATATAATAATTTTTTTAGGGAAATTTTCTTTCCATTCACTACTGCAGATCGGACATTTCGCATATGTTTTTTAAGACATTTCGCATCTGTTTTGGAAATGATGTCCTTGTGAGAGATGTAGATAGTTATGTTGGAAGTCAAGCTAGTGTTGGAAGGCATGCTTCAAACTCTCTTATGGACTTCAAGTATAATTCAAGATGTTGTTTTGATGATAACAAACCAACTCAAGTTCAAGCTCACAAGTGTCATCCATATTCAAGATTGAAGACTCAAGCAAGGCATAGATTAGAAACCTTCTCCTTAGATCATTTGTAAGGTAATGGAGTTCTATTTCTTTAAGAGTTTACAAAAGCCAATAAGTTTTTCATTTTAAAGAGAGAAGAAGAAAAATGTGTTTTTCATGAAAAAGTGTTTTCTGCATTAATCTTTGTGAAAATACTTGATATTACAAAACTCTGTATATTTTTATGTATGCAAGAGAGAGTAACCGATTACCTGCTCAAGATAATCGATTAACTTTGTTGCATCATAGAAAAATCAGAGAGGTTGTAATCGATTAAATGAAACTTGTTAATCAATTACTTTCTTATAAGAGTAATCGATTACCTGGCTCAAGTAATCGATTATAATTGTTGCATCATATATTTTTCAGAGGCTTAGTAATCGATTACAAGCTCTGTAGTAATCGATTACATGATGTTGCATCATATGCATATCAGAGGCTCAGTAATCGATTAATTGTTTAAGTGTAATCGATTAAATGAGTTACATCATACATTGAACAGGAGCGGTGTAATCGATTAACTATTATTGGTCTAATCGATTACATGGTTTTTCAAATGAATTTAAGAATTTCTATTTTTGAAGGAATAATCGATTACCTTTAGAAAGTAATCGATTATTTCAAGTTTTATTGAAAAACGTGTCAGAATCATTTTGATTATTTCCTGATTTGTTTTTATATAAAAGATTCTGATTTATTTTATAAAATTCGAAAATTATTTTAAATTTGAATTATTTCCTTTTTGGTTTTAAGAATCAAATCTTTATTTTATTTCGTAAATCATTTTGATTTAGTTTTGATTTTAAAACTTATTTTATTTTGTTTTGATTTTGTTTTCCTTATTTTAAATCTTTTTGATTCTAAAATGTTTTTCTATTTTAAAAATGATTTTCACTCCAACATTTAGAGATTGATTTTTTTCATTCATTCTTTCTGATCATCACGTTTTTCTCTCTTCTTCTTCTTTCTCTAATCTTCTGGTTTTCACGTTCATTCTTTTGAAGAACAAAACTTTGTTGGCCGAGTAACTCCTAGAGAAAGTACTTCATTATCATAAGAGCTTATTGTAGAATCTGTGTTTTGAGAACACGATATACTTGTTGTAATCACTCACATCATTTGTTCTAAACCTTAGTGGTAGGGAGAGAATCCCGTAGTTGAACGTTGAGGCGTTCGTAGGGTGAGGAACCCTGTTGTGTGATTGAGGCCCCTAGCGAACGGAGGTTCCTAGTAGTGTGCGGGGTGCTCTTGGTTGTAATAGGGTGCGGCTCTATTGCTGGTTATAAGAACTCTCAGGCGGGTCGCTTGGGGACTGGACTAGGCCTTTCGACGGGAAGGCTGAACCAGTATAAAATTCATCGGTGCAAGCTTTTCTATCCCTATCTCTTTTTATTTCTGCTTATTTAAATTTTTACGTTTCCGCGCTACTCAAATTATTTTATCTATCGTTTTCGCGATCTGTTTCAAACGCTTAATCTCTCCGTCGCGTCTCAAAACAAATTTTTAATTTGTAAAGGTTTTTTTTTCAATACATTAATAAAACTCGATTCACCCCCCTCTCGAGATTTTGAGGCCAAAACCAACAAGTTATGATTTTTCGCATCACTTTTTAAAACAGATGCGAAATGTCAGAACTTTCTGCATCACTTATATAACTAATGCGAAAAGTATATTTTCCGCATCACTTATTTTAAAACAGATGTAGAAAGTATAATAACTGATGCATAAAGTACACTTTTCGCATCTATTATTTTTTTAACAGATACGGAAAGTGGAAAGTGCACTTTTCGCATCTATTATTTGCAAATAACATATGCGAAAAATGCACTTTCCGCATCAGTTATATGCATATAACATAGAGCCGGCAAAACGGCCCGGCCCGAATACGCCAGCATTAAATCCGGGCTTAGGTAACAAAATTTGAACCCGAATTATTCCCGGACCTTTTTAGCCCGACCCGGTTAAGGCCCGAGCCCGAAGCGGGCCGGCCTGAAACCCGTCCGGATAGCCCGAAGTTAAAAAAAAAAGAAATTTATAAAGACTAGTAAAAAAAGCCAAGTTCTAATTCAATGAGCAAAAATGATGGATATCTGCCGCTGCATACTTCCAAAAAGACCAATTTGAGTTATTTGCACTATCCATCAAACCAAAGAAATAAGAAAACAAAGCATAATGAAATAAAACCGATAAACAGAGGCTGCGGCGACTAATATTTCTGCGTGTTTTCTAATTGCGTTCGTACTTTATAGACTACTTCCAAATAAAACATAATTATGTAACTCAAGCAATACACTCACCCAATAACATACATTGTAATCCTATGTAACTCGAGAAATAGACTAACTTTTGAAGATGCAGTGTGCCTTCCAGATTCCTTGGAACTATTGTGAAATTCCTATATATGGCATTGACAGAAGTCACACGCAGTCAAATTTAACAAGTTATAGCAGATAAACAGAGGCTGAAATGGCTAATATGTCTGCGTGTGTTTTCTAATTATGGTCATACCTTATAGATTGCATCAAAGTGATTAGCATTTAGTCTTCAAAAAAAAATTTCTTAGGTTCCTTCTATTCCACATGCTTTGTTTCTTTTTAGTTAATTTCATTAGAAAACCAGACTCCGTTTTAGTTGTTACAGCAAAAAGATGTTATAATAACAACATAAGAAAAAGATGTTACAGCAAAAACAAAAATTGGGGAATATAATCTTTTTTTTTTTTAAAAAAAAAAGTTTTGTCTTGACTGTAAGAATTTTTTTGGTTTAAAAAATAAAAAAAAAAGTTGTCGGGCGGCCCGAGCCCGGCCCGCTACCCGCATAGGTCGGGCTTAGGCATGAACTTAGAGGCCCGAATTTTAGCCGAACTTTTTTAGCCCGGCCCGAAACCGACTGGGTTGCCCGAATTGCCAGCTCTAAAATAACAGATGCGGAAAGATCACTTTTCGCATCTGTTATTAAACCTTTGGACAAATTTTATCTCGATGCTTATCCCCGTTCACGATATCTTAAATGTGTAGTCTTCATGAGAATCCTTGGATATGGGTGCAAATTGTCATCCTTATTTTTAACACGGTAAATGTTTTTGAACTAACTTACTCAAGCAAATAAGTGTTAGATAATTATTTTTAATTACGTTTGTTTATTTGTTTATGTTTTTATAATATTTTCTATTTAGTGTGTCACGTTCGTTAAATTGTTATGAAGAAATCAATATGGATGGATTAATGTAATGAGACCATTGATTTTGAAAACTATATTAGTGAATACTCGTGTTATGAAACCCGGACCGGACCGAACGATTCGACCGATTCGACCGTCGACCGGTCCCAAATCCGGCTTGTTTCAATGGCCTAAACCGTTACAAAGTTTGAGCCGGAAAAAACCGTGAGTCAACCTTGAAAACCGGGTTGAACCGGGAAAAACCGGGAAAACCGATACCGGTCAACCCATAAAATAAAAAAAATATCAGAAACTTAAAAATACAAAGGCATAAAAAACGCAAAAACCCTAAGGATATGGGATCCATTGAGCCCGCGGCGGTGGATGGCGGCAAAAACAGAATCGTCATCGGAGAACGCGCCATTGTTAGCGAGTGAGCGCAGAGGGCGTCAATGATGGCGTTGACGATGGCTACGAACTCGTTGTGGGACCAAGTGAGAATGGCTTTGGAAGGCAATAAATCATGAGGAATGGAGGGGAGTGATAGAGATGAGGAGAAAGGATTGTGGAACAAGGGTGTGACCAAAGAAGGGAAGTGGAAAGAAGGGTGATGAAGGTGAGGGGCCAATTTGGTTTGGGTAGATCTAGGTTCTGTCATATGAGAAGAAGGAATGGAAGAGGAAGAGACTCAGAGAAAGAAATTAAATAAAAGAAAGAGAAGTTTAAGGGATTTGTTTCCCTTTTGACGTGATGATGGGTAGAAAGAGTAATAACTACTCCTTGCTATCATAGAAAGAGTAATATAGATAGATAATACAGTAGTAGTTTATTATAGTGCATTTTTTTTGGTAGCAAATTGTATTGATTTTTTATTTTTTTTATAAGTTATATATACAACGGTTCAATTTTCCGGTTCAAACGGTTAATACGATTGAACCCTATACGAAATCTTTTTTGGTTTATTATCCGGTTCAGTTCTGACAACATTCTGAGTAGTGACAAATATTTTCTAAGTTGTAAATTGATAAAATAAAATAAAAAAAATTCTTTAAAGTGGTGATTCGAGGAACAAAGCTCCTAACCACTTCATAATATACTATACTCTTTTAGTACCAAGCTTGTGATAGTTTCATGAACCACATTGCGAGATAAGTACCAGTTCCCGGCTTCCGTTTTTTAATCTCTAGCCAAATTTTTTTTTATGGGTTCAGACGGAATATTTTTCGATACCTTCGAATCAGAAAAATAGATTTTTTGACTTTAAAAATGAATTTTTTTTATACAGAGTAATCAGAAAAATACATTTATAAACTCGAATGTATCGAAAAATATTCTGACTGAACCCATAAAAAATGGAGGGGGGACTAAAAAACGAGACTGAGGACTAAATTAAAGCTCTTGCAAGATGATTACTGGTTATTGAAGTTACATTTAATTTTGTTAGAAAAATAGGAGAAAAATGCATAGAAAAAACACAATAAAAACATTATATGATATGAAGCGTGTCAAAGGTATTGTCCTTAAAAATTATTCGTGTATCGCGATGATTTCTCAGGATTCAGCATATCCTTCTATTTAATATTAGATAACAGAACTAGCAACATACTCCCTCCGTTTCAGAAAGTTTGGCCTTTTAGGCCCGGATACACAGATTAAGGAAGTGTTAATTATTGTAGATATTATGTATGGTTTATCCAAAATGTCCCTATTTAATCTTTATTGAAATTGTAATAGTACTTATTTTTTATTAGCAAGTTTGTTAATTAATTAATGTATAGTGGTTTAGAGATGAGAGAGATGATAAAAGTAGAATTAATGAGGAGTAAGAGAAATGATTAAATGAAAGGTTAAAATTGAAAAAATAAATATGTTTGTGTATTGTAAATGTAAAAGGCCAAATTTTCTAAAAGTGAGAGAATATTTTACAGTAATGTAACTCAAGATTAAGAAAATGAGAACTAAAAGAATTTAAAGAATATACTGAATATAGTATTTTTCAATGTGCTTAGAAGAAGAAGAATAGTTGTTTGGATTAATTTACTCTCGCCCTCTGTAATCAAATCTTTTTTTTTTTTTTTCTTTCCGTGCATAAAGTATATGGTTTTATATAGTAGGAGTACACTGAGAAGCATACATGCAATTTTTTGTTCGGAATGCACAAGCCAAGACACAGTCTTCGAACAACAAATTAAAGTACATTAACCGAAAAAAACTGCTTCTTTCATGATATATCAACAACTTCTCAAACAATACAAAACTATTAAAGGGATTTTTAAAATATAATGAGTAATATGTCAGGTTAATTAGTCCCTGACTTTGTAAGCGTCAGTCAAGTTAGTCCCTGATTTTATCGAAATAGCAATTTAGTCCCTGAGATAGGAGAACGTCGATCAAGTTAGTTCTTGTCGTCACTATCGCAGGGATGTATTTGCTTTAAAATGGGATAAAGATAGGGACGTATGTGAATTAAAATGAAATTTCAGGGACTAAATCGCTATTTCGATAAAGTCAGGAACTAACTTGATCGACCCTTACAAAGTCAGGGACTAATCTGAGATATTACTCAAAATATAATGTATACAACAAACATGTATTATCATCAAATAAATATAAAGATTAAAGACTAGTTCAAAAATATATAATACATAAAAAAATATTTTGAAATAATAATAATAAGTTTTACAACAAATTTATTATTTGGCGTGGACCATTTATTTGTATTTCAAGAGAAAAATGATAAATCTTTCGATAAAATTAGCTTATACATCTTTATTTTATTTTTTGGCTTAATTGCATTTTTATCCTTTATCTTATTTTCAATATTTCACTTTGGTCCTTTATTATTTTTTTGAATAATTTTGGTCCTTTATTTTTTAAAAAAGATTCAGTTTGATCCTTCTGTTAAAAAAATGTTAGATTTACCATAATATTCCAAAATAATATTTTCTCCCCTCCCCTCCGGAAACCTTGCCGGAAATCTCACCGAAAAATTTTCTCTCTCTTCTTCTCCTCCTTCTCTCTCCTACCAATACATCAAACTTTGGAAAGGATATCAGAGAAGCTCTACAATCATCTCCTTCACGCCCTTGATAAACCCACCGAATTTGATATCTTCCCTCCGTCACTGGCACCACTGTTTTCCGGTGACCCCTTCCTTGGAGCTTCTTCTTTGGCATTATACTAGGACCATTGATTCACTCTTCCAGCTCAAAATTTAAAAGATTAAAATACAGTTCAATTGAACAGATTTAGTGAAGATTTGGATACAGAGTGTAAATGCTCCAAGAAGATTATTCCAAGAGTGTAAATGTAGCGACAAACAACGGATTCTCCTCCATCTTAACCTACTTGTTCTTGAACCCCGCTATTGCCTGCATCATCCACACCACCACCATGGATGTTGACTCGGTCCTCCTTTTGGTTCGGCCGTTCCACCGCTGTCGCCGGAAGAAGTTTTCCCCGAGCATCCTTAGGCCACGGAACAGAACCGCCACTCCAACGTGGCAACCGGCATCGAAGCGCTAACCGTCGCAAACTCCATCGGTTGTGACTGTGGGAAAATGAGTAGTGGTTGGGGGGAGGGTTTGAGCAGGGCTTCTATGGTATCCCTTCGTAAACAGTTGTGTCACCCATCATCTTCAATCCTTGTGGCCTAAGTAGATAGAGAAGGAGGAGTAGAAGAGAGAGAAAATTTTCCGGTAAGATTTCCAGCAAGATTTCCGGCATCCGAGAAGGGAAGGAATATTCTAGAATATTCTGATGAAATCTAATCTTTTTTAACGGAAGGACCAAACTGAATCTTTTTTAAAAAAGTAAAGGACCAAAATTATTCGAAAAAATAATAAAGGATCAAAGTGAATCTTGAAAATAAGATAAAGGTCCAAAAATGCAATTAAACCTTATTTTTTTTAATATGATACATATTTCTCCACATATATGAAAATCAAAAGTGATATTAATTTATGAGCTGAGGTTAATGGTTGTACATTAATGATGTTTTTTACACCATCAATTTATCATCTATCATTTATTTGCATTATTTTTTTCTAAAAGTCAACGACCATAAACATATAAATGGTGAATAAATATATTGATGGTGTAAACAAACTTTACACCGTCAATATAACATCTATTTTCTTTTAATTTTATTTACCGTTTTTATGAGTCACAAACGTCTCTTTTACATTACTGTTTTTATTGACTGATTTCTGGAGGAGTATGGAAATGGCTAAACATTTGTATCTGTTAGAATATATGATGACTGATTTCTGGAGGAGTATGGAAATGGCTAAACATTTGTATCTGTTAGAATATATGATTAGTTGCTTTAGCAGTATATTTGATTAGGATCTATTATGGTTTGATATATTGTCATTTAATTTGGATATGTCTTATTATGTATTGATTTTATATAAAATTATAAAGAATATATATCTGTCTTAGCTTGTAATCACAGTATAACACATTAATATATTATTTTTCTTTGTCTTCACTCCCAATTTTCTCAAGCTTTGTTGATTTTTCTCAATATTCTAACAGCATCCTACATGGATGGCACAAATAATTATGCAATGAGAGGGACGTAATTATTATTTAGACTCCACCGACGACGCATGTCCTTTTCTGGTATAGTACAACCGCAAGGAAAGAGTAGTAGTTTCTAAAAGCTAAGCAAGATTGAATTTGATTTCATCAATAACCATAGAGAGCGCTTAGCATCTAATTACGGAGGGGATATATCAGTATATCACAATTGGTAAGAACTATCTCTCTTTTATCTTTGATTCAGTTCATGCTTGAGTTAGAATTTTTTTTTCTTTAGCATGTCATATCCCTGTCCTATTGCACACGATCTCATTGTATTCTTAAGATATTGTAGTGAGGAACATTAATTCACCTTTTAATTTCTGTTGCTATATATTATGAGATGTAGCTGACTTTTTTTACACTTATAGTCATTGGGGAACTACACAATATGAAACAACTTGAAATGATGCATATGTACGTCGAATCTTAGTAGCTTTACATTGGTAGGAGAAGAGGGGAGAAAGGAATGGAAAAGGGTTTTTAGATCACTTTCCTGTAGAAGTGGAAATAGGTTAGGTCGAATCTAACTCCTTTGTAAATAAGTCTAGCATATTTAATTAACGAACTTATTTTTAAAGTTTAAGCATGACATCAATTCAAAAAAAAAAATTAAGCATGACATGATTTATTAAACCTTTTTTAGGTTTAAACCTGATTTATTTTAAGGTTTAATAGCCTATTAAAAGCCTATTATATAATAAAGTTTTTAAATAGGTCAGATCAGTAATCTAACAAGCCTATCTCGAACAAATCTTCAAAAATTGGTCAACGTAGATCTAATAGGTCACAAAAAAAATTGAAATATATGATCCTAAACTTCATGTTATAAGCCTATGTAAAAGCTTGTCAAATTATAAGACTCTTGAATAAGCCAATAGGCCAACTGACCTACAATTAAATAGGTCACATATTTTAATATAAATATATCATAAAATTATATGGGTCGACCTGTTAGGTCATATAGACTTTTAAAAAAGCGTAAGCTTTACCTATTTAAGCTAAATATGTTTTTTTTAAAAAAAGCCTAAGCATGCCTCTTTTTATTAAAAACAAGTTCTTGATCTGATTCCACCTCTATTTCGGGAGTTTACATACACCAAACAATCATAATTCATGTCTCGCAACGTAACAAACTAAGGGTAGGTTACGTTAGATAATTTTTATAACACAATAAAGGATTTTTAGTAAGCATCATTTGATTACACATGTGAATTCTTCAAGAGAAAATGGATGGTGCAATGACAATGTAACGATTCTTTACACCGTCAACACATCATCCACCATTGATGTATTATTGAACATTGACTCTTATAAAAAGTAAAACACATGAACGATGGATGATCAACCGATAGTGTAAAAAACATTACACCGTCAGTGCACTCCCATTAATCTCATTTTTTAATAACACTAATGCGCATAATTTTGCACAACTCTAGAGAAAAGGAAATCAAAGAACCCTGTTAGCCCAAAACTATATAGCTCAACCTCTGCCGAAATTATTCCAGAAAGAATCAAGCTAAAGAATTCAATTCTCTAGCTTTTTCTAAAAATCAAGTAGTGTTGCATATATAAATGGACATTAACATACATTTTCTACTAATAATTGCTTAACTCCCTTTACAGTTTTATTGATGTGATATTCTGCTTAGTTGATTGAGAAAAGTTTTGTACTTTTGTTTAGCAAAATTGAAAGATCTTTGAACCACAAATCAAGCTTAACATTAAGTTAATTGCTTGGACTCATTTGTAGTTATGGAAGCAGCAGAAATGCCAAAGCTTGGATTCTCTCTACCAGTCCCTTCTGTGAAGGAGCTAATAAAGCAACCCATGACCGAAGTTCCAGCACAATATGTTCATCCAAATCAAGACCCTACATTTGTATCTTACACAACATCTTTACCTGAAATTCCTATCATTGACCTTAGCAAATTGTTGTCTGAAGATGCAGCTGAACTAGAGAAGCTACACCTTGCATGCAAAGAATGAGGCTTTTTCCATGTTTGGATTATTTCTCCTGCTTTATTATAATATTTCATAAATTTAGTATTTTTTATGCAATAATATGTTTAATACGTAAATCAATTACAGCTTATCAATCATGGCGTCAACCCTTCGTTGGTCGAAAATGTGAAAATAGGTGTTGAAGAATTCTTTAATCTTCCAATGGAAGAGAAGAAGAAATTATGGCAAAAGGCAGGGGATTTGGAAGGGTTTGGTCAGTTGTTTGTTGTATCGGAGGATCAAAAGCTAGATTGGGGAGATATGTTTTCCTTGAACACTCATCCATTACACACAAGGAGTCCTCATTTATTTCCTGGTATCCCTCAACCATTTAGGTTATGTCCCTCGCTCTCCCACTTTTTGTGTTTATGCAATTCATATTTGTATATATGTTTATCTAGCTACCACCTTAGCTATAACTTCATTTTGGATTTTGTTTGTAACACCTTTAAACTTTGTCTCATTGCAGATATAATTTAGAGGCCTATTCCTTAGAATTGAAAAACATTAGTCTCACAATAATTGGCTTTATGACCAAAGCATTGAAGATTGAACCTCCAAATGAACTGCTAGATTTATTTGAAGATATTGGTCAAGTGATGAGGATGAATTACTACCCTCCATGTCCACAGCCAGAACTTGTTATTGGACTCACTCCTCATTCTGATGCTGCTGCCCTCAGCATAGTTCTCCAGGTCAATGAAATCGATGGCCTCCAAATAAGAAAAGATGGGTCCTGGATTCCTATTAAACCCATCTCTAATGCTTTTGTGATCAACATCGGAGACATTTCGGAGGTAAGTTGCATAAAATCGCTCCCAACCCTGTTTATAGTTAGACATTTAAGCAATTTTACTAAACATGTTGACTTAAGAAAGTTTTACAACTCTTTTCGATGGTTTGGCAGATACTGACCAATGGGATTTACCGGAGCGTCGAACATCGAAGCATAGTTAACTCGAGGAAGGAGAGGATTTCCCTTGCCACTTTTCACAGGCCAGGACTGAACAAAGTTATTGGTCCAGTACCAAACCTTGTTACACCTGAAAGGCCTGCAATGTTCAAACGGACTAGTGTAGCAGATTACTACAGAGGTTACTTTTCACGCAAGTTACAAGGGAAATCATGCATTGATATCGTGAGAACTTAGAATGAGGCTATTAGGGATAAAAGTGCATAGGACTTTGCATGGATGGAAAAAATAAAACATATTCACAAGAAACAACTTTGTGGGTAATGGTAGCTATTGCTCGACAATACTAATGCTACTATGTATTTGCTCAATCTTCATGGTTTTAAGCTTCAAAAACCAAGAACACAATGTCGGTTACCTATTTTGTATGATGAAACTTGAAGCGTGTATTCTTCACTTTGTTATCTAATATGTGGTGTCAAATTTGATTTCGATTGGGAATTGAACTCAAGCTTTTTTATTGATTAGGTTTGGGGATTTTTTTTCATTGATTAGGTTGTCAAGGATTCATTTTTGTCATTTGTAAATAGAGCGTTCCAAGACATAAAATGTGAACATCTAAATTCGATTTCCCTTACTTGCACAATTTTCTCCTTCTTCTTCGTGTAAAAAATTATACTTATAAAAAAATTCATCTTTACGTTGTCAACATCAATCACTTCACCTTCGTATGCATGTTGTACACGACACACACATATACATATATACATACACGCGCGCGCGCGCCCACACACACACATAAAAATTTATTTTAGGTCAGCAATATTCTGACATTTTATTTTTTACATCTTCATCTACACTTCATTTATTTAATCTCTTTTTTTCTTTACATCACACGAACAATCACTTTTCATGCTTAAACTTATCAACATTTTAATTAAAATCTTCTAAAAATTCTTTACATTGTCAATGAACAACCTATTTGTTTATATAAAAATAGTTGTTGAAATGAATAAAATTTAGGCTTATTTAAGTTTTAGTATATGAACTTAAGTGTATCATCATTTAAGTAACGAGAATCATTTTCAAAAATTGAACAAAGTTTAAGAATCCAAAATATCCAAAAAAAATTTAAGGACCAATAAAAAAAATACCTAAATTCGGAGACTAAAAAACTAAATAAGACAATTTTATTAAGAAAGTTGTGAGACCAGGGGTACAAGATATACCAGCCTCATAAGCCAAAAAAACATAGTACGGATGTACAATATGCGTAGAGTGTTCTATTACCAACCCCATCATTCGGTGCACTTGCACTATACATTTCGGGTTTATCTCCTGATACTTTGCCCATTACATTTTTTTGAAACCAGTACCACCAACTATCATACCAACCAAAAACCTAAACACAATAAGATTGTAATCAAATATATTAAAATTGGAGAAACTTGGGTCTTTACTTTCTCTCTCAATCCTTCCGGTTTTGCCGCCTAAAAATCTCTTATAAGATGGTAACCAAAGGTTAATTCTAAATAGATCTTGGCCGTTGATTTGTGTGTATTAGTGGAACATCTCAACCATTAGATTAAAGGTTGATATTCAATACATCTTTTATTTTCTTTTGGGTTCACATTTAGTGTGTGGCTTTTGGTATCTTTAAGCTTCTGAAAGAAGCTATTTCGTAGCTCTCTCTCTTCCTTACAGTGAGCTTGGTATTGTTAATTTGTTATGGTGAGTGTTCAAGCCTTCCTCCCTTGATTACTTTTTTTTCTTTTTTTTTTTTTGCTTTCTTCAACCTTTTAGCTATTGAAGTTGTTGAAGCCTTCCTCCCTTGATTTTTTTTCTTTCTTCAACCTTTTAGCTGTTGAAGTCGTTGAAGCCTTCCTCCCTTCCTCCTCTGATTTATTATTTTTTTTTACTTTCTTCAACCTTTTAGCTCTTGAAGTCGTTGAAGTCTTCCTCCCTTGAATAATTTTTTTTCTTTCTTCAACCTTTTAGCTCTTGAAGTTGTAAATCTAATATCTATTAATTTTTTCCCCTTATTTTATTCTATTACTGCAGTTGTAGGTGATGATCGTTATCTATGTCAACTTAGCTTTAATTTCTTCAAATCTTTACGTGTTACCTTTGTGGGTCATTGTTTGTGAGTAATATTTGTTCTTAAAATCTTATTCAGCTTCACAGTATGGCTTAGTGTATTTACAATGGTCAAATGTGATGCATGCTCATAAGGTGTTTGATCAATGGCCAAAGTAAAATACTGAAATTATTAGTTACTTTATGTTGTTGAAAATTTATTAGTTAGCTTTGATTTTTTTTTATATACACACAAAGTGTTTGATAAATGACAAAACTGAATTTATTTATATACTCAACCCAACATAACTTATGGATTGTGAAGGTCTCTCTCTCTTTTTAAATACATTTACCTTCTATGTGTTTTTAATTTACCGTTTTTAATTTACCTATAGGAATTAAGGCATTTTGTGCTGCTGTTATTTCACGTTGTAACAGGTAGCAGGAGGCTGGGTTAATCATAATTTTCATAAGGAGTGGCCTATAATATGCTTGGTATAGGCCTTATCATTTCATTGTATTTTTTGACCTTTATTTTTGGTTTATGTCTTTTTGCTGCAAAGTTGTTGTGCAGTGAGTAGGGATGAGTTTCTTTTGGTTTATTCTATTATTATCTTTGGCTTATTCCAGTTTTTTATGTTCAATACTAACTAGATATTGCATGTGTTGCTCTTTATCAATCATACAAATAACAAACATTGACCCATTATTGAATTGTAATAAATATCTTTATTGCTTTCCTTTTTTGTTATGTACACAAGGTGATTGATAAATGACCAAAGCAAAAATTTTTAGTTTTTTGTTGTTGCTACTGAAATATTTGGGTACATATCATCACTAATGGGAGAATAAGAGTTTGCCTTTGGTGGATCCGTTTAGTTTATGTGAGTGAAAAAAATAGAAGTACATTTTTCTTCAATCAACAAAAATTAAAAGCATGTTGTTGAGGAGTATTTTAATCTATTTTAGTGAGTTATTTTTCTTGGTTTCTATGCAGGTTCCATTTCTTATATTTGAAGATAAGGGTGGAGATTGCGGTGTTTGATTCATGGTGGTTCATCATCACCTTCAGTAACAAAACACCCTTTTTTCACCTTTTTTGTTTATGTTTGATTTATGCCATTTTACATCTAAACTATAGTATCTTAGTTAGAACATTTGATTTGTAAGTTTTGGCATATTTTTTTACATCTAAACTAGAGGTATGCGCTATTGTTTCTTATTTACTATAGTATCTTAGTTAGAACATTTGATTTGTAAGTTTTGGCATATTTTTTTACATCTAAACTAGAATATGATGTAGTGAGACTCCTTTTTTGCTCCACATTAATTAAGTACTTGGTTTGTCTCCCTCTTTTTTGGGCTTTTCTTTCACCTTTCAAATGAGTGAATGTTGTAGTTGTTTGTTATTCTCATTATGTACTGTTGTGTTGTTGTGCTGTTGTGCTACTATCTTGGTGCTACTGTCCTGCTGTTGCTGCTATTGCTATGTTGTTGTTGTTGTGGTGCTGAGGATTAAACCAACATTCATATTTGCTGGTAACATAATTGTTCAACGCCGTCTATTTTTTAGGAGAGTTTGCTATTTCTCTGTTTTGTCTATTTAAAGTGTTTTGCTTTGGGTTTTGAATCTCTAATCAGTTAGCTGCTCTAAAGGTAATGGTTAAACTGAAATCAGTAATATATGACAAGATTAGAGGCCAAGTTAGAAAGGTGAGACCTTTTCAGTATTTTTTCTGCTATATGTTGCATCCAGTTTATAATAACTACAAATCAAGACAAATAAAATCTCAGCATCCTGTTGGCTACATGGTCATGAGTATTATCATGGCAAACTGTATCTCTGGACATCACTTTTCTCTCAAAATTGGATTTCTGGTGCCGAATTTCCTTGCTGCACATAAGGCGGGCCAATGATTCAACAAACCTTCTTTCAACCAAAATTATTTGCAAGGTTGATTGTTGATATATTCGTTCAAAAAATAATAAATATGCTTTATGCAGGATCGTTTCCTCTTCAAATGCTACCAATGAACTATAACTCTATCCCATAATGCTAGAGAGAGGTGGTTGCTATTGATCTAAATGGAGATATTCACTTCAATTATATTTTGTCTTCTTTTGTGTTTCACGTTATGCTTTGTCTGTTTTTCTCATTTTATATGATTTTTACTCTCAAATTTTCCCTGATTTAGGTACCTTTTTGTTCTGTCTTTAGGGTTTCTTTTCATTATTTATTCTCCACGTCAGTTTCTATGGTGCTTGGGTCCAAACATTCAGGTTTACAGTAATTCCATAGGTTTCTATTTAAATTTATTATCTTTTTGTATTATAAAGTTATTGTAGCGAGATTGTTTTACATGGTCTTTTAAATATATCTAGACCTGAATTTATTGAGAAGAGTGCAACTCATGAAATATTCTTATAATATTCTTTTGACTTATATTAGTATTAGGTTTGGAGTTTGACGTCAAAGTAATTGGTTTCTGAAATTACAGTATAGGATTTGAACCGGGGATGTAATTTGATCACTTGAAGAAATTCGTTTGTCACTAAAATATAAAATTTCTTTTTTGGTTGTTGTTATGTATTAAATTTTTTTTTAATATTTTACAATCATGCACTTTAGTATTAAGGCTCTATGAAGCTGAGGTCCAAGTGATAAGGTTTTTTTTTTATAAATTTAAATTTGTTATTTTTTTATATTAAAAAAATGATGGTGTGCACTATGTAGTAAAATAAACCAGTAGTTACAGGGGGAGAGATTCTATATTTAACACTGGTTGGATGAGTTTAGAACTATTTTGCTCCAAATGTTGTTTATTGATTTCTCAAGTTGTTTTATAAATGGAGGGTGGTCGATTGATAAAAGTGTGAAAATCATTGGTTGCATATGTTGTCTTAATATGTATCCATGGAATTTGTAGAGAATATATGCTAAATGCTAATAAACCAATTGTACTTTGATGGAAAGAATGGTTGGTGATTTTACTTTGATGAGTAGTTGAATTAATTGTATATTATCATTTATTCATGACTCTCATATACCAAATTCTGAATTAAATATGTTGTCTTATTTTTATTAGTCTAATAAACAAGTATTTTGAGAAAAAAATGTTTGGTAATTTGATGAACTAATTTTTCTGATTAAATATGTAGGGGTTTCAAATTTAAAGAAAAGAGCTAAAATTAAAGTTCATAGATACTCCTATGGTTTGTGATTATGTGAATAAAAGAAATAAGGTAATTTGTAAAGGGGAGTCTCCAAATGATGGGGCTGATAAATTTGAAGACATGGGCATCCTTGAATGCAATTCTTGCCGGTGTAAATTTTAGCTTTGCAAACCAGACTATGAACCCAATATTATGTATTAAGCAGAGCCAATCTTTAGCTAATGCACTACTGATATTAAGGCTATCTCTTAGTAATGTACCTTTGTATTACTACACTATACATGTAATGTTCTTTTATGTGTTTTTAGTTTTGTTATTGATACCTTGAAATTTCAATTGCATTTGTCATTGTTGACAAAAAATAAATTTAATGGTTTGTTTAATTAACTCTATTTTCACATTTATCCATGAATTTTATGATTTATAGTCCGTATTTTCTGTTTTTAGTTTATTCCTTTTTCTATTTACTCACTTATTCTTTACTTCAATAATTAATCCTCTAAAAATTTTCATACATTCATTTATATATTTATATGATTTTTTTTAGGGTTTTGATATACTCAGCCCTTAGGACTGAGTTTAAGCATTAAATAGTTTCCTCTGTTCACTTATTACAACAACATTTATTAGTATTAATTAGGATTAATTAAAAATATGTCTTTTTTTATTTACTACCTTTAATTCTTCTGATTTAATATTGTTTACAATATCTTTTGTATCATTTTTTCTTTTTTTTTTTTTGGGTGAATTTTCTTTTATCTTTTTTCTTTTAAGGTTTAATTTTTAAAAAACAAAACTTATACAAAATACAACAACCTACCTCTGAACAAAGGAACCTGATACATTTATTTGAGGGTAATGTTTGGGATTGAGCATAAAGATCAAAAACTAGCAAGGAAGAAATACAGTATTAAACACTTTGTTATATGGAACATAATAGAATAAATGGGTCATGTATTTGTAATTAAACGGGGATGTATGTAATATGTTTGAGCTCTTTTTGCTGCACAAGGTTTGACTTGTATTTTAAACTATTGCTCGACAGCAATAATAATATTTTTTTTGCTTATAAAAAAAACTGAATAAAGGGAGAATGGAGAGGTAAAAAGATCATTTTCATTCTTCACCTATGCTTTAATCTTTATGCCTCTATTTATTTGAACCTTTATTTTTAAAATCACAAAAAAAAATATATCACCCTGTGTAGGAAAAACCCTTTTGATCAGTTATAGGTTGTTATTTTTTATAAGTTTTTTTATATATATACAAGCAAAACTTAAAAAAGAAAAGAGGAAAGAGAAAATGATAAAAAAGGTATTATTGTAAAAGAGGAGGGATCCGTTTACACCATGTTGAATTACACCAAATCTTACATCGCACATAACTCTTACACCAAATCAAATTAATCAAATTTAATACAATCAACCGTTGGATTGAAAGTTTCTATCATGTAGATCATCTATATCAAATTTCACAAAAATCCAAAATCATTTAGTACTTTATTTATATACGCCAAAATTAACGAAATATATATCTTAAAAGAATATGAAAATGGAGCTATTTGAATTTATACTCAATGGTGTTTAAATTTTTTCAAATTTGACACAAATGATCTTGATGATGTATAGTTATTAATCAACGAATAAATTAATTAAATTCATATTGTATAAAAAGCTATGAGCGGTGTAAGATTTGGTGTAATTCAACATGGTGTAAACTGATCCCTCCTCATTGTAAAAAATGTCAAATCAGAAAAATTAAAGGTAGTAAATGAAAAAGATATATTTTTAATTAATCCTAATTAATACTAATCCTCTATTAATAAATGTTGTTGTTATAATAAGTGAATAGAAGAAACTATTTAATGCTTAAACTCAGCCCTATCAAAACCGTTTTTTTTTATAATAGTCTTCTATAAAATTCACCTCTAAATAATATAACAAAATTTATGAACTCAATTTTGACAATATCATTAATAATTATGCTATCACACTCAAATTTTCAATGTACACTTAATTTTTTCCACTCATAAATTAACAAAACCCAAACAATCACCGGCCCGTGCGATGCACGGGCATAGGTACTAGTGAAAGAAATGGGTTTGTGAGCCACTAAAAAAGAGTTTTAAATTTTGGTCCCAATTTCGTATTTTTATGGACAAAAATATCCTTTGTGTGTTTTTTTCGTCTTTAGTGAGAGATGGAAATTTTTCATCATTCATCTATCCCGTGATGAAAAATTTCCATATACCCAAAGACGGAAAAATTTCATCTCTCGAGAGACGGAAAAATAACACTACTACTGGTACTCGGGGTTAAATGCTAGAGTCTCTCGATATATCGGTTCTTTCATATGTTCCTCTGTCAAAGCATGCTGCTCAAAGTCAAAGCTGAAGAGAGTCATGCATACAGGTTCATCACTAATGTGCATCTTCAACTGCAAAAAAATAATGTGCATGTAAGCTACAATACATAGACTTGCATTTCAGAATAATATTATCAATGTAAGTCTGACATCAAAAAAGCAAAACTTGGTAGATGCATATTATCAACCAAGTTCTCTTATTTGCATAACATTTTTGAACATCGGTAACATATTTTTATACAGTAACACTCTTGAATACTTTTTTTTAGGATGAAAAAGGGGACACCGCGTGAAAAGAAATTTTCTCTTGTCAATCCATGATCGATGTATTGAATAGGTAAAGTTTTTAACAAATACGGAAGATGCCAAAAAGCATAAAATTTATTAAGTATGCATGATGATGTTATAACTTCTTCCGTCTCCCGATAGATGGAATTTTTTCGTCTCTCGATAGATGAAAATTTTCCATCACGGGATAGATGAAAATTTTTCGTCTCTCGGTAGATGAAAATTTTCCATTGAGGGATAGATGAAAATTTCCGGCCTCGTTAGGAACGGAAAAAATAACACACAAAATGGTATTTTTGTCCATGAAAATATAAAATGGGGGCCAAAATTTCAGTAATGGGGGGCTATTGTGGGGTGTTATTCCACATGTATCGGCAAGCCAGTTTGTTGATGTACGACGATGATAACGGTTCTCGGTTAAAGAACTCTGTCACCGAGTCGGGATATTTGGGGTGGTGTGTGTGCCGTGTGTAAACAACGGGATGAGAGCCTAGTTCATACCTTGGTCATTACCTCTATTTATAGAGTGAAGGGTATGATGTGCCATGATGGGCCATTAAGGTGGCGGTTGTAACGGCTCCATGAATGCCATGATGAGCGGCAATAATAACTAACCGTTATAACGATTACATATTGATTGACTATTGATGCTGAATTGTCGGTATGCCGAATTGATGCTTGTTGGTCCGTGATACCAGTTATTATTTGTCCATGATACCGGTCCAAAACAGTAGCCCCCCAGCTCAGTGTTGTGACATAAGGAGGAGTTCTGTTACCCTTTGCAAACGCAGGCCGGGACGGGGGAACAGCGTGCCACGTGGCGCAACCAGAGGGTTGTGTCACTGCGGTTGACACGTTTGGTTGCGTCAGACGTGGCAGCGCTGTCGGTTGCTTCTTTTTTTTTTATCCGAGTGGAATCGGGAGGGCGAATAGGAAGTCGACACGTATCACTTTTGGGTTGCGTCATCCCGGATGACGCGTTTGACCTTGGATTTTGACTTTGACTGCCCCATTTATGTAAATAGTTTCGTTGACTGCCCGGTCCTACGTAAATAGTTTTTAAACTACCCATTTTCTGTAAATTGTTTGTAAAGTTACCCCACTTAAGTAAAAAAAAACCTCCAATATAGATAGATAGATAAAGATGAATAATTAAAATGACGATTTTTTATTTTAATATTTTGAATAAAACTTTTTAGTTGAAATTTCACATGTATTGATACTTTCTTGCTTATATATTTTTATTAGACTTTTCTTTTATTATTTTGTTTAATTTATATTTTTCTATCATTTTTATTAGTCTCGTTTAACGATATTATGTAATGCATTATATATAAAGTATCTTTTTTTAAAAATAGTTTTTTATTTAAATTTAACATTTTTTACCCTTAATATTGATTGATAGCATTTATTATAAATATGTAGTGAAGAATACAATAATATATATATATATATATATATATAGAGAGAGAGAGAGAGAGAAATGAAAATATTAGAAATGATATGGACGGATGTGATTTACTTGCAATGGATGGCTGAGATTAGAAAGGAAATTAGGAGGGAAAAACTATCATTTGGAGGGAAAGTAAGATTAACCCTCAACTTCTCCTATTTTATAATATGTTATTGATGATTATTATTAATTATTAATATTGTGTTTCTAAGAAAACATGATGGACGGTTATGATTTAATCTAATAAAATATGATGAACGGCTAAGATTAAAAGATACAAAACACACACTTAATGATGGATTTAGGAGAGAAATACACCATTAGGAGGGAAAATGGGTGTTTTAAGAGGGAAATCTTTTTTGCCCTTCTACTTCTCCTATTTTAATTGCAACATATTGTATAATGATATTGTGTAGTGCAAGAAAGAGGAGAAGGATTTTACACTTAAAAATAAGGTCAATTCGATAATTTGACCTTATAAAAAAAAATTTTCCCTTCTACTTCTCCTATTTTAATTGCAACATATTGTAAAAATTATAGGAGAAGTTGAGGGCATTTTTGTCATTTTCATTTTCCCTCCTTCATCCTTGTTTTTCCCTCCAAAATTGTTTGTCCGTGCATCGCACGAGAATAAATATTTATCTTAAGTTATTTTTAGTAAATATAAAAATTTGGATTACACATAAATATAAAAATTACCCGCAAACATACAATTTGCATTTCGATATTATTACAATTTGCACGGGTTATTAATGATCTTTTCAAAAGGAAATAATATCAATCAAATATTGACATAAAAAATATATAATGCCTAAACGACCCATCATATGATAATTAATAAGCAAAACAACGAATATAATGTTGTAATTTCATAAATTCTAATACAAACAAGTCATAATATAGGCAAATTGGTATTAAACATTTAAACAGAGCATCATTATGAATAATAAATTTTGGGTACAACGGAAAAAACGGATAGATAAATATTAAAAATGAGCTATAATTTGGTATAATGATTAAACTTAATACAATCAAATATTTACTCAGTCATGAATTCAAATTTAAAAAAATCCAAAAATTTATACAATATGTTGCAATTTAAATTGTGAAAAATAATGATGCGTTATTTTATACTTTAGACAATATACTTATTTACAATTATGAAGTTCTAATACAAGCAAGTAATTTGAAAGTTCGAATCTTATAAACACGAATTAATTAAAAGTGTGAAAACAGGTCTTATATTTTGGGACAGATGTAATAATGATGATAATGATGATGATGATGATGATGATGATGATGATGATATATATGGTAAAAAAAATAGCTGCATTTGGACTTGCAAAACGAATTACTAACAAAATGCATTTGGAATTATGGATTAAATAAAACAAAAATCAAAATGAGTTGGATTTTTTTTTAATATAAGAAATTATGTTGTTAATTAAAATTAGAAATCGCATAGTTGATACATTATTGGTTAATTTTTATTAATGAAAAAGTTGGTAGCTGAAACTAGATTCAAAGGTTAATGTTTATGACTATTCATTTCTAAATACATGTAAATCATTTTTATAAAAAGTTTATATTAGCTTATTATTTAAAAAGACATATTTCCAAAATCTATAATCAACTTTTTTTTTAAAAAAAAAAAATTTAAACCCGTGCGATGCACAAGTTTAAATATGTTTTAATACATGTAAATCATGAATTCTTAATGTTCGCATTATTAATTATTGTAGTGTGTCTATATCAATTAATTGCATGTGCAGTGAGTGATATTGTTATCACAATGAATAATAAAAACTCCACTTCCTTGGCTTAGTTTAAGAGTTTTAAATTTTGGCCCCATTACTGAAATTTTGGCCCCCATTTCGTATTTTTATGGACAAAAATACCCTTTTGTGTGTTATTTTTTCCGTCCCTAATGAGACGGAAAATTTCCATCTATCCTTTGATGGAAAATTTCCATCTACCTTAAGACGAAAAAATTTCGTTCTTGGACAGACAGAAGAAGAATTAACTTCGTATGATTAGCTATTTTTTAGCATGTCTACTAGTCTGTTCTGTCGTAGGATCACGGTACTTAGACAATTCGGTCTAAGAGTCCAGCAATCCCACTCTTGATGTCAGACGTGAAATGTGCACCTTGAACACCAAGATACACACTCTCTTGTCGTTTTCAGCTTTTGGGGGGTGGTGTGTGTGTTTGTGTGAGTTGAGTTAGTTCATACCTATCATCTTACCAGATAATATAGGCTCATACCAGTGATACCGAATTGATGGCCGCTTTCATGTGGTGGGTAAGATTCTCTCCAACGGTTCTGACATGATGGCGGGTATTAACGCGAAGGGAATCCCATGTTGGTGTGGTTATTGGGATTCTTCTGGTACCCAGGCGCACGTGTCCGAATTCGTATAGACATAACGGAACGAAGACCATTTGAGACCATATCCAAATTAAACCTTCGTGATTCGCTTAGGATACCGTTTTTTGCCTATTTCGAGTTCATGTGGTTCGCACCAAACCATTCCGGTATCCGGATTCGGTTTAATGGGCCCTTCTCGGTCCCAGAGCTGAATCCGGTTTACAGGGCCAATTCGGCCTCAATCCGGCGGTCCTGTATCCGGAACCGGTTCAGAGGGCTTTTCGGCCCTCTATCCTGAATCCGGAATTGGACTTGATGGGCCTCTTAGGCCTCAATCTGGATACCGAATCCTGCATACCGGTCCTGCTTAGGGGGTCCATAACAGTAGCCCCCCAAGTCATGGTATATGCAATGTGCCATGAGTTCTTTGAGTAGTTTAAACTATCCTGACGTTGGTTCCTACATGCTTTGGACAAACTGGATCTTTGACTTCAGGTTTGGGAAAACCGGATTGGACATGTAGGGTCCCACAGCCGGATTGAAGACAAGGACATCGGTAACCTGATACCTGACACAAGTTCCGAATTCCGAATTCCAAACCTCTTTCTTGCTGATTTTTTAATTCGTTTAAAGGTAGTGCATCCAAAACCGGATTCCGGATTCCAATCCGGCGACCTCACGCTTCATGAATCTGGACTATTCAAATTTTGAATCTTAGCTTTTCCCAAGGCTTCACGGCACCCTGGGATTGGGTTTCCAAGGCATGAGCCTCGCTTTCCCAGGCCTATCTGACACAAGTCAGCTCCCTAAACAAGGCTATTAACTCTTGTGTTTTGTCTAAGCTACCAGCCTTTCATCAAAAATTGTTGGAATCCGCACCATGTTGGAAACCGAATTATTCTTTATCCAATATCTAATTCTATCAGAAATCCGAATTCCCCTTTACCCTGGGTTTCTGAAAAGGTGTAATGAATGGTCTTCAACTTCTTGGAAAGATGAAAAGGTGTGGTGCTTTATGCCAGTCATGACCTTTTACTTCAAATGTCATGACTCTTCACTCTTCAACTGGCTTGTCTTTTCACTTCATGCATTATGACTTCTTACTTCCAACTGTCATGTCTTCTGAGTAATGACTTGCACTGAGTGGTCATTTAATGTATCCCTTCACTTACCTCCTCAAGAAACCGAATTTGCACTATAAATGGAGAGGAGTTCTTAATGCCAAAATTCACTTCTCCATTCTACTTCTGCTGCATACGAATTCCCTCTTCATTGCTTCCAAATTTTCACTTCTTCCTTTCCTTTCATCTTCAGGTACATAATTTCTTATCCTTTACTTTTTCCTTTCAACATGGAGCCACTTCCTCCCAACAAACCCCTATGCTCTTCTTCTTCTAATTCGTCGAAGCCCCTTTTTGCTAAACCTTGCAACTCTACTGGTCATCCTAGTGGCCTTCAAAACTCTCCTTTTTCTGAACAAGAAAAGGAAGCTTTAGACGAACTAGCGAAGAAATGGATCATTAGGGATATGTTTAGTGAAGTCTCCAGTGCTCCTTCTAAGTCCTCTTTCTACACTTCTTCTCAGGAGTCCGAAATGGGGAAGAAGAGGTCTGAAACAAACCCTGAAGAATTCATTCTTCCTGCTGTCATTACTGGATGTGAAGATGTAGACCTTGATGCCTTAGGTAGACCTTTCGTCTTTATAGATGTCCAACGTCTTCAAGCATACCACAACAAGGCCGAACTTGCTAGACCAGGGGTTGTTCCAAACTTTTATGCCTTAGAGGCCCCCTCTTCCCAAAACCGAATTTGCTCAGTAGGCAGCCCTCTTGAAAATTTCTTTTTTATGTATGTGGTTCTTTTTGACACCTGCGGAGTCCGAATTCCCTTTACCGACTTTGAAAATAGGGTACTTAGCCACTTAGAACTTGCCCCAACACAACTCCATCCTAACGGTTGGTGTTATCTGAGGGCCTTCCAACTCTTTTGCAACCATTTCAACCTGGCTTGTACCCTTCCTGTATTCTTCACTTTCTTTGGTCTGTTTGCTTCAAGTAAAGTTAAAAGCAAATGGTCTTGGGTTACCTTGAAATCCCGTCTCAACTGGAAAGTCTTTGAAACCTACTCCGAAACATGGAAAGGATTCAAAAGTGAGTACTTCAAAATAGTAGGAGCCCCACATTCCTGGCCCTTCTTCTTTGATCATGGGGGGAATCCATATTTCCCCCTCTTTTGGTCTGATAAAAACTCAAAAATTCCTGCACGTTCTTTCCTTACCCCCAACAATGTCCTTACCGATGTAGAGCGATCCACTATAGCATATTTCTTTGCCTGGTATGAACGATTCGGGTACATCAATACTAGGAAGATAATTGATGCGGAGCTGGATTCCTTGCGTTCGGAATTCGGTATGATACTTGATGCATACTTCTTACTTACTTTTGTAATTGTTAGAATTATTAATGCCTTCGCACTGTCTTTATGCAGAAAAAATGGCAAACCCCCAAGATTTGGTTGCTCTTGCTGCTGCTATCGGAAACGCTCCGAGGAGGCCTCCCAAACATAGTAAGACAGGTACCAACCGTCCTCCTACTGCCACCATAACCCTTGACAGTCCTGAAGGGGATGCCCGAAAAAGGAAGGATCAGGAACCTTTTCACTCCGACTCACCTACTCAATCCCAATTTGATGCTGGACAGGGGTCTTCCGTCTTTACTTCCTCAGTGTGGGAGGAAAATCTGAGCGAACAATTTGGGCGCTTGCTGGTTACTGATGCTGATTCTCGTCGGTTCCAAGGGATGACCCGTCGTGAATTTGTCAATCTGATGAAATCCTTGAAGAAACACCAACTCCGTGCTGCCTCCACACTTCAGTTTTTAGAAGACAACGCTGAGAAGGTTCTATTTGTTGGACAAGAGGCAGTGGACTTGGCTGCTCATGTCCAAAAGGAAGCGGAGATGGCTGAACAGATTGCTTCCCAAGCTGCTGAACTGAGGAGGACTAAGCAAGCCCTTTCCCAAGCTGAAGAAGATTTTGCAAAAAGGATGAATGACAAGCTGAAGGAGGTAAATGATGCTAACGACGCTGCTTTGAAGACGCTGAGAGATGCACTCAATCAAGCTGAACAACAAAGGCATGAGGCTGAGCAACAAAGGGATATGTATAAGGAAAAATGGATTGGATCAGTCCAATCTTCCTTTATGAATGCTGTGGAACAAGCCAATTTCCTCAACAGTGACTTTTCCTCTCGCGGTATGCATTTTCTGCATAAGGTTGAAGACGGAGTACTTTACAAGTACCTCCGTGATGGAAGTAGAGTGCCCGTTAGCTTGGCTGATGAAGATTGTCCTGATCCTTTAGTCCCTGTGGATGAAGAAGAGTCTGAAGATGAGGACGATGGGGGGCATGAGGATAATGGAGATGCTGCCGTTTAGAGATGCTACTGTTTAATTTAGCTTCTAAGTTGTTTTTGCACTTTGTTTTTCCCTTTCCGAATTCTGTTTAGCATTTTATTCAGTTGTGTTTGTATTTCCATTCTGAATTCTGCTTTGTATTTTGTTTCTGCACTTATTTTGTAATGCACTATTTATTAATGAACCTTGATGTTTCCTTTATGTATCCATTGCCTTTGTTGATCTATGGAAGCCTATTCTAGCCAGCGAATGGTTTTCCATTTACCTTACTAGTACAACTAACAGGGATCATAACATGTACATGGGTGGTGATCATAAGATCATCTCCTTACCCATTTCACTTCTCATCTGATGGCTAGTCAGATAAGTGGTGTATCAAGTTTTGGATACTTTAGGATCTTTCACCAAGTTTTATAGTGTAAAACTTCGGACACTGGATGTTAATGTAAAATTCGGAAATTGTATTGTTGGCATCGGATCCTGATACCGGACTCGTTTGTATAGAATCCGGATACCGAATTCCTGATACTTTCCTTTATCGAATTCAAGCTACTTTGATCAGTTTGGATCCTGATACCGAATTCGTTTGTACTAAATCCGGATACCGAATTCGGAAACACTTCTCTTTATCAAATTCAAATTAATTTGATCAGTACGGATCCTGATACCGGAATCGTTCGTACAGAATCCGGATACCGAATTCCTGACACTTTTCTTCACCATTTTGTTTTATATATATATATATATATATATATATATATATCCTGATATCTAACACTGGATTCTTTTTGAGCAAACCATCTCCTTGGGGTATTACACTTAATTCTGGAACTTCACAATTCTCATTAATATAACAGAAACTGAACATAATCACAAACCAAATGCCATGACATAAACTAAACAGAGGTCTATAAGTGACCTTTCATTCAAACAGAAAGAAACTAGATATATGACAATGGTCTTAAGACCTTCTTGGAATTCAAACAACAGAAAACATAATTTAACTATAATAGATGCGAAGCTTAGCTGCATTCCATGGATTCTTAATGCCTCTGCCAGACAATGTTTCCAGAAAATACGCTCCTTTTCCAGTTTTTGATCGGACTCGATATGGTCCTTCCCAATTAGCTACCAACTTTCCATGCGCCGGTTCAATACCATGTACATCGGCTCTTCTCAGGACTAAGTCACCTTCATTGAAAGCTCTGGAGACCACTCTAGAATTGTATTGCTTGGCTGACTGCTGCTGCATTGTTGCCATGCAGACAGTTGCCATCTCCCTAGATTCTTGCAAGAAATCCAAGTTCTCTCTAATAAGCCTCATATTAGTTTCTGGATCAAAATACCTTGACCTCATGTTAGTAGATCCGACTTCGAGCGGAATCATTGCTTCATTTCCATATGTGAGCTTGAATGGTGTTTCTCCAGTGGTGGAATGGGGAGTGGTTCTGTAGGACCAAAGAACCGCGTCTATATAATCCACTCACTTACCCTTGCTATCCTCTAGTTTTCTTTTCAAACCCCTTAGCACCCATCTGTTAGCACCTTCGGCTTGCCCGTTGCTTTGCGGATGCTCCACCGAAGACAGACGTTGCTTAGTACCTAATTTTTGAAGGAACTCCTTGAAAGCTTTGCTGGTGAATTGAGTGCCATTGTCTGTGACTAACACGGATGGAACTCCAAATCGATATATGACTTGATTACTGAGGAATTTTATTATCTGAGTAGAAGTGGTAACAGCTACCGCTTTAGCTTCAATCCACTTGGTGAAATAGTCGACCGCCACCACCAAATGGGTCACCTGTCCTGCCGCTTGGGGAAATGGTCCTAACAAATCCATTCCCCACGGGAAGAATGGCCATGGAGCTGATATGGAATGGAGTTCTTCTGGTGGCGCCAAGTGGACATCAGCATGTTTTTGACAGCGATCGCACTTTTTCACGTGATTCATAGCGTCCAACTGTATGCTGGGCCAATAGAATCCAGCTCTTAGTATCTTTCTTGCCAGACTCCTTCCTCCCATATGGTGGCTGCAACGCCCCTCATGCACTTCCTTTAGGGCCAATTCAGCCTCTCTTTCCGTCAGACATCTGAGAAGAGGGGAAGAGAATCCTCTCCGATAGAGCAAACCATCCTGTATAACAAAATGAGGAGCCATCTTTCTTATTTTTATCGCGGCATCATCTTCACTCGGAAGGATCCCATGCATCAGGAATGTTAGGATTGGATAAGCCCATGACTCTTCATCCTCCACTGCCAATGTTGCACTGGGGTGAGAGATTGCTTGCTGAATTACGGACCTGTGACTTCCTGGTTTTTTGGTGCTAGCCAGCTTGGATAGAACATCAGCTCTGGAATTCTGATCTCTTGGGATACGTTGAAACTCTACGCTGTCAAACCTTCCTGCCAACTCCTTACATTTGGTGAGGTATTTTTTAAGTAAAGGCTCCTTGGCTTGAAAGTCTCCCTTTATCTGTGAAATGACCAACTGTGAATCGCTGTAAAGTATGATTGAGCGTGCTCCTAAGTCCTTGGCCATTGTCATCCCCGCCAGGCAGGCTTCATATTCAACTTGGTTGTTGGAAGTAGGAAAATCGAACTTCAGTGAGTATTCCACTGACACTCCTTGAGCATTCTCCAGTATTACGCCAGCACCTCCACCTGTCTGATTAGATGAGCCATCAACAAACAAAGTCCAGACTGCTGAGTCCTTCTTTGGTGCCAATTCTACCACAAAGTCTGCCAACACCTAGGATTTGATTGTTGTTCTTGTTTCGTAGGTAATTCCATATTCGGACAACTCCACCGACCAAGCGATCATGCGACCTGCCAAATCTGGTTTTTGTAAGACTTGCCGAATGGGCTGATCGGTTCTGACAACAATTGGATGGCTCTGAAAATATTGTCTGAGGCGTCGTGCGGTAACCACCAATGCAAACGCCATTTTCTCTATCCTCTGGTACCTTTTTTCCGCTTCTTGCAATACCTTACTCACGAAATATACTGGTTTTTGCCCGTCAGCCAAGTCTCTGACCAGAACAGCACTGACCGCCTCATCATTTACAGCCAGATACAAGTAGAGGGTTTCACCTGGTTCAGGTTTGCTCAGGATTGGGGGATTGGAGAGGTATCGTTTGAAATCCTGAAAAGCCGTCTCTCATTCCTCAGTCCACCTGAACTCTTGGTCTTTTTTGAGCAATTGGAATAATGGAAGGGATTTGTATGCTGACTCCGACAGGAATCTTGTCAATGCTGCAATACGACCTGTTAGTTGCTGCACTTCCTTCACGGAATTTGGGCTCCTCATCTGCGTGATTGCATCACACTTTTCAGGGTTAGCCTCTATTCCTCTGCTAGTAAGCATGAAACCTAAAAACTTTCCTGCTGTGACACCAAAAGCGCACTTCAGCGGATTTAAACGCATATTGTGCAAACGTACCTTATTAAGAACCGCTTCCAAGTCCTGCTCATGATTCCTTATTTCTGTCGATTTCACTATCATGTCATCTACATAGACTTCCAACGTAGGTCCAATCAGCTCTCCAAAGACCTTGTCCATCATCCTCTGGTAGGTTGCACCTGCATTTTTAAGACCGAACGACATTACTGTATAACAATATGCAGCTTTGTCAGTCATGAAAGCGGTTTTCTCCTGATCATCACCAAACATAGGAATCTGGTTATAACCGGAATAAGCATCCATAAAAGAAAGTAACTGGTAGCCAGCAGAATTGTCAACTAATTTGTCAATATTAGGGAGAGGATAGGTGTCTTTTGGACACGCTTTGTTTAAATCTGTATAGTCTACGCACATACGCCACTTGCCGTTGGATTTTTTGACTAAGACAACATTAGAAAGCCAAGTAGTATAGGGGACTTCCCTGATGAAACCAGCTTGTAAGAGTTCTTCCACATTCGCAGCGATCACCTTCTGTCTTTCAGCGCCCATCTTCCTTCTTCTTTGTGACACTGGTCTAAACTTGGGGTCAACTGATAGGCGGTGACAAATGAAGTCTGGATCTATACCAGGCATATCTGCTGCTGTCCACGCAAACAAGTCCCTATTCTTTTTCAAGAACTCAACCAACCTGACTTTTTCTTCCAGTTCTAAGTCTTTCCCCACCTGTGTCCATTGTTCTGGTCCATTTCCAATTTGAACTCTTTCTAACTCTCCCTCCGGCTTGGGCCGCTCTTCTTTGATATCATCTCTCATGTCCAAGTCCACCATCATGACCCCTGAGGACGAAGCTGATGCCTTAGCCTGCTTTGCCTGTACTTGCTTCTTAGCGTTTTCTTTGGTTGCTTTCAGACTGGCGATGTAACAAGTTTTAGCTTGCGTCTGGTCTGCCCGAACTGTGACAACTGATCCTTTCTTGTCTGGGAACTTCATCGCCATGTGAAAGGGGGAGGCGATCGCCTGAAAAGCCTTCAAAGTTGGCCGCCCCAAAATCGCGTTGTAAGCGGAGGGGCAATCCACTACCAGAAAGCGCAATTTTTCTGTTCGACACTGAGGGGGCGTGCCTAAAGTCAACCTGATATCAATGTATCCTCTGGGCCTAATAGTGTCTCCTGTGAACCCAATCAATTCCTTTTGACAGGGGTTCAGGTCTGCTGACTTCAACCCCAGACGATCAAATAACTCTGTGAACATGATGTCCGACGAGCTTCCCTGGTCCACCATCATGTGGCAAACTCGAAATCTGTCAATGATTCCAGTCACCACCAGTGGGTCGTTGTGGTTGGGAATTACTCCTTCCAAATCGGCTTCGGTAAATGTGATCGGAGGGTGTACTTCCCTATGCCTGTTTGATACGGCTACCGCCATTGTAGCCAGCTTCAACTGCTTTCTCTGGGAAGTTATGGACTCTCCTTCCACCGTCAGACCACCAGCGATAGTTCCAATTAACTTCAGGTCTTCATTGCCACTTTTACCTGCATCCTCTTTCTTTTCTGGAGATTTTCTGGTTGCTGCTCGCCTAGGAGTTCTGCTTCTCCTTTGGGGCGTGCGGGATCTCCTTCTAGACGGGCTTCTTTTCCTTCTTCTAACTGGACTCCTGATCCTTCTTGTGGGGGTGCGCTCATTGGGACCTCCTCTAAAGGATCTGGTGTAACGATTCAACTTTCCTCTTCTTATCAGAGTTTCCACAGCGTCTTTGAGCTGAACACATTCATCCTCGGTGTGTCCATAACTGCCATGCCAGCTGCACCTCTTGTGCTGATTCTCCTTCGTTGGAGGCCTCCTCAATGGGGGTGGGCGATCGACTTCCATCAGTTCTGCATTCATAATCTCACGCAGAATTTGTGATCTAGCAGTGTTTAAAGGCGTATAATGGTCATATTTACCTTCGGGCTTTTTAGGCCCCAGATCATGTTTGCCGCTCTTGTCTCCTTCTCTATGACCCTTTCCTGTCCCCTTGTTGAAGAAAGCCTCCTTCTTTTTCCCAGATGCATCACCTGTAAACTTGTCTTGTGCTTTCTGATACTCTTCTAAGTTGATATACTTCTCAGCCCTTTCCATGACTTCATCCATGGTTCTGATCCTGTGCATCACCAAATGATCGGTGAAATCTCCTGGTCTTAACGCCCGCATCAGGAGATGCAAAGCCACCGAAGCTTCTATGTCACTGATTGAAAGGTATTCGGTGTTGAAACGGGTGAGAAAATCTCTCAGCGACTCTCCTTTCTCTTGCCTGATTTGAGACAAATGGTGTTCTGACTTTGGCTGAGCCTTACTTGTTGTGAAATGTCCCAAAAACTTGTTGGCCAAGTCTTTCCATCCTGTTATCGAGTCGGGCACCAATTTAGAATACCAGCGTAAAGCAACTTTCTTGAGAGTCAAGGGGAAGGTGCGACACTTGTATGCATCCTTCGCCCCTTGGCACGACATTGCCACCAGAAAGCTATCGATATGCTCCTGCGGATCCGAATTCCCAAAGTAAGGATCTACATTGGCCGGAGCTTTGAGATTTTCTGGCATAGGGAAAGCCATTATGCTTTCTGAAAACGGGTGGTCCTTTTCCTCAGGTTCCGCTACCTGTTCCATCTCATTTCCTTTGACCACGCCCAACTGGGTTGTCCCTTTCCTCAATTCCTTCAGCAGCTTATCCTGTTCATCTAGTCGCTTACACAAGCGAGCCAGTTCTGTTTCCATGCTGGCTTTTTTCTGCGAGCATCCGCCGGATGACCCCCTACTCTCATGCCGAGAATGCGAAGGGCTTCCTCCTCTAGTGGGGGGCCTCTGTCGCGATCTTTCCTGCTCCTGTCGAGAAGGTTCCTCTTGTCTCGAACGCTCCTGTTCAGCTCTTCTCCTTCCTTCACTCAATCGTTCCCTGAGGTCTCTTTGACGAGAAGGTGCTTGTTCTCCATTTTTCGTCGCGTCCAGCACACTGTGGTGGCTGGGTTCAGTACGTTCCTCGTGTGACTGATTAGCCATGGACTTCCTTCAGAAAGTGGTGGGAATAAGTTTCTCGCTCCCACTGTGGTCGCCAATGTTCTGTCGTAGGATCACAGTACTTAGACAATTCGGTCTAAGACTCCAGCAATCCCACTCTTGATGTCAGACGTGAAATGTGCACCTTGAACACCAAGATACACACTCTCTTGTCGTTTTCAGCTTTTGGGGGGTGGTGTGTGTGTTTGTGTGAGTTGAGTTAGTTCATACCTGTCATCTTACCAGATAATATAGGCTCATACCAGTGATACCGAATTGATGGCCGCTTTCATGTGGCGGGTAAGATTCTCTCCAACGGTTCTGACATGATGGCGGGTATTAACGCGAAGGGAATCCCATGTTGGTGTGGTTATTGGGATTCTTCTGGTACCCAGGCGCACGTGTCCGAATTCGTATAGACATAACGGAACGAAGACCATTTGAGACCATATCCGAATTAAACCTTCGTGATTCGCTTAGGATACCGTTTTTTGCCTATTTCGAGTTCATGTGGTTCGCACCAAACCATTCCGATATCCGGATTCGGTTTAATGGGCCCTTCTCGGTCTCAAAGCTGAATCTGGTTTACAGGGCCAATTCGGCCTCAATCCGGCGGTCCTGTATCCGGAACCGGTTCAGAGGGCTTTTCGGCCCTCTATCCTGAATCCGGAATTGGACTTGATGGGCCTCTTAGGCCTCAATCTGGATACCGAATCCTGCATACCGGTCCTGCTTAGGGGGTCCATAACATAGTCCATCTAATCTTTCCGTGACTTACACTTGATTTAAGCAGCATTGCCAGAAAAATCCGAGGGATACATCCAGGTATTTCTTGATGGCGGCTTGAACCAGCAAATGATGGGGGTAAGCTAGACCTTTTTGTTAATAATCACATGGAGCACTAGGGAGTATTGTTCTACTGCTATTCGAGAAACCAGAATCAAGGCTGCACCTGTGCATGCAACTGCCCACTGGTATCTGGAAAATGTTTTGTCTTACAGAGGTTGGTAGTTACCTGAATGTGTTATTAAATTCTATAGCACGAGTTGAATGTTTGGGACCGGTTATTTTATGCATAATTAATTCATTGATTACGCTAGACCTTTTTGCTAATAATCACATGTACCACTCTTGTTTAGATGATTATTAGTAATATTATATATGATTACGCGGTGGACATCTGTAGAGTGGTAATCATCACCACTTTGTATGAGTGTTAATTTTTCTTCCGTCTGTCCAAGGACGGAATTTTTCCGTCTCTAGTTAGATGGAAATTTTCTATCAAGGGATAGATGGAAATTTTCCATCTCATTAGGGATGGAAAAAATAACACGCAAAAGGGTATTTTTGTCCATAAAAATACAAAATGGGAGCCAAAATTTCAGTAATGGGGGCCAAAATTTAAAACTCTAGCTTAATAAAGATGCGCTGTGGAGGATTCTGCACAAGCCCCTGCTCACCATTTTATTGTCTTTTTTCTTTTTTTTTAACGAATCATTTTGGGCATTGAGACCCATAACAATTATTTTACTGGAGCGGGCAGGGTGGGTTATTGGCCCATTATATTGATTGTGTGTTGGAGTGAGGCAATGCCCTCATCTCCTTCTTCGTGAAAGTGCAGGGAGCTCACATGGTGACAAAGGGAGATTGGCGCTAGACCCACAACCGGCAATCCCGGTTCACGGTTGTTCGCGCGGTGGCCAACATCGACAGAAGGACGGAGTTATTGTGAACAACGGCGGTGATGCGCGATCCGCCTCTTCCCATCTTCTTATTCATGAAATCGTTGCATCCCTTGCAGCATCATCGGCAAAAGGGGAATGATGGGAGTTACCGATCACGTGTTCTCTGACTCATAGGGTCATGAGCGATGGCGGTGGCAGCATCGGTGCCTCTTTCCCATCTTTCTCAATTTCTTCTCCTCATGCCGTAAATGGAGGAACGGCAACGGCCACCGTAGACTGGCAGAGAGTGGCACCCGCCCACATTCGTCACCAATTCTTGGTGCTCGATTGCGATGAGTGAGTTATTCTTCGTACGGTTAAGGACCGGAGGAACCCGATTTGAGGTGTGGACACCGTGGTTGCGGTGTGGTATTGATCGAATCAAACTCAGCGTTGTTGAATCTGAATTGTTGTTATGATAGTGGCTCTATGGCCATGGCGGGCTTCAAGTGGTTGATTGTCTTGGTGGTGGGAATGAGTTTGTTGCTCCCACCGTGGTCGCCAATGTTGTGGGGTGTTATTCCACATGTACCATGTACGACGATAGTAACGGGTTCTCGGTTAAAGAACTTCGCCACCGAGTCGGGATATTTGGGGTGGTGTATGTGTCGTGTGTAAACAACGAGATGAGAGCCTAGTTCATACCTTGGTCATTACCTCTATTTAGAGGGTGAAAGGTATGATGTGCCATGATGGACCATTAAGGTGACGGTTGTAACGGCTCCATGAATGTCATGATGAGCGACAATAATAACTGACCGTTATAACAGTTATATATTGATTGACTATTAATGCTGAATTGCTGGTATGCCAAATTGATGCTTGTTGATCCGTGATACCGGTTATTATTTGTCCGTGATATTGATCTACAACAGGGGCCAATATTTAAAACTCCTAAAAAAATAGACAAAAGCCTCTCCCATTTTTGCCTTTTAGCCAAATCCAACTACCGTTTTTTATTTTGTCTACCACTCCTTTAATTGTATGTGACTCCTGGGAAAACTTAGCTTTGTTCCTGCCTACCCATATGTTGTTGGAAAATTTATAATATTCCAAAATAATTTATTTTTTTAATAAAATATATTTGGCTATATATTTATATATCATTTATTTAATATAAATTATATTCAAATCTCTTAAATAGTGATTAAAGAAATTTTTATGACTATTTAAGACGTTTTCATTTCCTTATTATGACACATGTTTTTTATAATATTTATTAGGAAAATGCTTGTTAAGAAGCTAAATATGATTTATAAGCATTGAAAATTGAAGTTTTTTAAGTTTACGAGAGAAGAAAAACTTGGAACTTGTGATGTTTTTTCTACTTCTAAAAAGCTTAACAAGTGCCCTAACAGTTAGCAAGACCCTATTTATTATATGGTATTTTTTTATTGTCAATGCTAATCAATATTTATATTAATTATTCTTTATGCTGTAAACGTTTTGTTTCCGTTGCATGCAATTTATTTCTATTGATTATTGGTATTCAGGGTCTTGTTAAAATACGAACCCTGCAAAAGTACGTTTGCATACGTACTATTTATCTAACGGATATTAATGAATCTTAAAACGGATAACAGAGATTAAATAGTTGTACCAATGTGCTGTATATGAGAAAGAACATGAAAAACATGACCAATTATTCATCATCTTATATGTACTTTCTACACGTTCCGTTTTTTTTTTTTTTTTGTCAATATTTTTTTAACAATTCAATAATTTTTAAAGAATTTTCTTCTGAAAAAAAAAATACTTAGAAATAAAATCTTATATCTTCATTTTTTTCAAGAAATTATGTCCAGTTTAAGATACTTATTCTAAGTGAATGTGATTGAAAAATTATATTTTAATTAGGAGAAATTTTAACACCAATTCATATACTTCATTTGTTATATAAAACTATTTTGAAAATTTTATTTTGATCATTTTTATAAGTTCTTATTCTAATTTTTAATGAAAATTACTTCTTTTCGCGTACACCCATATTCAGTTAACAATTTCTTTAAAATTCCAATAAAAATTATACTCCCTCCGATATTATATATAAGATCATTTTAGGATTTTTCATCACTTCCATTAAGGAAAGAAGTTAAATTTGTTAGTGATATTGGAAATGTGAAAATTTGATATATTTTTTCAAAATTATCCCTATTATTATTATTATTGAAAGTCTAAAATGTGTTGAATTAATAGGGATATTTGTGGAAAGAAGTAATTAAATACTGTTGAAAATTAAAATGAAGTCGTATAAATATGGCAAAAATAAATACTCCAAAAGTATCTTATAAATAAAACAAAAAGAAATAAGAATTGTTTTGAAAAAACATACCCAACATTCATATCTTTAATATCACTAACAAAATTACTTAACTTTCAATCAATTTAAAATATCTTTAAGTTTTTAACAGTATTTACAAGACCCTCCTCCAATATACTTCTTTCCCTCTTAGGTCCTTAATACCACCAATATTCATTTATAATGTCACGAACCTTTGAGCAATAGAGTAATGGGTATAATAATCTCATTTCAATTTTCAATAGAATTTAATTACTTTTTTCCACAAATAATATCCTTATTAACTCAACACATTTTAGAGTTCTAATAATAATAATAGAGATAATTTTGAAAAAGTATATCAAATTTTCACATTTCCAATGTCACTAACAAATTTAACTTCTTTCCTGAATGGAAGTGAAAAATCTTAAAAGGATCTTACATATAGGTTTGAAGGGAGTATACTCTTTATCGAATTTTAAAAATTGTTAAGTGAATATGTGTGCGTAAAAAGAAGTACTCCTTCCGCTCCTATTTATAAGATTCTTTTGGGGTTTTTATTTGATCCTATTTATTAGACCCCTTTTCAATTTTCAATAGCATTTAATTACTTCTTTCCGCTAACATCCCTATAAAATCAACAATTTTTAGAGTTCCAATAATTATTATAGGGGTAGTTTTGAAAAAGTATATCAAATTTTCACATTTCCAATTTCGCTAACAAATTTATCCACTCTCCTTGGTGAGTGTGAAAAACCCCAAAAGGATCTTATAAAATAAGATCGGAGGGAGTAATAAAATATCATTAAAAATTGAAATAAAATCTTAAAAAAATTGGAATAAGATCAAAATCAAATTTTCTAAATAGTCGTCCTATATTGCAAATGAAGTATATAAATTGGTGTTAAAATTTCTCGTAATTAAAAAAAAAATTAACCACAATCATTGAGGATAAGCACCTTAAACTAACCATAACTCTATAAAAAAATGAAGATATAAAATTTTTTCTTACTCATTTTTTTATTCTTAAAAAAATTTGTAAAAACAATTATTAAATTATTAAAAAATATTGCTAAAAAATATCAGAATGGATAAAGAGTGCATATTAAGATGTTAAAAGATGGTCATGCCTCTTGTATTCCTCCCCATGTACAGCGCATTGGTATGTTTTTTTTAAATCCTTGCCATCCAATTTAAGATTCTTTAAGATTCTTTAATATTCGTTAGATATATAATACGTATGCAAACATACTTTTGCAGAGTTCGTATTTTAACAATCCCCTGATATTCATTGTCTAACCATTATATCTCATATCTCATATATTTTACATGTAACAACCTTAGTAATGATTTTCTATGTTTTTGGTTAGCACTTGCGGCAACTAATCAGCACAATGGTAGCATATATGGCATATTGCTACACACACCTATATATATATATATATATATATATATATATATATATATATATATATATATATGGGAACATGAAAGTTTTGGAGCTTAGTATAGTACTCCCTCCGTTTCATAATGTTTGGCCTTTTAGGTCTGGGCACACAGATTAAGAAAGTGTTAATTATTGTACGTATTATGTTTAGTTTGTCTAAAATGCCCCTATTTAATTCTTATTGAAAATTGTAATAGTATTTAATTTTTATTAGTAAGTGTGTCCATTAATTAATGTATAGTGCTGTAGAGATGAGAGAGATGATAAAAATAGAATTAATGATGAGGAGTAAGAGAAATGATTGAATGAAAGGTTAATATTGGAAAAAAAATATGTTTGTGTATTGAAAATGTAAAAGGGCAAATATTGTGAAACAAAGAAAAAAGTCTAAAAGCCAAATATTATGAAACGGATGGAGTACTTTTTATCTTTTTATGCTATGTTTTATCTTTTTATCTTTGTAGGATGCAACTTCCAACACATTAATTCAATATTTTTCTTTACTTGTAATCCCAAATTTCTCTGGCTTTGATTCTTTTTCTCAATATTCTAATAGCATCCTACATGGATAGACAAATTATGACATGCGAGGGACAGAATTATTATTAGACTCCACCTAGGACGCATGTATTAGCCTTTTCTGGTACAGTAGTACAACCGCACTTTCCTTGATAGGGTAGTTTTTAAAAGCAAGATTGAATTTGATTTCATCAATAGCCATATTGGTTAGCATCCAATTGCGGAGTGGCTATCACAATTGGTAAGAAATATCTCTCTTTTATCTGTGATTCCTTTCATGCTTGAGTTAATTTTTTTCTTTGGCATGTCATATCTCATTGTATTCTTTAAGATATTGCAGTGAAGGGCATCAACTAATTCAAGTTTTCTGTTGGTATATATTATGAGATAACCTGACTGTTATGGATTATTAGCTCCTTTAATTTTACAGTTTTACTGATGAGATACTCTGCTTAGTTATTGATTGTGATTTGTGAAAAGTTTGTTTAGCAAAATTGAAAGATCTTTGGAGCACAAATCAAGCTCAACATTAAGCTGATTGCTTGGAGCCTTGGACTCATTTGTAGCTATGGAAACAGAAATGCCAAAGCTTGGATCCTCTCTGCCAGTTCCTTCTGTGAAGGAGCTAATGAAGCAACCTATGACCGAAGTTCCAGCGCAATATGTTCATCCAAATCAAGACCCTACATTTGTATCTTACACAACATCTTTACCTGAAATCCCTATCATTGACCTTAGCAAATTGTTGTCTGAAGATGCAGTTGAACTAGAGAAGCTACACCTTGCATGCAAAGAATGGGGCTTTTTCCAGGTTTGGATCATTACTCCTGATTTATTATAATTTTCAATAAATTTAATATTATTTCCTATGCAATACTATGATTAATATATACATTGCAATCAATTACAGCTTATCAATCATGGCGTCAACCCTTCGGTTATCGAAAATGTGAAGATAGGTGTAGAAGAATTCTTCAATCTTCCAATAGAAGAGAAGAAGAAATTATGGCAAAAGCCAGGGGATATCGAAGGGTTTGGTCAGTTGCATGTTGTATCCGAGGAACAAAAGCTAGATTGGGGAGATATGTTTTCCATTAACACTCATCCTTTGTACACAAGGCATCCTCACTTATTTCCTAGTATCCCTCAACCATTCAGGTTATGTCTCTCACCCACTTTGCATGTTTATCTTACTACTACCTTAGCTAGAACTGGATTTTGGATTTTGTTTGTAACTCATGTAAACTTTATTTATCTCATTGCAGAGATAATTTAGAGGCCTATTCCTTAGAACTAAAAAACATTAGTCTCACAATAATTGGCTTTATGACCAAAGCATTGAAGATTGAACCTCCTAATGAAATGCTAGATTTATTTGAAGATATTGCTCAAGTGATGAGGATGAATTACTACCCTCCATGTCCACAGCCAGAACTTGTCATTGGACTCACTCCTCATGCTGATGGTGGTGCCCTCAGCATTGTTCTCCAAGTCAATGAAATTGAAGGCCTCCAAATAAGAAAAGATGGAATGTGGATTCCTGTTAAACCCATCTCCAATGCTTTTGTGATTAACATGGGATACATTTCAGAGGTAATTTGTAGAAAATCGCTCGCAACCCTTTTTATCATTAGACATTTAAGTAATTTTACTAAACATGTTGATTAAGAAAGTTTTGCAACTCTTTCCAATGGTTTGATGGCAGATACTGACCAATGGAATTTATCCAGCTATCGAACATCGAGCAACAATTAACTCAAAGAAGGAGAGGATTTCCCTTGCCACTTTTCACAAGCCAGGACTACACAGGATTATAGGTCCGGTACCAAGCCTTGTTACACCTGAAAGACCTGCAATGTTCAAAAGCATTGGTGTAGCAGATTTCTTAAAAAGTTTCTTTTCTCGTAAGTTACAAGGGAAGTCATTCATTGATGTCATGAGGACTCAGAATGAGACTGCTAATAATAAAAGTGCATAGGACTTTGCATGGGATGGAAAAAAATAAAACGTACACTGAAAACAACTTTGTGGCTAATGGCAGCTAATGCTCAATAATAATGTTCAATTATGTTATTCAAACATCTGTATTTGACATCTATACGGGACACCTGTCTTTTTAGGCAAAAACTGGTGGGTCATGCAATTTCTCTTTTTTATAGGACCCACCACTTTTTATTAAAAAAGGCAGATGCATCAAATACAGATGTAGGAATAACATTTTTGAATAACTTTAGTGTGTATTTTCTGTGTTCATGGCTTTAAGCTGCACGTAAACCTAAAAGATAGTGTGGGTTACCTAGCTATTTTATATGATGGAATTTGAAGTGTATGTGTATTCTTGAACTAGTTGGCTGATATGTGGTGTCACATCTAATTTCAGCAATTGCATCTTTTTATTGATTAGGCTATCAAATGGTTCATTTCTTATATCATTGCACGTCTAAGGTTGAGAATTATTGAAAATGGATGCATTAAGATAATGAGAAAGATCTAAGTTCCCTTAAATTGCATACCAAATTCTGGTAGACAAAGAAAAAATAGTAACTTAAGCAATCGTGTACCTTTTTAATTTATCACCTTAACCACCATTTTCTTAATTTTTATTTCATTTTAATTGGAAATGGAAAGAGAAACCAGCATATCTGAAAAAGTCCAGATTTGCAGCAACAGTATTGACCAAAAGTTACCGGCTCATGCAATGTCCACTTAAATCCCAAATCCTTTAAAATAAGGAATAGGTTATGAAAGACAAATATTTTAGCAAAAGTGTGAAAAGTCTAATAGCAGAACGTGACTTCCGCACATCACATCAAAGACATGAATTGGAGATTCAATAATAAAAATTTATCGTGTTTTGATTCTAATCCCTAAAAGTTATTTTGATTATGACTGGTCTTTAATTTTTCAAACATTTTGATTTTGGTCTCATCTATTAAAAAATTCAATTATTTGTTGACGTCGTTAACAGAAACACACATCGACAACTATATGGTGTGAGATAGCGTCAAATAAGTATTGTGACATAGATGTTTCATATCCATAAATGCAAAATTTTGGTATGTGACCATTTTGCGTATAAGACCATTTTGTGCCCATGAATCTGTATCATCCATGTCATATCACTTATTTGACGTTTCTTCACACTACGTGACTGCTGATATGGTCTTCCGCTAACCACATCAACAAATAACAGTTTTTTCATAAATGGAGTGAATCAAAACAAAAATGTTTGAAGATTTAAGGACCAGTCCAGATCAAAATAACTTATAAGGACTAAACTAAAACATGTTGAACTTTTAGAGACCGAGAGCATAAATAAGCCATAAAAATATATACGTAGTATACAACATGCAAGAAGATTGCGCCAAAATAAAAAAGGCATCACATAACAATGGAACAAGAATAATGCTCAAGATAATAGGTCAAAATAGTATTAAAAAAAAAAAAAAAACTAACCCCGAACGTGTGGTTCAGTGGTAGGGATTGATCCACCCTTAAGCAAGGTCAGGTGTTCGAATTCTGCCTTGTGCATGCAGCAGCGTTAAATCTCAGGGTCAGTTGTCCCACTCATTCCATTAGAGGTGCCTACAAAATCAAGATTCTTATTTTTATAATGCTCCCTCTCATCTTTAATATAACTCTCACATAATTTTTTTTCCTGTTTATGAGTTTCTCTACCAAAGTCTAAAAACATTCATATTTACTCAATATTTGTATAATCCCAATAATAATTCAAGGATAATTTTGAAAACATATATAAAATATTGTCAATTCTAATATCACTAAAAATTTTACTCCTTCTGATTTTAAATGTAAGCCTATTTTCATAAAAACACTGGAATTAAGGAAGCTAGCGTTACAAATTACAATTGTTATTTGTATTAAAAAAAAGATAAATTTTGATGTATTTTTTCAAAATTACCCCTATAATTTTAATATAATTATAAATGAGACTCTGAAAAATGTTGAGTAAATAAAAGTGATTAATGCTATTGGAAAATTTGAATAGGGGTTTACACTAAAGAAAAAAAGTGTAAAAAAAAAACTTACATTTAAGATCGGAGTAACTAACTTTCTAGATCTTAATTCCCAGAATTTTCCCAAAATAAATTTACTCAATCTGTTTCATATAATTTAACATTTTGTATAAAGATTAAGAAATTGTTAAATTATGTAAAAATACGAGGTATTTTCACTATAATAACCATATGTAATCAATCATTGAAATAATTGAACAGAGGGAGAGATAGGAGATTATTAAAAAGAATTCATGATATAGTTAAGATAAACAATATAATTATATAGACTTAAATACTAAAATGGTCCCTATAAATAATGACTCTTTTAAAATTGGTCATTACAAAAAAAAAATGGTTTTGGTCCCTACATATACAAACCGTTTTGGTTTTGGTTATTAAATTTTGGTCTCCATGATTATGTTGGTAGTTTATTTTGGTCTCTCTATTATTAAATTTGATAGGTTTTATTTCCTTCACTGTCATGTTTTTTGAACTGGTTCTCATATGTAATAGAAGTTGCCTTTTTTTTTTTGTGAATAATAGAAGTTGTCTTTTTACCCTGGAGAATTAATTTATTTTCAACGTTTTCCATCCACCTTTAACAGGATGGACCAAAAATATAATTAGGATTTTTCTCCCTCTCTCTTTCTCAATTTAAACACAGATAGAGAGAAAGGAGGGACTTGGTCGAAACCTTGGCTAATCCTTGTGTCAATGGTGAATCTTGAGTTTTGAATAAGAAGAAGAAGAAAAAGAAGAAATAGAGGTTTGGGTGTGTACAAAAATTTGAAAAGGGTGAATGGGTGGAAGAAGAAGAAAAATGTGTGATAATTTTAATTAAAATTAAAAAGTAAAAAAAAATGTATTTTGAAAAATTTATGACAAAAATTGTAAAACAATAAGTGTTAATAGTAAAATATAAATGCATTTAAAAATTCCTCAATATTTATGTGCATTATTGCATCAATTCTTGATTCATATTTATTCAATATGAATTTCTTAACAAATAAACTAAAACACAAATTAAAAAACTAATGTATATTGAAGGTAGTTGGGTAGGGTCTATGTGAGCCTATGATCCAGCATGTTTAAGGTCCGGGTGAGGTTGATTTGTTTAATAAAAAATCAAGTTAAAACTTTTAAGAAAATTAAGGAGGGGGAAGATTGTGAAAGATATAAGATAGGAAGGGGAAAAGTAGTTTTCAACGAGAAAATACGGAATTATGTTCTACTTAATTAATAGAAAAGTAAAAGAAATTTTTTCTTTAACTTTTTAGTTTTTATAATGAAAAAAATAAAAGAAATAAGTGTCATTAAATTATGTGTTCTTTAGATGTTGGTTAAATGTTGGAGTCGATAAAAAATTATTTTTAGAGGTAATAGTCTATAAAGTTCCTCAAAGATACACTACCTGACATCAGCTTAGTCTTCGAATTTTTTTTGGAATTAATTAAATTTTTCAAAGATCAAAATGACATCACATTAGTTCCTCCGTCCATAAATCCGTTAAAGAATCAGTTAAGTATCACGTGACACATTCTTATTGACTATCTTTCTTCAAAGATACACCTGACATCAAGTTAGTCGCCGAAAGATTTTTGAAATCAATTAAGTCCTCAAATATCAAAATGACATCATATTGGTTCATTCGTCCATAAATTCTTTGGTGAATCTGTTAAGTGTCACGTTGTGCATTTTCATTGGCTACTTTCTCAATGTATTTAAACACGAAACCACAAGATTATTCCTCTTTTGAATTTATCATCGTTGGATAAATCCAACGGTTTAGATTTTAAGATGAAAAATTTTAAAAAAATAGAAAATCCTTCTATTCAATTTTAACCGTTAGATATATTCAATGATTTATATTGTCACGACCGCACTCGAACTTGGCGGGAGGAAGGATTTAGATAGAGAATGGGAGTCGCCAACGATGTTTTATTTATTTTTACATACGAGAGGGAAAGCACGGAAAAACCCAGATATTGGTAGTAGAAGGTCTGCGCAGAAAAACCATTGGTTCGGGAGTCGGTTACTTGTGGGGAAGGTGTTAGGCACCCCACACCGTCTGTCATAAAACGGTAACTTAATTGATTGTGTGAGAATTAATTTTAGAGCCTTAATTTTACCCTTAAAAAAAACAAATATTATTCTTGCTTGACAGGAAAGTGCCTGCTCCTACGTATCCCTCACAACAATAGGGAACTCAAGGCTACGTAGTTCTTAAGAAAATGATTGTTTGAATTGATTAAAAATTTGATTGTTGTTTTTATAAAAGCCGAGATTGCACCAACCGAGCGACGACTCTTAAAATAAAAAATTTGGCATAAAATTTAAAAATTTGATCATATTTAAATCATTTTATGTGGAAAACCGAAGTCACGCGAAGGTTAACGACGATTCCCAAAGAAATAAATATGTATTTTATTATAATTATTATGATTTTCATAAAAAGTCGAAGTTATATAAAGTTAGCGACGACTTTTCTAGAAGATAAGTCATAATAATTTATATGACATTAAATTATCATTGGTTATTAAGAAAAGATTTTATCGAGTTTAAATCATTTTAGTGGAAGTCGAAGTTATTACACAAACGCTAGCGACGACATCCGAAGAATGTAAACATTTATTTTGTTGCTATTATTTTTGGTGAAAACTGAAGCTACACGGAGGTTGACGACGACTTCCATATTTAAAAATGAGATCTTTCACTCTGTGTTGGACCAACGCATGTAATTGTCACTTACCATCATTTAACAGTGAATTATAATCAATTATTTTATTAGAAGTCGAAGTTGCACAAGGCGAGCAACGAGTCTCAAACATTATTTAGACGTTTATTAAAATTAAGATAAAGCTTACAAGTTACAAACATTTTTTTACTGCATTTTTATTATTCTATCATTATTAAACAATAAAGGAAAATCACACGAATTTACTGAACACGTAATAAATTAAAGTAGAATATAATTGCTAAAATAAAACTCCAAACAAAACTGGAATTTAATTATTACATTTAAGGCAAAAATTAAATTTTTTTTGGTTATATATTTAAATCTAAGAAATACAATACAAATTTAAATATTCAACTTATTTTAGATCTAGAGTAACATAAATATATAAAAAAAAATAAAAAAATAAATATAATAACTAAACAACTTCATAGAGAAAAGAAAAAGATTATTATTATTATTATTATTTATTATTATTTCTATTATTTAATTTAAGAAAAAAAATTGACCAGTGGTTAAACCGGTTCGGTCCGGTCCGGTTTGCACAGGTCAACCAGACCAGTTGAGTGGGGGACAGAGCGCCACGTGGCAGCCTCTGGTTGGCTGTCATGGGCGGTGACAGAGGAGGGGACAGGACTGCTTTTTGACCGATGGCGCTTGTGATACATGCGCCTAAAGGACGGTCCAGATTTTATACTTCTGTAATCAGACGCGGGGAGTTATATAATGCTAATTTGCACCCACCATCTTTAAACTGTTAGATCTTTTAGAAGATGAGACCCGACGGTAATTTCCTTTGGGCCTATATCTGTTATGTGAGGCTGAATACACCGGATTATGAGAATCTTTTAGGGTTTATATGGTGTGGGACGGTCTACATCTTATGGTGCACCCTCAGTTTTTCAGCCGTTAGATCTGGATTACTATCAGATCTAACTGTTGAAACTTTTTTTAAAAAATAAAAATAAAAAAACGCAAATAATAATAATAAAAAATAATAATAACAACACACAATAATAATAAAAATAACAAAAATAATAAAATTAAATAAATGAATAAGTAAAAAAAATAAAAATAATAATAATAAATAATGACAATAAATTATTTTCCACTACCTCAGTCTTTCTTTCTTTTCCTCTGCTCTTTAATTTTCTTCTCTTATGCTCTTTCACTCATTCAAACCTTTTTTTTATAATGTTTAAAAAAAAAAAAAAACAAAAACAAAAACTAATCATTCATTTTTTTCTTTCTCTTTTGCTTTCCATTCCACTTCAATCTGTTTAGCATTGACCGATGATGCTATTTTGTTTTCTTCATTTTTTATTTTGTTTTTAGAGTAATAATTAAGGTATTTTTGGAGGTATTTAACTCTTTTATGACTTAAAATCCGGAGTTTGAAAGGAATAAAATATTCCTTTTTGGAAAGCTTTTGTGGAGTAGATTATGAATATATTAACTTTTTCTCTTAAAAACGGCTTTTCTACTTTCATAAGTGATTTTTATTAAAAGAGTAACTCTTTTTTTTTTTTTTTTTTTTTGAATTTGAAGATTAGAGTAGGAAGAAGAGGAAGAATATAAAAGAAAGAGAAAATAAAATACGAAAGAAATATATTAGATAAGATTTTGTTGTTGACTATTGAACCAGGCTATTGAGAATTTATTGAACTGGATGGAGGCAACCAGAGAAAAGGAAGAAGAGAAATGTGAAAGTGTGAAAATGTGAGTGAGTGAGTGACCGTGAGTTGGAGTGATAAGGTTGGACAGCTTTCAATTTTTTATTTTTTACTCCCTTCGTTCTTAATTATAAAGCATTCTTAACACTTTTATTTTGTCCTTATTTATAAGATCTTTTACCAATTTTCAATGAGCATTAATTATTTTTTTTCACAAATATCCTTATTTATTTAACACTTTTTAGATTCCCAATAATATTAATAGGGATAATTTTGAAAATACATATCAAAAGTTCACATTTCCAATACAATTAACTAAACTATTCCACTTTTTTAATGAACATAAAATCTCCCAAAAAGACCTTATAATTAGGGACAAAGGTAGTATTTTTTTTAACAAAAGAATGAAAAAAAAGTATATGATTGAGAGGTATCGATGAGTATTTAAACCCTATTTCATCCCAACCTCTCCTCACTACAACGTCACTGCCGCGCCATAGTTGTCAGTCGCCACCCATTCCCATCACTGCCATCATCCTTAGATTATATTGCTCGCGCCATAGTTGTCAGTCGCCACCCATTCCCATCACTGCCATCATCCTTAGATTATATTGCTTTAAACCGATTTTTTTTGATGAATCAGGATATCCATTCGCGCAATTGAGTGACTAATCCCTTGCACCACGGTCGGACCCTTTCGGGGGCGATGTTCCCAGTAAGACTTGCTCCATTCATATGCGCCTCAGGTACGACTCAAACCCGCGACCACATGTTTAAGGGACACAAGCCCTTTCCACTTGTACCAGTCTCCACTAGTTATCAATTTTAAATATATCAAATGTTATCAATTTTAATATTTCATTAATAACAATATTAACTAAATTCCATAATTTTGTTGGTTGATGAGCTTTTATTTATTGTGATACGGAGAATATATAGGAAGCAAGGGAGGGAATATATAAATGACAAATAGTTAACCACACATGGTTGAAAATCTAATCATATATCTCTGTCAATATCACTTGCTCATCAAATGAGAGGGATTGGACGGAGTTGGAGCAAATGGCTAAGGTTGGAACCTCTCTACTAGTGCCTTCTGTGCAAGAGCTAGCAAATCAGCCTTTGATCAAATTCTCATTGATTTATACCAAAATTGATGTGGTGATTAAAAACCGACCAATAATAATTTCTCCGTTAAGTTTTGAGATTGCTGACATCAATTACTTCATTCGGATAATTACTTGCATAATTTTGTGCTGTACATTGGTAAAAATCCTTTTAAGTGGTGATTTGAAGAACAAAACTCCTAACCACGTTATAATATACTATACTATTTTAGTACCAGGCTAGTGATAGTTTGGTCAACCACTTTGCAAGATGGTTATCGATTAATGATGTCCCATTTAATTTATTATTAGACCCGTGCTAAACGTGAACCATTTATTCGTATTAAAAGAGAAAAATGACAAATCTTTCTATAAAATTAGCTTATACTGTACATCTTTAATCGATACAAAGTCACAAAGTCACTTTAATATATGAAAAAGTGAATTTTATTGATGATTGATTTATAAGACACAAAGTCACTTTAACATTGATAGAATGAGTACACGTAAACTAATTACTAGAGGAGTATGGAAATGGCTAAACATTAACATCTGTTGGGATATATGATTAGTTGGTTTATTAACATGTTAAATTAAGTTTTATTATGGTCCGATTTTTTGTCATTTAGTTCAAATTTGTTTTATTATATATTGGTTTATCCCTGTCGGGGATATGAAAGAGACTTTGTTGGTGGATGCAAAACTCACTTAGGTGATCTTTACATCTCGGATGAGATTAGTATTTAGTTAGAGGCTGGAAGATATCTTTGGTAAACACAAAAAAAAAAATTATATATTGGTTTTATATATTTTATAAAAAAATTAAAAATAAAAAAAAATAAACCTTTCTCTCTTATTGTCACGATATAAGATTAAGATTTTATCTCAAAACCAATTGACAATGAAAAAAGTAGATCAATAAGTATTTAAACCATGTCATATATTAAGAGACGATTTTCAACACATTAATTCAATATTTTTCTTTACTTTTAATCCCAAATTTCTCTAACTTTGATCCTTTTTCTCGATATTCTAATAGCATCCTACATGCCACATGGATAGCATAAATTATAACATGAGAGGGACAGAATTATTAGACACCACCTACGACGCATGTATTTGCCTTCTCTGGTACAGTACAACCGCACTTTCCTTGATAGGGTAGTTTATAAAAGCAAGATTGAATTTGATTTCATCAATAACCATATTGCTTAGCATCCAATTGCGGAGTGGCTATCACAATTGGTAAGAACTATCTCTCTTTTATCTGTGATTCAGTTCATGCTTGTGTTAATTTTTTTCTTTGGCATGTCATATCTCATTGTATTCTTTAAGATATTGCAGTGAAGGGCATCAACTAATTCAAGTTTTCTGTTGGTATATATTATGAGATAACCTGACTGTTATACACTTATATTCGTTAGGGAATTGAACTATACAACTTGAAGAGATAGATGCAAATAAAATCAAGCTAAAGAATTCCATTCTTTTTAGCTTTTTCTAAAATTCAAATAGTGTTGCATATATAAATGGACATAACATTTTCTACTCATAATGGATTATTAGCTCCTTTAATTTTACAGTTTTACTGATGTGATGCTATGCTTAGTTGTTGATTGTGATTTGTTAAAAGTTTGTTTAGCAAAATTGAAAGATCTTTGGAGCACAAATCAAGCTCAACATTAAGCTGATTGCTTGGAGCCTTGGACTCATTTGTAGCTATGGAAACAGAAATGCCAAAGCTTGGATCCTCTCTGCCAGTTCCTTCTGTGAAGGAGCTAATGAAGCAACCTATGACCGAAGTTCCAGCGCAATATGTTCATCCAAATCAAGACCCTACATTTGTATCTTACACAACATCTTTACCTGAAATCCCTATCATTGACCTTAGCAAATTGTTGTCTGAAGATGCAGCTGAACTAGAGAAGCTACACCTTGCATGCAAAGAATGGGGCTTTTTCCATGTTTGGATTATTACTCCTGATTTATTATAATTTTCAATAAATTTAATATTATTTCCTATGCAATACTTTGATTAATATATATATGGAAATCGATTACAGCTTATCAATCATGGCGTCAATCCTTCGGTTATCGAAAATGTGAAGATAGGTGTTGAAGAATTCTTCAATCTTCCAATGGAAGAGAAGAAGAAATTATCGCAAAAGCCAGGGGATATCGAAGGGTTTGGTCAGTTGCACGTGGTATCTAAGGAACAAAAGTTAGATTGGGGAGATATGTTTGCCATTAACACTCATCCTTTGTACACAAGGCATCCTCACTTATTTCCTAGTATCCCTCAACCATTCAGGTTATGTCCCTCTTCTACTTTGCATGTTTATCTTGATATCTACTTAGCTAGAACTTGATTTTGGATTTTGTTTGTAACTTTATTTGTCTCATTGCAGAGATAATTTAGAGGCCTATTCCTTAGAACTGAAAAACATTTGTGTCACAATAATTGGCTTTATGACCAAAGCATTGAAGATTGAACCTCCTAATGAACTGCTAGATTTATTTGAAGATATTGGTCAAGTGATGAGGATGAATTACTACCCTCCATGTCCACAACCAGAACGTGTCATTGGACTCACTCCTCATGCTGATGGTGGTGCCCTCAGCATTGTTCTCCAAGTCAATGAAATTGAAGGCCTCCAAATAAGAAAAGATGGAATGTGGATTCCAGTTAAACCCATTTCCAATGCTTTTGTGATCAACATCGGAGACATTTCGGAGGTAACTTGTAGAAAATCGCTCGCAACCCTTTTTATCATTAGACATTTAAGTAATTTTACTAAACATGTTGTTTAAGAAAGTTTTGCAACTCTTTCGAATGGTTTGATGGCAGATACTAACCAATGGAATTTATCGAAGTATCGAACATCGAGCAACAATTAACTCAAAGAAGGAGAGGATTTCCCTTGCCACTTTTCACAGGCCAGGACTGCACAGGGTTATAGGTCCAGTACCTAGCCTTGTTACTCCTGAAAGACCTGCAATGTTCAAAAGCATTGTTGTAGCAGATTTCTACAAAGGTTACTTTTCACGCAAGTTACAAGGGAAATCTTACATTGATGTCATGAGAACTCAGAATGAGACTGATAATAATAAAAGTGCATAGGACTTTTTCATGAGGTGGAAAAAAATAAATAAAACATGTACACATAAAACAGCTTTGTGGGTAATGGCAGCTAATGCTCAACAATAATGTTAGTGGCTATTTTCTCAATGTTTCATGGCTTTAAGCTGCATTTAAACCTAGAAGACTATGTGGGTTACCTATTTTATATGATGGAATTTGAAGTGTGTGTATTCTTGAACTAGTTGGCTGATGTCCCACTTAAATCCCAAATCCTTTAAAATAAGGATTAGGTTATGAAATACAAATATTTTAGCAAAACAAAGTGTGAAAAGTCTATTAACAGAACGTGACTTCAGCCCACATATATATATATATATATATATATATATATATATATATATAAACAAACTTAGTATACCACTTGCAAGAAGATTGCGCAAATTAAAAAGGCATCACCCAACAATGGCACGAGAATAATGCTCAAGATAAAATAATAAAAAATTGCTCAAGATAAAATCAACAATCAAGATTTTTATTTTTATAATGCTCCCTCTCATCTTTAATATAACTCTCTCTCATAAATTTTTTTTCCTGTTTATAAGTTTCTCTACCAAAGTCCAAAAACATTTATATTTACTGAATATTTCTATAATCCCAATAATAATTTAAGGATAATTTTGAAAAAGTATATAAAATGTTGTAAATTCTAATATCACTTACAATTTTACTTCTTCCGATCTTAAATGTAAGTCTATTTTGATTTTTTTAAAAAAAGGAATTAAGGAAGCTAGCGTTATAATTGTTATTTTGTATTAGAAAAAGAGTTTTCTTAACCTCAGTCCTTAGGATTGAGGATAAGAGCCTAAAAATGGATGCATTTTATTGGGAAGTGTTGTATTGGTAGAATAAAAAGACTTTGTATTTAACCCAAATGGGTTTGGCCTAGTAGAAGCATGCTAGGTCAGAGGCTCGAATCCTAGTGGAGAACATCCCATGGGGAGACACCCCACCCATGTTGCTCCAAGTGTCGGAACTGTGAAGTTCCGCTCCACAGTTTATTCTACCAAAAAAAAGACTGTATATTTATTTTTCCAATGAAATACATCCATTTTTAGGCTTTTAGGATCGAGGTTAAGAAAACCCTTAAAAAAATAATAATATTTGATGAATATTTTTTCCAAAATCCCTTATAATAATTCTATAATTATATATGAGACTTTGAAAAATGTTTTTTTTTAGGTAAAGCAAATTTTATTACTCCCTCCGGTCCTATATATAGGGCACATTCTAGAAGGTTTTGTTGGTCCTAATTATAAGTCACTTTATATTTCCTATGCATCATTTATTGTGTTTTCTCTTTTTTGCCCTTATTAAATGCTTTGACCATCTATGTGTTTTTCGTTGTTCATTAATGAGTTTGAATTTTCCAAAAAAAGTTTAGGGATAAAATTGTAATGTTACAATATATTCTCATAGAACTCATAAAACTAACCACTTTCCTTAGTATGTGTAATTCGATTAAGTATGCCCTGTAATAAAGACAGGAAGGAGTAACTTAAAAGGTCAGCAAAAGCTGCCTTAATAACATGATTAGGAGCACTAAAACTCCAAAATCCATTAGGATATTCAACGGCACAAGCAGCCAACAAGTGTGCTGGATAATTCAACTTTCTAAGCACATGTGCTACAGTAAAAGCATTTAATTGTCTAACTAAAGCATGGCAATCATTAAGGAGAAAAGCAATAATGTAGGGAATATGAGCCCCATGCCCAATGCTATGTAAAATAGAGAGAAAAAAGAAGTGTCATTAAAATAAAAATAATTAATGTTATTGGAAATTTGAACAAAGACTTACATTAAGGAAAAAAAGTGTTAAAAAATTTTTTTTAAAAAAAAAAAACTTACATTTAAGATCGGACTAACTAACTTTCTAGATCTTAATTCGCAAAATTTCCAAAAATATTTTTTTTTTCACCCATCATCTCCCAGTGTTTTTGTGGGGATCGAACCGTGGTTCACCCTATCAAGTGCAACCACTGGCATCACTGCACCAACAGCTCATTGGTATAAATTTACCACTCGTTTCATATGTAATGCACATAATTTAACGTTATGTACAAAGGTTAAGAAATTGTTAAATTACGTAAGAATATGAGGTATTTTGATTATAATAACCGTATGTAATCGTTCAAGTTACTGAACAAAGGGAGAGATCAGAGATAAAAAAGAATTAATGATAAATAAAAATATAGTTGAGATAAACCCCAAGCGTGTGGTTCAGTGGTAGGGATTGATTCACGCTTAAGCAAGGTCAGGTGTTCGAATCCTGCCTTGTGCATGCAGCAGCGTTAAATCTCGGGGCCAGCTGTCCCACCCATTAAAAGTGCCTACAAGCTAGCGAGGAGATTAGTCACTGCGGTCGGCGGTGGACACTCCAGTCATGGACCAAAAAAAATATAGTTGAGATAAACAATAAAATTATATATATATAGACTTCAATACCAAAATGGTTTATGTAAATATTGACTCCTTTGAAATTGGTCCCTGCAAAAAAAAAAAAAAAAGTTTTGGTCTCTCTTGTTAAATTTTGGTCTTCATTATTATGTTGGTAGTTTGTTTTGGTCCCTCTATTATTAGATTTGATAGGTTTTGGCACCTTAACTGACATGATTTTTGAATTGGTTCTCCTATGTAATAAAAATTGTCTTTTTACCCTTGAAAATTAATGTAAGAATATCACCTTTAATTGGTCATAAAATGTAATACATTACGTTTTCGGCATTTTCCATCCACATTTAACAAGAGGGACCAAAAATATAATTAGGGTTTTTTTGCTCTCTCTTTCTCAATTTAAACACAAATAGAGAGAAAGGAGTGACATGATCGAAACCTTGGCTAATCCTTGTGTTAATGATGAATTTTGAGCTTTGAAGAAAAAGAAGAATAATGTGTGGTAATTTTAATTAAAGTTAAAAAGTAAAAAGAGGTATTTTGAAAAGTTTATGGTCCACGTAAGACAGCCCAGTTGGTGGCTGCAAGGACACTTAGGATTTAACCTCTCCCAGATCATGGGTTCTAGTCTCAGACCTCCCATGTAAACAAAAAAAAAAGTTCATGATAAAAATTGTAAAACAATAGTTGTTAATAGTAAAACATGAATGCAATTAAAAATTTCTCAATATTTATATGCATTATTACATCAATTCTTGATTCATATTTATCCGATATAAATTTTTTAATATATAAACTAAAACACAAATTAAAAAAACTCATGTGTAATGGAGGTAGTTGGGTAGGGTAAGCCTATATATGTGGGAAATTGCTTTTTGGCCCCCAAACATGACTTTTTGGCCCCCATTTCTATTTTGCGTAGACCATAATGCCCTTCAGCGTTTTTATTTTTCCGGTTCAACATTACCGTAAAAAACATTCCGGTACTGCCTAACCGGAACATATTAAAACACTTTTCCGGTACTACTGAACCGGAAACTTTAAAAAAAATCAAAATCCCCAAATTGCCCCTCTGTACTTCTTCTATACCCCCATCTTTTCAACTCCCTCTCCCTCATTCAAACCCCCTCACTCGAAACCCCCATCAACTCCCTCACCCTCAATCAAACCCCCATCTCCAGCGATTGGCCCCCATTCTTCACGGTCCACGAACAAACTCCTTCCTTCCTTCACAAATAATCATCATCAATCCCTTCTTCACACTCTCAATCACTCACGGATGCAAGTAAGTTCTCTTTCTCCTATTGTTTGGTTCATTCACTCGCTGCCTTGTTGTTGTTCTTGCCTTGTTATTTTGTTCATGCCTTGTGGTTTTGTTCTTGCCTTGGTTCATTCACTCGCTTCCTTCATTGTGTTATCGTGTTATCGTGCTCTATTGTATGTGTTGGTTGCAGTCTTCCGGTTTTGCAGAGTCGTAAACATTCCGGTTGTGCAAAGTCGAAATCCTTCCGGTTTTGCAAAGTCGGAAGTATTAAATTTTTGAGAAATTAGATTAATTTGTTAATAATTTAATATAACTTAGCTTATTATTAGTATTTGTGATTAATTATTAGTGTGTGTTATTATTTATATGTATTTTTTCAATTTTTTTAATGAAATTAGTATTTGTTATTTATTAGTGTTAAATTATTTGTTTTTAATTAATTTTAGTATTTATTAGTATTTTGAATGTTTTAATATATTAGAATAATATTTTATTAGATTAATTTGTGTTAACAATTTTAAAATAACTTATAATATTTTATTTTATTTTATAGTAAGAGAAGTAAGAGATAAGAGATTATATTATATAAACTAGTGTTACTTGAGTGTCTGTTATTAATTTTTTATTTGTTATTGAGGAGTGTTTAATCATATGTTATTAGATTAATTATTTGGGATTAATGTTATTAGTATTTAGCAGATTAATTTTGTATTAGTAATTTACTTTATTGGTTAATAATATAATATAATATAACTTAGATTATTTATTTTTTATTACGTAATATTATATTATGTAATATTAGTAGTCGTTATTAGTATTTGTTATTTGTGATTAATTATTAGTATTTTTTAATATTTTTTATTTGTAATTTCTTGTTTATAAGTGTATAATTATTTGTTATTAGATTATTTATATGTGATTAATGTTATTATTTTTATTTCACTAATCAAAATTTAAGTTTCCGGGGATTTTGGGGATTTGGGGATTTTGATTTTTTTTAAAGTTTCCGGTTCAGTAGTACCGGAAAAGTGTTTTAATATGTTCCAGTTAGGCAGTACCGGAATGTTTTTTACGGTAATGTTGAACCGGAAAAATAAAAACGCTGAAAGGCATTATGGTCCACGCAAAATAGAAATGGGGGCCAAAAAGTCATGTTTGAGGGCCAAAAAGCAATTTCCATATATGTGAGCCTATGACCCAACATGCTCAATGTCCGTGTGAGGTTGATTTGTTTAATAAAAGGTAGATTTTATTAACACTGTATGTTATTATTTACACCCGACTTTTAAAATATTTTCACATATGTACCAAATTTACCCTTTTTTCAAAACACTAACTATTATTTTCCTTTTTATTCACACTCATTCCTTCTAAACCCTTATTTTCCCTTCTCACGCCCACTCTATTCAAACTTCTCTTTCGTCCAAAACTTCTCCTTCTCTTATGTTCTTCTTCCACCTTCACTACTATTGTTCTATGCAACTTGTCTCTTAAATATTAGTGTGCAGTTATTGCATATTCTTGTTCATATATGTATATTATTTTTCTGCACCTTCTTCTTTGAAGGTTACTGTATGTTCTTCTTCTTCAGTGTGAATTCTCAGATACATTTTGTTTTAATTGGTTGGGCGAATGCCTTATCCGTTCCCTCCAACGGATGCCTCGTCCATCTTCACTGCGAATTCTCGGATGCCTTATTCGTTCCCTCTAATGGATGCATCATCCGTCACCCTTCAACTGATGCCTCATCTGTCATGCAAAATGGAATCCGTAAATTAAGTTGTAAATTTAATTCATTAATTAATCAATTAATTAAAAACAGAACAATTATAAATTTTAATTTAACTTAAATAATTAATTAAATTAAATTAATTAATTAATTTAAAAATTCTACAGGAACGGATGGCAAATCCGTCTGTGATGACGGATGCTTCATCCGAATTTGTTGATGGATGGCTTGTTCGTGGGATTGACGGATCGTTTATTAGTCCCATATACGAATACAGAACTAGAAACATCGTATGAAACATTGAAGAAAAAAGAAATATGACGAAGAAGAAGAATGTTATCGAAGATTGAGAACAACAAATCAATGGATTCACACGTTTTTAGTGATCAAGTTTTTGGGAAGATTTTGGGTGAACAAGGTTTTGGGTAAGCAAAGTTTTTGAGAAGATGATGGGTGTGAGTAGTGATATATGAGAGATTAGGATGATGAAGGTAAATAATAGGTTTGGGGTGTGAGTAAGAGATATATGAGTGTGTAACATAAGGGTATTATTGATAAGTTAGTGCAAAAATTTATAAAAAGCGGGTGCAAATAGCAATAAAATGGGTGTTAATAACATCTCCTTTGATAAAAAATCAAGTTAAAACTTTTAAGAAAAATAAAGAGAGGGAAGATTGTGAAAAATATAAGATAAGAAGGGGGAAGTAGTTTTCAATGAGAAAATACGAAATTATGTTCTACTTAATAGAAAAGTAAAAGAAACTTTTTGATAATAAAAAAAAAGTAAAAGAATTTTTTTCTTTCACTTTTTAGTTTTTATAATAAAAAAAATAAAAGAAATAAGTGTCATTAAATTGATGTGTTCTTTAGATGTTGGTTAAATGTTGGAATCAATAAAAAATTATTTTTAAATTGGACATTTCACATGGAATGTGAGGTGTGTCACACACTATGACACGTTTGTAAATGTTAACATTTCATAGCTCTTAAAAATTTTCTACTCATACTCATTCTGCTTTTTAATATTAAGCAATTTTCTTTCCACAAATAATTATGTTTACTCAACCTATTTTAAAGTTCCAATAATAATAATAATAAATATAAGGGTAATTTTGATAAAGTATACAACACATTTTTAATTTCACTAATAATACTTACCAAATTTTTTATTGCATGTTGAATTTTTGTTCAAAAGGTTCAACTAATTAAACATAGTACTTATTTCGATCTTTATTATAGATCAACTTTTAAAATACATAATACTTCCTCCGGTCCTATTTATAAGACCCTTTTGGAGTTTTTCACTCTCATTAAGGAAAGTGAATAAATTTGTTAGTGGCATTAGAAATATGAAAATTTGATATACTTTTCCAAAACTACCCCTATAATTATTATTGGAACTCTAAAAAGTGTTGACTTTATAGGGGTATTAGTGGATAGAAGTAATTAAATGTTATTGAAAATTGAAAAGGGGTCTTATTTGACCAAAATAAAAACATCAAAAGGTTTTATAAATAAGAGTGGAGGGAGTATATCAATTTCAATACTGTATCACTTAATGTTATTAACTAACTAAATGATTATAAAAAAAAAAAAAAAAAGTTACTCCCTCCGATCCTTATTATAGGGCATACTTAACCGAATTACACATACCAAGGAAAGTGGTTGGTTTTATGAATTCTATGAGAATATATTGTCACATTACAATTTTACCCCCTTAACTTTTTTTGGAAAATTCGCACTCGTTAATGAACAACAAAAAACACATAGATAGTCAAAACATTTAATAAAGACAAAAAAGAGAAAAATCAATAAATGATGCATAGAAAATATAAAGTGACTTATAATTAGAACAAAAAAACTCTCTAAAATGTGACCTATATATAGGACTAGAGGGAGTATTAACTAAATTTCTTAATCTCGATAATTCATGTGTTTATATTTAGACACGAAGAATACATAAGAAGGGAGGGAGTATATAGATGACAAATAGTTAACACACATGGTTGAAAATCTAATCATATATCTCTGTCAATATCACTTGCTCATCAAATGAGAGGGATTGGACTGAGTTGGAGCAAATGGCTAAGGTAGGAACCTCTCTACTAGTGCCTTCTGTGCAAGAGCTAGCAAAGCAGCCTTTGATCCAAGTTCCAGAACGATATGTTCGTCCAAATCAAGACCCTCCTACTGTTGTATACTTGTATCTAACACAATCTCATTACCACAAGTTCCAATCATTGACATGAATAAACTGTTATATGAAGATGCAACTGAGCTAGAGAATCTAGACCATGCGTGCAAACAATGGGGTTTCTTTCAGGTTTCAATTATTCCTACCTTTCATCTATCATATTTTTCATAAGCTAAAAAGGAACTCAAGTAAGTATTACTGAAAATTAGTTGGCACATAAGATTATAATATACTAAGTGGCAATTTCAATAGTACATGATTGTCATGAGGAAAAAAAAAATAGGACTTGCAATTGGGTTGACAATTTAGCAGTCACATTTGTTTTGCAATTTAGAATCTTTACATCGCATTATTGTAACGGATAAAGTACGAGCACTTGGGTTTATCATTGGCAGGTGCACAATTTTTCCTTATAAAAAAATTTGTTGTGACTGATATTTAAACCAAACAAATTCGTTGAATTCTTTCAGATATTGTGGTTGAATCAGTTCTAGAATTTTTGAAATAGTTGTACTTCATGAGTATTATTTGCAGGAAGGGCTAGTAGTGTGATTATTGAAAAAAAAATTTACCTATAATTTTTTTTATAAAAATGGTATTACAAATTCTTTTAACTTGGTTTTCCTTGAATAAAATATTAATCTTTGTAACCAACTTGATGAAAATATTTTAGCTTCACTCTTGATTGTATGCCCTGCATTGCATTGCTTGGATAAGGAAAAAGTTGACTTTTATCTATGTATTTGTTGTTTGGTTGGTTGGTAAGATTTTTAATTTTTAAATAAATTGCAGTTGATTAATCATGGAGTGAACCCTTCAATGGTGGAAAATGTTAAGAAAGGTGTTCAAGACTTCTTCAATCTTCCAATTGAAGAGAAGAAGAAATTATGGCAAACACCAGAAGAAGTAGAGGGATTTGGTCAGTTATTTGTTGTATCTGAGGAACAAAAGCTAGAATGGGCAGATATGTTCTTCATTATCACTCAGCCATTATACTCAAGGAATCCTCACTTATTTCCTACTATTCCACAACCTTTCAGGTTGTTCTCCCTCTTTATTGGTATGACTTTGTTATAACTAACATCATTGATTGATTATAGGCTTTTTTAAGCGATAGGTCCCTAAACTTAGGGGGTGTTTTGGATTTAGTCCTTAATCTTTTTTTTGTTGGATCTGGTCCCTAAACTTTAACGTTGTTTGGAATTAGTCCTCCCGTTAACCCAAAGTTAACTCCGTTAGTGTCTTCCAATAAGATGTTGCAACGTGTCCCAACTTGCATTTTTTTTTTGGCTTTTTTGACTTTGAGGTCCCTAAACTTAGGGGAGGAATTGAATTTAGTCCCTATCCTTTTTTTCGTTGGATCAGGTCCCTAAACTCTGGACCATTTTGGATTAAGTCCTTCTGTTAGCTTTAATCTAAGACCGTTACCCTGGGAAAATTTTTATGTCATGTGGACCAATAAATTAATGCCACATGGAATTTTTCTTTTAAAATTGAAAAATTACAAAAAATAAATAAAATTAAAAAAAACCAAATATTACCTGATTTGAAGTACAACTGAACCAAGCATCATTAACAGATCCACCATGCCACAGAAATTTTTCAGGCCATCAGAATGTGAACCACCTTCCCTATCTTCCTCTCGTTCCTCGTCGTGCTCGATCGTCTCGTTAGGGCTTGACATCATGGTTTCTTCACATTGCTTTAGGGGGTGACATTGTTTTTCAGAATATAAAGATCTAAACAAAACAAAAAAAAAAGAACACACATAGTGTCAAGTGATAAAAACTGAGTTAGACACCTACCAAACCTTTATCATCAAACTCTAAAGTAATAAAAAAGAGATTTTTCTGTGTCAATCAAATATACTTGTTGCGTTTCTTCCTCCCTCCAGACTCTACATATGATGCACTGCTAAGAAGAAGGCAGAGGAAGCGGAGAAGAGGGCGGAGGCTGGAAAGCAGAGGACGCTGAGGTTGTTGAGGGTTCGAAGTTGCGAGGCTGCTGCATGGTGAAGGAAGCGCGACTGGTCTCCTTTGGTGTCACATCAGATTTGCAGAGAAGATGACCAAGCGAAGGATGAAGAACGAAGAGAATCTTCGGGGTCGCCGCCGCAACTAGGTTGCAGGGGCTTTGGCTATAACTAGCGCCGCCGCACACCATCAAGCGAACTTGTGACTGTGACAGTGATTTTCGCTGTAAACCGAAGCAAGCACAAAACTCAGATCGACGCGCGACCTTGAGGACTGTGGCGAAAGCTTCTCAAATCGTTACCCTGATGGCAGTGGTGAGTGCTCGAGACATCACGACCATGACGATGATGCATCTCGTCGCAAACGCGTTTTATTCCAATCGTTATAAAAAAAATCATTTTTTTTAATTTTATTTATTTTTTGTAATTTTTCAATTTTAAAAGAAAAATTCCATGTGGCATTAATTTATTGGTCCACATGGCATAAAAATTTTCCCAGGGTAACGGTGTTAGATTAAAACTAACAGAAGGACTTAATCCAAAATGGTCCAGAGTTTAGGGACCTGATCCAACGAAAAAAAGGATAGGGACTAAATTCAATTCTTCCCCTAAGTTTAGGGACCTCAAAGTAAAAAAAAAAAAGCCAAAAAAAAAATGCAAGTTGGGACGCATGGCAACATCTTATTGGAAGACACTAACGGAGTTAACTTTGGGTTAACGGAAGGACTAGTTCCAAACGACGTTAAAGTTTAGGGACCAGATCCAACAAAAAAAAAAGATTAAGGACTAAATCCAAAACACCCCCTAAGTTTAGGGACCTATCGCTTAAAAAAGCCTTGATTATATTAGTAACTCAAACAATCTTTGATTCATGGCAGAGATAATATAGAGAACTATTCTTCAGAACTGAAAACCATTTGCATCACAATCATTGGCTTTATGGCAAAAGCTCTTAAGATTGAACCGGACGAATTGCTAGATTTATTTGAAGATGCGAGTCAAGCGATGAGGATGAATTACTACCCTCCATGCCCTCAACCGGAACATGTCATTGGACAGAACCCTCATTCCGATGCTGGTGCTCTTACCATCCTTCTCCAAGTCAATGAAATTGAAGGCCTCCAAATCAAGAAAAGATGGAATGTGGATTCCTGTTAAACCCCTCTCTAATGCTTTTATCATCAACATTGGAGACATGTTGGAGGTAAATGCCTCACAACCATTCATAAATGTTTTTTTTTTATCATTTGGCATTTAGAAAACTTTTCAACAAATGCTTGTATAAGAAAAACTAGACTACACGTCACGTTAACATTCTGATTTTATGAAATTTTGTACCTATTGTAAATGTTATGGCAGATACTGACTAATGGAATTTACCGGAGCATCGAACATCGAGCAACAGTTAACTCAGTGAAGGAGAGGATATCCATTGCCACATTTCACAGGCCTGGAATGAGCAGAGTCTTGGGTCCGATACCTCGCCTTGTTGCCCCTGAAAGACCTGCATTGTTTGAAAGAATTGGTGTAGAAGATTACTTAAAAGGATTCCTTTCACGCGAGCTACAAGGGAAATCCTACATTGATTACATTAGGATAAAAAAATGAGATTTGTAAATGACAAAAGTTGATATGACTTGCATGGGATTGAAAAATAAAACCTACACACACAACACAGAACAATTTTATCACAAACTGTAGCTAATGTGATTAACAATTATGCCAATGTAGTGTGTGTTGTCTCATTGTTCAATGCTTTAAGCAGAACATATGTTAAGTTGGAAGTTAATGTGTATTGGCAAATTTATGTTAGGGAGAGATGAATAGAAAGAATGGAGAGAAACAGAGAAAGAGGGAGGAGTTTATTATGAAATTCCAATCTGATTTCAATCTCTTTTACAGAACCCCTTAAAGACGTAATTGAGCTTCTAACTACAAAAATTAACTCTTAAAACTTGTAACCAACTTCTGAATAAATTATTATATGAAGTAGCAATTGAGTTAGAGAAGCTACACCATCAAGTTAAGGGAGGTCAACTCTGTTTCAATATTTATTACTTTGACTCACTATCACATGTCTTCTTAGAATATATCACCGGTTATTATATTATTTTTTCTGAAATACAGTAATAGTTGTCATGGAGAATCATTTAGATATCTGCACTATAGTTGCATACTACTGTAATTATTCAAAGTTCTTTTTAGTGTGAACTCTATTTATATGCTTGAATCCCTTTTCTTTACTGGAACCTTCTCTGTTTCCTCGTGTTTCTGTGTCTGCTTACTGCATGCTCCTTATCACTGTTCCATTCACTATTTTTCCTCAACCTTTCTTTTGCCTCCATCCGATTAGCATTAGTCTGCATGAAGCTTTTAAGTTTTTTTTTTCTTTCTTTTTTATTGTTGGACATTCTATAAAAACCTCTTTTCTTGGTTGGTCATAGAAATTGATCATGTTCATGCGAGTCTTGCTCAAATTTGATTTTTCAAACTAATTTTTTTATATATATTTTTTTTTTTGGGTAGATTCCATGTCTATTCTATCCATCATTTTCCCTCCTGTAACGTACTGAATTGTTGAGGGCTAAGTTTTAAATGTAGAGTGTGAGATTATAATCTACACAATTTACCCTTTATGCTGATACCACCTTCAAAATAAGTAACTTGGTATTATGAATTGGCTTATTTATGTTTTAGTCCCTGAAAGTTCAGCGTATTTTGATTTTAGTTCCTTGAAGTTATTTTGACCTGGAATAGTCCTTAAATTTTCAAACATTTTGGTTTTGATTCCCTCCGTTAGTAAAAATATGTTATTTGTTTGTGTAGCTAGCGGAACATCACATCAGCAGTCCATGTGATCGGAAGGGACGCCAAATAGATGATATAAAGTGGATGATACAGATTCACGGACGCAAAATAGTCTGATACGCAAAATGGTCCCGTACGCAAAATTTTGAGTTCATAGGCCTGAATCATGCATATCACATCACCTATTTGTCGCTACCTCACACCCCGTGGCGGCTGGTGTTGATTTTCGTTAACATGTAAGCAAATAACTGATTTTTTGCACCGAAAGGGATCAAAACCAAAATGGTTGAAAAATTAAGGACTAATCCCGGTCAAAATATCTTGTAGGGACTAAAACCAAAACACGTTGAACTTTTAGGGATCAAAACCATAAATAAGCCTTATGAATTTATGAAGCAAAAATAAAATGCTGAACATGTGTACACGTATGTCCTACAATTCTTTTATACTCTATAACCTGGTTTCTGCATGTTAAGGCTGCTACAGAGATGTACTTTTAATCAAGATGGCTGTGATTGGTAAACAAGTTGAGGCATTTATGATGGACTTCAATAATCGGTATCCACCTAGTCACATTGAATTAGTGTAGTACTAATATAATAGGAGGGATTCCTCCTTGCTCGACAGCATGGTTTTAAATTACGATTACGACGGATATCGTGATCATCACAATGCAGAGACATGAAATTTGTTATGGCTGGAGATTTGTTTTTGAATCCATTGCGGCTGAAAATCACTGTAATTTGGAAATACGCAGCAGTTGTGGGGTGATGAGGCAATGACTGCAACCACAATATTGCAATTTGCGACAGCATTAGGTGATGTGATCCTCAATCTAAAATAAAGGGCAGCCCTTAGTTTTGACTTTTGATGAGTATATTGAAATGCTCAGTTCACGTTCCTTATAAAACGCACTAGAGCTTGTTCATGGCAATCTAAATCAAAGTCAATGATTAGTCATTCAGAAATTATTATCTTATCATCAGCTTTATGTTTGTAGAGATCACATTGTAACCCTCTAGAGATGCTAAAGATTAAAATAACATGGTGCCATCGGTTTTAACCTCATGCAAGGAATTATCTATGGATTTAAGCTCTACAGAAACTAATACTCCCTCCGGTCCTTATTATAAGCACCATTTTTGTGAGAAAGAAAGGGGGCTTATAGTAAGGACCGGAGGAAGTAGAATAATGATTGTGGTGCTTATCAATCTCGTTAGCGGCCACAATGCGATGAACAACTTGAACAAAAAGAAAATGCTATGTGAAATAATGTAATATAGCTAATTGATGGGCAAAAGTAATATTACATTATGTCCAAGCAGCTAGTATTAATTAGCAACTAAGCATCAAATCAAAACCATGATCAGGTTTAACTGCACGTTGTAAACCATCCCCAACCCAACAAAATGCTTTTGCATTTCTCATTCTGGTTGATAAGTCTCAGTGAGATCCTGTCTTTACATTCTTTAATATATTTCAGTGAGCAAACCTATTTTTGGTAAAATAGACTTCCACTTCTAAACATATATGATACATATTTTCATGCTTGAAAAGAAAAGGAACATACATGATTACTGCACTACTTCCTCTAACCTAGAGTCAGTCCGCTGCTGCAAGGGTATGAGACTTCCCACTTAAGGCCTTGAAACCAGGGAATTGCTCCGTAGCATCTCGTCTAGAATATAGCACAGGGTAAATATGATTGTGGTTATATGGCTTTCTATTTTTGCAAGTCAGATATGATGAAACTGAGCATAGTTATTTCCATCCGACTAAATCGCAAACCAAATACACGCCGTAGAAAAGATGACTTGTATGAAGACTGAACATCAAAGTTCAACTTTCATCTGATTTGCTGGAACGCTACCTAGAAGAGCATGTAACATGTTAATTTGATTGAGAAAATGTAACTTAGAAAAAGGGTTAAGTTTTGGGGGGAATGAATACCATCAACATCTTGGCTGTTCAAGGGTGCAGTAGGTGCAAAGCTCATCTGTACAACATTGTGAAGCTCATCCTCCCACACATCAGGCAGCTTTTAAAATATGTGCATAAAGATTATAAAAATATAATCAGGCAAAACCTTAGAAGGAAGAATGTTACTTCACAGAAACATATGCAATTAGCTATGTAACTGCAGATAAAGGCCAATGTATAACTCAAATTTAAGTTTGGTTCGTTTGAGGGTTTTCAACATTCCTCACATTCAGTAATATATGACAACTACTATACACTCATATCATTATTCCTAATTACTTCCACTATGCTGTAGCAACTAAATTTGAGGTTTTTAATTCATAAAAACAAATAAATGAAGTGCAAAGGAAATTGCATTGCTTGCATGGATCATTACCGGATTTGGCTCCTTGAACCCTCCTCCACTCAAAGGCGCCAACTGTGGGTGAATGGTTCTCCGAAGGATATCGGATGTGTTTGCCATGCTAGGAAGAGTTGACTGCATCAGTCCTGGTTGAGATGGATGTAATGGAGGGTAAGGCATAGGCATTTCAAGAGGGAACCCCAAGGCAGATGAAGGACCAGGTCTCTGGTGAAGAATCTGATAAAATGTTCAGAATGCATTAGGTTGATGCCAAGCACTTTCTGCATACTATAAGCATTTTTTTCATACCAATATCCAAATAGACTAACTTACATCTTTAGCCAGAAGTCCTTCAACATTAAAATCCAGCCGTGGATTTACTGTTGCAAGTTTCATAGACAAAAACTGCCAGGAAAAAAAAACAGAGGTGGGTCAATTTAACTTGGAAAAATGCCAAGGCTACAGATAAATATCAAGCATCAATTTAACATCAATGATGAAAGGTAAAGCAGTTTATCTTGCTATTATTCATCTTCAACCAAAATGCAAAAGCGATGACAACGACCATACAAGTCATTGGGAGTTATCATTCAAATAAGACCAAGAATGTTATCGTTGTCAAAGATACTGATGAGAAATTCTATTGAAATATAGATGTTGATACTCTGCTGAATTAGAACCAATAGATAGTGGAAAATTCAGTTACATGATATAAAAACCATTGGTCGTCGAAAAGGGAGATAATATAAGCTTTTATTAATCCATACCTCAACCTGTCGTTGAAGTGACTGTACATAGTTAATGATTTCATCTAACATCACTGCCTTGCCAGTGACCTACAAACAGCAACAAGTTTCACATTAAAAGAAAGTGACACTTAGCCCTATAAGAATGACACAGTGAATTCCTCTAGTTTCAAGTTTCAGGAGCCACCTTGCTGCATCCAGGTACAAGGTCTTGAAGGAACTTCATCCTCTCACTTATTTTTTCCCTCCTCACCTGCAGTTAAAACCTCACTCATTTTAATTTCATCATCCAAACAATTTTGTTTTCATCACATATACTTTCTTAAGACATCTTACTCTCTCTGCAAGGCTATGGCTATTTGTTGCTTGACCCCGGCGAGCCCTAACATGTATGTATTCCTCCTTAGGTGGATCAGAAGCTTGAGACCCTTGCTTGGCATTCTTCCCAGAAGCCTTCGTTGTTGAAGTTGGTTGTTGGTCTACCTTCCGTGGACTCTCAGGGTTGTCCTTTGCACCGGGTAGTTCTGGAGCACCGTTGCCTTTATCATTATCACCATCCTATCACAAGAAAAAAAATCACATGGATAACGGGAAAAAGCATTACAGATACAGCATAATGCAGCTCACAAGCAACAACCATACCTGCCCACTTCTTTTCCTTTTCTTTGAGTTTAGTCCTTTATTAGAAGGTTCCCCACTAGTACCCTCCAGCATTGGGGAATCACCCTGGCCGCCACCACCACAACCATCGTCGTCACTAGATTCAGCTCTATCAGACTCATTACCAGTCCTAACAAGAGCTTGTTTCCCTTCATCTTGAGATGTACCACAACTTTCGCTTCTTTTATCATTCTTCAGTGGGCTTCCTTTAGCGGCAAGATGCTCAACAGATGGAGAGACGTCTGTTGCAGCGTCAACCACATTCAGATTGTTTTCTTGAGGTTGTCCTCCAGGTGCTGATTTTAATCCAAGCCCTGCAAGAGCATTTCTAGTTCCTTGCAATGCACCAGCAACAGCACCACCATACAGACCCATGGATTGAGGAACCACATATGAGTTCACCATATCACCGAAATTCCCTCCACCAAAGCACGAGAATCTCGCAGCCCGCTCAATAAATCCAGAGTCAGATGGAAATTGAGATAAACTCTGTGGAAACATCCCCGGCCCATTCGGTAAGAAACCATCCCCCCTCAACATAGGGTTAGCCGGGTTCCAACCGATTTCAAGCGCTCCATGATCATGACCAGCAACTCTTCCAATTCCAATTGCGTTCGACGCGCTCCCGTTGTTATGGACATTATTAATGTCACAAAATCCCATGTTTTGCGAATTGGTGGGTTGGTCCCAAAAGTTAGGGCCAAATGAATCCACCATTGTAGCAGAGGAGCATGAAGAAGAACCAATAAGATCCCCTCTGCTAATATTCATAGAATTTGGAGGATTGGCACCTCCAAATCTCCAATCCAAGTTCATACCACTTGAATAACTCATAGGATCCTGGTTTCTATCAAGCTCAAACTTCTCTTTTTCACTCATATCCAACTCTCCCTAACAAGTAAGATATCAAATAATCCACTAGCAGCTTCTTTTCAACAATGAAATCAAGACACAATTTTGACAGAAAGTACCAAATGGAGTTAAATTTCAAAGAAACTTAACCAACCAACAAATGGAACCTCCTCCCAATTCCCAACATAATAAGCTATGAAAGAAACTAGACCAAGTTTGAAGGTAACAAGAGAAGCAAAGTTTAGAAAAGCAACTTCGCTTAATAGCAAAAGAGCCAAAACAAAAACCAAGTACCAAAAAGATGTACCAAAAGCTCTCACACGAGTTTGGCAGCAGCTACCATTTCCAAAGCCAACACTGAACTTGAAGTAGTCCCAAAAATCATAAAGAAGGCCCCTCCTCTCAAAGAGTGAAAGAGAGAGAGAGAGAGAGAGAGAAAAGGCTAAAAAAGACTGTTCAAAGAAAGAGCTGAAAAGAAGTCCATGGAAGCAGTCAATTATGCAAACAACAACATTGATTTCAGCATAATAAATACCCTCATTCAAAACCCTAGTCAGAGTTGCAGAACCCAACCCCAACCCTCTTCAAGTGTGTGAGAAAGAGAGAGAAGATTAAGAAAAAAAAGGAAAAAAGAAAAAAGGAAGTAACTTTAAGAGTGGTAAGAGAAAAAAAAAGATACCCAAATTCTGATCCTGTGCTACTTTTGGCACACTGGCTTCTATTGAAGCCCCCTTCACTCAAAACACTTTATTCAATTTGGTCTTACTTCAAACTCCCATCTTGATAACAAACCTGTCATTCACTGTTCCATGAGAGAGAGAGAGAGAGAAATATATAAGAGAAACTCAAAAAAGTTTGGAACTTTTTAGAGAGAGATGCATAAAAGCATGGATTTTTAAGAAGAAATAAAAAGAAAAACCACTGTGTAATTTGAAGGGAGGGAAGAGAATAACAGCAAAGAGAGTTCCTTCATTTATATACCCCACGCTTACATCAAAAAGAGTGCTTTTGATGATTAACCACCGCCACTGCCACCGTAAAATATTCTAATTAAAACTTTGCCCATTACCTACCCCTTAAGCTCTTCCTCCTCAACTTTGAGAAATTGTTAATCATTGTTTTTTCTCCCATACTTTTTCTTAATGGTTATTTTATCAATTAATGCCCTAAATACACTTTTTACTTGTTAAGGATATTAACATGGAAAAAAATTCATAAGTCCAAGGTATTCTGGAGAATTTAAAAAAGTACATTTTCTCATTATTTTTAATCATATTTAGTTACTTAATAAGTGTCTTATGAGCATTTTTTAGCATTTTCCTTAATTTTTTTAGAGTATGTTAATCAGTGCCCAAAAGAAATTTATTAAGGGAAAATTTCCATCGAAAATCTATGTTTATTAATTTTTGATGTTTTAAATTTAGCATTTTTTATGATAAAATTATCTCTTTTACTCCCTTAACCAATGCCCTAAGGACATTTCTTTAGCATTTTCCTTTTTTAAATACTTTATTATTAAGCGCATATATCAACATATATAAAGTTATTTTAGTTTGATCGCATAAATAAATTTAGGCAAATGCTAACAAGTGTCCTTGATGCACTTGTTAAGAAGTCAAATGAAGTAAATAATCATTGAAAAATGCATTTTTTTTAGATTCTCGAGACACGGAGAAATGTGCACTTATGATTAATTTTCTAAGTTTAGAAACTTTGACAAGTGCCTTAAGGACACTTGTTAACAAGACCCATAAAAATAAATATAAAAAATTACATTTATTACATACATGAACGTTTAAATAAACAGATAAATAAAAATAATAATAAGAAAGTACTCACTCTGGTCCTATTTATAAGACCTTTTGGGGTTTTTGTTTTGGTCCTATTTATAAGATCCCTTTTCAATTTTCAATAGCATTTAATTACTTCTTTCCGCAAACACCCCTATAAAGTCAACACTTTTTAGAGTTTCAATAAAAATTATAGGGGTAGTTTTGAAAAAGTATATCAAATTTTCACATTTCCAATGTCACTAACAAATTTATCCACTTTCCTTGATGGGAGTAAAAAACCTCAAAAGAGTCTTATAAATAGGACCGGAGGGAGTACTATTTTCCTCGAACTGGATTTTCTATGATTAAAAATGGTTTTATACAAGAGATTAAAAAAAATTAGGAACATAAGTTTGTTAAGTTCAAAATCATAAATGTTAAATAGTTTTCGGCGTAAATATATTTTACAAAGCTTTTTATTTTCAATTTTAAGAGTTGGAGGTTAAGAAAATTTATAAAAAAAATACTTACTACTCGTATTATACTTCCTCTTATCACTGTTATTTATCACATTTAACTACTTTATCAAGATTAAGAAAAGTAATTACTTTAATATTATAATTTTATTCTCTTAATTTTTATTGGAAATTTCACAAATATATTGTTTCACGTTAATGAACAAATGACAAATAAGAGAAAAAATAATAAATGTTTTTTTTTAAAAATACTAAATGACTTATAAATAAGACCATAAAATTATAGTTTCACGTTTAGTAGTGTCTGGTGTATGAACCCTATAGAATGCTTAAAATGGTTTTCTTAACTCGTATTTGTTATTGAAAGTAGGATGGGGAGTTGGTGGCCTAATTTTTAGGATTTTCTACACTCTTTTTTTCCTTGATTAGGATTTTTTCCTTTGGGTTTTTCCTATCATTGTTTTTAAGGAGGTAGAGATTCTAGTAATGATTTGGTTATAATTTTGGTGTTGTGATAGTTAGCGCTCTAGAGTTGTATTTGTTGTTTTACACTTTGTAAAGTGAATTCATGTGTATTGTTCTTTGTCGATGTTGGTTATTTTGACTGTGTATTCATGCGTAAACCCTTCATAAAAAGTGAAGTATATGTGTACAATGGTGCTTATGTAGCCTCTTTTATTGATACTATTACTCTTTTTGTTATAAAAAAGAATGCTAATAAGTACCTCATCACACTTATTAAGAAACTATAAGTAATTGGAAAACATTGAAAAAATATAGTTTTTGATATTTTCAGGAGAAGAAAAATTAAAAATTTGTGTTGTTTTTTCATTTCTAAAAAACATAACAAGCAAGATTCTGAAAAAAAAAAAAAAGTCGGAGGATATATGATTTATAATAGAAAACAAGACTTAAAGAAAATCAACCTTGCTTTTCCGGTTTTTAGCACAATTTTAAAGTGATAATCATAGCAGTTTGAGCTAGCAACTGACATTGCCAACTCTTACCAGGGGTGTTTTTCATTTATCTTATTGCATTGTCCTTTATTACACCTTGAAAGAAGTGCTTAAGAGATCTTTAATAAGGGTAGTTGTTGTTTTTGGTCAAGGCCCCCAAATCTAGCGGGGGTGTAATCTATTCATTTCTTTATTTGCCTAGTAGTATTATTGTAAGCATAAAAAAACAAGTCGTATGGGGATAGCACCGTGGACTATTATTAGTGTTAGATACATGGGCTAGGTTCTTAGTGTGAGTGATACATAAACAAACGAAATAATAACATGAAAAGAAGATACATTGTCTATGGCATCTCATTTGTGTGATAAATAACTTCACCATCTTATGCATCATCATACTCTCTTGTTTGTTTGTAGTGCCAATGGAAACAAAGAAAAGTGTTAGTTTGAAGAATTAATGTCTAGCATAAATTATTGTAAATGTAATACGTATATGACAGGCTTATTTATGGTTTTAGTCCCTAAAAATTCAGCTTGTTTTGATTTTAATATTTAAAAGTTATTTTGATTAGATTAGTCCTTAAATTTTCAAACATTTTTGTTTTTGTCTCTTCCATTACTAAAAATATGTCATTTGCTGACATGGTGGCAAGCGGAACATCACATCAGCAGTCCATGTGGTCTTGGGTGACACCAAATAGGTGATATGACGTTGTTGATACAGATCCACGGACGCAAAATGGAAGGATACGCAAAATGGTCCCGTACGCAAAATTTTAAGTTCGTGAGTTTGAATCATCCATATCACATCAACTATTTAACCAGCAATGGTTGATGGTGAAAGATCAGCATATTTGTTTTTAAGTTTTTGAGTCAACGTATAAAATAAAAATACATGTAACCTAACTCTCAACTTATTGAACATTAAAATCACCAAATTTGTTTTTGAGTTCCTAGGTCTGCACATGCACATGAAATAAAAATGTAAGTAGTAATGGCAATTCGGGCGGGCGGGCATTGCCCATACCCATCAAAAGCCCGCTTTTTTATGGGCATGCCATTATATTATTTAGGGCTCAAAATTCATGCCCTGCCCACCCTAAATGCGGGCAGGGTATGCCCATGGGCGGTCCATTTAAATTTAAAAAATAAAAAAAAAATCATATATTCTTTTTTTTAACATAAAAAAAATCATATATTTTATCTTCAAAATTCATAAAATGTAAACTAAGATTGCACAACATATAAATGTTCACACTCAAAATTCATAAAAACATAATAATAAAGTTTGATACCTGACAAAAGATGTAGGACGACCCCTAATTGTGCAGCTCCTAATTTTTATTTTTTTTAAAACTAAATAAGGGTGGCCCGTGGGCGGCCCACCGCCTGCCCAATGATGCCCGACAAAAGAAATGGGCATGGCGGGCGAGGCCCATTATAAAATTGGACTAAAAAATGATGTCTTGTCCACAAAAAAAGTAGGACGGGCGGGCCCATGGACATCCGCCCTAATTGTCATTACTAAATGTGAGTAACTATGTAAGTTGATTCCAAGCTTACTAGATATTAAGATCATCAAACTTGTTTTTTGAGCTCCTAGATCAACATATTAGATAAGCCTGATTGCACTTTTAATTTTTATCTTATTTTCAAGATTCAATTTGGTTCTTCAATTTTTTTTTACTTATTTTGGTCCTTTATTTTTCTCAAAAAATTCAATTTGGCCATTCTGTTATAGCAATGTTAGTTTTATCAAAATATTCACACTCATTACCAGAAACTAGAAAATGTTGGCAGAATCTGAAAAATTCAAGGCCACAACCCGATGAAGGTTAGGAACAGTGATGTTGTTTCGCCAATGGTGGAGCAAACTGACTCATGGTGGTGGTTGAACGATATGAACAAAGGAAATAATTTGATAGAGATATGAACAGAGATGACAGTCGGAGCTCTATCGATGGAATCGTGGGAATATATGTCAATCTTTATCGATGGAATTGGGAAATGTTGGCAGAATCTAGAAAAATTCAAGGCCACTACCCGATGAAGGCTAGGAGCAGTGGTGTTGTTTCGTCAATGGTGGAGCAAGCTGACTCATGGTGATGGTTGAACGATATGAACAAAGGTAATAATATGATAAAGATATGAGCGGAGATGACAATCGAAGCTCTATCGATGGAGTCGTGGGAATATATGTCATTCTTTATCGATAGAACGATAATAGGTGTAAATATTTTAGGTAAAACTAACATTGTTATTACGAAAGAACTAAATTGAAATTTTATAAATAAAAAAGAAGGCTTAATTAAGTTTGTAGTCCCTGAACTTATGTATTTTTTTGGAATTAGTCCTTGAACTTTTTTTAAATGTTTCGGATCCTTGAACTTTGGTCAAATTTTTGAAAATGGTCATTTTGTTACTTGAATGATGATTTGGTCGGCGACATGTTACGACACTTTCGCAATATCGATAAATGAAGTGCTATATAGCATTATGCATGTCATGTGACGCTACATGATTTTTCTTATAAAAAAATTATTATTTTTTTAAAAATTATTAAAAGGTTCGATTTTTTTTAATACGATTTTTATTTATTTTTAATAAATTTGAATTTTTTAATTTAAAAAATCCACGTGGTATCGTATGGCACATTACCTATCGACATGGCGAAGGTAACGTGTCATGTTATTGGCTACTTCCTCCGGCTCGAATTATAAGCAACAAAAAACATACTTCTCTTGATTTAAAATATAAGCAAAATTAACTAACTTTATTAAATCTTGTTTCATTCCCAATGCCACTTTGCTAAAACATCTCTAGAAAATTGTAATATTAATTAATTTTTGTTTCATTCTCAATACTAGTTTCCTAAAATACCTCTATTTTTTTTATAAATTTGAGAAAATTAAATACAATCAACTAACCTCCTTAATAAGCTAGCGTAAAAGTGGTTGGAATTGCTTATAATTCGAACCGGAGAGAGTATATCATTATTTAAGTGAAGAAATTAAAGGGCTATTTTTAAAAATTTGAATAAAGTTCAAGGACCTAAAGTATCGAAAAAAGTTCAAGTATCAATTTAAAAAAAAAAATCATTTAAATTTATAAACTAAAAACTTAAATAAGGCAAAAAATAAATAACGAAAATAAGTAAAAAAAATTATGAATCAAAACACTTGGAAGTAAGATAAAGAATAAATATGTAATCAAATCTATAAATTTAAAAATGGGTCAACCTAGATAGGTATCTTCGTATCGTGCAGCTCATCCCGACCTCTGAACAGGGGTGAGCATGAGACGGGTTGGGACGGGTTGGGCTTGACCCTTACCTGTCCCGAATGGGCTCGACCCTTACCCGTCCCGAAATGTAGCATGAGTCAAATTTTCAATCCGAACCCGTCCCTAATTAGAAAGGAACAAGGTAAGGACGGGTCCAAAATAGGATGGGTCCTCATAGGGACGGGTCCGGGTTCACCCAGGACACGGTTGAATAACATTAAAAAAAATTTAAACCATTCAAATTTTGAAATTTGCATAATCTTTCTAGAATTTTATAAGTAACCACAAGAAGTATATTAATACTAATATAATTCCTTCAACAACAACAAAGTATAATTCTATAATTCGTTACTCACATAAGAGAAGAATTCGCCTTTGTTGATCCTGCACCATGCATATTCCACCCATCCTTTTCCAATAAGTATAAGGAACTCCTTTATAACAAATGGAACCTTCTTTATTCACAAGGCATCTATAAAGAACTTCAGATTTCCATCATCATTTCAAAACAAAAAAGTCCTTTTTTTTAATGGTATGTCTGTATCTCACACACACCGTAGTAGTTACTTTTAGTTTTAGTGTTTTAGTGTTTTATATTTTTTATTCATGTTTTAGTTTTTAGAAATAAGAATAATAATTATAATTAATATATATAATTAATTAATTATAAGTCCGGGACGGGTCCAGGTGATCCGGGCATGAACCCGAACCTGTCCTTAGTAGGACCGGGTCTGTCCTTTTCTCACTCGGGTTTGTCCCTTTGAATGAATGAAGACGGGTTTGACCCGACCCGAACCCGTCGGGTTGGAATGGGTCGGGTCATGCTCACCCCGGCTCTGAACGTAGAAAAAATATTGGGTTTTACTAACAAGTGTTTTTAAGCACCTTTAGAGCATTTGTTAAGGTTTCCTTGTTGGAAAAAAATATCACAAATCTCTATTTATTCTTTTTTCAGAAATATCAAATACTACATTTTCCAAAAAAATTTATCATTTTTAACTCTTTAACAAATGTCGTAAGAAAAAACACTTATTAGCATTTTTCATAAAATAAATAACTAAACGAGTAATTTTACCTAATATTTTCATAAAATAAAGGCATTCCTCCGGAGGTTAACATTATCCTTTCCATGAGGAGTAGACTAAATAAGAGGGAGTAGTCTTTTTGTGGTGCAATAATAAGCGTTTTAGTTTGATGTAGTAGTACCAAAGTTGTGACTTCAGCTTTAACTTTTGTTTGATTGGGGTGATTTTGGGAAGAGATTTTGGGAAGAGAGAAAATAGGGAGAAAAGAGTATCAAAGTTTTCTCTCCGTTTGGTTGAGGAGAGAAAATGAGGGAGGAAAGAAAATGTGGTGAGTCTCATAAGAAAAAGTTTTCTCACCTCAAGAGAAGAGAGAATTGAGAGAAAACTGAGATTGACACATAAAATTACTCATTTGTCCTTCACTTATTCACTTTATTTGACCTTTTTTAATTTTTTTAATTAAAAAAATAAAGCATTTTTATTTCAATAAAAAAATTGTTTTCTTTAATATTTTGGACTCGAAATTTTTATTAAACAAAAAATAATTGAAGTAAATTTTTTTTGTTATTTTAAATATACATACATGTGAAAAAGAAAAAATATATTTATTTATATTTTGTAAAATAAGGGTGTAGTTGTCTTTTGACAAATTTATTGTTTTCTCTCTTTCTACTTTTCTCTCCAACTAAACGAAAGGAAAGAAAACTTAACTTTTCTCTCTTCCTTATTTCTTCACATTTTCTCTCATACCAAACAACCACAAGCTCTACTCATTTTCTTCCTATAATCTCTCTTCCCTACTTCTTTCTTCCCTATTTCTCTCTTCTCATTTTCTCTCATGCAACCAACCAACCAACCAAACCTCTAATCTCGATCGTACTGCGCAAAAATTCAGCTGAGATCGTAGTTGATAACCAAAGGAGTTCTTATAATAACATGTCATGGTTAGGGGATTAGGGCCTAAGATAAATACTCATTGATGGAACATTTTCTTCACGATCATAGGCGAAGTAATTTGTCAAATAATGACAAAACTAACCATTTTAGTCGTATAGATTAAAAGCTTTCATTTTAATTATTTTTGTCCATCTCTGTAAAAAGGAATTATTACCATTTTCATAATTTAACTCCAAACTTTTATTATCTTCTTTTAAATGTAGCATTGTAGTATGAAAAATGCTAACAATTGTCCATTAAACATCAAATGTAATTAAATGTTGTTGAAAAATGTGTTTTTTTAATTCTCGAAAAATAAAATATAATAAACTTATTATTAAATTTCTTTTTGAACTAATCTTAACGAGTGCTCTAGCAAGACTTTGTCCTGTAGTATTTGATCTGCCTTTGATTATATACAATTAAACTTGATTAATCAAAGTTTGTGCCCACTAACAATTACAGTAACAAAGTGAAACCGCACACAGCAACATTAACAACATTAAAATTCATTGTATAGCTAGGTAGGCTGAGAGCGAGTCTCAGGCTTTAACCACCAGCTCCATTAACGTGCAAAATCTCTGTAGCATTATAGGAGCTAGCATATAGATTATCCATGAACAGGGAGAAAGTTAAAAAAAAAAAACCACAGAAAGAAAAGAGAGGCAGAGTAATTAAGAAGACAGCACTTTTAAGTTTTATGTAAAAACGTATGTCTCAGAGTATTTTTTTTTAAACAATACTTGTTTTCATTTTTACTAATGAATTTATAACATTCGATGAGATATGTACTTTTACTGAGATGAAATTAGATATATACTCCTATTCATAAGAAAATACTACTGCTATATATATAAAATTGAATATAATATCTTTTCGTACAATAACTCTTTTACCAACTTGGACCATCTTCTTTTTATAAAAAAAATCCCATGTCATTATTAGTTGGCGGCATTGAGAACTGCATTCACGTTTCACGAAGATCTAAGGTTTAGAATAATGGAATCTCTTACCACACCGCTTTGCATATACTCCCTCCGGCTTGAATTATAAGCAAATGCAATTATTTTTATGTTTATTAAGAAGGTTAATTGATTGTATTTAATTTTATCAAATTTATAAAAAGTATAGGTATTTTAGGAAAGTAGTATTGAGAATGAAACAAAAATTAAATAAAATCACAATTTTCTAGAGATGTTTTAGGAAAGTGGTATTGAGAATGAAACAAAATTTAATAAAGTTAGTTAGTTTTGCTTATATTTTAAATCAAGAGAAGTATGTTTTTTGTTGCTTATAATTCGAGCCGGAGGGAGTATGTATAAGAGTCCCATACATTTGAAGAGGAATTTTTTATATATCTTTTTAATAAATTTTTCTTAAAACCACCTACTTAACCATAGAAAATTCAAGTAACACATCAGTTTTATGTAGCTAGAGAAAGTAACATGTCGTTTTTCTATGATTAGAAGGATATAATTATACAGCTTCATCTGTTATAATGATACATCATTGCTTATTACACATAGTAAGATATAGATGCAGAAATAAAATACCCAAGAAAACAGTATTGAAGGGTTGGTGTTTTATGTTCAAGAAGCAATAAAAGTGGATATTGCACGCACTACCTAACATGGGTAATAGTAAATTGTACAAATGGGTGGAAAGCCTTATTCTTTCTTCATTAAAAATGTAAAATTCTTGTAATGCAGCATGCAATTGAGTACATGGTATGAGAAACCATGGACAAACATGGAGAGGGACATAGTCCAAGGGAGAAAAGATTATAAAAGCCAGCAGCCTTACAGAAAAGTGATTAGATTCCTTAGTACCATATTTTTTTTTTTGCCTATTATATGTATTAGAACTTAGCAAATGGGGGGTAGCCACCTGTAAATGATGATTTGCCCTTTTATGTGGAGACCCTGTTGATTGGTACCATGTTAAAATAAAATTAGTAAGAACCTTAGAAATGTAATATTTATTAATTATAATATTGTATTAGTGAGAGTTGGTTCATGGTTGGCATGGCTCACCTTTTTGGAAAGTTAAATAGCAAACAACCAAATCTCATCCAAATCAACGTGGGTTAGGAGTTGGGGATTCGAGATCTCTTAAGCAGAGCTTTGCAATTTTTTAACCTGAATCACTGAATCAAAGACTGTTAAGTCTGTTACTTCAAGTATTGGAAGAAATCAAATGTCTCACACTTTGTATTACTTCATTTTGTGTTATTTCATCATTTTATATGTTAAGCATTTCGCAATTGATAAAAATTTATAATTTATTAAATTTTTAATTAATTTGTTATGTTTCAATCAATCACAATATATTGATATATGCAATAACACAAAATATGAGATAACAGGTTTAGTCTCTGAAAGTATAAATTTGAATAAATTAGCATAATAATTAAAGTAGTATGCTAATAATCATTGATTCAGTTGCCAAAAATCAAACTTGGAGTTGATAGAGATTTGACACATATGGATGTGAGGACGATGTTGATGAGTAAACTATAAATATCTCTTTAAGCGTTTTTTAACAATGAGACATGCTTTAACCGTGATGAACCTCCGGAACCAAAATCACTTAAACTTTTATTTATTTATTTTTTTTTTAAAAAAAAAGCGTAAGAGTTTAGCATGGTTCATGGCATGATGAGATTATGTGCCAAAAATATCATTCACTCTTGTGCTTTAATCATTTAAAAAACGCATGTTTGGAACTTTTTATTATGTGCATTTTTATATACTTGGTACGTCATGCCAAGCTTCAATTATATGTAAACATGCTTCTGCAGCAGTTTTATCTTCAACACTTGTTTCAAAACCAAATTATTGATATGTGAATAAACTATACAGTAGTTGGTAATTGTTTATAGTACAAAAGAAGTTGTGTTTTGTTTTTTAATTTGTTGAAGATCTTATTCCAATTAAAGATATATGATTCATTATGAATTCTCCAGAGGGTTGAGTGAAGATTTCTGTTTCTCTGTCAATTCAAATGTAGCACTTTTATGCGGATTGAGGTGTTGGGACTTCTTTTTTAAATAGAAAGCCTTTGCCCCCACCTAAAAACCCTTCTTTAACCAGAGGATTGTATCAAACATACATTATCACAACTCAAGAGTTTTTTTTTTAAGTCACATTTTAGAAATTTTAGATTTTTTTTAATGTTAATATTTGACAATTTTTAGGTAGCATTTAGTTTTTTCTCATATTTGTCCTTATTAATTATTTATGCTTTTTTTAACATTGAAAAATGAATAACTAACTAGTGAAGGCTAGCACAGATGGTAAGAGATTTGTTGCTACTTAAGTATGTGGTGGGGGTTCGATCCTCGGCTCTTGCGAATATAAGAGGCGTCGCTGGGAAACTAGTCCCCAAAAGGGACCGACAATGTTGAAAGAATTAGTCACCCAATTGCGCGAATAGATACCTTAGAAAAAAAATATTGTATTAACTAATTGAATAAATAAAGAGTACCTAAATTAGTGAGATTAAATTAAAAATTTGGTAGTTCCAATACTATCAATTGTGGAATACTCCCTCCTCCGCTTCCTATTATAAGAAAAAATAACCGAAATCACATATATTAAAAAAGTTAGTTGAATGTATTTAATTTTCTTAAAATCATAAAAAATATTGCTACTTTAGGAAAGTTGCATTGGGAATGAAACAAAAACCAAATGAGATCATTATTTTCTAGAAACATTTTATGAATGATTGTATTGAGAATAAAAAGTTAGTTAATTTTTTTTTATATTAAAGACCAAGAAAAGTATGTCTGAATTTTCTTATATTAAAGACCGGAGGGAGTACCTCAATATTAAGTAAGGATAAAAGTGTAAAGTTGTAATATAATTTTTTTTTTAAAGATCAAGATACTTAACTAATGTTTTTTTATAGGCAAAGTAAGATACTTAACTAATGTTAATTAATTTTATTAATCTTTGTGATTCGGTTCAAAGTTGCATTAATTAATAAAAAATGCTAAAGAGTGTCTTTAAGATATTGTTTAAGAGAATAAAAGATGTAATTTTATTTTAAAAAATGTTGAATTTAAAATATCGAAAATTAATAGACTTAAATTTTTAATGAATTTTTTCTTAATGTATTCCTTAATCAATATGCCCTTATGACACTGATTAGTAAGACCCTTAATTATAAGGATAGGAGAGAGTAGCAAACAAAAACTCATGTTGATTTTATCTTCCTGCAAACTGGCATAATTCATATTCCTTAAAAAGTTTTATGAATTTCATGCAGACATACTTGATTGCACAGCATATGATGAGACTTGAATTATTACTTTGAAACTTTTCCAACCCCTTTTTGGCCTTCACTTTTGCCTAAATGTTTAATTCCACAGGAAAACCAAACTTTTAAATTTTGCAGATGCACTATGGAAAATGCAAGGTTCCTTCCTGTGCTGTTTTTCTCTTCTCTATTTTTTCACCCTTCTCTCTCATGTGAAATTAATCTAAAGATATGGGGGGGACCCCCCTTCCCCCCCTCCCATAGCTTGAACAATTTTGTGATAAGAGTACCTGCTATTCCAAACTCTTTGTCCCTTGCAAGCAAATGAGTGTCTCAAAAGATATTAAAGAGCAGACAATAAGGCATAGGTTAGAGTACCATTAGCACAAAACAGGTATACATAGTTAGTCCCTTTAAATCTGACATTTTGTTTGGTAAATGTCAATTCTCAATTACATAAGCCTTTTAGCTTAATTGTACATTCATGATTAATTGATTACTCAAATTATGTATGTAAGGTGGGTGGATAGAAAGACTAGCAAATCTAGCCCTTCTCTTTCTCCCAAAATTTGCTGCCTACCATGACAAACTCACCTGCATAGAAAAGTTCAACTAGTGAAAGTTATGTGGGATATTAGACATAATTTACTGTTTTTTTCCTCTCTATGGTTCACACTTGGAAGCCTATGCTTGTCGGTGTGTAGAAAATAGATAATGATATTGAGAGAGTAGATCCTTTAGTGTCAATGTCATTGATGATAAATTGGTAACCATGTAGTACCCTCTGTAAGAACAATGAAATCAATGTTATGACCTTATAGTTTAGGCATAACGGCCTATCTAATTCATATTACTTTATTTTGGCCAGAGAAGTAGTAGTAGTTGTTGTCTAATTTCTTGTTTTCTGGGTCCTATATATATGAGAAAGCACTTTGTGCACCATAATAAAACTACATGTCAATCTTAAACGTTATTAATCTTTAACTGCACGTTACATTTCTATTTGGGAAACCAAACAAATTATGCTTGGAGCACTAATTTCCCTGGATTTAACCATTCAGCACCAACAACAGATTTTGTGTACTATAAAATGCACATAAATGTTGATTACAAAACACTCCGTGCACCATAATGAAACTACATGATAATCTTGAGGATAACTTACCAAATTATCTTTAACTGCATGTTACATTTCTATTGGAGAAACCAAACAAATTATGCTTGGAGCACTAATCTCTCTGGATTTAGCTATCAGCACATCAATAGATTTTGAATACTATATAATCGTTTTTGGCATTGTGACAAGTAGGAGGGTATGCTTAGATTTGGGTGAAGGAACTACTTGTTGTCTTTTTACATTTGACCTCTTGAGCCTAATTAGTCCAAAAACTTGCCCAAATTGAATTAATCTTGTGATGTCATAGCTGGAACAAAATGAATGGTCATATGATTGATGATTTGATCTAATACTAAAGGACAAGTCCCGCTAACCATATGAGATTAGATCCATAATGAAGGATAACTGTCATAATGCCACCCTGTCATTATTTTAACTTATCAAACCACATCATCTTGTCTAAATGCATCACAAAATGGACTTTTTCTTTCAAGTTTTTGAGGTTATGCAATAATAACACTTAACTCAAGTGAGTTCAACCTTAAAGATTTGAGAGAATTTAATTGATTTTGAAAAATGTTGAATATCCTTTCACGTGTGCATAGTGGTGATGTAAGGTTTTAAACTTGAGCCAATTGAGATTACTATTACGTGATTTTTACAATTTTTGCAATCATGTTATCACCATAATTGTAGTTACATCGCTCATATATTTAACAATAACAGCTCACAGTTTTGATAAATATGATTATATTGTATCATGTGAGTTGCGACTACAACCGCAATTTAAAACCATATTTATATTATAATTGAGTTCCGTATTCGACTATCGTTTTCAAATGAAGAATCATTTATTTATCTGAGTCACCCATCCAGTGAAAAGTTATTAATTCCTTTTCTTCTTTTTGGGGAGGGGCTTTTGGTACACTCAAAAGAATATCCTTCTTATAAGGTGAAGCATTGTGACTTTGACAGCAGGTTTGGTTCACTTTTAATTCGCTTGGAGTTAAGCCAAGAAAATGGAAGAGTTTGCCAATGTCTGTTTGAATATTTTGGCAGCAACTAAAATCCAAAAGGACTTCTAGATTAAGATTATTGAGTGCTATGTGTAGACTTTTCAATGTCATGGACTTTCCTAAAATGGTTTCGGATAGAGACATCCTTTGCTAGCTTTAGAGTCACTTCTTCTGAGGAATTGGAAGTATCTTTTCAAAAATATCCTTTATAGTCTCATGTCTAGTTTATCTAAGATTTCCCGGGATTCATATCCATGTGACACAAAGCTTCAATTAACTACGTGTCCGCAAAGCCCTACCCTTTGTAGAGGGGGCTCACATGGTCACACCTCCATGCTTTTATGAGCATATATGAAGATGACATTAGCAACATATAGGTTAATAGAAAATAATGACAACAACTAACTTCGGAATAATTAATATGTTTAATACTTACTAGTTACTAGTTACTACACTTTAATTTGCTGTTTTTCTTGGTAATTTTATTTTACTGGGTTCCTGAATGAGAACTTTGTAGTTTGTACTATGTAGTGTTTGCTAGAAGAAATATTTTAACACTATGGGAAGTGGAATTGGAAATGCGGGATGGTCATATTTGATGGAGAATTTTCATAAAATGCTCAAGAAAATAATTTCAAAAATCTAAATATATTTGTGAAAAAGGTGTGAATATTGGATTAAAAAATTGCGAGTTTTTTTTAACGTGAAATGACTTTCGAGTCCTATTTTGTTCTTATCTCATAATTTTAATTAAAGGAATATCAATCATATTCTATGATTGTTTTATGGCATTCATGTTGGAAGTCAATTTGCCTCACTTTTTATATTGTTTATTGCTAATTGATTTTGATATAAAATCTTAACATGATGTCAAAATTACAACTCAAGTTTTTTGGATTTTTTGTCATTCGTGGATGGGATATGTTAGAATTGAAATCCCGCATCATTACCAATGAGGTGCAGTGGTGTCAGGGGCTGCATTTGGTAGGTCAAACCACGGTTCGATCTCCCACAACAACATTGGGAGAGAAATTAAACATTAACCCTGAGATCCCCTCGAACTGGATTAGTCGGCCCAGTGGACCGGATACCAGGTGCAAACCAAAAAAGAAGTCTACATCACTTTTTTTTTAATATGATGTCTCATTACCATTTTATTTTGAGATAGAATTTTAACAATTAAAATATTAAAATAATGAAAGTTATTGTCTGGGCTGCAGGTACATTTAGGATTTTCCCCCTCCTCAGGTCATTGGTTCTAGTCCCAGACCTCCCATGTAAAAAAAAATAATAAAAAAAGTTATTTAGTTGTTGCATTCCTAAGAATGTGCTAAAAAATTAAAACATTATTGCAACCAAATACAAATAACACGAGAGAAATGAGGAAAAAGATAATTATATTTAATTCATAATTCTTTCTCCGTCCCTTCCCGTTTTTCAAGTTAACTTTTTTTTTAATGCTTATTTAGATTATTAGTTCCTGAACTTTGGAATTGGTCCTTAAACTTTTTTTTTTTCGATATTTTGAGTCCCTTAACTTTACTCAAATTTTGGAAATGGTCATTTCATCACTTAAGTAGTGATATGATCGAGGACATACCACGTCACATTCGCCAAATCGATAGGTAACGTGTCAGATGCCACATAAATTTTTTAAATTTTAAAAAATTCAAATTTATTAAAAATAATTAAAAATTGTTTGGTTTTAAAGGAAAATCAAATCTTTTAATAATTTTTAAAAAAAATAAAAAATCATGTAGTGTCATGTGATGCTACATAACACACCATTCGTCGATATTGTGACAATGACGTGATATGTCGTCGGCTATATCATCATTTAAGTAAAGAAAAGACCATTTTCAAAAATTGAACAAAGTTCAAGGACCCAAAGCATCGAAAAAAAAATTTAAGGACCAATTTTAAAAGGGCACTTAAGTTCAGGGATTAAAAAGTTAAATAAACATTTATTTTAAAATTCTATAAGAAGTATAGTTAGGACACTTATTAATAAAATCTTTATTTATATAGGTTATTAATTTTGTTTTTTCTTCTTCTTAAAGTTAGAGCTACCTTATGGACTTGGTGGGGGATGCCTAGTGTCCCAGTGAGATATCTAGATGAGATAGTGTTCGAGAGATGAACAAGGATAAAAGAATAGAAAACTATGATGAAGAGCATTATCGAGATTAAATCCAGCTATTCTTCTTATATGTCCTTAGTAGTCAGCTCGTTGTATTATGTAAGTTATTCCCATATTGATTAGAAAGAAATTATGGACATAAATAGTTTGAAATAATGATATTTTTCCTTCTTTTTTTTTACCGACATGTACCTCTCATCTTACAATTTGTTTTTTTCTTTTTTTTTTTTATCACATCACCAATTACATTTTTTTTTTTAATTTGGTTTCTCTCTTCCGTATATCATGTGTACCCAAAATGATGACATAGGAGAGGCATTTTTCAACTTGGGTGCTTGTAGCAATCGGCCAACTTGGATGTTTTATAAATTTATACTACCTTCGTCCCTAGATATAAAGTTTTCTTGACACTTTTATTTTGTCCCTATTTATAAAGCCTCATACCAATTTTCAATGATCATTAATTACTTTTTTCCACAAACACCCCATATTTATTTAACACTTTTTAGATTCTCAATAATATTAATAGGGGTAATTTTGAAATTACATATCAAAAGTTCACATTTCTAATACAATTAACTAAATTTTTCCACTTTCTTAATGGACGTGAAATCACCAAAAGAGACTTTATATCTTTATATTTAGGGACGGAGGGAACATGAATTAATTTCAGTCATTAATGCAACAAGAAAAGTTTCCTTTTAGGGCAGTTACATATTTTATTTTTCGGGTGTGTGGGCTGTTTTCATAGTCGTTTTTATGGGCTCTACGGAGACCGAACTTGTTGATGGGCCTCAAGTTAATACCCTTCTCAAACCAAACCTTCTCTTGAATTTCAAGTTTTCAACTATTTTGACCAAACAAAAACAAATTAACTTCTGATTACGTTCAGACAACTTACACCTGTTGATCTTAAATTCACTCGCTGGGGATGAAAAGTCAATATTTGAGTAAATTTTACCCAAAATAATTCAAAGGTTGGCTGAACAAGTGAACAGGTATGTTGAATTATGTCGAATCAAAGGTCTTCGGCTTTATTATTACCAATAATTACTTACCGGTAATTGTTTTCGAATTTCACCTTCTCCCTCTCTTCCACTTTATCGGTCACTTTAAAAATTCGAGAATGTATTAATTGATTTTTTACAACTTTAATCTTGTATTTAATGTGTTGAAATATGTGAAATTGATGATAATTAATGTACTTCGAGATATTATAGTAAAATTATTTAATAATTCTCTTGAAAATTAAAGTATGAAATGAATTTCTTAATCCGTGTGAAATTTGTAGAGGGACAGTTAAATTGGAATTTGGAACGAAAAGAGTAGTTGATTAGCCGAATGATGTTCTTAGCTAGTAATAATGGATGAGTACTCCCTCGTCTCCATTTTTTAGTCCTCAGTCTCCATTTTTATAGATGGGTTTAATTAGAATAATTTTCGACATTCCCGAGTTGGAAATGTATTTTTTCAAATACATTATTATTGAAAAATGTATTTTTAAAATCGAAAAATGTAATTTTTTATTCGGGAATGTCGAAAAATATTTCGATTAACCCCATTGAAAAAATAAATGGAGATTGAGAACTAAAAAGTGGGGGTCAAAAAGTAGTACTAAATATGGATTCTCAATAATCTAAGTGATTAACATCTACTCGCTTTGTTTCTAAGTATAAGCCCTTGGAAATGTTTTACACTTGAATTAAAAAAAAAAAAGTTAGAAAGTAGATAATAGTATTAAATTTGTCTATAATTAAAGATATATTTCTAAATTTATCCTAATTATTATAGCACAATAGTGGAGAGTGTAAGTTCCATGATGAATGTTTTGATAATGACAAAGTGTTTTGAACAAGCTATCATGTGTTGATCAAGTTCAAGTTCAACAAGCAACAACAAACATCAAGTGGAGAAGAGAGAAAGCAAGCTCATGAAGATTTAGTTTGAGTGTAATTGTAATTGTTTTATCTTTTGCCTCTCAAGCTTCTTAGGTCTTTTATTTGGGTAGTTTATTTAGAGGGTAGTGAATCTCTATCATAATCATGATTAAATCATAATTTGAGTTTTCACTTAACCTAGAATCAATAGGTGGCTTAAAGGTTTGAAAGGAAAGGTTTAGTTTTGAGAAAACAAGTTTTAAACAAGTATCAGACATGTTTAATCGATTAAGATCATATTTAATCGATTACTACTCGATTAAGGCAAGATTTAATCGATTAAGTACTGCTGAATTGGTTTTTTAAAATACGATTTTCACTTCTCAAAATCAGTTTTCAAGTGCTACAACTTTGGGTATTCTATATAAACTTATTCCTAACCTTTGTGATTAATATACATCACTTTCATAATCAATTTTACAAGAATCAAGTCACTCTATTCTCTCTCAATTCCAAAGATCAAAAGCTTTCTATTTTACATTCTTTGATCAAGAACCTTTGAATCTCTTATTGTGAATTGTCATAGCTATTGATTGAGATTCATAGGATTGTTATTGTGTATTCAATTGTGTTGTAATCTTTACAAAAGGCAAGCCATCTACAACAACAAAGAAGACTTGGTGTATCGTTTATCATCAAGCAAGTTCATTCAAGCAATTGAAGAAGAAGAAAGTCTTAGTTGTGAATCAAGCAAAGTGAAGCCTTGGTGTGTGGATTATCATCAAGCAAGTGAAGACTTGTTGTGTGGATTATCAACAAGGGGTAGAGGTTAGATTAGAGAGAAGATCAATAGGATTACAAGGCAAGGGTGTGGAGTATCTCTTGTAGGCTAGCAAGAAGGGAGTCTTGTGAGGCATTTACTTGTAATTTGAGAACTCTAATTCCTCATAGTGAAGAATCTCCCTTGGTTGAAGAGGGGACTGGATGTAGCTTTCAAGCGGATGAAAGTGAACCAGGATAAATCACTGTGTCGTATCTCTAAACCCTTAACTCTTTACATTCAAGTCATTGATTGTGTTCTTGGTTGTAAACCTAGAGAAAGATTGATTTTCATAATTGATTGAATTGAATCTTTATTGTTCAAATTAACTTGGGGAAAATCATTTTCATAACCTAGGTAATCAATAAGAATATAGGTGTTAATTGTTTCCGCTGAATCTCTAATTATACGTGTTGATTGATTGATTTTCGTATGCGATTGAAAAGTGATTTTTCAGTTTCTGATAGATTTAATCGATTAAGCACATTCTTAATCGATTAAGGACTTTTGAACTTTCAGGCTTAATCGATTAAACTTCAGAATAATCGATTAAGACAGTTTAAATTTGCAAAAATCATTTGTTTTAATTGTTTCGATTTGTTTCGTTCGAAAATCTTTCAAGGTTTCTTTTACACCTATTCAACCCCCCCTTCTAGGTGTGTTCCTAGGGTTCCTTAGTTGTTTCAACCACCAATTGCGGTTTCCTCAGAGAGATATCGTGTTTTGAATTTTTCTCATTGTTTTTATTTTTTGGGTCTTGCTAAAAGGATACTAAAAGTGGAAAAAATTCATAAGTCCAAGGTATTTACTTTCTCGAGAATTTTAAAAAGTGCATTTTCCCATAACTTTTAACCACATTTAATCTCTTAATAATTGCCATTGCGGCACTCTTTAGCATTTTCCTTTTTTTTTACAACTCATTTGGTGGATAGGTAAGAAAAATATAATGCAATATTTTGTCTAATTATATTATTATTCAGAGTTTGGTGAGTCAGCAAGATAAGATACTGTTATCTCGATATGATAGTGTTATTTTTCCTTTCATGCCTTCACACGCTAACAGTACTGCCATTACCATCATCACACTACCATTATTGTCATCATCGATCTCATTAACATTAACATCAACGTTATCTAGTTTTCATTAAATACTGAATAAAATAAATTAAAAGATATCATACTCATATCTTATTTTACACTTTATCATATCACATTCTTATTATTATTTTTTACCATCAAACCAATCCTTAAGATCTTCAATATATAAATCTTTGGCTTATTTATGGTTTTGATCCCTAAAAGTTCAACGTGTTTTGTTTTTAGTCCCTATAAGTTATTTTGACCGGGACTAGTCCTTAATTTTTCAAACATTTTGGTTTTGGTCCTCTCCGTTACAAAAAATCAGTTATTTATTGACATAGTTAACAAAAATACACACCAACTACCACAGGGTAGGTGTGACGTGGTGCCAAATAGATGATATTACATAGATGATTCAGGCCTATAAACTCAAAATTTTGCGTAAGAGAGCATTTTGTGTATTGGACCATTTTGCGTCCGTGGATCTCTATCATCCACGTTATGTCAGCTATTTGGCATCACTTCAGACCACATAGACGGCTAATGTGATGTTCCGCCAGTTACACAAACAAATAACATATTTTTACTAACGGAGGAGATCAAAACCAAAATGTTTGAAAATTTAAGAATTAGTCCCGATCAAAATAACTTTTAGGGAATAAAACCAAAACACGCTGAACTTCCTAAACACATAAATAAGCCTAAATCTTTCCTCAATAAAAAATAAAGTAAGATTCTAAATTTCTACTCTAACACCTAATTTCATATTATAATCGACATATAGTGATTGAAAGTATTCACCACAAAATCCCAATCATCATCAAATATCAATATTCTTTTTTTTATATAATAAATATCAATATTCATTACTCCATCCATTTCATATGTAATGTGTTTTAAGGTTATCCAGGGGTTTTAAGAAATAGTTAAATGATGTAAGAATTTGTTGTATTTTGACTATAATACCCCTATATAATCACTATTGAAGAGAGAAAGATATTGGAAGTGAAAAAATAGTGTAATAAATAGGGGTGTGTTTGAAAAATTAGCATTAATTATGTATTGAGTTTATAAAAGAACAAGATTTATGAAACATAGTACAAATGCTAAAACAACATCACATATGAAACGGATGGAGTATGATTTTTCATATTAAAAATGCTATAACAACATCGAAATATGATGATATTAATATGAATATTAATAATTTCCAATCGTTTTCTCTTTTTTATCTTTTTCATATTTGTTTAATTAATGTATATTTCTTATGATATCTTTTAAAAAAAAAGGTATAAATATGGATATTTAAATAAGGCTTATTTATAGTTTTAGTCCCTAAAAGTTCAGCGTGTTTTGATTTTAGTTCTTGGAAGTTATTTTAACATGGACTAGTCCTTAAATTTTCAAACATTTTGGTTTTGGTCCCTTCCATTAGTAAAAATCTGTTATTTGTTTGTGTGGCTAGCGAAACATCACATCAGCAGACCACATACTATGTGGTCTGAGGTGACACCAAATAGGTGATATGACGTGAATGATACAAATCACGGTCGCAAAATGGTTCGATAAGCAAAATGGTCACGTTCGCAAAATTGAGTTCATGGGCCTAAATCATCCATGTCACATCACCTATTTGGTGCTACCTAACATCAGGCGGCTGCTGATGTGGATTTTCGTTAACCATGGGAGCAAATAACAAATTTTTACTAATGGAAGGGACCAAAACCAAAGTGTATGAAAATTTAAGGACTAGTCCCAGTCAAAATAACTTATAGGGATTAAAACCAAAACACGTTGAACTTTTAGGGACTCAAACCATAAATAAGCCTTTAAATAATAATATTAATAAGGCTTAATTATGTCACATGTCCCTGAAGTTTGGGGTACTTTTGTCAGATACCCTTATACTTTTTTTTTTCAATGTCTGACTCCCTGAAGTTACTTCTGGGTTTGTCATATAGCCCTACTATCGATTCTGGGCAATTTTGATGACATGTAACATCAGAATTTTAGTCAAACGCAGGAGGCTAGTCATGTGGTGCCGTGTGATGTCACACGGTCGAAGACGACCTCTCTCTTCAATTCTTTTTTTTCTTTTTTTATTTAACTAAAAATATAAAAATATTAAGTTTTTTAAATTAAAAAACAAAAGATCTTCGCCCACAGGGCACTAGGTGCTTAACCTCCTGCGTCTGATCAGGATTCCGATCTTACATGTCAGCAAAATTGGTCAGAATCGGTAGTAGGGGTATATGACAAACCCAGAAGTAACTTCGGGGAGTCAAACATTGGAAAAAAAAGTATAAGAGTATCTGACAAAAGTACCCAAAACTTCAGAGACCTGTAACATAATTAAGCCTTAATAATAAGTTTCATTTGTTTCCAAAAAAAAAAAAGAAAAATACAATGTTAAAGCAACACTTTAAAAGTTCAAACATCGATTTGGTCATGACTCATCATATTTATGTTTTGTTTGGTTGTACAAGAAAAATAAGAAATAGAGAAGAGAAAAGTATAAGAAAAAGAAAAAAAAAAAAGATTTTGTTGTTGTATGGTTTGAAAGAAAAAAGGTAGAAAATGAGAAGAGAAAAAAATTAAGTTTTCTCCTCTTTTATTTGATTAACATGAAAATGAGAAGAGATAAATTGATAAAGTTGTCCAAAGACAAATATACCCTCTATATAATAAAAAAAATATTGAAATTTTCTATTATTTAACAAGTTAAATCAATAAATTTATTGATCAAAAAGACTTAGTTGGAATATTTACTCTTTGGCATTTATTGATCAACAACACTTAGTTGAATTTTTTTTGTCTGTACTCTTTGGGCCATCACATGTGTCCTTAAGAGCACCCTTAATACCAGAGAATCCTTGAGACTAATCAAACACGAGGTCACGTTCCTGTGTCTCTCCCAGCGAGGTGTGTTAACCAGGAATCGAACCTGAGACTTCTTAGTCTCAGACCCAATTTCCAAGTTCTCAAGTTGACAGAATCGCACCATTTGAGACAACCTGTTGGTGACTTAGTTGGAATATGATCAAATTAATATTTGATATTTTGTATAATATTTTTTTTACATAACTTATGTTTTAAAAGGTAATGTATACTATTAAAATATTATGTTTTTTTTAATTGATTAGAATGTTAGTTAACAACTTACATTAACATTAATAAAAAAAAGGAAATACTAAAAATGTCACGCTAGGAAAAATAGGCAATAAATAAGAGTGGAAAATACTCAGCAAATATATTAAGAAACAAGTAAAAAATAGCATTTTTATCAAAAACATAAAAATCCATTTTTTTTAATTTCTTATCCTTTTCATGCTTTAAAAAAAACTTTTTTTAATTTATAAAATCAACTATTATTTTTTTCTTCTTTCTAGATTTTCTCTCTCGAATCAAAACCAAAAAAAAAATCTCGTTCTAAAATCTCTCTTTTTATTCTCTTTAATCAACAAAACAAAGTGTTAGCTAGCAACAATGATTTCTTCTTCTTTCACACCAATAAAAATATCTGAATGGAGTGAGAGGGACCCACAAAGAAAAGGACACTCTAGCTTTACAGTAGCCTATGTCACTTACTGACAGATCATAGATCCATGTCCTATCTATTTGTTGTGTGATGTACATTGTTTTGATTTGTATGTTACTTCCTGTTATTTAGTATAGGTTATATTTTACAAAAAAATATTAAGGATAATTATATTTTATAAAACTTTAACACGATATCTTAATATTATAATTTTTTTTTTCTATTTTTAATAAAATTTTTAAAAATATATTAGTTATATTAATAAATAAATGTATTTTATAAAAAAATATAAAATAACTTATAAATAAAATTAAAGATTTTTTTTTAAAAAAAACGACATACAAATAAAAAAAGTATTCCTTCCGATTTCATTTATAGATCGCCTTTTAGAAAAAAATTTAAAAAAATAATTATAAGTTATTTTGTATTTTTTATGAGATACTATTTATTATTTTTTCCTCTCATTCGCCTTTTGTTTATTAATGTAAAACAATGCATTTGTGAAATTTTCAATAAAAATATATGAAGATAAAATTGTAATATTAAAATACATTGTTAAAGTTTAAAAAAAAACTATTCTCTTTGTTTTTATAAAGGAGTAGTTTATTGTAAAACTCCATCCGACTCGAAATATAAGCAACAAAAAACATACATTTTTTGGTTTGAAATATAAGCAAAACTAACCAACTTTTTTAAATTTTATTTCATTCTCAATGCTACTTTCTCATTCCCAATGCTACTTTCCAAAAACATCCCTAGAAAATTGTTATCTAATTAAAATTTTGTTTCATTCTCAATGAAACTTTCCTAAAATATCTATGTTCTTTTATAAATTTGAGAAAATTAAATACAATCAACTAACCTCCTTAATAAGCGTAAAATTAGTTAGTTTTGCTTATAATTCGTGCTGGAGGGAGTATATAATTAGAACTAGAGGGAGTATTTTTTATGCCTAAGTCTAACTCAAATTCAATTATTCAAAGTCAACATCAACCACTCATGTTCAACCTTACTGCTAACGTGCACCCCAATCCAACTCTTAATTACTCTAAGTTTTTTTTAGTACTACAATTTACTGATCATATCATATCATATCAGCCCCTCAAGCACTAACAGTGTTTTGACCACTCTTTCTGTTTGCACCTTTTTGTTCATACCATATCCATCAAGATACCCTTTTATTTCATTCATTTATTTACTTAGGCGAATAGGAAAAAGTGACACATATCTTTAAGTAATTAAATAACGGTAATTTGGAAAAATGATTGGTAGTTGAATAGGCTTAGCTACAAGGACCAAATAGAGCATTCAGGAGAATTTTCATGCTGGGGTTCTGCCAAGTCAAAAATTTTCAAGATCATTTTCCTGCTGAGGAGCTAGCTAGGAGGACCCCAAGAAGAGTTTTTGAGAAAGGTAAGACCCAATTTCTGATTTCTCATTTGAGAATTTGATGTCAATTTTGGAACTTTATTTATCAGTGCATCCTAGCTGGTTGGAAATGTGAAATAGTATGCTTGTTGTTTCATAATTCATAATAGAAATTCAAGTTTTTGGAATGGTAAAGTTTGGAGATTTGTTTAGGATATTCACTTTGGTAGGGATTTTGGTCTTGGAAATTTTGGATTGTGATTCATGTAAGCTGGATGTACAGTAAAATTGTGGTGAGGTATGTTTGGATGTTGATAAATTTAATGATTTAGGGCAGTTCTATCTGTCAATGTTTTGCTTGTGTATCTTTTGTTGAATTTTTTTAGAAGATTGAGTTTTCAGAATCATATGGTTTCTGTTGTTAAGATTTGGGATTTTTGATGCTTCTTTCGTCGAATTACCATTCTGCTTGAAGAAGAAACTAGAGCATTTTTAGTAATTAGTTGCGCATGTTGAACGAGTGTGAAGAGGAGAATTTGCAAATGATCTGTATTTACATTTCGTGAGGGAGAAGAGTGGAAGTTTTGTTTCCAGTGTTTTTGTTGGTGATGAGATGTTGCTGAATTACAATATAGGAGGAAGATACCAGTAGTGAGTTGCAGAAAATTGACTTGGACTTCCAAATTCTTCAGACATTTCAATTTTTTATTTTTATTTTTTTGCATCTTTCCGTATGTCTCTTGAGTACTACAATGCCAGGGCAAGGGGGACATGGTGAGTAATCAAGGATAGAATATTACTTTGTGAGATTTTGTGATTGCTATTAAAGGAAAAAGTGAACGGAAGCAAGGTGTAAATTAACAAAATAAGTTAATTGATCCTAAAAAAAGAAGCTAACCTTATACTCTCAAGAAGATCATCCAGGGGCCAGTACCATTTGATAGTTCATTTTACTTGCATTTATTCAGTTCCTTACTCTTTTTCTATGCACCTGCAATCTTCCGCCTTTACAGTAAAAAAACATAAGCACATTTATGCTTATTTTAACGTTTCAATGGATACTGCAAGCAAAGATCACACAAATAGAATGGTAGAAAATTATTATACTGTATGATATATTTCTCTCTCCCCTCCCCCTTAGCTTTTCCTATAAATGACCAAATCTTAGTAGAAGAGCTTTCCGAGCCTATGAAGTAATCATCCATGCAGAAGAGGGTCTATAGCTTCCATATTTACCAATTGCTGATTAATGTTACTACCCTTTAGGTGTGTGCATCAAGGCTAGGCATTGACCAGATTTACGACTTGAATTGTATGCTGTTTATCTAGTTTATTGATGCTGTTTTAATACCTATAATATGCCTATTTAACTTAAATTTCATTTCTTCCTTCCCTTCAGGGCTAGCTGCTGATAGCTGAACAAAGATAAACAGTATAATGGATGAATTTGCTGATAAAGTTCAAGGTGGATTATATTCCGCAGATGCAGCTTTTAGCAAACTTGGCTCGCTCGAGGTTGAGAGGTTCTCAACTAAAGAAAATGACATCCAAGAACTTGAGATGTCCCAGCAAGCTTTAACAGAAATAGACTTTCGTTTAGCCTATTCTTCAGAGAAGCTGGTTAACTTGCATGTTCTTTATATTTATCTGTTGGCCCAGGAAAATGATCTTGAAGTAATGAATTCAAAGAATAACGGCATATTGACCAACTTCTTTGAGAAGGCAATGTCATTTGATCTATTGTCTGGTGTTTTAGATTCCGAGGTAAGAGAGCTGGACGATTTCCTGGACACTCTACATGAAGATATTGTTGATGCCCGTCATAAAATATTTTCATGCAGACACTTGGCTGAGGTTTTCTTTATGATGGAAGAAAAACTGCAGGACTCTGAAGAGTCTGTGAAGCAGTTTCAACAACAGTTATTGGAGTTGAAGATACAGTCATCCCAGTTACAGAAAATCCTTGTGGCTTTCCGACATGAGAATTGTAAGTTGAATTTTTCTTAAATATTTCTTCGTTCAAAAAAATTATAATCAGGATGCTGTTCTTTCCCATGTTTTGGTTGACTGTTTACCTTTCTTAGTTATCCATGTAAACAGGCGAAACAGGGAAGGTCTTGAATTTATCAGAAAATGGTCAACTGACAGATATGAAAGCAAAATCAAATGATCAGCTGGTTGAAAACAGAAGATATATTCTACGAATGCTTGAGAAGTCCCTTGCAAGGGAGCTAGAACTTGAAAAGAAGTTAGCAGAGTTGAGAAAAAATGAAGAGCTAAAGTTGAAACTTCACTACACTGAACAAGTAGCCTTGCGTATGGAAGAAGCGGCAGAAGTTGTTTGGGGAAGATTTTTAGAGGCAGACAACGCTTCTGAGGTTCTGATGGGAATTTCCAAAGGTCTAATCGGACGCCTCCAAGTAACTGAGTTCAACCTTAATGGTTTCACGCAACGAGAAAATGATCTGAAATCAAAAGTTCAAAATTTAATAGAACAACTCATTGCTAAAGATGCTGCTTTGGAGAAGCTCGAGAGAAGTCATGTTGAGAATATTAAGGAAAATTCGGCTGAAGTGCAGGCTTTGAAGAAAAGGGTGTCATTTTTTGAAGAAGAACGAAAAGATTTTGAGCATAGGATGAATGCTGTGATTGCAGAGAATGAATCTTGTCAAGAACAACTAATTGAAATGGAAAATTTTGTCGAGTCTCTGAAAGAAAGCATTGAGATAACAGAAAATCGGGCTGAGAGTGCAGAAGCAAAAGTTACACAATTAAGTGAGACCAACTTGGAGCTTACTGAAGAGCTGAACTTTCTTAAAGGGAGTGCTAGCACTGCAGAGAAAAAGGTTGGTTCACTTGAGAAACAACTAAGGGAATTAGATCTCCAACTACAGAATGCAAAGGCATCTTCAGAAGCTAGTCAAGAACAGCAGAACATGTTATATTCAGCAATATGGGATATGGAATTATTAATTGAAGAGCTAAAATCAAAGGTTTCAAAAGCTGAAAGTAGTAAAGAAAGTGCAGAAGAGCAATGCACTATGCTATCTGAAACTAACATAGAACTTAATAAAGAATTAGACCTCCTGAGATCCGAAATGATCAGCCTGAAAACATCTTTGAAGGAAGCTAGCAACTCAAAATTATCTAGTACGAAAGAAATTAATACCAGAACCAAGGTTATCATGGATATGGTAATGCAACTATCCACTGAAAGGGAGCGCATTAATAAACAGGTAATGACTTCTATAATTTTAAAACTGAATTTGCATAAAAGATGTGTTCACTTGATTGGGTACCCCAAAGTTTAATTTTATCATTCATTGTTTTACTTTTGTCAATTTTATTCTATTGAGCAAATTTCGTGCACTTAAATGTGTATGTTTGGGTCAAACTGAACAACAACAACAACAACTAAGCCTTTGTCCCACTAGGTGGGGACGGCTACATGGATCAAATGATGCCATAAAGGCCTATCATAAATCATGTCTTTGGATAAGGCATTGATTGCCATATCCTTCTCAATTGTTTCGCCTATAGTTTTTCTAGGTCTTCCTCTTCCTCTAGCCCTTGCAGTACCCTCCATTTGGGTCAAACTGAAATTAACTTAAAATATTCTAGGATTCATTTGATGACATTATACTTTTAAGGACCAAATTGAGAAGAGTGCATATTTTGCAGACCATAATAGCAGTTTCTCCCCTATTTTTATTTTTATTTTTATTTTTATTTTTATTTTTATAAGGATATTAAAATATAAATTGTACAGGCTCTCTACATTGTCACCTGAATCAGATCTATAGGACTACAGTAGTTAATGGATACTTATACTGAAAGAAAGTAGTGATAGTGGACTTAACGGTAGCCATTTGTTCCAATTACTATGTTCTGTATAATTAAATACGAAAATGAATTGATGCATTTCCTTGGAAGTTGGATACCAGCGTGATGATTTTCAAATAATAGCATAGATTAATCAACTGCGGCAGAACTATGATATGCTAACAGGACATTGTCATTGTACCATTTTTCTTCATGCAGCTAGATGCTTTGAAAAGAGAAAATAGAAGTTTGGTAGTAAAGTTAAAGGATACCAAAGTTGGTAACCGTCTAGATGTATACAACAATGGACTAGATAACAAAAATGAAGATCAAGCTTCCAACATTGACTCAAGCAATGGTAGTTGTGAAAAGTCATATGATGAAGAAGGAACAGATCCCTTTAATAAAACCTTTCAGGCAGGTACCTTTCCTTTCCACATAATCTTTTTTAGTAGTTGATAGGCATATATAATGAAGTTAGGTAAATGGTGGGTGTTATTTAATGGTTCTTGAAATGATTCTGCCCATGGGGTATATTTATTGCATAATCAGTGTCTTGACATGCATTTACATACATGTCAACCCACAACTTTAATTAATTTTTCTATTAAGTGAATAAAATGGAAATAAAAAAGTCTGAAAACCTCAAATAACTACCTCACTAATCTTTAGGATATGCTTTTCATGATTGGGGAGTCCGAACACCACACTCAGTTTCTTGCATACCATGGTTACTTTCTCATTTTATGAATTGAGTTGAAGTTAACCTTATCAATATGTGCTTAATACATCAATATTCTGCTCATCTGCTGCATTTCTTATTTTTCATTGTAAGCTCTAGTTAGTGTAATGTCCAGTTGTTTGAAGAAACCCTCCACTTCAATTGGTATTTTTTCACGAAAAGCAAACATGAGATAATAAGTCCAATCTTTCTCTAAAATTTCAATTAGCTATCCAGAATTCAAGTTGGTTAAGTTTTGCCTCTTCCTCGGAGATAAACGATCAAACAATTCCAAATCATGGTCCTTCCGGATTGGATCATCCAGATGACACATCTCATGAAGTCATTACAATTATACTGGCGAGATATATGTGTCGTCTGCGATCAGTATGCTATTATGCGTTTCACAAGTTGTAAGCATATTGGAAACTCTTAGTACCCAATGGCAAAACTTATCAGTTGACTGTCAATGATATAAAGGAAGCCTTCAAGGGCTCTTGCATATGTGATGAAAATTTAGAAATAAATTTATCCTAGTTGAATCCGTTCAAAGTAACTATAAGCTAAATAGTTAGTTAATACCTGATTTACCATACACTGGTAGAATTGATGAATACATATACTGTCTCTAGGTTTCTGTGGCTTTCACTTTTCAGCAAAGTTTTTAATAAGAAAGAACTCGAAAAGATAAACAAAACAGTTGATGAAGCTAACATAAGCTCTGATTTTTCCTGCCTGCTGTTGCCACATCTTGCTTTTATTATTGTTGAGCCTATATAATGTTTGTATTAACAATGGACTTTGCGTTTTTCCTGTCATCATCTTTCCTTCGTATCTATTATATTATCGCCTTCTCTTCCTTAATACACTGATGGCATGACAGCAGTGGTAACTTGCTAACCTACAGAGCTTATTTTCAATTCTCTTTTTTGAAGCTCTCTTTTCCCCTTTCCATGCTATAGTGAGTTAGAACATGAGCATTTAGGATTTGAAAGTATACCAGAAATGCTGACAATTCTAATTCAAGTTTTCTTGCCGCATTTACTAAATTAATGGCGCGTGATGCTTGCAATGGTAATTCACTAATTCGTGTAGGATTGTACCAATGCCGAACATTAATCAATCACCAAATGGTTTTTAAGTCATATTCTTTTTTTTAGGTAAAAGACAAATATCATTACCTTGAACAAACTTGGGGAAAAACCTAAATAGCTAGCTATCATCTATGATTGGTTCTAACTAAAAAAGGGACTAAGCTACCTCACAAAACCAAAGGCAAGAAAAAAGCCTACTCAAAGCACCTCAAAAATATTTCTCTGCTCAATCCTAATCTTTGAAAACTGTATAACCTGAATTCTAGAAATTACTTCATGCTTAGTCCTTCTAAAGACAGTATGCACTGTGCTGATTCTATTACAAAAGATTCTAGCATTTCTTTCATTCCAAATGTTATAGCTCAAAGATGCCAAAACTAAGTAGAAAATTCTCTTCTTGAATTTGTCATGATCCCAACTATAAGCCTTCTCGACCATTGCTGAAAATTATCAGAGCAGGATTTCATGTCAATCCAAGCCTTACATAACTCCAGGAGCTGAGTGGAAAACCTGCAAGTTAAAAGCAAATGGTTTCTGACATCTCAAATGCTTAAACCACCAGCTTTCTTCTTACTGCATACCTGATCCCAGCTAATTAGGGGAATAGCTCTGCCATCAGCATTTAAGTCATATTCTTGCTCCTGTTATTCTTACCCTCAGTGAATTTTATGCATTCCTGTGGAGACATTACAAATTAGAGAATTTATTTTATGTCACTGCCTAACAGAAATATTGGACCTTGCATTGATAGAATTAAAATCCATTTTTGAGCTCCTAATTTTATATTCGTTTGTATTTTATCGTAACCCTTTCCTTTTATTTGTTTCTATTGCTAGGTGGGTGAACCATCAGAAGGTGCAAGCTCTGGAAGTCAATTAGGATCATCTATTTCAACAGATAAGTCTGCAAATTGGAGAAAATTGGCATTTCTTTTAGTGACAATGATTGTCCCACTGGTTTCTGTGTTAGCCTTGTGCTTGTTTGACAAAGAAACGTTTTCATTTCTGAAAGCTTTTGATGGCTAAGTTATGACCTGGTGTGTAGAAAATTTTCTGTTTGTGCAGTTGTGCTTCCTTCAAGTATTTTATCTTTTGTATTGTATATTCATGTATGTATTTATTTATTCATGTGATCCTGGTGGGTGTAAGCTAATAATATTTCTATCAAATTGTAGATTTTAGATTATTCTATCATGAGTGTTTAACAGATCAAAGTTTGGGTTTAATAAAGATGCAAATGATAAACAAGTATGATCCAGAGATATATTAATCATGGAAAAGGGGCAAGAAGAGAAATCTGACTTAGAATTGTTTGATACATGATAGTGTGTTAGGTTTTTTCAGCATTATACCAAGATGTGTGGAAGTTATCAAATTCAAGAAAGATATGTACTTTTTAAGTAGTTAAAAAAAGCAAAGTATTATGGAAAAGTGTTGTAGTCAATAACCTATAAGTGTTATGTATATGTTCAAAATGAAAACTTGTTTTTTATTATTTTCTTAAAGAGTGCTCTAAGCATACTTGTTAGTGACAACCATAATGTAATTCATGGGCTTTCATCTGGGTATTGTATTTGAAATGATAAAAACTAGATATTGAATTTGGATGATGTACATGTGATGTGAGCTATAGTCATTGTTAAGGAGGAGCTTAATGAAATTGAAGATTTGAAATTGGAATAATAAGCATAAATGAAGTAATATATAAGTAAGTTTGACACTACATCTTCATCCAAAAACTATATCTATATGCATTCATTCTCTCAAGATCCATAAGGCATCAATTAAGCTAGAACAACCATGTTCGAGCTGGGAACATCAATTGATAAAGAAGTAACATATAAGTAGGTTTAACACCATATCTTGATCCAAAAACTTAAGGCAATACCTAGATGCATTCATTTTCTTGATACCCACAAGGCATCAATTAAGGTAGAACAACCATGTTCATACTGAATACGTCCTCAATAAAGTGGTGCTATCTCTCCCACAAAAGTTTTCTCCATACACAAGACTTGTATCCGAGTCGTTGCTTCAAGAGAAAGTGATATATACTACTAACATTGGCAATTAGGGCGGGCGGGCGGGTGGGCTTGGCCCGCGCCCGCATTAAGCCCGCAAAAATTGCGGGCGGGCATGCCCGCCCTAATTAATTTTTAGGGCCGAAAAATCAAGCCCTGCCCGCCCTAAGTGCGGGCAGGGCGGGCCTGCGGGCCGCCCGTTTTGTTATTATTTATTTTTTTTTTCTATTTTTCCTTTGGTTTTTTACTATATAGTGTAAAAAAAATGCGGGCGGCCCGCCCGCCCGCATGCCCGCCCGCCCTAATTAGACTATTTTCTTGTATTTTGCAGCAAAAAAGAAATTTTTTTAATTTAATAGAGGCCCGCGGCCCGCCCGCACTAGCCCGCAAAAAATTAGGGCGGGCGCGGGCGGGCATAATTTTTGGATTTTGTCCAAATCCTTCGCCCTGCTCGCAAAAAAGTGCGGGCGGGCGGGCGGGGCCCGCGGGCTTTGGCCCTAATTGCCAACGTTATATACTACGTGAACTAATCGCTTATCGGTGATTCGATAAGATATGTTTTTTTGGTAAAGTATTTCAAATGTGATATTCACAAATGCGAGTAAGGTGATTTTATTGGGTAAGACTCTTCCGATATGGTATGCTTGAACTACTCACTTATTGCCAAACTATACTATACAAATAAAAGTTTGATAAGTGAGATGGACAATTTGAGTGTTCATGATGGAAATCTGGAATTTGAACACTTTATTTTATCCAAGAACCCCGTTGTTTTTTTATTCCGAAAATACCCTTTTCATCTTAAATCCCAAATCCTTCTTTTTTCTTCCCCTTCCCCCACCCCATCCTCCTCTGCGTCCTCTTCTTCTTTTTCCCCCTCCCCTCCCTCCTCTACATCTTTTCCCCCTTCCCTCCCCCTCCGTGTCTTCTTCTTCCCCCTCCCCCTCTCCTCCGTATCCTCTTTTTCCGCTCATATTTTCTGATTTGTAGGTGAGTTCTTGTTGATGGTGGATTTCATTTGTTTGCATTTATAGGTTATTTGATGAAAAAATTTGACTTGCTAGATCCTATAATCAAAGTTCCAACACTTCTTACAATGGGTAGTAAGGATTATGTTCTTAAGTTTTCAAGGATCGAGGATTTAACAAAGGGTGAAAAAGCCAAACAAGTTGACCTATGTTGTCTTATTTACCGATAAATACTTGTAATGGGCCTGGTCTTAAAAATTTATTGGTCTAATAAGATTTTTTTTAAATATGGGGTATAAAAAAAATTTCGATAACCCACTGTCCAAAAATATTCCAAATAAAGGAAATTTTAGGATTTTTATACTTAAAATGGAATTTGTGGAAGAAAAAGGAGTTTGTATTAGAGGACTCTTCATAATGGTAGATTGGACTTGGGGATTAGTCTACAAACACCGTTTTTTATCTCGCAAACCCCGTTCTTTTTCGATGGGGTTCTGTCGGAATATTTTCCGATACCCCCGAGTCAAAAAAATTCATTTTCCAACTTTAAAAATGATTTTTTACTAAGAGAGTATTCGGAAAAATTCAATTTTACGACTTGGGGGTATCAAAAAATATTCCGACAGAACCCCATCGAAAAAAAACGGGATTTGCAGGATAAAAAACGGTGTTTGTAGACTAATCCCCATTGAACTTAGGTCCATGGCCCATAACTCACTTTGATACTTCTCCTTTAAAAAAAAAATAATACCCAAATTGTTTATCTAGCCCATAAAGTTTTTCTAAGAAACGGAACCCTAATTGGAACCCCAAGCATCTTATATATAAACATACCACCGCCTCTGCTGCTTCCATCGTCCCGAAGGATCAGCTGTGTTTCTGTCAAAGATTTTACCTTTTTTGTTTTTTATATTTAATTTTTTATGATTTTGATCCTAGGATTGTTAGTGAAATTGATGCACCACGTAGCCCCTTGCAATTTGAAGTATAGTTGCAAGGAAATTACGAGTTAAGGTTGTCTAGGTGCAATATTTACAGGCAATTAAAGTTTATGCTTTTGGGCGATGAACCCAGAAATTTTTCTCGCCCAATTTAATTTTATTTTTTTGTTGCCAAATAATGTATTTAATTTATGCAGTTTAATTTTTGGTACTTTTTTTTTATGAGCAAAGCAAAATGATGAAGTCATTTTTGTGTCTGAAACTGATGTGGATCTCTTCTGTATGTTACAGGTCTTCAAAGTTCTCTGATTGCTTTGCTCTCTCTGTGTTGTTGTACTTGTACTTAGATTTCTTCTGTGTGATGACATACTTTCAAGTTATGTTTTTTAATGGGAATTTCAGTTTTTTGTTTTCTTTATTTATTTATTTATATGAATTTCAAGTTTTGTTTTTCAATTAGATACTTTGCACTTTTCACACTTATTATTATTATTATTATTATTATTATTATTATTATTATTATTATTATGTTATGCATTTTTTTTACTAGATATTCATTAAACACTAGCAGTTGGGTAGTTTAACTTTTGAAACTGCATGATAAGATTTTGTTTCAGATTGTGTACCTTTATAGTTTGGAAATAGATAACTGAAAGCAAAGCAATGTGATGAGGTATTAATATCTGAATGTTCTGATGAATCCTTATATCATATGGTCTTCAAAGTTCTCTGATTGCTTTGCTGGTGTCACTTTTAGTGTTTTTCATTTTAATTCAAAGGTTTTGATTTATGATATCTTTAGAATGCATAGGAAAAAGGGGTGGATAGGGAAATGAATTTGATGCGGATGATCGGATATGGTATTGGCATGTTATACACCTTAGAAATTAATAACCCTTAGAAAAAGTTGTTGTTTGCTTTGTGCATAATGCCATGTCACTAGTTATTCTTATTCTTGTGTATCATAAAACACGGGCACCATAATTCTTAATCTGATTTGCATTAATCTAACAGATTATACGAGCATGGTGCGACAACAATATCATTTTATCTCTGGTTCATCATTGCTTCATATGTCTTTGTAAAATGACAGGTGAAGTAGAATTAGGGATGGACATGTTGGATTGCTCTTCAACTTTCTAATTGCTGATAAATGTCAGTATTACTAGGTAGCTATATGTTTGTTGTTAGGTTAGTTGTAAATTTGTAATCTTTGAAAAAATGTTTAAGTAATTTTATTAGCCTTTTGCCTATGTTATCTTTTTGTTAAAGATTTATGGTATTGCCCTGCAATAACTATGGTCTGATGAGATTTTCTTCAAAGCTTTGAAACTTGAATATTGACTTATTTGTGGTACGAGCTACCCTATGAGCTTTTTACTTGCACCAAATTACAATGGTGAATGGTGCATAGTTGTTCCAGCAAAATATGTTGGTTATTAAAAGGTTCTGTTAGTTAAAAGCCCCATTATATTAGAAACGTGCCATCTAATGACTTTTTTCAGGTAGTTGTGGTTCTTAAGCTACACATACACAGTGCACATCCATCGTGTTGTGCTCAATTATGAATGTTATTTGGTGCCTTGCAAAGATGCTAAAGAAATGGAAATTTCAACCTCTGTAGTTAATCCCAGACCCCATAGCATTCCGGCTTTCCCCAAAAACGGGATAGCGGATAGTGGGATGATCGGGATATGGATGTTTAGGAAAGCAAAATAACCAATTTATACTATATACATATGAAGGCCAAAAACAGAATAATACACAATATTAAAATCATAAACTCAAAATCTATGACATAAATCTAATAAAAGCTTCGGGGATTTGTCGAAATGACCCAAAAGTCCCAAACAAAGCTGCACGTCATTTTGTTGTCCCTTTCCTAGCGAGATCCCAGTGAGAAATTGGGACTATGAACCTGGGGTAGCTGGGATTTGGAGCTGGGACAGTCAGGATGGAAATCTGGGATGGGATTCAGCTCCGTGAAAAACTGGGATGAGATCCCGGGATTGCGTGGGATCCCACTAGGATTGACTACAGAGATTTCTACTAGGGGTGTAAGTGGTCCGGTCTCGGACCGCGAGACCGCCCGGACTGGACTGGATCGGACCAAAAAATGTGATCTGGTTCGATCTCGCGGTCCGGTCCAGTCCCAAAAAATTGAGGCCATACTTAAATAGTCCGGTCCACGGTCTCACATATTGTTAGACCGCTGGGACCGGACCGGACTGATAAGGTTTAATAAATATTAAAAAAAAAAAGAAAAAAAACACTAAAGACCTGATTCCTCTTTTTCCCTACCCCCTCCCACACTTCTTTGTCTCGAGTCTCTACCCAGGTGCCGTACTCACCCTCCCACAGTTCCATACTTCTCTTTCTCTCTACCTCCTCCTCTAATATTGTCTTCCTCCTTCTTCTTTTCTTTTCTTTTTTTTTTTCTCACTTCTCCTCCTTTTCTCTTCTTCTTATTCTTCCTTTCCTTAAATCAGTGTTTATAAACCAGCCCCACCACCCTCTCTCATGGAGCGCCGCTAGATCCGCCACCGCCACCGTCGTGTCGCGTCCTCCGTTCGTCCTTCGTCCGCGTCGCACATCTCCTCCTCCGTTTCTCCTCCGTTCGCGTCGCGTCATCCACAGATCTGCCACCGTCGCGTTGCCTCCTCCGTTCGAGTCCGTTCGTCTTCTCCGATCCGCCACTTTGCTATCTAGATCTGAGATCTCCCTTCTCCTTTCTCCTTTGTGTGATCTGAGATATGTACTTTGGCTTATTTTTCTCTGATTTGGCTTGATTTTTTTGGATATATCACTTTGGTTGGTTTTTTTTTTTTTTTAAATAAAGTAAAGCTAAAAAGACCGGACCAGACCGATCATGAACGGTCCGGTCCGGTCTTTGAAGATACATAATATTGAGACCAGACCGGACTGGACCATACTAAATTGAGCGGTCCGGTCCGTAATATGCTTCAAAGACTGGACCGGACCGGACCGTTACACCCCTAATTTCTACCATGTAATTTAATTGAAGAATCTAAAAAAGATTTGATATATTTGTTTTTAGATTTGAGAATTTGTAAAAGATATTACTCCAAGCAATATTTATAGGAATGAATTGACGCTCCATTTGCATAATCAGAAGCCCAAATGTGCACTTGCGAGCTTCATGAGCTTGGGCCTTGAGGAAAAGCCAGAATCTGAAGAATAAGAAGCCAAGGATCGGTTGCCAAGCAATGCTAAGATGGTTATTGAAATGGCTTACTTGCCATTGAAATGGTTTTACATTAGTTTTGAAACGTCATGGTAGATTGATGATGCACTTGCTGTGAGGTAGCTTAAGGTTTCATTGATACCGAGTAGAAATTTGAGGTTGTAGTTAACACAAGAACGTCCTTGTTGCCATGATAAGGATAATCCATATACTAGTATCTATTGTCGACATTCACAAGTAGATAATTTTTTTTTAAGTTAATGCTTTGAAAAAAATCAAAATGTTACTTCTTTCGATCTTATTTATAGTTTAATTTATAAGTTTTTTTTAAATTTTTTATGAGATATTTATTGTAATTATTTATTTGTTTTTTTGTTTATTAATCTAAAATAACATATTTGTGAAGTTTTCATTACAATTATAAAATTAAAATTGTAATATTAAAATATTTTTTAAAAATTTATTTTCACTTTACCTGTGTTCCCATGAGTTTTCTGCGCAAAAGCTAACCTTTCACATACAATGAAAGGAATTAGCAAATGTCTTCCAACAATATTTATCTCATATACATATTTAGTAGAACTCAATCTCATTCTAAAAGAGTTTTACTTTTTAAACCCCATCGATTGCTCCTTGGCCCTCATTTGAGTTTCGGTTGACAAAGCTGCCCCTTGTGTTCCGCCTCATATAAGGCGGATGACCTTTCCGCCTTTTAAAGGGCGGGTAAAAAAGAGTGAACATTTCGCTCATAGTAAAGCGGATACTAAACGTTTTGATGAAGGCGGAAGGATTCCGCCTAGTTTGAGGCGGGAGATTATAAAAATTGTGCAATACCAAAAATGCCCATCCGTTCAATTGAAGGGAGAAACGTTGCTTCTCATATAAGTCAGTAACAAACACAATCTTCTCATATTAACACAAACAAAAAGAAGAGCTCAAAAGAAAAGGAAAGAAAGGTATGTTGAAGAATGAAGAAGTTGTTGAAGAATGAAGAGTGATCAAAGACAAAGAAGTCATTGAAGCAACATACTCCACACTCTTGTATGATCAAGACCCAAGACTTCCCTTTACAAAAGGTACGTTCATCTAAAAAACCCTATATGTTTGAAAAAGAGTATGTGAAAGAGGATGGTTTGAATGGTTGTTTGTGTACCACAAAGACATTTAATAGAGGTTGTTGGTGTTTTTTTTGGCATTGTGAGGGGTTGGACTGCATTAATGGAGCAGTCGACATTAATGCAGTATTCCGCCAACCCAAAGGCGGAAGTGATCCGTCTTATATGAGACGGAAACAAGTTTTATTTGCATTACCCAGCATTAATAATGAGCATTGCTTTAAAGTGATCCATTGTTAATGACATATTAATAACATGACTTTTGCATGTAATGCAGTTAGTTTGATCATGGATTTTAAAGACCCTCTTGGCGGAAAGGTTCCGAAGAAAGAGTTCCCCGATCATAGCAATTATTTTGTCATGAAGAATGGTTTGAAGAATCGAGATGAGGTAGTTGAATGGGTGCGCGGAGTCGGTTATAGACTCGGATTTGTCCTGAAAGTGTTTAAATCCGATCTAGGACTTGGAAAAAGTAAGAGGCAAATGATTGTATTTGCGTGCGAAAGAAGTGGTGTTTACAATCCATCGAAGGCAAAACTGAAAAATGAGAGTGGGAGCAGGAAAAATAATTGCCCATTCAGATTATATGCGAAGCGGAGTCTCTGTAATGATAACTGGTCATTGGAGGTGAAATGTGATTCCCATAACCATGAGCGTTACGAGACATTCACTGGGCATCCGGTTCCTGCAAGGCTAACCACAGAACAACATGCTCTTGTGGTTGACCTGACGAAAACTGGTGTTAGGCCGAAGAAGATAATGAGTATTTTGAATCAACGGTATAAAGGGCATGCGGTGACGATGAAGCAAATTTACAATGTTCGCCAGCGATACAAAAAAGAGGTGAGACACCCGCGCACGCAGATGAAACATTATGGAATGTAAAAGATGTAATTTCCGCTTTATCAGGGTTTTTTTTTTTTTTTGCGGGGGGGGGGGGGGGTCGTTAAGTATTGAATGGTTTTTCGGTTGCACATCTTTATCTTGAAGAATCTGTAAAATTTCTTGAAATGAAAATCGAAACATCAAGATCCAAAATACCAAGTTTTATAAAATTGACAAGAAGTAATATTCATAATAATAGAAATGTTAAATTAATGGTGGTGAGTATAAATTTATTTATTTAAATATAAAAATTAAAAAAACAGAATAAGTTTTCTCCTTGAACCAGGAGGAAAACTTATATCCTTAAACCAGTAATATTTTGACACATGGACAAAAAATTAAAAACAAAAAAAAAATTAAGAAAAAAGCAAAAAAGAAAAGAAAAAAGAAGGAAACACAAACAACAGAAAAAGAAACGCGAACGTCACCACCGTAGCCACCAACCACCACCACCACCACCACAATCGCGATTGCCTCTCTCCTTCGTTATTTTTTCCATTATTTGGGTGCTTTATGTTTGACAAGTTATGTGGCTGTACAAACAACACTCGTTACCAATTCGTTTGTAACACTTCCTACAACGTCTCAGATGTCAATTGATTGAGTTGGAACCACTCTTTCAATTCAATATGGAATCTCCAGCGTGCCTGTAAAACAATTTGTGATTTTAACTTCTGATTTTGTTTATTTATTATTCCATTTTTTTTTAATAAACTTGAGCAGAAATTACTTTGCCGCTTTGAGATCAATCTGTATGGTTTTACTTTTTTAGCAAAATCAATTAAGCTTCAAACGGATCCTTCATTGCAAGCCCCTGACAAACTCGTTTTCGTTAAAATATCATCATTATTGACTTCTCGGTACCTTTCACAAAGAAGAATATGATTCTTGTCGAGAAATATCATTTTAATGATGGACCAAAGGTGAGTAGATTATTCTATTTATTTTCAATCATGGGTTTCTAACGGTGGCGGTGGGCAGTGGCTATGGTGATATGCTACTCTAGTCTCTAACTCGGTGATCTATTTCAGGCGTTTGTGCTTCCTTCTTCTTTCTTTTGTTTTTCTTTCTTTTATTTTTGTTTTTATTTGTTTTTAATTTTTGTCCATGTGTCAAAATATTACTAGTTTACGGATATAAGTTTTCCTCCTGGTTGAAGGAGGAACCTTATTCTGTTAAAAAAATTACTTTAAAATAAATATTCATCCATAAGGCCCGAGCTAAAAACTAGTGTCACATTATTTAAGCAGCACAACAAATATTTTAGGTTTAAATGCATTTTTTATCATTTATTTGTCTACAAATGTTTAATTTGGTCCTTTTCTTTTTTTTAAAAAAATTATTTTGGTCCTTTATTTTTTTTAAATAGATTCATATTTGTCTTTCCGTCATCATTCCATTAATCTAGGTCATTTTCCTAATTCTTCGGATCCGTTATTGTTGCAACTCGTGGAGCTTTTCGAACTGCACAAATCCATACAATACCAAAAAGAATTTACAAGGCCATGAGAATTCAAAGAGTCTTAGTTTTAGTCAAAAATTTTGTTTTTTTTTATTGATGATGTATAAACACCAACATTGATATGCATCTGACACGTGTCATACTAATTGATAATATAACCAATTGCGTTGTTATTAATAAAGACCGACAACTAAATTTTTTGGATCACATAAGTAACAAATAAAGAAATTATAAAATCTAAAATCGAAAATAAAGAGATCAAAAAATTAATTAAGTCAATCTACCATAATAGTTGAGCCAAACAAAAGTATGGAAATAAAAATCATTATTATATAAAATTAAACTAGGCGCCAAGTGAGTATCTAGCGCATCTAGTGTAGTGGTATCATAGTACCCTCCCACGGTACTGACCGGGGTTCGATTCCCCGGATGCGCAGTTTTTACTTATTTTTTAAAGTGAGTAATTTATGATAAATTCATTTATTATTACTTTGTTTTTTATATACAATTAATTTTAAAAAGAAATATCATTTGTATTTCATTGACTGAAATTTGGATGTTAATTTTGTTTTGCTAGAGCAATAATCTTATTTGGTTTTTTTAGGAATCGTCAACCTTATTAAAAAAAAAAGAGTGAAGTACCAATTTAGTCCTTGATGTTTTTTTAATGTACCAATTTAGTCCCTGAAAAGTCATAATTACACATTTAGTCCCTCAAAAAAAATTTCTTACCAATTTGGTCCCTCAACCTTTTTCTCTTAGCAATTTGGTCCCTTAAGATTTCAGATGTACCAATTGATCCTTAAAATATGAGGGACCAAGTTGGTATGAAAGAAAATCTTGAGGGATCAAGTTGGTATGAAAAACAGGTTAGGGACCAAATTGGTACATTTAAAATTTTTTTGAGGTACTAAATGTATAATTATGAATTTTCAGGGACCAAATTGGTACATTTGAAAATTTTTTGAGGTACTAAAGGTATAATTATGAATTTTCAGGGACTAAATTGGTACACTGAAAAAATATTAGGGACCAAATTGGTATTTCACTCTAAAAAAAAGTTGTTTTTGTATTATGAGGCATATACCACATGTTAAGAAATTTATAAGATAAGTTTGTATTAGAAATTGATGTATTTATAAAATTTTTATACTACTTTTATTACATCAATTTTTATTTCAAAGTTACCTAACGTTGATTTCTTAACATGTGTCCGAAGTATCCTTAAACGATTACTTAAAATCAATCATATTTTATAATCATGATTTATACATTTTAGGATTCCTTTGATAGTTAAGATAAGAAAGAGAATGATTAGATATAAGAAGGATAGCTTTTATCTTGTATTGTATTTAATGAGCACTAGATAATAATGATACTAATGTGGTGACAACAATGATATTAATATGTGAGAAATATCATGTTATTTTTTAATAAAGTTTTTTTCGTAGGATTGAAAATACAATAGGTGAACAATGACAATCTATCATTTCCTGAAATAAATACAAGTAAGAGTTTACATGAGTTTTTTCTTAGACAATAAAATACAATTATAGTTGTGCCCACCTAACTAAGGATATACACAACATAATCTTAACATAAAATCCATTATACTCTAACACATTAGCATTACATTATCATTCCGCGATAAGATTCAATTTCAAATTTTTCATATCTTCCACCACATCAGTTAAGATTCACCACTCATGTATCAGCATCACATCATCTTGTACTTTTATACTCAATTTTGTTTCCATAATGTTTTTTAAATGTGATTTTAACAATATTAATTAGTATGTGCCTACTCTAAAAATAATCCCAAATGTTTTTTTTTAATAGAAGAAAAACACTCGATCTAATTTGAAGAATGACATAGTCTTATATAAAAAAAAATTTGATGTTAAGAGTCTCCACCAAACTCTATTAAGACTCTCTTATGATTGCCCTAATAAATGTTCAAATTCAAGCTTCTAATAATACAACTGTATATATTAAATGTTTGGTAAGTTGAGTTTTATCGCCCGTAATAGTACAACTTGAACAGAATTTCTTTTGATGAAAGATACTATGGTTGAAACTAGCAATTAAAAAGAAAAAAAAAAAATAATGGTTGTTGTGTCATAATTTCAGGCAGCAACCCAACCCCCAACTGCCTGATATGTCTCCGCACTGAGTTGCTAATCCAATTGTCGTTGAAATTAACTGATAAACTTTTTACTCACTAACCCACTCCCTCTTGCCTGCCAACACTTTTTATGGTTGTAATAGTAGTTAGTATATCAGTAATTATCATTGCATAGTGTTTAAATAATCCTTTGAACATGTAGGAATTTAATAAGCACTGAGTTTATAAAACAAAGTTTTTCTTGTGCGTCTTAGAACACACTCGAAAGATAGATATTTCAAAAAGTTAATTTATTTTGGGAATTAGTTGGTTTAATACTCTATGATATGATATTTTAAGATTGCTTATAAACACTTAGGACGACCTAAAAAATATTAAATGTTATCCAAGGCCGTCTCAAATATTCTGGAAGCTCTTTGCGAAAAATAAATTGTGAGGTTCTTTAATAAAAAGTAAAAAAAAAAAATCATTTTATATAAGCTAATCATTGTATTCAAAATATTTTATTATATAATTTCCTAACTCAGTTCCATAATGAAATATGAACTTTCACTTAAAAAGTATCATTTTTCTAGTTTTTTTTAAAGCAAAATCATCAATTAAATTCCCGTATTCAACTTTCTCCAAGAATTCATTATCAACGACTATCAACGCTAATACATTTAGTCTTTGTCGTGACATTGTGGTACGCAAATAGGACTTCAACAACTTTAATTTAGAGAAAATTCTCTTTGCAAATGCAAGAGTAACATGAATGATAATGAACATCATTTAATATGCGATTATTATATTAGGCAAACAATCTACAATGCAGTAGTCAACGTCGACAAAAGAATGGTGGGGACTAATGACTAGCACTGAGGCAATTGTGGTCTGAGGGTCGATTGTGATCTACTCAATTGGGTTTTGCGAAAGGAACAAGAAACTCGTGCTCATTAACAAGGAGTGAAAGGAATTGAATTGAAAGAGTCAAAGAGGAAGCTTATTGGCACTAATAATGAGATTCCTTTGCCTTTTATACCGTAAAAGTGAAACTCACTTGCAAATGAGTGTGATTTTTTTCTCTCTTATCACTGTAGGGCTTGTTTGATGGTTAAGATAGGATAAGAGCATGATAGAATAAAGAACAAGATAAAAGTAGAATATTATATAAGCAAGATAACTCTTATATTCTCTCTGATGTTTGGTATACACCAGATAACAATTTCATTGATGACGTTGTAGTGTGCTAATGGTGGTGGCACTAATGTTAATGTGACGGAGAAATTGCACAATTTCATCCCGCTCATTTCTAACTTAGCTTTCCCCTCCCATAGAATAGAAAATACACTAGGCAAACAAGATTGGATAGGCAAAAAGGATAACACTATCATATCATGCCGACTCACCAAACTTTATATAGAAACTGGGTAGAAAAGACTATCTTATCTTATTTATTAAACGAGTCTTTTGTTTTCTAAAGTAAGGATAATACTCTCATATCTTCCTGACTCAGTAAGCAAGGGTGCAGTTATTAAACTAATAATTAATAATGTCTTGATATTTTAAAAATACAAATAAATATGAACAAATTATTTTTTCTAAAATGACACTTTTTCAAAAACAGAGAAAGTACCAAATTTAACTTTTTAAGAGGTGATAAGTAAGTATTGCTAATAGATCCATTTATAAAATTTATATACCAATTTTTTTTTTGAACAGCAAAAAAATATATTTATAATAATAAAAGACCCCCAAGCAACATAGTACACATCAAAGTCCCCACCTTCTATGAAGGGTTTGCCAAAGGGTACTTAATCATGTGCTGTAAAGGCAGTCAACAAACAAAGTTACACAATAGTCCTTCTTCCAGAAAATTGGGAAGAATACAATAGAAGAACATAAGTCATGAAACTTAAAATTGTATTCTCCAGCCCCAAATCTGCACTATACAAAAGAAACCCCAAAACTCCCTCAATACTTGATAGAATATTCTACCTCCTTAAAAACCTCGAATTGAAAAAAAACCCAATGAAAAAATTCAAAACAAGGGAAAAAAAGTATAGCAATATCTAACAAGAAAATTACCTAAAACCAACCAAAACCCACCTAATTAAATAGGATTCATACGCCACCCCTCATACGAGACTGATAAACCACCCAAAATTTTAACCCAATTCCATGCCTTCAATTTAATTGTCTCTAATAATTCATTCAGCTCCAGTATCTCTCTTTGAAACATCAATTTATTTCTTTGCAACCATACAGACCAAATAACAGCGGCCCAAATAATAACACCCTTCAATTTATCAGAGTTTCCTTTCCACAGATTCTTAAAACGCAAAAAATTTTCAGCAACAAAACCCTCCTCTTCACTAATGGACACTTGCAACCAAAAACCAATCCTCCTCCACACCTGTTTTATGACAGAACATGTAAAAAATAAATGTGAAGCATTTTATACATTATTTCTGCAAAACACACATTCAGTATTAACATGAACACCCCTCATCATCAAATTAATCTTTGTTGGAATTCTGTCCCACATTAGCTGCCAAATAAAAGTCTGTACTTTTGAAGGGACCTTAATCTTCCAGATCTGCTTCATTGCCGGTTGTGTCTCCAGTTCTAGAAGGGTATAATTAGAGCTTAATTTTTGCATAAGAAACTGATATGCTGTTTTGACAGAGAACATACCACCATTGCCAAGACCCCAACACAACTGGTCATCCTCCTGCGGTTGAATATAACAGTCCCTCAGAATAATATTTAGATCTTCTTCATCCTGTAACTCCTAGTCATATAAACTCCTTCTCTAGTTAAAATTCCAGCTGCATCCCTGTATTGAAGAAAACTGGTACATTTGTTTAACAGTGGCATCTCTAGAATTTGTTATTGAATAAAGATTTGGAAATAACTCCCTAAATGAAAAATTTCCGAACCAAGTGTCCTCCCAAAACTTTAAAGAATTACCACTCCGTAACTTCCTAGCAATACATTGTTCAAACCATTAACCCCCCACCCCACCACCTAATTTCAAAGAGCACAAATCTCTCCACCACTGCGACCCCACGACAGCCCTTCCACAGGAACCTAAACTTATTGGACCAAAACTACCATATTTACTTCTCATTATATTCTGCCACAAACTTCTCTCATTTTTAAGTAACCTCCAACGCCACTTACATAACAAAGCTTTATTAAAAACTAAAAGATTTTTTATTCCCAAACCTCATTCTCCTTACTTTGATAGACCACATCCCATTTGATCCAACAAATTTTTCTCCTTTCCTCACAACCTCCCCATAGAAAGTTTCTCTATAGCTTAACCAAAATATCATTTACTTTCTTAGGTAATGAAAAGAAAGATAAATAATAAATAGGTAAACTTGACAGCACAGAATTGATCAAAGTGATCTTGGCACCTAGGACAGATGTTTACACTTCCAAGACGACATATAAACTTCATACCAAATTAGTAAATTAAATAAACATAATTTTTTTTCAAACTTAAGTTAAGATAACAAATAAAAAAAGTTGAGATTGAACTATATTTTAGGATTGATTAATTAAGAAAATATGTGTTAATTGCTTTGATGAATAGTTGGATTAATACATAATATATTAAGAACATGGAAAATGCTAACAAGTGCCCTTAGGGCACTTGTTAAGAAGCTAAATAAGATTTATAAGCATTGAAAATTGAAGTTTTTTAAGTTTACGAGAAAAAAAAGACTTGAGACTTGTGATGTTTTTTCTACTTCTAAAAAGTTTAACAAGTGCCCTGAGGGCACTTGTTAGCAAGACCCTAAGAACATATTCCTTTTTTTTTTAATTTCAAAATTTTACTAATTTCAAAATTAGTAAAATTTTACTAATTTTACATATACATAATATATTACATCACTTTGGCAATTTTCAATAAGACAAACGTTAACAAGTCTCCTAATGACACTTGTTAAATAATCAAATTTAATATAAAAGTGTTAAGAAATGTGGTTTTTTATATTCTTAAGAGAAAACAAAAGATGAACTTATGATATTTTTTTCAAATCAAATAACTTTAACAAGACCCTTTCAATAATATAGTAACACATTATGAATTAATTAAGGTGAGCTAGTGTACCTCAAGTCCTCGAGAACATTTTAGAAGCTTGAAATCTTTTGTGTGCAAAAACAAATCCAACAACTAGAAATTTGGAAACATCGATGAAGGCGCAGGGTGGCATTATTGCACACTGGTTAGAGAGGTCACTCGTTATGCAGAACTGGACTCACGTGCTTTCGTTTCGTGTTTACTGTCTTTATTTATTTTTCAACTTTGCGTCATTTCATTCAGCGTTGCATTGACCTTTGACTCCTCAAATAAAAACGTGAGGCAACACATCTAATTTCCGGGTTTTCTCTTTCCTTCTTCCTTCCCTGTCTCCATGTTTCTTCCACTTCTGTTTTCCTTTTTCACTTGCACTTTTATAATTTCTGAAATGTCTAGCTTTACTAGTTTATTTAAAGTTTAATAGGTGTCTTAAGAATTAATTGTTATTAATTAACATATAAATGCATTTTTTTTAAAAAAAAAATCTACACTATCGTACATCACTCATTTTCTTATAAAAAATTGATAACAAGTACATTAAGGAAATTATTTAAATAAGTAAAACAATATTTATATATCTATACCTTCAAAAATAAAATGTTATATATATATATATATATATATATTTAGAAGAATTGAATTTGATTTTTTAATATTGAGAATTTTTTTTTACCAAGGCCAATAGTCGAAGACTAATCTCCTCCGAGGCGTGGAGATCACCAAAGTGTGTTGGATATTTATCTAATAAGTGAGACAACATATATAATTAATCATGTATTTTATACGCTATCTAAATAGTTAGCCTATGTAAAGTGATCATTTAAATGTTTAAGGTATAAGGCTATATATAACATCTAATTTAGTATGGTATTTATATTGTAGATACCAGTCTTATTTCTATATTGTTGATGGGCCGAAATAGAAATGAGAATAGTTACGTAATCGCAACCCTTCGCGAAAGGTTATGTTAACTTACATATATAAGGGGTATGGTCCCCAAGTCAAATGCAACATAACTTCTTTTCTGAAATTCCATCAATCAGACAAGAGAGAGTATCATCTCATTTGGACAAAGCAGTGCATCAAGACTTGGAAGATCAAGAACCCTAAGTGTCAAAGATCTCAATCTTCTTTCCCATGGATTTAGGTACGCTTCCGCTTCTAGATTCTCTCATTGATTTGACATGAATGATTCAGTATCTGATAACTGATTTCTTTATAAAGTTTTCCAACAAATGGTATCAGAGCCACTTTCATGTTGAATCATTAAGAGATATTTATAGTCTCTCATGCCATTTACGTTGATGCCATACTTGTACTTTTGATGCATTACGCAACTTGTTCTTTTCATGGAATACGTTACTTGATCTTTTGATGCGTTATTATAACTGCTTTCCATGGCATCTGTTATGAGATTTTCCTTTTTAAAACCAATAATTCAGTATTACTTCTAAATGGTTTATATTGGTGTTTTATAACAATATAAACTAGTTGCGGCAAATTCTTCTTCTAATTGCGGCAAGTAACGTTATTATATTATATTATATACTATGGATTAAGGATTCAGAGAAGTAACCAATGCTTCTAAATGGTTTATAGTATACTATTCAATTACACACTACATGCATTACTTTGTCCTCGTCCAGTATTTGTAATTTATGCTTCGTCTTTATGTTATTATTCGTCTTTTGTCCTTGTCCAATAACATTCGAAGATTCAGTTATTTTCGGTTATTTGGTTAGAAGATTCAGTTATTTGGTTAGTTTTAACATGATACATTGCAACTTTTCATGAAACATTATTTACTTTGAATAATATTGATACTGTTATATGAGAATTGATTTGGTATTCTTGATTTATATAACAGTAACGATTAATTCAACATAGTAGTTTGGATAAAATAAATTCTAAATTGGTGTTTTTTTTTTTATTTTTGTGATATCTTATGTTCTAAAACAATTTGATTTATACATCATGTTACCCCAAGTAGCCTCTCATGTGTAAATTAATTTGTTAGGAATATTAAGATTGTTGTATGTTTGTAATTTATGCGAATATTGACCGACCCCAAGGTAGATTACTATTTGGCCAAAATTTCAAACATGCATGTGGTAATAAATATGTAATAATTATAAGGTTTTCCATGTAAATAATAAGTCGATCCAAAGAAAGGGTTATTGTTTGACAGGATTAATTATTAATATTTGATTACTACACTGAGTGTATCATTTACAAGTTAATATTTCTATCCAAAGACTAAATGTTAATATTGTGCTAGATACCTTGTGATGGGCCCCATCATTTTTTGAATTTATTTATTAAAGTTAATTGTGAGTTTAATTATTTATTTTGTATGTTTTGTTCTTTGTTCAGTTAATTCTTTTGCTTCTACAATATCTGCAAATATTAATTCCATACCAGTGCTTAATGGCACAAATTTCAAGAATTGGAAAGAGAACGTTATGATTGTTCTCGGTTGTATGGATCTGGACCTTGCACTTCGGGATGAACGACCCACTGATCTTACAGAACAAAGTTCTGCTGAGGATAAAAAGAATTTTGAGAAGTGGGAGCGTTCTAATTGCATGAGTCTTATGATCATGAAGCGTGCAATTCCAGAAACATTCAGGGGTACTATGTCTGAAGAGACTAATGCCAAAATGTTCCTTCAAGAGATTGAAAAGCGTTTTGCTAAAAATGAAAAGGCCGAAACTAGCACACTATTGTCTAAGCTTGTTTCAATGAAGTATAAAGGACAAGGGAACATGGGGGAGTATATCATGGAGATGTCTCATCTTGCTTCAAAATTAAAGGCACTAAAGTTAGAGTTGTCTGAGGACTTACTTGTGCATTTAATTTTGATATCTCTTCCTACACAATTTAGTCAATTCAAGGTCAGTTACAACTGTCAAAAGGATCAATGGACTCTTAATGAGCTTATTTCACACTGTGTGCAAGAAGAGGATAGGTTGAAGCAAGATAAGACTGAAAGTGCTCATTTGACGACTAACTCTAAAGATAAGAAAAGGAAAAGGAAAAAGGACAATAAAGCTGCTGCAGTTGCTACTAAGCATAAGAAAATGGATGGGTGTTACTTTTGCAAAAGCAAAGATCACGTCAAGAAAAACTGTCCTAAGTATCATGCTTGGCGTACAAAGAAAGGTACAAATTTTGGTTTGGTTTGTTCTGAAGTTAATTTAGCTTCTGTGCCCAGGCATACTTGGTGGATAGATTCCGGTGCTACTACTCACATAAGTGTGTCCATGCAGGGTTGCCTAAGTTGTCGGATGCCAATTGATGCTGAAAGATACATCTACGTAGGCGATGGCAAAACAGTTGAAGTTGAAGCAATAGGAACATTTAGGTTATTATTAAAGACGAGTTATAATTTGTATTTGAAAGAGACATATATTGTACCGTCATTTAGACGTAATTTGGTTTCTATTTCTATGTTGGACAAATTTGGTTATTCTTGTTCATTTGGAAATAATAAATTTAATTTGTGTCTAGATTCAAATATCGTTGGTACTGGTTCTTTATCTTTTTATGATAACCTATATTTGCTTGATACTATTTCTTCATCTAATGAATCCTTGCATATAAGTTCACGTGGCACAAAACGCAAGTTAACAAATGTGAGTCCCGCTTCATTATGGCATAAGCGATTAGGTCATATTTCTAAACAAAGAATAGAAAGGCTTGTGTCAGACGGAATTCTTGATCCCATTGACTTAACAAACTTTCAAGTTTGTGTTGAGTGCATAAAGGGGAAACTAACAAACAAAAGGAGACTAAAAGCCTATAGGATTACAGACGTCTTAGAACTTATTCACACTGATATTTGTGGACCGTTCCCTACAGCCTCTTGGAATGGTCAACAATATTTCATTTCATTTATAGATGACTACTCTCGTTATGGCTACTTGTATCTACTTCATGAGAAATCTCAATCTTTGGACGTATTCAAATCATTTAAAGCTGAAGTTGAGAATCAACTTAACAAAAGGATTAAAGCTGTCAGATCTGACCGTGGTAGTGAATACTACGGAAGATATGATGGATCAGGTGAACAACGTCCAGGACCCTTCGCTAAATTTCTAGAGGAATGTGGTATCGTCCCGCAATACACTATGCCAGGTAGCCCTAGCATGAATGGTGTTTCCAAGAGACGAAATAGCAGGACACTTGAAGACATGGTAAGGAGTATGATTAGTCATTCTACCTTACCAGAATCCCTCTGGGGAGAAGCATTAAAGACTACAGCTTATATACTTAAAAGAGTCCCAACTAAAGCAGTGGCAAAAACCCCTTATGAATTATGGACTGGTAAAAAGCCTAGTTTGAAACATTTTCACATTTGGGGTTGTCCAGTTGAGGCAAGGCCATATAGGCCGAATGAAAAGAAACTGGACTCAAGAACAATCACCTGCTACTTTGTTGGGTATTCTGAAAGGTCAAGGGGTTACAAGTTTTATGATCCCACAAATAGGTCCTTTTTTGAGACAGGGAATGCCCGTTTTCTTGAGGATGTTGAGTTTGAGGGGGGGAGATAGGGTTAGAAACATTGTTTTTGAAGAGGAATTTGTTTCTCTTCCTACAGTTGTTATTAATAATGACCAAGTTTCTAATTCTGACATTGTTCCAATAAATCTAGAACAAGACAATGTTGATGAGGTCCCTATTCAAAATCAAGTTATTGTTCCTGAAGAACAAGCTCAACAACCTCAAGAACAAATGCCATTAAGAAGATCTACTAGAGAGAGAAGAAATGCAATTTCAGATGATTATGTTGTTTTTCTTCAAGAACATGAGGATGACATTGGAATGATGGAAGAAGATCCAATTAACTTCCATCAAGCTATGCAAAGTTCTAATTCTCAAAAGTGGGTTGATGCCATGAATGAAGAGATTAAGTCCATGAAAGATAATGACGTTTTGGATCTTGTCCCTTTACCTAAAGGTGAGAAGCCTATTGGTAATAAATGGATATATAAAACCAAGAAGGATTCAAAGGGTAATGTGGAAAGATTTAAGGCTCGTCTTGTTGGAAAAGGATATACTCAAAAGAAAGGCATTGACTATAAAGAGACTTTCTCTCCAGTATCTTCAAAAGACTCTTTTAGGATTATAATGGCACTTGTGGCTCATTTTGATCTTGAGCTACATCAGATGGATGTAAAGACTGCATTTCTCAATGGTGACATTGATGAAACAATATATATGGTACAGCCAGAAAACTTTGTTATTGGAGATGCAAAGAAAATGGTTTGTAAACTAAAGAAATCCATCTATGGGCTTAAGCAGGCTTCCCGTCAATGGTATCACAAATTTCATGATGTTGTTACTTCATTTGGTTTTGAGGCAAATTTAGTTGATGATTGTATATACCATAAATTTAGTGGGAGTAAACACATCTTCCTGGTTCTATATGTCGATGATATATTGCTTGCTAGTAATGACACAGGTTTACTGCATGAAACCAAGAGATTTCTATCAAAGAAATTTGAAATGAAAGATCTTGGAGAAGCCTCTTTTGTATTAGGAATTCAAATACATCGTGATCGTTCTCGATGTATTCTAGGATTATCACAAAAGAGCTATATTGAAACAATCCTTAAGAGATTCGGCATGAAAGATTGTAAACCAGGTGACACTCCTGTTGCTAAGGGAGACAAATTTACACTACAAGAAATGTTGCTATTTCCGACGGCCAAAATCCGTTGGTAATGGGCAAAATCCGTCGGAAATTCCACTTTTCCGACGGATTTTCTGACGGACTAAATCCGTCGGTAAAAGTGGTGTTGGAAATTTTTTTTGACAGAATCATAAACCGTCGGAAATACCAACGGAAAATCCGTCAAAAAATCCGTCAGAAAAAAATATTTTGTGACGGAAAATCCGTCGGAAATTCCGTCAGAAAAATTATTTTGTGACGGAATATTCGTCAGAAATTCCGTCGGAAATGAACAATTTTGTCACGGAATTTCTGTCAAAAGGGAAAGTGATATACCGACGGATTATCCGTCAAAAATTCTGTCGCTAACAAAAAAATACCAATAATAGCTTTTTCAATAATTTTCCGACGAAAGATTCAGTCGGTAATTTTTTCAAATTTCTTTTTTTTTATAATATTGTAATTTTCCCCTATGGATAAATAATATTATAATTTCAATAATACTACAACTTTCTTACAATACTGTTTATCTATAAATGACCACTCAATAAAATTGAAATATTAATAAAATATCATTTCAAACACATTAAATCCAAATAATACTAAAATAAAAATAATTCATGCCATGCCTCATAATCCAACTAATTCCTGACAATATATGGATCCAAAAGCACTAAATCCTTCTAATAATAGTAATAGTAAATTATAAATCCTAATAGTTCTCATCATAACCATCATCTGATGTTCCTCTTCATCATCATCATCATCATCATCATCATCATACTGCTGGGGTTGGGGGTTACTATCATGATACTGATGCTGGTGGGGAGTATTTTGTTGCATCTCCTCATCCGTGGGTAGCATGTCTTCATCTGTGGCCAACACATAAGTCGAGCTCTATCATCTTCAGGAGAACTCAAACTTGGACCTGAAGCATCGTTAGATGGAGCATGCTGAGATTGGTGTTGATTGGTGTTGAGAAAACTTTTCACGAAAATTCCCCTGTTAAAGAAATTACACACATTAGTTAATAACAAGCACACTACTGGAAAAAACACTTTTAAACTCGGTTGTTTTGGACTTTTAAACTCGATTGCAGTGGTGATGTCAAAAACGGTGATGTTAAAACTGACTTTTAAACTCGGTCGTACAACCGAGTTAAAAAGTATTTTAGAATATAGCATAAAGTCACTTTACGTAGAATATAGCATCCAGTATTTTTTTTCCCCAAATAACAATTGTTTGAGTGAATCATAAACTAAACCAGATCAGATCAGATCAAACAACTAGAAATTTTGTCTCATTTCTAATGTCTAATGAAAACTGTATGTGTAGTGCATTGTCCAATAAGGAGAAAAGGATGCATCATTCACACAGAACCATCAACTAAACCAGATACAATATGGTAGGGAGCTCCTAGGCAGCCTATTAGATTATATATCTAATTGACACAGGGAAGGAAAGATGGTCTATTCATGAGAATATCAATTTAAAGAACAGTGATCAGAAAATATTACTTCTCAGCAAAAAGACAGCTATGGCCTATGGGAAGGCATGTATATGGCAATTAAATTCTCTGTCAAAGCACAATATTTGCCTTGAGAGTTAAATTGCAATGCCATGGACTTTTGACTAATCGGAGATTTACAGCATCACTTGAGGGTTTCCATTATTATCAATAGCAGGGCATGTGTATCATACCAATTAATTAACACATTTCTTTTTCTTTTTTTTTCAACAATGCAGTGCAAGCATAGTTTTAATTGGAAGCAACTTAAGAGTATTTACATGACACCACAAGAATGTCAGTAAAACATTAAAGCTTCCTTTTGACACAATCAATATTTCCAAAGCAAATCAGACAAAATAAATGAAAAATGAAAACAATAATTTGTAGTGAGGCATATAACTTCTAGAATTGGGCAGTATCCTTTTTTAAAAAAATGGAAAAAGGAGGGGGAAACAAAAAAACAAGATTTGGTTTTATTAACCTCAAATTGGTATTGAACTGGACTGATTATGTATGAGACAAACAGTCTAAATTCTTATATGATAGAGATAACAATTCAAATTGTGTAAATAGGAATTGAAGATTGGTTAATTACTTTGAAGACAAAAAGCAGGAAAAATATGAGAGGGAGAGGGAGAGAGGAACGCACCTGGTGTTTTCTGTAAGCAGGACAATAAGACTGAAGATAAAAAACATAAGCATTCCTGCATGCTCAAAGTTATTCATGTGAGAGGGGTTGAGGACTCCATCAACAAAAAACCTGAGATGAGTTGAATACAAGAACTCGATGCACAAGTCAATGAAAGAACCAATTGAAATAACATAGAGCTCAAGGTACTTGAGCTTCCCGCCATACCCTGGTACAGGATGCCAGACCTGTACTCGAAATGGAATAGCAAGCAGCTTTTTGGACAGTATCCCTATCTTCTCATAAATTACTATATAATATATTAGCCATAGACTTCAAATTCAAGCAACTGAATCATGCATTACAGCTTCCATATCAAACATTAATCAGTTGCATGCCAGCTCTATATGGATTCTAGTGTGTGATAAAATGCAAAATTCTTCATTACTTGATGCTACAAGTTGAATTGTCAAAGGGTTTTACTGTATATCACAACTGGAGCCAATAATGAAGATAAAAAGAAAAATGATAGTCCTGTATCTTATTTTGAGATGTAATAAAGATAAACAAAATAAAAAGAAAGATAAATGATTGATAAAGGGATGTGAAAGAAAAAAAAATATTAAAAAATGAAATATAAATGAAAATATATATATATATATATATATATATATATATATATATATATATAAAGGAATGGAAAATCACTACTCAAATCAAAATGACATTTTTATTTAAATTATTTGTTTTTTTTAACATTTGTCTATTTTATCTTTTTATCATGTAAGGTTAAAAAAACTTTCCCGGGAAACAAACAAAGCAAACACTGTGCTAATTAAACAATCCTAGTCAAATAAAGAATCTTCTGATCAAGCAATCCTAGTCCAATTTGGCTTCTGGATTTTCTTGAGAAAAAAGAAAAGACTAAATTATCCGAGACAACTTAAGATTTTCACTGCCAAGGAGAAAAAATGAACCTCAAATTTCATTCCTTGGTTCAACTAACAAATACAGTAAAAAAACAAAATCAAAATAAAATAAAATTCACCAGAACCACCACAAAGTCAAACTGGAAGCTTGGGAAGGAAAGGAAAAAAAAACACTATGTTATACTGTTTTGTTTCGAAAGATATAAATAGAAAGTTATTGCATGTAAAAGAAAGATCTTAGGGAAAGAATCAAGACATGAAGGAATAACAGCTATTAATTACCATTTACCATGAAGGAATGATGCTAAACTTCCTTTAGGCATGTAATCAAAGACATGAAGCTTCTCCGCTTTTGGTCCTAAATAGTATGAAAGGGCACAGGAGAACGCAAAACAGGCACATCCATACCAGACATCGAGGTCAAGATTGATCTGCAGAATACATTGACAATGGTAGTTATTCAGCAACAAGACCAAACATCAAATAAGTCTAACTCATTGAAGTAGATAATAACTAATACTGGAAAGCATTCTACCGAGAGAGTCAACCACAAACTAGTCACCTGTAAATCTGTAATTTAGTAAAACATCATATAAACCATGTACATTGTCGTTGCCACTGAAAACCAGCAAAGATTCTGGGCTATTATCAACATCAAAGAATGATCTTACTCTTCGAGTTTGTATTATTTTAAATACAATGCACCAATCAATTAAAATAAATAAAAGTTATATAATGAGTTAGAGTAACTGATGAAGTGCACAAAAGACTCAAAAACCCCAATGCATAACCCATCATCAAAAACGCCAATTCATACCAAAAATAAAGCTTAAAAAAAACCAGCTTTAAGTGAGAAGACAACATACCAAAAAGCGGAGTGGATTGGGGAGTTCAGAGCTATTGACCAAGAGTGGAGTGGCCGTCCAAGATGCTGCAGTGGAGGAGTGACTATCGCCGTGAGTGACGTGAATGAGTGGCACCGTCCTCGCCGTTGCTCACTGAGAAGAGGGAGGGTTCGTCGCGGTGTGCTGTCCTCGCTGCCGTGAACGAGGGAGGAGCGAGTGACGCTGTCGCCGTCACCGCCGTCACTCACTAAGAAGAGGGAGGGTCACCACCGTCACTCACTGAGAAGAGGGAGAAGCTAGGGTTTCGAATTGCTGATGGAGTGCTGGTTCATTCTTTCAATTCTTCTTTTGATTTCTATATATATGTTTTTGAGTCTTCTTTTTACTTATTATTATTTGTTTTATTACTTTTGTTTCTATTGGATAGTCTTAGCTTATTATTATTTGTTTTATTAGTTGTTAGTACTTTATTTTTTTTCCAGTCCCGGCGTTTCCCGAACCTGACGAGGGAAAGAGGAATTTTAAATTTCGAGTCATGTAGTTAATAACTATTTCCTCCGTTCCAATTTAATTGTCATTTTAAAAATTTAACATAGATTAAGAAAGTTATTTAATTCTTCAATTTTCAAAAGAATTATTAGATAGCTTTATTATAATATTCTCAAAGTACATTAATTATCACTTATTTCACATATTTCAACACATTAAATCAAGGTTAAAGTTGGAAAAAATCAATTAATACATCATCGAATTCCTAAAGCGACAAATAATTTGGAACAAGTTAAAAAGGCAAGAATTACAGACAATATGGAACAAGTGAGTACTACTATAATAACTAATTAATAACTACTACTAGTAACTATTATTGGCTACTCCCTCCGTCTCTAAATATAGGACCCCTTTGGAAGATTTCAGGTCCAATAAAAAAGTGGATTAATTTAGTTAATTGCATTGGGGATGTGAACTTTTGATATGTATTTTTAAAATTACCCCTATTAATGTTATTGGAAATCTAAAAAGTGTTGAGTAAATAGGGGTGTATGTGAAAAAAAGTAATTAATGATCATTGAAAATTGGTATAGAGTCTTATAAATAAGGACAAAATAAAAATGTCGAAATGGTCTTATATTTAAGGACGGAGGGAGTACTAAAAAAACTTTGCTTAAAGGCACAGAGATAAAGATAAAGAGATGAAAGCTGAAAATAGTTTTGCTACTAAGTAATGAGACATTGTGAATAATACAATAATGAATAAGGATCGAAACATTAGAGACATGTTTAACTGATTAACATAGTAATAAAATAAAAGAACTAACTCATTAGTTAACAAAAGAAAGATAAGAACTGAACAACAATAAACATCAATAAAAACAATATCAATTAAATATTAAAAGAATAATAATCGAAAACTAATGGATAAAAAATAAAGAGAAAAAAAATGAAATCAAGACTACATTTCTATCAACATCTAAATTCAGTGCTTCAAATTTATTTGACTAGACTAGAGACAGTGAAGTGATGGCAAGTCATCCATTCATATTTTCCTTTCATTATAATTTATCTACAATTGTTTCAGCTTCTGTGCTTTCTTCTTTTGTTCATACTTTCTCTCCTTAATCTCATCTAAAAAAAACCATGTCAAGGAAGGTCAATAGCAAGAACAAGGTGGGGAATGAATTGGGGTGTGGTTTCATGGGTAGAATACTCCAACTCAAAAACTATAACCTAAAAACATCAACCATTCACTGACCTATGAAGCCTACTAACAATGCACCACAAAATGATCATCTTAAAAATGAACTTGATGAGATGTCTCCAAATGAAGAATCAAAGATCTACGAAAAAGTTCAACTAACAAGTCAACAACCCTATTAGGTACTCAAACCATTAGGTATAATGCAAATTCTTATTTATATTTTTAGAGTAATTACCTGATTTAATCAGAACACAAAGGTGGAGTAAAAAATTATTTTTTTATACCCAATAATTAACTTATAGAATGAAGATAAGAAAATTATACCAGATTAACATAGAGTAGCAGGTACATAGAGAGAAAATTAAAAATACACCAAACTCACTTGGTTCTAAAACACTGTGCACATTTAATTGAATAATAGTGATCAAACTCACGTCGTGAGAAGATTAACATTTAACAACAAGATTATAAATAGTATTTCAACAAACACTTGTTGTGCATCCATAACCTAGAAATAAAAAAAAAGGTAAAATTCATAAATATATATTTTTTAAATCGGGATAAAATTTGCACTGGTGAACCCTTATAGTCTGCAACATTTATAAGTTCTTTTTTTTGAGAGTGAGGAGTGATATGTTGAACCCTTCTTTTTATATTTTAAAAGATTTAATTTCTAAAGGTTAACAAATACCTATTCATTTAAAATATTTATGTTGTAAAGACAACAACATGTTAATGTCTAGCCTAGTGGTTGGTGGCTTAAGCTTAATGTAAGGGTCACCTATTCGAAGGCCACTTGTTTCAATTTATTTAAATTTTTTTATTTTTTGAAATTAGGGAAATAATTTTCCGACGGAAAATTCCGTCGGTAATATTTTTTTATTTTTCTTTTTTTTAAAATTTATGCATTATCAACGGAAAAATCCGTCAACAAACCCGTCGAAAAAATCCGTCGAAAATTCCGTCGCAAAAATCGTCGAAAAAAATAAATTTGTTTTTTATTTTAATTTAAAAAATAAACAACCTTAGCGACGGATTTTTCGTCAAAAAATCCGTCGAAAAAGACAAAAAAATAAATCCGTCGGAAATGAAAATACTGACGGATATTTCTGTCGGAAAATTCATGATTAGCGACGGAAAAAAATCCGTCGGAAAAAATCCGTCGGAAATCCGGGGTATTTCTTGTAGTGTTAGTCTTAATCAGTGCCCCAAAAATGATTTTGAAATGAAAGAGATGGAAAAGATTCCTTATGCTTCGGCTGTAGGGAGTTTGATGTATGCTCAAGTGTGTACGCGTCCAGATATTGCATACATTGTTGGAGTTCTTGGCAGATATTTAAGCAATCCGGGGATGGATCATTGGATAGCAGCCAAACGGGTTATGCGGTATTTACAAAGAACAAAGAATTATATGCTCACATATAGAAGATCAGATCAATTAGAGATCATTTGGTATTCTGATTCTGATTTTGCTGGATGTCAAGATAGTCGAAGATCCACATCTGGCTATGTATATTTACTCTCTGGAGGAGCTATTTCATAGAAGAGTGAAAAGCAGAGACTCATTGCTTCTTCTACTATGGCAGCAGAGTATATAGCATGTTATGAGGCGTCCAATCATTGCATATGGCTGCGAAATTTTGTCACTGGGCTGCGAATATTAGATGGTATTGAAAGACCATTGAAGTTATTTTGTGATAATAAGTCAGCAGTGTTATATTCCAACAACAATAGGAGCTCGTCAAAGTCAAAGCACATAGACATTAAGTTCCTGATTATAAAGGAAAGAGTTCAGAGTGGTCAGATAGCTATAGAACACATTGGTACAAACTCCATGGTTGCGGATCCACTTACTAAAGGTTTACCACCTAAGGTTTTTCACGAGCACATAGCTCATATGGGTGTTGTATCATTAGATGATATACTAGTCTAGTGGGAGTTTGTAGTTACATGTTTTATTTATTTGTTCAATTATTTGTATACATACTCATGAGTACCTTCAGTGAATTAAAGTTATTTTATATATGTTTGATTTTCACTCCTGAAATTATTTATTATGATCTCACTAAAGAATATAGTAGGACCAGTTGGAAATAGGCATATTTAGATCACTTTATTATATGTAATTTTCATGCTACAATTTCATACTTGATCTATGTCATCGATTGTATCAATATACGTGACCATTGAGGGTCTAGTTACGATATAAGTGTAACAAAGATCGCTTTGATCCTATGTTAATATGATAGATGGACCAGATTGTTAGAGATGTTTGTTTTGATAAAGATAGCGGTTTTCTGAGCTCATAAGTTATATATTATGCATGATTCTACGGTGATGTATATGTGTTACAAGTGGGAGATTGTTGGATATTTATCTAACTAGAAAAATTGTCCGTGCGATGCACGGGTCTTAATTTTGCTATCCTTCCCATTTTTTTGAAGGCCATTTGTTCAAACATTAAACATTAATTTTATTTACATGTGATTGAATAAATTGAAATGATAAATTGAAAGGAAGACTTTCATGATCAACATATTATAAAAAAAAGAAATATTGAGAAGAAATATTGTGTTAAAGATCAACACAATATTGAAAAGAAATATTATTATACACACACGTTTACAGTTATTTGGGCATTAAAGGAATAATTTAAAGCAAGAAAGAAGATTCGTGTCAGCATCCAGAATTGAGTAAAAATGCCAACAGCTTGCATGTTACAACTTACAACAACTTTTGTGAGGCAACTTGAAGCATTTTGATACCAAAAAAAATAATAATAATAATAATTGAAATCATCAAGGTAATATGTTTAATCAAAAATTTAAATGATAAATTGGAAGGAAGGCTTTCATGATCAACATATTATAAAAAAATGAATATTGAGAAGAAATATTGTGTTAAAGATCAACGCAACATTGAAAAGAATTTAACTTACTTCTTCACATTCTTTGATCTTCTTTTGTGCACCATCAAGTCTTAAGTCCCTGTATTAAGAAATGTTTGAGCAAAATTCAAACACTTAAAAATACCTAAAAAAAATGAAAAAGCTTTCTAGCTACCAATTAAAAAAAATACTAATTGTTCATATGCTTAATGTTTATGACAAATAAGGAAATAAAATATACTTAATAAGGAAATAATTTCAGTTGAAATGAAGGCTTTCCACCAATTTAAAAAATAAAAAATAAAAAAAATACTAACCGTTCATATGCTCAAACAACCAAGGTTTCTTTCTTTATACGTTTTTTTTTTTTGCAAGTGGCATTTTGATACCAAAAATTAAAAAAAAATCGATTGAAAGACGAAAGGCCGGTAACAAATAAGCTTTAAATAGAAAACAAAATGACCAAGCATTTATATATATGCAGATTGTAGAGGCCTAGAGGGGCAGGAAATGTACGATGGTGCACATAGTAGCTTTGATAAAATAAAAAATTTGCATAATAATCTAATGGACTACCTTGTAAGTTTGGTCACCAAAGAAGTGAATTTCATTGAAATCATCAAGGTAATATGTTTAAACAAAAATTTAAATGATAAATTGAAAGGAAGACTTTCATGATCAACATATTATAAAAAAAGAAATATTGAGAAGAAATATTGTGTTAAAGATCAACGCAATATTGAAAAGAATTTCACTTACTTCTTCACATTCTTTGATCTTCTTTTGTGCACCATCAAGTCTCAAGTCTCTGTATTAAGAAATGTTTGAGCAAAATTCAAACACTTAAAAATACCAAAAAAAATGAAAAAAATACTAATTGAAAGGAAGGCTCTCTACCAATTTAAAAAAAAATAAATTACTAACTGTCCATATGCTTAATGTAACCTTGTCACTTTTCAAGCTTTCCATGACTATCAATTGTAAGCGGTCAGAATAGCATTTGTTGCATCGCACATTGAAAGGAAATAATGAAAAATACTAACTGTTTCAATTGTAAGCAATCATAAAATGAAAGGAAAATGAAAAGATTAAAAATATATGGACGGATGTGATTTACTTGCAATGGATGGCTAGGATTAGAATGAAATTTAGAAGGGATATGAACGGATGTGATTTATTTGTAATGGATGGCTAGGATTAGAAACAAATTTGGAGGGAAAAACTATCATGGAGGGAAAGTAAAAAATGCCCCTCAACTTCACCTATTTTAATATATGTTGATAAGTGGGACAACATATATAATTAATCATGTATTTTATACGCTATCTAAATAGTTAGCCTATGTAAAGTGATCATTTAAATGTTTAAGGTATAAGGCTATATATAACATCTGATTTAGTATGGTATTTATATTGTAGATACCAGTCTTATTTCTATATTGTTGATGGGCCGAAATAGAAATGAGAATAGTTACATAATCGCAACCCTTCGCGAAAGGTTATGTTAACTTACATATATAAGGGGTATGGTCCCCAAGTCAGATGCAACATAACTTCTTTTCTGAAATTCCATCAATCAGACAAGAGAGAGTATCATCTCATTTGGACAAAGCAGTGCATCAAGACTTGGAAGATCAAGAACCCTAAGTGCCAAAGATCTCAATCTTCTTTCCCATGGATTCAGGTACGCTTCCGCTTCTAGATTCTCTCATTGATTTGACATGAATGATTCAGTATCTGATAACTAATTTCTTTATAAAGTTTTCCAACAAAGTGGGTTTTATTTCTACCAACAAAGCTTTTTCTATACCCACGACAGGGGCTGAGATCGAACCACTGACATCATACTTAAAGAACTCAGTCATCTACCAATTATGTTGGGTTTTGTCATTTTTTTAGAATTCTTAAACAGTAGTATTATTAAAGAACTTGTTAGCTTAACCGTTTTCTTATTTTTCATCATCTTTTTTTTTTTTTGAAATGATTTTTCATCATCTTAAAAATTTGTAAACATACATACTCTTATAATCCTCTACACATTGGAAGAATTGTAAAGAAGATGTGGACCATCAAAATTCTTAAGTTTACAAATAATGGACAGCCTAAAGCACACTCAAATTGTTAATTATACAATTTTATTTTGGGTTAAAATTATTGAAGTTTATTCAAAACTAATGCTATTGATGCGTCAAGATCATGGCCATGCAATGATTCTCGTCTTTAAGACCCTGCTTAAAGAAACCATTTAAGAAAATTTAAATGAAATACGCTTGCAATATACAGAAACCGTCTCATATTAAAACTTTCCCTCACTTTCTTAATTAAAGGACACTATCATTTCAATATGATGCACATCGATCCTTAACCAAGCGGTACAATTGAAAATTAATAAGGGTCTTATTTTAAAATATCTTATTCAATTAATGCCTTTAGACTATTGTTTAAACAATAATGAAAAAGTTGTATTAGAAATCTAAATTTATCAATCTTCAATATCATAAATTAATTATTTTTTAAGTTAAAATTATATTCCCTCCGTTTCAGAAAGTTTCGTCTTTTAGGTTTTTTTTTTTGTTTCACAAAGTTTGACCTTTTGCATTTTCAATACACAAACATTTTTTTTCTTCAATTTTAACCTTTCATTCAATCATTTCTCTTACTCCTCATTAATTATACTTTTATCATTTCTCTCATCTCTAAACCACTATACATTAATTAATGGACACACTTACTAATAAAAATTAAATACTACTACAATTTTCAATAAAGATTAAATAGGGATATTTTGGACATTACACATAATACCTACAATAATTAACATTTTCCTAATCTGTGTGCTCACTACTTAAAGGCCAAACTTTCTGAAACGTATGGAGTATTTTCTACTCCCATAACTTACAATAATGTTATTTGGGCATCTACATCTAACACATTTATGTCCAACACCTATCATCTTGGTAAAGAATGGTGGGCCTTTCAATTAGTTTTTCTTATTAAAGTTATTAGTCACTTTGGTCTTCGAAAGTTACATTGGTCATTAATTTAGTTCCCAAAAAATTGTTTACATCAATTTAGTCCTTAAAAATTAATATGACATCGCATTGGCCCTTTTAGAAACATATTTGATGTTCATATGAATCTTTTGAAGACCAAAATTTACACTTCACGTTGTCATCGTGATCGTTGGGGGCTAAATCAATACTAAAATATTTTTGGGGATTAAATTAATACCCATTGTATCTTTCGGGGACTAAAGTAGTGACCATCTATCAACTTATTATTTTCCACGTCTTCATCCAAAATAGTAGATGTTGAACATAAATATTAGCTATAGATGTCCAAATAACATTATTACATCACTTATACCCTAGAGAATTTGTTACTAATACTCCCTCCGATCCTATATATAGGGCATACTTAACCGTATTCCCCGGACCAAGGAAAGTAGTTAGTTTTGTGAATTTTATGAGAATATATTGTAACATTACAATTTTACCCCTCCACTTTATTTGGAAAGTTCACATTCATTAATGAATAACAAAAAAACATAGTTAGACAAAACATTTAATAAGGGCAAAAAAGAGAAAAAACAATTAATGATGCATAGGAAATATAAAGTGACTTATATATAGGACCAAATATTTCTTCTAGAAGGTGCCCTATATATAGGACCAGAGGGAGTATCATTTTGCCATTTTAAAAACAATAAATAATGGTGGAAAATAATGAGGGGGAAGGATGAAAGGAAAGTACAATTCAAGATTGGATGCTTTTATGTACAGCTTTGCGTGCAGCACGGACGTATACGGCCAGCTAACGGATCGGAGGTTGCTTCAATAAGACCTGCCTTTAATTTGCATTAAGAAGTACATTAGTTGGATTCTTTGGGCAAGATTGAAACGAGAAAGAGGAGATTTTTTTTCTTTAAAAATTATGCTTTCTAATGTACAAATTAGTACGGTATTAGTTTATTAAAAAAATAGTACGGCATTAAAAATATATATATGAGTCTATGATTTGAAAAATTATTAGTTGCTTGTTTTTATATCATATATTATTCATGATCCAGATCTATAATAATTTTACATATAGCAAAATAAAATTTAAAATTAAGAGAAATAAGATAGGCAAATAATTATATTTATACATATTAAATAATTATTTTTATACATATCAACCTTTTGAGTCATCAAGAATACTAAGTTTAAAAGAGCAAATTTTCATTGGAAAATAATAAATTTATTACTCCCTTAGTCCCTATATAAGACCCATTTAATTGGAAGATTTCGCGTCCATTAAGAAAGTGAAATAATTTAGTTAATTGCATTGAAAATGTGAACTTTTGATATAAATTTTCAAAATTACCCCTATTAATATTATTTGGAATCTAAAAAGTGTTAAATAAATAGGGGTGTTTGTGGAAAAAAAAAGTAAGTAATGCTCATTGAAAATTGGTAAAAGGTCTTATAAATAGAAACAAAATAAAAGTAGCAAAAAGATCTTATATTTAGGAACGGAGGAAGTACTTAAGAAACCAATGAACTTAGTTTTCCAAAAATATAATTGCTTTTATTTATCTCTTTAACATAACCCATGTTTTAATTATGTGAAATTGACCTTTTAAATTAGAGTTTTTTTAATCTCAACCCTTAAAGAACCTAAAAATGGAAGTGTTTAATGGGAAATTGTGTTTTTAAGAAATTAAAAGTTCATTATGTTTAGTTTTTCAAAAAATAACTTCCACTTTTGGGTTCTTATCCTCAGGGATGAGGTTTAGAAAACCTTTTAAATTATAATGTCAATTCTAAAAGAACTTCAAACATGATTAATTCCACACATCAAATATACAATAAATTGAGAAGGTAAGGAATCATTTTACTGACATGATAAAAAAAGATATAATATGATAATTTTTCCTATTTTGTTGCTTTTCAGAATTTGATAAGTCATATAATAGGATTATCATGTTGTTAATACCAAAAATTATATTTTGGTATTTGTCGTCAATATTACATGCTTGATATAAGGTATGAAGATTAAGGTACATGTTCGACAAACGAAATTACAAATTTAACAAGTTATCGAAGTATGTCACGTTCCATGAACACACATTGAAGAGTTTGATAGCATGACCCAAGATATAGCAACATGTGCTTCGACCAATGCATGGATGGAGCCATCGACAAAGCTAGCATTGGCCACGGACTTTAAATATATTTGAACAAGAGTTTGGCCACATACTTCGACAACATGATGCATGATACACTTCGACAAGAGTAAATAATTGAAGCAGCATGTCGAACATAATGGAAAACTTCGTCTTCGACAATTTTTAATGGGCTTGGAAGCAACTAACGTAGCAAACCAACTTAATGTGTCAATGTGTTGAAGCATTGAGGTAGTGTATGTCGAACTACAAAATTGCCGCATGTGAAGCAAATGAAATGAAGTTGGCAGCAGTTATCTTATTAGTAGTTTAGGAAGTTATTACTAGTGGAGCACGGAAGTTATTTCTTAGTAGTTACTAGTAGTTTTTATTATTAAATACTAGCGTGCCGCTCGTGCCTGTCGTCCCACATTTTCATTTTTCGTGTTTTTGTCATAAAGAGTTGTTTATAATAAAATAGTGTATTGAAAAATCGGTTTTTTTGAATGATATTATAGCTCTACATATCTGAGATTATATTAGATATAATTTATATAATGATGGTTTTGTGCATTTCAGGAGCGGTTAAATAAATAAATAAATAAATAAAATAAATTGAAAGATGAACAGAGGAGTAGAAAGAAGATGCAACAGTTATATTTTTCTCTGCCAGTAACTTTCCTTCCCCTCACTATTTGAGCAGTTTTTTTTTATTCCAATCAAGGAGGGTATAATAGGAATTGACAAAATTATGTACAAACAGTTAAAACCATGTTTTCTTTATAATAGTATAGATACATGTGTCAATGGTTAGTTTTATGTAGTTATCTTTATTTGTCTATAAATATTAGAATTTCTGATGTATTATGGGTTGGCACTTGGTTACTCCTACACATCTCACCGAAGCAGATTGAGGAGAATACCTTGTGACCTTCCACTTTTAATTCAATGCAATTTCCTTTTTCCTTTAAATTTCAGCCCTTTAATTTCTTGTCACATTTATTTTCTTGCAATTTAATTCCTAAGTCCTTTACTTTTCTTCGCATCGTTACTTTATCAATTTCCACCGCTTGAAAAAGAACAAAATTATCACATAACTTGTCCGAACTCACTACCTCAAACACATCCTTAAAAAAACTTAGCTTTGTCGGAAATCTGAACATTTTTCCCCTTAAACTCCTGTTCATCTATGCTTCAAGTCTCCCATTGCTTATTCCTTCAAATCTCTAGTATGACCGTTAAAGATTTTACGGGTCTTAAATATGACCATTTTCCCAAAAAGGCATAAACGATTATAATGGGATTATTTCACTCTATGACTATATTTTTCTGGTATTTCGAGTGTTTGTATCTTGGCTTATAAAAGGACTTAGATGTAGAGTCATAAATACACGTAGAAAACTGAATAGTCTTCTCTTCTTTTCCTTTGTTCCTTTTGAATAGCTAGATTTTGTGAGATTTCAAGCTCTATGTCTCGAATGTAGCTAGGGGCTCGTGAATTGTTATACTGACTTTGTAAGCCAAACCAGATAATATATAGTTGTATCATGAATATCCAATAATCTTGCTTTTAATTAAAACAATAATTTTTTCATGACATAGCTAGCCATAATCAACGGATGAAGATCCTCTGTCCTCAAATTTTCTGTTTTCATGTCTCCAACCAATCAGATCTCATCGAATATTACAAAAATGTCATAGCAGTTGGAAGCTATTTTTCAATTTTTTAAAATTTGTATGGTGGAAACATGTTTTGGAACATGCTTTGGGACAGGTGATCATTGTCCATAATCAACACCTTTATGTCCAACATTAATAATAACTACAATAATGTCATCAAACAAGTTTGTTTTCCAAACTTGAAAGAGTTATTTCGGCCAAAAGATTAGCAGTTATATATATATATATATATATATATATATATATATATATATATATATATATATATATATATATAATCTTTCTTTATCTATAGAAAGATGTCCCATGGAGGCTCCAAAATCACTTTTAGCAAAATGGAGCCTCCTCATTGAAAGTTGGTGAATTCTCAACTCTGGAGGTTACCACATGTCATTCAAATGCCCAGAACTCCCTCAATTTCCAGTAACCACCCCTCACCCTTTCTATCACTCATTTATTTTGTTTCATTCTCTGCCACTTTTATTGTTACAACTCCTATGATTTTAAGTGACTCATATGCTCTTTCCCTCCCTGTTTGCATCAAATAACATCAACAATTCTTCATATCCACCCTCAACTTTCACTAACAACCCCTCACCCTTTCTATTACTCATCTATTTTCTTTCATTCTCTGCTATTTTTATTTTCTCTTTTTTTCCTTTTCTTATCCAACAAGAAAGGCACAAGGAAGGGAAACGTCAAAGACAAAATTGAAAATATGAAAGGCCTTGGAAACATGGGAAATTTGATTCTTTCAACATGTGAATATGAGTGTGGCAATTGGTTTCTTTCTCGTCCCCTTCTTTAACTTATTAATCTTAACCTCTCTATGTTCATTGCATTTTTTTTATTCACTATTCTTCAATTTTATCTTTCAAATTTAGCGATTTTATTATTATTATTGATCCTTTTGTTTACAAGTAAGAGGCGATTGTCACACTAACATTCAAAATCTATATTCAAGTGTATTATGTTTACTATTTTAATCTCAAATTCAATTATTTGTTTTGTTTTATCTAATTTGATTCATGAATTATATATATACAAAGTTTGTATATAAATTTTCAACATATACTTGGTACATCGGGAAAAAAATTTATTTGCATGTTTTATTTTTTCCAAAACTAAGAATTTTGTGTGGAACTTGAATCAATAAAATTCTTCCTTCTCTCTTTCATTTTTTGTTAACCTTTATTTTAATTTTTTTGGGTTTTTTCGCTATAATTTTGGGATATATACATGAAATTTTGGATTAGTTTAGATTATATTTTAAATTTGAACTAATGAACGTTATGTTAAATTTGTTGAAGCAAATAATACTTATAATTTATCATAAATTTAATAGTAGTTCAATTGTTTTTACTTTATTAATTTCGAGTCTTCAATTCAATCTCCATCACTTATCATTACATTCTATGTTTTCCCAAATTTAATTTTGTTTGATTTTTAATAAAATATTTTATGTTTATCAATAAATAATTGATAATAATTGGTCATCTACCCGTGTAATGCATGAGCTTAAAACTAGTATATATATAAAATTAAGGCCGGGTTACTTGCAATTGCAAGCATCCTAGGCTGGATTAATTTAGAGTAACATAAACTCTGGATTTGTTAATTAGTATACATGTTTATTGCACTAGTTTAGTCATGTGTCGTCCAAGTTGCACATTTAAATGGATAAATTTGTCCTTAGAACATGCTTTTTGCTAACTAATTTCTTTCTTCAATAATTAATGCTTTATAAATTGTCCTTCAAAGTGCTAATTATTTTGCTTAGATAGAGGGCAATGAAAGATATTGTGAAAAGATAGGGAAAAAAATGGAACTCGTGGAGTCAACCTTTTGGTAATACTAATTAATGCATTGGAACATATCAAATTATTAGAAAAGACCAAAAGTGAGCAAAGTCTTAACTGATGTCTGAGATACAGAATGCATAAGAGTGGTCCCAAACCAAATATGCTCGAACACACCAAAAGGTAAAAAAATGACATCCTCTAAGTAGGTTTGCCGGACTTGAACATGGTTGTTGACAGCTAAAGGTGGTCTTATATGGTACTAATAATTTTTTACTTTGGATTTGTTTCACCTTAACCCTTAATTTGGATAAGAAGTTTAAAAAAAAATTAGGAAATCAAGTATATTATTTTTAAAATATTAAATTTTTATTATTTAATACAAGATTATTTTATTTAGCCTCTTATTTTCTTTTTTTAACTTTATGTCAAAAATAGAAACTTAAAAGTTGATAAATATTGCATTGAAATAATAAAAATATTTTGTATTTATTTTTTTAATAAAAAATATTTATTTTTGGATTCTTATATTTTTAAGATGACGGTAATTATTGCTAAGAATTTTTTTAGGTAATGCCAATTTTATTTTAAGTATAGTAATCTCTCTAGTCATATTTATAAGATCTTTTCGAGGTTTTTTACTCTCATCAAGAAAAGTGATTAAATTTGTTAGTGATATTGGAAATGTGAAAATAATTTGATATACTTTTTCAAAACTACCCCTCTGAATATTATTGGAACTCTACAAAGTGTTGACTTAATAGGGGTGTTATGCAATCATATATTTGACCAATGATATTTTGTCACCTAACATGCAATTTTGACTTTTTAAACAATGACTTGGCAATTGCATGTTAGATGACACAATACCATTAGTCCAACATAAGATTGCATAACAACAACTCAAAATTAAGTTGCATGAAAGTAATTCCCATCATTTTAATCCTCATTTCAACGCTTCGTTTAAATCCTCGTTTTAACACTTTTCGCACATCGGTATATATAGTTTCAATAATGGTAATTGGTTCAATTTTGGTTGGAGTGAAAACAATTTACTTAAAGCAAATTTATCTTTACAGGAACGCAATAGAATTTAATCTAAATATAAATATAGAGAGACCAAAATACATGGTGTGGATATCATGGGCATGGGCCCTTCCATGCCATAGGAACCACCTCAAACCTCAGATTTCTTGTACCGAGGTAGGGTGTCTTAAAAAATTTGGTGATTTCTGTACAAGATTGTATCTGTGTAGGACAGTAGACTTCGAAAAATGTTAGACTCGATGTTTTGTTCTGCGGTGAGTTAATACAGAATCAATTTTGGAATGTCAACGTTATTAATAATTGTTTATGCTCCAACGTAATTTTGTGGTCGAAATTTGATTCTGGAAATGTAAACCAAACATGCTCAGATTCTCTTATATTAGATAATTAATTTGCCTTTATTTTTTGTAGACAAATCTTATATAATGTCCTAATTCTGAATGAGGTTGTTTATTATGCCAAGAGACTTAATAAGAAAAGTTCATTTTTTCTTCTCTAAAATTTGACTTTGAAAGAGTTTAAATTCAATAATGTGTTCATTTTTAGAATATATGTTGAAAAGAATCAAGTTATGCGGGACTTGTGAATTGGGCTTTTTTACTTAATTAGGATCAATTAAAAAATTATTTACCAATATGGGAGGGTTTCAAAACTATTTCTTAGGGAGGGGTTGTTTTTGCCAACGTGGAAGAGAGAGGAATTTTTTTTATTACACACATGGTAGTGGTGCTACCCTGTGTAGCGCCACCGGTGGCGACGCCGGTGCCAGTAGCGCCACCGATCCGCATTGGCTGAAGGACTGCCACCATTTTTTTAAATATTAAAAAAAAACTGCAACAGGGTTGCGCTAGAGCAGTACGCGCCACCCATTTCCATTGGCTGGGAGACTGCCACCATGTTTTAAATAATTATAAAAAAAAAAAAAAAGTTGTAGCAGGGTGGCGCTAAAGTAGTAGGCACCACCACCCAACAGTACTGCTTCTTCACCTAACAAACACGTCTAAACTCTAACGTACATACTCACTCCGTCGCACAAAGATGATAAAAAATGACTAAATTTGGTTGATCCATGTAAAATTCATTAAATTAGTTGTTTGATAATTGGTTGATGTGTTAGACAAACCATTAAATGCATGTCTACTTAATTTTTGACTTTTGAATTTTTTAACCATCCTTGTGGGACGGATGGAGTACTAGTTATCGTTTGATAATTGGGTTTTGAATCTAACTAAGATATATAGTTTATCGTTATATTAGTGACTAATGTTAATGGAAAAGAATGAAACATACAGTAATAAATTAATGGATTGTGTTCACCAAAAAAAATAAATTAATGGATTGTGTTATCCATTGCCTTTATAATACTTTTTAAAAGATAAAAACAAAGTAATTTGGTATCGAAAAATCAAAATCTAACATTTCTCAATATAAAAAAGAAATTATCACTTCTTTATGCAAAATTGTCTTATTCATTTCCTTAAATCATATTCTAATTAATTAAAGATACTAGCTAAAATTATACATAAAAAACTTGGTAGTCATCCTTTTATCATCTTGATTATGTCTCTATTTCATTGATGATTTCACCCAAATTTGAAGGCAGAAAATATTTGGAACTTTTGGAAAGATTAAATTGTAATATTTGTGAAAACTCTCCCAAATAATAAAATTTTAATTTATCTCCATTCATTTTATTTGTCTTTATTTCATCCATCCATTATTATTTATATCTTGCATAGTAGTATTTAATTTCTAGACCAAAGAAGATATAGAGTAATATTTTATGTACATTAAACACTGGAATAATAAAATGTTATCCTTTAACTTTTGGTTTTGGATATGATTATTTACGCATTCTGGTTACGTTGTCAACTGGAAACACTCTCTTCACCTAACCAAAGGCCACCATCGTCCTAGGAAGCTTTAATTTTCATTCCTTTCATCAATTATCTGAAGTCTTAGCCTGGCGACTGTGGTTTATTTGTGACTCATTAAATGCTGCAAACCGCTTAAAAATTAGATAACAAGTTTCTCATTCTATGTAACTACTCTCTTGAAGTTAAGGCAGTTGGACACATGCATTGAACATAGGCTTATGCAGGGTTTGTACCAAAACCAACCAGACCAGCATGCATGCATGTACATGGCTATACCAACAGCAGCCAAACTAATTGTCGATTCTCAAATGCTGTGGGCTATTAGAACGGAAAGTGTCAATCAATTCCACGGCTACATTGCAACTTGCAACTTTAATTTAAGTTCTCTCGCCGGCCTCTTATTCATTGTTGTATTATGATGAAGTCAAGTATTATTTACGTCACATATATAACATTCATATAACATTAGGATAATGCTTCGTATAAATAACATAGACATTCAAATATCTGTAGTAGGTGGCAAAATATATTTAAGAGTAATTTTTTTTTAATCAAGGATATCTTTCGATCGATAGATGAAGACTAATCTCCTACGAGACGTAGAGATCATTATCGAAGTGCGTTTTGCATCTATTAACAAAGAATTTTTCATACCCACTTGTTTACGGGATTTTTCGTCCGACGCCTGCCGAACTGACGTTGATGGATGGGGTGTGGGTAACGACAGGTTATGTGGTAATCTTGTTCTTTTTCAAGCAGTGGAAATTGGTAAAGGGACAATGCTAAGAAAAGTAAAGGACTTGGAAATTAAATTGCAAGAAAGTAAATGGACAGGAAATTAAAGGGCTGAAATTTAAAGGAAAAAAGGAAATTGCATTGAATTAAAAGTGGAAGGTCATAAGGTGTTCTCCGTCAATATGCTTCGGTGAGATGTGTAGGAATAACCAAATGCCAACCCATAATACATCAGAAATCCTAATATTTATAGGCAAATAAAAATAACTACCTAAATAACCACCCTATTTAACATTTAATTTATTTAATAATAAAAACTAGTAACTGCACCACTAAGTAACTGCATGTATTTTCCTAATTACTAGTAATAACTTCCACTAAGTGCTCCATGCAGTTGTAATTGCCAGCTTCACACATGCGGCAAATTTGTAGTTCGACACTACCTCAATGCTTCAACACTTTGACACATTAAGTTGGTTTGCTACGTGTTTGCTTCCAAGCCCATTAAAAATTGTCGAAGACTGCTTTGTCGAAGTACTCTAGGCATGTCGAAGTTTAGCTTGCATTTGTCGAAGCTTTCAAATAACTTGCACGGCATTTGCTAATTGATTGTGTCATCTTATATCATGCAATCAAGCTCATCACTGTATTTAGCAAAGCACCTCTTGTGATTGAGTTTTCCATTGGTCAAAGTCTCATGACCATGATTTGGTCAAAGTCATCTTGCCATGCACTTGTTTATTTGCTCATGACCATAATCTTGACACATTGTTGAAGAAGCATATGTTGCTTTTGGTGTCGAAACTTTAGTTTATTCTAGAAACCATGCACATGTCGACACACCTTTCATGTTGGAACTTAACTTTACTTGAAACCAACATTATGTGGCTAAATTCTTAAAGACTGCCAAAGACTTTAGCAAGCCAAGTACCCAAGGCCTTGTCGAAGAGTAATAATACTAAGGCCATCTAGCTAATTTTTCAAGTCTTAAATTGCTTCTCCTAAGCTAGTATATGTCAAAGGCTCATACCCAGGAGACATATTTCGACAATACTAAAATTTATTTTTGCCAGTCAACAGAGGTCCCCCTAGTATTTGTCTTTTGACTGATCAAAGGAAAAAAAATAAATACTAATAAATTCATCCATGATCAGTGTATGCTCTAGCCTTTGTCAGAACCAATAATTTGACAAAAATAAATTCAACAAGATCAAGATAATATGAGTACATGCACTTGAGGTCACTTTCATATTGATTTAATCTAACATGAGTACACCTGCTTTAACATCACTTTCACATTTCTTAACTTGTCAAAATTTACCTTGTCAAAATTCTTGTTGATGCGTCAATGGCAGTATCACCACTTTATTTTTGAGAAATTTGCATTAAATTGTATGGTAATTGCCACTTCACTTCTTGGTTCTTCCCTTGAAAACTTAAATTCTTCTCTTGATGCCTTTCCTCGAATCTCAAGGGATTTTCACCCAATAAGCAATTTTGGAACATACTTGGGTATGATATGTGTTCCGCCTTGTCGGCCTCGCAAGCCGACAATAGGCTAATTCATTTTTAATTGTTCTTGGGGGAAGGCCGTTTTTTAACAGCCACGTCTCCCAACTTGATTCCATAATAATCCACCAAGCAAGCTTCCATGTGTTCTTTGTCGAATTGATCTTCCTCTAACTTGATTGGACTTATGTTCGGATTATAGAACTCAAATTCTTCATGCAATTGCTCTATCTGTCGAACCTTCTCAGCGAGTTGGGCTAAGTCGACAAGATGTTGGGAGACTAAATTTTTCTTAATAGAATAATCTAACCCAGCAATTGCCATTTTGACCACCTCTACTTCAGGGATAGGGATAAAACATCTGCTTCTCATCTGCTTAAACCTCATAAGATAGTCATCAATTGACTCCCCGTTATAGCGCTTCACACTTAGCAAATCAATGAGAGACGCTCTTAATTCCCCTCTGAAAAATTGGTCATGAAAGGCCTCTTCAAGTTGTGCCCAAGAATGCATAGAGTTTGGCTTTAATATCAAAAACCATGAGAAAGCACTTTTGGTCAATGAATTTGGGAATAATTTCATCTTTATGGCCTCATTGACAGCCATATCACCCAACTCAATAATATATCTGGACACATGCTCCACTGTGGATTCTTCGGCCTCTCCAGAAAACTTAGAGAATTTATGCACCTTCACTTCCTTTGGCACTTCGACATGTTGTACCCAATCAGGAAATGGTGACACAAAGTTTGGTTGATTTGTGTATCCGACATTGAAACCAAATCTACTCAAGGCCTGTTCGACGACCTTATTGACATCATCTTCACTTTGTGTCAAATTCGGAGTGGCTTCCAAATTTGTAACTTAGCTTTGTGGTGCCACTCTTGTCGAAGGCATGTTGACACCCATTGGATTTTGATCAATTTGCGTTCCTAATGGCCAATGTCGTCTTAAATTGACACTTTCAAGGCCATTGTGAATAGGTGTGTTGTAACTACAACCTTGATAGCCTTGTCGAACTTGTTGAACCATGATATCATTGGGGTCATTGGTGTTGACACCCAGGACTTGGTTTAATCTTTCCATATATTTGGCAATTTTACCACATAGTTCGTTCGTAGCCATCATAGCCGGTGTTATGACGGCTCCCATTTGGGCCGTCAAATAATCTATCATTAGGACTCTGCTTTCGTCAATTTGTTGTCGAAGGTGATCCGTCGAATACATTGACAAAGTCCTATTTTCTCCCAGTGTCGTTTGAGTCATAACGCCATGCAAATTGGCGTCAATCGCATTCTTCATGGGAAATAATTCTTGTGCCATTACGGTAGCATCATTGCCTCCAGTAGTGGCATTGGCGCCGTTATTCACGGCACTTGCATTATTTGTATCTCCGCCATTAGAATTGACAGTGTCATTAACAACAGAGTTATTTTGGACTTCTGTGTTTGCATCTGTTGCCTGAACGTTGGTATCATCATCCACCATATTCATTGTAGAACTAAAACAAGTTACTCTGAACCTGTCCCACCAGGCGTGCCAATTTGTTTACGGGATTTTCCGTCCGACGCCTGCCGAACTGACGGTGATGGATGGGGTGTGGGTAACGACAGGTTATGTGGTAATCTTGTTCTTTTTCAAGCGGTGGAAATTGGTAAAGGGACAATGCTAAGAAAAGTAAAGGACTTGGAAATTAAATTGCAAGAAAGTAAATGGACAGGAAGTTAAAGGGCTGAAATTTAAAGGAAAAAAGGAAATTGCATTGAATTAAAAGTGGAAGGTCATAAGGTGTTCTCCGTCAATCTGCTTCGGTGAGATGTGTAGGAGTAACCAAATGCCAACCCATAATACATCAGAAATCCTAATATTTATAGGCAAATAAAAATAACTACCTAAATAACCACCCTATTTAACATTTAATTTATTTAATAATAAAAACTAGTAACTGCACCACTAAGTAACTGCATGTATTTTCCTAATTACTAGTAATAACTTCCACTAATTGCTCCATGCAGTTGTAACTGCCAGCTTCACACATGCGGCAAATTTGTAGTTCGACACTACCTCAATGCTTCAACACTTTGACACATTAAGTTGGTTTGCTACGTGTTTGCTTCCAAGCCCATTAAAAATTGTCGAAGACTGCTTTGTCGAAGTACTCTAGGCATGTCGAAGTTTAGCTTGCATTTGTCGAAGCTTTCAAATAACTTGCACGGCATTTGCTAATTGATTGTGTCATCTTATATCATGCAATCAAGCTCATCACTGTATTTAGCAAAGCACCTCTTGTGATTGAGTTTTCCATTGGTCAAAGTCTCATGACCATGATTTGTTCAAAGTCATCTTGCCATGCACTTGTTTATTTGCTCATGACCATAATCTTGACACATTGTTGAAGAAGCATATGTTGCTTTTGGTGTCGAAACTTTAGTTTATTCTAGAAACCATGCACATGTCGACACACCTTTCATGTTGGAACTTAACTTTGCTTGAAACCAACATTATGTGGCTAAATTCTTAAAGACTGCCAAAGACTTTAGCAAGCCAAGTACCCAAGGCCTTGTCAAAGAGTAATAATACTAAGGCCATCTAGCTAATTTTTCAAGTCTTAAATTGCTTCTCCTAAGCTAGTATATGTCAAAGGCTCATACCAAGGAGACATATTTCGACAATACTAAAATTTATTTTTGCCAGTCAACAGACTGCAAGAATCAAACCCCTGACATCATACTACTTAAAGAACTCAGTCATTTATCAACTTTGATGAGTCTTGTTGGCAGAAAATAATTAATTGTGCAAAAAAAAAATGAAACAAATTATAAACATACTAAAAATTGTATAAATAAAATAAAAGCTTATAACTATATATATGCATACGGGAATAATTAAAATTGAATTAAAGAACTCAATGATACACTGAAGCAAAAGGAACATCTCTCTTTTAGGATGATCAAGATCAGGTCCATCCTATGAATTTTACCCGTTCCGATTGCTATCGGTCGGTTTAGACCCCACCTAATTAATCGAAAGGGACGAACGGATAGAAAGGGATGAAACCGATATCATCGTTATTCACCTGAGTAGTCCTATTATACATATCAAAGTTTTAGTGTGTTTTCAGTTTCATTTAGTTGTTTGGGTGCATGTATGTTTTTTTTTTTTTTTTTTTTTTTTTACATAGAACCCATGACCTGGGGAGGGGGAAATCCTAAGTATCCTTACAGTCACCAACTGGGCTGTCTTACGTGGATGCATCTATGGTTTTTTACACAAGTATATCATCCATCATTCATAGATGTATGGTTGTTGACTATTACATAAAATAATAAATTGATGGTGTAAAAAACTTTATACCATCAATGCACACTCATTAATCTTTTCTTTAAAGTTTTATTTCATAAAAATAATAGTTGAAATAAGTCAAACTTCAAATATGCAATATCTCTAATTTTCTTTACATTATAATTTATAATGTAAAGTGAGGATATTATCTAAAATGTTTGTGCTAATATATATGTGCTAAATCGTACTGTGACAGATATAGTTACTAATGAAGTATTTGTATTTATCTCTTTCATTAACAAAACCTCTTGATATTTTTCAATTTTAGTTGTGCACAATTGTCCCAAAAAAATTGACAATTTTTGCGAATAGTAAACAAAAATAAGGATACATATTTGTTAGGTTTGTTTATGTCTTTAGTCCCTGAAAGTTAGGAGTGTTTTGATTTTGGTCCCTGAAAGTTTTTTTGACCTTGTTGACTCATCCTTAATTGTTTTGAAAATTTGGTTTTAGTCCTTACTGTTAAAAAAAATCCGTTAACTGCTGATGTGATTAATGGATCGGAACGTCACTTCAGCATACATGTGTGCAATTACTACGTGTCACTGGTAGAATGACGTAGATGTTTTGGACCCGCATGAGCAAAAGGACCGAAGCCAAATACACAAAGACATTTGGGTTGGGCTTTGGCCCTTTTGATCATGCGGGTCCAGATCATCCACGTCATTTTACCGGTAGATTGCAATACTTGCACACGTGTATGCTGATGTGACATTATGTTAACCATACGAGCAGTTAACGGATTTTTACTAATAACTAATAACATGAACTAAAACCAAAATCTCAAAACAATTAGGGATGAGTCAAGGTCAAAAAACTTCTAAAGACTAAAATCAAAACACCTCTAAATTTCAGGGACTAAAGACATAAATAAGCCTATTTGTTAACACAAATTATGGGGACAACACATAATTTTCCCCCAAATCACATATTCTCTTATTCACTATAATTAATGGACAAAAAATTGTGACAATAGTAACGTCTTCACATTTAATAGATAATTAAACACCACTCTTTCTTTTATATTTAATGTGTATAATTTCTTGATTACTCAACATACATAATCATGCATATTATGTCATTTCCAAGTTCTTTTTAGGCTTTATTAATGTGATATTACTCCCTCCGATCCTATTTATAAGATCTTTCTGAAATTTTTCTCTTACACAAAGGAAGGTTATTAAACTTGTTAATGACATTCGAAATATGAAAATTTGATATATTTTTTAAAAACTACCCCTATAATTATTATTGGGACTCTAAAAATATAAAGTTAATAGCAGTGTTTGTGGAAATTAAAAAAATAATTGAATGCTATTGAAAGTTGAAATAAGGTCTTATAAATAGAACCAAAATAAAAATTTCAAAAGAGTCTTATATATAGAACTGAAGAGAGTATTATGGAAAGTTTTTTTTTGGTTTTTACTATTTTTTTACTGAAAGAGTCCTTAAATCATACTCCCTCCGTTCCTATTTATCTGTCATATTTCAAACAAAATACGTCCATTAAGAAATCCAATCATTACTTAAATTTCCAATGCATTAATTATGTTTTTTTCCTACTATACCCTTTCTCTCTCTATAATCATTAATTTTTCTCCACTACTTACATAAACCAAGACATATTAAATAGGGGCAAACATGGAAAATAGCATTTATTACACTCTTGAAATCCTCAATACGACAGATAAAAAGAAACAAAAAATCTCTTCAAAAAACGCCAGATAAAAAGGAACGGAGGGAGTATAAAATAACATAATGGATGACAGTCTCGTCAACAATCATTATCCAAACATTTCTTATTTAAATTTTAGATATTATTTTAATAATTTGACGAATAAAAAAAAATTGTAATAAAAAAACTTATTCCTTTATATCAATTTTTATCTCATAGCGAGAGAAAACCATATTTTATAAATTTTTGGCTTATGATTTTTGTCTCAAATCAACCTCAACACATGCTTATCTTGTCTTATCTTAATTTAAACACATCTTGTATAAATTTGGATTAAAAATTGACCCAATTATGTAAACACGGGTAAAGAACAAATCTAACCCATCCTATGCGTGCGGACCATTATCTTCATGAAGAAGCATTAAGTGTTTTACAGTGGCTAGTAATTTCTGCACCTTTATAATAATAATAATAATAATAATAATAATAATAATAATAATAATAATAATAATAATAATTTATTATTATTATTATTTTGCAACAAAGGAGCACTTTTATGATAATTTTATACATATATATACTAAGTACGTAGTAGTCCTTGCACACCAATGAGTAGTGATTTCTAGTTTATTTCTAGTGTTATTGTGTAAGAAATATGGAAATATCGATGAAGGCACGGGGAGGCATAGTAAAGTAGGATGAGAACATTTTACTCATGGGATGGGAATAGGATCAAAGCTCCTGGCTATGTGCTTCACGTGCGTTTTCTTTTGCATGCATGATTCAGCAATACGTGGACCTTTGACTGTTCCAGAGCCAACCACGTGAGTCAACAAATCTTCAGGTTTTCACTTTCCTTCTTCCTTCCCTCCCTCCATGTTTTCTCCACTAATCTATGTTTTTTGAAACTTGTACTTTTATAACTTTCTAATTGCCATAGTTTATACTATAATATATGTCATCTTCCTAATTATTTAGACCTATTATTTAAAACTCTAGACTTAAGAAATTAAGCAAATAATGTGGACTACTATGGCATTATCATGTTTCACGATTATAATAACAATTATAATAAAACACAATAGAATCGTCTAGTGTGAAAAATATATATGTGTTAGAATTCTAGAAAATTAAAATAGAATATTCGAACTAGAGATTATTAAGAAAAGAAAAGGAGTATTCGCGCAAGAACCAGTATATATCAACTAATGGTGCTCTACTATACGGAGAAGTTCATGTTTAAGTGTTAACATACAAAACCTGATTATTTTTTAGTACATAATTTACTTAATTACTACTCCATCTTTTGACTTACTTTGTTCTTGATGAATAATTGAATATACCTTTATTGTTCCATGTGGGGTTCATAATGATGACACTGGTATTCTTATCTAACTTAAATAAGGATATCAGTATCAAGGTTTTAAAAAAGGGTTTATTTTAAAAAAGTATTTTTAAATTATTACTCCTAATTATTTTTAAATTATTAAAAAAGGGGTAATATGATTTGTAAACTCTAAATAACATCAACGAATCCAAAAATTTTAGAATGTAAGAATAATGATGCATGCACAAATTTAAATTATTAAAAATATTTTTTTTAAAATTAATTATTATATGATTATTACAAGTATATGAAATTAGATGTACCATATTTTATCATTATGTGTTAAGTGTCGACATTTTCAATAAAATTATAGAGTTAAATTTTAAACTAAATTTATTGAGTTTCAGCTAATAACAATACTCGGACACACGTAATGACGTAATTGCATAAAATGTGATATTTGATTGATCTTGTTTGCACACTTAGATCTCGAACATATAAAAGATATTGAACCGGTTAAAACTGAATCCAAATACTTTGATAAATTAGATGAAGCCACTTATTTCTTTTTTTAGATGAAGTGATAAGTCATGAACAATTAAATCTTTTGCATTATTTTATTCTTATAAATGGATTGATGGATTAATAGAGCTGAGTGTATACCTTATACTAGTGATTTTTTTTTGTTTTAATAAAAATTTTGTCGAATCCAAAAAAAATCTAAGAGTCAATTCTTTCAAACACATTTCCAGTTCAATAAACTAGTTTATTAATAATACTAATTTTAAACCATGTATGCTCCAATTTTTTTTTTAAAAAAAAATATATTACCGTGTCTTTACTTGACTCTATTTTTTCTTATTACTTGACTGACACATAGCAGCTCAAGATAGTCCCCAAAGGTAATTTCCATGCAAAAGTGAATGCAAAAAAGAATATAGTACATTGTTTTTGGCCTCTCACTTCTCCGTTCAATGTTTCAAAGTTCATGCCAAAGCTGTTCACCTTCTTCACTTCCATTTGACTTGACAATTCAGAAGATGCTAAAAAGAGAATAAAAGATAAAAGTATAAATGGAGACTAGAATTTTTGGGTTGGCTGGCCTCCTTAATTTGACGAGAACACTAAGAACAACATTTTCAAACCCCAAGGCCGGGCGCAACCCCGGGGACCAGAAGAAAAAAATTATTGTGGCTGCTTAACAGTATCGCAATTTGTTTAATGTTTATAATCTTTTATTACTTTGAGCGTACTCTTGACATACTCTATGAAAAAAAGTGTCGTTATTATACCGATGACTTTGTTCGTAATAATGGAAAGTTTGGTCTAATCAAATGTCTTATTAGCTGCATGTCAATACAGTTAGGCTCAATTGGTTGGAGAAATTCACATAAAATTATGTTCTTCATAATGTAGGGAAGTTAGAATTCCATTGATATTCCATTAACTCTTAATTAATAAGCAATTTTTTAATATATATTTTAACCTTAGGTCTTTTAACTCTGAATATTAAGAATAAGTAAAAAAAATATATATGATATATTTGTATTAGAAAATTAAAAGAGTCTTGTCAATTATATATGAGTATCTACCAAATTCTGGTTAAGGAATCAAATTAAAATAAAGTTTAAAAATAAAAATCATCATAAACATTAAATTTTTAATATTTCATTAATGTACTCATTTCCATTTCAACATATATACTATTTTTTTTCTTGTCTAGCAATTATTATAATGTTATACCTGAACGGCAGAACCAATTATTTGTTGACATTTTGTTTTTTTTTTTTTAAAGGCATATGCTTCTTAGTTTTTTAAGAAAAGTGTTAATGTAGTTTAACCCTTAACATAAACCCTGTCTTAATCAAAGTGGGGTTGAATAAAAAAAAAAGATTTGCAGACCAATCTTGTTATATTATCAATTCATACCTAATTTTCTTTTCAAACTAATAAATATAAGAAAAATACCCTTAGCTTCTTAATAATAATGAAGAATTTTTCTTTCAAATTCTTTTTTTCAAACTAATAAAGATGTAACAAAAACGTATCCCCTAAATGAGGATTAATTGAATTATACCATAAAAAATGTTAAATATACCCACCTTTTTTACACAAGATGTCATCGGTCAAAGATTATTCTTTCAAGGCGTAAAGAACACCAAAATAAGTTTTATTTTTCTTGGCAAGAAATTTTTCACCAATGTCAAAACAAGAATAACATGCATACATAAAAACTTAACTTCAATTTATGTTGGGTGTTATTTGCAGGCAAGACCTCATTTTACCAATAAAATAGTGTGAGTTAAACCCAATAAAATATTTACACGTCTTATGTTTGTGATAAATATATATACTAACCTGTTATTATCAGCTTTGTTATTCAATACTACATCTTTCCTTTTTAAATGAGAAGTTCGTTACGAAGTAGTCATCTTGATTGAACCAAATTCTTTCTTAATTTGGATTAAAAACAAAATGCCGAGCAACGGAGAATAAGGACAGCTACAGTACTTATTAAATTTTTTTGACCTCTCAAGCAATTTTGAATTGAAGGATAACAAAATGTCGGTCGAAACATGTAATCTTAACTTGGATTCCAAGCGTTTATATATAGTGGGAGACTTACGCCTATGATTGTGATGGTTACTAGCACCCTATAGTTCTTTTATTTTATTACTAACAAATAAAGGAGATTATTAATTACATGTCTTCATTAATTAATTTATGTTACTGATTTGAATAATTCTCGCTTCAAGAGAATTCGCTATTAAAGAAATGCACCGGCAATGGCCACATATATTTTTTTTTTATGAGCAAAAAATGAAAATGGCCACATATTGAATATTATTGTTGTTACTGTTATTTAACTGAAATGATCATATAATTTATGGTTATTAAACAGTGAATGAAGAATAATAAAACTAGAAGGAAACAATCTCAAAAATAAATTCTCAGTTTCAACCCCTATTCTCAAAGATAAAAACCTTTTTGCGAAATAATAAATAGGCCCATTACATGTACGAAAGCTGGGAACAATCTACTCCCTAATGTACACCAAAAAAAAATCTACTCCCTAATAGTTAGATTTCTAACACATTTTTTGTATTTAGGACACTATTTCCCATATTCTTAACTCAATAATTTTTTCCTAAAGACTACTTAACATTTTATTTTTAATAATTTTAATCAAAAGCGATTACGAAACTATAGCATCAGGATTGTTCTAAAACATAAAACACACGTATGTATTGAGAAATGAGCTTTTTCATTTGAGAAATTCGAATAGGAAGTTTCAGTAGAAAGTAGCACACGTGATTTGGGCAACATATTATATGATGTTCAAAATCTTGTGAATCTTTTGGCGGTTGTTCTATCGTAAAATCCGTATATCTCTCCACTCTGTTACAGCGAACTTGCGAGAGTGTGCATCAATTGTGCACAATTATTTTCCTTATTATTAAGCTGTAGGAAACTTATGTTTTTCACATGGATTGTATGTGTATGATAGTAGGTTTTTTTGGGTCCATGACCGGAGTGTCCACCGCCGACCGCAGTGACTAATCTCCTCGCTGGCTTGTAGGCACCTCTAATGGGTGGGACAGCTAGCCCCGAGATTTAACGCTGCTGCATGCATGTATGATAGTAGGTTTCAACAAGTTTTTGTGATAATTTTATTTTCCAAGAAAACGAATTGTGTTTAGAAAAAGGATAGAAATGAAGTGCAAGATGAATCTAAAGGAAAATAAAACTTAAATAAGTAATAAAAGTGCTGAAATGAAATTAAGAGAACTCGCTATTATATAACCTAAATGGACATATATAATTTAAATGGAAGTTATCCCTTCATATATATATTATGATTATCTATGCGGCCGACCCGGATTAAGTTTATCATTTATAATATTTAAAGTTTTTCCTCAGTCCTCATCACAGTTCAATTTTCTTAGTCTTCTTAAACTTGCAAACTTATGCAAGAAATTAAAGGAGGAGGATTTAAACGTAAAATATAGTACAAACAATCGTCATGAGCAGCATATTTGTTGGTGACAGAACTGACCTATACTGAAAACCAATTTAACTTGTGATATGAATAAAACTCAAAATTATTTATCCCGATAATAATAGTATAATCATTTCTCTAATTGTACTTGTCTATTTCAGACATGTCGCAAAGCAGTATTGAAATTAATTTCATGGTATACGCAGCTTGACATAATCGTGACGTCTACATCATTAGTATGACCTTATTTAATTCGTCCCAGAGCTCAAACAAGTTTATTGTTGGAGTTATGCATTTATATATCTTCTTATACGGAATAATTAATTAGTTAATCCATAGTATATATTGGTCACATTTAACCAAAATAGAAAGGTAAATAATTAACTCCTTTTATAAAAAAAAATCAGTTTTATTTGTATTACTCCTTTTATGAAAAATTGAATTGAACTTATTAAATTATAACATTCATTTAATAAGGGTGGTTTAAGAAAAAATAATTAAATACTCTCTCATAAAAAATATAAACAATTATTTTAGAATATAACTAACATATAGGAGCGGATGGAGTATTTTAATATGAAAATACTAATGATTATTCTTAAGGTATAATTTATGAAAGTAAAATAATATTTTTAATATAAGAATATTTTCCTTTAATATTTTTTCTTAATCAAACTCTCAGTGTACTTACTTAGCCAGACCAGACACAATAATTCTCTTACTACATAGACCTAAAAAAAATAAAATAAAAAATAAAAAACTCTTACCAAAAGAGTATGTTATATGTATACACTGATTATTAATATAAGAAAAAAAATTATAAACACAAGTATTAAAAATAGTATTTCCTCCTATCTTAATGTAAAACCCTTTAGGGAAATTTACTTCCATCACGAAAATGAATTAATTAAGGTTGTTAGTAGTATTGAAAATATAAACATTTAATATACTTTTTCAAAACTATCCCTATATTAATTTTTATTAGGATTCTAAAAAATGTTGACTTAACATGGGTGTTTTTTTTTTAAAAAAAAGTAATTAAATGTTATTGAAAATTTGAATAAAATCTTACAAATATGACCAAAAAAAAATTCTAATGAGTACCCTCTAGACATTCTCTAAGGAATAAAATAAAAAAAATTTATTGAACAATCTTATGCTCACTAAATTAATAAGTGTTACACGAATGATTTTAACAAAAATTTATTTTTGTTAATTTTATATAAAAAAAATGCCTTAAAAACACTTATTAGTTAATAATAACCGAATAAATTTTGTGCATGAGTTTGAAACTCCATAAATGTACTCTACCCCTTCCCTTTGGTAATGTATACTACGCCTTAAAAAAATTAGTAAAATGATGATTTATTAATTGTTATTTAAATCACATTACTTTTTAGTTTTTATTCGGCGAAAACAATCATGCAAAACTAAATGAATATCATGAAAACATTCCTCCAATCAAATATTCAATATAATTACATTACGAATTAGAAACTAAACTCAAGATCTAGCTATGATTAAGCTAAGCAATGACAATGCCACGGATTAATCTACATTGTATTTACAATCCTTTTGTATTTTCTATCCTTAAATATAAGACCCTTTTGACACTTTTATTTTGTCCTTATTTGTAATGTCCTTTACTAATTTTCAATGATCATTAATTACTTTTTTTTTCATAAATACCTCTATTTATTTAACACTTTTTAGATTCTCAATAATATTAATAGGGGTAATTTTGAAAATACATATCAAAAGTTCACATTTCCAATACAATTAACTAAATTATTCCACTTTCTTAATGGACGTGAAATCCTCCAAATGGGTCTTATATTTAGGGACGGATGAAGTATATTTTTTTTTTCAACTATATAGTATTTAAAATAGTGAAAAGCTGTTCCGTCTGTTGAATAAAAACATACTAAATACTATTCTTACGGTGAACCAGAAAAGGCATTTCTAATTTCTCTTCATTGACACTTTAGACATAGTATAGAATGTACATTGAATGTTACAATCCTTATCCTAATAAGAAATGAATAGTGTAGAATGAGTAAGTTATTTATGATTATTGATGATAAAAACAGATGGTAATGATAAGAACAACAGAAATTAAGTCTCACGTGCGTGAAAATAAATTCTTTTTGGCAAAAGCCAAATTGCTGGGTACGCCGGCAAGCCATCGCTGTCGAGGCCCAACATTGGTACCTGAAATGGGTTCCGTGGTTGGGCTACGCGTATTACCTGCCAAAAACGAAAACCACCACTCTGCTTCCTTCGTTGACATGGTTGGTCCCTCACCCACATTTGCCTGCCCCCTTCTTCTGCCTTTGTCTTCGTTATGTGGACCCCTACCTTGCCCCCTCCTTCCCCTACAACACCTTCTTCAACCCTTTTTCACTTTCCCTTTTTTAATCAACTCCAACCCCACTTTGTTTATGTCTAGGGATGAGTTGGTTGGAGTAACAAATAAATATTCAAACCAATCAAATGAAATTTGTTTATATTGTTGATTAGTACATCAACCAAACCAATATTCTAATGTTTTAGTTAGTACTATACACCAATAAACACACACCACAATATAGCTATACATAATGTAAAACCTCAAGTTGAAGGAGTGGTGATTTCAGAAATAGAATTTTGAGCACAAAACAACAATATATTTGAGGGTGCAAACGATTTTTAATCTACTTTTGGGAGTGATTATTTACTCGTATTTTTTGCTGTATCATAATTTATGAGAAAATTTATTTAAATTTTATTATAATATTGATCATGTAGTTTAAATTAACTATTTAAATCTCTCACCATTAACTTGGTGAGATATTTTTCGATTTAACTCAATTTTGTTTCTTGGCATATCATTGTGTCATAATAAAATACACTAAATCATATGGTAACTACGTTTTATCGAATTAAGTATTGATATTATTGTTCTGGTCCACCATTTTGAAGGATATGCAAAACAAAAGAGATTAAGGCCAAAAGAATGGAATTTCTGTCTTACACGCTGCATAAGATGCTCTAAGAACTCAAGATTACATAATAAAGATGTTATGTTTGGGCATAAAATTTGATATTGTATTATTTGTTGTGTGTTTAGTTTGCATTTAGGTTAATCCGTAGATCCAATTAATCAATGTCGTTTATGATTCGAAAATCTGCTTTGTACAACTCAATATTAAGATAACTTTCTGCATTGTACTTCCGTGTTATAAACTAGGTTAGATTCGAACTAAAAACTGGTGTGAACTAAATGGCTAGGTCAATGATAAGGATCAATTTTATTTAATTAATATACACTAATCAACACACACCAACAAAAATATCCCACAGTGTTATAATGTTAAATTTCAAGTTGAAGAGTCGTGAGAATTAAATTTTTTCAAAATGGTAATTTCAGAAATTGAATTATGATAACAAAATAACAATTCATTTAAGGGTGTAAACTTTAATCCACTTTTTTGGAAGTGATAAAAAAAAATTAATTTACGATAAGGGAAATGATTGCTTACCCATATTTTTGGTGTCTCATAATGCATGAAAATTTTTATTTAAGAGTAAAGTACCAATTTCATTCATAATGTTTTTTTAGTTTATCAACTTAGTCTCTAAAAATATATAAATATCAATTTGGTCCCTCAAGATATTAAGATTTCCCAACTTGATCTTTAAAATATGAAAATATTGAGGGACCAAATTGGTACGTCCAAAAATCTTAATGAGCTAAATATAAATATTTAAATTTTCAACTGCTAAGTTGATACATTGAATAAATATCATTGTCGATACTGATACTTTAGTCTTTATTTAAATTTTATTACAATACCGATTATAAAGTTTAACTTTACGATTTCATGCAAATTACTTAAATCTCTCACCACTAACTTCTGAGAAATTTTTTGGTTTAACTTGATTTTGTTTCTTGGCATATCATTGTGTCATAATAAAACTCATTAAATCATATGGGAGTTACGTTATATCGAATTAAGGTGGCAAGATCAACGTAAAAATTAATTTTATTTTAATTTAATTATTATAAAATATTGTAGCATTGTGATAAAATACTTCTTCAATTCTTAAATGTAAGATCCTTTTGAGAAAAATTCCGTCTAATAAGAAAGTGAATTAAGGTTGTTAGGGGTATTGGAAATGTAAAATTGAATATGCTTTTTCAAAACTACTCCTTCCGGCTCGAATTATAAGCAAATCTAACTACTTTTACGCTTATTAAGGAGGTTAGTTGATTGTATTTAATTTTCTCAAATTTATAAAAAAATAGAGATATTTTAGGAAAGTAATATTGAGAATGAAACAAAAATTAAATAAGATAACAATTTTCTAGAGATGTTTTAGGAAAGTGACATTGACAATGAAACAAAATTTAATAAAGTTAGTTAATTTTACTTATATTTTTTTAAGGGAAAATGTGTATTTTATTCATAGATCAAAAACAATACAAGAAATTTCACACTAATAATAATTAAAGGGAAAACAAAATACACCGCAACAACAAACTCTTCCATGTGATGGATCATCAGCAACTGCCAAAACCCGACTCTAACAGGAGAGTCAATAGCCTTTAATACCAAGATAACAATCTCATTGATGCTGGGACTAAGCTCAGTTCGGCGACAAGGAATCTCAGATCTAAAACGAGAGAGTCGTTGGACGGTAGCTAAATCAACAGTCAGCAAAGAGAGATCTGTCTCGACGAGTAACCTTCCAATTATTGGAACAAAGAGGATAGCCATCAGATCTGGAAAGTTGAAACTATCCAGAGTCATCCCTCCACTTGAAACACACAAAACAAACACAACTTGCACACAAGCAAGACAAAACCCAGAAAAACTGGGGGAAAATAAACCCATACCCTTTCCCGAAGGAAGGGGAGAGACAGATTCCCCTCCCCCTACCGAGAAATAACAGATGAAAACAAGAGGATTAGAGGAAGGAGGAGGGGAGATAAAAAAAATTAGGATTTCTGATCCTTATTTTAATTTTGCTTATATTTTAAATAAAGAGAAATATATTTTTTATTGCTTATAATTCAAACCGGAGGAAGTACTCCTATAATTATTATTATGATTCTGTTGAATTAATAAGAATATTTTTGAAAAGAAATAATTAAATATTATTTAAATTGGAATATGATTTTACGAACAAGACCAATTTTTTTTTTAAATGTCTTACATACTCCCTCTGGTCCTTATTATAGGGCATACTTAACCGAATTACGCATACAAGGGAAAGTGGTTGGTTTTATGAATTCTATGAGAATATATTGTAACATTACAATTTTACCCCCTCAACTTTTCTTGGAAAATTCACACTCATTAATGAACAACAAAAAACACATAGATAGTCAAATCATTTAATAAGGGCAAAAAAGAGAAAAATCAATAAATGATGCATAGAAAATATAAAGTGGCTTATAATTAGGACCAAAAAAACATTCTAGAATATGTCCTATATATAGGACCGGAGTAAGTATATAAAAAGAAATTTTAGTTATTAGTACAGAAATAGAATTATATACGGATGCTTGTATTAGGAACACATCAACTACATTTAGGTATAGTTGCATAATTGATAGGCACACACAAGAATTTCTTTCTAAATTGAATTTCTCTGTTTCACATATATTCTCTTCGGTCTCATTTATAAGAAAAAAATATACTCCCTTCGTTCCTAAATATAAAATCTCTTTGGGAGATTTTACGTCCATTAAGAAAGTGAAACAATTTAGTTAATGGTATTGGAAATGTGAACTTTTGATATGTAATTTCAAAATTACCCTTATTAATTTTATTGGGAATCTAAAAAGTGTTAAATAAATAGGGGTGCTTGTGGAAAAAAGTAATTAATGATCATTGAAAATTGGTATGAGGCTTTACAAATAGGGACAAAAAAAAGTGTCAATAGGGCTTTATATTTAGGGACGGAGGTAGTATCATTCATGGTCTTAAATATAAGCAAAAATTAACAAACTATCTATTCTCAATACAAACATTCTTAAAATATCTCTACAAAATGGTTGTAACATTTGATTTTTGTTTCATTCCCAATGTAAATTTCCCAAAGTAATCAATTTTTCTATAAATTTGAGAATATTAAATTCAGTCAACTAACCTTTTTAATACATGTGAAATTGGTTTTTTTTTTTTTTTTTTTTAAAAAAAACAAGAGGGGAATGACGAATGAGTACCAAACTTAAAAGAGTCTCTCTCCACTTTACGACTCTTACTTGGATGACATGGCATCCCTTAGTCTTTGGACACCCCTCCCCCGGCCCCGCGTCCTTACTTCCCCTCTATATAAACTCTGCAAGCTCCACTCTTCTTTCTCACTTCAACACCCTCCAATTAACCACTTCTAAGATAATACCCTCATCCTTCAACTCATTTCTCTACCCTCTCAATTTAATTCTCCTCTCACTTCTCTAACTCATTTACTCACTTTTCAATTTATCTTAACCATCGCTTCTGCAACAGTGTTCTCTTCAAAACACTCTCTGTTTTCTCAGCTTTTGTAACAAATTTACATTATAATGGCCGTGGATTCTATTCTTTCATCTCCACTGGGTCCCCCTGCTTGTGAGAAAGACGCCAAGGCGTTACAATTCATCGAGGAAATGACTCGAAATGCCGACGCGGTGCAGGAGCGGGTGCTGGCTGAGATTCTGAGCCGTAACGCCGAGACAGAGTGGCTTCAACGCTTCAAACTTGGCGGCGCCACCGACCGCGAAACCTTCAAGGCCAAACTCCCCGTCATCACCTACGAGGATGTTCAGCCGGAGATTCAGCGTATCGCTAATGGCGACCGCTCTCCTATCCTGTCGGCTTATCCTATCTCTGAATTCCTAACAAGGTATATATAGAAATTAAACAAAACATACAATTATTGTTTCAATTTTTATTTATTTTTTTCAAGGGTGTTGCTACTTAGTATGTGTACAATTTCAAAGTTGTAGGTATTGATTATAGGGATATCATTTAACATTTTTGTGTTTTTTCAATCCAGTAATATTTTAAGGATTTTTTTAATCTCTTAGGACTGACGATAAGAAGCTATATAAAACATTGTTTTATTAAAAAAATAGGTATTTTAGTATATTAAATAGTTAATTTAGCTTAAAAAAATATTTACCGCTTTTTGATTGATTAAGCAAACTCATTTTAATTGAAGCTAATTTGGGTATTGTGTTGGGGAATATGACTATGCAGTTCTGGAACTTCAGCTGGAGAAAGAAAGCTGATGCCAACAATTAAGGAAGAGTTGGATCGTCGCCAGCTTCTATACAGCCTCCTTATGCCAGTTATGAACCTGTAAGTTAGTTTCCCCACTTGAAATAATTGCTTCAATTTCTATATTTTCCACCGGCTCTTCTCTTATTCTGTGCCTAATTAATGTTCATTATTTTAACTTAGCTACCCATCAATTTTCATTCTTATGCCATGTGAGTTGTGAATTGTTAATAAGACAAAATTTGATTAAGAAGTACTACTCCCTCAAGGGTTTTCGTAACAAATGTATTTAGGGTAATTTTAAGTTTATTAAAAATAGTAAAATAATCATAAATTAGCATTAATCACTTTCTCGAAAATTTCAAAATTACATTTTTTTATAAAAATATACTATTTTTAGTTTCTTAATGGCATTTGATAGCATTTACTTTTGCACAAAATCATTTTAGAAAATTTATTTTGGTTTTATTTACAAAATTATATTCCAATTTTTAATTAAAAAATCATTTTGGAAATTATACTCAATATTTTTTAATGTTTCAATAACTAATATAGAGGTAAATTTGAAAAAAAATCTTATACAAAATCAAATATCTATAATTAGAAGGCCAATAATAAAATTAACTACTGTTTTGGTTTTCATATTTTATTTTTTGAAAAAATCTTAGTCTTATAACAGTATCCGAAGGAGTAACATCTTAAATACTGTATACTAGCAAGAGTCTTTTCCTCTTCAAATTTAGTCTTGGAATTGAATCTGTAGAACAGAATTGCTAAATTTGGAAAACTAGTACAGTATCAACTCAGTTCTTTATGCTTCCCATTTTATATTGTGTTGCTACCCATTTTTAAATGTAAACGCTGATTCGTGTATAAAATCATATGATAACTGAAAAATTCCAGGCACTCTAGATATTTTATTTATTTTTTTAAAAAAAAAGCTAAAATATTTGTGTAATTTAATTAAGGAAAATGCTAACAAGTAAAGGGCACTTGTTAAGAAACTAAAAGTAATATTTTGGCATAGAAAAATGTGATTTTTGAGATTTTTGAGAAAGTGATTAATGTAAACATATGATTGTTTTATCACCTTTAACAACCTTAACAAGTGTCATTTAGCAAGACCCTTTAATTAATGAACGTACTCTAATCATGCTTATTATTTTGAATGGATCAGTTATGTGCCAGGTTTGGACAAGGGAAAGGGCTTGTACTTTTTATTTGTGAAGTCCGAAACAAAGACACCGGGTGGACTAGTAGCTCGTCCGGTTCTCACAAGCTACTACAAGAGTGACCATTTCAAGACCCGACCCTATGACCCATACAATGTCTACACCAGCCCCAATGAAGCCATCTTGTGCCCTGATTCATTCCAAAGCATGTACACTCAAATGCTATGTGGCCTAATAGAGCGCAACCAAGTCCTTCGTCTCGGCGCGGTCTTCGCCTCCGGTCTCCTTCGGGCAATCCGATTCCTACAACTTAATTGGCCCAAACTAGCCCACGACATCGAAACCGGGACCTTCAACTCCAAAATCACCGACCCAGCATTAAAGGGCCATATGAAAAATGTCCTGAAACCCGACCCGGAGTTGGCATCTTTCATGACACAAGAATGCTCCAAGGAAAATTGGGAAGGAATCATAACCCGGATTTGGCCCAATACCAAATACCTCGATGTGATTGTAACAGGAGCCATGGCCCAATACATTCCAACACTAAACTACTATAGTGGCGGTCTACCCATGGCATGTACAATGTACGCTTCCTCGGAGTGCTACTTTGGGCTTAACCTTAACCCAATGTGCACGCCCTCCGAGGTTTCGTACACCATCATGCCTAACATGGCCTACTTTGAGTTCCTCCCGCATGATTCGGCTGGATCCATTCATGACTCTTCTTCTAGACTTGTTGACCTTGCTGACGTGGAAGTTGGAAAGGAATATGAGTTAGTCATAACTACCTACGCAGGGTTGTACCGTTACCGAGTTGGTGACATCCTCAGAGTCACCGGCTTCCACAATTCAGCCCCGCAATTCCACTTCGTGCGAAGAAAGAACGTGTTACTCAGCATTGACTCGGACAAAACGGACGAGTCGGAATTGCAAAGAGCGGTGGAGAATGCTTCGAAACTTTTGGCACAGTTCAACACGAGCGTGGTTGAGTACACTAGCTACGCAGATACCAAGACAATACCGGGTCACTATGTTATATATTGGGAGTTGCTGACAAAGGACTCGTCCAACCCACTGAGTCATGATGCGTTGAATCGGTGTTGTTTGGAGATGGAGGAATCGTTGAACTCCGTGTATAGGCAGGGTCGTGTAGCGGACCATTCGATTGGGCCTTTGGAAATAAGGGTAGTGAAGAGTGGGACATTTGAGGAGCTTATGGATTATGCAATCTCAAGAGGTGCTTCTATTAATCAATATAAGGTTCCAAGGTGTGTGAATTTTACTCCCATAATGGAGCTATTGGACTCGAGGGTGGTGTCTGCCCATTTTAGCCAAGATTTGCCACATTGGACCCCTGAAAGGAGAAGGTGAATTTCTAGGCATATGTGGGCTAAATCAGCTTAAATCAATCAATGACTTAGATTTAGAGTCTCTTGGTTTTTGTTGATAGTTCCTTTTGTTTAATAAGTAGGACTTGTGGGGGGTTTAAGCTTTTGAAAAAGCAAACGTTGGATTGGATGTCTCGTGGTTAGGTTAATTATGTATTTTGGTTCGATTAACTTGTGTAAAAGATGTGACTTCTCCCTCTTTTATTTTTGTTGTAGTTTGATTTGTCTAGTGTATGTATTTCAAGCTGCTCATCAATTTGGTCAATGTAATTATCAAATTCCACCGTTAGGGAAAGAGAATCACCAGAGATAACAAATCATTTTTCTGAACCTAAATATTGACTCAAAGTAATATTACTCTTACTTGAATTAAGTTTTTAGAGTGAAATTTCATGAAATTAAAGAAATTAGTTAATATTATTAATGATATTAGAATTGATAACATTTTATTTTTTTTAAATTGCTCATATAATTATTAATAAAATTCTAAAAAAAATATGAAATAAATATTAATATTATGAAAAAAAAAGTAATCAATATCATTAAAAACTTGAATCTTGTTAATTAATATGTTAAAGATATTGATCAATTATATATTATAAAATGAGAAAACCTTCAAGACAATAATTGATGAGGTGCCGCTTTCACATAATTTTCCAATTTTTATTTTTTTTTAAAAAAAGAAAAATTCACCACATAAATTCTCAAATATTTGTTTATTTAAAAATCAAAAGTTCAAATATGAGACAAATATGGTGTTTCCTGTAACTGATCAGTTTAACTCTATTGAGATTTTTTTTTAACAAAAAAAAAACACTTCCTAATAATTTTCTAATTATTTTTTAAAATTATTAATTAGAAAAAAGAATAAGTTGTTGGATAATGTTGAATCATAATTTGTTAGACAATAGAAAATCATATGAACAAATTATATGGATATGGATATGGATTATTTCATTTTTTTTAACCGAAACTAAAACAATTTTTTGTGATAAAGAAGAAATCCATTAAATATCATTGCTTTATATTAATATTCATTTAAAATTTCAAATATGAGAAAAATATGAAATTAGTTTGTTATTTTCAAAATTATTTTGTAAATTCAATGCTTTCTGTAATTAAGAGATTTGTTTTACAACAGAAGTCATCTACTTAATTCGAAATTTGATAAGATCTTTTGAATTTAAAAAAAAAATCAGCAATATGATTCTGTTTTGGATAGATATGATATTTTGAATTTAAAAAAAAAATCTACAATTTCAAATCAGTTATAAATAATAGAAACCAACTTACAATTTCATTTTTTTATGGTAAAAAGTTTTGGTGAGTTGGGCTCCGGGGGCCCACCAGGGTTAGGGCAGGCCTTCGGGCTCAAAGAGCGCTTACAGATGTACTTACAGATTACCCACCAACACCGTCCTCACATCGATCGGATTCGAACCCGGGATCTCTTTCAACTCCGAACTCAATTAATCATATTAGTAATTAAATTTGTAATCCAAACAATTAAAAAAAAATAGTAAGGTCAGCTCATCATTGTCAAATACTTTGGAGATCAACCTTCAACCTGGAATGGTCAAATATGCTTGATGAAGATGTTATATATGTTATTATTTTTTTCACATTTCCTTATTATTATTATTATTATTATTATTATTATTATTATTATTAATGTTTCACATTGTAAGAATGGATAGTACTACCATATTTTTATTTGTTTTCTCTCCATTATTTTGTGTGTCAAATTAGTCGTACATGACTACTTATAATCAAGGTACTAACGTTCATATATAAAGTCACAACGTTATTTTGTTTTGTGAATATTGATCTCGATTTTAGAATTTGAGGGATTGTGGAGATATTTATGATATTTTTTATCTTCCTACTTCTCTAATTTTATTTACAGGATTTTTCATTTTTTTTACTTCTTCTCTAACGTCCATGTCTTATTGCATTTATTCCTTTTTAATATTTTATTTTGCATTAAATTTGATTCCGGTAAAGAAAAAAACAGAAATTTAAAAAGAAATCGGTTATGATACGATAAATTATGTGCAACAATATAGAGATATAGAGATTCCATCATAGATAATATTGCAGCATAAAAAAAATAATACCACACAAAAAATAACTAACAGCTTATATGATAATACCACACAAATTCAAATATAGACTAACAGGATAAGAAACAATAGAATATCTACTTATGTGCAAATACAAAATCGGATAACAAGATAAGAAACAACTAATTCAAATTCAAATTTTAAATTTGATTAAAAAGAATTTCATCATTTCAAGTTAATTATAAATAATAGTTTCCAACTTAAAGTTGAATCAAATGATCATTCGGTAATTTTTTATCTTTCTATTCTCAACATTTTCATTCTCTCGATTTCACGTTCCAATATCAAAGATAAAATGTTCACTAATTATAAAAGAAATTTATATGACTCAGATATAGTATTTGTTTGCATGAAGCATGAATAATTGGTCTTTTTTAAAACCACCAATAGAAATTTTCTAGACAACAACGATTTAGGTGACACTCCCTCATAATTTCGTAATTATCATTTTTTAAAATTAATAATTAAAAATAAGAATAAGTTGTTGGATAATGTTAAATCATAATTTGTTAGACAACAACAAATTATATGGATATGAATATGAATTAGTTCTTAAAAAAATATGGATTAGTTCAATTTTTTATTTAAACCAAAACTAAAACAAGGAAGAAATCCATTATATATCCTCGATTTATATTAATATTTGTTTCAAGTTTCAAATTTCAAATTTGAGGAAAATATACCAACGAGGCTTGGTTCAGTTGGTGTAAGGTCTCAACTGAAATCTTGGGAATGGGATACGGGTGCTAGTAGCCTCGAGTTCGATTCCCACTAAAAACATCTCGCTAGGAGAGCCAGCCACGCAGCTCGCTCCGGATTAGTCTCAAGGGCTCCCTGGTATTAAGGGTGCTCTTGCGGATACCGGTGGTTCCGCAAGGAATACAGACCAAAAAAAATTGAGTAAAATATGAAATTAGTTTGTTATTTTAAAAATTAGTTTGCTAAATTAAATTATGCAATTTAGTTCAAATTGTCTATTGAATTTTTTGGTTTGAAATATTTATTATATACGATAGGATGCGATCTAATATATTTGTTCATTCCCGTGCATTGCATGAGTTATCTAAACTAGTTAATAAATAAAATAAAGATAAATCTTTATTAAAAATCAAAGTTGAATGGTTCTTGAAATCTGAAATTCATTATTTTACATGATAAATTAGTTCCTTTACTTTTTAAAATAATGGCCACACTTTTTAGAATTTTTATAGGGTAAAAGTGCTTTACTTTTGTAATATCCCGAATTTTGATTCCCAAATAAATAAAAGAAATATTTAAACAAAATTAATTATATGGAATTAATTAGTTTTGTTTATTAATCATGGTTATATTTAAGAGTTAATTGGGGAAAAATGCAAAGAAAAATATTATGGACCTTAAAAATAGTATTTTTGCAGTTTAGTCCTTGGGAAGGACCTAAGAGGCAATATTGAAAAGGTATTTGGAGGGAATATTGGGAAGGACCTAAGAAGAACGGTGAAAGTTGAGTGGGTTGAGGAAGTTGGAAAGTTGGAGGTGTGAGGTTTGGGAAATGAAAATATGAAATGGAGGAAGTGTTAAAGGGGGTTTAGAGGAGGGTAGTTTTGAGATTATTCAAAAAAAATGGGGTTTGAAGAATAAAAAAGGGATTTGGGTACTAATTGCCATATCTTGTCGTCTCACAGCCCATCTCCCCAACAACCCATCTCTCGAATATCTTATGAGTTTTAAATTTTGGCCCCCGTTACTAAAATTTTGGCCCCCATTTCGTATTTTTATGGACAAAAATACCCTTTTGTGTGTTATTTTTTCCGTCCCTAATGAGACGAAAAATTTTCATCTATCTCTTGACGGAAAATTTCCATCTACCTAGATTCCGTCATTGGAAAGACGGAAGAAGTCCCCAAACTTATGAAAACTCACAGTAGCCTCCTATATATGTTTTCCAATATGTTTCCCAGTTGATGCATCCAAGACTAATTTATAACTAGCTAGTTGAAATTTCACATTCCAAACTAATTTCACTTTTATTACAAGATCCAGTACTAAACTGCAAGGTTGAGGATAAGCTCTATCGATCAATACCTGGCAACGGCGGAACCGGAGGGATCAAGAGTGTCACCAACTATGCCCCAGTAAGCTATGAATACCAATATATCACCATTTTAATTAGTTCTTTTCATACCTTTTCTCCCAGGTTGTGAACTTTTGGGACTTACTCTGTTAAAGGATAATATTGTGTTCTATAGAAAATTTCGGTCAAGAATTTTGTGATGTCCTAGACGGTGAGGTCCTCTAAGGGTAGAGAAGACCTTCAAAGGAGCCTCTGTCTAGGGTTGATATGTGATGTTTGGTGGGAGTCCTTAAGTGGCTAAGGAAGAGAGCCAGGAAGTAACCCTAATCACTGGTGTGTGAGAGTGACAATTAGGGTTAGAGGACGTACCTGAGCCCCATGTAGTACGGAGCTACTTATAAGGGGGAGCTGGTTGCCCTAATGGGCTTGCTTTAGGCCCAAGTAGGGCCAGCCTGTACTGAGCTATGAGTGGATGAGCTGTCCTTGTGGATAAGGTGATGAGCTGTCCTTATGGATAAGATGGGAAGACGTCATCATGTCCTTGGTGTCGGACTTAAGGTGTCGGACTTGGAAAGAGGTACGAGGTCGACCTGTATCTGGCATCTGTTCGGCCGTTGAGCTTTGAGCTCGGCCGAGCGTTCAGAAGGCTTCCTGAAGGGTCCTTAGGTCTTAGGCAGTGGTTCTGAGGACCTCGGCTAGGCCGAGTCCGCCACATAAGCCCCCCAGCTCGGTCAAGGCTATCTGAGCCTTGTTCCGAGGTCCTGGTTTAGGTTCTTTTCCCAAATCCACCACATAAGGGCCGAGTCCACCACATAAGTCCCCCAGCTCGGTCAAGGCTGTATGAGCCTTGCTCCGAGGTTCTAGGGAGTTCGGAAGATGAGTTGTCGATAAGTTGGATCTGACAGGGTTTGACAGCTATCTACTCGCCAGTACCGAAGTGACGTTTGCTTTTACCGGATCTGACACGTGTCAGAAATCGTGACTTACGAAGCATCACCATCATTGTGACGTTGCTCGAGGTCCATTATTTCAGCTGCTTTGTGCCACGTGTCCTAGTATGTGTGGCTGCCCGCTGGGTTGGGCCTTTTAGGCTAGGCCCAAACTTCAAAATTGAGGGGGAAAACGGTTTTGCTTCCCCCTCTACCCCAGAAAATCGCTTCTCCTCCTCACTCTATCAATCATTCTCTCTCTCATACGAAAAACCCTTCATTCTCTCTACACAGGAACCTTCTTTCTCTCTCCACATAAACATTCTTTCTCATTCTCGTCATCGAACCCCACTTCTCTCCTTTGCCTTTCGTCTTCTTCTTCTCCAGTAGCGGATTCAGCTTTGGCTTTTCAAGCTTTATTCTCCTTCGATCTTCAATTCCTAAGGTACTGGTTGCTCTCTCATTCCTTCTTCTTCTTTCTTTGATTCTCTTCCCTTCTTACTGTTTTGTGATTTACACGGTGGGGGATCAGTATTTCTTATTTTTTTTTCTATATCCGTAGCGATGGGGTTTTTTCCTTAGGTTTTGATTTTGGGGGATAATGCTGGGGCTTGAGGTTTTTCTGGATTTGGGTGTTTTGATTCTGGGGGTCGTTCTTGAGGGTTTTGGCCTTCTTTGGGTTGGGCGTGTTTTGGGATTCTTGGAGAGTTTTTGATTTATGTTTTTTGTTTATTTTTCAGAAAACCGAAGGAGTAGATTGGGTTCAGTATGAGTAGGGAATGGTTTAGGAAATGGGCTGGGGTAGTCTCCCTGTCATCTAGCAGTAGTGAGGAAGAGGACGGCTCTTCCTCTTCATCCTGTTCCTCTATGGAGGTAGACGAGGCGCTCCGTCGCCAAAGGGAGTATAGGCAGAAATACGAGAGGCGGGTTCTGGAGGTTGACCCCATTGAGGTAATTTATCCTCGGGATTGGGAGGAGAAGAGGGAGTGGATTCGGCAGTACGCCTGGGCCGAGTTTGTTGACGGTAAGGAGCGTGCCGACTTCGAGAGGATGGAGAAGGAGAGAATGTATGAACAGGGGGTACCTGTGGTAGAGGGGAGATGCTCGCCCCTCGGAACAACTTCGAGGGGGTTCTCTGGGGGGTTATTTTTTGTAACCCGTAGGTCTAATACCGAGCTCCCCTGTTCTTCCATAGGTACCATGCCGCCCAGGAAGTGCGTCAGTCGACCTGAACTTTACCCTGCGCCCTTTGATGCTGAACAGTACGAATGGGTAGACGTGGAGCCCAAAGGAGTCCAGTCCAGCCTTTGTTCCGAGGACAAACTTGCTGAGGTAAGGAGGGCCGTGCTGCCTTGCCCAGGGGACGCCACCGAGACCTCTTACGAAGTACTCCCCTGTTCGGCAAATGACAGGATATGCAGCCGGACTGACAATAATTCCTTCTTCTTTTACGCCGACCTGATTCATAATCTCGGCGTGACCTTCCCGTTCACTGACCTGGAAATGAGGGTCTTAAACGAGCTCGGACTTGCTCCTTCCCAACTTCACCTCAATACTTGGTCGTTTCTCCGAGCATTCCAAAAGTACTGCGTAGCCAGGAATTTGGTATGCACTGTTCGACTATTTTTGTGGATGTACAACCCGTTCGTCAGCAATAAGGACGGGGTCACTGGTCGTCTTTGGGTGTCAGCAAAGGCCCGAGCTCACTGTGGGCTGCTCGGCATGTTCTCCGAATCTTGGAAACATTTTAAACCAAGATTTTTTAATTACAAGTATGTTGGGACGGGGCTACCTTGGTTTCGGTCCGAGACGGGACCGAAGTTCCCTTTGGAGTGGACCCCCGAATTCTTCCATCGTCATACCAGCGCGCCGCAAAGGTGGTCGGGCGTAACCTTGGATGCCGACGAGTCCGTAACGGCCCACCATTTTCAGACTGAGTATCGAGCTCGGAAATTCCAGCTCGATGTTGGAGTTTTCATGCAGTGTCCTGAAAACGAAGTCTTGGCAAAAATTGGTAGTTACTTTTTGCTCTTATACTTGTACATTTCCCTTCAACCTTCTTATTAATTTCTCTTTATTCTTTTGTGTTTGCAGAAGAACATTGGTCAAACATGTCCTCCAAAGCGCTGAAAGCTGCTTTAGAAGCTCGGAGGAGGAAGAAGCCCGAGGTTCCTTCTGCTGATGCCGTGTCGTCCGAGGTTTCCACTGATACGCTCTCGGCTGACTCTGGTCCACTCCATCCTACCCCACCTGCCGTCATCATTGCCCCACCTCCTCTTGCATCGCCTAGTCCAAGTGCCGAGGTAGCCATTGTTGCGGATACACCGCCTTCAGGCACTGGAAGTCAACCGAGGCTGCCGACTACCCTTGCCAAACCCTCACTGAAAGATACTCTTGTCAAGATTTCGGGTGCTGAGTGGAAGAAAAAAGCTGAAGAGATGGCTTGCCAATTGAAAATGGCCACAACCATGTTTAACGTGCTGGCCGAAGTGGCTGATGATGTGGCGGATGGTGTTTCGCCTGCTAAGAAAAAGGCTCGGTCGGCTATGGCGGCCGAGGTGGAGGAACTGAAGAGTGGCAAAAGATCAGCCGAACAAAAGTTATCCGAGGCTGAGGAGGAGCACCGCCGACAAATGGAGGAGCTTCCAAAAAAGACATGAAGAAGTTTTGGCCCAAGCCAAAGCAGATGCTAAGGAGGCTGGTCGGCAGGAGGGCCTTGCCGAGGTGGAAAAAGTTAGGACTTTGCTGAAGAAGAGGGCTGCTCAAGCTCTTAAGCATAAGGTGGCAGCATCCGAATCGGACTTCGACCTTGAAAGGGTGGCAAGCAAAGTTTTCACCAGTGCGGTTGAGCAGATTCTTCATATGAACCAAGGGCTCCGAATTCGGTATGTCGGCGCGTCTGCCGGGTTCGGAGTGGAAGATGGAAAGATGGTTGATTATGACAGGGGAGGGGCCGAGGTTGACCTGGACCAGCCTGAAGAGAATCTGCCCAACCCTGGTTGAGAAAATGGATGAGGAGTTCAACCCGAGCTCGGTTGTCCTTTCTGATGTCGAGGATGAAGCAGCGTAAGTCCCTTATGCTGGGCAGCTTGTGATTTGTCAATGTTTTTTTGTAACATGTTTGACAATGTGGGATTGTATTTTGCTTTGCTTATAGAGTACAACATTTCATTTAAATGCAAGTCTATTTTAATTTTAACTTGTTGCATGTTGTCATTTTTATGCAAGTCTATGCAAGTCTTGTGCTTATACTTGTTACATACTCATGGTGTCTGAGGTCACTTTTGTGCAAGTTCTTTCTCTAATTTGTTGCACGAATGCGAGTTTTACTTAATAAACTCGTTGCATGTTTGCGAAGGACACCTCAAATCGGAGCTGAACTCGATGTCGGATTGTCAAGTGCATTTGCGCTGTGAAAAACGTAAGTCTTTGAGACTTGTTGCGTTTTGTTTAAATAATCAAGTAAATATGTTTTTGAGAATGCGAGTCCTTTTTGGCGTGTTGTATTCGGATTTGATCGGATTTAAAACTTAATAATGTTAAGCTCGGACGACTCAGTAAGTGCAGTAATCTTATAAGTTTTCCTCTGAATAAAGGTACTGTATATAAGTGCATACGGTAGGGAACTCGGATCTACCCACCTTAGACGAGGCGGGTGTCCTCGGCCCCGATGTAAAAGAGAATGCTGAGTGAAGCTATGTGGAAACATTTCACAGCAGTCTGTTCTTTATCGGGTGTCCCTTGTACACTGTGCATATGAGCCGATCTTATCTAGAAGACGTTGGCTGTGCATAGCGCCATGCAACATTTAGGTGGCTAGTGCTAAATGAGAAGCTAGTACGTACGTATATAAAACTATGGCACTTGAGTATGAGCAAGTTTGTACTTTTCATTAATTGTAGTCATGAGTACATTGCTTTCTTTTTGAATGGTGAATATCTCACAATGGGAATGTAAAAACATGAATAGAATTTAAAGGAAGCAAAATTTAAAATGAGCTTGAATTTGAATTTTCTAGATGAGGATGCTGATGACTGCCGATGATATCTGAGGTAAACCTATTTGAAACAGGTTCTCAGTGTTGTAAAGTCTTGGGAATCCTTGAGCTCGGTTCTTTCAGAAATTTCCCAGAGTATGTTTCCATAACGCCTCTGTTGGGACTTACCGATTTCGGGCTCATTTCCCGCTTTTCCGGTCGTTAAGACCGATATCTGCTCCTCGGGGCGCGAGGTGATCAGACTCGGACAACCCGGGTTGCGCTGTTTTCTTGTCTTGGTCGGCTGGCTCTTCTATTGCTATCTTCCTCAGACCAGGAGCAGCTTCTCGGATTTCTTCTGCCTTGTGATGGTCATCCGAGGTGAAATGATAGAAGAGGCTGCCGAGATTGTTGGTAATGTTGCAGAGTGGGAGCTTTTTCATCTTGAGGCACCAAAGCTTGGGAATTTGAAAAGCTCGGCTAGAGAAATGGGCAAGAAGTTTACTTCGGCCCTCAATTCGGAGCTGTACCAAACGGAGGGCAGGGTTATTAATAGTTAGAGAAATGAGAAAATTCTCCCCCTGTGGGGGTTTAGAGAGGATTGAAAAAGAAAGGAGATTTCCTTTAACTGCATCTTGGATTTTTTGGAGAAGTTTGGCATTCATGATAACATCTTTGCTTGGGGCAGAGGTGACGGGGGGGATTGTAAAATCAAATCTCCGATTAAGGTGGATTAATTTTGATGATGACAATGTAATTAAATTATGGACTTAATTTGAAGAATGCAAGCCCAACAATAAAGAAGATCAAGTGCTTAGTTTAATTATTCATTCTCATTTATTCTTAATGTATTTTATTTATGAGAGTGGGTAGTTTAGGTTTTTATTCTCACATAAGGTCAAATAATATTCATGCATGAAAGGTTGAGATTAAAACCAATCAGACTTGAGAAGAGAATTGAAAACAATGTTAGAAAAACTTAATTTTTCCAACATTGACCAATTCACTCGAGTGATTCTCAATTCACTCGAGTGATTTATGAATATTCAGTAATATAGCCGTTGGATAAAGTAAAAAGGCAACACTATCAGAGTTGACCACAAAACACTCGAGTGTTTCCAAAAAGACTCGAGTGATTTAGGTCTCACAACAATTTTTTTAAATGTTAGAAGAGGACAAAAAGGATGAATAACTTGGTTTTTCCTTCCCTTTTGTCCCCTCACATATATTCTGAATAGTGGCCATTATCTATGAGAACAAGCTTACATTCTTTCATTGATTCTCTCTCTCACAAGTGTTAAAAATCATTTTCTCTCTAAACTCAACCAAGCATTCATCTTTATTATTTGCCTTAGTGAGTTAAGAGAGTGTGCTTCATTTCTAAGAGAATTATTTGTTGTAAAATTCTCAAACACTCAAACACTTTAGCTTGTTTAGAAAATCTTGGTGAGGTATCCAAGTACTTGGTCAGGTATCCAAGTTCTCAAGCCTTGGGAGGTTCTCAAGCACAAAGACTAAGAGGATTCTTAGCTTGGTGGGCTCTTGGAGGTTCCAAGGAGCTTAAGAAGAAGGGACTCTTCATCACCAAATCAAGTTGGGGTAGAAATTTCAAGAGTTTGGTACACTCTTGAAAAGGGTTAGGATTGAGTGAGGAATCTCAATTTATCCTTGTAATTTCTAACAATTTGATTACTAGTAGAAACTCCTAAGTTGATTAGGGGGACTGGATTAGCACTCTATATTGAGTGTGAACCAGGATAAAATTGGTGTTGTCTCTCTCTTTTATAGCTTTCTTAATTTTCAAGTAACACCAAACCCTAAGTTCTCTAGAAAGGGGCTTTTATAATTCTAGTAGCAATTGGTTGCAATTAACTTGTTTTCAACTTGTTTTAACTTAGTTTAATTGCTCTCTACTTTGATTTATATCTGCCCTGGATTAGTCTTTAAGAAATTGAATCATTTTGCTAAATTTCTCTGAAACTGCTCCTTTCTGTTCTGCATAAAACACTTGAGTGTTTTTCAATTCACTCGAGTATTTCGTGGACTTTCACTCGAGTGTTCTTCATTTCACTCGAGTAAATTGCCCAGTTTCAGAAAAACAAGCTTTTGATCAATTATCTTTTAATTGCACCGAAAATTAGTCATTGTTGCTTCCATATTACTATTCACCCCCTCTAGTAATTGCTAAGCCCGCTTGTTGGTTTCCAACAAGTGGTATCAGAGCTCGGTCGAAAGATCGAGCGTAAAAGCTTTTTCGAAAAAGATCCTTTTGGAAACAATGGGCTCTAGAAATCAACAAGAAGGGTCTATGTCTCTTAACCGACCTCCATTCTTCAATGGTGAAGATTATTCTTATTGGAAGGTTAGGATAAGAGTCTTTGTAGAAGCAATAGACACCGATATTTGGGATGCAATTGAAAAAGGTCCTTATATTCCTAGAAGAGTGATTAATGGTGAAGCCATTGTTATTCCTAGGACAATTTGGAATGAAGATGATAAAAAGAAAGTTTCATATGATTTAAAAGCTAAAAATATCATCTTCTCCACCTTGTCCAAAAATGAATTTCATAGGATTTCACAATGTCAATCGGCTAAAGAAATGTGGGATACCTCACAAATTACTCATGAGGGAACTAGTGAAGTTAGAGACTCAAGATTAAATGCTTTAACTCATGAATATGAGCTCTTTCATATGTTCCCTAATGAGTCTATCAATGATATGCAAACAAGGTTCACACATATTGTTAACCAATTGATTGGCTTAGGAAAGGAATTTAGAGATGGTGAAACTACTAACAAAGTCTTGAGATGTCTTGATAGGAGATGGCAACCTAAGGTGACCGCCATCAAGGAAGCTAAGGATGTAAAATCTATGGACTTGAACACCTTGTTTGGAAAGCTCCAAGAACATGAGATGGAACTATCAAGACTTCACTTAAATGAAGATTCGGACAAGAAAAAGAAGAGCATCTCTCTAAAAGCCTCAACTAAAATGTCAAAAGAGGATGAAGATGAATCTTCAAGTGAAAGCTCCGATCATGCTCTAAATGAGGAAGAGATTGGCTTATTTGCCAAGAGGTTCAACAAATTCCTCAAAGGCAAAATGGGTAGTTCATCATTCTCTAAGGACAAGAGACCTCAAGACAAAAGATTCAAGGATAGCAAGCCAAGAAACAAGAGCTCAAGCGAAAGTGTCAAATATCATGAGTGTGGTGGGATAGGACACATAAAAATGGAATGTCCCACCTACTTGAGAAAGAATGAGAGGAAGACTCAAGATGGCAAGGGGAAAAGAGCTTACATTGTTTGGGATGAACCGGAAAAGGATTCCAAGTCATCCTCAAGTAGTTCGGATGATGAGGAAGCCAAGCTATGCCTCATGGCCAAGAATGACAATGAAGCCTCCTCAAGTAGTGAAAGAAAAGACAATGAGAGTGAGGATGAGGTATCATCTAATTATTCTTACACCTCCTCTCATACTATTTCTTATGATGATTTGCTAAGTGAATATAATGAAATGTTAACTCAATTTGAGAGACTTGCTAAAGTTAACAAGGAAAAAGGAAAGAAGCTTTTGGAGTATCAAAAGGAAATCAATGAATTGGAAAAATCTATTAATGATTTGAAACTCCAAAATGCATCCTTAGAACTTGCTAATTCTAGTCATGTTTGTGAGAATGCAAATCACTTATATACCATCACTCATTGTGAAAAGTGTTGTGTGCTTGAAAAAGAAGTTAATGATTTGAAAATCAAACTCAACACTTTTAACAAAAGTGATAAAAACCTAGATCGGTTAATTGGTTCTCTTAGACACAACTCAAACAAAACCGGTCTAGGATATGTCCACAAGAAAAAGAAAAATAAAGTGGTTGGTTCATTCTCAAAAATTGATTTTACAAAGAAACCAACTTGCTTTTATTGTGGAAAATATTGGACATACAAACAATAAGTGCCATATCAAAAATTTTGGAATTCAAAATGGTACTTATGTTTGGATTAAGAAGGGAGAATCATCCATGACTAACATAAAGGGACCCAACATAATTTGGGTACCCAAAATGAGCAAGTGATTGTGTCTTGTAGGTGTGCCTTAGAACCGGAAAGCAACTTTGGATACTTGATAGTGGATGTTCTAGGCACATGACGGGAGATAAGCGACACTTCATTGAGCTTACTCCTAAGGAAAAGGGATATGTCACATATGGAGACAACAACAAAGGCAAAATACTTGGTATAGGTAAAATTGGTAATTCTTCCAACTTGGTTATTGATAATGTACTTTATGTTCAAGGATTAGAACATAATCTTTTGAGCATTAGTCAATTATGTGATATTGGTAACCATGTATTATTTACCTCTACTCATTGTCTCATAAAAAGTGACAAAGATGAATCTATCAAATTTGTTGGAAAAAGGTCTAATAACACTTACATGGTTGAATTGAATAATATCACTTCTTTAGTTTCAAAATGTTTAATTAGCAAAGAAAGTGATACTTGGTTATGGCATCGTAGGACCGCTCACATTAATGTAAATCAACTTAAGAAACTTCAATCCAAAGACTTAGTAGTTGGGTTACCAAAGCTCAATTTTCAAATTAAAGGTGATTGCACTCCTTGCAAGAAGTGCAAACAAACTAAAAATCATTTTGGTTCCAAAAATGATGTGTCCACAACAAGACCATTGGAAATGCTTCACATGGACTTGTTTGGACCCTCTCAAGTAAAAAGCTTTGGTGGCAATTACTATGCCTTGGTGATTGTTTATGATTTTTCAAGATTTACATGGAAATTATTTTTAAGTGCTAAGAGTGAGGCCTACAAGTCTTTTAAACGCCATATTAAGCTTGCACAAAACCAAGTAAACCAAAAAGTGATTATAATTCGAACCGACCATGGAGGTGAATTTGAAAACTATAAATTTGATAGATTTTGTGATAAGCATGGAATTGAGCACCATTATTCGGCACCTAGAACTCCACAACAAAATGGAGTTGTTGAGAGGAAAAATAGGGTGCTAGAGGAACTTGCTAGAACCATGTTAAATGATTCTCAAGTACCTCAATACTTTTGGGCCGATGCCGCTAATACGGTTTGTTATGTAATGAATAGAATTTTAATTAGGCCCATGATAAAGAAAACCCCCTATGAGCTTTACAAAGGTAGAAAACCCAATATATCCCATTTCCATGTTTTTGGATGCAAAGTGTACATTTTAAACAATGGAAAAGATCAACTTGGAAAATTTGATTCTAAATCGGATGAAGGAATATTTTTGGGTTACTCTTCTCATAGTAAAGCTTTTAGAGTTTATAATAAACGAACTATGACTATTGAAGAATCAATTCATGTTGTTTTTAATGAGTCTTCGAAAGAAGATAGTGTTTTATGTGAGGGTAGTGATGATGATCTTGAGATTTCAAATGTTGACAAAAAGATGGAAAAATCAAAGGATGAAGGAGAAGTCAAAGATGAACTTGATCCGGCTTGGAAAACGGTGAAAGCTCACCCTATTGACAATGTCATAGGAGATCTTTCAAAGGGAGTATTAACTCGTAGGTCAATTCAAAACATTTGTCAGTTTGTTTCCTTTGTTTCTCAAATCGAACCAAATTCAATTAAGGAAGCAATTGTGGATGAACATTGGGTTATGGCCATGCAAGAAGAGCTAAATCAATTTGTTAGAAATGATTTTTGGGAATTAGTGCCTATACCCGATGATCATACCATAATTGGTTTAAAATGGATTTATAGAAATAAACTTGATGAATCCGGTTTGATTATAAGAAACAAAGCGAGACTTGTTGCCCAAGGGTACAACCAAGAGGAAGGTGTTGATTATGATGAGACCTTTGCTCCGGTTGCACGTCTTGAGGCAATCCGAATCTTGCTTGCCTTTGCATCAATTATGAATTTTACTCTTTATCAAATGGATGTCAAGAGTGCTTTCTTGAATGGTTTCATAAATGAAGAAGTGTATGTTAAGCAACCACCCGGTTTTGAAAGTCATGAGTTTCCAAACCATGTTTACAAGTTGAAAAAGGCACTTTATGGATTAAAACAAGCTCCTAGAGCTTGGTATGATCGATTAAGTACCTTTCTATTAGAAAATGGCTTTCAAAGGGGAAAGGTTGATAATACACTATTCATCTATAAAACCAAAGAGGACATTTTGTTAGTGCAAATATATGTAGATGATATTATCTTTGGTGCTACTAACGTGTCCTTGTGTAGAAAGTTCTCTAATTTGATGAAAAAGGAATTTGAAATGTCCATGATGGGGGGCTCAAGTTCTTCCTAGGACTTCAAATCAAGCAAGTCAAGGAGGGGATTTTTGTGCATCAAGGAAAATATTGCAAGGAGCTCCTTGGAAAATTCGGAATGGACAAATGTAAAGAAGCATACACTCCCATGAGCACAACATGCCACCTAGACAAGGATGACATAGGTAAACCGGTTGATTAGTAAATATAGGGGCATGATAGGTAGTCTTCTATATCTTACCGTATTTAGACCGGATATTATGTTTAGTGTATGCATGTGTGCCCGTTTTCAAGCAAATCCTAAAGAATCACACCTAACCGCAGTTAAACATATTTTTAAATATCTTAAAGGAACAATTAACACCGGATTATGGTATCCTAGGGATGCTGGTCTTAGTTTAGTAGGCTATTCGGATTCCGACTTTGCGGGATGCAAGCTTGATCGCAAAAGCACTAGTGGTACTTGCCATTTATTGGGAAGTTCATTAGTGTCATGGTTTTCTAAAAAGCAAGCTTGTGTTGCTATTTCCACCGCCGAAGCGGAATATACACTAGTAGAAAAAATGGATTTTACATCGGCTAATTAACATCTGTTTCTGAAAACAGATGTAAAATCAAAACGCGGTGGCAAACTTGTAAATAAGTATAAGAGGAAAAACTTTTCGCATCAGTTTTGTTTATAACTGATGCGAAAAGTCATGGTTTCTTGAACTTTCCGCATCAGTTTTTTGTTAACTGATGCGGAATGTCTTTGTCTTGTTTTTCCTAATTTCCGCATCAGGTTTAAATAAGTGATGCGAAATGTTAATGCGGTGGCAAACTTGTAAATTAAAGAAATTTAACTAATAAACTTTCCGCATCTGTTTTTTATAAATGATGCGGAAACCCTTAGTTTCTTGCTCTTTCCGCATCTATTAATAGTTAAATGATGCGAAATGTTTTTTTTTCCCTACTTTCCGCATCTTTTTTTTTCAATAAGTGATGTTGAATGTTTTTAGGTTTAAGGCTCGAGTTCTTCATCTCCTTCTTGTTCAGTCTTTAAGAGTCCCATAATCCTCCTCCTTCACCTCACCATCGCCACACTCCTCCACCAGCACCAAGCACACGCCGCCAGGCCTCACGGTGCGCTCCATCTCCGCGGCGAATCGCGACGGGAACAGCGCGTCGTCGAACCTCGCGGTGAAGGCGAAATCAAACGCGGCTTCGAAGAACGGCAGGTTGTGCGGATCGGCGCGGCTGACGAGCGGCGGGGAGTCCATGAGCTCGACGCCGGTGACATCCTCGACGCCGAGATTGTTGATGGCCATGACCTCGTGGCCGGCGCCGGCGGAGACGCAGAGGACCTTGGAGTGGTTGCGGAGGAGGCCGTGGTGGATGAAAGGGGAGAAGAAGAGGGTGAAGGAGTGGAGGGTTTGGTTCCAGAGGCGCGTGGACCAGAGGCGGTTGTTCTTTTTGGCGGTTGTTCTCTTCGTCTTCGAAAACTGCTGAAGGTAACAATAGGTTAGTTTGTTCTTCGTCTTCTTCGAACCCCGCGGCCACCACGACACGCCGCCACCGCCAACAGTCGGTTAGTTTGTTCTCTTTACTGATTCTGGTTTTTTTTTATTTTCTTCTCTTCGTTCTCTTCTCTTCGTTGTGCTCACCGCCTCCTCCTTCTTCTTCCCACCGCCATAGCCGTCGCCTTCTTCGTCGGTGTCGCCATCCCCTTTGTTGTTGCTGTCGCCATCGCCGTCCTCTCCCTCTCCCTTCTCAAAGTCGATCTCCCTCTCTCTTTGTTGAAGGTAACAACTTCCTTTTCATCTCTCTCTCACACTTGTTGAAGGTTAGTTTTCTAAATCTCTAATTCCTATTTGCGTTTATTCAGAAACGTAGTTGTTCTCTCAATCGTTGGAAGGTGAGTATTCTGAATCCCTAATTCCTTTTGCATTTTTTTGAACCCTAATTCCATTTTTGCGGAACCCTAATTTTCTCATTTGTTCTGAATCCCTAATTTTTGTATGGAATTTCGATTTTTTTAACTGATGTATAAAGTTACTGAACTTGATTTCAGGTGAGAAGGGGTTCAAATGCAGCAAAGATCTAAAGTTTGGCATTCGATTTGAAGCTCAGTGGTTAGTATTGATTATGAATACTTATAAATTATGGATTTGACTTGAAATTTCCTTTCTCCATTCTCACTTGAACTCCATAATCAATTAGGTTCCACTTTGCATGTGTTGGATTGTTGTTGTTGAAGCTTGTGTATCAACTATGATGAGCTCAATTCTATTTTTAATCATGTCCTTAAGTTCAGGAAATCCATTAGGGTTCAGGTCTGTAAGGGTTAAGGTCTGCAAATCTTTGATTCGTGCTTTCATGTGAGTTATGCTCTCAATTCAATTCGTTCCAAACTGTTGCAATTATGATTTTGATTTTAATTTTGATTTATTTTTTGTGCTGCGTTTCGGTAAGCACTCATTCAGTAAGCTATATTGAAGTAAGCTAAAAAGAGCTTGCTTCCGATAGCTAATAAAAATACACTATAAGAACTTAAAGAAAAGTGATAAGCTTATTTTCGCTAGCTATTTATAATCAGCGCTTATAACTCTGTATAAGCTCTTCAAAACGCCCCCTTGTTGTAGCTCCACTGTTTAATGCCTTTTGTATGTATCTGTCCACTCACCTCTGAACATTTTTGGCTATTTCTTATCATTTTTATTTGAAAAATGGTTTCATTTTTCTATCATTATTATATTCACTCTCAAATATGATAAACTCTACATTGGATAGGTGGGATTCAGGAACTAATGTTGGTGAATTTGATGGCCATTATTCAAGACGAGTTTTAAGTTGTGCATATAAACCAACGAGATCTTTTCGCATTGTCACATGTGGAGAGGATTTTCTGGTGAACTTTTATGAAGGACCACCATTTAGATTCAAGCAATCTCACAGGTGTAGCATGAAAAACTTAACAGTGTTGAAGTCATTTAATCTGAGTGTCTCTGTGGAATTATTTTTGTCAAATTCATCTGTTTTAATTTGTTCTTATCATTTTTTTTGGCCCTTTTTGCCAATTGACTAGTCTTTATAATTAACTGATGTCACAATAATTTGGTTATGTGCAGGGATCATTCAAATTTTGTCAATTGTGTAAGATATTCTCCCGATGGTAGTAAATTTATTAGTGTATGTTCTGATAAAAAGTGTATCATATTCGATGGGAAGAGTTGAGAGAAGATTGGTGAGTTGTCCTCTGAAGGTGTTCATACTGGAAGTATTTATGCTGTTAGCTGCAATCCTGATGGAAAACACGTGAGCTAACTAAGAGTGGTTTGTGAGATTACTTTACTTGTTGAGTTTTTTCAGGTTAAGAGTGGCCGAGTGGGTAATGAATTGAATTGTTTAGAATATTAGATTTATAGAACAAACTAATCTTAGCACATTGGAGTTCATGAACTGAAAAATATCTTGAGTTCCGATGCATTTCGACTAATCTAAAATCTCATTGGCACTTCTAAATCTATATTCATTTTCCTAAACTAATGACTGTATGATTCTGCTTTGTCCTGGAACTTAGATATCAACATGTTATCATCTTCATTATAATTATAAGGAGGGAGTAAGAGTAGGAAAAATGTGGATATTTTCTGAAATGGTAACATCTTAAGGAGAAAATATCTGTCACGAAGAAATTACATGATAGTTCTTATTAATTTTAATTAATTTATATCATTTTTCAGGATTTGGCAACTGCAGGAGCAAGAAAGAGGCCCACTTACTGTGTTTTGGTGATGACCAAGCCTACAAAGAGTGATCTAGAGCAAGGTGAACAAGAGAAATTAAAGTCATATCATGATCAAGTTGTGCTGAAGTTACAGATTACAGCTTCACTTTTTATAAACAAGCAAACAATGTATTTTCTGTTTTATTCTTGTTTATATAAATTTATCTAAATTTATATAAATTTATATATGTTTGCAGTCCAATGGGTTGACTGGCAGGCTACCTCCAGAGCTTGGAAACTTGAGATACCTTCAAGAACTTCGGCTGGATAGGAATAGGCTTCAAGGATCTGTTCCTGCTGGTAGCAGTTCAATTTTCGATTCAAATATGCATGAGATGTGAGCAGAATTTTTATAATTGATTTGACATAGTTTTATTCGCTGATTCTTTATCCTTAATCATGTAATTCTGTCCTCATTTGATTGAAAACACTTATTTTTAAGAGTACAACTTTAGATTGTAGGCCTTTTTTATACCTGTTGTACATGGCCATGGTCCAATGAGCTAGCCTTTATGAAAAAGGATTTCATCAGGGAGAGACTTAAATGACGACATTTGGGTTAGGAATCAGCCAAAGACTTTTGTGGCTGTAAAACATACAGTCAAGCTAAACATCAAGTTTAATAGTGCAAGTTACACTTATCTATGTTTGAATTTTTTAAATCTGTTTCTTATATTCTAACGCCTACAGCATGCATGAATTGGCAGTCAAATAACCAAGTCTTTTAATATTTATGCTTTTAATGCCATTCAGGTAGCAGACCTGGCAAGGTTAAGTCATGAGAATACAGGAAAACTACTGGGCTATTGTAGAGAGAGCACTCCATTTACAAGGATGTTGGTGTTTGAGTATGCTTCAAATGGGACACTTTATGACCACCTACATTGTTGTAAGTCAAGTTTATTAGCTTGTACATATATTTTATGTGTTTCAGTTCCCTAACTATACAACTATAATTGCAGATGAAGAAGGATGCCAGTTCTCTTGGACGCGACGTATGAAAATTGTTATAGGCATTGCACGTGGACTCAAGTATTTGCACACAGAAATTGAGCCTCCATTCACTATCTCAGAGCTACATCAATCTCAACTTTTGATGAGAATGATTTGGGTAGAATTAGTTTTGGTAGAATTTGTACTTAGTGGATATAAGAGATTTGGGTAGCATTGACTTAACATAGTTTTGGTAGAATTTGTACTTGTATTGAAATTATTGGTAGTTGTGTATTGAAATTATTAGATATATATATATATATATATATATATTTTGCTTTTTGGATTCATTTGTTTTAAAATTTTATTTTTGGTAGTCAAAGCAAAGAATGCAAGTCACTAGATATATATAAAAATTGCAAAAAAAAAAAAACACATTTCGCATCTGTTATTTGCAAATAACTGATGCGGAAAGTAAAGATGCGAAAAGTACACTTTTCGGATCTGTTATTTCAAATAACTGATGCGGAAAGTACACTTTTCGCATCTTTTATTTGCAAATAATTGATGCGCATCTGTTAAAAAAATAATAGATGCGAAAAGTATACTTTCCGCATCTGTTAATAAAATAATAGATGCGAAAAGTGTACTTTCTACATCAGTTATTATACTTTCTACATCTGTTATAAAATAAGTGATGCGGAAAGTATACTTTTCGCATCTGTTATTTGTGCTTTTCACATCAGTTATATAAGTGATGCAGAAAGTTCTGACATTTCGCATCTGTTTTAAAAAGTGATGAGAAAAGTCATAACTATCTACATCTCTCACAAGGACATCATTTCCAAAACAGATGCGAAATGTTTCAAAAAACAGATGTGAAATGTCCGATTTCCAGTAGTGATATCGCCGCCGGTAGTTGTTGTGCTCAACTCTTGTGGATGAAACAACAATTATCGGATTTTGGTTTAAAATTAGAAAGTGTTCCATTAAAGTGCGATAACACGAGTGCCATCAATCTAACTAAGAATCCGGTGTATCACTCAAGGACTAAACACATTGAAATTAGACATCATTTCCTAAGGGATCATGTTCAAAAGGGTGATTGCACAATTGAATTTGTAAGTACTACAAATCAATTAGCGGACATTTTTACAAAACCCTTACCAAGGGATACCTTCTATCATATAAGAGGGGAACTTGGTATTCTAGATGAGTCAAGTATAAACTAATTGATTTGTGCCATTTGAAAATCACCAAGTATGTCTAAATTTAGTGTGTGATGATACTTGTTTGAAATTACCTTGAGATGTTATGAATTTATGTCTTTAATTGTGTGTGATTAAGTTTCCTATTTGTTGTTTTCATTACATGTGGTGAATTTTGTGTTTTGTGTCTTAAAACTGTGATTTTCAGCATAACTAATAAAAACACTCGAGTGTTTATAAAATCACTCGAGTGATTTTAATTCAAAATTAAATCAGTTTTAATTGAAAAAGTTTTTGAGCATGTCTGATGGAAAATACGCGAGTCTTTTTGAAAAGACTCGAGTGTTTTCGGCCAACACTCGAGTGAATCCCATTTCACTCGAGTGAACTTCAGGTTTCTGAAAAACCATCTTTCGGCCAACACGCGAGTGAATTCATTTTCACGCGAGTGTTTTAAAATTCACTCGAGTGAATTCATCAGTTATAGTCTGATGCTGCTGCGATTTTCTAAACTCAGTTATCAGTCATATTTCAACTCTATTTCATCTTCTAAACTCATTCCCATCCCTATTTCACATCAAATTCAACCTTTTGCACATCAAAATTCATCATTCCCTTTCCAAAACCCTAACTCCCCAAAACCCCTATTTCTCAAAATTTCTTCTAGTTTTGCACTAGATTTTATGCTTTATGATTTTATTTAGTTATTTTGAGACTTTTGTTAATTTTGTTAGGAGTTGGATGTACCTATTTTCAAACTCATGTTTTATGGTTTGTTTAACACCCTAATATTTATATAGCTTAATTACTAATAATTTGTTGGTTTTAAAATAGGACTTGAAAATTTCGTTTTAAATCTTAACGAAAATCCGACAGAGTTCCCTCTGTTTATCGGACTTCCCAAAAATTTAGAGTTTTCACCTGTCAACCCAGAACAATCCAGAAAACATTTCAACATTTCTAAATATATTAATTAACTTTACAAGCCCTATTTACGACATATAATAAACTCGGGCTTATAGTGATTAGATTATTTCAAAAACCCAAAATAGATTAATTATAAAACAATGACTAGAATACACCCTTAACTAAATTACACTCCACGGTGTGGAGTGCACTCCTGCTCGGCCAGGGGTTGTGCTAGCTCAAGCTTAGTACCTAAAATGATAGTAAGGAGTGAGCATACACATAAAATGGGAAAGCAGTTTCTGAATATGACATAATAACTAACTAAGCCAAACACAAATATCAAATAAATCAAATAGCACACAATTTTAAGCAACCAAAATCAGATTCCGGTTATAATCATTCCATAAGCCTTAATTAATTCATATTCCCCTTAACACACAATTAAACAATAATTCCAAATTCCTTAATTCCATTGCTCATTTCCGTTATCCATTAGATACATTATTTCCCTTTCCTTAATTTCCAATTACCATTGCACCACTAGGAATTGATGCACCTGCTAGGCAATTCGGCACCTACTAGGGACTTTAAACCTGTCAGGACTGAGACACCCATTAGGCATCACCCGTTAGGACAATGCTGGTTAATTTAATTAACATTCATTTCCCATAAATTCCAATTCACATATTATTCATTTTCAGGTGGTTATGCAGTGGGATTGATCCTTTGGCGCACCGACGCCTAACGGGAATTTAGGACCTAATGGGCAATTGGCCTGACAGGAATTTGGCCCTAGCAGGCAATTCACCACCTAGCAGGGCACCTAGTGTGCCGGCTTGCCCAAGGATCAAGTCACACTGCATTCCCTTTTATTCCATATCAAAAGTTCATTTTCCAAGTAGATATATATATATATATATATATATATATATATATATATATATATATATAAACCAAAATATTCCATCATTCCAGTCCATTTTCACAAAAGTCAAACCAAGCCTCAATGATCAACACATATATAATCACATAGCCACAACTTCACATTCTTTACAACAATTTAACATTTATTTATAAACAATTAGCACCAAACACATATATCATCACATTTAGCACCAACTAAGCATATACTTAATCACAAACATTTATTAGAGTTACATTCACTTTTATTACTTAACCAAGGCACTCTCATTAATTAAGATCATTATTATCAATTTTATTTAGTTTCTCCCCTAGGTTTTCTAATTTCCTAACTAACACATAACTCCTAGCAATCATTATATACATACCACAAACTATTCCCCAGAGTATGGTAATACTCACTAATACCCACTCCTTACCTTGCGTTTCCATAAACCTGTTTCCTTTCATATAGTGCTGCCCAAACGTAGCGCGGTTCATTGCTTTCGCTTGCGCTGATCCTAAAGCTCCTTCGTCGTCCTCAAATCCGATATTCGAAGCAAGAAAGCGGCCAAGACCGGTTCAGTTCTAAAGCTCCACCCATGACTGGTTCGAAGCACACAAAGAGGGTTGGTCATGGTAACGGTGGCGGCAATACCGGCGTCGGTGGCGACCCCGATCCTTAGCAGCAGCAACACGCACCGGAGAAGGGAAGAGGTGGTGGCAGCATCCTCCATGGCAGCTGCGGCGGGCAAAAACCATCAGGGCGGCGGCGCCACTAGCGGCGACAGCAGAGGCAACCAGCAGCGGAGGGAGAAAGACGAACAAGACCTCTTGGAGTCGCGATTTCTGGGCAGAGAGAGAACACGAACAATCGGCCCTGGCTTTGAGTGTGACGACGAGCAAAATCGCGACCCAGGGAAGAAGTCGCTGGGAAGAAAAATGCGACGGCGGCGACAACAGCCCTTGAGCTCGCGATTCGCGAGCCCCCCTCCCCAGTGGCAGCGATGGCGACGCGAGAGGGAGGAGAAACAATGGTAATGGCGGTGTGCGGAGGTGGCTGGTGGAGAGAGAACACGGAGGAGGGAGGAACGAAAGAGACAAAGGGGGAGGGGGAGGATGGGGCGGCTGCTCACAAATTAGGGCCGGCTGAAGCAAATGGAGGGGGGGGGTCTTAGGGTTCCCTTTTCTTCACAGCACACACACACATTTTTTTTTAACAATTACACATATACATACTTTATAATTTTTATTTATTTAAAATAAACACTAACACACTTTTATTTCTTTTCAATTCCAGTAAATACCTTCAATAAAATTTTGTTATATATATTAAATACACATAAGAAAGTATAAAGTTAGAAGTTTAGGAGCATTAGGAATAAAATGGTATATAATATATCAAAAGCAAAGTAAAGCATAACAAATACATTTTTCAGATAGGGTAGTTTCTTTAAATGAGTTTTCTTTTAAGATATATATATATATATATATATATATAAATAAAATAGTTAAATAGAAATAATATAAGGTATGTTATGAAAATACCAACACTTAAATAATTATATACGAGAATTAATCACTTAATTTGATAAAACTCAATTTATAATGTAAAAGAAAATCAGGATGTTACAATCCTTCCCCCCAAAAAGAAATTTCGTCCTCGAAATTTGATTAGTGAAAATCATAAGGTTAGGATTTAAGAATCTTCTGTTCATCATTCAAATCCACTTAGACAAACACAAACAAAACCAACACTACATATTGCAAGGGGGTTTTCTAAAATCATTTATTTAACAGGAGAAATAAAACCTTAATGGTGTTAAAAATGTAACTGTAGCAAAAGAATTTCAATCACTGGTTAAGCAAAAAGGTTCTCAAATTCAATCAAAGAGGAAATCATTTTTCATAACAATGCCAAATAGAGAAATCGTCGCTTGGTGTACAAAATAGCAACTACAGTTGAGTCAGCTCCAAACAAATCATTTAAGTTCTCAAAACTGAAAAGGAATTTTAACATTTAGCAGGTGATAACTATTGGGAGGATATGTTGACTCTTTGTCATAATTGTAAAACAAATTCAAATCTCAAAGAGGCAACATAAAATATAATGCAAAGTAGGAGCTTTAAAAACTCAACTGGTCTAAACAAAATCAGCATTATGCATACAGTTTAAATTCGGATAACAAGTTCAGCACCTAAAATGGTACAACATTTGAAAATCTTGCTGAGAACTATTTTTTTTATAAGAAAAACATAATTCCCTTACACATTCGAATGTGATATTAATTTGGTAAAAGCTTGAAGCAGAAAGAGTGGTACCTCTCTTTTCTACAAGAATTAAAACACGTAATAAAATCTATGCAGAAATCAAGATCCCCAAAAGTAGGAATTAATAATCAGGACTCAACAAATATGGTGCCATTAACTTAAATGAATGTCAGTTTAAGTTACCAGGAGAAAAACTGAAACCTGAAAAAATAAAAAAAATTCGTTAATCTAGTGTTCAAAAAATATTTTCCCTGGCATGATAGTTTTGGAAAGCTTCTTGAAGTAAACTGAGTAACATAATAGGTTGGCATTGGCCAATACTAATATAAAAATTCATGAGAAATATGTTAAGCAAGAAAAGCTATTGGTTGAAACTCATTTAACAATTTTCATTCAAAAAGACAAAACCAATGGGTCAAAATCCAAGATTCATCATTTTTAAATGCATGTGCATGCAGTCATGCAAAATCAGGGAACAAATTCATTAAAATCAAAAAGTCAACAAATCTAGCTCGCATTTTACATAAACTCTAAAATAGCAATTCAGAAAATTAAGATCATAGAGACTAAAGCAACAAAATATAAATAAGTGTTTTGGAAAAAGAGAAACATAGGTATGAATTAGGCTTTCGTAACTCATATAATCTGCTTCATGAAGACTTTCTTTAAGTAAAAAAAAATGAACCATTCAATAAGACCCTAATTGGAGGAACAAATCACGTATGAAGATTCAGAAAAAAACCTGTTCGGCTGAAAAGAACGATTATCTAAGCATATGATTCGCTATTACTAAACAACTCAACTAGCATATACATAGCACATTCAAGACATATAACGAAATCATATCATATAAATTCATTTTTATTTGAAATTTGGCATACTTCATATGCATGTATTCAAAGAAAACATATCCGAAAATTAGTTCAAAATGAGTTTGGGAGGTATGATTTCCATTATTTGCCCGAAAGCCCAAAAACATGAAAAATTACATGGCTGAAATAGAAATACATTTTCAAAAAAATACCAATTCAATTCCCATCACTATGAAGATTTACAGTTAGTGTCCCTACATATAAAAGAACAACGTGGTAAATTTTCAGGTCGATCGGAGTTCATCAGGTTCAGTTTTAACCCTGTGACCACTTTGTCAAAAACAACGTAATATCGGGGGCTGAACCTTAATTAGATTTATTTAAAATAGTAAACAAATTCCAAATGACCTCAAAATTTACAGGGACATCATATATACTTAGCAAAAGGTTGTGTAAAATTTTCAAACCGATCGGAGCACGTTAGACTTTATTTTTCCCTTGCATTCGCAGTGTCGGAGACACCGGAATTGTCGGGTCTGATTGTGAAAAAGCATTTGTTTAAAATACTAACTTGCTCCAAACAGCTTGAACTTTTACAAACTATATGGATTCGAACTTGGGATGCTCACATAAATTTTAAAATTTTTTTTTCCATGACATTTTGAGCATCCTGAGCCTGAAAATGAATTTAACTTTATATGAAAAACCCCAATTTCCCAACAAACACTTTAAAACCCAAAGATTCAAAAAAAAAGCCAATCGTTTTCAAATCACATGCAACCTTCAGAAAAATCAGATATTACCTAGTACACAAACACATGGTTCATTTCCCTTAGACTTTCACAAAACTTTCAAAATAATTTTTTTTTGGGAACTTAAAGGTGGAATGATTATATCTACCAATAGGTATTTATATTTGAGGTGATCAGTCTCAAATATACATACATTATTGATACAATTATTCTCATGTCGCCTAAGTTTTTGGTTAGGCGACTCTTAGTTTCAAAAGTACCGAAGTCTTGAGTTGTGTTGTCACATTTAGAAGTGGCTCACTTGGTTCAAGACCAAAGATTAATTTCTCCCGGTGGGGTAGCAACTTAGTGCTCTAGCCCATTGGGGTATTTCATTTCTTTAATCTCGGCATTCGTCCATTTCTAAATATGAAACATTCAATTTCACAAGATTTCGGGTTTTGCTTGGTAAATCTCAAATCAATTTATTAAAAGCAACACATCAAGTCAAACACTAAGCATTTAAACACCTATCAAGTCAAATCAAACACTTAGCATGCATCACATATAATCACAACATAATTTCATTTTCATCAAACAAACTCCTAACCTATTTATTCATGAAATGGCCGAATGCATCCAAGCAAGAAATTATTATGCATGTGATCAAAATCGGAGTCAAGCTAAGCCCTCATCATGCCTCAACTCTAACACTAGTCTAGGACCAAATATTTCAATCAAAATATAACTCAGTCAAGTCCAGCAAATGCACACATCATCATTAGCACTTACAAAATGTCAATTAGTGCAATGGGCCAAATGCAGAAAATTTAAGAAAATGCAAATGCACAACCATTCCTATTATGACTCTAGCAATACACAAACAGATACTAGAATAAACTGCTACTAATTATAAGTTACTCGCTTGGTGAGTAAGCACAGGAGATGTGAGTCCACACTCCATAGGCCGAGGAAAACTGCTCTGATACCATAATGTAACACCCTAATATTTATATAGCTTAATTACTAATAATTTGTTGGTTTTAAAATAGGACTTGAAAATTTCGTTTTAAATCTTAACGAAAATCCGACAGAGTTCCCTCTGTTTATCGGACTTCCCAAAAATTTAGAGTTTTCACCTGTCAACCCAGAACAATCCAGAAAACATTTCAACATTTCTAAATATATTAATTAACTTTACAAGCCCTATTTACGACATATAATAAACTCGGGCTTATAGTGATTAGATTATTTCAAAAGCCCAAAATAGATTAATTATAAAACAATGACGAGAATACACCCTTAACTAAATTACACTCCACGGTGTGGAGTGCACTCCTGCTCGGCCAGGGGCTGTGCTAGCTCAAGCTTAGTACCTAAAATGATAGTAAGGAGTGAGCATACACATAAAATGGGAAAGCAGTTTCTGAATATGACATAATAACTAACTAAGCCAAACACAAATATCAAATAAATCAAATAGCACACAATTTTAAGCAACCAAAATCAGATTCCGGTTATAATCATTCCATAAGCCTTAATTAATTCATATTCCCCTTAACACACAATTAAACAATAATTCCAAATTCCTTAATTCCATTGCTCATTTCCGTTATCCATTAGATACATTATTTCCCTTTCCTTAATTTCCAATTACCATTGCACCACTAGGAATTGATGCACCTGCTAGGCAATTCGGCACCTACTAGGGACTTTAAACCTGTCAGGACTGAGACACCCATTAGGCATCACCCGTTAGGACAATGCTGGTTAATTTAATTAACATTCATTTCCCATAAATTCCAATTCACATATTATTCATTTTCAGGTGGTTATGCAGTGGGATTGATCCTTTGGCGCACCGACGCCTAACGGGAATTTAGGACCTAATGGGCAATTGGCCTGACAGGAATTTGGCCCTAGCAGGCAATTCACCACCTAGCAGGGCACCTAGTGTGCCGGCTTGCCCAAGGATCAAGTCACACTGCATTCCCTTTTATTCCATATCAAAAATTCATTTTCCAAGTAGATATATATATATATATATATATATATATATATATATATATATAAACCAAAATATTCCATCATTCCAGTCCATTTTCACAAAAGTCAAACCAAGCCTCAATGATCAACACATATATAATCACATAGCCACAACTTCACATTCTTTACAACAATTTAACATTTATTTATAAACAATTAGCACCAAACACATATATCATCACATTTAGCACCAACTAAGCATATACTTAATCACAAACATTTATTAGAGTTACATTCACTTTTATTACTTAACCAAGGCACTCTCATTAATTAAGATCATTATTATCAATTTTATTTAGTTTCTCCCCTAGGTTTTCTAATTTCCTAACTAACACATAACTCCTAGCAATCATTATATACATACCACAAACTATTCCCCAGAGTATGGTAATACTCACTAATACCCACTCCTTACCTTGCGTTTCCATAAACCTGTTTCCTTTCATATAGTGCTGCCCAAACGTAGCGCGGTTCATTGCTTTCGCTTGCGCTGATCCTAAAGCTCCTTCGTCGTCCTCAAATCCGATATTCGAAGCAAGAAAGCGGCCAAGACCGGTTCAGTTCTAAAGCTCCACCCATGACTGGTTCGAAGCACACAAAGAGGGTTGGTCATGGTAACGGTGGCGGCAATACCGGCGTCGGTGGCGACCCCGATCCTTAGCAGCAGCAACACGCACCGGAGAAGGGAAGAGGTGGTGGCAGCATCCTCCATGGCAGCTGCGGCGGGCAAAAACCATCAGGGCGGCAGCGCCACTAGCGGCGGCAGCAGAGGCAACCAGCGGTGGAGGGAGAAAGACGAACAAGACCTCTTGGAGTCGCGATTTCTGGGCAGAGAGAGAACACGAACAATCGGCCCTGGCTTTGAGTGTGACGACGAGCAAAATCGCGACCCAGGGAAGAAGTCGCTGGGAAGAAAAATGCGACGGCGGCGACAACAGCCCTTGAGCTCGCGATTCGCGAGCCCCCCTCCCCAGTGGCAGCGATGGCGACGCGAGAGGGAGGAGAAACAATGGTAATGGCGGTGTGTGGAGGTGGCTGGTGGAGAGAGAACACGGAGGAGGGAGGAACGAAAGAGACAAAGGGGGAGGAGGAGGATGGGGCGGCTGCTCACAAATTAGGGCCGACTGAAGCAAATGGAGGGGGGGTCTTAGGGTTCCTTTTTCTTCACAGCACACACACATTTTTTTTTTAACAATTACACATATACATACTTTATAATTTTTATTTATTTAAAATAAACACTAACACACTTTTATTTCTTTTCAATTCCAGTAAATACCTTCAATAAAAATTTGTTATATATATTAAATACACATAAGAAAGTATAAAGTTAGAAGTTTAGGAAAATTAGGAATAAAATGGTATATAATATATCAAAAGCAAAGTAAAGCATAACAAATACATTTTTCAGATAGGGTAATTTCTTTAAATGAGTTTTCTTTTAAGATATATATATATATAAATAAAATAGTTAAATAGAAATAATATAAGGTATGTTATGAAAATACCAACACTTAAATAATTATATACGAGAATTAATCACTTAATTTGATAAAACTCAATTTATAATGTAAAAGAAAATCAGGATGTTACAGATGTAAGGTATGCCTTAGTCCCACATCAGCTGGTAAGGAGAACGAAGCATGCCTTATATAGGGTGTGGATACCTTACCTCACGTGGACGCGTTTTGGGGCTCACTGTTAGTGTGGGACCAAGAGCAAAACCGTGAGGGTGAAGGATGCCCAAAGCGGACAATATCCACGTGGTGGTGCGCTGGGCCCCAGTGCCCAGTACCGTACGGCTGGCTGGGGCTGGGCTGTTACATTTGGTATCAAAGCCAGGGCCGGGTCGGTGTGCCAACGAGGGCGTTGGGCCTCCAAGGGGGGGTGGATGTAAGGTACGCCTTAGTCCCACATCGGCTGGTAAGTAGAACGAAGCATGCCTTATATAGGGTGTGGATACCTTACCTCACGTGGATGCGTTTTGGGGCTCACTGTTAGTGTGGGACCAAGAGCAAAACCGTGAGGGTGAAGGATGCCCAAAGCGGACAATATCCACGTGGCGGTGCGCTGGGCCCCAGTTCCCAGTACCGTACGGCTGGCTGGGGCTGGGCTGTTACAGTTTGTGTATGGTGGATTAATGATGTTTGTGCATTAATCATGTTTTCTTCATGGATTTCATGTTCCTTCATGGATTTTCAATATTGCTTCATAGTCATATTTTGATTCTTATTCACTCTTAAGGGGAAGTTTTCTTATTGGTATCCTTCATTCTCCACCTTTGTTTCCAAAATGTTATTTTTTTTATCATGACAAAAAGGGGGAGAAAGGAGATTAAAGAGAAAAGAGCATATTTTTTTCCGCTTTCTTGTTTACACTCTGATGACATATGCTCTTACTCTGATACCAATGAGCACTTGATTATGATTATTATTGTATTACGTTGTGCTTGGCATTTTCTGGATTGTACAGGTTAAAAAGGTTCCTAGATTGAGGGGGAGCTCTCAAGTGCTAGAGGTTTAATTATTTTGTCATCATCAAAAAGGGGGAGATTGTAAAATCAAATCTCCGATTAAGGTGGATTAATTTTGATGATGACAATGTAATTAAATTATGGACTTAATTTGAAGAATGCAAGCCCAACAATAAAGAAGATCAAGTGCTTAGTTTAATTATTCATTCTCATTTATTCTTAATGTATTTTATTTATGAGAGTGGGTAGTTTAGGTTTTTATTCTCACATAAGGTCAAATAATATTCATGCATGAAAGGTTGAGATTAAAACCAATCAGACTTGAGAAGAGAATTGAAAATAATGTTAGAAAAACTTAATTTTTCCAACATTGACCAATTCACTCGAGTGATTCTCAATTCACTCGAGTGATTTATGAATTTTCAGTAATATAGTCGTTGGATAAAGTAAAAAGGCAACACTATCAGAGTTGACCACAAAACACTCGAGTGTTTCCAAAACGACTCGAGTGATTTAGGTCTGACAGCAAATTTTTTAAACGTTAGAAGAGGACAAAAAGGAAGAATAACTTGGTTTTTCCTTCCCTTTTGTCCCCTCACATATATTCTAAATAGTGGCCATTATCTATGAGAACAAGCTTACATTCTTTCATTGATTCTCTCTCTCAACTGTTAAAAATCATTTTCTCTCTAAACTCAACCAAGCATTCATCTTTATTATTTGTCTTAGTGAGTTAAGAGAGTGTGCTTCATTTGTAAGAGAATTATTTGTTGTAAAATTCTCAAACACTCAAACACTTAAGCTTGTTTAGAAAATCTTGGTGAGGTATCCAAGTACTTGGTCAGGTATCCAAGTTCTCAAGCCTTGGGAGGTTCTCAAGCACAAAGACTAAGAGGATTCTTAGCTTGGTGGGCTCTTGGAGGTTCCAAGGAGCTTAAGAAGAAGGGACTCTTCATCACCAAATCAAGTTGGGGTAGAAATTTCAAGAGTTTGGTACACTCTTGAAAAGGGTTAGGATTGAGTGAGGAATCTCAATTTATCCTTGTAATTTCTAACAATTTGATTACTAGTAGAAACTCCTAAGTTGATTAGGGGGACTAGATTAGCACTCTATATTGAGTGTGAACCAGGATAAAATTGGTGTTGTCTCTCTCTTTTATAGCTTTCTTAATTTTCAAGTAACACCAAACCCTAAGTTCTCTAGAAAGGGGCTTTTATAATTCTAGTAGCAATTGGTTGCAATTAACTTGTTTTCAACTTGTTTTTACTTAGTTTAATTGCCCTCTACTTTGATTTATATCTGCCCTGGATTAGTCTTTAAGAAATTGAATCATTTTGCTAAATTTCTCTGAAACTGCTCCTTTTTGTTCTGCATAAAACCCTCGAGTGTTTTTCAATTCACTCGAGTATTTCGTGGACTTTCACTCGAGTGTTCTTCATTTCACTCGAGTAAATTGCCCAGTTTCAGAAAAACAAGCTTTTGATCAATTATCTTTTAATTGCACCGAAAATTAGTCACTGTTGCTTCCATATTACTATTCACCCCCCTCTAGTAATTGCTAAGCCCACTTGTTGGTTTCCAACAGGGATTACCACCCATTCTTCATGAGGAAAGGACCTATGGATATCTCGTTCGAACTGAACCTCGACCAATAAGACTCTTCCCTTGGATAATGTCGGATCAGTGAACTCTTTCTCCTTCTTTTTTACCTCCTGTAGGCTCGCATTGTAGCAGAGCCGGGCTTTCACTTGGTCAGCTTTGACCGTAACAACCTTATCATCTAATCCGACGAACTTCATTGCCAAGTGTACTGTTGAGACTACTGACCCAAAATCTTGTAGGCAGGTTCGTCCCAGTATTACATTATACGGGGAGTCAGAGTCAACCACTAAAAATTTGATGATCTCCGTTCGGGCCGAAGGTTGGTTGCCTAGGGTCACCGGGAGATGAATGGGTCCCAAGGGGCGGATTGCCTCACCTGTGAAGCTGATGAGATTGCCTTCGAAGTGAACGAGGTCGGCGAACCTGAGCTTCAGCGCTTGAAAAGTATGAAGAAAAATAATATCGGTCGAGCTTCCTTGGTCGATGAAAACTCGGGCGACTTCAAAATTGCCGATTAACGCCGTTATCACCATTGGATCATTGTGATCCGGGATGACGTCTTCCATGTCTTGGTCAGAGAAAATGATAGGGATGTTCTTAGATGGTTTTTTGCCAACGGGTTTGTGATGGACAGGGAGAACTTGGTTGATGTACCTTTTCCTTTCTGCCCTCCTTTCTCCGCCACCGGCGAAACCTCCCGAGATAGTTTCAACTCGGAAGTTTTCCGGTGACTTGTCTAGATCTTGTACCACAACCATGTTTACCCGCTGTGGTTCTTCTTCCTTCTTCTCAGGGGACGGGTCGGCTTTGGCTTTTCCCTTATCGTTGTCTGGGCTGCGAGACCTTCTTCGGCCCCGTCTTTCCACCGCTTCGCGCACATACTGCTGCAGTTTGCCCCTTCTTACCATATCCTCAATGACATCCCGAAGCCACGTGCACTGACCGGTATGGTGGCCGTACCCGTCATGGAAGTTGCAATATTTGGATTTATCCCTGACATAGTTTTGATTTATGAGAAAAGGGGGCTGAGGTACACTCCTGAGTTCGGTCTGCATGGTCTCTCTCCAGACTTGAGACCTCGGGACCGTCAGGGGGTGTAAGAATCGTACTTAGTGATGTACGGACGTCGGCGGTCCTCTTGCTGGCCGGCTTGAGAGCGACCTCGGTCACCCTGGTCCGCTCTTCCTCCTCTTTCATCCCTGTTGCCGCGAGGTCGACCTCGGGGCAGGGCATTCTGCGAGGCGGTTTGAGCGTTTTCCATCCTACTTGACTGTCCTTTGTTGAATTCTTCAAGATTGATGTATTTGTTTGATCTCTGTTTCAGCTCGGCCATGTCCCTTGGTGGCTTTCCAATAAGTGAATCTTTGAACCCTCCTTCGGCCAATCCTTGGGTCAAAAGGAGGACCGCCACCTCGGGAGATAGATTAGGGACTGAGCTGGATTCGCTGTGAAACCTGTGCAAGTACACACGTAAGGATTCTTCCAGTTTCTGCGTCACTGTCGCTAGCGTGTGGTCCGACCTGGGTTGTACACAGCTAGCAGTGTACCTGTTAAGGAAGACCCGCTTCATTTCTGCCCAGTTGTTGACAGAATTCTTGGGAAGTGTTGAATACCATCGGAGGACTGGGGCCTGGAGGGTCATAGAGAAAGCTCGGCACTTGAGCCGATCTCCTCCACCATGAAAGTTCACAGCTCCCTTATAAGAAAGGACATGCTCCTAAGGGTCTGTGAGGCCATTGTATCTGGGAATATTGCTGGGCCCGAGGTACCCAGGTACCCAGGTGGTGGTTCATAAGTCATGACGGCTGGTGTAAACGGATGCCCAGGGTGGGAATCATCCAAATCAGGTTGTTGCTGGTCAGGGGGTGGTGTAAGTTGTGTGACAGTTGTGTGTGGTGTTGCAAAGGTGATGAGCATTTTATTTCCCATTTTTCCTTGCATTATTTTACTCCTATTATTGATACTTGTTGCCTATTTGACATTGTTTAGCTTGATTTAGTGATTTAGAGTTTATTGGACTACTATTCTGAATATTGTTTAATTTGGGATTATTTAGCCTAATTAATTCTATTTCTATTTTCAGGTCATATTTGGCACAAGGGCTTTTTGGACATTTTGGGAATGAAGATTTAATGTTGGAAGAGAAGATATATGATGAAGTGAAGATTGTAATCTATCTTTAGGATTAGTTGAGATTTAGTTATATCTTTTAAGATTTAGATTTTATCTATAAGATATTTTTAGATTTAATTTAGAGATAAGCTTTCCTTAGGATTTGGGCCCATGATTTAGGCCCGTTTTGTGATTTAAAAAAGCTAAATTCGTGTAGACCCGAGGGAGCCATCTATCATTCCACGTTTTTTACATTCTCTCTCATAGAGAAGGCTTAGTTTTGCTCTCCAAGCTTGTGGTGGCTGCTAGGGTTTCTCTCTCTTCCCCTTTCTACACGTTTTTGGTATTTTTCTTCATGGAAGGCTAAGCTCTTAGGTTAAATCCCTTTGGTAATGTATCACATACTCTTGAGGTTTTATTCTTAATGCTATTTCGTTTTTATTCACTGTTTTCATGCTTATTGATATGTTATGGTTCGCATAGTTCCATTCTATAAAGATAATCCATGTGTATGAATGCTTAATTTATGCAAACTCGTAAAAACTCCATGCTTTGGCTTTTAATGCTTAATTAGAGGTTTGGGTTTTGTGGTGAGAATTGAATTTTCGCTTAGTATTTAATTCTCACGAGTTGGACAGTGAAGAGGAAAGAAATTGATCTTTTGTGACCGATGATAGAGTTGTGAACGCGAGCCAAAGGGGTTTATCCGCTTTTCCTTATCTGTTTCTTCGTTTTGATTTAATTCTGTTTTGATTTCAATTATTCAATATTCAATACAAAAAACCCCCCCTGTTTTCTATGCCTACTATGTGTTCGACCTTTTGCTTGATAAGATATTCCTTGGGAGACGACCTAGGAGTCACTTCCTAGTACTATACTTAAACTGTTTTTATTTGTATCGGGTACGGCCTCGATCAAATTTGGCGCCGTTGCCGGGGAATATCGGTTCTTGCCAAAGGTCATTAGTAGTTAGTTAGTGTCGTAGTTAGTATAGTTATTATAGTGTGTCGTGTCTGATTTAGGGTCTAGTAGTCAATTCTGATAACCGGTTGAAGTTGCACTGTTTGCTGTTTTGCTATTTTGTTGCAATTAGTGTATTTGATTGATTCTGTGGTTGCTAGTTCACATAGTTGTGGGTGGAATTTTTGCACGAAAATTTATATCCACACTACTTTTATCATATAAAAAGGTTTTGAGGCACCACGATCACTCAGATCATCACTGGTTGTGAGTTCCAGAAAATTTTTCCATGTTTTAGCAGCACTTTCTTCAAATCGTCGCAACTTTTGACCCGTAACTCGTAATTTGACGAATTCTATATCAAATCGAAGGGAATTTTCTGAATAATCTGATTTTTCTCACTTTGTCAAAAAACTCCTTCGTCTGGATCCTAAAAAAGCCGTTTTACTATTTCTTTTTTATTTTACAAGTATTATTTTCTTAGTTTTTGGTCTCTGATTTAATTGTTTGACTTGGTTCCCTTTTGAATTTTGTCCTCAAACTTTTTGTGGTATGTTTTCATGATTTTAGGGTGCTGAAAAAAATAAAGAAAAAAATTTTAAAAAATAAAAAATTTTGTTGCCTATTTTGGTCATGTATATTAGTGACAGTTTGCTATGCTACATGGTGTTCTGTTCAGTACATGACTAGGGGCAACCCAAGCTACTTGCATCCATATAACCCTGAAATTGATAGAAATTATCACAGACTAGTTAGACAAAATAGGAACCAGTCCATAGGTAGTGAGTCTATTGAGTCTTTACATAGTGAGTCTGCTTCTTTTTCTTCTATTCCTATAAATTCTGATTCTTATTCTGATTATTCTGAAAATATGGCTCAACCTCCACCACGTGAGAGGACATTGAGGGAGCTGGCTGCACCTGATTTCACTATTGAAGATTTGTGCATCCAGTATCCCGATGACCCGTATGAGCTAAGGTCTGGACTAATTCATTTGTTGCCCAAGTTTAATGGTCTTGCAGGTGAGGATCCTCATAAACATCTCAAGCAGTTCCATATTGTCTGTGCTACTATGAAACCACATGATGTGCAAGAGGATCATGTTTGTCTTAAGGCATTCCCACACTCCCTAGAGGGGCTAGCCAAGGATTGGTTGTACGATCTGGCCCCTGGTTCTATCACAGTCTGGGATGACCTGAAGAGGGCATTTTTGGAGAAATTCTTCCCTGCATGCAGAACAATAGCAATCCGAAAGGATATATCAGGCATCAGGTAACAAAGTGGAGAAAGTCTCTATGAGTATTGGGAGAGATTCAAGAGACTGTGTGCGAGCTGCCCCCACCATCAGATCTCAGAGCAGCTGCTTATTCAATATTTCTATGAAGGTCTCAACCTCATGGAGAGAAACATGCTTGATGCTGCAAGTGGTGGTGCCCTAGGAGACATGACACCTTTAGAAGCCAGAGTCAATATTGAGAAGATGGCTTCCAATTGTCAACAATTCCATGCAAGGGGCAACAGCGATGCAATCATAGTGAGAGGAGTGAATGATGTTGGCACAAGTTCTGGTAAGGTTGAGATGCTTGAACAGAAGATAGATTCACTTACAACTTTGGTCACTCAATTGGCCATCAACCAGAAGAAGTTGTCCCTGCCTGCTAGATTATGTGGCATATGCACATCCGCTGAGCACCCCACAGATGCATGCCCTTCTGTGCAGCAGCAGCCCACGACTGGTGCTGACCAACCTGAGGCATATGCCGCCAACATCTTCAACAGTAGAAACCAGCAGCCACAGAACTTTGATCTCTCTACCAATAGATACAACCCTGGTTGGAGGAACCATCCCAACCTGAGATGGTCTGATCAGCAGCAACCTTCACAGGTTCAATTTCAGAACAATTCTAGACCACCATATGTACCTCCTCCAGTCCAGCAACAGAGACAACAACAGGCTAATTCTGCACCACCAACTCCTAGTACTGAGCAGCAGCCTTCATTGGAAGAGCTGATGAAACAGATGACCATGCAAAATCTCCAATTCCAACAGAAAACTAGAGCATCCATTCAAAGACAAGAGGCCTCCATTCAATCTTTGACCAATCAGATGGGACAGATGGCAACAGCAATCAACACTATGCAATCTCAGAATTCTAACAAGTTGCCATCCCAAACAGTGATCAATCCAAACCAGAATGTGAATGCCATTAGTCTAAGGTCAGGGAAGCAGATTGTCACACCCACACCAGAATCTGACCTCAACAAAGATGATCTAGTTTCAACCAACAAGAAGAGCCAAATGGTCGAGGAGAGTGAGCACCCAAGTACCAGAAAATCCCATCCAGCTCAGCCTTCCACAAGCACAACACCTGCTGCTGCCCAACAACCACCCCCCATTCCTCTTCCTTTCCCACCAAGGGGGGTGACTCAAAGCAAGAAAATGGAAGAGATTGACAAAGAGATACTTGACACATTCAGGAAGGTGGAAGTCAACATACCCCTTCTTGATGCAATCAAGCAGATTCCAAGGTATGCAAAGTTCTTGAAGGATCTATGCACACACAAACGAAAGCTCAAGGGCAATGAGAGGATCAACATGGGAAGAAATGTCTCTGCTCTTATAGGTAAACCCGTCCCTCATATTCCTGAAAAGTGTAAGGATCCTGGAACTTTCTCTGTGCCTTGTATCATAGGTAATACTAAATTTGAGAATGCTTTGCTAGATTTAGGAGCATCTATTAATGTTATGCCTATGTCTGTTTTCAAGTCTCTTTCACTTGGACCCCTTCAACCTACGGGTGTGGTTATTCACTTGGCAAATAGATCTACTGCCTACCCCGCAGGTTTGATAGAGGATGTCCTGGTTCGGGTTGAAGAGCTTATCTTTCCTGCTGATTTTTATATTCTTGATATGGAAGAGGACACCTCTCGTAGTGCTGTCCCTATCATATTAGGGAGACCATTTTTGAAAACAGCCCGAACCAAGATAGATGTGCATGCAGGTACACTTTCCATGGAATTTGATGACAGTGTGGTTCGATTCAATATTTTTGATGCTATGAAACATTTTTCTGATGACCACTCTGTTTTTCATGTTGACTTGATTGATGATCTGATTGATGAGCATGTTCTAGACTTTTTGCATGATTATGATTTGCCATCTTTCACTAGCTCATTTACTTGTTCTGCATGTTCTGATTCCGAAATGTGCACTGCATGCATTGAAATTGACCAGTTTTTAAATTCTGCTACTGCATCTGTTGATTCATATGATATAGATTCAGATCATGCTAACCCTAACCCCATTTCTGTTATGCATGAGTGTAATCCATTTGTTCAGGTGCAGGCGGCAGAATCCAATTCTGCTGCTCCTTTAGTTCCATCTGTGATGCAGGCACCTTTATTGGACCTGAAGCCCCTTCCTCCTCATCTCAAATATGCTTACTTGGAGGCTGAGCAGAAACTTCCCGTGATCATCTCTACCTCCCTTTCTGTTGATCAAGAGAAGAAGCTGCTGGATGTGATTAGAGCAAACAAAAGGGCAATAGGATGGACTTTGGCAGACATACCTGGTATTAGCCCCTCCATGTGCATGCATCGGATTTTATTGGAGGATGGGGCTAAACCAGTGAGACAACCCCAGAGACGGTTGAACCCCCAGATTCTTGATGTGGTGAAGAAAGAGGTCACCAAGCTGCTGCAAGCTGGCATTATCTACCCCATTTCAGACAGCACTTGGGTTAGCCCGGTTCAAGTAGTTCCCAAGAAGTCTGGGGTGACAATTGTCAAAAATGAGAAGGATGAGCTGATTCCCACTAGAGTGCAGAACAGTTGGAGAGTCTGCATTGATTATAGGAAGCTCAACCAGGCGACCCGCAAGGATCACTTTCCTCTTCCCTTCATTGATCAGATGTTGGAGTGCCTGGCAGGTAAATCTCACTATTGCTTCTTAGATGGTTTCTCTGGTTATTTCCAAATCTGTATTGCACCAGAGGACCAACATAAGACTACATTTACTTGTCCTTTTGGTACATTTGCTTATAGGAATATGCCTTTTGGCCTATGCAATGCTCCTGGCACTTTTCAAAGATGTATGATGAGTATTTTTAATGACTTACTTGAGCATTGCATAGAGGTCTTCATGGATAATTTTAGTGTATATGGTTCCTCTTTTGATGCATGTCTTGATAGTTTGTCTAAGGTGCTTAATAGGTGCATTGAGACTAACCTTGTCTTGAATTTTGAAAAATGTCATTTTATGGTAGAACAAGGCATAGTCTTAGGGCACATTATTTCGCATAAGGGCATAGAGGTTGACCCTGCTAAGCTGCATGTAATATCACATTTGCCTTACCCCTCTTGCGTGCGAGAGGTGCGTTCTTTTCTTGGCCATGCAGGTTTCTATCGCAGGTTTATTCAGAACTTTAGCAAGATAGCCCTTCCACTATCCAACTTGCTTCAAAAGGATACCGCATTTGAGTTTGGAGACCAATGCAAGAAGGCATTTGATGAGTTAAAGAGAGCACTCACCACCACTCCCATCATCCAACCACCTGACTGGACTCTCCCATTTGAGCTCATGACCGATGCCTCGAATTATGCTTTGGGAGCAGTTCTCTCCCAAAGGGTTGGTAAGATGTCTCATGTGATTTATTATGCATCTAGGACTTTAGATTCAGCACAAGTTAATTACACCACAACTGAAAAAGAGCTGTTAGCCATTGTCTTTGCACTTGATAAGTTTAGATCATATCTATTAGGTTCTAAGGTTGTGGTGTATACTGATCATGCTGCTCTGAAGTATCTTTTGAAAAAGACAGATTCCAAACCTAGGTTGATTAGATGGATGTTGCTCCTCCAGGAGTTTGATCTTGAGATTCAGGATCGGAGTGGTGCACATAACCTTGTCGCAGACCACTTGAGCAGAATAGAGAGAGAGGAGGATGCATTTCCTATCCGGGATGACTTCCCGGATGAGCAGCTTTTAGTTTTGCATGTTTCACATCCCCCTCCCCTTACTCTTTGGTTTGATGATATTGTAAATTATATAGTTGCATCTGTTTTTCCACCCTTGGCATCCAAAGCTCAAAGAGACAAATTGAAGAGCGATGCCAAGTATTATGTATGGGATGACCCCTATTTGTGGCGTTTTTGCAGTGATCAGGTCATTCGCAGGTGCATTCCAGACCAGGAGGTCCAATCGGTTCTCCAATTTTGCCATGCTTCACCAGTTGGAGGCCACCTTGGCACTCAAAGGACAGCACGAAAGGTGCTGGATTCTGGATTTTATTGGCCTATCATCTTCAAGGATGCAAGCAAAATCTGCAGCTCATGTGAGCAATGTCAAAGGGCAGGAGGTACCCTATCTTGGAGGCAACAGATGCCGCAACAACCTATGTTGTTCTGTGAGGTGTTTGATGTCTGGGGTATAGATTTCATGGGCCCCTTTCCTGTTTCTTTTGGTTTTTATTATATCTTACTTGTTGTGGATTATGTATCCAAATGGGTGGAAGCTAAGGCCACCAGGACTAATGATGCTCAGGTTGTTGTAGATTTTGTCAGGACTAATATCCTTTGCAGGTTTGGCATACCTAGAGCCATAGTCAGTGATCAAGGCACACACTTCTGCAATAGATCCATGCAAGCTTTGCTCAAGAAGTATGGGGTTGTGTACAAAGTTTCTACACCATATCACCCCCAAACCAATGGGCAAGCTGAGATTTCAAACAGAGAGATCAAGCGGATTTTGGAGAAGATGGTGAAGCCTAATAGAAAGGATTGGAGCACACGATTGGAGGATGCTCTATGGGCCCATCGGACTGCTTACAAGGCACCCATAGGGATGTCACCTTATCGGGTTGTTTTTGGTAAGGCATGCCACCTGCCTGTGGAGATAGAGCACCGTGCATATTGGGCTGTGAAGCAATGTAACTTAGCTCTTGATCAAGCGGGTGAGGAGAGGAAGCTGCAGTTGAGTGAGCTAGATGAGATCCGTTTGGAGGCCTATGAGAATTCCAAGTTCTACAAAGAGAAGACCAAGAAGCTCCATGATAGCTCAATTTGCAGAAAGGAGTTCTTGGTTGGTCAAAAAGTGTTGCTCTACAACTCTAGGCTTGGAATCATGAGTGGAAAGCTCCGCTCTAAATGGATTGGACCGTTTGTAGTCACCCAGGTGTTTCCTTATGGCACTGTGGAGATCAAGAGTGAGTCCACAGACAAGAGCTTCAAAGTCAATGGCCACCGACTCAAGCCTTTCCTAACCTCTCCTACTTTGGATGATGCACCTGTGGAGGAGGCCTCATTGGTCGATCCCATTTTTGACCCACCATGATTTCGGGAGTCTTCTTTTCTCCTTCCTTACTCTTTTTATTGCACTTGTCTATATCTGTCTGATTCTGCTATTTGTGTTCCATTGAGGACAATGTGTGATTTAAGTGTGGGGGGAGAGTAGTTTAGGTTGCATATTTTTGCTTTGATTTTTTTAGGTTTTGCTAAATTTTGGGCATTTTCTTGCATGTTTTTGCTTTATTTTAGTAGAGTCTTGATATCTTGTGTCTGAATTCATGCATTTCTGTGTGTAAAGTTGCTTTTGATAATTAAGAGGTGGTAACACTGTGATAGAATTGTCCCTTTTGTGAGGATTTGAGCCTTAATTGTGGGTGGATTGCTATATATGCCACCTAATTTTTCTTTCATGTGTGATTGCACTCTGGATTACTTGCACTCTAGAACTTGACTTGACTCTTGTTGATACTTGATATTCCCATGCACATTTTGAAATGATTTAGGCATTGTTTTTTCTTGAATAAGCCACTAGCCATATGAGCCTACCTTGAATGAATTTATCCTTTGATAGCCCCTTTAAGCCTTTATATCCCTTTTCTTTGTTCTTTAGCTCATTACAAGCCTATGACTGAAAAACCATGATTGTCCTAACCTTAGGGAATGTTGGAGCTTTGGAATTGTTTTGGGAATGGGTATTAAGTAAGCGAGGGTGCTTTGTTCTTCATCTCTTGTGAGTTCTGGGTTTTGCCTCTATGGTCGGTGATGTAATTATGGCTTTATCTCATTATGCCATTTTTATTGTTTCTTCTTTTCTTTCGTTCATGAAGTTCTGCAATGTAATGCAATTCAAAAAAAAAAAAAAAGAAGAAGAAGAAGAAAAATGGAATAAAAGGTTGATTGAGGCATGGAGGATTGGAATTAGAGGTTGTTGTTATGTTTACCATTTCATTCTGGGGTGGATTGTGCTTATTTTTTTACTTGTTCCCCATTGCTCCTCTATTCCCTGGGTTTTAGCTACATTTCCCATATTTTTATCCTACCTTGTCCTTGGCCCCATTACAACCCTGAAAAGACCTTTTGATCTTAATGTGCATGTGTGTTGATTGTTGATGTTAGAGGCTTGTCAAGCCTATGGTTGTGTTTGTTTTTCATGATGTGCCTTGAGTGTAAACACTGATTAACCTTAAACACTTGAGTGTAAACACTATTGAGTGATCCTTGTGAGTTTCTATCATCTTTGTGACTACCCTCTTGATGTCATTGGTTTTCTTTGCATATTTGAAATAATTGGATGATGTTCATGAATGCCTTGATTCTTTGGTCCTTATTTTCTTCGTGTGCTCGATTTTGCCCATTTCTTTGCATTTCCTAGAATTCATTGTGAAGTATGTAATCTCTTAGGTTTGCATTCATTAGTTGTAGTAATCTTGTTGCATGATTCACTTTGGTGCATATTGATCTTCTCAGTCCTAATTCTTAGTTTTGCCCAGGAGTGCAAAAGGATAAGTGTGGGGGTATTTGATGAGCATTTTATTTCCTATTTTTCCTTGCATTATTTTACTCCTATTATTGATACTTGTTGCCTATTTGACATTGTTTAGCTTGATTTAGTGATTTAGAGTTTATTGGACTACTATTCTGAATATTGTTTAATTTGGGATTATTTAGCCTAATTAATTCTATTTCTATTTTCAGGTCATATTTGGCACAAGGGCTTTTTGGACATTTTGGGAATGAAGATTTAATGTTGGAAGAGAAGATATATGATGAAGTGAAGATTGTAATCTATCTTTAGGATTAGTTGAGATTTAGTTATATCTTTTAAGATTTAGATTTTATCTATAAGATATTTTTAGATTTAATTTAGAGATAAGCTTTCCTTAGGATTTGGGCCCATGATTTAGGCCCGTTTTGTGATTTAAAAAAGCTAAATTCGTGTAGACCCGAGGGAGCCATCTATCATTCCACGTTTTTTACATTCTCTCTCATAGAGAAGGCTTAGTTTTGCTCTCCAAGCTTGTGGTGGCTGCTAGGGTTTCTCTCTCTTCCCCTTTCTACACGTTTTTGGTATTTTTCTTCATGGAAGGCTAAACTCTTAGGTTAAATCCCTTTGGTAATGTATCACATACTCTTGAGGTTTTATTCTTAATGCTATTTCGTTTTTATTCACTGTTTTCATGCTTATTGATATGTTATGGTTCGCTTAGTTCCATTCTATAGAGATAATCCATGTATATGAATGCTTAATTTATGCAAACTCGTAAAAACTCCATGCTTTGGCTTTTAATGCTTAATTAGAGGTTTGGGTTTTGGGGTGAGAATTGAATTTTCGCTTAGTATTTAATTCTCACGAGTTGGACAGTGAAGAGGAAAGAAATTGATCTTTTGTGACCGATGATAGAGTTGTGAACGCGAGCCAAAGGGGTTTATCCGCTTTTCCTTATCTGTTTCTTCGTTTTGATTTAATTCTGTTTTGATTTCAATTATTCAATATTCAATACAAAAAAAACCCCCCTGTTTTCTATGCATACTATGTGTTCGACCTTTTGCTTGATAAGATATTCCTTGGGAGACGACCTAGGAGTCACTTCCTAGTACTATACTTAAACTGTTTTTATTTGTATCGGGTATGGCCTCGATCAAAAGGTTTGTGGAGTTAACGGAGGTTGTGGTGGAAGAGGTGGTGGAGGGGGTGGTGGGGGGAACTCATTTGGGGTTGGAGCTTGAACAACAGCTCGTTCAGCCAAACGTTGCATAGCAACTTGTTGGAGATCTGCAATAGCTTTACCTTGCTGTTCTACGATTCTCATCTGCTGTCTCATCAAGGATAAGAGTTCAGCATCTCGAGAGAGCGTAGACTGTCGAGAGTGGGAACGGTGTGTCGTGCTGACAGAATGGGCACGTTCGCCGCGGTGGCGGTGCTGTTCAGTGTTGGTTTCTCCGAACTCAGAGCGTAACTGTACGCGCCGACCTCCGCCATGAAGCTGGGTTGGATTTGTAGTGTCTCCGGTGTGGATGGTGTAAGGTCCACTATGGGTATGGGTGAATTCTGGTGGTGGAGGTGGCGGGGGGAGGTGGAGGTGGTGAAGGGGGTGGTGGTGAGGACCTCGCTGCCCTGTTGGCTTCGAGATGCAGGCGCAGGTCCTCAGTTGACGGCACCCTCCTTGGATGCCCCCTCCTTCTCCTCTGGACTGGTTGTTCTTCAGACATGGTAGAATTTCTGGGAATGAAGTTTTTCGTTTCCCACAGACGGCGCCAATGTGATGTCCTAGACGGTGAGGTCCTCCAAGGGTAGGAGAAGACCTTCAAAGGAGCCTCTGTCTAGGGTTGATATGTGATGTTTGGTGGGAGTCCTCAAGTGGCTAAGGAAGAGAGCCAGGAAGTAACCCTAATCATTGGTGTGTGAGAGTGACAATTAGGGTTAGAGGACGTACCTGAGCCCCATGTAGTACGGAGCTACTTATAGGGGGAGCTGGTTGCCCTAATGGGCTTGCTTTAGGCCCAAGTAGGGCCAGCCTGTACTGAGCTATGAGTGGATGAGCTGTCCTTGTGGATAAGGTGATGAGCTGTCCTTGTGGATAAGATGGGAAGACGTCATCATGTCCTTGGTGTTGGACTTAAGGTGTCGGACTTGGGAAGGTTTCGGACTTGGGAAGAGGTACGAGGTCGGCCTGTATCAGGCGTCTGTTCGGCCGTTGAGCTTTGAGCTCGGCCGAGCGTTCAGAAGGCTTCCTGAAGGGTCCTTAGGTCTTGGGCAGTGGTTCTGAGGACCTCGGCTAGGCCGAGTCCGTCACATAAGCCCCCCAGCTCGGTCAAGGCTATCTGAGCCTTGTTCCGAGGTCCTGGTTTAGGTTCTTTTCCCAAATCCACCACATAAGGGCCGAGTCCACCACAAATTTCATCAGTGTAAAAGCACTTAGTGATCGTATCATAAGCTACACTAAACTTGGCTCTTGAATAACTATTTAGCACTATGTATTCTCTGATGTCCATTAGTCTTGGATGCAGCAACTGGAAAACATATAGAGGAGGCTATTGTGAGTTTTCATAAGTTTGGGGACTTTTTCCGTCCGTCCAAGGATGGAAATTTTCCGTCTCTAGCTAGATGAAAATTTTCCATCAAGGGATAGATGGAAATTTTCCGTCTCATTGGGGACGGAAAAAATAACACACAAAAGAGTATTTTTGTCCATAAAAATACGAAATGGGGGCCAAAATTTCAGTTATGAGGGCCAAAATTTAAAGCTCTATCTTATTGCTTCACAACCCATCTCTTTGGGACTGAGCATCATCATGAAGGTGTTGTGTGAGTTAAATCCCAAGCACATTTATTAGTTTTTTTTTTTATAATTGGTAAATGTGTTAGCAAAATTATTAAATATATGTCTTGTTAATTTTTTGGCTTTTGCAATTTTTACCTATCATTACAGAATGGAAGGAATATAACTTTAAAAAACTTGTAGTATTGTGAAACGGAAGAGTAAGCAAGAGCCATCGGAGTCTAAAAGCTCGGAAAGGATAAGAAAATAAATTTTGCTTTCGATAGTTAGTTATTGAAAATGTAAAAATTTGCACTTAAATAACTAATGAGTTAAAATATAATTTTTGACAGGAAAGTGTCAAAAATGTAATTTTTTTAAAAATTTTCCAACAGACCAAAGTCTTAAAAATTTTACTCTGAGAGTATTTTTGGTCTTTTAAAAAAAATAAAAATTGGAAGCCAAAAGTTCAAAACCAAAAATCAAAACTCTCTTTAAATACAATGATATTATGTGAACATCCAAATCCAAAATTAACAACATTTAACATTTAGCTTGGGATTAGTGTTATATAAACCATGGATCTAACATTTAGCTTGTTTGTATACAGTTTTATTATTTTTTTATATAAGACAAGTAGGATATCAAATCTGGATGTCGATTATAAATGTTCTTGTAATATTATTGTTTTTTTATTTTCTAAAAAAAGTAGGTGGTGAATGTTAACGTTGGATTCATTCATTGATCTATCCTTATTGTTTTAAATATCAAGCGGGGCTAGGCATAGAAACAACAACTAAAAAACAAGGGTTTCTTAACAAAGGGAAGGAGGGATAAATGGAAATATGTAACAATGGAAAAATCCAGAGATACGTGAGCCTTTCTTAACTAGAGCATCTGCTAATCTGATATAGAGTTGATTTCCCTTCCAATAAGAACCAGCCTCACATTTTGAAACCTATCATGTGGTGTTTGTCTTCTAGTTACTGTAATCAGGATTCATGAATAGGTCCTGGAAAGAACTAAATTTAATTTGGAGGGAATAAAAGAAAAGTAAGAAGATAAAAGGCACGGTACGCGGTGCTTCTTGTATGGAAACAATTAGAAAAAAGAGCGGCAAACAATTAGAAAATTGTTTCAGAAGTTACTGTACAATATACATTTGAAAGTAGCTAGGTATAGTTACAAAATACAAGATTAAAAAAAGGTGGATCACAAATTGTACAAGTAAAAAAAGTGTCTACCTTTATATGTAGGTATATATTAGATCACATAATGAAAATCTAACTTTAAACAATCTGTTAATCATCTACATACATCAAAAAAAGGTGGATCACAAACAGTATAGGTAAAAAAAGTGTCTACCTTTATAGATAGGTATATATTAGATTATCTGTGTGATGCACGTGAATGAACAGATATATTAGATCACATAATGTTGTTATATATGATAATTATTTCAAGGCTTATTTATGTCTGGGGTCCTTGTAATTTGGACCTCTTTTATGAGATACCTCTATGCTTTTTTTTCCAATGAATATACCGTTGTAGTTTACTCCGGTTAGGTATTTGCCCCCAGCTCCTTTTTCGACGAGTTTTTGGGTGAGCTGGACCGCCGGAGCTCCACGTGAAGCTGACACGTGACAGTCTCTTAAATTTTTGTTTTTAAATTAAAAAAAAATAAGACTTAATTATGTCTGGGGTCCCTGTAGTTTGAACCTCTTTTGTGAGATACCCCTATGTTTTTTTTTTCAATGAATATACCCCAATAGCTTACTCCGGTTAGGTGTTTGCCCCCAGCTCCTTTTCCGACGAGTTTTTGGGAGAGCTGGACCGCCGCCTAGAGCCACGTGTTATACACATGGCAGTCACTTAATTTTTTTTAAAATTAAAAAAAATAATAAAATAATAGAATAAACTAATAAACTAAAAAAAAACGTGGCTTATTATAATCTCTCCCATTTCTTTCCATTCGATCCATCTATCTCCCTCGTTCATTTTCTCTCACTCACAACCAGCATCTCCCTCCGGCGTTCTCACTCCATATCCCACGGTGTAGCTGTCATCTTCTCCCTCCCGCAGTCGTTCGATTCTTCTTCTTTTCAGTCATGAAGTCCTTCAGCTCCAGATCTGCAGCTTCTTCGAGGTCACCGTACCCGGTACACCTTGGGTACCGGTACACGTACCGTACTCCTGGATACTTGTAACTAGTATGTTAAGGTATATTTTAGGTGTGGATCAATATTTTTTAATGTTATTATCAATCTTTCGGACTTATATCTTGACTTATTTTGAGCATCAACCTATAATTTCACGATACTCATATGTGATTTCATTGTCAAAATCATTTATTTTCACCTTGCTTATATATATTTATTTATAAAATTAGAATTATATTGTCGTACTCGTACCCTAGTTTTTTAGAAAATGGCGTACCCCGTACTCACGTGTATAACACGTGGCTCCAAGTGGAGCTCCGACGATCCAGCTCACCTAAAAACTCGTCGGAAATGGAGCTGGGGGCAAATACCTAACCGGAGTAAATTATAGGGGTATATTCATTAAAAAAAAAAAGCATAGGGGTATCTCACAAAGATGTCCAAACTACAGAGATCCCAGACATAATTAAGCCTTATTTTTTAATTTAAAAAAAAATTAAGAGCTGCCCCGTGTCAGCATCATGTGGAGCTCCGGCGGTCCAGCTCACCCAAAAACTCGCCGGAAAAGGAGTTGGGGGCAAATACCTAACCGGAGTAAACTATATAGGTATATTCATTGAAAAAAAAAGCATAGGGCTATTTCACAAAAGAGGTCCAAACTACAGGGACCCCAGACATAATTAAGCCTTATTTCAGAATAAAAATTTAATAAAAATTTTAACTAAATTGAATAATTTTATTGATGAGAATTAAATTGAATCAATCGGATTTACATTTGTCTTCATTCTAATATTAATTCTTTGGAGTAAAGAATTTATACATCATAAAGAATATTAGCTTTTGAGATTTCATAATAATAAAAAAAGAGTAAAGATCGTTAACAACAATATAATGTTAGGAAAAAAACTTCTTTCTAAGATCAATTATTTTGATTACCAGACTTTCAATTAAAGATAGTTCTCATGGAACTCAGATTACGCAAATTATTTTATTCTAAGAGTAAATGACTTCTCCTGTGAAAACAAATCCCTTAGTTACAGGAAACATTGAATTAATAAACCAATTTTGAAAATAATAAACTAATTTTATATTTTCCTCAAATTTAAAATTTGAAATAAATATTAATATGAAGCAAGGATATTTAATGGATTTTTTCTTTATCATAAAAAAATGTTTTTATTTTGGTTAAAAAAAATTGAACTAATCAATATCCATATTCTCATAATTTGCTTTTGTCTAATCAATTATGATTCATTTTCCAACAACTTATTATTTTTTGCAATTTTAAATTTTTAAAAAATATTTAGGAAATTATGAAGAAATGTCAGCTAAGCAAGTATTATCTTGAAGGTTTCCTTTTTTATAATATATAATTGATATTTCTTTTTACCATTTTCAAACTTGAAATTCTATTGTTGAACTTCAATTCCTATTTTGTTTGATTTATTTGTTTACATATCTCCTTCATTTATGTGGTAGTTTTAAACATTTATTTTGTCTATTTTGTTTGATTTATTTGTTTACATATCTCCTTCAATTATTTGGTAGTTTTAAACATTTATTTTTTGGGTTTTGCTTTGATGTCAATTATATTTTGAATGGCATTCATGCCATCTACACATGGACTAATCAAAATAGGACATGTAGGATTTTGAAATGTAGTTGGCATATGAGGTGTTTGCTTACCTATTATACACTAAGGATTATTTTGCAATTTTTTAAAAATTTTAACTCAACCATAGTTAACCAAAATAATTTAATTTCAAATTAAAAAAAATAAAAATCTTATAGTCTCTTTTCATATGTTCATCTTCTTCGTATGTTCTGATAGTTGCAACTATTCTCATGCCTCTACTCTCACTCACTATGGAAACAATCCCTTATTCCATCCCTTCCACCAAATCCCACTCACTCACTGTCTTCCCAAAACCTTCAAGGTTTCGATCCTCTGCTCCTCCACCATTATTTTCATTCAAACCCTCTTATTCCCCCAAATAGAATTTTCGGATTGACAGAATTGTCATTACAGTTCCTTACTGTCACTTGAAAACTAATAAATTTGAAGATGAAATCTAGAACTGCCATGTATTTTAATAAGTACTGTTTGATTGCAGCCACTCATCTTTTAGACAAAATCATAAAATATGAGGAATAAAAGATACAAGTTGTAAAACTTTAGGCCATATACATCACAAATTTTCAATTCTATAAAGAATTGATTTAGCTGAAGTTGAACCATAAACAAAACGTTGAAGAACAAATTTGCATTGATCGTGGGTGGTTACCAAACACTAATAAAGTAGCATATACAACTAGTAAATGAAAAGACATAGTAAGCTACTATTTAGGTCTAAGCGCTTTTGTGATTATGAAATTAAAAAAGAATAACTTGGTCAACTGAATCGGTGGTAGGTTCACATGTGCAAAATTAATGGCCACATTGAGAACAAAACGGTGGAGCAGGACAGCAGTAGAGACGACGGTGGCTTATCGCGACAGGAAAATGGGAACGGCGGGGCTGCTAATCGCGTAAGGGCTGGAGCGGAGGGGAACGCTGGGGCTTCTTCCCTCGCGACGGCTGGAGCGGAGACGGTGATGGAGCGGTGACGGTGATGGGGCAGCGACGGTGATGGGGCAGCAACGGTGATGGGGCGACTGGAATTTGTTCTTCGAGCGGCTTTTTCTCTCTCGCTGCTTCTTCTCTCTCTCTCTCGCAGCAAATGGAAATGAGAATATTAGAATTAGGACTGTAAACTTGTTAGATTAGGATTAGGTTAGGTTTTTATTTTTTTTAATTTTTTATTTTTAACCATGATTAAGTTTTAAGTTTAAAATTTTGCAAATTAATCCTTAAATATGATAAGTAAGATGACACATAAGATGATGATTGTGTAAAAATAATACAAATGTCAACCTATGATTAGTCCAATTGGATTGGCATTGATGCCTTTCCTCACTAGAAGGTATGGAAGCATTCACCTTTTTTTTTCTTAAGAAAACATTTATTTTAAACTTTTTTGTTTTGAGCATTTAATAATTATCCATCAATTTGTTGAGGAAAAAAGAAAAGCAGTTTCAACAATTTGTTGAAATTGAAGATTTTTTTTTAAATTCAAAATATCTTATCTATCCAAAACTGAATCAAATTGTTGTTTTTTAAAAAAAAAAAAATTCAAAATATCCTTTTTATCCAAAACGGGAATAAAAGGAGTAGTTGTGCTTTTTAATTTTAAAATTCAAAATATCATATATATTCAAAATGGAATTAAATTGTTGGTAAAATCTAACAACTCAAGTAAACTTACCCATTACTCGTATTTTTCCATAAACTGTTGACTCTAACTTTTTTTTTTTAATTCGGATTTTTTTTAAACAAAAATTTGGGAAATTATGTGCTAAAATTTTTTAATTTTAAAAAAATGAAAATTATATGGAAGCTCCACATCAGCATATTTTGAAGAGAATGAATCCTCTTTTTACAATATATAATTTATAATTGATTGTAAATTTTTTAATTGACGTTGTACTATTGCATTTAAATTTTTCACAATAGAATCAACTTTATATTTCAAAGTTGAGAAGTTGTGATTTGATCCATGATTTTTTTTAAAGAATATTCCGAAATCTTCAAGTTGTGATATGCTCAAAATTAAAGTATGTTTCAAAATTAAATTAAAATTTTGAAATTTAAAGTCTCGTAATTTGAATTCTAAATTAGGTTTTAAATTTTGCAAAGCAGAGTCAAATTTTCTTGAAAGTATATTCAAAATTTCGATAGTTGGTATTTGATCCCGATTATTTTTATGTTTATTTTGCAAAGAAAATTATGAAATCTTCAAGTTGTGTTATGATCCACAATTTTTCTTAAACATTTTAGATTTGAATCAATTTTTTTTAATTATTTGCTAAATTTTGAATTATTATTAAAAAAAATTTGTAAAATTATATGAAAGTGACACGTCAGCATTTTTTGAATTGCATATATTTTTTTATAATATATTTAGATACTGACTTGAGTATCGAACGGTTGAACATCTACTTTTAATGCAATAGTTCGTTCTCCTTTCACCACCACTACTTCAAAGCGGAACTAGCTAGTTATTAGTCAACATCAAGGCTCTGTTCGGCAACACGAGCTAGGAGCTTTTTAGCTAGTTAGGAGCTTTTAGATTTAGTCAATAAGCTACTAGTCTTGTTCGGTGAACACAAATTAGAAGGAGCTTATAGCTTTTAAAAAGGGAGCTTGTAGCTTTTGAAAGCTAGCTTTTAGAAAGCTACTTGAAGTAGCTTTCAAGAAACTAAACTAGCTTTCAATAATTCATATACCATATATACCCTCAAACAAATTTTAAAATTATTTACCTACCCTTAATTATTAATTATAATTTAAAAATTGTTATAATAAATTAATTAACTACATAATTAATAAATAAAGAAAATAAACTAATTTAATTAATTATAATTTAACCATTTCTATACTTTATTTATTAATTAATTAATTAACTATCTATTTAATAAATAAAGAAAAAATGAAAAAAATAAAATATAAATAATATAATGTAGTATGTCCTTTTTGGTCATTTAATAACTTTCAGCTACATCAAAAACTAGTTTTGCCGAACAGCACTATTTCAAATAGTCAGCTAAACAGCTACAAGCTCATAGCTACAAGCTCACAGCTTCTAGCTACCTTAACAGCTACAAGCTACAAGCTACAAGCTCACAGCTACAAGTTACAAGTTCATAGCTACAAGCTAGTTTTGCCGAACAGACCCCAAATTTCATGTCATGAAAATAATAATACTATCTCCTAGAAATTTAATCACAAAAGATACATTGCAAAAGTTCATCAAGATCCATATTATTCTGAAGGCGGGTAGTACAAAAATGAGTTGCAGCTAGCTAACTAATAAAAGGCGAAAGGTGGATACAAAAATGAATTGCAGCTAACTAACAATGATGAGGTGCTAATACACATACTAAATAATAATCTAGTACTAATATTTATGCCCATATTGCCATCACTGACATGCCTCCTGCACCTAACAAAACTGCTACAAACGCCCAACTCATGAGCTTAAAATTACTTTGGAGCTTAGTCCCGAAAAAATCAGCACCCAATAAATCTACTAGTGCCATATAATTCAGAAGCCCCGCAGATGTTGCATTTAGAACCCCTTCCACAATCAGAGCAGTTTTACTGGTGTCACTATACACGTTCGACAAACCGATCCCCAAAGCTATCCCAAATGGAGTGGTGACAGAGAAAAAGAAAATCAAAATAGATTTCATCCTAGTCCCATAGTCAGCCTGTTACAAAACAACACCACATTTGTTAAAAATTTTGAGTACCAATGGTTTTAAATTGTAGTCCACAATTCCACATTTTTCTGCAATTTTAAAACCATTAACATGTATAACATTAATAATGGAAACAATGGAAAATTTAATTAGTGGAGATAGATAGATCAGATCACCTGAAGAATGCAACCACCAAGGCCCATTCCCTCAAAGAGTTGATGGAAGCAAAGTGCAGCAATTAGAGGCCTGATTGTGCATGGGTTCTCCGAAGCTCCCATTGATAAACCGATCACCACAGAGTGCACCACAATCCCTGCCTCCAACACCTACACTCATCATAAACATGACAATAATGATTTCAGTTCCAATTTTTGATGAAAATTGACAATTCCGGTTGAAGGCAGTATGCACTCATACTAAAACGAAATCACACATTTAAATTCGCAAAGATTCTTTTTTTTTTTAAAAAAAAAAAAAAAAATTCATATTCAGCAAAGGACACACATTAATGATGTAACATCACAAAAGGAAATTCATTTATTCTCTCCCGATTAAACTCTAAAAGTTACCCCACCATGTATGGACTTAACTTCAAAGCAAATTTGTTGCTCTTTTAATTAGATATAACAAATACTCATTAACGATTTCTATAAAACTAAATTCTCATAAAATAAAAAAAAAAGAACTATATCACTTTTTGAGTATGCAAATATATCCTTTCTCGATTGAAGCATACACAAAAATGAAAAACCCTATTACCTGAGCCACAACACGGTAACGTAGCAACTGTTCTCCGCTCACTACCTTGTCACCTCCAATGCCATTTCCATTACCATGACCATGACCATCACCAATGTGTTCCAGTTCCTTTGACTCAGCAGCAGCAACAACCGCCTGAGAAGAAGAAGAAGCGAGGTTGTACTTCTTCTTAAAGTAATGAATGCAAAATGAATCCACCATGAGAGTGAAAATAGCGGAGAGCATGGCGATGAACGCCGTGAATGGGAACTTCTGCCAAGGATGGTCCGGCAAGCAAGGCGATGTCAGGTCCTCATAGGAATCCGGCATGACATGCATGTACCCGGTGGCGAGGATGACGCCGGAGGCGAAAGCTTTCACTATCGAGAACATGTTGCGGTCCGGGTGAAGCGCCGGGACCGCGCGTGAGAAAATTGGGAGGCACACGCCGATCATGCTGGTCACCAATATGCTTGCGATGGCTCCTAGTTTGTATTTGAGAGCCAAGCTCTTGTCATGGCAGCCTCCCTCGTATCTCGACTCGCATTGCTCGGCCGAAGCCGCCAATGCGACGAAAGAGAGGAGGAGAATGGTGGTGAGAAGAGTGTTCATGGTGGCTGCCATGAGTTAGAGTTGAGTTCGGAGCTGTGAGAGAAAAGAATGAGTCTGGTATGAGGATTTATAGGAACTGTTTCGAGGTATCATCTTATGGTTTTTATTTGAATATTTTTGAAATTACGTTGGTGTTGTTGCATGGCTTGGTTAGTTTTGTTTTTGAATGGGCGAAAGTGTAGGGGTAGTTTCGGAAATAAACAGGGGAGTGAGGATGCTTACGCTTGGCGTGTGGCGGGAGTGGTCCCCAACAACCTTTGAATGGTCGTCGCGTAAGTGAGCGCACGCACTAATACTTTCTCCTCTCATAACAAGCATGTGACGTGGCAGTCATCTACACCCCAGGTAGGACAAAATACTTTTATAATAGACATTGTATTAGTACATTTTATTTATATTTTTTTTGGTCAAATAATTCAAATTAATTGGTATGTATTAAATGTATAATATTTTTTATACAATCAGTTTATCGTTATCATTTATTTAAATTATTTTTATTTGAAAGTTAATGACAATAAATATATGAATAATGCATTAATGATATAAAAATATTTTTTCCCTCGTAGCTCACTTATGTATACCCAATATAACAATACATTAGTTATAGATTAGTACGTACCCTGTGTATCTAAGAGTACCGTGCTAATACCCAACATAACCAATATGGGCACGTCACGTTTTCAAGACTCCATTCCTAAGAGTTTAATCATATTTGTTACTCCCTCTGTCCCATAAATTATGTTTTTAGTTATTTTATATTGTTTATGTATTTTTAAAAATTCAATATTTATTTATAAAACTTAAAAATTCTAAATTTATTTCAAATATATAATTTATAAGTAATATATATATATATCATTTTACAACAAAAATATAACATACTTCCTTCGTTTCTAAATATAAGGTTTTTTTGGGATTTTACGTTCATTAAAAAAGTAAAATAATTTAGTTGATTGTATTGGAAATATGAACTTTTGATATGTAATTTCAAAATTATCCTTATTAGTATTATTGGGAATCTAAAAAGTGTTTAATAAACATGTGTATTTGTGAGCATGTAACATTAGCAAAAACATATAACAATATGACCATAACATTAGCAATAACAATTCTCAGAAATAATAACAATGAAAGGTTTTCTAAAAGGCAAATTCTCCGGTGCATGTTAAGGGATAACATGCACCGGTGCATGCCATCTTTTTTGGTTTTTTTATTTATTTTTTTAAAATTTAACCAATTAAAAAATATTTTATGTGTTTTCTTTTTTATCGATATGAAGTGATTTTTATAATTTGGAATTTTTTTTATTTTACTCTGTGTTTTTAAAAAACTGTACTGAGTAAGACTGTATTCAAAATTTACATATTCTAATAAATCTGTATACGAACTTGTGTTAAAAAATATTCTGAATAAATCTGTATTAAAAAAATTTAAAAAGCACAAAAAAAATTGCATATGCACCGGTGCATGTTATCTCTTAACATGCACCGGAGAATTTGCCTTCTAAAACTCTAAAAACTTGAATCGTGTCCCAAGGGTCCTTCTCAGTTCCAATTAAACATCTCTCCGTGAAAAAAACTGCAACAACAACTACAGCATCAACTGTAGTTGTTGCTATAAGACGTGTGAATTCCTCTGTATTCAAACTGCAGCATCAACTGAGTATTCAAACTGCAGCATCAACTGAGTATTCAAACTGCAGCATCAACTGAGCAGTAGTTTTTACTATCCAACAACTCTCTGTAATTTCTGTGTATGCGAATTACAACAACTCTCTCCTATACGCATTTTAGTAATTTCTATAACCATGCATTCCTCACCGGCCAAATAACCAAACCCCCATTCCTCTGTATAGAAACCCAGAGACAAAAAGTGAAGAAGACGAAGAGAGTCCCGAGCCCAAGTCTCTTGTTTGGCACCGTTGGCATGCAACTTTGGGTTCGAAATCACCATGGTGACCACTTATGACTGGGAACAGTGACAGCGTTTGGCGGTGGAGAACAAAATGGAAATATGTCTTCTCCTCCCAACCGCTGTATTTTGCTGATTTTTGTTCATGTTGCACTTCCATAAAAAAAAATAATAATAACTCATCTAAAAAATCACAAAACTCAAAAGCATGCTGTTAATGTGATGGGGAGTAACATCTACTTACTACATGCCAAAACAGCAACAAGAAACTTATTTAAATAACACTTATAGTTTGTGGTTCCTCATCCCAGATTCACCACCAGTAACATATTTAATACTCCCTCCGATCGGCATACTTAACCGAATTACACATACCAAGGAAAGTTGTTGGTTTTATGAATTCTATGAGAATATATCGTAACATTACAATTTTACCCCCTTAACTTTTTTTGGAAAATTCACACTCATTAATGAACAACAAAAAACACATAGATAGTCAAAGCATTTAATAAGGGCAAAAAAGAGAAAAATAAAATGATGCATAGAAAATATAAAGTGACTTATAATTAGGACCAAGAAAACTTTCTAGAATGTGACCTATATATAGGATCGGAGGGAGTAACACTTATAGTTTGTGGTGTGACTTGACCATAATTCCCAAAAATAAAGTCAGATATGGATGGATTATTTAATTTTTGTATTTAGTTAGGTACACCTAGTGCTCTATTAATGCAATTCGTCTTTTGCTGATTAAATAAAAACTAAAGATTGTCTTGTACTAGTATAAGAAAGAATTTTATTAAAAAAAAAGAATTTATTATTCTTCGTATTGAAAGATTGCTGCTTTTTAAGGTATGCTAAGCTTTCACATGCATTATGCCATTCACTTAAAAAATAATACTCTGTATTTTTAGAACAATGATATTTTCATACATGATAAAAAAGTTTATATCAAGTTTATATCTTCTTTATTACTCCCCTCTCCTGTATATAAGTCCATTTTGAAGACTTTTCTTTGATCCTTAATATAAACTCAATTTCCAACTTCCAATGACATTAATTACTTCTTTTCCACAAACACTCCTATTTACTCAATACTTTTTAAATTTTCAATAATAATTATAGGGGTATTTTTGAAAAAATATATTAAATATTTACATTTCTAATATTACTAACAATATTAACTAAGTTTTTTAAAGGGTGTGAAAATTAGTCAAATGAACTTATAATAATAAGAAGCGGAGGGAGTATAAAAATTAAGCATGTGTTTCTATTAAAACTAATTTAGATTACCCGTGTGATGCACGGAAATGAACAGATATATTAGATCACATAATGTTGTTATATATGATAATTATTTCAAACTAAAAATTTAATAAATTTTTTTAACTGAATTGCATAATTTTATTTATGAGGATTATTAATAATTAAATTGAATCAATCGGATTTACATTTGTCTTCATTCTAATATTAATTCTTTGGAGTAAAGAATTTATATGGCATAAAGAATATTAGTTTTTGTAATTTCATAATAATAATAAAAAAAAGAAATAAAGATCGTTAACAACAATATAATGTTAGGAAAAAACTTCATTCTAAAATTAATTATTTTGATTACCAGACATTCAATTAAAGATAGTTCTCATAGAACTCATATTACACAAATTATTTCATTATAAGAGTAGATGATTTCTGTTATGAAAATAAATCCCTTAATTACAGGAAACATTGAATTAACAAACCAATTTTGAAAATAACAAACTAATTTCATATTTTCCTCAAATTTAAAATTTGAAATAAATATTAATATGAAGCAAGGATATTTAATGGATTTCTTCATCATAAAAAATTGTTTTTGTTTGGGTTAAAAAAATTGAACTAATCAATATCCATATTCTCATAATTTGTTGTTGTTTAATCAATTATGATTCATTTTCCAACAACTTATTATTTTTTTCAATTATAAATTTTAAAAAAATATTTAGGAAATTATGAAGAAGTGCCAGCTAAGCAAGTATTATCTTGAATGTTTCCTTTTTTATAATATATAACTGATTTTTTTTACCATTTTCAAACTTGAAATTCTATTGTTGAATTTCAATTTCTATTTTGTTTGATTTATTTGTTTACATATATATCTCCTTCAATTATGTCGTAGTTTTAAACATTTATTCAATTTCTATTTTGTTTGATTTATTTGTTTACATATCTCCTTCAATTATTTGGTAATTTTAAGCATTTATTTTCTTCTTAAAAAAACATTTATTTTAAACTTTTTTGTTTTGAACATTTAATAATTATCCATCAATTTGTTGAGAAAAAAAGAAAAGCAGCTGGGAGACCCCTACCGCTTAGTGCGAGCTCAGTTGGATCGGACTGGATGAGTCGGATTCTGGGTAAACCAGATCCGGGTACCGGTTGGTGTACAAAAAAAAAACAGTTTCAACAATTTGTTGAAATTGAAGAATTTTTTTTTAAAATTCAAAATATCTTATCTATCCAAAACTGAATCAAATTGATGTTTTTCTATTTTAATTTCAAAATATCCTATTTATCCAAAATGGAAATAAAAGGAGTAGTTGTGCTTTTTAATTTTTAAATTCAAAATATCATATATATCCAAAATGGAATTAAATTGTTGGCAGAATCTAACAAATCAAGTAAACTTACCCATTACTCGGTTTTTTTTTTAAAAACCGTTGACTCTAACTTTTTTTAATTTGGATTTTTTTTAAAAAAAAACAAAGATTTGAGAAATTATGTGCTAAAATCTTTTTATTTTTAAAAAAATTGAAAAATTATATGGAAGTTCCACGTCAGCATGTTTTGAAGTGCAGGAATCCTCTTTTTACAATATATAATATAATTGATAACTGATTGTAAATTTTTTTAATGGACATTGTACTATTGCATTTAAATTTTTTCAAAATAGAATCAACATTATATTTCAAAGTTGAGAAGTTGTGATTTGATACATGATTTTTTTTCAAAGAATATTCTGAAATCTTCAAGTTGTGATATGCTCAAAATTTTAGTATGTTTCAAAATTAAATTAAAATTTTGGAATTTAAAGTCTCGTATATTGAATTGTAAATTAGGTTTTAAATTTTTCAAAGCAGAATCAATTTTTTTTGAAAGAATATTCAAAATTTCGATAGTTTGTATTTGATTCTGATTATTTTTATGTTTTTTCTGCAAAGAAAATTATGAAATCTTCAAGTTGTGTTATGATCCACAATTTTTCTTAAACATTTTAGATTTGAATCAATTTTTTTAATTATTTGCTGAATTTTGAATTATTATTAAAAAAATTTGGCAAAAAATTATGTGGAAGTGACACATCAGCAGTGCAGATATCCTCTTTTTTTTTTACGAACTAGGGTATCCACCCGCACAACTGGGTGACTAATCCTCTTTTTTTTTTATGAACTAGGATATCCTCTTTTTTTTATAATATAAAATTGATGATAATGATTGAATGATTGTAGACTTTTTTTTTAAAATTCAAATTCAAACCAAAAACACTTATCCATTAGTTTGATTTTTCAAAAACGGTTGAGTCTAACAATTTTTTTAAATTTTGATATTTGATTTTTTTAAACAAATTTTGAGAAATTATCTATTGAATTTTAATAGAAAATTTAAATGAATAATTTAAACAAATATCGATTTTCAAAATTCTAAACATATCCCTTAATTATAAGAATAATTGATATTTGAAACACTATGATTTTAATTTAAATTAGCAAACTAAATTTTAAAATAACAAAATAATTTCATATTTTCCTCAAATTTGAAATTTGAAATTTGAAACTTGAAATAAATATTAATATAAATCAAGGATATATAATGGATTTCTTCCTTATCACAAAAATTTGTTTTACTTCCAGTTTAAATAAAAAGTTGAACCAAACCATATTTTTTTTAAAGAACTAATTCATATTCATATTCATATAATTTGTTGATTTAATTTTTGTTGTCTAACAAATTATGATTCAACATTATCTAACAACTTATTCTTATTTTTAACTATTAATTTAAAAAAAATTACGAAATTATGAGCGAGTGTCACCTAAGTCGTTGTTGTGTAGAAGATTTCTATTGGTGGTTTTATCATGATTTGTTTGTTTAAATATCTCCTTCAATTATTTCGTAGTTTTAAACATTATTTCTTCTTTAAAAAAAACATTTGTTTTAAATTTTTTGTTTGGAACATTTAATAATTATTCATTCAATTTGTTGAAAAAAAAGTGATTGAATCAATTTAAACTTTTTGAGTTCAACTTTTAATTATTATTATCCATCAATTTAATGAGAAAATTTTTTTGGTTATTATCCATAGCATCAAGAAAAAAAATCATTTGATTATATATATTAGACTTTTTTGTAATTATCCACGCAATTAAGAAAATAAAAATTGCTAAAGGGACACAATCACTTCATAGGTTGCAGGTATCCTCTTTTTATGGTATATAATTTTTTTTACCATATTCAAACTTGAAATTCTATTGTTCAACTTTAATTTTTATTTGTTTTATCATAATTTATTTGTTTGCATATCTCCTTCAATTATTTGGTAATTTTAAACATTCATTTTTTTCATAAAATAACTTTTATTTTTAATATTTAATAATTATCTATCAATATGTTGAGAAAAAAAAAAAGCAGTATACTATCTATCCAAAACTGAATTGATTTGCTATGTTTTCTTTAAATTTCAAATCATCCTATCTATCCAAAACGGAATAAAAGGAGGTAAAGAAATTATAATTTAATCACTGAATTGAATTGCTATTTTTTTAATTTCAAATCATCTTATTTATCCAAAAAGGAATAAAAGGAGCGAGGTAAAGAAATTATAATTTTATCATCATGCAGTTTGCTGAAATTTTTTAAAATACATTTAAAATTTGAATTTGAATTAGTTGTTTCTTATCTTGTTATCCAATTTTATCCGATTTTGAATTTGCATATAAGTAGAGATTTTGTTGTTTCTTATCTTGTTAGCCTATATTTGAATTTGTGTGGTATTATCATATAAGTTGTTAGTTTTTTTTTGTGGTATTATTTTTTTTATGTTGCAGTATTATTTATAATGGAATCTCTATCTCTATATTATTGAACATAATTTGTCATATTGTAACCGAATGATATGCTCCATCTCCAACTTATTGAATTTGAATTATTTGCTAAGCTTTCACATGCATTATGCCATTCACTTAAAAAATAATACTCTGTATTTTTAGAACAATGATATTTTCATACATTAAAAAAAAGTTTATATCAAGTTTATATCTTCTTTATTACTCCCCTGGTTCCGTATGTAAGTTCATTTTGAAGATTTTTCTTTGGTCCTTAATATAAACTCAATTTCCAACTTCCAATGACATTAATTACTTCTTTTTCACAAACACTCCTATTTACTCAACACTTTTAAAATTCCCAATAATAATCATAGAGGTATTTTTGAAAAAATATACTAAATATTTACATTTCCAATATCACTAATAATATTAACTAAATTTTTTAAAGGGTGTAAAAATTAGTCAAAGGGACTTATAATAATAATAAGCGGAGGGAGTATAAAAATTAAGCATGTGTTTCTATTAAAATGTTAGTTTAGTTTTTATACGAAATTGCATTCAACATCTGATGACATAACCAAAAACGATTCCTGACCACCTCCCCTTTCTGTTGTAGCTCATTTTTTTTTTTGGTGTTTGTTTCGGGGTTGAAAATTATATTCTTGGGAATCATATTCCTATGAATGTTATTGCTAGAATGCTATTGTCAGGAATTTAGAAAAATATGTTTGGTTATCATTTATGATTTCTTGGTATATTGCCGAAAATTTGTAGCATAATTATCAAAATACCCTTACTATAAAGTAGAAAGTAAGGCTGTTATTAAAAAGCGGTGTTGACATTTTGGTAATTTTACAACTAAATACTTGAGAATATTATATTCCCAACCTTGAAGGTGGGAATAAAAAGTGGTTAAATTATGTGCATTTTATATACCTGAGAATGTTTGTTTGAAACCAGAAACATGGGTATAATTTATGACCACTTTTCATTCCCAGGAATAATTTAGGATTACTTGAAACAAACACCCCCTTAGGTATGCTAAACTTTTACGTAGGAAAGTTTGAAAGGACTATCAGCGAAGGCACAATTCACATCACATTAAGGCTGTGTTTGGTAAGACAAATTTATGGCTTATTTGATAGCTTTTAGCTTATTGATCCAGTTAATAAGTTACTAGAACTGTTTGGTGAACAAAAAATAAAAGAAACTTATAGCTTTCAAAAAAGAAACTTATAGCTTTTGAAAGTAGCTTTTAGAAAGTTACATGAGATAACTTTGAGAAAAAATAAGAGCTTTCAATAAATCATATCTCAATTTTACCTTTTTTTTTTACTAAATTATATTATTATTTACCCCTTTTCAATCATTTAACATGTTTAAATTAGTTTCACAGGTAGTTTTGGTAAACAGCTCTAGTTCAATAAGCTAGCTATACAACTATAATCACACAACTATAAGTTAGGTTACGTTCAAAGCTATCAACTACAAGCTCACACTATAAGTTAGTTTTGTCAAACAAATCCTAAGTGTAAGCAATTTTCAAGTGTTGGATATGTGAGTAAAAGAAGTTATATGTTAGATAATACTCTTTTCGGTTTTATATGTAAGATTTTTTTAGGCAAAAATTTTTAGTCTTATTTATAAGACCTCATTCCAATTTTTCAATAACATTTAATTATTTCTTTAAAAAAAACCTATTATATCAACTTTTTTGGGATCTCAATTACAATTATAGGCGTAATTTTGAAAAAATATATTAAATATTTATATTCGCATGTCACTAACAACATTAACCCACTTTCTTGGTGGGCATAAATTTTCTCAAAAAGATCTTACATATAAGACCGGAGGGAATAATAGATAAGTTGAAGTATATTTAAGTGATAAGATCCATATATTCAATGCCTTAAAATTTTGGATCAAAATATGGTATCATGTCCACTTATATATGTTACTTTAATTAAGCCCATTATTTCAAATCTTTCATTTTGTTAAGCTTACCGATTCCTAACAAAATGTGTCGAAGTCAAATAAAGGCTCGATTGAGATGAGTACTATGGATGATCGGGACGAGTATTATGAATGATAGTTGCTTGTGAACCATGCATGAGGGGTTCTTTGTGAGCTTGTGTCGAAAGTTTTTCTAGCAATATGATTGTTAAGTGGAGTGTTGCGTTGGAAGTTGGAACAACAGTTAGCAGCAATTGGAGATGTTGACATTACATAATATTCGAGAAGGTTTTCGCTCAAGAACACTTGAGGAGGAGATTGTAAAAAGTTTTCAAGTGAGTTATGTGAGTAAAAGAAGTTATACGTTAGATAATAATGAATAATTGTAAGTGTATATCTACCAAGAAAGGAATTAGATTAGAGCTCTAATCCTCGTTCCCATTTTTTAGTCTCAAAGCCCAGATATGGCAGTCTCCGAGGCCCACGATAGAAAAGCTAAAACTTCAAACATGCTGCTATGGCAATTACCACTTTAATCAACAGTGGAATAATTTTGATATGCAGTGCTGCTTTCACTTGTTTAAAAACTTTATCCCTTTCATTTTCCAAGCCCGCTTGCAGCAGTAGTTGGCAAGCTTACTGTTATCAACCACTCTGGCTTCAAATGATTAACATGAATGCTGCAAATAAAAGTTCAATTATTTTAACAATCAAATTAAGCCACCCCATTTGGAGCCAAGAGCTATTATATTATAGTACTACTTTGTCATTGAACATATTTTATTTAGATTGATATAGCAAATACCACTTATCTATTATTTCCTTTTTGTTTCCCATTACGATTAGGGATCACACATCACATAACTAGACACTATAAATTTGTGGTAGTGGTTGCACACAAAATAGTCCTCTTAATGTGGATATACTTTGTTCTTGAATGGCAAAGAAAGTAGGGCTCAGTGTCTCCAAATGCAATCAAAAAGACATTCATTGCCTCTTAAGACCTTTCAAATATTTGGCTCTTAGTGTGGTTTGTTTACTTTGCTTTATGATGTAGGTAGTACTCTGTATTGGCTGATATTTTCTCAAACAGGATATATGTTAGTTTCAAAACTAATTCATGGACCGCCCATAAGACTTTTAGAAAATTATTTTTCTAGCGAACTGTTCTTGAACTATTTGTCACACTACTAGGCTACTAGCTAGGTAAGTGCAGAAGAAAAATATCTTGAATAAAGAACAAATTATGGAGTCAATAATTAGTTGAATGTCTACAAATATAAAAATAAATAAAAATAGGCTTATTTATGTATTTAATTCCTAAAAGTTCAGCGTGTTTTGGTTTTAGTCCCTAGAAGTTATTTTGATCGGGACTAGTCCTTAAATTTTCAAACATTTTGGTTTTGGTCCCTTCCGTTAGTAAAAATCTATTATTTGTTTGTGTAGCTAGTGGAACATCACATCAGCAGTCCGTATGGTCTAAAGTAACGCCAAATAGGTGATATAATGTGGATGATACAGATCCACAGACACAAAATGGTCCGATATGCAAAATGCTCCCGTACGTAAAATTTTGAGTTCATAAGCCTAAATCATCCATGTTACATCACCTATTTGGTGCTACGTCACACTCCGTGGCAGCTGATATGAATTTTCATTAACCATGTCAGCAAATAACTTATTTTTTGCAACAGAGGGGACCAAAACCAAAATGTTTGAAAAATTAAGGATTAGTCCCGGTCAAAATAACTTCTAGGGACTAAAACCAAAACACGTTGAACTTTCAGGGACCAAAAACATAAATAAGCCTAAAAAATATGACTATTTTTACTTACATTCAATCTTAGCCAATTGATATTATTTGCATCCGACGATGACTGCTATTTTATGATTAAAAAAATTAATTAATGCATTTTTTATTTACCAAGTTTATCAATCGAGAATAATTAAAGAGAAGGATCGCAACACGAAATATTTCCATATTCTGGCTTCATTGAGGAGGGGTCGCAAGCTCATAAAAACGATCAGAGTTGACGAAAATACAATCAGAGAGCCAAGAGCTATCAAGAAAGAGATAACAAAGTTCTACAAGAAGCTTTATACAGAAGACTAGCCACCGTGTTTGAAGATTGATGATCAAGGTTTCGCGAAAATCACTGCTGAAGAGAGTAGGGAGCTTGAATTGCTACCTTCACATGAAGAAATCAAAAAATCTGTTTGGGACTGTGAATCGACGAAGGCCCCAGGTTATGATGGCTTTAACTTCGGGTTTATCAAGAAGATGTGGCATGTAATTGGAGGTGACTTTGTGCGTTTCATTACTGAGTTCTTTGAACAGGGTCAACTACCAAAGGAGATTAACACTACCTGGGTCACCCTGGTACCGAAGATTGATGGAGCTTGTGAATTGAAGGACTTTAGGCCAATTAGCATGGTTGGCTGCATATACAAGGTTATAGCGAAGATTCTATCGAATAGGCTAAAAAATGTCCTTCCGGGATTAATTGGGGAAACACAGTCGACCTTTGTTGCGGAACGACAGATACTGGATGGAGCCTTAATTGCCAATGAAGTAGTGTACTGGTGCAAGAGAAAAAAGAAAGAAGCTGCTCTACTAAAACTTGATTTTCAGAAAGCTTATGACACAATAAGCTGGGTGTTTATTGATGACATATTGTTGGAATAATTGGTGATATTTGGCGAGAATTACCAAAGAGGGGGGGTGAATTGGGTGTTAAAAAACGCTTTGAAATTTAATTGCAATAAATCGTTCTTTGAAGGAATAACAGAGATTAAAACGAGCGGAAGACTTAAAGAACGAATTAAAACGTTTTTAAGCACGGAATTGAAATAATATCACTATGAATATTGAAAACATACTATACACGAGATTGATTTAAAAAATCATCACAAAGAAAAACACAATTCTCGTGTTATATAAATTAAAACGTAAAATAACTATTATCCGCGAAGATATGATTAACACAAAATAAACGAGCGGAAAATAAAAGGATAAGGGATAGGAAATAATGCACCAGAGATTTTTATCCTGGTTCGTCCAGCAATGCCTACATCCAGTCCTCAAGCGACCCACTTGAGCTTTTCACTAAGCCAAGACGCAACTGCGTCCCCAAGTACATCCAGAGCGCCCCGTAAGCTACTAGGAATCCCACCGTTCGCCAGGGACCTCAAATACAAATAGCCTAACTACTAGGAATCACACCGTTCGTATAGAGCTACCCAAAACAACAAGGGTTACCTCACCCTATGAACGCGACACACGTTCAATCCTAAGGGAAAACACTCCTTAATACCTAAGGTTGTCACACCCCTTACAATAAAATGGATTTGTACGAAGAAATGTGTGCAACTAACAATAAGCTCTCTAGATAGAGCGGATACTAAAATAAAGACCTATGACAATATAATATACTCAAGCAAACTCAAGGCAATAACACTATGATGATGATGATGAAAAATATGATTTTTCTTCTCAAGGGATTTTGCAAAAGAAAAAGAGAAGGAGAAGTAGTAGAAGAAGATCATTCAGAAAAGATAAAAAGCATTTTTAAAATATAGAAGAAGCAGCCTGAATTCAAAACGTGATCATCCAGAAAGGGAAACAAATCATTCTGGGAATCAGATTGATTTCAGCACGTTTTTCAAAATTTGAATTAAAATAATCGATTACTCTGGTCAGGTTAATCGATTACTTGCTCTCAGGTTTTTCACAAAAGTTGCAGCATTGAATATAATCGATTATTAGCTTCCAGTAATCGATTACTTTCACCTAAATGACCAGTTCAAGGAAGTAATCCATTACAAGAATCCAAATAATCCATTACATACTCTCTGGTTACAGTTTGCATCATGTAATCGATTATACTAGAAGGGTTAATCGATTACTCCACATAAAAAATTGATTTTCATAAAAAGGTCGTAACCAAAGGTTTTCGCAAAACATTTTTCACAAGGAATTTCCTGGAGCAGATATAAAAAGGCTTCTTCAGGTTTTTAAGAATAAAAACAAATATCATCATCATATAGGTTATAACTAAGTGCTTTAAGAATATTAAATGCCTTACAAAGATATCTAATCCTAAACACTAAATCTTCAACTTGCATAGCATCTTTGTAATCTTTAATGTACCTGAACCTGTTAAGAGCATATATAAAACTGTGTTGTGTCATCATCAAAACAACAAGAGGTAAACCATGAGTTTCAACAATTAGTTTCAACACATATTACGAATAATGGGGTTTGGACAAAAATGGAGAAGCTGGATTTATCAGTGTATGTCGACGGCAACCATATCCCTCTTGATTAATGGATCCCCGACAGAACCTTTCAAGATGGAGAGAGGTTTGAGACAAGGCGATCCACTATCACCACTCCTTTTTGTTCTTGCAACAGAAGCCTTCAACCAAATGATGATCAAAGCTACTAATTTGGGACTGTTCAAGGGCCTGCAAGTTGGAACCAATGCTATCAATATTTCTCACTTACAATTCGAAGATGATACTTTGATCTTTTGCTGGCCAAGTAGAAGAAATCTGAACAACCTGAGAAGAATGCTTGATTGTTTCCAGATTCTCTCGGGCCTTAAAATAAATTATTCGAAGTCAGGGCTTATCGTCTTTCGTAAAAGTGATGCTTGGAAAAGATTGATGGCCGACAGGTTAGGATGTCAGATAATTGAACTCCCAGTTAGATATCTTGGGGTAGCATTGGGGGCGAATCCTCGTAGACTTTCAACTTGGCAACCAGTGGTTCAGAAAGTTCAAAACCGCTTGCCGTCTTGGAAAACTAATAAGGTGCTATCAAGGGAAGGCAGATTGGTGTTGATTAAATCAGTATTACAAAGCCTTCCGTTATATTACATGAGTATCTTTAGAATGCCAACAACAATTGTTAGAAAAATAATTAGCCTTCAAAGAAATTTTTTCTGGTCTGGAAAGGAAGATGAGAAGGGTTTGCCGCTAATAAAATGGAAAATCATTAAAAAGCCGAAGAAATTAGGTGGCCTTGGTATTGGTGATTTAGTTATTCCGAACACAGCCTTGCTCTTTAAATGGTGGTGGAGATTCTCTGTTGAAGGTGATACTCCTTGGAAGAAGACAGTGTGCTCAATTCATAGTATCAACCAGAATTCATCAATATGGCAGAATAGGCATCAAGGTAAGCAAGGACTTTGGGGAGTTATAACCTCAATTCCCAGCTGGAGCAAAGATTGCGATCAGGTGATAGCTAAAGGTTGCTGGATGAGAGTTGCAAGAGGTGACAAAACGAGATTTTGGCATGATAGATGGCTTTACAACGTCACTCTTAAAGAGAAATTCCCTACTTTATTCTCAATCTCAATTCAGAAGGAGGAAGTCATTGCAAATATGGGATTTTGGGATGGATTACAATGGAATTGGAACCTGTCCTGGAGAAGACATCTTTATCAGTGGGAATTACCACAGTTGCAACTACTTTGGTCAAGCATTCAACAAGTTAGCCTCGATCCGAATGGAGAAGATGAACCGTGCTGGTCTCATGATAAATCAGGTATTTTTTCTGTTAAATCATTCCAATTTGCTGTAATAGGAAATGGGATGATTTCTAATTCTGTTCGGAATGTATGGATGGGTCTGGCTCCGCCTAGAGCGGAGTTGCTGGTTTGGTTTGTCTTGCTCAAACGCCTAAATACAAGGAGTCGTTTAAATAGGTTAGGTCTGCTACCTAACAATGATGACAGGTGTCCTTTTTGTTATAACGAAGAGGAAACTGTAGAGCATGTCTTTATTCATTGTCATTTCTCTTGGAAAGTATGGTGCTTGATGATGGAATGGTGGGGTATTGAACTGGTTATTCCAGATCAGATACATATATGGTTTGATGAATGGATGAAGGCTTTTAAAGGAGTATTCCAGCGAAAACTCTGGTCTGCTTTGTTTTTTGTTGTAATTTGGACTCTGTGGTTTAATAGAAACAGGAAGATCTTTGAAGGTGTGGAAATAGACTGGGAGGAATCAGTCTATTTGATCAAGCTAAGGCTTGGATACTGGATGAATGGATGGAGGGACTGCTGTCCGTATGGCCCTGGGGATGTTGTTAATAGCATTGATGCAGTCAGAAAATGGGCTTCTCCAACACGTCAAAGACCTGCAATTGAGTGGCTGCCGCCACCGTTTCCGAAGCTAAAATGGAATGTTGATGGCTCATCGGATGGGAAACCAGGTAGAGCAGGTATAGGAGGAGTGCTTAGAGACCATACAAGAATGATAAGGTGTCAATTTTCAGCCTCCATTGGTATTGAAGATTCTAATATCGCTGAATTTACTGCTGTAATTTTCGCTTTAGAAACTTCCTTGCAGCAATCATGGCTGAAGCAGATGGAATTAATTGTAGAGTTTGATTCAAAGATTGCTCTTTCTTGGATCAAAGAGACAGGGAAATGTCCTTTAAATCTTCAATTTAAAAGGAAAAAACTAATAAATTTGCTGTCAGGATTGAAAAGGGTGGAATTTATTCATAGATGTAGAAAAGCAAATGGTGATGCAGATAGTTTGGCTAAACAAGGAAAGGAATCCTCTGGAATTTGGATTGAATGGAATTAATTGGATGGCTGAATCCAGTGGTGTTGCTTCATGCGATGTTCACTTTGAATTTGGGCATATGCAATCTGCGTGCGTTTCTTTATTTTTGATTGATGGGTGTTTTGGTTTCCTGCACAATGTATTTGTTGTAACGGTGTTAGTATATGATTTGAGGGGTTGTAGGGGTGCCTGTTATAGTGGTCTTTTGTTGCAGGAAGTGTAGTAGTGTTTGTGGTGTTGTTCATGGGCTATTGTACAACTTGTAGGAGAGAAGGATTGTTTTGATTTGTACCTCTTTAGCTAGCTTTGAGCACATGATTGGGGGCTAGTACTCAAACCCTTCATAGAAGGTGGGGGGTACTTTGCTCTATGATGCTGAAGCTGGTTGTCTATTTTGGTTTATTAATAAAATTTCTAATTATAAAAAAAAATCAATTTAGTGATTTTAATCACATAATTTTTATTTAGCAATTTTTGTCCCTAAAACTATTTCATTTTGAAATTTTAGTCCTTCCATCTAAAATATGATTAACTGTGCTAGCATGACAAATGACATGGCACGACGTATCACACATCCAGAAACCTATGTAATTTTGTTTTTAATTTTTCAATAAAACTAATTAATTTAATGTTTGCGGTTTGTATTCTAAATTTTAATTATTTATATTGCTAATAATTTTTAAATTTTATTTTTTTCAATATCGATCTAAGAAACTTGAGATTAAGTTATCATATATTTTTAATTTCATTTTTTTAGTTTAAATTGAATTTCCTTATTTCAGACAAGTTCGTACTGTATGTAAATTAGAAGGAAAAAAAATATCGGTTTGCTTGATGATAATAAGAAACTAAACTGGGAATCGATTCTCACGGGTTAAAAAATAAATAAATAAATACAGAGTGTCAAATGGAGATTAAGTGCGTGTTTGGTATTACTAGTAAAATTATATTATGATTATTATTTTTTTTGTGATTATAATTTGTTAAAATTATAATATGTTTATGTTTAGATCTCTTAGCTGAAAAATGAATGAATGCTAATTTGTTTTGTTTAGATAGTGAAAAGAAGATTATTTTTACTGAGTAAATTACAAAAAAGAATATGGAGTGATAAGGGGTAGTTAAATAATAAATTGGAATGACAAGGATAAAATAGAAAAATTACTTAGGTCTAAAAAAATAATCTTACTAAAAATAATCTATAGTTTCTATGAGGGAGAAGTTAGATTTTGATTATTTTTTCAAGAATATAATCTAAAATCATAATCTACATTCGTAAACAAACACGTTAAATTATGATTATTTTTAAAAAATAAGTTAAAAACACAATTTTAATCATCTCTTTTAATAAATTTTAACTTTTAAACATGATATCATTCAAACTAAGGATCTACCATGCACACGACAATCTCCATTTATTGTTTTACTTTGAAGGATCCATTTCCAAATTAAAAAGTGGTACTCTCTACCATCCTTAATATAAGTCATTTTTGGGAAAATTTACAAGAATTAAGAAAAGTTAGGTAATATCGTTAATAACATTAATATTGATAATATTTTGTATACTTTTTCAAAATTACTTATATAATTATTACTGAAACTTTAAAAAATATTGAGTAAATAAAAGTATTCGTGAAAATGAAGTAATTAATACAATTCGACATTTGGAAGAGGTGCTTATAAATAAGAAAAAAAATTCCCCAAAATAGCTTACATAGATGTACTGGGAAGAATAGATGTATTGCAAAAGTAAGTTAGTTATCTCCTGAGCTTAATTATATCTTTAATTTTTTTTAATATAAAAATGCTCTTTTTAGCATCTTATCCTTATCCTTAAGTTGGGGTTAAGAAAATCAAAATATATATTCCCTCTAGTCTCCTAAGGAATTTATTGTTCCTGGCAAGGAGCAACTTGTTCGTCGTTTGAAGAAAACTTTATATGTCCTTAAGCAAACTCCTTGAAAATGGTACAAGAGATTTCACTCTTTTATGATTGGACAAGGTTATTATAGGAGTCAATATGATGATTGTATTTACTTCCAGAAATTTCCAGATGGTTCTTTCATATACTTGTTACTTTATGTTGATGATATGTTAATTGCATTACGCGACAAGTCTTTGATCAAGAAATTGAAAACTCAACTCAACAACGAGTTTGACATGAAAAAATCAGGTGCAACTAAGAAAATTTTTGGCATGGAGATTCGCAAGGATCCTCAAGCTAGTAAACTCCTTTTATGTTAACAGAAATATATTGAGAGAGTGTTTGATAGGTTTAATATGGGTGACTGCAAACATGTTTCTACTTCACTTGATGCATACTTCAAATTATCTTCAGACCTTTATCCACAAACAGACAAAGAGATAATGGAGTGTATGTCAGACGTTCCTTTATCTAGTGAAGTTGGTAGTCTTATGTATGCTATATTGTGTGCACTAGATTTGATTTAACATATGTAGTCATCATTGTCAATCGATATATGCAAAACCCTGACAAAGATCATTGGCGTGCTGTAAAATGGATTTTCGGTATCTAAAAGGTACCTTTGATATTGACTTGACATTTGACAGAAGGAAAGCTGCAACCAATGATGTTATTGGTTATGTTGATTCAGATTATGGTGGTGATCTTGACAGAAGAAGATCTCTTTCTGGTTACAACTTTACTCTTTGCAATAGTGCTATTAGTTGGAAAGCTACACTTCAGTCCATTGCTGCTTTATCTACAACTAAAGCATAGATATATTTCAGCAACATAGGGTGTTAAGGAAGCTCTTTGGCTTCAAGGTTTGATAAATGAACTTGGTCTAACACGGGATGTTCTTATCGTATTTTGTGATAGCCAGAGTGTTATTCATTTGATCAAGAATAGTCGGTATCATGACAAGACCAAACATATCGATGTAAAGCATCACTTTATCCGAGATATTGTTACTGTTGGTGATGTTGTGGTTGAAAAAATTCATACATCAAAGAGTCCAACAGATATGCTTACTAAGCCACTTCCAAATACCAAGTTTCAACATTGCTTGGACTTGGTTGGCCTCTACATCACCTAATTGTTCTTCAGGGCTTTTTCTAGCAACAACAATTTTATCGAATTTGAGTTAAGATGGAAATTATTGTGTCAAATTTTTTATGCCTTCAAACTTCAACTACTCACAACCTACTTCATCTACATCTTCACCTATATTTACCTACCTTCATCTACCTTCCACTTATTTCTTTAACTACTTCTCTCATTTTGGCTATAAAAAGTCATATAGTGAAGGTGCTCACAACAAGACAAACACACATTCAAATTAAACACAAGTTTTATATCTTGTATTCTTTAGCTTTGTGAGAGTGAGAATATTGAGAGAATTTTAGGCTCATTCAATTCCGTTTGAGAGAATATTTTGTGATATAAATTTTTCTTTTTTTTTTTATCCTCATCGCTATAAGCTAAGAGGATTTAGTGTACACACTCTCTCTTTTTTTTCATAGTGGAAATTGCTCTTGATCGTCGTGGTTTTTTTTTTTACTCTCTACATTAGAGAAATTTTTTCCACGTAAATCTTGTGTGTTCATCTTACTTATTTTATTTTACTTCTCTTTAATTTCTAATTGATTAGATCATTTTCACCACATAGCACTGATATCATAACCGTAAATGATTAAAAATGAAGGAGGAGGAGGATTAGAATGGAGATCCTCTCAATTTCATTCTCTCTATTTTTATCTACTATTCTTATTTAATAGTTATTATGTTTTTAATAATATTAATTTTATATATTAATTTATTATTAAATTATTTATGATTGAGATTTTATCTTCTTTCCTTAAAAAATAGATAGGTTCTTAATCAGAAAAAGGGGAGGTAGATGATAAAATTTTGATTAAAATCTTTTGTTTAGTTAAGAAATTCGGGGAGAAGATGAAAGGAAAATGACTATAAAATCAACTTTCACGTTACAAATTTAGAATTCTTCTTAAATATATACACCTTTAATAAATGATATATGGAAAATGCTTTGATAACAAACAAAATGTCGAATAGAGTTATTAAAAACTGTATTTTTTGAAATTTTTGGAAAAAAAAATATTATGAATTTGTGATTTTTTTTTTTATCTTTGATAATCTTAAAAAAATACCCTTATGAGCGGCACTTGTTATCAAGACCATGATATATAGATTGATTGATCTTGCAGGAGTTGAGCGGTATATAGATTTACTGCACGCCTTGGGGTTTGGTGCAGCATGCACCCCCTATATTTTACCTACTCTCAGCCGGTTTTTCGGTTTTTAATTTTTTTAGTTATTTAAATAAAAAAAAGGGTAAAACTGTAAATAAACTATGATCACCACTACCAAAGGCAACTCCCACGACGCCTCCAGCATCACTACCGGCGACGCCATTTTCACCGTCGGCAGATACCCCACCATCAACCACACCACCGTCAGCTTCACCACCACCCCCATCCACCGGCACTCCTCTTGCGCCACCGTATAAGGCCACACCCCTGCCACCGCATCATCCGTCGCATCTTCCAAAATGGAGCAATCCAGATATGTAGGACATAAGTATTATATTTAGTTTTTTTTAATAATAAAACCTACATCCAAAGTAGGACGTAGGTATTAGATTTAGTGTTTTCTTTAAACAGTTGTAAAACGGTAATTTTGGTAATTATTATTTGTACGTCAATCATGGGACGTAAGAATGGTAATTTATTAAAAAAATAAAAATCCAACCAACCCTTACGTCAATCATGAGACGTAGGAAAAAAAACCAACTAACCCCTACGTCAATCATGAAACGTAGAGGGTAATTTATTTAAAAAAAGAAACAAACCAACCCCTACTTCAATCATGGGAAGTAGGGGGTAATTTATTTTAAAAAAAAAAGCCAATCAACCCCTACGTCAATCATGAAACGTAGGGGGTAATTAAAAAAAAAAGAAGAAACCAACCAACCCCTACGTCAATCATGGGACGTAGGGGGTAAAAAAAACAAAAAAAAAACCCAACCAACCCCTAAGTCAATCATGGGACGTAGGGGTTAATTTATTTGAAAAAAAAAAAAGAAACCAACCAATCCCTACGTTAATCATAGGAGGTAGGTGGTAATTTATTAAAAAAAGAAAGAAAAAAAGAAACCAACCAACCCGTACTTCAATCATGGGAAGTAGGGAGTAATTTATTAAAAAAAAAAAAAAAAAAACCAACCCCTACGTATGTATGTCAATCATGGGACAAAGAATAGTAATTTATTACTGTGAGACCATCCATCATACACACCAGTTTTTAATTTTTCATTTTTTTACTGGATTAACGGGTTTTTGGTTGTCTTCACTTGTTCATACAAAATCATTTATACATGGGGTGCACGCTGTATCTGACAACTTTGGTTCATTGAAGCGGTGGACTTAAAGTTGATATGCTTACGCCACTTATTATGTGTTAGGTTCAAAGATAACGATGGTAACCACAGCAAAACATGGCGCATTTACACATAATACTGACGTGTCCTGTGCTTTTGAATTTGGTGTCTCTTATTAATTGGCTAATTCTAGGTTTGAGCCTCTGAGGTACTTGAAAAATCTTCTTAATCATTCTGGTTAAAGCTAGATACAATATTTTAAATCTCATTTTCTATTTGATGATACGTGGCACTGAGGCTGCAAACCATTAAATGCAGCTATAAATTAAAGTTCTTATACTCACTCGTCTTGTCTATATAAAAAAATAATTTCATATTTATTAGTAATTCATTAAAAAAATTAGTTAAATATTTAACTTTTTTTAATTTTTAAAAAATAAACATATTTTATCAAAAAATGTATTAGGAATGAAAAAAAAATATTAAATAAAGCCATTATTTATAAAAATATTTTAAAAATATTTGTATTGAGAACAAAAAATTAGTTAATTTTTTAATATTTGAGACTAAGATAAATATGTTTATTTTTATACAGTAGTAACTATTTTTCTAACATTTGTTTTAAAACTTATATTAAGAAATTTTAAAAAAGTGAAATATATAAAAAAATTGGTTGTTTAATATCTAAGGTATATATATATATATATATATATATATGAAAGTCTATTGACTTAAATATTACTATTAACTTGTGTTTTATTAAAAAAAAATCAATATAATGGGGTTAGCAGCCTCTATATGGAGAAAAAAAATACCTTAAATACGTGGATACAAATTTTTTGTGAAGATTTTTTAAACGAGATAGAGATTTATAATTATGTTGCACGTCTATTTGAACTAGATTATATGGAAGTTTGCTTCAAATGGTGAGTTTACCATTAGCTCTGCGTATTCTCTTCTTGCTGCATGCCCCATCTCCTAGTTGTTCATTTGACCCTTCCTTAACCTCTGCTTTGTGGAAGTGGAATGGTCCATAGAAGCTGAAATTATTTATGTGGAAATTTATGCATGCTCGCTTGCTTACTAATGAGGAACGCTATAGAAGGGAGATGATTAATGATTCTACTTGTCCTCGTTTAATGCATGTGATCCGTGACTGTGATATAGTTATGGATTTTTGGACTACTCTTATTCATGACAGTAATTGGGTGTCGTTTTTTGGTCTTGGTGGCAATGCGTGGCTGAGTTACAACCTCTCTTTACAGCATATGGAGAATGTTAGAGAGGATCGGCGTATCCTCTTTGTGGTAGCTATCTGGTTTATTTGGAAAGATCGTAATTCTTTTGTTTTTGAGAATAAATCTGACATGCCGTATAGATTCAAAAACAGTGTCATGAGTTATACTCATGTTTTAATGATGGATATGTGTTCTAGTCCGCGCATCCCTGGCCTCATGACTCTACGAAGGTGGAAAAGTTCATTCGCTGGAATCTTCCCCCTTCGGGCTATTGGAAACTTAATGTTGATGGGTCTTTCAGGAAAGGTATCAACTGTTCAGCATGTGGTGGCATCCTAAGACGGGATGATGGTAGTATGGTTCGTGCTTTCCAGTGTAATCTAGGAGTGTGTAGTAGTGTGCAAGCTAAACTTTGGGGTCTCTTTCATGGTTTATCTATGGCTGTGGATTGTAATATGTGCAAAATTTTGGTTGAGATGGATAGCAAAGCTGCAGTGTCGTTGGTTCAAGGTCATTGCCCTTCTTCTCATCATTTGTTTCCCTCTTGTCAAGCGGATACGTTCACTAATCCGTAGAGATTGGACGATAGTGCTCCAGTATGTGTTCCGTGAAGTTAACCACAGTAGTGCAAATAAGTTATCTAATGCTGCCCATGAGGGCTCTTATCATTGTATTTATTTTGATGTTCCTCCCCATTATTTAGCCCCCATCCTTTTTGAGGATTGTGCTGGTCTAGCCCTTCCTAGACTAGTCCTTGATTGGTAATTTGGGCTTTTTGCCCCGTTGATAATAAAAAAAAAAAAATCAATTTAAAATACCAACAAAACCCAGCACAGTTGGTAGTTGGTAGATAGCTGAGTTCCTTAAGCATGATGTCAGGGATTCGATCCTTAGCGTGGGTATGGAAAATGTTTTGTTGGTAGAGGTAAAACTCACTTCGATGATCTCTACGCCTTAGAGGGGATTAATGTTCGACTATCGGCCGGGGAATACCCTTGATATACACCAAAAATTCAATTTAAAATAAAATAATAATAAACTATAATTTTTTTGAGGGGTATAATAAACTATAATTTAAATACATCAAAACAACAACTTTATTGAATATTAATCCTACCAACTACATCCAAGCAATCTCGAAAAAATAAAAATTCAAACAGGCCCCCAACATAACTATATATCTTCTACAAAATATTGTAATATGATAAATAAAAAATAAAAATATGTTAATAGGTCTGATTTGGTCTGTGTCCTAAAAATTGTGAGACGGTTGACAAAACCATTGAGTAACAGTTTAGAAAATTAGAAATCACACTGAATTATCAAATCGAATGAAACTTGATTTTTTTTGTTTGATCTAGTTTGATTTTATTAATCTTTTATCTGATTCGAGATCATTTACACCCCTTAAAATCAAAGTCATTTAAAAAAAATTAATTTTGAAACACAATACGTGACCATTATTACACTAACATTACAACTCAATGCATCAAGTTATCAGCACCTCATGGTTGCATTATAGGCGAGAGTATTTTCTAATTTTAATGTAAGATTCACCCAATATAGTTTAAATATGAATATACAAATTTGAAGTAGATTATTAAGAAAAATCCTTATTTTTTTTCAAATAAAAAATTATTAAGAGAACAATGAAACTTGAGAACATAATTATTATACCGTACACAGTACACTCTCTCCTATTATGGTATGTATTATAAGACATTTTTAATTAAATTGTGTAAGCCGTAGTTAATTTTCTTGAATTTTTTTTAAAAAATATATAATATTATTATTTTACCTTCTTATTTTTTTTAATGTTCATAAATAATAATTAATAAATGAAAAAAATCATAGAAACTAAATTTTTTTAATAAGAGCAAATAAATTTAAAAAAAATTAACTGCTGCATAAAAAACATATAAAATATCTTATAAAAAAGATCAACAAACTTTTTAAAATGAGACTTATAATAAATATCAAAGCGAGTCATGCATGCATAAAAAACAGTGCTATTAAATTAAAAGCTCTTTGACGCGGCTTAAAATGACTCCGTGCATGTTTGATTCTGCGGTGAGTTAGTTCAGAATCAATTTTGTAATGTCAACGTTAATAACTGTTGTTTCTGCTCCAACGTGATTTTGGGGCCATAATTGATTTTCTAATCGGAAACCAAACATGCTATCAGTATATATTCTTTCAAGCTGTGGTACTCTTGTATATTGTTGACACTTGTCCATTATCGAACAGTGACTAGAATTTTCGTTAAGTTGGGTTATGGTGTAACAATGTAATGGCCTGGTTAATTATACAAACAAAACTCCCCCAATACTTTAATTAACGCAAAAACAACTTTAGCATCCATGTTAGTGGATTATGACCTTACTTGATTATTATTTAGCGTTGCGTGCAAGTTAGAGTATTAGTGAAAACACTGCAACATGTAGCCCTTCATTCTATAATGGAAGAGTACACTATTGACAGAGAATGTGGTATGACTTGGAGAATATTAAATACTATATCCAAATTAAAATAATCAAATGGGTTTCTCATGAAACCTCCTGGGTCATTTGGCCTAGACGATGTAGAAGAAGATGATGATGACTAGCTGCATGAGTCATTTGCCTTGGAACCTTATCCTAAATGATCCAATCACAATAAAATGAGGTGACCTCAGCCAAGAATTTGAAAAGTAATAAAAAAGGAGGAGAAAAAGTTGAATTGCCATAGTGTGGATAAAGTGGAGACAATGCACATTTGGTAAAGGTTATGTCTGGTTATGGTACGAAATGACATAAGAGGCCATTACAGTATATACACAGTGACAAACTGACAATATCATACAATAATTCAAAGTGATGAAGGATATATGGATTACTGTTGAATTATATTTAAATACTCCAATTTTTTTTTTTTTAAAAAAATGCAATTCTTAAAGTGATTAAATTTTTTTCCAAGCAAAAGAATGGTCATACTTCCATTCCTTGGTATAAGCTTCTAAGATGGAACTTTGTGAGAATTAAAAAAATAAGCTAATATTGTTAAGTGTTAATGAAACTTATAATATTTGATATATTTATTTAAAATTAATCCTTTAATTATTATTTGAATTGCCTATAAAAAATTATTATTGAGACTTTAAAAAGTATTAAATAAATAAAATTATTTATGAAAAATAAATAATTAATATCATTAAAAAAAACTTATGAATAAAACTAAACAAAATTCTCAATAAATACCTGGCCTATATTAAAAAACGAAGGAAGTATTAAGGAACATTAAAAATCTCAAACTAACCCCTGTATAAAATATGGACTTAAGGAGAAAGTAGAAATTACATGGCCAATACCTTAATACAAGAAATTGAGTAAAAGCACCAAACCTAGAATAAAAAATAAAATAAAATAAATAAAACCTACAACTAGCCGAGAACTTTTTTTTTTTTAAAGAGTGTAAGCAAGAACTATCTTCAAGACCTTACTATTATCAATTTCATCATCCTTATAAGATCTACTACAAATTACCCTTGTTTGAATAACGCACCATTGGCCAAAAAAAATATTAGTTGATCCAATTATTATTATATAATTTAGGTCAATACTAATATGATACATAATATAAATAATTGTCCCCTCATTTTATTTTTTTATTTATTAATTTTGTTTTCCAATATGTCAAATTATAATTGGTATTAACCATAAATATAGTGATTCAAAATCAATTAATAATTTATCATCGTTGCACCTCAGTTCAAAGGGACCAAGCTACCAACATGGGTTGCGACGCGTGGAAAGCGGTTCGGTCTCGCTTAAGCAAGACCCCTGTATAATCATTATATTTGATTCCTTAAGCAAGGAATATTATTTTATCACCTGCCATAACCAGACACGCGATCCGGATCGAATCCGGATTATCTATGTAGTATTTGGGGAACCGGACGAAAAAAAAAGGACCAAGCTGTAGCCAGCCAAAGCATGCAACAACCTCCCAAACCGGCATGTGGCATTAGTGTTCTATACCGGTATTGGGTAAGGAAATTGTTTTTTGGCCTCATGATTGACTGTTTGGTTCCCATTTTAAATTTTCATGGACTAAAATATCCGTAAAAGTGTTAACACTTCCAGTTTTACGAAGTCGGAAAAGTTTTTTCGGTTTTGCTGAACCGAAATCAATTTAAACACTATTCCGATTTTGCTGAATCGGAAATTGAATTTTGACTATCGGAAATATAGATTTCCGGTAGTCCAGAACCGGAAAGGTTAAAAAATGAAAGAGATGCCAAAGAGACAAGTTATCAAAGAAGGGAAGCAGACATGGGTTTCATCACCTTGTGGTCCTGCTTTAGCAAGTCCAGAATCAGAAAGCTTGGCTGTATAGTCCTGTAGAGTCATTGGTAACACAAGTGAGGAAAAAAAATTAATTCCTTTATTGCTCAGTCATAAATGAAATATCATCACAAGTTATAAAATAAGAAGAAACCATTAAGAGAGGAAACAACAACTACCCTGGCGCAGCTCTCTGATTTTATCAACTGAGACCATAGATATGAATATGCTGCCCCTGAAACTTATTTCTGCAAACCACACTTTTCCGTCCATGAAAGAGAGAAGTCGAAAACCATATTTCGTTTTAGCAAAACCAAAAATATGAAATAAATGTATTCCGTTTTTGTAATATCGAAATTACATTTCTGAGTTTATAAAACCGGAAATATTAAAATGCTTGGGATATTTTTGTCCTTGAAAAATAAAAATGGGGTCAAATTAAAAAGTCTACCGTGGACAAAAAGCAATTTCCATTGGGTAAAACTATGCGCCCCAACCAAGAATAAAAACAAGCCCAGACCTGCTTAAAGTGATCACCAAATAAGTAACTTTTTTAATTTTAATATATTTATATGGCTTATTTAAGTTTTTAGTCCCTAAACTTAGGTGGTCTTTTGAAATTAGTCCTTGATCTTTTTTTTGTTGTTTTGGGTCCCTAAACTTTTTCAATTTTTGGAAAATGACCTTGTTGTTGCTTGAGTGATGATATGACCGATGAAATGCTACATAACCTTCGCAGTATCGATAGATAACATACTAGATGATGCCACGTGAATTTTAAAGATTAAAAAAATTCAAATTTATTAAAAATAATTAAAATTTGTATTTTTTAAAAAAAGAAAATAAAATTCTTTAATAATTTTGAAAAAAAAAATTTAATAAAAAAAATCATGTGGTGTTACAAAAGGCTACATAACACTTCATTCTTCGATGTCGGACAAGTGACGTGACATTTCATTGGTCATATCATCACTTAAGCAACAACAGGGTCCTTTTTTCCAAAAATTGAAAAGTTTAGGGATCCAAAACAACGAAAAAAAAGATCAAGAACCAATTCCAAAAGAGCACATAAATTCGGGGACTAAAAACTTAAATAAACCTATTTAGATTATCCAATAACTTCTAATATTGCCAAATGTGGCATTGTAAAGATTAAAGAATTAAAGATGTGTTATTCTCAATTCTTAATTTATTTGAGTCCAACATTTCAAGTAGGCTTAATTATGTCACAAGTCCCTGAAGTTTGGGGTACTTTTATTAGATACCCTTATTCTTATTTTTTCAATGTCTGACTCCCCGAAATTTCTTCTGGGTTTGTCATATACCCCTACTACCAATTCTGACTAATTTTGCTGACATGTAATATCGAAACCCTGATAAGATGAACGAGGTTAGGCATGTCTATGGGCGAAGATCTTTTTTTTCTTTAAATTAAAAAACTAAAAAACTTATTATTTTATATTTTTAGTTAAATAAAAAAAAGAAAAAAAAAAGGATTTAAGAGAGAGGTCGTTTGCGCCCATGTGACATCATCCGACACCATATGACCAACTTCCTGCGTCTGACCAGGATTTCGATGTTAAATGTCAGCCAAATTGGTCAGAATTGATAGTACGGGTATATGACAAACCCAGAAGTAACCTCGGGGAGTCAGACATTGAAAAAATAAGAATCAAGGTATATGACAAAAGTACCCAAAACTTCAGGAATCCGTGACATAATTAAGCCTTTCAAGTATATGTTCATGAGCAAAGAATGCTACAACCATCAAATGAACGGATTCAAAACATTCGAAAAGGTTGGCTTGAAGGATCGATGCTTTGAGATTAAACGATCCCTCCAAACTTCTACTAGAACGAATGAGCGTCATTACCTATTTTTCACCGAATTCCATTTTGAATGACTTCCTTTTCCTCTAAAATAATTATTCAAGTAAAACTTGAATTATTACCTCAATGCCTCTAGAAAACAATAACCATATGAAAAATATTTGGCTTCGACATGATATCTAATTTAAGTTATTCAATAGATATCGATCACCTTAAACACTCTTCTTCAACTTCAAACTCTTCCGATTCATGTTCTTCTCAACCCCATTAGAACTTGTTGAACAAATTAAACCACTGATGAGTTGATGATTAATAGTTAATTAAGATCTTGTAATTTAGTGTTTGTATGGTTGGAACTAATGACATTCACCTTAGTTTCACATTGGCCAATTTGTGAAAAACTTAACTCTTTATATTCCATTATTATTCTCTACACACTAGCAAATAAGTTATTGGATTTTGGTAGTGGATTTGTTGGGCCCAAATCGTGTGCTGCTGCTGTGCGGACGCAGGGTGTACGAGTCATCTTTTTGGAAGTCACTGGCCAAACGTTTTTTTAAATTAACCATGTTTTTAAAATTTGGCCGTTGCAATTTTTATGGGCCTTTATTTCAGCAGTTTCAGTTAGGCCATGATGACATTTTATTGGCCATAAGTTTCTTGCCTGGTTGGGGGCTGAACCTAAGGCTATATTATAGTTTCTTCTTCCTGGTTGACATACAGAAAAAATCCGACCCCCTTTTGTCTTCTTCCTTTCTTCCTGTTCTCTCTTCTTTTTCCTTTGAAAGCGATCTAACTTTGTGAGATTCCAAGTTCTTTACCTAAAGTGCACGAGTTAGAGAACTGTTGTGCTAGCCTTGGGAGCAAAAACCGGTTGGTATAGTTGCACTTCGGCCATCCGAAAATCTTGTTTTTAAAGCAGTGAATTTTACCACGACACAACCATCTTCAACATATATAAGTAACATTTCTCCAATTGACTTGTCTCTTTTATACATATAATTTTGTCTAATTCTCAAGAGTCACTTTAATTGATAGAGCTCAAGGATATTAAATGTGAATACTTGAGTTTAGATCCTAGCAAATACATTCCATCCCCCCTCTCTCTCTCTCTCTCTTTTTTTTTTATAAAAAAAATAGCTTAGAAAAAAAAAACATAATTGCGATGGACTTGTTCCAAACTTTTCATTCTATATCAAGTGAGAGATTCATATGTCTTCTTAAATAAAATAATGTGACTTTGTGCATTCAAGAAAAATTATTGCATAATCCAAAATCATTAATTTTATCCGAATCATTGATTTATAATATTATTATATAGTTTCTCTTAAACTATTTCAAATCAAATATTTGGATAAAATTGAAACCATCAATTTTCAATCATGCAATAATGTCTCTGCATTCACTTAAACGAAGCAAATGGGCTGCTTGATAGACAAGTGGGTTAATCTCATTTGACCTAAATTCCCCCTCGCTTATTGCTCATGTCTTACCTATATATATGGCTATATATACTAATCAACTAATAACCCAAAATTCATCGCCCCTGCACCACCAGAAGAGAACAATATAATAATTTTTCTAGAAGACCATTGCCATATATGTATAAATGGAAAAATGTTTGTTTATGGGGGCACGCGTGGACTTGAATGCGCAAAGGAAGAGAGAAACTTGGGGAAGCTTAGTAAGAAGTGGTTTTGGTGGGTATTCTTTAGGAGTTGAGTTGATGGGTTGTGCAATTGGATGTTGGGGTAGGTAGTGCTGGTGCATTAGGCACCACATCCAAGCACCCACGCTTGCTTAATTTTGCTTTGGTTGTGAAAATTAGGACCCACTTTATAAACATTATAACATGCATGTTTCATTGATAATTCTTGTCCTCTGAAATGAGGTTGCATTGTTATGGTGTTTGCAATTGGTCATTGCAAGTGATATATGGTTGGCACAGAAATGTGTACACGTTAAATCCAGTCCCCATCCGTACCCATCACTCTCCGTCTCTTTTGTGATACCCCTCTTTTTATTTTCCTATATATGCACAAGTTCAATAGTTCTTCACACTTACCAACAGTGGACTAGAGCACCGGCCAGCTGAAAAATTATTTCATTATGGTAATATTGTTTCTTGGATTTATATGAATTTGAACCGTTAATAAAATTAAAATTCTTTGTTTGTTAGTTGCATATGTTGCATCTAGTTAATTATTATCACCACGTTTCTTTGTTTACTAATAATCGCATAGACATTCTATCTAACTTCTCTCTACTCATCAAGATGCATGAGATCTCACCTTAGTTTTTTTATGATGGGACAATGCATTAGTGCTAGTTGAAAACTTTAAATTAATGGAATGAATGCTTGTGGTATGAATAGAAAATATATCAGATTATTAAGGCTAAATCCATTCCAAACCTTAATTAAGTCTCGTCCAATTGTTTAAACCACCATTTGTAAGTATATATTGACCAAGCTTACAATTTTATGAGAGTCAATAAAATAGTATAACCTATAGTTATTCGTTTAAAACGCAATAATATATTATTAATAGGATATATATAATTGGAAATTTTGAAAGAAAGAAAAAAAGAAACGTTATGAGTATGAAACGACAAAACAGGTTAGTGAGGAATTATTGTGTGGTCCGAGACCATTAATCTCGAACACATACACACCATTGATTTTATTATATATTTATATTTTTAATTAATTAATAATACATAGACATGTACACACGTGAAAATGTAGGAATCTAGTGCAACAAAATTTAAAGGATGACCAAGGACGTATACCATTTGTTTCTTTTAATTTGTTTAATGTCTATATATTCTACCTTGCTTTGGTGCTTCCGGCCATCGATTCTTTTAGGTACTTCATTGATAGCCACAGCCCACATGCATATTATTTCATTGATAAATGATGAGCATGCGGGAGCTAGATATTCTGAACGTTTTATAAGTGATTAATATAAGGATCTTATAACTAGTATTTCAAAGGCTTGTTTGGTGGACATGTTGAAAAAGAAAAAAAAAAACACACTAGTCCCACATTGACTAGTGTTAGAGTTCACGATGTGAATTATATTGAGTTTTTATGATGACAAATATCAAATTAAATATTTGCATGAATTATGTATGTACTTAATTGATAAATGGATTATTTTATGCATAATAATTCATATATGGACTAACCATGTTTTCCCAGGATTAAGTTACATGTTTTGCAGAACAATGCATCGATACTAATAAGGAAGTTGACAAGATGACTTAAGTGATTAGAAAGCTAATAAGAGCTTTAAAAGCTTGAAATTCATCAAAAAAACAATGAAGTTAGTCTAAAAGGAATCAAGTTCCTAATACTTATCTCAATCTATTTATAAGACAATTATTGTAAAGCTAGGTAGTTTCTTCACTTTTGCCGTTAGGCCTTACTTAAGAAACTTGGTGAAAAAGTATTTTAAAATATTTAAAAATATATTTTAAATAAAATGGTAAAGTATTTAAAAAAAAAGAAAGAAAGATGAAGAAAAAAAATTACATTTTTATATGATTTTATTCCAATTTTTTTTTTTTTTTACGAATATAGGCTCCATAAACTCTTTCACGAACGAAGCTAGGCCAAGGGACAAATCGTGGCCAAAAATGCCATATAAGAAGCATGGTTTTGAAAACCGGACCGGACCGGCTGGTTCAACCGGAAAACCGATGAACCGGTGGAGGTGCCGATCCGGAATAAGCCAGAAACCGATCTGCAAAAAAACCGGGATTGAACCGGTTGAACCGGTATTAAACCGCCAAAATCGGTCAAAATAGGTGGAAAACCGGTTTGACCCGGTTTGAATTTGGAAGCCCAAATTAAGCAAAAAATTGGGTTTTTTTTAATTTTTTTTTTAAATAACGAAATCCTATATGCTGGAAACTCAAACGACACCAATGTGAGTCTCACTAGTTGATTACGTGTTTGCTCTCATCTCAACGAGAAAGAATATTAAAACTTTAGATTTTAGAACTAAGAAAAATAAAAAATCAAAAAGCCAAAAAGGCAAAAAGGCAAAGAAGTGAAGTGAAAGAAGAAAAAACAGTGAGTGACGCACAAGAAGACAACATCAATAATCAATAGAGAAAAAATAAAAAGGCACAAAAAGGTAAAAGTACTAAAATATATGATTATATACACACGGGTACATTAAGACCGGTTGGACCGCGGTTCGATCACGGTCCAACCATTGAACCTTGAACCAGTACCTTGACCGGTTCAATAACCGGTCCGATTTTCAAAACATTGATAAGAAGTTTCTCGCAAAAGAACGGGGTGTTAAGACAACTAAGGAATTGGTGGTTGAAACAACTAAGGAACACTAGGAGAACACCTAGAAGGGGGGTTGAATAGGTGTTTAAGAAACCTTGAAAGATTTTCGAACAAAACAAATCGAAACAATCAAAACAAATGATTTTTGCCAAAACCTCAGCTCTTAATCGATTAAGCTGAAATTTAATCGATTAAGACCAGCAAACTTAAATTCACTTAATCGATTACTAATCGATTAAACCTTCACAAAACTGAAAAATCACTTTTCAATTGAATACGAAAATCAATCAATTAACACGTATGATCAGAGATTCAGCGGAAAGGAATAACACCTATATTCTTATTTATTACCTAGGTTATGAAAATGATTTTCCCCAAATCAATTTACACAATTAAGATTCAATTCAATCACTTATGAAAACTTAATCTTTTCTAGGTTTTCAACCAAGAACACAACAAATGACAAGAATGTAAAGAGTTAAAGGTTTAGAGATACTGCACAGTGATTTATCCTGGTTCACTTTCATCCGCTTGAAAGCTACATCCAGTCCCCTCTTCAACCAAGAGAGATTCTTCACTATGAGGAATTAGAGTTCTCAAATTACAAGTAAATGCCTCTCAAGACTCCCTTCTTGATAGCCTACAAGAGATACTCCACACCCTTGCCTTGCAATCCTATTGACCCTCTAATCTAACCTCTACCCTTGTTGATAATCCACACAACAAGTCTTCACGTTGCTCGTCGATACCTCACAACAAGACTTCACTTTGCTTGATTCACAACCAAGACTTCTTCAATTTGAATGAACTTGCTTGATGATAATCGACACACCAAGTCTTCTTGTTTTGTTGTAGATAGCTTGCCTCTTGCAAAGATTACAACTCAAATGAAAACACATAACAATCCTAAGAATCTCTTTCAATAGTTATAACAATATCACAATGAGAGATTCAAAGATTCTCAAAGAATGTAAAATAGAAAGCTTTGATCTATGAAATTGAGAGAGAATAGAGTGGCTTGATTCTTTGTAAAATTGATGTAAAAATGATACTTGATTTGTAATAATGATTCACAAAGGTTAGGAAAAAGTTTATATAGAATACCCAAAAGTTAGTAGCACTAAAAACTGATTTTGAGAAGTGAAAAACATATTTTAAAAAACAGTTCTACAGCTCTTAATCGATTAAACTGTTTCTTAATCGATTAATCACTGTTACTTTGAAAAGCTTAATCGATTAGACATATCCTTAATCGATTAAGATAGTGTAAAATCACTTAGAAACTTGTTTTCTCAAAACTAAACCTTTTCTTTCAAACCTTTAAGCCACCTATTGATTTTAGGTTAAGTGAAAACTCAAATTATGATATAATCATGACTTTGATAGAGATTCACTACCCTCTAAATACTCTAACCAAACTCATCAAAATAAAAGACTCAAACTAAAGATATTACAATTAAAAACAACTTGAATCTTCATGAGCTTGTTCTCTCTTCATCACTTGATGTTTGTTGTTTGCTTGTTGAGCTTGAACTTGATCAACACATATGTAGCTTGTTCAAAACCTTTTGTCATTATCAAAACATTCTCAATGGAACTTACAATCTCCCCCTTTTTGAAAATGACAAACATGTTTTGAAGTTGTTTGAAGTTGTTGATGCTTGAATCATTTGATCACTTGGTGAGACTCTTGCTCCCCCTTGCTAAATGCTTTTGACATTTGAAATCCAATTGATAGAAACTTAATTCTCCCCCTATCTTCAACAACTTAGCTCAACCTGTATAAAAACAACAAAAACAACCTTTTCTCCCCCTTTTGGCATTATCAAAAAGTAATATATACCAATTGAAATATGAAATGCTAAGCCAAAATAAGAGAAATCAATGATCACTTCTTCACAACATTGATACCAATTGAAATACAAAAGAACTAAACTTTGAAATGTGATACCAATTGGCAAGAAATATGACAATGAAATATGATACCAATTGAGACTAACAAGGTCATAATATCACTTAACAAAGTAAGATATCAATTATAAAGAAATATCACAATAACAACAATAGCATGATAAACATCTAATGATCACTCAATGATACCAATTGAACTTTAGAAAAGTAATACCAATTGAGAGAACTATAATTGTAAATATCTAACAATATCAATTGTTACCAATTTGTAGGACTTTCCCTTGAGATTTGACGAAAGTGTATAGACCTTCATATGCTTCTTCAATCATACCTACAAAACAATCATGCTTTGCTTTTTGGTATCCAAATGGTTTTGGATCCATTTTTGTTAGTTAAGGGACTCTCACCCTTCTTAACCCAAACAAACTTTCCTTTAGGTATACCATGCACTTTAATATAACACACATTTGAAGTATGTCCATGAGTACCACAATAGAAACATGTTGGTGTATTTGAAAAATCAACTTTAGAAAAATCAACAACATTTCTATGATATTTACTCTTAGCATTAGTATAACCCAAACCAAACTTGTTTAAATTTCCGTTTTGGAAATATAACAATGTGCGCAATTTAATATTACCACTTGTGAAACTTGCAAGCTTATTTTTCAAATTAGTATTTTCATCTTTAAGCAACTTGCAATTCTCACAATCAACCACAATATTCAATCTACTAGCACAATCACAAGAAGAACTAGCATATATAAGATCAAGAGTTTCATTTTCAAGATTAAGCTCATCAACTTGTTTTTGAAGTTCTAAAATATCTTGTTGATGTTTCAAAATGAGCTTCTTTCTTTCAATGTTTTTCAAAGCTAGTTTTTCAAATTGTTCATGCATTTCTTCATAAGCATTATATAACAATTCATATTTAGAAGAAATTTCTGATTTAGTATGACTTACATCGCTTTCCTCGCTTTGTTCACTTGATTCATCATTTGAACTTTCCTCTTCATCTACTAGAGCTATCAAGTTGAGTGTAGCGACTTCATCATCATCCGAAGAACTATTTGATGTGCTTTTCTTCTCTTCTTCATCATCCCAAACTATGTATGCTCTTTTGTGTTTTGAATTTTTCTTTTATTTCTCCTTCTTCTTGAGATACTTAGAGCATGAGTACTTGAGATGACCGGGTTTTCCACATTCATGGCAAACTACTCCTTCTTTTGTAGTCTTGGTCTTGTAGTGTGGGGAAATCTTCTCTTTACTCTTGTCTTTGTTCAACCTTCCTTTTCTCCTTAGAAACTTGTCAAACTTCCTTAGTAAAAGTTTCATCTCTTTTTCATCAATATCCGAATCGGAATCTTTACTATCATCATCATCGGAACTCTCTTTCTTTTTATATGAACTATTGACTTTGAGAGCAAGTCCCTTTCTTCCTATGTTCTTATCCGACTCTTCATGCATATTCAAACGTCCAAGCTCCATTTCATGTTCTTGAAGCTTTCCGAAAAGTGTTGCAAGATCCATAGCATCCAAATTTTTAGATTCTACAATAGCCGTTACTTTTGGTTGCCAATTCTTGTCTAAACATCTCAACACTTTGTTAGAAAGTTCACCTTGTAAGAAAGTCTTACCAAGAGCAAGTAAATGGTTAATAATGTGAGTAAAACGTTTTTGCATATCATTAATAGATTCATTTGGAAGCATTTGAAACAATTCATATTCACGCATTAAAACATTCAATCTAGCTCTCCTAACCTCACTAGTTCCTTCATGAGTCACTTGTACAGTGTCTCACATTTCCTTAGCACTAGCACATTGAGAAATTCTAAAGAATTCGTCATAAGATAAAGCGGAGGTGATGATATTTTTTGCTTTAAAATCATATTGAACTTTCTTTCTATCATCATCTTTCCACTTATCTTCGGGGGTTAATTGTGCTACACCATCAACTAAACTAGAGGGGATATGAGGACCTTTTTCAATTGCTTTCCAAATATCAATATCTATGGCTTGGATAAAGATTTTCATTCTTACTTTCTAATAAGCGTATCCCTCACCATTAAATAGTGGAGGACGACTTATCGAAGCACCTTCACCACCAAAGGGATTCATGGAACCCATTGCGGTTACTTAAAGAGGATCTTTACGAAAAAGCTCTTATGCTCGTGTCTTTCGACCGAGCTCTGATACCAATTGAGGAAAACCGCAATTGGTGGTTGAAACAACTAAGGAACACTAGGAGAACACCTAGAAGGGGGGGTTGAATAGGTGTTTAAGAAACCTTGAAATATTTTCGAACAAAACAAATCGAAACAATCAAAACAAATGATTTTTGCCAAAACCTCAGCTCTTAATCGATTAAGCTGAAATTTAATCGATTAAGACCAGCAAACTTAAATTCACTTAATCGATTACTAATCGATTAAACCTTCACAAAACTGAAAAATCACTTTTCAATTGAATACGAAAATCAATCAATTAACACGTATTATCAGAGATTCAACGGAAAGGATTAACACCTATATTCTTATTTATTACCTAGGTTATGAAAATGATTTTCCCCAAATCAATTTACACAATTAAGATTCAATTCAATCACTTATGAAAACTTAATCTTTTCTAGGTTTTCAACCAAGAACACAACGAATGACAAGAATGTAAAGAGTTAAAGGTTTAGAGATACTGCACAGTGATTTATCCTGGTTCACTTTCATCCGCTTGAAAGCTACATCCAGTCCCCTCTTCAACCAAGAGAGATTCTTCACTATGAGGAATTAGAGTTCTCAAATTACAAGTAAATGCCTCTCAAGACTCCCTTCTTGATAGCCTACAAGAGATACTCCACACCCTTGCCTTGCAATCCTATTGACCCTCTAATCTAACCTCTACCCTTGTTGATAATCCACACAACAAGTCTTCACGTTGCTCGTCGATACCTCACAACAAGACTTCACTTTGCTTGATTCACAACCAAGACTTCTTCTTCAATTTGAATGAACTTGCTTGATGATAATCGACACACCAAGTCTTCTTGTTTTGTTGTAGATAGCTTTCCTCTTGCAAAGATTACAACTCAAATGAAAACACATAACAATCCTAAGAATCTCTTTCAATAGTTATAACAATATCACAATGAGAGATTCAAAGATTCTCAAAGAATGTAAAATAGAAAGCTTTGATCTATGAAATTGAGAGAGAATAGAGTGGCTTGATTCTTTGTAAAATTGATGTAAAAATGATACTTGATTTGTAATAATGATTCACAAAGGTTAGGAAAAAGTTTATATAGAATACCCAGAAGTTAGTAGCACTAACCGGCGATCACTCCCCGCCCTCATCAGCCCGGGTCTTACATGCCCACCAGCTTCCGCCTGGTTCGTCCCCGAACCACACCGTACTGGGAGAGGAGCCGCTCTGATACCATTTGTAACATCCCTGGCAGGCAAATGGCGTGCTTTGTCCTCACTCGCACACTTCCCGGGAAAACTTCCCAGGAGGTCACCCATCCCAGAATTACCCCAAGTCAAGCACGCTTAACCATGGAGTTCTTATGTGATGGGCTATCGAAAAGAAGATGCATCTTGTTGATATGAGTAGTACCAATCAATTCATTTAAGCTTTCCTGTACTATGTAGTCCCATACCTACACAGTCTCAGGATCACCCTCTCATTCCGGTGTGTCGGTTCATTCATGTACCCCTCCTTTAGAAGCCTGCCAGGAGCCCCTCCTTGTCCATGCCTCTTGCACCGGCGATCACTCCCAGCCCTCATCAGCTGATTTTGAGAAGTGAAAAACATATTTTAAAAAACAGTTCTACAGCTCTTAATCGATTAAACTGTTTCTTAATTGATTAATCACTGTTACTTTGAAAAGCTTAATCGATTAGACATATCCTTAATCGATTAAGATAGTGCAAAATCACTTAGAAACTTGTTTTCTCAAAACTAAACCTTTTCTTTCAAACCTTTAAGCCACCTATTGATTTTAGGTTAAGTGAAAACTCAAATTATGATATAATCATGACTTTGATAGAGATTCACTACCCTCTAAATACTCTAACCAAACTCATCAAAATAAAAGACTCAAACTAAAGATATTACAATTTAAAACAACTTGAATCTTCATGAGCTTGTTCTCTCTTCATCACTTGATGTTTGTTGTTTGCTTGTTGAGCTTGAACTTGATCAACACATATGTAGCTTGTTCAAAACCTTTTGTCATTATCAAAACATTCTCAATGGAACTTACAAAGACACCGATTGAAGATGCTCAAAATGTTGTGCGACAAGCTTTTTTTCCTTAATCAAATAGGCATAAAACGGATATAGAAAGAAAACATTGAAAGAGTTTCTCACATAAATTACTTATTTATGGTTTTAGTCCCTAAAAGTTGAAACCATTTTGGTTTTGGTCCCTAGAAGTTTTTTTGACATTGACTAATCCATAATTGTTTTGAAATTTTGGCCTCTTGATGCGGTTAGCGGAATGCCACATCAGCATACACGTGTGCAAATATTGCATGTCATCGATATGATGACCTGGATGATCCGAACCCGCATGAACAAAAGGGCCAAAGCCCAATTCACAAACACATTTGGGTTGTACTTTGGCCCTTTTGCTCATGCGGGCCTGGATCATCCATATTAACCCACTAATGGTGGTGTTCCGTTATAGTCACGTCAGCAGTTAACGGATTTTTTCTTACAGCAGAGACTAAAATCAAATTTTCAAAGCAATTAAGGATGAGCCAAGGTAAAAAAACATTCAGGGACCAAAACCAAAACACTCTTAACTTAAATAAACCCACATAAAATATCTTATCTTATAGGCACGAATGTTTGGTAAATGTTTTCAGGAAAAAAAATAATAGCAAAGGGGATCGAAAAAGAAAAGGCTTAACTGTATTTTTGGTCCTTTATCTTATTTTCAAGATTCACTTTGGTCCTTTTATTATTTTTTTGAATAATTTTGGTCATTTATTTTTTAAAAAAAGGTTCAGTTTGGTCATTCCGTCACAAAAATGTTAGATTTCGCCGGAATATTCCCTCCCATCCCCATAATATTCCGGAACATTCTGGTGAAATCTAACATTTTTTTACCGGAAGGACCAAAGTGAATCTTTTTTAAAAAATAAAAGACCAAAATTACTCAAAAAATAATAAAGGACTAAAGTGAATCTTAAAAATAAGATAAAGAACCAAAAATACAATTAAGCCAAAAGAAAACGTTACTATCATATTTGAATTTGGAAGGGGAAATTTCCGTACGCCCTGCTGAAATACGTTGCAACCACAGAAATTGGACAAAAGTGTAGTGTGCAAACAGCTGAATAGTGCAATCATGTTTATTTGTCTCATGTCATTTTTTTCACATTTTTTTCGCATTATTTTAGGGAATTACTTTTACTCAATTTAATTTTGAATTGTTGCTATGCAATTCTATATTTGACCAATGATGTTTTGTCACTTAACATATTATTATTATGTCATTGTTAAAAAGATCAAAATTGCATATTCAGTGATTAAATATCATTGGTCCAACATAAAATTGTATAACAACATCCCAAATTTAGGTTGCATACTAGAAATATTCTATTTTTAATCATTATCAAAATAATTTTACTTTAAAAATATCTAGTTATCAATAGTTACTCCCTTTATACTTAATATACAAGTATTTTTTGGAATTTTTTTATCATATTTATAAGTCAATTTTCCAATTATTAATAGTATTATCTTTTTCATAAATAATCATATTAAATTTATATTTTTTTAAATTCAAATAATAATCATTACGTTAATTTAAATATATATATATATATATATCAATATATATATATATATCAATATATATATATATATATCAAATATTATCAATTTCAATATCACTAATAATATTAAATGATTTTTTTTAATTCCCATGAATTTTTCGACTATAAATTTAGACTTATTTATGTCTTTAGTCCTTAAAAGTTAAAAGTATTTCGGTTTTAGTCCTAAGAAGTTTTTTGACTTTGACTTATCCTTGATTGTTTTAAAAATTTGTTTTTAATCTCTGCCGTTAAGAAAAACCCGTTAACTGCACATTAAATATATGTATGCGAGTATTGCATACCACCGATAAAATGACATGAATAATTTGGACTCACATGAGCCATAAGGCCAAAGCCTAATCCATACCCAAAACCCAATCCATATGTGTCTGTGGATTGGGCTTTAACCTTTTGTATCATACCATGTCATTTAGCGGTTAAATTTGACTATACAGTTTGGTTAAATTCAGTGGTTCCTTCTGAAGGTCTGCCACCAATCATCATTTTCCTTTGACTATTCCTTTTCCTCTCAAGTATAGCTAGATTAGTATTTGCAGGCCACCAATTTTATGAAAATGGTGTGTACTGTGTGCATCTAAACCTTAACATCCCCCATGCCCAAAAACGACTCAACCTTGTTGACAATAAAACAAGAGAGGTTCTGGTCAATAATGCACTCATAGTAATCATCACCTTCTGTTATATATAATAGGTTTATGTTATGTAAACAATTAGAAATAACATCCAGACTTGACATTTTTTATTTTTGGTAAAAAAATATAAGTGACATATAAAAAAAAAAAGCCTTATTTATGGTTTTAGTCCCTAAAAGTTCAGCGTGTTTTGGTTTTAGTCCTTAGAAGTTATTTTGATCGGGACTGATTCATAAATTTTCAAACATTTTGGTTTTGGTCCATTTCATTAATAAAAATTCGTTATTTGTTTGTGTGGTTAGCGGAACATCACATCATCAGTGCATGTGATATGAGGTAACACCAAATAAGTGATATGTAACACCAAATAAGTGATATGACGTGGATGATACAAATCCACGGACGCAAAATGGTCCGATACGCAAAATGGTCCCGTACGCAAAATTGGTCATGAATCATCTATGCACATCACTTATTTGGCGCTACCTCACACCACGTGGCTGCTGATGTGGATTTTCGTTAACTATGTCAGCAAATAACACATTTTTACTAATGGAATGAACCAAAACCAAAATGTTTAAAAATTTAAGGACTAGTCCTGGTCAAAATAACTTCTAGGACTAAAACCAAAACACGCTGAACTTTTAGGGACTAAAACCATAAATAAGCCTAAAAAAATAAAAAAGTATTAGTTTGTCCTTTTTTTTTTGCCTAAAATGGAAGGTGTCAACCATATGTTAACTTCCTATGTTCACATAACATATCTTATACACCCTGCGTTTCACAATGTTTGGCTTTTTAGACTTTTTTCCTGTTTCACAATATTTGGCCTTTTACATTTTCAATACACAAACATATTTTTTTTCCAATATTAACCTTTCATTCAATTATTTCTCTTACTCCTCATTAATTCTACTTTTATCATCTCTCTCATCTCTAAACTACTATACATTAATTAATGGACACACTTACTAATAAAAATTAAATACTATTATAATTTTCAATAAGGATTAAATAGGGGTATTTTAGACAAACTATACATAATACTTACAATAATTAACAATTTCTTAATCTGTGTGTCCAGACCTAAAAGGCCTAACATTGTGAAACGGAGGGAGTAATATATTGATCCAAATTGTTGGGTTATTCATTTTCATCTGAAAAGGTATCTTGTTTGAAGATGATTTTCTGCATATTTTTATAGAAAATCAAACTTCACTTATATAATTGTTTATAATGTGTTCACCCTTAAGATAATATTCATATATGCATATTTAGCTGCCACTCTGCCACCTTTCGATTTCTCCCAGCAAATGCTATGAGACTTGTCGTTCTTACCTAACTTTTTTGGATTATTCAATTTTATTTGGGCTTAGCCTTTAAGTCTTATCCTTTTTTTATTAAAGTACTTAGAGCATGCAACTACTAAATTAATGTTTTCTATCATATGACTGTTTCACAAATGGAAACTTCTCAAGCAGTTTAAGGTTATATACGATGTTATTTAGTTTGGTGGGAATGCAATACCTTTATACTATAAACTTGAATGTAACAAACATTCTTCTCGCTGTGCACGCTAATATGTCCTTGGAAAAGTGTAACTTGTTCTTCAAATAGAAGTAACTAAGTTATCAAAACCTTGTAAACTAGCCATGACCAAGTATTTGTTCAGTTTTTCTCAACCTTTTAATTAAGTACTAATTCTTATTGGCAGAGCACTATGATACTGCCTTTACTACAAAGTCCTGGATTTAAAATTGTAGGTCCACAATCACAATATTATTGTTGCAGGAGGAGTCTATGCAACACCATCGCAATCGCAACGGTCACATTTTCCTATTATTCCCTACAATTATGGTAAACTCAGCAACATAATCATAACCATGATCACACAACTGCAACTTCAAAGCCATGCTAGGAATTTTTAGAAAATAATGGACTTGAGAAGGACCTTCCAAAAAAATTTCAACACATTGATCTTTCGGAGTTGGTTTAACCTAGGATGTTCTTTAATTGTGCTTCACCACTATTGTTAAGAATATGGGAATCTAAAGCAATGAGAGATTTAAAATAACGGGTTTAAATAAAGTATTACGTAAGTGTGTTTGACAATAAATTTTGAACTAGAACCTTTAAACAATGACTCTTATCATTTATATACATTTTAACTTATCAATTATTATCCAACGTGAAACTTCTTTTACCCATACAATTCGCATTTAAAAATTCCTAACAACTATCTTACTTTTTATTGTTTCTTTTTCTTTTACCAACTTTATTTGTACTTCGCCCTTATCAGATTACTTTTAGAATGTAAGGAAAAGTTCTATAGTGGGGAATCACCCCATGAGTTTATATTGTTAAAATGCAGCAAACAAGACCCATGGAATATGACATTTGAGGCATAAAACATTAACATTTGCTCTTGCAACATGTTGTCTAACCTTTTAGATTTGTCAAAACGTTTTGGATCTAGTCTTTTCAGGTATATATTTTCATTATCATATCATGCAAGTGGGCCATAATAAGGAGAGACAGATTAACAAAATAACTAAATTATTACTGTCAAGAACTATTTATATTATGCATTATGCACATTAAAAAGATTCTCTGCTACTTTATCCTTGAACAAGATAGGATTAATAAGGTATTTTAGGCAACTATGAGGGAAGCTTAACAACTTAAAAGTACTATTTTAGAGAGGAAAACAGATATGGCAGCTCCTGATATGTTGAGAACTCCAGCAAGGTGTTCAGTAAACTTGAAGTGATGAAGACCCTCAGGAATTGTGATGGTTACTGCAGAGTTCTTGAGACATGTGTAATACCATAAACTGGTTCTAATAAGTGCCACTAGACTCATGCACATAGTGCTATTCAGTTCCCATCCAATAAATTGGGAGGAAGCTTAAAGTAAAGTATCAAATTTAAAGTGACATAGAAAGGAAAGTCACACTGAAAGAAAGTCATATTATTATACGGGTAATGGGTTCAAAACAGCTATCATCTAAATTGTTTATAGTTGTCATTTTAATTAGAATTACCATGATGATTTAAGAGGTCACTAGTTTTCCTGCTAGTAAATTTATGAAGAACAAATAGTTTCTATAGTTGTCATTTTAATTTGAATTGGCAAGATCACGTTCAGACTACCTGTCTTCAAAATGGTTGATCGTATAGTGGGAGTGGATTGGGAATGTACTGCACCCTTATAACACCTATGATTGTTAAGGGTTCAAATATTGTAGTTATTATTTTTTGGAGGACTTTACCCCAACCACCATCCCAATTGGAAGGGTTAGTCTCACAAAAAAAAAGGAGTGTTTATCGGTGGAGGAATGCTATATGATACGAATAATATCCTACGAATTGTGTACGAATTATTGTTTAGTCACTTAAAATTCAGCTTCTTCGAAAATCATGGAGTTGGAAAAAGTTAAATGAGAATGAAAGTACTGTTTATGCGAATGTGACGAAAATTGTTTTGTATCAAATAGTATTTTCTTCATCGGTGTAAAAGCTTTTTATCCAATCATCGAATTATCCATTATTCATATATTAAAAATTACTTATTTTTAAGTGAAAGTTATATACATAAATGATAAATAATACATATATCATATGAAAATTTTTACAATGACAATTAATGTACAACATCCTTTTTAAAGTTTTATGAAATAGAAATTTTTTTTTGATAGATGCCAAATTTATTGTAGTTATTTCTGTGTTGAAAGGAATTAATCATTGATTTTCGATTTATAAATAAATAAATAAAAAACCTTTCTAAAGAAAATAAAATGTTCACACAAAGTGTTTGCACTTTGCATAATGGGTTGCCTTGCTCTGATTTTTAGAAGGTTTGCATAATGAAATGGCTGGAATTCAGGTACTCCTTAAGCAAAAATTTCTCCCACATAGGTCCCTCCCATCCATATATGTCAGTGGCACATGAGTCATCAAATTATAATGATAATGATAATGACGATCAAATATCAATTCTTTCACCTTTTAAACTGGTCTCCGTGGCGTCATCTATCATAAGGAATTATTGGCTATGTAAGAGTTTTCTATTTTCAAAATTGCTTCCGAAATTGGTAGGGACCTCAAGATAAAACTCTCCTGAGATTGACTTTGCAACCATTTATTATGTTCCTCTTTAACTTATCTTTGCCATATTTCTATTTAGTCATAATTGGAATTTAAGCACCATCCTCCCACTGTATCATACTCTTTCCTATTCTATTATCAGTTGGCAATAGATTTCAAATCATATATTTTCAGTACATCATTAGCAATGACATGTGAAAACAGAGAGAGCCAAAGGTAATAGATTATTATTCAGTATTACCAATAGCCACATACATATAGCCAAACTACTTTATGGCATGGATTAAAGATAGCCACATATATGACATAAATTATAAAGTGGCCTTACCCAAATATATTATTTTACAAAGCATGCATACATTAGGGGAAATATGTTATCTATGCATCAACTTTTGAATATCATATTTGATATTATATATATATATATCTATTTTTCTCTTACTTCAAAAATTTATCAGTTTTTTTATAAGACTTTAAATTTATCGGCTTGTACGTACATTTCAAAGATACTATTAAAAGAAAACATCAAATAATATCTCATTTTAAAGGATGAAATACACACACGTGCGTGTGTATCATGAGTGTTTAAGCTGATAATTGAAAACTAATAATTTTTTTCAAATTTAGACATTATCGAGGTAAGTTTTGCATATATTAACAAAATTAATTATGTATATACAATAAGGATTGAAATATTAATGAATAAACTGTTACTTTAGTCCCTCACTTTGTAAGGAGCTTTTATTTTAGTTCCTGATTTTTTAATAATTCCTTTTTAGTCCCTCACTTTGAAAAAAGTTACTCACGTTAGTCCCTGACAACGTTTTCCGTTCATAGACGTTAACGTCGTTGTCAATTTATAATATCGTTTTTCATTTTAGTCCCTAACTTAAAAGTTTTAATTCACTTTAGTCTCTCACTATATCGTGTTTCATTTTAGTCCTTAACTTAAAAATTTTAATTCACTTTAGTCCCTTATTATAATAACAATGATGTTTCTTTCGTTTTTCTCTTGTAGCGTGACTACCATAAAAACATTGACTATTCTTCTTGCTATTTTGTAAACTAACTTTATAATTTATATAAGAACTGACTCCAAACTTTGTACCTGAAGGTATCAATAGTTTTAATTCAAAATTATTCTATTGAGTTCTGTGTTTAAAAGTCAACACCAAAATGTTGTAAACTCTCCCAATATGTTTAGCATAATGTTCAACTGTCATACCATATCCTTATCATAATGTAGATCCACTAGTTATCCTCAAAAATTCCTCCACATGCCTAGGCAACTGAACAGTTCCTGATAGTACGATACGAACTCGTCCAACTAGTGCTTGTTTTGTCTGTCAATACAAACAATGTTTTAGTTTTGAAATCAAACTATGTGCAAATTTAATAAGTGTAAAGTAGATATGAAATACCTTGTCAAACAAAAGTCTATCAAACAGAGGCGCTGCTTTGTGTTGTAGAAGACCTTTCTTCATATATCTTAACTTGTTATCCGTAGGATTCCGGTTAGTTCACACATGGATAGATAACTAAAACACCGAAGAGCTTATAAAAAAATTAAAAACTAAAACACTGAAGAGTTTAGAGGAAAAACATACTAGTTATATGCATAATGAAATGATGTACCTTGAAGTGTTCCTCCGGAAGAAACTTTTTTATGGATACCTTCAAGTGCAAAGGTTGGAATCAGTACTTATATAAACTATAAAGTTAGTTATAGAATAGCAAGAAGAACAGTCAATGTTTTTACGGTAGTCACACGACAAGAGAAAAGCAAAAAAAACATCATTGTTATTATATTGAGGGACTAAAGTGAATTGAAATTTTTAAGTTAGGGACCAAAATGAAACACAATATAGTGAGGGACTAAAGTGAATTAAAATTTTTAAGTTAGGGACTAAAATGAAACACGATATTATAAATTAACGGCGATGTTAACAACTATGAACGAAAAATGTTGTTAGGGACTAACGTGAGTAACTTTTTTCAAAGTGAGGGACTAAAAAGGAATTATTGAAAAATCAGGGAGTAAAATGAAAGCTCATTAGAAAGTGAGAGATTAAAGTGATACTTTAGTCAAATATTAATATCATGCTCAAAGAATCATTGATGAGATGAAACATTATTCCTAATAGAAGCATTTCCCAATAATTGTTGAACTTCTTCTACCCATGTAAGCCCTGGCACTGTGACTCTTGGCTCAAACTGGCCCACTTTTCTAGTCCTCATCCTCCTATAAATTCAACCCACTTCTCACACTACCTTCTTCAGTTCCCCTATCAACTAAGGATCTAGGCATATCTTAAACACAACCCTTCAACTTCAAGTATCATATTGTAAACTCCAGCCATGATTCCAAGTGAAATGAGAGGAATCCATTACCTAGCACCTGAAAATCAAAATCCATTCCTAGTTCAACCAAACTTTGTCTTGCAGCAGAGTGACATCCCAAACTTCCATCTTAATAGCCTCTTGAACAATTTACCAAACTGCCACTACCCTTCTTTAGGCCATGAATTTGTTGTCCCTCCTTCATACCTCAGCAGCAACTCAACAACTTCTGATGAAGCTGATGAGCTTCAGCTCAGCATCATCGACGAAAGGAAGCAGCGGCGAATGATATCGAACAGAGAATCCGCCCGCAGGTCAAGGATGAGGAAGCAGAAACACTTGGATGAACTATGGTCTCAGGTTGTTAGACTCAGAACTGAGAACCACAACCTTATTGACAAACTGAACCATATGTCTGAGTCACATGACAAAGTTGTTCAAGAAAATGCACGCCTTAAAGAAGAATCTTCCGATCTTCGCCAAATGATAGCAGACATGCAAATTGGTAACTCGTTTGCTTGCACATTCAGAGATTTTGATGAGGAGGTTCCAATTAACACATCTCAACTCAGAGCTGAATCATCAAACCAATCAAACTCTTCTTTGGACTTGATTAACTAAATGAGGCTATATATTTTCCATTATAAAGAAGACATTACTCTATAGTCCTTATTTTACTTTATAATAATATATATGATATATGCTGATGTTCATGATGCAGTTGTTGCCTCCATTTGGAGCTGTATGCGTGAGTTTAGAAGCATATGTATCAAATAACAGCTGGCTCTATATCTTCTCTCTTTTATTTATTTTGCTTCATTATAGTATCAAGAAATTTACGCTTATGACCATATATATATATATATATATATATATATATATATATAGTTATATGTGGAGAGAGAGAACAGAACAGAACAAATAAATAGTTATATTTGTTAACATCTCGCCGCGTAAATGTCATGCAGGTTATGAAGTACTAGCAGTGTAGTACTACTACCTAACCTGAATATGATACTATGTATCAGTACCAATCATAATAAAATTAACAAATCAAATGGTGTCTATCTCATTCTAACAGTAAAAACCAAAATTAGACCCCATAACGAAAATAGGAGTTATTGAACAAAAACCTATGAAAGGCCAAAAGGGATGAGAAAAAGATAGAACGCAGCACGGATACAATAGGAGACACAAAATGAATATGATACAAACACGATAATGCGATAACAAAAAGATATAATGTTACAAAATATATTTAGGAATGTTTAACGTGTCTAATACAGATACGTGTTCGATACGGATATAACGACTACTACGAAGAAGCGTGCTTTTGTCTTTTGTAAGACCGAAGACATAATAACAGGTGATGAGGAATATGAGCTATGCACGTGCAAAAGTAAAACAAGGTATCATTAATTTGAAAGAACATTCACAAGGGTTTGGCCATTGTTGAACAGAGTTATACAGAAACAATACGACAAATGCTGGTGGAAGCGCTGGTGATAGTGGATCATCATACATATTATTACCACAAGAAGCATAACATATAATCAAAAGCGTATCCACTAAAAAGCACCAAAATAAAACTGTTCATAGTTTTTTTCTCGTAAGGGCATCATCAAAGTCCCTTCATGGTACCCCATCTTAATTTGGATTAGGTAATAAAGTGGAGACTATGCTTCAAGTATGTAGCATATGAAAAAATAAATTCTATATTTCACAAAAGCGACAAGGAAGTGCATGATCTATCAAGTGTTCAATCCCTTTACCAAATTGTCAAATTGTGTTTCTTTGCTTTTTGCAGGTAACATTATCTAACACATAAGAGACATTCTCTGAAGAAGGTTGGAGATAATTTGCTAATATTAAAGTTTGGCAATTTAAACCAGACAAGGGATAAACATGAGTTAACTTGGGTGGAAGAAGCGTGTGGCATCAGCATGATTGGATTGTAATGTTTACAAGCGAATCTTGATAGCATTAATGCAAATCTTATAAGCTTTTTGTCAATTTGTCAAATTAGGCCAGGTTGTTGTTGGTGTGCTTGCTTTAGATAATCAACAAGAGTCAAAACCCAGAACCTTCTTTTTAAGTGAAAATCAAAATTATTACGTACAGTTTGGAAACTCAAGTTGGATGCATTAAGGTAAAAAATATTTTTATCATGCAACCAAAATTTTGAATAGTTGCAAAACAATTCTTTCGTAAACTAGTGTTTATTTGACAAATCATCCAATAAATCCATGTTATTCCCACGTCAATTCTATATAAGTCAAAATTAAATTCTTACAATTTGACTCTATCAAATTAAAGTTGAGCAATTTCAATTTACTCTTTTTTTGTTACTCACTCGATTCCCTAGGTACTACCTAAATACATCCCGATCCGACCTGGGTCGCGTGCCTGGTTATGGCATGTGAGTCTCCCGACATGAATTTTCTGCATCCACAAGGAATCGAATTCGAGACCTTACTTAAGCGAGACCGATCCGCTTACCACTCGTCTCAACCCATGTTGGTCAATTTATTCCTTTTGTCTCACATAAAACTGACAAGGCAATAACATGTTTGCATTGGATGATGTCAAGCAAACACTGGTTTATCAAAGGTTCGTTATACAATCATCTAAAATTTGGTTGCATAGAAGTCGTATCCTAAGATAAATTAAATAATTAATTATGAAATAATAACTATAGTTAGTTGAAAATCAATTACCACAATCTATAACAAACACTATCATGATTGGTTCAGGAGACCAAATTTGTATGTTTGGAAGCTTTTGAAACTTTAATTTAATATATGGTCTAAGCGGTCTAGGTTTGGCAAATGCCTAAAAATTCAAGTCCTATATAACATTTTCCCTAATTTATCTCAAACAGAAAATTACATAGCCCACCTATGTTGGGCTATGAAGCCCAGATACTTAGTACGACACATGTAAGATATGGGGATATAGAATTTTTTTGAATTTTAAGATATGCTACGACCTAAGATACGTTTATATATATATATATATATATATATATATAAGGGATCTGTCAAATTAGCTATTAGATTGAAAGTTTATATCACGTAGATTGTCCATATCAAATTTCACAAAAATCCAAAAGCATTTAGTACTTCTTTTATATATGTAAAAATTAATGAAATATATGTCTTGAAAATATATGAAAATAGAGCTATTTGAATATACATTCAATGATGTTTAATTTTCCTCAAATTTGACACAAATGATCTAGATAACATATACTTCCTCCATTCTAACTTTTGGCTTTTTAACTTTTTTTTTCATTGCATATCTTTTATCCTTTTACAATTCCAATGTATAAACATATTTTTATTTCCAACTTTAACCCTTCATTCAATCATTTCTCTTATTACTCATTAATTCTACTTTTATCCTTTTTATCATCTCTAAACAACTATACATTAATTAATGGACACACTTCATAATAAAAATTAAATTCTACTACAATTTTCAATAAGGATTAAATATGGACATTTTAGACAAAACACATATAAAACTTAAAATAATCAATACTTTCTTAATATGTGTGCCCAAGTTTAAATGGTCATAAGTAAAGAATGAAGGGAGCAGTAGTTATTAATCAACAGATGAATTGGTGAAATTTTTTTTTGTCCGAATTCCTTGCGGAACCACCGGTATCCCCAAGAGCACCCTTAATACCAGGGAGCCCTTGAGACTAATCCGGAGCGAGCTGCGTGGCTGACTCTCTCAGCGGGATGTTTTTAGTGGGAATCGAACCCGGGGCTACTAGCACCCTTGTCCCATTCCCAGGATTTTAGTTGGGGCCTTACACCAACTGTACCAAGCCCCGTTGGTAGTGAAATTAATATTGTATAAAATATTATAAGCGGTGTAAGAATTGATGTAATTTAACTTGATATAAATAGGTCCCTCCTCATACACACATATATATAGAGAGAGAGATGAAAAAAGAGACTTTTAATAAAATAATTAAAAAAATATATTTGTGATAATAGCAAGAAAAAGAATAGTTTTTGCTCATAACCCTATTTTCGATGTGGTTTTTCTCATAAAAGGAAAAGAGAAATGAAACTTATGAGAGGAAGGGGAAATCATAGGGTTAAGAGTAAAGAATGGGTTAGATTTGAGATTTAGGGATTAAGTTTTAAAATATTATATATAAAAAATAGGTTTTTTATTCAAAAAGAATTTTAAATTAGTTTAAAAGTACAAAAATAATGATATTAAAGAATTTAAAATAAAGTCAAAATGAGTATCTCAACCACATTAGAAAAGTATTAGAGAAATATTGAAGAAGTATCTAAGAAATATCGTGAACATGTTTTTACGAAAATAATTTTTTTTTTAAAATAAGAAAATTAAGGGATACTTTTGAGATAAGTATTGGAAAGTATCATATGCGTATCGATATTGGATACATGTACAACACTGATACTTTTTCATTTTTTGAGTATCTGAGCTTCATAACCTTAGGTTTTTATGTAGGTTCGCATCCTCATAAAAGAGGAAGGAGAATTATTCTTTAGAATTTATTTCATGCAAGAAAATTGCCTTGCCTAATGTGGTCTTATTGCAATGGGCTAGATCATCATACTGTAGGATAGTATATTTTCTGGCAAGGTGGTATTGACGTAGTGGGGATGTTGGACTTAATTAAAGTAACGTCTTGGGAATGGTTTAATTGTATATGTCGAGAATGTTAAAGTTTCTTTATGAGATTAGTGTGTCTCACCTTTGGATAGCTTAGATCTTTTCGGTGCTTCTTTCAATGATGTTTGGGAAGATTCGAAGTAAAGTCCCTATATCCTTTAAGACAAATGTTTAGCTGATATGTGGGAGAGAGGCTCACGCCAACAAGCTAACCTCACATGCTTAAGCCAACCTCTTCATCGACAAGACAAGACCGTCACATCATGGCATCAATCACTGTAGGTGTTTGTGTTGCCGCCTAACATGGAAGATTAAACATTCTAAGGTAATACAAGACTTCTAACTTTGTCCCAAACCCAAAGCCTCCTGGCTATCAATATTAATACCCCATTTTTCAGATTAATAATACACACTTCTTCTTACTTTCTCCCTCTTCACTCTCCTGTTATACTCCCCCTGTTGGAAAACTACACTCGATGTGTGAAACAAATAGGAACACTAGGAGAACACCTAGAAGGAGGGTTGAATAGGTGTTATAGAAACTTTGAAAGATTTTCGCAAGAAACAAATCTAAACGATTAAAACCAATGAAAATCAATCAATTAACAAATATTATATCAGAGATTTAAGCGGAAACAATCAACACCAATATTCTTATTGATTCACCTAGGTTATGAAATGATTTTCCCCAAATTAATTTGAACAATAAAGATTCAATTTAATCAATTATGAAAAATCACTTTTTCTAGGTTTTCAATCAAGAACACAATTAAAGACTTGAATTGTAAAGAGTAGAGAGTTTAGAGATACGACACAGTGATTTATCCTGATTCACTTTCATCCACTTGAAAGCTACTCCAATCCCCTCTTCAACCAAGAGAGATTCTTCACTATGAGGAATTAGAGTTTCTCAAATTACAAGTAAATGCCTCACAAGACTCCCTTCTTGCTAGCCTACAAGAGATACCACACCCTTGCCTTGTAATCCTATTGATATCTAATCTAACCTCTTCTCTTGCTTGCCGATACCTCACAACAAGACTTCCAATTGCTTGCTTCACTCACGAGACTTCCAAATGCTTGTTCTTCAACGAGGCTTCCAAGTGCTTGATGAAATGCCTCACCAAGGCTTCCAATGAAACTTTGCTTGATTCACAAAATCAAGACTTCCTTTGTTGTAGAATGTTTGCCTCTTGCAATGATTACAACTCAAATGAAAAACAATAACAATCCTATGAATCTCTTTCAAAAGCTATGAAATATCAACATGAGAGATTCAAGGTTCTTGATCAAAGAATATAAAAATGAGAGCTTTGATCTTGAGAGAGTGAGAGAGAATAGTGTGGCTTTGATTCTTTGTAAAATTGTGTATCAAAATGATTCTAGATGATAGAAATGATTAGGAAAAGGTTTATATAGAATACCCAAAAGTTGGAGCACTTAGAATGGCTTTTGAGAAGTGAAAAACGTATTTAAAAAACCATATCTGATCAAGTTACTCGAGTGAAATGAGTGTTACTCGAGTAAACCGAAAGCAAGATAATTTTCACTCGAGTGAGACAAAAAAATACTCGAGTAAAGGTGCAGATAATCGATTATCAAAAGTTTGTTAATCGATTATCAGTTCAAAATACACCGTTAATCAATTATCAAAATCTGTTAATCGATTATTAACATTAAAAATCACTTAAAACTTGTTTTCTCAAAAACTAAACCTTTTCTTTCAAACCTTTAAGCCACCTATTGATTTTAGGCAAAGTGAATACTCAAAATATGATATAATCATGCAATCAAAAGAGATTCACTACCCTCTAATAAATTCTACCCAAACTCATAAACTAAAAGACTTGTGAGGCAAAAGATAAAACAATAAAACATAAACTACCAAACTAAGTCTTCATGAGTTGGTTCTCTCTTCATAACTTGATGTTTGTTGTTGCTTGTTGAGTTTGAACTTGATCAACACATTTGTAGCTTGTTCAAAACCTTTTGGCATTTATCAAAACATTCTTCATGGATCTTACAATCTCCCCCTTTTTGAAAATGACAAACATGTTTTGAAATTATGAAGTTCATTGAAGTTGTTGATGCTTGAACCATTTGATCACTTGGTGAGACTCTTGCTCCCCCTCAATTAATGCTTTTGACATTTGAAATCCAATTGAGTAAGCTTGATTCTCCCCCTATCTTCAACAACTTTGCTCAACCTACATAAAAACAACAAAACAACCTTTCTCCAAACATACCATTTCCAAACATACCATTTAAAAATTTCTCCCTTTGTTTCAAAACATCACATTTCTCCCCCTTTGGCATTTGCAAAAAGAAATATATACCAATTGTAACTAAACAAATACCAATTGAAATAAGATCTAAGCCAAAATAGAGAGATTAATGAGATATAACAACCAAAGCATGATACCAATTGTAAAACAATTGTAAGAATTTGATACCAATAGAATTTTCTCAATAGTATAAACAATATCACATTATAAGAAATAATACCAATTGAGAGAATTATGAGCAATATTCAACAATATCAAATTGAAAATACCAATTGTATAATATCAAATGTTACCAATTTGTAGGATTTTCTTCTTGATACCAATTGAAGAAGATCAATAATGTCAATTGTATCAAATGTGTATAGACCTTCATTTGCTTCTTCAATCATACCTACAAAACAATCATGCTTTGCTTTTTGGTATCCAAATGGTTTTGGATCCATTTTTGTTAGTGTAGGGACTCTCACCCTTTTTCATCCAAACAAAATCTCCTTTAGGTATACCATGCACTTTAATATAACACACATTTGAAGTATGTCCATGAGTACCACAATAGAAACATGTTGGTGCATTTGAAAAATCAACTTTAGAAAAATCAACAACATTTCTATGAGATTTACTCTTAGCATTAGTATAACCCAAACCAAACTTGTTTGAATTTTCTCTTTGAAAATTTAACAATGTGCGCAATCTAATATCACCATTTGAGAAACTTGCAAGTTTATTTTTCAAAATAGCATTTTCATCCTTAAGCAACTTGCAATTCTCACAATCAACCACAATATTCAATCTACTAGCACAATCACAAGAAGAACTAGCATATATAAGATCAAGAGTTTCATTTTGAAGATTAAGCTCATCAACTTGTTTTTGAAGTTCTAAAATCTCTTGTTGATGTTTCAAAATGAGCTTCTTCCTTTCAATGTTTTTCAAAGCTAGTTTTTTAAATTGTTTATGCATTTCTTCATAAGCATTATATAACATTTCATAATTTGAAGAAATTTCGGATTTAGTAAGACTTACATCGCTTTCGTCACTTTGCTCACTTGATTCATCATTTGAGCTTTCCTCTTCATGTACTTGAGCTATCAAGTTGAGACAAGCGACATCTTCATCATCCGAAGAACTATTTGATATGTTTTTCTTGTCTTGTTCATCATCACTATTCCAAACTATGTATGCCCTTTTGTATTTTGCATTTTTCTTCTCTTTCTCATTCTTCTTGAGATACTTAGAGCATGAGTACTTGAGATGACCGGGCTTTCCACATTCATGGCAAACTACACCTTCTTTTGAAGTCTTGGTCTTGTAGTGTGGGGGATCCTTCTCTTTACTTTTGTCCTTGTTCAACCTTCCTTTTCTCCTTAGAATTTTATTGAACTTTCTTAGTAGAAGCTTCATCTCCTCTTCATCAATGTCCGAATCGGAATCTTCATTATCAACATCATCATCATCGGAACTCTCTTCCTTTTTATATGACCTTTGAGCTTTAAGAGCAATTCCTTTTCTCTCTTTGTACTTATCCGACTCTTCATGCATTTGCAAACGTCCAAGCTCCATTTCATGTTCTTGTAGCTTTCCGAAAAGTGTTGCTAAGTCCATGGTGTCCAAGTCCTTTGATTCAACAATTGCGGTAACCTTGGGTTGCCATTCCCTACTTAGACATCTTAAAACTTTGTTAACAAGTTCACAATTCACGAAAGTTTTACCAAGAGCAATGAGATGATTAACAATATGAGTAAAACGTTTTTGCATAAAACATATAGATTCATTAGGCAACATACGAAACAATTCATATTCATGCATCAAAGAATTTAATCTAGCACGCCTAACTTCACTAGTGCCTTCATGTGTGACTTGCAAGGTGTCCCACATATCTTTGGCATCACGACATTGGGAGACTCTAAAGAACTCATCATAAGATAAAACGGAGGTGATGATATTCTTAGCTTTTAAATCATATTGAATTTTCCTTTTATCATCATCGGTCCACTTATCTTTGGGAGTTAGGGTAAGCACACCTTCTACATCTTTTGAGGGAATATAAGGACCATTTTCAATGGCTTCCCAAATGTTCACATCTATGGCTTCTATAAAGATTCTCATCCTAATTTTCCAATAACCATAACCCTCTCCACCAAACATAGGAGGGCGATTAATTGAAGCACCTTCACCACCAAAAGGATTCGTAGAACCCATTGTAGTTTCCTCAAGGATCTTAACGAAAAAGCTCTATGCTCGTGTCTTTCGACCGAGCTCTGATACCAATTGTTGGAAAACTACACTCGATGTGTGAAACAAATAGGAACACTAGGAGAACACCTAGAAGGGGGGTTGAATAGGTGTTATAGAAACTTTGAAAGATTTTCGCAAGAAACAAATCTAAACGATTAAAACCAATGAAAATCAATCAATTAACAAATATTATATCAGAGATTTAAGCGGAAACAATCAACACCAATATTCTTATTGATTCACCTAGGTTATGAAAATGATTTTCCCCAAATTAATTTGAACAATAAAGATTCAATTTAATCAATTATGAAAAATCACTTTTTCTAGGTTTTCAATCAAGAACACAATTAAAGACTTGAATTGTAAAGAGTAGAGAGTTTAGAGATACGACACAGTGATTTATCCTGGTTCACTTTCATCCACTTGAAAGCTACTCCAGTCCCCTCTTCAACCAAGAGAGATTCTTCACTATGAGGAATTAGAGTTTCTCAAATTACAAGTAAATGCCTCACAAGACTCCCTTCTTGCTAGCCTACAAGAGATACCACACCCTTGCCATGTAATCCTATTGATATCTAATCTAACCTCTTCTCTTGCTTGCCGATACCTCACAACAAGACTTCCAATTGCTTGCTTCACTCACAAGACTTCCAAATGCTTGTTCTTCAACAAGGCTTCCAAATGCTTGATGAAATGCCTCACCAAGGCTTCCAATGAAACTTTGCTTGATTCACAAAATCAAGACTTCCTTTGTTGTAGAATGTTTGCCTCTTGCAATGATTACAACTCAAATGAAAAACAATAACAATCCTATGAATCTCTTTCAAAAGCTATGGAATATCAACATGAGAGATTCAAGGTTCTTGATCAAAGAATATAAAAATGAGAGCTTTGATCTTGAGAGAGTGAGAGAGAATAGTGTGGCTTTGATTCTTTGTAAAATTGTGTATCAAAATGATTCTAGATGATAGAAATGATTAGGAAAAGGTTTATATAGAATACCCAAAAGTTGGAGCACTTAGAATGGCTTTTGAGAAGTGAAAAACGTATTTAAAAAACCATATCTGATCAAGTTACTCGAGTGAAATGAGTGTTACTTGAGTAAACTGAAAGCAAGATAATTTTCACTCGAGTGAGACAAAAAAATACTCGAGTAAAGGTGCAGATAATCGATTATAAAAAGTTTGTTAATCGATTATCAGTTCAAAATACACTGTTAATCAATTATCAAAATCTGTTAATCGATTATTAACATTAAAAATCACTTAAAACTTGTTTTCTCAAAAACTAAACCTTTTCTTTCAAACCTTTAAGCCACCTATTGATTTTAGGCAAAGTGAATACTCAAAATATGATATAATCATGCAATCAAAAGAGATTCACTACCCTCTAATAAATTCTACCCAAACTCATAAACTAAAAGACTTGTGAGGCAAAAGATAAAACAATAAAACATAAACTACCAAACTAAGTCTTCATGAGTTGGTTCTCTCTTCATAACTTGATGTTTGTTGTTGCTTGTTGAGTTTGAACTTGATCAACACATTTGTAGCTTATTCAAAACCTTTTGGCATTTATCAAAACATTCTTCATGGATCTTACACCCCCCACATGCTCTAATCTCTTTAATATATGTTCCCATCTCCCTATCAGTTCCTATAATGGCTTAAGTATTATAGCACATGTAGAAACCCCACTTGGGGGTGGGTCAAGGTCGATCCAACCCGATAGAATAAGTCAACATCCAAGTCATTGACTCTTCTAGTACACCAAGTCCAGTCAACCTTCTAGCTTATTAAGAAACATTTGGTGTCGTCTTTGTTCATACCTAACTCATATTAACAGGACTTCAACGAAGAATGAACGGTAACCCCGAGATGGAGACGCCATCTCCAAGTTGACCTTAGGAGACCCTCAAGAGGTATCTCACCTCTATGGGTGAAACCCCTCAATATCACTGATGGGAAAACCCGTCCACATAAAGTAAAGGCTAACCCCTCAATATCATATGGCTGGTTGAACCCCCTCAATATCATGACCGTTCGAACCCATGCACAAAAAGTAGAGGTAGGTCGACCCCTCAATATCATGGTCAATCAAACCTCCTTAATATCCTGGCCGGCCAAACCCCCTCAATATCATGGTTGAGCGAGCCCATCCACAACAAGTAGAGGTCTACCCCTCGATATCATGGCCAGGCGAACCCCCTAAATGTCATGGCCAAGTAAACCCCATCCAAATAAAGTAGAGGTTGACTCCTTAATATCATGGTCGATCAAACCTGCTCAATATCATATCTAGGCCAACCCAATACACATAAAGTAGAGATTGGCCCTTCAATATCATGGTCGGTTGAACCCCCTCAAGATCTTGGTGGGTGAACCCCCTAAATATCATGGCCGGGCGAACCCCATCCACATAAAATAGAGGCCGACCCCTCAATATTATGGCCAGTCGAACCTCCTCAATATATCGACCTTGTGAACCCCTTCACTGTCATGGCCAAGCGAACCACATCTACATTATAGTCAGCCGAAACTCTCTCGAAATGCTCCACCTAATGTTCTAGAACACTGCTGCCGATTGTCATTCTTGTGCAACAGCCATCAACATTAACAAAGCCCAGTACACGTGGAGGTCATGGCGTCAGCACCTAGACCCAATGTGACTTCATTGCTTCGTATAATAACTTCACACGCAATGGGTAATTACTGTTCAGTTGCTAGTGTATGACTTCGCCTAAGCACAACTCAACTCCATTACAAGACCTAAGGTACCTTATTATTATTATTATTATTATTATTATTATTATTATTATTATTATTATATCATTTGTAAAATATTAAAGCATAATATGGTGATATCATGATTCCTTTGCTAACACTTAGTAAGAGAAGGTCAACAAATGTTGGATAGGCCGACAAAATACCTTAGAAAAAGAAGGTTGACCATAAATGCATGGTGACCTAATTTCTTAGGCAGAAAATGTCAATCGTAAATGCAGGATAGGCCTGCCGAATACCTTAGAAAAAGAAGGTCGACGGTAAATGCATGATAGGCTGACCAAATTCCTTAGACAAAGAAGGTCGACCATAAATTCATGATAGGTTGGTCAAGTGTGTTAGAAATAGAATAATACATAATAGGTCAGCCAAGTGAGTTAGAAATAGAAGGTTGACCGTAATTGTGAAATATTTGATAGGTCGGTCATAACTTTGAAATACTTAATAAGTCACCCAGATAACTTACAAAGAAAATGCCGACCACCATTATATGGCCCTCTTAAACATGTTCGCTATCTTTGAGTTAATGAAAACGTCAATCAATATTTGTATATTATTATTTCTTACAATTTACATTACTTCTCAAAATGATAAGAGTTCTCGTTGTTCAGATATTCACCAGCAAATTTTATTTATACCAAACAAATTATCATTTTTACCTCCTTAACCAATTCTTACATTAACCTCACTCCATACATTCACTTTCATATTGGTAAGTTTTCATAAGAAAAGGGACATAAAATAAAAGGAATGAAATAAGGAATGGATAAAGGGGGTCATGAATTGAACAGTGCCAAATGCTTCTTTGGATATTTTTGTTTTCATTTTGGTTAGCTTCTCTTATCCTCCAACATTTGTCTATACACCAAACCTTTGCTCAGCATTGTTCAACACTTGTTGCACTAAGTAATACTCAAAACACTTACAAAGTTAATTCTTAGTTATTAGGCTTATTTATGTTTTTAGTTTCTGAAAGTTGGGAATGTTTTGGTTTTTGTTCCTGGAAATTTTTTTTATCTTGACTCATCCTTAATTGTTTTGAAAATTTGGTTTTAATTTTTAGTGTTAGGAAAAATCCGTTAACTAATAATGTGACTAACGGAATATCACATCAACCAACACATTAAGAATGAGATTGAAGGGTCGTTAACGATAAATAAAATCCGTTAACTAATAATGTGACTAACGGAATATCACATCAACCAACACATTAAGAATGAGATTGAAGGGTCGTTAACAATGAATCAACAATTAAGGATAAGTCAAGGTAAAAAAAAAAACTTTGAGGGACTAAAATCAAAACACTCAACTTTCGGGAATAAATCCATAAACAAGCCTTAGTTATTACTACTCCAACCAACAACACAACACATTCGAAGATAACCAAAGCCATGGCATGTTATCCATCCTACATATCTGCATTCTCCTTCACCAACCCATCACTTCCCAAACTCAGGACTCCACCTCCTTCTGTTCCAAACACAAGAGTGACCAAAGACCTTTACTTCAACCATGATGGCTCAGTCACAAAGAAGCTTTTGGTAAGGACTCCAGACTCTAGTTGTTCAACAGCAAGAATTATTTGTTTTCTGTTCACAATATTTTTTTTGTTTGGTTTTGGTGGTGCACTAAAGGCTGGGGTGGACGTGGTGGCAGAGCTGGTTGGAGTTACTTTGGGTCCAAAGGGGAGAAATGTTGTGCTGCACAACAAGTATGGACCACCCAGGATAGTAAATGATGGAGAAACTGTTCTCAAAGAGGTGTTTTTCTTTTTAATTATATTGATCATTAGTAAATATTTGCTTCTTTCAGTTTTTTTAGAGATATGATATATGGAACTATGTGTAATTCAATCCTTTAATAAAAAAAAATGTGGGAAAAGATCATGAGCTCTGGTCCGGGTATGAAATGGTATGTGTTGTTGGTTCTAAGTATTTTCTTGGTTGGTATAGGTAATTGACAAATTTACTACTCCCTTTGGTCCTATAAGTAAATCCTATTCGACTAAAAACACGGTCTTTAAGAAAGTTAGTTAGTATTGTTAGTGACATTGAAAATTTAAACATTTGATAGTACTTTTTCAAAACTACCCCTATAATTATTATTGAGATTCTAAAAAGTGTTGAGTAGATAAGAGTGTTTGTGATCTTGTGGAAAAGAAGTAATTAATCCCGTTGAAAATTGAAAATTGGGAAAAGGCTTACAATCTTACATCATGGACAAAAAAAATGTCCAAAGGGAACTTACATTTAGGACCGGAGGGAGTATTTCTAATTTCTAATTTCTATTTTCAATTTTGGATGTTATTTTTCAACACTTAAACACTTCTAGTTTTGCTTTGGATTTACAACATGTGAATTTATCAATGTCACCTTTGTGAATCTTTTATTTTAGTCCTGCAATAAACTCTCAAATAGTTACCATTTAGTTTTTATTTAGTGAGACTTGAATTCAACAAATTGATTAATATCTGCTGATATGCTTTTCGGGATACATAGACATGGTCGTTCTTGAAATAATGTATATATAAACAAAAAAGCTTAAGAGAAATTCAGTTAGTCATTCTTTTACATTTTATTTGTTTAACTGGTGACTTTTTCTTATGTTATTTCAGATTGAATTGGAAGATCCAGTAGAAAATGTTGGAGTTAAGTTGGTGAGACAAGCTGGTGCAAAAACCAATGACCTTGCTGGTGATGGTTCAACTACATCTATTATTCTTGCCCATGGCCTAATCACAGAGGGGACAAAGGTGCATACTGCAAGTTGCACATGAGTATCCTATCTCCTTCAATCAAAACACAGCAATTATTATAGGAAACATTTAGCATATAATGCCTTGATTGGAAAACATTAGTTTTCAATCCCATGTTTTTGCTACCATGTCAATGATTATAGTATATTATAGTGATTAAGCAGTGTGTTCTTAAATTCTGGATGTCAATGATTGTTATAGTGCTTAAATAGGGTGTCCTTAAATCCTGGAGCTCCTAACATTCGTTTTTTTTAATCTCGTTTGGTAGGTTATTGCAACTGGAATGAATCCTGTTCAAATTGCTCGTGGGATTGAGAAGACAGCGACAGCCCTTGTCTCTGAACTCACTTTGATGTCTAGAGAAGTAAGCTATACTTTTTAATATGTTGTTGCTTATATTTTTTTTTGAACTCCTGGAATGGAAATTTTCAAAATCATAATCAGAATTATCTGGTTGCAGATGTTGATTGATTATGGTTTTTCTTGCCAAGCAATTGTTGCCTTTGGTTGGAAGATCTTGCTGAAATGCTGAATTCAACAAAATTGGTTGCATTTGTAGGTCGAGGATCATGAACTTACAAATGTTGCTGCAGTCAGTGCTGGGAATGATTATGTAGTTGGGAACATGATTTCTGAGGCTCTGCATCAAGTTGGTAGGACCGGGGTAGTGACTATTGAAAAAGGAAGTAGTATTGACAATAGTCTAGAGATTGTAGAAGGAATGCAATTTGATCGCGGATATTTGTCCCCATACTTTGTCACTGATCGACGAAAGATGACGATTGAACTCAACAACTGCAAGGTATAACAATATATATATGTATATAAAAAGATAAGCCTCGCCTGTATTCTATGAAATGATCACATGGTGTGTAATTCTTTGGTTGCAGTTGCTTTTGGTTGACAAAAAAATCACAAACCCAAAGGAGATGTTTAACATATTAAACAGTGCTGTGAAAGAGAAGTTCCCAATTGTGATAGTTGCAGAGGGCATTGAGCAGGAAGCTCTGGCTCCAGTTATTAAAAATAAACTCAGGGGTGTGCTGAAGGTAGCTGCTATTAAGGCTCCAGCATTTGGTGAGCGCAAAACCCACTATTTAGAAGACATTGCCATCTTGACTGGAGGTAAAATATCAAGAACTCAAATTAGAAGCTTAAGTATAAGTATATTCTGTTTGCTAATATACTTTGACAATAAAAAAATATACTTCAATTATGTAATTGTATGACTTGTTGTATCTTTAGTATAAGGCACATTGGAAAGTCAGTATGAGTTAAATTAATTCACGATTTGTCCTTAACGACTCTAACAACATGAAAATTAGTTGTAAACAACTAGGCAAAGACATTCAAATAAATGTAACACTGATTCTCATCTGCATCAATATTATAAAATATTTAGTGAAAAGCATCACTAGTCTTTTCAATTTTAACTCAGTCTTTACTAATCTTTACTTGCCTGCCTTGTTGGCTCTTCATATGTTTTTCAGGTACTGTAATCAGAGATGATATGGGTTTGACCCTGGAAAAGGCTAGCAAGGATATGCTAGGTTCTGCTACTAAGATTGTCATAACAAAGAATTCTACCTTAATAGTTACGGATGGGAGTACTGGAGCTGCAGTTGAGAAGAGGGTTTATCAACTTAAGAGGCTTGTTGAGGTGCATACAGAAATTTTCCCTTTCTAAAATCATTAGGCTAAACATATTGAAAAAAGGGTTCTATGCAACCTAACCAATGTTGAGTTTTATGGTAACATAATGCATGATTAACATATCTCGGAATTACCTACACATCTATATCATATTTTGCAGAATACTGAAGAAAATTTCCAAAAGAAAATACTGAGAGAAAGGATAGCAAGATTGTCAGGGGGCATTGCCATTCTTCGGGTGATATGAATTACTTTTTATTTTGCCTCTTGATAAACTGGAATTTATGAATTCTGTATCTATTTAAGGTAGTGCATCAACATTTTAGCACTAAAAATATAAATCACAGGTAGGAGCACAAACACAAGTGGAGTTGAGGGATAAACAATTAAGAATTGAAGATGCTCTAAATGCAACCAAGGTATTATTTTGCTTGGCTCTAAAATGGTGTTGTGCTGTCATTTGTGGCTAAACGCCTAAACTTCTAACTTAGAACGTGGCAGGCAGCAATTGAGGAAGGTGTTGTAGTTGGAGGTGGCTTTAGCCTTTTAAGGCTATCCAAGAAGGTGGATGGCTTCAAAAGACTCCTGGACAATGAAGAACAAAAAGTTAGTAACTGTCTCTTTCATACAGCTAACTTTATGTTTTTAGTTTGACCTATAGCTGACTTCTTTTTGAAATATCCACCATTACAAAGTATTGGCTTTTTGTGAGTGTTTGAGATATAAGATATTGAATAATTATCTGGAAATATCATCTGCAGATTGGAGCTGAGATCTTCAAAAGAGCTTTGAGCTATCCTGCTAGATTGATAGCAAAAAATGCCGGTGTTAATGGCAATGTTGTCATAGATAAGGTCCTGAGCATGTTGAGAAATTATTTTCTGTAAGAGATTGATTACCAAAAATATTCTTAGCTCTTCTATAGTGTTTAGTTAGTTCAACTCAAAACAACAAATTTCTTGAATTAAACTGAATGTTTGCGGCTACTTTTATTATGCAGGTTTTATCAGATGATAACATGAATTTTGGATACAATGCTTCTAGAGACTGTTATGAGGATCTGATGAAGGCTGGGATCATGGATCCAGCAAAGGTATGGCCATTTGATTGCCTATTACAAATGATAAAGGAAAATAGATAAGTAAAAATTCCCATAGAAGATATTCAATATAAAATGTAACATTATTATCATAAAGTAAAATATCAGAAGGCAGTATGCCAAAATAAACATCTAATGCTAATGATTTGTTCAAGTCAAGATATTTTAGGATCTTCGGTAGCAATTTGCCACAGAAATTTTAGCTAAAGATGTCAATCAATTATAATTTTGTCCTTTTAGTGATAGTTGTGATAATGCTGTTGTTTTACCGAAATAGAAGAGAAACCATACAGGAATATGAGTAGGCAAAAAAATGTTCAGGAAAGCATTAAAATATTGAGCATGAATGCATGATGTTTATTATGTTATCATCTTGAAAATGGTTGCAGGTAGTTAGATGTTGTATAGAGCATGCTGCATCTGTGTCCAAGGCATTTCTAACTTCTAATGCTGTTGTGATTGACCGCTTGGAATTTGAACCCATTCCACGAAGAAGAAAGCCCACTACTATCTCAGATATTCAAATTCCGGGTATATCAAAAGATCTTTCATTTCATTGTATTAGCTGCTCTAGTTCAATATGTTCTTTCCTTTCATTTCATGAATGAAAATGTTGAAGTTTGATAATTCATGTTCAGGACCTGTTGGCTTTTAGAAGGAAAGTTGTGCAGCTCAGTTAAGCTTTTAGGCCATGCTTTTTGTTTAGCATCCAAGCAATCAAGGGGAATCAATTAAGAAGCACCAGAAATACAAGGCCGGCTAGAAATCCATATTCTTTTTTTGTACAAATGATGATAGGGCAATGAAGTTATATGAAATTAATTTGGCTCTGACTTGCTTCAAAGACTCCACATCAAAGTGAAGTGCTTAACATATACTATGTAGGAGGACAATGTTTGTCAGTATTGTCACATTCAGTAACTACAATGTCCAGTTTTGATTGTGGATATTTGGAATAGATTATCATGAATTGTTGGAGATGGAATAAAAGTTGTCATCCAATGTTATAAGACATTGTAAATTAAGCAAGTTAAAATGCATTAAGCTTCTTTAAGATAACAGCACAGGAGAGTACGTGAGTCACACCTCCATCCACAATTATTATTTTTTATCAACCTTCAACTACTATGTATTTCTTCAATCAATAGTGCATTTTGATGATGAAAAAAAAAAAAAAAGAGAGGTGTTGACACATAAGTAACAATGCCTAAAATCAAAATAATCGACTAAAGTAAGGATTAGAGAAAAAAAATAAAATTGGAAAAATAGAATTATAATCATTACTAGTTGTTAGGACTAAAAACATATTTAAGAAAAAAAAATACTACCCTTGTTCCTAAATATAAGATTCTTTTGACATTTTTATTTTGTCCCATATATCAATTTTCAATAATAATTCATTATTCTTTTCACAAACACCTTTATTTAATCAATATTTATTAGATTTCCAATAATATTTATAAGGGTATTTTTGAAAATACATATTAAATGTTCACAATTTTAATATTATTAACTAAATTAATCAACGTTTTTAATTAATGTGAAATCTACTAAAAAGGTCTTATATAAAAGGACGAAGAGACTACTCCCTCCGGCTCGAATTATAAGCAAAACCAACTAATTTTACGCTTATTAAGGAAGTTAGTTGATTGTATTTAATTTTCTCAAATTTATAAAAAAAAATAGTGGTATTTTAGGAAAGTTGCATTGGGAATGAAACAAAAATTAAATAAGATAACAATTTTCTAGGGATATTTTAGGAAAGTGACATTGGGAATGAAATAAAATTTAAGAAAGTTGGTTAATTTTGCTTATATTTTAAACCAAGAGATATATGTTTTTTGTTGCTTATATTTCAAGCCGGAGAGAGGAACAATTACTACTCTCTGTCTCAAAGTATAGCCCAATTTTCCGGTTAGAATTACCTCCTCCTTGCATTTCTTAGTTTTTGGTTTTCCTTTGGGCCTTGGCCTTGTTACTGTGTCCTTCTAGCTTAAATACTTTTTTTTTTGTTTTTTTTTAATTTTTAGGTTTCAATTTGTTGCTTTATCTTTCAATTTAGCGATTTAATTTTCTTTCCCCTATCCAAAAAAAAAAAACATTTGCCTATAAAAAAAGTCAATTTAGCCTTCTATATTCTCAATGTTTGTCAATTTTATCCATCCGCCATAACAGTGTTAGATTTTCATCGGAATATAATATACTAATTTTGTCAAAAATTCCTTCTTTCGATTTTAGGAATCTGCACTTTCTGAACGAGATTTGCATTTTTCAACGTGTTTGATACTTTGATTGCTAAAATGTCAATGTTGTTTCACTTTTTTTGATAAAATTTCATCCATATTTTTATCTTTCTTGTTTTAAATTGCAAATTTCAACAATAAAATACAGATTCTGTTGATCTGAAGAAGAAATTCCAATAAAATGGATAAAATTCTAACACTATGATCATTGAATGATAAAATTAACATACCTTAAAATCATGGATAACTGCATCGACTCATTTTAAAGATAAAGGATATGATTGAAACTATTTAAGCCAATTTTTTTATTACTTATTCTGTTCCTCCCACTATAACATCTTTATGAAAAAGATTTATGCTTGTTAAGCAAAATGAGTATTTTTATCAGTGATATTGTAATTATAAATATTTTATATATTGTTTCAAAATATTTCATTTACTAATTATTAAAATTTTAAAAAAGCTTAATTATATCAAAAGTTCCTGAAGTTTAGGGTACTTTTGCTATACTCTTATTCTTTTTTTTCTATGACTTCCCGAAGTTATTTCTGAATTTGTCATATACCCCTACTACCAATTTTGACCAAGTTTACTGACATGTAACATCAAAATCCTAGTCAGACGCAGGAGGTGGGTCATGTGGTGCTGCGTGATGTCCTATAGGCGAAGACGACCTCTCTCTTCAATCCTTTTTTTTTTTATTTTTTTATTTAACTAAAAATATAAAAATATTAAGTTTTTTTTGTTTTTGAATTAAAAAATAATAATCTTCGCCCACGGGGCATCATGTGCCTAACCTCATGCGTCTGACCAGGATTTGGATGTTACATGTCATTAAAATTGGTCAGAATTGATAATAGGGGTATATGATAAACCCAGAAGTAACTTCGGGAGTCAGACATTGAAAAAAATAGAATAAGGGTATCTAACAAAAGTACCCCAAACTTCAGGAACTTGTGACATAATTAAGCCTTTAAAAAATATTAAGTATATAAAAATATTTGTGTAAGGAAATAATTAAATATAATTGAAAATAGAAATATAATCTTGTAAAAATAAATTTTTTAAAAGGCTTGTACTCTCCAGTCTCTGAATATAAGTCCTTAAAGTGAATTTGCGCAAAAAATAAAGAAATTAGTTGATATTATTAACAACATTAGAATTAAGAACATTTAATACACTGTTTCAAAATTATCTCTTATAATCATTATAGAAACTTTAAAAAGTGTTGAGTAAACAACAATAAAATAAAATAAAGTACTCCTTCCGGTCCTATTTATAGGACCTTTACAGGGTTTTTCACTATCATCAAGAAAAGTGGATAAATTTGTTAGCGGCATTGGAAATGTGAAAATTTGATATTCTTTTTCAAAACTACCCCTATAATTATTATTGGAACTCTAAAAAGTGTTGACTCTATAGGGATATTTGTGGAAAGAAATAATTAAATGCTATTGAAAATTGAAAATAATCTTTATAAATAAGACCAAAACAAAAACTCCAAAAAATATTGTAAATAGGACCGGAGAGAGTAATTAATATGGGGATGAATTGCTTATAAAAAGCACCAAAATACCTTCTAAGTGCTTATGTACATGAACGAATGGGATACAAAGAACAGAAGCCAGGGTACTCCCTCCGGTCCTATATATAAGACATATTCTAGAAGAATTTTTTGGTCCTATATATAAGACATTTTGTATTTTCTATGCATCATTTATTGTTTTTTCTCTTTTTTGCCCTTATTAAATGCATGTGTTTTTTGTTGTTCATTAATGAGTGTGAATTTTTCAAGAAAATTTGAGAGGGTAAAATTGTAATGTTACAATATATTCTCATAGAATTCATAAAACTAACTACTTTTCTTAATCCGAGGAATATGGTTAAGTATGTCCTATGTATAGGACTCGAGGGAGTATTATAAAGTTTTTGTAAATTTTGCACGTGACGTGAATTCATACATTGATTAATTGCAGTATTGTCTGTGCCTTTCTCCGACCGGCAAATACAAATCCGATCCCCTTTGATGACGACGATGATGATTGGGATTGGGTTGGGATTCTTGGATTTCCTTGTTGCTGGGATTTCCTTGATCATCGGTTTGAGCTTCTTCGCTTTCATCGCTTCCATTCTCTGCGCTGCCGCTTTCTTCAACAACGCCAAGCCCTTCCCCTAATTCAACTCATATCATACCACTCACTAGGTACTATGCATCTACCATTCCCACTTCCTTCAATTTTATATATATTTGCACCCAGGCATTCTCGAGCCGATAGCCGGAGACTAATTTATTTCGAGACACGATTTTGCTTCCACTGACTGAACTTTTGTCATGCAATTTGTGTTCTAGATTGGGATTGGGATTGGGATTAGACTGGCTTCAATCCTGCTGGAGCCATCATCTTTTTTTTTGTGTAAATTAATTCATTCATATGATATTTTTTTTTATAGGCATTCATATAATATTACTCCCTCTGGTCCTATTTATAAGTCACATTCTAGAAGGATTCTTTGATCCTATTTATAAGTCCCTTTGTATTTTCTAGGAGGCATTTATTGCTATTTTCTTTTATTTGCCCTTTGCCCATTAATATGAAATAATACAATGTGAAATTTCCAATGCAAGTTAAGAGGGTAAGATTGTAATGTCGAAGTATTTTTTTAAAGTTTCAAGAAACCTAACTACCCTCCTTGGTCCATGTGATATGGTTAAGTATGCCCTGTAGGACCAGAGGGAGTATTATAGTTATACTATAGTCAGTTGATTTCTTGGTAGTTAGAAAGAATCAGTTATGTGGTGGTTTATTCAGTTAATCAGTCCAGTGCTCAATGTCATTTTACAATGCTAGTGATAATTCTCTCTTTCTGAACTCCAAATTATGTCTTCATAATTCCCTTTCATTTCAAATAAACTTGTATCTCCATGTGATATATATACTTTGTTAGGCAATAGAAATTACCATAGTTCTTTAGTATCAGCAAAATTACTGAAGTTTTTTTTTGTAACATGTTGATATCAGGGGGCCCAATTCAGTTCCTTTTGGTCATGCACACATAGATTTCCTTGGAGTATTATTATTATTCTTATGAAAGCCAGAAGTGAAACTGTAATCTTGTAATGCATCTTCGGTAGTTAGTTTCGTAGAAAGTCAGTTTGACTGCAAACACAGGGCGCTTTGAAGCAATAATGGTATGGAAAAGGGATAGTACATAATCAAACAACATGTGTGGAAACTTCACAAAAAATATTGCCGCTTGCTTAGTCATGGTGAAATTACGTAGTCATCAATCTGATTTATTGCAGATTGGAGTTTAGCTTATATAGCTGTGATACCAATGCAATTGGCATATAAATTCAACAATAGGAATGCTAGACATCACTAGGAATCTGATAGGAAGTAAAGAGCTCCTATCAAGAATACTAAGCTAAAAGAATAACAAATAACAAATAGGTAGTAACAAACTTCATTTTTCATTGATTCATAATAGAGATAATACAATCCTTATATAAAAGATAAATCCTAAATGACTATTAAAATGAGCCATACAAGTGGCATCATCATACACCCTAAGAACATTCTAGAAAACATATAATTATTATACTTATTTAATTATTTAATAAATAACATTATCCTATCCCTTTTTTCCATATGGGCCAAATAACCCATTTTACCATTACTTGATGTAACTTCCTATCAGAATCTTGGGGGTTTTTCTCTTAAGTGTGACCCGGCTCAAGGAATTTGGTATCTTTGCCTAACCTTTTTCGGTTACTATCTTGGAATCCTCCTCGGAGAGCAATATGTAATTCCTTTTTCAGTTCCTGACTTAGAATTGGGAGAGCCTTCTCTCATTATAAAACCTTTTGGTAACACCAAAAAAAAATAAAAAATCAAGCTATAAGCTTAACTACTATCACTAAGAGTATTGGGATTTAGCCTTCATTGTTTCTTGTACTGATACGTCCTATATCTTTATAATGTGTTAAGTGTTTGCCAGATTTAGTTGTGAAGTGTGATTATCTGCAACACAGTTCCATGTTTTGTTACAAGAACTAATTGTAATTTAGTCCCGAATTACTTTTGTTGAACTAGCTTTGCTATTTGGTTTTTGTTTAGCTATGTATTCTGCTTGTTTATTACGGGTACATTAAAAAAAAAAGGTTTTTTTTTTTACTGGAATTGTTCTTGGAGATTCAGTTGTCAGCTTCTTGGATACATACACTTGTGAGGATTTACACTTTGTTTGGTTTTGGGGAATTTGGGGAGAAAAGATTTTGGAGGAAGAGAAAATGAGAGAAGAGAAAAAAATTGGGTGAGACTCAAAAAAAAATTTCTCTCCTTCCCTAACGAGATTTTGAGAAAAAATTGGTTGAAGGTTGCTGGATGTTGTGCACTGTTACTTTGCTTCACTTGCTTGTTGCACTTCATTTCACTTGCTTCACTGCTCCTATTGATTTGGTTCAGTTTTCTAACGGCGGGTGTTTTTTTTTTATTTATTTTGATACAATTTATATATATATATATATATAAATATTTAGTTATGTTTGATATTAAAAAATAAAAATATATATTTGTTTTTGTTATGATAAATAAGAGTATATTTGTCTTTTAATAAATTTAATATTTTCTCTCTTTCCACCTTTATCTCCAACCAAACAAAAGGAGAAAAAACTCAACTTTTCTCTCTTTCATATTTCTTCCCATTTTCTCTCATACCAAACAACTTCAAAATCTACTTATTTTTTCATCATAATCTTTTTCTTTATTTCTCTCTCCCCATTTTTTTTGTAAAATCAAACAAAGCATTAACTCTTGAGTCCATCAAAAGGTAACATTTTTCAGTTATTAGATATCTTAATGAAATTAACAGGCAAGATCTAGTTTCTTGACGAAGGATACAGAGGCATGGCTAGACTAATTATCAGGTCCTGATGGTTAGGCAAAGTTCTCTTGTGAGTTATGATTTTGAATTCAAAAACATAACCTTGCAGGTAAAATTTGCTTATAAAATTCACTTTCATGCGAACTTTATCTATGAGATCAAGGATTCAAATCTTGGAATTATTAATACAGAGAAAGTTTTATCTAACCACTATCAGGGTTCACCGATTACTCCCTCAACTACATAAATGTATTACTCAACCATATTTGATGCATTAGGTTGAGAAAAGGGGCTGTACATTGAAGAGGTAAATGTTTGTTATATGGGTAATATTTATGTATTAAGATAGTCATTGACTACTTATTAAACTCTTATATGTAAATGTGGATGTAGATATTTCCTTGTTTGACAAAATTAAAACTGATAGGCAAGCTAGAAGTTTTTGAGTTACCAAGCTCATGAGTTCGAAGTTGAAAGCTGATAATCTAGCTAATTAAATCAAAACCATTTGGTAAAATCACCTAATAAAATTAACTTATACGAACAAAATAACATAAGCCTTTAGCTTATGAGTCATAAAATACTTCAAGTACCTTATCAATATTCTCTGCATTTCTTAATTTTTGGTCTTGTAGCCTTTTTTATTCCATAATTTTTGTCATTTTATAATTTCAATGCATAATTAGATATATTTTTAATTTTATCCATTTATTCTATTATTTCTATTACTCCTCATTAATTCTACTTTTATCATCCTTTTCCTCCCTAAATCACTATACATTAATTAATGAACACACTTCCTTAAAAAAATTACTACAATTTTTAATAATGATTAAATAGGGACGTTTTTGACAAAATACATATAAAACTTACAATAATCAACATTTTCCTAGTATGTGTGCACTATCCTTACAAATCAAAGGTTAGAGTACTAAGATTAGCTTATTGAAATAAACATTTTTACCAATCATCAACATGTAAATTGACTAGTTTGTTTCTTGTCGTTTTTCGCAAACACATTTTATAAGCTAAAAGCTAATGAATTAGTGCGTATTTGGTATAATTGATAAAATTAACTTATGATTATTTTTTGGGATTATAATTTGGTAAGATATAATATGTTAAAATTTTAATCTGTTTATGTTTGATCACTACTGGAAAAAGTAGTTTTAAAATCGGTCGTTTTGGACTTTTGAAATCGGTTGCTGTGGTGATGTTGAAAAAGGTGGAATTAAAAGTGGACCTTTTGAAATCGGTCGTTTTGACCGATTTCAAAAGTACTTATGAAATCAGTCGTTTTCGCCGATTTCAAAAATAATTTAAGAAATCGGTCAAAACGACCGATTTCATAAGTACTTTTGAAATCGGCCTCTCCTACAACCGATTTTAAAAGTCTTTTTTTTTTTACTTACAACATAATCTATACATACCCTGCTGCATGAAATTAAAAATTTTCTTCTTTACACAGAAGAATACCAAGCTAAAATTCATATCAAACTAACAATCTTGAAGTAGAAAATACAAAATACTTATCAAACTAACAAAATACGCAAAGAGTTACAAAAGTTGAAGAATATATAACCGAATTACAGAACCTAAGCAAGCTAAAATTCATAAGCAAAATTCATATCAAACTAACAATCTTAGTAGAAAATACAGAACCTAACCAAGAAAAATTCATAAGCAAAATACTTATCAAACTAACAAAATACTCAAGAGTTACAAAAGTTAAGTATTAAAGCCTAGCTAATAGTTTTGAGAGTAAGTATAAATGATGACCAGCGTTCAATAACATTGTCAATGCATTCTTGTGGTACGGGACCTTGAGGTTTGTAATCCATGGCCTGAAATATAAATGAGATAAAGATTATTCAATTACCTCATTACTTTGTTCAATAAACTCAAAATACAAAGTCATATTCAATTACCTCATTCCATTTGTCGGAAATATTTGCCATGATAATGGTGAACATATTTAACATAACATAATACCCACATTGTACGCTCCCCTGTTGTTTTGCACACTACAACATACAACATTTGAAATATTAAATAAAATTATCAACACAAAAGACAAATTCAAATCAATAAAGGTTCGTTGTCTAATAAAGAAGAATGAAACCTTCGATACAACATCAATTATTTTTTAGATTAATTTTAAAATTTAAAGGAAAATTTTGGCAGAGTTTCCTCTAAAATAAGGACTTTCCCAAAATTTGTAATACATGTCTGTCAGAAGTCAGAATGCAACAACACATATCATATCATCCATAATCAGTTTTATATCGTAGTAAGTATCATCAAGAGTCCATATCACAGTTCAGATACTATACAGTAGCTTTGGGTTAATAATAGTAAAACAATAAAAATACCTTGGGTTTAATGATTTTCATCTTCTTTCTATTGTGTGCTTTCATCACTCTATTTTACAAAATAACAATGATAAGTATATTTTGTATATGTTGAATAATAATACAACTACACTAAAGAATTTGTATAACAAGTAAAATTGCTCACGTTGTCAAAATCTGTTCAATACTCTTATTCATGTTCCACGGTAATGAACACAACAAGACCACGTAAGATTCACTGGGACAAATGACCAATAGCTGCCAATGTTGACTACAAGAGAATAATGGTTATTAAGCAATACATAATTATAACCTAAAGGAAACTTATTGGAGCATATTATAGAATTAATATTTACCTGTAAAGATAAGGTGCTAAGTAAAATTTATGTCTTCCACTAGTAATTCTCATATTAATGTATTTCTGAATATCATCATTCGAGGATTGTCCATGTGCTATGTGCTGAGGTTCTAAGAATCCGTATTCTTCATGTATGCCTTTTGAGACACATAAGCCATGTAAATACCTAAAATATAATAAGTTTTGTGTTAGCATTAAATAACTGTTTGAGTATATTAAACTAGTCTAGTTACCTAAGATAGTTTTATTTAACTTACACTATCCATGCTTGTATCGCTGGTATATCAACCTCACAACACCTAATCATCCACTCTATTATCTTCCCATCAATAAAGGTTTCTATGTCTTGATCCAACCCAGTAATCACCCTATTTACAACTAGCTGTAAAACTCTTTCAATCCTTTTCAATTTAAAGGCCAGTGACAATGCACGTGGCATAGCCGGCTCATCATCTTCTTCAGGTGCAACATCTTCAGATTGAATTGGTTTTTTGGACATTCCCTAAACAACAAAATAGGAATGTTACTAGTGAAAGGAGTAAAAGATATAAGAAAATAATTACAAATAAATGAGAATGAATTAATTATACCGTGTCCGAGCTATGCTTGACGAGTGGAGTAGGCCACAATATGAAGCTCTTGAGGGCTTCTCCTACGGTTTTAACTTCATCAGTCTCGTGTGGCACTTCAGCATCTCCATCTATTACTTCGACAACCACCACTTTCGTAAATCCCTTCGGTATTGGCATATTGTGTATGGTTGTTGATTCATAAATGTTGGCCCTCGCAACAATACGGAGATTTGGCTCCTCAACATATAAGTTATATATGTCCTTGGGCTGAAGGCCACCACCATCATCATCATTCGGTATATCTAATATTACATTATTGCTCCCTTTAGTGCTTCTAGGTGTAGGACGTGGAGGTTCGACAGGCTCTTGAAAAAGACTCAAACCATTAGATAGCATCATTTGTTTAACTTCTTCCATGAGTTGTGCTCTAATGGCATCCACTATTTCTTGGACCTTAGCCTCCACCTGAGCCTCTACCTGAGCCTCTACTTGAGCATCCACCATCTTCTTCATGGAAGAGATAGATTTGGATGATGATGATGCACCCCCAATACTGACGGTGCCCCACACCTTTTCCAGCTGTCCGAACACGACCAGAATGCTCTGGTCGCCCCAATGCAGTAGTAAGGATGTCATTCTTTCCTACAAGCTCCGTTCCTTGAGAACTACAACTTTGGGTCAAAGAGTCCTACAATAAATAAATGTGGATATGATCAATATATGTGATACAATCATAAGCATAAGCACAAATAGATGTATTTATTATATAATAAATTTAGTTATTTACTTACAATCTTTTCAGCAACAACTTCTGTAGCCTGGTTTACATACGCTCCCGTCTTCCATATGCGAGCTTTCTTCCATTTCTCACCGCGTAATGGTGGAGACGGGGGAGCATCAGGATCAAGTTCAGGATTTTTCTCACATTCAAGTTTATGTCTTTTGATCTTTTCTTCCATGATCTGCTCGGTGACCATTTTGTATCCTCCACGAGACGTTACGTGAGGGTACAAATTCATCGCTGAAATATCTTGAGCCTTCTTTCTCACGACCTACCAATGGTGAAAGAATACATGTTACTCTTACAATAACACATAATGTCTATTATTAGTAATGGTTAGTACATAACTTACTTGAAACTCAGGAGTATGTCGACCTCGAACAAATTCCTCCCAAACTTCCGGAGCAATAAATTTATATTTCAAACAAGGTGAAATATGACTCTTTGGTCCAAATATGTACTTATTTGTGAGTTTTGTCTTGAACTGTCTCCATGCAACAGCAGCACTTGAAATACATTTTTTCCTTAACAATCCATTGTCGGGAATATCGTAAGTGATCTACATTAGACAACAAACATAATGATTAGTTACATGAATCAAAATATATATTATATCGATTAAAAAGAATTATAAGGGGAATGGTAGTAGTGATGGTACCTGTAAACATTCCCAAATATGGTTTTTCGTCTCTTCCGATACATGATTCCAATGATCGATTAGTATTGACACTTTACTACGGCCTAGTAAACCCACATAAGTGTTGAATCTTTTAGCTTCTGGCCCCGTAGCATCCAAGCTTTCATCAAGGTCAACATGCACTTTTTCACCGTCAAGACGTTTTTTAGTCAATGAGGCCAACCGTGTCGGGCCCCTAACATTTTTTGTGGGAGAAGGATTAGTAGAATCCATGAGCCTGCATAAAAGAAGTATAATTAGAAATTAGAAATATCAATAACCATAAATTAACACGATAAACTAAATATGCTTCAAAACTAATTAGATATACATAGTCATTTAGGAATAGGATTATTCTCCCAAATTCCTTCATGATGATCTTCCCGAGTTGCATGTGCAATATCTGTCTCATCTTCGTGATCCTCACTAAAAGTTGGTATTCTTGAATGATGAGACTCAAGAGAATCAAGAGTAAAATTAAGATCATCACAACCAGGTACGCTTCTTCCTTGCAGAACAACTGACAATTGCTCATTAGAAGGATCCTTAACATAAAACACTTGAATTGCTTGGAAAGCCATTATGAAAGGCTCTTCAGTGTAAGCTAATTTGTTAAGGTCAACCAATGTAAATCCCATCTCATCTTTTTGTACGGCATTCATGCTGACCCATTGACATTTGAAAACAGGCACACTGAATTTATTGTAGTCAACTTCCCAAATCTCATCAATCACCCCATAGTAAGGTGTGGATGCCATGATAGGATTTTTATCGTTTACTTTGGAGAAGTGCATGGCATTGGCAACTAGCATAACCCCACTATTTTGAATAGTGCTCTTGTCATCGAGGGACTTTGTATAAAAAGAATAATTGTTGATATCAAATCCACTGGAACATATTACATCAAAATTAGGCCCACGTGCTAGCCACTTTAATGTATCAGAAACAGTATTGTCTTTAACAATTTGTTCTTCAAACCATTTCATGAAAGTCTTATTATGCTCCTTCAACAACCACCTTTCACTCATTCGAGGGTTATTATCCTTGATAATGTTTCTGTGAGTAACTATGTAAGGTTGAACATCGTCATTATTATTCAAGATGTAAAAATGTGCCTTTAGCACTTCCTCCCGTTTCATGCTCTTAACATGTACACCATGTGTTCTAACACCATCATACCTTCCATTGTGACGAGACTCTGGAAGGCCTATAGGTTTTGCTTTTCCCAAATAATCCAAACAAAACTCAATACTTTCCTCAGCAATATATTTCTGAACAATGGATGCTTCAGGACGGTATAAATTCTTAACGTACCCTTTCAAGATCTTCATGTATCGCTCAACAGGGTACATCCATCGTAAATAAACGGGGCCACACAACCTAATCTCCCTCACTAGATGAACAATCAAGTGAAGCATAATGTCAAAAAATGAGGGAGGAAAATACATCTCCAATTGGCACAAGATTACAACACCTTCATTCTCTAACTCATCCAATTCCTCCGGATCAATGACTTTACTGCATAAAGCATTTAAAAAGGAGCACAACCTAGTGATGGTGCGCCTCACTTCTTTAGGCAAGATACCACGAATAGCCACGGGTAGTAATTGTTGCATCAACACATGGTAATCATGGGACTTTAGGCCAACCAATTTGAGATCTTTCATTGAGACAAGGCTTGAGACTTTTGAAGAATAGCCCTGCGGAACTTTGGTGTCAGCTAAACAACCACAGAAACTCATTTTCTCTAACTTTGACATTGTGTAGCATGCCGGAGGCAAATACGTCCGTTTACCTCTTTCCTGTGGAGCTAACTCCTCTCTTATACCCATGGCAAGCAAATCTAGCCGAGAGTTCAAGTTATGCTTTGTCTTGCCCTTGATGTCGAGGAACGTGCCGGTAAGACTTTCACCCACATTCTTTTCAACATGCATGAAATCAATGCAATGTCTCACATCAAGAAGATGCCAATAGGGGAGCATGTTGAGAATCGAGTTCTTCTTCCATAGGGTTTTTTCATTCGTCTTCTGTTTACCCTTCCCAAAGACAACATGGATATCTTTAACCTTTTGATAAACTTGCTCTCCACTTAAAGGCTCGGGAGCAATTTCGTGCTCCGCCTTTCCATTAAAACGCTTTTTGAGTCTGCGATAAGGGTGATCACGCCTAAGAAATCTCCGATGCCCAAGGTAAACTGTCTTCCTTCCATGGGTAAGTTGATGATAACATGTGTCTTCTCCGCATATAGGGCATGCATGATGCCCCTTCACGCTATATCCGCTTAAGTTCCCATATGCTGGGAAGTCATTTATGGTACAGAATAACAAGGCACGCATCTTGAAATTTTCACGACGATAGCCATCAAATGCATCCACACCTTCTTCCCACAAAATTAACAAATCTTCAACCAAGGGAGCAAGATAAATATCTATGTCATTTCCCGGTTGTTTTGGTCCGGAAATCAACATGGACAGCATCATATATTTCCGCTTCATGCACAAAAAAGGAGAGAGGTTGTAAATCATCAGAAGAACAGGCCATGTGCTATGCTGACTACTCAAGCTACCAAAAGGATTCATTCCGTCTGTAGCAAGTGCAATCCTAAGGTTTCTTGGATCATTGCTAAAGTCGGGAAACAAAGAATCAATTTTTTTCCATTGCAAAGAATCGGCAGGATGACGAATCTTTCCATCACATTTTCTCTCTTCTGCATGCCATATAAGGTTCTTCGCATCAATTTCATTAGCAAACAATCGCTTGAACCTTGGAATTATTGGAAGATACCATAAGACTTTAACAGGAGGCCTTTTCTTGCTCTCGTCATGAAGACTTGAATCATCACCATCCTTCACCTTGTAGCGTGATTTCCCACATACAGGGCACTCATGCAACTCTGCATATTCTTTCCTATACAATATGCAATCATTAGGACAAGCATGAATTTTCTGATAGTTCATACCCATTGGACACAACACCTTCTTCGCCTCATAGTTGCAGTCAGGCAAGGTATTCCCTTCTAGAAGCAAGTCTTTCAATAACTTAAGCAATTCGGTAAAACTTTTATCAGTCCACCCATTCCTCGCTTTCAAATTGAACAATTTTAACACGGTTGACAATCGTGTCAAATCATCATTGCACCCGGGATACAAAGGAGTCGCCAAATCATCAGTCAAACTCTCATACACATGCGCTTGGTGGAAAGACTCTGGTCCAATATCACGGATCATGTCCTCCAGATGATCCTCCATAACTCCGTCATCAACTTCGACACTCTGAGACTCGCTCTTCATACCTATTGGATCACCGTGCCATATCCACTTTGTATAACTCTTGCAAAACCCAGGAAAAATGAGATGATCTCTTATTTCCCTAATTGTTCTCCGATCAACATTGACACACTCTACACATGGACAATGAAATAGCCCATTGTTATCACGGTCATTGGCTTTTTCAAATTCCAAAAACTCTTCCACTCCACGAGCATACTCATCACTCAATCGATCAGCATTTATCCAACTACGGTCCATATATAATTATTCAACCAAACAGGGGTGCTCCTAAATGAATAATTCAATTTTATCATCATTTCAAACAAATTATATTATGTAATCACTCCTACTATAAGATTATATTATATACAAAATTAAAAAGTGCCATAAGATTTTAAATGAATAATTCAATTTTTACATCCTTCCATGTCGAAAGGAACAGAAAAGGAAAGAAGAATGAAATTAGTACCTGCAGAGGAAGAAAATGAAGTGAACACCGGAGTGAGAGAGTGCAGAGGAGTGAAGGAGCTCGCGAGCTGGAGGGAGAAGAAACGGAACACAAAAAAACAATATTATAACTCAGTGAACAAGAATCATAGTAGTAATGCAACTTAACTTTGTAAAACAAAATGATAACTAAGATCTAAAGCTTTGACCACATCAGAATACAAGGTACATTGATACCCATCAAAATCCCCATTAGTAATTGTCCCATACATAAAATTTAATTTGTTTCCAATTGGAGCAGAAAGTCCCAAAGTCATAAATTGACATAAGCAAGAGCAAGGGAAATTAGTTCCTGAACTTGATAGAGAGAAAACAGAGAAAGGAAAAAATTAAATCAAAAGCCCTAATAGATAGAAGTTGTTTGTCAATGTCTAACTACTATTTCTGTGGAAGGTTTATTGAATTGGCAAAGTGTTACATTACTTTTTTTTTCCATATATTTACACTCTGATTTTTCTAAGTAGCTATAAGCTGAGATGTGTTACTTAAAAGATGTGTATGGAGTATAAGTTGAGAGGTTTGAGCTTAAAGACAAAGTTCCTTAGGAAGTCAATCACGTTACTTGGGCCCAAACAGAAACACTAGAAGCCAAGTAAGGGAAATTAGTTCCTGAACTTGATAAATTGTACTAATATATAATTTTTGGCACAAACTCACTTTAAGCGCTATGAGCTGCTGATAGCGTGTAGATTTTCCTTGGGTTTCACGTTTTTCCCCTGCTTCATTAGCTCCACAAACTCCCTAAAAGCTACAATATAAACAATTCATATCACTATTTATTAATCAAATCCAAGTTCAAGTAGAATAACAAAATGAATGAAGCAAGTTAATTGGCAATTAAGACTGTATTATGCACTGATACACTTATATAAATAAGATAAAGTATGAACAGTAACTAGAATGAATGAATGAATGATATGCAACTAGACTGTATTATGCAGCAAGTTTAACCAAACCAGCAAAACAAATGACCAAATTTCCAAAAACAAATGCATGTTGCAAAACTATGAGAGTGCAGCGGATGTAAACAAATCTGATGCACCATAATTAAAAAGAAAACCCATTCAGTTATATAGCAAAGAAGAGAGATGGTTTTGACTTAATAAAAGAAACGTGATTCAGATCTGATTTTTCTGTTTTAACTAAGTCTGTACTGCTTCAATCACTGTTAGAAAAAGGGATTAGTAACAGACTGCTATTTTGCTTTAAAAACTAGATATGAATTTCATAATTAAACCAATCTTTTTCCTTTTGCTAAAAATAATTCCCAAAGCCATTTAAAAATGTATTTTTCTATTTTAAAAACATTTTTCTTTTATGCACTATTTCTCCAAGATTTACCATGCACCTTCTCATCTTGTCTCGAGCACTTTCACCTAAGACTCATGAGACTCGATGCATATGCCTAATTTGACCTCTACCCATACACAATATAAAATCAAGAAGTTAATGAAAATTAACATAAATGAAAAAGGCAACCACATCTAATGGGAAGCACTCACTGCCTTAGGGCACATACTAGCATAAATTCATAAATTCAGAAGCCCATGTAGATAAAAGGGCACATACTAGCATAACCAAGTATAGAAGACACATGACTGAATTTTCTTTTCTGGATTTTGTTTTTGGTAGAGTAAATCATTTTCAACATTAATATAAACTTTTTTAGTAGAGAAATCGATGGACTTAAAGCAACTAATACTAAGAGAATCACAATTACCTGGATTGAGGTAAGTATAGCTTTGAAAATCTAGTATTTCAAGTATAATCTTTCTTTATATAAATATATATATATATATATATATATATATATATAAGCATCTTTCAAGTATAATCTAACATGTTTGGCACAAACATAGTTTAAAAAAGTTGATATTTTATTTAGTGCAAAGATTTCTTCACATTGTTGTGCACAACAAGAAGTGAACAAGAGATAATAGTTACCTTTTGGAAGTGACGAAATGAGCAGCCTTACCAAAGAAGGTATGAACTCCAGTTGCAATCACAACAGCCTCAATCTCTCTTTGCTTAACTGTGGAACCAGAAAAGACTTCGTCACCAGAGTTTAGATAAGATTGCAAGACTAAGATTGTGTAACTATTTGCCAAACATTAAACATGTCATGAACAGTTGATGGAGAAGGATTTTATAATTTGCACTAGTACATAAACAATTTGGAGTCCTCTTCTACGTTAATCACTAGAGATAAAAAGATGCCTAGTTCTAAGTTACTTAAAACCAACTCTCTAATGAGAGCAAGGGTCAATGGAGAAAAGAGAATATTTCAAGGACACTGCCCTTTTACCATTTCAAACCAAATCAGTAAATCATTAGTAGTTGAATTCTAAAATGCATTACATGGGAAAATTTTTTTCTACAAATTAATTACATATTTGTTATTGTTGCATGGAAAAGAAATCGAATACATGAGTGGAAACTGGTTTGCATCTTTAAATACCATGAGAAAGGTCAAAGACTCTTTTATGCTATATCACCCTAAACATCCTCCAGTTATTCCTCCTGCTATTTAAAAAACAATTAAACTAGATGCATTCACTGTCTAAGAAACATAAAATGTGTTCAAAACTTTCTCTATTCAGTAACTAGAAGGATTTGTACGAGAATAGAGCATAAGAATTAGAATTTCCATGGAAAAATACGAAAACTACGCAAGTAAGAAAGAAACCATACGAATACCTTCTAAAATGTGTGAATACTTATAAAAGGAAGGGATTGAAGGGAAGGAGGGGTTGGGTTTGTTTTGGAACGTCCAGATTCAGTGATGAAAAAGGAAGGAAGGTGAGTTTGCGACGAAAGCAGGAAAGAAGAGCAGAACAACTGCGAACAACGGCGACCTCTTCTCAGCCACGAGCGAACAGCTGGCGGCTGCGAGCAGATGGTGGAGGGTTAGGCGACGGCGGATGGTGTGAGAGAAAGAGGAGGGTTATGCGACGGAGGAGGTTTTATTTGGTTTATAGGTTTTGGCTTTTTGGCTGGAACTTCACTATGTATGCGCGCCTATTATCATATATTTTTTGGGGAAGGACTTATTAACTCGGGCAAAATGACCGAATTCGAAAGTTAATTTTTTTTTTTAATTCAGCCTTAAAATATTTAAAATCGGTCAACAGTGACCGAGTTAGAAAGTATTAAAAATAAAAAAAATTAAATAAATAATAATGACTTCTAACTCGGCTAAGGAAATGACCGAGTTAGAAAATACTTTTGAAATCGGTCAACAGTGACCGAGTTAGAAAGTATTAAAAATAAAAAAATTAAATAAATAATAATAACTTTCTAACTCGGCTGAGGAAATGACGGAGTTAGAAAATACTTTTGAAATCGGTCAACAGTGACCGAGTTAGAAAGTATTAAAAATAAAAAAAATTAAATAAATAATAATAACTTTCTAACTCGGCTGAGAATATGACCGAGTTAGAAAATACTTTTGAAATCGGTCAACAGTGACCGAGTTAGAAAGTATTAAAAATAAAAAAAATTAAATAAATAATAATGACTTTCTAACTCGGCTGTGGAAATGACCGAGTTAGAAAATACTTTTGAAATCGGTCAACAGTGACCGATTTAGAAAGTATTAAAAATAAAAAAATTAAATAAATAATAATGACTTTTGAAATCGGTCTTTAAACGACCGATTTTAAAAATTAGAATTTATTTACAAAATTGCCACCGCGTTTTTTTTTAAACCGGATTTCATACGACCGATTTTAAAACCCCGATTTCAAAACCGCGTATCTTAGCTGAAAAATGAGTTTAAGCTAATCTATTTTGTTTGAATAGTGTAAAGAAAATTATTATTACTGAGTAAATTACAAGAAAGTATATGATGTGAAAAGAGGGTAATTAATGTGGTGGAGTGGTAAGGGTAAAATAGAAAAATTACATGGGTTTAAAAAAAATAATCTTACAAAAATTAATCTCCAACTACTATAAGGGAGCTTTTAGTTTTTGATTATTTTTCCAAAAATATAATATAAGATTTTAATTTGCATTAACAAACAAATACATTAGATTATGATTATTTTTTAAACAAAAGCCAAAACTACAATCTTTAAGTCAAACTAAACATGTTGATTGAATCACAATCATTATTCATTAAATAGACTTAATTGTTACCATAAGTAACTTATCAATAGGAGCTTGGAGCATCTCCGACGGGAGGAGAAATTGGTTCGTTCAAAATTCACGAACAATTCGTGAATGTTCCTCATTGTTAGAGCATCTCCACGTTCGTTCGCATTTAGGCATTGTGCACTAAATAGTGCATGGTTCATAACTTCCTCACACCATTAAAATAATCCCAAAAAAAAATTGAGGAAGTAGAGAGGGAAGAAGAAGGATTAATGGCTATACCAAATTTGGAAAAAAAAATGAAATTGAAATCTAAAAAAAATCAACAACACCGACAATAATAAATCAACAACAATAATAAATCATGGAAGTCCAAAAAAAATCAACAACAATAATAACGGAAATTCCAGAAATCAAAAATTTTAGGGTTTAATTTTTACCCTAATTCCAAAATTGCTTGAATCAACAACAATAAATCATTACCAAAGGTAATTTGAACAACAGATATATTTTGGGCAACGGATATAATTTCATGTAGCTATAAATATTAGTTGCATTTTTCATCCCATTCACACAACAACTTTCATCCTTCAATTTTATTCTTCAACTTTCATTCTTCTTTTTTCTCATATATATATATATATATATATTCAATTTTATTTTTTAGTTTGATTTTCCAATGTATCCCAATCGACCTCATTTAGATGCCATTAGGAAATGTTTACAAAACCCAAATTCTCAAAGACCTCTACCTACTTCAAACACACCAAATTATCCAAACAATTTCAATCATCCATATTACTTATATCCTCCACAAAATGCGCCAATCGTTCTTCGTCATCCTTTTAACCCAAATCTACAAAGTAATCCAATCATGGGAAATTATCACTTTTCTTCAATGCCCCTACCATATCCATATCCAAGGTTTCCATCACCAACAATCAACCCCAACATAAATACCAATAAGAAAGATCCAGAAACACGTATGGGGTCGACTCATGAGTCTCAAAATTCACCATTTCAAGGCTCACCAAAATGGTTTGATAGTGGAGTTAATGAAGGTTCATCAAAAAGAATGAAAAATTCTGCTCATGAGGCATACACTTCCTCATCAAACCCATCGACACCATCCAGCAAAGATAACCTTGTATCGCCGCCTTATATCGAAAGACCCATGGGTCAAAAGGCTGCCAAAAGGAAAGGTAAATCAACAAAAGGTGGAACATCAAGTGGAAAGGTGGAAGCATTCTACGAATTTCGACGTGATTACTTAAGTGTCCTGAACAAAAAGATTGAGACTAAGTTGAAGAAGCTCGAGCTAGAGGAGAAAAGGCTCCAAATAGAGGCATAAAAGATGAGAAGGGATGATGACCAGAAGAAGTTGGACGAAATAACGTTACTTTTCAAAGATACGTTTGGGATGACGGAATTACAATTGCAAGCTCATAAAGTATTGTGAGATATTATTAGAACAAAACATGGGATAAATTAGTATGTAGTTTGTTCTTATTTATTGTAGTTTTTAATTATCTTTCAATTATGAAGTACTATGTAGTTTTTATGTAATTTTTATTGCATTTTTAAGTTATGTGAAATGTATTTTTATTTATTATAAATTCATGAAAAAATAGTGTGTTTCAAAATTAACTAGTTTATGTCCAAATTTATTTTTAAAAAAAAGGACGCATATTAACTAAAAAAAAGTTTATAAGTTCAAATTTAAAAACTAGCTGTTATTAGCTGTTGTTCAAATCGCCTATAAATATTATTATCATTCCAAAAGAGTTCAACACACCTTCTATACAATCTTCTCATTTTTCTCGTAAAACCTCTCAAATGTATGCATAAGCATGTCTTCCTCAGAATCATTGATGTTGTTTCTGAGCATGATGCATATTTCATACAGAAGTTTGACACAACTAGTAAGCTTGATCATACACCATAACAAAAATGCACTAGTGCTATTAGAATGTTATCATATGGAACAAGTGCTGATAGTCTTGACAAGTATGTAAGAATGATTGAGAGCACCTTGGTGGAATGCCTCGACAAGTTTACAAGGGCTGTGATCAATGAATGTATTTGGGGGTACATACTCAAGAAGGCCCAACAATGATGACGTCGAGCACCTATTTTGAAAATCGAGAAAGACCGTGGTTTTCCAAGCATGTTGGGTAGCAACGATTGCATGCATTGGGAGTGAAAGAATTTTCCAGCAGCATGAAAGGACAATTTTGTCGAGGTGATCTCGGAAACCCAACGGTTATGCTGGAAGTAGCGGCTTTCAGCAGATTTATGAATTTGGCATGCATTTTTTGGGGTTGCGGGATCTAACAATAACATAAACGTGCTGAATCGATCTAATGTCTTCAACAATGTTCTTAATGGACAAGCACTCAATGTAAATTACTCGATCAATGAGACTCAATACAATTTGGAGTATTATCTCGCAGATGACATTTATCCTCTTTGGGTTGCATTTGTCAAAAGTGTCTCATTACCTAAAAGGGTTAAGAGAGAATTTTTTAAAAGAAAACAAGAAAGCTTCAGAAGGATATCTAACGAGCATTTAGCGTGCTACAACAACGATTTGCAATCATACATTGCCCGACTCGATAATGGCATATGGATCAATTAAGGTACATAATATATGTGTGCATCATATTACATAACAAGATTGTTGAAGATGAACAAGACACATGGTGGTAATCTTGATCACTACACTATTTTGTGGGCAATCCGAAAACACATACACAATGATTGTGATCCGGATTTTTAAGAGTACTTAAATAATATATCTACTCTTCATGAGAGGGATGTTCATAACCAACTCCAAGCCAATTCGATTGAGTATGTTTGGAATCATTATGGAGGTGTGGATGATTAGAGTTGAATTATCTATCAATTAAATGGTGTGATGTATTTTATACATTTTTCCATTTCTTCTATTTTTAAAGTACTTTTTAATGCGTTTTAAATTATCTTTTATATATTCTTTATTGCATTTTTAAGTTATGATAAATGTATTTTAATTATTATAAGTTTTTTTTAAAAAAATTAATATAAATAAATACTAATAATGTGTTTATGTTACCGAGTTTATGCAAACAAAAATTAAGTTTGGAAATAAAAAGTAGCCGTTGAAGAATAGTAAAATGTTTCAAAATATAGTTAGTGTTTTTGGTGTGAAAAATTTTTGGTTGTTGGTGGTGGTTTATATTTATTGTAAAATATTAGGAGTGTGAGGTAGATAATGAGATCCATTTATGAACGAAAATTAAGTTTATGAGTGTAGTGAAAAAAGATTGAAGTTCATGATGTACAGAAAAATGTAAAAAATAATAAAATAGTATGCGATATCCATTTATGAACACAATTTATGTTCATTGGTGAAAATGCTCTTATAAGTTTGTTACTTATTTTATAATTTTACCTAATAGGTTAATACAAACAAATACTCCCTCCGTCCCATTATCTTGGTAAAAGTCAAACAAGTCAATGAAAATAAGAGAGTATTTCTTTAATATAATGCATGATTCATTTATTAATTACAAATTGATATTACACAAATTTTCGTATCATTGCAATTAATACATATTGCAATATTGTCTCCAAAAAAAATCGTTAAATGTGTTTTCCTTATTTACTTATCAATCATCGATACAATATACTCCCTCCGTCCCTAATTATAAGACCATCTTAATACTTTTATTTTGTCTCTATTTATAAGGCTCTTTACCAATTTTCAATGAGTAATAATTATTATTTTTCCACAAATACCCCTATTTATTTAACACTTTTTAGATTTCCAATAATATTAATAAGGGTAATTTTGAAAATACAAATCAAAAGTTTACATTTCCAATACAATTACCTAAATTATTCCACTTTCTTAATGGACGTGAAATCTATCAAGAGGGCCTTATAATTAGGGACAGAGGTAGTATAATCTTTAAGATTTTTTACTTTAATATGAGACAAATTTTTTTGCATTTTTTTACCATGATAATGGGACGAAGGGAGTACCTTTTTTTTTGTTCTTTTATGTTCATTGGGGTTTGAGATTCTCATGAAATATGTTCTATTGTAACTCTTTGTCTCTTTGTATTGGTTTTGATGTCTATTTTGAGCACATGATTATGTACGCATGTTCAAACTCTTTATAGAAAGTGAGACTCATTTGTACAATAATGTTTAGGTAAACTCGTGTTTTTTTAAGGCTTAATTATGTCACATATCCCTGAAGTTTGGGGTACTTTGTCAGATATCCTTATAATTTTTTTTCAATGTCTGACTCCCCGAAGTTACTTCTGATTTGTCATATATCCATATTACCAATTCTGACCAATTTCGATGACATGTAACATTAGAATCCTAGTCCGACGAGGAGGTTGGTAATCTAGTGCCGCATGATGTCACATGGGCGAATGCGACATCTTTCTTCAATTCTTTTTTTCTTTTTTTATTTAACTAAAAATATAAAAATATTAAGTTTTTTAGTTTTTTACTCCCTCCGTTTCAGAACATTAGGCCTTTTAGCCTTTTTTTTCTTATTTCATAACATTAGGCCTTTTACAATTTCAATACATAAACATATTTTTCTTTCCAATTCTAACATTTATTCAATCATTTCATTCTCTCCTCATTAATTCTACTTTTATCATCTCTCTCATCTCTAAATCACTATACATTAATTAATGGACACACTTACTAATAAACATTAAATACTACTACAATTTTCAATAAGAATTGATAGGGACATTTTGGACAAATTATACATAACACTTACAATAATTAACACTTTCTTAATCTGTGTGCTCAGGCCTAAAAGGCCTAATGTTCTGAAACGGAGGGAGTAATTTTTTTAAAAAAAGGATCTTCGCCACGGGGCACCAGGTGCTTAACCTGCTGCGTTTGATCATGGTTCTGATGTTACGTACCGCAAAATTTGCCAGAATTGGTAATAGAGGTATATGACAAATCCAGAAGTAACTTCGAAGAGTCAGACATTGAAAAAAAATAAGGGTATCTGACAAAAGTACCTCAAACTTCAGGGACCTAATACATAATTAAGCCTTTTTTTAATATATTTTTTTCTTTGCTAATAAAAAAAATAACTTGTTTTTTTTCACTTAAAAAAAAACACATAACTTTATTCTTCTTTTCAAATACTAGTAAATTTTATTGACCATCTTATCAGCTTCTAAACGGTATTACTCCCTCCGTTCCATATTATCTGTCACTTTAGCATTTTTAACTTGTTCCAAATTATTTGTCGCTTTAGGAATTCGAGGATGTATTAATTGATTTTTTCCACCTTTAACCTTGCATTTAATGTATTGAAATATGTGAAATGGGTGATAATTAATGTACTTTGAGGGTATTATAGTAAAGTTATTTAATAATTCTCTTGAAAATTGAAATATTAAATGACTTTCTTAATATGTGTGAAATTGCTAAAGTGACAATTAAATTGGAACGGAGGGAGTACCAAACATATTCACTATTCTACCAAGAAATACACATTCTTTACATGAATGGCAAATTTTTTTATTTTTATTTTTTTTGTTGCCCATCTGATTCCCTAAGTACTACCTAGGTACATCCGGATCCGACCCGGGTCGCGTGCCTGACTATGACAGATGAGTCTCCCAACATGAATTTTCTGCATTATCATTGTGGTAGACCGACCCTCGGTCTACCCTAAAACGCCCTCGGCCGACCAGAATACTCACTGGCCGACCAGAATTCTCATTCTGCCGGGTCACGCATCTTTGGGCCGAGCACATGCCATAGGACCCACCCTAACGACTCTGGACCGAGTACAGGGACCTCTTCCCTTAAAGAGTCCAAGCTAAGGGCGCGTGAGCCTAGCTCGCCAACCAGATAAGACTAACCGCTAACAGGATAAGGATGAATGACTCATCCCTTATCCTATAAAGGGACACGTCAGCCCTACTGGACCTCCGTACAGGCCCATAGGGTACAACACCGCTCCCCCTATAAATAGCTGTCTCCAGCTAGGGGCTCAGGTACGTTCTTTCTCCCTAATCATACACTAGCACACACTCGTGATTAGGGAAACCCTAGTTATCCCAACTGGATAGCTAGCATACCAACAAAATCACACAGTAACATCAGACCGTATTCTAGCTCTTAGGTCTTCCATACCCTTGAGCTAGGGTTATACTCTGAACATTGTGTCTAGGACATTACATTGGCGCCGTCTGTGGGAAACCGTAAACTGCTATTCCCACCCCAAAATGGTAGAGACGCGAGGAAACGCAACATCGCGTGGCGCAAACCGCCAAGCAGGGCGAAACCATCAGAGTTTGCAAGAAGGCAGTGGCGACAACGGCGAAGATCTCGATGGGAGAAACCCTCCACATCCCAGCATGCCATCAGTAAGACAAATTCCAGCCCGGAGCCACCACTCCGTTCCAGCTCGCACACACAGTGGTCCTTACACCGTCCATTCCAGGCAAACAAACCCCCAGAACCAAAATTCTCTTAACCCCAATCATGCACAAAACCATGGATCAGGCCGATCCATCGACGCCCGTGTTTCTGGAGATGATAGGGGTCACTCCCGTGGTCAAAGGGAGAGCCAGTTGGAAGAAATCATTAAGCAACAAGCTAAGATCCTAGAACAACAGGGAAAGGCCATCGCCGATCTCCAACAGCTCCATATGCAGGCGGTGGCCGGAGGGGTGTTAGCAACTCAGCTGATCCCCCACCCAACCACCACTCTACCTCCACCACCCCCCATAAACCCAATCTTAGAGGACACATATGAAACCGACCACACTGCTCATCCTGGCCATCCCTTCACTCCGAGAATCATGGCTTACGAGACACCCTCAGCCTTTCTCGGCCCAACGAGTGTTTCCAAATATAACGGGTTAACCGACCCTTTGGAGCATATTTTGTCTTTTGAAGGAGCTATGAACTTTTACGACGGTGGAGACATGATGAAATGCAGAGCTTTTTCCATGACTCTCCAACCACCCGTCTTAAGGTGGTACTCAGCCTTTCCCAGGAACTCTATTAACTCCTGGGCAGAGATGAAGAGAGTTTTTCTGAACAGGTACACCGCTAGTTGCGTCCAGCCGAAGTCCGACCACGCGCTAGCGGGCGTTATGCAGCAGACCGAAGAGCCTTTACGGGAATATCTCTCACGTTTCCATTCGGAGGCAGGGACCGTGCCTAACTTAGAACCAAGCTTTGCAGTCTTTCTCTTCACTCAGGGTCTCCGAAACGGAGATTTCAAAAATTCACTTGTGGGCAAACCGCCGAGGGATATGGCGGAGCTAAGACATCGTTCTACTAAGTTCATAAACTTAGAAGAATTCAACAAATGGCAAAGAAACAGAGACAGAGGCGAGCGGGGAGAGCCATCCTCCCAGGGGAGATCAAGAAGAGACGAGAGGAGGGATGACCGAAGGGAAGATCAAAGGAGGGGACCCCGGGGGGAAAGGAGATTTGGACCTCCCCGAGGGAAATTCGACCAATACACCCCTCTCATAGTCCCAAGAAGCCAAATTCTGCAGGAAACAATGCAGACTGACCTCCGAGCAATAGAAAGACCACCCCCCTTGAAGAGAAGCCAGCGGCAAGATCGCTCCAAATTTTGCTCGTATCATGGTGGGTATGGGCACACGACAGATGAATGCACTTGGCTCAGGGATGTGATCGAGCAGTTAATCAGGGACGGCAAGTTACAGCAGTATGTCCGGGAAGCACTTGACCGACATACTCGAAGAAGAACTCCATCCCCTGACAGGAATGGTCGGCCGTCAACCAGGCAGGCCGATCAAAACACCAACCAACAACAACCAACCAATCAGCAGCGAGTGGCCATGGTAGAGGTTGCCACGACGGATCAATCCCCGCAAAACCTACGAGTCAACACCATTGCTGGAGGTTTTGCGGGAGGAGGAGAGAAACGGTCCGACAGAAAGAAATATATCAATCAAGTCCTTGCAGTTCACAACCATCCAATCCGAAAGAGAACCACAAAAGTATTCCCATTAGCTTTTCTGATGATGATCTTGAAGGGGTGATCCCGGGTCATAACGACCCTATGGTCATCACTGCTTTGATCGGTAATTACGAGGTTGCCAGGGTATTCGTCGATCAGGGTAGCTCGGCAGATATCATGTTCCTAAACCTTTTCGAAGCACTAAAATTAAAAAACTCGGACCTGACCCCCTTCGAGGGAAAGCTGATCAGCTTTACTGGGGATGCAGTGGTTCCCAAGGGACACATCCAGCTGCCAGTGACCCTTGGGAACCACCCTTCGGCGAGAACCGAGATTATCAAGTTCCTTGTCGTCGATTGCCCTTCAGCATACAATGCCATCCTTGGCAGGACATGCTTGCAGGCCTTCGGCGCGGTCGTGTCAACGGTCCATCTGGCTATGAAGTTTGAAGGTACTGACAGGACTGTAGTTACCATCCGAGCCGAGCAGGAGAAGGCTCGACTGTGTTACAATGCCAGTTTGGCAAAGATCAAGATTCCAGAACAAATCCAGCCAAAGTTTGAACAAGGGAAGTGTACTCTTGACGGATCTAGATGTTAGGTCCGATTTGGATGATTCAAGACCTACCCCTGAAGGAGAGTGAGAGTTCATTGTTTTGGATGAAAAACTACCAGACAGAAGAGTGAAACTAGGAACCAACCTTCCAGAAGAAATACGAGCAGAAATGCTCGAGCTTTTAAATAAGAATAAAGATCTTTTCGCTTGGACCTCGACAGACATGCCGGGGATTGATCCGAACTTGATCTGTCATCGGCTCAGTGTTTATCCGACCACCAAACCGGTCGCCCAAAAGAAGAGAAGGGTTGGCACCGAAAAGGCGGTAGTGATAGAGCAAAAGGTATCCGAGCTCCTTTCCGCCGGGTTCATAAGGGAGGTTAGCTACTCGGAATGGCTCTCCAACACCGTTCTGGTCAAGAAATCGAATGGGAAGTGGCGCATGTGCGTCGACTATACCGATTTGAACAAAGCATGCCCAAAGGACCAGTACCCCCTCCCCATCATCGACAAATTAGTGGACAACTCATCTGGCTACCAACTCTTATCTTTCATGGATGCATACTCAGGATATAATCAAATCCCGATGTACCCTCCTGATCAGGAGAAAACGGCCTTCATCACTGAAAGGGCAACTTACTGCTACACGGTAATGCCTTTCGGGTTGAAAAACGCTGGCGCAACCTACCAGCGTATGATGAACAAGGTCTTCTCGGGAATGATCGGACCTACTCTTGAGGTGTACATTGATGATATGATAGCTAAGAGTAAGAAGAAGGAGGACCATCCTCGGGACCTCGTGGCTATTTTTGATAGAATCAGAAAAGTTAACATGCGCCTGAACCCTGATAAGTGTACCTTTGGGGTCCCAGCCGGGACCTTTTTAGGTTTCATGCTCTCGGAGAGGGGGATCGAGGCCAACCCGGAGAAATGTCAAGCTATTCTGAACATGCACAGCCCATCTAATGTCAAAGAAGTTCAAAGGCTAACTGGTCGGATGGCGGCCCTCTCCAGATTTCTCCCTCAAGTAGCCAAGAAAGCTTTACCATGGTACCAGTTACTCAGAAAAAACAAGAACTTCCATTGGAACGACTCTTGCGAACAAGCGTTTACAGAGCTCAAGCAATACCTCTCGGCCCCTCCCGTCCTCACCAGTCCTCGGGAAGGGGAACCGAGCGTCCCATCTACTTTGTCATCAAGGCCCTCCAGGGGCCTGAGATAAGATATTCCAGAATTGAAAAACTCGCCTTTGCTTTGGTGATTGCTGCTAGGAGACTCCGGCAGTACTTTCAGAACCACCCCGTAGTACTCAGAACAACTCAGCCAATCAGGCAGGTCCTCAACCGACCAGACTTGGCTGGAAGGATGGTGTCGTGGTCTGTTGAACTATCTGAGTTCGACATCACCTACGAGCCAAGAAAAACTCTCAAGTCCCAGATTTTAGCAGATTTTGTTTCAGAGCTATCAGATTCTACTTATTCCAACCCCTCCCAGCCATGGAAAATTTATGTTGATGGCTCCAGCCACAATAAGGGGGCAGGAGCAGGGATAATCCTTGAAAACGCAGCTGGCATTTGTGTGGAGTACTCCCTCAAGTTCGACTTCCCCACCTCGAACAACCAAGCAGAGTACGAAGCGGTGATAGCCGGCTTGCGCATGGCCCATCAAATGGGAGCGTCAGAAATTGAAGTTTTCAGTGATTCCCAGCTAGTTGTATCTCAAATCAAAGGTGAATTCCAAGCCAAAGAACCAATCCTTCAGAGATATCTAGAACAAGTCAAAGCTCTCACAGATCTTTTTCCCCAATTCTTCATCACCCACATCCCTAGGTCTTCTAATAGCCGTGCAGATATCCTGTCAAAGCTCGCCAGTACTAAAGGACCAGAGAACAACAAAACCCTAATCCAAGAAACTGTTCACCAGCCGAGTGTTATCTTAGCTGTGTCTCTAACCACCAGCTGGATGGACCCCATTAAGCAGTATCTCCAGTTCCAAATCCTACCTACCGACTCCTCCCAAGGAAAGAAGATAGTAAGACAAGCGGCTCAATACACCATGGTCGGCAACATTTTGTACAAACGGGGAACAGACTCCCCAATGCTAAGGTGTCTGGACCGAGCGGAAGCTGATCTGGTACTGGCCGAGGTTCATGAAGGAATCTCGAGCCACCATGTGGGTGCGAAGGCATTGGCTCGCAAAGTGCTCCGAGCGGGCTACTACTGGCCTACACTCTTCAGCGACGCCTCGGAACATGTTAAAAAGTGCGATTCCTGTCAGTTCCATGGAAATATTTTTCAACGCCCCCCAACGGAGCTACATTCCATGATTGCACCATGGCCCTTCTATCAGTGGGGCATGGACATCATAGGAAAATTCAAAACAGCCCCGGGGCAACTAAAATTTGTGGTGGTCGCAGTTGACTATTTCACAAAGTGGATTGAGGTCGAGGCGTTGGCTACAATCTCCTCCGCCAAAATTCAAAAGTTCTTTCTCAGACAAATCATCACCCGTTTCGGTGTCCCACACACCCTGGTCACCGACAACGGTACCCAATTCACTGCTAAGGTTTTCCAAGAACTTGTCAACCACTTCCATATTACCCATCACTTCTCATCCGTCGAGCATCCGCAAACCAATGGACAGGCTGAAGCTGCGAACAAAACCATCATCGACGGTTTGAAGAAAAGATTGTTGGATGCCGAGGGTTCATGGGCTGACCTCCTTCCCGAGGTATTATGGTCAATCAGAACGACCATACACACCTCAACAGGAGAAACCCCGTTCCGACTAACCTACGGTTGTGACGCTTTGTTACCTATTGAAACTCGGATCCCTACCTTCCGTATATCCGAGCGACCAATAGAAGTAAACGAAGATTTGTTAAAGGAAGAGTTAACCCTCAGCGAGGAAATCTGATCCCTAGCCTCGGACCGAGAGAAAAAAGCTAAGGAAAGACAATCCCGAGAGTACAACAAATGGGTGGTTCCGAGGAGTTTTGCTGTGGGAGACCTGGTCCTTAGACGAGCTGACATTGGACTGAAAAATTCAAGAGAAGGGAAGTTGGCTAAGAACTGGGAAGGTCCCTACCGAGTGATCTCGAAGACAGGCTCGGGGTCCTACAGACTTGAAACACTAACCAACCAACAGTTGAACAACTCCTGGAACGCCACCAAGCTCAAACCATACTATAGCTAAATGGGAGCCACAACACTGTCTGCAAAGATGAAATTTTATCATTTTAAATTCCTGTCATTTATCTTTAGCATGATCTTAATTATCCTTTTTTGTATTTGACTCCTGTTTACAAACGGATCAAGGAAATTCGATGAAGCTTTTAAATTCTCGTATTCTCTTACTGTTAACGTACTATCCATTTCCCCTCGGCTCGCCACCGAGGCGAACTTGGATGTTTATGCATGACCTTCTAACAAGGACATATAAACTAACAATTGCAAGTACTTTAATGAGATGCCCGGCCAAAAACTAAAAACAGTTTCGTAGTGCCGAGGACCGAGGATCCCACCTAGGCCATAGGTCGGAGATTCGAAATCTAAAACAACAGTTATAACGAGATAAAACACAATACTAGATCATAAAGAACAGAATAAGATTCGCTTCTGACAAGAACAATGTTGCAAAATATAAAAAAAAAAGTTCAAATTACCAAATTACACAGCAAAATACAGCAAAATACATCTCCAGGGAGTTAATCCTCGTCTTCGGACAAGGCAATGGATGACCCATCAAAGTCTTCTTCACTTTGCTCCAACTCCAGGGGGTTCGGCAGGTTAGGTGCTGATAAATCCACTTCAGCATCATCACGATAATCGATCATCCGATCACCATCAACCCCATAATATGGGCTAGTCCCAACCACTCGGATTCCAGGGTTCAAGAGCATTAACTGTTTGACAGCATTCACAAAAGAGTCGACAGCACCATGATCCCAGTTGAAGTGGTTCTTGCAAGCCAGTACCTTATGCTTCAAAGCCTTCCGACGAGTTTTGATCAACTCCCTCTGCACTTCGCCCAGTTCCCCTTGTAACCTAGTCACTTCCGCCTCCGACCTCGTCAAACGACCAGCAACACCTTCCAGCTCGTTAACCCTTTGACAAGCTTCAGTCAGCTTCGCCTGGGCCGCCTGCAGCAACCTTCCTTTCTCAACATCCTTTCCAACCGTATCCTCTAGAGCCTTTAGAGCAGTCTCCCGAGCTCTCTCCGAAGCGTCAAATATTCTTTGAAGCTCGGCGTTTGCCTCCGTTAGAGCTCGGAGATTTGCCTCACTTTCCCTCACTTGGCTTAGCAGATTTTTAGTTTCAGCAGCAGCAGCTTTCCTCTTCTCTTTCTCAGCCGACGAGAGGGTGGCACTGATGTCTTCCGCATTTTTGCTTAAATGAAACATATAGCTGGCGGCCCTCAGCATGTTTCGGCCCAAAAGGTCACAATGGCACCTTAAGGTGCTTGCCGTCTGATCCGACAACCTTTTTTCATCGTTCGGCGTATAAACCAAGCCGATGAATTTCTCATTTAGCTTCCTAGCCCAAACACTCTCCTCGTCCGGGTCAGACATATCGAACCACAGATTGGTCCTTTGAAGGTCGGCAACCTTCGCCTTCACCACCTCCACAGCCTTGCCTTTGCCTTTATCCAACTTAGCCCTTTTGGCAAGAGGCACCCGATCCTCTTCATCCTCCTTTCCTTCCACTTGCACCAGCGGGATTCCAGTAGCTATTTCCCCCCCCCCTTTGTCGGTGAAGGACGAACAACCTGCACCACCTCGACCTCGGAGGGACAAGTTTCGGCGACAGTCACCGAGCGAGTGGCTTCCGAGGACATGTCTCCACTCCGAGAACCACTTGACCCAGCAGCCGCCTTTGCTTTAGCAAGTTCCTTTATACGAGCAACAGCCTTGTTTTCCTTAGCCATTTTTTCTGCAAAACCAAGAATGCAAATGTTAAAAAAAAAAAAATATTATATATGTACCAAGCTCGGCTTTTATAAGCTCCTGGGGAAAAAGAATGATCTTCTTGATATCTACTGGACCATTCCGTCTAAGATAGGAAAAGAAGGTATCACAAGTGATCCTCTCGGCTACAGATAGCTCGGACTCATATTGATACTGATAAAGTTTGGGGTTGCGGTTAAAAAAATCGGGTGACCAAGACAACGGAAACCGAGGCTGATCACCCTCCATAAACCAACAGTCCCCATTTCCGACGAATTGATACTTAAAGTATAAAGGCTTAAAAGTCTTCCATGAATCTGTGAATTTATCGAAGAGGGCATGTCCGTTGCGTGCTTTCAACGACACCCATAATCTTTGGCGCGACCCCTTCTCGAAGATGTTCACTTGCGGTATATACAACCATAGAAACGCTCGGAGCGAGCAAGTCAACTTTTGAGCTTCGCAAAACTTTTGAAAGGCTCGGATGAAGGCCCAACCGCTAGGATGTAGTTGAGTAGGAGCCAAGCGTAACCGACGCAACAGCTCTATTTCTATTTCAGTAAAGGGCAACTTCACCCCTAGTCGAATGACAACTTCTTCATACATGAAAAACTCTTTGCGATCCGCGGCGATCGCCGTACACACTCGGTCGTTGGCTGTCGGTGAGCTTATTGCATAAGAAGTCCCAGTTTTATCCGTGGGGCAGGGGAGTATGTGGGCTCGGATATGACTTAGATTACTGTTGACCAAAGCCGACGGGGTTCCAAGCACCTCCAAGTCAACCCAGTCATAATCTACAGAGTTCGGAAGCACAAGGAACTCCTGAGGATGTGTGATGCACCTTCGAACCATACCTGGGGAAAGGGAATACTCGGCGTCAGAATCTATAAAATCAAGATTTTTAAACAACCTAGCCCTAGGTTTATTAGTCCTATAGCCGAGCCTGCTACACCTTCCCCTAACCCTAACAGCTTTTCCCCAGAAGGGTTTCTCCCAGGAACGGTACGAAGGGCGGCGGGATAGTTGGGCCCGCTCTTCCGCCGCTTGATACAACAGTTTCCTACCTTCCTCCTCCTCGGGGTTCCGAGGGTAATCTACTGATAGTGGTACTTCGGCCATCGGATCTACCATGCGATGGCGGAAGGGTGAGGGCAGAAAGTCCAGCACCTCCAGATCGGAGGACGAAGAAGAAGAAGAAGAAGAAGAGGAAGAATCCTCAAGATCACTCAAACCCAGAATCCTAGACCGCTCCTCGTACTGAAGCCAATTAATACTCATAATGAAATCTAAACTTACCCAGAAATAAGCCCAGAAAACTAAAACACAGGAACAAAATCTGCAACCAAAAACCCAGAACCTATGGAGAATATGATTCAGCAGAGAAGGAAAGAAAAGCGAAAAACAGGAACAGAAGAAGAAAATCAAAATACCTGAGAATTGGAGATGAGAACTGGCACGAACGAACTGGGGAATCAAGAACAGAAGAATAATGGCGTAGGGAAATTATAATCCAAAAGCCAATGAGACGAATTTCAGAGAGAAGAGGAGTGTCAGAAGTCTGAGTTTGAAGGAAAGTATGAAAAAAGGAGGAAAAGAGTAGTTGAAGGGGTTGTTTCCCCCACGTTTGAAAATTTGGGCCTAATCACAAAAGCCCAAAAGCCTACATCGCGCCACTAAAAGGACACGTGGCGCACAACTAATGGAAAGAAGCATCTCGAAAACCCAAAAGGCAGCATGCACCATCATGACCCCTCTGACACAAGGCAGCACGTGTCATAGAAGGACATCCAAACGTCCTTTCAGTCAGTCAATGGGACAGCGAGGCAGGGTGAGCTGTCCTGAACTCATTATCCCCTACCGAGCTTAACCCTCGACACCTTGAAGGTCACATACGAAGAACTCTCAGCTCGGCTCAAGACTCGAAAAGTCTTACCGAGCTAAGGGGCTTATGTGGTAGACCCTAAAACGCCCTCGGCCGACCAGAATACTCACTGGCCGACCAGAATTCTCATTCTGCCGGGTCACGCATCTTTGGGCCGAGCACATGCCATAGGACCCATCCTAACGACTCTGGACCGAGTACAGGGACCTCTTCCCTTAAAGAGTCCAAGCTAAGGGCGCGTGAGCCTAGCTCGCCAACCAGATAAGACTAACCGCTAACAGGATAAGGATGAATGACTCATCCCTTATCCTATAAAGGGACACGTCAGCCCTACTGGACCTCCGTACAGGCCCATAGGGTACAACACCGCTCCCCCTATAAATAGCTGTCTCCAGCTAGGGGCTCAGGTACGTTCTTTCTCCCTAATCATACACTAGCACACACTCGTGATTAGGGAAACCCTAGTTATCCCAACTGGATAGCTAGCATACCAACAAAATCACACAGTAACATCAGACCGTATTCTAGCTCTTAGGTCTTCCATACCCTTGAGCTAGGGTTATACTCTGAACATTGTGTCTAGGACATTACAATCATTAATGGCAATTTTAATCATACAATCCAATCAATGGAATTAATGTTTTTTTTTTAAAAAAAAAAAATAATAATACTTTATGTTTGTATCCATTTCACTTTCACATTTTATTTGAATCCATTTCATGAAAATCACTAAAGAAGACCTTCGAAAGGAAACTAAAAATTCAATCGCTATATGATACAAAAATGTTAATTTTAATAAATGATCACGAAGAAAATATAAAACTAAATAAACCAAAAAAAGCACTAGTACTATACAGTAGTATAATTTAATTATCTTATTTTATTACAGTACTATTTCTTTTTCTGTTTTCTGGAATACACCATTCCCCGAATCCCATCAGGGTCAGCCACAAACCCCAACGGACGATAGAACCCAAGCACCCTCGGCTCCGAATACAGCGCAATGTTACAAATCCCTCTCTCCAAAAGCTCCTTCACAAGCCTCTCCATAACCGCTTTCCCGAGCCCTATCCCTTGGAACGACGGGTCCACCACCACGTCCCATATTATCGCATTGAACACCCCGTCCCCCGTCGCCCTCGCAAACGCCACCGGCCGCCGCGTCTTCCGGTACTCCACCCACAGGAGCGAGTCCGTGTGATCCAGTGCCACGCGGATCTTCTCCGGGTCCCGACGGGGAAAGCCGACCGCCACGAATACGGTGTTGAGGTCGTCCAGGTTGAGGCCCTCGGCGGTGCGGCGGAGGATGAAGCCGCGGGAGTCGAGGGATTCGTCGGAGATCGAGAGAGGGTAGTTTGGGGAGAAAGGAGATTGGGTTTGGGATGAAACGGCGACGTTTCGTGGGTGGGTTTGGGTTTGGAAGCGGAGAGATGATGGGAGAGGGGTTGAGGTGATGCCACGTAAGAGCATTCTTTTTTTTTTAATTTTTTTTTTAAAATTCCTTTTGGTTTTTTGATGTGTTTGTGGATTTTGTAATGAACAAAGTGAAGATGGATTGTGTTTGTGTGTGTGATATGAATATGATACTGAAGTGAAGTGGTGAAGTGTAGTTGGTTGCTTTGATGTGTGGTTGTGAGAGAGGCTTTGAGGATAATGTGTAGCAGTTGGGTGTTTAAAGTGATTGGTGATTCTGGCGGTTGACCCTTTTAACTGCCAAGCTTTTTTCTTTCTTCTTTGGCGCCTATTCTTAAATGAGATTGTTCAAGAATTTTAAGCTAGCTGGAAAACTTATGATATATTATAGGAGATTAAAGATAAATTCCAGATTTACAAGTTAATTGAATTGGATGACATCCTGTCATGTATCCTCTCGGCCTCTCCTAAGAAAATTAATGAACGTGGAATAATTAATTTAGTAATGAATTAAAGTATTAAATTAAACATTATTAAAAATAGCTTTGTTTAACTTTAGTTTTAAGGACCGAAGATAAAAAGTCAAAAATAATAAAAGTATATATAAAGGGTTTGTTCGGCAAAACTAATTTGTAGATGTGAGCTTGTAATTTGTATTCTCTCCGTCCCTAAATATAAAGCCTCTAAACTAATTTGTAGATGTGAGCTTGTAATTTGTATTCCCTCCGTCCCTAAATATAAAGCCTCTTTGGGGGATTTCACATCCATTAAGAAAGTAGAATGATTTAGTTAATAGTATTGGAAATGTGAACTTTTGATATATAATTTCAAAATTACCCCTATTAATATTATTGGGAATCTAAAAAGTGTTAAATAAATAGGGGTGTTTGTGGAAAAAATTAATTAATGATCATTGAAAATTGGTATGGGGCTTTATAAATAGAGACAAAATAAAAGTGCCAAGAGGGCTTTATATTTAGGGACGAAGGGCGTAGTTGTTAAGTTAGTTAGGAGCTGTGAGCTTGTAGCTATGAATTTATAGTTGTTTAGCTGACTATTTGAAATAGTGTTGTTCAGCAAAACTAGCTTTTGATGTAGTTAAAAGTTGTTAAATAACCAAAAAGGACATGGAACATTTAGTTATTTTAAATTTTCCAATTTTTTCTTTATTTATTAAATAGATAGTTAATTAATTAATTAATAAAATATATAAAATTATTAAATTATAATTAATTAAATTCATTTTTTCTTAATATATTAATTATGTAGTTAATAAATTAATTAATTATAAATAAATTATTAAATTATAATTAATAATTAATTAAAAGATAGTAAAAAAATTTTAAATTTTGTTTGAGGATATAATTGGTATATGAATTATTGATGTTAAGAAATTGACAAGAAATAAAGAGAAAAAAATTGACAAGATCTCCGCATGCTTAGCTTGTAAGTTATAATAAAATTGAACCTAGAAACTTATAACTTTTTAAATTAGTTTTTTTTTATTAAAGGTTTGTTTAACATCACTGTTTGAGACTGATAATTGAAGTTAACAGCAGTATATGATAAAACTAATTTGATAGTTCTCGTAATTATAAATAGTTAAATACACATATATATATTTTAAGTCAAAAACTTTCTTTTTAAAGTTCTTATCCTTATTCTTTCATGCAAATACTCCCTTCGTTTTTAAATATAAGATCCTTTGGGGATTTCTTGTCCATTAAGAAAGTGAAATAATTTAGTTAATTGTATTATAAATGTGAAATTTTGATATGTAATTTCAAAATTACCCTTATTAATATTATTGAAAATCTAAAAAGTGTTAAATAAATATGGGTGTTTGTGAAAAAAAGTAATTAATGATCATTGAAAATTTGCAAAAGTCTTGTATATAGAGACAAAATAAAAGTGTTAAAAGAGTCTTGTATTTAGAGACGGATGGAGTATTAAAAAACTCATTTTATTAATAAACATCAAAAATTAACTTATTTATCAATTTTATCTTATAAGCTATTTGATTATGTTACTAAAAACACTATAAGAATATGTCTTGCAAGATCATCACGTAGCTTCATAAGCTTGTCAACTAACTCCTATTATATTTCATAAGAAATACGCACTCCTTCCAACTTGAAATATAAGTAAAAAAAATATACGGAGTACTTCTTTTGATTTAAAATAAAAGCAAAATTAATCAAACTTTCTTAAATTTTATTTCATTCTTAATGCAAATTTACTAAAACATTCTTAGAAAATTGTTATCTTATTTAATTTTTGTTTCATTCCCAATACAACTTTCCTAAAATACCTCTATTATTTAATAAATTTTAGAAAATTAAATACAGTTAACTAACTTCCTTAATAAGCTTAAAATTAGTTAAAATTATTTATAATTTGAGCCGAAGGGAGTACAAGACATAAGATGTTGTTTGGTGAATAAGCTAATATGAAAAGGTTGAGTAGCTTAAGAGATTTAATATGCTTAAACCTTAACACATTGTTGTTTTTTTTCTTTCTAAAGGTCGACATTCATAACGACATTCATAACGACTTTCACTTTATTGTTATTGACTTGATGGTACTTTTTTTTTCAGCGACTCCACTCACCTATTAATATTTTGTAATATATCTTAATCTAGCTTATAAGTAACTTTTTGTAGTTCAACCTCTAAACAAAAAACAAAATTGTTACGATTCTATAAATATATGAAAAAAACTCAATTCAAAAGACTAGTTCATAGATCCATGAGGTGGAAAAGCCTCATAAAATAAGTATCAATGTACCACATATAAGTTGTAGTTTAATTTATTCGTTACAACTACAATAATAAGGATCTTGAAATTACATGACTTTCACACATTATAGAGACAGAAGGAATACGATTACTAACCTCTATCCATTGCTAGAATTGTTAGAGTTAGAAGGAAGAAAGTTCTCCAAATGTCCTTTGACCAAAAGCCACGAAACCCGGTTTCTATTCCTTTGCCTCCTCTACTATTCTTTTCTATGCTATTTGTTTAGTTTAGCCGTTCTGTGATGGGGAGAGAAAAGAATACCTTATGGCCAGGAACAGAACCTGTTTCTTATAAAGAGTAAAAACCCTAACTATTATCCATTGGCTTCCATCAAGCTAACGGACCTTCAGAAACAATCCCTTCTTATCTAAATATGATTTAACCCATTAATATTTAATCATTTATTTACTAAACACACATCAATACACGTCACATGCACATCACATGAGACATACTAAGATATTAAAATCTTACATTCTCCCACTTGGCTCATGTGACATAATTCGACATTATGGTCTAATAAACAAAATAATTAAATAAACAATTAATGCGCATTTACATGGCTAAATCATTTTATACTTAGATACTCTATTAATCATGATTAAAGATAGTAACTAATTCGGGTCATGGCGGTTGTACATCATTTGTTCGACATAATTCCTTCCATGTACCACAAAATAGTCTTTTCATTAACACGATCTATAATTGGAAAATATATAATTGGTCCATAATGCCTTTATTCAAGACAATACCTGTTTACATTACTCTAATACAATAATGCATGTCGTTCTAGAGAACAGGTAATCAGAAACATATCAAACATATCATAAATGAGCTCAGCGTGTCAATTACATCATACATAAGGATGTCAACATCAAATTCAATTTTACTTAACAACAGTAATGCCTATACTTTCAACATGTTCAATAAATGTTTAGGCAATAACCCTTCTTTCAAGGGATTTGCAATCATAAGATTGGTGCTAACATGCTCTATTGACAATCTTTGTTTCTGATCTCATTCTTTAGAGACAAAGTACTTCATTCACATACTTTTAGCACCTTTATAGTACTTGTCATTGCTGCAAAACATCACAGTATGTTTTCAGCGGCTAAGCAATATTGTCGACAGTTTTAAGCCCCGAAATAAAATTTTGCAATCAATTAGTTTGAATTGTAACCTCAAAACTTGTTACAAATTCAACATTCTGATCACCTCAATGTGATCATTCATTACAAAAATAAGCATGTATTTATTCGTTCCATGCTAATACCTCAAGACTTTATGAGTATAGTTAATACTTCCTTAACGTAAATTTTATTCATTCTAAATTATTCTAGTACTTTAATGATATAAGCTTTCTGAGATAAGACTAACATTTCATGTGACATATTCTAGAATATTCATTTTCTAATCACATGGCTCGACTCACCTATATCTTCCATTCAAAGTTACTAGAAAAACATCTTAGTCTCGTGTAAAAGACCAAAATAATAAGTTGCAAGAAAAATATAATCAACATACAAAATAAACATAATAAACTCACTCCCACTGACCTTCAGATACTTACACAAGTTAATTGTGTTCCCTTAAATCTAAAACAAACAATAGTATCATTGACTTTCTTTCAGATACTATTGATGGGATGTTTGTTTAAATTTGTGCACTAATTTCCTCAAATTTTCACATTATGTGTTCATTCTTTTCAATTGAGAACCACATTAGTGGGTCATCCATATAAACATCCTCCTCTAAAATTCATAAAGGTTGTTTTCACATTCTTCTACTGCAGTTCCAAATCATTACGGACTACATATGCCATGATGATAATATTGAATTAATTCTTTCAGGTAATTGGTCAAAATACCTCATTAATGGTCAATGTCAACTTTGCGAGGGAAATCATTGACAACAAATTTGGCCTTGTAACGTTCAAGGTTGTCACGAGAGTTATATTTGGTCTAAAAGACTCACTTACCCCCCCCCCCCCCCCAACTCTCGTGTAACCTTTAGGCAATTCTACAAGGTCTCACATATAAAAATATTTATCAATAATATCACAACTTACAGCATGTAAAACAACACATCGTTATCATTAATGACTAAGTCAAATTCATATTCTTGTAGATAAACCACTTAAAACGTTCGAAATAGCAATTTCTTTTCCTTTTTTTTAATACTATTTCTCGTGGTTTTTCTAAAGTAGAATCGTTGTGAATAGTGGATTCATTTCGTACTTTATTGTTATACAATTCAACAATAAAAGAAACTATTGTTGAGGTAGAAGAACAAATTACAAATTACAAGAACTTGCACTCTAACTCCGTTAATTTCCACGTTATGTGGAAATATACTCCCACTAATTTCACCATTCTCGATGAACCTGACATTCTCATTTTGAATAATTCTTGTACTATGGTTAGAACAATAAGGTCTATACCTTTTGATTTATATGGATAATCGGTGAAATACTCACTGATGTTTTATATCCATTTTCTTTTCTGGCGGATTGCAATCATTGTTTCTGCCGACAACCTTAAACATGCAGGTGCCTTAAATTGGGTATCCTATAAACACAGTTCAAAATTGTCTTTGACACTGTCTTACTAGGAACCCTGTTCAATAGACAAATGGCAGTTTCAAGATATACATTCACAAATGTGGGTAAAGACTAAATATCATACTCCTAACCATATTCATTACTGTTCTGTTATGCTCTATATACACCATTTCGCTGCAGTGTAACTGGCATACACACAAATTACTCAATTCTTGAGGAGTTTAACGAAAAGTCACAGATGTTGCCCATTTTAATTAATTCTTTCATGTTAGTCATCATCTCTATCGTAATTGATAACATTCATATATATGTACTTAACTTTCTACTTTATTCAAGTAAATTTTCAAGACATAACTATAACATGAATAGTTATCAATAAAGATGATCACATACCTTTTCCTTTCTAAAAGAAAGTTAAAATCAGAGGTCCACAAGTTTTGAAGAACACATTTTTAAGAACACATTTTTAAGAAGTTGAATCCTTCTTGTGGCTCCTTTTTTTGTGTCTTTGGTTTTTCTTTCCTTTAATACAATCTGCACAAATAATTAGGCCAATAAAATCCAAATTTGGAAAGATTTTGTTCCTTATAAAGCTTTCCATTTTTTCCTTGGATTTATGACCCAAACACTTATGCCACAAATTAGCAAAAAATCATTTAAAATTCAATTTATATAACTATCACTAATATACAAATATCAATGTGATAATTATACTTAAATAAATTGAAACATCCATAACCAAACATAAAAGAGTATCTAGTAACATTAATCCTAGATAATAAACCAAACTCCTAGAAAACTAAGTACCTAAAAGGTTTCCAATGAGTCTAGGTGATGCCCAATATCAAGGATTAAACATTAAATCCTGACATGTTCTACTAGAACCTTCACTTTATTCCCACAAACACGTACTTTACATGTGGGTTGATGGTATGAATTAAACAAAATTCATTACGCTAGAAACATATTTTCATTAATCCAGGATCAATCCACCAAATTTTACGTGGATCTTTGATTAAGTTTGACTCAAACATACATAAGCTTTAAACTTATCTTTTATAGAATCAAAATTTTCATTTTGTGCACTTCTTCTAAATTCAACATTTTTTGCACAAAATGATATTTATGATAATGAGGTTCTTTCATATGAGTTTTCACATATGCCTCATTAATTCTAAGTGATCATTTGCCCTTATCATGTTTCTTCACACATTTATTTCCAGCTCCTTAATGTCCTTAAAAGTTGGATAAAAAGATTTCTTATATTCTTAAGTATTGTTTCCTCTTAAACTAAGATATTGTGCAATTTACTGCACAACCCATTATCTTTCATGGCTTTATAGCTCATTCGAAAACAAGTAACACTCAATCGGTAATGAACAAGCATAAACTATACTAAGAAGTTCTCATCCACAACTATTTCTAAGGACTTAAACTTAAATATTGCTGCAATAATTTTCCTTTTAATTATACATTCATAAATAGTACACAAATCACCAAGTTTTATGGGGTTAGGGTACTCATTAATGTCCCAGAAAGAGACTCACAAAAATATTGTGTACTCACAAAATTCACTTAATTTTTTTTTAAATTACTTTCAATTTTGGAGAGAATTATCTTAGTGTTATCTGCAATATTTATCCTCATGAACATTGTGAAATCTTTCTCAAATCTTATAATAAACTATATCTTTATGGTTGCTAACACCATTAATAGCAACAATATATATATATATTAAGCTGATGAGAAAAGACTCGCAAATCTGAAGGTCAGAAAGTTTAGCAAATAACACTAACACATACAATTCAAGAATGCAGAAAATTAAGAACATGTACTACATAACATAAATGTTTTGAGACATAAGGTACATGTTACTTAAACAATTAATGTACACTAACGCTCTCCTTTGGGTTACACATTAGTACACGACATTCAAACATAATGATGCTAATAAAATTAATAATCAATAATTGGCAATGACATATGCACCAATTAGTATTATTTATTGTCTTTGGATATATAAATAAACCAATAGAACAAACATATTGCCTACAGTCATGTCCATTAATTATAAAAACAACTAATCAAACCTTTAGCCGATCCATAAATGCCTTATAATAATGAACTACAATATACCCATAAAACATCAAACCATTATGTCATTCATATAGCATCAAATCTATGAGTAATTTAAAAATCATATGATTTGAAATTAATTTACTTACTGATTTGACCACTTTGGTGATTAACAAAATCAACATACAATTAACTTCAAATCAAATTCATTATTATAATAAAAATTATACGATCGGAATTAATATCTTTATGATTTGACAACTTTAATGATGATCAAATCATCATACATTAATATCAAATCAAGCAATGCCAATTCAAAAAATTTCTTTTGCTAATAAAAAAAACTTCATATTAATCCCAAATATAAATATATATATATATATATATATATATATATATATATATATATAAATGCGCATTAAACTTCTTAGATTATTCAATGTGAAACTCGTAACAATGAGTTAACTTGTTAACAATTTTACCTAGTACAGTTTGATTTAATCAAATAATTCAAGTTTTGGGTTAGCTCGTAAGCTTTCTGTTGTTTAAGAAGGTTTCCACCATCTTAATTACTAGTTGAGTCAAATAGAAAACTATAGCTAAGTAGTAATTCAATCCACTTTTGTTGCACCAACCATATACGTGAAATTTTATTTGAAGTGTTTAATATTGTGAATGTTACACGCTTATTTGTCCATAGAACAAGGTCTTGGGTTTAACTCCTCTTAAACAGAGTTTCTCATATTCACTACTTGGATTAACATACATTTTTTTAATGGATTATCAATATTCAAAGTTGATATCTTAATAAAATAAACATTACATGCTGTGTTGAAAGCGCCAATTCTGACTTTCTGAGTGGCACTACTGTTTTGACGCAAATTGTACAAGACAAAAAATTCAATGGAAAGAAAGTGTGACAGAAAATTAAATAACAGGCATTTCTTTGTACATGTGCTATGTATTTTTTTTTTTTTGGTAGATTGCCATGTAAATTTTTTGGAAGGCAGAAAACTGGAAATAGTCATTGGACTTGTGGAGCAGTTGAAAACAAGATCAATCTCCTTTGGCTTACAAATATCTATATCCTTTTCTTTTAACATGAGGCTCGGTGTATGTTAACGTATACTATATTCTGTCTTCCCATTTCCATGCTCTGTGGCTACTATTGATTGGTACGCATGTTTGGTATTAAATATTTTTTTCATGAATATTTTTATTTATTTAATAGTACTATTTAAAATTTTAATAATAATTATGAGATAATTTTAAAAATATATATTGTTAATAATTCCAATGTTACTAATATTATCAACTAATTTTTAATTCCTATGAAATTTTTTAAAAGATATTTATATTAAGAATTAGAATGGGAGGGAGTAGTTATTAAAAACAAATATTATAAATTGATGATGTGAGTATAAGCGGATATGAAAATATCCTAAATATTTAGAAATAGATTGGACGAGTTGTGAGTTGTATACAAACATAAGAGAGACCATCAAAATATCAATTGTGTTTGTATAAATAATAGATGGGTAATGGGTTTTATTCAAAGTTAAAAAAGAAAAAAAAAAAACAATTAAGAAATGTGCTTGTACTGTAGTGCACAGGTGAAATTTTAGCGTGCATGAGTACACCATAAAATAACATGATGCATAGTAGCATTCCCAAGTTTGGATTGCAAAAACTAAACTGAGTGTTGAATTGTGGATAAGGTTACAATTCATGCACGTTTAAAATAAACTTTATAAATGGCAAATTCTCCGGTGCATGCTAAGAGATAACATGCACCGGTGCATATGCAAATTTTTTTTTTGCTTTTTAAATTTTTTTAATACAGATTTATTCAGAATATTTTTTAACACAAGTTCGTATACAGATTTATTAGAATATGTAAATTTTGAATACAGTTTTATTCAGTACAGTTTTTTAAGAACACAGAGTAAAATAATAAAAAAAAGTCCAAATTATAAAAATCAATTCATATCGATAAAAAAGAAAACACATAGAATATTTTTTAATTGGTTAAATTTTAAAAAAATAAATAAAAAAACCAAAAAAGGATGACATGCACCGAAGAATTTGCCTTATAAATCCTGAACAAATAAACAGAGGAATACAGTTGTTCAAACTTGAAAGACAAAAAAATGAAAAGCGAAAGAGTTGCTACCATCTAATTAATTATGCAATTATGTTGCAGTTAATAGCACACATAACATAATATTCCCTTACTCATCATCATGATCTTAGACACTCTAAAGAGAAAGAAAAGTTTCCTTATACTATGTGAACCAGCTGATGAGAACCTTGCTAACTAACTAGCTCTGAAGAGAAAGGAAAATCTTCTTAATTACCTTGCTACCCTTCAAACATGACTAGCAGCACTATCAGCTATAAGCAACAGTGACTCCTCTTTGTTTTCCACCATCCCTTCATATCTTGTCTTCCTTATTATTACCTGTTTTTTGGCTCTCTTTGTTGCCAAGACCATCTTCTCTTGATCTTTCTCTGTGTTCTTTTTGTAATCCAAGCTTTGACGACTTCCCTCTCTGTTTATACTACACACAAGTTGAAGGTGACTTGGTCCAGAAGATGCATCAGAAGCCATAGAATCATCATCACTCTCTTCATCACCACTATCTTTATTAATATTATTCTTACCATCAACTTTTCCATGAACCTTCTTTTTGTATTTGTTGTCATGTTCTTCCATATCTACACTTTGTTCATCATCATTATTATACATGTAAGAACCAATATAAGTGGTCCAACCAGACTCACTGCTATTGATGAATTCCTCCTCTCTTGGTGCTAAATCTCTTGAAGGCTCCATTGATGAGAAGTAATGGATAACAATGAAGAAACTTGTAAAGAAAAAACAACTACTCCAACAAACTTGGAAGTGTTTGTATGTGTTTCTAATATTCTAGCACCGTTCACTCATCTTCCAAATGATAACGTACAGTTTCACATATATAGGACAAAAGGCCTATCACAACAGTAGTAGTGTATGCTTGCTGTGATGACACCCTAATTATTGAATTGGCAGTGTACGATTTGGTTACCTGGCAATTCTATCACCATATGCATGACTAGCTACCATTGCTCCAATCACTAGAAGACAGGTTTTCATTTTTTTGGTTAGAATACAATACATTAAAAGTGGTACAAGACAGATTGCAGTATTGCACCCTAATCTAAAACAGTAGAGAAAACTTTGAATATCATTTTTTTTTTCCAGGTATTAAATTAAGACCATCTCCAATGCTATGCATAAACAATGTGTGCTTGGAGTTAGCATATATTTTTTTTTGTTTCCCATGATATCCACTCACGCAACTGGATGATTGATCCTTTCGACATTGCCGGGTCCTTTCGAGAGTTGTTTCCAAGCGAGCCCTCTTACATTCGAAAAAGCCAGAAATCCCAACTAATTGCTTAAATAGCAACAGACCCCTTATCATCTGTGCTAACCTTCATGGGTTGAAGTTAGCATATATGCTTAGAAAAAAATTGTATTGGAGTGAAAAGTAAAAGTATGCCTATAGAAACATATATGCTTAATCAAAAGAGAACCTTATTCATTGATTAAAAAACAAAAATTGATTGATATGAGACCTTCTTAGCACATAAAGTCTATCCTAGGATTGAAATGTTGAGTTAATTAATAAAGTGTTCTAAAAAATTGATGATGTGAAAATCAAAAATTGAATTTTAAACATAGATGATATAAGCTTGCATTGAAGATACTAATCCTTTGGCCACATGCAGCCAACTATTGGTTATCTGTCCCATCTTCTATCTCATGAGTATGTTGGAAGTTATTTCAAAATTTGAGTTTTCAAATAGGAAAAAAGTTCTATCGATAAGAGCTTTTATATATATATATATATATATATATATATATATATATATATTGATTGAGAGAGAGAGACATGTTATATGGACTTGCAAAAAAAATTTTGATTTGAGATGAAAATGAGTTCTTGTGCATGCAAGTTTAGGAAAATGGCCAATGATAATGCATTATTTGCTGGATAACTTTTACTATATATTAGGAAAATGGTATGCTATATGCACATACAATTTTACATTCCTCTCAATTTTTAAACTTCAAAAGATATTTACAACATAATCAAAAGTTTTATTTCTAATTTAATTATTCTAGTACTATGTGAGAAATGTGACTTTAATAATTTATTTAATAGGTGGAAATAGTTTTTTTTTTTGGATAAGCAAGTGGAAATATTGTTATTCCTATCCTAGATTAGACACAGGTGATGTCGTGCCCCACATAAACGAAAGGGAATTTGTGAAAGTTAACATATTTTGTCATTTTCTGCATCTTCAGATTTTCAGTAGTGTCATCAACTAGAGACAGCTTTTCCCTACTGCAGTAACAGAGAGGCCAACTAACTGTGTATGGCCTTTTGCTCTTGCCCTACGTCGCTGAGATGAGCAAATCATAAAGGAAAACTGCTCGTTTGGTCCCAACTTTTTTTTTCCTTTTCCAATCTAGTTTTTTAAGTCTTTTTCCAATCTGCTCATGTAATGTTAGCACCGTCAATTTTTTTCGTCCATGAACGAATTCTCTATCGCACTAATAATCAATCATAATATCGCAGTTTATTCTCTCTTAGTAAATGCCTTAGCAACTAACCCTATGTTTTTATCCAAAGTTTAGTGTTTTTTTCTCTTAGTTCAAAACGAGCTCTCATAGAAGAAAGGAGAAGATAAAGCGAGTGGCTTCAAGCACCAAAACGGCGTCATTTCACTCCACCATTTTAAACTTTTACTGTGATAAAAGAGAGGGTACACGTAGATCGCATACATTGGGCACTCTGGCTGTCACGTCAACTTAAATAAACGATGTTAGGAGGTAATAGACGGAAAAGATTAACGATGCTAATGTTACATGAGTTGAGGGACCACTTTCAAACAAAAATGACTTAAGAGCAAATTGAAACAAATAAATAATTTAGGGAACATACCAACACTTTTGCCAATCATAAATAATGCTTATCTCTCATAGTTGAAGAAGTCACGCATTAAACAAGAATACGCCGGTGCTTTATTACTAGAAAGATCTATATATAAGAAGTTGTATAATAAATTAAATTTAGAACTAATAACTTATTGAGGTGATGTTAGAATTGACTATCCAGGTGATTTTTTCCTGAGTTCATCGAATGCTAATTTGTGGCAACCCAATGAAAATTAAGACCCATGTTTTGGGGATAAATCATTTCATGTTTTTTATTTATTGCAAGAGTGGTGTAAATGCAATATAAACTAAATTTCATAAATCTTGACAAGTCACGGTCACACTAGTACAAAAACATATAATAATAGTTTAGAGTCTAGAGTAGTGGATTTAAAGAAAATTTTAATCCAATGAATAATTAAATTGAGAAGAATTCACTAGTAAAAAAAGTTAAATGACAAAAACTAGTTCACTCTAGAGATAAGGCAAGGTTCATAGAAGACTTTAATAAAGAACAAGGATGAAAAAAATTGAAAAAAAAAGGTGAATCCTCATTATTAATATTTGAATTTGTACATTCACATTTTAATACTTTCACCTTAATTAATTCGGACGTTGATAAAGATAGAGAAGTTATTTGTCATTTTTTTTATACGTATTCCTTGCGGAACCACCAGTATTCCCAAGAGCAGCCTTAATACCAGGGAGCCTTTAGACTAATCCGGAGCGAGCTGCGTGGCTGATTCTCCCAGCGAGATACTAGCACCCGTGTTTCATTCCCAAGATTTCAGTTGAGGCCTTACACCAACTGAACCAAGCCTCGTTGATAAGTTATTTGTCATTTTTGAGTTGAAGTGTTAGCCGCGGCCGTAAATAGTTTTGATACCATATCAAGACATATTAGTTTCTAAGATTTCTATTAATACTGTTAAATTCCATACAGCTTTTATAGATTCCACTCATTCTTATAATTTTTTTCACTAAATTTTTAATTAATGTAGCTAATCCTTAAATTCTTAAATTCTAGGCTAAATTACGTATTTAGTCTATTACCTAATTTTTCAATATCAAATTGCTCCCTTACATTTTTTTTGGTATCATATTAGTCCTTCGTGTTTCTTTTTGCTATCAAATTGGTCCCTAAGTTACTATTCATCATATATGGGCCAATATGATACGCACACGTATCATTCCACATTTGCATTATTGGAGAGAAAAATGATACGTGTGAATATCATTTTAACCAATATATGATAAACAGTGATTCAGGGACCAAATTGACAGTGAAAAGAAACGTAAGAGATTAATATGATACCAAAAAACGTAAGGGGCCAATTTGATAGTGAAAAATAAGATAATGGACCAAATGAGTAATTTAGCCCTAAATTCTATAATCAATTTTGAAAATGGGCCAGTTTTTAAATTAAGAACTTTTTTTTAGATGAAGAGCCTTTTAAAATTAGGCTTAACTGCATTTTTGGTCATTTATCTTATTTCAAGATTCACTTTGGTCCTTTATTATTTTTTTGAATAATTTTGGTCCTTTATTTTTTTAAAAAGGTTTAGTTTGGTCCTTCCGTCACAAAAAAGTTAGATTTCACCATAATATTTCGTAATATTCCCTCTCATCCCCAGAATATTTCGGAATATTATGGTGAAATCTAATATTTTTTCAACGGAAGGAACAAACTGAATCTTTTTTAAAAGATAAAGTACCAAAATGAATCTTGAAAATATGATAAAGGACCAAAATAAATCTTAAAAATATAATAAAGGATAAAAATACAATTAAGCCTTAAAATTATTCTTCTTTTAGCTGCTTCCTGCTTGAACAGCATGAAAGGGACCATTCACCGGTTCAATCCACTGAGAAATATTTTCTTCTTTTAACTCTAGCATGTTTTAAGAAAGCCTTCAAAGCTCATATCAGTTTCCTTTTAGTGTCAGTGTTATATTGTTTCGGTGTCTTATTTCTTGTCTCTTCCAAAAGAAAAAGTCCCAAACCCTTTATTTTATAATATATTTTATATTTATCATAAAAAAGTAATCATTATTGCTTTTAATATTTTAATCAATAATCATTTAAAACAAAAAAGGTGTATGCATGAAAATATCATTAACACAAACTAACCCCCGTGGATGATGAGTAACAAGTTCAATTCAAGTAACAACCACATGAACCATAGATGGTAACCACGACTAAAGATAAGACAGACCAGTGGCTCAGAAGTCAGAAAGGTTGAGTCAGCTGGAGTAGTCTATACATATAAAATCCAAAGGGTCATCTACAAGCGGAAAATCTCATCTAAATACTATCTGTGGGTCCCACGATTAGTACTTAAGAAAGTACTAAGCTGAAAACTAAGCTGAAAAGGAGGGATCATAAATGAGTGGGAGTTTTTTTGGCTGAATTTAATTTTGAGGAGGGAATTGTAATAACGGTTTTGATATACTCGGGTTGAGTTTAAGTCATTAATAACATTCCTAAATCATTAAAATTTCCTAACTAATCTATGCTCATTTATTAGTTTTAATAATGCAATATCTTATTTTTATTCTTCTATCAACTCCTACCAAAATCAATTTTAAGAATTCCAATGTTACCCTTCTATCTATGTATTCATAGGAAACTTGTGCTTTGTTGTTATGCACTACCCATCCTTCTCACCTCACACACACCTCACTTTCTCTGCTCTCAATTTTTTTTTTATAAATTCCAAAATTTTATTTCTTTCATTTTTCCCACATTTTATTTCATTCATTTTTCCCAATTTTTTTTTTATAAATTTCCAACTTTTATTTCCTTCATTTTTCCCAATTTTTTTTTTTATAAATTTCCAACTTTTATTTCCTTCATTTTCCCAATTTTTTTTTTATAAATTTCGAACTTTTATTTCCTTCATTTTTCCAAATCATTTCACTTAAACCCAAATAATATCACACATTCACTTGATAGGTATTACAAAATATAAATAAATATACAGATAAATATAAATAACCCAAATAGCATTACACAACGAAACTTCAAAAAACTAATACCAAATATCAAAATATAAACTAACAGCACTAAAAAAACTAACTCAATTCAAAACTTAAAAAACATGACACCTATGATTAACACCAAGTCTTAAATAGAATTGTACTAAACTAACAAGTGAATGTAAACTTTTCTTCTACTATAATATCACTAAAATATAATCTAATATTTTCAGTACTCCTTTTGATCGTTTCTAGCCATCACTTCCCGCCACCTATCACCTATTTCAGCTACCTGTGAAGTGAATAAGACTTCAATTAAAAAGAAGAAAAATTGAAATAAATAAATTTGAGATATTGAAACATTACCTAAAATTTCAAAGTAAAGACCGGATTCAATCCTAAATCACTTGAGTTTTTAACTTTTTTTCGGGCATCATTGCAAGCACCATCATTGAACCCATCCAATATATTAATATTTTCTTTCCCTGGACATGTGGGTTTTGTGTGACCGTGCTTTTTACAAATAGAACAACATTTAGTTTGCTTCTGAGACAGTTCTTTTCCACTCCTATCCCGCTTTTTCTTAGGGCGACCTTTCGTTTTTGATTTTGGGGGACACAATATATTCTGTCCATCTGTAGATTCATTGCCTTCGAATAAAAGTTCTTGTTCCATATCAATTGCATCATCCCTTGGTACTTGTTGGTAACCAAAATTACTAATTTGCAATGCATCAGAACTCCAACGCATAGGCAAATAAAAAGCTGGAATCTTGAAACAATCTTGATGAAGAAAAACTCGCAATATATGACGACAAAGTATGCCCCAAAATTCAAAATTCTTGCAACTGCATGATGCTTTCCTTCTATCCTAGAAAACTCTATAGTTTCTATTATTTCTAGCTTCAAAATGCTTTAAAATGAACTCATTACCTTCAGCTTGAAGAACTGAATACTGACATGTCATTTCAAATTCTTCTTGAAACTTTTTAAACGCATATGGTGTCAGGACTTTAAAAGCTTGTTCTTCCAATGGGGACTTTGTTTTCATGGATGTGGGTCTAAGTGTAGCCACCATCTTTTTATATGTCCTTCCATTCTTAATTTCTTCGATAGCAATGTCGACCTAAAATATGAACAAATGAAAGTTATAAATTTGTAGGTTCAATGCTTTATTTTTAAGATAAACTAAAATATGATTGTTTACGGAAAACCAACCTGCTTCACAAAATCCTTCAAGCATGTATGAGAAGAAACAAATCTCTTTACAAATGCATTAACACTCTCAGATCTTCCTGTGGTTATCATCCCTCCAAAAAAGTAATCACGAAGGTAAGCCGGTGCCCAAAAATGTCTAATTTTATGCAAACCTTGAACATGTTTATTATCTTGCAAGTTGTATTTCTCAACAACAATGGGCCAATCATGCTCAAATTCTTCAGGAGAGCTCATCTTATATAACATATAGAAATATGCACACCATTTTTGGTAGTTATGACGAAGACAAGCTGCAAACCAACAACTAAATTTTGAAGTTATGTGCCATATACAAAAGCTATGTTTTGTAGTTGGCATTTCACTAGCAATTGCTTCAGACATCCAAGGATCTTTGTCTGTTATGATAGTATTTGGTGGTTTCCTCATCATAGTAACAAAATTCTGTTTTACATAATAAATAAGAGAAAAATGGACTATGTTAAAATATGACACATGACAAAATAAGAAAAGAACCAACATTCAAAGTCATACCTTCATCAACCACTTGAAAGTAGACGTTGTCTCATTCCGAAGAAGTGCGCATCCAAATAAGATTGTCTTTCCATGATTGTCCAAGCCAACAAAAATAGCACATGGCATGTCATATGCATTTACTTTGTAAGTGGTGTCAAAGACAACCACATCACCATACTTTTCATACCAATCAAAACAATTAGCAGGAGACCAAAATAAGTGTTCCAACCTCCCTTCACTATCCACAGTGAATGTAAATTGAAATTTCACATTTTCTTCATTTTTATCTTTCATATATTTAATAAGACTCATAGCATCATCGGCTCCAAAAATTTTCTTAACTCTACCAAAAAGATTACGAACATCTCTTTCAATAAATGAAAGCTCACCAGGTTTGATATTTTTTTGAAGCTCCATAACACGAATAATTTGTCTAACGGGTATTCCAGCTTCTTTATACATTAAAATCTGTTTCTCATCCTCGAGAGTGATATTTCGATTTGCCGGATGAAAACGCAATTCATCAAATGACAACAAATTATGATTATGCTCTTTAATAAACTTTGTAACATGCCACTCTTCTGGAAATATATCGACACATCTTTTCAGAGTAATTCGCATATGGGCATTGCAATTACATCTGCAAGATTCCCTATTTCTCTGTTGCGTTAATGGGTTAACTAATTTCAAAGGGTTTTTACCTTGACGATGACAACAAAAATCACGTCTCACGGTCTTGCCATTTCTTGTATCGGATCGATCTTTGCGAGCCACAAAGCCATGATGTTTGGCATAGTTGTTGTAGAACACAAAAGCCTCCTCTTGGCTACCAAAGGTTTGACCAATAAAAGGTTCATCGTCTTCCTCTTCGACCGGAGGGATGTTCAAGTCGAAACCAGTCATTACCTGTACACTCATATATAACACACAATATATATAAAAAACAGCGAAAAGGGAAAAACTAAATTCCTGGCCAAAATCAACACACACAATAATAACAAAAAAGGGAAAAACTAAATTCCTAGCCAAAATCAACACACAATAATAACAAACAAAAAAGGGAAAAGTTAAATTATTGGTCTATTTGTAAAATAGTGAAGGAACTAGCAGTGTCAAAAATAAAAATTGAAAGAGATTGCATGCATACCTTGAAAGACCTAAATGAGAAAGAATGAGAAAATCCAATGGATATAAGAGAAGCCGTATGAAGATATGTGGTTATTGTCAATTTCGCTTTCAAGCTGAACCGAATTCCGGACGAGAGCATGTGCACAGAAAATCCGCGGGATGAGCTTCTGAGGCGCGTGAAGGGGCTTGCACCGCGTGTGGTGACTTTGTTTGAGCAGGAGATGAATAGCAACACGGCGCCGTTTTTAGTTAGGATGCTGTGATGCGGAAAGAGAACTCGCAGTGTGGGAGAGTGGATGATGCGCTGAGTCGGAAGCTTTGTAACTTGGTGGCGTGTGAAGGGAGGGACCGCGTGGAACGGTGAATTTGGGCTCTGTATGCTTGGATAAATAGTCATGTTAACAGAGAAGGGTAACATTGGAATTCTTAAAACTGGTTTTGGTAGGAGTTGATAGGAGAATAAAAATAAGATATTGCATTATTAAAACTAATAAATGAGCATAGATTAGTTAAGAAATTTTAATGATTTAGGAATGTTATTAATGGCTTAAACTCAGCCCTTAGGGCTGAGTATATCAAAACCGTTGTAATAATGCTAATAATGATAATAATAAAAACTATTAAAGAGATAAGGAAAGTCAGCCACACACGTGTCAGTTGAACAATGAAGATTGAAGTTGCTTTTTTTGTACTCATTCTTGCATTTCCCTTTCAACAGCTCCGGTTTGTTCTTTCACTCATTCTTTCATTCTCTTATTTGTCTCATTGTTGCATATACCGTTAATAGAAACACTGATGTGGGAAGTATGTATGATTGATTGCAGACACTGAGGCAGCTGGAAATGAAGATGATTTGTGAAAGCAAGGAGTTGGGTAAGAAGCATTGTAGACCACCAGATATAATAGGTATCGTATTTCAACCTTAAAATTTTAATTCTTGGTCCATTTGTTGTTAATTAATTAATTAAAATCATGCAATTTTTCAAAAATTGTTTCTATGAGCTTATGTTTTAGTTTCACGGTCTAAATGCTTGAATCAATTCAAGCTAAATGCAGGGGGAAGCAATGATGAAGATCATCCTATTTAGTGCAATGGGTACCGTGTGCCTGTGCTTTGAGCCTTTATGCGCTCTCAAGTATTACACATGCTTAAAATTACGGTTTATGGTTTATTGCTGTATCATTCTGGTGTTTAAATTTGGCTCATTATTTTTGCCATCTAATTTCATGCATGTGTTTGTATTCTATAAATTTTTAAAATAAGTTAGCATTTATATAATCATATATGTTTTTCAAGGTGATACCAACCTTGAATCCAAACCCAAAGTTAGAGTTCTTTCGCCAAAGAAGAACATAATAGATGAGTCAAATCTTGATGAACCATTGTCGTGCTTAACAATTTCAGGTGAAGTCTGCTAACATTTGTAAAATATCATACATATTTCAATGATTTGTTGTGTTTCTTGCATTATCTAATATTTCAATTCACACGCCTTATCTGCAGATAATGCTTTGACCTTAAAGAATCGAATGAGTGCCAAAAAACTGAACAACTGTGGTGCAGGACATATTCAAATCCTGAAAGATGAAGAATCAACCATACATGAAGCAAACCTTCATGAAGTTTTCACTCAGATTCAAATTAATGGTCATTTTTTCTGTGTTGCCTTTGGTTTCGAATTTGATTAGTTTCCTCATAAATTTGTGTAACTCCTGCAGACAATAGAGTTCTTCTGCCAAGGAAGACCATAATATGTCAAAGTGTCTTGAAATGTAGAAAGAGAGAAGATGTGGTTGTACATGGCTCTGATGTGGCATTTCTGAATTCAGAATTGCGCTCTACCTACCAAAAAAGGCAGTGCTTGCTCTCTCCAATGATGGGTAATTTTTGTTCTATATTGAAACTTCGTTATTGTTATTTGAATTTAGCCAAGAAGACTTATGCCGTTATAGTTGTCAACTCATGGTTATATTAGCTGGATGATAACAAAATCATGTTTTTTTATTTGTCAGAAGTTTAGTTATAATCTAATTCTTAATGCAAGTTTCCGCAGAGAAAGAATTCTTTTCGAAAGGAACAATAGATGAGTCAAATCTTGATGAACCATTGTCGTGCTTAACAATTTCAGGTGAAGTCTGCTCTGTAACACTCCTTGTACATCATTTTATTTTATAAGAAAAGTAATAAGTTTATGATTACTTGGACTTGTTATTGTTGGAAAAAGATCTGAAAATAAGAATTTTCCCTTCCCTTGAAAATTCCTTTTCACAAATACTTGATTAATAAGGAAGTTGACTAATAAAATCAGAGTTTGCGGAAACATAGTAAAATAATCATATTATACTCCCAAAATATATCAAGTGTAACAAGTCCACGGATACCAAATAAGTATTATTATGAAACTAAATTCCTCTTATGATACCTCTTTCCAAAATATGTATCATATAAATTCTATTAAAAATAGATATGTTATAGAGCTAGTCACTGGTCCTCTGTCAAAACATCCATCTGGTCGGATCCTCGATATCTGCACAAGGGGTTCCCAACCCACACTTTCTACACTCTGCATGCACCTAAGGGACATCTCTCTTCACTGACTTTTGTGCAAGCTAGATATACGATCAACACCTAATAAGGGCATGGGGAGTAAGTATACACTTATACATAATCAATAAACACTAAAATACAAACACGAATATGTCATGGACAGACAATAATGCAAGTACATATGAGCACACCAATTTTCAACATTATATCTCTTATAATGCAGGTGGCATGATGCATGATTTCTATCCACAACTGAGGCCTCTACTAAAAGTCCATCTTGGACGTCCATCCAATACACCGTTGTGTTCCCGGACACTGACATTCGTTCCCAGAACGTAATGTCAAACCATACTTGGATAATAAGCATCACTCCCAGAGTGTGCATCACGTTCCCAGAACGCATAGGAAACCATACTTGGAAAAATAAACATCACTCCCAGAGTGTGCATCACATTCCCAGAACGTATAAAAACCATGTCCCAGACACTGGCCACATTCCCAGAATGTGTCATCAAGTAGGTTGCACACCAATGTGTTCCCAGAACACATCAAAGAAACCAGGTCCCGGACACTAGCCACATTCCCAGAATGTGTCATCAAGTAGGTTACAAATTTGGAACTCCCGGAGTACCCTCCTCATATTCCCAGAATATGATAAACGTTCCTACCAACCAATCTTCCATTCTCTATGCATGAATGCACAAATATTAAGGTTGGTTTTATCTTTACTTTAATTATTGTGATTTAGAAATATCTCAATTTCTCTTTTGAATGATTAATTTGAGGTATAACCTTTAGCACCAAAATTCATCCATGAATTTACTTAAAAACATGTCATTAAACTTGGATTGGGAAACCTCAACCAATGGTATCAAATTTTTCATTTAAAAGACTCATCTTTTATTTTTCAGTTTCAGGTACTAACCGGTTACAATCTCAGGCTAACCGGTTAGAATTACAGACCTGAATTGGTTAACCATTGCAATTCAGAAAACCCTTTTTCTTGAATTCTCTACCCAATCCATAAACAAGTTTCAACATTGTTTTATACCTCAAACCTACTGTTTTCATCATTCAAAAGTCTAAATCACATTCCAAGTTTCCAAATGAGCGTAATTTCCTCTTGAAATTATCTCATTACACTTAAGGTATTAACTCTCATTTTCAATCTGAACCATACAGTATTAGTCAACTCATTTTCAGATTGAGTTCCAGTGAAATTAGAGTCTAGATTTGAGTAACAATGGTAAGAACACATGACTAATTTCATAAATTCATTTTCTTTGAAATTTGACAGTGTCTAACCGGTTACAAATATCGAGTAACCGGTTAGATTATGCAGTCTGCACACTGAAACATGAGGTTTTACAAACCAATCTTTTCATTACTCAAATCTAACCAATTTCAACACTCAAAAGAGTTCTCATACCTTAAAATAAACATGTTTAACCACAGAAACACATTTAACTTGCATGCATTAAGTTTAATGTATCAAATTGCATAAAAACCCACATAAACACAATTTAATACCACAAAACTCATAATAAACATTTAGATTAAGATTCAAGCATCAAAATCACTTGCATGCATTAACACAAAGTTGCTCAAAACAGAATTGAGCTAGAATTTGGCCTCCAAGCCTTTTGGTCTTAAACACATAATGCCCTTTTGAGTCCTTGTTGACTCAAGTCCTTAATCACTTGATTTTAGTCTCAATCTAGTATAAGGTAAACTTCTCCCATACCTCTAAATCGTGCTTGATCCAGAACATTGCAGAGAGAAAGACTCCAACACAGATTTCCACCAAATCCACTACATGCAGATAGAGTTGGACAAGGTACCAAACCAGGGAAATTGACATGCAAAACCAAATTAAGAATTGGGGAAAATGGTCAAATTGAATTCTCTGCAACATGCATTAGAGGTATGAACAGATTTGAAACCAAAAGGGTTTGTGTGCTTACCAAAATTGAGCTTCAAAGTCAGCTCCAGAAACCAGAAGCTGAGGTTTGACAACACCAACACCTCAACTTGGCAAGCCTCGTTCTCAAACTCCAGGAACTCTCAGCTCACAAACTTTATATCAATATAAAGCCCTTGATGTAAGCTTTGTAACAGTGTATCACTCGCTCTCCAACACTCAGAGACGAAGAAGAATTTCCTCAGACGAAATTGGAACCCTAACAGCACCTCCCCAACACCAAATCTCAGAAATCAACCCCAATTCTTCAGCAATCCAGCCTTTTATAGAGGAATTAGAGTAACATGCATGCCGACGCGTGTTATCCACTAATTTAGAGCTGATTTCGTGGCTATTCCATGGATTAATCAAGTGATTACTCATCAAAATCCACTAACCCAGTTTCTGAGTTCATCGTGTAACCGGTTACAGAGCCCTTCTAACCGGTTACATACTGATAAAATTCAAAAATTAATAATTTAATTACTCTTTCTTCAAAAACCTTTTTAATATTGCAATTAGGTCCCAACCCAAGGACTAAATTACAATATTCACATTTTTGTACAAAATAACCATATAAAAATATATCTCATATTTTTATATATAAAAGCACATAATGTACAAAAATTAAAACCTTCAAAACTAATATAAATCAATAATAAAATAATTGTTATAATTAATTTCTCGGTTATTTGGGAGACGAAAATTAAGGGTGTTACACTACTCCCCCACTTAAAAGGAATTTCGTCCCCAAAATTCATCTTCTGAAATTTTCCACTTTTCCAAAGTGTTTTTATACTTGAAAACTTCATCTAGCTCCCAAAAATTTGTTCTTTAGGGTCCTCCCCCACTTAAAAGAGTTTCGATATAGTTCTTTTATTTCGAAACATTTCTAATAGAACTTTTCAATTTAAACAATAAAGATTCTTTACGTAGAAACTCTTATGCGAAAGAATTTATTTTTAAAAGAAATACTCTTTTGAGTAATACACTTCACATAAACATTCTTCAAATAAAACACTTTTCAATAAACTTTTTGGGGAAAAACTTTTTGGGCTGCGCACTCTGATCTCTCGAGCACGATCAAAGAAACATTCGTATGACTTCATTCCTTAACAGCCTGAGACATTAGGGTGATCAGTCCTAATATTCAAACCATTAATAACGAAATCATCCCTTTCAGATATAATCTTTCGCAAGAAAGACCATACGACAGGTCTTTAAGTTAGATGAACTTAAAGATAGGGTAATTATCACTATCAGACTTAGTTAGATAGTCAAGTTTTAGAGACATTTCTGTTGGGGAGACAAAGATTTATCCTATCCCGATGACTGTTAATCTCTCTAGCCATAACTGATCTTTCTATTTCTGTAGTGTCCACAGATATCATCACATCCAACTGTGATAAGGGTTTTGATCACAGAAAGATTGGAGTTGAACTTCCAACAGGATATTAATATTCTCAAACGATTAGATTAACGTAATCGAAAACATTGAACTACGTTAACTCAGATCAAAGGAAGAGATAGGCTTGGGTTGTCTACGTCAGGAGTAGACTCAACTCACATCTCAGCAGGTGAACTCTTCTCGTGCTTGATTCGTCCATTCCTTTCTCACCTTTTCCTTGAGGACAATTCGGTGAATAATACTTCAGCTTCCTGCAATCGGAATTGACTATTCCCTTAGGTACATCACAACTAAACTCAAAGTGATGTGCCTCACATTTTTCACCTTGAGATGAACAAATGTTCCCTTCCCTATTTCCTCCTTAGTCACTTTTCTTCAGTCGAGGATTCCTTAACCTTGATATTTCCATGGTTGATATTCTCCTATTTACTTTTCCCCTTTCTCCAGTTGGGCCTTTATTTCATCAATCTTCCTCTTATTCTGAACTCAGACATTTCTCGCATGAAATTCATGTGCTTTCCCATAGTCCTCATACATGCTTACCAACATCGAGAAATTCCTTATTCCTTGATAGTTGATAGCTGACTTGGGTTCCAACATAATCTATTCTTGAAGTTCATGCCTTTGGATTTCTCATCTAGGTTGTTCTAAACAATACTTCATAAATCCCTTGCCTCTATAATATATTTTCTAATATCCATAATCCCTGATTTTAATTCCAAAGATTAAGTCTCATTCGTTCCTTTCAACTCCTCATTTCCTGGTTGTAATTCACGAATCCGATTCAAGAATTCGTTGGTCATTTGCAACATTCCTAATCTAAGACTAGATAGTTCTACTTGCATTGCCAGACTTTGGTCTCTGAACTCCTCGATCAGAATAGCCTCCTTGACCATCATTGAGCTCACAGGAATAGCCTTTCTGCTCAAATTGTCTGCAACTATGTTCGCTTTGCCAGGATGATAATGGAGTTCAAAGCCATAATCTTTAAGAAAATCCATCCATCACCTTTGTCTTATATTCTACTCTTCTTCTCCTTATTGTCATTCATATTTTGGAACTCCAAACTTGTTCATGAATCACCACCTTCTTATCTTAGTACCTATTGTCTCTTTTGCATCATCCAGCTCAATTCTCTACCTTCTCTAATTGGAGTAGCTCCTTAATTTTAACTTTTTATTAGTCCATAAGTATTATGATTCAATCCTCTTAAATCAACTTCAATGATGAATCAAGGCATTAAGTTATTTTACCACATTAAATCCTTCCTTAAATTTTACTTAGGTGATTGACATTGAGTTTGGATTGGAGGAAGATGTTTATTGATACCATAAGTTCCTTCACAAATGACTTAAATTTTTATTTTAAACTTTCAGCTTCTAACCGGTTACAAGAAACTCTAACCGGTTTAGTAAGTACAGTTTTAGAAATTTAACCAAAGAATTTCAAGACCATTTTCTTTACATCATCCAATCCAACTCAAATAGGATTTAATCATAATCTAATACCTTGATTCCAACTAAATTCATCACTGAAACGATTTAAATCATAATATACTCACATTTTTCCATAACTCCTCTTGGACTGATCATATTATATTAGGGTATAATCCATCACTACCCCACTATAATTAAATAACATCCTATCATTCCATACAAACAGTTGATCTTTCCAAGTCAACTTGGTCAAAGGCCATGTAATCTCAAAAATATCCTTCAATAATTCGACAATAGTATCCAGCCAGCCCTAAGAAACTTCTGAATTTAACCACAGTCTGAAGTTGTTCACATTACACCACTGAATTCACCTTCGCTGGATCCACCACAATTTCTTCTTTAAATATCACATGTAACTTTGCTCAACCAAAACTTATTTTTGGTGAACTTAGCACACAACTACTCCTCTTGCAGGATTCTCAACATAATCCTGAGATGTTCCTCATGCTCCTCCGGATTCTTAAAATAAACCACAAACGAATCCAAATATAATCTAAAGGTCTCGTTCTTATAGTCCATAAAAGAACAGGTGCATTAGTCAATCCGAACGACATTATTTCCTACTCATAATGTCCGTATCGAGATCATAATGCAGTCTTAAGTGTATCCCTGTCTCGAATCCTGATTTGGGGTTAATCCAACCTCCAATCAATCTTAGAAAACACTTAGACTCCTTTAACCTGATCCAACCATAACCATTTTAGAAACTTCTCTACGTGTTTCTTCCATTTGACCATTCTCGATGGTACCATATTATAAGAGTAGTAAAGATAGAATCAGCTTCAAGAATTAACTTGATTCCAAACTCTATCTCTTTACTCAAGGGTAAACCTGATATCATTTCTTGCAACCAAGATTTCTTTAATCCCCTTATTCCTTTCCTTCACTGCTTCCCAGAAACAAACATATGGATCCATTGGATTCCAGATTCGAAGCTTGGAAATCCCAATACAGGGTTGTTCTATCATCATTAATCATGATCACTTGATCTCTCGGCTTCCAAACCGTGCTTAAGATCAGATGTAATCATGACACAGGTAGATAGACAAAGTCCAATACCTTAATAGAACGATTCAGACATACCTTGGAAACAACTACAAGAAGATTTGTAGGAGTCTCCACTTTGAGATAGCAGATTGGGTAAGGCATAGAGCAACTTTGATCAATACCCTTATCCATAAGGAACAAAAGAAAGGATAGCTTTAGAGTTTAACAAACTCAACAAAGTTGATCTTTAAGAAGATAATTGCCTTGCACTCGGTCAGAGAAGTTAATTAACGTTAACACTGGTGAGGGTAAATACTCTTCTTCAGAGTCAAGGACTTAACTACAACTCCTTTAAGATTTCCTTATCACTGGTTCTATGAGAACGAAATAAACCAACACTCTGGTTCTGGGTTTCAACATGTCTATAGAGAAGCATGCAACTATCATACTTCTACTTAGACTACGTAGAACGCTTCTTATTAGCAGAATAAGCTACTTATCTAGAGCCATTACACATAACCTTAGCTCTAGTTTGGAAGTATATGAAAGCATACTTCCCAGGAAACATTGCAGATATCGATGACCAGCGTATTGGACCACACACCCAAGGACCAAGAGTCAGGACCATTGCTCTGATACCATAAAAGTGTAACACTCCTTGTACATCATTTTACTTTATAAGAAAAGTAATAAGTTTATGATTACTTGGACTTGTTATTGTTGGAAAAAGATCTGAAAATAAGAATTTTCCCTTCCCTTGAAAATTCCTTTTCACAAATACTTGATTAATAAGGAAGTTGACTAATAAAATCAGAGTTTGCGGAAACATAGTAAAATAATCATATTATACTCCCAAAATATATCAAGTGTAACAAGTCCACAGATACCAAATAAGTATTATTATGAAACTAAATTCCTCTTATGATACCTCTTTCCAAAATATGTATCATATAAATTCTATTAAAAATAGAAATGTTATAGAGCTGGTCACTGGTCCTCTGTCCAAACATCCATCTGGTCGGATCCTCGATATCTGCACAAGGGGTTCCCAACCCACACTTTCTACACTCTGCATGCACCTAAGGGACATCTCTCTTCACTGACTTTTGTGCAAGCTAGATATACGATCACCTAATAAGGGCATGGGGAGTAAGTATACACTTATACATAATCAATAAAGACTAAAATACAAACACGAATATGTCATGGACAGACAATAATGCAAGTACATATGAGCACACCAATTTTCAACATTATATCTCTTATAATGCAGGTGGCATGATGCATGATTTCTATCCACAACTGAGGTCTCTACTAAAAGTCCATCTTGGACGTCCATCCAATACACCGTTGTGTTCCCGGAACACTGACATTCGTTCCCAGAACGTAATGCCAAACCATACTTGGATAATAAGCATCACTCCCAGAGTGTGCATCACGTTCCCAGAACGCATAGCAAACCATACTTGGAAAAATAAACATCACTCCCAGAGTGTGCATCACGTTCCCAGAACGTATAAAAACCATGTTCCAGACACTGGCCACATTCCCAGAATGTGTCATCAAGTAGGTTGCACACCAATGTGTTCTCAGAACACATCAAGGAAACCAGGTCCCAGACACTGGTCACATTCCCAGAATGTGTCATCAAGTAGGTTACAAATTTGGAACTCCCGGAGTACCCTCCTCATATTCCCAGAATATGATAAACGTTCCTACCAACCAATCTTCCATTCTCTATGCATGAATGCACAAATATTAAGGTTGGCTTTATCTTTACTTTAATTATTGTGATTTAGAAATATCTCAATTTCTCTTTTGAATGATTCATTTGAGGTATAACCTTTGGCACCAAAATTCATCCATGAATTTACTTAAAAACATGCCATTAAACTTGGATTGGGAAACCTCAACCAATGGTATCAAATTTTTCATTTAAAAGACTCAAATTTTATTTTTCAGTTTCAGGTACTAACCGGTTACAATCTCAGGCTAACCGGTTAGAATTACAGACCTGAACTGGTTAACCATTGCAATTCAGAAAACCCTTTTTCTCGAATTCTCTACCCAATCCATAAACAAGTTTCAACATTGTTTTATACCTCAAACCCACTGTTTTCATCATTCAAAAGTCTAAATCACATTCCAAGTTTCCAAATGAGCATAATTTCCTCTTGAAATTATCTCATTACACTTAAGGTATTAACTCTCATTTTCAATCTGAACCATACAGTATTAGTCAACTCATTTTCAGATTGAGTTCCAGTGAAATTAGATTCTAGATTTGAGTAACAATGGTAAGAACACAGGACTAATTTCATAAATTCATTTTCTTTGAAATTTGACAGTGTCTAATCGGTTACAAATATCGAGTAACCGGTTAGATTATGCAGTCTGCACACTGAAACATGAGGTTTTACAAACCAATCTTTTCATTACTCAAATCTAACCAATTTCAACACTCAAAAGAGTTCTCATACCTTAAAATAAACATGTTTAACCACAGAAACACATTTAACTTGCATGCATTAAGTTTAATGTATCAAATTGCATAAAAACCCACATAAACACAATTTAATACCACAAAACTCATAATAAACATTTAGATTAAGATTCAAGCATCAAAATCACTTGCATGCATTAACACAAAGTTGCTCAAAACAGAATTTAGCTAGAATTTGGCCTCCAAGCCTTTTGGTCTTAAACACATAATGCCCTTTTGAGTCCTTGTTGACTCAAGTCCTAAATCACTTGATTTTAGTCTCAATCTAGTATAAGGTAAACTTCTCCCATACCTCTAAATCGTGCTTGATCCAAAACATTGCAGAGAGAAAGACTCCAACACAGATTTCCACCAAATCCACTACATGCAGATAGAGTTGGACAGGGTACCAAACCAGGGAAATTGACATGCAAAACCAAATTAAGAATTGGGGAAAATGGTCAAATTGAATTCTCTGCAACATGCACTAGAGGTATGAACAGATTTGAAACCAAAAGGGTTTGTGTGCTTACCAAAATCGAGCTTCAAAGTCAGCTCCAGAAACCAGAAGCTGAGGTTTGACAGCACCAACACCTCAACTTGGCAACCCTCGTTCTCAAACTCCAGGAACTCTCAGCTCACAAACTTTATATCAATACAAAGCCCTTGATGTAAGCTTTGTAACAGTGTATCACTCGCTCTCCAACACTCAGAGACGAAGAAGAATTTCCTCAGACGAAATTGGAACCCTAACAGCACCTCCCCAACACCAAATCTCAGAAATCAACCCCAATTCTTCAGCAATCCAGCCTTTTATAGAGGAATTAGAGTAACATGCATGCCGACGCGTGTTATCCACTAATTTAGAGCTGATTTCGTGGCGATTCCATGGATTAATCAAGAGATTACTCATCAAAATCCACTAACCCAGTTTCTGAGTTCATCGTGTAACCGGTTACAGAGCCCTTCTAACCGGTTACATACTGATAAAATTCAAAAATTAATAATTCAATTACTCTTTCTTCAAAAACCTTTTTAATATTGCAATTAGGTCCCAACCCAAGGACTAAATTACAATATTCACATTTTTGTACAAAATAACCATATAAAAATATATCTCATATTTTTATATATAAAAACACATAATGTACAAAAATTAAAACCTTCAAAACTAATATAAATCAGTTATAAAATAATTGTTATAATTAATTTCTCGGTTATTTGGGAGACTAAAATTAGGGGTGTTACATGCTCACTTTTGTAAAATATCATACATGTTGAAATAATTTCTTGTGTTATTTGCATTAAGTTAAATTTCAATTTACATGCCTTATCTGCAGATAATGCTTTGGCCTTAAAGAATCGAATGAGTACCAAAAAACCGAGCAACTGTGTTGCAGGACATATTCAGATCCTGAAAAATGAAGAACCAACCATACATGAAGCAAACCTTCATGAAGTTTTCACTCAGATTAAAATTAATGGTCATTTTTTCTGTGATGTCTTTGGTTTCAAATTTTTACAGTTTCCTCATAAATTTGTTTAACTCCTGCAGACTATAGATCCAGCAAGCATACAAATCTGAAGAAATTGTCTCCTTGGAAAACCATTCTTACGCAAACTGGAAATTGTAAAGCGAGTGATAGAAACCAGGGACTGGCATTAAGTGGTATATTAACTATTAATCTTACCGATTATATATCGGATTTAATGATCAAATCCTGACTTTGCACCACACATTCTGATAGGTCAATGTTTTATTTTATTATCTTAATTTTACAGATATTGCCAGTGAGACAAGAACAAGGGAATATGACATTGTAAAAAAAATATTCTGGAAACGAGTCAAAACTTAAATTTAATTGTTCCCTCTCACTCTCGCTATGAAATAGGTGCAGGTGGTTCCAGGGCCGGTAGTCCCTTTTCAGACATAACCAATGCTATTTCAGCAAGCCGTGAAAGAATGAAACTGTTGTTTGGAAATGTAAGGTGTCAAGCTTTAGGAAGTGTGCCAACAGTATATTGGATGGTAAACCCAGCAATGAAGGGGCATCAATTCGTGCTGCTCAGAGATCTGAATCTGAAAAATCAATGGACATGTCAGTGCATAGGAAAAGCTCCCTGAATGAATCAAAAGCAAGTCAAAATTGTGATAAGAACCAAAAATTCAGCATTAACTATGACTCTTTTCACGCTTCAGGTATATCTATTCCTTTGCAACAAGGTCCATATATTTACCAGTCATAAGTGCATTTGAATATAAATTACAGGTTAATGATACAAGTACATTAATTTCCTATGTCCAAATGCAGCTTTCAACAGTGCAGCGGGTATTACTAATGTTTTCAAAGTAATTGAATGTGAAACTATAAAACCTGGTAATTTGGGGAATTCAGGTATACTTCTTAATCTGAAACAGAAAGGTGAACGAATGCATGCTGCTCAGAGAGCTAAATCTGAAAAATGAATCGAAATCTCCGTGCAGAGGAAAAGCTCCATGAATGAATCAGAACCAGGTCAAGATTGTGATAACTATGAGGGTTTTCATGCTGCAGGTATATCTATTCCTTTACAACAAGTTCCCTGTATTTAGCAGTCACAAGTGCATTAAATAATAAAGTACAGGTTAATGATACAGATACTTTAATTTGGGGAATCCAGATATATTTCTTAATCAATAAAAATGCCATCAATTAAATAAAGTTGATGAAATATTCTAAATATAAATTCTGACAACCGTGAATGAAGGAATCGAATATGGCTCTTTCATGTAAAGCTGGTAGCTTAGTAGCTTAGGTAGAGATTAAAAACTGAATATCATATGCTGAAATTTTACTTATTCTTTGCCATGAAGAGTGCTCAAGACAGGTGGAAAGATGTATACATCAAGGTAATTGTCCAACATTTTCAAGTTTTAGTGAGAGTATGAATGACATACACATTTAATTAGTTTTTTTTTCGCATTTATCTTGAAAATGGTACATACCTTATTAAACTTGTGAACTTTGACAGGCAGTGATGATATACAACAGAACAAAGCAGATGTCATTTCTCTTTTTGACGCATCAAAATGCTCATATCATGATTTTGGCGATCCTCAATTCTCATGTCAATGGTGTGGTGCTAATTTTTGGATATTTGAACGGATCAAGTCGTCATCTATGATAAATCCAATATATTCATTGTGTTGTGCAACAGGGAAAATCACCATTCCACCAATGAAGAGGCCCCCGCCATATTTGTGGTCATTGCTGAAAGATCCTGAGAATAGCAAAGCAAAACATTTTCAGGAAAAGATAAGAGCATATAATATGATGTTTTCATTTACATCAATGGGTGGCAAGCTTGATACTGCAATAAATGATGGAAGAGGGCGTTTTGTGTATCGACTTTTTGGACAGAACCATCATCGCATTGGAAGCTTGCTCCAAGCTTCCGGTCATGTGCCATGGTTTGCTCAACTTTACATTTATGACACACATAATGAGGTGCAAAACCGTCTGAACTCATTCAGGTGTGAATACTTACTTTTCTACATGGAAATTTGACCATGCTTCAGTTTTAACTTTCATTACAGAATTTTATATGATATATATCTAAATATAATTACCAACTAATTTGAAGAAGCAACGCTGAACAAGGCCAATCGGATTTGGATTCTGAAATAGTAGAAAATTTGAAGGCTATGTTGGACATGTATAATCCCATTTGCAAAGTCTTTAGGATGGCAAGAGATATGCTTCAAGAAGAACCAATTCTGGACTTCAAATTGAGATTGATTCGCAAAAGAAGAAAAGATTCAAGAGTATATGATTTGCCTATTGTTGATGAAATTGGTGGATTGGTGGTCGGTGACGTTGATGAAAATAATGATAATAGAGACATAATTGTAGAATCTCAAGCTGGATATTTGAAAAGGATTCATGAATTGCATCTCCTTTATCTCCCCTTGCAATATCCTATTGTCCATCCTAATGGAGAAGATGGATTTTCTGATGGCATACCACACAATACGGTTCGAAATTCAGGTAGACAAAAAGAAGACAACACAACTCTAAGGGAGTATTTTGCTTTCCGATATCAAGATAGGGATGGTGTTGAAGAGATAGCATTGATTTGTAGGAGACTCTTTCAGCAGTTGGTTGTTGATTCTTACACAATGATAAAGAGTTGGAGAATGTCCTTCTTTAGAAAACATCAGAAGCGTATGTGGTCTGAAGTTTACAACCGTCTGCATGATGCTGTATTCCAAGGTGAAACACAAAGCTGCAGACTTGGTAAACGAGTTGTTCTTCCTTCAACATTCACCGGAGGACCCCGTTACATGGTACAAAACTATCAAGATGCAATGGCCATATGCAGGTGGTATGGTTATCCAGATATATTTGTAACTTTCACTTGCAATCCTAAGTGGCCTGAAATAACAAGATTTGTGGAACGATATGGACTTAAACCAGAGGATCGTCCGGATATTGTGATTCGAGTTTTTAAAATGAAGTTGAAGGCATTAATGAAATCTGGAAAAATCTTTGGCTCAGTTGTAGCTGGTATGCAATATTCCCATTTGTTCAGTAAGTTAACATTCTTACATTTGCAATCGTCCTGTTAAATATTTAGCATATATAAATATATTTATGTTTCTTCCATGTAGCAATATACACAATAGAATTCCAAAAGAGGGGACTTCCACATGCACACATATTGTTATTTCTTGCACAAGACTCAAAACATCCAACACCTGAAGAAATTGACAAAATAATCAGTGCTGAAATACCAGATCCTAACGAACAACCTGAGTTGTATGCAGCTGTGAAAGAGTATATGATCCATGGTCCGTGTGGTGCAGACAATACACGATCACCATGTATGATGGAATGGTGTTGCTCAAAATTATATCCAAGAAGTTTTGAGCCAGACACACGAATAAATGACGATGGATATCCTGTTCATAGAAGACGAGACAATGGTCGACAGATTGAAAAAGCTGGTGTGTTATTGGACAATCGATGGCCTATTCCATACAATTCTACCATTTTGGTCAAGAATGCATCACATGTCAATACTGAATGGTGCAACCAAGGCAGAAGCATCAAATATTTATTCAAATATATTAGCAAAGGTAACGATCGAGTCACTGCTGCACTTTACCAACAAAGTCAAGGTCAATCCGGCGAAGAAATCGATGAGATCAAAACATATTATGATTGCAGATATATTTCACCATGTGAAGCTATGTGGCGAATTTTTGGATTTGAAATAAATTTCCGGAAACCAGCCGTTGAAAGATTGAGATTCCATTTAGAAAATGAACAACCAGTGCTATATGTAGATGATGATGATTTGGAAAAAGTGATAGAAGAAGAAAAGAACCAATCTTTTATGTTTTTGGCATGGATGGAAGCAAATATGATATATGAAGAAGCTAAAAGTCTAACATATGTTCAATTTCCAACAATGTTTGTATATACAACATCACCACCAACTTGGCGTCCCAAAAAGAAAGGATTTAGTATTGGAAGATTAACTTTTGTTCCACCCACCGCTGGAGAGCTCTTTTATTTGAACATATTGTTGCATAGAATAAGAGGTCCTGAAAATTATGCTCAGATTAGAACAGTTAATGGAATCGAGTATGATTCATTCAAAGAGGCTTGCTACATACTTGGCCTTCTTGACGATGATAAGGAATTTATTGAAGCAATTGAAGAAGCAGCACATTGGGGGTCAGGAAACCAATTGAGATCATTGTTTGTATCCATACTTTTGTCAAACACAGTAAGTAAACCAGAGCATGTGTGGCAGCATACAAGCGAAATACTGTGTGAAGATATGGAGGTTATTATAAGAAAAGAACTGAGGCGTCCAAGTAAGTTATAATTGTTACCTTCATATGAAATTAGTTATTAATTTATAAATTCCTTTTTCGCTCACTGTTTTTCCAAATTTTTTATGTGCTACAACGATGCATATTCCTCTTGAACAAATCCAAAGTAGATGTTTATTGGAGATTGATGAACTATTAAAAAAATCTGGGAAATCGTTACAGGATTATCCCAATATGCCTATACATGAATGATCCTTCTACCTTCATGTACAACACATTAATTGCAGAGCAACTTGATTTCAATCAACAGAGCTTGGCAGAAGAAGTTTTGTCTCTTGAACAACAAATGACTGATGAACAAAAGAATGCTTTTGGACAGATAATGGATTCAATTGATACAAAGAAAGGTACCTTTTTAAGTTACAATGAAAATTTAAGTTAATCAACAGTTTCTTATTTGCAATTTTATAATGATCCGGTACTGTTCATTAATAAAATTGGAATTCCCGTGCACAACAGGTGGACTATTTTTCTTGGATGGCTATGGTGGAACTGGAAAGACTTTCTTATGGCGTGCTATCACGGCAAAAGTGAGATCCAGAGGTGAAATTGTTCTTTGTGTTGCTTCAAGTGGAATAGCAGCTACTTTACTTCCAGTCGCGAGAACTGCACACTCTAGATTTTCCATTCCTATAGCAATTGGAGAAAATTCTACATGCAACATTAATCAAGGTTCAATGCAAGCTGAATTGGTCAAGAGAACTTGCTTAATAATATGGGATGAGACTCCAATGGTTAACAAAAAATGCTTTGAAGCATTAGATCGGACTTTGAAAGATATTTTGCAGAATAATGTGCCAAATAATGATCTAAAACCTTTTGGAGGCATTTCTATTGTTCTTGGAGGAGATTTTCGGCAGATACTACCGGTGGTTCCTGGTGGCACAAGGTCTGATATTGTTTTTGCTTCAATTAATTCATCGAACTTATGGAATCATTGCAAAGTTCTGAAATTGACGAAAAATATGAGACTTCAATGTGCAGCAAACAATGATGATGCAAATGATATCAGGGAGTTTTCAAAATGGATGTTGAGTCTTGGAGATGGGAAATTAGTAGAGCCTAACGATGGTGAGGTTGATATTGACATTCCAGATGACTTATTAACTCAAGACTATGAATGTCCTTTGGAAGCTGTATTCAACAGTGCATATCCAAATTTTCAAAGTCAATATTCAGATGCAACTTACTTGAAGGACAGAGCTATCTTGGCACCAACACTTGAAATAGTTCATGAAGTAAATGAATACTGTCTGATGCAACTGCCAGGAGAAGCAAAAACTTAACTAAGTTCAGACTCAGTAGCCAATTCAGCAGATGAATTTGACTTATCAAGCCAGTATATTACACCTCCAATTTTGAATCAATTGAAGTTATCTGGATTGCCGAACCATGTTTTGAATCTAAAGGTTGGGATACCAATCATGCTTCTGAGAAACATAGACCAAAACAAAGGTTTGTGCAATGGTACTCGGCTGATAATTACACAACTAGGAGAACACGTTATTGGGGTTAAAGTCATGTCAGGTACCAGCTTGGGAGAGACAATATTTATCAGTAGGATGAACATGAGTCCATCTGACTCACAACTTCCATTCCAAATGAAAAGACGACAGTTTCCAATTATAGTGTCATATTGCATGACTATCAATAAAAGCCAAGGACAATCACTTGCAAACGTTTCTGTCTATTTGCCAAAACCTGTCTTCACCCATGGGCAGCTATATGTCGTTGTATCCAGAGTCAAATCCAGAAAGGGACTCAAGTTTATAATCTTAGATAAAGATGACAAATCATTGAAGACTACCAAAAATGTGGTCTACAAAGATGTTTTTGAAAATGTTAAGTAATTTCAACTTTCAAGCATCTGAATATATTTAGTATTTTGTCAAGGTACAAAAGTCTCTCAAATTACATCGTATATATTTATTTTGATGCATCTGTTTCTCTCTTTTTATATTTAATGTCAATTTATGGGTTCCAAGTTAATGACATTTTTAAATCTGCATTTTGAGTCTACTTTGCAGAGAAGCATGATATTTTGGGCAATAATAAAAACATAGCAAAGTAATCAGTTTTGCCACTTCCATATCTCATTTGCATTACTAAGATGAAGGTCCAGAAGATATCATTCATGAATGCAAATTCCATTACCACATTTTGATTGACCTAAATCAAAAGAATGATAAAGTTTCAGGTAACATTTCTCATTCCTTATACTGTACCCTGTTCTCTTATTTTATTATCAATAATTATTTGCATTTTCATTCAATGACCTATATTATAAGATTATTAATGCGATCATATTCTAAGAGGACTTCAAATCTTAAAACAGCTGTGTGTGATTCCAGATTGGAAAGTTCATGACAATATAGTATTATGCAATTTTTGTCTACTTTTCAAGCAGATATAGTTTTGGACAATAATATCATTACCTTTTGCATAACTAAGCAAATGGCATAAAAGATGTCTTTCATACATGCAAATGGCACTGCCATATTTTGACATACCTTTCTGAAATCAGCAACTAAGTTACAGGTAACTTAACCATTCCCTGTAAATTATCCTGTTGTCAATTTTATTTATCCTTTTATTTGAATCATCAAACTTCAGTTTACTAATATTCAACTTTTAAATATCATATTACTAGCAATTGTGAATGTGTGCATAAAATCAATTCCCAACTGTCAATCCTGTTTACCATATTCTCAACTTATTATCTCAATGCTGATAACTATTCTCCTGTTACCAAACTTATGCAATAGCTGAGGCTGAGTTTAGGAAATTAGCAACAAAGAGGTTATTCCCCAATAATTTCTCATTCAATTAAAACTTCAACTTTATTCAGTTTTGAAGCTTCACTAGAATATACAAAATACCAAAATGATGAGAGGTTTCCAATAAATAAACTTTAACTTTCCATTAGGTATTACAAAAAAAAAACTGAAATAAGAAATTTACTATACGGTGCAGAATTTTGCTTTGAATCATTCAATGAATTGGTTAAAAACAAAATAGGAGTCATACTTTTTCATGGCATGTCCATCAAACTGATAAAGGTTCTACTCAGAAACTTTTCAGATGCAATAAGTGAGCATTAATATTCCAAAACAGTGCCAATAACATACTCAACCATACCTTTGTTTCAAACCATGGTTTGGTAACCTTATATCTTAAATACCAATAAATTATTGACACTGTTTATAGTCCTCTATAAAAGCCAATGACATAGCTCCTTCGAGACTCACAAAATAACAACTCTGCTTCTCTTATAATATTCAAGTGTCATACATTATCAAGGTATTCTCTCTTCTTCTTATGTTATTCTGCAAAACTCTGATATCGAGCTTCCAACATCAATCACTTACCATTCAAAGCTGAATTTCTTTACTTTACATTCTTAATAATTTTGGTTTTCACTAATGCCACACTCTACTTTCCTTGTGCCATTCCACAGTTTCATGGCAGTTAACGAGGGAATGGTAACACCAACTGTTTTGGGAGAACTGGTGGTTGTCTGTGATGCATCCAAGGTATTTTTATACCTCAATAAATTAATTCAGCTGTATATGTTAATCATTAACTATACTTAAATTAAATTGAAAAAATAAATTAAATTTATTGCATTTGAACATTTACTGGACATGGAAATACTTTATATGTAATCATGTTTATAAATTTATTAATTCAGCTAAATGTATATAAATTAAATGTTAATGCAGGATTACTTTCAAGTTGATAACCAATTTCTCAAAAAACACCATACCTCACTAGGTGTGAATTGGAATATCTACACACCAGAAGGAACAAGATACAAGTTTTTTTTTTCAGCCAAGGATTTTTAACAATTACTGGACAAGTTCTTGGAGGATGGAAACAATTCTGCGAAGAGGAAAACATTAACAATGGTGACAAAGTTGTTTTCCAGTACGTAGGATTTTCCAAGTTCAACTATATAAGAGATGGGCCAAACCAAGATGCTGCATAAAAAAGACAAGATTAAAAGTTGTTGTTTTCATTTGAATATTAACTTTGCTTTACTTCTTAATCTAAGTCAATCTACTAAGACTCCTCCTTATGCTTTATTATTAATGTCTATTATGTTTTCTACTTCAACTATGTCCAACAAATGAGACTTAATGTAATGTCCAAGCTTTGCAGTTATGAATCGAAAACAACAACTATTGCTTCACCATATGCATGTTATATGATCTTCTTCTCCAACGTTTTTAGACAGAATTGTAAATTTCAAACATGGGTGGCAAACCAACAGATGAATATCTTAGAATAATAAAAAGAAATTTCTAAAACTCAAAGCTGCTATGTCAGATTACCAAGAATAAAAGAATTAAAAATCCATTTCGCATTATTATTTGTCGATATCGAGTTATTGAAACTAATATTATTGTTCATTTACTCTTAAATTGAATTAGAATTGTTATATAATAAGACAAATACATGCTTGAATTAATAAAATTTATACATTTGATTCAAATATTTAATGTTACATTTAATTACTAAAATTATTATAACTAAAATATATATATATATATATATATATATTTAAACCGGATAATTAATTGAACCTCGCAGATTGATTTCATATATATAGCTATATTCCATATATAAAACCTTTTTTTAAACACAAATTTTTATTGCATTAAAAATTTATTTCACATAACCAAAATTTCAAAAAAATGTGTTTTTATTAAAAACCAAAGTTTATTGAGAGGAGAAACTACAAAAAGGTCATATAAATGAAAACAATATTTATTTTAAATTTAGGCTTATTTATTAGTTTACTCTTTGAACTTAGGGACTCTTTTGAAATAGGTTCATAAATTTTTTATTTAATAAAAATTTATTGAAATTTATTAAAATAATTAAAAATTCTATTTTATTAAAGAAGTTTGAATCTTTGGAAAAATTTTAAGAGAAATTATTTTATTCATTGCTATATATAACAAATACCTCATCAATAATGTGAAAGTAGCGTAACATGTCATGGACTATATCATCTCTTGGGTGAAAAAAAACGATTTCAAAAAATTAAACAATTTTCAGGGACATAAAGCATAGGAAAAAAATTATGCATTAATTCCAGAAAAGCTGAAAATTTGAATTACTAAAACATTAATTAAGACTAAAATTTATTTCACCAAATGGTCTTATCATGTTTACAAAGTAGTAGCTTTAGTAGCTCTGAAACACTACTGCTAAAGATAAGTCCCGTCAATCCATTTTCACTGAGCCTCGGCAATGGCTACTATCAAGTTGAAAATATCAATGCTCCATTTCTTTGAACCAACTACACTTAACCTTCTAGCAATTTCTCTTTCCCATTTTCTGTACCAGTGCACATTTCCTCTTTCTCCACATAATACAAAGCTCGGACGGTCCATACCAGCTGGAAAAAAACAACCGAATACCAGGAAGGAGAGGGCTTGCAACCAACCAAAAACACCGTTGAAGGTAATTACAATGCTAAATCTAAACACAAACATTTAAATAGGAAAACCCTAGGATTGAAGATGCAATTTTAAAAAAATTTGTTCAAATATAGTATAATAGAAAACATTAATATGTGGGTTCCTCTGCAATTAAATTGAGAGATCATAGTTTTTTGGTATATGACACAAAAAAAGGCTCTTATGTTGTAGATGCAATTTATCCTTCCTTCATACTTACAACAAACCCCTTATAATTTTCTTTTTTTTTATCAAATATGGTCCTAATCTTTTTGTTACCTCCATTAACTGTGCTATTTCTCCCTTGACTGCAACAAATGTAAAGTATTAGAAAGAAAATAAAACATATTTTTATTCAAGATATTAACTTAAATTTTTTTTAAGTGTCTATAACATATATTTGATGGCCAATCTTTCTACAAGAGACTTAAAATTAGGACGGGAAACTAGAATCCTCCATGACAGAGTTAACCGAGTTTGGAAAGTTAAGCAGCAAGGAAATATTGTCAGATACATGCATGTTGTCCTTCTTGATACACAGGTTAAATCAGTTATCAATCAATTGAGTACATTATTCTTCAATTTATCAACCAGTCCAGAACTTTCCATCTTAGTATTTTGAATTGCATGTTTATCATATTTTCATTCCTTTGCAAATATATTAACTCAGGGTGAAAAGCTGCAATGTTATATGAATTTTCAAGATGCAATCAATAAGCTGGAAAAATGGTTTATAGAAGGAAAATGTATCAAGATTTCTAAATTTATTGTTAAGAACAATGAAGGACCTTATAAGGCAACACAGAACAAGTGGAAAGTGAAACTCACATATGCAACAAATATTGAGTGGAGTCAAGAGAATTTACCTTGGTACAAATTCAACTTTGCAAAATATGAAGACACATATTAACACCAGAAACACCAGAAAATCTTAAGTCAGACTTTCTTATAGGTAAAATCATGACAGTTACTGTTGATCTTATAGTCATGGAAAACCTCACATTTGTATTTCAAAATTGGTTTGAATTCCCTGATTTATGTCTATTTAATAGATGTCTTAGGAGTGATCACAGAACATGGACAACTAGAAGACTATCAAAAAGATGGGAAAACTGGAAAGAGACTGACATTCTTCCTTTCAGACAACAAGTTCACAATGATTCCCTTCAATTTATTTGATTTTTTATATATACTTTCTAATTATTTCATGCAACTTAAATAACACCTTTAAATTTTTTTTTCGTAGGCAAAATACTCTCAAAGTCTGTTTGTTTGACAACATTGCAGAGGAAATGGCTGAATTTATCCACACAGATGTTCACCCAAAAATTGTGATAATGGAATATGCTAAAATAAACAATTGGCATGGTATTTCTCTTCTAAATCCAAAATAGTTTACATAATCAACTCAGATCTTATGCTTCTTTTTTATTATTGTTTAAGGTGTCATTTCAATTAACACATCATGGACAATCACAGGAATACTTTACAATCCCAAATTCCCTAATGTAGAAGAATTTCAGTCCATGTAAGAATGAAGATATACATATCTGCTTTCCATTATATACAACTCATGTAATAAATTAACTTCTCAATTACAAATTTGCAGGATAAGCCAAACCTATCAACCTCCAACGCTGACGCAAAGTGCAACGCAATACACTGTTGGATCTCGAAGTGAAACTTTAACTTCAATAACTGATAGTTCTATTAGGAAGTCAATCTGGGAAATCAAAAATGCTACTCAGGTATGACAAATTATTAGAAAAAATAAGATTGTTTTTGATAACTTTATTATCAAATTCTAATGCAAAATGTCCTGCATAAATTGCCACTCAATATAGGCTGGGAAATATGCTACAATTGGAAACATTACCTATGTCAATGAAGATAATAACTGGTACTACAACTCATGTGGATCATGCAAGACAAAAGTAGTTGAGAAGCAAAAAGGTACAATTGGTTTTTTAGATATGTATTATACAACAAATTCACTATGACATCTTTAATCATACACTTTTAATTACACAATATTAATATGATTCACAAAAGATGGAGATGACACCTATTTCCTTTGCTCTGATCCAAGATGCAACAAGACACCTACTGTAATTATACCGAAGTATGATTTAATTATTATTTTAAGTCATGAACTAATTACAGTTTTATGCAACATTCAACGGTCTGCATTTAATGATTTTGAATTTTACATTTCAGATACAAGGTACAATTCATGGTTTCAGACTCAACAGAGGAGACATGCTTCACTTTATTCGATTCTCTTGCCTTCAAATTCTTTCATAAAACAGCAATGGAAATGCTAAAAGAACTTGAGCAGGTATAAAATAAAATATTGCTCACTGTTTCTAATTATCTCGATTCATCACATGTTAAAACGACATTGTAATTTGAATTCTATTATTTCTATTTCACAACACATTGATTATTGACAGATTGACGATCCATTTGGTTTTCCTCCAGCTCTGTACACTTTGTGTGTAGAGAATTTTCATTCTTGATTGATATTAGTCATGAATACAATATTTTGAGAAGAAAAGAGTCCTTCACAATACTTCAAATGACTGATGATGAGGAAATTTTAAAAGCATTTCATGAAAACAACAATGCAAATCAGGTATTTACTACAATGAAAAATGACTCAAGGAAAATATTCAATCCATAACTGAAAAATTTATTCTCTCATGCAGGCCGAGTGTAACACCTAGGATTATTACCCTTAAAACCCCATCATTTAAAAAATATGAACTTAAAAATTCCTTTTTATTTTAATAAAATCAACCGTCAAACGGACGGAGTTTCGTTTGAAATTCGGACTTATCCAAAATTTCACCTGTGAAAACATTTATCAAATAAACATTCAGTAGCCAACAGGGCATACATCGAGAATATATTTGCATCATAACGAGGCCCAAAGGCTCAAAATTATAAATTCCATATCAGAGTTAAAAGTAGCAGCGAAACACCAAGTTAGAAATATACGTTCAAAGACCCTAAGCTTCTTAACAAAGAGATATATCCTAAGCCTCGCTCAAAAAGTATATACAACACATTTACATCAAAATAATATAGGAGGCTTAGGTCCAGTGTCATATCCTATCCCCTAACACCCCTACTATCCCTGTAAGGGATAGTGATCCTGCTCGGCCGAATCTGGTGTATGCTCCAGCTCAGTACCTGAAAAATGGTAAGGAGGTGAGCACTACACAGTAAAGTAGGAATAGCAGTTTCTCATATGACATAATAACCGACCAAGCCAAACACATATAGTTCAGGTATTTCACATAGTCATTCACACATGGAAGCAATAATACAAACAAATGCCAACGATTCTTTGATCTCTATACCTTTGTCTTTTCTTTCTAATCAGCTCATTCTTATTCTCTAATTTATCATGCTATAGGTCTACTTTATTTTTCCCCTGTTTTAACCTTTTAACGCGTCGGGTCGATGTCGGCCTCGCGCTATTAAATATAAATGATCGCGCTGGGTCGATGCGACCATTGTGACACCCTTCCGGATTACCCAAATATAATATAGTATTTATGCTTTATATTGGATAATATATTGACTTGTGAGCTAAGAAAATATGGTAAATAAAATTTTCTTTAAAGCGGGTGCACAATTCATCTAATGGTACTCTTGGAGAATAAATTCTAAAATCCTTTAAAACACTTGTATCGAGTTCGGCGATTTCTAAAACCTTTTCTCAAGCAGGATAACATTCGTTCTTTAGAAATTTCTTTACATTTCACAATCAATTGAAGCTACCCATACTTTGTTCAATAAAACTGATACCGTCAATTAATACTTATAGCCGAGCTCATTTATAAGTTAAATCAGAGTAAGCGAAAATTACTGGACTATGCAACTGATATAATATAAACATAGATTTTCATATATATACGAAAGAGTCATACATACATAGTCCATGAGATAAGTCACCAAGTTCCAAAATATAACAAGTCCATATAAACAGATCTATATCACTATGATACTATAACCCTAGAGTAAAACATATGTACAATATATATACATCATCAAAATACAACCCCAGGGATAGTCACGTAGATCCATCAGCATCAGATGCAGTAGTAGTAGCAGCAGTAGTCTCCCAAAAACATAGGTAATAAGGTAGTAGCATCATCATCACAGCAGCAGCAGCACATCTCCTCCACACACCGGATCCTCGGATCCACATCATACACCATATACATGTACCTAGGGATCATCGTCCCTCCAGTCACTCCCAGTAGAATGCACGACAGGCTCGCTCCCACTCTCGTCCTCCACTGGATCCTCCTCGATCTCATCCGAAGGAGAGTGTACCCTACCACTGGGTACCGGGTCAGGTGATGGTGAAACCCTGACGGGGCTCCTCGGATAAGAAGGGGGAGTCTCCTCGCGGACAACTCTCGAAGTAAAAGGGTGAGAGCGGGTAGGTCGAAAATGAAAACTATGGTAAGAGCGAGCTGGTCGCATGGGAGGTGGTCCATGATAAGTATAAAACGGGGGTACATGCATAGTGTATATAATGGGAATCCTAAACCTACGAGGACGGAATCGCATCAGCGGGTTAGGGTGGTAGAATGTGAACTCTACCTCCCCCTCATACACCGCACGATGGTCCTCATAGATCCATACGCCACTAGGAAGTGGCCGGATCTCGATGCAAGCAATGTAACGAGACATCACCTACAAGGGCATAGGGGTAAGCAATTCTATACACATAATCAATAGAGAATAAATTGTGCAATATGAATATGTAATATGCATTAATTAACAACAATCACATATAACACTTAGCAGTTAATGAATGCACATAGGATGCTCACACTTATTTCATTTATCTCAATTAATTTAAATGAGTGGCATGATGCATGACTTTAGCTCTCAAGCCTATCTCCATCATACTATGTCACTCTCTGACGTCCATCCCTGACAACCCAGCACTCAATAGTGCGTTGTATTCCTAGGTATACAACAATTCGTACATTCACCTAGAATGTACACGACAAGCTTGGTATCCATGCCACCCGAGCATATCCCGTCATCCAAACGGACCGTCATCCAAACGGTATAACCATATCGGCATCCACTCAGCCGACCACGTCAACGACGTGTCATCAAGCAAGCGTATTGGCACTCCCAGAGGCCCTCCACATGTTTACCAAAAACATGATATACGTCCTACCATCCAAACTCCAGTATGAATGCATTAACTTTACTTAAAAGGAATTGATTGATGTTTCGTCCTTTTATTAATACACTACGTGCCTCCCGAGCAACGTATCATCATTATTCAAATGAAAATATCATAACATCAATCAGTTTCTTTTAAGTCCAGGATCACTTGGTTTATTGTCCTTTAAGAGTTACAAAATGACTTAGAATTGAAAATGGTATTTTAAGTGCCTGACTAAAAATACTCGAGTGTTTTCCAAAATACTCGAGTAGTTTATCATTTTCCAGATTCTACTCGAGTGGTTCATAATTATACTTGAGTCGTTCATGTCTTTTCAGAGATTTAGGTTTTCAGGTCTTCATAAATACACTCGAGTAATTCATGAGATACTCGAGTATTCCATTACCCAGAATACTCGAGTAGTTCATACATTACTCGAGTGTCCAATCTGATTCCCAAGTTGGTGCGCCAATTTTCACTCTGGTGCACCACGAAATACTCGAGTGTTAAGCCAAATACTCGAGTATATGCAGACAGAACAGAGTGAAACTTGGTTTTTACATACCATTTCAATTTCTAAACACTTTTAATCCAAACCAGTGATCACAGTAGTTCACATACCATATATTGAACATGTTGCAATACTCATTTCATATCAAATAACCAATTTGACAGAGAATCAACCATTTATGCATAATTTACACAATTTAGCAACTCAACACCTCAAATTGCAAAATAAGCATAACACTCATAAAACAATGGTCATTTAAGCTTGCATGCATGGTATAAAACTTGCTCAACACAGTTTTAGAGCAAAGCTTGGTCTCCAAACCAAAGTTCCTATTCAATCTAAGCCCTTAGAGCCTCTTGGTGGCTCTCTAACACAAATAATGGAATTTAATCTCTATCTAGTGAATATAATTACTTCCCCTTACCTCTCAGATGTGAATCAACAGAAAGAAATCCAAGAAAAGAGCTCCAACACCAGAAATCAACTTGAACTTCACATGCAGAGCAGTTTTGAGTGCATCACCAAAACCGAATTGGTTTACCCACAAAACAGAGATAAGAATTGGGGAAAATTAGATTTCTAGACTCTATACAACATCAACTAACTAAAGGAATTAAGTTTGAGACTCAGGGATTCACGAGCTTACCGAAATCGATGATCAAAGTAAGCTCAAGACACCAACTCAAGCAAGGACAGCTTCACTTCAAGCCTTCGATTCTCTCAATCCACACACTCAAACCTCACAACTTTGGTATCTATAAAAAGCTCGTGATGTGAGCTTTGTATTGGTGTATCACTCGAAGCCTAACACTTAGAATCAAAAGAGAATCGAACGAGACGAATTCGAAACCCTAACTATGTCAACACAAGCAAGATTGAGCAAAATTCCCACGAATTCGTGGTTGATAAGCTTATATAGACATGGAGAAGGTTCATGCAGTGCGACACGACATCCTTGAGCTGTTGAGGATGGTGTAATCGTGTCAACAAAGCGAACTCGTTGGCTGTGACTCATCAAACGCACTAACTCGTGCAGTTTGACCCAGAATACTCGAGTATTCCAGAAAATACTCGAGTGTTTTACCCAGATTTTGAAAAATAATTATTTTATTTACTTTCCCTCCAAAACCTTTCCTATAATTGCTTCTAGGTCCCAACCCAGGGACTAATATGCAAAACTCTTATTTTATGCATTGAAGTTATTTATTAAATAATTTCCACACATCAACTAGTTATATGAACACAAATTTTAATCAAGGATTAATTTAGAAACTATTAATTATAATTAAATTATAATTAACATTTCATTAATCGGGGATTAAAATTTTGGGGTGTTACAACCATCGCATTATTAAATATAAATGATCGCGCTGGGTCGATGTGACCATCGCATTAATAAGTTCTATTATCGCGCTAGGTGATATAACCTTCGCATAATTATGTTTTATTATCGCGCTGGGTGATATGACCTTCGCATATCGCGCTGGGTATATATACCTTCGCATTATTATGTATTATTATCGCGCTGGGTGATATGACCTTCGCATATCGCGCTGGGTACATACACCTTCGCATTATTAAGTTTAATTCATCGCGCTAGGTCACCGTGACCTTCGCAACATGAATTCTAAATGGTCGCGCTGGGTCTTTATGACCTTCGCTTTTATTAAATTTTCATTCCTTTATTCATTCATAATTCCCTCTCCACCCCTTCACATCATTTTTTTCTAACCATTACTCCCTTTTTCTCTAATCTCTTAATCAATTCACTTTCCACGTATTGTCAACACTAATCCCATTCATTTATTTCCATAATCCATTATTCATTTAGTCACAAGGCCAGCAACACATCATTAAACTACTTAGCATCATCACCAACAATTCCACAATATACACTTAAATTCAAACATACACATATTCAGAAATAATCACTTATACACAACATCATGATTAATTAAATTCCTTTACTTCAATTCTATAATCATTACTAATATTCATTACCCTATGGTTTATACCCTAACTAACACTTAACTCTTAGCAAGTATTATATACATACTAGAAACTCATCCCTAAATTAAGGTAATACTCACTCCTTACCTCAAAATACCAAGAGATTGAGTGGTTTTGTTTGTTCTAACTTGAGCCTTCCCCACCAAAAAGCTTATAACCAACAAGAGAGTGGAAGAACCTAAAACAAGAGTCATAAGGAGAAAGGGTTATCATTCATACCATGGTTCATGCCAAGATTCATGGAAAAATAAAGCTTCATGGCTTAGAGTTTGAAAACCACCATGGATGGTAGAGAGAGAAGGGAGAAAACGAGTTTTAGAGAGAGAAAGAGAAGATTAATGACTTACCCACTTGTTTGGAGTTAAGGAGGAAGAGAGTTGATGATATTAGTGGCCAAAGCCCCTTGCTCTTGCACCAAATATGACGGAGATATGGATCCTTGGAGGAGAGAGAGGAAAATCGTGCATGAGAGAGGGAAGGAAAGAGATGAGCAAATCCAAGGCTTATATGTTTAATTGGGGTGAGAAAAGGAAGGATTTTATGGTAGATATGGGAGGAGTCTCTTGATTTTGGTTGATTTGGGAGAAATAAAATGGAACCCTATGGAGAGAGAAAGAAGACGAAGTGGAGAGGGAGAGAGGGAGGCGTGATGTTGCTATGGGTTGTGTGGTTTTTTTCTTTTATTTTCATTTCCCTATCAACTTCCCTAAAGCAAAACGTGTGGATGTGGTTGCATCCTTATCCTCTAAGCCACGAATGAGTGGCTGCCACGCGTTATTTTTTTCTGAGTTTTCCAGTGAGTAATCGATTACTCACTCCAAATAATCGATTACCCATGTGATGCAACATTTCTCAGTACATTCACCAGAGCCTAAGTAATCGATTAACCCCCTGAATTCAATCGATTACTACTCAAAGTAATCGATTACTTTACCCTTGTAATCGATTAATTTGCTGCAACATCTTAAGATTTTCCACCAGAGGCCTTGTAATTGATTACTGTCATGCAGAGTAATCGATTACTTCAGTGAAAAGTCAGATTCTGACGATTTTCTAACTCCAATTCATCTCCTTAGGCCCCCCATTCTCACTCAGGCTTGGATTACTACTTAAAATCCTCTCTTAAACTTGATAACTCTCCTAAAGGCTTGGCATAAATCATATTATACTGAATATTAAAATTAGGGATGTTACACCGAGAAATTTGCACCACAATCTCCATTTCACCTGCAAACTTCAACCCCTTCATCAACACAAAACAATGTCATTATTAATTTCTAAAAATATCTAAATAACAAATATTTTATCTGAACAAACTATTATAGCATGCTTACTTGTGAACTTATTGTTGTAGGAAATTCTCTCTGTGTCTGGTGAATATGATCCTTCTGCATTTAGGACTCCTGAGATAAAAGTACAGAACAAGAATAGATCACTGATGGCTACACAAGATGATGCTTATGGATTATCACAAATGGCAACACCTCAATTCTCAACAACCAAAGATATGGGGAAAGATAAACAAAATAAGCAAGACTAAGAATGGTAAATTTTTCATCTTAATCAATACACTTAAAACACAGAAACTGATTTCGGCAAATCACAATTTAATTTGCTTTTGATTTAATATTAGATTCAAAAACTAATACAACAATTGTTTATTAAACGTACAGGACTGTTCCAATTATATTTATGTTTTTTATTCTATTATACATTGTAGGAAATTATTCCAAATAACTATACACTGATATATATTTCTATCCAAAAGGTACCAAAGGCTATCTCTCAGAATCATGATGCAGCAGCTATTTTGCAAGATATCACTTTTTTCAGACTATATATTTGAACTTTTTAAAATTATTTTGACTTGTACTTTAGCTAATGAATTATATATGACTGAGTACTGTTCTGGCATAATTATTGTGAATTAGACGTGTACCAAAAACTTATATATGTAGTAATATTCCTTATTAATATTATATATTAGATATCTAAATATTAGTTTTATTATCAACTGCCACAAGGAATATGCTATTAAATCATCTTGTATGGATAAAAATAAATAAATGGAAAAACACAATAAAATATTTATTTAATTTATTTTCATTCATATTTTTAGGAAAAAATTAAAATAAAAAAACCATATTATATTTTTTTGGATAATTTCCAAACTTGGTATATTTACTTCTTATTCACAATTCTACAACAATTATTCTATCAACCAAAATGAATTTTTCACATTATTAACTACAATATAAACATAATACATGCACGTTATTATCTAAATTAATTAGTAAATCTATTTTTTTTACAAAAATTATAATATGTAACATTGCCGACTACTTTTTAATTTATTTACTTTTTAAATCAAATTTGGATAGCAATTATAAGTTGTACTTATATAGTCATGATTTTAAGAATTAAACTGGATTGTTAACACTACAAATGGGCCGGGTAAACCCACAAACACACACTCTTTCATTAAATGGGCCGTAAATGACTATGACGAAGATTGGGTTCCAAAAAAAAAAAAGGGATTCTATATTTACCAGCCGGACAAGAAAGAAGGATTACCAAAGAGACTTCTGAAGGCTTCACTGCCCAAGGTGACAAGACAATACAAGCATCATTACTCAGGCAAGTAAATATCATTTCAACCTCTTCACTCTTCTTCTTCAACATAACTCTTCTTTGCTCATTCACAGATTCTTCTTTCAAGTTCAAAAAGAAGTCCAGACATTCCTCCATTCTTCTTCCATATTTATCAAGGTACATTTAATCTACCATTAATATACTCCTTTATTTTCATTTCACCAATATTTCACTCTTACAAAATACTGTTAATGTTATAGTCATTATACATGTATCTATCTATTCTTAATACCAAGATAATAATAACGACATATTTGCTTAAACTTACAGTACTTAAAACTTGGTTGCTGAGTTATTATATTTCTTTAACCACTTATATATTAAACTTATAATTTAGCATAACCAATTTATTATATTTTCACATATACTTTTTTTAAAACCAAACTTAAGAAATATATTATATTTATCTTTTCTTAATTCTAATCCTAAGTAATTTATCTTTTTTTCATTCTTCAAATTAACGGAAATAATAATAAAATTTCATCTGAAACAAATAAACATTACTATTTCAAAAATATATACACTCTACTATTGTCATCCATTTTTTCTTTTATTTGGTATTCCTATAAATTTAGCTTAAATACAGCAAGTGTAACAACTACCTAAATATACTTAACGTTTTTTTAAATGGATTCACTTATATTATAACATTACCAAAAAAACAGTTATTGGTTCGGCCATTCAATTATTAAATAAATGTATTACCAAAATATATCAGTATTACACTTAGTCATTGGGCTCATTACAAAAGAAGGCCTGTTAAAAAAAAAGGCATATAATAAACCCAAAAGAATAAAACATTCCATAGACTATACAACCTCAACCAATTGCCAAAACATTCCACACCTATTCAAATCCAATATGAATAGACGTTACAAGAAATAACTGAAGGTAAGTTACTTCCTCTCCCTTTTCAACTGCTCAACCTTCTTATTATTAATAACCACAGTTGCTCCATCTTACTCATTCTCCACACAGATCAAGGGAAGGAACTCCATTGCTCCACCAACATTCATAAGGTAAAACTCATAGAGCATTGAACTTCTCCTTTATTTAATTTGTCTTACATGTATTGCTAATGGCTTCATGAATATCTGCACTTTAAATTTCACAATATCATATATAAGAGAAAATGTGTCATGTTCTCATATTTTCTTAAATTACAATATTGTAATATGCAACTGATTTCATTCACATGAATAAAACTGTCCTGAATCTTGACAATAATACAACCATTCAATATTTTTTTTCAGCAACATAATTCCAAACATCAACTACCAAATCCAATATGACAGGTTTTTCTTTCTACCACAACAGAGCAGAGGTATAACATTTAATCTACATATTATTAAGTTTAACACGTGTATGGTTTTTTGTACCGCTTATGGTTAAATCAATGTGTAATGAACAGGGGCCCAAAATTCTAAGTGGCACTATATCTCAGTTCATTGGCTATGTTCCATGCAAAACTATCACAGTGAAAGATCCAATTGGAAACACGCACCAACTCAGACTTCAAGGGAATGTTAATACTCGAACACTGAAAATAACACAAGGGTTGGATACATTGATGGATTTCTATGATTTAAGAGGACATACTCTCTTTGACTTCCAGCGATCTGACAAAGACTTATACCAAATGATGATAACCAAGCCACACGGCATTGAAATGCGATACCCTCAACCAATCAGGGAAAAACGATTGCAGATGCGCATTTTGTTATCTTGGTAAGAATTGCATAAATTAGCCCATGCAAAATATCTTCTACTTCTAATAATTTTTAACTTTTGTTTATATTTCAGTAAAACGTCAACAATCTATGCAACAAAATGTTCAAGGAAATACTGCAGGCAATGAAGAAGTCAATATGGCGGCCAATGTCCCACCAATTGTCCAACCAGCAATACCACCCAATGTGCAAGCAAATGTGCCACCACATTTTGACATCGAAAGTGAAAAAACAGTGACCCACTATCAATGCCAAAAAGGAATTCTGGTATACAAATTTCTTATACAAAACAATTTAGTTCAAATTACAGAAATCATGTATTATATTTGCAAAAATAAACTAATTTGCACATATTTTGTAGGCATTGCCATATCAATTTGTGGCAAAAGCATTTCAAAACAGGAGAGTATACTACAATGTAATTGATGAACAAGGAATTCCTTACAAATGCAAGATGTTGAGATCAGCAAGAAGCCCAAATGAAGCCTACCTTTCGGATGATTGGCGTAATTTCTGCAAGGAACATAATTTACAAGGAGGAGAGCGCATCAAGCTGGGTGTAAATCTTTCCGACACTGGAAATATTTACTACATTGGTACAAATTTATTATTTTATTAATTCATATTTATATTTAATTAACACTACATGCATATTCAATGTCTGCTATTGCATGAAAACTGTGATTCCATATTAAAATCAAATTAAGGATACATAATATAAAAATTTACTAAGGATTGTTTCTTTTGCATTGTAACCAAACAGGACCACAATGATTCTATGTCCCCTTTCAAAGGTCAATCATTCTACTTTCATGTAATATATAATATAAGTTGCTTTAACTTTACCAAATGTATAAGCACAAATAATAAATTTAACAATTTCATTTTACCATTACTCAACTTTGACTTTTGTAAAAACTGCAGGAAATGCAATCAAAGGCACAGATGGACAGCCGGATCAATGATTCTGCAAATTTTGATAATGCTACATATATTACATATTAGGTTATTTTCTGTTTTAAATGGTTATATTATTGTAATGTCAACTACAATCCAAGACTACCTACTTTTGGTTTCTTAACTTTATTTCTATTTCTTCTTTTTCATTCTCTGTTGCACTTTCAAAGTATGCTTATGTTAAATTCCAATGTGTAATATAAGTATAAGTTTGCTTTCATGATTCTTTTTTCTATATTATTATATTTTTTCACTATACATATAAAACTGACACAAATTAATCAGACAACACAACTACCATAAATTCTTTATTTTTCTTTAATATGATATTATAGTTCCATGAAATATATTACACAATTACTCACTTTTCTTTTTAAAACACATTAATATCTAAAAGGTCACTTATAAAATGGTAGATACTCACGTTAAGATATTTAAAATAAATAAAAATCAATTTCATTATCTATTACATGGATCGGTATTAATACAAGGCCATATGGAAGTAATATTATCAATCCAAGTTTTTTATTCAAAGTATACAAATTTCAAAAATAAATTTATTCCTTACAGTGATGGACCCGTGCGTGGCACGGGTTGGTTACTAGTATAAATGAACCTCTACACATTTAGATATTAAAAAAATATATATATAGAATGAAGTGTTTGGGGTAAATTACAAGGGTAATAAATAATGTAAATATTCTCGGTTGGAACAATTTTCTTTTTTTTTGTTAAAAGCACTTATTACAGCTAGACATAAAAAATAAAAAATTATTACAAGGGACAAGTTGAGAAGTATTTGAATGATTGCATAATACGAGGTGATTTTATTTTATTATTTTGTTACTTTTATTTTAGATACTTAATACATATGTATTTTTTTAAAAGTACATTCGAATTGTTAATTATGTACATTTGAACTTTAGAAACATTTGTTTAAAGTTGGGTATTGATTTTCTAACCTCCCCAATTGAGTTTTTGATCCCTTTATAATTTTTTTTCTCAAAAATACTCTTTTTCTTTTTTTTCCTCTTCTTTTTTCTTCTTCTTTATTTCTATCTCCTCCTCCTCCTTTTTCTTCCTCCACCACCTCCACCCACACCCACCTTGTCCTCCTTCTCCTTATTTTTCTTCTTCCGCCACACCCACTCACACTCACCTTCTCTTCTTCTTCTTTTTTTTTTCTCCTACACCCTCACACTCACATTTTTCCTTCATCCACACTCACCACCACTCCATACTTTTCTTTTCGCGTAAAAAGTGTTCTACGCTAATATCAAAGCGTAGGAAATAGACCCTATGCCCAGTCCCTGAAGTATGTGAGAGAAAAACACGTACTTCAGGGCCCTGAAGTATGTGAAAAAAACACGTAGTTCAGGGCCCTGAAGTATGTGCAAAAAAACGTAAACACGTACTTCAAGACCTTGAAGTATGTGAAAAAAACGTACTTCTGAGCATAGGCGTACGTGCATTTATGTGCTTGAGCGTAGGGGCAAAAATTTTAATTTTTTTAAAAAAAAAACACGTGCATCAGGGCCCTGAAGTATGTGAAAAAAAACACGTAGTTCAGGACCCTGAAGTATGTGGAAAAAAAACGTATTTCAGGGCCCTGAAGTATGTGAAAAAAAACACGTAAACACGTACTTCGGGACCTTGAAGTATGTGAAAAAAACACGTACTTCAGGGCCTAGGCATACGTGCATTTTGCACATACGACAAGGCTTGGGCGTAGGGGTAAAAAAATAAAAAATTTATTTATTTTTAAAAAAAACATGTACTTCATGGCCCTGAAATATGTGAAAAAAACTCATACTCCAGAGCCCTGAAGTATGTGAAAAAAAAAAACGTACTTTTGTTAGAGAATTTTATAGAAGAAGAAAAAATTTTAAAGAAGAAGAGTTTTACGGTGAATGAGGAAGAAGAAAAAAGACGAGGAAGAGAAGGAGAAAGATAAGTGGGAAGAGGAAGAAGAAGAAGAGGAGGAAAATAGGAAGAAGAAGAAGTAGTAGAAAAGGATGAAGAAAAGGAAGAAGAAAGTAAACGGGTAAAAATGAAAAAAAATTAAAAGGGGGGTCAAAAACCCAAAATGGGTGGTTTGAAAATCAATACCCTTAAAGTCCGATAAAACACCGTCCGATTGATCCGGCCCAAATAAACTTGATATATAAGCGGACTTAGATTTTTAAAATACAACTTGAATAGATCTCGGCTTTTTTAGTCCAATTAATAAAGTCTGAACTCTTCTAGACTCTTGACTTGTCCGCTAACTAAAAAGATGGCTCAAACTAGTTAAGAAAGGACCTATCACCGGGTTTAGTTATATGATTTTTTGCCAAATTTTATCCTGATTTTTTAGCATGACCCGATCATGATTCGAGTCCGAAGCAAATCAACCCAAACTCGATCGGATAATTTGAATTGTCACCTCTAATTTATTTGAATGATTGAAGGTCTTATAAATTAGTTTCAAGACAACTAACTTTGCCAAATGATGATAGTTTTGGTCAGCTTTTCCTTAGTATGGCTTTTTTTTTTAACAGCAAACAAAAAAAAGTTTATTAACATAAAGATTAACCGAGCATTATAGAACGTTCAAAGACCCCACCTTCTATAAAGGATTTGTCAAATGGAACTACAATCATATGCATCAAGTTAATTACAACCAGATACAATTTTAAGTTATGATATCGGGGTTTTCTTAATATGGCTTTATTTCTTGGATTATGCTATGGTATTTTTTGTTCGTGTTTTCCCTTGTTTATGATGATTTCCTTTTGCGGTTTTGACTTTTTTGGGTTTTTTTTGTTAGCTTGCTGATCTTGGTTGTTTGTTTGGAGTACTTTATTTTTTTCTTTTTTGGCTTGTTTGTTCCTTTAGAGAAGCTTGTGCTTTTCCCATTTAATCTTAATAAACTATTTTATTTTTTTCTTTTAAAATTATTAATGATGTGCTACAAAATTTATATATTACCTTTTATGGAATGAAGGTTGGTGAAGTTATTTGTTCACTTGGATAAGGAGTGCATCATGAGTATCCTTATCGCTAATGATTCTCATCATGATAGCTTATCTGGCATTTGATTCGGACAAAAAATGTAAAGCTTGTTAACTTCAACAATAACTGAAGATTAAGACCGGTTCGTTATTTTAGTGAAATATATGTAGTAGAGGGGACTCTAACTTTTATGGATTTAAGAGAACGATGAAGTACTTGTGATTAATCTTTTGGAAGAAACGACTTAGAGTACCTCAAACCATGTTACCAGAAGATAATGGTGTTTTTGCTTAGGTCGTGGTGTTTTTAGTTTAAGCATGTGGTTTCGTTGGTGTTTATGAAAGTAGTAGGATAATGGGGTAGAAGGTGGACTGACAGTAGTGCTAAGTGGTAGTCATCATCTTGGTTTTGTTGGAATGTTGGGCCAAAGGTCTTCTTTTATAAAATTTATGAGGATTAAATGGTAATAAAGCAAAGTATAAAGTATGGGTAGTGTTTTCAGTCGATAATGGAGCAAATTGGTCAAACTAGGTTAGGGTGTGTTCATGTCCGAGAGCGGCCGAAGTCTTAGAGCGACATGGTTTTATAGTGTCTCCATCTTTTGTTGCTATCACAAAGGTGTCTTAAAAAGATATGAAAACCTTAAGCGTTTTTCTTCGTCCAAAACTTTTCAAGTCACAACATTTAGTAGTTCCCTTTACTTTGTGATGTTATGGATGCATCAATCGTCCTACACAAATCACAAAATGACATGATCCATAAAGATTTATGCTTTAAAATTTTCAGTTTTCATTGCAATCATGCTTGCTTTATTTTTCGAGATCGTAATAACTTTGTTAATAATATCTTTAACCTTGTGAATTTTTTTTATTCCAAACATCATTATGAGTTCATGGGAATGTTAATGATAAAATCTACAAAGGCTAAACTATTCATTTGGTCCCTTACCCTATTTTCCAATTTCAAATTGGACCCTTACGTTTTTTTGGTTTCAAATTGGTCCCTCATGTTTCTTTTCGATATCAAATTGGTTCCTGAGTCATTATTCATCTTACGTGTCAATATCATATTGGTCCACATAGGATAAATAGTGACACGTGTGCAAATCATAGTGGTTCACATAGGATGAATAGTGACTCGGGGACCAATTTGACAGTGAAGCACTCTGGATTGGGCTTAATACTCAAACACACACGACACATATTGCATATTAATTAGGGTTGGACTTAATACTCGCACACAAAGGATTGCACGTTTTGTATATACTCACACACACAATGCACATACTGAACCGCTAGTTAGTACTCACACACAAACTGCACATATGGAAAGTGAAATTAAACCTCAGTTTGCGCTAATTAGGAATGCCAACAACAATGACAGTTGTTTTCATGCATATATGTTTATGACATGTAGCCAAAAAAATATGCTTATGACCAAATAATAAATTTGGCTAAATTACTCATTTGGTCCCTTACCTTATTTTTTAATTTCAAATTTGTCCCTTACCTTTTTTTGGTTTTATATTGGTCCCTCATATTTCTTTTCGCTATCAATTTGGTCCTAGAATCACTGTTCATCCTACGTGTCAATATCATATTGGTCCACGTGGAGAGAGAAAGTGACACATGTCCATAATATATTGGTCCACATAGGATGAATAGTGATTCTGGGACCAAATTGACAGTGAAAAGAAACATAAGGGACCAATATGAAACCAAAAAAACGTAAGGGACCAATTTGAAATTGAAAAATAAGGTAAGAGACCAAATGAGTAATTTAGCCTATAAATTTTTAAAAAAAAAAGTTATATGAACTTTTTAATTAAATTAAAACCGGACTGAATCGAAACCATGTGTATTTTTTTTTTAGATGATATTGAATTTGATGACGTAATTGGACCGAACCAAACAGAATTGCATATATATTTTATAATTGGGTCAAATAGTTTCTTGCCTCAAAACCGAACTGGACCAGGCTGCAAACACCCATACTCAATATTACCTATTATTTAATTATCAATACTTTTCTTTTATTTTATCTTTCAATTTTTTTAAAATAAGACTTAAAGTTAAATGTGCACTTAAAACTAAAAAAAAAAAGTTAATTTTCACTTTTTCATCAACAACGTTAATGTTTGTGATTTTAACCCTCAAAATCGCCTAATTTTTAAAAATATAAATATCATTAATTGTGTTCTCGGAAGCAAATGTACTTGCATATTCTTTTTTTTTTTTTTTGAATAGGCATACTCTTTTCCACTGCCAAAATTTAATTTGGTTCAGTTGGTGTAACGCCCCAACTGAAATTCTGGGAATGGGACAAGGGTGCTGGTAGCCCCGGGTTCGATTCCCACTAAAAACATCCCGCTGGGAGAGCCAGCCACGCAGCTCGCTCCGGATTAGTCTCAAGGACTCCCTGGTATTAAGGGTGCTCTCGGGGATACCGGTCGTTCCGCAAGGAATTCGGACAAAAAAAACTGCCAAAATTTAAAAGAAAAAGTACTTTTTTTAAGATGCACTTATATCATTAATATTTTTCTAGATTTGTTTTAGTCCTTTATTTTTTAAGAAGTCCATTCTACTGTCTATCATCACACCACCTAATTTTGGGTTTTATTGCTAATTTTTGCAATCTTTTCGGTAGAATTTGGGGCTTTTTATGAAAATACATTGTGTTCCTCTTCTTATTAATTAAATATTTATCCTTGAAAAAATATTTATATCCAAAATGATTTTTTTATATGAAAGTAAAGGATCAAATTAAAATTTTCAAAGAATTAAGGATCCAATTGAGTTGTTTAATAATTAAATGAAAAAAATTGAATATTGTTTGAAAAATAAAAGATCAAAATAAATCTTAAAATGTATAAAGTACCAAAATTCATCTTGAAAATAAGATAAAATAGTAAACTATGACTTTAGTTCCTCACATTGTAAAGAGTTTTCATTTTAGTCCCTCACTTTTCAATAATTCCTCTTTAGTCACTCACTATGAAAAAAATTATTCACGTTAGTCTCTGACAACTTTCTCCGTCCATAGCCGTCAACGTCTTACATACGTGGTCGTCAAATAACCTATACGTCGTCGTTTTTGGGTGGCGTGAAAGTCCTAGTTAGCTACCTTCATCGTCTCTTTAACGGTCACCTTCTTCTCCCCTCCTATAATGAACCTAATTCCCAAATTGATTTTCAATTCTCTTTGATTTCTTCTCAAATCATCAGCACCAATACAAAATTTCATTAACAAAATCCTAGAATCCTAAATCGCAGCTCCAAAATTTTAAAATATATATATATATATATATATATATAATTTTTAACTATTTTTAATAAATTTGATTTTTTTTTAATTTAAAAAATTCACATGGCATCATCTGGCACGTTATCTATCGATGTGGCGAATGTAACATGACATATCCTCGGTCATATCACCACTTAAGTGATGAAAGGACCATTTCCAAAATTTGAGCAAAGTTTAGGGACTCAAAACATCGAAAAAAAGTTTAAAGACCAATTCCAAAACTGCACCTAAGTTCAGGGACTAAAAACTTAAAAAAAAAAAAAAAAAAAAAAAGAAAGTAAAGTTGGAACTAATGTTGCCTTTGAAACAAGTCTTGGTGACTATTGACTAGTCTCTATCTTTCTCTTAGAGTGACATAACATAACCTGTGAAGCAAGCAGATTAATTTCATTTCATTCACTCATTTGTTTCCATTCCATGGCTTTGCTTCAACAACTCAGCTCTCTTGACTGGCAACATGAGTCTTACCCTTCCTTTAGTGATTTCTCCGTTTTACCCTTCTTTGCTTTCTTCTTCCCCACCATTCGTTTCCTTCTCGACAGGTTCATTTTCGAGGTCCATCCTTTACTCTCTCTCTTTTACTACCAACTTTGAATTTTGATGTTGCTTTTCTTTGTGCTCTACTCTTCCACACTACCAATTTAATGTTATTGTCTTGGAAGGATATTTTGGTCAATGTTAATTCGGTTCAAGATTGGATCATGTACTTCAAAAAAAAATTATCCTTTTCATATTAGGACTATAGGAATAACAAAAGCTAAGATTTTTGATATACTTGGTATTGTATAGCATGTACCAGGTTGTTTCAAAAATGTTTCTTTTCAATTGTCTGAGTCTTATTTTGTTTTTGTATATCAATTTTGGATATTTTTATTATACTTAGCCAACTTGAAGTGCATGGCCTTTACAGAAAGTGGGCAGAAGATTGATTTTTGGAAATGGGAATGAGATGCTGGATTTACAGACAGATGAGAGGAGAAAGAAGATTAGGAAGTTTAAGGAATCAGCATGGAAATGTGTTTATTTTCTATCAGCAGAAATTTTTGCTCTGTCTGTGACTTATGATGAGCCTTGGTTTACTAATACAAGATATTTTTGGGTGGGGCCAGGAAGTCAAACCTGGCCAGATCAAAAGATTAAGTAAGATTGCTTATTAGTACATGCTAGTTATCATTTGTCTTTCCTATGACCTTTATATTCTCCTTAAGTTGGTTGATATATTTAGTAGATTTAGTTACCTTTCTTGAATTTCAGGTTGAAATTGAAGGGGCTTTATATGTATGCTGCTGGATTTTATTCATACTCCATACTTGCTTTAATATTTTGGGAAACAAGGCGCTCTGACTTTGGGGTATCCATGGGCCATCATGTTGCTTCCATCATTCTCATTGTGTTATCTTACCTTTTTAGGTATATTTAAGGCTTATTTATGGTTTTGGTCCCTAAAAGTTCAGCGTGTTTTGGTTTTAGTTCCTAAAAGTTATTTTGACCGGACTGGTCCTTAATTTTCCAAACATTTCGGTTATGGTCCCATCTGTTACAAAAATCAATTATTTATTGACGTGGTTAACACGTGGTTAATAGAAACTCATACCAACATCTACGTGCTATGAGATAACGCCAAATAAGTATTGTGAAATGAATGATTCGGGTCCATAAACGCAAAATTCTGCGTATGAGACCATTTTGCGTATGGGACCATTTTGTGTCCATGGATCTGTATCGTCCATGTCATATCACTTATTTGACGTCTTCTCATACTACGTGACTGCTGATATGGTGTTCCGCTAGCCACGTCAGCAAATAACAGTTTTTTCATAATAGAGTGTATCAAAACCAAAATATTTGAAAAACTAAGGACAGTCCCGGTCAAAATAACTTATAGGGACTAAAACCAAAACATTCTGAACTTTTAGGGACCAAAAGCATAAATAAGCCTATTTTCATTGACTTTTGTTTTTCTCATTACCATGTGTGAAGTGTCATAATTTTTAAGCAATACTGTTTTGTAGTTTGTTTGAATTTAATCCATTTCAAACTCCTTGTTAAAAGAATGAAATCTGAAATTTGTAATATCAGAACTTTCAAGAGAGAGAGATAGAGAGTAAGAATGTAAGAGGCCTTGCTGGGAGACTACCCCCGAAAGGGCCCGACAATGACGAAAGGATTAGTCACCTAGTTGCGCGGGTAGATACCTTGGTAAACCAAAAAAAAAAAGAACTTTCAAGAGAGAGAGATAGAGAGTAAGAAGTTTTGTTTTAAAATTACTAGTGTGTCTATTCAAATTGTGAAACTGTAACCTTGGTGCCTCACTATTCAGTTTTAATTTACTTCACCAGTTCACTTTGATAGGATTTTCATACAATGTTGTTTTCTGCTTCTGCGTTTAATACTCTCAGGTTTGTTCGTGTTGGATCAATTGTTTTAGCTCTTCATGATGCTACCGATGTGTTTTTGGAGACAGGGAAAATGTCCAAATACAGTGGTGCTGAAAAAATAGCTAGCATTGCATTTGTTGGTTTTGTTTTATCTTGGACCTTATTGCGCATCATTTACTTCCCATTCTGGGTTCTTTGGAGTACAAGGTTTGTATTAATTCAGCTCCCAATTCACGTGTTTTTTTTTCCCCTTCAGTAGTTATTTAGGATTCTTGACCCATTTATTGTATGTTAGAAACCAAATAATTAAAGAAGAAATAAGGCTGAAAACAAGTATTCTCAGTACTGGAATTTGTCAATTGTACTAGGAATATGCAAGAGTACAATGATAAGCAGATGAAATAGAAAAGTGCTGAAACAATGAAAGGATAATCAGAGGGAATAATTCCTCTCTGCTCTGTGACACGTCACCCTTACAACCAAATGATTGCCTACCTTTTCTCTCAGCTCACCTCACATTTATGCTCACTCACTCCTAACCGAATTCCCATTGTTATCCCCTTCCCATTGCCACGTAGGCATATGGTTAAGGTGCAGGTTTGGCTGCTTGAATAATTTCCCATCTTGCCCTCAGCGTAACTACTGATTTCCCTTCTAGACTTTCCCATATGCACCTCATAATAACAGAGGTCTAACATTGTGTAGCCGCTAATCTAGACCTCCTTTCTGCATCATTATATTTACCTCTGGTTCTTCACTTTGTGAGTTTGTGACATCAAACTTTTCTGCACACACAAGTACATTCTAAGTTCTAACCACTCTGTTCACTGATCATGTTTTTATATCTCTCCATCAATTGTCTCTCCATTGTGTTCCAATGTGATATTTGAATGGAGATGATGTTAGGATTTATTTACATATACTAATTGCCCTTTTAAACCGGTCTGATTGGTTGTTCTCATGGTCTTTTTAAATAATGTAGACTCTTGAGCAAAACTCGGGTTAGGGCTTTTGTAGATTATCAACAATCTTCTTATTCTGGAAAAATATTTTATTTCATGATTTTCTGATTCATACTGTCCATAACATTATCAATCCTACTTCTTACCAGACATGCTCATTTCTGAATTTTTACAATCAAGGCTGAATCAGCAATATACAAGTCCAATTATTAGTTTTTCAAGTTTTAGTTGGTTTGATATATAATTTATCCAAAATCATTTCTAACTTGCATTAAAGCATTTAACTGTCTTGTCTTAGCAGAATTATAAAATAAAGTTTGTCCAAAAATTTGTAATTGAATATTTCTGATCTTTCCCATAAGCACCTCTCGAAAAATAGTTCTTGTTTCTGCCTCTTAAAAAATTCAGCTGTTCAATCTAAAGATTGATGCTATAGCTGTCCATTCTTTACGTTTCATTCTACTATTTTTCTATTTAATTGTTATATTCACTTCTCTTTTTGGCAGCTATGAAGTTGTTTCTGCCTTTGATAAGGAAAAGCACCGGGTGCAGGGTCCAATATATTACTATGTGTTCAATACTCTTCTATTCTCCTTGCTTGTTCTTAATATTTATTGGTGGGTGCTGATGCTTCGGATGCTTGTTGAACAAATTCAAGCAAAAGGAAAAGTTAGTGAAGACATTCGGTCAGGTACGTTGAAAGATGCGTTACACATATGGCCTCCTCATGTGAACCTTTGAGTTGATTGGAAAGGAATCCTTCTGAACAAATTGTTCGTTCCCTATGCTTAGTATATCCATGGAAATAAACAAAACAATCAAGAATATATTAATGATTTTAAAAGTTCTGGCTTGAATTAGTGTCAAACAGTCTAGAATCTAGATGGATAGCGAAGAGGTTGAGGTGACTTGTGCATATATGTCTTGGTATTGTCCTTTAATTCCCTTACTAAAGGGGGTACAGAAGTTAATGTCAATGCATTAATTATAGCATCAATTTATTACATTTCAGTGAATCAAAATCTATGTAGTGGTAGTTTCAATAATAGCTTTAGTCTGTAGCAGTTTAACTGGTTATCTCATTTTCTTTATGCAGATTCAGAAGATGAGCATGAACATGAAGAATGAGAAGGAACTAGTTGTTTAACAAAGATTGATTACAGTCAGTTAGTTTAAAATTGTAACTAATTGTTTTTAATGCACCATAGACACCTTGGATATAGTCACATTTTATGTGGCATCTAGATGATGATGATGATGATGTAAAACACCATGTTTACAGTGTAAACTTGAAGTAACTAATCAAATTATTGGTGCTAGTCGTTCATGCTGGCAATTAAAGCTTAGAAGGAAACTCTAAGAATGATATAGAAATGTTCCATACAGAGCAAGTTTTAGCCTCTATCTCCATGTGATACACTGGAGTTTGAGGCAAATGAGATAATTTGGATTTACTATTTGGTAGTTATTGTGTAAAAAGGATGAAGAAATTAAAAAAAAAAAAAAAATGAGACACAAGTGCATTAGATTGAAATAATTGTGTTTTTTATGGCCTTTGTTACAGGCCCTTATATTATGTGAGGAACTGTTCGATTTTATTTCTTGCAGATGAATAGGTTAGATTCATACCTCTTGTTAAAAATCGACATTTTAATTGAAGGGGATTATATTAAACTGATTTAAGTTCTGATCATAAAGATGATAATGGGTAGCAGACGCTGCTAATTTTTTGATCTTCATGGTCTATGCAGCTCTCTTCCTCAGGTTTAGGTATGATGATGTATGGCATTGTGCCATTTTGGGGTGGTGACTTTTGCATATATGTCATGGTATTGTCTCTTTTAAGCTTGCTTAAATAGTTGTGTATATCCCTCGATCCTCTGGTTTGGGGACTTGAAACCTTTGTTGAAAATCATTCTTTAGCATTTCTTATGATAAATCATCATTTCCTTAAGGCAAATACTACTAAGTATCCTTGGTACACTTGTTATCAAGTCAAATATAGTGAAAACCAAGGTAGTTAAAGCGCATATTTAAGCTTGGCACGGGGAGGGGGGGGGGGGGGGGGTAGGATCGGAAAAGCGGTGAAGCGTAACACGAAGCGTAGTTTCAACCAAAATGCAAAATTACACTTGAAAAAAAAAACCATATAACATATATATATATATATATATATATATCCAGAAAATTAGAGGAAAAATTAGCAATAAGTCATATAATATCATTATATCAAGTACGAAATTTAAAAAAAAAACAAAAAAGCAAAATAGTCATGTCTCATAACTCATAAATCAAAATTGAAAGTCTCAAACCCTATAGACTATAGTCCTAGACTTCTAATCAAGAAAACTCTGCAATCCAGCGTCATAGTAGTCATCCTCCACCATTACATCTTCATCCACATGATCATCATTGTCAAAGTTAGGAAGCTCATCTTCTAGAGGTGCACTAGCAGTAGCACTAGCATCAACATTAGTATCTTTTCCTACTTGATCCAATTCAACCAAGTCTTCATCATTTGGAGCATCCAATCCTGAATTTTCTACATTCTCCACAATCCAATCATCATCATAATCAAGGTCATCAATGCTAGTAAGTATCCTTGGTACACTTGTTATCAAGTCAAATATAGTGAAAACCAAGGTAGTTAAAGCGTAGATTTAAGCTTGGCACAGGGAGGGGGGTGTAGGATCGTAAAAGCGGTGAAGCGTAACACGAAGCGTAGTCTCAACCTAAATACAAAATTACACTTGAAAAAAAAACATATTACATATATATATATATATATATCCAGAAAATTAGAGGAAAAATTAGCAATAAGTCATATAATATCATTATATCAAGTACGAAATTTAAAAAAAAACAAAAAAGCAAAATAGTCATGTCTCATAACTCATAAATCAAAACCGAAAGTCTGAAACCCTATAGACTATAGTCCTAGACTTCTAATCAAGAAAATTCTGCAATCCAGCGTCATAGTAGTCATCCTCCACCATTACATCTTCATCCACATGATCATCATTGTCAAAGTTAGGAAGCTCATCTTCTAGAGGTGCACTAGCAGTAGCACTAGCATCAACATTAATATCTTCTCCTACTTGATCCAATTCAACCAAGTCTTCATCATTTGGAGCATCCAATCCTGAATTTTCTACATTCTCCACAATCCAATCATCATCAGAATCAAGGTCATCAATGCTATAGTCATTTTCTTTTCTAACTTTCTTCTTCTTGCCCAATTTGGAATTGGTCCTCACATAAACAACATCATTCATAGTCTTTTGCATCAAACGATTCCTTCTCTTTGTATGGACCTAAAAAATTCAAACTTAGTTAAGACATACTACCAGGCATGTGAATAAAGCAAAGAACATTATATAGGATTGAAAATTTACCATCTCAAAGGCACTCCAATTCCTCTCGCCGCCGGATGAACTATAAGTCAAGCTTAATACACGAATGACAAATTTTTGCAATTCTGGATGTTCATCACCATAAGATTCCCACCATTGAGTTGGAGTCTTGGTATTTACTCCGGCCATGACAATTGGACTTCCAAAGAACTTTTCTTTGTTTTTAAAATCCTCAAGTTGTTCATCAATCTTGGTTATTTCTTCCATATTTCCAACCATCCTTGAAAGACAATCATACAACCCCCTTTTAACTTCAAAATCAACTTTGAAACCTGGAGCATAATGCAATTTTGGGTTAAGATAGTAGTCTGCTACATGTAGAGGCCTATGGAGTTGGTTGTCCCATCTTTGATCAATGATCTCTCATATTGGCAAATAACTATTACAATGAAAAATTCAAAATAATTTTCAACATTGTATATAATTGCAAATCACAAATAAAGAGTAGTTGCAAAATTTACCTCTTTTTAATATCATTGAATGCGGTTTGTATTTTCTCCTTGGCTTGGTCCATTGCCTCATATATAAATCCCATGGCTGGCTTCTCCTCTGAATCCACCAATCTAAGCACTTTAATAAGTGGATAAGCACCCTTTAAGCATTCCACGATGTTCTTCCGAAACTCCTTATCCATGACCACACTCTCAATGAATTTCTCATCTTTAGTCTTTGAACATTGACTTATGTCCACTCATTAGATGTGAACATCCTTATCAGTTCTCTCTTATTATCATTCAAGCATCCCAAAGTCAAATACGAAGTGGCAAACTGTGCGGCTGTAGGCCTAATCAAAGCTGTCCCTTTCTTATGGAAATGCAACATTGATATAAGGGAAGTCCTTGAATAGACATAGGTTGTAATTTTTTTACCTTGTGCAATTGTCTCCTTGTGGATAGGTAATTTCTTCTCAAAGTCCTCTAGCATTAGGTCAATGCAGTGAGCAGCACAAGGGGTCCAATACAGCTTCTTTCTCTTTGTCATCAATAACTCCTCGGCTGCCTTGTAGTTTGCCGCATTGTCCGTCACAATCTGAACAACATTTTCTTCTCCAACCTCTTCAACAATCTCATCCATCATCTTGAACACTTTGTCAGCAGTTTTGGGAAAATGAGATGCATCAATAGACTTCAAAAACATAGTTCTTTTAGGACTATTGACCAAGAAGTTCAATATGGTCCTTCTCCTTTTTATCAGTCCAGGCATCCGTCATTATCGTGCATCCTACTTTCTTCCAAACAGCTTTGTGTTCCTCTATAGCTAGCTTGGTGGATTCAACTTGTTGCTTCAAATACTTCACCCTGATCTCGTGATAGGATGAGGGTTTGAATCCCGTGCCATGCCTAGCAACCAAATCAAACATGTTCGTAAATTCCTCACTCCTTGCAACATTGAAAGGTATAGCATTGCTGTAAAAAAATTGTGCAATAGCTTGACATGCTTCCTCCCTAAAACCCTTCTTGAATATGCTATTGATGGTGGGTTGGTATGCTTAAGGAAATAACAATTATACCCTTCCCTCCACCAGAGATAAAGAAATACAAGTTTATTTAGATATTGGTGGTGGCCACCGCCATGTTTCTTTATCTTTGAAACTTGCCACCACCTCCACCATGTTCTTTATCTTTGATACTTGTAACTCTTCCATGGTTATATTGACCCAAACCTGCCACCACCATAATTCTTTATCTTTGAGACTTACCATCACCTACACCTTCCTTCGCCGTTGGTGGCGATGCAGGAGTGGTGGTGGATGGCTATGGTTGCGTCGGATGAATGGAGGTTCAAATGTCTACAAACCCCACTCTTTAGGCCCCAAACTCCATTTTTTCCAATGGGGTTCTATCGGAATATTTTCCGATACCCCTGAGTCTGAAAAATGCAATTTTCCGAATGCTCGTTTATTAAAAACGGGGTTTTAAAGTCGGAAAATGCATTTTTCCGACTCGGGGGTATCGAAAAATATTTCGATAAAACCCCATCGAAAAAAACGGGGTTTGGGGATTAACAATGGGCCTAAAGTGTGGAGTTTATAGACTAAAACTCGACATTTAATGGTCCCATGTTGCATAATGACCCACCCACAAACCCACATGTGGAAGATGACTTCATTTCTTTCTATACCTTCTCTCCTATTCACCTTTCTTTCCCTTACTCCACCTTCGTCGATCCCCCAACCCAAACCACCATTTCAATAAAAAAAAATCCTTCACCCTTATGCAAATTCTAGAAACAAACAACCACAAAAGAGGAGATTTCAAAAAAAGAAAACGAATAAAAAAGTGCATCAACCATGGTTGACATCAAGCCCCTCCATTCGCGAGCCACTATGACCAACTGACCAAGAGCCAAGCTCCTTACATGTCATCGTTGTACATTTGAACCTGATCACCTCAACCCATCCTCTCACAACCTTCTTTATCCCACCTTAGTTGAGATCGAGCCATCATCATCATTGAAGTTTAGAATCGCGCGATCATCATTGTTGAGCAATTGCCCTTTGCTATCGCTATTACACACACCTTTGTTGCATTCATATATTGACCTATCATCTCTGCTTGGTTTTGAGTAGCGTAGCTCCGAACCATCTATACCTTTCTCCTTTATACTAAATGTAAAAATAAATGAAGGAGGATAAATTGAAATGAAAGAGTGAACGAAATGAGAAAGTGAGTTCAGATGTAAGGAATGATAATGAGAGATAGTGACGGAGAAGACGAGGGAGAGTTATTAGAGAGTCGTGGAGAAGTTGTGATGTGAAGAGATAGAGAGAGGGGAATGAGATAAGAGGAAGAAAAGAGGTAGAGCCGTAGAGGATGAACAGGGCTCACATGGGTGGCAGGTGTCGGGGTATTCGTGTGCCGCCACCTATGAGGTAGGTTGGGTCAGTTGAAGCATTAGCATAACCTAAGGGGGCGTTTAAAATTGTATTCCCAAGAATCTCATTGCCAGGAATATCATTGCCAGAAATTTTAGAAAATACGTTTGGTTGACATTTGTGATTACTGGAAATAAAGGGTTAAAACAGTATTTTCGTAATTAGGGAGAGGTGGGAATGACCCATTCCCAAGCTTCTTTATGGGAATGAAAATGAACAAAAGTGAACATGGGAGCGAGAATAAAATTTACCTGGGAAAGTTTTATTCCTGCGAATATATCTTTTGTACTTTATACCAAACACCAACATATTTTATAACTACCTCTCATTCTTGGGAATACAATTTTATAACTCCAAACAAACACCCCCTAAGATAATTTTAATGGTGTTAGTCGAAAATTGGATGGAAAAGACTAACGTGACAAACTTTAACAACTTGTAGGACGAAATTGGAATAAAAAAAACTTAAAGGACAAAACTAAAGGGTGACCCAGTCAGGGACGGACCTATTCACTAGCTAGTGAGGGCAATTTGCCCTCACTAAGTTTTGGCAATTTTTTTATATATATATACATAATACATAGGTTTTCAAAATTTAGGCTTTAAGTTAAATAAAAATATAAGGCCCATCGGGAATTATATAGCCCAAAAATCCTCCTTGTCTCCTTGCTAGTTTCTACAGTCACCCATTGTGTGAGGGATCCCTTGTGTGAAACCACTTAAGGCTGAAGTTGTAAGAGCCTGTGAAGCATAACAACATAGGAAGTTGAAGTTTCATGCTACAGTGTTGTGTTGCGCAGCAAAATAACAAAGGCACGAAGCAATATAATAGCAAAAGTAACGCATAGTGACCCATCAAAAGGTGTTTTTTTAAGCCAAATTCCATCTTCATTTGTGTTATTCAATTTCAAGTTTTCAACCCTAATTTTCTATTTTAGGTATAAATCTCTCACTTTTCATTAATTTTAATTTTTTAATCATTATTAAGATTTTATTGCTTTACTTTAGTGATATGTTAGATGAGGTATTTTGCTCTTTATAAATTTGGGATCTGGGGTTATTTTTAAAATGAAGGATTGAGTTTATTTTTTTTTATTGTTGATTGCTTTGTATACTGTACCAATTTGATTTTGCTGGTTCATTATGAATTGAACTTGTGGTAATTTTTAATATTAATTTTAGTGTCTAGGCTTCTGACAATGGAAAAATATGGATGACTCATTTTTTGATAGTGTTGAAAATGAGAAAATTATTTAGAATTTCCACAATATGAAAACTCGTAGACAACAATTATGAGAATTTGTATGAATGTTTATTTAATTTTAAATTTCAATATTGCAATGCAAGTTCCTATATATTTTTAACATTATTTATTTATATATGTTGCCCTCACATTCGAAAATTCCTGGGTCCGTCCCTGGGCTAGTGCACAAGACTCCTACCTAGTGGAGTGTAGGGAGGGTAGATGTATGCAACCTTATCCCTACAAACGGAGAAATTGTTTTCAGGATTTGAACCTGTGACCTTTTGATCACTGAGTAATAATCTTACCATTGCGTTAAAACTTGTCCTTAAAAAACAAAACTGAAAAACGAAAATAATTTAGAAGACATAAATATGGGTTTCATTTAGAAAGTAAAAACTTGAATGAAAACCCGTTTTGATTTTTAATTTTTTTTTTTTTTGTGTTGTACTAATTTAGTTCCACTCAACTTTAGTCTCTCAAATTTTTTCACTTAAAATTCGTAAGATGCACCAAATAGTAGTTTATAATGTGATCCTCTTTAAGGATTTACAAAATCGAATAAAGATCCTCTATGGTGCTGAAGAGTTCAATGCCCTCTTGAGATTGTGACATGACAAAAATGAAGACTAAATTCGACAAAACCTAACTTTAAAATTCTTAGAGATTAATTGCATGTTTGGTTCTGTGTTGAGTTAATTCAGAATCAATTTTATTCGGAATTAATTATGAAATAATGTTAATGTTACTAATAGTTGCTTATGCTCCAACGTGATTTTTTGGGGTAAAATTAATTTTCTAACTCGTAACCAATCACACTATAAAATTTAGTAATTTTTAAGAATTTAATATATGTACACTGACAATGTTTTTTACAATGTTGATGCATCATTTACCATCCATACAAATTATTTTTATTTGTAAGCCAACCATTACTAACACGATTACGTCGTGACAGTGTCACTAATTTGATATCCCAAAATTTCCTGAAATGAAAGTAGTCCTTCTTCACTCTAAAAATTTAGAGTAAGTCGCAAGCAAAGCTCGCAAAGTAACAACATCCCCAACCGGACAAACTGGATCTACGACTCCCTTCTTATAAACCCTGAAACCCGAAAGCCACCTACACTCGTGAGCTCAAAATCCCAACACCAGTGCAATGGAAGACGTGATAACAGAAGCAGCACCCCCTTCAAGATTCTTAGAAGAAGACCTCAACAACTTCACCCTTCCCTCCCCATCCCTCCCTTCCCCCTTCCTCCTCTTCTCTCTCCCCAAACCCTCCCTTCCTCTCAAACCCCCCACCCTCCTCATCTCCCTCTCCCTCCCTTCCCCTTCCCCTCCCCTCCCTTCCTCTCCCCTCCTCTCCTCCCTCATCCTCCCCGAACTCCCTCTCTCCCCTGCCCCACGCCCTCTCAACGACTCCATCTCCCTCCACTCCCTCCCAAACGGCACCGTTTTCGTCTCCGTCAACACCCCCATCTCCCCTGACAGGGCCCACGCCGTTGCCAAAGTCCTCCTCGGGGACAGTGTCCTTCCGGACTCTGTCCTCGTCCTGGACGACATTCGGCCGCGAAACTATCGCGGCCGCCTGTCGTCTGATGAGGCTATAGCCTTCAAGCTGGAGACGTCTGCCGAGAGGAAGAGGGCGGCAGGGGAGAAGCTTTTGGAAGGTTTGGAGTATTATCCTTCCGGAAGCGTTGCCGATGGTCTCGGTGCCGCGATTTTGGGAAGGTGTCAGGTTTTGAATATCAGGGCGAGTTTGTGCGTCTCCTGGCCTCGATTTGATGCATCTGTCGTGGAATTGATAAAGGGCGCGATGCGAAATGGGGCGTTGCATGGGTTGGATTTGGATTTGGTATTGAATTCGAGTGGCGAGGTTTTGAAGCCTGGGAGGAGTAGTAGTAAAGATCATGCTTATCAATCTGATTTATATATTTGATTGATGGGTTGAGTTACATTTGAGGTATTCGAAGCTTTGTTTGTTATGTAATATGTTACAATGTTATTGGTTTTTTATGTTACATAGCACATTAGTTATGGATATTTAGTTTAGTCTTTCGCAGGTTGAATTTTTCTTTTTTCTAAATTCCAGTGGCAATTTGAGCTAAAGATGTGTTATCGTTGTGTTAGTTTTTCAGTGCTATGTTGATGGTGTGTTGAACGTTGAAGCCAATGGTTGATTCTATCGTTGTTAAACTTATTTTACGAATGGTCGTGTGTTGCAATTTTGCAATATTTGTAATGGTTACTTATAATAAGTTCATATCAGTTTTGAATGTCCTGTTATGTTGCATTTTGGATAGTTAATTATAGCTGTGGATTACATATATGCATTAGTTTCTAGGTTTTTTTTTTTTTTTTTTTTTTTGGCAATTGAAGCCGTGCCCTGCTTGCTGCAACACATGATCTATTTACAAGTTTTCTTGTTGTGCATGAACTCCTACAACCATCTTACTGATGTAGGCTATGTAGTAGTCTTGCATGGTCAATTGCTTGCACAGTTCCGCTTAACCAACAAAAGGACTATTGATCTCATTTGAATGAACATTTGCTCGTTTGATGTTGAATTATAAGTAGGCATAATTAGGGTAATGATATAAAAGAAACCACACAAACCTCTTTGATTGAATGGCTAAAAAAGTTTTCATCATTATTTTATATACGCAGCCTATGAAATTTCAGCCACCATTTTTGTTTCAGTGACTCTGTTGCATCTTTCTTCTAATTGCACTTGTTAGATACAAATTTCATCCTTGATGCTGGTGATGTCTATCATGGGAAACAATCAATAGAAGGATAGCAAGGGGCACTTATAATACTTAACAGCATCTGTGTTAAATATTCCCCTACTAATGTAAATTTGTTGTTAAATTTATTCGATTATGTGAATTGAGTTTTGAAAAGTTATTTGTGATATGGAACAGTAAAAATAAGACCGTTCATCTGCACTGTATGCAGCAAAGCTTTCAAATCAAGAGTGCAATTCTGATTCATGGCACCGCTAGTTTTTTTTTGTCTTGCTCATGTTCTCATGATTATAGGTTCGAAAGGATGTTTGCGTGGTGTTATGGTTCTTTACAGAAAAACGTTTTGTGGAAAAGTGTTATGGTCATGTTAGGTTTGAATGCTACATTAGTGTTATGATCTGTTTTTAGTCGTTGTCAAATTTTCTAGCATTCACAAATTATCCTACAAATGTCCATGGAGTACAAATTTGCAACATTCTGATACCACTACATATTGCAGTTTCACACTGAAAAGGGTTCATAGCTATATCAGTTTCATTGTCTTAATATGTTGAACCCGGTCTCAACCTATTTTACTAATGACTGGATATTAGTTTGAATTAGGTGTTGCTGTTTTTTGCGATTGATGATGCCCTGTAACACATGATATACATATCCCTTGTTTTCCTTGAACCCCTCCATCATTGTTTATCTTTCTCATAACAATCTAGGCTGTGTTACCTTTGGCTTCATGGCTTGTGTTGTTTACTTCATGAGGAGTGTCTGCCTAGTTAATGGAAAAAGAAGTATCGATCCATGATTTTTTGAATTGAATATCCTCAGCTCTATGTTGTGGTCTTGGACTCGGACCATAATTGGTACGTATAAATGATGTCTAAATATACGTATTTACCGAAAAGAACTTTTTTTATCAAATTTTTGTGAGGGTCACAACAAAACAAAAAATGTTGTCGCCTCTTTAATTTGTAAAGACTACGGGAAAAAAACATCTTCGACTAAACTACGACTTTGGTTGTCAAAATTAAAAAATTGTTTTTCTTTTCTCTCAATTTGTAAATTGTTACTCACTTTAGTCCCTCGGTTATGTCGTCGTTTACGTTCGTTAACAGCAATCTGACGTGGCCCGTTAAATGACCAAAACAACGTTTAGGTCAACACGACGTGATTTTGGCTTTAAAAAAATATTAAAAATTAATGCAAAATAAATAAATAATAAAAAAAAGACTCATTCGTTTCATACATCTTTTTACTTTTTTATTAACATTAAACTATACACAACATTAATGACTATCATTCAATCACCTCCACAACCTAACAACTTTCAATTTAACCCGAATTCCCTCCCTTCACGCATCATCCTTAATCACCAAAGTCATTATTGATTCCCTTTATTCATTGCAATCACCAGCTATCCTCCTTCTTTAATCTCAACTTCATTGATTCTAGTTTCTCAAGCTCGTTTTTCAATACTATTCTCCAAAACAACCACATACATTAAATTATGATTGTCATCATCGTCGTCGTCATCTCTTGAAGATGGCCCATCATAGCCATATAAGTGAATCTGTTCTCCTATGTGTTTTGGTATGTTTTGAGTCTTTTTTTGTTTTTGTTTGCTTAACCTGATTCGATTTGTTTTAGAATCACCTTACCTTCATTATTTGCCTTCTATCTATTATGGATTTGTTTTGGTTCTCCTCTATGTGTAGGTTTGTTTTGAGTTTGTTTAGGTTGGCTTGATTCGATGTCGATTCATCCAAGCTGAACCCCTCCATCATTGTTTATCTTTCTCATAACAATCTAGGCTGTGTTACCTTTGGCTTCATGGCTTGTGTTGTTTACTTCATGAGGAGTGTCTGCCTAGTTAATGGAAAAAGAACTATTGATCCATGATTTTTTGAATTGAATATCCTCAGCTCTATGTTGTGGTCTTGGACTCGGACCATAATTGGTACGTATAAATGATGTCTAAATATACGTATTTACCTAAAAGAACTTTGTTTATCAAATTTTTGTGAGGGTCACAACAAAACAAAAAATGTTGTCGCCTCTTTAATTTGTAGGGAGTTACTAGCATACAATCCAAAATTGGATTGTTGCTATGCAACCTTTCCTTAAACCAATAAGAAATTGTCACTTAATTCACCTGTTGCCAAGCCAAACTCTGAGTTACTAGGCGTTGCGAGTTCTAGCAACGCAAACTCTGATGTCAAGCCACTTGTGAAAACAATAATGGATAGTCATGAATATGGTGATGATTCTAGAGAAAAATATTATGAAAAGTACATGAAGAAGAGAAATGCTAAACTTAAGGAAGATTGAAGTTCAAACAGAGTAGAGAAGGAAACTAGGATGAAGGTCATTCAAGATAGTCTTGACTCTTGAGCAAAGGTGAATTAAGTGACAACTTCTTATTGGTTTAAAAGAAGGTTGCATAGCAACAATCCAATTTTGGATTGCATATTAGAAATCTCCTAATTTGTAAAGACTACGGGAAAAAACATCTTCGACTAAACTACGACTTTGGTTGTCAAAAAAAAAATTGTTTTTTCCCTCAATTTGTAAATTGTTACTCACTTTAGTCCCTCGGTTATGTCGTCGTTTTCGTTCGTTAACAGCAATCTATCGTGGCCCGTTAAATGACCAAAACAACGTTTAGGTCAACACAACATGATTTTGGCTTTAAAAAAATATTAAAAATTAATGCAAAATAAATAAATAAAAAAAAAGACTCATTCGTTTCATACATCTTTTTACTTTTTTATTAACATTAAGCTATACACAACATTAATGACTATCATTCAATCACCTCCACAACCTAACAACTTTCAATTTAACCCGAATTCCCTCCCTTCACGCATCATCCTTAATCACCAAAGTCATTATTGATTCCCTTTATTCATTGCAATCACCAGCGATCCTCCTTTCTTTAATCTCAACTTCATTGATTCTAGTTTCTCAAGCTCGTTTTTCAACACTATTCTCCAAAACAACCACATACATTAAAATATGATTGTCATCATCGTCGTCGTCATCTCTTGAAGATGGCCCATCATAGCCATATAAGTGAATATGTTCTCTGTAAGAACTACAATCGGTGGGTGAAATAACTAGGAGACACTAGGAGAACACCTAGAATGGGGGGTTGAATAGGTGTTAGAGAAACCTTGAAAGATTTTCGAAAGAAATAAATCGAAACGATTAAAACAAATGATTTTTACAAAAAATGTACTGATTAATCGATTAATTTCAGTATTAATCGATTAATGCCGAAGCTTACTTTCAAACTAATCGATTAACTAAGGTACTAATCGATTAATGCCGAAAGCAACTTAAAAACTAATCGAAAGAAATAAATCGAAACGATTAAAACAAATGATTTTTACAAAAAATGTACTGATTAATCGATTAATTTCAGTATTAATCGATTAATGCCGAAACTTACTTTCAAACTAATCGATTAACTAAGGTACTAATCGATTAATGCCGAAAGCAACTTAAAAACTAATCGATTAACAATCAACTTAATCGATTAATCTGAACAGTATCTGATGAAAAATTAGTTTTAATCAAATACGAAAATCAATCAATTAACACATATGATCAGAGATAAAGTGGAATTGATTAACACCAATATTCTTATTGATTACCTAGGTTATGAAAATGATTTTCCCAAAATCAATTTGCACAATTAAGATTCAATTCAATCAATTATGAAAATCAATCTTTTCTAGGTTTTCAACCAAGAACAAATGAAATGACTTGAATGTAAAGAGTTAAGAGTTTAGAGATACTTCACAGTGATTTATCCTGGTTCACTTTCATCCACTTGAAAGCTACATCCAGTCCCCTCTTAAACCAAGAGAGATTCTTCACTATGAGGAATTAGAGTTCTCAAATTACAAGTAAATGTCTCTCAAGACTCCCTTCTTGATAGCCTACAAGAGATACTGCACACCCTTGCCTTGCAATCCTATTGACCCTCTAATCTAACCTCTTCCCTTGCTTGTTGATATCCCCACAACAAGTCTTCCACTTGCTTGATGATGCCTCACACCAAGACTTCCAATTTGCTTGTTAACACAACAAGACTTCCAAGATAACTTTGCTTGATGAACAACCACCAAGTCTTCCTTGTGTTGTAGATAGCTTGCCTTCTTTGCAATGATTACAACTCAAATGAAAAACAATAACAATCTTATGAATCTCTTTCAATAGCTATGAAAATATCAAAATAAGAGATTCAAAGATTCTTGATCAAAGAATGTAAAAGTGAAAGCTTTGATCTATGAAAGTGAGAGAGAATAGTGTGGCTTTGAGAAATTGATTTGTTCTAAAGTGTAATAATTATTCACAAAGGTTAGAAAAAGGTTTATATAGAATACCCAAAAGTTAGTAACATTAAAAACTGATTTTGAGAAGTTAAAAACGTATTTTAAAAATCAGCACTGCAGGTATTAATCGATTAACACATGGCTTAATCGATTAACCACTATAACATGTGTGTTAATCGATTAACCCTAACATATTAATCGATTAGTCACTGCTAAATTCAATTAAAAACTTGTTTTCTCAAAACTAAACCCTTTCTTTCAAACCTTTAAGCCACCTATTAATTTTAGGTTAAATGAATACTCAAAATATAATATAATCATGACCTTGATAGAGATTCACTACCCTCTAATACTCTACCCAAACTCATTAAAATAAAAGACTTGAGAGGCTAAAGATATTACAATTAAAACACAAACTAAGTCTTCATGAGCTTGCTCTCTCTTCATCATTTGTTGAGTGTTGTTTGCTTGTTGAACTTCTTCATACTTGAGCTTGATCACAAACACTTGTAGCTTGTTCAAAACCTTTGTCATTATCAAAACATTCTCACTGGATCTAACATTCTCCTATGTGTTTTGGTATGTTTTGAGTCTTTTTTTGTTTTTGTTTGCTTAACCTGATTCGATTTGTTTTAGAATCACCTTACCTTCATTATTTGCCTTCTATCTATTATGGAATTGTTTTGGTTCTCCTCTATGTGTAGGTTTGTTTTGAGTTTGTTTAGGTTGGCTTGATTCGATGTCGATTCATCGAAGTTGATATTTTGCGTTTTGTTTTACTGGAATTGTTAAATGCAAATTTTAATTCAATTCATTTGTGATGTTAATTCAATTTGCTTGAGGATTTTGATTTGCAAATTTTTTGTTCGGTTATTTCTGTAATTCTGAAAAATAACCATGGATGTTCATCTAACATACACCAATGAAAGTATCTCCAAACAAGGTTTGCTGAACTATAGTGTGAGTCAAACCACAAAAGATAAGATAACAATAAAAATCGAGGACAAAATAACAAGATAGACTAAATTAAAAATAAATTTAATTTGAATTAAACATTCCAACATGATTTTGGCCCTAAAAGTTAACTTAAATTTGATCATAGTTCTTCAAAAATTTAAAAAATACTAAAACCAAAATTGATAAAATAATGCTCTATCAATTTTGTCCAACAATAACATGACAATCTAAAGTAGATACCAGAGGGTACAAAATCTCTCACAATATCCTATCACTATAATTCACAAATCTAGATGTGCACCCTCTCCAAGTTTGATGAATGCGTATGTAGCTACTTTGCCTTAAAATATCTTGACAATATAAGTCGTGCAATATTCTCAGCTGCCACAGCACTTGTCTCCATGGTGCTAGCTGCATTTTCAAATGCATTAACATAATACAAATGCCGTCCATCCAATATAAATGGTGCAAACACTTCTGGGGCATGGTACTGTGGGTATGCAGCCCAGTTTTTCCTAACTGTCTCCTTCCTCACACTGAACATTCTATCCAGTAACGTGTCTTCCATTGGTTGACGAGAGAATATCTTATAGGTAAATTCTTTCTCATTGTGCTCCTTGATAATTGCAATGCATGAGAATGGAAGGTCAGGATCCTCCACCGTGCCCAAAACCTCAGGAACTTCTGACTCACACTTGAGACCAAAATACTCATGGTTGAGAAGTCCCCATACAAATGTTGCATACGTGTGTTGTAGTTTCCTTTCAGGAATTGGAGAAATTGGAGGAGTAAAACGAATGTTTAACTCATCCAACGGTGTGGCAACCACAACAACATCACATTTATATCTCTTCCCTTTTGTGGACTTGAGTTCATAGCAATCTCCAACACGAGCAACGCCATCGATTTCTTCGTTCAGGCGTAAAACCGCATTCGATTCTTTAATCAATCCAGCCGCGATTTTCCAGTTGCCTCCCTTGATGGACCATACACCTGCTGCACTCGACCCTGCTATCGAAATCGTGCCGGCCAGCGCACTCATTCGGACGCTCTGGCCATAATTAACGCGAGTGATGACATTCACAAGTTCATCGATAAACAGGGGCGACGACCCTGCATCGAGCAATTCATCTTTCAAAGTTGTTGTCGTAAGATGATAGAGACCAGCCCATTTAAGCATGTCATCAACGGTCTCGAAAACCGGTCTCGATTCGCCTCCTTCGTAATACTTCGAGAACCTCTCCACGGCATAGTCGACGAGGTTTTTCGTCTTCAGGAACGAGCGGACGCCGTAGCGAAGGAACAAGCGCGTGACGTGCGTAGCAAGAAAGCCGAGTTTATCGATGAGAGGGATATTGCAACAGCTGGAGGAGCTTGTGGCGATGTTAACTGAATTGAAAACTAACTTGTTTCCATCCCAAATTCCGAGAGAGGGAGATTTTGATGAATATTGTTTGACTTTGAGGTTAAGAAGCTTGGCGTAACTTGCGGCGTGGAGGTTTTTAGGGTGGAGAATGGAGGCTCCGGCTTCGAAGGTATGGCCGCCGATAGTCACCGTGGCCATGCGGCCTCCGACAACGGGGTTTTTTTCGAAGATGAGGATTTTGGTGAAGGGAGTGGAGTTCGGGTAGTATTTACGGAGGAAGTGTGCGACGGAGGAGCCTCCGATGCCGGCACCGATGATGCAGACAGTGGTGGTGGGAACGTCGGAGGGTGTAAGAACCATGATGGGTTTTGGAATGGATGGAAAATCTAAGCTTATGAAGGGTGTGAGTAGAACGTTGTTGATTATACTTCAACAATCTTTTTTACTTGATTAAGCCTAATAGTAAAAAGGAACGTTGTTGATTATACTTATATAGGGAAAATCGTTAAAGATATGATGATAATGAAATAGATAAGGTAACATTATAGCAAGATAAACGAAACTAAAAATAAATTTATTTATTCACAAAATAAATAAATAAATTAAAATTAAATTAAACTAACTAATATAATTCTTACTTAAGATACTAAAACAAAACCTTTTCTTTCTTTATTGTATTTTGAATGTGAGATAGAAACTATTAGGGGAAATGAATTAAATTTTGGTTTTTTCTCTAATATTTGTTTTTTATTTTATTTTGAGGGGGACTCAAAATTAAGATACCAAAATCAACCATAAATCAACCATACATATATATATATATATATATATATATATATATATATATCCTTATCAATTTGAAAATTCAAATTTCATGATGAAATAAATGCAAGCGTGGATCACCTCGTACTATATATATACTGTACAAACTTAAAGAAGTTGTATCTTACATTAGTACAATTTAAAAAAAAAAAGACTAAACTGTCACTTTAGTCCCTCACTTTGTAAAAAACTTTTACTTTAGTCCCTGAATTTTCAATAACTCCTCTTTAGTCCTTCACTTTGAAAAAAGTTACTCACGTTAGTCTCTTTCGACCTTCTTCGTTCATAAACGTTAACGTCTTACACACATAGTCGTTAAATGACCTATACACACGTGACTGTTAACATCTTACACGTGATACTGAATTTAAAAGACAGATGGTAGAGAAACAATAGGGAGTAACTCTCAAAGAGAGAACATGAAGAGTTGTTTTCGTCGTGCTGTGGTTGGATTCACCAGGTGGTAAAGGAGCTAATTTGATTCTTATATATCCCATCCTTAGTGAATGAGTATGTGTTAGCATACCCATCATATTGCGCTTGTCTATCATATTGACATGGTCGTCCTAAAAGGAGATGGCATGCATCCATTGGGATGACGTCACACCAAACTTCATCTTTATACCTTTGTCAAATTGAAAATGTGACAAGACATCGTTTTGAGACCTTGACTTCATTTCCCTCATTTAACCATTGTAGTTTACAAGGGTACGGATGAGTCTGTGTTGGCAACTGTAACTTGTCCACCATGTGGTTAGAAACTACATTTTCAGAACTTCCACTGTCTATGATAACATTACATGTTTTTCCTTGAGTAGTGCATCGGGTGTGGAAGATGTCATGTCTCAACCATGGTTCTTCATTTGTAGTAGCTGTGTGTAGACTTCGCATGATCATGAGTAGTTCTCCTTTAGCTGGGGGTGTGTCTTCTTCATCATACATAGGTGCCGCAACTTCTTCTTTGGGTTCATCAGGAAGCTCGTATGGGTCTCCTTCAATGATGGTGACGATTCGACGATTTAAGTAGTCTGATGTAATGTATTTGAATCCTTTACATTTAAAACATTGAAGGTTTGTTTTGGATTTGGAGGGACCTGGAGGGTTGTCTCCGGTGGGATTGGGGACTTGGATTCTGTTCGAAGAATATGGATGAGAGGTTGGTGTTTGTGCTTTGTGGGTGTAGAAAGGATCTTTGGAGAAAGCAGGTTGAATCTCCTTGGAAAGTTGTTTTTCTATTTGAACAGACAGACGTATTACATCTTCTAAAGTCCAGTATTGTTGTAGTTGGACCAGATGAGCAATATCTGTATTTAATCCTCCAAGGTATCGAGATATTGTTTGCTCTTCTTTTTCACGGATATCACATTTCATCATTAATTTCTCAAATTCCCTTGTATATTCTTCCACGGAAAGTGATAGTTGTCGTAGGTTGTGCAATTGAATAAAATTATCTTGGTAATAATGGTCGGGTAAAAACTTACGAGTTAATTCCCGACGCATCTTTTCCCAAGACTTGATTTTGATTTTGCCTTTTCGTTCACGCTTCTTTTTAAGATTTTCCCACCATATGGAAGCATGTTTTTTAAGCTTTACTGCGACAATCTTGACCTTCTACACGTGTGGGACTTCTTTTAATTAAAAAATACGCTCGACAGTTTGCAACCAATCAACAAACTCATTAGGTTGGAGTTGACCTTCAAAGTCTGGAATGTCCACTCTAATGTTATCACTCCAAAATCGTTGTCGTTGTGATTGACAGCTAGTACTGGTCGAGGAATCACTGACATCAGAATCTCCATCAAGTCGTCTTCCTTGTTCCTCCAGTTGAGCTTGTTGTATTTCAACAGTGGTTTGGAGATGTTGAAGGAGTCTTCTTAATTCTTCGATTTCATTTTCGGAAGTATTGCGTCTTGGTGGCATTTTGATATTTTGAAGGTTAGAGAAAGGTGGTAGATGGAAAGGTGATTGTTTGAATGGTTAAATGGGCAAAAGGTTGGTTATTTGAGATGTGAGGGAAAAATAGGAATTTGGGACTCGAGGGGTGTTTTGGTATTTTAGGGGATAATGGCTAATTTGGGAAATTTGAGGTCAAAGGGTATTTTGGTAATTTTTTGGGTTGCAGGGGTAATTTGGTAATTTTATGTGTTTATGGGTAATTGGGTAATTTTTGGTGTTGAGGGTATTTTGGTAATTTGGAAGGTAAGGGGTATTTAGGTAATTTTAGGGGTGCAGGGGTATTTTGGTTAATTTGTGAGCTTTAGGGTAGTTTGGTAATTATGTATAAAACTGAGGAGCATAACAGTAATTACAGAACTAGTGACAATTTTGTAATTACAATGTAATGACAATTTTGTGATTTTATAAGAAAGGAAGGGTAGAATGATACTTTCACGGTTGTCTTCGACCTCCAGACTTGCAAACAGCAGCAACGTACCAGGAGGGTGGCGCGTCGGTTTTTGGCGAGGGCGCTTTCGGGCGCGTGCGGCGGTTTCCAGCGACAAGACTTAGTATCGCAAGGTTTTGGGACCTTCCGAACACTTCTACGGGACCGGTTTTTGACGAAAAGGCTTAGAAAGTGTTTTAGAAGAAGCCCGAATTGGCTCTAGTTGGGAAAACTCGCAAACAATTTTCTCACAAACCTAAGGGAGTATGAAGCTTAGGGAACCTTGCTCTGATATATACCAATATGGAACAGAAACAATAGGGGGGGTAACTCTCAAAGAGAGAACACTCAAATGAGCAATATTTCTTATACTTCAACTTATGATTATAGCTTACAATAAGGTCCCTATTTATAGCATTCAGAAACAAAGAAAAAATACAAAACAGAGAGGAGTAGTAGCTAACATTATTGACAAACAGGGGGTTGCCATTGTTGACAGGAGGGGGGTCGGTGGTGGTTGGAATTGTTGGCAATGATGACTGCTATTGTTGATAAGGGTTGCTTCTAGATCAACAGAAATTGGAGGAAGAAGAGGCTAGGACTGCTGAAGAGGCAGCTGCTGAAGCTGTGACAGCTGCAGAAAATACAACAGCTCATGAATCTGTGGCAGCAGTACAACAACCAAACGTCGTGTAGGTTACTTAACGGCCACGTGTGTAAGATGTAAACGTCTATGAACAGATAAAGTTTCTAGGGACTAACGTAAGTAGCTTTTTTCAAACTAAGAGACGAGTAAAGAGGAATTATTGAAAAATCAAAGACTAAAATAAAATTTCCTTACAAAATGAGGGACTAAAGTGACAGTATGTCATACAGCTTTTCGGGGCATCTTCAATCCCAAATACTATACCAGTATATCTAAAATGCTCCACGGACATGTGAATTCAAATGATCATTCTTAACCCACTTGCAATGATGCTATATAATACGTCAAGATATTTTTCGGCCGATATCCAAAACTAATTCCTTCAGAGACGTAAAGATTACTGAAGTGAGTTTTGTCTCTATCAAAAAAGTTTTTTCCATACCTACAACATAAATCGAACCCCAAACATAAAAGAACTCAATTATCTACTCACTGTGCTTGACCTTGTTGATATGTTAAAGCACTCTTTAAGGAATATAAATAGAATAATTTATTATTGAAAAACTAAGCCTAATCTTTTTCAATTTACAAAATGCATCATTTTCTTATATAAAATTACTTCTTTTGTCTTCTTAAACAATACCCTAAAAACACTTGTTAACATTCTCAAAAAATATTTAGCTAGGTTAATTTTATGAGCATTATTCCACATTTTCACTCTTGCATCTACTATCTACTATACTTATATAAAAAGATCCCTTTTCGATGCACCACGTTTGTCCGCTTAAGGAATACTCGCACCGGAGCGTTTGTAGGTAAATTAAATAACATTATCTCTAATCAAAATTATAATTTGAAATTAAATAAATTATCTATATGTGAAATCATTATCCTCATTTTGTTAAAAAAATCATTATCCTCAAAAAGATAAAGTCAAAGAGATGAGGCTTGATGAGTCCATAATAAACCCAAACATCTAACAAAAGTTTATTTATCTATGACTCTTTTTAATTATCACATATTTCAAACTATACTATAAATATGATGATTTCTCAAGTCTACACATACTCATGGCTTCCATAATTATGAAAGCCACCTCCTTTATCATTCTCCTCTCTTTTTTATTATTCATCAACCACTGCCTCTTCCAATGTGTTTGCCCTAGGAATTGTGACCAGATCAACACAGAATTGTAACTCAAGGAAAGCCGGAGTTGCAATATAATAGATGAAAATAATTGTAAATAATAGCATTTGCTTATAATTAATTTTGTATATTGTAATAAATTTTGGCTAGAGAAGAGTTTTCCACAATTGTATATAATAGGATTTGCTTATAGACTTGATATCTCTAATGCTTTGTAGTTGCGACATTCTTCTTTTCCTATTAACAGGTTTTGCTTAAGATCTTAACCTGGATTAGGTGTTCAAAATTCTTATTTCCAAATTTGCATATTTTCTGATTGAGGCACCGTTTAGTGGTATGTATGAATGTTTATTTATTATGGAATGCCCTTTTTTAGTGGGTCTTTTATTTCTTTTAGCTTTTTTTTAATGAAAAAAAGATCATTATTTAAATGGGAAAAAATATGAGGTACGAATGAGATAGATATACTTTTTCGGATCTGGGAGCTGATAAAAAATAAATTTTTTCTTAAAAACAATATTTTTCAATACCCTTATAAATAAATAAATAAATAAATAAAATATATCTATCAACTTATATAATAAGTATTACCCTTGCGGATATGTAAATAAAAATTATAAAATATAAACTATTTATTTAAACTATAAGTAGTATAGTAGAACTTTTATTCCCTCTTAATTCTTATTTCCAGATTTGCATATTTTCTGATTGAGGCACCGTTCAATGGAATGTACCAATGTTTATTTATTATGGATTGCCCTTTTTTTGTGGTTCTTTTATTTCTTTTAGCATTTTTTTAATGAAAAAAAGATCATTCTTTAAATTAGGGGTGTAACTGTACAGTCTGGTCCGATCTTCCACGGATATCACAGACCGGACCGATTAAAATTAGGCTGTTTGGTCTGGTCCGATCCAAACATCATCCACACCCAAAGACCGGATCGGGTCGGACCAAACATAGTCAGTTCGGTCCGGTCTAGACCACGGTTATCATATGGTCACTGATTGAGTATCAACACAACAACAGTAGTAGATCTGATATGCCAATATAGTAACTCATTTAAAAAAAATAAAATAACGAAAAAAAACTAATTAAAACCTAACTGGAACGCTCAAAACCGGAGTGAGTGGAAGAGCGGCGACGGCGGCGAGCCGATTGCGGTGGCTAAGGCTTGAGAATCGAAGGAAGAGACAGAACGCGGATCGGAGGGAGGACAGAGAAAGAGAACGTGGATCGGAGGGCGAAGGGAGGCAGAGAACGAATCGGAGGGATCGAAGAACGAATGGTGGCTAAGGCTTGAGAACCGGAGGGAGGACGGAGAGAGAACGCGGATCGGAGGGAGGACGGAGAGAGAACGCGGATCGGAGGGAGGACGGAGAGAGAGAACGCGGATCGGAGGGCGAACGGAGGCAGAGAACGAATTGGAGGAAGAGAACGGAGGGAGAAGGGAGGAAGAGTGGAACCGGATGGAGAAGGGAGGATCAGAGTGAGGAAGGGTACGTAGGTCTAGGAAGTAGGAACTTTGTGACTTCTTACGTGTTTTCTATTTTTTTTAATATTTTAACTATCAATCCAGTCCGGTCCAAACGGTATAAAAAATAGTGAGACTGTAGACCGGACCATATACAAGCGGTCGTAAAATTTTGAGATCGGACCGGACCAAGAGACCAGATCGAACTGCTTTTTTCGGTTCGGTTCGGTCTGGTCTGGTTCGATCCGACCGATCTCGCAGTTTCGAACCGGATTGCTTACACCCCTACTTTAAATGGGGAAAAAAATTGAGGTACGGATGAGATAGATATACTTTTTCGGATCTGGGAGCTGATAAAAAATACAGTAATTTTTTTTTATTTCAATTTCGTATTTGGAAGACGTTTTTTCCTTCGATAATATATTTTGTTTTTTGAAATAGAAAAAATCATTATATAATAATAGGATTTGATTTTATACATGATGTAAATATTTGTTTAAAATTTTTGTTCAAGAGAATTAAAATTACAATTTGAAATTATTATCATGAATCAAAATACTACAATTTGAAATTAGATAGATTATTCACGTTTTTCAAATCATTAATTTATTTTAGATAAACACATATTAAATAAGTTGAATTTGTTATTCATTTTGGATAAATCTTTATGGGCAAATAATCATTATGTCCAACCAAAATATTATAATTTGAAATTAATTAAATTATTCAAATTTTATAAATCATTGTCCCCAATAAAGATATTACAATTTGAAATTAAATAGATAATAAGTAAATAGATTATTTATTTTGGATAAATATAACTTAAATTTATAAAAAAATTTAAGGAAAGAAACCAAACACATGGCCAAAGATAAACTGCATACAAATTCTATAATTTAAGGAAATATAGAAAAATCGGTAAGATAAAGTTGAAAAAATTAAATAATTTTTTATTGTAACACCAAGATTCAACTTTCCTTCTCAAAATCATTCATTATGCTCATAATACCATCAAACAAAAAATGTCAAAATGTTTAATTTTGATTTAACACAATAAAGTAGATAATCATATTAAAAATATTAATTTATTCATCAAATAAATAGAGAATATCTCAGATAAAAAGTGTTATTTTTGATTTATATGGGAAAGTACAAAATTTATCAACAAGATCATTTAGATTAATTTTTTTTAGGTGTACAGTTGGTTTGAACTCTGTCTTTTTATATAATTATTTTTAGTTGTTGTTAATAATAATCTTTAATTTAAAATATTTAATACAAAAAAATCTAAATATCAACAACCCGTGTATTACACGGGGTAAGAGCTAGTATTACATATTTCCTACTTTCCGGGTTCGTGTTCATTAATTATAGGAGAAATTATTCTTTTGCTAATTTTATAAAATTTATAACATGTGCTTACCCAGGTTTAGAAACTAAATTACATATTTTTCCAAAAAAAAAAAAAGTTATTTTGATTTTATCAACTCACAAATAGAAGTAAATCATCACTTTGTTTAAAGGCAATTACCAAGATATAGATATTATCGTAATTGAGTCTCAAAGCTAGGTGATCATTTTTGAATAAAAGTTTCGTAAATTAAGCTTGGGAACTTACAAAGATCAAGACACACATAACAACTCTATAAGCATTTTAAAAATATTAATAAATTACCTGTCAACAAAATCTTCATATCAACAATGAGATTTAAACACACAAGTATACATGCAGTGAATGAATAAAAATCCCAAACCTCCTAACCATAAATATTTCGATTTACATGAGGATAAATCCCAAATTGAATGAGTAATCTTCGAGTACCAAATTTTAGTTTTTAAACATATTTCTAATAAATCCGAAGAAAGTCCAATCCGCTAAAAAAAAGGAATTCATAAAAAAGAAAATTAAAAATTTGGTTTGTGATAAAAAAATGTTATCAAATATGGTCTTTTTTTTTAAAAAAAAAATTATAACATCAAATATGGTCTTTAAATGTGATAAATCTGTTCTTCAATATTTCTCTTCATCAAAAATAAAGTTATCGAATAGTCAATTTGGGAACTATATATTTCATAATTTTAATTGTGAACCAAGTTGGTTAAAATTAAGAACTATTTGTTTATATATACTTGGAATCAAGTTACTGGAGATTTTTTTTTTTTTTTTAAAAAAAGCTACCTGGAGATGCCTCGGTCATCCCTTTCTCTCTCCTCTGTCATATGATATATAGTGATCTTATAAACAAGATTTAATTTAATATTGTAAAATATGGATAAAATTTTAACCTTTGCCTAAAATTGGGTTGCCACTATTTAAGTGAATAGAGCATTGTCGTGAAGAGTTCTTTTATTGAAAAGCTAGATCAACTAAATTCGATAAAATTTATTGTAAAGGAAAAATCATCATAAGAGATAAAGCACTAATAAAATAAAATAATAAGATATGATTGATCATGAAACCATAAGATAAACATATCGGAATATAAATTCCAATAAAATTAATCTAACCGGATCAAATTCTAGATAAATAATAATATGTCAAGCATCAATGATAAGCAACAATGCAAGCAAATATAATACAGTACCTACAATAATCCTAATCCTAATTACTTTTAATAACTAGTGAAAGTCAAATCAAATCTCAGGAATTATACGCAATTGAATGAATTCCATATTTCCATGGTATGCATTTGTCAAATGAAACCTATTGCATCAGGGCATCATATATCACAAACCATGGGGCTATTGCTATAACATTATTAGTGTTATAACACCTGTTTTAGTCGTGGTTGATTTTGCCAGCATAGTCAATTTATTTTACCAATGGCCACAGACTGCAAAATTTTCAACATTCTAAGTAGATAATATATGTTGAACCCTGTGTCAACCTATTTCACAAATAGTGGTGGATTTTAATTTGAATTAAGTGTTGATGTTTTTCACAATTGATTCATTCTCTGCAACCTTTGTTTCTCTAGAATCCCTCCATCATTGTTTATCTGTCTCTTAACAATCTAGGCTAGCTACTTTTGGCTTTGTGTTGTTGAGTGCATCCAGAGTCTCTGCATAGTTAATGAAAGAACTATTGATCTCATTGCTTTTTTGAATTATGTGTGAGAACTACTTTCAATAATTTTGTTTTCTTCTTAGCTTATTGAATGGGAGGTAGTCAATATATGGATGAGAAATTTGAAAGCTTTATTTGTATTGCCAAGCACTCTTCCACGGTTACAGATATGTGTTGTTTTAAACTTATGGTTCACGATCATGACTCAACTCACAATAGATTTTTCTTTCTTTTTTAAACCAGCAACAATATACGTATTTCTTTTTTGTTCTGGTGAAAACCAGCAAGAATTTGAGAACGTCCATATGCAATGTATTCTTCATGGAGGAAAAAACGAGAAAACTAACGTGCAAATTGACATTAAATAAAATTTTTTAACGTGTGGAACATGAATCAAACTCATCACAAGACTGGCTTTTAATTAAGTAAATGAAGTTGGTTTTTTTTCCTCTCCCAAAGGTAAAATAATTACGATCTAATGCAGATGGTTAAACCTAATCTTCTCAAAGTATTGCTGTTAAAACCTGTCACTAGCGACAGAAAGATGAAAACAAAACATGCACAGTTAAGAGATTAAAAGTTTAAAACCGTAATAAGTTTGTTACTGTTCAAAAATAAAAACTTATTTAAGCCAAAAATATTTGTCCAGGAATTTGGCTCTTTAAAGTGAGAGTATATCCAACCACTATTGGATCTCTTAATGAGTGTTAATGAGTTGAGATATTTATCTATTTGATTAAAATAAGGATAGATATCTTTTTATTTTTTTTTTCATTTTAGAGACAAATTCACTTTTTTTTTCTGGTAAAAGAGACAAATTCACTTTAAATGAGTCGTGTGAAGTGGAACATGTCACAAGATGAAGGTCCGACCCCAGAGTCAACTACCTAGGGCCCATGATCACCTCAAAATTATAAAAAATATCACCTATTTTTTAATTTACGTATTTTAATTAACAACAATATTTGAATAGGATTTCAAAATCTATTTTGTTTAAATTTTAATGTAAAAATCTCTCATAATTATATTTTTTTATAAAATTAAGAATTTTCATTTTTATTCACTCTTACAGTATCAAAACACCCCTCTCATTTTTAATCAATTTTTTTTTTGGTGTGGTCACATACATTTTTTTTTATATAAATTAGGGGTTTTTTTTTTCCAAGAATCCAGAGAATGTCATAATCGACAAAATGGATTTTAATTTGTGGCAAGTAATGAAGTTGTTGTTTTTCTCTTTAAAAAGGTAAAAAATTAAGATGGTCAAATGCCAAGATGGTTTAAACCTAATCTACTCAAAGTAGAGTTGTTAAAACATGTCACAACCGACAGAAAGATGAAAACAAAACATGCAAATAAATTTATGCAACATTTTGTTATATCCCATTAGAAGCTGAGAGGAGAAAATCACTTTGGTTGATTCATTCAGACTAAAAAATAATTGACATTAAACAGAGACTAGCTATTATTAGTTTTTGGTTTGGTTACTGCCCTTAAGGTAAAAATAATCATGGCGGGCGCACAACTTAGAGTTTTTGGCCACTATTTTAGTTTTTTTCTCTTTAGAACTCTTTTTTTCTTCTAGATTAAGAACACCCACCTACTTAGTCATATTAGTTGTATCTTCTTTTGACTTTGGCAAATTCTTTCAAGATACTCAAATTGCATGGGCAAGTGCTAAAAGTAACACTCTTTACTTCTTGCTACTTATATACTCTCTGATTCCCACCAAAATTCTACCACCTTGCATTCTTCTCAAGCAAAGCTAAAGTAGTATAGCAATTATAAACAAATTATGGGACCTTATTTTCATTCCAAATCCTTCTCTGTGCATGTTGTTATTATCAATCTTATGTTTGGTTTTCTTGGTGCCAATAGATTGTATGCAAGTGACACTCCTCTAACACTAGATTATTATGCAAAAACTTGCCCCACTGTGTTTGATATTGTTAGGAAGGAAGTGGAATGTGCAGTGACTTCTGATCCCCGTAACGCAGCCTTCATAGTTCGGCTGCACTTCCATGACTGCTTTATTCAGGTTTATTAATTTGCTATCTATAGTATTATTATTTTGGTAATGTTTTCAATTTCATGCTTAAATAAATAATCACAAAACACTGTCTCACATGCATGGCATTAAATTGGGGTTGCAACTATAGTTACAACGATCGATTTATTATAATTATATATGGTAGTGTCCGTAGCAGTATCACAAGTGCAATTACATACTACAGTAACACATCCATAGCATTATTCGCAATTGGCAGGTGACATAACCGGAAAGGCAACAACTGTGATTATAAATTTATGGTTTTACATCATTTTTAAAGTTGTACGGTTTTTATCATTATAGCGAATCATACCTTATTTCTCTTGATTTCTTCACGTCCATAGTATGAATTTTATGACCTCATTATTATTATTATTATTATTATTATTATTATTATTATTATTATTATGTGAGATGACATGCACCTTGGGGCATCCAAATACATCAAAACATAATCTTAACATCTTAATACTCATCAAATTCTGACACATTAACATTACATTATTATTTTGTTATAAGATTCAACTTCATACTTAGTTTTTCATATTTTCAACCGCAGTAGTTGAAATTTACCATACTCATAAAATTGATACATCAATATATACTATATTATCATGTACTTTTAGGCTCACTTTTATTTCAAAACATAAATATTTATAAATTTCTAAAAACTATATTGTATTCAAATATTTTTTAAAAATTAAAATTGAATAAAAAGTTAACATTTCAATGATTGAATGTTTTTTTTAATCCAAAAACTATATATCCACTTTTTTTTAAATGCTTTTTTTATATCCATATTTGAATATAAAAATAAATTTTTATTTTTATTTTTATTTTTCCCATAATAACACATTATTCTTAAGAATAAAATAAAAAATATATATTTAAGAATATTATTATTTATTGTTGTTACTATTTATTTATTTTTATTAGTATGATATAGAGTAACTAAGGACAAAAAGAAAGAAATGATAAAAAGAGAGAAATGATTAAAAAAAACAAAAAATGGAATCATTCAAAATCTTAAACTGAGTCTTTAAAATAAAACACTCAAATTAAAACTCCATATCAAATTATAATAAAATAATATAGTGACAAGTGAGTGTCACATGGTCATGTACCAAGTCTTAAAAGTTTGGGAGTTGGAAACCCTGGGTTCTATCCTGGACTCTACCATTTGGTGGATTTAAATCCTCTTCCCCATCCCATAAAAAAATATAATAATATAGTCTTAGAAAAAATTTAATCTTAAGCATAGACTTTCGCGACACTTGTTGTGATTGCTTTATAATTGTGCTCCAACAAGTCCTATGCACCGGTTATTATTCTAAAAAATAATAATTTACATTACATGGTACTAGCTAGTACAGTATGTAGTAGTTACTAGAATTTTATTGTATTCCGTTTAATATTCTAGTACTAGGTACTCGGGTAAAGAACTTGAAATTAAGAGTGGCATCTGTCTCTAAAATGTTATTAGGACATAAAAATTTATATCAAGATTATATATTTATTATTTTATAAAAAAAATGATAAAATAATGTATAGGTTTATCATCATTCTTTTTTATAGTGGTAAGTGGTTAATTTTGGGGAGATTTCTAATATGCAATCCAAAATTGGATTGTTACTATGCAACCTTCTCTTAAACCAATAAGAAGTTGTCACTTAATTCACTTTTGCTCAAGACTATCCTGAATGGTCTTCATCCTAGTTTCCTGCTCTGTTCGAACTCCAATCTTCCTTAAGTTTAGCATTTCTCTTCTTCATGTACTTTTCATAATATTTTCCTCTAGAATCATCACCAAAGCTAAGATCGGAGAAACTTTTCTGTAGAGCATCACCATATTCATGACTATCCATTATCTTCACAAGTGGCTTGGCATCAGAGTTTGCCGCGTTGCTAGAACTAGCAACGCCTAGTAATAACTTAGAGTTTGGCTTGGCAACAGGTGAATTAAGTGACAACTACTTATTGGTTTAAGAGAAGGTTGCATAGCAACAATCCAATTTTGGATTGCATGCTAGTAACTCCCTAATTTTGAAATCAAAATTTGATGTTCAAATAATATTATTGTGAAATATAAGTATTTAGGGTGGAAATTTATATGGATTAAGAAAGTTAGTTAATATTGCTAATGATATTGGAAATAGTAACATTTTGTCTATTTTTTCAAAATTATTCTCTTAATTATTATTGAGACTCTAAAAAGTATTAACCGAATAAAGATGTTTATAAAATAGAAGAAATTAATTCCAATAAAAATTGAGATTGAGACTTATAAAAATAGTCAAACTAAACTCACAATCTAGTTATTATATTTAATGACAAATAGATAGAGTAATATACAGTATATCATATAAAGCCAATGTCTATTAAGGTAAATAAAATAGTGAGAAAAAAATGCTTTTGGGCGTTTAGCCCCTTTTATCCAACAAAAACAAAATAAAATAAAATAAAATAGTGGAAAAAATGCTTTTGTTTTTTTTTTTCATCTACAGTTGACATCTACTATTTTATGAAAAAAGGGGAAGAAAAAAAAACATGAGGCATTGAATTTATTTCTTTCCTTTTATCAAAGTCGAAGATGTCCATTCTATGTGTACAAAAAAATTACTCAAATAATAATAATAAATATATTGTAATTGAACATGGCATTGATGGGCTCAGGGATGCGATGGATCAATTTTGTTAGATGATACAGTCACTCTTAAAGGTGAGAAGAAAGCAGCTACCAACATCCACTCTTTAAAAGGCTTTGAACTTGTTGATCGAATCAAGAACATAGTTGAATCAGAGTGCCCAGGAATTGTTTCTTGTGCTGATATTCTCACTGTTGCAGCTAGAGATGCTGTGATTCTGGTAAAATAAACACTTTATTCTAACAGATTTTGTGTATTGTTTTCAATAGATATTAATTTGTTGTGCATTGAAGTTATTATTGGAGTTATTATGCACATATGTTTTATCCTATGATCTATTATTGTAGGTTGGTGGACCATACTGGGATGTTCCTGTGGGAAGGAAGGATTCTGTGACCGCTAGTTTTGAACTTGCCCACACCAACCTTCCAACTCCTGATGAGAGCCTTCTCTCTATCATTTCCAAGTTTCTTTACCAAGGCCTATCAGTCACAGATATGGTAGCCCTTTCTGGTATGAAAACAGTAACTTCCACATCTTTAGTTCTATAGCATCCTTATATGAACATCTAGAATTGATATATATCTAGATCAAACATCTGTTTGTCATATACGCAGAAACAATTATTTTTGTATATAAGACAAATAATTGTTCAATCCAAATGTCAATTATGGATGTTCACGTGTTAATTCTATGACACACATAATTGAACAAGTACTCTGCCTCGTAAAAATAAAAATTATCTAAAAATTGTCAAATTTTGCGTGACATGTTATTACTTGTTAGTACCATTTTACCTATTCATCTTGCCTTGCATCAGAAATCAAGGCCTCTTTTTTCAAAAGATTACTACCTATATGAGTCACCTTCTTCTCCCTACCATATTTTCTAATCATAAAGCTTGCAGGAGCCCACACCATTGGCATGGCAAGATGTCAGAATTTCAGATCAAGAATTTACGGAGATTTCGAATCAATTTCATTGAAAAATCCAATCTCACAAAGTCATCTCAGTAACTTGAAATCTATATGTCCTCCTATTGGGAAAGGAGACAATAACATAACAGCAATGGATTATGTAACTCCTAATCTCTTTGACAATTCTTTCTACCAATTACTATTAAACGGGGAAGGACTCCTTAACTCAGATCAAGAGATGTATTCAAGTGTGTTTGGAATTACAACAAGAGAGCTTGTTAAGAAGTATGCAGCAGACGCTCTTGCATTCTTCCAGCAATTCTCGGATTCGATGGTGAAAATGGGAAATATCATTAATTCAGAAAGCTTTATCAATGGGGAGGTTAGGAAGAACTGCAGATTTGTGAACACATAAACTTCATTTGATGTGTTTTATGTAATTTTCCTTTGTTTTTCCACACACAAAGAATTGCATACCAATTTATTGTATTTCAACTATAGCAAGTTGTTGTGTCCAATCTAAGTAAGCATTGTTAAATTGGACCAATGAAATGAAACAAATGTTGATTTCTTTTTCTTACAAAGAGAGTTGTTGAATTTGAAATTGAAAGTAACAGAAAAGCATATGTAACTAATTCTTATTTCATATATTTATGTAAGGAGTAGCTCTTAATTTATTTGTCATATTAACGCGTGTTTGGTATAGCTGATAAAATGAAATTATGATTATTTTCCTGTAATTATAATCTTTTAAAATTATAATATGTTTATGTTTGGATATCTTAGCAGAAAAATAAATTTAAGCTAATCTGCATTGTTTAAATAGTGTAAATAAGATTATTTTTACTGAGTAAATTAAAAGAAAGGGTATGATGTGATAAGTGAGTAGTTAATGTGATGAAGTGATAAGGGTAGAATAGGAAAATTACATGGATCTAAAAAAATAATCTTTCAAAAAATAATCTCCAGCTGCTATCAGGGAGTTTATGGAGTTTGATTATTTTTCCAAAAATATAAGTTAAGATTATAATCTGCATCATAAACAAACACATTAGATTATGATTATTTCTTAAAAAATAAGCTAAAATAATAATTTTCATCCTCACGGAACATGCTAGAGCCTTAATGTTATGTTTGTTTACAATACAAATTATAATCTTAACTTATATTCTTGAATAAATAAAATTTATAAGCTCCTTCCTAGCAGCTGGAGATTATTTTTTTAGACTTATATAATTTTCCTATTCTACTATTATCGCTCCATCACATTAACTACCCACTCGTCACATCATACCCTTGTCACATCATACCTTTTTTTTTTAATTTATTAAATAAAAATGGTGATTACTTCCCTACCCTTAGTTTAGAAAGGATTTAATACCCACTCATACTTGTCCCAATTAAAAAGTGACAAGTGATATATTTTGCCACATCAATTGTCAAATCGGATACATAATTTTTATAAAGTTTGTAATGAAGTCTTTAGGATCCAATTTGCAAAACTAGCCAAAAAAATCAATTACCCTCAATTCTCCACCCCTCTGCCCTTTGTGTCCCTCCGCCCTAGATTAGAAAACAAATAAAAGTATCTATAGTTTTGTTGTTATTAATGGTCTCTCCAAAACTTGAATTGTATGTCCTTAAACTAGAATAATTTGTGTTTGGATTTTTTGATACACTAGAACGAATCATTGTTGTGAGTCATGTAAAAAATGGTTGCAACAGTGATATTCAAATGTTCCAAATTGGTAAAAGAAGTTGCGGAGAGAATAAAAAAAAGTATTCCAGATAAGGAAAGCAAGGTGGCCAACATTCAGCAACACACAAACAGATAAATGGAATACACGTATGTGTTGAAAACCATTTTCTACTGCATAATTATTTTTTACACAGCCTGTGCTTACAACTTCTTGAAGGGCGAATAAAGGGCGGACGGAGAACAGATAAGAAGAGGGGTGGGGAATTGGGGCAATTGATTTTCTTGGTTAGTTTTGCAAATTGGATTTTAAGGACTTCATTGCAAACTTTATAAAAATTATGTATCTATCAGATTTGGTAATTGATGTGATAAAATATGCCACTTGTCACTTTTTAATTGGGAAGAGTATAAGAGGGTATCAAACTCTTCCTAAACTAAGGGGTTGGGAAGTGATGCCTAATAAAAAGAATCTTCTTTACACTATTCAAACAAAACAGATTAACTTAAATTTATTTTTCAGCTAAGATATTCAAACATAAACAGATTATAATTTTAACATATTATAATCTTACCGGAATATAATCACAGAAAAAATAATCATAATCACATCTTACCAGCTATACCAAACATGCATAATTTTAAGGATATTTTTTAAGCAATTAATAAAAAGAAATATTTAATTAAAAATGTAACACACAACTTACTAATTTATTGAATACAATACTTCCTAATAATATTTAATTTTTTTTAGTATCATAAAAAATATCCTAAATAAAAACACACATTAGCATTTTCAAATAAATAAAGTAGTTGAATTGAAAGAATTATGTAACACCTTCTTATTTTCCCTGGTTTGATTTTTTCGATTTTCCCAAAAAAAAAAAAAAAACCTAACTACAACAGCTCTCAACTAATTAAAAAATTCCTCACCAATCAATAATTCTCGGATTTTAAAAATCTAAAAAAATACTTACACCAGAGTTTAAATATTGTTCCTGCATCATGAAATTGAAACGAAATTCCTCACCAAAACATTTTCGGATTTTAAAAAATTAAACAAAATGCTTACATCAAAGTTTAATTGTTATGTGTCTTTTCTTAAAATTTGAAAGATGCATCAATTTGAGGTTATAAATACTACTATTTCCAATTCAATATGTTTATTAACTGACATCCCATTCATTTCATATAACATCAATAGCTTGAAATTTAGAAAGAAATTAATAAATTGATATAAATACTATTTTCACATTTCATATTTCATCTATCAGATAATGAACCTATTTAAGCCAGATATTATTAAATAACATTATTATTACTAAGCATAGGAACATAATTCACAAATCTAAAACAAATTCAAACAAGTAATAATAATATAAACAAGTCCATCAATGATGATGGAATTGCTCGGATTCATGAACTACATATCTAATCAAATCACAAAACAAATCATAATTTCAGAACCTAATCCCTAAAATACAAATTCGGAACAATAATTCCGAAAATTCAAATTCAAAACCCTAATCCCTAAATTAAGATCACAAAATGAGAGAGAGAAGACTTACCTTCGACAGAGAAGCTGGTTCGCCTTGGTAAGAAGGTACGTCACCGTTACTGTGCAAAACAAAGTAAGAGTTTCATTAATCAATATCGCAAAAGAAATTTCTAAACTCACCGTTCGGTCGATGATGAGAAGACTGACGTCGGCGTCACCGTCGTTGAAGAGTGAGAGCAGAATTAACGAAGTGAGAGTGTCGCAAATTGTGATAGAAGCTAAGAGTGAGAGTTAGTGTGTCGCAAAACGAAAATAGTGAGAGAAGCTAAGAGCGAGAGTGAGGGTGAGGAGAGGGAATTGAGAAATGAGAATGAGCAATGAGTTGAAGTGAGAGTGTGAGAGTGTAGAGAGGGAGCATGAGTGCTGAATCTGCATTGAGAAGGAGCGTGAGTGAGATGCAGTAAGAAAGTTAGAGTTGAATTAGAAACTAAGGGCCTCAATTATTGAATGAGTTTTAGTTCTCAGCCCCCATATATTAGCCCCAAACCCCAATTTAATTATGAAAAGTCTGAAATGCCCTTACTTAATAATTTCCCTCCAAAACTTAGTCCCCAAACCCCATTAGCCACAAACCCCAATCCTATTTATGTAAAACCCAAACCCCATCAACCTTTCACCTTCATAAACAAGAAACCTCCATAATACCCATAAACTCTTCATGTTCCTCTTCTACAATCTCTCTCATTCTCCAAAACCTTCATCTTCATCACTTTTTTTCTCCAAAAGCTTCCACTTTTTCATCATTGACGCTCAGAAGAAGGTGCATACGACGTTGTAGACGTGTTGTTGAAGGTAAGCAACGTATATTTGTTTAAGTTTTGTTTTAGTCGTACTGTTAAAAATTCCGACAGGCCAGACTCGGATTTTATTAAAATTTCGACACGGGTGTGTCGGAATTTTACTGGAAAGAGAAAAAATATTCCGACCCCATCCTATCGGAATTTTATTTTTACTGTTACACTACCCAGCTTCAAGGAACGGCGGCGGCGGCACGAACTAGGGCACAAGGAACGGCGGCGGCGGCGCGAACTAGGGCCTCAATGGGCCGCAAATCGCGACTGGGAGAAGAGATGGAGAGCGGGTGACGGCGAACGGTGGAGGGGAGAAGACGATGGTGGTTTGCCCAGCAGTGGAGACGGTGGTTGCACGAACCAGAGATGGGAGAGCGGCAGCGCGATGGGGAAGGAGAGGGTCGTTTCCGGTGGGGAAGGAGAGAGTCGTTTGGGGAAGGAGGTGGGGTTTAGGGAATGGTTTGAATTAGGGAAGAAGTTATGTGGGGGGTATTTTAGGATTATTAATAAAATGGGAGTTTGGGGGATAATACATGGGGGCTGGGAACTAAAACTCTTATTGAATATAGAGAAGGCCCAGTCACAAAAACAGTAACTAATAGCAACTCCACGGCCCCCAGTTGCAAATGGAGGTAGTCAAATTTCCGTTTCCTTGTAGTGCATATTTATTACTTAATTATAGCCAAAGGTACGTATTTATACCCAAAGTTCATAATCCATGAAGTTGTTACTCCATAGTAACAATAACCGAATAAATTGCAAGCCTCCTATAAATAATATGGCTAATGAAATAAGATAACATGGGTAATGAAATCAAATAAGATAACAATTTTTTAGGGATGTTTTAGGAAAATAATATGGGTAATGAAATCAAATTTAAAAAAATTGAAAAGATATTTTATAAATAGGATCAAAATTTAAACCTCAAAAGGATCTTATAAATAGAATTGGAGAGAGTAACACAGTGTAACAAATAGAGTTATTTTTTATACACACTTCTTCAACTCTACCGTGTAAAATTTATTAGGGGTCCCATAGATGTGCTGTGTATTGTGCGGGAAATAGCAGAAGTAGTGGATCCACAAATTTATACTCACTCCGTCCTACAAGGATGGTAAAAAATGACTTAATTTTTTGTCCCTAAACTATAGTTTAAATCATTAATGAAAAGTTTAGAAATTGTAAACTTTGAATTGTGATTCGTTGGTTCATGCAAAATGCATTAAATTAGTTGTTTGATAATTGATTGATGTGCTAGACAAATCATTAAATGCATGTCTCTTTAATTTTTTGACTTTTTTTTTGGTTAAATTTTTTTACTTCTGAACTGATGGAAATTTTGTTACTTGTACGGAGGGAAATTTTTGGCGGAATAAGTGAATGGGGAGAATGTTTTTGGTAGATGAAATATGATTGGTAAAGTAAAAAAAAAAAGACTATTTTAGTAAATTCATAAAAAAAGAAAAAAAATACTTTTTTAGTAAATTTACATTGGGAATGAAACAAAAATTAAATGATTAAATGTTATTGAAAATTGAAAAGATATTTTATAAATATGATCAAAATTTAAACCCCAAAAGATCTTATAAATAGAATTGGAGAGAGTAACGCAGTGTAATAAAAAGAGTTATTTTTTATACACACTTCTTCAATTCTACCGTGTAAAATTTATTGGGGTTTCATAGGTGTGCTCTGTATTGTGCGGGAAATAGCAGAAGTAGTGGATCCACAAATTTATACTCACTCCGTCCCACAAGTGTGGTAAAAAATAACTAAATTTTTTGTTCCTAAATTATAGTTTAGGGACAAAAAAGTTTAGAAATTGTAAACTTTGAATTGTGATTGGTTTATTCATGCAAAATGCATTAAATTAGTTGTTTGGTAATTGATTTGTGTGCTAGACAAATCATTAAATGCATGTCTCCTTAATTTTTTGATTTTTTTTTTTGTTAAATTTTGTGACTTTTGCATTGAGGGAAATTTTGTTACTTGCACAGAGGAAATTTTTTGGCAAAATAAGTAAATGGAGAGAATGTTTTTGGTAGATGAAATATGATTGTTGGTAGGGGGTGTGGCGGGATGTTTCCCGTATGTCGGTACCACATTGTCTTATATATATATATATATATATATATATATATATATATATATATACTAGTAAATTTATCCGTGCATCGCACGGGTTTATTTTATTTTATTTTTTTTAAAATTAATTATAGATTTTTGAAATATGTCTTTTTAAATAATAAGTTAATATGAACTTTTTATAAAAATGATTTACATGTATTTAGAATTGAATAGTCATAAACATTAACCTTTGAATCTAGTTTCAGCTACCAACTTTTTCATTAATAAAAATTAACTAATAATGTATTAACTATGCGATTTCTAATTTTAATTAACAACATAATTTCTTTATATTAAAAAAAATCCAACTCATTTTGATTTTTGTTTTATTTAATCCATCATTCCAAATGCATTTTGTTATTAGTAAATCGTTTTGCAAGTCCAAATGCAGCTATTTTTTATACCATATATATCATCATCATCATTATTATTATTACATCTGTCCCAAAATATAAGACCTGTTTTCACACTTTTAATTAATCCGTGTTTATAAGATTCAAACTTTCAAATTACTTGCTTGTATTAGAACTTCATAATTGTAAATAAGTATATTGTCTAGAGTATAAAATAACGCATGATTATTTTTCACAATTTAAATTGCAACATATTGTATAAATTTTTGGATTTTTTTAAATTTGAATTCATGACTGAGTAAATATTTGATTGTATTGAGCTAAATCATTATACCAAATTATAGCTTATTATTATTATTACATCTGTCCCAAAATATAGGACCTGTTTTCACACTTTTAATTAATTCGTGTTTATAAAATTCGAACTTTCATTATTTTTCACAATTTAAATTGCAACATATTGTATAAATTTTTGGATTTTTTTTAAATTTGAATTCATGACTGAGTAAATATTTGATTGTATTAAGCTAAATCATTATACCAAATTATAGCTTATTATTATTACATCTGTCCCAAAATATAAGACTTGTTTTCACACTTTTAATTAATTCGTCTTTATAAGATTCGAACTTTCAAATTACTTGCTTGTATTAGAACTTCATAATTGTAAATAAGTATATTGTCTAAAGTATAAAATAACGCATGATTATTTTTCACAATTTAAATTGCAACATATTGTATAAATTTTTGGATTTTTTTAAATTTGAATTCATGACTGAGTAAATATTTGATTGTATTAAGCTAAATCATTATACCAAATTATAGCTCATCTTTAATACTTATATATCCGTTTTTTCGTTGTACCAAAAATTTATTATTCATAATGATGTTCTGTTTAAATGTTTAATACCAATTTGCCTATATTATGACTTGTTTGTATTGGAATTTCTGAAATTACAACATTATATTCGTTTTTTATTGCTGGTTAATTATCATATGATCGGTCGTTTAGGCATTATATATTTTTTATGTCAATATTTGATTCAAATTTTTTCCTTTTGAAAGATCATTAATAACCCGTGCAAATTGTAATAATATCGAAATGCAAATTGTATGTTTGCGGGCAATTTTTATATTTATGTGTAATCCAAATTGTACTAATAAAAATTTACTAAAAATAACTTAAGATAAATATTTATTCCCGTGCAATGCACGAACAAACAAATTTGGAGGGAAAAACAAGGATGAAGGAGGGAAAATAAAAATGACAAAAATGCCCTCAACTTCTCCTATTTTATAATATGTTGACTAGAAACCAACCCGCGCTACGCACGGGAAAAATACAATACCCAACACCTAATTAATTTAATTAAACTTATGCAGTCAAAGTTAATAATAATTGATCGTGATGAAGAATGATTTAGTTAAATTTTTTTTTAAGTATAAAGTATTTAATGAATTGCAATGCACAGGAACATGCATTGATCTTGTGTGCAAAATATGTGTATTGGAATTTGTCCTTTATCTTAATATCGGCAACTCTCGAATGCAAGACTACAAAATGAAACAACATAATTCACAAAAATAACTTAAAAAACAGAAACAATGAAAAGTGCTAACAAACCAGAGGATTGAAAATCATACAAAAATGACAATAAGCAAAATTTGATAACTCCAACAACTTTATAATCAGCAAAATTTGATAACTCCTACATCCTTATAATCAACAAAATTAGATGTAACAAAAGTTCTTTCAGCTCAATGTCTAGAAGTGGTTCCCCCTCCGAGTCACAAACTTGATAATTCATAACTTCATTCCATTTTCTAGTCATAAGTTGGATTTGTCATCAGCATTATACACATATCCAATACAGAATTAGAATCACATAGGAAAAAAAAAGTTTAGGATTAAAGTAGTTTCTGAGAAAATGTGTAAACAACTAAATGTGAGAAAGAACCTTGATGAGTAAGTTGTAAATTTCACAAATAGGTACTTGAATCACTGTACTACCATGGCCAATTGCTTAATAAATACTATCAATGCTCTGTCTCACTTATCCAAGGGTGCAGGTTTAAGACTTAATAGGACATTAATATGATCCCATTTACCACAACAACAATGAATCTATTATCAAATTTCCGGTGTTAGTAGCAATAACTATACAAAGACTTCTCATGTTATACATTTCACAGCAAAGATATGCTCACTATTCAACAATCTAACAATTACTCATTTGTTTTGCACATTTTTAATGCACTTATTCCTTTTTTCAGTTTAACACAAAAATATACCAAGTTAAATAATGAGAATTATATTCAATCAATGACGGATTTCTATTCATTGCAACACTTGAGTTGAAAACTTTTTCAGTCAAAACCAAACCGGAATGCAAAATGTTATTAAATTGACTCATATCAATTACCAAAACATGACAAAAGGTTCAACACAAGGTTCAGCATAAAACCGAGGTTCAACACTATGATATTAAATTGATTCATATCAATTGCCAATACTACGGCACCAAGGTTTAGCACAAACATTGCTAGGAGCAGCATAAACATGTCTACATAAAACATATTAGGATTAATATCAATACAATAATCTTGATTGATCAAAGAATACAATAAGCTTATCTAATCTAAATTCAAGCAAAATCATCACTAAGTTTTTTTTAAAAAATAACTTATGTATTAGCGATAAGATCTCACTTCTATTAAACTCAGTCCTTTCTGAGCCATTGACTGTACGTTCAAAGTTAAAAATAAAACAGTCATCTTAGGACCTTACACAAACACTTGATAGCTATTAACATTATTTATATTTAATTCATAAGAGTATCCAAGCTTATCTATACTGTTAAAAGCATATCTATTAACATTAATATGTCACTTCTATTAAACTCATTCCCTTTCAAGTCATTGACTATACATATCATAAAGCTAAACATAAAACCCTCCTCTTAGAAATTTTTAAGAACAGTTGATACCTTTAGGTTTTTTAATAAAAAAAAGTGTTTTTCAACCATTAAAAAAACAAAACTTAAATATTTAAAAAAGAATTGCCTTTGTCCTCCTTCAGTGTGCTCTCTTTGGAATCCCTTGCATGCAAAATCAAGTTTACAATATCTTATACAAATACATCAAAAGGTGATGAAAATTTGTCAAACACTTAGTATGCATTTTTCATGATAAACCCGATTTAGATTTCATTATCATTTTGATAGCCAATTAAAGTGATACAAACACGTCATATAAAAAAGAAATATAAATCATATTAAATGATGAAGATGAAAATAAGCAACAAAGAGATGTGGAGATATTTACCCAAAAAATTGTGCAGAAATTACTTCTCTTTCTCATAAAGTCTGAAATGGTGGTGGTGACGGTGATACAATTCACGGTGGTGGCGGTGATGAACGGAGGAAGCCGTGATGGTGGTTGCGGTGGTGCGATTCACGAAGGTGGCAGCGTGATTTGTGACCGATGAGAGTAAGAGAAGAAAGAAAGTGTTTTTTAATCTAGAATGAGAGAGGTTGAGTGATGTAGTTGAGAGAGTGTGGGTGAAGACTGAAGAGGAGGAAGGAGAAGACCATTCTGATGGCCCCTTGCACAAACACGTTTTTTCTTTCTCAATATTGTTGCTTCTCAAAGAAGCTTGGTAAGTGAAAAGTCGATTTTGCCCTCATTAATTTGGGCAATACTCCCATTTTGGCGGAATTGAATTGTTTTTGGCGGAAATGGGATGACCCATTGTCTGTTATAGAAGTATAGACTAGAAACACCCGTGCTACGCACGGGGCCAATACGATGACCAACTAAGTTAAATATGAAATCATCGCTGTGATGCACAGATTAAATGTTAATCAATTACTATAGAATAATATAAATACATATGACAATGTAATTTTCAAATAGTTGACTTATCTTATTATTCCATAACTTGTATGATATATAATGGACACAATCTTATCTCTTTTCTCTTTTGAAAACATATTAATATAAAGAATTATGATAATGATATTATTAATATAAATAAATTTTCTCAATATTTTCATTAATTATTTTAACTTTAATTTATGACAAAAAAATGTATAATTTTTTATCATACTTATAGGATCGAGAAAGTATTATGTATGATTTATGATAGTATTAATATAAATAATTTAAATAAAAGTAAATACTATTATTAACAATATAAATATAAATAATTTTGTATGCATTTGGTGTTGTGAATTATGTTAATTCAGTGTGCTCAGCTTAATTTATATTCTTTGTGGTCCTAAATGGAATGCAACGATACTGTGAGATTTGGTGCTAAATATAAAACATTTTTCTATTTTTTTTCCAAAAATACCATTGCATCAGAATATCACCAATATGCAATGGTTAGTTTAACAAACCAATAATTTAAAGAGTACAATAATTAAATAAGAAAAACAATTATTTTAAATTGCATTTTAAAAACAGTATACTTAAATTTATTAATTCTTTATGCATCCTTAGTAGATGAAATATGAAATGTGAAAATAGTATTTATCAATTTATTAATTTCTTTCTAAATTTCAAGCTATTGCTGAAATATGAAATGAATGGGATGTCAGTTAGTAAACAAATTGAATTTGAAATAGTAGTATGTATAACCTTAAATTGATGCATCTTCCAAATTTTAAGAAAAGACACATATTTGTTACTTAATTATAGCCAAAGGTACGTATTTATAGCCAAAGCTCATAATCCATGAAGTCGTTACTCCATAGTAACAATAACCGAATAAATTGCAAGCCTCCTATTGTTGTATGTCATTCTTGCCTTCTTCAATTGTATGTGTGATAGAAATAACTTATGAAAAATTAGAAATTGACTTAACTATTGGTTCATTTGGTTGCATTGAGAATTATACAAAAATAAATAAGATAACAATTTTTTAGGGATGTTTTAGGAAAGTAACATGGGTAATGAAATCAAATTTAAGAAAGTTGGTTAGTTTTGCTTATATTTTAAATCAAGAGAGAGATTTTTTTTCTTATATTTCAAGCCGGAGGGAGTAATAGTAATGTTAGAATATACTCCATTCCATCTCATTTTTAATCAAAAATAACTAATTCGTACTTATTAAGTAAGTTAGTTGAGTGTATTTAATTTTCTCAAATTCATAAAAAAGAAAAAAAAACTATTTTAGTAAATTTATATTGGGAATGAAACAAAAATTAAATGATTAAATGTCAGTTTTGAAAATTGAAAAGATATTTTATAAATAGGATCAAAATTTAAACCCCAAAAAGATCTTATAAATAGAATTGGAGAGAGTAACACAACGTAATAAAAAAAGTTATTTTTTTTATACACACTTCTTCAACTCTACCGTGTAAAATTTATTGGGGGTCTCATAGGTGTGCTATGTATTGTGCGGGAAATAGCAGAAGTAGTGGATCCACAAATTTATACATCCTCCGTCCACAAAAATGGTAAAAATTAGAAATAACTTATGAAAAATTAGAAACTGACTTAACTATTGGTTTATTTGGTTGCATTGAGAATTAAACAAAAATTAAATAAGATAACAGAGATATTTTAGGAAAGTAACATGGGTAATGAAATCAAATTTAAGAAAGTTGGTTAGTTTTGCTTATATTTTAAACCAAGAGAGAGATTTTTTTTTTCTTATTTTTTTATACACACTTCTTCAACTCTACGTGTAAAATTCAGTGTGGGTCTCATAGGTGTGCTATGTATTGTGCGGGAAATATATAGCAGAAGTAGTGGATTCACAAATTTATACTCCCTCCGTCCCACAAGGATGATAAAAAATGTCTAAATTTTTTGTACCTAAACTATAGTTAAAATAATTAATGAAAAGTTTAGAAACTGTAAACTTTGAATTATGTTTTATTGATTCATGCAAAATGCATTAAATTAATTGTTTGATATTTGATTGATGTGATAGACAAATCATTAAATGCATGTCTCCTTAATTTTTTTGATTTTTTTTTGGGTTAAATTTTTTGACTTTTGAACCAAGGAAATTTTTGTTACTTGTACCGAAGGAAATTTTTGATAGAATAAGTAAATGGGGAAATGTTTTTGGTAGTTGAAGGGGATAATTTAAAAAAAAAAAAGTGAACGGGGGTGGGGCGGCGGGATGTTTCCCACCTGGCAATGTCTCATTGCCTTTTATATATAGTATAGATAATATTGTAGATTGTAGATATTTTTTATATTTTATATTTATATTATTTTTTATTAATTTTAGTTTTTTCTACTCCCTCCGGTCCTATATATAAGCACCTTTTGAAGATTTTTTTTTGTCCTTAATATAAACCTCATTTCCAATTTCCAATAGCATTAATTACTTCTTTTCCACAAACACCCCTATTTACTCAACACTTTTTAGATTTTCAATAATAATTACAGGGGTACTTTTGAAAAAGTATACCAAATATTTACATTTTCAATACCACTAAAATATTAATTAACTTTCTTAAAGGGAGTGAAATTGGTCAAATGGTGTTTATATTAGGGACCAGAGGGAGTATATAAAAAGTAATACTCTTTATGTTTTATGAATTTTATTTTTATGTATTTGTACGTAAAGTGTGACATTGTTATTTATTTCATTTTTTTGTCCTTTTTATTTTTATGTAATTGTATATTAAAAATGATTTTCTTATTTTTTTTTTTGTATTTTGTATTTGTATGGACTTGTACGTTAAGCGTGATACTTTTATTTATTTTATTTTTTTGCCTTTTATTTTTATGCACATAAAAATAAAATAAATAAAAAGTACAAAAAATAAAATAAAAATAAAATGATTTTCTTAAATCAACCCTTAGAGCTGAAGATAAGCACCTCAAAGTGATTATTATTTCTTGAAAATGATGCGTTAAATGAATCAAAGGACTTATACTTTTATTTTTTTTAAGAAATAATAACCACTTTGTGGTGTTTATCCTCAGCCCGAGGTTAAGAAAATCCAAAATAAAAAACATAAAAAATAAAATAAATAAGAGTATCACCCTCGACATACAAGTGTATAAAAATGCTAAATAAAAAAAAATTAAAAGTATCACTTTTTATGCACAATTGCATAAAAATAAAAACAAAAAATAAAATAAAAGTAAAAACAAAAAATAAAATACTACGTAAAAATACTGAGGTGGACACAAATAAATTTTTTGGCATGATTAGAGAGCTGAGAAAGGAATATAGGAGCACAGATAAAATACTGTGGCTGCACAGATAAAATACTGGAGCTGAGAAAGGAATGATTGGGGTAGTACTGGAGGGGTGTAAGTGGTCCGGTCCGAGACCGCGAGACCGCCCGGATCGGACCGAAAAATGTGGTCTGGTTCGATCCAGTCCCAAAAAATTGAGATCATACTTGAACGGTCCGGTTCACGGTCTCACATATTATTAGACCGCTGGGACCGGACCAATAGGGTTTAATAATTTTTTTTTTTTTTAAAAAAAAGGCTACAGAACCTAACAACCTAATATAGTAATATATACTAACATAGCACTGCAGCAGCCTCATTATGTAACACGCGGTAAGGCATTTGGGTTGGAATGTTGGATGGGTCGGGTTGTTGTTGTTGTTTTTCTTTTTTATAGTAATATACTCTCCACAGTGCCACCCACGAACCACTCTCTCTGGTCTCTTCAATTCCAAGTGTTTGGTGAGTGTTAGTGATTAAGGGCATGCTTCAGAGTTTAGAATGGTACTCCCTCACAGGTCTTTCTCTCTCATTAGTCATTTCCACGACTCTCTCTCATTACCTCGCGTCCTCCGTTGCTTTTTTGGGACCGGACCGGACTGTTGGAAACCAACAAGCGGGCTAATCAAATACTAGAGGGGGGGTGAATAGTATTTTGAAGCACTAATACCAAATATTTCGATTGATAATTGAAGAATGGAGCTAAGACTGAATTTTCTGGAATCAGACACAAAAGACTCGAGTCTTTTGTGAAATACTCGAGTTTTTCAGTGATGAACAACTCGAGTTTTTTCTGAAATACTCGAGTTTTTCCTATCAGATAGCAGAAAAACCAGAAACGAAAATTCAGCAATTTAACTCAAATCAATTCAATAATAAACAGGAACTTATCCAACAGAATAGCAAGCAATCTAAATAACTTTTAAACACAAAGATTCCTTGAACTTGCTACCTAATTGTATAAATCCTAATTGATTGAAATGACTTAAGTCTATTGAGCTAGAAAGTAGATTAAAAGCAATAAACCAACACTCAAGCAATTTTATCCTGGTTCACTCCAACAATGAGCTACATCCAGTCCTCCTAATCACTTAGGAGTTTCTACTAATAATCAAATTGTTAGAAATTACAAAGGATTGCTTGAGAATGGCCTCACTCAACCTAACCCTTTCAAGAGTGTACCAAACTCTTGATTTCTACCCCAATTTGATTCCGGTGATTGAAGAACTCTTCACAAAGCTTCCTTGAACTCCCTTCAAGAAACTCCACCGGGCTAGGAACCTCCTAGTCTTGTGCTTGAGAACCTCTCAAGACTTCCAACACCCTAAGCCACTTAGGGTTTTCTTGGGAACAATCCAAGACTTTGAATAATCAAGCTTTTTGTATGTGTATTACTAATCTCACAATGGATTAGCACAAATAAGCACAACTCAATATAAGAATTGAGGCCTAAAACTCAACTTGGAATAAAATGACAATATGAGTGAGAAGTTGAGCTTTTTGGGAATTAACACTTGAGAAGAGGAAATTATGAAAGCTTGTAATCAATGATGTGTTGTTGTCTTGTTTGTTCTTGCACAAATTCAAAGAGAAATTTTACAATAAGGTTCTGAATTCTCTCTTGGGGTTAGATGAGACTCAAATGCCCTCAATTGGGTTTTTGAGTTTCTCCAACGTTCATTTTTGCTGACTGGACAAAAATACTCGAGTCTTTTGGTAAATACTCGAGTCTTTTTGGTCGGTCACGAGTGAATTGGTGCACGAACAAGACTAACGGTCATATTTGCTGACCTGGCACAAACACTCGAGTTTTTCTATAAATACTCGAGTATATACTCGAGTCTTTATCAAAATACTCGAGTATTTTGATCAGATATGGGAAAAATTATTTTTCAATTTTATTTTTCCTCTCAAGTATTAATTTTTGGTCAATCTCAACTTAATAAACATATAAAAATTTATTCCTAGAAGAGACTAACTATTTCTACCCACTCTCAACCACTCTCAACATAAATTAGAAATTTACAATTAATATTTGATTGAGAATGATTGGGCACTTGTCTTCTTTTCTTGACTTCTTGTTGATGTTGATGTTGCAATATCTTCAAGGCATGATTTGTTAATTATTTTGTCATCATCAAAACATAATCCACCTAATTAGGAGCATTGAATTCATAATCTCCCCCTTTTTGGTGATGACAAAAATAATTAACACTTGATCCATTTGTTGAGCTTGATCCACTTGAAAATGCAACTCCCCCTCACTATATGATACTTTTCACCTATCTAAAAATTCAGCTTGTGCAAGATGTTATGACAATTTAATTTTAGCACCAAGCCTATGGTATTAGAGTATTTAACAATTATCAGAGTATATACCATAATTAGAGAATTTTAGGTGCAACAATATCAAGACAAGTGTATAATATCTCTCCCCCTTTTTGTCATACGCCAAAAAAGATGTAACAATTTAGGAAAAAGATCAAGGGAGGAGAGGTGCATAATCGGAAAACCCCATAACCAACTATGCAAATAAAACAGAGATATAATAACGATAAAGAGCTCCCCCTGAAGCTTTGCACAAACATCATAATGAAGACCAAAGTCATTAACATAAAAACATCATAAAAGGTCCAAATCAAAGGTGCAATAATAAACCCAAAGTCGCAAAACACCAAGTTCTCAAAATACAGAAAATGTAACAAAGACCAATATGATAAAAACAGAATGAAAACTAAGATAGACTGCAAAGGTCAACATCATCAAAACATCGAAGGAGCTGGATCATCTGGAGGAGGATAAAATCGAGAGAAGAGTTTAGAGGATGAAAAACTAGTAAAATTTGACAAAACTTTGAGGAAAATCTGAGTTTTGAGGAGAGAGATATGAGAAAACCGAGAGAGAAGAGGGTCGCAAAAACTCGAGTCTGAGAGTATATATAAACAGTTCAAAATACTCGAGTATATTCATAAATACTCGAGTTGTTCTTTAGGATATACTCGAGTTTTTGAAAATATACTCGAGTCGATCGTGACTCAGCCCAGATTTCCCCAGAAAACTCGAGTAAAAACTGAAAAACTCGAGTTTGGTCCGAAAGTTCAAATTTCAGGAAAACGCAAAATACTCGAGTTTTTTTTTGAAAATACTCGAGTTTGGTCTGAAAGTTCAAAAATTGGGGGTTTCGAAAGACTCGAGTGTTTTGAAAAACACTCGAGTATTTTAATAAAGACTCGAGTGTTTTGAGAAACACTCGAGTATTTTTATCAGACCCTGATTAAAAACTTTTTCAATTTAAAACTGATTTAATTTTGAATTAAAATACTCGAGTGTTTTCGGAAAAACTCGAGTATTTTGATAGAACAGAAAGTAAAAACTCAGTTTTAAAAGACCAAACACAAATCAAACACAAATGCTTCACTACCAACTTGGAATACAGTACAGAATCACACACAATTAACATATACAATTTCAAATATCATCAAGGACAATTTAACTAAGAATCAATAACACATTAGAGTAAGACTAATATGGTGATTTTCCAAAAATGACACACAATGCAATTAGCCTATATTAGCTTCATCTAAAATACCAAGTTCTCTCCTAATATGATAAAAGGTGTCCCTTGGTAGAGGTTTTGTAAAAATGTCGGCTAATTGATTTGTGGTACTAACAAATTCAATTGTGCAATCACCCTTTTGTACATGATCTCTTTAAAAATGATGTCTTATTTCAATGTGTTTAGTTCTTGAGTGATACACCGGATTCTTAGTCAAATTGATTGCACTCGTGTTATCGCATCTAATCGGAATATTTTCAAGTTTCAAACCAAAATCCGATAATTGTTGTTTCATCCATAACAGTTGAGCACAACAACTACCGGCTGCGATATATTCCGCTTCGGCGGTAGAAAGAGCGACACAAGCTTGCTTTTTAGAAAACCATGACACCAATGAACTTCCCAAGAAATGGCAAGTACCACTGGTGCTTTTGCGATCAAGCTTGCATCCGGCGAAGTCGGAATCCGAGTAACCAACTAGACTAAGATTGGCATCAGCAGGATACCATAAACCAGTGTTAATTGTTCCTTTTAGATACTTAAATATATGTTTAACTGCGGATAGGTGAGATTCTTTAGGATTAGCTTGAAATCTAGCACACATGCATACACTAAACATAATATCCGGTCTAGATGCAGTGAGATATAGGAGACTACCTATCATACCCCTATACTTACTAACATCAACCGGTGTACCTTGTTCATCCCTGTCTAGGTAGCATGATGTGCTCATTGGAGTGTAGGCTTCCTTGCACTTGTCCAATCCGAATTTTTCAAGGAGCTCTTTGCAATATTTCCCTTGATGCACAAATATCCCCTCCTTGACTTGCTTTATTTGTAAGCCTAGGAAGAACTTGAGTTCTCCCATCATTGACATTTCAAATTCCTTTTTCATCAAATTTGAAAACTTTCTACAAAGAGACACGTTAGTAGCACCGAAAATGATATCATCAACATAGATTTGTACTAACAAAATGTCATCCTTGGTTTTATAAATAAATAATGTATTATCAACCTTCCCTCTTTGAAACTTGTTTTCTAATAGAAAGGAACTCAATCGATCATACCAAGCTCTAGGAGCTTGTTTCAATCCATAGAGTGCCTTTTTCAATTTATAAACATGGTTTGGAAATTCACTATTTTCAAAACCGGGGGGTTGTTTGACATACACTTCTTCATTTATAAACCCATTCAAGAAAGCACTTTTAACATCCATTTGATATAAAGTGAATTTCATGATTGAAGCATAAGCAAGTAAAATTCGGATTGCTTCAAGACGTGCAACCGGAGCAAAGGTCTCATCATAATCGATACCTTCCTCTTGGTTGTACCCTTGAGCTACTAGTCTAGCTTTGTTTCTTATAATCAACCCGGATTCATCAAGTTTGTTTCTATAAATCCATTTAGTACCAATTATGGTATGATCATCGGGTTTAGGGACTAGATCCCAAACTTCATTTCTTTCAAATTGGTTTAATTCTTCTTGCATAGCAAGAACCCAATGATCATCCTCAATGGCCTTTTTAATTGAATCGGGTTCAATTTGAGAAACAAATGAGACATAGTGGCAAATGTTTTGAATAGACCTACAAGTAAGTACTCCCTTTGACATATCTCCTATGACTTTGTCTATAGGATGAGCCTTGACCGATTTCCAAGTTGGAGGAAGTTCTTCCCTTACTTCTCCTTCATCAACTTTTGAATTCTCTCTCTCTTTTTCTTCTTTTGAAAAGACAATGTCATCTTCACTAGCATCACATAAAACACTATCTTCTTTTGAAGACTCATTAAAAACCACATGAATTGATTCCTCAATAGTTAAAGTTCTTTTATTGAAAATTCTATAAGCTTTACTATGAGAAGAATAGCCTAAAAATATGCCTTCATCGGATTTGGAATCAAACTTGCCAATGTGTTCTTTTCCATTATTTAAAACAAAAACTTGGCATCCGAAGACATGAAAATGAGATATATTTGGCTTTCTTCCCTTGTAAAGTTCATAGGGGGTTTTATCCAAAGAGGGCCTTATCAAAATACGATTTAAAACATAACAAGCCGTATTGACGACATCGGCCCAAAAATATTGAGGTACTTGAGAATCATTTAACATGGTTCTAGCAAGTTCCTCTAGCACCCTATTTTTCCGCTCTACTACTCCGTTTTGTTCCGGAGTCCTTGGTGCGGAGAATTGATGCTCAATACCATTTTTAGCACAAAATCTATCAAATTTGTGGTTGTCGAATTCACCACCATGATCGGTACGAATAATAATTACTTTTTGATTTACTTGGTTTTGCAAAAGTTTGACATGATGTTTAAAAGATTTGTAGGTCTCACTCTTAGTAGTTAAAAATAAAGTCCAAGTAAACCTAGAGAAGTCATCAACAATCACCAATGCATAATAGTTGCCACCAAAGCTTTTTATTTGTGATGGTCCAAACAAGTCCATATGAAGCATTTCTAATGGCCTTGATGTGGACATAACCATTTTTGATCCAAAGGTGTTTTTAGTTTGTTTACATTTCTTGCAAGGGGAACAAACACCTTCAATAGAAAAATTTAGCTTTGGTAAACCAACTACTAGATCTTTAGATTGTATTTTCTTCAATTGGTTTACATTAATATGAGCGGTCCTACGATGCCATAACCAAGTGTCATTTTCTTTGCTCACTAAACAAGTAGAGACCAAAGAAGTGACTTTGTTCAAATCAACTAAGTAAGTATTATTTGACCTTCTACCAACAAATTTGATTGATTCATCTTTGTCACTTTTAATGAGGCAATGGGTAGAGGTAAAAACTACATGATTACCAACATCACATAATTGGCTTATGCTCAAGAGATTATGTTCTAATCCTTGAACATAGAGCACATTATCAATAATCAAGTTTGAAGAGTTTCCGATTTTACCAATACCAAGGATTTTGCCTTTGTTGTTGTCCCCATAAGTGACATAACCCTTTTCCTTTGGAGTAAGCTCAATGAAGTGCCGCTTATCTCCCGTCATGTGCTTCGAACATCCACTATCAAGATACCACAATTGTTTTCCCGTTCGAAGGCACACCTACAATATGAAATCACTTGTTCACTTTGGGTACCCAAACAATGTTGGGTCCCTTAGGGTTAGTGTTGGGACTTTCTCCCTTCTTAATCCACATATAAGTGCCCTTTTTCATTTCAAACTTCTTAATGTGGCACTCAATGTTGATATGTCCAACTTTTCCACAATAAGTACAAGTTGGTCTCTTTGATGAATTTTTCTTAGAAAATGTTCCAACCACCTTGTACTTTTTGTCCTTTTTATGAACATATCCTAAACCGGTTTTGTTGTGATTATGTCTTTGAGAGTTCAACAACCGGTTGAGGTTTCTATCACTATGTGAGATTGTGAGTTTGTTTTTCAACTCTTTCACTTCTTTTTCAAGATCATCACATCTCTCACATGAAGTGATAATTTCCTCATGATTTGCACAATCACTTTGATGACTAGAATTAATAAGTTCCAAGGATTCATTTTGAAGTTTCAACTCATTTATAGATTTTTGCAATTCATCAATTTCATGTTGAAACTCCAAAATTTTCTTTCCTTTTTCCTTATTAATTTTAGCAAGCCTTTTAAATTGAATTAACATTTCATTGTAAGCTTCTTGCAAATCATCATATGAAATGGAGTTTGAAGATGAACAAGAAGAGCTAGAGGTTACCTCATCATCACTTTCACTCATGCCATGATTAGCTCTTGATGAGGACTCATGATTGTTCTTGGCCATGAGACAAAGGTTTGAATTTTCATCACCGGAGCTACTTGAAGATGATTCATTGCTCTTCTCCGGTGCATCCCAAACAATGTATGCACGCTTCCCTTTGGTCTCTTAGGTCTTCTTGTCATTCTTCTTCAAGAATGTGGCACATTCCATTCTTATGTGACCAACCCCACCACATTCATGACACTTAACTCCATCGTTGGTACTCTTTTCTCTTTGTTTGGAGTCTTTGGTTCTCTTGAAATTGGATGAAGATCCACCTTTCTTCCCTTTGAAAAATTTGTTGAATCTTTTCACAAACATCCCAAATTCTTCTTGATTTGATTCACCATCGGAATCTCCACTTGTAGAGCATTCTTCAACTTCTTTTGTAGCTTTGGTTGAAGCTTTGAGTGCTATGCTCTTTTTCTTTTTGTCCGATTCCTCATGCATCCCAAGTCTTGTAAGTTCCATCTCATGCTCTTGGAGTTTGCCAAACAAAGTGGCTAAGTCCATGCTATTTATGTCTCTTGATTCCTTGATGGCGGTTACCTTGGGTTGCCAACTCCTATCAAGACATCTTAGAATTTTGTTAGTAGTTTCACCATTGCGAAATACTTTTCCCAAGGAAATCAAATGATTAACAATGTGAGAGAATCGCTTTTGCAAGTCACTAATGGATTCATTTGGCAACATGTGGAACAATTCATATTCGTGAGTTAGAGAATTCAATCTTGCATCTCTAACCTCACTTGTTCCCTCATGTGTGACTTGCAAAGTATCCCACATTTCTTTTGCCGATTTACATTGGGAAACTCTATAAAATTCATCATGGGATAGAGCCGAAAAGATGATGTTTTTAGCTTTTAAATCAAATGAGACTTTTCTCTTTTCATCATCATTCCAACTACTCCTTGGAATTTCTACAATTTCATCATTTATTTTCTTTTTGGGAATGAAAGGACCATTTTCAATTGCATCCCAAATATCCATATCAATTGCTACAATAAAAACTTTCATGCGAGTTTTCCAATAAACATATCCTTCACCATTAAATAGTGGAGGACGATTTATTGAAGCTCCTTCTCCACCAAAGTTATTGCTAGAGCCCATTAAGTTTCCAAAAGGATCTTTTTCGAAAAAGTTGTTACACTCGATCTTTCGACCGAGCTCTGATACCACTTGTTGGAAACCAACAAGCGGGCTAAGCAAATACTAGAGGGGGGGTGAATAGTATTTTGAAGCACTAATACCAAATATTTCGATTGATAATTGAAGAATGGAGCTAAGACTGAATTTTCTGGAATCAGACACAAAAGACTCGAGTCTTTTGTGAAATACTCGAGTTTTTCAGTGATGAACAACTCGAGTTTTTTCTGAAATACTCGAGTTTTTCCTATCAGATAGCAGAAAAACCAGAAACGAAAATTCAGCAATTTAACTCAAATCAATTCAATAATAAACAGGAACTTATCCAACAGAATAGCAAGCAATCTAAATAACTTTTAAACACAAAGATTCCTTGAACTTGCTACCTAATTGTATAAATCCTAATTGATTGAAATGACTTAAGTCTATTGAGCTAGAAAGTAGATTAAAAGCAATAAACCAACACTCAAGCAATTTTATCCTGGTTCACTCCAACAATGAGCTACATCCATTCCTCCTAATCACTTAGGAGTTTCTACTAATAATCAAATTGTTAGAAATTACAAAGGATTGCTTGAGAATGGCCTCACTCAACCTAACCCTTTCAAGAGTGTACCAAACTCTTGATTTCTACCCCAATTTGATTCCGGTGATTGAAGAACTCTTCACAAAGCTTCCTTGAACTCCCTTCAAGAAACTCCACCGGGCTAGGAACCTCCTAGTCTTGTGCTTGAGAACCTCTCAAGACTTCCAACACCCTAAGCCACTTAGGGTTTGCTTGGGAACAATCCAAGACTTTGAATAATCAAGCTTTTTGTATGTGTATTACTAATCTCACAATGGATTAGCACAAATAAGCACAGCTCAATGTAAGAATTGAGGCCTAAAACTCAACTTGGAATAAAATGACAATATGAGTGAGAAGTTGAGCTTTTTGGGAATTAACACTTGAGAAGAGGAAATTATGAAAGCTTGTAATCAATGATGTGTTGTTGTTTTGTTTGTTCTTGCACAAATTCAAAGAGAAATTTTACAATAAGGTTCTGAATTCTCTCTTGGGGTTAGATGAGACTCAAATGCCCTCAATTGGGTTTTTGAGTTTCTCCAACGTTCATTTTTGCTGACTGGACAAAAATACTCGAGTCTTTTGGTAAATACTCGAGTCTTTTTGTCGGTCACGAGTGAATTGGTGCACGAACAAGACTAACGGTCATATTTGCTGACCTGGCACAAACACTCGAGTTTTTCTATAAATACTCGAGTATATACTCGAGTCTTTATCAAAATACTCGAGTATTTTGATCAGATATGGGAAAAATTATTTTTCAATTTTATTTTTCCTCTCAAGTATTAATTTTTGGTCAATCTCAACTTAATAAACATATAAGAATTTATTCCTAGAAGAGACTAACTATTTCTACCCACTCTCAACCACTCTCAACATAAATTAGAAATTTACAATTAATATTTGATTGAGAATGATTGGGAACTTGTCTTCTTTTCTTGACTTCTTGTTGATGTTGATGTTGCAATATCTTCAAGGCATGATTTGTTAATTATTTTGTCATCATCAAAACATAATCCACCTAATTAGGAGCATTGAATTCACACGGACCTCCGCTGCGCCGCTCGCCTTCCTCAACTGATCTCCGGTTCTCTCTCTTTCTCTCTCCCTCCATGCTCCGGTTCTCTCTCTTTCTCTCTCCCTCCGTTCTCTCTCATGGATCTCCGTCTGCCGCCGCTTTAGCAGCAAGCAGCTGCTGCTGCTTGGTGATGGAGAGGGAACCTTAGGGTTCCCAAGTGAAAAAGGGCCTGAAGGCCCAGTTTAAAAAAAAAAGCTTGAACAATTATGGTCCAAATAGACCGGACCGGACCGGTCCGGACTGTAACGGTCCGGACTATAACGGTCCGATCCAGTCTTTGCATATGAAAAACATAGGGATCGGACCGGACCGAACCACATAAATTTAATCGGTCTGGTCCCTAAAGTTCATCAAAGATCGGACCGGACCGGACCATTACACCCCTAGGTAGTAGGGTGTTTTGGTTGTGGCGCGTGGGGAGTTGGGGGCGGGGAGACCACCACGTGGCAATTTATGGGGTTGCGTCAATTGCATTGACGCTTTCAATTTCTTTTTTTTTTAATTTAAAAAATATGACATTGGTCAATCACAAGTTGCCACGTGACACTTGGATTGCGTCAATGGCAATGACGCGTTTGACCAAAATAATTTTGACTTTGACTACCTCATTTTCGTAAATAATTTTGTTAACTGCCCTATATTTTGTAAATATTTTTAAAATTACCCCTTTTACGTAAATTGTTTGTAAACCTACCTCACATAAGTAAAAAAAAAACCTAATAAACCTTCATATATGCAAGCTAATATTGCTCCACCAACTAAGAGTCATAGTCTCAGGATCCGAAACGATCATACTGATTTGTTCACACAAAAGTTACAAGTCCGCTAAGTGATTTTCCTGAGAGATGAGGCTTATCGCTAAACTCTCTCAAAATGGCTCACACACCGTCTATATCTTTCTTATGCACAATATCAACTTGTCGATAAAAACTATGCAAATCCCGTAATACAGTTTGAATCGAAAACTCCCTCTCGTCAAACTAAATATCCTTCCAAATGACCCATGCCTTATTTGGATAGAACACTAATGATGCTGACTAATTTCCTACATTTAGGATGAAATTTGAATTGCATGCCATCAGTCATACAAAATTGGTGTCTTGTTAAGTATTTCATGACTAAGACCAAGGGGAGCGGTAAATAGGTCATATTGCCTTAATCCTGTGGCCCCTTTGAAATAACCATAAATACCAACCATTAAATGCAATTGGGAATGATGTGGAACTTACACATTCCATGATACAATTACTAAACCTTGGGAAAATTTAAATCTTAACGGTTTCTCTTTTATGAAAGACCAATCAAGTGAGCCATAGCCTTTCTTAAGTCAATTTCCATCATGTTTTTGGTAACTATTACCTCTATTCAATGTTGTTAGAACCGAATGGAAGATCAAACCGAAAGAAGCTCCGTATAGGGTTTAACCGTATTAACCGGTTAAATCGAAAAATTAGACCGGTATTTATATATATATATAATAAAAAATAAAAAAGTACGCTACAAAATCTAGGTATTATAAAACAAAATTTAAGCCAGCTTGAAGATCCATCTCATGGTCATAGTACTCTAGATAATGGGCCACATCTAAACAAAATAATAAAGGCCCGTAACCCCTTAGCAAAAAAAACAACTGAAATTAGTCAACATCTAAAAAGGCTCATAAACACAATAACTCAGTCAAATGAAGATCACAGAGGTAAACACCGCACCATCACTCTGGAGAAGTGGAGAACAACACAGTGGCTACTGTTGAAGGATAACAGAAAACATGACGAAATCAAGCAAACTGACTTGTGCTGGTGAGGGCGTGAGGCGGCTTGCGGTTCGGTCTAGTTGGTGCAAGGCGGCAGCACGGTGGTGAGGCGGCTGCACGATCTGCTCTGTGCCTCTATTCTACATCTGCTACTGTTGATGGCAGATGGCTAGCCTAAAATTCTAGATCCATGTGCTCTGTTCTCTTATGCTGTAGTTTTTCTTTTCTTTTTTAAATATTTTGGTTGAACCGGGGTCGGTTTTAGCAGTTCAACCCGGTTCAACCCGTCTGTTAACACTACCCGGCTGTTTTTTCCGGCTCCACTACAAAAGCGGTTTTGGAAGCACAAAAAACCGCAAACATCACCGGTCAGCGGTTCGACCGACCAGTTTGGATCGAGTTTGATAACGTTGCCTCTATTATATAATTGATTCATAATCCACAAAATCGTAAATTTAAATTCTATTTTCGTTGTTAGGACCTTATTGATGAGTAGTTTATAAGTATTTTTGCAAGCTCTCACATAGCCTTAAACCTTTAAGAACTTTAAGGCTTGCCTTAATTATGGTAAGCATGCTATATTCAACTCACCTAAACTTTAATTTAAATAAATAAATAAATAAGAAAAACAGTTCGTAGTAGCATAGTATTAGGCAAATTTGTTTCCATTAAGTTGATTGCCTTTAAGAAATTCTTTTCTTTTTTATTTGCGATTTTGAGATTTTTTATTTTTTTGTGAGAGGATTTTTTTCCCAAGTACTCCCACTGTCCCATTATCTTGATAAAAGTCAAACAAGTCAATAAAAATAAGAAAGTATCCGTTTAATATATTACATGATCCATTCATTAATTACAAATTGATAATGCATAAATTTTTATATTATTACCATTAATACATATTGCAATATTGTCTTCAAAACAAATCTTTAAATGTGTTTTCCTTATTTACTTATCAATCATCGATACAATATACAATTTTTAAGATTTTTCATTTATTTTTTTACTTTAATATGGGACAAATTTTTTTGCATTTTTTTACCAAGATAATGGGACGGAGGGAGTATAAACTTCTTACATAAAATTATATGCATAAATTTAGGGTCGAGCTCAAGTTTACAAATTTAAGTGATGTAAGTTTTTTTCTCTCAAATGAACGCGCATTGGTGAATGTTGAAATATTTGAAATGCACATCAATAAAATTATTTTTCCTTGTTAAACCATCGAATCGAAAAAGCAAAAGTAAACTAAAAGTGGCATGCTTGGAATGTTTACGATAGAATTTATTTTTTACGAATAAAAGTATGATTTCGGTAGCCTCAAACATAAAAATTATGATTAAAGAGTTAAATATGATATTTTTTTTTTCCGTATTCCTTGCGGAATCACCGGTATCCCCAAGAGCACCCTTAATACCAGGGAGCCCTTGAGACTAATCTGGAGCGAGCTGCGTGGCTGACTCTCCCAGCGAGATGTTTTTAGTGGGAATCGAACTCGGGGCTACTAGCACCCGTGTCCCATTCCCAAGATTTCAGTTGGGGTCTTACACCAACTGAACCAAGCCTCGTTGGTTAAAGATGATATTTTTGTATTTAAGAATGATGTATTTAATTGAGATATTATGAACTTATTTCACAATTCATATTTATTTGTAATAGTCAGCAAAACCCATAAAAATTAGTTTGAAGAGTGTCTATAAACTTAGCTTCTTGGTTAATCATGATTAAGATAAGTTCTCCTTAAAATGATACTTTAATATTATTTTGAACTAGTATTTATCTCGTGCATTGCACGGATAATTTAATTTTTTTTAATTATGTAATAATTACTCCCTCCGTCCCATATGTTATGATCTTTTAGAGATTTCACACAGATTAAGAAATGAACAAATGATGTAAGAATTTGGTATAATTTAACTAAATTATCCCCATTTAATAAAAGGAGAGAGAGTAATAATAAATATATGAAGATTATATTGAAGAGAGATGAAGAAATGAGTAATGAAAAAGAGAATGCAATAAATAAAAGTATGTTTGGAAAAAGCAGTATAAATGAATTTTGGATTTCTAAAAAGATCATGACTTATGGGACAAAAAAAATCTCCAAAAACACATAACATATGGGACGGAGAGAGCATAACATAAGTAAAACTTCTATAAATTAATAATGTCGAGACCAAGTAATTTTATTAATTTAAAGAGATTTTTTTCCAATTCAACAAATCTACATTATTCTTCATGAATAAAACATATGTACATTGTATTGGCTAATTGAATTATACATGTTCAGAGGTCCAAAGTTTAGAAGAAATTGTATCTAGTGTTGTTGAAAATCCTATTGAGAATGAAACTGAAAATGATATAATGCTTTTGTAACCAATTATGCGAAAGGAAGCACTCTTTGCGGCAACAATTCTTTGCAATTTTTTGTTGCAATATGAGAACACAACACTGAAGTTTTTGGATGCAGTAAGAAAAATTAGAAATGAAATACAACTAGATTTAAATTTGAAAAAAAAGCAAGCAACAATAGAATCATATTTGTAATTTTATAGAATTATTAATTTATAATATTGATGGATCATAAATTTATATAAAGGTCTTCTACAAAATTATTTTCTTATTAATTTATCGAAATTATTAATTTATTCCTTCATGCCCAAGTCAGGACCAAGAAAAATTATTATTTTAGAGAGATTATTAATTTATCGAGTATTAATTTGTAGAGCTTCTACTGTACTTCAATTTTCATTATAACCGTACGTAATTAAGGATATAGAATGTGAATTAAAAAATATATTTAATGTAATTCGATATTTGTTCTACTTATTTTGTCAATTATCTCTATGCAGTAGTTAGTATTTTTTCTTCATCCTTGTAAGTGTCTTGAGAGTTTAGGTAGTGAAGTTATGTACACCAATTATTTTAATTGCATGATATTGTTATGTCTCCTTTCTTATTGATGTAGTTTCCATTTGAGTAGTGGAAGTTAATTCTTTTTCACTTGTAACGGGTATAAATCCTAAAACTTAAATTTTAACTATTAATTTTTATTGGTTAAATTGCTTATTTGGTTAACTAACTTATTTTTTCACTATTAAAAGAAAGAAATTTTAAGAGTTAATATGATACTAAAAAAATTTGAGAGAACAATTTGTTAGCAAAAAATAAGATAAGGATCAAAGGAGGAGCTTAACTTGTTTTATTGTATTTGTACCCAAAGGCAACCTTATACTTCATATTTAATTGGCTTAATTGCACTTTTGGTCCCCCAATTTTGATAATTTAGCTATTTTGGTCCCCTAGCCTTTAATTTGGCGATTTCAATCCTCCAATTTACAATTAATAGCGATTTTGGTCCCTCCGTCAACTATTTCGTTAACGGTGCTGACGTGACACACGAGTCACAATCGCAGAGGTCTGTGGTGGACTCGGCTTAGCCGAGCTCCTCGGAACTCTCACCCAAGGCCTGATGACCCTTTAGGAAGCCCTCTGTGTGCTTGGCCGAGCTCAAGGCTCAACGGCTGAACAGACACCAGACACGGGCCGATCTTATGCTCCTACCAAGGTCCGACTTCCTTGTCCGACATCACGCAGAGATTCCGATATCAAGGACAGGATAACGTACGCACCTTATCTACAAGGACAGCTCATCCACTCATAGCTCATTATAGGCTGGCCCTTCTTGAGCCTCAAGCAAGCCCATTAGGGCAACCAGCTCCCCCTATAAGTAGCTCCGTACTACATGGGGCTCAGGTACGTCCTCTAACCCTAATTGCCACCTTCACACACCAGTGATTAGGGTTACTTCTTGGCCTCCTACCTTGCCACCTGAGGACACCCACAAACATCACAGATAAACCCTAGACATAGGCTTCCTTAAGGTCGTCTTCCCTTACCTTGAGGTCCTCTCAGTCTCGGATATCACATTGGCGCCGTCTGTGGGGAAGAGCAAAACTTCATCCCCACCCAAAGAATCTACCATGGCTGATATACCACTAGTTCAGAGGAGGAGGAGGGGGCGTCCAAGGAGGGTGCCAACAACAGAGGACCTGCGCCTTCACCTTGAAGCCAATAGAGTAGCAAGGTCCCCACAACCACCCCCTCCACCACCTCCACTCCTACCATCACCGCCACCTCCACCTCCCCCATCACCCCCAGAGTTAACCCACACCCACAGTGGACCTTACACCATCCACACTGGAGATACCTCAAATCCAACTCAGCACCAGGAAGGAGGTCGGCGCGTGCAGCTACGCTCCCAACTTGGGGAAACCAACACAGAACAACACCGCCAACACGGCGAACGTGCCTACTCCGTCAGTACTACACATCGTTCTCACTCTCGTCAATCTTCACGCTCTCGTGATGCAGAGATCTTGACCATGATGAGACAACAAATGAGGATCATAGAGAAGCAAGGCCAAGCCATAGCAGACCTTCAGCAGCTTACCATGCAGCGTTTGGCTGAACGAGCCGTCGTACAAGCTCTAGCCCCAAACGAACTTCTACAACCTTTTGGACTTCCAGCTGAACGGGGCACTGTGGTACCCCCAGCTCAAAACTTACCACCACCACCACCACCGTTAACACCACAAACGTTAACAACACCACATACCGTCATCACCCAACTAACACATACACCACCTCTCTGTGACCATCAACAACCCGACTTAGATGATTCTCACCCTGGACACCCTTTCACAGCAGCTGTTATGTCCTATGAACCACCACCAGGATACTTCGAACCCAGCAACATACCTAGGTATAATGGCTTGACAGATCCTCAAGAGCACATACTTTCTTACGAGGGAGCTATGAACTTCTATGGCGGTGGAGATAGGCTCAAATGCCGAGCTTTCTCCATGACCCTCCAAGCTCCAGTTCTCCGATGGTATGCGACATTACCTAAGAATTCTATTAACTGTTGGGCAGAGATGAAGCGCGCGTTTCTCAATAGGTACACTGCTAGCTGTGTGCAACCAAGATCCGACCACACACTAGCAACAGTGACACAAAAACCTGACGAATCGTTACGTGCTTATCTACATAGATTTCATAACGAGTCCAGCTCGGTTCCCAACTTATCTCCCGAAGTGGCTGTCCTCCTTTTTACTCAAGGTCTTGCAGAAGGTGGGTTCAAAGACTCACTAATAGGTAAGCCACCAAGAGATATGGCCGAGCTCAGACAAAGATCCAACAAGTATATCAACCCGGAGGAGTTCAGCAAAGGTCAAACAAGCAGGATGGAGAATGCCCAAGCTGCTTCACAGAATGCCCTTCCTCGAGGTCGCCCTCGAGGAAACAGGGACGACAGAGGTGGAAGGGTGGACCAAGGTGACTGGCGACGTCCTCATGTCAGCCAGCAGGATGACCGCCGACGTCCTTATGTCACCAAGTATGATAGTTATACCCCACTGACAGTTCCGAGGTCGCAAGCATGGAGGGAAACCATGCAGACTGAACTCAAACATGTACCCAGGCCACCTTTCCTTAGAAACCAAAATAGCATCAGAGACAAATCTAAGTACTGCAACTTCCATGATGGGTATGGCCACCATACCGACCAATGCACCTGGCTTCGAGATGTTATCGAAGACATGGTGAGACAGGGTAAGTTGCAATAGTACGTACGAGAAGCTGTGGAGAGAAGAGGCCGAAGACGGTCTCGGAGCCCAAACAGAGACAAAGGAAAAGCCAAGGCTGACCCATCTCCAGAAAAGAAAACCGAAGAGCCACAACGAGTGAATATGGTCGTGGTGCAGGATTTGGATAAGTCACCGGAAAATTTCAGAGTCGAAACCATCTCGGGAGGTTTCGCCGGTGGCGGTGAGAAAAGATCAAAAAGGAAGAGGTATGTCAATCAAGTGTTAGTTGTTCATCATAAACCCATCTGTAAGAAACCATCTCGGAACATCCCCATTATTTTCTACGATCAGGACATGGAGGACATCATCCCGGATCACAATGACCCAATGGTGATCACAGCGTTGATTGATAACTTTGAAGTCGCCCGAGTATTCATTGATCAAGGAAGCTCGGCCGACATTCTTTTTCTCCACACCTTTCAAGCACTAAAGTTGAGGTCAGCTGACCTCGTCGAATTTGAAAGCAATCTTATTAGCTTCACGGGAGAGGCGATTCGCCCCCTAGGAGCCATCCACCTCCCGGTGACCTTAGGTAAGAAGCCTTCGGCCCGAACGGAGATTATTAAGTTTCTAGTTGTCAATTCAGAATCCCCCTATAATGTGATACTGGGAAGAACTTGCCTGCAAGCCTTTGGGGCGGTTGTTTCAACGGTGCATTTAGCTATGAAATTTGTTGGTTCAGACGACAAGGTCGTCACTGTCAAAGCCGACCAGGTCAGGGCCCGACTCTGCTACAACGCGAGTCTAAGGGGAATAAAAAAGAAACAAGAAGAAGAGCTGACTGGTCTGACGTTGGCCAAAGGAAGAGTTTTATTAGCTGAGTTGGATGTTCGGGCCGAACAGGATGATCTTAGGCCTTCCCCTCAAGGGGAGTGGTTGGCAATTCCCATTGATCCTTCCGATCCCAACAAAACTGTTAAGGTGGGAGCCGACCTCCCTCAGAAAATCCAAGTTGAGATCATCAACCTGTTAAGGGCCAGCCGAGATTTGTTTGCTTGGACCTCGGCCGACATGCCGGGAATTGATCCGAATTTCATCTGTCACAAGCTCAGCGTGGATCCGAAAGCAAAGTCAGTAGCACAAAAGAAAAGAAGAGTTGGAGCAGAAAAAGCAAAAGTGATTCAGGAGAAGGTCTCCGAGTTACTCGAAGCTGGGTTCGTCAGAGAGGTGCCATATGCTGAGTGGGTTGCAAACACAGTCTTGGTAAGGAAGGCAAACGACAGTTGGAGGATGTGTGTGGATTACACCGACCTCAATAAAGTCTGCCCCAAGGATCAGTACGCGTTGCCGATTATAGATCAGCTCGTTGATAGTTCGGCAGGCTACCAACTATTGTCATTTACAGATGCCTATTCAGGATACAATCAGATCCCAATGTATCCTCCTGACCAGGATAAAACCACATTCACGACTGGAAAGGCGACATACTGCTATACTGTTATGCCTTTCGGTCTAAAGAATGCTGGAGCAACGTATCAAAGAATGATGAACAAGGTCTTTGATGGTATCATTGGTACCACCATGGAGGTTTACATTGATGACATGATTACAAAGAGCAGAAAAAAGGAGGACCACGTCCGAGATCTGACCATGGTGCTGGAAAGGGTAAGGGCACACAGTATGAGGCTGAATCCAGAAAAGTGCACCTTCCGGGTCCCCGCGGGCGTCTTCCTCGGCTTCATGCTATCCGAGAGAGGGATAGAAGCAAACCCCGACAAGTGCCAAGCTATCTTAGAGATAAGGAGTCCTGCTAATCTTAAAGGGGTGCAACAGTTAACAAGCAGTATGGCAACACTGTCAAGGTTTCTCCCTCAAGCCGTAAAAAAGGCTTTACCCTGATACCAACTTTTGAAAAAAGGAACAACTTTCAATTGGGATCAAAACTGTGAAGCATCTTTCCTGGCACTTAAAGAGTATCTCGCTTCTCCTCCAGTTCTCTCCAGTCCTCTGCAGGGAGAGAGTCTTTTCATTTATTTATCTGTTGGTGATTTAGCCCTCAGCTCGGTGTTGGTCCGAGATGAGGGAAGAAATGAGTTTCTCATTTACTTCATAAGCCGAGCTCTACAAGGTCCCGAGCTCCGGTATTCCAAGGTTGAAAAATTCCCATTTTGTTTGATCCTCGCTGCACGGCGGCTACGACAATACTTCCAGAGTCATCCCATTGTCGTAAGAACCGCCCAGACCATTAAAATAGTTCTTCAGAAGCCCGACCTCGCCGGGAAAATGATGACGTGGGCAGTCGAACTTTCCGAGTTCGATATTTCCTACGAACCAAGGAGGGCAATTAAATCACAAGCGTTGGCAGATTTCATGTCCGAGTTCACAGAGCCCCACCAAAGCTCTAGCTCGGACACTTGGGTAATATATGTTGATGGTTCAAGCAATCAGAGGGGAGCAGGAGCTGGGGTGATCTTGGAGAACGCGGAAGGTCTCAACATTGAATATTCCCTGAAATTTGAGTTCTTAACTTCGAATAATCAGGCTGAGTACGAAGGGGTCCTTGCTGGCCTCCGTATGGCTAAAGAGCTCGGAGCAGTTGAAGTTCAAATACTAAGCGACTCCCAGTTGGTGGTTTCCCAGGTCATCTGAGATTACCAAGCGAAAGAGCCCCCATTCTGCAAAAGTATCTTGATAAAGTTAAGACTCTGGCTCAGGACTTTTCCAAATTCTCAATCACCCACATTCCCCGTTGCTCAAATTCCCGCGCCGATGTGCTTTCCAAGCTGGCGAGCACAAAAGGAGCAGGGAATAACAGAAGCCTCATTCAAGAACAGATTTCGGCTCCTAGTGTAATAATGGCTATTGCTGTATCACCGAACTGGATGCATTCGATCAGGGCATATTTAGAGCATGAAATACTCCCCGCCGACCAGAAGGAAGCGAAGAAGCTGACCAGAAAAGCGGCCGAGTATATCATTGTTGATGGAATCCTCTACAGGAGAGAAATGTCTTCCCCACTCCTCCGATGTCTCACCTCCGAGGAAGCCCAAGAAACCTTGAATGAGGTTCATGGAGGAATGGGGAGCCACCATGTGGGAGGCAAGTCCTTAGCAAGGAAAGTATTAAGGGCTGGTTATTTTTGGCCTACCTTGGTAACAGATTCCATCGATCATGTCAGAAAGTGTCCTCAGTGCCAATTTTTTAGTGATGTGTACCAAAAGCCCGCTGAGGAACTCCATTCTCTTGCTTCCCCTTGGCCTTTCAGTATGTGGGGAATGGACATTGTGGGACAGTTCCCAACAGCTCCAGGTCAGCTAAGGTTCATTGTGGTAGCAGTAGACTACTTTACTAAATGGATTGAGGCCGAACCATTAGCAACCATCACTTCTGCAAGAATCCAAAAAAATTTTGTAAAACAAGTCATTTCTCGTTTCGGACTTCCACTCACTCTGATTACTAGCAATGGTAGCCAGTTTGCTGCCAACAACTTTCAAATATTGGCTGAAAACCTCAGAATCTCTCATCGGTTCTCCTCGGTCGAACACCCCCAGACTAATGGGCAAGCCGAAGCTGCTAATCGGGCTATTGTCGATGGCCTCAAAAAGAGAATTATACAGGCTAAAGGAGGGTGGGCCGATCTGCTACCTGAGGTCCTCTGGTCGATCAGAACCACAGTACAGACCTCAACTGGGGAGACCCCTTTTAGACTCACTTACGGCTGTGACGCGGTCATCCCCATCGAACGAAGGATCCATACCTTCCGAATGAGGGACAGGCCCGAGGAAGAAAATGAGAATCTAATCAAAGAAGACCTAGTATTGGCCGATGAGATCCGAGAAGCCGCTTCAGTTAGAGAGAAGAAAGCGAAAGAAAGACAAGCAAAGCAATACATAAAGTCAGTGCAACCCAGGTCCTTTGAGGTCGGAGACCTCGTACTCCGAAGAGCAGACATTGGGCTCAAAAATCGAAGGGATGGAAAGTTTGCCCAGAATAGGGAAGGCCCCTACAGAGTCGTTTCAAAAACACACTCTGGGGCATACAAGTTAGAAACCCTCGAGGGAGTCGAGCTCAAGAATTCCTGGAACGTTGCGAAGTTGAGAACCTATTTCAGTTAGGATTACCCCGGATATCATCAGCAATAACCTGCACCTTCGGTTCAAGTTCAAGTTTAATTTCATTTTAGTTTTTGTTAAAGTCTTCACATCTGCTTCCTTTGTTTACATCTTGTTCCATTGTTATATACTCACTTTTAAATTCCCTAAATGACAATGAACTCATATTTGTGATCAATGAAATAGTACAAACTTGCCCTTAGTCAAGTGCCACAGTTTTATATACGTACGTACTAGCTTCTCATTTAGCACTAGCCACCTAAATGTTGCATGGCGCTATGAACAGTCAACATCTTGTAAATGAGATCGGCTCATAAGCACAGTGTACAAGGGACACCCGATAAAGTACAGCTTGCTGTGAAATGTTCTCACATAACTTCACTCAGCAACCTCTTTCACATCGGGGACGAGGATACCCACCTTGGCTATGGTGGCTGGATCCGAGATCCCTACCGTATGCACTTATATACAGTACCTTTTTTCATAGGAAAACTTATAAGATTATTGCACTTACTGAGTCGTCCGAGCACAACCTAATTATTTATTTTGAGTTTTAACGAAGGACAACAAAATTGTCTTTATCATGTGTTTTTCAGGTCCGACTAAATCCGAATACAACAAGTAAAAAAGGACTTGTATTCTTAAAAACAATTTTACTCGGTTACCTAACAGCTGACCACAGCTCAGGTCCGACTAAGTTCGATCACAACAGGAAACTAAACAAAATGCAACAAGTCTCAAGGACTTGCATTTTTAACAGAACAAGTTTCCTTGATGACCCGACAACTAATCGCAATTCGGATCCGAGGTATCAATAGCGAACATGCAACGAGTTAACAATATAAACTCGCATTGTGCAACAAGTTAAAGAAAAGACTTGCATAAAAACGATCTTGGATACAGTATATATGCAACAAGTTAAAACGAAAAACTTGCATAAAAATGACATGATGCAACAAGTTAAACAAAATAGAACTTGCATTAAACAGAAGGAAATGTTATACAAAGACAAAACCAGCAAAATAAAACAGTTCCAATGTTGTCAAACATGTTGTACAAAAACATTGACAAAATACAAGCTGCCCAGCATAAGGGACCTACGCTGCATCATCTTCAATATCAGAAAGCTGGACCTTGGTCGGATCGAACTCTTCCTTGGGTTTCTCTTCCAAGGGGTTGAGAAGGTTCTCTTCAGGTTGGTCGAGATCTACCTCGGCTCCGTCGTTTTCAAAATCCACCATCTTCCCATCAACGACCCCAAACCCAGGACTGGCGCCGACAACCCGAACTCGGATCTCCTTGTTCAGAAATTGAATATGCTCAACAGCATTGGCAAAGATCTTACTTCCCCCCTTCTCAAAATCGAAGGTTGCCTCTGCCGCAGCTATCTTATGTTTCAGTGCTTGAGCAGCCCTTTTCTTCAGCTTAGATCTGACTCTCTCAACCTCGCCAAGGCCTTCCTGCCGACCTGCTTCTTTAGCAGCCTCCTCCGCCTTTTGGGCATATTCTTTAACTTGGGTCAGCGCCTCCTCATGGTTTTTGAGAAGCTCCTTCATTTGCCGACGGTGCTTCTCCTCCAATTCGGCCAGTTTCTGGTCGGCAGAATCTCGACTACTCCTCAAGTCAACCACCTCAGCCGCCAACTCAGCTCTGGCCTTCTTCTTAACAGGAGATACACCCTCAGCTACATCATCCGAGACCTCCGCCAACACATTAAAAATGGTGGTCGACCGCTTCAGTTGGCAGGCAAGCTCCTCGGCCATTTTCTTTCATTCCACCCCGGACATCTTGATCAAAGTGTCCTTAACCGAGGGTTTGGCAGTGGTGGTTGGCGGCCTTGGAAGAATATCAGTTCCCCTCCTCGGACCCGACGATGAAGGAGGGAGATCAGCAGCAGTAACCACCTCGATGTTAAGGCTCGGAGACCGAGGAGGAGGAGGGAACAATGGAAGTGATTGGCCGTGTCAGTAGAGACTTCAGCAGACACGGTTTCGTTGGAAGAGCTGTCAGTCCTCTTCCTCTTTTGGGCCTCCATGGCATCTTTGAGCGCCTTCGAGTACATGTCCGACCAGTATTTGTCTGAAAACAAAATAATAAAGAAAATCAGTCAGGAGGTTAAAAGAAAAAATACAAGTGCAAGAGTAAAGTTAACTACCAATCTTTGTAACGACTTCATTATCAGGACACTTCATAAACACCCCGATGTCAAGCTGGAACTTCCTGGCCCGGTACTCGGACTGGAATTGATTGGCCGTTACAGCTTCATCGGCATCAAGAGTTGCAGCCGACCACCTCTGCGGCGTGCCGACGTGGCGAGTGAAGAACTCCTGGGTCCATTCCAAGGGAAACTTCGGTCCCGTCTCGACCCGAAACCAAGGTCGCTCCGTACCCACATACTTATACTTAAAAAATCTTGGCTTGAAATGCTTCCAAGAGTCAGTGAACATGCCGAAGAGCCCGTAATGACCTCGGGCCTTGGTCGACACCCAAAGCCGACCAGTTACCCCTTCTTTGTTACTCACGAACTGTACACACTAATCCTTTGGCTTCACAGTATTTTTGGAAGGCTCGAAGAAATGACCAAGTGTTGGGATGCAATTGGGAAGGAGCCAGTCCGAGTTCATTTAAAACCCTCATCTCCAAGTCAGTGAAAGGGAGGGTCACGCCGAGGTTATGTATCAAGTCGGCATAGAAGAAAAACGAGTTCTCATCGGTCCGCAAGCATATCCTATCATTCACGGAGCAAGGCAAAACTTCATAGGAGTTTCCAGTAGTATCCCCAGAGCATGGCAGCACAACCCTCTTTACATCCGCAAGTTTGTCCTCGGAATCTAGGCTGGACCAAACTCCTTTGGGCTCAATATCAACCCACTGGTAGTGATCAGCATCAGGAGGTGCGGGGTAGACCTCGGGGTGGGTGGTGCACTTCCGGGGTGGCATGTTACCTGTGGAAGAACAGGGGAGCTCGGCGTTAGTCCTACGGGTTACGAAAAATAACCCCCCCAGAAAATCCCCTCGAAGTTGTTCCGAGGGGCGAGCATCTCCCCTCTCCCACAGGTGTAACATCCTGAAAATTAATATTAAATAATATAATTTTAGTATATAAATATTTATTTAAGGATAGGATTAAGCCTTAGAAATTGTACGGGGTTAGAAGGGTAGTATAAGCATAGGCCGACCTAGGATGTAATTATAGGACCTCGGTCCGATCCCGGCCGAGCTAGATGGGATTGTGCGCGTATGAACCGAGCTGAATGGGAACCAAACGCGGAACCTGTTGTCCAGTCCAGATTAGCCGACCTCAGCGCACCTCACAGTATCATCCGAGAAGGAAGTTCTGACTACTGCTGTTCCTACAAACCGAGCCGACGTATCCTAGCCGACGTACCCGAGCCGACACGTCCTAGCTCCTCCGTGCCAGCTCTTGTGGAGCTGTTAACCCTTTGGTTTTCGTACCGTCCGTACGGTACTATCCTTCACTTTATGTCATTGTCATTCACTTTATGTCACTATCATTGCTTTATGTCCCTTTCAATGTACTATTCATGGCTTCCTTTGGAAGCCAATGAATCATAGCCACATGTTTTGACTTCTCATGGAAGCCTCCAATGAGAGCCACACAAATATTCTCCCTAAAATAATAAAAGTGAAAACCAACCCACAACACTTCTCATTTTCACTCTTCTTCTCCCTACGTCTCACTCTCTTCCTCCCTCATTTACTCTCATTTTCTTCTCTGAAATCCAGCAACCAAACCCCCAACATATTTTCTTTCTCTCTCTCGAGCATCTCTTCTTCTCCTCCACCAAGCTATACTAGTTGGAGACTCTCCCTCCTTCTCTCCGTCCCCGTTCCAGTCCGGCGTTCCCTGGATCGTGTGGCAGCCGGCGTGCAGCTTGGAAGCAAGGATTCAAAGGGTGTAGAGCTCACAAGGTCAAGGTCAAGGAAAGCCATACTCAAGCTCTCAACTCTTATCTCTCACGGTTTGAGGTAAGGAGTGAGTGTTACCTCTACTTGAGTTTGGGTTTCTAGGGTGTTCATAAAGGGTACTAAGAGTGGGTGTAGATTAGAGAATGGATATAGGTTAATAATAGAAAGAAGAGGTAAAAAGGGTAAAGGAAACTAATAAATGAACTAGAAACATGCGTTTGAAGTAGGGAGGAATATTGTTTTATGCTATATGTTGGCATTTACATGATGGATTGGTTGAATGCTTTTATTCTTATGGTTGTTGTTGTATAAGTGTTTATGAACTTTGTGTATAAATGTTTATGAGCTTTGATATTTGTTATTCATATCTGTGGCCGAGCTGGGCCGAGCTTAGAGGTGTCAAAATGGGCCGGGCCGATGCGGGCCGGGCCAAAAAACCCGGGAAAAGTGCGGGCTTGGGTTTCAGAAATGTGGTCATAAATTGAACCCGGGCTTATTAGCCCGGTCTAGAGCCGGGCCAAAAAACCCAATCGCGGGCCGGGCCAAAAAGCCCTGGGTAAAGTGCGGGTTTGGGCCACATGCTAGGGAGCACAACTTGCACCCGGGCTATTTGGCCCAGAATCATTTGGCCCGAACCCGGACGGGCCGGGCCGGGCCGTTTTGACAGCTATAGCCGAGCTGGGAGAGGTTGCGAATGGGTTGAGAAAATGGTAAATATGGATAGTAGGAGAGATAGAGTAATAAGTCAGATAATGAGAAGGGTCAAGGGAAAAGGGGGAATGATTAAAGGGTCGAGCCGAGAGAGGCCGAGCTAAGAGAATAATGAGATTAATGTAAAGAGGAATAATTTAAAGGCTTGAGCCGAGAGAGGCCGAGCTAAAATAATGGTTAAAAAGGTAAGAGGGAGTAAAGAGAAATGGTTGTGTGATCGGGTCATAGCAGACGCGTACCGGGTGCGTGCATTGATCGCGTCAGACACATACTAGGTATGTGCAGCTGTAAGACGGGTACTGGGTACTCGCAGTTATGATTCACACAAGGTTCCGAGCACGGAATCGGTGGGATGTGTTCCTGGTCATAGCAGACGCGTACTGGGTGCGTGCATTGATCGCGTAAGTCGTCGAGATGCGCCGCTGTAAGACGAGTACTGGGTGCTCGCAGTTATGGACACTCCTTACTCCATAGAATGATCGACGGAAGTGCTCCTGGTCATAGAAGACGCGTACTGGGTGCGTGCATTGATCGCGTCAGACGCATACCGGGTATGTGCAGGCCTAGGGGTGTAAGTGGTCCGGTTTGGGACCGCGAGACCGATCGAACCGGATCGGACCGGGCCGAAAAATGGACCAGATCGTGAGACCGTGGTCCGGTCCGGTCTGAAAATTTTGGGACCGTTATTCAGTGGTCCGGTCCATGGTCTGGCGATTTTTTAGACCGCGAAGACCGGACCGGACCGGTAGTTGAAATATTAAAAAAAAAATAAAAAAACCAATAAGCCATAAGCAGCCCACGGCCCACGCATCATACTTCCTCAGAGACAATGAATTCTTTCCATGTACTCTCCATGCCCTCTGCAAGGAGCTCAGCAACAATGGAGCTGTATTTCTCATTCATGGCCATAGCTAACTTCATCAATGGATGAACAACTAAAGGGGCAAGACTTTGGCTTTACAAGACTAGGGTACCAGATAGCCAATGCAGTAGCAACAATAATGCGAGATGTCATTGCATCTTGACTTGATCCCCCGACACAAGAAATCCAATCTTGCAGTTCAAATGATTCTAGCCGGGTAAGTATCCTAGATTTCTCATCTTGGAAAGATCCTTGTTTTTTTACCTGAGGAAGTATGTTTTCTACGGTTGTATCTCCCAATTGTTTGTCCAAATGTTAAACTAAGTCAAGTTATTTTTAGTTATTTTAAGTAATAAAAAAGATGGATGAATTAATTTTTTTAAAGAAAAATATCTGTGGACAAAAAAGAAAAAAAACAGGCTTTTTATTAAATTGTTATTATTATGGTCCAAATGGACCGGATCGAAACGGTCCGGTCCGGTCTTTGCATATAAAAAACTTCCAGACCGGACCGGACTAGACCACATAAATTTAAACGGTCCGGTCCCTGAAGTCCATTAAAGACCGGACCGGATCGGACCGTTACACCCCTATGTGCAGCTGTAAGACGGGTACTGGGTACTCGCAGTTATGGACACTCCGATACCCGACTTTAAATGGTGTAAGACATGCACTGGGTGTATGCATCCGAGAAGAGTAAAAGATTGTAAACTATGTGAAAATGGAATAATGAGTAATGAATCCGAGATAGAGATGGTAATCCGAGGTAAGAGAGTAGTGGCCGATAAGCTGAGTGTAAGAATTAAGGAAAGAGTATAAGGGGAATTAATCGTGTGAACCGAGCTAGACGAGATTGTGTGTATGTGAACCGAGCAAGACGAGATTGTGTGTATGTGAACCGAGCTAGACAAGATTATGTGGATGTGAGCCGAGCTAAGTGTGATTGTACGATGTGATCCGAGCTAATTGATGATATATGCATGTGATATATGGATTGATTGTTTGTTATTTATATGCTAATTGACCACTTGTGTTTGGTTGGTAGTTCGGTATGGCATGTTAGAAACTGCTTATTTAAGTTATGTGTAATGCTCATCTCCTTACCATTTTTCAGGTACTGAGCCCGAGCAGACACAGTCCCCGGCCGAGCAGGATCACTCTCCCTCACAGGGAGAGTAAGTTATTTAGAGTAGGAGAATTTGTTGGGTCTCGGACAGTTGAGCCGAGCTAAAACACTTTTATATATTTTGACCTCGGATTACCCAGCTGGGCCGAGCTAAAACAATATTTTGTATTTTGATTGGCCGAACTGAATGTACCTAAACTTATACTTTATGTATTTGATGCATTTGAGTCTTCCGCTTTATTAACTCTGATGTTTTTTGTATTAATAAAAAAGGAATTTTTAAATCCTAATTTTCGGGTTTTAAGGGTAATTATCATTTAGGGTGTTACAACAGGAACCCCCCGCTCAAACAGCCTTTCTCTGTTCATCATTTCAAAATCGTAACTCTCCCTACCATCGATGAACTCGGCCCAGGCATACCGTTTCACCCACTCTCTCTGCTCTTTCCAATCCCGAGGGTAGATGACCTCAACGGGATCGAGCTCCAAGATTTGTTTCTCATACTTCTGCCTATACTCCTTCCGACGACGAAGCATCTCGTCTACCTCCGTCGAGGAGCAGGACGAGGAGGATGAGCCGTCCTCCTCCTCACTGCTGCTGGTTGACAAGGAAACCAACCCAGCCCATTTCCTAAACAACTCTCTACTCCTACTCATCTTCCCACTTCCCCAATCCACTCCTCCGGGTTTCTGAAAAATAAGAACAAAAACAAAAATCAACAACTCTCCAAAGGCCTAAACACTCTAAACCCAGGAGCGCCAAATCCCCAAGACTATTTCCCAAAACCAAAATCTACAAAATCTCAAACCCAGGATCTTAGCCACAAAACACAAAACAACCAGGGGAAACCACTCCACTTCCATAAAAACAAAAACAGAAACAGAAACAGAAAGTACCAACCCCTTCCATGCAAACATGAAAGCAGTAAAGAAGGAAGAGAAAAGAAATGACGAAGGAAAAGAAGTGAGTAAGAAGCAGTACCTTAAAAGAGTAGAAGCGTGAAGGAGAGTATGGAAGAAGGAAGAAAAGTTGGATGGAACTAGTGCTACGGGCAAAATCAAGAAAGGAGGTTGCAGAAAAAGAAAAACGGGTTCAGAGTGGGAGAGGAATAGTTTGTGAATATGAGAGAAGTGGAAAAGTTAAAAAAGAGGTAGAGAAGGGGTGGGGGGGTTTAAATAGGGAGTTCCCCACCTCTTTTCTGAAATGTGAGCTTGGCCCAACAGCCCAACCCAGCGTGCAACCATATACACAGAGACGCGTGGCACAAAGCGAGTGGAACGGCAGACCTCGAGCAACGTTGCAATAATGGCAACGCTTCGTCTAACGTGGTTTCTGACACGTGTCAGATATGGGGAAAGCAAACGTCACGTCGGAGCAGGTGAAATGACAGCTTTCAATTCTGCTCAGTCAAAGTGGAAGGACATCAGAGACAGTTGGATCCAGCTCTCGGCAACTCCTCTTCTGAACTCCCTGGAACCTCGGAACAAGGCCTGAATAGCCTTGACCGAGCTGGGGGGCTTATGTGGTGGACTCGGCTTAGCCGAGCTCCTCGGAACTCTCACCCAAGGCCTGATGACCCTTTAGGAAGCCCTCTGTGTGCTTGGCCGAGCTCAAGGCTCAACGGCCGAACAGACACCAGACATGGGCCGATCTTATGCTCCTACCAAGGTCCGACTTCCTTGTCCGACATCACGCAGAGATTCCGATATCAAGAACAGGATGACGTACGCACCTTATCTACAAGGACAGCTCATCCACTCATAGCTCATTACAGGCTGGCCCTACTTGGGCCTCAAGCAAGCCCATTAGGGAAAAGGGCAACTATCAGGCCTAACATTTCCAACCCTAACTCACAAATAGCTGGCCCAACATTTCCAACCCTAACTCAACACTCACAGTAAGCAGCCAACATTCTAACTCAACACTCACAGTAAGCAGCCAACATTTCCAACCCTAGCAGCCGCCGCCCGCCAGCCAGGTCTCTCTCTCCCTCAGTTCTACCGTAACCGTAGTTTCTCTTTCTCTCCCTCCGTTCTCGCTATTTTCGTGCCTCTCTTCCTTCGTTCTCTCTCCCCGCCAACTTGCGCTCTTCCTCCACTCAGCAACGGTCCCAGCGCTCGCCACCGCCGCTTCCGGTCCGGTCCGATCTCCCTCTTCTGCGACTCGATCTCCCAACTCTCTGCGATACGATCGATTCGATCTCCCAACTCTCTGCGATTCGATCTCCCTCCTCTGCTTCTCTCCCTGGTCTTCTCTTCGCCGCCGTCGAAGTCGGAGCCGTCATCGAAGTCGCCATCGCTGCTCACCGTCGCCAACCGCCGTTGTCGCCATCGCTGCTCACCGTCGCTGTTCATCCCCACTCTCAGTTCTCCGTTCTTCCACTCTGTTCTTCCCCTCTAATTTTTATTTTTTTTAGTTATTTTAATTAATTTTTAGTTATTTTTAGAATGTAATTAAAGATGGTCTAAATAGACCGGACCGGACCGGATCGAAACGGTCTGGACCGTTACGGTCCGATCCGGTCTTTGCATGTGAAAAACTTATAAAACGGACCGGATCGGACCACATTAATTTGATCGGTCCGGTCCCTAAAGTCCATTAAAGACCGGACCGGACCGGACCGTTACACCCCTAGCATCTATAAAGAATAAATTAATTTTAGTGTTTTAGTGTTTCAAATTAGAAAGAATAAACCATAATCTTTCTAAATTAATGGAACTGTAGTAGTTACTTTTAGTTTTATTGTTTTATATTTTTTATTCATGTTTTAGTTTTTAGAAATAAGAATAATAATTATAATTAATATATATATATTTAATTAATTAATTATAAGTTCGGGTCGGGTCCGGGTGACCCGGGCATGAACCCGAACCCGTCTTTAGTAGGATCGGGTCTGTCCTTTTCTCATTCGGGTTTGTCCCTTTGAATGCTTGAAGACGGGTTTGACCCGACTCGAACCCGTCGGGTTGGGACGGGTCTCCGGGTAGGGCCAAGTCATGCTCACCCCTAGTTAAAAGGGTTGTTTTTTTTAATGAAAGCTAAAGAGGACGGTTTTAGAAAATTAGCCAGCACCATCAATTTGTGTGAAATATAGCATTGTTAGTTTGCTTTCCATTTAAGGGGTGGTTGGTTCTTTCATCTAAATTCTAAACAGAATGAGGGTTTTTTTTTTTATCCAAGTGGGGTAATTTTATAAACAATTTATGTAAATAGGGTAGTTTTGAAACTATTTAAATAATATGAGGCAGTCAACAAAACTATTTACAAAAATGGGACAGTCAAAGTCAAAATTACAAAAGTCAAACAAGTCATCCCATGTGACTTTTTCTAAAAGTCAAACAAGTCATCTAAAAGTCAAACAAGTCATCCCACATGACTTACCCCCTTTGTTTCATTGAGTTTGACCTTTTAGGTTTTTTTCTTGTTTCACAATGTTTGGCCTTTTACATTTTCAATAAATAAACATATTTTTTTTTCCAATTTTAACATCATTCAATCATTTCATTCACTCTTCATTAATTATACTTTTATCATCTCTCTCATGTCTAAACTACTATATATTAATTAATGGACACATTTACTAATAAAAATTAAATACTACTGCAATTTTCAATAAGGATTAAATAGGGACATTGTGAACAAACCATACATAATACTTACAATAATCAACACTTTCTTAATCTGTAAGTCCAGGCCTAAAAGGCCAAACTCAATGAAACGGAGGGATTATTCTTCTACTCCTTCTGTTTCTATTTATCTGTCTTATTTCAAACAATTAATAAATACATTAATTATATTTTTTCCCATTATACCCTATCTCCCTATAATAATCAACACTTTCTTAATCTGTAAGTCCAGGCCTAAAAGGCCAAACTCAATGAAACGGAGGGATTATTCTTCTACTCCTTCTGTTTCTATTTATCTGTCTTATTTCAAACAATTAATAAATACATTAATTATATTTTTTCCCATTATACCCTATCTCCCTATAATTATTATTATTATTTTTTTTCCACTACTTACAAAAACCAATACCCTATTAATTAGAGGTAAACATAAATAATAACATTTATTACACTCTTGAAATCATCAAAAGGACAGATTAAAAAAAAAACTTCTCTAGAGAAGGATAGTTAAATAGAAACGGAGAGAGTACTTTAAATATTCATTTTAAACAAATTTTTGCTCTATTATTTGAGGTAATTTTTTTATATATTTCATTTTCTTAATTATTTTGTTTTTATTATTTAAATTTATATGTACATATTTATTTTATTTTTAATTTTGTGCTTTTATTTATTATTATACTGTTTAAGTGTAATTTTTTTATGTTTTATATTTTATTTACAGAATTTTTTTATTATAATTTTTTTTATATATTTAATTTATTTTTAATTTAGTGCTTTTATTTTTATTAATTTTTAGCTATTCTAATTCACTTATTTATTTATTTTAATATAATTTATAATTTATTATTATATTGCACATAGAATAGCTAAACATTGATAAAAATAAATAAATAAATAAGTGCATTAGAATAGCTAAACATTAATAAAAACTAAAAGCACTAAATTAAAAATAAATTATATATATAAAAATAAAATAAAATTCTGTAAATAAAAATAAAACATAAAAAAATTACACCTAAACATTATAATAATAAATAAAAGCAAAAAATTAAAAATAAAATAAATATGTACATAAAAATTTAAAGGGGTTTGCTAACATAATCCCACTTGATTTCATGAAGGATTAGATTAGCAAAGAGTACCAAAAACTTTTAAACAAAATACCCTTACTATTATATTGGGATAAGTTTACTTTACAGAGTTACTTTGGTAAAATGCGTTTTTTAAGGAATAAAAAAAAACAATTTCTCTCTCTTCCCAATCTCCTCTCTTTCTCCAATAAAAGGAAACTGCAGATAGATGTAACCACGTTCAACCACCAACGCCGGCGATGTCTCCTACCCGGCCAAATCCACTTCGCCGACGCCTAACCATCCCAGACCCGTAAATCCACCCAGAAAGCGAACCATTTTCCCACCCAACCGCGTGCCTCCGGTTCAACTAACCGTGTCGCGCCTATCTCAGCCACAAGCAGATCGCAAAGGGGTTGGGCCTTGATGGAGAAACGATGGCGACAAGTTTGGATCTTGGCAGAGCAGCGGTGATGGTGACTAATGTAACACCCTACATTAACTACCCTTAAATACCCATTATTGAAAATAGTGAATTTAAAATTTCCTTTTTAACTTATAAAAATCTCCCGTCAAACTGACGGAGTTTCCGAACTTTCCAAAATTTAGTTTTTCTTCAAAACCTGATAAACAAATTCATTTCAATAGCCAAAATGCTAGCAGGGCATAACATCACATATCACATCATCAGGATAAAAGCATCAGAGTAAAGCAGCAATTATAAACAAGTTTTGGAATTGTATTTTCTCAAAAGACTTCTTTCCCTAAAGGAGTTATCCTGGGCCCACCAAAACTATTTATATATATATATATATAAAATAGGTCACATCATCAAATCAAAAGGGCCCATGACATTTTCATGTCCTACTATATAAACCCTACAGGGAGAGTACTCCTGATCGGTCGGTACCTATGCTAGCTCAGACTCGGTACCTGTGGAAAAATGGTAAGGAGATGAGCATTACACATAAATTAGGAATAGCAGTTTCTGATATGACATAATACCCAACTAAGCCAAGCACATCTAGCACAAATAATGCATATATTCATATAACCAAGCCATATCATTTACACTTGCAAATAAAACCATTTTCATTCAATAAACAGTTGCATCTTTTATCATGTCATTTCAACCTTTACTTTAAAGCTGTCTTTTATAATATTTTCCTTTCTTTCGGGTGTCTCATTCATATTCATTTAGTTTTTTGTGAAACTATCCTCTTCGCGTACTAACCGATTCGCGTACAATCGCAGTAGGCCCCGATTCGGGTACTTTCGCACTCGGCCGCAAGAGGATTAGTTTCTATTCCCCCTTTTCCCTTTCGTGTACTAACCGATTCGCGTACAATCGCAGTCGGCCCCGGTTCGCGTACAATCGCAACCGGCCGCAGGAGGATAATGTTTAGTCCCTTTCGCGTGTTAACCGATTCGCGTACAATCGCAGTCGGCCCCGGTTCGCGTACAATCGCAGCCGGCTGCAAGGGTTTAGTGTTTATTCTCTTTCGCATACTAACTGATTCGCGTACAATCGCAGTCGGCCTCGATTCGCGTACAATCGCAGCCGGCCGCAAGAGAATATTATTTAGTCTTTTTCGCGACTATCCAATTCGCTCACAATCGCAGTCGGATTCCACCTATATTTATATCTTATTCTGGTTGTGGACTATCCGATTCGCACACAATCGCAGTCGGATTCCACACATCTGTATATCATATTCTTTATTAAGTGCTTCTCTCAATCATATTATTGGTTCGACTATTCCACATTCAATTATCTTTCTCTTTTCTAATCAATTATTTATTAATCACTTTCACATTTTTCTAAATCCATATTCAATAGAACAATTTTTAACATCATTCAATCACTTAGCTAATATAAGCACATATAACACATAACATCATCACCAATACATTCACCACCTAAGTTATTTCCTTAATTTCTAAGCTCTAATTATCAATTTATATCAACTACCCTAAGGTGCAAAAATCCCAAAACTAACAACAAACTCTTAGCAAACACAATATACATACTAGAAACCAATCCCTAAAGTAAGGTAACACTCACTCCTTACCTTCTGTTTCCTTAGACATGATTCTTTTCGTATAATGTTGCCCAAACGTAGCGCGGCTCATTGCTTTCGCTTGCGCTGATCCTAAAATCCTTCGTCGTCTAACCGGGTCATACAAAGTAAATAATAATCAATATCATGTGTTTTACGAAAAAAGGGACTTTAACTTGAAAACCAAGCCAAGTTAATTTAGAAAACATTTAATTATTCATAAATCAGAGTCAAATAGAAATTTCAACTTAAAACCATTGGTTCCTCAATAAAATAGTACAACCTTTTTGTTGAAAATACCTTAACTTTCAAAACTAACATAATCGTCAAAAATACATTAAACTTAAGTAGTTTTAGCTTCAAGTCACAAAGTGAAATGTTATGTTACTTTGACACTATTAATTCCGAACTAAAAGGAAGCGTTCTCGATTCAAAAGTAAGTTCAAATCATAATTATAACATTCAAATAATCACACTTCCCTTTAATTTGAAATTAATGTTCAACGTTCTAACTCGAATTAACATTGTGTCGAATATCTCAGGTTCCTAATTAACTGATGTATCGTTTAGTTCAGGGAAACTCAATCAAGCTAAACGACAGCTCACTTACTTAGGAACCCAACGCATTTAACAAAATACTTTCAAAACTCATCATTCGACATAACGTTTAATTCGACGGTATTACAAATCAAAGTAAACAATTAAAATCACCATCAATAGCAGTATAATTAAAATCAATATAAACTATAATACAGTTTAATTTCCAAAACAATTCAATACTAAATAATTATTAACAATACTATTATAATTAGTATTATTATTAAAACACAACATAGAGTAATTAAAAAGGTATTAGGGATATACCCACAAATATGGTTTCGAAGGCCGATTCGGTCAAACCGATACACAACACCAAGGAGAGGCTGGCAAAGGTAGCTATGATGGTGACGGCGATCCCGACGTCGATGGCTAGAACGACAACGACAACGGATCTGAACGAAGGAAGGAGATAGAACGATCTTCGAGCTCCGAGGCACCAACAACAAGCACCGCACCTCCACAGGAGGTGGATCCCATCCATGGCAGCAACGGCGGCTCTGGCTTCATCTCACAGTGATGGCGGTCGCGACTCCATGGCAGGAAACAACAACAACAAACACCACACACCCAGCACGCGGTGGCGGATCTGGACCAGGGACGGTGGAGCTTGGCAGCGGCGCGACCTCCATGGCGGCAGCCAGTCGTGACTGAGGAGAGGGAGAACGCGCGTGGGCACGCGGCGGAGAAAGAGAGACCGACGAGGGAGGAGAGAGAGATATAGCATCGGAGAGAGAAAAACGCGAGTGAGAGAGAGAAAAACGGGTCAGGGAGAGAGACTTCATGGAGGAAAAAGAAAAAAATGAAGAAGAAGGGAGAGAGAGGAGGAGGAGGCGGCTGGGCAAGAGGAAGAAGGAAAAAAAAGGGTTATCCTCTTCATACACACTACACACATATTACTTATTCTTTTATTTTAAAATTCAAATACCAATAATCAATTGTAAACACTAAACATTTGTACTAGAATAAAAAAAATCATAAAGTAAGAAACTTATAAATATTTCAAATAAAATATTTCCATATGAAATATATCAAAAGTAATTCATATATCAAAAGTAAAGTAAAGCATATAAAGTGTATCTTTGATATAGGCTAACTATTTTAAATGAATTTACCTTAACATATATAGATAAAATATAGTTTCCGTAAATACCATATGATATTTTAAGAAAATGACCAACACCTAAATGACTGATTTCAGAAAACAATTATTTAATTCAATAAAACTTATAATTATACTAGGGATTAAAATTAGGGATGTTACAACTAACATATTCACAGTCTAGGGCGGGTGCGAGTGAGGAGCCTGTTGCAGCATTGACTATGCCGTCGGTGGGGTTGGGCGACGGTGGAACTGAGGACGGAGAAGAAAGATAAATATGAGAATGGAGAGAAGGATCAAAGTGTAGTGCAGTGATGATTTGAGGGATTGAGGGGACAGGGTCTTGATGAAGAAAGAGAAACATGGGAATGGAGAGAGGAACAAAGTGTAGAGAGAAGGACAGAGAAGGTGACGATGAGTTTGGGGGCTGCTTTTTTTTTAAAAAAAAAGAATTCAGAAAATAAAATTATTAAAAGACCCTTGTTATTAAAACTAACATCTACACAATATTAAGGTTATTTTTGTCCAAATATTTTGGTATTTAGTGCTAACATGCTCCAACTAAAAAATGAGCTTCCCTATGTTAGCAAATCCCAAATTTAAATAACAAAAACAAAATAATTAAGAAAATGAAATATAAAAAAATTACCACAAATAATAGACCTGGAATTTGTTTAAAATGAAGATTTAAAGTACTCCCTCTGTTTCTATTTAATTGTTCTTCTTTGGAGAAGTTTTTTATATGTCCTTTTGATGATTTCAAGAGTGTAATAGATGTTATTTTTCATGTTTACGTTAATTAATAGTGTATTGGTTGTTGTAAGTAGTGGAAAAAAATAATTACAAAGAGAGAAATGATATAATGGGAAAAAACATAATTAATGTATTGCAAATGTACGTAATGATTTCATTTCTTAAAGAGTGTGTTTTGTTTGAAATAAAACAGATAAATAGGAACGGAGGGAGTAGAAGACCAAGTCATGTGGGATGACTTGTTTGACTTTTGTAATTTTGACTTTGACTACCCCATTTTCGTAAATAATTTTGTTGATTGCCCTATGTTATGTAAATAGTTTCCAAACTATCCTATTTATATAAATTGTTTGTAAAAAAAAGCTGAGCAAGCTCTCATCACATAAGCAAGCATACTTACACCATTGTATAACCATGTAAAAGAGTTTGATTATTTCACTTTTTTGGTTGGATGAGTTGTTGTTAAAGGACAAAACATTATAAATTTTGTAATTTCTACGCAGCCCATATGTCAATTCAGCAATATTTAGTTAGCATGTTTGCTAGAGTTTGGAAATAAGAGAAGTAGAATTCAAGCAGAATAAGAATAAATATATAATAATTATTATTACGATAATTAGTAAAATTTAAGCAGAATTATGATTATTTTTGAAAAATAAGCTCAAAAAAATATTCTTCTTACTGTCCAAACATATACACTTATTTATTGATAATCGATAATAAATTAAGTTTAAAAAATGAACTTCAAAATAAGACACTCCTTCCATATATTAGGTATAAATATTCACTTATTTATTAAAAATAAAAATAAAACAGAAAGTCTAGACTTCCACTGGTACATAAAATCACAAAATCACTAATAAAAAGATCATTAAACTAATTAATCATTATTAATGATTACTCTTTAATGATAATTACCATAATAATTATGATTAAATACTACCTCATACTATAATTTCCTCACCCTCTCTATTCTTCTGAAAACTTCTATTTGGTGGCAGATTCTCCCCATCCCAATAAATTGGCGAAAAATCACGTTCATTTGGTTTGAGAGTGATTCATTTGGTTTGATAGAGAAAGGCTGTAACTAGTAAAGTAAAAGAAAAAAAATATTTATTTATTTATTTTATAAATATAAATCATATAACCGACTTTGAAAGATGGATTCTCTAATTCTGGGTTTGTTATTATTGTTGAACTCAATGTAACTATTGATTGGAGAGAGCTCTAGTTATGTTCATATCACTTATATGGTCTTCTTCGTTGGATCAATTTTGATTCTGCATTCTACTGTCATCCTCTGTTAGGTATTCTTTTCTCCTTTCCAAAATATGCAAATTTTCATTGTTTTCTTCCTGTCTCTTACTGGGATTTGCTTTGTAATCACCTTCTTCTTTCTTTGTTTTTGTTGGTGAGTTTTTTGTTTGTTTTTAATTATTATGTTACGTCGATGTTCCTTCCATTATCTTCTTCTTGTTGCTAGTTTTGTTTTGGCCATGTTTATAGGACCCATCCCAATCTCCAGTTGCATTTAATTATTTTTTCTACCAACAATCCCTTTTATCTCAACACTCAACACTTGTCTAATGTAATAATTACATTATAGTTTTTTGAAGATAGTCTCGAAGAGTATATTAAATTTTCACATTTCTAATATCATTGACAATTTAATTAACCTAAGAGAAAAGTTCGGGAGTATAATTTATTTTTTTTGGTGCAAAAGGCTGTTTGTTTAAATATAGGTTGCATATTGAAAATGGTGTGTTGTGTGATGTTGGAATCATCGTGATATTTTGATGATGGTGATAAATGAAAGATATATGCTTTCAGAGTTTGTTGAGGAAAATCATTTTTCCGTGTTCATAAGAGTTTACTGTTTCTGTGCCAACTTCTAAACATGATATTTTTATTTTATCACTTTGGGCTGTAGGATAGGATTTGGTAGACATGTCAGGACTGAACAGATTGGGCTGCTTAGTACTGTGCATGATACAAAGATTGAAAAGTAGAAACTTTTGGTTCCCACCTAGGAGAACAAAAGCGAATGTCTTATTCTATCCTATTTGATCATGCTCTGTTCGTGCACCGAATGCTACTTTAATGTTTGCTTGAAATGATCCGGTTTTAATTCAAGGTTTCATGGATGCAACGTGATCCAATGTTAATGTTCTGCCTGGAAAGCAAAACTATAATTTCTATAATTAGTCATTACTTGGACAACTTCTACCTCTATGCAGTTGGGCGGTTTAAATGGCAACCATATTGTGTTAAATTACATGTTTATAAAAGGGTAATAAGAACACTAAGGCTACTTTCTTGATTCATGTTGGGAAAACTTTTGGTGTGTTTAGCAAGATATAATGCAGAATCCTACCATGTATATTGCTGTACTGTGCATGGAATCCAATTACATATTTTTGGATGTTAGGCTACATTTTGTTTTATATTTTTTTGTCTAATTTTTCAATGATTTTTCCCTATTAAAGGAAATCGAGAGTACAATGACGAAAGATACATCCGGTGCCGATTCCCATCATACACGTCTCGGTCTTTTAAAAGATCAAGTTCATTTGGTTAAAAGGAAAGACTGTGATCGCTATGAGATTGCTGCAATTCAAGATCAACTATCATTTGAGAAGGGTTTTTTTATAGTAATTCGGGCATGCCAAATGTTAGCGCAAAAGAATGATGGAATTATATTGGTAGGTGTGGCAGGTCCTTCGGGGGCTGGGAAGACTGTATTTACTGAAAAAATACTCAGCTTCATGCCCAGCATTGCAGTAATTTCAATGGATAATTACAATGATGCTAGTCGAATTGTTGATGGAAACTTTGACGGTAAGTTATCGTTTGGTCTTGTCATATGTGATACTTTTAGAATTCTTTCTATGATGCATTATCAGAATGCACACAGCATGGTAACTGCGATTATTCTGAGTCGGAGGGCAGGAATGGAACCACTCATCTCCCCTCTTGATTCTCCGTAATGAAAATTTTAATCATGGAATAAAACATATTTTTTGCTTCTGATTAATTGTTAAAGGAAATTTATTATGTATATAAACTGTGCCGTAGATTACTGACCATACCTAGGTGTTTCGAGTGTCTGGTCTGATTAGTAAGAACGGACACTCTGATTAGTAAGAACATAGAACTTAGATGCTCATGTGTAGAACTGTAAGGCTATGAGTAGAAGGGATTCGATGAGTAGTTGCTAAGAATATGTCAAGGATGAAAAGGTAAATGCTCTTGGTTTCTTACAAAAGACTCATTGTGGGATAACTTACGACTCAACCCAACTGGCACTAGATGAAGTCTTGTTAAAATGGCATGATACCAGTTCAGCCATTCAGCATTTCTGCCCTTGAGCTCATTACTGAATATAAAAGTTTATTAAAAAAAATTATTTTTTCTTTTTAGCCTTCCCTCCTGCCTTCTTTCTCAACTAACTTTGAAATTTGCTTCGTTAGAAGTCGAATCATTTATAAGCGGCAATTTCATATCAAGTTTGCCAGAGCTAAGCGAGTATATAGGACAATTATTGTATGTCTGATGCAAAGATTTACCCGATCCACAAAATAAAAAGTTGATTATCATGTTTAATATTGATTATTAACTTAATATGACATTTAAATGCAGGCTAACAGTTTTAAGTTAGGATACAGATCTCTTGTTAACTCTGTAATCTCTTTGTAGATCCACGCTTAACAGACTATGACACATTGCTCCAGAATCTACATGATTTAAAAGAAGGGAAGCCAGTCCAGGTTCCTGTATATGATTTCAAGTCCAGTTCACGAACAGGATACAGGTTAAATTCTAAACCATCTTTGATATCTTCTCAGTTTGGCATATTTTCCAGAGTTGAATAATTATTGACTTGAGGCAATGGTCAGGGAACACTATTTTGAGGAAAATAAAGATTGAAGAGATAAAATAAGGAAAATTTGGTACTTATTTGCAATTTGTGCCAGATATCTAAGGATGTAGTCGTTTAGTCCCATACTGTTGCTGAATATTGGCCTTCGTTTTCTTGTTTATGTTCTGATCTCCTGCAATTACTATGTATCTGAAGTTTACTATTAGAGTATTAGTTTAATTCAAAATTGAGTTCAATTGATTTTCAATACTTCACTACTTTGGTATGGCTTGTATGCCTTCAATTTAATATCCAAACTTACCCTGCTTACAGGACAGTAGAACCCCCGAGCTCCCAAATTGTTATTATAGAGGGTATATATGCCTTGAGTGAGAAGCTGCGGCCTCTACTGGACCTTCGAGTATCTGTTACAGGTGGAGTTCACCTTGACCTTGTAAAACGAGTTATACGTGATATACAACGTGCTGGTCAAGAGCCTGAAGAAATCATTCATCAAATATCTGAGACGGTTGATACTTTTTAATTTTGTTTATCATATTATTCAGATTTGTAAAATAATCTTTTTTCCTGAAGTGCTTACGCTTATTCCTCTGCAGGTATATCCAATGTACAAGGCCTATATTGAGCCTGATCTCCAGACCGCTCATATAAAAATCACCAACAAATTCAATCCATTTACTGGATTCCAGAGCCCTACCTACATATTAAAGGTTAGTTTCGAGACAACTCATTATCAATTCCACTTATGTGAAGGAAAAAAATGGTTAGTCTGGTTGGTTCTGATGCTGTTCAAATGAAAAATAATAATGAGTTGTATAATTTGTTCTAGTCAGCAAGGAATGTATCAGCGGATCAAATTAAAGCTGTTCTCTCTGAAGGTTTTAATGAAACAACAGAGCAGACTTATGACATATATCTTCTACCACCCGGTGAAGATCCGGAAACTTGCCAATCATATTTACGGATGCGGAATAAGGATGGGAAATACAGTCTCATGTTTGAGGTTTGCTTCATCCAGTTTGGGTTCCTTGTTTATAATTTATATTTGAAGTAACCTACTTGTTGATTGACTCCATTCAATATGTGATATCAGATTTGCTTCAAAGACAGAGTTGAATTGAAATATAGGGGAAAGAGAGAAATAGGGATTTGAATAATTCATATTATATTGATATGTTGTGTTTATATACAGACCACTATCAAATATTCATAGTTTTATACTACTAATTTATATCAGGCATTAAAGTAGGACACAGCTAATATGAGTCTAGACTAATTAGACCAGTAACATGTCAAGACTCCTAACTCGTAAACAATCTTAATACTCTAACTAATATTAAGAAGGATATTTAACAGAGAATGATGCACAGAAAAACAGTCATATGGATTTGGTTGCAATTACACAGGGCAAGGGAAATGGGTCATTGGAGCATGATTCAAGTATCTGATATTAAACTTTGCTGGTCGTAGAGTACTTTCTTGTGTTTTCTTTAATAGGTGAAAGTTCAGGTCATCATAAAAATCTGGAATTTGGTGATAGGATTAAATAATTTAAGATTTAAAAGTCCTCTAAAATTGCAAAAATGCTTGTTTTGCTTATGATGATTAAAACGTCTGGTGTGTGGAACTTCTGTGTGATTCTGGCATTCAATAGTTACTTTTACCATCAGAGAAGCTACTATATATCATTTGATGCATTGACTTGTGGGTGTGTTGTAAGTCAATTTGTGATGGGAACCTCCTCCTATCTAGAAGTTATTATCCAGTTCGAGGAGTTTATGATAGAAATCTGCCACATGACAGATTTGTAGAAGCAAGAAAGTAAAGGCAAATCAGTAGGGGTAGTTAATTAGGAGCAGTTATGTTTGAGTTTCTATGTATTTTCGTATTTAATGTGTTGTGGCAAAATAGACAATGGAAAAGAGTGTATTTGTGAGTTCAAGGACTAAGAATATTCTCTATAGGACACATAGTCTTTGGGACAGCAAGTCATTGTTATATTGTGTGTATTTGGGACAGAGTTATTCTCTGTAGGAGTTCTTAGAACTCTGGGACAGCATTTGCTGTACTTTTGTGTGTAATCTTAATAATATCAGTTTGTTATTTGAAGTTCTATCAATTTCATTCCAATGATTATAGAGTGGCATTTGGCACTTCAATTGCAACTCCCATCTATATGCATGTTTGAGGCATCCAATACTGTTACTTTTACCATACAAAAAGCTACTGTATATCATTATTTTTGGTCCTTGCCAGGGAATCCCCCGCCCTTTGGACGAGGGACTTATCCTCTTCTGGGTACCACAGTTGCTCCTCCTAGGCTCCCAGCAAGTGTCTCTCCCCTGGATTGAACCTCGGCCTTTGGCCTTGTACGATACCCGGGGGTCTAGCTTTGCCCAACCACTAGATCAACACCTTGTTTGTCTACTATATTTCATTTGATGCATATACTTGAACTTACATTTTAAATATAACGGTTTACTATTGATGACATATGGCACTTCAACTTCAATTCCTGTCTTATTCATTGAAATTGAGACATAACTGTAGGGAGTCTACCTCTATCCTTATTTCTAACGAGACAAATGAAAAACTAAAATTCTAAGCTATAACTTCTGACAAAAACTACTTTCTCTTCAAAAGCTCTCAATAGTATTTTATTTTAACAATAAGCTAATCCAAACTCACAGCTGGGTTGGAGAATGAGATATACCACTCCAATATTTAAATAACAGATGCAAAGTACATATTAAAAAAAGGCATTACAAACAAATGCTTTCCGATGTCTCTGCACATACGGCCATGGCACTCAAAGCAACATTTTGATCTCCACAAGAAGGCCCAAAGTAATTATATTGAAAGCGATTGCACATATACAGAAAATTGTGCTTAGAAGTTATTGCATTGCACTCCATCCAGTTGCACCAGATTACCGTGTACACAGCACATTGCCGCAATCTTTTTGGCCTCTCGTCTATGCAGCTGGGTTTATTGATGAAACATGAATACCAGTTTTGTTATTTGGACATGAAATTGTAAGAAGTTTCTAGTAGAAATACTATTCAGGACCTTTAATGGCAGGTTGGCTTTTTGTAATGTCATTTGGAATATAAAAGGCTGATAGTTTATTGGTTAGTGACTTCCTCTTCCGTTTTTGTTTTTCTTTTGGACCATGATTATAGATATTTCATAGGCTTGGCATGCTATTAAGGTCTCCGATATCTTTGCTATTTTACAGATTACTTTTATTTTTTATAATTCCCCTTACTTGATTCATGGAGAATGAACTTCTTACATGGTTTCCACTAATCGATGGCGTGTAACTTTTCAGGAATGGGTGACAGATAGTCCGTTTGTCATATCACCAAGAATTACTTTTGAGGTCAGCGTGCGCCTTCTTGGTGGACTAATGGCTCTTGGATACACGATAGCTACAATCCTAAAAAGAAACAGCCATGTCTTTTGTGATGATAGGATTTGTGTTAAACTAGATTGGCTTGAGCAACTTAATCGACATTATATTCAGGTACTGGTAGAATGGGTCTATAATACTTTACTACTTATTTAGATAGATATTCCATTTATCCACCTAGCTAGTAAATGCCTTTGTAAGGAAAGACCTTCCAAAGAAAATAAATCTTTCAAGTTTTTTTTTTTCAAAAAAAAAATCCCCCATTTTTACTTGGATTGTTCCTTGTAAAAGGTTCTGCTTATCAACTGTCAGGATAAAGATTTTGTTCTCTTATCTCTCTTTTTTTTTTTTTTTACCTTTTTTGGTTGATAACGTTTTTTCACTAATTTGTTTGGAACATAATAATAAACAGGTACAAGGAAGAGATCGCTTAGTTGTAAAATACATAGGAGATGAGCTGGGTCTAGAAGGTTCCTACACTCCTCGTACCTACATTGAGCAAATTCAACTTGAAAAGCTTGTGAATGAGGTTATGGTATGACAGCTTGCCATCTGCCAATATGTAATCCTATATCAGCATTCTTTGTCTAACTGTTCCACAGGCCCTACCAGATGATTTAAGGACCAAACTAAGCCTTGATGAGGATGTGGCCTCAAGCCCCAAAGAAGCACTTTCTAGAGTCTCTGCCGACAGACTTGCCCTGAGAAATAAAAATATGAGGAGGTGAGAATTTTCCATCAAGATACATTAGAAGAGTCCACTAGATATAGCATTTCTCTTGACGATTTTACTAAAATTTTGATTTTCCATAGAGCCCAGTATTGCTTTACCAACATGGATGGTTTTGTCTCTTAGATTACTTTTAGTGAGTTATGGGTAGTTACATCATTTGACCAAGATTTGATGGCTCTACATTAATGGGATTTTTGTAGATTTTGCAAATAGAGGGGAGGTGTCTGAGTTCATCTATGTGTAGGCAGGGCCAGAGCAATTTTCTAAAAGAAACTTTGTTCTGTACTTCTTGAAAAGTGCTTTGCAGTATCCTAATAACATGACTATTGTGTATTTTCAACAGTGGAATGTCACAGTCATATACAAATCAAAGGGACAAAAATATGGCCAAAGTTACTGGCTATGTTGCCAGTGACAGAGGGTTTGGTGAAAGAAATTCAGATTCCTCCACAAGACCAGCGAATCAGGTAAATTCAGTCATTTTCAGTAGTTTTTAATCCTTTTAAACATATTGATTTAGAATCCACACTTCTCTCTTGGTCCATTCCTCAATTATCTACCTTCATTCTGCATTCATCTAATATTTTTTAGGGAGCCGTGACCCAGCTTTCAGAACAAATTTCTGCTCTCAATGATAGAATGGACGAGTTCACAAATCGTATTGAAGAGCTGAATGCCAAGTTAACCATCAAGAAAAATTCTCCAAGCCATCAAAATATGTCACTTCAAGCTGAGGCCTGCAATGGTTCTGCTCCCACCTCTTACTTCATTTCTAGTCTGGGCAATGGTTCCTTAACTGCATCTAAAATGTCGAATTCCTCATCTTCATCGCAATTAGCTAAAGATTCTCCTTTGGTGGATGAGGTATGTTTTCTGAGTCTAGTATCCATCTCGCTTTCAGATTATGTAGTTCATCAGAGTCTTGACTCTTTGTCAATTATGTGATAGCTGCATATGAAATGTTGGATGGTTTCAATTATAATGAAACAAGTCTACTTTCTCTCATTTAGTTGGATAGCAATTTTGGTAGTTCCATGTTAATCTTATTAAAAGATGGAGTGACAAAAATGGAAATATAGCGGCCTTACAAGGACCAAGGTGATGGGGTAATGAAATTATCAAAGTCATTGTTTCACTAAATTCGAAACCTGTGAATTTTTTTTTACATATTTGTAGGATTTATGTTAATTCGGGTATGTTACATGACATTCTTTTTCCGAGGTTTATGTTTCTGGTCTATCTCTAGTGCATTGACCTTATAAATGTTAATTTGTTTTCTGGTCTTTGTTCAATGGAATTTGTTCTTTTTTCTTTTTCTGTAAAATATCAAATTGTTATTGACTTTGAAATGAGTGCTGAATTTGCATTAGTTCTCAAATGATTTACTCGAATCTTCTTATGTCAATAGATATCAAGTATTGCGCGTGGTCAGCGTCAAATAATGCATCAATTGGACAATCTCAATAGTCTTCTCAGAGGGAGCTTGGGAGAGAAGCCGCCTCAGCAAACAAGAACCAACAGCAGAAAAAGCGTGGTTTCTGATTCAGATCCCACAGGAACTCGTGTTATGGTGGTGGCCGTGGCAGTTGGTTGTTTGGGGATCATCTTGATTAAGGGATTGTGGACCCGAAATTGATTCCTCTACGTATAATCGCAACCCTTTTGCTAAGAAAGGTGTTGAGGCATTGATTAGTTAAAACAGACTCTAAAGGCAATATTTTAGGGTCATTTGAGTTTCTGGTGCCTGCTTGAAATTTTGCTAACTTCGTGGGCTAACGTTATAACAATTTTATTTCATTTTCAATCTTATAGTCTTTTGATTCAAAATCTTAATTAGGTAGTATTTAAAATATATGCTTTTTGATCCCTTGAAGTTTTTATTTACACAATTTGATAATGTTGATTGCTGAGTTGAGCTTTGGGGTCAATTTGGCATGAAGGAAAGAATCCTGTCTCCTTCATCCATCTGTAGTAAACTTCACAACTCCATCAAAAGTAAAATAGGGTCATGACTCTGGGCACATCAAATTGGACACATTCCCCTAACACATGATAGGGATTCTTTACTTTTGTTTGGACCACATTCTGCGCTTGGAAGGATTGTATTGAAAAGTAATTGTGAAATACTCTTAAGATATTAAATAAACAAAAATAAGGCCAAGTTTTTTTTTAAAAAAAAATTAAACAGGATAAGAGATCCAAATGCTTTAGATTGTTTCAATTTTTGAAAATAGCCAAACAACTTTTACTATAGAAGCTCACTGCGAACCAAAACATCTAAACATATATTCGTTTCGATTCTATTTATAAGATTCTTTTAGAGAAAAAATTGATTTTATTTGTAAGATCATGTTACAATTTTCATTATAAGTTAATACTTTTTAGAATTTCAATAACAATTATAAGAATAGTTTTAAAAAAGTATACTCTGAATTAAATATTTACATTTCCAGTACCACTAACAATCTTAATCAACTTTTTTGGTGGATATAAATTTTTTCAAAAAAGTCTTACATATAAGACGAGAAGAAGAAGTACAAAGAAACTATTATGAAGGTGGAGGAGACTTCTATATTTTACATATATTAACTTTCATTATAAGAATATAAGAAAACGACACAAGATAGATTTCTGCTATTTGAGAAACACTTTATTAATAGAGATATAGGGCACTTTAGTGTTTTTTACTCTTGAAATGAATTAATCTAAAAAAAATTAATCTTTAGCTGTTTGAAGAATTTTGGTACGCATAAAAAATAAAAGAGTGAAGTACTCATCAGTTTGGTCTTTCGTGTTTTTTAGACGAGACACTTTAGTCCCTCAAAATATGAAAATTCACTTTTAGTCCCTGAATATTTTTTTATGGGACACTTAAGTCCCTTAAGATTTTTTTATAGGATACTTAAGTCCGCAGTTGAGACAGTTGGCGGAGTGGATAGAGAGACTTAAGTGTCTCATAAAAAATACTAAAAGTGAATTTTCACATTTTGAAAGAGTAAAGTGTTTCATCTAAAAAAATATGAGGAATCAAAATGGTACTACTTCACTAAAAAGAAAATGACAAAACATAAATTAAAAAAAATTGCAAACATAAGTCAATATTCAGTGGGGAAGTGGGCAACCGATCATAGCCTTGGTTTTATTCGCTTTTATTGTCGTCAAGCGGATTGCTCAATTGAAGAACAAAGGTCATGAATCCAAAGATGTGATAAAATAGAGTTATGTAGTACTTATGTGGGCACATGTTAAGGCTTCAATTACATTTAAGAAGGAATTTGGTTTACCATAAGTAGAAAAATGAACTGGTAATTAATATTTTGTTGGCGCAAAGACTTAAATCACGTTCCAACTAGCAACTGTATATACTAGTATTATTATATTAAAATTAATTAATTAATTAATTATAGCATAAATTACATTTTGCCTGTTTGGGCAAAAACTCATCGCCACTGTGCTATTAATTCTAACACGTACTATATACCCTTGCTACCATTAAACCTTAGTCTCATTTCCCCCCTTTTTTTTCACACATTATCAAACGTATTTCGAGTTAAATTTAAATTTAAATTTAAATTTAAATTTACAAAGTAAAATGTGCTCAAAATTTCAATAAGTTAGATTAGTGCAATATTATGTTGCACCAATATGGGTACGGTATCGGATACGAGTACGGTATTAGGTACAGGTACGTGGTACGACATTTTTTTAAAAATTGGGATATGCTTACGACAATATAAATTCAAATTTTATAAATAAATTTGAATTAGAATATAAGTATCTTGAAATTAGAGGTTCATGCTCAAAATAAATCGAGACATAAGGATGAAAGATTGATTATGATAATAACATACAAATTCTAAGGTAAAAATGACATTAAATTTGTATGATTCATACCTAAAATATACATTGATATATCAGTTACAAATACCCAAAAATACTATACGTGTACCTTTATCCAATACATACCTGGTACGAATACGTCATGTGTTTAGGAGTACAATGTTTTAGAGGTGCAATACAATATAATCTCTAATATAAGTTAGAAGACTCACCCGGATGATATTTTTATAATCTTATCCAATAAACTACTACTTTTGATCAAGACTTTTGTAAATGTCCATATTTTTTTATATTATCGTAATTACATAATCATTCATGCAATTAATAAAAATTATTTGCTTTAATTCTTGATTGAGATTAAATTGAATAATGTAAAATGAAATTTTATTAACATCTTTTTTCTATTACTCATATTTGTCAAATAATCCATCATATTGTGGGAAAAAAAATCGAATAACTTATTCAATCGCGTAAGAAAATCAAATAATTTATTTGATCATATAAAAAAATTCGATTGACTTATCTATTTGAGGGTGTGAATAATAAAAGAATGACTATTAATAAAATTTTCATATCGTAAATATGAGTGACAGACTAAGGTGGATAATTTTTTTAATCCATGGACAATTGTGTAATTTCAATATTTTTGATGCCTGGGTCCTTGATTGAGAGTAAATTGAATAATGTAAAATGAAATTTTATTAACATCTTTTTTTCTGTTACTCATATCTGTGAAATAGTTCGTTTCGTGAAAAAAATCGGATGACTTATTAGATCGTGTAAAAAAATAAAATGATTTATTTGATCATGTAAAAAATAAATAAATTGACTTAGAGTGTGTTTGGTATGACAAACTTATAGCTTATCTAGTAGCTTTTAGCTTATTGATTTGGTCAATAAGCTACTAGAGCTGTTTGGTGAACAAAAAATAAAAGAAGTTTATAGCTTTCAAAAAGGAAGCTTATAACTTTTGAAAGTTAGCTTTTAGAAAGCTACATCAGGTAGCTTTGAAAAAAAAAAATAAGAGCTTTCAATAAATCATATATCAATTTTACCCTTTTTTTTTTAGTAAATTATATTATTATTTATTCTGGCCCAAATTAATACTACCCCCAAATTTTTTACTTTTTTTCCTCAAACCCAAAAACCTAGAATCCTTCTATATATTCAACATCTGTAGGCACCACACCAAAACCACTCATAAAGAAATCTTATATTTAACTATTGATTCAGGAGACATAAAGGTATGTGATATTTATTTCAACATTGATCATCAAATTTCTCTTTCACCTTTTTGTTATCCTCAATTTTTTTTATTTTGTGAATTTGGTTCAGATTGGATTTGTGTGATTTTGTGATGGCGGTGTGTCCAATCAATAGGCTAAAAGTTTTGTCCTTTTTTCGTGTCATTGTTAATAAAGATACCGTGGCAGTTTTATAAAAATAATAAAAATGTTTAAAGTGTAGTAGTACTTAGTAATAATTATTATGAATGTTATAATTTTTTATCATTTATATCTATATGAATGAAGTATATGTTTTTCTCTATAAGCTACTAGTGTAGTATTATCGTCATTGAAACATGAATGTCAATATTAATTATTATTCCACATGTTATGTATTTTTCAGTCATTTAACATATTTAAATTAGTTGCACAGCTAGTTTTGCCAAACAGTTCTAGTTCAATAAGCTAGCTATACAGCTATAAGCTCACAGCTATAATCTCATAGCTATAAGCTAGGTTCACGGCTATCAGTTATAAGCTCACAGCTATCAGTTACAAACTCACAGCTATCAGTTAGTTTTGCTAAACAGACCCTTATCCATTTGGGTGTGAATAGCAAAGAAATGATTGTTAATAAAATTTTCATATTGTAAATATGAGTGAAAGACTAAGGTAGATAATTTTTTTAAGAGTGAAGACTCAATTTGGTCTCTCAAGTTTTTCGATCGGGACACTTTAGTCCCTCAAGAATTATAATTCACTTTTAGTCCCTAAAGAATTTAAAAAAAATATCACTTTAGTCCATGCTTTCATTCCGTTAACTACTATCTGTTGGCATAAACCGTAAAATTTCATTCCCTGGTGCTAATGGTCTCTCAGTAAATGTCCCTGATGCTTCTGGAAACCGTGATAGCAGTTAACGAAATGAAAACAGGGACTAAAGTGGTTTTTTTTTTAAATTCTTTAGGGACTAAAAGTGAATTTATAATTTTTGAGGGACTAAAGTATCTCAATCGGAAAACTTGAGGGACCAAATTAAATTGGTCTTCACTCTTTTTTTAATCCAAGGACAATTGTGTAATTTTGATATTTTGATGTATGGGAGTCGAGTGAGAGTTTAAGGTTCTATTTGCCGTGCCTAGCTAGGAGTTTTTCAGTTTGTTAAGAGCTTTAGATTTAGGCTATGTTCGTTGTGGTTAGGTAGAAGTTTTTTAGTTAGTTATGAACTTTTATATTCAATTAATAAGTTATTAGTCTTGTTTGGTAAATACAAATTAGAAAGAGCTTATAGCTTTTAAAAAAGAGTTTGTAGCGTCTGCGTAAGACAGCCAGCCCAGTTGGTGGCTGCATGGGCACTTAGGATTTCCCCCTCCCCCAGGTCATGGGTTCTAGTCCCAGACCTCCCATGTAAACCAAAAAAAAAAAAAGGTTCTAGTCCCAGACCTCCCATGTAAACCAAAAAAAAAAAGAGTTTGTAGCATTTGAAAGTTAGTTTTTAGAAAGCTAATTGCTTTTTTGGAAACTAAACTAGTTTTCCATAATTCATATACCAATTATACGGTTATATCCTAAAAAAAATTCACATTAGAAATTTTGTGATGTATGGATTTTTTTTTTTGCGTTCTTAAAAAAACAAAATATATATTATTTTTGTATTTGAATGTTTTTTGATGTATTATCACGGTACATTATTTTTTTTTATGTATAGCTTATACCATGGTAGAATAATTTGGTTCCACCAACAAAGTCCAACACAATTGCTAAATGATTGGGTTCCTCAAGCATGATGCTAGGGGTTCGACTCTGTTCTGTCGTAGGATTACTAGTCTTAGACAATCCGGCTAAGAGTTCGGCAATCCTACTTTTGATGTCAGACGTGAAATGAGCACCTTGAATACCAAGATACCCATGCTCTTGTCTTTCTACTTGGAGTGGTGTGTGTGTTTGTGTGAGATGAGATAGATCATACATGCTTGTCTTACCAGGTATTATATACGCATACCAGCATAAATTGTGTTGATTACCGCTTTCATGTGGCGGGTGAGATTCCCTCTAAACGGTCTAAGCGTAATAGTGGGTATTAAGTTAGGTGGAATCCAATGTCTGTGAGGATAACGGAATTCCTCGGATTCCCTAATACACGTGCCTGAACTCCTATCGGTTTAACGGTATGTAGTGTGACGTTTAGTGCTCAACAGCCATACCGGATACCGGTATCCGAATCAAGCTTCACGAGGTATTAACGGCTACATACCGGTATCTGAATCCGGCCTCCTATGTTCTCTTAGGATTTCATACCGGTATCCAAATCTAGCCTGATTGGGCCTCATAGGACCTCAAACCGGTATGTGAATCCGGCTTTATTGGGCCTCTTATGGCCTCATAGGATCTCATACCGGTATGTGAATCCGGCTTCATTGGGCCTCTTACGGCCTTAAACCGGTATCCGAATCCGGCCTTGTTGGGCTTCTTGTGGCCTCATACCGGTATCTGAATCCGGCATACCGGTTCCGCTTACATGGTCCATAACAGTAGCCCCCCAAGTCATGGTTTATGAATATGAGCCATGAATTTCAAGTGGCTTCATCAGCTGCATTGATCATACCGGATTGCCGACTTCAAGATGCCGGTTTTGACTGTAACTTCATCAGTTGCTCCTCAATCCCGAAGTCTCAAGGGCCCAGTCTCCAAGGATTCTGAATTCCTACTTTCCCATAATTGTGCAATGTTCCATTTCCCGAGATGGTGATTTCAGCATCCTAATATCGGGACCCTGAATATGCATATCTAAATTCGAATTCAAAAATTTGAATTTAGTATCTTTCCAAGACTTCACAGCCCCCCAGGATTAAGTTTTCAAGGCATAGACTCTTATTCATAGGCCTAGCTTTAACCTGACATAAGTCAGAACTCTTCATGGCCACCTTTATGTCTTGTCTCTGCTCCCTAGCAATCCACTTGCCCTCAGAGATTCGTTGGAAACCGAGCTTTTACCTGTACTGTACTCAAGCCAGCCACGAATTCGGATTTGGCTTTCCAAGTTAGACTTCTGAAGAGATGTAATAATTGATCTGCAGTTTCCTTGGGAAGATGAAAAGGGGGTGATTCTTTACTGCAACTATGATGACTTTTCACTTCCCAACTGTCATGACTTTTCCTTCCAAGCATCATGACTTACCACTCCCCAACTGACATGACTTCTGAGTGGTCATTTACTTAATGTAAGCACCCTTCCATCTACCTCCTCTGAAAACTGAACCCCTTTATAAATAGAGAGGAGCCTTTAGTGATAAAACTCACTTCTCCATTTCTTCTCTGCTGCATACGAATTCATTCCTTCTCTCCCTCTTCCTTCCTACATTCTCAGGTACATATCTTCTTATCCTTTACTTTTTCTTTTATCATGGACTTGTGAGAACTACAATCGGTGGGTGAAATAACTAGGAGACACTAGGAAAACACCTAGAAGGGGGGTTGAATAGGTGTTAGAGAAACCTTGAAAGATTTTCGAAAAAACAAATCGAAACAATTAAAACAAAATGATTTTTACAAAAATATACTGATTAATCGATTAACTTCAGTATTAATCGATTAATGCCGAAGCTTACTTTCAAACTAATCGATTAACTAAGGTACTAATCGATTAGTGCCGAAAGCAACTTAAAAATTAATCGATTAACAATCAACTTAATTGATTAATCTGAACAGTATCTGAAAAATCACTTTTCAATCAAATACGAAAATCAATCAATTAACACATAAGATCAGAGATAAAGCGGAATTGATTAACACCAATATTCTTATTGATTACCTGGGTTATGAAAATGATTTTCCCCAAATCAATTTGCACAATTAAGATTCAATTCAATCAATTATGAAAATCAATCTTTTCTAGGTTTTCAACCAAGAACAATATTGAAATGACTTGAATGTAAAGAGTTAAGAGTTTAGAGATACGACACAGTGATTTATCCTGATTCACTTTCATCCACTTGAAAGCTACATCCAGTCCCCTCTTCAACCAAGAGAGATTCTTCACTATGAGGAATTAGAGTTCTCAAATTACAAGTAAATGCCTCTCAAGACTCCCTTCTTGATAGCCTACAAGAGATACCACACCCTTGCCTTGCAATCCTATTGATGCTCTAATCTAACCTCTAACCTTGCTTGCCAATATCCCCACAACAAGTCTTCCAATTGCTTTGAGATTCTTCAAAGTCTTCCACTTGCTTGATGATGCCTCACACCAAGACTTCCACTTGCTTGTTATCACAACAAGACTTCCAATTTGCTTGTTATCACAACAAGACTTCCAAATGCTTGTTTGCTTGATTCACAACCAAGACTTCCTTTGTTGTAGATAGCTTGCCTTCTTTGCAATGATTACAACTCAAATGAAAAACAAAATAACAATCCTATGAATCTCTTTCAATAGCTATGAAAATATCAACATAAGAGATTCAAAGATTCTTGATCAAAGAATGTAAAAGTTAAAGCTTTGATCTATGAAAGTGAGAGAGAATAGTGTGGCTTTGAGAAATTGATTTGTTCTAAGGTGTAATAATGATTCACAAAGGTTAAGAAAAAGTTTATATAGAATACCCAAAAGTTAGAAAACAAATAGAAATTGATTTTGCCTTGAAAAGCTTATTTTAAAAACTGATTCTGCACGTGTTAATCGATTAACACATGGCTTAATCGATTAACCACTGTAACATGTATGTTAATCGATTAACCCTAACACATTAATCGATTAGTCACTGCTAAATTCAATTAAAAACTTGTTTTCTCAAAACTAAACCTTTTCTTTCAAACCTTTAAGCCACCTATTGATTTTAGGTTAAGTGAATACTCAAATTATGATATAATCATGACCTTGATAGAGATTCACTACCCTCTATAAGACTCAACCCAAACTCATTAAAATAAAAGACTTGAGAGGCTAAAGATATTACAATAAAACACAAACTAAGTCTTCATGAGCTTGCTCTCTCTTCATCATTTGTTGAGTGTTGATTGTTTGTTGAACTTCTTCACACTTTAAGCTTGATCAAACCATTTGTAGCTTGTTCAAAACCTTTGTCAACCTTTGTCATTATCAAAACCTTCTTACTGGATCTAACAATCTCCCCCTTTTTGAAAATGACAAACCATGTTTTGAAATTGTTTGAAGTTCTTTGAAGTTGTTGATGCTTGAACCATTTTAGCACTTGGTGAGATTCTTGCTCCCCCTCAATAAATGCTTTTGACATTTGAAATCCAATTGAAATCCAATTGAGATAAGCTTTATTCTCCCCCTATCTTCAACAACTTTGCTCAACCTATATAGAAACAAACAAAACAACCTCTTCTCCCCCTTTTGGCATTATCAAAAAGTAATATATACCAATTAAAATATAAAATTCTAAGCCAAAATAAGAGATAGTCAATGATAATTTCTTCACAACATTGATACCAAATGTAAAACTAATGAAATATACTTTGATATGTGATACCAATTGGCAAGAAATATAACAATGAAACATACCAATTGTAACTAAAAAGTCATAATATCACATAACAAAGTAAGATATCAATTGTAAAGAAATATCACAATAATCACAATATCATGATAAACATCTAATGATCACATAATGATACCAATTGAGATTATAAAGAAGTAATACCAATTGTAAAAACAGTACCAATTGTGAAAATCCAACAATATCAATTGTACCAATTTGTAGGACTTCGTTTGAGAATTGAAGAAGCAAATCAAAGAATAACACTTGTAGGTCCTTTGCTCTTCAATCATACCTACAAAACAATCATGCTTTGCCTTTTGGTATCCAAATGGTTTTGGATCCATTTTTGTTAGTTAAGGGACTCTCACCCTTCTTAACCCAAACAAAATTTCCTTTAGGTATACCATGCACTTTAATATAACACACATTTGAAGTATGTCCATGAGTGCCACAATAGAAACATGTTGGTGCATTTGAAAAATCAACTTTAGAAAAATCAACAACATTTCTATGAGACTTACTCTTAGCATTAGTATAACCCAAACCAAACTTATTTGAATTTTCTCTTTGAAAATTTAACAATGTGCGCAATTTAATATCACCATTTGTGAAACTTGCAAGCTTATTTTTCAAAATAGCATTTTCATCTTTAAGAAACTTGCAATTCTCACAATCAACCACAATATTCAATCTACTAGCACAATCACAAGAAGAACTAGCATATATGAGATCAAGAGTTTCATTTTGAAGATTAAGATCATCAACTTGTTTTTGAAGTTCTAAAATCTCTTGTTGATGTTTCAAAATGAGCTTCTTCCTTTCAGTGTTTTTCAAAGCTAGTTTCTTAAGATGTTCATGCATTTCTTCATAAGCATTATATAAAATTTCATACTTGGAAGAAATTTCGGATTTAGTTTCACTTACATCGCTTTCGTCGCTTTGTTCACTTGATTCATCATTTGAACTTTCCTCTTCATTTACTAGAGCTATCAAGTTGAGACAAGCGGCTTCTTCATCATCCGAAGAACTATTTGATGTGCTTTTCTTGTCTTATTCATCATCACTATTCCAAACTATGTATGCCCTTTTGTGTTTTGCATTTTTCTTCTCTTTCTCCTTCTTCTTGAGATACTTAGAACATGCATACTTGAGATGACTTGGCTTTCCACATTCATGGCAAACTACTCCTTCTTTTGTTGTCTTGGTCTTGTAGTGTGGAGAATTCTTCTCTTTACTTTTGTCTTTGTTCAACCTTCCTTTTCTCCTTAGAAGCTTGCTAAAATTTCTTAGTAGAAGTTTCATCTCTTCTTCATCAATGTCCGAATCGGAATCTTCATTATCATTATCATCGGAACTCTCAAAACTAAACCTTTTCTTTCAAACCTTTAAGCCACCTATTGATTTTAGGTTAAGTGAATACTCAAATTATGATATAATCATGACCTTGATAGAGATTCACTACCCTCTATAAGACTCTACCCAAACTCATTAAAATAAAAGACTTGAGAGGCTAAAGATATTACAATAAAACACAAACTAAGTCTTCATGAGCTTGCTCTCTCTTCATCATTTGTTGAGTGTTGATTGTTTGTTGAACTTCTTCAAACTTTAAGCTTGATCAAACCATTAGTAGCTTGTTCAAAACCTTTGTCAACCTTTGTCATTATCAAAACCTTCTCACTGGATCTAACAGGACTCACTTCCTTCGAACAAACTCTCATGCTCTTCTTCTTCCAATTCGTCAAAGCCCTTTTCTGCTAACCTTGGTAATTCTGCTAGCCAACCCAGTGGCCTTCAAAACTCTTCTTTTTCTGAACACGAAAAGGAAGCTTTAGACGAACTAGTGAAGAAATGGATCATTAGGGACATGTTTAGTGAAGTCTCCAACATTCCTTTTAAATTTTCTTTCCACACTTCCTCTCAGGAATCTATCATGGGGAAAAAGAGGTCTGAAACAATCCCTGAGGAATTCATCCTCCCCACTGACATTACTGGCTATGAAAGTGTAGACCTTGATGCCCTAGGAAGACCCTCCATATTTGTAGATGTCCAATTATTACAAGAATACCATAACAATGCTAACCTTGCGGCTCCAGGACTTACTCCAAACTTTTATGCCTTAGAGGTTCACTCTTCTCAAAACCGAATCTGCTCTGTAGGAAACCCTCTCGAAAATTTCTTCTTCATGTACGTGGTTCTCTTTGAGACCTGTGGAGTTCGAATCCCTTTTACTGACTTTGAGTGTAGGATTCTTAGCCACTTAGAACTTGCTCCAACACAACTCCATCCTAATGGCTGGTGTTATTTGAGGGCTTTTCAACTTTTCTGCAACCATTTCAATTTAGCTTGTACTCTCCCAGTGTTTTTCACCTTCTTTGGACCTTTTGCTTCGAGTAAAGTCAAGGGGAAATGGTCTTGGGTTACATTGAAGTCTCGTCTTAACTGGAAAGTCTTTGAAACATACTCGGAGACATGGAAAGGATTCAAAAATGAATACTTCAAGATAGTAGGAGCCCCACATTCTTGGCCTTTCTTCTTTGACCACGGAGGAAATCCATATTTCCCACTCTTTTGGTCTGATAAAAACTCAGAGATTCCAACTCGTTCTTTCCTTACCCCCAATAACGTTCTTACTGACGTTGAGCGGTCAACCATAACATTTTTCTTTGCCTGGTATGAACGTTTCGGGTACATCAGTACCAGGAAGATAGTAGATGCGGAACCAGATTCCTTGCGTTCGGTATTCGGTAGGATACCTGACGTGTATTTTTTACTTACTTTCGCAGCTTTTGGAATTATTAATGCTTTTGTATTGTTTTTATGCAGAAAAAATGGCGAGTCTTGAAGATCTTGCTGCTCTCGCTGCCGCTATCGGAAATGCCCCAAGGAAGCCTCCCAAACGTAGCAAGACAAGTGCTAGCCGTCCTCCTTCGGCTGCCATAGTCCTTGACAGCCCTGAAGGTGCTGCCCGAAAGAGGAAAAATCAAGAACCTTTCCAATCCGGTTCTCCCACTGGATCTCACTTTGATGCTGGTCAGGGATCTTCTGGTTTCACTTCCTCAGTGTGGGAGGAAAATCTGAGCGAAAATTTTGGACGCATGTTGCTGACTGATGCCGACTCCCATCGTTTCCAAGGAATGACACGCCGGGAATTTGTCAACTTAATGAAATCTTTAAAGAAACACCAACTTCGTGCTGCCTCCACACTCCAATTCTTAGAGGATAACGCTGAAAAGGTTTTGTTCGTTGGGCAAGAGGTTGTGGATTTGGCTGCTTACGTTAAGAAAGAGGCTGAAATGGCTGAGCAGATTGCCTCCCAAGCGACCGAATTGAGGAAGACCAAGCAAGCCCTCTCTCAAGCTGAGGAAGAATTCGCAAAGAGGATGAATGACAAACTGAAGGAAGTGAATGATGCCAATGATGTTGCTCTAAACACGCTGAGGGATGCCCTCAGTGAAGCTGAAAATCAAAGGGACATGTACAAAGAGAAGTGGATTGGATCAGTTCAGTCTTCCTTCATGAATGCGGTAGAGCAAGCCAATTTCCTTAACAGCGATTTCTCTGCCAAGGGCATGCATTTCTTGCACAAAGTTGAAGATGGAGCACTTTACAGCTACCTTCGAGGTGGAACCAGGGTGCTTGTCAACTTGGATGATGAGAACTGCCTTGATCCTTTGGCCCCTGGAGATGACGAAGCGACCGAGGATGAGGATGATGGAGGACATGAGGATGATGGTATAGTTTGTTTATTTCAAGTCTTTATGCTTTTAGTCTTGTATTGTTGGCTTTTCCTTAGTTTGCACTTTGTTTCTGATTTTTCCTAGTTGTAATCCGAATTTCTGCTTTTCTCTAATTGCACTTGTATTCAGACTTTTCCAACCAATGAATTCTGCTTAGTATCTGCTTTATTTTTTTCCTTGTGTATCCTTCTTCTTTATTGATCCTTGTGTATCCTTCTTCTTTATTGATCCATGGAAGTCCTATTCTAGCCAGCGAATGGCTTTCCATTTAACTTATTAGCTTTCTGAAACTAACAGGGATCATTGAATGTACATGAGCGGTGTTCATGAGAACATCTCCTTACCCATTTCACTTCTCATCTGGTGGCTAATCAGATAAGTGGTGTATAAAGTATTGGATACTAGGATTTTTGCTTAAGTCTTACCAACTTCACATATTTGAGAAGATCTTACCAAGTATAAGATTCCTGATACCGAATTGTTTATTCGAGTTCTGAATACTTTTCAAAATACAAATTTTATCATTAAGTACAAGATTCCTGATACCGGATTCTGATACCGAATTCCTGATACCGGATTCCTTATACCGAATTCTTCATTTCGAATGTTTTTCAAAATACCAATTTAATCATTAAGTATGAGATTCCTGATACCGAATTCTGATACCGGATTCGGATACTGAATTCCTGATACCAGATTCTAATACCTAACTTTTTTTTATTACGATATCGGCTTCCTGATACCGGTTTCCTGATATCGGATTCCTGATATCGGATTCGTAATTCCTAACTCTTGCATTTGAATGAAGGCAATTATTTTGAGCAAACCATCTCATTGGGGTATTGTACTCAATCCTGTAACTTATGGAATTTACATAATTCTCATTAGCAAAATAGAAAGCCAAGTACAGTCATAATTTAAACCAAATAGAGGTCTATGGGTAACCTCCTTTCCAAAACAGAAACAAACTGGATACATGACAATGGTCTGTAAGACCTTCTTGGAAAACAGGCAAACTCTATGAAAGCATAAACAAAGAACAAGATTCAACTATAATAAATGCGACGCTTAGCTGCATTCCACGGGTTTTTGATGCCTCTGCCAGTAAGTGTTTCAAGAAAGTATGCTCTTTTTCTAGTTTTGGAAGGGACTCGGTATGGTCCTTCCCAATTGGCTGCCAACTTCCCATGTGCCGGCTCATTACCGTGTACTTCAGCCCTTCTTAACACTAAGTCACCTTCATTGAAAGTTCTGGAAATCATCCTTAAACTGTATTGCTTTGCTGACTGCTGCTGGATTATGGCCATGCGAACAGTTGCCATCTCCTTGGATTCTTGCAGGAAGTCCAAATTTTCTCTGTTGAGTCGCATATTAGCTTCAGGATCAAAATATCTCGACCTCATGTTAGTGGATCCTACTTCTAGTGGAATCATGGCTTCACTCCCATATGTAAGCTTAAATGACGTCTCTCCAGTAGTAGAGTGCAGAGTAGTTTTGTAGGACCAAAGGACAGCATCTATGCAATCTACCCATTTACCTTTGCTATCTTCCAGTTTTCTTTTCAACCCTCTTAGGATACATCTATTGGCTGCTTCAGCTTGCCCGTTAGTTTGCGGGTGTTCCACAGAGGACAGACGTTGTTTTATCCCCAACTTCTGGAGAAACTCCTTGAAAGCTCTGCTGGTAAACTGAGTGCCATTGTCCGTGACCAATACAGCTGGAACTCCAAAACACAATATGACTTGGTTGCCGAAGAACTTCGCGATTTACGTAGAAGTAGTAACAGCGACTGCTTTAGCTTCGATCCATTTGGTGAAATAATCGACTGCCACCACTAGATGGGTAACCTGTCCTACTGCCTGCGGGAATGGTCCCAACAGGTCCATCCCTCACTGAAAGAAAGGCCATGGAGCTGATATGGAATGGAGTTCCTCTGGTGGCGCCAAATGAACATCAGCGTGCTTCTGACAACGATCACACTTCTTCACGTGCTTCAGGGAATCCAACTGTATACTGGGCCAGTAGAATCCTGCTCTCAATATCTTCCTTGCCAGACTTCTTCCTCCCAAATGGTGACTGCATCTCCCTTCGTGCACTTCTTTCAGGGCCAATTCGGATTCTCGTTCAGTCAGACATCGGAGTAGGGGTGATGAAAACCCTCTCCGATATAGCAGTCCATCTTATATGACAAAGTGAGGAGCCATTTTTCTTACTTTTCTTGCCGCGTCGTCTTCACCTGGAAGGATTCCATGAAGTAGAAATGCCAAGATAGGAGAAGCCCATGACTCTTCATCCTCCACTGCTAATGTTGCACTGGGGTGAGAGATAGCTTGCTGAATCACGAACTTGTGATTCCCTGGTTTCTTGGTGCTAGCTAACTTGGACAAGACATCAGCTCTGGAATTCTGATCTCTCGGAATGTGTTGAAAATCCACGTTGTCAAACCTTCCTGCCAACTCCTTGCATTTGGTGAGATACTTTTGAAGCAAAGGCTCCTTGGCTTGGAAATCTCCTCTAATTTGGGAAATCACCAGCTGCGAATCGCTGTACAGTAGGATTGAGTGTGCTCCAAGATCCTTGGTCATCGTCATCCCAGCAAGACAGGCTTCATACTCAGCTTGGTTGTTAGAATTCGGAAAATCGAACCTTAACGAATATTCGATGGACACTCCTTGAACGTTTTCCAATATTATACCAGCATCTCCACCTGTCTGATTGGATGATCCATCAACGAACAGAGTCCAGAATTCAGAATCCTTCTTTGGTGTCAATTCCACGACGAAGTTGAAGAGCTGAGGCAAGGCAATGCTTTCAATTTAAAGGTTTTGATGAAGACAACAAGGATTTGAGTTCACCACAACAACAAATGATTTAAGGACTTTACTTTTCTATTTCATTCATTCTTATCGTATTGTAATTGTTTTATTATTTTATAAGAGTGGGTGGTAGATTAGTTTATAATCTCAATTGAAAATAAAAGAGTAATGTTTAATGTTTAACAATTGAGATTGCATTGATAGAGTGTTAAAAAAATTGCTCAAGAACTTTCAAAATTTATTAGGTGAAAATTGAAGTTTTGTTGAAATTATTTTTATCAGTTTTGTACAGATCTTAATCGATTAAGTAATTGGTTAATCGATTAGTAATCGATTAAGCAAATCGTTTAATCGATTAAAGTCTGTTAAAACTGAATATTAAAAGGCTTCATTCACAACTTTTGAAAGGTTACGAATTCTAAATTTTCACAGAGCTTATTTCACAAAGTTTTCACAACATTCTTGAGCATTATTCTTTAAAACATCATTACTCTATCATTGTTAATTCTGAATCTCAATTTGTGAAACATTCATTCTTCTTTTACTTTTCAAATTGATGATTCTTAGAGTTTGAGCTTTCATTGCGTTGAATCAATTCGTAGCATTGAGGTTACTTCTTTGAAGATTCAACAAAGAACAGTTTTCTTTGGAAAACAAAGCGAAGACGAGGGTTGGAGCAAGTCCCTTAGTGATTTTGGAATCATTCGAAGCTCACAAGAAGATTGATCGTGATTCAATCGACAAGGAACAATTGGAATCGTTGTACAAGAATTGGGTAGACGTTGATTGATTTGGTACATCATCAACAAGGGTTAGGATCAAGAGAATTGAGAGGATCTTAACACATTTCTTGTAATCTCATTCAATTGTTCATAGTGCAGCAAATCACCCAAACCAGAGAGGGTGGACTGGATGTAGCTCTTGATTAAGAGTGAACCAGGCTAAAATCACGTGTTCTTGTTTTTGAGCTTTTTCATATTAATTCGATTCTAAAATCAACCAAACCTAAAATCAATCTTAGATATTATTTGGGGATTTCAATTAAGCATTCTTCATTAATTCATTAATTGATTGTTAATTGATTTTCTGTGTATTCGTATATTGATTCATTGATTTTTGGTTGCAAATCGATCTTGTTTGAATTCTGGATTTTCTGTCTTTTTACAGTGTTTAATCGATTAGTAATCGATTAAGTAAATTCAAGTTTTCAGGCTTAATCGATTAAATCTCAGGTTAATCGATTAAGTTAGTGTAAATTGACTAAAATTGAACAGTTTTTGATAGTTTAACGAAAATCGTATATCGTAGTTTGATACTTCTATTCCCCCCCTCTAGAAGGTATTTTTACCCGCTTGTTGGTTTCCAACAGAAGTCTGCCAAAACCTGAGACTTGATTGCTGTTCTTGATTCATAGCTGATCCCATATTTGGACAATTCCACTGACCAAGCGATCATACGACCTGCTAAGTCTGGTTTCTGTAAAACCTGCCGGATGGGTTGATCCGTTCTGACCACGACTGGATGGCATTGGAAATATTGCCTCAGACGCCTTGCCGTGACCACCAGCGCGAACGCCATTTTTTCAATCTTTTGATACCTTTTTTCTGCTTCTTGCAACACTTTGCTGACAAAATACACCGGCCTCTGTCCTTCCTCCAAATCCCTGACCAAAACAACACTCACCGCTTCATCATTTACAGCCAGATATAAATAGAGAGTCTCACCTGGCTCAGGCTTGCTCAGGATCGTGGGATTGGAAAGGTAACGCTTGAAGTCCTGAAAGGCTGCTTCACATTCATCAGTCCATTTGAATTCTTGGTCCTTCTTAAGCAATTGGAATAGTGGAAGGGATTTGTAAGCGGACTTCGACAAAAATCTTGTCAATGCGGCTATGCGTCCAGTCAGCTGCTGAACTTCCTTCACGGAATTCGGGCTCCTCATCTGCGTGATTGCATCACACTTTTCAGGGTTAGCCTCTATTCCTATGCTAGTAAGCATAAAACCTAGGAATTTTCCTGCTGTGACACCAAAGGCACACTTCAGTGGATTTAAGCGCATATTATGCTGACTTACCTTACTGAGGACAGCTTCCAAATCCTGCTTGTGGTTTCCTTCCTCTGTTGACTTAACGATCATATCATCGATATAAACTTCCAACGTTGGACCAATCAGCTCCCCAAAGATTTTATCCATCATCCTCTGGTATGTTGCACCTGCATTTTTCAGACCAAACAGCATTACTGTGTAACAGTATGCTGCTTTATCAGTCATAAAAGCGGTTTTTTCCTGATCGTCACTAAACATGGGAATTTGATTGTAACCGGAATAAGCATCCATGAAAGAAAGCAACTCGTACCCAGCAGAATTATCAACCAGCTTGTCTATGTTGGGAAGAGGGTAGGTGTCTTTGGGACACTCTTTGTTCAAATCTGTGTAGTCCACGCACATACGCCATTTGCCATTGGATTTTTTGACCAGAAATATATTAGAGAGCCAGGTAGTGTAAGGAACTTCCCTGATGAATCTAGCTTGTAAGAGCTCCTCCACATTCGCAGCAATCACCTTCTGTCGTTCGTTGCCCATCTTCCTTCTCCTTTGTGATACTGGCTTGAACTTGGGATCAACTGATAGGCGATGACAGATAAAATCTGGATCTATCCCCGACATATCAGCTGCTGTCCATGCAAATAGATCCTTGTTCTCCTTTAGCAATGCAACCAGCCTAACCTTTTCTTCGCTTGGTAAGTCCTTTCCAACTTGAGTCCACTGTTCCGGCGTATCTCCGATCTGGATTCTTTCTAATTCCCCTTCGGGCTTGGGCCGCTCCTCTTTGATATCCTCCCTCATGTCCAAGTCTACCATCATGACCCTGGAAGATGAGGCAGATCCCTTGATCTGCTTCGCTTGTACCTGCTTCTTGGTGTTCTCTTTTGTCGCTTTCAGACTGGCTATGTAACAGGTTTTTGCCTGCATCTGGTCTGCACGTATTGTAACAACTGATCATTTCTCATCGGGGAACTTCATGGCCATGTGCAGGGGAGAGGCGACTGCTTGGAATGCCTTCAAAGTGGGCCGACCTAAGATTGCATTGTAAGCAGAGGGGCAGTCCACCACCAGGAAGCGCACCTTTTCGGTCCGACATTGAGGGGGTGTGCCTAATGTCAGCCCGGTATCAATGTAGCCCCTAGGTCTGATAGTATCCCCGGTAAACCCAATTAGTTCTTTCTAGCAGGGATGCAGATTTACTGACTTCAACTTCAAGCGGTCGAACAATTCTATGAACATGATATCTGATGAGCTACCTTGGTCCACCATCATGCGGCAAACACGGAACCTGTCAATAATTCCTATTACTACTAATGGATTGTTGTGATTAGGAACCACTCCCTCCAAGTCGGCTTCAGTAAATGTGATCGGAGGGTGTGCTTCATTCTGCCTGTTTGATACAGAAACTGCCATTGTTGCTAACTTCAATGGTTTTTTCTGGGACGTTATGGATTCCCCTTCCACTGTCAAACCGCCAGCAATAGTGCTAATTAATTCAAGATCTTCATTGTTGATTTTACCAGCATCCTCTTTTTTCACTGGAGAATTCCTGGTTGCTGTACGCCTAGGAGTTCTGATCCTCTTGGGGGCGTTCGGGATCTCCTCCTAGGCGGACTTCTTGTTCTCCTTCTGACTAGGCTCCTGACCCTTCTTATGGGGGTACGCTCATTGGGACCTCCTCTGAAGGATCGAGTATAATGGTTCAGTCTTCCTCTTCTTACCAGAGTTTCCACAGCGTCCTTAAGTTGAACACACTTGTCATCAGTGTGTCCATAGCTGTCATGCCAACTACACCTTTTGTGTTGGTTTTCCTTTGTCGGAGGCCTCCTCAACAGGGGTGGTCGATCCACTTCCATCAATTCTGCATTCATAATCTCACAAAGGATTTGTGATCTAGAAGCGTTTAAAGGAGTATAATGGTCATATTTACCTTCGGGCTTTTTAGCCCACGAATCATGTCTGTTACTCTTGTCTCCTTCTCGCTGACCTTTCCCGGATCCCTTGTTGAAGAAAGCCTCTTTCTTTTTCCCCGATGCTTCACCAGCAAAATTATCTTGTGCTTTCTGATATTCCTCCAAGTTGATATATTTCTCAGCTCTTTCCATGACTTCATCCATGGTTTTGATTTTGTGCATCACCAAGTGGTCTGTGAAATCCCCTAGTCTTAAAGCGCGCATCAAGAGATGCAGGGCTACTGAGGCCTCTATGTCACTGATTGAAAGGTATTCTGTATTGAAACGAGTGAGGAAATCTCTCAGTGACTCCCCTTTTTCCTGCTTAATTTGAGATAAGTGGTGTTCGAACTTTGGCTGCGCTTTACTTGTTGTGAAGTGTCCCAGGAACTTGCCAGTCAAATCCTTCCATCCTGTTATCGAATCAGGTTCCAATTTAGAATACCAGCGCAAAGCCGCTTTTTTCAGAGTCAGGGGGAACGTGCGACACTTGTACGCGTCCTTAGCCCCTTGACATGACATTGCAACCAGAAAGCTGTCAATATGTTCCTGTGGATCTGAGTTCCCAAAGTATGGATCTACATTGGCCGAAGCTTTGAGATTTTCAGGCATGGGGAAAGCCATTATGCTTTCAGAAAACGGGTTGTCCTTTTCTTCAGGTTCTCCAATCAGTTCCACCTCATTTCCTTTGCCAATTCCTTATTGGGATGTTCCTTTCCTCAACTCCTTCAGCAACTTGTCCTGTTCGTCTAATCGCTTACGCAAACGAGCCAACTCCGTCTTCATGCTTGCTTTCCTCTGTGAGCATCCGCCAAATGACCCCTTACTCTCATGTCGGGAATGCGAAGGGCTTCCTCCTCTGGTGGAGGGCCTCTGTCGCGATTTCTTCTGTTCATGATGAGAAGGTCCCTCTTGTCTCGAACGCTCATGTTCTGCCTGTCTTTTTCCTTCGCTCAACCGTTCCCTGAGGTCCTTCTGACGAGAAGGTGCTTGTTCTCCACTTGGGTTTTTCCTCAATTCCAGCACACTGTGGTGGCTGGGTTCAGCGCGTTCTCCTTGTGACTGGTTCGCCATGGACTTCTTCAGAAGGTGGTGGGAATAAGTTTCTCGCTCCCACTGTGGTCGCCAATGTTCTGTCGTAGGATTACTGGTCTTAGACAATCCGGCTAAGAGTTCGGCAATCCTACTTTTGATGTCAGACGTGAAATGAGCACCTTGAATACCAGGATACCCACGCTCTTGTCTTTCTACTTGGAGTGGTGTGTGTGTTTGTGTGAGATGAGATAGATCATACCTGCTTGTCTTACCAGGTATTATATACGCATACCAGCATAAATTGTGTTGATTACCGCTTTCATGTGGCGAGTGAGATTCCCTCTAAACGGTCTAAGCGTAATGGTGGGTATTAAGTTAGGTGGAATCCAATGTCTGTGAGGATAACGGAATTCCTCGGATTCCCTAATACACGTGCCTGAAATCCTACCGGTTTAACGGTATGTAGTGTGACGTTTAGTGCTCAACAGCCATACCGGATACCGGTATCCAAATCAAGCTTCACGAGGTATTAACGGCTACATACCGGTATCTGAATCCAGCCTCCTATGTTCTCTTAGGATTTCATACCGGTATCCGAATCCGGCCTGATTGAGCCTCATAGGACCTCAAACCGGTATGTGAATCCGGCTTTATTGGGCCTCTTATGGCCTCATAGGATCTCATACCGGTATGTGAATCTGGCTTCATTGGGCCTCTTACGGCCTCAAACCGGTATCCGAATCCGGCCTTGTTGGGCTTCTTGTGGCCTCATACCGGTATCTGAATCCGGCATACCGGTTCCGTTTACGTGGTCCATAACAGACTCCTATCGTGGGTATGCAAAACTCTTATCTTGGGTATGAAAAAGACTTTGTGGGGAGAGGTTGTACTCACTTCGGTGATCTCTCCGACTCGAAAGGGATTAGTCTCTGGTTGTTGATCGGAGGACACCCTTAGTTCACATAAAAAATAAAGAATAATTGGGTTCCACATTTTAATTATTTGGAGTTTTGTGAGAAAATTAAAATACATTTATGACAATTTAATTTTTAATTAAATTTGCATTTAATTAATTATTAATTATAATTTAATAATTTTATTATAATTGATTAATTGACTACATAATTAATAAATAAAGAAAAGAAATTTTTTAATAAATTATAATTTAATAATTTTTATACTTTATTAATTAATTAACTATTTATTTAATAAATAAACCACAAAATAATAAATTAAAATAAGAAAATATAAATAATATAGTATTGTATGTCCTTTTCGATCATTTAATAACTTTCAGCTACTTCAAAATATAATTTTGCCGAACAACATTGTTTCAAACAGTCAGTTAAACAGCTACAAGCCTGCAGCTCTCATATAGTTTCACAACCTACAAGTTACAAGCTTACAGTTACAAGATAGTTTTGCCCAATAGACCCTTAGTCAATAAGGTACTAGTTTCGTTCAATAAGCACAAATTATAAAGAGTTTATAATTTTAAGGCTTAATTACCATTTTAGTTCCTGAACTTACGAGCTCTTTTTGAATTAATCCTTAAACTTTTTTCTGATGCTTTGGGTCCCTGAACTTTGTTTAATATTTGGAAATGATCCTTTTGTCGCTTAAGTGAAGATATACCCTACGACATGTCACGTCACTTTCATAATATCCACGAGTGACGTGTTATGCAGAGTAACAGGACACTATATGAGTTTTTTTATTAAAAAATAATTTTTTTTTTAAAATTTATCAAAAGATTCTATTTTCTATAAAAAATACAATTTTTAATTATTTTTAATAAATTTATTTTTTTTAATTTAAAAAAATCACGTGGCATCATCTGACACATTACCTATCGATGTAGCAAAAGTGACGTGACATATCCTCGGTCATATCACCACTTAAGTGATAAAAGGACCATTTTCAAAATTTGAGCAAAGTTTAAGGACTCAAAGCATCGAAAAAAAAGTTTAAGAACCAATTCCAAAAGAGCACCTAAATTCAAGGACTAAAAACTTAAATAAGCCTAATTTAAAAAAAAAAGTTTGTAGCTTTTGAAAGTTAATTTTAAAAAAATCACTTGAAATGACTTTCAATAATTCATATATTAATTACAGAAATTTCTCATTAGGATTTTATGATGTATGGATTTTTTTTGGTTTCTGTTCTTTTATTTTTAAGAATAACATATGTTATTTTTTGTACTTTAATTTTTTTTTATATATTAAGGGCTTATTTATCATTTAAGTCCCTGAATTTAGTTGTTTTTTTGGAATTGGTTCTTAAACTTTTTTTTTCGATGCTTTGGGTCCCTGAACTTTGTTTAATTTTTGGAAATGGTCCTTTCATCACTTAAGTGGTGATATGACCGAGGATATGACACGTCATCTTCGCCACATCGATAGGTAACATGCCAGATGATGTCACATGAATTTTTTAAATTAAAAAACTCAAATTTATTAAAAATAATTAAAAATTGTATTTTTTTTAATAAAATTGAATCTTTTAATAAATTTTAAAAGAAATTATTTTTTTAATAAAAAAAATCATGTAGTGTCCCGTGGCTCTACATAACACGTCGCTTGTCGATATTGTGAAAGTGACGTGGCATATCTTCGACCATATCACCACTTAAGTGATGAAAGGACCATTTCCAAAAATTAAACAAAGTTCAAGGACCCAAAACATCGAAAAAAAAGTTTAAGGACCAATTTCAAAAGAGCACTTAAGTTCAGAGACTAAAATGTTAAATAAGCCTTATTAGTATACAAGATTTTTTTTATGTATACCTTATAAGATGGTAGAATAATTTGGTTCCATATTTTTATTATTTGGAGTTTTGTGAGTAAATTAAAATACATTGATAACAATTTAATTTTTAAGTACTAATTGTGTATTTAATTAGCTATTGATTATAATTTAATAACTATGTTATAATTAAGAGATTAATGGGTATGTATCGAAGGTGTAAAGTTTTTTATACCATTAGTCTATCATCCATCATTCACTTGCATTACTTTTATCTAAAGGTCAACGATCATAAATAGATGAATGGTGGATGATATACTGATAGTGTAAAAAAAAAACTTTACACTATCAGTGCATCATCTGTTTTTCTCTATAATTAATTAATTACATAATTAATAAATAAATAAAATAAATCAATTTAATTAATTATAATTTAATAATTTTAATACTTTATTAATTAAGTAACTATTTATTTAATAAATAAAGAACAAAATGAATAAATTTAAATAATAAAATATAAATAAACGAGTTTTCCTAACCTTAGAATAAGAACATAGAAGTGGAAATGATTTTTTGAAAAACTAAACACGATAAACTTCTAAATTTTTAAATATACAATTTTTCATAAAACACTTTCACTCTTGGGTTCCTATTATCGATCCTTAGGCTTTGTTTGGATTGATGATATATGGTGGAATGAAGTGAGGTGGCATGGAATTTAATTAAATTTCGTTGTTTGGATTGTTTTAAATAGGAAGGTGCGGAGTGATACATGATAGAATGGATTTCATCCAATTCCATCCAAATCCTCGTTTTTTTTTTCCATCCAATTTGGGGTGTAATCAATAGAATCATTCATTTAATTTCATTCTATCACAAAATATCCAAACAATGAAATGGTAAAATAACATGATTCCATTCCATTCAACTCACTCCACCTTGTCCTACTTCATTTCACTCCATTCAATGTTATATATTCAAACATATAGAATTAATGTTAATTTTTTTTTAAATAATATAATGTTTTATGTTTTCTTCGATCATTTTACAATTTTCAGCTAATTCAAAAACTTGTTTATCAAACAACACAATTTTAAACAGTTAACTAAAACAGCTATAAATCCACAATTACAAATTTACAAAAACTACATATTAGAAATTCTCAAAAACTAAATCATAGCTATAAGTCCTATACTCATAAAATTAAGGTAGCTTAGGTTTGCATTACTGTTTACTTACTTTAGGGACAACGTTTGTCCGTGTTTTACGTTGTCGCCACTTCCCATTTTCCAATCCAACTTTTCTATCTCTCTCCCTCTAAAGTAAACCTTGTCACCCCACTAAACCTGCGAAGAAGATACAGAGAGCGATAGAGAGAAAGTTTAATTTTTCGGTAACAATTTTCTTCCTCTTCTCATCTAAAATTTTATCTTATCATTGGATTTCATCCAAAATTCGCATTGGAAATTTGGAATCTAATTTGGTGTTTTTTTTTTTATTTTTTTTTTTTTATAAATATAAATCTGGGTCTTCCTTGATTCAACTACAATTTGCTTCAAATCTAGTTACTGGGGTTTTTCCCTTTTTTTTGGCTATATGTTAATGGGTTTTTAAAGTGCAAGCATAAAAACATTCACTTTAATTCAAATGGTGTAAGCTATTGTGATTTTTTTTCCTATCAGATCCCTAGCAGTGATAGTTTATTGCTTAGAATTTGATATTCTAGGTTATGGATATATGAACTACATCATTGAAATTGAACAAAGTTTTACTTTGGTCGTTGACTGCCTAACACAAAATTCACCTTTTATCCTATGAGTTATGTATATCACAAGCACAACATAGGCAGGGTTTTTTTTATTTTTTATTTTTTAATTTTTAAATGGCAGTGATATACTGATACATGAACTACTATATGGTAGTGATGTTTATCTTATAACTTTTGTGGATTATCTGACTCATGTAATAGAATTATTATATAAATTGAGTTCTTTTGCCTTCTTTTTTGATTGATTGTGTTTTTTTTTTTTTTTTTGCCTTGTTCTTTTGTTGTGTATTATCAGTTGAATTGCTGAAGAATAAAAATGGGGGATGTTTTGGGTCCTGATTTGATCAGTGATCTTCCTCAAAGCATTATAGAGACCATTTTGATTCAGCTTCCAATAAGAGATGCTGTGAGAACTAGCATTTTATCAAGCAAATGGAGGTATAAATGGGCTTCCATCACTCAACTTGTGTTTGATGAAAAATGTGTCCCTTTACGTCATGACCGAGATGATGTCGAGCAAAGTATGGTGAAATTTATCACCAGGCTGCTATTTCTTCACCTAGGACCCATTCATAAGTTCCAAGTTTCCAATTCGTATTTGCAGAGCTGCCCTGAGATAGATCAGTGGATTCTTTTCCTTTCGAGGAATGATATCAAAGAATTGGTTCTTGAATTAGGAGAAGGTGAATTTTTCAGGATACCTTCTTGCCTTTTCAATTGTAAGAAGTTGACTCGCTTGGAGCTCTTCCGCTGCGAGTTGGATCCACCTCTTACTTTTAAAGGATTTATGTGTTTGAAGAGCCTCAACCTTCATCAAGTTTCTATATCCCCTGATGCAATTGAGAGCATTATTTCCAGTTGCCCTATTTTGGAGAGTTTAGCACTGTCATACTTTGATAGTTTAGCCCTCACTATCCGTGCACCAAACCTTAAATACTTGTATCTGGAAGGTGAATTCAAGGATATATGTCTTGAAGATACTCCACTTCTGGTTGATATATCTGTTGCTATGTATATGACTGATGACATTGCTGAGCACTTTGAGCAAAGCTCAAATTGCAATTTTGTCAAGTTTCTAGGTGGTGTTCCTAATCTTGAGAGGCTTGTTGGGCATATATACTTCACAAAGGTAACAATTTGTTATTAACTGTTTATACTTTATAAATGTAGTTCATCCTCCTTGTGCTTAGAGTTACACCATTCCTCATTTTGAAAAACAGAGGAGGTGTGTTTTGTTAATTGTTATTATGGTCTATTCTTATTGTTTTTTTGCACATTCTTGAAGTATTTGAGCATAGGTAGTGACTTAAGGAATCTCCCAGTAATGTACAACAATTTGGAGATTATTGAATTATATCAAGTAGGTTTTGAAGATATGAAAGAGATGCTCGTTGTCCTTCGCCTGATTACCAGCTCTCCCAATCTAAAGGAACTTCATATTTCAGTAAGTCTTTACTCATTGCAAAAATAGAGAAACCTTCACCCAAGTTTTCTCTAAGTGATGATGAGATAATATTCTGTTTTGATAAATTATGCCTGTGAATAAATATTTAACATCTATTACCCTGCATATTTTGTGCCAATTTACTGTAGCAGGGTTCATCAAGCTTGTCGTCAGCCTCAGATACCCTGGATTTGGAATTTTGGGAAAAAGAACGCCCTTCAGATTCTATGCTTAGCCAGCTTAAAGTTGTGAAGTTGACAGATGTGTGTGGTGTGCCACATGAGATGGAATTTATCAAATTTTTGCTTGGCTGTTCACCTGTGCTTGAGATGATGAGTATTGTTCCTTGTGTACATGATACGGAAAATCAAATGAGAATGTTGATCGACTTGGTGAAATTTCGAAGAGCTTCTACTACAGCAGAGGTTGTTTTCTTCCGTGCGTAAAATCGTGGATTGTGTTATGAAATGCATTCTTTTCTATCATTTTGGTCCTTTCCAATGTTACTTTCCTTGGTCAAAATTAGCTTGCAATTATGTATAATATTCTTTCAAAATAACAAGTATTACCTATGTGACAACTTGTAAATTCAAGCAAATGTAGAAATTTATTTATTTGGAATGTTGGATCAGACAAGGATTTATAGGATTACAAGGATAGTCCATTTTACTGGCTGAAAACTGAAGTCAACTAGAAAGTTGAAACAATAGAGCTGATTAATGACAGCTAATTACTATTTAGGAATCTCATCTGGAATTTTCAGCTATAGTAGATTTTTATTTTTTTAAATTTTTTTCTGCTGGTAGGAAAGTTTTTCTGATTTCTCAAGGTGCCATTCTAATTTGATGTGCTGAATCACGATGTGTTTTAACTTCTCTGAAACTGACCTTGTCATTTTGGTTCTAAATCCGAATTTAGTTGATGACTAACAGCTCTTAGAAGTATATCCTCTTTAGCAGGTATGAGAAGGAATGAAAGTAAAAGCTGAGTTGAAAGAACCTGTCTCTGCCTGCCTGTTTTTAGTTTATGAAGTTTCTCAAGCTATTTTATTCAAACTCTGTCCTTTCCTTTTCATGGTTTCAATTCAAACTACTGAATTGAGAATTTGAGAGTTGAGATGATGAACCGATTAAGGACTAGCTTAATTGAATGGGGGTGCAAGTAGTTTAGCTCGAAAGTCATATTACTTAATCATATATTATGATTAAATTATACATATGACAACTATAGTCTTAATCTGACATGCAATTCCATGCCCTCTGAATAAATTTCATGAATCTCTGGGATAATCAAATACATATCTTAAATGGTTGAACATTTAAGAATGCTGTCTCAAATGCCTTACCAAGTTAACATGCACTGAAATTTTGTTGCAATGTAGTCGAAAAAACAGAAGTTTTAAATGTATTATCATCCGAGAATCATTTGTTTATTTGCCTTACCAAGCACCAAAAATCTGTTTAGAATAGAATGCAGTGTTGTAGAAAATAGAAGCACACTAAGCATCGAGTTACTAATGAAACTCTCAAGTCCCAAAATACTATTAGTAACTGTTGAGTGCAATCTATTATGAACATTATTCTAACAAGTTGAAGGACTTAGAAGGACATATTCCCAGAAAAATCTTCTCCCCAAGAATTGAGAACTACACATATCACTCATATCTATATACGTCTGTGTCTCCAATCAGATTCTGTACAGTCAGAAACTAGCATAACTCTCGGGTGCAAGTTGCAATTATGATGCCATTGTGCAGCAAATTCACTTCCACTCAAGTACTTGCTAGCAATATTTGTAGTAACTCTTCCACTCTTTACCAACTTGAACCTCTCAACACTTTCCATATATATTATCTTGGTCCTGAAAGTTCCATTGCTTGAGCAAGTAATGAAGAATCATCGGTAAGATCAGAGTAGCGCTCCGAAGAAGAGAGGTCATTTCCTCTGCTTCTTGTTGATTCGGCTCTCTGTGACGCTTCCCATTTCTCTGCAAGACCATCTCCTTCAAGCATCCTAACCACTTCTGACATCTTGGGTCTATGGCTTGGAAGGTATTGAGTACATAAAAGAGCTACTTGAACAATTTCATCTAGCTCAATCCTATCATAGTTGTTTTTCAAGTCCTTGTCAACTAACAAGTCTATTTTCTTCTCTTGATGGATTTTCTTCACCTGCATTCATAATGATGATGTTTACATTTAGTTAAGCAAAGCAACATACAATTAACTCAAGAAATTCTTAAAAGAGAAATGCTATTAACATACTCTTTTCAATACAATTAACTTAAGAAATGATAAAGAAAACAAGTATGTTTGGCTCACCCAATCAAGCATTGCTCCTTTCTGGTTTGCTGCTTTACCAAATTCTAGAGCTCTTTGGCCAGAAATCAACTCAAGTAGAAGGATTCCAAAACCAAACACATCAGTTTTCTCAGAGGATTGGCCTGTTGAGAGATACTCAGGGGCTATGTGCCCTACAGTGCCTCTCACTGCTGTTGTCACATGAGAATCCCTGTGATCTAATAGCTTAGCCAACCCAAAATCTCCAACCACAGCCTCACAATAATCATCAAGCAAGATATTTGCAGCCTTCACATCCCTATGAATAATCTTAGGATCACACTGCTCATGCAAATATAATAAGCCTCTTCCAGCTCCTAATGCTATCCTCTTTCTTGTGCTCCAATCCAAAGCTGGTTTGGCTGTAAAAGCAAAATATAAATGAGTATTCATAATTCATAAACCAACAGTTATAATTGAACACTCGATACAGCCAGTTATTAAAAAAAAAAAATCTTATTTTGGTCTGCTTGAGTTACAGGGGAGTACATCAAAAGTTGAAATGTATGATAAAAATTTCATGTGTGGCAACACACCGAAAAATAATGGATACACAAACACTTTAAAGTACGGTACTATTTAGTGCATGGACATAAGGATGATACCGATACAGGATAGAACATGCATGTTGAATTCTGTCTCATTCTAACATGTCTACCAAACACTACTTAACTAGTTATTTAGTAATATAAAGAGGCGGTTACCTTTTAGACGGGAAGCAACACTACCATTTGACATGTAGGGATAAACCAAGAGCCTCTCTGTAGCTGTCATGCAAAATCCATACAAGCGAAGAAGATTCCGATGGACGGCCAAACTGATCATCTCAACCTCAGTCTGGAACTGAATCTCGCCACCAATAGCATTACCATCTTTAAGCCTCTTTACTGCTACGACTGAACCATCTGAGAGATACCCTTTGTAGACATTTCCAAAACCACCTTTGCCAACCAAGTTCTTGCTGCAGAAGTTATTTGTAGCAACCTGGAGTTCTCTGAAATGGAACTTCTTGAGGTTTCCTAGGCAAACCTCTTCACGGTTTTGTTCTGAAAAAGTATCGGAAAAGGAAGTTAGAGAGAAGAGATTAATTCATATGCCTACCAAGTTAGCCAATGCTTCAATTTATGATTCACTAACCATTAACATCAAAGAATATTTGCTTGTTATATCTTTGTCTCCACCAGAGGAGGAAGCCAAATCCTAGTGTTAGTAAACAGATGCAGCTTAGGCTTGAAGCAAATGCTAAGGCTACTTTGTGGCTCTTTGGTTTACTGGAGGATTGTGAATCTTGAGAAGCATTTCAGGAAACTATGTTAGGATATGAAAGTAATTGCGTAGAAACAAATAAGATATGATGGAAATAATAATTATAAATATGTTAGGACAGCTTAGATAGTTTTGAAGTTTGAACAGTATGCATCAGGAAAAAAAAGGTATTGAACTAAAAAGTTAAGTGACCTTAGTCCAACATGAACTTGAAGTCAAAATGTAAAAATTGTGTGACATAAGATAAGAAGCAAAACTGTAGATGCAAGGATCATGAGGTACATGACATGAAGATACATAAACAAATCTGAAAAATTCAAGAACAATGATTACCTTGAGAATTGTTCAAGGCAGAAGGAATCAGTGTTGTTCTAGAACAGTTTTCCTCAATTCCAGTGGCACATATCTGGGGGTTGCCCACAATACTGTTTCAAGAGAAGAAAGACATACAATTATTATCCTTAGACTTTAACTCACATGAAAAGTGGATACAATTATTGAAAGAGAAAAGCAAAAAAACATTACTTGAATGTTTTTGCATTTAATCTAGGCACTGGTCCACTCAAGTTATTGTAAGAGATATCCCTAAGGAAAAACCAGAAAAAGATAAATTATTGATCAGAAATAAAATCAAAGAGATAAAAAGGGGTATAAAAAATAATATAATAATAAAAGCCAGGAGAGACTTACAGAAAGGCAAGCTGAGTCATGTTAGCCAAAGAAGAAGGAATTGCTCCAGAAAGACTATTATTGTTTAGCCGCCTGATATACATAGGATAATATGCTTAATTTTCCTTCTAAATGGCAAATTAACATATTTTTCTATAAAGCCTATACTGTAATTTGTAGCACTCTTCAACTTACAAATAATGGAGACCCTTCATGTTGGACAGAGAATCTGGAAGTTGCCCGGTGAAGAAATTGTCAGAAAGATCTAGAGTTTGAAGTTTTTGGAGCCTTCCAATCTCAGAAGGGATTGGTCCTGTTATATTATTATCCTGCATGAGCCTGCACAATTAAATGCCTAATAAGAATAAAAGATAACCTTAAAAAAATATAAAAAAAAACTTTATATGATGCTATCATCTACCATACTGGATTTACTTACACAGTCTGGAGGTTTGTTAAGTTGCCTATGAATGGTGACAGGTTACCAGATATATTCTGGCTTGGAATCCCTCTGATAAGAAAAACCACCAAAAAAAAAAGATGAAAATAAAAATAAAAATAAAAATAAAGTACAATCATAAGAAGAGTTAGAGTCAAATTTAAACATTTCTTGGTATGTGGTTTAGTTAAGTTCCATTTTGACTTACAAGGCAATCACAAAATGATCAGGAGAACATGTCACCATAGCCCAGCTGCAAGGATCCACAGCATCACCATCCCAGTTACTTAATACGGAATGAGGATCCATCAGAGAATTCCTTACGGCCATAAGAGCCTCAACTGCATGTTAAACAAAGAATATTAATATATCATCATTCATTTATTAGAAATAGTGATCTTATAATATGTTCATGTGGTCTAAGAAATAAGGAAAATGCTAATAGTTACCTTCATAGTTGACACCTTTAGGATTAAGCAAACCAGCTACTGAAGTCCACAAGACGAACAAAGCTAAACAAAAGAAAGCTATATCTCCTCTCCTTTCCATTGAGTTGAAGGATGATGAGTAGAAACTTGTTATTGTCAGAACAAAGTGAACAAAGTTGTATCTTAAAGGAAGCAAGTAAGGAGCAGGTTTTGAAGGATTCAAACACTTGAAGTCTTGAACCAAATTCAACTTGGTTTGTTTCTGTTACACGTCATGTTTACAATAGAAGGGGAATTAACTTAGCTGGTACTATTCACTCCTGCTACCAAGGCCAGAATTGCACTCACTTCCACTTCTTATGTCAGACTTTGAAGCAGAACCAGTGTAGTAAAAAGACTAAAAGAGAACCAGCATGCCTGCCAATGGTTCAACAAAGAAAGCAAAGGAAAAGAATATATAATAGTAAAATCTAAGAGGCCATCCACCATTAACCCATTTCTAGATAAATGCAAAAGACAAATGAAAAAGAAAATTCCTTCAATCATGCATCGATCTAGAGAATAGGAATTTGATTATATTCTTCCAATAAATAAAATTAGAGCAAGTAGTGAGGTATTATCTGTTAAGCACGATAAAAGTTTGGTTCAATGGAGCTTAATAAAAAATTAAGAAAAATGCTTGTTGGACATGATGACATCATCTCACATTATAATGGGGTGCATGGTGATGGTAGAATATAAGGAATTAACAATAATATTATACAAACATCTAAAATCAGGATCAATATCTAATATTGACCTCTTTTAAAAAATAAATGAGAGATAACGTGCATGAAAATTTAGAATAACTTTTCTTTATTTTATAAAAAAGATAGGTGTTGGATGTTGATATTAGATTTGAATGTTTAGATAACATTATTAAGTAGTACTCCATCCCGTCTTAAATATAATCAAGATAAACTAATTTCACATTTATTAAAAAAGTTAGTTGAGTGTATTTAATTTTTTCGAATTCATTAAAAAATTAACTACTTTAGAAAATATGCATTAGGAATAAAATAAAAATTAAATGATACAAGCATTTTATTGATATATTTTAAGAATGATCGTATTGAGAATAGAAAATTAGTTAAATTTTGTTTATATTTAAAATTATTAATGAAGTATTTTTATTTGCTTATATTTAAAATTGGAGAGAGTATATTTGTATGAGGTTTCAAACGAAGGAAGAAAATTTATGGATCAATTTTCTTTGTGTTTAATTAATATTTAGAGAGCAGCTCATCGGGAGTATAAATATATATTGTCTTATTTGGTAAGTAAAAAAGTTATTTTGAGAATTTAAATTTGTTATCATCGAATCACAAGACAATAATTTTATCATCGTGCTACTTTTACTAGACTAATCCTCTAAAAATGCTTTTAATATTATTAAAAATAAAAATTAAATAAGTGGGTGATTAATTTTATTTTTTTTTATAACAACTCAAAGCTTCAATCTACAATTTCTCCCTTAAAAAAAATCTACAATTTCTATTTAAATTTTTTAGTTGTTTTTAACAAAATAGTACCATGGATGAAAATGTTATTAACAGGTCAATTTGGTCTTTAAAAAAATAAGTAACCAATTAATTTCTAAAATTTCTCTTTTAAATCTGAATATTTGAACTAAATTGAGTGAAATTAAAATTTCCAAAGATCAATTTGTTTAAAAAAATTGTAAGAATCATATAATGATTTTATTTTTTTAGATACTAAATTATCCCATCAACATTTTATCATTTTAGTACAAATTTTAAAAGTAACACATTTTGATAATTAGCTGGTCAAAGGTTAAATTTCCCGAGTCTGGCTTCCAGCAATAAGGGGAGAGAGAGAGAAATAACAAAAGTGGATCACACTTCGATTTATGATTAAGTTCCCTGCCTGTCCTGTAGAAATAATAGAATCCAGAGTCCAGACATTCCCTGTCCCTGTGGTGTGCCATTATCTTAGTACCAAACTCCACTTAATTTGGTTTTATTCAATTATTATAAGAAAAAGTAGAATCCCAAGGGATTGAGGTTGAGATTGATAATGCCAATGGCTCCTCATGAGATCTTTGTTGTGTAATAATGTCTCCCATCACTTCACTGTTCCTTTTACTATTTTCTTTGGTCATACTAATCTTACTTGGCTTTGATTCATTGATTCTAAATCACTCATTTTGTCTACTAATAATCACATTCATGAGACATATCCTCTAATAAACAAGCGAAAAGCAGCCAACTTTTAAAAGTAAAAGCTGTTCTCACACTATTTTCAAATCCTCTTCCTCTTGAAAACTCCCAAAGTGCCCTTGAGAAACATGCCAAGATGGGGTCTTCTTAGTTTTTGCTATCATTGCTGTGTCACGAAGAACATAGGGCGTGTAATGTCTATTTCAATCCCGCTTTTATAGGAACAACTTAATTATCATCAAATTTTTGTTTACATATCAGAGCTGACATGCAGTTAATATGTAAATTTGTAGTTTCCACTAAAATTAATATTTCAAGTCTCACTTCTTTTCTTATAAGCATTTCGAGTTTCAAAATTAAAATGACTATTTTTTTTTCATCAAAGATTCCAGCCAAAAATTAATCTCTTCCAAAATATACAAATTATATTAAAATAAATTTTAGTAATAACAACAAAAAAAAATTTTCCATACACACGACAAATAGTGATCACCTATCAATATACTTGGGCTAACTGTGTCATCGAAATATATACTCACCTAATATAATGCTATCTATAATTCTCTTACAGCCGTACACATTCCATTTGAATTAAAGTGATTTTATTTACTATATTTTCCGATCCTATATTTAAATCTCATTTAAATTATTTTTTTAATGTAAGTTACATTTTTCAATTTTTAATAACATTAATTATGAAAACATGCATTAAATTATTGTTTTGAATATTAATTAATTTGATAAACAATCTATTAAAATCATGTTTTATAATTTGAGATTAATGGATATGCACGGTGTAAAGTTTTTTACCTCATCAGTCCATCATTCACCATTTATTTGTATTACTTTAGTTTAAAAGTCAATGACCATAAACGGATGGATGGTAGATAATGCATTGATAGTGTAAAAAACCTTTACACTGTGCATTATCCATTTTCTCCTGTGATTTTAATTGATTCTTCAAATTTTTACTAACTTTATAATAAGGAGGAAGTACAATTTTGTAACGAAAATAGAAATAAAACTAGTGATGTATAGTTGTAATTTGTACCTAGACATGGTAGGTAAAGTTACTACTAAAACCTTTGCTTTGGGCCCAATATTTTATTCAAATATTGTGTCATAAAAAAGATCTCATCTTATTACATTAAAGCCTCATAGCCATAAAAAAGTTATTAATTGTCAATACAGTATTTTATCATCATCTCAAAAGAAAAAGAAATTATCATATTATTTTAGGCCAAAAATAATGCTACATAGATAAATTATTGAGTAATATATCAGATTAGTCTCTATCTTTGCAAGTATTAGTCAAATTAGTACTTGAGATTATCGAAATTTCAAATTAGTCCTCGAAATAAGAAAACATGAGTTACATTAGTCCCTGTCATTAGTAATTCACAAACTCAGTGACTAATTTGACCGATGCTCACAATCTCAGGGGCTAATTTGACAGATAGTCAACATTTTTCTTTCTGTTTTTGGCCAAACCACGATGTCATTTTGACCATTTAGTTAATTCACATTAAAGACCATTGATTGTCGTTAACGTCAGGGACTCATATAACTCACGTTTTCCCATCTCAGAAATCAATTTGAAATTTTGAAAATTTCGATAACGAAATTGATCGATAGCCACAAAATCAAGTAACATCAAATTTAACGTATTACTCATCAATTATTCATATTGTATATTTTAACAAGTTAAAAAAAGTCATAACTTTAATTTTGCTTTAGGCCTATGTATGTCTTGTGCAGTATCTACCTGCAACAATCGTATAACATGTATAAAGATTATTGTTATCTGTACAATAGATTACCAAAGTAGTATTTATGCAGTTGTGCAGTGAAAGGGTGTTTCTTTTTCTCCACCAGCATTTCTTTTTTTCATTTTTTGGTGAAAGGGTGTTCAAAGTTAAAAACCCTTTAGCTTTATACATGAAATGGATCCCAGTGTTTCCATCTGAAATAGAAGTAGTGACTACTTGATTGATTGCATGCCCTGCTCACTTTGGCACCTTGGTGCACGTGCAATGGAGACCCCACAGAAAGATGCATGAGTTGATATTCAAACAGATCTTTGGACTACTGTTCATCAAAGCTGATGAAAAAGGCCATACCGTGAATGATAAAAGGAACCAAAACGTACCAAATCTAAGACTTGCATGATTTAAATTAATTAAAAGTGTACGTTTTTAGTTCTAAAGTAGGTCATAAATATGTGAGCTCTTTTGGCATTTAAAGTTAACAGCTATTACCCCATTTGCTATGTCGTAACCATGTATTGTTATCTTTAATTAATTGAAAAATATAATCTTTCAGTTTATTAATCAATAATTTAAATTAAGTAATCTATCCAACAACCAAAAAAAAAAAAACACATGATTATAATACATGAAATGAAATAGAATAGCAAAGGTTGCATTGGCTTTATTTGCATTTACAAACAAATGTTCTGATCCTCCTCATCATGGTCACTAATAGTTACTTCTTTGAAATTGTAATTTTTTTTTTTTTGAATCTGAAATTGTAATGATTTAGTCCAATAGAAGTAGTTAGATTGTAAATTTTGCACAAAACTTCATTGTAATACACATACATATGCACTCTAGTCTCAAAAAGATTATTGATTTTTAAGTAGTCAACAAAAATGGGGAAATGATTTTATTTATTCAAATTATAACAACACTACTCAATTTATTCCTTAGTTATAGATTTTTATATTCACTATAATAATAATTAATCTATAATTAATTTTTTTTTAAAAAAAATTGCTCTTCCTCCCTCCAATCTGTTCCTACATTTTTTTTATTAAATAATTTTTATTAAGTCTTTACAAAATGAATACAGTATTAATTATTGTTTTTACAAGTTCATCTTTAATTATTATAGCATATATATAATGACTGGGGAATTGATTATATAGAATGATAGTAATAAAAAGCAAAAAAGGAAAAAGTACTCATTTTAATATAAACATGGATATTAATTATTATATATATATATATATCAAAAGTCAAAACTTTAAAAAACTTATAGTATTAAAAAAATGAAGAGAAAATAACATTTAATTAATAAGCTTTTATTTTACATTTTTACATTTCCCCGGACTCTGCATGGTAAGTAGGTTTAACTACCACAAACCACAAAAATAATAATAATAATATGTTAAATTGATTTTTGATTTTATAAATATAGATTAATTTAGTTTATAATATTTTCAAAATTTTAAATTGTTGAGATATGAAATGTCTGAGTTACCTTGGTCCTTTATGTAAATGGTTGTTAGTTATTTTTAACATGAATTAACCGAATAGTCAAAATAACGTCGTGTCGTTTTGGTGAAAAACAAAATCAAAGACCTTGACTAACGATCAAATTAGTTTCTGCTGAGATTATGATCATTGACTTTGTGAATCACTAATAACAAGACTAACATGACTCACGCATTTAAGTATCTCCAAAACTAGTAATTTAGAATTTCAATAATGTCATAAATTAATTTAATAAATAGCTAAAAGTCAAATTAATCTGAGTATTTACTGCGAAAAAACTATATCCCCTATTGTAGAAATTGATGGTATGAATATTGGTCCAAATGCAAATGAATATTGAACACAAATAGGTCCGACTGTATTAGTACTTCCTCTGTTCTTTGTTATTTATCCTTTTTTGGAAGAAAAAAAATTCCTTTTTATTTGTCTTTTTAAAGATTTCAAGAGTGTATGTAATAAGTGTTATTTTTCATGTTTACCCCTATTCAATAGGGTATAGTGGAAAAAAACACAATTAATATATTAGAAATCTAAACAATAATTACATTTCTTAAAAAATGTATTTTGTTTGAAATATGATAAATAAATATAATTAGTCATAAATGAATCACAAAATATTATTCTGAATCAAGTTAACAAAACGTCTCAAAAACATTATATCATGCATTATTTCTGAATATAAATTATTTTAAATAATTTTTTTCCACAATATAAATCTATTACAAAATTAAAAGGAAATTAATTATGGTTTTTGTAATTTATCATTATTTATTATAAAGTATGGAATTAATTATAAAAAAATAGTAAAGGGCAAAAAATTGTATTCAAATTTAACACAAATATACATATTTTTTTTATAGGGATAGGTGAAAAAAATTAAATTTATCAAATAGTAGTGCCCGAGATTGAGTTCAGGACTTTCAACTCCCAAATTTGAAAACTTGGTACATGATCATATTACTTACATCCACTTGTCACAAATATATATATTAATTACATTTCTTATTCTATGTGATAAAATCTTAAAAACACTTATATTTAGCAACATATATATGTAGTAAATTTGCGGAAAATGTAATTAAGTAGAGGCTCTTGGGTAATTATTGTGACAATTATAGCTTCCCACTTGTACAATTATGTGCTCTTATGACTTAACATCACACAATAATAGATTTTTTATTTTTATTTTTTAAAAAACGCATCTAAAACTAATTCTGGATGGTGGGCGTTGTAGACTTGCTCTTGTCATTTACAGCAACTTGCTATATACTGTATCATTCGTTTTCTTGACAAAGATAGGTGATTCTTTCATATCTATATGCTTGGCTCGTATCCAAGGTCCATGTACAAAGCTTTGCTCTTCCCACTGTTTAGCGGTAACCCACACTGCAAAAGTTTTAAATTGGTCACTGATCACCAAAAAAAAAAAAAAAGTTTTAAATTGGTCATAGTAACCGTGGAGCGAGCTCAAAGTAACTAAAGATTTACACCAAATGGAGTAAGATAAAAATCAAATATAGGAAATTTGAGACTAATTTTATCTGGGTATTACAGAAAAAAAATCACTTGAAATTATGGACATATGTTTACTACTATGATCTAAAACATTTACGAAAAATATCAACAAAGCACAGCAAAATTGTTAGAAAGTTGAATTTCTTAATCATGATGTTATTAGAAATTCGACTCATGTTTTGATATGGAAAGACTTTGTTAGAAAAGGTTATATCTACTTCGACGATTTTTTGTCTTGAAAGAGATAAATCTCTGACTATTGGCCAAATGACACCTTTGATAAAAATAAAATAAATTATTTATGAAAAAAATATGGTTAATGCAGTGATATGGAAATGTGGAAATCGCTAAAACCATATTTTTGAGGCATTAACTCAGTTGTGAAGTATATTATTCCCTGTTGAGAAAGAAAAATAATAAACTAGTCCCACATTGACTAGAGCATAGTAAGTTGAACAATATATAAGTAGAAAGATTCATGGACCTAATGCCTTAATGTTTTGGGTCAAGACATGATGTCATACTATTTGTATAATTGTTCACTTAAACTTCATTAATTCACACTCTCCCTAATTAAAACAATGACTTGGATCAAAGGGCCTATACTAAATTCTTCTCAAGTTATCAGTTCTCCCTCAAGTGATTTCCAAAAAGACCTGGACCAAGTCAAGTCATAAGTAGAAAGATCCATGGACCTAATGCCTTAAGGTTTTGGGTCAAGACATGGTGTCATACTACTTATATATTTGTTCACTTAAACTTCATTAATTCACACTCTCCCTAATTAAAACAAGGACTTGGATCAAAGGGCCTATACTAAATTCTTCTCAAGTTAAGGGCCTATACTAAATTCTTCTCAAGTTATCAATTCTCCCTCAAAGTGATTTCTCTAATCTGATATCATAATTCTAATATTCCCTCCTTTTGAATTAATATAAATTTTTAAAAATTGTGATTTATAAATTAAAGAGTATAATTAATATATTTGTTTGTATTAAATTTTGTGTATTTTGTGTATTTTTTATTATTTCTTCATAATTAATTTTAAATCTATTACAGCTCTATAATAATTAGAGATAATAATGTAAACACGATAATTAATGTTGCATATAACTTATGTCATGAAAAAAATCTCTAAAAACCCTTATACATACCAACTAAGAGAGTAATTCAAAGCTATATATACTTCCTATATACTATTTATAAATCGTCTTTAGAAAAATTTACTGGTTCTATTTATAAATAGTTTTGTATCTTCTAAGACATATTTATTGTTATTTTACTTCATTTATCCTTAGTTTAGTAATATAAAATAATACATTTATGAATTTTTAATATATATTAATATATTGAAATTTTAATATTAAATTACATTTTTAAAATTTCAATAAATATAATTAATTAAATATGATTTATAATAAAGATTAGAACAGGTAAATACCTTTTGAGAGCAAAACACAAGAGGAATACAACAAAGAAAGGTAAGAACTAAGAAGGTCAAAAAAGTTAGTCGGAGTAATGGATTAAAGAGAAGTTGACCATGACCCTAAAGAAGATACATAGTCCTCCAAATGAGTGGGAAATCATTATCTTTGGGAGCCTTTTTTTTTTCTCTAATTTATGCATTTTATGTGTAAGATAATCACATTTGAAAAAACAAGTTTTTAAGGAAAATAATTCATTTAATAGATTAAGAAGTGTATGTTGTTGTAGTTTTCCAATCAATTCAATTTTTTTTATTGACAATTTATCATATACATATATATACATAGGTTAATAAAATCTTAATTCTTTTTAGTAACCGAGAATGTTTCAACGGAGAGATATAGGAACCCTATTATGAATAAACTGTACCAACCCAACACATGATTATGTCAAAATTCTTTAGGAAAAGAAGACAATTATAAAGCTTCCAAAATTGTTGATAATTGACACCCTCTTCTACACCTTGTTCCCTTGATTGCAGCCCATTTCTCACCTATTCACTGTATCGTACGTTTCAATTTCTTCCCTACAAACAACAGTTGAAAACACATATGTCGGTCATGTTATCAGGGTAGTCTAATGGCAAGTAACTTTATTATATTTATACAGTAGAGTAAGTGTAAAACTTCTGAACATTACCATTATCAAAAGAAGTATCAATAAATATTTAATACGTTGTTACCAAAATTTGATTCTTGATTTTAATATTTTATGTTTCGCACAATTTTATCAAATAAACTGATTTTTGAAGATGCATTACATGAATTGATATAATACTTTTATTTTATGCTATAAGCTTCCCGTGCTACACTTCAACCGATTGGTAAAGCAAATATGTTCCTTCAGTATAATGACCAAGGAGACATAAATATTGAGAGTTCTGACGTTTATCCAATTAATATTACACTAAAAGATATCTAAAAAGAATTGTCCAGAAAGATGTCACACTACCTAACTTTCATTAATTAGCATATCAATTGCCTAACACCAGAGTATATAAAATTGAAAAATCTAAAAAGTGCTCTTAATATATTTGTTTAGAGATTAAATGTGATTAAAAGTTAAGTAAAAATATACATTTTGAATTCTCGAAAAAATAAATAATGTGGACTTATAAATTTTTTCCACTTTTAATATACTTAACAAGTGCTTTGGTTAGCAAGACTCTATAAAATATACTTCCTCCATCCAAAAAAAGGTAAAAAACGGTCTAAAAAAAAGTTCTACTATGAAAATGTTTGGAAATTATATTTTATGTTATGTGATTGGATAACTAATAAATAATACATTAAATTATTGAGTTAATGATTAGTTGATTTGTTAAACAAAGTATTGAAAGTAATTTTTTTTTTTTACTTTTTAAAATGTTACATTTTTTCTGACGGAGAGAGTATTAAAAAAAATTCATTTGCTACCTTTCAACTCATGAGAACCAGCCAATAAAGAATTAAAGAAAAAAAGAGATTTTATCAAAAAAAAAAAAAGAGATAGAATATATTCTCAACCAAGAGGTATCCATTAAATTAAAGCCTGCTTTTTGCTTTTCCATTATTAGTGGTTACAAGAGATTGACAATACCTCCTATTATATATTCCTCATTCCACTACTCCATGGCATAAAGTAAGTCTTTGTTCCAGTCTTTTTCTAATCTTTCCCTAACCCCACATGAGAACAGGTTATTAGGAAAAGCAAACTGTCTTCTCTTCCTCTTAATTTAACATTTACTAGAAACGACACCTTACAAGAATATCAGCTGTTCAATTCACCACCAACATCACTCAACTTATAAACATAATAATACATGAAACAACGTTTCATCGTCCCATATTCAGCAACTCAACTTCCCTTAACACACTAAATTGTGCAAAGTAGTCTTCGTTTGGATGGGAGGGAGCCAGGGGGGTGGAAAGGGGTGGAAGGGGAAAAACTTAATAATTTATTGTTTGGGAAATTTTTATACCAATGGAAACAAAGGAATGGAAAGGGAATCATTCCTCTTTGTTACCTTCAAAATCCCTAAATTCTTTTCCTCCCAATTTGGGGGGTAAACAATGGAATGAAACCTAGATTATTTCCATCTCTTTTTAACTTAAACATCCAAACAATGGAAATGTGATTCTCATTCCTTTCGTTCCCTTTCTTTCCCTTTCCTACCTTTCTATTATGTTGCATTTCATTCCATTCCCTTCCAAACTCCCAAACACACCCTAAGTTTAACCCCAAGCATGTACAAATTAAACAAAAAAAAAAAACTCAAAGGAGTTTAATAAGATCAACTTTATTAAATTAAGAAGTCGAGTTGATAAGTTCTACTTATTAAGTAGATTTCATGTTGACTAAGAAATTGGTTAATTTAATTAATTATATTGAAAATGTGAATATTTGATATCTATTTTTGAAACTTCTCCGATTAATAGTATTGGGAATCTAAAAAGGTGCTAAGTAAATAATAGTGTTTGTGAAAATAAGTAACTAAATTGTCATTGAAAATTGATATATGATCTTATAAATAGAGACAAAATAAAAATATCATATGTATAAAGAAAGAGCTAGTAGTAAATGAGAAGAAGATTCTTTACAATAATCTTAGATATGAAAGGAATTAATCATATTAGTCCATGCTTGGTTTTTTAGCCAGTAAAATTAGATTATGAATATTTTTATTTGTGATTATAATACCAGATTATAATCTATTAAAGTTATAATCTATTTATGTTTGGGTCTTTTAGCTGAAAAATGAATTTAAGTTAATCTGTTTTGTTTTGATAGTGTAAAGAAAATTATTTTTACTAAGTAAATTACAAAAAAAAAATGGTGTGGAGTGATAAGGGGGTAGTGGTTAATGTGTTGGAAAGATAATGATAGAATAGAAAAATTACATAGTTTTAAAAAAATAATCTACGGCTCATAGAGGGAGATGTTAAATTTTAATTATTTTTCAATAATATAATCTAAAATTATAATCTGTATTGACAAACAAACATATCAAATTATGATTATTTAAAAAAAAAAAGCTAAAAACACAATTTAAAAAAAAAACACCACTCACTAATCTTATACATACCAACATATCAAATTATGATTATTAAAAAAAAAGCTAAAAACACAATTTAAAAAAAAAACAAACACCACTCACTAATCTTATACATACCACTAATTAAGAAAAGTAAAAATTCGTAGTAACATCAACTTCTATAATGCTTAAGCTTCTTTTCATGTGTCAACTAACATAATTCTTTGGCCAACTTCGGTATAATAATAAAGTTTGTAAAGTTGATTTTATTTTCTCTTCACTTTTATGACAAGGATATATGCACTAAGTTTCACTTAATTACTTCTTTATATAAGATTTATTTTTAAAATTTTATTTTCATTACATTTATAATAAGATTTTTTTCTAATTTTTAATAATATTTAGCTATTTATATTTCCACAAATACTTATATTTAATCAATAATTTTTAAAATTTCAATAATAATTATAAAAGTAAATTTGAAAATATATATCAAATTTTCATATTTCAAATATTATTAACAAAATTAACCAATTTTTTTATAAACAAAATTTTTTTCTAAATAAATCTTATACTCCTTATGGTTTCTAATATAAGAAAAATAAGAAATACTTATCTTGGTCTTTAATATAAAAAAAAATTAACTGACTTTCTAATTCCAATATAATCATTCTTAAAATATTCCTAGAGAGTAGTGATTACATTTAATTTTTGTTTCATTTCCAATGCAATTTTATTAAAGTAACCATATTTTTTTATGAATTTGAGAAAATTAAATATACTCAATTAATTTTCTTAATAAGTATGATTTGATTATTTTTTTCTTGTAATAAAAATCGGAAAGAATATACTCATTCCGTCCCTAAATATAAGACTTTTTTAACACTTTTATTTTGTCTCTATTTATAAGACCATTTACCAATTTTCAATGATCATTAATTACTTTTTTCCATATACACTCATATTTATTTAACACTTTTTAGATTCTCAATAATATTAATAGGGGTAATTTTGAAATTACATATCAAAAATTCACATTTCTAATACAATTAACTAAATTATTCTACTTTTTAATGGACATGAAATCCCCTAAAATGATCTTACGTTCGGGGCGGAGGGAGTATATCAAAGACCCGAATGAGTATTTAGCTTTAGTGTAAAGGAATGAGCATGAACAACAGTTGACTTTTAGTCCATATACTTCCTTTCCAAAAAAGTCTTCTTAGTGGAGTTGAATATAATTGGCACACCTATGATCTAAGAACCTATGCAACAAAATATCATCCCCAAACTTTCTCAAAATACCTTCTAGCATAAAGTTTGTAATAAAAGGGTCATTAATCCCACTCATCTACAAACTTTCTCAACTCTACTTTCTCATGAATAAAGTTTGTATAAAGGTCATTAATCACACCGTTGATTTCATTAAATATTTATATTTTTAATTAATTAATAATACATTCAACGGTGTGGATGTGATCGGGACCATTGGTCCCGGACCGCACAATAATTTCTGGGCATCTAGAGGGTATATCTATTTTTTTTTCTTTCTATACAACTCTATTTATTTTATACCTTTTTTTTTATTCTACCTAAAATACCAGGTTATCACTACGATATTTTTTGGGCTTTGAGCAAGTCCTAGAATGTCCTCTTCGACCCATTGACGTGGAGCTAGCCCATCAATATTCAATAGACTTTTCAAGAACCAATTTTGGATCATAAAGTGTTATCATCAATATCGAACTATACTGAAGTGGGTTGGTCAAGTAGTAGTTCACTTGATCCATTAACTAATTGGTCTCGAGTTCGAGTCTCGGATATGGAGCAACTCCCGCTGGAAGACTCCTACCGCTTAGTACGAGCTCAATTGGATCGGACCGAATGAATCGAATTCTGGATAAACCAGATCCTGATACCGGTTGATGTACGCCCAAAAGAAAAATCAATGACGAACTATTTTTGCTTTTACTCCCCAATTCACGCTTCGTGGGGATATCGCTCATTTATCTATGTTAAATATTACCTCCTTCGGTTACGATATAAAAAAATAAAAAACAATAAATATGTATGGAGTATTATGTTTATTAAAAAATTAATTGATGGTATAATTTCTTAAATTTTTTTTTAAAAAAATTTAAGGTATTTTGGCAAAGTAGTTTTGGAAATGAAGCAAAAATTAAATGACATAACTATTTTATATGGATATTTAATAAAATAATATTGAGAATGACACAAAATTTAAGAAGGTAATTAATTTTTTTCTTATATTTTAAACTAAGAGAAGAATGTTTTTTTTTTATATTACAAACCAAATGGAGTAACGTATATTATTCTACTTTCTCTGTTTTTTATAATCTATCTTTTTTTTTTAGAAATTTTTTGTTCTTATTTATTTATTTCATTTAGAAGTTTAAGAGTACTAGTATATGTACCCGTGCGATGCACGGGGATAATTATTTATCATCCATAATTTCAAGTACATACATTAATCTTTTATTTTTTATTTTTTGTATGCTCATTTAGAAGTTTAAGAGTATAATAGATGTTAGTATTTTTCATGTTTACCCCCATTTAATAAAGTGTTGATTTACATAAGTAAAAAATAAAAAATGATGATTAGTAAGAGAAATGATATGTTATAAAAAAATATAATTAATTTATTGAAAATTAAAGTAATTATTATATTTCGTAAAGTTCTTTTTAATGGTGTAGATAAATAAGAATGGAGAGACACTTCTCAAGTCAAACCGTATCCTTATTACGAAAAGCGTACTAAGCAAGTGAGTCGATAATGGAAATATTACTATGTCTAGTAAAAAAAGATAATGCAAGCATGAAATGAAACCTTTAAACTTAAACAATCATCAACAATATTTGAAAAATAAGAATTGCTCATTTGCTTTCTCTTCTAGGCATGGTGCAATTGCTGGCATTTGGCTTAATTTGATCCTTCAAAAATCACATTGCCACTAATTAAGTTTCTAAAGATATTTGTCATCGATATAGTCTCTCAATGATTAACTGTGTTATTGATTTAGTCTCCTAAAGATATTTGTTATTAATATAAGACTTAATTATGTCATAAGTCTCTGAAGTTTGGGATACTTTTGTCAGATGCCCTTATTATTTTTTTTTTCAATGTCTGACTCCCTGAAGTTATATACTTCTGAGTTTGTCATATATCCCTACTACCAATTCTGTAGAATTTTGCTGACATGTAACATCAGAATCCTGATCAGATGCAAGAGGTTAAGCACCTGGTGCCCCGTGGTCGAAAATCCTTGTTTTAAAAAATTTAAAAAACTAAAAAACTTAATATTTTTATATTTTTAGTTAAATAAAAAAAGAGAAAAAAGAATTGAAGAGAGAGGTCGTCTTCGCCCGTGTGACATCACTCGACACCACATGACCAACCTCTTGCTTCTTATCAGGATTCCGATGTTACATGTCGGCAAAATTGGTCAGAATTGGTAGTAGGGGTATATGACAAACTCAGAAGTAACTTCGGAGAGTTAGACATTGGAAAAAAAGAATAAGGGTATCTGGCAAAAGTACCTCAAACTTCAAGAATTTGTGACATAATTAAGCCTTAATATAATCTTTCAAAGATTAATGATGCCACCAATTTAGTCCTCTAAAATTATTTGCAACCAGTATAATCCTTTAAAGATAATTGTGCTTCCAGGTTAGTCCTTGCATATTGCTCCATTACAAAATAGTTTAACGATGCTTAAATAACTCGTTAAATAAAAAAATTCAAATAAATTATAAAAAATTAAATAAAAAAAAAAACAAATATCCAACACTTATTTGTTTGATGGGATGAAAGCTTTTGCAATATTAGAAATAGAAATGACGATTTATAGTCATGTTTGAGAATTTTAGACGGTTGATGAACGATAATAATAGGGAAAGGCTGTGATGTGTGTGTTAGTCGGTGGGGAATGGGAATTAGTATTTGATAGATGGAGTAGCAGGTAAAAGTTCTGCTGCGCCTGCCAAATATTGTAAAATGTGAAAAACATGTGTGGCTGCTGGGATTCGAGCCCAGGTCTCCACGGCCACAACGTGGAATTCTCACCACTAAACTACAGCCACATTTGTTGTGTGTAAACAAATATTGTGTTACTTAACTATTTTAAGAAAATAAAATTGGCAATTAATATTGATCGTAAAATAGATTTTAATATAAACTAGAAACACCCCGTGCCACGCACGGGACCAATACGATAACCCACCAACTTAAGTATGAAATTATTGTGGCTTTAAATATATGATGAATTTATAGTGGCAGTAATTAAATTATTGTGACTTTAATTATGGGTGATTAGTGTCTTAATAATGAGATAATGAAAAAATTTTTTTGAAGGGATATAAGCACCTCCAGCCAGTAAAAGAAAAGTAATTGTGTAAAATAGATGAAAGTTGTTAAAAAAAACATGAAACTTTGTTATGAAAATAGCCTAAAGCTTTGAAAGGGTATATACATTGTTCACAACTTATATTTAACTTTCATTTCTATGTATTTGTCTTCTAAAATTCACAAAATTTAGAAAATTTATTTTTTATACATTGTTCGTCAAATTAATCAATTTCTAAAATATTAATGTTAATGCATATTTCCTTAAACTTATCAATCATAGAATAAAGAATGTAATTTCAATTTATAAGTAATTAAATGCTATTAAAAATATTGCATTTAGAGAATTGAAAATTTATTTGAATCATTGGATCTAAATTTGTAACTACCAGATTCTTTATTTCTTAGGTGCCCTCTTGATTTTTGTAACATCCCCCTTTTTTTTAATACTTTTAGTAAAAAATTAAATGATTTAACATCATGTTTTCAATATTGGAGTGTCGGAACAAAATTTGAAATTTCATCATTATATTTGAAATATGTTTCGTAATCGAAATAAGTATAAATATGTTACCGATACACTTTACAAAAATAAATATACTAATCAAAATAAGTATAAATTTGAAACATATGTTTAATTTAATATTTGGAATGTTCTCGTCTATTTTAGCATTCTAAGACTGTTTTATTTTTAGTTCTCGAACTGATTTTAATATATTACTGGTGTAAGTTATATTTAATGACTTATTATTTCAAGATTCTGAATATTATGTTTTATCAATTTTTACATAAAGACTGAGAAAATGTATTTACATTTAAATTTTGTTACTTTTTCTTACGCAATAGCTATTTGTAAGTACCGGTAACTTTATTATTTTTAATCAGTTTTGAGTAATTAGAAATACAATATTGATGTACTTAAATATATTTTATTTTTAAGATCATCAAACTTTTAGTTATAATCCAAAATACCTACACATATTAACCCACATAGTACCAGCATTGAATTCCTTTCTCCCTCTCACTTTTCCGGTTTTCCCTCCCCTCTCTGTCGGATTCCCGCCTGGTAGCCAAAAGGGCTATACCCATTGGCTTTTATTATCAATATATTATAAAATAGGTGAAGTATGAGGGCATTTTTGTTTTCCCTCCTTAATCCCCATTATTTTCCCTCCTAATTTCTCACTTTCCCTCCTTAGTTCTCTTTTAATCTCAGCCATTCAATTGTAAATGCAATAATCAATCATAGCCGTCCATATCCATTGGTAGATTAAGTCTTTTCATTTTCTTTCATTCATTCATTTTTTGACAGTTATGGTGTGAAAGACATATTACCAACATCAATTAGTAGTTAGTGGTAGTAGTAAATTAGTAGAATCACGATCAGGAAAAGGCAACAAAAAGAAATTAGAGACCCGGACAAAAAGAAAACATCTGGATTTGGAAGCATTGTTTTCACCTCTTCTGTTGCAGGTGTGAAACAGGTATGAGCGTATGAGCAGTTTTTAAATTTTAGTTTTTTTTTTAATTTTTGTTTAGAATAGGTTTTTTAATTTTTGTACAAGTATGTTTTTTTTAATAGCATAATTTTCATCTCTTTTGTTGCAGGTGTGAAACAGGTATGAGCGTATGAGCATTTTTTTAATTTTAGTTTTTTTTTTAATTTTTAATTTTTGTTTAGAATAGGTTTACTATTAATTTTTGTACAGGTATGTTTTTTTAAAGAGATTTTTATTTAAATTTTTGTTTTTGAGATTTTTTTTACTCGAATTTTGTTTTGGGATTCTAGGGTTTGAAGAATCCCCTTTCCTTCTTCTCCGTTTAATTTTCATTTTTGTAGTATTGTTTTTTTAATCTCTCTGATCTGTAATATTGTTTTATATTACTTAAACCTGGGAGACATATATTACTTGCTTCAGGTTCATGGAAAATTGGTGATGTTCAAATTCCAAGAAAGTTTTGTATTTACCATTTCTGATTTTTTTCTCTTGGATATTTGTTCTATATTTTCGTTGTTCTTTGGTTTCTATTTGTTATATTATTTTCTTCATTTCATTATTGCTTTATTTATATAAGAGTTGTGGTTTTTTTTTAGAATGATATTTTTATTATATTTTTTCAATTTTTTCATTAGTAGGATTGGACAAAACGTGTCTAAAATTATTGTTAATCTGTAATTGATGTTGTTGAGATTGGTGAAAGACAGAGGAAAATTGGTGAGGTTCTCAGGGTCAAACCCTTGGCTGCATTAGCCATGATTGATAAAGGGGAACTTGATCGGAAAATAGTTGTGATTTTATTAAATGATCCAAAGGCATCACTTGTGAATGATGTTGATGATGTCGAGAAGCATGTTCATAGTTGTTGTTGTTACTCGAAAGAAAGATTATCTAAGTTGCATTTTCATAGTTGCTTTCTTTATCTAAGTATGCTAAATTGTAGTTATTAGAAAGAAAAGTTACTTAGTTGTTGTAGTTTAGGTCTTTCTCTTTCCATTTTGTGCACCATTTGTCTTCTCTGTTTTTAATTTGTCACTTTTTCAGAGGATGGTGATTGGTGATATAAAGCTTTCATGGTGATGATGTTGTAAAAATAATAATATTTTATTATTTTAAAAATATTTATTTTAAATTGAATTTATTAATTATTAATTTGGGTGGTGGTTACAAAAATTTATTCTTATTAAGTTGGATGTTTATTCTCATTAATTCTTATTATTTCATTACTTATTATTATTAATTATTCTTTCTAACGGTTTCTTTCCGTTAGAGTATATATACTTATAGTAGTATATATTTTTAGCTCCAAACAGCTACTAATAGCTATATTCATATTGTGTATATATAGTATACAGTGAATGCTATATAGAATATATGTACGATGATGAAAATTATATATTTTTATATTATTTATTCATAGTCCTTCACTTATTGATAACTAATTTTTTTTTATGTTAGATAGACATTAAGATAACCATAAATATTGAAAAAGATGTTTTTTTTTATTTAAATATTTGAACATTTCTTGCGTTTGTTTTGTGTCTAGCTATTTTATGAATAATATTTATTTGAAGAATTATTTATGTAAATATTTTTTTTATTAACATGCTAAATTTTAATTATAAGTTGCTTACATTGATGCGTTATTTTATACTTTAGACAATATACAATACAGTCATGAATTCAAATTTAAAAAAATCCAAAAATTTATACAATATGTTGCAATTTAAATTGTGAAAAATAATGATGCGTTATTTTATACTTTAGACAATATACTTATTTACAATTATGAAGTTTTAATACAAGCAAGTAATTTGAAAGTTCAAATCTTATAAACACTAATTAATTAAAAGTGTGAAAACAAATCTTATATTTTGGGACAGATGTAATAAAAATGATGATGATGATGATATATATGACAAAAAAAAATAGCTGCATTTGGACTTGCAAAACGATTTACTAACAAAATGCATTTGGAATGATGGATTAAATAAAACAAAAATCAAAATGAGTTGGATTTTTTTTAATATAAGAAATTAAGTTGTTAATTAAGATTAGAAATCGCATAGTTGATACATTATTAGTTAATTTTTATTAATGAAAAAGTTGGTAGCTGAAACTAGATTCAAAGGTTAATGTTTATGATTATTCATTTCTAAATACATGTAAATCATTTTTATGAAAAGTTCATATTAACATATTATTTAAAAAGACATATTTCCAAAATCTATAATCAATTTTTTTAAAAAAAAAAATTAAACTCATGCGATGCACGGGTAAAATTACTAGTAATATAGAATATAGATGAGGATAATACTACATTTTTAAATTTTGGTGTTAGTGGCTTGGAATGAAGTACCACTTTGGTCCCTCGAGTTTTTTAGATGAGACACTTTAGTCCTTCAAAATGTGGAAATTCACTTTTAGTCCCTGAAGATTTTTTTATGGGACATTTAAGTCCGCGGTTGAGGAGGGACTTATAAGTAAACATGATCCTGCGCTAGTGCATGATCATCAGCTTCAAAAATAATACGTACTCCCTCCGACTCGAATTATAAGTAAATTTAACTATTTTTACGATTATTAAGGAGATTAGTTGATTGTATTTAATTTTATCAAATTTATAAAAAATAGAGGTATTTAAGAAAAGTAGTATTGGCAATGAAATAAAAATTATATAAGATCACAATTTTCTAGAGATATTTTAGGAAAGTGGTATTGAGAATGAAAAAAAATATAATAGAGTTAGTTAATTTTTCTTAGAGAATAAAGTACCTCCTGTTACCAGGAGAGAAACTATCTCCTATTATCCTATTAAACAATGACATGTGTCCCTCTTAATTAATCTATCAAATTAAAAAAAATATTAAAACAAAAAAAAATGAAGGGACAAACCACAACCCAATAGCTACAGAAGAGTTTTCCATAAACGAAGCAGAGAAACATGAAATTAATCCACGGTGACATTTGCCATAGAACAACCGTCACCGCTGCACCCACCGCCTACCACCGTCGCACTTCCTTTCGTTGTGTTTCGTTGACCTCCATCCCGTTCCAAACAATTGCAACTACAGCGCCTAATCTTATTTATCCTCATTTGGCGCACGATGACCATTATGCACCACATCAGTGGTGTCTCCTTCTTCCTTACCACGACAACAGTTGCACATCACCGCTACTCCACCACCGCATATGACAGAAACCTGTGTGTATTGCTCTTCCTTTTACAACAACGACCTTGAGATCTGATATGGTGCGAGATCAATGATTTTAATAATTTTTCTAAAGGCATGCTGCTGTGATTTGTGCCCTTTTTATAGATCCTTGGAATATAAATTTTGTGTGAAATATATGTACTACAAGAATTTTTATATGTTATGGCTGTGGTTTCAAATCACAACCTTCCTTATTTTGGTTGGCGAGAATATCTCATGGAAAATGCTTTGTTCTTGTTTGTGAAAATGCATGAGAGAATCCTTTCAACCTGAAACTCAATTATTGTTGGGTCTGATTTTTCTAGTTAACAATATACATGCCCCAATCCCCAATGTAGATTAATATCTTTATGACAAGTCTTCTATAAGGAAGGGCTAATTGCTTTAGAAAAAATTCCGATTGACTAACCTCTCCATGTAATAGCTAATTGCTTGCTTAGACAGTGGAAATGATGACAAAGCCATAATTTAAGAGATCAACATGTTGTTTCTTAGGCACTACAGCTACTATTGTGTGACTTGTGTTGCAGTTTTCCTAACCTATTATTTCAAAAAATAACCACTGTTATCTAGTAGCAACCAATTTAATCCAACTCAAACTTTTTGCAGTGAACATTTTGAATTCTCTTTCGTCATTAAAATGAAAGTTTGTCCGAAAATGATTTCTGTGGATCTCATTGAGTTTGTTTTTTCAGTGTAGGTTATATATTTTCTTCAACAAGTTTAAACTTTATGGGTGGACCATCCAAGGTTTTAAAACCAGAACAATGCCTTATGCATTATGGTTTACTTGTATATATGAATTTTTCTTGTTTGGTGACATTTTGCTACTTCTTTAGTTATTGGCTACTATAAATGTGATATAACTTATACTAAAGCTAGATTTTTGTTTTTGGCTGATTGGTTTAGTTAGAAAATTGAGTTGTGTTTGCATGTGAAGCTTAGATTACTTGTGCTGAATTATTTATTAGATGTGAGGGCTAATTATTTTGTGCTTGATTATTTGTGTCAGGGTCAAAAAACATGAAAGGATGCTATTGCTCTGAAGATCACTACGAGGAAAAGGATGGAGTTCCTTGATTTGGATTAAACCATATGGTGGCCTAATAATCAAGCACAAAGAATATTTATGTAATGCTCAAATAACATGTAACTAGTCGACATCAACAATGGTTACATTGATTCAAGAAAGCAGCACGATGATATTTAGAAGACTCCAAATTTTGCTTTGAGGACACTCATTGCTTTAGGGTATTGAGTTACCAAAGAAAAGAGGGTGATCTAATGTAAAAGAAAGAGGGTGATCTAACGTAAAAGTGGGGTTTATGGTTGTAAAAGGGATTTATGGGTTTAGTTATCCAATGTGTTGTAAAAATTCCATAAAGAAATGATAATAAAATTCGTTCAAAGCTTGTACTTCTCTATAAAATGGATAAGTTCATTATTTTCTTCATTGAATTAGATGATTATGTTCTATCTACAAGGTTTGTGTTGTGGTTGCACATAGGACAAAGTTGTTTGCACTATGTTGAAATTCATGTTCTGTTACTTACTTACGTTAACACTTACTATTTACACACGTTTATAGTCACAAGAAGTAAGATTTAGCTAACAAAATTTCGTTCATAGTATTGAGACAAATTACATGTCTAATATAATTTTACATCGGTAAACACAATTACAAGAGTACAATTACAAGAGTTCCTTGTCTGATTCTACAATTACATGCATCTTAAAAACAATCAGAGCCAATTAGAAGATAGCTTTGACAACCCATATGTCTTAGACATCTTGTGTTTGCAATGCCATATCTAATTTGCCTCCAATAGTTAGATCCCATGTGATAACATCATTTGCCAACCCTTATCATCTTGATCAGTAAGCTCCAACTCCTCAACCATTTCACTTGCAACAGAGGTTGAAGTGTCTGCTGCAATATCAAAAGGGAAGTGGATATTGCGAATATAGCCTACACAAAAATGAATAATGTCAATTTCAGAATCAAGGGAAAACAAAATAGAAATCATTTCCTTTGAATTAAATAAACCAAAAACGTGAGAAAGGACCCGAGGAATCTGCTATTCGCACTGCTATTCGCAGTTTTAAAAATATTGTATTGATATCTCTCCTCTAACCTTCCACTGTGAATTCTTTGCCTGACTCAGCAGAAATATCAATCGCACTTTTGCGAATATGGTCTTATCAAATTGGAATGTAAATCGCCTTACCATACAAAGGGGTTTGGCAAACATCAATCACTCAAAATTGACAGAGCTTTCACAACGCATTGAATACCATATCCATCACCATCAAGATGGGAGGAAATAATTGAAACGCCACTGTTATACAGTATGATAAGTAAAATAGACCCAAAATTTTGAGGGGAAAAAACACTTACAGATGTCACTTTCTTGTATATTTGAGCAGCATTGGTACATTCAATGTATGGGTACTCAACGGTCACCAACTCCAGCAAGCACATGCCAAAAGCATAGATGTCAACAAGCTCGTTGTATTCCTCTTCATAAAGTTTCGGGGCCATGAACTCTGGGGTACTTAAGCTCAGAATAAGAATTAAGGATTCCTTTAGTAAAAAGATTCTCACAGTATTTCACATAACAAAGGATAACATATGTAATACTTTAATGGGAAATGTTACCTATAACACTGTGAGCTGAATTGGCCTTTTGAAGAATAGCTGCTAATCCTAAATCACCAATTTTGACCTCCCCTCGATTCCCATTGACAAAAATATTGTCACACTTAAGGTCTCGATGAATAACTGGTGGATTATGACTGTGAAGATAGAAAAGGCCCTCCAAAATCTGCCTAGACCATTTCTTTAAAGCTCTCAAATCAATGTGCTTATGTTTTTGTCGGTATCTAAATTTAGAAAGTCAAACTTAAAAGGTTTAAAAAAAAAACACATATGCACCAAACTAAGCAAAGGGACTGACTCACTGGCGTAATGTTCCTGAGGTGAAAATTTCAGTTATGAAGTTGATGTTCTCATTCTTGGTGTCAGCCGAGTATCGAAAAAAAAAAAACAATAAAAAGGATACACTTTCTTGAAAGCTCCCTTCCCCAAAACTTCCTTGTACTGAGGAATCCAGCAACCAAAATTAGAAATAAGAAAAACAAAGGCATTAGGTTTAGATTATGGATCAGATCATGAAAATCAATTTACCAGACACTGTAAAACTAAACAATGATAACAAATTAAATAATGAGCTAAATCAATGAACGAAGGAAGAGCATGAATTTCAGAATTGTGCATTAACTTAGAAGGCAAAGAAGTGAAATGAAAAATGGGAATTGAATGACTGACCCGGCCGTATCGACCGGTAGGATCAATCTCAACAAAATCGATGTCAGAATCGTCTTGCTCGGAAGAGTCTTGCGGCATTGCTGGAAAACCTGCAAAGGAACGAGCTTATAAAATAAATAATTAATAAATAAATAAAAATAGAAAGTGAAAGTGAAAGTGAAAGTGAAGGAAACGAAACCAGTTAGGTTTTGGATTTAGAAGAACGGTGAGCAGCAGACCAACACCAAGCTCGCTGAATTGCTTCGTCGGCGGTCAAAGGCTTCTTCTCATTTCCGATTCATGTACCTGAAAAAACGCTCCCTTCTCTTGTCGCTTTGTTTTGTTTTTTTTTTCCTTTTTGTTATACTGTTGGAGGGGTTGACGAAGACAACCATGGGAGAGGGCGGCGTTCTTGTCGTTGTGGCTGGCTTTCACCACCGATGCGAGTCAACTATCCTCCAAAGTCGATGGCGCCATCACCTCTTCCGTCGCACCACCATCCTGCTTCGTTTCTGGAAAACTCTTCTCGAGCTATTGGGTTGTGTTTTGTCCCTTCATTATTTTTTGTTTTAATATTTTTTTTAATTTAATAGATTTATTAATAAGGACACATGTCATTGTTTAATAGGATAACAGGAGATAGTTTCTTTCCTGGTAACAGGAGGTACTTTATTCTCTTTTTCTTATACTTTAAACCAAGATAAGTTTGCTTTTTGTTGATTATAATTCGAGTCGGAGGGAGAACGTAACTAGCGTTTTTTTTAAAGTGTTAATTAATCAGAATTTTATAGGTAAACTTATGATATTAATCTGTGTAATTGGGTTACTAATTTGTTAACAATTGGATTTAGTTGGGTTGCCTACTAATAAGGCAATCTCTACTCGCATTGAGTCAAAAATTGAATATATGAGCACATACTTAAGAAATATATACACATCTATATGTACCAACCTCTACTTATTACTTGTATTAATTAATTAGAATAGCTCTAACTTATAAGCAAAGAATTGCTCTCTCTGGTCTTATTTATAAACAAAAAAACTAATTTTACAGATTAAAAAAGTTACTTTAGTGCATTTAATTTTTTTCAAATTCATAAAATTTTGATTACGTAACATCCCGCTATTTCTAATACATTTAGCAAAATAATTAAATGATTTAATATGATGTTTTCAAGATTTGAGTGTAGTAATAAAATTTTGATTTCATCATTTTAATTGAAATATGTTTTATAGTGAAAGTAACTATAAATTTATTTTCATACGTTTTTCAAAAATAAAATAGTACTTTTATTTAGTTTAATTAACATTTTCACAGGGAGCTCAAGTGGCAAGCCTTAGAGGCATTTTTATAAATAGTTTATTTGGAAAAATATGTTTAACTTAATATTTTGAGCGTCCCTGTAAATTTTCATAGTGTTCGGAGGCTGTTTTATTTTTAGCTTCTGGACTGGTTTAATATATTACCGCTATAAGTTATATATAATAATCTGCTATTTCTAAATTATGAATATTATATTTTATCAAGTTTAACATCAGAATTGAGAAAATATATTTACTTTTAAATTTCGATACTTTTTCTTATGCAATAGCTATCTGTAAGGAACGATAACTTTAGTATTTTTCAATCAGTTTTGAGTAATTAAAAATATAATATTTTTTTAATTAAATGTATTTTATTTTTAGGATCATCAAACTTTTAATTATAATCCAAAATACCTACACACATTGACCCACAAATGTGTACAAAACATAAAATAATATATATATATATATATATATATATATATATATATATTCATTTTCCTGGTACTACCCTAACTACCCCTTAATCCCAACCCAACCCGTGTAAAAGAAAAAAAAAACAAACAAAAGTCGAAACCATAAAAAAGAAGAAAAGAAAACGAAACAGTAGAGAGAAGGAAACGAAAACTAAAAAGAAGAACAGGAGGAGACGGGAAAAAAAAAATAAAAGAACAGGGAAGAAGCACAAAGAGTAAGAAGGCGTCAGAGAAGAAGAAGAAACGGCGACTACAAAGGCCAAAATCCAAGGTTTTCATTCTTTCTGGTCTAATAACTTAAGATTCAATTGTACAATCTCAAATCCGTCTTAGGTAGATAACTTTCTCAACTCCTCTGCCCATCCATATAATTTATTTGACGATCCATCAATATTTTCTATTATTCCTATATTTTCAAATAAAGAGATGTTTTGGAGAAAAATGATATAATTTTTATTGTATACTAATATATATTTATAATTTTGAAAAAAATGAATTTAGTTGATATATATATATATACATACATTTTTAATGTTATAATTATTTTTAAGGTGTGTCCCTGTTTAGATCCAACACGTTATTGTTGTCCCCGACCCTCGAGTAAGACGCGGACGTGAAAGTGACATGGTTTCTTTGGTCAGGAATCTCAGTAAGAGGGTTGTATTACCTTAATTTAGGGCATGATTTCTATGTTGTTTATAGTGATGGCTAGGAATAGAAAAGATTAATTAGAAAAATGAACAATAGGGTAGTTAATGTTGATAATAAGTCTGTTATTAAATTAAAGAAATGAACACGCTTATGTTTGATGAATTGATTATTTTTATTGATTATTGATTAATTGATTATTTGGTTAATTTTTGGTGAACTTAAAATTGGTTATGAATTGATTAATTGTATTGATTATTTTTATTGATTATTGGATTATATACGGTTGGTATTTAATTATGGAGTAAAAATTTGACCGCTGCATGCTATTGTGAATCAAATATGTTTGAATTAAACTGGACTGAATTGTAATTGGAATAAACGAATTAAATAAAAGGCAGCAGCTATTGATCGCGTGACGGCTATCCGTACCCATTACGTGCCCTGTTAGGACAGAGTCTATTTTAAGGAATAGACTCGAATTCCCAATAGGTGAAGTCCTCAGTCAGGTAAGTAAATCCCATAGATCCAAAGTCTCGTTAGGTGTTTGGGACCCGCGCGAGATCAATAGCTGTCTGGTAAATCAATAAAATAAATAATGAAACATGTAAGGAAGCACCGAAGTACGAAAGAAAAGGCCCTAACGAGCTAATGGTCTATGCGGTAAGAAAATCCTGGGTGAAGGTAAGAAATCCTATTGGGTGAAGACATCATCCTAATAGGTGCATACAAAAATACCTAGTGGTACTTTATAAGAAAAGACAAGAAAGGAAAGAAAAGAAGAAAGGAAAGAGGAAAGATGAGAAAAACTAATAAAACTGAAAAAGAAAGTTAAGAAAATAATTTTGAAGGAAATGCCACATTTTGTGATTGTGAATGATGCATGTTTGTGTTGTGAAATACTTGAAAATGATTATGATTATTACGATGTAAATATAAATGTTAGGCTTAGTTTATTATTACGACTTCTCAGAAATTATTTCCTAAGTTCTGTGTAACGTCACCCTTCTTGCTATATTTTTACAGGTACAGAAGTGGAGCTTACACAAGTCATGGCCGAACAGGGGTACACTCGTGAAGTGTAATTTAGTCACGAGAGAACCTAAATTAATTTGGTGTAATTATTATGATTTATTTTTTTTAGAAGCCTAGAAACTTATATTATTTTTGAAAAGGGCATTAGTGCGAGGTAGCCGAAGTTAAATATAATTTTAGGTTTTGTAATATTCTGGACTGGCAGGTTTAAAATATGCAAATTTTTGTGAGGTTCGATAAACAGAGGAAACTTTGCCGGATTCTCGTCGAAATTTTCAAGTACGAATTTTTAATAAAACCTAATTTTAACTAATTAAAAGTGAGGGTGTTACAGATTACTTTAGGAAACTTGCATTGCGAATGAAACAAAAATTAAATATTACAACAACTTTGTAGAAATATTTTAAGAATGATTGTATTGAGAATAGAAAATTAGTTAATTTTTGTTTATATTTAAAACAATTAATGAAATGTTTTTTTAGCTTATAAATAAGACCGGAGAGAGTATTTCTTTTTTATGATGATGCGTTGCATTTATGGGCAAAGAGTTTATTGTCGTTAACATAAATCGAACATTTGAACTTAGTGATCTAGGGAGGTCAATTTGAAAAAAATAGGACGTTTATATAGGACCTCTTTGAATGATTTTATGTCAATCAGAAAAATTGATTAATTTAGTTAATTATATCGGAAATGTGAATATTTGACGTATATTTTCAAAATTACTCCTATTAATATTACTGGGAATCTAAGAAGTGTTAAATAAATAAGGGTTTTTGTGGAAAAAAGTAATTAATGGTCATTGAAAATTGGTATATGGTTTTATAAATATGGACAAAATAAAAATATCAAAAGGGTCTTATGTTTAGGAACGGAGGTAGCATAAGAAATCACATCGATTTTCTATATGATTTATGTATATATTAATATAGTTATTTATGTGAAAAATAATAAAGCTAATGAAATTGAATAATTTTTTGAGAAAATAGGTAATGCATCGACGGTGTAAAGTTTTTTACACCATCAGTGCATTATTTATCATTCACCCATTTATGATTGACTTTTAAATTAAAGTAATATAAATGAATGGTGGATGATAGACTGATAGTGAAAAAAGCTCTACACCGTCAGTGCATACCTATTAATCTCTAATTTTTTATTATGAGTTTAATATATTTGCATTGACAATGTAAAGTTTTTTACAATGTCGGTGCATCATCAACCGTTCATATGAATTACTTTTACTTGCAAGTCAACCATTACAAGCACATCAACAATGGATGTTATCCTAATAGTGTAACAGTTGATATACTATTTTCTCTTTTATTATTGCTATTCCAATGAATAATAAACTCACTTATTTATCATACTTATTCATTGAGCCTGGCTATTTTGCAGCTTTAGGATTGTTGGCACCCCATTATTTGGTGGCCCAAATTACAAGGCCCAATTCATAATGGAGGCCCAGAACCACCAAACAAAAATACAACAACGAAGGACGCTGAGGAGAACACACAGACACCGAAGGCTGCCCAGAGCGCCATACCCAGAGCGTCAGTCATCAAGGCGTCACATTCTGACGTCATGACCAAAGAGAGGAGTAAGGTGTGCTGATGTCAATGAGCACGACGTGCCCTTCCAGAGCGCCTTGGGTGTTATGGAAACTTGAAGAGAAAGTCACGGTAGATGAAAGCGAACAGGAAACAAGGCCTGTGGAAGGCGTACACGTAAAGACAGGGGAGTTCGGTTCCCCAGACTATGAGAAACGTGCATGAGAAGCCAGAGCATCTTGGCTTACATCATGCAGCCCCTTCTTTAAGGAAAGTCCAAAAAGGCAAGCTTTGTAAGCCTCCCACTGTGAGCAATCAATGACAAAGCTAAAAGAAGTAAAGGAGACAAAACGGACTCTGAAGAAAACAGCCACAAAGGAGGAAAAGGGAAGTAGTCCGGTGGACCAAAAGAAAGTGGGCAAGGACCAATAGGCAAATGGGATCTTATAAAGGGAGACTTCTCCCAACGTACACAACAACAACAAAAAAACAAGAAGAACTTCAACCAACACAAAAGAGAGAGCAAGAGAGGGAAATAGAATAGAAGCTTCTACTGAAGCTTAGGTCCAAAAACATAGAGGAGAGTGTAAAAACGCCAAGGCGCACACCCCTCATTCTGTAAAAATACCACAAGTGTGGAACCCCTATTCTTGCATTGATCCCTCTGTATCTCCATTTACAAGTAATAAAGCCTAAAGCTTCATTAAGTTTACGAACCCAATCATCTTTTCATTAATTATTGTTTATCGCACAAAGCGGTCCGAAACAATTGGCGACTCCACTGGGGAAGCTATGGCTTCCAATCACGAAGGGAAAGGGGCTCATGTTGCGCAGCAAGCATCTGTAGGAGACGTTGCTCCGAAGGTGGTACCTGTGATCACCATTCAAAACCCGACGCCCAGTCATGCAAGTCGTGGGACGGGATCAGGCTCCAGAAGGTTGAGTTTCAGCCCAGCCAACCAGGGAAGCGACAATATTCGCTCTCCCTCAGACGCTCCGGAGAATGACCAAGAGCCTCAAGAAGAAGAGCTCGGCAGTGACAAGGAAACACTGAGTCACATCAAAATCCCCCACATAGAAGGCGATTCCAACACTCAAGTCGTGATATCAGCTGCGTTACTCAACTCTCTGGTGGCGAACCAAGGCGCACTATCTGAAATAGTGGCGGAGTACAAAGCCCAGTCTGCCAAGGCAAGAGAAGAAAAGGAGGCCCTGAGCGCGAGATTGAAAGAAGAAGAGGAGGCGCGCAGGGAGGCAGAGTTGACAAAAGCAAGGGCAAAATCAGAGGAGGAATTTCAGCACGAGACAAGTGGAAGGCGAGAAAGCATAGAGGACGCCCTGGTCACGCAAGCAGAGTTAAAACGCATCCTCCAGGCGCACAAAGAAGGACAAAGTATGGTAATAAATCTGAATCCCCCTTTTACCGCTGATGTGGCTGCCTATCGCTACCCGCAAGGGTATGCGTCTCCAACGTTCCGAAAGTTTGATGGAACCGGGAGCGCGCGCGAGCACTTGATGACATATGTAGATGATCTCGGAGTATACAGTGCAGACCACTGTTTAAGGCTAAGAGAGTTTTCGAAGTCCCTTGTGGGGCGCGCCTTCACTTGGTACTCCAAGTTTCTCTCAGCGTCCATTCGAACTTGGGAGGAAATGACTATAGAGTTTTGTAACAAGTTCTTGGAGGAAGAAGGCGCTATCCACATCATGGACCTTGGTCGCGTGAGACAGCGAGCAGGAGAGAGTTTGACCGCCTTCATCAAAAGATACAGGGACAGAGCGCTCCATTGCAAAGAGACTCTCCCTGAAGCGGACCTGGTCTATGGGTGCATTAAAAGCATTGAGGATGGCTTGCAAATATTCTTGGCACTTAGTAAGATCACCACTTTCTCTGAGTTACTTGGGAGAGCAATGGATGTTACCGAGGCCATGAAGAAACAAGGGAAGAGAACCAAGGACCAGATCACCTTCGACGTGAACGCTGTGGATGACAAGAGGAGGAAAAGCTACAGAACCATGCCGCCTCCCAAGAACTATGAAAAGAAGGAGCCCCCACCGAAGCTCCCAATCTCTAGGGAACTTACTTATCAGTTGGTGGAGGAATGGCTGAAAGAGGGCATTCTCACTAAAAGGGCAACAAGACCCCCTCTGACACGTGAGGAGTACGATAATCCAGAATATTGCATCCTGCACAGGCAAAAGAGTCATGGTACTATGGACTATGGACTGTTATGTCATCAGAGGCGTGTTCCAGAAGCAGTATGCAGCGGGAAAGATATTGCTGCCAGAGGGTGAAGGCGAAGAAAGCCTAGGCGATCATCCTTTGCCTAGACATAATGTGAATGTTATTCTCTCCCACGGCGGCGACCTGCTGGAGGAAGTTGAAGAAGAGGAACTGGTGGAAAATGAGCTGAGAAGAGGACTTGTAAAAACCAGAGGGTTCAAAGCCTTGTTTGACCAACTAAGGTTGGGAGCTGATGTCAGGGAAGAAGCAGCACATGCTTTAGCTGATGTGATAGTCAGAAGAGGAGCGAACACTAGTGCCGCCTACGCACCAGCAACCAGGGTAGCCAGGGCGCACGCCTCGGCAGTGATGTTTAGAGAGCCGCAGCGAACACATCCAGGCTTTTGTCACAACAGGCCACTGTTCGTGTAGGCAACTGTCGAAGGCGTACATGTCCGGCGCGCCCTCGTGGACAACGGATCAGGAGTAAACATCATTCCAACCCATATATTTGTAAAATTGGGAGTTGCTAAAGAAAGACTCAAGAAAGCAGAGGCGACACTGGGAACTTTCAACGGAGGAACAGTCATGGCAAGGGCATGCGTGGTGCTCAATTTGGAGGTAGGGCCCATAAAAACTCTGAACACTTTTCACATTGTTGACGGAGAGCCTAACTATCATATCCTGCTGGGACGCCCTTGGATTCATCTACATGGGTGTGTCCCCTCCACGCTGCACCAATGTGTGAAGTCGATGTATAAGGGACAAGACATTGAGATCTCAGCCACGAAGGCGCCATTTGACGCTTCAGAGCTACACTTAATCGATGCCACGGTGTTTGATGAACTAGCTCCCCCTGGGACCAACAAGATTGGAAGAGAGCCCAAGGTCCTAATCAGGGGAAAGGAGAAAATGAAAAAGCCAGAGAAGAGGCAGTCAGTGTTCAAGAGACTCCGCTTACCAGAAGAAGAAGAAAGCGCACAGCAGCTAATGACCAAACCAAGATACAAGCTGCAAAAGCAACGCCTTCCTGGAGGAGGGGCCAGATGGGCCATCCTCTAGGAACTCGCAGGGCCAGCCAAGCCAAAACTGAGCGATTTGGCTAGCCCCACACTCATGGGCGTCATAAGAGGGGAAGCATGGTTTGCTTCGATGGAGGAGGTTATGCACGCCCAGCAAAAAGGGAATGAAGCCAATGGTCCAGAAGGTTTGGAAGAGGTCAATGTAGGGGGAGAAGGCGAACACAGGCCTCTCTTCGTCGCCTCTTCACTTACCCCGTCTGAAAAGACGGACTTGGTCGCTTTGTTGAAAGAGTTCAGAGAGGTGTTCGCCTGGAGTTATGAGGAGATGCCAGGACTCAGCCCCAAGCTAGTCACTCATAACTTGGCTGTCAAAGCTGATGCAATACCTGTGAAGCAACACCCCAGAAAGTTTAGCCCTGAGATTGAGACAGCGATAAAAGACGAAGTGGAGAAATTACTGGAGGTGCGCTTCATTAAGCCTATACAGCACCCCATTTGGTTGGCCAACATAGTCCCTGTGAAGAAGAAGAATGGCCAGATCAGGTGTTGCGTAGATTTTAGAGATTTAAATAAGGCGTGCCCCAAGGATGATTTCCCGCTGCCACATATAAACTGCATGGTGGATGCAACGGCCATGCATGAGCGCTTCTCCTTTATGGATGGCTTCAGCGGCTACAACCAAATAAAGATGGCAGAGGGCGACGAAGAAAAAATGCTTTCAGAACCCCAGTGGGCAACTTCTACTACTTGGTGATGTCGTTCGGTCTCAAAAACGCCGGAGCAACATACCAGAGAGCAATGACAACGATCTTCCATGACATGATGCACGATATAGTAGAAGACTATGTTGATGACATTGTGGTCAAATCAAGGAAGAAAGAGCAACACTTGACGCATCTAAGAGCTGTCTTTTCCAGATGCAAGAAGTACAAGCTCAGGACGAACCCTCTCAAATGTAAGTTTGGGGTCTCTTCCGGTGCGTTCCTGGGGTTCAGAGTCCATAAGGAAGGCGTCTCGGCCGATGAAAGGAAAGTCAAGGCGGTCAGGGAAATGAAAGTGCCTCGCAACAAGAAAGAATTGCAGCAAATGATGGGGAAATTGGGTTACATCCGCAGATTCATACCAGCCATGGGGGAATTGTTAGGTCCTATGAGGAAACTTCTCAAGGGCAAGGAAACTTTCAAGTGGGAAAAGGAGCATCAGGACACTTTTGATAAAGTGAAGAAAGCCTTAACAACACCACCAGTGATGATTCCGCCTCAAAAGGGGATACCACTCAGAGTATACCTGGCCACTACCCAAACGGCGATCAGCGGGCTCTTTGCACAAGAAGTTGAAGGCACAGAGCACCCTGTGGCTTACTGGAGCAGAATGTTAAAGGAGGTAGAATCCAGATATTCCAATCAAGAAAAGCAATGTCTCGCTTTGGTGTACGCCGCTCAGAAATACCGTCACTATTTTCAAGCGCACACCATTCATGTGATGACTAAAGCTGAAGGAATCAAGTACTTATTGCAAAGCGTCGTCCTCACAGGGCGAATAAGCAAGTGGGCGTTCACGCTGACAGAATATGAAATAACCCTGGTGACGCCCGCAGCGCTTAAAAGCCAGGCCCTGGCTGATCTGATGGCCATCTGTGCAAATCAAGAAGAAGAGGGAGCAATAGAACCTGTCAATGTGTGCGAAGAACCTGAGGTGTGGACCTTGATGTTTGACGGCTCGCCCTCAGCATCCAAAGGGGGAGCAGGAGTCACTCTGACAAATGAGAAGGGAGAGGAGTTGGCTTTCGCCTTCCAACTGGAATTCCAGTGCACTAACAACGAAGCAGAGTATGAGGCTCTCCTCCTGGGACTTGATGTAGCTGAAGAAATAAGAGTTCAAAGGCTCATTGTGAAAGGAGATTCCAACCTGGTGGTGAAGCAACTAAAAGGGGAGTATGGAGTGAAGGAAATGTCCTTGGCGCTATGCAGAGAGAGAGAGCACACCAAGCATTGGCAAAGTTCAAGTTAGAATCTCTTGAACATGTGCCAAGGGCTGAAAATAGAAAGGCTGACGCTCTCGCAACTTTGGGGAGCAAAGCAGGTATAGCAGAAGGCGAACATCTGGTACATTTCAGGAGGGCGTACCAACCCAAAATCCAAAGGGATATACAAGAGAATCAACCGAGGGAAGATTGGAGAGTCCCAATCATGTGGGAGCTCCACAGCAAAGCATTGACGAAGGTGTCTAGAGACTTTTGCCTTCTAAAGGGGGCATTGTACAAGAGGAGTACAGAAGGGTTGCTCATGAAATGTGTCGCTGAGGAAGAGGGAAAACGGAAGATGACAAGCCTCCATGACAGCGTGTGCGGACAGGTTGTCCCTGGCCTATACAGGAGAATGCAAAGGGTGGGAGTATACTGGCCAGACATGAAGGCACATTGTGATTCATTCCAGAAGGCGTGCATTCAATGCCAGGAGGCCAAAGAAGAACTGGAAATCCATCTGGATGATGAGGATTGGGCTAAGCCAATTCAAACGTACTTGGAAAGCGGCATCTTGCCGGATAATCACTTAGAGGCGGAAAGGGCAAGGAAGAAATCAGAGTATTATTTCCTTGAGAAAGGCGAGCTGTTTAAAAGAAGTTTCGCTGGAGAAGCTCTCAGATGCATTGGAAAGGAAGAACGAAGCAAAGTCATGGAAGAGGTCCACAGAGGATCTTGCGGAAGGCACCAAGGAGGAAGGTCGCTCTGGAGCGAATTGTTGAAAATTGGTTATTATTGGCCAAACATGAAAGGCGACGCCCTTGATTTTGTGAGGAAGTGTGAGCAATGCCAGAGGCATGACAACAGAATCCATGCACCCGCTCTCTCTATGAAAGGCCTCAGCTCGCCCTACCCTTTCCACACGTGGTCAATGGACTTCATTGGTCCAATTGACCCACCTTCTAGAGGAAAGAGATGGATCCTGGGGGCAACAGAACACTCCACCAAATGGGTCGAAGCGGCAGCGTTCAAGAAAGGCGAAGCTGACACCACTACACAATTCATCAAAGAGCACATTATTTGCCGCTTTGGGCTACCCAAGAGAATAGTATCTGACAATGGCACTCACTTCATCAATAAGAAGGTAGAGCAAGTATTGGAAGAATACGGGATCGTACATCACAAGTCCACCCCCTACTACCCACAATCTAATGGCCAAGCTGAATCCACAAACAAAACACTGATCAAAATCTTGGCCAAGACAGTGGAAGACACGCCTACGGACTGGAGCGAATACTTGCCACTCGCTCTTTGGGCATATCGCGTGACTAAGCATAGTGCAACAAAGGCAACACCTTTCTCGCTGGTATATGGGGTGGAAGCGACACTACCAGCGGAAGTGGTGGTCCCCTCAGCAAGGATGATTGCTCAGAATGAAGGTGGGCCGGAAGACAGAATGCTATCCCTGGAAAGCGCCAGAGACAAAGCGCACGAAGAGTTGCTTAAGCACCAAAGACGCATAATGCTGTCATATGAGAAGATGGTGAGGCCAAGAATGTTTGTCGAAGGCGAACTCGTTCTGAAGGCGACAGACGCAGTCATGAGAAACCTGCACACGAGCAAATGGATGCCAAAGTGGGAAGGACCCTACATTGTTCAAGAGACACATCCTAATGGGTACTGTTTCTTACTTGAACCAGACACTCAAAAGAAAATAGGGCCTTTAAATTTCAAGTACATTAAGAAATATTATGCCTAGCTCACTGTATGATATAATGAAAGAGCAGTAGCCTTTATTTTCTGTTGAAATCTAGAAAGCAACTTATTTTGTACGCCCTAACTAGTAAATGAAGGCCTTCCCTCATGAATTATTTCCTTAGGAATCTGTTAATGTAGAATATGCATGCTGAAAGCAAACACGATTCAAACAGTGAATAATATGATGACACATATACGTCTGTTCTGAAAAAAAAAGAGAGTGCTCTCAGTAAAGGGCCAAAATGCCAAACGCGAGGTCCAACACTAAAAAAAAAGAAAGACAAATACATATGCATATGCATCTGACAGGCTGAAAATAAAGTGTTGGGCCGTACCGCGGGCACAAGCGCCTTATCGCGGTACCCGGATAGACCTCCTGAAAAGAAAATTTCCGGGACAGACGCGGGCGAAGTACGCCATATCGCGAGACTAGAAAAGGTCCCGGGAGACAAGGGCGCTAGTCTTAAACTCGGGCGGAAAAATCTGTAGAAAAAGAGGTTGGCTAACGCAAGATCCAAGGAGATCCGTTATTTTGCATAAGCCCAAAGCGGCGAAGTCTGAAATATACCCAAGACGCGCTTTCGAAACAAGTTTTGGCACCAATGACATGAGGGGCCACCGTTCAAAAAAAAAACTTGTAATAATCAAAGCGCGCTTGTGGAAACAAGATTGGCACCAATGACATGAGGGGCCACTGTTCAAAAGAAAAACGTGCCCAATGGGCACCCTGAAGGAAATTTGGCACCAATGGCATGAGGGGCCACTAAAATTTGCAGAAAATTCGAAAGCGTCCAAAGTGCGCTCCAAAATAAAAAAGAAGAGAAAAGAGAGAAAGAAAGGAAAAAGAAGAAAAGGAGAAATGTACGCCGTCAAATACTTGGCGAAAAACATCGAGGCCAAAAAAAAAACATGCCGAAACAAGTGCAGTGCCAAATAACTGCAAAATCACGATTCGAGCCACAAGAGTGCAAAGCGACAAAGCTAACAAAAGCACCCAAGTCCTGAAAGCATACGACCCACATACAAGTCCAAGAAACAAGGCAAATAAAGGCATACAAAGCAAAGTTAAAATGTTCATAAATGTTGTCAAAGTGGCGGCAAACACACAAAAGCAAAATCTAAGCTCGAAGAGCATACAAAAGACGCCACCACAAACGGCTACAACTACAACTTCACAGTTCAGCGAATAAATCCAGAAATACAAGATCAAAGCAGCAAGCAATAATACAATAACGACTATCAAACATTAAACAGAGTGTTCAGGCTGATGAGTTTGCAAGCTTCCTCATAAGAGCGTTCGTGAGCAGCCAAGTCATTGAGTTCCTTGTCAACATTCTCCAAATCAGAAGTCACCTGCGCAAGTTGGGCTGAAAGCTCCTTTGAGCGAGTGGTCAAAGTGGTGCGACGCTCCTGCAAGGTGCGCTTGGTTTCAGCCAAGCCAGTAGCGTCGAAAGGGGGACGCAGTTTTTCCAGTTTAGCAATCGCCTCATCAAGCCAAACACCAGAGTAATGCTAAATCTTCAAAGAATGAAGGCAATCCAAAAGCTCAACCTTATCTTCCCATGGCAGTGCGTCAACATCAACAGAGCTCACCAAACTCAGCATTTGTATCATAGTGCGCGCAGCGGACTCTCTGAAAAAGCGCGGGAACGAAGCACCTGGTGGCACCAAGTCAGGGTGAGCAAGAAGGAACAATTCAATCATAGACTGCTCCTCCGCATCAAGAGAGCCATGGGACTTGGCAGAAAACGCAGCTGCAAAACCAAAAAAGCAACAAACAAAGCAAAGCGAAAATAAATGAGTAAGGCAGCAACATTTGCAAATCCAATAGAAGTATGAAATGAGTAGGACACTAAACGAAGGAAACCCAACTTGATGAATGGTTAAAAGAACACTCACAAACCGAAGAGGAAGCCGGAGACACAGCAACTTGAGCAACTTTGACAGGGGCGAGCCGAACGGAAGGGATCTCGCTCGCAGGGCGCCCCTCGGAAGAATTCACAGCGTCCTTTGAAATTTCAGCTACATCGGCAGAACTTGGAATGAAGCCAGTATCGCTCTCATTAACAGCACGTTCCTTAATAGGAACTTCAGCAGCATCAACTTGGCTTTCCTTGGGGGCAGGAGTGTCCACCACCTCAACATCCAAACCATCGAAAACAGCATCAACAGGAATACCCTCACCTATGACAATGTCAAAAACATTCGCAGCAGCAACACTTGTAGCAACATTTGAAGAAACATCAGCAGGAGCGTCCTTGGAAGCAACGGAAACGCTTTTTGGGACTCCAATAGGGGGCAAGGAAAAATCACCCTCAACAACCTCAACAATTTCCAAACCAGAACCAACATCACCCGCAGGTTCGGGAGCAACACCAGAACGCTTAGAAACGCTAACAGCGACAGCCTCTAAAGCGGAAACGATTGACAAAGGTTGCACAAACAGAGGACCACTGACCCTACCAAAAGGCACATGAATGGCGAATCCGGTGGGCGCAGCGCCTCCACTAGCAGTCGGTTGGCGGCGAAAGTCTGAAACATCCGCGCGATCAAACGGTGGAACGGTTGGAGAACCAACAGAGGTGCTAATGGGGGTCGTAAGGCTCTCGGAGACTTTAGGCGAAGGCGGGGCCGAGCCACACCCGCCAGAACCACCTACAATAAAATAAACAAACAGAGTAACGAAATGAAAATGTTCATTAGTGCTGAAAATCTGAGAAATGCAATAACAGTAAAGAGTAGAAAGGCCGAGGGGAAAGGAAAAGGGCCACGGCAGAGAAGAAAAGGGGAGGCAAGAAGCGGAACCTAAAGGGTTTTCCTCATCAGCATCGTCGCTCTCACCCTCGGAAGAATCACCGTCTCCTTTTGAAGTGTCATAGTAAGCCAAGAGAGCATCGCCTGAGTGATCCGCATTGTCGCTCTCAGCTTCAACTAAATCAACATGCGCTGGAAAAGCAGGGGTAGGAGGAGTGTTGTGAAGCTGCAAATGGGAAGACCGACGAGAAGGCGCAACTGCAACAGCCTTCTTCCCCTTCTGAGAGGGTGCAGCATTCTTGCCCCCGCCTTGAGAAGAAGATTTAGGATCAGAAGAAGCTGGAGGAGAAGCCTGTTTCTTACCTCGTTTCGATATTACAACAGCGGAAGGCGAGGACGCAGAGGCTTTACGTTTGCGCACGGAAGAAACCGCTTCAACTGGAACAAACAAGACAAATCATGAAAACGAAGCCAAATGAGTGAAGTAATCAACAAAACAAACAAGGCTAATAAAAAAAAAGTTATTACCTTTTCCTTTCTTCACAGAGGTAGAGTAATAAGGATCATTGCATACAATAGACAAAAGAGCAGGGATGGTACGCTTTGGAGTAGCTTCAAAACTCTGGAGATGTTGCAAAATGTCTTTATGGGATGTCACCCAACTGCGTAGAAAGCCTCCAACATGAAGGGGAGGGATATAAACCAAAGGAGCACTTGAAACATCAGGATCAACGTCAAAAAGAACAGATGGGATAGTTTCATGCAAGGAAACCTGATCAATTAAAAGGACGCACGGAGGTTGATCACGCCTAAATTGCCTCGCAACACGATCAGGGCGATATACAAAAGGCCACAAAGCACCCCCATTGGCGCTCTTGTTATCCAAGGGAACGAAACCAGGAAGGCAGCGAGCAGTCAAGATCAATTTCCACAAGTCATACATACCTTCAGTATAATTCTGAGCATTGTTCCTGGAGGTAAGACGCTCCTCAATATACAGGGGATGCAAGGGATCACACCCCTCCCAAATGTGGTCTAAATAGGGGCGAAAGACATACTGCTCCTCTAGATCGATAACAGCAACTAAAGGCTCTCTGGGACAGCCTTTGGTCCAACACCAGGCACGAGGTTCAAGGCCAGAGGCGTCATCAGAAGGGGCAAGCCTAACCGGGCCATATTCGGGAAAGCGCTCAAATAAAAAGTTTTGGAGAAAAGCCAAATCAGCAAATGAATTAATAGGAAAACGACCATGAGAAATCCGCATTTGTTCGAAAACCTGATCGAGGCGAGCATACAAACCACCCAAATAAAACGAAGAAAGGGGAAGACGTGTTCCCTCAGCTAAAAGACAGGCAAGCAAGAAAACGCAAGGACTGACAGACTCCCATGGAGGGCCTGAAAACACATACCTACTCAACCAGAAGGCGACAAAAGCAGCACGGCGAAGCCTCTGATCCTTCACAGGACCAGGATGAAATTTGCCATCATGGAGGTCGCCGTAGAAAAACCGAACCCACCTAGCAAACGTGTATTTGAGCGAAGAACGCTGACTTGCTTTCTGCTCTTTAGGGACCAAATTCCCCGTACCCCTGACTTTCTAAGAGGAGGAACCTTCGGCGAGCGAAGCGCGTCGCTGTTGAAGCAACTCGTGGGAATGCTTGGCACTGGCAATAGAAGCCGCTTTCAATTCCAAGGCCAAATCAGAAAGGCTCTCGTCTACCTTCGTTATGTCAAGATCAACGTTTCCAAAAGAGAGAAGCTTCAACAAGACAACTACATCCTCTAACGTGGGAGTGAACTCGCCCCAAGACGTCAGGAATGTGTGTGTCAAAGAGCACCAGCGCTGGATTAAGGCGAACAAATCATCCGGCCTACGGTTGGCGCCAATCCGGGGAGACACCTTAATCGCTTCAGCTATTCCAACTTTTTTGAGGACCTCCACGAAGGGAGGGTCACTTGCAAACACTTGATTGATCCAATCTTGCCAACCGGTAGTCCCACCAATGCGAACATTAAAGTTCAGGTCTACCCAGGGGAACTTGGCACGACGAAGGTGAGAACGGAGCAGTGAAGGGCCCAACTCACGGTGGTCCTTGTGGTAAGAAGGAGGAGAGATGAGCTTGGCGGTATCATCAGGAATCACCATTGCTTTAGTAGGAGGACCGTTGATCAGGTCACCGGATTCGGGGAATGGGCCAAAGGGAAGTGTCGCCTTCACTCCTGTCGCCCAGCGGCGGTGACCAGCATTTATGGGGTAAGAGCGAGGGCAAGGGAGACCTTGCATGAAGCAATAAGCAATAAGTGATGGGGTTTGGGAGAGAGATCTCCTCTTCAGTTTCTTCAAGAACGGTGTCATCCTCAACTTCAACACTGGGAGAAGATTTCGACCTTCCCATGGCTGAGGGCGAATAGTAACAAGAAGAGGGATTTGAAGTGAGAAGAGAAAAGTGGCAACGATGAAGAAAAGGGAGATAACGAAGTCTTCTACTGTTAGAAATAAATAAGGGAGCGGAGAAAGTTTCGAAAAGAGAAAGGATGAATGAGAAGGAGTGGTTGAGAAAAGGAGGAACTGAAGAGTTGGAAGGAGGGAGTTTTGAACTACACAGGGGAGTGGGGGAACGTGCAAGTAACTGATGGGTATCCCCCTACTTGCACGTGGAACGAAAAGGGAAGAACAAGTGAGAAAGTGACAAAACAGGATTTGCACCGAAAAGGAAATTCTTTCCTTCTCACTGCAAAGGGGGCAATTGTTGGCACCCCATTATTTGGTGGCCCAAATTACAAGGCCCAATTCATAATGGAGGCCCAGAACCACCAAACAAAAATACAACAACGAAGGACGCTGAGGAGAACACGCAGACACCGAAGGCTGCCCATAGCGCCATACTCAGAGCGTCAGTCATCAGGGCGTCACATTCTGACGTCATGACCAAAGAGAGGAGTAAGGTGTGCTGATGCCAATGAGCAGACGTGCCCTTCCAGAGCGCCTTGGGTGTTATGGAAACTTGAAGAGAAAGTCACGATAGATGAAAGCAAACAGGAAACAAGGCCTGTGGAAGGCGTACACGTACAGACAGGGGAGTTCGGTTCCCTAGACTATGAGAAACGTGCATGAGAAGTCAGAGCATCTTGGCTTACATCATGCAGCCCCTTCTTTGAGGAAAGTCCAAAAAGGCAAGCTTTGTAAGCCTCCCACTGTGAGCAATCAATGACAAAGCTAAAAGAAGTAAAGGAGACAAAACGGACTCTGAAGAAAACAGCCACAAAGGAGGAAAAGGGAAGTAGACCGGTGGACCAAAAGAAAGAGGGCAAGGACCAATAGGCAAAGGGGATCTTATAAAGGGAGCCTTCTCCCAACGTACACAACAACAACAACAAAAAAACAAGAAGAACTTCAACCAACACAAAAGAGAGAGCAAGAGAGGGAAATAGAATAGAAGCTTCTACTGAAGCTTAGGTCCAAAAACATAGAGGAGAGTGTAAAAACGCCAAGGCGCACACCCCTCATTATGTAAAAATACCACAAGTGTGGAACCCCTATTCTTGCATTGATCCCTCTGTATCTCCATTTCCAAGTAATAAAGCCTAAAGCTTCACTAAGTTTATGAACCCAATCATCTTTTCATTAATTATTGTTTATCGCACAAAGCGGTCCGAAACAAGGATAAAAACTAAAAAAAAAAATTCTATTAAATCTTCATTGTCAATAATTAAACTCATCACTAATAATTTAGTTATAAATTTTCAATAATTTAATAAATGTTCATCCAATGCAACGGATAATTGCTGGTTGCCTTCTAAGTTCTAATTGCGACATATTTCTTCCAATCAATGCGCCACACCTCCAACTTGAAAGAGAATTTTGATACCTTTATTACCATGCAACGAGACACAACATAGTCCCTCATGCTCAAATTATAATTTAACCATCTTACGCTTATTAAGGAGGTTAGTTGATTATATTTAATTTCATCAAATTTATAAAAAAATAGAGGTATTTTAGGAAAGTAATATTGAGAATGAAACAAAAATTAATTAAGGTTACAATTTTTTAGAGATGTTTTAGGAAAGTGATATTGAGAATAAAACAAAATTTAATAATGTTAGTTAAATTTACTTATATTTTAAACCAAAATAAATATGTTTTTGGTTGCTTATAATTCGAGCGGAAGAGAATAAGCTTTATCATTAATAGTTAAAACTTTCAGCATTGTGGGCCAAAGGGCCAACTTTGATACTAGTTACCGATGGAATTTAATTTTCCTTGGCTCCTTGTGGCTCTGGTTTCCCACATGTTGGTCCACATCTATGAATTCACAGTAATGTTAGAGAAATACTGTATATTTTTCATTCGTTATGAATTTTTCCCACCTTAATTAATGAGTCATGATTTTAGTTATAATCAATTTTTTACAATAGTAAGTATGCTCATGATCATGCAATTTTTTTTTTAAATATCGATTAAAAAAAAAGCTTTTTTACCTAATTGGGGCCAATTTGAAAACTATTTACCAATTTGGGGGGGTTTTGAAACTATTTCCCAGGGAGGGGTCGTTTTTGCCATGCTGGAAATTTTTTTTTTCACCACGTGGCAGTGGCGCTACCTGCTGTAGCGCCACCGGTGGCGCCGGTGCCAGTAGCGCCACCGGTCCCCATTGGTTGGGGCTGCCTCAACTTTAAAAAAAAAAAAGGAAAAAGGTGTCAGTGGGGAGCCAGCAGCGCCACGTGGCAGCTGCTGGCTGGGTGGCGCCAGTCAAAGTAGCGCCACCCGGGTGGCGCCGGTGGCAGTAGCGCCGCCCCCCCACAGCGTGACACGTGTCACGCTGTCCCCTCCCAGCCCAACCACCGGATTCCCCCCTATCCCTTCCCTGATTCCCTTATCCCCTACCTCTCTATATATATTCTATCATCTTCAACTCTACTCACACAAAACCCCACTCTTGCAACAAAAAAAAATCAAACCCATTTCTTTTCAGCTTCTTTCTTCTTAAATATATTTCTTTTCTCACATTTACCTTCTTTTTATCAATTTGAAAATTTCTCACATATATTAAAGTAGCAATGAGTCAAGGTGTAGATTGGCATAATGAAATTGTCGACACCGAAACTGAGGATGAAAGTTTAGATGATGGTTCGGCTGAGAGTAGTGATGACTATGACGATCATTCAGCTCCGTCTCATTTATCAATATCTGTCATGGTTACTCATGTTTCATCATTTAGGCCTGATAATTTAACTCCACAAGAAACAGGTTTGATTTTTTAAGTTTATTGATTAATTACATTTTTTTTAATGTTTTATTATAAATAAACATAATTTTTCAAATTCTTTAATTTATAAATAGGTGCATTCCAAAATGTCTCTCCTTTTTTTGGTCAAATTAATTGGGATCACCCCGATCAAGAGATTGAATTTGAAGGATTAGATGTGCCCGGTTCATGGTCAATTGGACAAGAGTTATATGTCGGTTTACGATTTAACTCGAAGGAAGCTGTTCAAATGGCGCTTAAACATTACTCGATGAGAATTCATCAAACTTATTTTGTTGTTGAATCAAAGCGAGATTGCTACTACGTTAAATGTCCAAAGTGCGAAGAAGGATGTCCTTGGAGGATGAGAGCAATTTTACCTAAAAAATCAAGTAAATGGAGGATAACTAAATGGGGTGGACAACATACGTGTGTCAATGTAATGTTATCTCAAGACCATCCAAAGTTAGATTCCAACTATATAGCATCATGTATAATAGGTAAGATACTTAAGTTTCATTTATTGTTTCATTCCATATGTTAAATTTATTATATATTTTTATTTGATGTACATTTTTTTTACATCATTTAGGTATGGTTTCAAAAGAACCTCATGTATCTATAACTCTCATCCAAGAAAGGATATCCAGCACATACGGTTATCAAATATCTTATAAGAAGGCGTGGATGGCAAAGAGCAAAGCAATAAAACATGTTTTTGGTGATTGGGAAGCATCATACAAATTGTTACCCAGGTGGTTGGATTACATGCAAATGTTTGCACAATATTCTTACTACAAGATCGAGACGGAGGATGTTTTAGTTCATAATCGAGTTAGCAGCGAACTACGCATGTTTCATCGAGTTTTTTGGACATTCAAACAATGTTCTGAAGCGTTTGAATTTTGCAAACCCATCATTCAAATTGACGGGACGTTTTTATATGGCAAGTACCGTGGCACATTACTAATTGCCACTTCTCAAGATGGAAACAGTAAAGTGGTTCCCCTTGCCTTTGCCATTGTAGAAGGGGAGACTCTAAGTGCTTGATCGTGGTTCTTGGCAAACATCCGTGAGCATGTGACTAGCAAGACTGGGATATGTTTGATTTCTGATCGTCACAAAAGCATAATTCAAGCTGTGGCCAATGAACATCTTGGATGGCAACCGCCCAATGCATACCATGTCTACTGCATACGCCACATTGCCAGCAATTTTAATCTTCGATTCAAAAATAGCGAATTGAAGGGTGAATTAATATCACTTGGTAAGCATTGTAATAAATCTCCATTGTTTTTATTTCTTATAATATTAACTAATAATTTTTTTGTTCCATTATTATAGGTTATATTCCGGGGAAAATCCACTTTGACAATGTGTTCCGACAATTTAAGAGTGAAAGTGCAGATATAGAAAGATGGATTGATAGAATCCCCAAGGAGAAATGGAGTCTAGCTTATGATGGTGGTCGAAAGTATGGTCACATGACAACCAACTTGTCAGAATGCGTGAATAAACTTCTCAAAGGTACTCGGAATTTGCCAATAACAGCCTTGGTGAAGAGTACATACGCAAGGTTGGTGAACTATTTTGTGACAAGAGTAGGGGCGGCCATGGCTGAATATGCTAGCGGGAGAAGATATTGCGACAAGTTGATAAGAGCTATGGAAAAAAATCAGGAGCTTGCATGTTCTCATCAAGTCCGCAGATATGGTGCCGCTAACATGAGCTTTGAAGTCGAGGAAGCATTTAATCCTATAACACAGAGTGGTGGTCAATCATGGTGGGTGTCATTACAGCATAGACAATGCCAATGTGGGCAATTCCAAGCATATCACTATCCGTGTTCTCACGTTGTTGCTGCATGCGCTGCTGTGAGTATTGATGCATATCAATTTGTGGATAAAGCATACACAATATAAAACATCATCAATGCTTACTCTCCCGTATGGAGGCCTTTGGGAAATGAAGAAGGGATTATCCATCTACCTAGGCCATGGGAGTTGGTGCCAGATCCGTCTATGTTACGCCCTAAAGGTCGACCGAGGTCCACTCGTATGAGAAATGAAATGGATTGGGTTGAGTCGCAACCTTCCCAAAAATGTGGGATTTGCAGATCCGAGGGTCATAACAGAAAGAGGTGTCCACTACGACCAGGAGGATCTGGTTCTCAACCAAATGACGGAGACAATGTTTAGGATATGTTTACTTGTCATGTTTACCTTCCTTTTGTCATTACGTTTTTGTATCCAATTTTAAGAAATAAAATATATTTATGTTCGATGTTTTAGTTGTCATGTTTAATTTCTGTTTCTCAATATGTCCTCATTCTCAATGTTATATCACAAATATTTATATATTACTATTATACATCACAAATATTACATCAATCATCATCTTCGTTGTCATCCGGTGGTGATAAAATGCAATGCCGACGTCGATCTCTAGCGCCGCGATGAGGGTTTCTTCTAATGGACGAATGGTGCGTAACAAGGTTGCGAGGATGAGGAAGGGATAAATGGTGCTGGTGTGTAACATGATGGTGATGATGATGAAGGCACATATGGTGATCGTGTGTAATATGGGAAAGATGATGAAGGTGCCATGTTCGGGAACGATGATGAAGATGCCATGTTCACGAACGATGATGAAGGTGCCACGTTCGGGAACGATGATGAAGGTGTCATATTTGGGGTCGTTTGTCCTTGAGGGGATAATGGTGGCCAGAACCATTGTTCAGATTGTTGATTAGGTTCTTGTGAAGGAACGTAATACATTCCTGGCGCACGATCATTTATTTGCTCAATATTAACATTCTGAGGGATCACTTGCCGCCTACGACGCTGTAGTGCATGACCTTCCACTCTTGACGACTGAAACGGGTTTTGCACATCTGTTTCAGGAGCATGTTGATACGGAGGCTGAGATGGCACAATAGCTTCAGTAATTCTATTTGCCTCTTTCATTGTAGATAAAATTTGCTCCGTTAATATTCTAATCTGCTCAAATTCTGCAGGCGGATCAACATGTCTGGAGCAGATATAATGTGCTTGCTCAACTGAATCAGCATGCACAACAAAGATGAGAAAATTCAAGCTCATATGTTTATATATCTTTACATATTAAGATAAAATTTGACTTTACATATTTAGATTTGTTAAATTACCACAAAGCCTTGACGTGCAGCTTTTTGGGTGATCCATCTACGTGTGTGACGCCTATACCACATCATGTATTCAGATTGAAAGTTCATAACATTTGGTTCATGTGGTGCTGTGAATATCATGCATTGCCGATGATCCCATATGTTAACTACAGGAGCTAATATTTCCACCCAATTGTCAGCTTGTTTCCCTTTTAGAGTTTGGTCATGCAACCAAATGGGTTGTGAGGGTGCACCAGGAATATGTTGCCTCATGCCAAATTGTCTCATGACACGATCTGGTTGATGTCATTCGACAATGTTGAAGCATATCATTGGGACAAGGGCCCTCCACATGACCATTTCATCAATAACGTATTGCGGAAACGTATACAAGTGGTAGGTATATGGCTCCCATTTAATCTGGAAAAAAAATATTACATTAAACATTAAAAACTCGTGGTTTAATGAATTCAAAATTAAAAATTATAAATGTAAATAAATAATAGTTCTTACATCTTCCTGTCCCATTTGCTCAAATGTCATCCGATAGTAGTCCAAGTTGTGATTTGGCTTCCTAAAATTTACTTTCGGCATCCAACTATTTAATCAAATTAATTACATTAGCAATATATTTAACTACAGGATAAAAGAATTTGATTTATTAAATAAGAATAAAAGAATTACTTACTTTAATGCAAAGGGGGTCTCGTGCGGACGAATGTAGTTATCATTGATGATTGTCGGCGAAATAGATGGGAATCTAGACCATGCCCACAATTGTATAAGCAAAACGGGGCCAGCAATCTCCTTTGTATAATAATCGGTGGCATTACATAGCTCCCGATATAAATAACCAAGAACAGCTGAACCCCAACTATATGTACCAGCTTCAGTCATGTCTTCTAACAGTGGCAGAAACCGCAGCGGTACAAACTTACCAGAATGGTCAGTAAAAAGTAGTCCTCCTATCAGCCTTAGTATAAAAGCTCGTGTATACTGCAGTTGCAATTGCTCACTTCTCGCGTAGCGTGAGAAGTCGCCAAAATTATTTTGCAACCAATTTAATCTTAAACGACCCCCAGTTATTGCTTCTTGTGGTGGCTTGGTGCCCAACATTTGCTCGACATATGACGGCCAATCATAATGATGTGTTCTGCCTATGACCGCTTTACCGTTGACACGGAGACCAAATAAAATTGCAACATCTTCCAAACCAATTGTGCACTCTCCAAATGGCATGTGGAAGGTATGAGTCTCTGGTCTCCAACGCTCAACCAATGCAGAAATAAGCGGCCGTTCAATTTGATAAGATGGTATTTGTGCAAACGCTAAAAAACCAGCATTATTTAAGTTGTGATGTATAGCAGGTGGGATATCCGAACCACCTTCCCGAAATTGTTGTACGCGTCGAACAGCTAAAATTCTATCTTCATCCCCATTCCATACATGTTGTGAGACATGTACATTTTGTAAAGTTAAAAGTGACGGATCAACTGGACCTGGGTTAAGCGACATTTTGTCTCACCTACAAAATATTATTAAAGTGTTAATAATAAATATTATTTCTAATAAAGATTGAAAATAATTAAACAATGGTATATAAATAAATAATAGTGATAATGAATGCTGAATAAAAATTACTAAACACAAAATTAAAAGAATAATAAATACAATGATAACAAAAATTAAATAATTAAAGTGTTAATAATAAATACTATTAGTGAAAGAGATTGAAAATAATTAAGCAATGATATATAAATAAATAATAATGATAATGAATGCTGAATAAAAATTACTAAACACAAAATTAAAAGAATAATAAATACAATGATAACAAAAATTAAATAATTAAAGTGTTAATAATAAATACTATTAGTGAAAGAGATTGAAAATAATTAAGCAATGATATATAAATAAATAATAATGATAATGAATACTAAATACAAATTACTAAATAAAAGAATTAAAAAAAACCATAAATACAATGAAAATAAATATTCAGAGTACCAAAAAAATTTTCAATTTATAATATTGCTACATGATAACAAAAATTTAATACAAATAAAAATTAGAATACTCAAAATTATTTACCTCAACCAGAGATTCTTCAAACTATTTCTTTAAACGGGGTTGAAAATAATTAATTAGCAACAACTAAAATGAAAGAAGTGTTTTTACCAAAAAAAAAATGCAAGAAGTGTGTGAATTAAGTTTATAAGAATAAGTGAATATAAGTTAGGGAGGGAGATGAAATATATAGAGAAAGGGGGATAAGGGACGGAGAGGGTAGGTAGGGGTGGGGGATAAGGGAAATCTGGGAAAGGGATGGGGGAATCCGGATGGTTGGGGGGGGGGGGGGGACAGCGTGACACGTGTCACGCTGCGGGGGGGGGGGGGGGGGGGTGGCGCTACTGGCACCGGCGCCACCCGGGTGGCGCTACTTTGACTGCCGCCACCCAGCCAGCAGCTGCCACGTGGCGCTGGTGGCTCCCCCCCGACACCGCGCTACAGCAGGTAGCGCCACTGCCACGTGGTAAAAAAAAAAATTTTTTCCAGCATGGCAAAAACGACCCCTCCCTGGGAAATAGTTTCAAAACCCCCCCAAATTGGTAAATAGTTTTCAAATTGGCCCCAATTAGGTAAAAAAGCCTTAAAAAAATGTGAACAGGATCATAATAACACAGATACAATATGAAATAACAAAAATATTTCTCATAATGTTATTGTAGACAGAGCTTTGCGGCCTCCTTTATGGTAAATAATTTTGCCTTACCCCATTGTGATCATTGCGACCTTTGAATTTTTTTAATGAAATACTCCCTCCAATCTTTTTTCGGTAAAAGAATAAATTCATTACCAACGTGAAAAATTCAAGAACAAAATAAACGATTTTCATCCTTAACCTTGCCACCTTCTAGGAAGGGTTCAAGATCAAAGACTAAGTCAATCCTTAGGGAAGTTTGCCACCTTCTATGAAGGGTTCAAACAAATTAAACCCAAGGAAAAAGAATGTTAAAGTTCCTGTCTAATCCTATCTACAAAAGAATGATTGGACCAATTTACATAATTCGGAAAACAAAAACTAATTCTATGAGCAACCTCTCTTCTAATTGCACTAAACACAAATTGCATACTCCGCGTGCGATCCATGAAAGTTCTACCATTCCTTTCCTCCCAGATGTGATAGATTAATGCTGTAAACAAGGCAAACACGCATTTGCGCCTGGTCCTGTCACGAAAGGCTGACCGAATCCAACCTGTCCAGTTATGATACTTGTAAGGCCACCTGTCAATTCCAATCCACATGCAGCAGCATTCAAGGAGATTACGACTCCAAATACATTCAAAGAATAAATGATTCCTGGATTCAGCAGATATTAAACAAAGACAACAATGATTAGGAATAAACATAAAAGAAGATATTCTATCAAGAGTGTGCAACTTGCCAAGGGCAGCAAGCCAAGCTATAAAGCAATGCTTCTGAACATTCACACTATTCCAAACCATTCTATACAAGGGAAAATACCCTTGCTGATTAGTGAGAAACAAATACCCACTCTTGATAGTGTACACACCATCATGGGTTCCAATCCAGCTATCATTATGAAAACCATTCCGAAGTTTGTCCCTGACCTTAAGCACCCGTTTCCAATGCCAGCCTGCTCCCTGCATCGCATTACACTCCCAAAAATCCTGATCCTTAATGTATATCGAATGCACCCAGCAGACCCACAAATTATCTTTCTTCATAGCCAGATCCCAAACCTACTTGCCAATTGCCGCAATGTTCCAAATGCAACTATCCTTTATGTTTAATCCTCCAGCCTTCCTGCTTTTACACACATCATTCCAAGCAACATTCGCCGAGTAATGACCTGTGTCCTGTCTCCCCCAAAGGAAACCCCAGCAAATCTTCTCAATATCTCTCAAGACAGTTTTCGGAATAATAAATATAGTGGCCCAATAAGTGTGCAAACTCAATAACACTGAATTAATAAGACAACACCTCTCCTGATACGACAAATTTCTAGATTTCCAAATATTAGCCCTCTTGGTCACCTTTTCCACTAGTAAATGACAAGTGGAGACAGACCATTTCCTAGCAGATAAAGGAAGACCAAGATATCTGAATGGGAATTTCCCCCTTTTGGAAGCCTGTTATCTCCACAAGCTCATCTTGGCGCTGCTGGGTAATACCTGCCATATAAATCGAGGACTTTTCATTACTGGCATGCAACCCTGACATACAAGAAAATTTATTAAAAGCTTGCATCAAAATATCAACACTAGCTGGATGGCCCTTGCAAAATATCATCAAATCATCAGCAAACGCTAAATTCACAAGCCTCAACTCCTTGCAAAGAGGGTGAAACCTGAAATTCCTATGATGTGTAGCATGCTGTAAAATTCTTGTTAAAATTTCCATGGACAACACAAAAATAAGGGGGGAGACAGGATCACCCTGTCTGATACCTCTGGAACCTGTAAAGGACATAGACTGCTGACCATTCAGAACGATCGAATAGGTCACCGTTGTGATACAAGCCATGATCCAAGTCACAAATTTTTCAGGAAATCTGAAAGCAACTAACATATGTTTAATGAACCTCCAGCTCAAAGTGTCATAGGCCTTCCTGATATCAATCTTCATCATACATCTGGGAGAAGTTCTGCTCCTACCATACAGCCTTAGAACGTCTTGAGAAATAAGAACATTATGCACAATGCTTCTGCCTTTCACAAAAGCTGTCTGATTATCCTGAACAATGCTAGGCAAAACATAATTTAGTCTATTACAAATAATCTTAGTAATGCATTTATAAATAGAATTACAGCATGCTATGGGCCTAAAATCCTTCACATTGCTAGGATTATCAATTTTTGGAATCATAACCAAATTAGTTTGGTTAATCTCCCGCAACATTCTGCCAGTATGAAAGAAGTCCTTCACCGCTGCACACACATCAACACCAACAATCTCCCAAGCCTCCTTAAAGAAGCCTGAGCCATATCCATCTGGACCAGGTGACTTATCCTGATGAATAGCAAAAATCGCTTCCTTAACCTCATCATCTATAATAGGCCTGATAAGACTCAGCTGCTGACCACTATCTAGCATGGCACCCTAATTCATAAAATCCAGGTCCCACTCCCATGTACTCTGAGGTGCTGTGAACAACAATTTGTAATGCTCCTGAAAAGCACTACAAATATCATCCTGGCTTGTAACTGTTGCACCCTGTTCATTCACAATACTCAAAACTCTAATCCTTTATTTCCTCTGCCTGATAGAAGTATGAAATAATCTCGAATTCTGGTCACCTTCATTCAACCAATCCACCTTAGCCTTTTGTCTGAGCAAAGAGAAAGCTGCCTGACTAACTGACTGATATCGAGCTATAAGATCCTTTTCTTCAGCCTGCAACCCTACATCAAATGGCCTATTAATCATCTCTGTCTGTACATAAAAAAAGCCTATCCCTAGGTTGAACCTCTTGTTTGTCAATATGAGCAAAAGCCTCCCTATTCAGCTTAGAAAGAGGCTTTCTCAATAGCCGCAGTTTGCTACAAACCCTGTACATGTTACTCCCATCACACTTAACAGACCAAACAGTATGCACAATCTTAGCAAAATCTCTGTGCTTTGCCCACATATTGAAGAATTTGAAGCTGGACCGCCTAGGCTGACAACCAGTCCCTCAATCAACCAGAATAGGGGAATGATCTGAAATCCCAGGCACCAAGAAATCAGTTTCTGCATTCGGCCATTGCACACACCAATGTTCATTCACAAGTGCTCGATCAAGTTTACAAAAAATTCTATCCTGCTGATCCTGCTTATTGCACCATGTAAAGTAGCACCCTTTGTACCTCATATCAAATAACTGGCAAGTATTCACACAGTCATTAAAATCACCCAGCGCCTGAACATCAACCGGCAAACCACCAAACTTCTCCTCATGAGAAAGAAAAGTATTAAAATCCCCCAGCACAATCCACGGGATTTGAATGAAATCATGAATTCCTTTTAAAACATTCCATAACTCCTTCCTGTGTTCATAGTCATTAGATGCATAGACAAAGGTAGCATAAAAAACAATACCAGACTGCTTTATCTTAACACAACAATGCACATACTGCATCGACCAACTCATAATCTCAACATCAAACATATCCACCCTCCAAATCAGCCATATACGGCCAATCGGACATAAATCATGGTTAGAAAAAGAACCCCAACCAGAGGCAATCCTATTCTGAACAAATTGAAAAGAGGCAGCTCTCAACTTATTTTCCAAAATTCCTAACAATCCTACATTATATTTATAATAAAAATATACTACTACTTTTTGTTTTAGAGGGCGGTTCAACCCTCTAACATTCCAGGCAGCAATCCTATCCATTAGATATTTGCTTATAGGTTTCACCCTTTTGCAAACTAATAGTTTTAGATTTACCTTTACTCCGTGAAGTGACTGGCGTCCACCCTTCTTCATCATTAGCAACTTCATACACATCGTCACCTTTATCACTGGCAGTATTAGCAACTTCTTTGCCCTTCACCTCCCCCTTACTCGAAGGTGTCTGTTCAACAACCTCCTGAATGGCCTCCGTTGCTAGCTCAATATTCTCCTCTGGGATAGTACCCTTCTCAAGACTATCCTTGAGTTTCAGCTTATCAACCAAGACATCCACATCCTCCTGGGTAGGTTTATTTTTACTCCTGGGTACTCCCTCCAATCTTGTTTATAAGAAAAAAAAACAATGCTATATTGTACGAATTTTCCAGCAACGAATGGCTCACGAATTGAATGCACCAATCCAATCATGACAGGAGAGACAATAGAACACAATAATAAATTCGCACGTTGTTTCACGAATTATGCTTCATGCAATTAAGCATTTTCGAAAAAAAAAATATACATAAAATGTTATTATATATAACCAAAAACTAACTAGCTTTCTATTCTTAATACAATCATTCCTAAAATATTCTTATAAAATGATTGAATCATTTAATTTTTGTTATATTCCCAATACAATTTTACTAAACTAGTCTATTTTTTATGAATGTGAAAAAATTAAATACATCTAACTATTTTTTTCTCAATACATGTGCCGGTAATTATTTTGCTAATAAACAAGATCGGAGGAAGTAGTCCCAATATGGAAAGCATTTTTCCTAAGATTGAAGGACTCATGCAACGACCCGGTTGGCGTGGGGAAGAGAATTTGTCGCATATCATTTCATTTAAATAAGTGTTCGCGTAAGACAGCCCAGTTGGTGGCTGCAGAGACACTTAGGATTTCCCCCTCCCCAGGTCATGGGTTCTAGTCCCAGACCTCCCACGTAAACCAAAAAATAAATAAATAAATAAATAAGTTAACACCATGGATGCTTGGATTTGGCAGGATAGTATGGATGGGGAGTATACCGCGGCTAATGGTTACAAATGGCTGATTCACAATCAAAACATTAGCCTACCTGAAGAATCATGGTCATGGGTTTGGAAACTTCATTGTCATGAAAAAATCAAGTTTTTGATTTGGCTTTTACTCCATGATGCTATACCTACGAATGCTTTTCGTTTCAATAGAGGGTTGTCGAATTCTCCTGGTTGCACTAGGTGTGGAGCAGATGTTGAGGATGTACTTCAGTGTGTAAGGGACTGCCCTTTTAGCCAGGAATTGTGGTGTAGGTTTGGTTTTGGTCGTTATGTATCTTGGAATAGCCTTTGTGCGAGGCGATGCTTGTCATAAGTTTCTCGCGGTGCTATGGTGCACTACAAGAAAAATGCAAAATAGCGACGGACAAATCCCTCGCCAATCCCTCGCAAAATCCTCGCAAAATCGAATTAACGACTGATTTGCGACGGATTTGCGAGTGATGCATCCGTCGCTTCTCATTCATCGCTAATTAGCGAGCAGATGTTTCCCTCGCAAATTCCTCTCTAAAATCATGCTTTGCGAGGGAAATTTCCTATTTCCCTCGCAAATCCTTCGCAAGAGTTGTTCAAGAAATTGGTCACCCTTATCATTTGGCCGTCGCTAATTAGCGACGAACAGTTACTCACAAATCCCTCGCAATTGATTTGGCCGTCGCTAATTAGCGACCAATAGTTCCTCGCAAATCTCTCGCAAATGATTTGGCCGTCGCTAATTAGCGACCTAAAGTTCCTCGCAAATTCCTCGCAAATGATTTGATCGTCGCTAATTGATTTGGCCGTCGCTAATTAGCGACCAAAAGTTCCTCGCAAATCCCTCGCAATTGATTTGGTCGTCGCTAATTAGCGACCAACAGTTCCTCGGAAAATCCTCGCCGGTGAATTCTATTTGCGAGGGCTTAATCCCTCGCTAATTGGTGATGAATTGGTCCTCACTTACTACGAAAAATCGGGCATTTTGTGATGATTTTTGGAGGATTTTTGCGTCACTAATATTGTTAAAAAGGTTTGCGACAGTTAAAACTGCCGCTAAGACAGAGAATGAATTAAAAAAAATTGCCACGAAACGTCCTTCTACCCCTATATCTGTCTAATCTAATATGAGAACTAAAACAAAATAACAAAAAGTTAAATAATTTTCACTGTACAAAGTTGATACATATTGTACTTGTCAAAATCTACTATTAAAAATGGAAAGCATGTAAGTTGACCCAACAATAAAACAATCTAAAGTCAAGACCCTATAAAATTTGATGGGCAAATGAATTTTCCAGTTGCTTTGTACAGCCCTTATAATATCTACCAACAAATCTTTGGTTTGTTGAGCTTCAAGTGCTTCATCATCCATACCAATAAGTGGAATCCTCATTGTCAAGATGTGTCCACTATATTTTCTCATCTGCAAAGCCTTCATATCCTTCACTATACAACTCACCTGCATGCTACTGGATAATATACTGTTCTGACTTCCCTCCTCAATATCCCATGTCTCCTCCTATAGTGGATGAAGAGTTTGATCAATGAAAAAAAATGCAAAAGTAAAACATAAAGCACTGTTAAGTGAGGTTCCATTAGTGAGTCGAGACACAAATTACCTGAACAAGTTTTTCTAGACTTTCCATTAGTGACTTCTCTTATAATTCAATATACACTGTTAAGTGAGGTTCAAAGCATGATGAAATTATCCCACGAAAGTTGAACTGTCAAAACAACCGCTAAATGTTTTATCAGCATTTTCTAAATGAAACACACTAGTAGGAATAAAATGAGGACATATCCGAGAAAGCCATAGCTATGACCAACAACAGAGAGTATAAAAAGATATCAACCTCACATACTTGACTTTTCATTTGGAATTTTTCGATTTTCATCTTTATCACTTCCCTCTTTTCCATTTTGACAAGTATTAAAAAGTTTCCACTAAAATTCAAACCCAGGATAAAAAGATAAGTGGCTGGGAAATCAAGCATATATTAGTCCAGCAACTTCCACCGGGATTTCAATTAGAAGGAAAGTTAGAGAAAATAACCTGAACTTGGAATTTTGAAAATAAGAAAAGCCTTAAATAACAATTTTGTAGTAATGACATCAAAGTAGAGAAAATAAGAAAGGGACTACAGTATAAAACCATCACTTTCCTTTGTTTCGCCTAATGGCACCATGCATCTTCATTGAAACAAGCTCCTTTGGTGAACTTACACATGATCCTTTTGCTCCTCCGCGTCTTTCTTTTTTGTCTCTCTTTGTTTTTGCATTTATGCACAATTTTTAGTGTCTTGAGTTTTGCATTTCTACTCTCAAGTTATCTCACAAATGATTTGATAGCATAAAGGAATTTGTGGCGACGGATTTGCGAGAGAAACATGCCCTCGCAAAACTTTATCGTTTTACAAATGTATTCGTAGCGACAGCTTTGCGAGGAAAATATTCCCTCGCAAACGATTTGATAGCATAAAGGAATTTGTGGCGACGGATTTGCGAGAGAAATATGCCCTCGCAAACTTCATTGTTTTAAAAATGTATTCATAGCGACGGCTTTGCGAGGAAACTATTCCCTCGCCAACAATCTGGAATTTTAAAGGAATTCGTGGCGACCGGCTTGCGACGGAAACATGCTCTCGCAAGCTACCTAGCGACGGATTTGCGAGGAAAATGTCCCTCGCCAAAATTGCTTAAAATAATTTCTCACTAATTTGTCGCAAATCCGTCGCAAATGTTGTTTAAAGGAATTCATGGCGACCGGCTTGCGACGGAAACATGCCCTCGCAAACTATCTAGCGACGGATTTGCGAGGAAAATGTCCCTCGCCAAAATTTCTTAAAATAATCTCTCGCTAATTGGTCTCAATTCCGTCGCAAATGTTGTTTAAAGGAATTCGTGCGACCGACTTGCGACGGAAATATGCCCTCGCAAACTATCTAGCGACGGATTTGCGAGGAAAATGTCCCTCGCCAAAATTGCTTAAAATAATCTCTCGCTAATTTGTCGCAATTCCGTCGCAAATGTTGTTTAAAGGAATTCGTGCGACCGGCTTGCGACGGAAACATGCCCTCGCAAACTATATAGCAACGGATTTGCGAGGAAAATGTCCCTCGCCAAAATTGCTTAAAATAATCTCTCGCTAATTTGTCGCAATTCCGTCGCGAATGTTGTTTAAAGGAATTCGTGCGACCGGCTTGCGACGGAAACATGCCCTCGCAAACTATATAGCGACGGATTTGCGAGGAAAATGTCCCTCGCCAAAATTGCTTAAAATAATCTCTCGCAAAGCCGTCGCAAATCCGTCGCAAAATGATTTCTCATTTATCTTTTTCCGAACGTTCATCTCTTTGCAAGGGAATTCGCTTTGCTCGCTAAACCCTCGCATGTCCCTCGCTAATTAGCGACCGATTAGCGACGGAAATTTTCCCTCCCTAAAATCCATTGCTATTTTGGTTTTTTCTTGTAGTGGTGGGTTTGAAGGAGAAGAAATGCCGTTGTAATTGGAGATGATCAGTGGCACATTGCTCAGACTTGTGGGATGATTAATATCATGATAGATGAGCTTACTAAATGGTGTCCTATTCAGCATAACCAGCGGCTAGGAGTTAGAAAGGTGAAATGGCACAAACCCATGCCTCCTAAGGTCAAACTTAATGTCGATGGAAGCTTTAGGCATGGTGAGGATCTGGTGGATTTTGGTGGGCTTATTAGAGACTCTAATGGAGCTTGGTTCTGTGGGTTTGTTGGTTGTTATGCATCCCAGAATATTGTCCTGGCTGAGTTGTTGGGTTTGAAGCATGGTTTGGAGTTGGCTTGGAGTTTGGGCTATCATGAATTGGATTGTGAGACTGATTCTTCTGAAGTGCTCAGGTTGGTGTCATCAAACGTAACTCCCCCACTGCATGCTTTTGGAGTTGTTATTGTCTTACTGATGATATTAAGTCGTTGTTGGCGCGGAATTGGGTGGTGTCATTCACTCATGTTCTCCGTGAGGCAAATTTTTGTGCTGATTCTTTGGCTAAGATGGATGACAGTAGTAGCTCTCCTTTTCATTGTTTTTATAGCCCTCCTGCGTTAGTGAGGCAGTCTCTTCGTGACGATGCCTCTGGGCGTATTCTCTTCCGGTTGTAGTTGTTCTTCTTTTTCCATTGTACCAAAAAAAATATAAGTTAATTTCACAATTTTGGTACTTTTTTTCTTGTACACACAATTTTACCAGAAAGTTAATTGCAATGGCCAACGAAATAATATTAAGCTGTTCAAAAAAAAAAAGAATAATATTAAGCTAAAATGGCTATCGTATGGAGTCACAAGATGAATAGTAGCAAAAATCAACAGTATTTTTTGCAAAATAGAAAAAAATCAAACGACTCAAATAGATCAATTTGATAATTATTGAAATTTCAGAGACTCCACTTGACCAATTTTGCGCTTCCATTATCACATATATATATATATATATATATATATATATATATATATATATATATATATATAAACAAAAGTAGTAAAAAAAACAACAAAATCGCGAACAACTACTCAAATCAGGAATCACCGCATAAGATTATCCCAAACAAAAGTACAAAACTAATATCATTTGCACAAACATTCATTGATACCCAATTTTTATTAGATCATGATTTTGTTCACAATTATTAAAAAATAAGGCCTTGCTAACACTGAAAAAAAAAAGTAATCAAAAATTTTTAAAATTACATTTTTTTAATAACTCCTCATTACCTTTGTTAATGGGCACTTGTTATCATTTTAAAAAATAATTAAATATACACAACTGTGAGTAAGATTTTGATTGAAAAGAGCAATTGCGAATAAGAAAATGTTAACAAGCACCCTAATCAAATATAGTAGATAAGTATTGAAAAGTGTAGCTTTTGAAATTTTCGAAGGAAAAAATAATATTAATTTATTGTAATTTTTCTATCTTCGGTGACCTTAACAAGTTAGCGAGACCCTTGTAAATAAGGTTACAACCTTGATTTTTTTTTTATTTTTTTTTTTATGGCATAGTCACAACGTGGGAGACCAGATCACTTTTTTTAAGATTTACAAGCTAAGGATGCGACCCGGGGATGGGTACGTAAGAGAATCGGCTGTGCATATCTATATTCATTTGCATCAATCAATTTCACAACCTTTGTTTTTTTCTAGTACGCCCAATTTTACTAGAATGTCAATAACCAAAGAAATAAATATCAAGCTACCTAAACTAAAATGGCTGTTGAATATCGAGTCACAATATGAAAATAATAAATGTCATAATCTTATGTGTAGGTTTGTAGACTTGTAGGTCTCTAAATCATTTTTCCCACTAAAAAATATCGATTATTAATACTTATCGTAAAATAGATTTTAATATAAATGAGGATAATATTATATTTTTAAATTTTGGTGTTAGTCACTTGGTGCTCTAGAATTGTATGTGTAGCTTCACACTTTATGAAGTCAACTCTTTTGTAATGTTATTTGTTGGTGTTCAACTATTTTGAGTATATAATTGTGTATTCATATTCAAATTCTTCATGGAAAGTGAGGTTCATGTGTACAATAATACTTATGTACAACATGAAAAAATAGCTAATAATGCATCAACAATATAAAAGTTTTTTTTTTTCATTTTCAGTACATCATCCACCATTCATATGTTTATTATTGTTGTTTTTTTAGATAAAATCAACATAAATGAATAATGCATGATTGTTGATTTTTATACCATCAGTAGATACTCATTAATCTCAACATTATTATTAGTCACACCAATAATGTAAACACTTAATAGAAAAGTGTTTCATGTTTATAAAGAGAAAAACAAAAGACAGCTAAATAACATGCAACCTAAAATTGAATGGTTGCTATGCAACCTTTTAGTAAACTAATAAAAAGTTTACACCTAAGACATGTGTGTCATGTCATTCCACGAAGTAGTGATTTATAATTTTTACAATTTAGTCCAACATAAAAAGTAAATTAATTTATTTAGTTCTTTGTACCTATTAGCAAATTATAACATAGATTAAAACAACATGTGATTATAACAACAGGTGTTAAATTAATTTGCTAATAGGTACAAATGATTAAATTAAATTAATTTACTTTTTATGTTGGACTAAATTGTAAAAATTATAAATCACTACTTCAAGGAATAATATGACACACATGTCTTAGGTGTCAACTTCTTATTAATTTACTAAAAGGTTGCATAACAACCATCCAATTTTAAGTTGCATTTTAGAAATTTCCAAATAATAATAGATTAATATTATTTATACAGAAAAGAGGGACAATGATAACTGATAAAAGAGGCCCTCCTTTCTTTTTCTAATTTTCTTTATCTTTGAAAAAATAAAAAAAGATTAAACATGATCGTGCGCTAGTGCATGATCATCAGCTTCAAAAATAATACGTACGTGACTAGCATTTTTTGTTTTAAGTGTTAATTACTCAGAATTTTATAGGTAAATCCATGATATTCATCTGCGTAATTGGATTAATATGTTAATAATTGGATTTTTTGTTTAAGTGTTAATTAGCATTTGCCTTAAAAAAAAATAGTATTCCCTTTCTCCATATATATAATACCTCTTTGAAAGATTTCACGTCAATTAAAAAAGTTGATTGATGTAGTTAATTGTATTGAAAATGTGAATTTTTGATGTGTATTTTCAAAATTATCACTATTAATATTATTGTGAATCTAAAAAGTGTTAAATAAATAGGGGTGTTGTGGAAAAATATAATTAATGGTCATTGAAAATTGGTATAGAGATAAAATAAAAGTGTTTAAAAGATCTTATATTTAAAAACGGAGGTAATATAAGAAATCACATCGATTTTCTATATGATTTATGTATATATTTATATAGTTATTAATGGGAAAAATAATAAAGCTAGTGAAATTGAATAATTTTTTATTATTGCTATTCGGATAAATAATAAACTCACTTATTTATCATACTTATTCATTGAACCTGGCTATTTTGCAGCTATAGGATAAAAACTAAAAAAAAAATTCTATTAAATCTTCATTGTCATTAATTAAACTCATCACTAATACTCCGTAATTTAGTTATAAATTTTCAATAATTTAATAAATGTTAGCAAAGGGACAATTGCTGGTTGCCTTCTACAGTAAGTTCTAATTGCGACGTATTTCTTCCAATCAATGCGCCACACCTCCAACTTGAAAGAGAATTTTGATACGTTTATCATGGATCTGTATTCTCTGACTTCAATTTTGATATAGTCATTAGTGCAATCACCAATTAACCATCAAAAATTTATTTATCAATTTTTTTTTTAAATTTAATTATTAAAAAATGCTTTCAAAAGTCAAGATTTCATGTAGTCATGGAAGTGTCAGAGAGTCCAAATCCCTTTATCACCATGCAACAAGACACCACCTAAGCTTTATCATTAAAACTTTTAGCACTGTGGGCCAAAGGGCCAACTTTGATCCTAGTACCACTTACTAATGGAATTTAATTGTCCTTGACTCCTTGTGGCTCTGGTTTCCCACTTGTTGGTCCACATCTATGAATTCACAATAATGTTAGAGAAATATATTTTTCTTGGTTATGAATTTATGTCACCTCAACGGATCGTGATTTTAGTTATAATCATTTTTTTTTATAGTAAGTATGCTTATGATCATGCAATTTTTTTTTAAATATCGATTAAAAAGAGTGAACAGGATCAAGATTGGGATAACACATATACAACATGGAATAACAAAAATATTTTCTCCTAATATAATTGTAGACAAAGCTTTGCGGCCTCCTTGATGGTAAATAATTTTGCCTTACCCCATTGTGATCATTGCGACCTTGAAATTATTTTTTATAATATACTCTCTCCGTTCTTAAATATAAAGTTTTTTTGACACTTTTCTTTTGTCCCTATTTATAAGACTCTTTAACAATTTTCAATGATCATTAATTATTTTTTTCAACAAACACCTCCATTTATTTAACACTTTTTAGATTCCCAATAATATTAATAGGGGTAATTTTGAAATTACATATCAAAAATTCACATTTCTAATACAATTAACTAAATTATTTCACTTTCTTAATAGAAGTGAAATCCCCAAAGGGGTCTTATATAGAGGGATGGAGGGAGTACTTCCTTCAGCTCAAATTATAAGTAATTTTAACTAATTTTATGCTTATTAATGAGGTTAGTTGATTGTATTTAATTTTTTAAAATTTATAAAAAATAAAGGTATTTTAGGAAAGATGCATTCAGAATGAAACAAAAATAAATAAGATACTACCTCTGTTCCTTATTATCTGTCATTTTTTGGAAATATTTTTTGTTTCTTTTTATATGTCGTATTGAAGATTTCAAAAGTGTAATAAATGTTATTTTTCATGTTTGTCCCTATTTAATACAGTATGTCTTTGTTTATGTAAGTAGTGGAGAAAAATTAATGATTATACAAAAAAGAAAGGGCAAGTTGGAAAAAAACATAATTAGTGTATTGGAAATCTGAGTAATGATTAGATTTCTTAAAGGATATGTCTTGTTTGAAATATGACAGACAAATAGGAACGGAGGGAATAACAATTTTATGGAAATATTTTAAAAAAGTTGCATTAGAAATGAAATAAAATTTAAAAAAAAATTGATTAATTTTGCTTATATTTTAAACAAAAGAATTATGTTTTTTTCTTTGTATTTCAAAGGCTTAATTGCATAATTGGTCATTTATCTTATTTATTAGATTCACTTTGGTCCTTTATCTTTTTTTTTTTGCAATTTACTGGTCCTTTATTTTTTTTAAAGATTCAGTTTGGTCCTTCCGTTAAAATAAAGTTAAATGAGAAGTAATATTCCAAGAATATTCCTCCTTCTATGCTTAATTGCATAATTGGTCCTTTATCTTATTTATTAGATTCACTTTGGTCCTTTATCTTAATATTTTAAGAATATTCTCTCTTCTTCTTCCTCTTCCTCTGCTCTCTCCCTTACAGCGGCGGCAGCCACCACGGGCGCCGCCGCCACCGCCCATGCCACCGTCGCCGTCATTTTTAGAAATTAATCGGAGTTGCTGAAGCGTTTGGCACGTGTTTTCACACATTTTCCAGCAGGTTTAGAGGAGGAGACCATTGTTGATAACCAAGGTTTTAGAAAAGGGACCCTAGAATTCGTTTTTTGAGGAAAAACACGAATTTGTTTGAGGAATAATGAAAATAAAGCTTAAAAACCATGAAAAATTGAAGAATGTTGAAGAAATTTGAAGAAATTTGATGATTTTCGAGGAAGAGGGTGTGAGCCCATGGTGGCTGCCGACGCTGTAAGGAGAGAGCAGAGAAAGAAGAAGAGGAAATATTCTTGGAATATTAAGATAAAGGACCAAAGTGAATCTAATAAATAAGATAAATGACCAATTATGCAATTAAGCTTAGAAGGGGAATATTCTTGGAATATTCCTTCTCATTTAACTTTATTTTAACGGAATGACCAAACCGAATCTTTTAAAAAAAATAAACCAAAGTGAATTTAATAAATAAGATAAAGGACCAATTATGCAATTAAGTCTATTTCAATCCGGAAGGAGTAGTCTCAAACGTGGAAAGCATTTTTCCCCAGATTGACAAGGACGCAGGCTACGACCCGGTTGGCGTAGGGAAGAGAATCTGTCGCATATCTTTTCATTTAAACCAGTTAATTTCACAATCTTGGTTCTTTTTTTCTTGTCCACACAATTTTACTAGAAAGTTACTGTTGCAATAGCCAACGAAATACTAATATTAAGCTAAAATGGGTATCGTATGGAGTCACAATATGAATAGTAGCAAAAATCAACAGTGTTTTTTGCAAATTAGAAAAAAGCAAACGACTCAAATAGAGCAATCTGATAATTACTGAAATTTTAGAGACTCTTGCCCAATTTTGCGCTTCCATTGTAACATGCAGTTGTATATTTTTTTTAAAAGCACTTCCTCCGTCCCTAAATATAAGATCTATTTGGAATATCCATTAAGAAAGTGAATTAATTTAGTTAATTGTATTAGAAATGTGAATTTTTGGTATGTATTTTCAAAATTACCCCTATTAATATTATTGGAAATCTAAAAAGGGTTGAATAAATAGTGGTATTTGTAAAAAAAAATTAATAATTATTAAAAATTAATATATGATCTTATAAATAGAAACAAAATAAAAATATCAAATTCGAAGGAGTTGTAAAAAAACAAAATCGGAACAACTACTCAAATCAGGAATCACCAATGTAGAAAGCCGCATAAGATTATCCCAAACAAAAGTACATTATTTACGTATAAGTCATCCATCAATCACTTGCTTAACTAAACAAATATCATTTGCAGTTTTGCACGAACATTCATTGATACCCAACTTTTATTATATCAAGATTTTGTTCACAATTATTATAAAGATATTAATGAGTATGCATTGACCATATAAAATCTTTTACACTATCACTTCATCATTCAAAAAACCTTTACACGGTTAGTGCATTATTCATTTTCTCTATTAAAACAATAAGAGCCTTGCTAACACTAGAGAAAAAAACACTAATAAATTTTTTTTACAATTACATTTTGTAGGGTTAACCAATAATAAATCCTACCGCTACAGGATAAGCATGAGCTCTCTAGTACAGGATAAGGGTGAATAACTCATCCTTCTTATCCTCTAAGAGCCATGTCAGCCCTACTGGGCCGAACAGGCCCATAAGGCATCACAACACAACTTCCCCTATAAGTATCGTCATGCTATAGGGGCTAAGGTATGTTCTCTCATCCCTACTCTCAAGAACTACGTGTGGCTTGATCCCCTTATCACTAGGGGTACGTAGGACCGGGGTCACCCTCGTCAGCTGCAACAACCCCAAACACACATCGTGGTGGATCTATTTCTCAGATCCACTACATTGGCGCCGTCTGTGGGGAACGATAAACTCCGATTCCCATCTACAATTACAAAAAAAAATTAAAAATAAAATAAAATAAAGTAAATAAATAAATAAAGAAGAACAGCAACATTGGCGACGGAAACGATGAGGAGCCAACCACCGTGGTGGCTGCCGATTTTGTCCACGGTTGTTGCCGGTGCTATTCATGTTGTTGTTCAGGGCCGCCGCATCTAGTTCTCTCTCTCATCTCCACCGTCACGCGAAGCACCGCCACCATGGGCGCCAAACTCAACCGCGAACAGCACCTGCTTCTCGCCGGTGGGGTTCATGAATATCAGGCCTCGCAGGTTCGGATGATTAGATCTGTGGCGCAATCCAGATCCAGATTGAAGCCATCGCAGAGATCTCTAAGCTTCTTCCGCTGCTCCTCCAGGTGCTCACCTCAGAACCGAGTCTCCACCATCATGCTCGAACAACCGGGAACAGGTTCGCGGTTTCTTCCGAACTTCATGCCATGGCGGGTTGGTGGTGGGGGAAACGTCCCTCGTGTCCAGGTTTGTTGGCCGTCACCGTCAGGAGGCTCCAGCCCGCAACCCGTCGCCGTTTGCCCCTCCGGCGCTCGCCCTTCCCGCAAGTGTTTGCCATCGCCGTCGTAACAACAGCACCCCTCCTTGCCTGCAACATCAACCGCAGCAGCACCTGCTGTGTTAGGACGTTAGGGTTCCCAAGCCTATTGGGCTGCTGGGCCAAGCTGCACCAAAAAGAAGAAAAGGGCCTCAACAGGCCCAAGCCAAAAAAAAAAAGTTGGACAACAACAACAACAACTCGTTCATAAACACAGGGAAGTAACATTTTTACTCATATTATGCAATTGTCAATATCACTTATTAGCTCATGATTAATTTGATTACATGTCATTTATTAATTGCCAATAAATATTATAAATTGTCAATCTTGAACGACAATAACTAATTAATTATTATTTTCGTACACACATGCAAGGTACACGTATGATGGCCCGAGCAGCTGAGTGACCCATTTCAAGATTCTCATCAATGGGCATATCGTTTTCCGAGCATAGTGAACACAATAACATGTTACTCTATTCGAAACGTATTGATGATGGCGAGGACCCCCGTGCCGAGTTTCCCTCTTTGCGCTTGTGTTCCGAGCGTAGAGAAGTTTGTGTACGGTTCCTTGTTTCGAATACATGTGCCAACTGCGCGCGGACCCTAGACAGCGTCCCCCTTTTGGTATCTCATACATTCAGAATGTCGGGAATCACGCACTACCCTTCTCTTCTCGGATTCGTAAAGACGATTGTGGAAACCTCGCACTGTGTTCCCCACTAGAGTCTCTCGTTCCGGGTATGAAGAATATTTTGTTGATTTCCCCTGGTCGGAATCGTTTGCTAATTATGAAGAATCTCATATCGGGTTTCCCTGTCATTATCCGAGCACGAAGAACGCTATCAACCATCAGTGATACTCTTCCGAATAAAAGGCATCAACTAACAAACAATGTTTTATGTCACCACCAACTCTCAGAAGCTCAGCACAGGCTCTTCGAGCCTATACGAGCTTGGGGGGCTTGTAGGGTTAACCAATAATAAATCCTACCGCTACAGGATAAGCATGAGCTCTCTAGTACAGGATAAGGGTGAATAACTCATCCTTCTTATCCTCTAAGAGCCATGTCAGCCCTACTGGGCCGAACAGGCCCATAAGGCATCACAACACAACTTCCCCTATAAGTATCGCCATGCTATAGGGGCTAAGGTATGTTCTCTCATCCCTACTCTCAAGAACTACGTGTGGCTTGATCCCCTTATCACTAGGGGTACGTAGGACCGGGGTCACCCTCGTCAGCTGCAACAACCACCAAAACACATCGTGGTGGATTATTTCTCAGATCCACTACACATTTTTTTATATTTAAAATATTGTACTCCTCTAGTCTTTATTATAAGCACCATTTTTGTAAGAGAGAAATGAAACTTATAATAAAAACCGGAGGGAGTATTAAACATACACAACTGTGAGTAATTGTGAATAAGATCACAACCTTGATGGCATAGAGCATGAATACTTTTTAATGGCATAGAGCATGAATACTTTTTACTCCCTTCCTCTCTAATTATAAGATCATTTTAATATTTTTATTATGTTCCTATTTATAAGACCCCAAACCAATTTTCAATGATCATTAATTACTTCTTTTCACAAATATTTCTATTTATTTAAAAACTTTTAGATTCCCAATAACATTAATATGGATAATTTTGAAAATACACATAAAAAATTCACATTTCCAATACAATTAATTAAATTAATCAAATTTATTAATGAACATGAAATTTCTTAAAGGGCTGTTATAATTAGGGGGGAGGGAGTCTAAGATTGAGAAGGATGCAGGCTATGACCGGGGTTGTGGCAGGGAAGAGAATCTGAAGTGCATCTGTGCATATCTATTCATTTGCATCCAACTATGATATATGAACATCAGTATTTACATAATCCACTACTCCCACTACTTTTTACCTCCTAAGAATCCACGTGTCTGTTGCATATGTCAAATAAAGATGTCAAGGTAACATTTTTGATTTGCATCAATCAATTTCACAACCTTTGTTTTTTTCTTGTACGCACAATTTTACAAGAATATCAATAACCAAAGAAATAAATATTAAGCTAAAATGGCTGTTGAATATCGAATCACAATATGAATAGTAGTGTTTGTTTCGCAAAATACTAGACAAAAGTAAACGACTCAGAACAATTTGATTTTATTAAAATCAGTCTCCACTTGGATAAATTAACGTTTGCATCGTAACATAATTTATGTAGACAAGGTAGTAGAACAAACAAAAACGAACAACAGCTCAATCAGGAATCACCAATGTAGTAAATAAAACGTAGAAGATTATCCCAAACAAAAGTGCTTTATTCCATTCAGAATTCAAATAACTAGAACAACGAAGGTGTAGAACCCTTCATCAAGTCCACGACATAACAACAAACATAACCAAACAAAGGTGCAATAATCAGCAGCATGCACCAAACATAAAAGAAAACGATAACAGCACAGCCTTTACAAAGGCCAGCTTTATTCTTAACACTTAATACCATAAAGCACAAACTAAAACTACTCAGAATCATCTTCATCTTTCCAGCACTTGAGAGTTGATCTAGGGGATCCATAATCAAAAGTCTTCTCAAACTTCTGATAGAAAACAGAACCACCCATTCCAAGCCCCTCGTGGCTCCTCTCTTCGCGACCGTATCCCTTAACATCCAGCAAACATCTCTGCTCAAATGACTTGCTCGCATTGTCGACATGAATAGCAATCGAGAACTCGGTTGGTTCGAAACATGCCAGCACCCTCTTAACCAATTTGTTCAGATTCATCGCTGTCAAATCGTATCCCACGGCTTCGAAGCTCGCATAACTGAAACCATCTTCAGGAGTAACATGGATAGTAGAAACAGCAGCACCTTCCACAGAGTTCATCGAATAGCCGCAGGGCTCAAACTCGAAATCACATATCTGAGAACCTGGAAGGATCTTTCTTATACCAGAATCGACGGTCATCGCGGCGCCTGAACCGGATTGGTCTTTGTAGAAAACCTTTGCTTTCTCTCTGTCAAGGCCAGTCATGCACATCTCGAGTGTGTAAACAGAGTCCGATGGGTTAACAGATTCTGCAGAGGCAGAGTAAACATGCCATTTCTGCGCTTTGTCCAATCCGCCCATAACAAAGGCCACGCTGCCCGATCCAAGCTTCGCAAAGTAGCTGTCGAGGATCGCGACTTCCTCCGAAAAGCTCCGGTGAGGGAATGACTGTGCGCCGGGGAAAATGAAGCTCCCGCGCGTGTACCTCACGGATTTAACCCTGAGGGAAAGAGACTCAGCCAACCTCAGAATCGGAGGGATCGAAAGCAGCAGCTTCGTGGTGCCGCAGGTCTTGATTATGATCTTGTAAGCGTAGATAAAGAGGCTGGACTCCGAGAGAACGTAGGAGTCGACGTCTTCGTTCGACAGCGAGGAAACAATGGTGCACTCGGCCGGTGCCAAGAATTCATCCAATTGGGATTTGGCAAGTGCCCTGAGACCCTTACCTTCGGGGTCGAGGAAGAGTCCGGGGCGAAAGAAGGAAATTTCCAACCTTTTCTCGTAACCTTCGAAACCGATTGCAGAAACTGCCATGTCCATAATGCTTCTTCAGAGGAGAAATGAACGCAAGAACCAAGAGAGCAGAGCAATTGAGAGAGTACAGTCGCAAAGAGAGTGATCGGAAAGATGCAGTTGAAGGGAGAGCAGTGAATTGAAAAAGCTGCTAAAGGGAAACAAAAATGCAGAAAATAAAGCACTTAAAAGAAAGGGACGATCAAGCTCGGAGAATATCAGGATGGTTTGCGAGCGCACTGCAAAAGAAGCCATGAAACAAAGCATTAGAAAATAATCTACCAAATAATAATAATAATAATGAAATAAGAAGAATGAATAATGAAAATATGAAATATTTACGTTGGAGTAAGCAGCAGATCTGAATTTCTTAATTCCACCGTTGGGGCGAACGTCTTCGATGCTGTATCCGAGGGGAGCTTCGTAGAACAATGATGATTTACTACTACTACTGCTAGACTTCTTTTTCCCACCTTTAGACTCCATTAGCTCATTCAGTATTCTGCTTCAAAACAACACAGAGAAAGGTAAGCAATTGTTCAAACACAGGAGTTAATATCAAAGGGTAATTAGAAGTTGTAGAAAATTACAAGGTGACCTCAACCAGAAATTTTTTTTTAAAAAAAAAGGGAGTTTCTGAAAAAAAAACATAGGCTTTGCCAGCCACACGTTTTGAAGATCGGTAACGTCTGTGTCAAAAGGTTTGTGTGTATATGCAAAAATTAAAATTAAAATTAAAATTAAAATTAGACATAAAAAACCATCATAGGGAACAGATCTATGACACACGAAAGAAAATAAAAATAATTATCAAAAACAAGATACAATCATAACCATAATCATTGCAGCGGAAAAAATAATACAGTAATAATAATGTAATAAAAATAGGAGTAGTTATAATGATGATCAAATAATAAAGTACTTATAATGATTATGAAACAGAAAACTATGATTTTCCAAAAAAAAAAGGAGATAAAACAAAATAAAGGAACGGAGATCTAAACAAGAATTAAAAAAAAAAGAAAGAAAATATATGAGAAATAAGAACAACACGTACCTTGTTTGATAAATTGAATTCAGGAGAAACTAATTTGAAAACCAGAATTCTATAGACACCTTCAATAGTCAATACAAAATCTGGAAGAGAAAAAAACACATGAATCAGAAACAAGGCAAAAAGAAAAAAGAACACCGACTCGTAAATCGATGAAGGAAAGAAGAAGAAAGAAGCGCTTACAGATATGAGACGAAAGAGAAGGCTCAAAAGCTGAATCGGAATGCAGAGAATCAGAAAAAAAGAAAAAGAATATTAAACGGTGGAGAAATATGATTATGATGAGATTGCGATTGCGTTTTGGTGTGAGAGATTGAGAGAGCATGGGAAGGTTTATTTATAGGGTGGCGTGATAAGGGTGAGCGTTAGGGCTGACTGTGTTATGGGCCGGAAAATACGGTCTTGCCCTTACCCAACTTCCGTGACCCTTCCTTCATCATTCTTCGAGGCATTGCCGGCTGATTTTACTATATTATCCTTCCTGTTATTTCGCGTGGGGGTTAGATTCTCCAACCTTTTCTAAGTTCAATGAATTAAAATATACAGTACACGATTCGTTTCTCAAACTTTTACTCATTTTTTAAGCATTTTTCGTATATCTCATCTCTTTGTATCATTGTAAATTTTTATATGTGTTTTTTTTCTCTTAAAATATTTTTATGGTAATGTTAACAAGTGTCCTTGGTACACTTGTTAAGAAGGCAAAAAGAGTAAAAACTTATAGAAAAATGTGATTTTTTGTATTTTCAAGACATGAAAGAATGTGTATCTATGATTGTTTTTCCAATACTAGAAACCTTAACAAATAACAAGTGTCCTTAGCAAGACCCTATTTTTATTTAATCGTTATTAAAAATTATAGTAATATTTAATTTTTATTAAAAATATATATTAATTAATTAAATATTATGATTATGTTTCATAACTGTAAAAAGACAAAAATAAAAAAATTGCTTAAAAGACAAAAATTAAGAAATAAAGGAAGCGTAAATTATGCTAAGCGAGATCCGACCATGTCATTCATTTTTATTTTTTTAAGGCGTGTACTATTTTTATTTTTAGCCCATGTTTGATTTTGCTGAAGATTGTGGTTTTAGTTTTTTTTAATAATAATAATAATAATCTAATGTGTTTGTTCGTGAATGTAGATTATAATTTTCTATTATATTTTTGGAAAAATATTCAAAATCTAACCGCTCCTTCACAGTAGCTAGAAAATTATTTTTTTTTAAGATTATTTTTTAGACTCATGTAATTTTTTCATTTTACTCGTATCACTTCAACATATTCACTCAATACCTTTTTATAATTTATTCACTAAAAATAATCTTATTTATTTTATCCAAACAAACATATAAGTTTAAATTCATTTTTCTGCTGCGATACTCAAATATAAACAGATTATAATTTTAATAGATTATAATCCTATCATAAAAAAAAATAATCATAATCTCATTTATGGAACCTTTTACATGGTTAAGGAAGTATATGCAATTAAGAGAGTAAAAGTGATGAATGTATTGTAAAAATTAGGGTTAAAATTGAAAAATGGGTATTTTTTTAAAGTTAAAACTAGGGGTGGGAATGAGACAGACCGAGCCAAGCCTTAACAAAAACAGGCCTGACCTGTGTTCCAAATTAAAGGTTCAAGCATGTCTATGAGCTCATCATAGGCTAAATTTAATTTGAAGCTTAAGCTCGACCTATTTCAAAGTTTAGCCTAACCCATAAGTCCGCTTAAAAGCCTATTATTCAATAAAATTCTTACATTTAAGTACAAACATAAAAATGTCTCATACCTTCAAATTATGTGAAAGAAATATAATAAAGCGAACGGTAAATAACATCAAAACTCAAACTATATATTAACAAAAGTATTAGGATTTGTTGTTGTGAGGGAGTGAAATTATTAAGATTTGTTTTTTATATGTTAGGATTAGCTTTAATAAAGAGGGAAAGAAATTATATTTTTATTTTAATTATAATATTATATAGAATATATTAAATTTTTACTTTTAATTTAAATTACTAATAAAATATAATATATTAATATTTAAAAAATTAAATAGGTCGGCCCAATGAGCTTAATATGCTTTTTATAAAGTTCGGGCTCGACTTATTTAGATATATAGACTTTTTAAAAAGCTTAAGCCTGACATTTTTATTAAACGAGCCGAGCCGAGTCAGGCCTTAAGTGAGCCGAGCCATAAACCTCCATAATCCGGTCTGGCTCATTCCCACCCCTAGTTAAAACTAATGTTTATAATGTTTTTTGTATGCAAAGCATTTTCTTGGTGTATTTAGAATTTCCCTTTTTTATTTAATGTAGACAATGTGTTAAGGATATATTAAAAAAATTGTTTACATGGGAAAATGATTTATTTAATACATTATGATATGATATTTTTAGTTTATATATATATATATATATATATAATCAACTTTATAAAAAAAAATATTAGTTGAAAGAGCAAGTGTGGTTAAGTTTGAAAGATTAGTTTTACACCGAGATAATTAGGTGGAAGGATAGTCAGTAAATACAAAATGGGGTATTATAGCATGTGCAATAATACACAAATTAAAAAAAAAAAACTCATATAAATATTATAGATCATAAACAACAAACAATATATTAAAAGTTTCAAAGAAAATATTAAAATTGATCATAAAATAATGGAAACAAAATAATATTATAAATTATAATATAATTATAATGATTTGTTAAAAGCTAGTGCACGTGTTAATGACAATTAAAAGAAGGTATGTTTATAGAGGAAAATGATTTATTTAATACACCTTGATATAATATATTTTTCATATTTTATTTACCATGATGATAAAGCGAAAGGAAAGCCAATAAGGTGATTCGCGGTAGATTCTAGTGAAAGTTTTTAATTCAAATTTTTTACCGGGCTCTCTCAAAATCATGATAATCTTCAAAATCCGGTGAAGAGTCTTAAGTTAAGTATGTAAAATAAGATACTCAATTTAAGATTAAGTGAGACCCAATTTTTTTTGTTTTTTCTTCTTTTTTTACTTTATAATACTCTAATAAACAAATAATAATAATGACGATAAATTAATAATAAATAATAATAGTTACAAATAATAATAATATTCCTTTTTAAAAATAAAAATAATATTTTTAAATAAATATTTTTCCTCTTTTATTCTTATATATATTGTCTTTTATTATTTTATCTCTTTTTACTTTATAATACCCTAATAAATAAATAATAATGACAATAAATTAATAATAAATAATAATAACAATAAATAAATAATAATAAAAATAAATTAATAATTAATATAATAATAATATTTTTTAAATAATAAAAAAATAATATACTTAAATATATGTTTTTTCTCTTTTATTCTTAAATATATTGTCTTGTTATGAAAAAATAAATATTTTTATATTCAAATCAATAAATTAATAATTTTAAATAAAGAGTCATTGAAATAACGTTTCATTACATTAATTAAGGAGACATTTGATTAATTTTACATGGTGTTACATGTCCAATAATTAAGCTGCGTTACATGCCCTGTTGCGAGCAAGTATATGTTCAAAGAGCTTTGTCCATTTGATACGTGACTGACTTTTACAAAGCTAAGGAGACATTTGATTAATTTACAAGAGCACAATAAAAATCACTTTTGAATATATAATACAGTAATTGTATAAAAGGGTAATGCAGAAATAATTTTGTAGAAAGTTGCATCAATGTTTTCTTTGTCTGCATTGATAAAAATGTAATTAGGGGGAATCAGATCCGAGTGAGAAAGATAGGGACTGGTAGATAAGTTTATGCATGGTAGCAGTAGTAGTGGTAGGTACTAGGTAGTGGTAGATTGGAAATGAATGGGACTAAACAGATTCTACCTCACGTGACGCGGCGGCCCACACCGGAGATATACTCTCTGCTCGAATTATAAGCAAATTTAACCACTTTTACGCTTACTAAGGATATTAGTTGATTGTATTTAATTTTATCAAATTTATAAAAAATAGAGATATTTTAGGAAAGTAGTATTGGGAATGAAACAAAAATTAATTAAGATTACAATTTTCTAGAGATATTTTAGGAAAGTGACATTGGGAATGAAACAAAATTTAATAAAGTTAATCGATTTTGCTTATATTTTAAACCAAAAAAATGATGTTTTTTGTTGCTTATAATTCGAGTCGGAGGGAGTAAACAAAAAGAGTTTATAGTCTAATTCATTTCTCAAAGATACATGCAACATCAATTAGTTTTTAAAAGAATTTTGACATCAAATATTCACCCTTCGACTCAAATTATAAGCAAAATTAATTATTTTATGTTTATTAAGGAGGTTAGTTTATTGTATTTAATTTTTTCAAATTTATAAAAGAATAGAGGTATTTTATGAAAGTTATATTGAGAATGAAACAAAAATTAAATAAGATAACGATTTTCTGGAGATGTTTTAGGAAAGTATAGTATTGAGAATGAAATAAAGTTTAAGAAATTTAGTTACTTTTGCTTATATTTTAAATCAAATAAAATTTATTTTTTGTTGCTTATATTTCAAGTCGAAGAGAGTATTTTGAAAGATCAAAATGATATGACATTCATCCTTTTGTCCATCTCTCATTTATAAATTCCGTCATACATACACATGACAACACGATATCATTTTTCCTTCAATTCTGAGTCGTTGGATATATTCAACGATTTAGATTTTAAGTTAATATTTTTTTTTAAACTAGGACCATTCTTTATCCTCACCGATCTCTTTTTCCTTTGCAGCTCATTAATAGCCTTCACAATCTCACTACTCCCTCCCTCGATTATTTTAATCTTCGCCAACACTTAGGGAAAAATCAATACACTCAATTAAATATTTTGTAAAGATAATTACTGGATTTCATCAACAAAACAATTGCATAGTTTAAAAGGCTTAGGATCTAAGATTGAGATTTGGATAAGAAATTCATATTATCAAGATTAACAAATTGCTCACAAAACACATTTTACACAATTAGATATTTAAATGAAACGAGGTGGCGAGAGTGGAGGAGGGAGGAGCATCTGAGGCAGCAGTGACATTATCAATAGCGACAAAACCAGTGATAGCTTAGGACTTCACTTTATCAAGCATGTGTGCGCTTGCTGATCTCCTCGGAGTAAATCTAAAGGATATCAATGTCGTCTTCCTCGAAGCGGCAGAGGCAGTTGCCAAAGCATCATCTCGATGTGATGAACGACGATGGAGACTTCATTATAGGATAGAGTGCAGTAGAGCTTAGAGAGAACAAAAGGGGTGGATAGGATTTTGATTAGGCGGTTGATGACGACATCACGGATCCTCTGGGTGGAAAGCCATATGCTGAAGGAGAAAGTGATGGGGCTTGCTTTGGTGGTGGAGTCTAACAGCTTCAGTGAGGTTGTTGCAGGGGTGTTTTCAAGGGTCGAAAATTTTTAGATTAGGGATAGGGAAGTCATAATATGTAGGAAGTGGTGTTGTGATTGTTTGATTTGGGTGTTTTTTAATTTTTTTTAATTTAAAAACTAAGTCGTTGGATTCAAAATTGGAGGGAGGGATAATATGATATTGAGGTGTTTATATATGTTGGGAGAGACTGCCATTGAAAAAGTGTCACATGGCACTTGACGAAATTTATAACAGAGGGATGAACGGAAGGACAAATGTGATGCCATTTTGATATTTTAGGGGTATATTTGATGTCAAAATTCTTTTGGGCAATAAATTGATGTCGCATATATCTTTGGGGGACCAATTAAACTATTAAACCTAAGAAAATTTAAAATTATGTCTATTGTATTTCATTTTCTCAATTTTTTTAAAAAGAGATATTTTAAGAAAATAATATTGAAAAAAATAAAAATTAAATGTGATAATCATCACTTTTATGGATGTTTTAGAAAAGTAGTATTGAAAATGAAACAAAATTTAAGAAAATTAGTTAACTTTGTTTGTATATTAAACTAAGAGAAATATGTTTTTTCCTTATATTGCAAACAAAGTAATTACTACCATAACATTTTTCTGACCTTATTTATAAATCGTGTTTTAGAAGAATTGTTTGATTTTATTTATAAGTCACTTTATATTTTTAGAAGATATTTATTACTCTCTCCATTCCATATATTTTATAGTTTAAGGTTGTTTCACAGTTCATATCACACATACTTATTAAGGATGTATTGAATATTATTGTAAGTTTTATATATATGTGTTTAACCACAATATCCCTACTTAATCATTATTAAAAATTGTAATGATATTTAATTTTCACTAGAAAGTGTGTCCATTAATTAATGTATGATAGTATAGAGATGAGGGAGAGAAAAAAGTATAATTAATGATGAATGATAGAAATGATTGAATAAAAGTTAAAGTTATTAAAAAATATATTTATTATGCTTTGAAAAGTTAAAACGATAAGACAGAGAATAAAAAGAGAAAGTTAAAACCATAAAAGATATAAATGAAGGAGATATTTTTTTTATTCTCTTTGTTCATTAACGTGAAATAATACATTTGTAAAATTTCCAATGCAAATTAAAAAAGTAAAATTGTAATACTAAAGAACATTTATAAAATTTCAAGAAATAATGTAACCACCTTTAATCTTTGTAATATAATTAAAGACAATATATAATAAAAAAACAAAAATATAAGTTTGTATAATGAAACTTCAAGAAAATAAAAAAAAGTATTTAATATTATTAATAGGCTAAACTACTCATTTGGTCTATTACTTTATTTTTCAATTTCAAATTGATCTCTTACGTTTTTCTGATATGATATTGATCCCTTATGCTTCTTTTCGTTGTCAATTTGGTCCCAGAATCATTGTTCATCCTACGTGTCAAAATCATATTGGTCCAGTAGAGAGAGAAAATGACACGTGTCTATAACATGTTGGTCCACATAGGATGAACATTAATTTTGGGGACCAAATTGACAGCGAAAAGAAACATAAAAGACCAATATGAAACCAAAAAAACGTAAGGAACCAATTTGAAATTGAAAAATAAGGTAAGAGACCAAATGAGTAGTATAGCCTTATTAATATATTAAAACTAATCATATTTAATAAAAGTTTTCAAAATTATTCAAATACTAAAATATTAGTTAAAAATAGATAATACTATTATTATAAAACACTTAATTATAATTATGATCTTTTATTTTATTTTATTTTAAAGATGTATTTTGATCATTTATTTTTTTAATGGTTTTTAATCTTTAAAAAAATCAATTTGGTCCCATTATTAATAAACGACTAAATTTGGTCCCTTATTTTTATTGTAGAATTTTTAATTTGTCTTTATTTTTTTAAAAAAAAAATTTCAATCCAGTCCTATATTTTTATTGAAAATATTTATTTTTGGTATAAAATTTGTCATTTTTTAAATAAATTTGGTATTTCTAAAGACAAAAACAAAATTAATGTGATATATTTGATTAAAAAAACCATAAGTTTGTTGGAAAAATATGCAAAAATTAACAATAAAATCCTAAAATTTGGTAATGTCGATTAAAATGAGCAAACTGAATCTTTTAAAAAAATAGCAAAATAAAAAAATATATATAAAGAATCAAAACAAATATTCAAAATAAAATAAAGATTCAAAAGTATTATTAAACCTTAAAAAAAATAAAAGTATCATTTGTAAAAATTAAGGTTCACCCAACATTTGGGTGCGGGTAGAAGGAAGGAAAGAAGATTGAACCAAAGTGAGAAGAAAAAAATTTTCTAGAGAGAGGTTCTGCATTCTCGCATTCTCGCTGGATTTCTCAGTCTTCTTCCTTTTCTATTTGCTTTCTTTACTTTTCTTGCTTTATCAAAGAGAGATAGCGGTGTCATCTGGAGGGTGTGTGGTTTTCAGTCCCAGTTTTTCTGGGTTTCACTCTTGCCTTTGTGCAAGTTTTGTTATATAATTAAGTGTCATTCTTCAGTTGTTTTTGGTGTTTTTATTTTGAGGAGGTCTGTGAATTGTGTTAACTTCCCGATCTGATGGCCATCCTCTTTTTTCAAATAATTGGAAGAATGATAGCAGAGACAACTATTCCCTCGCAGACTTTTGACTTGACTTTTATCCAGCGACTCCACCTCTACAAATTTGATATTCATTGTCGCCGAAATGTGCTTACTTTCAACATTGATGAGATTGTTGTCTTGGAGATAAAGACGGTTGAATCTCATGTTAGAGATCGATTTTGGAAGAGGTTGATGACACATGTTCAAAAGGAAGATGCTATTGGTACATAGTATCTTGTTTTTCTTAACGATATTTGGGTGGAAACTATGTATTTTATTTGGTTAATATTAGTTTTGCATGTAACTATTTTATTGTATTGAATGAAATGCATATTTTCTCTTTAAAAAAAAAGTGAGAAGAAAGATAGGCTTTGAGAAGCAAATTGTAGAAGCCATGTTTTGATGATAGCAACCAACACAAGAACAACATCAAGAAGAATAATTAATTTGATAATCAAGTTTATAATGTTGTATAATTGTTTTATTTACATCCTCTGTTTTAATTTGAGTGTTAGGATGTGTGGGATAGAGTCAAATTAGTTAGTATTGAGTCTTATATTTTTCGTATGAATATGCCTGTTTAGAATAAGAGATTAAAGCATAATAATCTTGATATTAGATGCATATATTTAAAATGTTTTTACTCGTGATATGCATCCTTGAATGACCTAAAGAAGTGTTTTTAATTGTGAGAAAAAGTTGGGCTTTTGAGCTGATTTTAAATCTATTTTTAAAATCACTTGTTACCGGTTGTATCTGGATATTATCCAAATACTGGCAGGTACATTATTTTTAATAAAAACAGATTTCACATCTGTGAAGTCACAACCCAAAACCAACTTATTTTCACATATAACAAATTACTCACGTGTTCTCTTTGATATACACAATGTGGAAACTATTCTTTCTAATTCATTCAAGAGAAATAGAATCAAAATCAAGATTAAAACACTTTCTCCTTCTCTTATTGATAGCGTTGATTCATGTTCATTAGAGAGATTTATAAAGATTCAATATAGTGGTGCTAAATCTGAGTTGTAATCCGCATAGATTGAAGGTGCACTTGTTCTTACAACAAAAAAAGGCTCTACGTGATTGGTGTGTGGAATCACCATTGTTCTTGAAGGTTTCAAGAAGGAAGAAGATTGGTTGAAGGTTTTTCAACAAATCAAAAGCTCTTGAAGGTTTCAAGAGGGAAGAGAGCGAATGTCTTGAAGGTTTCAAGAAAGAGAAAAGGCTATGTTACCTTGAAGGTTTCAACAAATTCAGAGTTTCTAGGAAAAAAGAGTGATTCGTTATGGGTACTTCAAGAGTGAGGTATCTCTTGGGAGTTTTAGCAAGTGAGGTATCTTGTAAAACTCTTTGTACTAATGAATTTTTTTCATAGTGAAGCAAATCTCTCAAATCCGAAGGGGAGGATTGGATGTAGTATTTGGATTTGATTTGAATCCAAAGGTAAACCAGAATAAATCTCTATGTCTATTTCTCTTTCCCTTCACTTACGTTTAATTCTCTCAATTAATCTTTGATAAATTTTTTTTCACAAGATCTAAGTGTTACGTAATTGAAATCACCATCGTGTGGTTTTTACATTTGTCTTTATCGCTACTGAATATAAATCTAATCGTTATTTGTGCGTAGTGTGTGATTTTCTATTAGATTTATTCAATTTGTGAAAATACTGATTTACAAATATCCGATTGTTATCTGAATACTATCTGGTTGTTATCTGAATAGTATATGATTATCTGAATAATATCTAATTGTTATCTGAATAGTATCTGATTATCTGAATATATTCGATTGCTATCTAATTGATATCTGATGATTATTTGACTAATATTCAGATAATATATGAAGTTTGCTGAATAACAGTTAAATATTAAAAAGATATTAGCAAGAGTTTTTGAAAAACATTAAAAGTTATCTTCACACCTATTCATTCCTCTATAGGTGTTTGTATCACCAACTTGTATTCCAACAAGCTTCCACTTTGTTTAGTTAGGGGGAAAATAAGAGAAAGGAATAAAACGTGCTGGGCCAAAATGAGTGGAAAACTCTGAAATATGATTATTATTATTAAATTGGTGATGTGTATGCATTGTATTGAGCATATGTTAGGTATCAGTCTCTGTATGGTACTCTTGCATATATTTTTTTATTTTTTTTATAATTCTCTTGGATATTTGTTATTTGTATATTAAAAAATATTTTGGGTTAGTTTAAATCATATTAATAATATTATTTTCTATCTTAAATTTTTTATTTTAATATTGTAATTAATTAATTTATCATTTTTGCATTTAAGCTTATTTTGAATCTTAATTTCTAATTTTAAAATACTCATATTTTATTCTAATATTAAAATTGTTTATTTGTATCTTATTCATATATATATATATATATTATTTATTATTAAAATTTGAATTTATATTAAAAAAAAACCTAGGCCATAGTTTTTAAGAAAATGGTATATCCTATATTCATTCGTGTATCCGTATGGTGCAACATAGTTGGAAAACTATGGGAGCGCAACTCAAAGACATTTTAACTGTTGCTATCTCCAAAATCGTCTTTAAAAAAATTGCGAACTATTAGTGACCATTTTAATCGTCATTAAACTTTGAGTATGTATTTTTCAGTCGACTTATTCTTTTCTCTTACTTTCCTTCCATTCTCGCTAACCATATTTGGTAAACTTAGCATATATTATTATTCTTAATGAAAAATTATTAGTTAGTCCTGAACCACATGGTCCAGCAGACCACATGGTCCAGACACATCTCAACCGTTAATAGTTTATTTTTTAATTAAAAAAATTCAAAAATTAAATAATGGATGATGGTGATTATCTAATATATATGCGGGGGAAACTATAGAAAATAATCTAACATAAAATAAAATAAAATTAACAACCAAAAAAAATGGAGAGAAATCTCATCTTTGAATTTTAATGACAGGTCAAGTAGTCCTAGATACCGCGGAATTAAATTACAGCTTCTCCTTCGGAAATTTCGTTGTCCTTTAAATGTGAACGTTACTCAGCCTCACATTTGGCACGCTAAAGTATACTCTTCAGTATATTCCTATATATATATATATATTCCAAATGGATTACAACCCTACGTTTTTTTTTTCCCCCTCAAAAGTAGTAAAATAGTGATTTACTCAAAATATGAAAAAACTTAATAAACAAGAAAAGGAGAAGTACCAAAACATAAATATACGGAATTTTTTGGCATCTGCTTTACTGTCCCCTGCAAAATGTTGTTGAATAACAAATACTCATCACGCACGTCTCCCAGATTTTATTTCATCGTGCTTTTGGTCAAGTATATCTCAATTATTGTCAATTTGTCATGACTCATGACATGAACACTTGTGCAAAAGCCAAGGTAGGAAAAAATATACAAAGTACACTACTATAGCTGTATACTGCTGGTATATACGGTATTTCTTTTTTAATCAACTTTTACTTACCTAAAGAAAAAATTACTACTATAGCTTTATTATTGCATTACAAGCGTATATAAGGGATTAAGGGGGTTGAGGCTCCGGTGCATGTAAACATATAACATGCACCGATGCATGTCTTTATTTCTGGGTTTTTTATTTATTTTTTTAAAATTTAATCAATTTAAAAATATTCTATGTGTTTTCTTTTTTACGGATATGAAGTGATTTTTATAATTTGGATTTATTTTTTTTACTCTGTGTTCTTAAAAAACTGTATTGAGTAAAACTGTATTCAAAATTTACAGATTCTAATAAATCTATATACAAACTTGTGTTAAAAAATATTCTGAATAAATCTGTATTAAAAAAATTTGAAAAACAAAAAAAAAATTAAACCATGCACCGGAGCCTTCCCCGATTAAGGGTTACATAAATCAGTTGAATATAATATATAGTTATTAATTATTTTATGATCCATTGTAATATATACAAAATAAGACTTATTAGGCAGTTAGGTGTTTGTGGTGCTCGTTACCGATAGATCACTTCAACAACAACACAACCTTAATCTCATTAGATAGGATTGTTTACATGGATCACTAATTAATTTTTTTTTTTTAAATAGCCCTACATGGCTACATGTGTCCAATGAATTGTTCCTTAGGTTTCATCCATGTATAAGTGATGAGTCATTAATTCAATTTATCGAATTGATTAGTAATATAGTATATATATGTTTTTCCAACCTTTGACACCTTTAGAAAAAACATTCGGATGATTAAATTCCACTTAATAAGAAATTTCATTATTAGAGCAAGAGAAACTAGGAAGGGGAATTAAACAAGTTCAATCTTTGTTTATTGCCAAAAATTTGAGAGCCAAGAGTAATGCGTGGACAAGGACAAGTAGATTTTATCTCTTATTCTCACGCTACTCTTATTACATGTTAGAAAAGGACAAGTAGATTCTCTGTTGCATTCACGTGTTGGATCGTGAATCATACAGTTCATTTTTGAGTTACTGCTGCACTGACATCCGTGAGTATACAGCAGAAGCTGCTTGCAAGAGCAAGAAATAATTCACCTAGGGTTCCAATATTCTATGCTTAAAAGGATGATTATGACATTGTTTTGTAATTGTAATCTATTGGTTTTCTTGCACTGGCTATCATGTATGTTTATTTTTCTTTGAATAAATTGATTCATTAAAATGATTCGATTATATGAGTTAGAGATGATAATAATTTGTGTTATCTAGCGCTGCCCGTATTCGTCTAGTTGAGGTTTTGGTATCTATACTACTGTATAAAAGAAACACACTTTTTAACTAAAAAAACTAAAAAAACAGTTAAAATGTATGTAATTTTTGTACCCAAAAAAAATGTATGTAATTTTGTCATTCCCAAAATACCCTCACCATACTAACTGTTCTACCAATATCAGTTGCACAAAGCCACAAAGTAAACACAAAATAATGCAATTCCACAAAGAAGTTTCTCATTACCTTCCTCACTCTGTCCAAGAGGGAAAAAAAAAAACATAGCAGGAAAGAAGAAAATAAACCGTAGTTTTTTTTAGTTCGTATTTTTTTACCTTATTCATGTTTGGTCAAATTACTCACAACTAATGCTTGTTTTTTTTTAAAGTGCGTATTTTTTCTACCCTATTCCTGAATGTGCAGTACTTTCGGTTTTTTTTTTGGCATCAACCACAACATTGCAGCATAGAAGCAAACACAATTGGAGCACAGAAGGAAACAAAGAAAAAAATACAACAGAGAAGGAAACAAACCGTAAAAATAAAAAAAATGCTAGATGAAGAATTTCCTGTAGATGTTCAATTAGGTGACGATGAAGGGCATCATAGGTGGTGGTTGGCGGTTGTTTCGTGTTGCTAATCATGGATCTGAGGGAAAGGGAAACGGATCTGAGGGAAAGGGAAACGGATCATGGAGATAGCGGTGGTTTCAGGTTGGGGTTGGGGTTGGGATTGAAGGAGTTCGGCTTCATGTTGTTCGGATTCGATAGCCCAAGCAGAAACGGTAGCCGCCATAACGATGGTTCTTTCTTCTTCTTCGCTTTCGATTTCTATTTCTCTTTCTCTCTGTATCTCTCGCAAACTGTGTGCGTGCGTTGTTTTTACTTTTTAATAATAATGATGGTAGCAAAGTATGTATCAGCAATTAAGGATTCCTCATCTTTTTTTTTTTTTTGGTATACAAGGATTCCTGATCTTTAATTGTGAGAGTATGTCAACATATTGAAAGATCTCATACGATAATTGCAAGTACTCAAAAATGTAATTTTTGAAACTTGGTTGTTGTTCGGTGCAGTTATGAGATTGAGTAACTGCTTTTTCATCTTTACATTGATAATTAGTTTTATTAATCTTATCTCATCATATCCTTTAGAGTTTCAGGATAAAAATATATAAAATATAATATATAAAATAAGATATTCATAATTTTGGTGCTTATAATTTTGGTTTTTTTAACCTCATCTCTTAGATATTTCAATACAAGATAAAGATATATTTATTTATCTTAAAAAAATTCATTGATATATATTTTTTATCTATACATAGGAAAAATAACTCAACTCAATTATAAATATAGGTATAATTATGAAATTAACCAACGCCTAGAACAAAATCATCTCTTTCATCCCACGATCCGATACAATTTTTTTTTTCGAAAGCAGGAGAAGCAACTCAGTTTTAAGTTTCTGAAAGTAAATTAGGCCGAAAACAACATCAACTATTTCATCACACGATCCGGTACATGCTTTGTTATACATTGTTTTACTATTACTAATAATGATTGAAAATTACATTTTTTTACTCTTAATCATTTCTTTAAAAAAATTATTAATGATCTCAAATTTTTAATATAACTACTTAGAAAAATACAAATGCATGTGGTTGTTAATTTTTAATATATGATCTTTTATAAATAAAAGTTCTTCTCTTTTTCCAAATAATTATATTTAATTTTATTTTCATTCATTACTTTGCTCTATTTAGTTATGTCATTGTCATTGTTTCATTTTTTTTAAAGTATGGCTATGTTATAGTAAAACAAATGTCATTTTTATTGTTTTGGAAACCTAAATTATTTGACTGCACTCTTTTTGAGATGGCATGATCATTTGCAAATGTTTAATAATTGAATCTCGGGCCAATATCTTATTTTTCACATGATATTAAGATCAAGTTTAATCATTTTGTAGTCCATTATAACTATTTTAAGTCACGACAATAAGAATATAACATATTAAATTTAAGGGAAATTAAACCGGAGAATAACAAAATAACAATGCATGTATAATTTCATTGAAATTTATGGATCCATATTCTGAAACATGACAGCTAAGAATGTAATGCATACACTCAATGATAGTAATTTACACGAAAATGAACATCTTTACCAAACAAATAACATTCAAAAAGACCTATTTTTCAATACACCATTGTTAGTTCCATGATGAACATGATGAATGTTTTGATAATGACAAAGTGTTTTTGAACAAACTACAAGTGTTGATCAAGTTTCAAGCTCAACAAGCAACAACAAACATCAAATAAAGAAGAGAGAAAGCAAGCTCATGAAGACCTAAGTTTGAGTGTATTTGTATTTCTTTTATGTTTTGCCTCTCAAGCTTCATAGGTTTTTTTATTTGGGTATATTATTATAGAGGGTAGTGAATCTCATTCATAAGTCATGATTTAATCATAATTTGAGTTTTCACTTAACCTAGAATCAATAGGTGGCTTAAAGGTTTTAAAGGAAAGGTTGGATTTTGAGAAAACAAGTTTTGAACATGTGCAGTACCAACTTAATCGATTAAGTGACTAACGTAATCGAGTACTACTCGAGTAGTCTGCAACTTAATCGATTAAGTACTGCTGAACTGATTTTTAAAATACGTTTTTCACTTCTCAAAATCAGTTTTTAAGTGCTACAACTTTTGGGTATTCTATATAAACCTTTTCCTATTATTTGTGATCAATAAGAATCATTTCATACAAGTTTTACAAAGAATCAAGCCACTCTATTCTCTCTCATTTTCTAAAGATCAAAGTTCTCATATTTTCATATTCTTTGATCAAGAACCTTTGAATCTCTTATGGTGAATTGTCATAACTCTTGATTGATATTCATAGGATTGTTTTGTGTTTTCTATTGTGTTGTAATATTTGCAAGAAGGCAAGCCACTACAACAAACAAGAAGCCTTGGTGTGTCGATTTTATCATCAAGCAAGTGCATTCTTCTTGAAGAAGAAGAAGAAGTCTTGGTTGTGAATCAAGCAAGTGAAGCCTTGGTGTGTGGTTTATCATCAAGCAATTGAAGACTTGTTGTGTCGATTATCAACAAGGGGTAGAGGTTAGATTAGAGAGAAGATCAATAGGATTACAAGGCAAGGGTGTCGGTTATCTCTTGTAGGCTAGCAAGAAGGAAGTCTTGTGAGGCAATCACTTGTAATTTGAGAACTCTAATTCCTCATAGTGAAGAATCTCTCTTGGTTGAAGAGGGGACTGGATGTAGCTTTCAAGCGGATGAAAGTGAACCAGGATAAATCACTGTGTCGTATCTCTAAACCTTACTCTTTATATTCAAGTCATTTGATTGCATTCTTGGTTGAAAACCTAGAAAGATTGATTTTCATAATTGATTGAATTGAATCTTTATTTGTTCAAATTGATAAAGGGAAAATCATTTTCATAACTAGGTTAATCAATAAGAATATAGGTGTTAATCATTTCCGTTGAATCTCTGATCTTTCGTGTGAATTGATTGATTTTCGTATGCGAATGAAAACTTGATTTTTCTGGTTTCTGCAAGTAATACTCGAGTACACGACTTGCTTAATCGAGTAAGTAATTTTGATTTCTCAGACTTAATCGATTAAGTTGCAGATTAATCGATTAAGTTAGTGAAAATTTGCAAAAATCTGTTGTTTTGATTGTTTCGATTTGTTTCATTCGAAAATCTTTCAAGGTAGCTTCAACACCTATTCAACCCCCCCTTCTAGGTGTTTTCCTAGGGTTCCTAAGTCTCTCCAACCACCAATTGCGGTTTCCTCAATTGGTATCAGAGCTCGGTCGAAAGACACGAGCATAAGAGCTTTTTCGTAAAGATCCTAGTTAAGTAACCGCAATGGGTTCTACGTATCCCTTTGGTGGTGAAGGTTATTCAATAAATCGTCCTCCAATGTTTACCGGAGAAGGCTATGCATATTGGAAAGTTAGAATGAAAATATTTATCCAAGCCATAGATAGTGAAATTTGGAAAGTAGTTGAAAAAGGTCCTCATATCCCCTCTAGTTTAGTTGAAGGTGTAGAACAATTGATCCCCGAGGACAAGTGGAAAGATGATGATAGAAAGAAAGTACAATATGATTATAAGGCTAAGAATATCATCACGTCCGCTTTGTCATATGATGAGTTCTTTAGAGTTTCTCAATGTTCTAGTGCCAAAGAAATGTGGGACACTTTACAAGTGACTCATGAAGGAACTAGTGAGGTTAGGAGAGCTAGATTGAATGCTTTGATGCGTGAATATGAGTTATTTACTATGCTTCCAAATGAATCTATAAATGATATGCAAAAGCGTTTTACTCACATTATAAATCATTTACTTGCTCTTGGTAAAACTTTTCTTAAAGGTGAACTTTCTAACAAAGTGTTGAGATGTTTAGACAGGAATTGGCAACCAAAAGTAACGGCTATTGTTGAATCTAAAAATTTGGATGCTATAGATCTAGCAACACTTTTCGGAAAGCTTCAAGAACATGAAATGGAGCTTGGACGATTAAGTATCAATGAAGAGTCGGATAAGAACAAATCAAGGAAAGGACTTGCTCTTAGAGTCAAAAGTGCATATAAAAAGAAAGATAGTTCCGATGATGATGATAGTGAAGATTCCGATTCCGATGTTGATGAAAAAGACATGAAACTTTTGTTAAAAGAGTTTGATAAGTTTCTAAGGAGAAAAGGAAGGTTGAACAAGGACAAAAGTAAAGAGAAGGATTTCCCACACTATAAGACCAAAACTTCAAAAGAAGGTGTAGTTTTCCATGAATGTGGAAAGCCCGGACATCTCAAGTATTCATGCTCTAGGTATCTCAAGAAGAAGAAGAAAGACAAGAAGAATTCTAAATCTAAAAGAGCATACATAGTTTGGGATAGTGATGAAGATGACAAGAAAAGCACATCAAGTAGTTCATTGGATAATGAAGAAGCCGCTTGTCTCAACTTGATAACTCTAGTAGATGATGAAGAACAAAGTTCAAATGATGAATCAAGTTATCAAAGCGAGGATAGCAATGTAAGTGAATCTAAATCCGAAATTTCTTCTAAATATGAATTGTTACATAATGCTTATGAAGAAATGTATGAACAACTTGAAAAACTAGCTTTGAAAAACATTGAAAGAAAGAAGCTCATTTTGAAACATCAAAAAGAGATTTTAGATCTTCAAAAACAAGTTGATGAGCTTAATCTTGAAAATGAAACTCTTGATCTTATCTATGCTAGTTCTTCTTGTGATTGTGCTAGTAGATTGAATGTTGTGGTTGATTGTGAGAGTTGCAAGTTGCTCAAGGATGAAAATGCTATTTTGAAAAATAAGCTTGCAAGTTTCACCATTTGTGATATTAGATTGCGCACATTGTTAAATTTTCAAAGAGAAAATTCAAACAAGTTTGGTTTGGGTTATACTAATGCTAAGAGTAAATCTCATAGAAATGTTGTTGATTTTTCTAAAGTTGATTTTTCAAATCCTCCAACATGTTTCTATTGTGGTATTCATGGACATACTTCAAATGTGTGTTATGTTAAAGTGCATGGTATACCTAAAGGAAATTTTGTTTGGATGAAAAAGGGTGAAAGTCCCTACACTAACAAAAATGGATCAAAAACCATTTGGATACCAAAAAGCAAAGCATGATTGTTTTGTAGGTTTGATTGAAGATGCAAATGAATGACACATGCTCTCAATTGGTCTCAACTATGAATGTCTATATTCACATCTTCAATTGGTATCACACTTGCATCTCAAGTGAATGTCCTACAAAGTGGTAATATTTGACATTGATATATTATCTCAATTGGTATTTTCTCAATTGATATTACTTTTCTAAATGTTTAGTTAATTAAATTGGTATCATTGAGTTGATTAAAGCATGATGATCATATAATTGAAATCTTATTAAAGTATGATGCTTTGGTGTTATATTTCTTTACATTGATATCTTCTTTGTTAAGTGATATTATGATTTTTTTTAGTTCTCAATTGGTATTATATTTCATTGTTATATTCTTTTACCAATTGATATCACACTTCAAAGTATAGCTCTATTGTATTTGTTCAATTGGTATCAATGTTGTGAAGAAATGATCATTGATTTCTTACCTTGGCTTAGATCTTATATTTCAATTGGTATATATTTCTTTTTGATAATGCCAAAGGGGGAGAAATGGTATGTTTTGAAACATGGGAGAAATATGATATTACATTTGGAGAAAGGTTGTTTTGTTGTTTTTATGTAGGTTGAGCTAAGTTGTTTAAGATAGGGGGAGAATCAAGCTTCTATCTCAATTGGATTCAAGTGTTAAAGCATTGATTGAGGGGGAGAAAGAGTCTTCTCAAGTGATCAAATGTTTCAAGCATCAACAACTTCAAGCGATTTCAAAACATGGGTTGTCATTTTCAAAAAGGGGGAGATTGTTAGTTCCATGATGAACATGATGAATGTTTTGATAATGACAAAGTATTTTTGAACAAACTACAAGTGTTGATCAAGTTTCAAGCTCAACAAGCAACAACAAACATCAAATAAAGAAGAGAGAAAGCAAGCTCATGAAGACCTAAGTTTGAGTGTATTTGTATTTCTTTTATCTTTTGCCTCTCAAGCTTCATAGGTTTTTTTATTTGGGTATATTATTATAGAGGGTAGTGAATCTCATTCATAAGTCATGATTTAATCATAATTTGAGTTTTCACTTAACCTAGAATCAATAGGTGGCTTAAAGGTTTTAAAGGAAAGGTTGGATTTTGAGAAAACAAGTTTTGAACATGTGCAGTACCAACTTAATCGATTAAGTGACTAACTTAATCGAGTACTACTCGAGTAGTCTGCAACTTAATCGATTAAGTACTGCTGAACTGATTTTTAAAATACGTTTTTCACTTCTCAAAATCAGTTTTTAAGTGCTACAACTTTTGGGCATTCTATATAAACCTTTTCCTATTATTTGTGATCAATAAGAATCATTTCATACAAGTTTTACAAAGAATCAAGCCACTCTATTCTCTCTCATTTTCTAAAGATCAAAGTTCTCATATTTTCATATTCTTTGATCAAGAACCTTTGAATCTCTTATGGTGAATTGTCATAACTCTTGATTGAGATTCATAGGATTGTTTTGTGTTTTCTATTGTGTTGTAATATTTGCAAGAAGGCAAGCCACTACAACAAACAAGAAGCCTTGGTGTGTCGATTTTATCATCAAGCAAGTGCATTCTTATTGAAGAAGAAGAAGAAGTCTTGGTTGTGAATCAAGCAAGTGAAGCCTTGGTGTGTGGTTTATCATCAAGCAATTGAAGACTTGTTGTGTCGATTATCAACAAGGGTTAGAGGTTAGATTAGAGAGAAGATCAATAGGATTACAAGGCAAGGGTGTCGGTTATCTCTTGTAGGCTAGCAAGAAGGAAGTCTTGTGAGGCAATCACTTGTAATTTGAGAACTCTAATTCCTCATAGTGAAGAATCTCTCTTGGTTGAAGAGGGGACTGGATGTAGCTTTCAAGCGGATGAAAGTGAACCAGGATAAATCACTGTGTCGTATCTCTAAACCCTTACTCTTTATATTCAAGTCATTTGATTGCATTCTTGGTTGAAAACCTAGAAAGATTGATTTTCATAATTGATTGAATTGAATCTTTATTTGTTCAAATTGATAAAGGGAAAATCATTTTCATAACTAGGTTAATCAATAAGAATATAGGTGTTAATCATTTCTGTTGAATCTCTGATCTTTCGTGTGAATTGATTGATTTTCGTATGCGAATGAAAACTTGATTTTTCTGGTTTCTGCAAGTAATACTTGAGTACACGACTTGCTTAATCGAGTAAGTAATTTTGATTTCTCATACTTAATCGATTAAGTTGCAGATTAATCGATTAAGTTAGTGAAAATTTGCAAAAATCTGTTGTTTTGATTGTTTCGATTTGTTTCATTCGAAAATCTTTCAAGGTAGCTTCAACACCTATTCAACCCCCCCTTCTAGGTGTTTTCCTAGGGTTCCTAAGTCTCTCCAACCACCAATTGCGGTTTCCTCAATCATTTTACCATAAACAACTCTTTACGACAAAAACACGAAAATGGGAATGCGAGACGACAGGCACGGGAGTGCCTGTCGGCACGCTAGTTGTGATAGAAAGAAAAATGCTCTTACCAAGAATATTAAACTACTCTACTCCTAAATAAAACTAATAAAAGATAATTAAAAGAAACTTATCATTTTTCATTGATTGTTCAAGAAGGAAGGAATACAATGCTTATATAATGAAATAACAAACCCTAGAAGTAATAAGCACTATACAAGTGGCAAGATCTTAATAACTAAGAACATTCTAGAATTAGAAATATTTAATAAACTATTTATTTAATTATCTAACTATAATTATCCCACTCCCTTTCTCCATATGGGCCAAATAAATAACCCATTTAACCCTTACTTGACCCATCCTCCTATTATCGCCGACCCCTTGAAGACCAACCTTGTCTTCAAGGTTGAAAATATTAGAAATTATATCTTGCCAACATAAAACTGGATCAACTCTCTATGCATGGTTACAATTTTCATTGTCATAATTTTCTTTTGAGCATTAGTTCCCAAACCCCAACCTTTAGCCCCAACCCCCCATTTTAATTGGGAAAAGACAAAAATACCCCTTCTTCAATTTTTTCTTCAAACCCCACCCTTCTTCTTCCTCCCTTCTTCTCTTGCTTCTTCTTCACTGCCCACCCACCCTTCTTCTTCCTCCCTTCTTCTTTTCTTCTTCTTCTTCACTGCCCATTCTTCTTCTTCTTATATTATCTGTACAAAACTGAATATCAACACATATAATTTATACTCCCACAAACTTGTTTATTATGTTTTCTATCATACAATACGATATAAACTACTGTGTCCATGCTCCAATGTTCTGAAAACATTACCGAAAACTCACCTTGGAAAAATTTGTCAAGTATATGGCTTCTCTGAGCTAAAATGGAACCCAATTTTTGCGGCGACTTCTCAAACATAAAATGCAAAAGCTGAGATGCCAAACCCTTCTTCTCCCCTCGGGTTCTGACCAAATTCCCAAACAACTCGCGCTGATCCCCAGGAGTGATACAAGTCACTCCAACCATGGTGTTGCAAAGCCACAGTCGCGCTTCGGCCCGACCCCCGGCCGACGACATCATCGCCGACCAAATAACGGATTCCAACTCCTTCAAAATAGATATTCTCAATTCCGTCGAACAACCGTCTACCTCGTCGCTCCAATCGGGCTCAGATAAGAACAAGTTAATCATCTCTTCTTTTCTTTTCTTCTTTGTTCTTTTAAGGCTACATTAACAATAGAGATTGAAAAGTGAAATACAAAATAAAGTATAAGAAACCATGTGAAGATTAGATTGTTAGAGAACATTTATGCATCGGAAATTTGAATGAAAGGAACAAGAAGATCTACTTACCGTGTCCGTGTCCGTGTCCAAGAAGAAGAAGAATGGGCAGTGAAGAAGAAGCAAGAGAAGAAGGGAGGAAGAAGAAGGGTGGGTAAGAAGAAGAAGAAAAGAAGAAGGGAGGAAGAAGAAGGGTGGGTGGGCAGTGAAGAAGAAGCAAGAGAAGAAAGGAGGAAGAAGAAGGGTGGGGTTTGAGGAAAAAATTGAAGAAAGGGTATTTTTGTCTTTTCCCAATTAAAATGGGGGTTGGGGCTAAAGGTTGGGGTTTGGGAACTAAATCTCTTTTCTTTTTCTTAAAAAAAAAAACTAGGCCCAAGAATATAATATGTGTTAGATGACCCAAAAATATTGACCCCATGGACAAAAGGCAAGTAGTCCATTTTGCTTGTATTATTGGAGACTTGGCTTGCTGGAATAATTAAATAGAAATTGTGTGGTGGTGATAAGGTTGGCCTCTGAACAGGATATGCAAAGAGAGGGGGTCCACCTAAAATAGAGGGGGTTGAGGCCAATTGAAAGACGTGTAATTGTTGTGTGCAAATTGCACAGAGATAGATGCCAGATGGATGTGGGTTCCCAATTTCTTGTTCAGATTTGGGTTTTTTTGCAATTGCTTCATCAAATTCTTCATTCTTCTTCTTCTCAAATACTTTTCCAGATCGAAAAATAATTTCTCTTCCCTTCCACATATTCTCCACCCTAGTCAATGATGGATTAAATACCCCTTGTTCTCCTGGGTTTTCTTCCTCAATCTCATCTCCCTCGCTGGCGGCTGTGTCAGGCGGCGGAGGCGGTGGTTTCCGTGGTGGCTCCCGACGAGGCATGGCTCTCGCCTCCTCTCTCTCCTTGTTCTCGTCGAAGGATAAACCCGGTGACGATGGTGGTGCAACGTCTCGTGGTGTGGGGGCGGTGGCGTTCAGGGACGATGGCTTCCATGACGGCGCACGGAGACACACATTTTTCTCCTAATTTTTCACCGTCGTAATGTCTTCTGGTGGACGAGATGACGGTTCCCGAGGCGAAGTGCGCGGCGGAGGTAGATCGGTGAGCAGAAGACGACCGACGAGGGGTGGCGGCAAAGGGGTGGGAATGGTGGCACGCGCCGTCGGTGGAGTGTACTTATACTGATAGATCTTTGAGGATGTCTCGGTGGTTGACGGAGGTGGTGGTTTTCTTTTTGTTGTTTTCTCGCTACGGAAATGAGCGGATGGTCTCCTTCGCAGTGGTTGCTGGCAGATCCTCTTCAGAAAGGGGTGAAGGTACAATGGTGGACGCCGACGGTGCTTCATCGGTCGGTGGTGAAGGGATAGGAGCTTCCTGTTTTTCTTCTTTTTCTGTTGCTGCCTTTGTTTGTATTTTTCTGGTTGGTGGAGTTGTTGATGTTGAGATGATGGTGGTTGATAGTAGAGTGAACAATAAAGATGAAGGGGTGAAACATAGAACGGCGGTGGTGACACATAGAACGATGGTGAATAAAAGGGTGGTTTTGGTGGTGGGTACAACCAAGGAGGAGTATGTGATGGTTGTTGGTGTGATGAAGGTGTATAAGAATTATGTGATTTTGAGAATGGAAAGGGTTGAGGTGGTGGTGGTTGTGGTGTTGGTGGCCACGTTGGGAAGGAAGGGGAGGGTGAGGGTGGAGGGTTCATGGCCCATGGTGAGGTCATGAATGAAAAATAATAGGAGGATGGGTCAAGTAAGGGTTAAATGGGTTATTTGGCCCATATGGAGAAAGAGAGTAGGATAATTATAGTTAGATAATTAAATAAATAGTTTATTAAATATTTCTAATTCTAGAATGTTCTTAGTTATTAAGATCTTGCCACTTGTGTGGTGCTTATTACTTCTAGGGTTTGTTATTTTATTATATAAGCATTGTAATCCTTGTTCAAGAGGAGGAATGAAATGAATATTTATCTTTTATTTAATTTTGTTATCTTCTTTTAGGAGTAGTTTCTTAGTGTTCTTGGTAGGAACCATTTTCTTCCTATCAAATTGGTGCTTTCATTCTTGATCATCATGCCTCCCTCATTATCAAACAAAATGGCAGATTTGCAAGAACGTATGTAGGAAAGTGAGAAACGTATGAAGGCCAATGAATAAGCTTTCTATGCATCAATGGCTTCTAGTGATGCTGCTTTCTATGCTACAATGGCTGAGATACACAAAAAAATAGCAACTTGTAAGAATTACAATCGGTGGATGAAATAACTAAGAAACACTAGGAGAACACCTAGAAGGGGGGGTTGAATAGGTGTTAGAGAAACCTTGAAAGATTTTTGAAAGAAACGAATCGAAACAATTAAAACGAATGATTTTTTACAAAAAGTTTCAGCCCTTAATCGATTAAACAAGTTGATTAATCGATTAACCCTTGTAAAACACAAGTTAATCGATTAAGCTGACCAATTAATCGATTAGTGCCTGAAAGATGATTTTGGTTAATCAATTAACACCTCCAGTTAATCGATTAATCACTGTTAAAACTAAAAAATCACTTTTCAATCAAATACGAAAATCAATCAATTAACACGTATGATCAGAGATTAAGCGGAATTGATTAACACCAATATTCTTATTGATTACCTAGGTTATGAAAATGATTTTCCCAAATCAATTTGCACAATTAAGATTCAATTCAATCACTTATGAAAAATCAATCTTTTCTAGGTTTTCAACCAAGAACATATGAAATGACAAGAATGTAAGAGATAAGGGAATAAAGATACTACACAAAGATTTATCCTGGTTCACTCACAACCACCGTGAGCTACATCTAGTCCCCTCTTCAACCAAGAGAGATCTTCACTATGAGGAATTAGAGTTCTAAAATTACAAGCAAATGCCTCTCAAGACTCCCTTCTTGATAGCCTCCAAGAGATACCACACTCTTGTCTTGCAGCCCTATTGAATCTAATCTAACCTCTTCCCTTGCTTGTTGATATCCCCACAACAAGTCTTCCAATTTGCTTGTTAACCCAACAAGACTTCCAAATACTTGATGATAATACCTCACACCAAGGCTTCCAATTGCTTGTTAACACAACAAGACTTCCAAGACTTCTTTTGCTTGATGAACAACCACCAAGGCTTCCTTGTGTTGTAGAATGTTTGCCTCATTGCAATGATTACAACCAAATTGAAAACAATAACAATCCTATGAATCTCTTTCAATAGCTATGAAAATATCAACATGAGAGATTCAAAGATTCTTGATCAACCAATGTAAAAGTTGAAAGCTTTGATATATGAAAGTGAGAGAGAATAGTGTGGCTTTGATCTTTTTAAAATTGATATGAAAATGATGTTAGTTCAATCTATGATTCACAAAGGTTAGGAAATGGTTTATATAGAATACCCAAAAGTTAGGAACATTAAAAAACAGATTTTGAGAAGTTAAAAACATATTTTAAAAACAAGTTTTGCAGGTGTTAATCGATTAACACATGGCTTAATCGATTAACCACTGTAACATGTGTGTTAATCGATTAACCTAACCCATTAATCGATTAGCCACTGCTAAATTCAATTAAAAACTTGTTTTCTCAAAACTAAACCTTTCCTTTCAAACCTTTAAGCCACCTATTGATTTTAGGTTAAGTGAATACTTAAAATATGATATAATCATGCACTTGATAGAGATTCACTACCCTCTAAAGACTCTACCCAAACTCATTCAAATAAAAGACTCAAGCTAAAGATATTACAATTATACACAAATTGAATCTTCATGAGCTTGCTCTCTCTTCATCACTTGTTGAGTGTTGTTTGCTTGTTGAGCTTGAACTTGATCAACACATTTGTAGCTTGTTAAAAACCTTTGTCATTATCAAAACATTCTCACTGGATCTAACACAACTATCCAACTTTCTTCCTTCCCACATAACACACAAATGCCTCCACAAACTCCTCTTCCCCATTACCCACTACCAAAACCACCCTACAACCCACCATAAAAAACTTATTATCAATCTCAGCCGTGTTATTCACCCTCACATTTCCCTTCATTTCCAACTTGGCCAACACCATCATTTTCTCAACCTTACTCTTCACCTTTTCAATCACTTTCACAAATCTATTCACCACCACCACCATCTCAGTTTTCTCTCTTTCCTTCATCAAGAGAGGCCCCACCATCGAGAAACACGGACCAACCACCATCTCCCTCACGAGTTTCCCCGTACATGAGGCCTCCACCGGCGACCACCGCGCTACAGCCAGCAACAATTAAGTCACCCCCAATCATGCGGCTGTCAGCCACTCTCCGTCGCCATACACCACAGCCGACACGAACTTCGCCGCCGGAATCTTTCCTTCCACCACGACATCCACCGTGGAAGCCTCCTTTGCCACTAAGAACCACCTCAGAGTTTGGGCTTTCTACTAAGAGTCTACCACTAGATCTGTCACCGCCAGAACGTCACCGCCTTGAGCCACCACTAGATCTGCCACCGCCACCACAGGAAGAAGGAAGAGAGAAAGAGATCTCTGCAGGCCATGGCATAAGACCGCGAGATCCGCCTTGGAAACCACCGTCTCTGCCGCTGCACTTAGCACCGTCTCCGTCGCCAAACTTAGCCTCTAACAAGAACGTGGAGAAAGAGGAAGAAAGCTCGCATCGATCACGGGCTCCACCGTGGGCACCACTCTCTCCGCCGAGAGCTCCGCCTTGGGAAGTTCCTCCTCCACTGTGAGCCCCACCATGGAAATCACCCCCTCCACCTTCGGCCATCACAAGCACCGACAAGAACAAGGAGAAAGGGGAAGCAAGCTCCATGCCTCGTCGCGAGCCACCAAGGACATTCCCTTCTCCACCGCGATCTCCACCATGGGCACCACTTTCTCCGCCATGGAAACTACCATGGGATTCGCTGCTGGAAATCACCTCTGGTTATAAATTAGTATTGGTTGCAAGCTTTGGTTGTTTATTTCTAAGATCTGAAATAGCTTTTGAAGAAGAGAAGAAGAATAGAGATTTGAGGAATAATGTAAAGAGATTTGATTTTAGAGAGTGGAAGGAAGGATACATTTTTTTATTAAGAGTGGGAGCACCACGTCAGCCACTTGAGGCGAAATTGAAGGCTCATTCAATGAGCACTAATTCATTTCCAGTCCACGAGATGTGCACAGATGGCAAGATTCCCTCTTTGATTTTTTCTGGTCCACATTCAAAGGGTTTATTTATTCAAAATTTCCTTCATGAAGTGGACAAGTTTCTCATGGATCCCTTGGGCAGGGATAGTTGTAACACCCCGATTTAGTAATTTGAATATCTTTTTATTTAGTAAAAATCCAGGATTTTTTTTAACATTGGTGACGTGGACATGAGATCGTTTTCAGAAAAACATTTTCTTATCAATTAAATCATTCATGTCCCTTAACATGCATCAAGTTCCAAATCGAGATTTTACCAACATCACGCTTTGAAACGCTTTCTTCCATTTTCATAAAACATTTCGTTTTACAGATAGTATTTTCAAAACCCATTACTTTTATCAGAGTTATAAAATTTCTAAGACATGCAGTCCCATAAAACGGTTACATCAAGGTAGAGTCGTTCCTTTTGAGTACATCTCAAGATAATGCATTACATAATTAAAACATAATTAAAAACCTATACTACGGGACACCACATCACCGGGCACTCCGGGCAACTCATCAGGCTCCTATGCGTCTTCAAATATTTCTTCATCATCATCGGGAAATGTTGGAATCATCGTGAACTCTTGATCTGTCAGCACGAGCCTACTCATAATGTCTTGCAATTCCAATTCCTCAAGCGTGAACAGTGGATCAGTGACCTCCAAACTGATGGGTCCTCTCCATCTTCAGCCAACCGGAGTTAACTCCCAGCTTGCATCGTCCAATGGGTTCACACAAATCTTGATACTATACGCCATCTGCGCTGCGTGGTATAGAATTCCAGCAGAAGAAATAGGGTAGGGGAGAGAGAGTGAGAGATCCCGAACGAATTCTCGTCGACGGGTGGAATTACAGAAGGCACAATATTAAGACAAGCACACAACAATATAGAAATATTAAATAACAAAATACACAACATAATTCACCTCATCATCATTATCAATGTCATTTATCATTGCACGTGGATACTTTCATTCTTGTCATTCTCTCTCTCTTCACATTCATTCTTTCATTACTTATTTCACTATGCCACATCACATCCGTAATCATAACACATCACGTCCTTGGTCTTATCCGCACTTTCTTGCCACTTGACCTTTTCCAACTTCCTTTCTCAAAAATTCGCACTATATTTTATTCTCTTATTCTATCGATCTTTTTAATAATTTCATCTTACTTTATTAAGTCTTATCAAGGAGCATCCAACGATGACAGGGGAAATTAAAGAAATGTCATTGAGGAGTTAGTTAGCATACATACATCTCCTCTAATCCTCCCAAGCCTAGTCGGAAGCAAACAGGAGTACAGGAACCTTAACCCACGCCGGTCGAACAGCAGAGAATCCAACAACATCTATATTTGTCAAAGCCACGACCGCACAGGCCGGCCATCATGACAATCAATAGTTTACGCGACATCGCTTGGGCCCAACACCAATCGACTGCCCGTCTCGTTCAGGTTCCCTCTCACTATTCAAAATTTGATCAAGGGGGAGATAGTACTTTTCTAGTTCCGGGTGCAGAACACGCTACGATCCCTTGGGTATTAATCCCCGATCACTTATAGACTCGTTCTGCCTAGAAAAACACTCTAGGTTACTTAACGTTTCACCATCATCACCCTCCCCTATCACAATCATTCACATGAGTATCCGTAGATAAACAGGGTATCTTCCTCTCCACTGCTTCACACTCAAGTCGCCGCATCATTCAATGTCTTTTAAAGTTTTATTAGTATTTTATTTAATCATAAGTTCGGACGAGTCACCCTTGTCCATCCCTTCGGTGAACCTCGACCTCTAATCGAATCTTTCACATCAACGCTTTCTCGATGTTCCGAAGTTGTCACGATCATTGATCACGTCGGGGAGTGATCGAGGCCGTACCCGATACAAATAAAAACAGTTTAAGTATAGTACTAGGAAGTGACTCCTAGGTCGTCTCCCAAGGAATATCTTATCAAGCAAAAGGTCGAACACATAGTATGCATAGAAAACAGGGGTTTTTTTTTGTATTGAATATTGAATAATTGAAATCAAAACAGAATTAAATTAAAATTAAACGAAGAAACAGATAAGGAAAAGCGGATAAACCCCTTTGGCTCGCGTTCACAACTCTATCATCGGTCACAAAAGATCAATTTCTTTCCTCTTCACTGTCCAACTCGTGAGAATTAAATACTAAGCGAAAATTCAATTCTCACCCCAAAACCCAAACCTCTAATTAAGCATTAAAAGCCAAAGCATGGAGTTTTTACGAGTTTGCATAAATTAAGCATTCATACACATGGATTATCTCTATATAATGGAACTAAGCGAACCATAACATATCAATAAGCATGAAAACAGTGAATAAAAACGAAATAGCATTAAGAAAAAAACCTCAAGAGTATGTGATACATTACCAAAGGGATTTAACCTAAGAGTTTAGCCTTCCATGAAGAAAAATACCAAAAACGTGTAGAAAAGAGAAGAGAGAGAAACCCTAGCAGCCTCCACAAGCTTGGAGAGCAAAACTAAGCCTTCTCTATGAGAGAGAATGTAAAAAAACGTGAATGGAAGGTCTCCCAAGGGTTTACACGAATTTGGCTTTTTAAATCACAAAACGGGCCTAAATCATGGGCCCAAATCCTAAGGAAAGCTTATCTCTAAATTAAATCTAAAAATATCTTATAGATAAAATCTAAATCTTAAAAGATATAACTAAATCTCAACTAATCCTAAAGATAGATTACAATCTTCACTTCATCATATATCTTCTCTTCCAACATTAAATCTTCATTCCCAAAATGTCCAAAAAGCCCTTGTGCCAAATATGACCTGAAAATAGAAATAGAATTAATTAGGCTAAATAATCCCAAATTAAACAATATTCAGAATAGTAGTCCAATAAACTCTAAATCACTAAATCAAGCTAAACAATGTCAAATAGGCAACAAGTATCAATAATAGGAGTAAAATAATGCAAGGAATAATGGGAAATAAAATGCTCATCAAATACCCCCACACTTATCCTTTTGCACTCCTGGGCAAAACTAAGAATTAGGACTGAGAAGATCAATATGCACCAAAGTGAATCATGTAACAAGATTACTAAAACTAATGAATGCAAACCTAAGAGATTACATACTTCACAATGAATTCTAGGAAATGCAAAGAAATGGGCAAAATTGAGCACACGAAGAGAATAAGGACCAAAGAATCAAAGCATCCATGAACATCATCCAATTATTTCAAATATGCAAAGAAAACCAATGACATCAAGAGGGTAGTCACAAAGATGATAGAAACTCACAAGGATCACTCAATAGTGTTTACACTCAAGTGTTTAAGGTTAATCAGTGTTTACACTCAAGGCACATCATGAAAAACAAACACAAGCATAAGCTTGACAAGCCTCTAACATCAACAATCAATACACATGCACATTAAGATCAAAAGGTCTTTTCAGGGTTGTAATGGGGCCAAGGACAAGGTAGGATAAAAATATGGGAAATGTAGCTAAAACCCAGGGAAATAAAGGAGCAATGGGGAATAAGTAAAAAATAAGCACAATCCACCCGAAAATGAAATGATAAACATAACAACAACCTCTAATTCCAATCCTCTATGCCTCAATCAACCTTTTATTTTATTTTATTTTCTTTCTTTTTTCCTTTTTTTTCTTCTTCTTCCTTTTTTTTTCATCATTCATTTTTTTCAAATTTTTTTTTTTATTTTTCATTGCAGAACTTCATGAACGAAAGGGAAGAAGAAACAACAAAAATGGCATAATGAGATAAAGCCATAATTACATCACCGACCATAGAGGCAAAACCCAGAACTCACAAGAGATGAAGAACAAAGCACCCTCGCTTACTTAATACCCATTCCCAAAACAATTCCAAAGCTCCAACATTCCCTAAGGTTAGGACAATCATGGTTTTTCAGTCATAGGCTTGTAATGAGCTAAAGAACAAAGAAAAGGGATATAAAGGCTCAAAGGGGCTATCAAAGGATAAATTCATTCAAGGTAGGCTCATATGGCTAGTGGCTTATTCAAGAAAAAAAACAATGCCTAAATCATTTCAAAATGTGCATGGGAATATCAAGTATCAACAAGAGTCAAGTCAAGTTCTAGAGTGCAAGTAATCCAGAGTGCAATCACACATGAAAGAAAATTAGGTGGCATATATAGCAATCCACCCACAATTAAGGCTCAAATCCTCACAAAAGGGACAATTCTATCACAGTGTTACCACCTCTTAATTATCAAAAGCAACTTTACACACAGAAATGCATGAATTCAGACACAAGATACCAAGACTCTACTAAAATGAAGCAAAAACATGCAAGAAAATGCCCAAAACTTAGCAAAACCTAAAAAATCAAAGCAAAAATATGCAACCTAAACTACGCTCCCCCCCACACTTAAATCACACATTGTCCTCAATGTAAAACAAATAGTAGAATCAGACAGATATAGACAAGTGGAATAAAAGTAGTAAAGAATGAGAAAAGAAGACTCCCTAAATCATGGTGGGTCAAAAATGGGGTCGACCAATGAGGCTTCCTCCACAGGTGCATCATCCAAAGAAGGGGTAGTGAGGAAAGGCTTGAGTCGGTGGCCATTGACTTTGAAGCTCTTGTCTGTGGACTCACTCTTGATCTCCACAGTGCCATAAGGAAACACCTGGGTGACTACAAACGGTCCAATCCATTTAGAGCGGAGCTTTCCACTCATGAGTCCAAGCCTAGAGTTGTAGAGCAACACTTTTTGACCAACCAAGAACTCCTTTCTGCAAATTGAGCTATCATGGAGCTTCTTGGTCTTCTCTTTGTAGAACTTGGAATTCTCATAGGCCTCCAAACGGATCTCATCTAGCTCACTCAACTGCAGCTTCCTCTCCTCACCCGCCTGATCAAGCCAGAGTCAAGATTGAGAAGATGGCTTCCAATTGTCAACAATTCCATGCAAGGGGCAACAACGATGCAATCATAGTGAGAGGAGTGAATGATGTTGGCACAAGTTATGGTAAGGTTGAGAAGCTTGAACAGAAGATAGATTCACTTACAACTTTGGTCACTCAATTGGCCATCAACCAGAAGAAGTTGTCCCTGCCTGCTAGATTATGTGGCATATGCACATCCGCTGAGCACCCCACAGATGCATGCCCTTCTGTGCAGCAGCAACCAACGACTGGTGCTGACCAACCTGAGGCATATGCCGCCAACATCTTCAACAGTAGAAACCAGCAGCCACAGAACTTTGATCTCTCTACCAATAGATACAACCCTGGTTGGAGGAACCATCCCAACCTGAGATGGTCTGATCAGCAGCAACCTTCACAGGTTCAATTTCAGAACAATTCTAGACCACCATATGTACCTCCTCCAGTCCAGCAACAGAGACAACAATAGGCTAATTCTGCACCACCAGCTCCTAGTACTGAGCAGCAGCCTTCATTGGAAGAGTTGATGAAACAGATGACCATGCAAAATCTCCAATTCCAACAGGAAACTAGAGCATCCATTCAAAGACAAGAGGCCTCCATTCAATCTTTGACCAATCAGATGGGACAGATGGCAACAGCAATCAACACTATGCAATCTCAGAATTCTAACAAGTTGCCATCCCAAACAGTGATCAATCCAAACCAGAATGTGAATGCCATTAGTCTAAGGTCAGGGAAGCAGATTGTCACACCCACACCAGAATCTGACCTCAACAAAGATGATCTAGTTTCAACCAACAAGAAGAGCCAAATGGTCGAGGAGAGTGAGCACACAAGTACCAGAAAATCCCATCCAGCTCAGCCTTCCACAAGCACAACACCTGCTGCTGCCCAACAACCACCCCCCATTCCTCTTCCTTTTCCACCAAGGGGGGTGACTCAAAGCAAGAAAATGGAAGAGATTGACAAAGAGATACTTGACACATTCAGGAAGGTGGAAGTCAACATACCCCTTCTTGATGCAATCAAGCAGATTCCAAGGTATGCAAAGTTCTTGAAGGATCTATGCACACACAAACGGAAGCTCAAGGGCAATGAGAGGATCAACATGGGAAGAAATGTCTCTGCTCTTATAGGTAAACTTGTCCCTCATATTCCTGAAAAGTGTAAGGATCCTGGAACTTTCTCTGTGCCTTGTATCATAGGTAATACTAAATTTGAGAATGCTTTGCTAGATTTAGGAGCATCTATTAATGTTATGCCTATGTCTGTTTTCAAGTCTCTTTCACTTGGACCCCTTCAACCTACGGGTGTGGTTATTCACTTGGCAAATAGATCTACTACCTACCCCGCAGGTTTGATAGAGGATGTCCTGGTTCGGGTTGAAGAGCTTATCTTTCCTGCTGATTTTTATATTCTTGATATGGAAGAGGACACCTCTCGTAGTGCTGTCCCTATCATATTAGGGAGACCATTTTTGAAAACAGCCCGAACCAAGATAGATGTGCATGCAGGTACACTTTCCATGATTGTCATCAATGTAAAACAAATAGCAGAATCAGACAGATATAGACAAGTGGAATAAAAGTAGTAAAGAAGGAGAAAAGAAGACTCCCTAAATCATGGTGGGTCAAAAATGGGGTCGACCAATGAGGCTTCCTCCACAGGTGCATCATCCAAAGTAGGAGAGGTTAGGAAAGGCTTGAGTCGGTGACCATTGACTTTGAAGCTCTTGTCTGTGGACTCACTCTTGATCTCCACAGTGCCATAAGGAAACACCTGGGTGACTACAAACGGTCCAATCCATTTAGAGCGGAGCTTTCCACTCATGAGTCCAAGCCTAGAGTTGTAGAGCAACACTTTTTGACCAACCAAGAACTCCTTTCTGCAAATTGAGCTATCATGGAGCTTCTTGGTCTTCTCTTTGTAGAACTTGGAATTCTCATAGGCCTCCAAACGGATCTCATCTAGCTCACTCAACTGCAGCTTCCTCTCCTCACCCGCTTGATCAAGAGCTAAGTTACATTGCTTCACAGCCCAATATGCACGGTGCTCTATCTCCACAGGCAAGTGGCATGCCTTACCAAAGACAACCCGATAGGGTGACATCCCTATGGGTGCCTTGTAAGCAGTCCGATGGGCCCATAAAGCATCCTCCAATCGTGTGCTCCAATCCTTTCTATTAGGCTTCACCATCTTCTCCAAAATCCGCTTGATCTCTCTGTTTGAAATCTCAGCTTGCCCATTGGTTTGGGGGTGATATGGTGTAGAAACTTTGTGCACAACCCCATACTTCTTGAGCAAAGCTTGCATGGATCTATTGCAGAAGTGTGTGCCTTGATCACTGACTATGGCTCTAGGTATGCCAAACCTGCAAAAGATATTAGACCTGACAAAATCTACAACAACCTGAGCATCATTAGTCCTGGTGGCCTTAGCTTCCACCCATTTGGATACATAATCCACAGCAAGTAAGATATAATAAAAACCAAAAGATACAGGAAAGGGGCCCATGAAATCTATACCCCAGACATCAAACACCTCACAGAACAACATAGGTTGTTGCGGCATCTGTTGCCTCCAAGATAGGGTGCCTCCTGCCCTTTGACATTGCTCACATGAGCTGCAGATTTTGCTTGCATCCTTGAAGATGGTAGGCCAATAAAATCCAGAATCCAGCACCTTTCGTGCTGTCCTTTGAGTGCCAAGGTGGCCTCCAACTGGTAAAGCATGGCAAAATTGGAGAACCGATTGGATCTCCTGGTCTGGAATGCACCTGCGAATGACCTGATCACTGCAAAAACGCCACAAATAGGGGTCATCCCATACATAATACTTGGCATCGCTCTTCAATTTGTCTCTTTGAGCTTTGGATGCCAAGGGTGGAAAAACAGATGCAACTATATAATTTACAATATCAGCAAACCAAGGAATAAGGGGAGGGGGATGTGAAACATGCAAAACTAAAAGCTGCTCATCCGGGAAGTCATCCCGGATAGGAAATGCATCTTCCTCTCTCTCTATTCTACTCAAGTGGTCTGCGACAAGGTTATGTGCACCACTCCGATCCTGAATCTCAAGATCAAACTCCTGGAGGAGCAACATCCATCTAATCAACCTAGGTTTGGAATCTGTCTTTTTCAAAAGATACTTCAGAGCAGCATGATCAGTATACACCACAACCTTAGAACCTAACAGATATGATCTAAACTTATCAAGTGCAAAGACAATGGCTAACAACTCTTTTTCAGTTGTGGTGTAATTAACTTGTGCTGAATCTAAAGTCCTAGATGCATAATAAATCACATGAGACATCTTACCAACCCTTTGGGAGAGAACTGCTCCCAAAGCATAATTCGAGGCATCGGTCATGAGCTCAAATGGGAGAGTCCAGTCAGGTGGTTGGATGATGGGAGTGGTGGTGAGTGCTCTCTTTAGCTCATCAAATGCCTTCTTGCATTGGTCTCCAAACTCAAATGCGGTATCCTTTTGAATCAAGTTGGATAGTGGAAGGGCTATCTTGCTAAAGTTCTGAATAAACATGCGATAGAAACCTGCATGGCCAAGAAAAGAACGCACCTCTCGCACGCAAGAGGGGTAAGGCAAATGTGATATTACATGCAACTTAGCAGGGTCAACCTCTATGCCCTTATGCGAAATAATGTGCCCTAAGACTATGCCTTGTTCTACCATAAAATGACATTTTTCAAAATTCAAGACAAGGTTAGTCTCATTGCACCTATTAAGCACCTTAGACAAACTATCAAGACATGCATCAAAAGAGGAACCATATACACTAAAATCATCCATGAAGACCTCTATGCAATGCTCAAGTAAGTCATTAAAAATACTCATCATACATCTTTGAAAAGTGCCAGGAGCATTGCATAGGCCAAAAGGCATCTTCCTATAAGCAAATGTACCAAAAGGACAGGTAAATGTAGTCTTATGTTGGTCCTCTGGTGCAATACAGATTTGGAAATAACCAGAGAAACCATCTAAGAAGCAATAGTGAGATTTACCTGCCAGGCGCTCCAACATCTGATCAATGAAGGGAAGAGGAAAGTGATCCTTGCGGGTCGCCTGGTTGAGCTTCCTATAATCAATGCAGACTCTCCAACTGTTCTGCACTCTAGTGGGAATCAGCTCATCCTTCTCATTTTTGACAACTGTCACCCCAGACTTCTTGGGAACTACTTGAACCGGGCTTACCCAAGTGCTGTATGAAATGGGGTAGATAATACCAGCTTGCAGCAGCTTGGTGACCTCTTTCTTCACCACATCAAGAATCTGGGGGTTCAACCGTCTCTGGGGTTGTCTCACTGATTTAGCCCCATCATCCAGTAGAATCCGATGCATGCACATGGAGGGGCTAATACCAGGTATGTCTGCCAAAGTCCATCCTATTGCCTTTTTGTTTGCTCTAATCACATCCAGCAGTTGCTTCTCTTGATCAACAGAAAGGGAGGTAGAGATGATCACTGGAAGTTTCTGCTCAGCCTCCAAGTAAGCATATTTGAGATGAGGAGGAAGGGGCTTCAGGTCCAATAAAGGTGCCTGCATCACAGATGGAACTAAAGGAGCAGCAGAATTGGATTCTACCGCCTGCACCTAAACAAATGGATTACACTCATGCATAACAGAAATGGGGTTAGGGTTAGCATGATCTGAATCTATATCATATGAATCAACAGATGCAGTAGCAGAATTTAAAAACTGGTCAATTTCAATGCATGCAGTGCACATTTCGGAATCAGAACATGCAGAACAAGTAAATGAGCTAGTGAAAGATGGCAAATCATAATCATGCAAAAAGTCTAGAACATGCTCATCAATCAGATCATCAATCAAGTCAACATGAAAAACAGAGTGGTCATCAGAAAAATGTTTCATAGCACCAAAAATATTGAATCGAACCACACTGTCATCAAATTCCATGGAAAGTGTACATGCATGCACATCTATCTTGGTTCGGGCTGTTTTCAAAAATGGTCTCCCTAATATGATAGGGACAGCACTACGAGAGGTTTCCTCTTCCATATCAAGAATATAAAAATCAGCAGGAAAGATAAGCTCTTCAACCCGAACCAGGACATCCTCTATCAAACCTGCGGGGTAGGTAGTAGATCTATTTGCCAAGTGAATAACCACACCCGTAGGTTGAAGGGGTCCAAGTGAAAGAGACTTGAAAACAGACATAGGCATAACATTAATAGATGCTCCTAAATCTAGCAAAGCATTCTCAAATTTAGTATTACCTATGATACAAGGCACAGAGAAAGTTCCAGGATCCTTACACTTTTCAGGAATATGAGGGACGGGTTTACCTATAAGAGCAGAGACATTTCTTCCCATGTTGATCCTCTCATTGCCCTTGAGCTTCCGTTTGTGTGTGCATAGATCCTTCAAGAACTTTGCATACCTTGGAATCTGCTTGATTGCATCAAGAAGGGGTATGTTGACTTCCACCTTCCTGAATGTGTCAAGTATCTCTTTGTCAATCTCTTCCATTTTCTTGCTTTGAGTCACCCCCCTTGGTGGAAAAGGAAGAGGAATGGGGGGTGGTTGTTGGGCAGCAGCAGGTGTTGTGCTTGTGGAAGGCTGAGCTGGATGGGATTTTCTGGTACTTGTGTGCTCACTCTCCTCGACCATTTGGCTCTTCTTGTTGGTTGAAACTAGATCATCTTTGTTGAGGTCAGATTCTGGTGTGGGTATGACAATCTGCTTCCCTGACCTTAGACTAATGGCATTCACATTCTGGTTTGGATTGATCACTGTTTGGGATGGCAACTTGTTAGAATTCTGAGATTGCATAGTGTTGATTGCTGTTGCCATCTGTCCCATCTGATTGGTCAAAGATTGAATGGAGGCCTCTTGTCTTTGAATGGATGCTCTAGTTTCCTGTTGGAATTGGAGATTTTGCATGGTCATCTGTTTCATCAACTCTTCCAATGAAGGCTGCTGCTCAGTACTAGGAGCTGGTGGTGCAGAATTAGCCTGTTGTTGTCTCTGTTGCTGGACTGGAGGAGGTACATATGGTGGTCTAGAATTGTTCTGAAATTGAACCTGTGAAGGTTGCTGCTGATCAGACCATCTCAGGTTGGGATGGTTCCTCCAACCAGGGTTGTATCTATTGGTAGAGAGATCAAAGTTCTGTGGCTGCTGGTTTCTACTGTTGAAGATGTTGGCGGCATATGCCTCAGGTTGGTCAGCACCAGTCGTGGGCTGCTGCTGTACAGAAGGGCATGCATCTGTGGGGTGCTCAGCGGATGTGCATATGCCACATAATCTAGCAGGCAGAGACAACTTCTTCTGGTTGATGGCCAATTGAGTGACCAAAGTTGTAAGTGAATCTATCTTCTGTTCAAGCTTCTCAACCTTACCAGAACTTGTGCCAACATCATTCACTCCTCTCACTATGATTGCATCGCTGTTGCCCCTTGCATGGAATTGTTGACAATTGGAAGTCATCTTCTCAATCTTGACTCTGGCTTCTAAAGGTGTCATGTCTCCTAGGGCACCACCACTTGCAGCATCAAGCATGTTTCTCTCCATGAGGTTGAGACCTTCATAGAAATATTGAATAAGCAGCTGCTCTGAGATCTGATGGTGGGGGCAGCTCGCACACAATCTCTTGAATCTCTCCCAATACTCATAGAGACTTTCTCCACTTTGTTGCCTGATGCCTGATATATCCTTTCGGATTGCTGTTGTTCTGCATGCAGGGAAGAATTTCTCCAAAAATGCCCTCTTCAGGTCATCCCAGACTGTGATAGAACCAGGGGCCAGATCGTACAACCAGTCCTTGGCTAGCCCCTCTAGGGAGTGTGGGAATGCCTTAAGACAAACATGATCCTCTGGAACATCATGTGGTTTCATAGTAGCACAGACAATATGGAACTGCTTGAGATGTTTATGAGGATCCTCACCTGCAATACCATTAAACTTGGGCAACAAATGGATTAGTCCAGACCTTAGCTCATACGGGTCATCGGGATACTGGATGCACAAATCTTCAATAGTGAAATCAGGTGCAGCCAGCTCCCTCAATGTCCTCTCACGTGGTGGAGGTTGAGCCATATTTTCAGAAGAATCAGAATAAGAAACAGAATTTATAGGAATAGAAGAAAAAGAAGCAGACTCACTATGTAAAGACTCAATAGACTCACTACCTATGGACTGGTTCCTATTTTGTCTAACTAGTTTGTGATAAGTTCTATCAATTTCAGGGTTATATGGATGCAAGTAGCTTGGGTTGCCCCTAGTCATGTACTGAACAGAACACCATTAAGCATAACAAACTGTCACTAATATACATGACCAAAATAGGCAACAATTTTTTTTTATTTTTTAAAATTTTTTTATTTATTTTTTTTCAGCACCCTAAAATCATGAAAACATACCACAAAAAGTTTGAGGACAAAATTCAAAAGGGAACCAAGTCAAACAATTAAATCAGAGACCAAAAACTAAGAAAATAAAACTTGTAAAATAAAAAAGAAATAGTAAAACGGCTTTTTCAGGATCCAGACGAAGGAGTTTTCTGACGAAGTGAGAAAAATCAGATTATTCAGAAAATTCCCTTCGATTTGATATAAAATTCGTCAAATTCCGAGTTACGGGTCAAAAGTTGCGACGATTTGAAGAAAGTGCTGCTAAAACTTGGAAAATTTTTCTGGAACTCACAACCAGTGATGATCTGAGTGATCGTGGTGCCTCAAAACCTTTTTATATGATAAAAGTAGCGTGGATATAAATTTTCGTGCAAAAATTCCACCCACAACTATGTGAACTAGCAACCACAGAATCAATCAAATACACTAATTGCAACAAAATAGCAAAACAGCAAACAGTGCAACTTCAACCGGTTATCAGAATTGACTACTAGACCCTAAATCAGTCACACTATAATAACTATACTAACTACGACACTAACTAACTACTAATGACCTTTGGCAAGAACCGATATTCCCCGGCAACGGCGCCAAATTTGATCGAGGCCGTACCCGATACAAATAAAAACAGTTTAAGTATAGTGCTAGGAAGTGACTCCTAGGTCGTCTCCCAAGGAATATCTTATCAAGCAAAAGGTCGAACACATAGTATGCATAGAAAACAGGGGGTTTTTTTTGTATTGAATATTGAATAATTGAAATCAAAACAGAATTAAATTAAAATTAAACGAAGAAACAGATAAGGAAAAGCGGATAAACCCCTTTGGCTCGCGTTCACAACTCTATCATCGGTCACAAAAGATCAATTTCTTTCCTCTTCACTGTCCAACTCGTGAGAATTAAATACTAAGCGAAAATTCAATTCTCACCCCAAAACCCAAACCTCTAATTAAGCATTAAAAGCCAAAGCATGGAGTTTTTACGAGTTTGCATAAATTAAGCATTCATACACATGGATTATCTCTATATAATGGAACTAAGCGAACCATAACATATCAATAAGCATGAAAACAGTGAATAAAAACGAAATAGCATTAAGAACAAAACCTCAAGAGTATGTGATACATTACCAAAGGGATTTAACCTAAGAGTTTAGCCTTCCATGAAGAAAAATACCAAAAACGTGTAGAAAAGAGAAGAGAGAGAAACCCTAGCAGCCTCCACAAGCTTGGAGAGCAAAACTAAGCCTTCTCTATGAGAGAGAATGTAAAAAAACGTGAATGGAAGGTCTCCCAAGGGTTTACACGAATTTGGCTTTTTAAATCACAAAACGGGCCTAAATCATGGGCCCAAATCCTAAGGAAAGCTTATCTCTAAATTAAATCTAAAAATATCTTATAGATAAAATCTAAATCTTAAAAGATATAACTAAATCTCAACTAATCCTAAAGATAGATTACAATCTTCACTTCATCATATATCTTCTCTTCCAACATTAAATCTTCATTCCCAAAATGTCCAAAAAGCCCTTGTGCCAAATATGACCTGAAAATAGAAATAGAATTAATTAGGCTAAATAATCCCAAATTAAACAATATTCAGAATAGTAGTCCAATAAACTCTAAATCACTAAATCAAGCTAAACAATGTCAAATAGGCAACAAGTATCAATAATAGGAGTAAAATAATGCAAGGAATAATGGGAAATAAAATGCTCATCAGGGAGCTCCTCAACCCGGCAAACACGTCACGTCAATCGTACATCTTGAAGAATTCCTCGAGCAGGTACACCTCACGCTAGATCTTTTGTTGCTCGCCATGTACGCATCTCGGGTTCCAATCATATTAAACTTATCATTTCTTTCCTTGCACTTTTACTTTCACAATTTCCAAAACTTGTCAACACATAGCGTCATCATCCTAATCCTTTTTCTTTCATCACTTAATTAAATATCACCGCATTATTCTCATCAGCATCGTTATTACTTTTCATTTCCATTGCCTCACTTAATTTCCAGCAGGGATTAATCATTCATACATCTCACATGTTTCCAAACATAAACATCATCATATATAAAATATTCATCATGCATAATCAATAAAACAAATCATATCAACATGACATTTTCATATTAATAGCATCATGCATCATAAGGTGCGTGGTCCTAGTCTCCTTCGCATACGTGGCCACACACACACAAACAATTTGCCACGATACTACTGACCCAGAGACCACTAAGTTCCGATCTTTGAGATGATACAAACGTCTTAATATTTACCTAAATACCACAGTGTATGGGGAAAGCCCCTCTCTCACCTTAATTCCAGCAAATATCCGACAGAAACTGTTGCGGGTACTTTCGACTGACAGCAACTCCAAAGTTCCAACTTGCTAAACTTTTGCTTAGAACAAAACACATAATTAATACCAGACCATCTAATCATCATTCATATTTAATTTCAGTTCACTTTTGAAAACGCGTTTGAAATCCTTATCGGGAAATCACAAAAGAAAACTTTTACTTTCTCAAATCAAATCCAACTCTTGGACATACTTTAAATACTTCAAAATTATTTTAATACAACCTATAAGATATTTTAAAACAATTTCCTTGGCTCTGGTCCATTCCGGACAGCCAAGGTTTAAAACTCAAAACACCGAAAAACATTACTTTTCAATCCGAATTTTCTCTAAATCGAATGCCTTTAAAAACTCAAACTTTAAATTGATTGCAAACATTTTTAGAAGTAATATGCAAATCAAATCAACGCTGGACAGTAGAGGAGTAAACTTACAAATCACTTTTTCGGAAATTCTGAAAACACCGAAAAATCATACTTTGAATCCCTTAACACTCTTCTTTGAAAGAAATACTTAAAACAATTTATTTTTCAAACACAACATCATGTAACAAAATAGGGCAGCAACCAAACACTTATCATTTTTCAATTTAATAAACTCTTTTCAAAAATCACTTAACTTCAAAGATCAAATACAATATCGTGACTCATGAATTAACCCACTCATGCATAATCCTAGACATATTACCGAACAATTACTCATACAATTATTTCAATGCACCATGATCATCATTCAGTATAAACAAGTGAAAAGATATACAAAAGAAGACATAAAAGTTCATGCAAAATCAAAAGGTATCAAATAAGGCATTTGTTCAAATACCGGAAAAAGTAAAAAAGGCACAACTAAAAATCTTATCAAATCAACTCATTTAAATCCCAAAATTTACAGAACACACACCTACATCAAAGTTCATCATATAAAATTTTCAAGTCATTTGAACAATCTTAACTTAAGTTTCAAATCGAATTTTGCATAAAAATCCCAACAGTACTGTTGCTGACCTGACGGCAAAATGCAACAATTAAAAATAGTAATTCAATGCCGATTCACATGAAAATTGGTACAAACCTTTCTTATTCAGTCAAAACAGTATCATAAAATTTTCAGAATATTTGGAGTTGTTTAAGTAATACTTTTTCAATTAAATTTGTCACTGGGTCTGAAAATTCTGAACCAATCGGTTCACTGGTTTGCCTTTGGAAAAATTATCAAATCAACTCCAAATCCCTTCAAATTTTATAGAGGACTTAAATAAATGTTAAAGAAGCTACCATAAAAATTTCAAGTTATTTGAATTAGGTTGAGTTCAAAAACTCTGTTTGGGTCTAACCCGAAAAGTTTATTTTTTCCGAAATCGTTTTTACAAAAATAACTCAAATACAATTAGCAAACAAATTACGAAAATCACATAAAAATTTAGAGGCACTATCATTATCATGATCACAACAGTAACCAAGTTTCATGGTCATTGAACTTGAGGAAAACATTTTTCATTTGAACCTTTAGCCATTAAAACACAAGTTTTCCTTAAACATCCATTTACAAACAAAAATAATTTAAAATATCAAAACATCTCCAAACCATCCCAAATTTTCCAGAATTCATTTAGATAATATCAAGAATAACATTTCAAGTTTTTAAGACAATCGGGTTAGCACAATTATCATTTAGCAAACCCTCATGCAAACTAAAACAATATAATCCAAATTTCAGCAGAGGTTCAATTTTGTTTTCTATATCATGTTCACATGTGCAGTCCCTAAATGACTTGATTCCTACTTCAAACACTCATTAACATACATTAAAATCATAAGTTCACAGCCGCATATTTAACTTATGCAAATAATCACTTTCCAAACCAAGTTAATTCATTTTCATGCATCTAATTCTAATTTACTTTCTTACCAAAATCAAACTCATTTTAATTCAATCCACCATTTTCGTTTAAGTCCAACTTTATTGAACTTAATCAAATAACCAAAGAGCACAAATCAATTTATACACTTAAGCATTTTCTCGTATAAAACCGAATGGCTCTTAAATACACAAATCAACACAAAAATCAACTTATAAATTATTTTTCCTTTAAGAACCGAATCATAGGTTATGAAAATAATTTAAATACAATCATGCATGATTAAATTAATTTTTTTTCCTTATCAATCGTTTTTTGGCCGAATTATACTTAGGAAAATTAGGGGTTGTTACACAAACCAAACAATACTAAAACATACACTAAAATTCCTTTCTCATTCTTTTATTTCAACATACATTATAACATCAAAATAAACGAAATCATTTGGAAAAAAATCCATAAGAAACCGTGTAGCCTTCAAAATTTCATGCATGTTTATTTGGTTCATTTTAAACTTGGATTTTCATATACATGCACTTAAAAATCAAAGGTCAAGGCTTAAAATAAGTCAAACACCAAAAATTAATTTTATTCCTCCCTTTTCTTATCTTGCCGAATCATAGAGAAGGAGAACGAGGAACCTTTACACAACAGCACAACACATAAACATATACTTTAAAATCAATAAAAATCAAAGTTTGATCCTTTATACTTTAAACACAAAACAAATCTTCAAACGAAATCAAAATACTTGGAACAAAAGTCCATTAAAAAACCGTATGAGCTTCAAAAATTTATGCATGTTCATTTTAATTTTTAAAGCTTAAATCTTTAGACTTTGGGACTTAAAAATTATAGTGGAACACAAACATACAACAAAAACAAAAACAAAAATTCATTTCCTTTATTACTTGATCTTGGCCGAATGGCCTAAGGAGAAAAATCAAATTTTTCTTACATCATACATCAATATACTCATAGTTATTTTCAAGTACAAGAAACAAATATCAAAAAGGAAAATAAAAATCATCTTGAATGTACCAAGGACAAAACCGAATAGCCCCTAAATATACACATCAAAGTAAAAATTCATCTAATCATGCATTTTCTTATTAAAACCGTAAAACATAGCAAATAAACAACAAGAAGCATCAATCAATTACATGCATGAGAAAACAATTTCATTTTCCCCCAATTTCAACCCTAGGCTGTGACATGCAAGAGAGAAATAGGAGAAATTTGTGCAAATCAACAACTCATAGTTCATGAACATACTATATCAACTCATATGCAAGCATAAAAATACAAATCAAAAATCAAAAATTATTTAAAACAAAAGGGGTCATAAACCGTGAGCATCAACAAGTTGATGCATGTTCATTTTTTTGTTTTCAATCATTATTCCAAGTATAAATAAGTATGAAAAAGCAAGAGAAAGCTTAAAAACACACATGCAAGAACTTATGTTCATGAAACAACAAAAATCAACTAAAACCTTCTTGGAGCTTAATGAAAACCAAAACAAAAATGAAAAAGGAAGAAGGAATAAGAAGCACAAGGATGAATACCTAGTTGGGATGATGAAAACAAAATTGAAAAAGAAAAATCCTCTTCCTCCTCCCCTTGGGGTGCCTCGCCCCCCTCTCCTTCTCCTCTCTTCTATTTTTTCTCATGAAGCAAAAATGAGTGGTCTTGAGGCATAAGGGGGGTATTTATAATAAAGGCTAGGTTGGGGTGCATTGCCTTAAAAATAGGGTCAACAAAAATGAAGAGCTTCCTCCCTCTCCTACATACTCTCCACGGCTCCATATATCTATTAGGGTAGGGTTTTATATTTTATTTTATGAGTAAGACAAGTAATTAATTAAGTAGGTTTAGGGTGGGTATTAATTTATTAGACAAAGAGATAAAGCAACTACATGCATTGGCTAAGAGTTTATGACATGTCTCCTATAGGGAACACTAGGGTGGCTATGCATTAATCATGATATGGTGTATTTAATTGGGTTACCCTAGGATCGTACTAAAACAAAATATTATAACTTCTTTAAAATAAATAAAAATTTCGTGATCAGTAAAATAAATCGCAAACTGTACTAAAATAAATTCTATATTTTAATACGATCGTTTTAACTGTAAATTCATCAAATTCGGATTTACAGATAAAAAGTTATGAATTTTCAAAGTTATGTAATCAAATAAATCAATAAATAATAATTCCTCCAAAACATAATCAAAATAAAATAATCCACCATTATAAAAATAAATTCCAAATAATTACTTCCATTCGTGATTTAAATCAAATAACGAATTTAAACGAATTTAAAAATAACTGCCCAATCAAAAATTCTCGAAAATCAATTTATTAAAATGCTGAAAATTGCGAGTGTTACAATAGTGGGCCAAAAACCGAATTGGGCCAAGAGAAGCCAAAACAAACTCCAACACCACTTTTGAAAAAATTTATTGGGTTAACATCAAAACCTAAAGTTAATCAACTTACACTATGGTCTAATATAATTTTTTGTCAACTCTCTAAATTGTTCAACCTTGAGGACAAGGTTGGACTTCAAGGGATTGACAATAATAGGAGGATGGGTCAAGTAAGGGTTAAATGAGTTATTTGGCTCATATGGAGAAAGGGAGTAGGATAATTATAGTTAGATAATTAAATAAATAGTTTATTAAATATTTCTAATTCTAGAATGTTCTTAGTTATTAAGATCTTGCCACTTGTGTGGTGCTTATTACTTCTAGAGTTTGTTATTTCATTATATAAGCATTGTATTCCTTATTGAACAATCAATGAAAAATGATAAATTTCTTTTAATTGTCTTTTATTAGCTTTCTTTAGGAGTGCTGTATAAAAAAAAAAACACAACCTAAAATCATACCGAAAAATGTTCTTTGGATCTGTACTATACTATCATGGTGTTTCTTGCTTTTGCAATAACTGATAATTAATATTAATACTAGTTATATCTATAAATGACATTATCAATGATATATGTATGTATTAGTAAATTAGTTAATAAGCATTGTACATTGTAATAAACTATTGGACCTTTTTTTCTTTCAGTTTGAGCAAAGAGCTTTAGAAAAATAAAAACGAAAAGATAAAATAAAATAAATCGGGTCGACATGTCTTGTCTAACTATACTGACAAAAGCCTAGACGTGTTTCGTGCTTTTACCGACGTGCTAAAAAAGTAAAAAGTGTAATTTGGTATTCCATAATGATTTGTCTAAGCTTGGTAGTTTCTCATGTTTATTCGGGTCACCCAATCGTGCCAGGCTTTTCTATCGCCATAGTGTGAGTGTATTTCAAATTTTCCAGCTGTAGTGTGAGTGTATTTCAAATTTTCCAGCTTAAAAGTTTTGAATACACCAACAAAGCTTAGCAGAGTTGGTAGATGACTGGGTTTTGTAAGCATGATGTTAAGGATTCGATCCCTGCTGTGGGTATGAAAAATGCTTTGTTGGTAGAGACAAAACCCAGTTCGATGATCTCTACGCTTCGGAGGGATTAATCTTCGCCGAAGGATACCAAGGTAAGAAAAAAAAAGTTGAATACTATAAAAAAATATAAAAAATTAGTGGGCTCAGTTTCTACATGCACAAGGCAAAGGGAATTAGTTTAAAAACCCTCTTTTATCTCCCAAACCCCACTTTTTTTTCATAATACCAATAATACCCCTTTATACAAACCTCAAACCCCATTCCTCCTCCTCCTCCTCCTCCTCCTCCTCCTCCTTTGACCACCGCAATAACCGCTCCCTCCCTCCTTTGACCACCGCAATAAACAGGTAGATGGAAGTAAAATCCCTCCTTCTTTCTTCTTCTTCTTCTCCATATCTATGCATGTATGCCTTGTTTTTCATTTTTTTTTTCTAATTTCTTCTTTCTAACCTTCGTCCAGATCTATGCATCTCCTTCTTTTTCTTCTTCTTCTTCTTCTTTAAACTATGCATCTCCTTCGTCCATAGCTTCTTTTTTTTTTTCGGGTTGTGAATAATTCCGACCAGCCCGTGTCGGAAATTCAAAATTCCGACATTGGGTCGTCGGAATTTTGAACAGATACGGGAGTGACATTTTAATTTGGTGCGGGAGTGACATTTTTGGAGTTGAAAAGCGAAGTTTGAAGAAGCTAATTGTGATGCAGACAGAGGAGATGTGGAAGACGATGCCCAATCCCACTTAAGCTTCGCTTTGGGCTGTGTGTGTCTTGGTGGTTGTGTGTGAAGGTGGTTGGGGAGGGGGAGGGGGGAGTTGCAGGGAGTGGGGGTTGTGTGTGAAGGTGCTGGTGATGGGGGGAGTTGTAGGGAGTGGGGGGCTGTGTGTGAAGGTGATGGTGGTGGTGGGTAGTGGGGTTGTTGGTAGTGAATGGGGTTTGAGAAAAAAAAGGGCATTTTTGACTTTTTCCCAATTAAAATGGGATTTGGGGGAGAAAAATGGGATTTGGGGACCAAGGCAAATACTATAATTAAGCTTGGGCCTGGATCCATAACCTTGAATCTCAATTCAAGTGTTAAGCAAACACGTCACTTGAAAGCAAACAAGTCAATTTTGAGCTCAACTAATCGAATGAAAACTTGGGTTCAAAGATTCAACTAGACGGCAAGTAGACATAAGTTCAAAGATCCAAACAACTCAACAACTCATCTCTATATTTAAAGTGGTTGATCCAATTCTAGAAATCAAATCAAAACTCAAGAATTAAAACCATCTAAAGTATCTAAAACCAAATTAAAATTCCATCACTTTAAAATTAGAATCGGGCTTTGAGACGAAATCTAGCCACACAAAGAGACACAGGCATTGACTCGCCAAGTTATTATCATCACCATCTCGATTCTCGAGTGAAGCTGTGAAGACCACTCACAAACAATCCACGTGACTCAATCAATGATTCAAGGTTCTCAACCAAAGTCCAAGTCAATTCAACTTATCAAAGCATGAAATCAATCTTTGACGCTATTTAAAATGATATTCCAGCAGCTCAAAACAGCATTGAGGTATCACACTTAACATCAAAACCACTTAGAAAAAAGGTTCTAGAATAGTCTCAACCATAGCACAACAATTTGCCAAAAGTTAACAACGCGTTAAAACACTTTCGTGGTCAGCTAAATTATGATTTGTTCCGTCCAGATCAGGGGTTGTTGTTACGGATTTTTATTTTGGCAAGAGAAATTGGGTCTTACATATTTATTTAAACTAGGTTCTGGAATCAAGACTACATAGTTCTTTTAGGCACATTGAGATTGTACATGGGAGAAATATAGACGGCCTTGAGTTGTTCTTAAAAGAGTTCAGCGGACAACGATATGCCCCATTATATTATAGAAATGTCGTTTTGTGAGCCTATATTTGTATGAGTAAGTTGGACACACGGTTGCAAATCTTGACGCTAGAGCTCTTGGTATTGTTTAGTGGTGACCTTTGTGGTGCTGAAGAGTCTCTATGGTGGTGTTGGAATCAACCACCACTGTGTGGATGACAAGAGTTTGGGTATTATCTCTACTAAGTTTCTCTCTAGCGAGTGTTGATGTAATATGGGTATACATTTTCTAAGCGTAATAGCTGATTGAATTGTATGTTGGTTGGTTGTGAATTGTTTGTGTCTTTAGCCCTTATCTAAGGCCGATATTTATAAAATCAAACATGGGCAACTTGGTTTAATATATTACTTTGATAAATCTTCTATTTTTAGGATAATCTTTGTTTGATCTTATCTTATTTAGATAAACGACAATCCCTTATAATTGTAAATGATCTAACGATAATCTTCTCTGATTGAATTGTTTATCTCTTGGATATTGACTTCACAAATAAGTCTTGTAACTTATCCACATGTTAGGCCTACATTCGAACTCCTCCAAGTTGGCCAGGCTCTAGTCCATCATTATAGGTCGTTTGAGCTCGGATCTTATCTCAAGTCCTTTTTTTGTTGGTCGTAGCAGGTCGTCTGAAGGCTATTATGCATGGTAAGAGTCCTTAATTTCGATAGATTTGGAAGATGATTCAACTAACAATATTGCAAAACAAATCAACCAACTTAACTCAATTGCTTTGGATGCAAATTATCTAGCTAACTAAAACATGTTTTAACAAGTTAAAAAACAACAATAATTTAAAATGCTTTAAAAGCAAATTAAACATCTAAAACCGTAATTAGAGAAATTTTATGAGAACAAGATCATTAAAGATTATTTTTCTTTTTTGGTCCCCCAGGGTTGGTGAAGGAAAGATATTTTGAGTGTGTGATGAATATGTGAGTGAGTGATGTGTTTAAAAGCAGGCCTTATGTGAATGTGTGTTGGAAATGAGATGATGTATTCATAATGAATGATACTTTTATACTTCTTTTTGAGGCGTAACACTCTGTTTAGTTCTAAGAAAGAAAAAGTTAAGGTGTGAATGAAAGTGTAAGAAAAGGGTGATATTATTACTTGATTTCCCATATAGTTGGAAATCCAAGTTAAGCAATCATTTACAGTTTAGAAATTATCGTGTGGGCAAATCGCAAACGTAACCAGATAGCTCTAGATCTTTAGCAATCACAGAGAAGGTGCAATTGAGACGATTCATCACCAGCTCAACATCTCAAACAAGAGCTGCTACTACTCCAAAGCCAGCTGTACTACTCTTGTTTACCTGAACGTGTTAACGATGATAATAAAGAGCTGCTAAAAATTTCAAGCCTTAGCTTGAAGATTTTTCTTTTTCAACGGAATCAGAAATTTTAGTTAGTGGGGGAAAAAGATAATACTACTAAAGAATGTTGAAGCATACATAATATAAAAGTATAAAAAGTTTAAGTAGTGCTGTTGTGGAAACAAATATAATATATAATAGGTGTGAAATTAGCAAATAATTATTGAAAATAACTATATTATACATAGGTCTGTCATTGAGTGTAGGTATGTAGCTTTTACAAGACACAATCCTAATTAGATAGGAAACATTATCAATAATTCAATATAGTGGCTGAGTGGCTCTAACTTTTAACAAATGTTGCACCAATATTGGTACGGTACCATATACGTATACATTATACAACATTTTCTAAAAAATTAGGGTATGGATATGACAATATAAATTCAAATTTTATAAATAAATATATCTAAACAAGGTGTAAATAAACGATTTTGACATTGAGAATTTGAGATAGCATATGAGTATTGTAAAATTAAACGTTGATGCTCAAAATAAATATAAGGACGAAAGGTTGAATATGACATTAAAATATAAATTGTAAGACAAAAATGACATTATTGGTATGATTTACACCTAAAATATATCTTAACATATCAGTCACAAGTACCCAGAAGTACGATAAGGTGTACCCGGTACAGATAGGTCACCAATTTAAGAAAACCCATCTTTCGGAGCTCTCAACATATGTGGATTGACTAATACTATCATTATTCAAATAGAATAAATGTTAAGAAATAAATTTGGAGGGGATTCAATACAGTTATAGATTTCTAGTCATTAGCATCCTGCTTAATTGCTTTTGCAACTTGTTCCAAGAAAAACCAAAGCAGGAGTGGAAAAAAAACAGCTCTTGATTCCCTTATACTGTTGTACATATAAAATAATACAGCAACATAGATAAAAACTACTACAAAGGAAAAAAAAAAAGAAGCATGGAAATTATTGTGTTCATATGGCTCTAGGAGGTTTTTCCAGCAATGCAGAGAGATATACCTCATCCTTTGACTTTGGAGAAATAGCCCATTTGTGCTTCTTGTACCTGAGTTGAAGAAACATGTACATATAATCATCCAAATCCTTTTTGTTGCAGAAAAAATTATCTATCCATAACAACCCTCCAGGCCTTAAAATTCTGTCCCAATCATATAATATATAGTCCAATAACAACAGATCAATCCAGCCATCCATGAAACCAGTGGTGTGAATCAAGTCCATAGTGTTATCAAAGAATGGCAACCTTTGATTTAATGTGACATATAAAGGAATCAAACCCCTTAGAGCTATCATCTCATTGAATGGAGCCCCAAGGTTTATAGCAGTTGATACAATTGTCACATTTTGTTCCCTCATTCTTGCAGCAAATGTGCCTGTCCCTATGCCATAATCTAGTCCAATCCTTATCTCCCCTGGCTTAATTGCCAAAACATCTCTGATCAGAAAATCCACAGCAAGTGAACTATTAGAAACCCATTTCAGCTTTTCCTTTTCCATTTCAAAACAACCAGTACATTTTGAATAGCCTCTCTTCGGGTTCTTGCTTGATAAGCACTCAAAATTTCTGCATTGGTAATTCCCCCACCTCACATTTCTATGATCTGGTAATCGCCACAGCGACTCGTTTATAGGGTATGGCTTCTGGTAAACCTTTGAGGCCCTTGTCAAACACCTCCTTCTAGGAACAGGATCACATCCATTGAGCATAAGCTTCTGAGCTAAATTCCAATCATCATCACAATAGGAACCAATATCATAATCCATGTACTCTTCTAGTTCTTTCTTGTACAAAACACATGCATGACCAATTGTGTTATAAACCTTATCTGTCCCATATACATTAAAATTACCAACTCTATTCTCCTTTGGGGTTATATACTTTCTAATCTCCTCTGTGATGAAAAAATTAATCAAAGGATCCTCCTTCAATGTGTTGTTCTTTTCTTCAATCTTCGGAAGCCGAATCTGTCTCAAAGCAACATTAGCACTGTGAAGAGGCCTAACTATTTCTTCCTCTAATAACTTCTTGTCCAAGGTGCCCTTGTTTTTCTCCAGTTCTTGTACCTTCGACTCAAGCTTGGCCTGCAAAGCTTCCAAACTATTCAATACTTCTCCGACTCGATCCGACAGTGCTTTTGCATCAAAATCACCATAAACATCCTTCACCGTATAGAAATGTTGGCATATATCTTCGTTGCGGAGGAAAAACCCGGCAGAGTAGAATTTAGTTAGACTTAAAATGCTTACCAAGATGACCAAGCCTCCCAAAATAATCTGCAGCCAACCCATTAGTTTTGCTAGTTTACATTTGGGAAAGCATGACCTCCCCATATTGGACACTCTTCTTAAGATGTGAAACTATAGGAGGAATAAATTAAGTGAAACAAAAAAAAAAAAAATTGCTAGATTCAAATCATAGTCATACCATTAAAGAAACAGAAACAAATGCTCTAGCTAATAGAGGACAGTGCAAACCTTGCCCCATATGATGGTTAGTGTCAATAATTTTTTGTTGAAGAACTGCAATTGGCTATAGTTTAAACACTCGGGCACATATTATCAATTGAGAAGAAGAAAGAAAGAGGTACCCCATTATGATTCATGAACTTGATGCATATATTATATCACTCAAAGTCAACTGGACTATATACTATGAACTGTAGCACATGCCTCTAGAGAAAATCTATGCAAGAAAAATAATTGAATTGGATCTAATCCAGTTTTAGCGGTGGACATTCTTATACTGCAAGCAATATTGCACATGAAAATTGAACAGGCACAAACTATAAGAACATTTAAGTTGAAATCAATAAATAGTTGTTCATCACTTTAATCTAGTTCCACAACTTGTTAGTTCACTTTAGTTTACACCTAAGCAAATAGAATTGAGTAAACCATCAAGCTTGGATCAATCATCTAACACATGATTTGTTTCAGCTTTAATTGATGTCTTAGAGTTCGAGTAAATGTAAATGAGAATATAAGTGCCTTAAATAATCGGGGTTATCTTACTTGACTAAAATATTGTCAATTATTTATTCACCATTCATTTGTATTAAATTTTTTAAAACTAAATGGCCATAAAATACATGATTTATCAAATTTTGATCCTTTGGGGATAAATAAAATTCACGTTGAAAAAGGTGCTAAAGCTTATTATGAAGCCAAAAGGAAAAAGTTAGGAAAAAGATTTTGAAGTTGCCAAATTTAGGGAATTTTGTCTCTAATTGGGTTAATGTCAAGGCAAGCAGAATTGATAATCACAAAGTGGTGGATGAAAAGTACCGTCATTGTAATTTCTCTAATTGGGTTAATGTCAAGGCAAGCAGAATTGATAATCACAAAGTGGTGAATGAAAAGTACCATCATTGTAAAAAAAAATTTACACCGTCAGTGTACCACTTATTTATTTTGCAGCAACAATTTTGATATATTTAGCTCACGCAATATAATATAAACTATTTCAATATATCTCTAATTAGCAAAACCCCAAATTTGATCATTTAAGTTATGAGTTACTAGACATTTTGGTCTCCGAAAGATACATTGGTCTTTAATTTAATCCACAAAAGAATTTTAGCATCAATTTAGTCTCTCAAAGATCAAGATGACATTACGAAATATAAATTTTGGTTACGAAAGATTCATATGGGCATCAAATAAGTCCCTAAAAGGACCATTATGATGTCATATTAATGTTTGGGGGACTAAATTGATGTAAAAAATCTTTTGAAACTAAATTGATGATTGATGTAACTTTCGCAGACCAAAATGGCTATTAACTCTTTAGTTATTTTTTGTCTTTTATTTTTGTCATTTATTTTTTTTTATCATATTCATCCTCTAGGTTAATAATGTTTGCCATGTTTGTTTTACCATACAATTTTTTATTAACAACATTAAAATTATCCTATGTGGCACTAATGGTCAAAATGACCCCACACCCTCATGTATGGCATAAGGAAACCAAACCATCTGGCACCTGACCCTATCCTATCCCATCCCTTTTCTCTCTCTCTCTCTCTCTCTCATCTTCTCATTCTCCCTCACCGCAAAAAATTGGACGAAAAATGTAACATCCCTAATTTAATCCTAAGTCTAATTAATATAGTAATAGGCTTAGGGTGAAGAGAATTAGTTAAAATTAGTAGGATTAAAAGGGTTTTCTTAGAATTAAAAACATAAAATATGGTGAAAAATTATGAATAAAAGATCTACAACTCCAAACGAAAATTCCACCATTGGATATGAAGATAAGGATTTTAGAAAGCTTACTTTAAAATTTGAGCAAGATCCGACGGGCAACGAAGAAGTTATAGTATTTTTAAGACGAGGAAAAAATAGGAAAACTAATCCGACAATGCGCCTGAGCAGCCGCTCAGGCACTGCTCAGGGGGCAGAATGCCTAAAAAAGTTGCACCGAAGCGCTTGAATCAGGCCTGAGCGTGCGCCTGGACGCGCGATGCACCAACCCCACCAGACACACCAGAATAACGCGCCAACAACCAAAGCCCCAGATGCACCATGGACACGCGCCCAAGGGCGCGCGTCAGAGTTGGCTAATCTCAGCCACACGTTTTTGGCTTCTTCACTAAGCCAACAAATCCTAACCATACACTCTTTTCCCCTCATGCAAGAAATGGGGAAAAAGAAAACAAGGCAACTCAACAACAAACATAACACATATCATCTTCCTCCATCATCTTCCTCGTTCCCTCCCAAGAGCAAGCATCATCATCACCACCATAACCCTAGCAAACAAGCATCATACCCATCATGAACTTCATTCTCATCATCTCCATCAAACCATAGGCAAGAAAATAAGTTCAAGAATCACCCCTCAATCCCTCATAAAATTCGAACCTCTCTCTCTCCCTATCCTCATTGAATTTCCAACCCCATAACTATGGAGACTCACACATAAACATTCCTCTAACTCAATAACAAGTGAATCAAGCACTCTTCCTCTTTCTCACTCTCCATCCAAGTTAAGGGCTCAAATCACTTGGAGTTGCTAAGGACTAAGGTTTAGGAGCTAGAACACAAGGAGGCCAAGCTAGGGTTTGGGTTTGAGCTAAAACACAAGTTGAGTTGGCTTATACCTTGGCACATTACCTGATATTTATAGGATGCCAGCCATGATAAGTAATAATGGGCCGTTTATGGGCGTTGTGGCATGTTGTTATTTGGTTTTAAATGCATGACTAATTTTATGGGTTAACATGATAGGAATAAAGAGTTTCTCTCTTCATCCAAGTGGATTGGCCTAGTGAAAACTGTCTGGACGCTTAGGGACTTCAGGGTCAAATGCTCGAGTCTCAGTGAGACAATAATTCCTGGGGAAAATCCATACCGTTGAGTCAAAGACTTACACAGTTTGCGGATCTAGGATGAATTAGTTGGACCACAAAAAATGTGAAGCCCAGATACCACCTGGTTTCGACAAAAGAAATAGTTTCTCTCTTCCTATTTCTATACAACCTTTAATGTCTCTCCTAAAAAAATAATTCTCTTCTGTTAGCTATATTTAGTAGTTGTCTTTTCTTATAAATATTACAATTTCTTTTCATTATAATACAACAATAACAACAAATTTTGTATAATCCCTTTTTATATCTCATACAAAAGTTTTTGTTTTTTCGTAGCTTTTCTTTGTATATTTGTGAGAATTGAGTGTATACACCATTACACCGTAAGAAATTAGTATAATGTATTTGGGTGAATTTGGGATTTGAGCTATTTTTAAGTATAATTATTGCTTTTTATAGTCGTCTTTATATAATTATTGATTTGAGCTATTTTTAATATCTAATATTAATGAATACTTCCTCCGGTCTTATATATATGTCATCTTTGAGGATTTTTTTGTCCTTAATATAAGTCTCATTTTCAATTTTCAATAGTATTATTACTTTTTTTTTCAAACACTCATATTTACTGAACACTTTTTAGATTTCTAATAATAATTATAGGGTACTCTTGAAAAAATATATCAAATATTTACATTTCAATACATTTAACAAAACTAACTAACATTCTTAAAGTGTGTGATAATTTATCAAATGAGCTTATAATAAGGACAAGAGGGAGTAAATTTAACTTATTAATTCGCTTTTTTTTATCAAATTATCGTATGTCTTTATTCTTCGCAATCAATTAAATACTTTATACTTTAAAAAAAATTAATTAAATCATTCTCTTTCATAATCGATTATTAATTTTGACGGCATAAACTCAATACTATTCAAATCAGTCATCAAAACAAATGTTTACAAAATATCTACAATGTCGTTTTTTTTTCGAGGGTAATGTCGGTTTTGAGTATTGATGATTATAAGTTATTGTTGCGAAAAGTCTACATTTATTAATACGTTCTTTACATCTTAAGTGTTGGGTATCGTATTTTTCCTGTGCGTAGCACGAGTTGCTTACTAGTTAGTTTAAAAATTCAAAATATTAATTTTATTCATTTCTCTCTCTAATATTTTATTATTATTTTCATAATTAAAAAATTACCAAAACACCCTTGCCTACTCAAAATAAATTTTTGTAAATATTTTTCATTTTCCTTAATTAATTTTCAAATTAATTTATTTTACAGTAATAGAAGATAAGCACCTTTGTTAAAGTTTACATTTTCTGTCATTGAAGAATTCATCTTCTTCATCACCACTATGGTGATTCAAAAACAACACCTTCGTTAGAGTTCATATTTTTTGCCATAGAAGAATTCATCTTCTTCAGCATTGTCTTCGTTGAACTATTTAGAACTGGCGTAAAACTGGCGTTTCTTCTTCTTCTTCTTCTTCTTGAAGCGTGTAAGATGTCAAACCCTATTCTCACACGGTACTCGTGATAGGCTTCTCACACGGTACTCGTGATAGGTAGAACTGGCGTTTCTTCTTCTTCTTCTTCTTCTTGAAGCGTGTAAGATGTCAAACCCTATTCTCACGGTACTCGTGATAGGTCTATTGTTGCCGTCAAGGGTTGGGTGTTGAGGACATGGAGTTGCTGCCACCATGGGGTTGTCATTGGACACAAGGATAAGAAAAAAAAAAGAAATAAAACACTAATAAGTGCGAGGACTTAATTGTAAAATTTGATTTTTTTTTTTAAAAAAATAATTAAAGAAATTTGTAAGGATAGCCAGTAAACAATCTTGATCGTTGATGAAATAAACCCAACATCAACAATTTTCATGTCAAGTACATTTTGCACTCTGATACATGGCAAAACTTTATTTCAATATTTTGTTTAACAAACCAACAAATCATTTCTTCAATAATTTAATACATAATTAATTAATGACAATATCATACACAATATACAATTTCCAAATATTTTTACTTATTACTGTAAATTCAATTTAAAACAATATTCTTTGTTTTTTTTTTTTTTCCAAAGGTGGGAGTAAGTTAAAACCCAATGTTTATTAGAATCCAAAAGCTTCTTGAAAAAAGAAGGAATCTCCAAAAGCTATATGCCAAAACATGCACCAGCGGGGAGCTGTATTAAATGTAAAGATGTAATGATTCGGTCAAACATAGTGTCCTACTAGTATTATTTTTCCCTTAAAATTTAGGACAACGTGTTATTCGATGTTTTGTTTTTTTATTTTTTAAAACTGATAATCGATGGTTACTACTTAGTACTTGCTATACTTACTAGTACTTCCTCCTTTCCTAATTTTTTCTCACATAAATTATTTATTTATTTATTATATGTAAGTATAATAATATAATAATTAATATTTTTCATATTTACTAGGAGTATTGTTCAATATTATTTTGATTTATTTAAAATAATAAACTATAATTAATATCATAGAAGAAAATGTAAGTATAATGAGAAAAATATTTGTGTAATGTATCTTCTACAATACACGTTACTAAATTTATATTATTTCATCTAATCTTTATTATCCATCAATTTTCAAAAAAATTTATTGATCCTAGTTATAAGTTATTTTATATTTTTTATACACTAGCGTCCAACCCCGTGCGATGCACGGGAGAAACACGAAATCGATAAAACATTTCATAAAGTTGCAATTAATATTAGTTTTAATATATTGATAAAACATTTCACAAAGTTACAATTAATATTAGTTTAAATTTAGTATTGAATAATTATGAAGAATTTTAATATGAATAATGTTTAAATGTAAACAAAGTATAATAATGTAAACATTATTGTTTAAAAATTGTTTAGGAAGGAATTTTCAATTTGGGCGGGCGGAATTTTCAATTTCAATTGGAGATTGGGGAAATTTGGGCAGCTATTGTGAGAGGGGAAGTTAGGAAGGAGGAAATGGACAGTGGGGACCACGCTAGGGAGCAAATGGGCGAGATGCAGTAGTAAATGGGGGGAATCACCGGTAATATAATATTATATAGATTAGTTTTAATTTATTATTGAATAGTTATGAGAAATTTTAATATTTAAGTGTAAATAAAGTATAATAATGCAAAAATTGTTGTTTAAAAATTGTTTAGGAAGGAGTCGATTAATATTATTATTTACGAAAGAGTCAATAAATTGAAATCGATTAACATTCTTGTATGTAATATTTTTAAACCAAAAAATTCGCTTTTAAAAAAAGTGAATAAAATTGTTTTTGAAAAAGAAGTAATTAATGGCATTATAAATTCAAATCCAAATAACAAAAACATGAACATAAAAAGAATACAGAAAACCCAAAGCATAGTTTTTTTTTAATATATTAGGTTTATTAAATAAAAAAATTAAAAAAAGAGTCCGAGCACCAAAAACCGGTGCATGGTAGAAACACCTTTGTTTTATGTTTTATTTGTTTGGAACATTATTTGTGTCAGAAAACATATAATAAAAAAAATTCAAATCCAAAAAACAAAAACATGCATATAAAAATAACACAGAAAACCCAAAGCATATTTTTTTAATATATTAGATTTATTAAAATAAAAAAAATAAAAAAAAGAGCCGGAGCACAAAAACCGGTGCATGGTAGAAGCACCATTGTTTTATATTTTACTTGTTTGGACCACTACATGTGTCCGGAAGAATATATAAAAAAAATTCAAATCCAAATAACAAAAATATGTACATAAAAAGAACACAGAAAACCCAAAGCATATTTTTTTAATATATCAGATTTATTAAAATAAAAAAAAATTAAAAAAAGAGCCAAAACGCCAAAAACCGGTGCATAGTAGAAGCACCCTTGTTTTATATTATTTTACTTGTTTGGATCATTACCGGTGTCCGAAAGAATATATATAAAAAAAATTCAAAATCAAAATAACAAAATATGTACATAAAAAGAATACAGGAAACCCAAAGCATATATTTTTTTTAATATATTAGATTTATTAAAATAAAAAAAATAAAAAAAAGAGTCGGAGCACAAAAACTGGTGCATGGTAGAAGCACCATTATTTTATATTTTACTTGTTTGGACCACTACATGTGTCCGGAAGAATATATAAAAAAAATTCAAATCCAAATAACAAAAATATGTACATAAAAAGAACACAGAAAACCCAAACCATATTTTTTTAATATATTAGATTTATTAAAATAAAAAAATAAAAAAAGAGCCGAAGCACCAAAACCGGTGCATAGTAGAAGCACTCTTGTTTTATATTATTTTACTTGTTTGGACCATTACATGTGTCCGGAAGAATATATAAAAAAAAATTCAAATCCAAATAACAAAAACATGTACATAAAAAGAATACAGAAAACCCAAAACATATTTTTTTAATATATTATATTTATTAAAATAAAAAAAAGAGCCAAAACACCAAAAATCGGTGCATAGTAGAAGCACCCTTGTTTTATATTATTTTACTTGTTTGGATCATTACCGGTGTCCGAAAGAATATATATAAAAAAATTCAAAATCAAAATAACAAAATATGTACATAAAAAGAATACAGGAAACCCAAAGCATATATTTTTTTTAATATATTAGATTTATTAAAATAAAAAATTAAAAAAAGAGCCGAAGCACCAAAAACAGGTGCATGGTGGAAGCACCCTTGTTTTATATTTTACTTGTTTGGACCATTACATTTGTCCGGAAGAATATATAAAAAAAATTCGAATCCAAATAACAAAAACATGTACATAAAAAAAACACAGAAAATCCAAAACATATTTTTTTAATATATTAGATTTATTAAAATAAAAAAAATAAAAAAAAAGCTGAAGCATAAAAAACCGGTGAATGATAGAAACACTCTAGTACTGTTTGGACGGGATAGTCGAAAGAGGAGGGAGTAGTTAAAAAATAAAGGTGAGGAAATGGGTGAAAAAAAAAAGAAGAAGTTTGGGGGAGGGGGGTCCACATGGGAGAGAGAAAAAGGCGGGATAATTTGGGGCGGTGAAAAATGAGGGGAAACTTTGCTAATATAATATTAGATAGATTATTTATTATTTATTACTTTTTTTTCTTTTTTTACCCTTATTAAATGTTTTGACTATCTATATTTTTTTTGTTATTCATTAATAAGTATGAATTTTTCAAAAAACGTTGAGAGGTAAAATTATAATGTTATAATATATTCTCATAAAATTAACTATTTTTTTTAGTATGTATAACTCTATTAAATATACTTTATAATAAAAACAGGAGAAAATATTTGATAAGTTTATATTACGAATTGATGTAATTAATCTACATGAAATTTTTAATTACATCAGCATTCAATACATGCCTGATAAAAAAAACTTTCAATACATGTTTGTTACTAGTAAATAAGAATTTCTTAAAATATGTTCCAAGACATATACTCAGTTGTTCGCCGGAGGACATTTAGGATTTCCCCCTTCTCAGGTCATGGGTTCTAGTCTCAGACCTCACATGTAAACTAAAAAAAAAATCTTTAAAAAAATATGATTAATTAATTTATTACAGTATTTATTAATAATCAACATAACTATTGCTATTCCATTTCTTTTTTTTTTCTTTTGGGGATATAAGGAAAATATATAGTAACGGAGATTCTCATATTCCCATGATTTTGGCGAAACATCCAAAGGTGAAAGCGGTTTTCAAGTTCCTACCTTTCCTCTGAACCTTGTTTCACTTTTCTTTTCTCTTTCGATCTCAATCGTTTCATTTCTCTCTTGTGCGCCGCACTCAAGAACACTCTAGAGCTTCCCTGATACGACACCGTTCTTCTCAGGTCATACTCCCTTTCCCTTGTTTCATTTTTCTTGGATTTCTCATCCCTTCATTTCACTCACTTTTCAACAAATTAATGGGGATTTAATTTAATTCAAATGGGTATTGTTACATGCTTTTACTTTTATGATCCGGTTGTTTTTTCAACTAAAGTTTCCATTTTTATCTTACCCTTTTACATTTTCACTGTGTCTGTATTTGATTGAGTTCCACTTAATGTAACGTAATAAGCACAATTGGGTTTCTCGCTCTTACTTTAAATTTGAGGTTTATACAAAAATTAGCTTATAATTTTTTTGTTTGTGTTGCTTAGTTGCTGCAAGTATTCTACTTTGTGTTTTTTTTTTTTTGAAGATGGTGAAGTTGCTGTTATGGAATATTGTTTTTGGTGGTGATTTTTACTTGAAGCTAATAGTTTTTAGATGAAATATTCCATTGTTTTTTTGTTAGGACTAGATGCTTTTGTTGAAATTGTTCCTACAAGTTAATTGACTTTTCTGTTAATTTGTCTTGTCACTGCGCTATTTCAGTTTTTAGTCAAATAAAAATACCTCCTTTTATTGTTACTTAATTGATGAGTGTGTGTGATTTGGTATACAACACTGGCTGGTTTGATTGACATAACTTACAACATTGCTTTTCTGTGTAATTTTTACTTCAGATAACTTCTTATATTGGATTAAGTAATCAAAGCTTGAATGAAGTGTAAATTGCTTAATGTCTCTTCTCTAATATTGTTAAACTTTTGCTGAGTTCACGGTTTATATTTGGTTCTGGGATTAATCTTTTGCCATCCCTTTGGTGTCTGCCCATGGGTTTTTAAGTGTGGTTTTTGTGGTAGATATGCAGAGGGATTGGCATGTTTTGTTACCTAGTTTTTAGTAGTTGTTTCTGTTTGTTTTTTGTGAGGATGTCTTATCCTCTTCTTTGACACTCTCGTCTCCTCACCAAATAATATTTCCTGTATTATCCAAAAAAATATATTTGGATTTAAGGCTTTAATCTAAAATTGGTGTTGCAAGTAAGAATGTAGGTTGTCCCGTTAAGTATCTTTTAGAAATAATTAGAATTTGTATTGGTGAAGGTTTGGTTAAATTCTGCTGCCAATTAAAGTAGGAAAATACTATAAAAGCCAGACAATTTGTCATATTCAACTATGAAAAAAAAAAAGGAATCTGTACAAAGAATTATACTATCCTATCTAAAATCCGATCGTTTTAGGCTCTTGGCATAAAGTTGTTTTTTTAAGTTTTAAATTTAATCTGATTTTTCATTTTTTTACCGAGTATCTGGAAAATTCCTATCTTTATTCGGTCCATATATTCTTGTTCAAGATTCAGCAGGTTGTGCTGATTGCTGAGGCTCAACTGGTCTTTGAAGCATATTTCTGAGAGAATGGGTTATATCGGGGCTCATGGTGTTGCAGCTCTGCAAAGATACAAATATAGTGGTGTAGATCATTCCTACGTTGCCAAATATGTATTACAGCCCTTTTGGAGTCGCTTTGTCAATTTCTTCCCCCTATGGATGCCGTGAGTACTTTATCTTTTGAACTAAGGTTCTTTCTTTGTTATGACTTAATTATTTTATAATACTAATAAGATCTGTTCACTTCAAGGATAAAAGATTAAATTGTGAACTTCATTTGTGCAGATTGAGTTTTATTATTCTCAGTTATAACTATGTAAACTTTTTCCTTATTTATATATCATATCATATAATATCATCATAAATTTATTGCAACTTCTATAAGTTTGAAACTTTGAATGGCCATGTACACAAAGTTAACACTCCCATGGGATATCTTTACAATTTTTTTTTCCTATATCAGTAATTTAGGATCTTGATTTACATGCAATTTACTGGTTTAATTTTGTTTCCCATGTTCAATTTGAAGTGCTTTCAGGCAGAATTAGCCAGCATTAGAACCTGAAGTATTCCCTATCAGAATGCACCAAAAAGATACTGTTTAGTTACATGTGCTGTCATTGGCTTTTTGTCACTAATATCAGGATTAATAACTTCCTATTCCACAAAATTTGTGTAATAAGTAACTTCAAAATTTCAATAACAGTATATGATGACAAATATTAGATGGAAATCGTGCCATCCAATAACTTAGCAATTGTTACCATCTGACACTTTTGCTTGTAAAATGCGAGTAGTTTATTCTTGATTGTTTGACATCTTCTGGCTTTAACCTCATACACAAATGACAACTTATTCATGGAGATGGCTATGCTTACATTTACTCTTAGGAAATACTCTGGTTTATTTTTTCTACAATTTTAAATTTTTTGTTTCTGATCTACTCTAACTAGTACCCTTTTCTTTTATTCATCCTCATCTCTTGGCACTTTGGCATTCTGTTCTGTGCAGTCCAAACATGGTACACGTTTTCTTCTTTTCTTATTGCAGTGTTATTTCTGATTGTTGCTTTTGTTATCATAAGCTATATCCTTGGCACTGATTATTTCTAAGTTGTATGGATGCAGATAACTCTTACAGGATTTATGTTCTTACTAGTGTCAGCATTGCTTGGCTATGTAAGTCAAACCCGAGTCCATTAATCTTCCTACTTCATGAAGTTAAAGTCATAATTGTTCATTACATGGTCATGAAAGGAAATTTTGAATATTCTCTGAATGGCTATGTTGAAACAGTGAAATCCTCGACTTAATTTTCTCCATTCGTTGATTTTTCAGTTATACTCACCTCAATTGGACTCAGCTCCACCAAGATGGGTTCATTTTGCACATGGCCTACTTCTGTTTTTATATCAGGTCTGGTGAAATTCCCATAAGGCTGTATCATTTACTCACTTCTTTGTCATTTTGATTTTAGTCTTTATGTCGGGTATTTCTTTTTGCTGTCCTGATGATGGCCAACCCTTTTAAATTTTATGTAATCAGTTGCCTTGAATGTTTATCCATTTCAAGAATGAAATATTTGGTCTCTTGATTGTAATGGCTGTAGTATTGTTTCATGTTGAATCTAAATGATTTGAATTAGCAGATTTTTTATAGGTGCATACACTTTTTGATCTAATGATTGAAGCCTTTTATATTTGATATTATGGAATTATTGAACTTTGAAGCATGTTGACCTGTTTTTATTGCAGAAGAATCTCTGAAAAAAGGCATATATTTTTTAACCTTTTTTCTTTTCCCCAAGGCCTTTTTAATTATTGTCATCCTACTGGTTTTTTTGTTCTATGTATAGAGTTTATTTTGTGACTACTAACTGCTAACTGGATGTATCTTTCTTTAAATATGTGCAGTAATCCTATGGTTTATCTATGCAAGACTTTTACTGCGTGATTCCTTAGCATCCATTTTTTTTACTGTAGTTAATTCCATTATCATCTTTTTTCTTGTTATGTTTGCTAGACATTTGACGCCGTTGATGGGAAGCAAGCTAGAAGAACAAATTCTTCAAGTCCATTGGGGGAGCTGTTTGACCATGGTGATTTTCCTACACCACACTTTTCATTCTATATTTGTTCATTATGTATGTGTGTTTATTATTGATTAAGATATTTTCAACTCTATCGCAGGGTGTGATGCACTTGCTTGTACAGTATGTCTCTTTTGGATTTGGCTATTATTTTTAAACCGTTAAAAAAATAAAGACGATTTTGAGAACTGCTTTTCAGTTGGAAGCGTTAGCGTTTGGGAGCACAGCCATGTGTGGAAGAAGTACTTTCTGGTTCTGGTTAATATCTGCAATTACATTTTATGGTGCAACCTGGGAGCAGTAAGTTACTTAGCTTGATTAATATATGGCAGATGATTCGCAATATTATACCGTTCTCCTTTTTTTTTAATGCTCTTGTTAGAAAGTCTTGCAGTATTTTACATTGCAGTTTGTGATGCTTAAAATTTGCTTTAACAACCTTTCTGCTGGAGAAATGGTGGTTCTTACTGAGTTGGAACACTCGGTGAAGGATATTATTGCAAGGACTCTGGAAAATGATTATTTGCTCATGTCCCGTTTATACTGTTGTTTTTAAATGGATTAACTCTTATTCTTAAGCATTCATTATTTCCCCTTCTGTAAAATCATACTAGTAGTATGATTATACATTTTAATATGATATTTAATAGATACTTTTGTGGCAAGGAATATTGATTTTCTTTTAAATGTTGTTTTTGATGCAGCTTTTTCACCAATTCACTTATACTGCCTGTTATCAATGGACCTACAGAGGGTCTGATGATAATATACTTCACTCACTTTTTTACTGCTATTGTTGGTATGTACTTTTTTTCATTTTTTTTTCCTGCAGTTACAAAGTTTGAATAAAATCTAATGCATGCTACTGTTATTATTATTATTATACAGGTGCTGAGTGGTGGGCTCATCAATTTGGAGAGTCTTTGCCATTTTTAAATTGGCTGCCTTTTTTGGGGGGTAAGATTTTCCTTCATTATGTGGTTTTTTTCTATATACCTAGAGGTTTAAATGTCTCTATTTGTCGATGCTATTTGTGATAATTATTATACTCGTACTAAGTTTCATGATAACACCTTCTAGGAAGTATTTTTGGTATTTCTTTCACAGAAAGCTTTCTTTGTATTTGGAGACAAGTTTTTGGACATTTGACTATGTCTGTCATATGAGGAATATTATATTTACTGCAATGTGTCCTCGTTTTTAATTGATTTTTGATTTGAGCTTGAGATTTGGGTATAGGAATAAGGAATAAAGTTAGTTTGAGTTACCTACGAGTTGGGAAATCCTCTGTATGACCACAGACTGTTGGTTTTTAATTTTGCATTTTTATCTTGTTTTACTGTCTTCTGAGAGGGTTAAGTCCTTTCATACGTACTTCAATATTTTCTTAAAATCCATGTCTGCAATGCAAATTTTCCCTCTTTTCTTATAACTATGCAGCCTTCTAGTCTCAATTCCTTGACTTGTCCTAAAAGTTGGATATCTTATAAATTCTTAAGACTAGTGAGAATCCATGATATCGTCGTTACGTTGAGAGAAACCAGCTAATACCGAATAGGCTATACTATGCTTAGTAAGAGCATTTGCGCTTCCGTTCTTGTGAACTTATCTAATAAACTCAAAAGAAATAAGCGAAGGTTGTGTAGCTCCAATACCTTACAAAAATAGGTGGGGTTGGTCCCATTTACTTTTCCAATATTAGCTTGGAACACGGCCTTTGGGTAGTGTAGTGGAACTCAACTTGAAAAAGTTATTGATGTGTATACAGCCAATCTCATCAATGTGTATGTTCTTTTTTTTTTTTTTGGTTTCCCAAGGTATCCACCCGCGCAACTGGGTGACTAATCCTTTCGACATTGTCGGGCCCTTTCGGGGGCTAGTCTCCTAGCGAGGCCTCTTACATTCCCAAGAGCCGGGTATCAAACCTCCAACCACTTGCTTAAGTAACAGCAGATCCCTTACCATCTGCGTTAGCCTCCACTGGTATTGTGTATGTTCTTTGTTGATAGATTATTGCTTGATTTTATTCTTCTTTCCAAATTGCAGGGATCCCAACATACAGCGCTGTTCTGTATTTGATGATAGCTTTTGGTGTTATACCGACGGTTGCACTCAAGTATGCATAGCTGAAATTATTGAATTACAATTTTCTCTAGCATGCATAATACCTATGTAGCCCTTGGAATAAAATTTATTCTTTCTATTTGAAATCCTGTAGTCTTATTATGAGTTATTTTCTGAGGCAGAGTATTCTTTGCCATACCTAGTTTTACTACTAGCATTTATTGACTGGAACAGGAGATCAATGTGTAGTAGGATCATGATATCACTTCATTATTCTTATTGTTATATCCACATTGTGATATTTTTAGGATTGTCGAATTCTATTCCTAAAGTTATTGAGGTCCTAATTGTTAGCATAAGAATATCCGCATCTATGATAGCAGCCAAGAGTTTACGACATTCTAAGTTCAAAATGATCTGTGTTTCTGGAGTCTGTTGCCCTTGATTTATTCAATGATTGTCTCTGTTCAAATGTCAGCAATTCAACATTATCTTTTGGTTCCATGCAGCTTTTCTAATGTTTATAAGATCGTGAAGGCGAGAAATGGAAGCATGCCACATGCATTGGCAATGGTAATACCTTTTTCTGTTTGAAATTCTTTCCTTCATATCTGGTTGTTTTGTTGAATTTTTCTTTTTCTTTTTCAGCTTTACCCATTCGTTGTGCTCGTGGGAGGAGTTCTTGTGTGGTATAACTCTACTCAAGATGCACTATCTTTTTATTCATAGTTTTGTTTTGAAGAAAGCACATTCTGTTATTCTTTTGTACATATAAGCATGCTTGGATGGTTTTTGGTGCAGGGATTATTTGTCACCGTCTGACATCCTCGGGGGTTATCCACATTTAGCTATTACAGGAACAGGACTTATTTTTGGATATCTTGTGGTAAGATATCGTCATGTTTTAAATTTGAAAAATAATTGTTTAAGGGCTTCACCTATTTCATTTTATGGCAATCAGTTTTTCTTATGCCATACTATCTTTTTGGTCATATTAGCTGGTTATTGGCTTTCGGTGTAACTATTCTTGGCTTTTTGGAGGACAAATCAATTTGCATAGTTCTTTGGTCGTATTAGCTGGTTACGTCCTACTTCCTAGTTATCTTACAATGTTTTTGCTTATCACAATGAGATTTCTGTAACAATTTTTATGTCAAACTCAAATGGCAATTTCTGCTAGTTGGGAACTTAGGTTTTCATATGATTGCAAAACTTGCATTGGTTGCTTGGTAATGGCAAAGTTGAAATGCACATGAAGTTATCGATTCAAAGTTTTGAGAAAGTTGACTAAGTAAATGTGAGGAATAATGATAAGTGTATATGAATATGAAAATAGTTTTGACTGTTTGGTTAGTACTTAGTAGCTTCACTAACTTGATGTAGAAATTATTTTCCCATCCTTGTGGTTGGTTCAGTTCCTCGTAATTGTTGGCTTAGTAACTCAACTTCTGAAGATCATATATCTTGCTTTTAGCTTTCTTATGTAGGCAATCCAATTCTTCCTATTCTGATTTTAACTGAGGGAAGCTTAATTTTGCAGGGAAGGATGATTTTGGCCCACTTATGTGATGAACCTAAGGGCTTGAAAACAGGAATGTGCATGGTATTAAGCTGTTCTATACTACTTTTATTTATATTTGGATGTTATGCCTGAATAACTTTTTTAAGATGCTTTTTTTCCCATTCAATGCCACTTATTTCACTTTGATTTCATTCAATTGATTCATTGTTATAGTTTTTATTTTATTAATATATTTGATGTATGCATTATTTACCTTGTACAGTCCCTCTTGTATCTCCCATTTGCCATTGCTAATGCACTCGCATCAAGACTGAATGATGGGTATGTAATTTTTTTATTTTGCATTCTGAATTTGGTTGATAAATATGTTCATGTTATTTATGATGATATTGCATGTTTCTTCTCACAGAAGTCCTTTGATTATTTTTTGTCAGGGTTCCTTTGGTAGATGAGAGGCTGGTTCTTCTTGGCTACTGTGCATTTTCAGGTAAAGGCCTTTTTGTTTTCTCAATCTAAGACTGAAATGTTAAGAGAAAGAAAAAAGTAGAGGAGAAAAAGAAACATCCTTCCAAAGGAAGCTAAAAATATAATAACTTGCACAAAGTAGAAAAGTGCAGTATCTGATCAGAGATTGCCAAAGACACCCCTCTAACATAATGATTGGATGTGCACCATTTATTGTCTAAGTAGACCACTTTTTCAGATAATAGACAAAAGCAAATGCATAAATTATCCTTGAACACTGTGACACTCTTCTGTTACCATAAATCCTTGATAGAAACTAACGTAGCATTTAGCTAAAGTTCCTTATGGCCTCTTGCCTTCTATGAAAACATCTGAACTGACAAATTCGACAAACTTTTTAATGGATCCTACACTCAGTAAAAGTATCAATTGAGTCCAACCCACAAATATCTATATGATTATATCTATCATACACCAACATTTTGCTACTAGGCTTTTATTTGTAAATTGTTTTTCTATCAGAGGTCTGATCCATTATGACCATCATTCCTCTTGTATTGTGAAGCAGCTAGTTTCACCTGGAAACTATTACAAACAAATTATTTTGAATTTGGGAAATTGATGCATATGCCACACTACTGTACAGTCTGTACTGGAGTCAAAATTTTATTTCTGGTTTACATTTAAAATGTAGTATATATGTGATTTATATATGTTAGCTTGCTGCTTATTACTTGATGGTTCTGTTTCTATGAACACAGTGGCACTTTACTTGCATTTCGCGACAACTGTCATTCATGAAATTACAGATGCCCTGGGAATATATTGTTTCAGGTAAACTACTAGCATTATATTGGTGTGCATGCTGTAAAATTTGGCATTTGTTTCTCCCTTTAATTCGTTTCCACTTGATGAAGTCTAATTTATCCCGTTAGCCAACTTACATAGAGAAAATCCTTTCTGTATGTATATCTGGATTGTTTAGTTATATTTACATCAGGTTATGAATTTCCTTGGCCGGTTATAGTGGTTTATATTTTGTCCGTGCCGAGAACAATGGCATTTGATACTCACCCTGTGACCTTTCATTTCTTTGCAGGATAACTAGGAAGGAAGCTTGATTTTACCAAAGGTTTAGGTATGCCCTTTTCTCATTCATAAACTTGATCAATTTCAATTCATAACTGTCATCTTTTGTTTGAACATACTATCTATTGTCTTGCAGTTTGCAACTCAAGAAAGAGTATTGGCACGGATTTGGTCAATACTAATTTTGCTGTGTTTGACAAATTTGACTAACATTGAACTTGTAATCCTATTTTGATTCTTAGACTAGAGTATTAGATCTAGCTCTAGCTGTGGAAACTCGAGCATTTCAATTCAACCACTTCAAATATTATTTTTTCTTGAATGTGACTTCAAATGAAAATTATGTATGTATTTTCTTGAAAAATATTTCTCTAAAGTGAGTTTATCACGTAAACAATTAAGGTTGTATTAATCTTTATTATTTACTTTATTGAGATTTTCATCCACTTTATCAAATCACGGTATTGTGTGATTACTCATCAAACGTACAGTTTAGTGTCAATTTAACTTCAAAAGATTATAATCTATTCAAATATATTTGATACGCCTACAATTTTGTTTATAAATCATTTTAGGTTTGAATGCAGTATCAACTCTAACCTGATGCTAAACAAATCATCTGTACTGGTACATATATATTTTTTAATTGTAATGAGGTTGGCGAAATATGGTAAAAAAAGATGTTAGTATTCTTTATTTACTATGGTGAAGTCTGTCTTGAGGGAAAGTTCTCAATCTTCTCATACATACCACCTGTAATTATAACACAATGAAATATTTTGTATAGTTTCGACTTTACTGAACTTTATGTTAGGGTCTTAATTTCAAGTTCTCACCTACAACCACCTACAATGTTCTTCTCCCTCTTGTCTCACGCTGATGCACCTCCATGGTTGGGGGTGGTGGGGGTTGGGTTTGTTCTCATTGAGTTTAGGGTGGTGGCAGTGACGAAGGAGAAAGGATGATGGCTGGCCAAGAATGGATGGTGATGGCCAAGGTACGGTGGTGATGAGGGGCGGTGGTCGGAGACTAGTGTTGTGGTGAAAGGGGAAAGGCAAAGGTCAAAGTTGTCATTTCAAAAGCTTTACATCTTGGTGGTTCAATTTTTTAGATAATAAATCAATGGTTTCCCTTTACAGGAGCATCATAAGCTTTTGTTTTCCGCGAAGCATTAAAGTAACAACCTTAAAACATTAAGAATAGTGAACTTAACTTTCTAACCCATTTATATCATTTTTTAACTCTTATCCTCCGCCATAAGAGCTCTTTATCCTCGGACTCTATGGGTTGATGCTAAATAAACTCTAATTTTTTTTTCCCATTCAAATGGAATTATCCAATAAACATGAGCATGAAATGAAGAAAAATGATAGATGAGCATGCTCGTCAAGCTAATTTAATTAATAAGTTGACCATGGCCGAAATCCCGAGGTATTAATTAAGGGTATAATGAACTCATTTATTTCGGGGTGTCACTATCCTTCCTAATACATGTTGCTTCTAGAAATCCAATCTCGATCTTTGATTTTGTACGAGATATCTGAGTATCTAGTAGGATTGTATGCTAAATTTTTTTTTTTCCCCTCGTGATTAACTACAAATTGTTTGAATGAAACTGCAAAATTTATCTGTTTTGCGAATCATATCATATATTGCTCATTAAGACATACAATTAGCGTAGAAACTAGACGATATGCTCAAAATGAGGAAGAAACGTGACTTGTTTCATCACTTTGCTTTCGTGCTCTGATTTTTTTTTGGGGTGAACACTCTGTGATTTTGTCTTGTTAAAAACGAAAACCCAACACCTACAATTCACAAGTCTAAATTACTTGAAGAACTTTCATCTCACTGAGCAATAATTTCTAGTGGGGCTTTATTTGACATATAATCAGTATTGAGTGATCAAGCCCACAAACATGTTTAAATTTTCAAAATGATACTTTATTTACAATCTGTTTATAAGTGTAGAGATTTAATCCTTCCACTCGATACACCATGAGAGGCTAATTTCGCTGATAAAATACCAAAATGATGACTCTTCAATGAATGTTTTTTTAGACACAAATTCAAGAATTGAACACATTTGAACCAAGACAAGATAAATATCATGCTTTTTCATTAAAATTAATCAAATCATTTTACTATTTATTTATTTTATATATTGGGTACAAACCATTTTAAAACACATTGGTATGCAACCTAGAACTAAACATTCAATAGAAAAAGAGAACCTAAAACTATATTTTATACAACTCAATAACAAAAAGCCAAAAGTTCTAAGAACATCGAGGTAAAAATTTGCTCAAACTGGGAGAGTTGAAGAGATTAAGGCCAAGAACAATCGAGAAGAACTCATTTTCTCTGTTAATATTCATCTTTCAGTGTAGTATGTTATATTGTTATGCCATTGTAAAAGTAAAAGATATACAACCTCGCCAACTATCTCTTCTTCAAATCCATAAAAGAGAGAATAATGAAAAAGAGATTCAAAATGAAAATTTTGTAGCTCTTTGAATACATATGGCATCAAAGGTTCCTCTCCAGCCATCTTGGCAATCTCAGTGAAGACTTCAATCCCATTCGAGTGAGGAAAACGGAATACAGCAGGTGGAGCAAGAACATGAAACATCCACTATTGAGCAAAACCTTGAAAGAGCAAAAAACATATCAGTCTGTTAATGTCTCAAGAAATATGGCAATACAAAAAGACCATTTAAGAGAAGTGGGTAACTTAATGTACCAAAGTGCCAAATAGGGAATAAATCAGGTTCATAGAAGGAATAGAATTAACACCCGAGGCAGTGAGCACAAATGTGAGCGAAGCGTGAATATTAATGGTGATCTACAAAGCAACATCCCAGCAACGAGAGGGAGGTAAAAAATATGTCAGCAGTTTTGTGGTAAGGTAATAAAAAAAATTAGGAGAGTGCAGAGTTGATTACCAAAGCTAGTATATTTTCCCTTATCAAGAAAGACGATATTAGAACAAACCCAACAGCACCTAGTGATCTTACCTGCAAATATTAGTAAGATTTCATCATAGATCTTCAGTAAAAAAGAACCAACAAAAACAATCAATTCAAATAGGCATAAGATGTTCGAAGAAAAAGTAACAAACATTACAATTGTGCACAAGAAAATTGAAAGGTTCCAACTCGCTCCTGACCTGACAAGAAACAAAAGAATACAGCAAAACGGTTATCGAATTATTTCATTGTCATACTTATAAGAGAACATTTCACAGTCTAGTGATAAGGAAGAAATTTAGAAAAAGCAGGGATAGATATGAACCTCAAGGCTGCATGGGATTCATCGAGGGTTCAAATCACTACCAACTTACACAGAAGGAAAGGGTGCAAATTGGAGGGAAAGGAATTCGGATAATCAGAGGGGGATGTGGATTTAGTCATGTAGGTAAGAGAGGAGGGAATCGTGTGAGGCGTGTGAGGAAGGATTAAAGTGTGTGAGAAGGTTTGGGAGGAAGAGACCAAGCACTCTTGAATTGTCTAAATTATCTGTACTTTCTGATTTCAGTTATCTTGGTCTGTGTAGTTCAACCCCAATACCCCATTACCGTGCAACTTAATTTAGCAAGATGTGAAAACAAATATATATTGCTTGCCCACCCCAAAATATTAGCATTAATTACTTATGCCAATTGCATACAATAGTGAGACTGAAAAAGCGAGTTAAATGAATTTCATAATTACAAATCAACTTCATTATACAACCACAGCAATAATCTCAGCTCAATGAATTTCATCATAATATTTGCCAGTGAGAAAAGTTCAAAACCACAAAAATATTGTGCATGACGTACCTCCACAAGGTACCCATTGTGTAACCGACTATACCATGCTTAAGCTGCATGAAAGAAATATTCAGAAAATCAAGAAATTTACAGGCAGTTGAGCAGTTCTATTACAGTATGCAAACTATAATAACCCAGCACAAAATATTTGTGAAAAGGGAAAATTAAGGAAGACCAACCTTACAACAAGGATAAATTTCTTAACAGTCATATCAGCATTTCTTTTAAAAAATGGCCTACTAAAGACAGTTTCGGTTCATATGCAACAAAACTGATAACTCATTTTTGTTGAGGCTAAAGTCTCCCATTGGCTATTACCATGTCTACAAGGTGAAAAAATAACCCCAAGAGTATTATGTTTCACAGACAAGTTAATATCATGTTGGGAAGAATGCTTATATGACAAGAAATATATCCATGAACAAAATGAAAAGCCTCTTTTGTCATCCTACGACAATATAATAATAGTTACATCTCATAAAACTAAAACATTGTTCTTTCATCAACAAAATAATTCAGCTCAAAAGATATAGATAATAGGGAAGAGCAAGTGAAACAAAAGATAGAGTCCTACTACCTAGCATAGGAAGTCGACAAAATTAAAAGCAAATTTGATAAAGTTCATGGTTTTAAATAACGGTTGTGGTTTCGGTTGCAGTTTTTAATTGCGGTAAACACAACTGTAATAATGCTGCGGCCACAATTACAGTTTGGGACATAATTTTAAAGCCTTCATAGAAATAAAAGAAAGCTTACCAAATAGGTTAGAGCTTTTACTGGACCAGACAAGACAAACAAAAGAATAGTTGTTGCCACCTACACCAAGAACATAAAACTATACTAATAAAAATCTTATAATGGAATAATTCCAAGAATTATCTGTTGCATTCTAGCAAGGTCTAACCAGAGTTTTCCTTCCAGCATCAACACCCCACCTCATTGAGGAGATTACTATTGGCAACGAGAAGAAACAACTAAAGTAATTCTGCAATAAAAAAGGAAAAACTAATAAATATCAGCATAAGTAGAGAAGAGATAATAAAAAAAGGTAACATATCTCTGTTAGAAGTGTCGCAAGGATCTAAATTGCAGCCACAATATTTCAGTTTTTGGCAGTCTCTACACATCGTGGCTGCAATTGCAGGCACATCAACCATCTTTTTCCACAATTGGCTACAATTGCTTTAAACACAACATAATCACAACCAAACCTAAGAAGTATGAACTGCCCAATCATTTTTTTTTTTTGTATTAAATAAAAACCCATTTTCATGCTTTCTTAAACATGAAACATTTATAGAGAAAAGAGTTTAATTGGTGTACACCGATACTGTAGAAAGTCATTAGTCATTTATGTGTATTACTTTTACTTGACTTTAAGGTGTCACCGCACAACTCATTTTCTCTAAGTTGTGCGCAACAATAATATATATATATATATATATATATATATATATATATATATATATATATATATTTACACTTTATGCATCACCACTATCCATCATTTAATGGTCATTGGCCTTCAAGTAAAACTAAAACATATGAATCGTAAATGATGCACCGAAAGTTATCGCGTACCAATTAAACTCAACATTGTATACAAACAAAGATTCAATTTTTGTAATCACTAACCAATTCTCAACAAAAAGAAACAAAAACCCATTACTGCATTAAACCTTAAAAACAGAGAAAAATCCAATTTTGATTAGAAATGAACAAACAAACCTCAATGGCAAGAGAATTGCTTAAGAAGTAGACCAAGCCAGTGAGTGCAGCAAACATGGAGCACTCAACCAATTGAAGTGTTTTCTGATAGACTGGTCCATTTGGTGACAAGTCATGAAGCTCTTTTGAGACACCCTTATCTTCTTCTTCTTCTTCTTCTTCTTCATTTTCATTGCTGAATACTGCTACTCCAAAATTTGAAGCCTTTACAAGAATAGAGGAGAATGGGGGTTTGAGTTTGAGTGGAGATTTTAGTGAAGGAGAGAAATGAAGAGAGAGAAAGTGAGGGTGGAGAGAGAAAGTGGTGGGTTTGGAAATGGAGGGAAAGAAGGAAGAGTGTAGATAGGTTCTGAGAGGAATCATGGAGAACAAAAGAAGAAGAAGAAGAAGAAGAAGAATAAGACTTAGGTCGTGTTTGGTTGAATGGAAATGAAATGAATGAAACGAAAGCCATATCCAAAGAGAGTCACAGCTTAGACACTGCTCGGTATATACACTTCCTTGGAATATAAATTTCGGAATTATTATAAATCCATTTTAGATTTTAGGATTTTTTTTTATTTTTATATTTTTAAAGTTAGTTATATAAAAAAAAAACAATGCAACATTATATTTTTACCCCATTTAATATTGAAGTACTCCGGTATTTCCTTTCAAAAAAAAATATTGAAGTAGTATTAGATAATTTTAATATTAAAACTGACAATTTTTTAATTTAAATACTCCCTCTGGTCCTTATTATAAGGACTTTTCTCTCTCTCTCACAAAAGGGGCTTATAATAAGGACCAGAGGGAGTATTATCTAAGTACTATTTGACTTATTAAATTTGTTTTGATTTATCAAATTTGTTTCTTGCTAACAAATTTGTTTATTCGATAAGATAAAACATATAAGAGAAAAAAATGCTACTTACAAATTATAAAGTGACTTAAAAAAATTATAATATTTTAAAAAGTAATTTATAATAAAAATTGAAAGGAGAAAAAACAAAAATGAGATGGAAACGACAATATACATCAAATAAAATAATTTTTTGAAGAGATTAAAAAATTTTAAAAATTATTTTTAGTAAAAAATTACCCAAATCATATCACGGTTTCAGCTCATCATGTTTTGTATGAGTTTAATGGCTTTTACAAAACAAAGGATCAGTTCAAACAATACATGGGTTTGGGTGAGATAAAGTTGCAACAAATTTAATTTTATTCGAATTCATATTTTTATAGAAATATAAGTAACAGAGAAATATTAATGATTATATAAAAGTAATATATTATAAAAATTATAGTAATTAACTAATTTAAAATGAATGCAATTATTTTCCTTCTTTTATCCTCGTAAAAAAAATTACTTATAAAAAAAGTTAATACAATTATTACAACTTTTTTTTAAAAATGATGTATTTCTGTGAAATGGGATAGATAAATCAACATAATAATTAGTACAATTTTTTCATATGGAATGATACATTTTGTTTGGGCCAATATGGGTGGTAACGAGCTCTCCACGGAAGTAGTCCCCAGTCCAAACAGAGTTTTGGGTCCAGTCGTCCAGGTCCTACCTAACAAGGGTGTCTCTCAAGCAAGATTATTTTTAAGAGTTTTAGTGTACAGACCCCACACTTTAGACCCATTGTTAATCTCCGAACCCCGGTTTTTTCTGATGGGGTTCTATCGGAATATTTTCCGATACCTCCGACTTTAAAAATCCGTTTTTAATAAACGAGCATTCGTTTTTTCGACTCAGAGGTATCGAAAAATATTCCGATAGAACTCCATCGGAAAAAAAGGGGTTTGGGACAGTTTGTAGACTACTACTCTATTTCTAAACTAGACTACACTAGATGCTAAGCCAAGAACAAATTCCTCTTACTAGCTAGTATAATTTGGCTAGCATTATTAGGGTAATCCAAGCTCTTTATGAGTTCATGATGTCTTTAGCATGAGAATTGGAGCTGGAAATATCTCAGAGTGGTTTGGCTTTGGCCACTTCTTGAACGAGTTGATAGCTTTGTGACTCTCTTATGTCCATATATTATTCATTTGGCTTTAAAGGTGGAATTATATTAATGCCCTTCGGCATATAGCCATATCACAGCATTTTCTATCTTTTAGTAATGCTTAATCAATGCTTCTCTTAGATCTCTGCATGGTTAACATTATCATGATTAATTGTGAATTAATAATGAAAAATACTGTTCACAGTTTAATATTACTAACAAAAATGATTTAGAGACTTACAAAATGAGTCCATAAATCAACCTACACCATGAAAGAAATGAGATATGTCACTTGCCTACCATCAATTAGTTAACAAATGAAACATATCACATTCACTTGTGCAAATTGATATGTAGATTCATTTTTTAAGTTTCTCTATCATCACTCTATTGCGAATACTGCACTGTTTATTTGCATGAATGGTAATACAGCTAGGGGTGTAGTAATACCGACATAAGATTAAAATGGGCCCACCAGGGGTGCATGTCAGACAACCAACATGCCCATAACCATGTAGGTTAATAGCACTTAATCATTACTCATTCAAAAGAAACTACATGGACAAATCTTTTTTTTTTTCTTTCCTCTTTTCTTTCTTTTATGGTCTCCTTTCACTTTTGGTTGGATAGCTCGATGCAACTGGAGTTTTTTTTAATTAGTATCCCAAATCATTTAAGACTTAATTGATTGCAAGAACAGCAAAATAATTAGTGGACAAAGACCCAGAAAACATCATGATTACCTTCATATTTACTCTATGAATTACGACAAACTTAAGAGGTTAACTACTCCATCCCTTTTGTATGTATTCTTCATATGCTATAGTAATTTTTTTTATCTTATACTCACTTGGTTTCACTTTAGCCTTTTTTAACTTGTTTCAATTTGTCGCTTAAAAAATTCGATGGTATATTAATTGATTTTTTCCAACTTTAACCTTGCGTTTAATGTGTTGAAATATGTGAAATGAGTGACAATTAATGTACTTTGAGGATATTATTATAGTAAAATTATCTGATAATTCTCTTGAAAATTGAAACATTAAATGACTTTTTTAATCTGTGTGAAATTTGTAAAGTGACAGTTAAATTGGAACGAATGGAGTATTTGATATGTATTGTTTTATTTTTTTTTTACAAAATTCAATATATAATTAATGATGTTTTTTAAGTTACATTTTTATTTATTACATTATTTTTTTCATTTTCAATATCTTTTTCTATCTTTAATTATGATTATATAAAAACATTATAGTCAAAATACTCCAAATTTTTTATATTATTTAATTATTTCCAAAATTTTATAGTTAAAATATATACTCCCTCCGTCCATAATTATAAGACCCTTTTGACCCTTTTATTTTGTCCATGTTTATAAGACCTCGTACCAATTTTCAATGATCATTAATTACTTTTTTCCACAAACACCTCTATTTATTTAACACTTTTTAGATTCCCAATAATATTAATAGGGGTAATTTTGAAAATACACATCAAAAATTCACATTTCCAATACAAATAAATAAATTAATCCACTTTCTTAATGGATGTGAAATTTCCAAAGAGATCTTATAATGGGACTGAGGGAGTATTACTTATGAAACGAAGGGAGGGAGTATATAAAATAGAATGGGGGACAAATAAAAAGAAAAGAAAAAGGAGAGACAATGCACCATTGCTTAAGCAAAATACTATTCTGCCTCCTTGTCCCAATGATTCAATAAGATTATTGTGCATGCTCAAAGCGTGCCACCCCTGCTATTATGTTTGTCTCATGGACCATGGTCATGGCAGAGTTTCATTTGTAGCCATTTGCGATTTGCAATGCTTGATTGTATTTGTACCCATGCTTCCACTGTTGGCCAACAGCATTGTACTGTATTATTTAGTGTGTGTGAAACTGATGAAGAGTGAACACCTTCAGGCCACTTGGAACAATCAAATGCATTGACTTTTTGTTTTATTAACCTTAACTACTCACTACATTCTATTTTGTTTAGCCTTTTAGGTCCGAGCACGATTAAGAAATGTTAATTATTGTAAGTTTTATATGTACTTTGTCTAAAATGCCCCTATTTAATTCTTATTGAAAATTATAATAGCATTTAATTTTTATTAGGAAATGTGTTCATTAATTAATGTACAGTGGTTTAGAGATGAAAGAGAAGGCAAAAGTATACTCCATCCGTTCCATATTATCTGTCACTTTAGCATTTTTAACTTGTTCCAAATTATTTGTCGCTTTAGGAATTCGAGGATGTATTAATTGATTTTTTCCACCTTTAACCTTGCATTTAATGTGTTGAAATATGTGAAATGGGTTATAATTAATGTACTTTGAGGGTATTATAGTAAAGTTATTTAATAATTCTCTTGAAAATTGAAATATTAAATGACTTTCTTAATCTGTGTGAAATTGCTAAAATGACAGTTAAATTGGAACGGAGAGAGTAATTAATAAGGAGTAAATAAAATGATTGAATGAATGGTCAAACCTGGAAAAAAAATATGTTTAAGTATTGGAATTGTAAGAGGATAATATATATGAAATGGAAAAAAAAAACTTAAATGGCCAAACAAAATATAGAACGAATGAAGTAATATTTAACACAGAATTTATGGTACAAGAATTAAATAAAAAGGAGAAAATGAGTATGTTAAAGGTTTTGTTAAGAAAACCTAAACATTCTATCTTTGACAAGAAAATGATGTATTAAAGTTTTAGACAACCAAAAAGATTTATAAGCTTAACCTTGGTAATATATATAGAGGAGGGTTTCATTTACAATAAGTTAAACTACACTTACTTTTACACCGCTCAAAAATTTTGCTTATACATCCATTACTTAATAACTATATGTCATTTAGTTCATTATGTCAAATTTGAGAAAATATAAACATCATTGAATATATATTCAAATAACTCCATTTTCATATATCTTGAAAACATATATTTCATTAATTTTAATTTGAGTATATGAATAAAGTACAAAATGATTTTGAATTTTAGCTAAATTATATATATATATATATATATATATATATATATATATACTACGATCTATATGATAGAAACTTTCAATCTAACGATTGATTCAATTAAATTTGACTTAATGTAAAAATTATAAACGATATAAAAATTGATATAACTTAACTTAGTATAAATGAATCACTCGTCGTGTATATATATATAGTAGAAGACTAATATTTCGATTGTCAAACTTATTTTCCCAACTATACGCTTACCAATCTTATTAAAGAAAAACTATGTTCTTACCATCCTTGGTTCTTTACCTTAATCTATAGCATGCTTTTACCACTGTACCAACATTCTTATTGGAGTGTGTATGTCTATATATATATATATATGTATCATGCTTTGGTTTCATGGTCTTAGAAAATTGTCAATTGATCCATTTATAATTTATATCTCATCTTTTTTTTATATCACTTTTTCAATTATTTTTATCACTTATTTTTATATCTCTCTTTTTCGTATACTTTGTATATCACAAAGAAAATACCTCAAAATGAAATGTGAGAATATATATTTTTTTAATAATTTAAATTAATGTTTATATAAACATTACAATAGTTACACCATTTTTCCTTCTTTAATATACAATAGTTACACTATATTCAACATATGACATTTACCGGAGCATTTGTTTCAAGGGATTTTAAAAGATTATGGGAATATAAAGTGGTTACTAAATATTTATACTTTTGTTTCAAACTTAAAAAAATTATTCACAGGAATGAATTATTCCTAAGAAAGTAGTTTATTCATGTTTTGAGCATTTTTCATTCCCACTTCCAAGAATGGGCATGTTCTATTTTGATGGTAATATCTTGATGAAATTACAAAAATAACCTCAATTTAATTATTCTTCATTATCTCCCCATATATAATCATGTTCCAAGTTTATATTTTATAGTAAATTTTTATTTATTTCAATTAAAACACATAAGAACGTGTAAGAAATCTATAAAAATATATATAACTATTATGGGAAAAACATTCTTGATAAATAAAAAAATATTATAGTTATTAGGCTTAAATTAAATATAATTATCGAGTTGCATTTTATTAATACAATAATGCTAATACCATATTTATATTTTTATGATGAAAAATATTATCTTTTATATATTAAGAAATTTTTTCATAGCAAAAGTTGAGAGAATTGAGGATGATAAGATATGTCACATGTCCTTATTTATTTTAAATTAAAAATTAATTATAAAAATATTGAAGAGTTGCTTCGTTTAAATCAAACCATATATTCAGTTTCATTTTTTGAAAAGATGCACCTACTGAATTGAAATCAAATGGACGCATAGTTTTAGTCTTTCTTGCTATATAAATTAAGTTCACTGTTCCGTAAAAGTAAACAAAAAAAGAAAAAAAAAGAGGCAGAACAACACGAATGAGAAAAGAACATATTGCAGAAATATCACTAAGGGTGTCAAATATGTATTTCGTTCAGATGTAGTATTTGCTTGAAGAATGGTTCATGTCTTGTACCAGATAATCTGGTATATTCTTCTGCTAAAGACTTTCTTTTTAGTAGAATATCACATTAAAAAAAAGCATAGTTTTAGTCTTTCTTGCTATATAAATTAAGTCCACTGTTCCGTAAAAGTAAACAAAAAAAAAAAGAAAAAAAAAAGAGGCAGAACAACACGAATGAAAAAAGAACATATTGCAGAAATGTCACTAAGGGTGTCAAATATGTATTTCGTTTAGATGTAGTATTTGCTTGAAGAATGGTTCATGTCTTGTACCAGATAATCTGGTATATTCTTCTCCTAAAGGCTTTCTTTTCAGTAGAATATCACATTAAAAAAATATTGTTCTGGGTATGAAAAAAATATTGTTCTGTCTGTCATGGTTTGGAAATTGGAAAATTATGGCTTATATCTTTTTTTTTTTTCAGAGATTAAGAATAGTGTTTTTTAGTTTGAATATCTTGGGATTGTTGTATTTTTTTCCCTATTGAAGAATTACGATGATATTTTCTAATTTACAGAAATTCGGGCGTTAGTGATGTTTGTGAGTTCTTTTGATCGGCCTTAAATTTGACTGTAAGTTTAGTATAACGCTCTAGATGAAACATTTTAAAAACTTCTTATATGATGTTAAAGTGATGTTTATAATAACAGTTCCTATAATCCTATTGTGTTCTATTTTGATTAGAATATGTGATAGGACATGAAAGGCTTAGATACAAGACAAGCAATCCTTATTAAGCATGTAAATATGTTATGGATTGGATGTTAGTGTAGTTATCACACATGACAAAATTTATTAGACAAGATATATGAGCATATCCGCTTTTATTTCAACATGAGTAGTAACGAGATCATTATGATTTATGGCAATGTTTGTGAATCGAAAATTTGCAATTAGAGAATTCTTCATGGATCAGAGTTCTCACAAAAATGTTGAGAGAATTGAGGATAATAAGATATGTCACATGATCTTATTTATTTTAAATTAAAGATTAATTAAAAAATAAATATTGAAGAGTTGCTTCGTTTAAATCAAACCATATATTCAGTTCCATTTTTTTTTTGAAAAGATGCACCGGCTGAATTGAAATCAAATGGACGTATAGTTTTGGTCTTTCTTGCTATATAAGTTAAGTCCACTGTTCCGTAAAAATAATTAAAAAAAAAGGCAGAACAATAGGAATGAGAAAAAAAAACATATTGCAGAGTTTAAGGATTTCTTTGTACACAGTAAAATATTTATATATATACATCACGTATGCATCAGAACCGAGTCCAAGTTCCATTACTTCTCCGTCTCTTTCTCATTATTCCAAGTTCCATTACTTTTCCGTCTCTTTCTCATTATTCCAAGTTCCATTATTGTACACAGTGAAATATTTATATATACTAGCGTGTCGACTCGCCCCGCATTCTCATTATCGTGTTTTTGTCGTAAAGAGTTGTTTATAGTAAAATGATATATCAAAAATCTGGTTTTTATGAATATTATTTATATGTTAAAGATGCTCATTATTGTGTAAATTGAATTTAATTATTGTATGCATTCTTGACTAATGCATACAAAACAACTTAACTTGAATAAGTGATGTGAGAAAATAGAGAAATAAATGGTTGGTGATTGAAGAAGTTTTTGATAACAAAGGAAAAAAAACATAAACAAAAGTGTGTGCATGTTCCTATAAACTATCACATGAATTATTTTGAGAAAATACTGTTTTGATGTGCGCACGTAAGTATGTTCAAGATTTCTCAAAAATATAAAATAATACTTACAATTTAAAGTAACTTTTTTTTATTATAATGGATTTTAAAAATTACCAATCAATGTCAAAAGTTTAACCAATAGCATATTTTAAAAAATAAAAATAAAAGACACACCGATTGGTATATCAGCATACCAATCAATAATAAAAAGTACTAAATCTTTTAACAAAATTAAAAAAAAAAAAACCATAAATTTTCACATCAAGATTTGTTACTTGTAAAATCTACCATTTCCATTTTGATTTTTTTTTTGGGTTTTATTACCATCTTTATTTTTGGTTTTATTACCATCTTTATTTAAACCTCAAATCTTGAAGCATAGACTTGATTAGATAGGCTACACTATCACAAACAAAATGCACCAATTAGGTTTAGCTTTCAAAAAAATATATATATACTCTTCAAAGTTGGGTGTAAAAACTAAAATAGAAGTAAAAATATAATAATTAAATTGGATGGTAATTTTTAAAATTGATAAAAATAGTGGAAAATCGAATATGAAGTTATCTAATTTTTATCAATTGTAAAAAATTTAATAATTGAGACAGAAAATAAAAAAGAAATAATTAACTAAGAATCAATGTGTTGACTACTATACTTGGCATCAAGTCATGCAGTAAAGACAAAAGCAATCAAAACCTGTGCCGTAAAGACCAAAGCAATTGAAACCTTGATCGCTACCACTTAAACATATCAGTAAAAATAATAGAGAAATTAGAGGACTTACAATCATAAATCTTAAAATTGTCAATCAATAACAACATAAGTACAAATTGAAGATAGAAAGAAATAACAAATTAAATTGATACTAAAATAAAAAATTATAAAACGTAGTTGGAGATGAAGATGAGACACCGCAACGGTGTATCCACCGAACCCAGCACTTCCTATTGATATCTATTATGAGTGTATTTTTCTCTTTGCCTTGCTGCTCTCTTTCTTCTTCTTTTTGCCTGTTGCTTAACATTTCAAATTTAGAAGGGAAGGATGCATTAAAGATGATTCAATGCAGTATAGAATCACAACACCTATATATTGTAGAAATATATCTGAACCGCTGCAGTTAATTTTAGAAGGAAATTATGCATGTTTCATAATAAGCAGTTATGGTAGAAATAAATGTGACTTAGATTGAGGTTTGGTGGTTTTTTGGTGGTTTTTTTTGTTATTATTGTAATTTGATGGAAGTAGTGGGGTATTTTTGGCATAAGCTAATTTACGCCAACTAATAATTAGTTAATACAATTAAGCAAACCATGTTTTCTTTTTAATAGTAATAGATACATCACGTTTGCATTAGAACCGAGTCCAAGTTCCATTGTAAACATTTTACCGGTAAAGAAACTATTTTTGTTTTATGGTATTTTTGATATTAATATCTCTTTGTTACACTTTTGGTTGAAAAAATTATTTTTATTATAATGTGGTTCCATGCAGGACATATATAAATTTCAATATTTATTATTTAATATGAAAAAAATTAATCAAAATGTAACACGGAGTATATTAGTATTACTGTGAAAGTGTGTTGTTTCCAATTATTTTCAATGGTGAGGTGCATTAATATTGGGGAGATGTTATTTGCACCCTAAACACTACTACTTACACCTAAGTTTTATAATTTTCTTTTATCAACTTTCCAAAATTACCCTTAACCTATTACTCACACCCATATATTTGTTATTTACACCCGCTCTTATTATTTACATCCTAAACCTATATATATCAATACTCACACCTGTATATTACTGCTCACACCCACTTTTTTCTCCCTGAAAACCTTCTTCTTCATAAAAACCCTACTCACCAAAACCAAACCACCAGAAAGAAGAAAATTATAAAACTTGGGTAATTTTTTATAACCCAACTTTCCAACTTTCTAGTTACCCATATATCTCATGCTTCTTTTGAAATAAGATTGGTACTCACTGAAGAGTTGGCACAATCCCAGAAGGGTTCTTATGTAGATCCACCGGCTGGCTCCCTTTCAATCCTTGATCAGCCATAACCCTAACTTTATACTCTACACCAATCAACGCACCAATTTTTACACCTCTTTTTCCGTCCCTTAATATTTTAATTAAATTAAAAGTAACAACTTTTATTTTTTTTATTCAGAATAAAATATTACTTGGAGAAGAATGACACCGTGATAATACAATTTGGGGATCATTCCAAAATTAGCCAAGTTTTATAATTTTCTTCTTTCTGGTGGTTTGGTTTTGGTGAGCAGGGTTTTTATGGAGAAGACGGTTTTCATGGAGAAGAAAGTGAGTGTGAGTAGTAATACACTGGTGTGAGTATTGATATATATATATATATATATATATATATATATATATATATATAGGTTTAGGGTGTAAATAACAAATATATGGAGGTGAGTAATAGGTTAAGGATAATTTTGGAAAGTTGGTGTAAAAAATTATAAAACTTGGGTGTAAGTAGTAGTGTTTAGGGTGCAAATAACATCTCCCTTAATATTGTGCACAATTTTGTAACAGTGGAATCATTTAGTTATAATTTAAATATTTATAATTTAAATCACTTAGCTACAAATTTGATTTTGGAGTGTCAAATTCTAATTATAAATATGAATATTTATAAATATTTATAATTTGATTTCAAAACAGTGAAATCATTTACGCATGCCCAAATTTGATATTATATTAGAAAACACGAAATGATGTGCACAGTTTGAAATAGTAAAAATGTACATTGGTTTGTGCACTAATTTGATATTATATGAATCAATATAATGATACAATATTTGAAGAAAATAAAATCAAATGGTATGCACTATTTGAAACAGTGAAAATGTGCCTTTATTTGTGCACTAATTCGATACTATCGGAAAGAATGAAATTGTACACTATTTAAATATTTTTAAATTAAAAAAACGAGAATGTTTACCGTAAATAAAAAATTATTAATTCGTGCATTGCACGGGATAAATACTAATTTCAATTTAAATTGCCTGAGCTTTATTCAAAGATCCAAATTGATGAAGTTTTCCTATGATAAAATTAAGGGATTCAAATTCATCTGACACAACCTTTTACATATACAATGTATGTTTGATTCTGCGGTAAGTTAGTCCAGAAAATCAATTCTGAAATATCAATACTATTAATAATTACTTATATTTCAACAAAATTTTGGAATCAAAATTAATTTTCTAACTCTTTCCCAAAAATGCTATAAACTTGTTTTTATACTTTACTTTAGTATCTCATAAAATAAAAGAAAAAAATCTATGTTAGCTTAACAAATCTGGTGCTCCTAGAGGAGGGAAGAAGAAATGAAAACAGGTCAGGGTCCTACAACCTTTAGATGGAACAGACAAGATATAAAATTGAATATTCCAATACGGCACGCCAAACCTCTTATCTACAGGTCCCATGACCTCATCAACCTACTTTGTGACCTCGATGAAGTCCCTGCCTCAGCAAAGATCATTGCTTAAATTGATCACCACTTATCATATTAATTCCACAAAATTGCACTCTATCCATCACAAGAGTTATACGGTTTCATATTTTTTTTTTTACATATATTATGATTTTCTAAAAATTCAATATATAATTATAGTGTTTTTTTTCTCATTATACTCTTACTTATCAACACGATCATTTCTTTTTCTTCGCTTCGTTTCAAATTTATATTTCATATTCAATATTCAACGTATTCTTTTCTCAACAATCACATCATCTACTTCAATAAACACAGGCCGGCGCTGAGGGGTGGCAAGTGGGGCGCAAGCCTAGGGCCTAGAGAATTAGGGATCCCAAAAATTTTTTAATACCTATATATATATATATATAAAATTAGAAATATTTTTAAATTAGAAATTAGCATAAATTAATTTTTCAATCGAATTCTCTAGGTGTCAAGTGTTATTGATCATGCTTTAGTTTAATTGTTTTGTTTTTTAAGATGGTGCCTAGAAAATATTCGTCTGGATGCGAAAAAAGGAAAAAAAAAAAAGAAAACTCAAGACAGACTTGTAAAGTCACATTAGGATCGCTTACTACATGGTAACTAACATTTTTTTTTATTTCAGTATTAGGATTTGGGAAAGTCATGGAGGATAGTCTATTTTAAGTACCCATTTTGTTATTTTGTTTATTTTTTATATATAATATCACGCTATTAAGTTATTATATCTGTAGCTCATATAATCTTGTTGATTGCATTTAATGACGTTGACTTCTGAACATCGATAGTATTTTATACTATAAAAAATTTACTTGAAATTTGAAACATTTTATTAAAAAAAGGGGTCTCTTATTTTCATTTTGCCTAGGGCCCTGAATAAACACCATATAAATATTATAAAAATACTCAAATTTAACTTCAAAAAACATTGTTTTTTCATTGCGACCAAACTTTGAACATTCCTAGTATACTAGCACAAATTTTAGTATAGTTTTATATAAGCAAATTTTCAATCACTTCAAAACAATCTCTAATGTTGAAATGTTGAAATCTCAAATCAGGTGAGAAATTTTTAGTCACTTCAAAACAGTTTTTAATATTGAAAAAAATTTGACTAATAATTCTTCACCTCTCCACCTCTCCAAAATGAATAAAAAGGGGGAAAAAAACACTTCAAATATCATTGATTAGTTATGATGTAAAAGCTTATGAAAATTTGGAGTGCAATGAATGACTTTATTATTATGGTGGAAAATTATTTGTGTAATTCATTATGAATAATAGTAATGTTTTTAAACAAAAGGACATTTTAGTCCAAACATATCAAATATTCATATTATTTACTCATTTTTAAATCTATATATGATGTTAAAACTAAATAATTTATAAAACAAATGGAGTAGTTATTACGGAAAAACTTCTTTATCTTCTAATTTTCTTTATCAGGATGGCATATATCACATCTTAGTGGTCACGAAACTTTATTAATTTGATATACATTTAAATAGTATTTTTTAATAATAATTATATATCCCACTATATATCCCACTATGGGAGGGATCGGACCATAATTCATAGAAATGAGCGAAAATATTAATAAAAAAAATAAGAGATTTTCTTTTTACACCCCTCCATTTTTCTCTCTATCCCTCATTTTTTCCGCCTCACATGAGGTGGAAGTGATTTTTTTCACCCTTTCCACCTTGCAAGAGGCGGAACACCCAATAAATTTACACTTCCGCCTCATGTGAGGCGGAAAAAATGGGGGATGGGGAGAAAAATGGGAGGTGTGAAAAGAAAATCTCTTCATACTCATAATGTTAAAAATTCAATTTATGTCAAATGTTTGAAAAATAATTTGTTAATAAAAGTTAAAATCCATTTTGGTACACCTCAAGAGAATTTAGTGTTAACCCGCAATGAGTCAAAAATAGAGATCTAAAAATTGGAGTCATTGTTTGGAGATATCTTTACTTAATTATTATATATAGGGAATTAGAGGTTAGTCTCTCAATCAATCAGAATTAAGGAAGATCGAGTGCGTGAGATAGAGATCGATTATTCAAAGTCTTTTATAATCTCAACTTCATAATACTTTTCATGTTTTTGTATTATGGGTCTTTTTTCAGAATTTTTTTTTGTTTATTTTTATTTTTAGAAATTCTAACGTATAATAAATGCTATTTCATGTTTACTCTTTTTTAATAATATTTAATAAAGTTTCAATTTATATAAATAATGAAGAAAAAATAATGATTACAAATAGAAAAAAATAGTATATTGAGAAAAAACATAATTAATTTATTAAAAATTAAAGTAATTATTTTTTAAAAAATTATTATTTTTTGTAAAAAATAAGATAAATAAATGAAAATGAAGGTAGTATGTATTTGATTTCTTTACTTTCCTCTTAGATTTTTCTCCCATCTTGTTGTTTTCTTGATTTGCTTGACTTGCTTTTCAATTGTATTAGTGCATATTTGATTGTGCGGTGAGTTAGTCCAAAATTAATTCTGAAGTGCTAACGCTACTAACAGTTACGTCTTTTCTAACGTGATTTTGGGATCAAAATTGATTCTGGAATTCGAAAACAAACATGCTGTTAGATATAGATGTTTATAGATGATGTTCCCTGAGACAATATACATGTGATACAATGAAAATTAAACACATGCAATATAACTCCAACTTATAAAGATACATGCATAAGAAAATACCTTAGAAAATACAGTGCATTTAGGAAATATACATGAAAATCATGATCAAAAATAAATGTTAAGAAAAATCCCAAAGGGTGATGGATTAATGTACAGATGGATGTTTATTCAAAGTAAGAGACCCACAAGCTAATGTAGATCTGTCGGTGAGACACGTGGTTATGATCCAAGAGGAAATGACATACTAGTATGTAGTTTTATGGGACTCTATTTCTTAGCTAGAAGGAATGATGGTAAGGGTGCAAAAAAAGAGAGTGGACAAATGAATATGCGTGCCACACTCATGTTACTATGAAGGGTTGCTTTCCTAACCCACTCACTAATCCAAAGGGAAAGAAAGAGAAGGGGACACATGCAAAGTGTGCATTGGGGGAATAGGATTTATTGTCAAATCTCAATAGCCAAAAAGTCAAGTGAAGAGTGAAGAAAATCTTTGGGGGTAAAAATGTTGTTGACAGTTCAAATGAAAGATTGATGTGTTCTCAAGCCTATATGATTTGCAGCCACTTTTCAAAAAAAAAAAAAAAAAATTAGTGTCTTGATGTGTACATTGCATATTTAATCAAACATATGATGCATGCATTGTTATTATGAAAGAAGTGTTCTATTGTTTGTTCACTGGTTTACTCAATTTTGCTGTTTGATGTTTCAGTCTCTTCTCTTCCCTACACAATAATAATGCCTGCAGGAGCTTGTGCTTTTTCCCTTTAATCCTTTTCTTGCATTACCTTTTTTTTTTCCTCTCTTCCTTCCTGGCTTCTATTATCACTGTTTTTTCTGCAAAGAAAACGTAAAGGAAACGCTTCTATCCTATGCCAATGCTACTACCTCCTCTCTCACTCTAAAAAAAATTATCTCCTACGACCCCTTTATTCATTCATATCCAAATTTTCTAACTTTTTAGTTTCACTCATATACTGAGGCTTCTTCATCTTCAAGCCAAGTATTTTGTTCCTTCTTTTCATAGAACCAATCCCTTTACCATTTTATCACTTTAACTTTTTTCAAAGCTTCTTAGAGAGTGAGTGAGTAAGTGAGTGAAGTGAAAGCTATGAAGGAGAAAAACAAAGGTGTGGAAGCTTCTTACAACAACACTGAGATGGATATGGATTGCTACTACTCTACCTATGAAGCTCAATGCAAGAAGCACCCTTCTTCTTCTTCTTCCTCTACTGGAATCTGTGCTTATTGTCTCAAGGAACGTTTGGTGAAGCTAGTGTGTTCTGATTGTGGTGAACAAAGGCTTTCTTCTTGTTCTTGCTCTGATGAGATCTCTTCCAACAGAAACTCATGCACTGTTGAGGTTGGAAGTGTTGGAAGGGTCTCATTTCTGATTGAGAATGAGAAGAGTGAGGCACCAATTGTTCATCATTTGAGTTCTAATAATAACAAGGGTAAGTTGCAAGAGAAGGAAGAGGATCAATTTATGATGATGAGGAGAAGCAGCAGCAGCTGTGTTGAGATAAAGAAGAATGGTTTTTGGAAGATTGGGAAGTTGTTTAGGAAGAAGAAGGAGAAAGGGGAGTGTGGAAGAAGTGTTGTTGGGTTTGATGAGAAAAGTGAGATGTGGATGATGATGGATCATAATCAAAGGGGTGTGTCAAGGTCAAGATCTCTATGCAGCTTCAGGGGTGGTGGAATATTTGGATCTGAAGATGGTGGTGATTCTGTTTTATCAGGTGCTAGGAGTTCTATTTCAGCAGCTAGAAGTTCTGGTGTTAACATGTTAGAATCTGGAAGGAGAAGTGGTTATAGTGAAGCTGAGCCAAGGAGGAGTGGTTTTGATGGTGAGAAGAGAGATTTTCTATTTGAAGGATATGAAAATGGTACTAGGCGTGTGTTTTCACTCAGGGAGAGTGATTTCAAAGGCATGGATGAGTCTAGTTTTATTGATTTGAAGCTTGATTATTCATCAGAATCAAAGACAGAGTTCTCTGCTTCAAAGATGAGTAGCATGGCTGATACACTATCTGCTTTTGGAAGCACTAGAGGTGGGAATTTCATGGTGCATGATGGTGGAGGAGGTTCTTATGGAGAGGGAGTTTTAACTAGTGGAGGTTCATGTAGGATCAGTGTAAATGATAGAGGAGTTAGGAGGGGGAGGAGAAGCATGAAGGGTTGGAGATGGATTTTCAAACATCATTCAAATTGGGGGAGCACAAAGAAAAGAGATGATGATCTTATGTTCAAAACATGATATAGTAATATCAAATACATCAAGCAGAAAATAATTCATCTTTCTATGTAGCTTCAATAGGTTAGTCTTAGTATATGGTTTAAATTGTTCTGTAGTTGTCATTAGCCATATGACCTTCCTTTCTTTCTTTCTTGTATGTTTATTCACTAAATGCTTGGAGGGAAATTCATACTTCCAGTTCTTGGAAAGTGACTTGCCTAATGTATCTATCTATTCTATCTATCGAAAATTCAAATGTCAAGAAGGAAGAAGGAAAGTGCCTCTCAATTTTAATGCATCATCATAATAGTCCTTGGTAGAAGAATTAGGCAATATAAAACCAAAACCAAGAAGGAACTATGAATTTTCTGTGTAGAAAAAAAGTAGTATGTAATATGTTAATAGACATATAAGATTGCAAGTTCTACAACAAAAGCAGTTGCCAAATTTGAAAATTTGACTAAATCGTTCCAGTGAGATATAAATCTAGGTTGCATTTATTTAATTAACCATTACAAGCAAAACCAGTACTGTGTCAACAACGACTTTAAACGTTGGTGTTTTGTATTATTGTAGAAAGAAAGGGCCAGGAAACTAAGATTGGGAGACTCTTTTGAGACTGTCTGTTGACTTGTCTTTGTCTGAGCTGGAGTTTGCAACTTTAATAAAATTTTCCTCAACAGAATCATTACGAGGAACCTTTTGGAAGAACTAATGGCCAATTTAATTAAATTTGGTTAGGTTGGTAATACCTTTAGATTTTAATATGCATAACATGCACATGGTTAATAGATTGTGACTTCTTACTATGTAAGATACCATAAGTTGATACATGATAATAGAGAATTATTATGTTATTTACGAGGTTGTTGAGATAAAAACTTTGGTTAAACTATGAACATAGTCTAGATAAGTCATATAGAATGTAGAAAGTCATGTAGAATGTAGAAGTGTTCAACCAAGAAAACAAGAGCAATCTAGTACACCAAGTTCTTAATTAATCCAAATTACAACAACCTTATCATTGTTTCACTATTCATATTCATGTAAAAGTTATATACAACATAAACTAAAGAATTTGAAATGGTAAACTTAAATCAAACAAAATCAAAATAGTTGACATATTTAGGTGAACCTTTTGGTCAAAAACCGTTAATGATTTTGATATTCAAGTTTCTCATGTTGGTAGATGACATGTGAATTTCACTACACAATATTTATGACATCGCTTTTAGATGAGCTTACCCTAACCTACAACTTTTATTAAAACTTTAGCTAAACATAAATTGTTCCTTTGTCTACACGCAATTATCATTCAGAACAGAAACAAAAAAATAAGGCCCAATTTATTAAATACTAGTAAGCAATCTCATGCTTTCGCATGCAGGCAGTGGAGTTTTTTCATTGATAATGTTATTTAGCACATGTAATTAAGATATATTTCACGCACTTGCATACTACATTTAAGATTTGAATATTGTGTCTACCTGAGATACAAACATAAACAACCAAAATCATTCATAAGGTAACAGTAACAAACTTTTCAATCTGAATTATTAAACTCGAAAATCCTCCATCTGAAACCCTATAAATCACTAGCAAAAATACCATACCATGAGAACAAAATATGTTACTCACATACATAGCTTTAACTTAGATCAACCATTATTAAAGTCCAAAATCAAGATATTCTTATATCTTATACTAGTAGTTCGATAAAAAAAAAAAAAACATTCTTTTTATATATAAAATGCATATTTGTATTTAAATGATTAGAAAAAAGGAAAGAAAAGAAGTAATCACGTGAAATTGTGCATCTAAATCAACTCTTTTCTTATTAGTAAAGTTGACTATGGTTTGGAACTTTGGCGGGCAGCCATTTATGAAAATTATTTAATTGTTGGACCACTAGAACCCTTCAAAACGTACCTAACATTTTTTGTTCTATTTTACATGCCGGGTCAAATCATTTCAACTTGACATCTCAGCACCCCAATCCCCAAATCTTCTTTATCTCATCCAATTATGGCTGAAATGAAATACTTCCAAGCCAAATCCAGCTACAATGAGTCACTGACCAAAGTGGAATCTTTCAAATTCAAATATATAAATCAAGTGGCCCCTTAGGGACCACTTATTTAAAGAATTAATGTCCTCACCAAATTACTGTACTGGCATGCTGAGGAAAAGAATGCCAATTTAATCTTCTTGTATTATAAACGTGTGGCTAAATTGGTCATGGTTGACAACATTAAAGTAATAAATCTTATATCATATATAAATAAGTGCAGTGCTTCCGTCAAGAGTCATCAAGGTACTCCAACATACAGAGCTAGAAAACAAGAAAAGAATAGGAGTTATTGGTGATTGAAAAATTGAGAAGAAGCAAAAAGCAAAATTAGAATCATAGAATGTATGTAACTAGGCCACTTTCTCTATACAAGAAATCTGCAGAGGCTCTCTATTTGCCTCCACCTGAAGGCCCTAATTCTGGTATTCTAGTGATCCAAGATGTGGATTTTGAACCAACATCTTGTTTTGGGTTGGGACAGTACCATGAGGTGGAGGAGTTGCCTTTCCCACAAAACATGAACTTTGAGCTCTTCTATAGATCAGGCATTTCACTTAATAGAGCCACTCATTACCACCATGTTGCTTTCATTCCAGTTCTGAATCAACCATTGTCTTCCAATAAGTATTATGTGATTCAGCATAATGGGAAGCATAGAGGGTAAGCCTTAATTTTATGATTTAAAAAAAAAAAAATCCATTTTTATCAGTTTTAGATCATTTATGTGAATTGATTCTAATGTCTAAAGGAACTATAGTTTTCCCAATTGGATGATGCAGCTAGCAGCATTGACCAAAAATTTAACTAATTTGATGCGTGGAATTATAATTCTCATGAATGAACAATAATCTTGAGTATTGACAAGTTTAAGGATTATTACAGTGATTAATTTGTGATTGGTTTTGCAGGGATGCATACATTAATTCAAAGGAGGAAGATTTGGACACATTTTGTTTCTACAATTCTGTGTCAGATGAACCATTGCATCCTTTAGATATCAGCAACACATATCATGAGTTTGAGATATATCCTAGGAGAAGCAAAGTTACTTTCAGGGCTGGCTTTTCAGCAAAATCTGTAGCCCCTGATGGATACCCTCCAAGATTTTTGAGCACAAGGTGGAAACTGAATGCCTCAGCTTCAGATTATTCTTCTAGCATTGGAGAAGCATCAGGTGTAAATGATGCTCTCCGAGCTAGCTTGCCAGAGTTCAAATTCTCCTTAGCAAATAAGAGCTCAGGAAGTGTTATTGTGGGAAAATGGTATTGCCCTTTCATGTTTATCAAGGAAAGAACTCACAAAACATTGAAGGAAGAAATGAGAAAATCAATGTTTTATGAGATGACATTGGAGCAGAAGTGGGAAAAAATATATTCTTGTGAGAATGTGCATGATGATGGGAAGGGAAACAACAACATAGTGAATGTGGATGCTGTGGTTCAAAAGGAAGTGGTTGTGGTTGCTGGATGGGAAGCTGAGATTGATGAGATGGATGAAGCTGAAGGAGTTTTGTGGTTTAATAGTTTTAGCAATGTTGGAGAGAAGAATAGTGTGGGATTGAGCACTGCAATAGTTGAGAGAATGAAGTGGGAGCAGGAAAGAGTTGGGTGGATTGAAGGGAAAGAAAAGCAAATGAGAGTTAAGAAAGTGGAAGTGTTTGAAGGGACTAATGGATGGAAAAAATTTGGGTGTTATGTGCTGGTTGAGAGTTTTGTGCTAAAAAGATTGGATGGTAGCTTAGTACTCTCTTATGCTTTCAAACATCATCATCAACTTAGAAGCAAATGGGAATGAAGTTTTCTGGTATTGGTTTAGAACAAAGCCAACATCATCATGGTCTGGTTTTAACTTTTGAATGGGCATTGAACTATTAAGAAAGAAAAGAATGCTTAGTCTTGAAATATACATGTCAAATTTTGTGTGATTTTATTGATTAAGAAGAAAGTTAGTTCATTCATTCATTCAATTTTGAAGTGTAATCATTTTGATAGTGTTTGTAAACCAAAAAAAATAATAATAATAAATAAATAAATTTGGAGACCAAACCCAAATGTATGGGTATGAATAGAAAATGCAGAGTCTCTACTATCTTATAAATTATAATAACCAGAATATAGTCCCTCCTTGAATCAGGAGACAAAGTTATCTCCTTAAACCAATTATATGTTGTGACACCTAAACAAGTATTAAAATTCATAAATTAAAAAAAATAAAAATATAAACAATAGTTAGAAACCCAAACTTGATGACACCCAGTACCCATCGTAGGTGAGGATATACTAATATCAGTGTGACTGCCATGGTTCTGCCATTGTATGTTTTTGGAAGAAGGTTATTCCTCATTTGAAGTAACTATTCTTAAATTGAATGTTAGAAAATAAGATCAGATGCACCTTTGAATATATAGAAGAAGAATCACCTTTGAGAATAAGATCTGATATAAGGATCAAGATATAATGATCAGATGCACCTTGGAAAATAAGATAAGATGCACCTTTAGGCTATGTTTGGATATCAAATGATGAATGGAGTGAAATGGAATGAAGTAAGATGAGATGGAGTGGGATGAGACAAAATTACCACTCCATTATTTGGGTATTTCTTGATTCCATCCTGTACACCCCCAAATTGGGAAAGACCAAAAATTGAAAGATTGGATGGAATTGGATGAAATACATTCCATTATGTCCCATTCCATTCCACCCTAAATTACACAATCCAAACAATGGAATATAATTCTATTCCTTTCCCCTTCATCTCATTCCATCACTTGTCATCAATCCAAACAAAGCCGTATAAACTCTACTCATTTTTTTCCTATAATCTCTCTTCTCTACTTCTTTCTTCCCTATTTCTCTCTTCTCATAAATAAGGTTCAAAATTGGCATGAGGAAGAAGAATCCATTTATACTGTTCACTTTCTATTCAAATTAAAGTCCCTTTATCAAAAACTTCAAAATCATGGCAGATCCTCCTATAATCGACCTCCACCTCAACTCTCGTGTGTCCACCTTCTCACCCTCACCCATGGTCTTCTGAGACGCCATGAACTGGGAGTTGAGTTCCTATCGGTGGATACCTCATGACCGTGGGAGAGCGAGGACCCAACAGATCTGAGTATTGATGACAGTGCGAAGAGGACAATGACAGGCTAAAGTGCATGGCGGCAACAGATTCCATGGCGGGTCGGTGACAGCAGGTGTCTCTGGTTGGAGAAGAAGGAAGAGTTTTAAAATTTAAGAAATAAAAATAATAAAAAATAGAATTGTCCATGTGTCACAACTTCATTGGTTTAAGGAGGTAACTTTGCTCATAGTTTAAGGAGGAACTTTATTATGTTATAATAAGCATGGTTTAAGGAGACAACTTTGTCTCCTGATTTAAGGTTGGACTTTATTATACATGAATCTATCCCAAGTTTTAACATTGATTATTTAAATATGTTCGGTGATTTTAACCTTTCGTTATATTAAATGGTCTAGATGAATGTACATTAAACACGATATACTTTGGATTATTCCAGCCATCTTGAACATCACATTGTCGGCTTTTAGTTCAAAATCTCCATTTTTGTTTTTCTAGTGACATGTTCTTCTCAAATCATTTTAAAAATATGTACTTTATTTGACAATTTGACCTAAACAGGACCATCTAGGTGAATATATTAAGTCCGTATTACAATTATACACAACATTCATAATATGACTTATAAATTTCACTAAAAATACAAAGTTAACCTCTTTCGTTATAGTAATTAAACACTATTATACAAGGGATGTACTTTATCAAATATTGAATGGTGTCTCACAAATTGATAAATTACTTGTTCTTACCCATATTAACTTGCCTTATGAAAGATCACAAATCTGAGTTGGATCACCTTCATCTTCAAACCTCAATTTTTGTTATAGGCATAGTCTCATCTCCCTCGATGTAATACTCATCAGCTTCTTGCTTAGTGACAATGGGTTTCTCAATATATAATATTATTGTTCATCCCCTATAAAATATAGAAAGGTAATTACATGTTCATCACCAAACCTTTGGCATAGAAGGGTATCTTCTTCATATGCATGAAATGCAAGACATATAACTTTCTATATGCAACCCGCCCCCACAAATCATATATATATAATTTTATCAACTTAAAAATGATTATTAGACCTCTAAACATTATATCATCATACACATAAATAAATAATATTATCATTTAAATTATTCATGATCTTAAAATAATTTCATTGGTAAAAGAATTATTTAGAAAGGATAAAAAACAAAAAAACCATATATGTAAATTTTATTTGATTAAAAAACAAAAAAACAAAATAATGAAAATCATTTGATTTAAATTTTATTTATTTAATAGTTTACTTTTTTTAAAAGCAATATATAAACACATAAATATATGAAAATATAATTATTCATGAAAAAATAGGAATACAAGTGGATAGTCGACATCCTAGTTTTTAATAATTTTTTTTTTATGAATTAGGGTCTAAAAAAAATTTCGCCCCAGGATCCAAAATAGATTAGGCCCAAAATACATTTAGTTTTTTTAATTTATCTTTGTTTCAATAAAATTTATTTTTTTTTGTTTGTAGGGGTGCGGGTTTATGGATGTTGGATTTTATTGGGAAGAAAGGGGGAGTGATGGGTTTTGCATAAGAGAAGGAAAATCATGGTGATTGAGGGGGGTGATACAAAGAAGAAGAAGGATGCTATGGGGAAAGGTTAGAGAAGAAAAAGAGTGATGTGGGAGAAGATTAAAGGAAGAAAAAAAAGGGTACAGTAAAGGTTTGGAGTTTGGAAAGAAAAATAGGGGTTATACTACGTATTTTGACCAAATACGTAATTTAACCAAAAATTGGTGAAGAGATATTTTTATCATTTCACAATCAAAATGGAGACCAGGGATAAAAGCTCGGGTCGGGGACTAATGTTTTGTTTGGTTGTAGGAAAGAAAATAGAAAGAGAGAAATAGGGAAGATAGATTATGGTGAAAAAATGAGTAGATTTTATGGTTGTTTGGTATGAGAGAAAATGTGAAGAAATTGGGAAGAGAGAAAAGTTGAGTTTTCTTTCTTTTTGTTTGGTTGAAGAGAAAAGTGGGAAAAGAGAAAACAATAAATTTATCAAAAGACGACTATACCCTTATTTTACAATATAGAAATAAAAATATTTTTTTCTTTCTCACATGTATGTATATTTTATATAACCAATTTTTAAAATTCAATTATTTATTAAATAATAAAAATTTCGAGTCCAAAATATTAAAAAAAAAGTTTTTTTATTGAAATAAAAATGCTTTATTTTTTTCTAATAAAAAAATTAAAAAATAAAAGAAAAGTTCAAACAAAATGAATAAATGAAGGACAGATGGGTAATTTTACATGTCAATTCCAGTTTTCTCTCCATTCTCTCTTCTATTGGAGAGAGAAAATATTTTCTCATGGAACCCGCCATATTTTCTCCCCCCCTCATTTTCTCTCCTGAACCAAACGGAGAGAAAACAAGGTTTTCTCCGCTTCCCCAAAATCACCCAAAACAAACACGCAGTAAGTCATTGTATAAACAGAGAAGAGCTCACTAACCCACTACAAGAAAAATGCAAAATAGCGACGGATAAATCCCTCGCCAATCCCTCGCAAATCCCTCGCAAAATCGAATTAGCGACTGATTTGCTAGCGATGCGTCCGTCGCGTCTCATTCATCGCTAATTAGCGAGCAAATGTTTCCTTCGTAAATTCCTCGCTAAAATCATGCTTTGCGAGGGAAATTTCCTTCGCAAGAGTCATTCCAGAAATTGGTCACACTTATCATTTGGCCGTCGCTAATTAGAGACGAACAGTTCCTCGCAAATCCCTCGCAATTGATTTGGCCGTCGCTAATTAGCGACCAAAAGTTCCTCGAAAATCCCTCGCAATTGATTTGGCCATCGCTAATTAGCGACCAAAAATTCCTCGCAAATCCCTCGCAATTGATTTGGCCGTCGCTAATTAGCGACCAACAGTTCCTCGCAAATCCCTCGCAATTGATTGTTTAGAAATTTGGTTCAATTTTGTCGTCAAGCCGTCGCTAATTAGTGACCAACAGTTCCTCGCAAAATAAGCCCTCGCAAATCTCTCGCATATTTTCATCCCTCGCTAATTGGTGACGATTTATGGAGGATATTTGCGTCGCTAGTATTTTTGTTAAAAAGGTTTGCGACAGTTAAAACTGCCGCTAAGCCTGAGAAGGAATTTAAAAAAAAAATTGCGGCAAAACATCCTTCTACCCCAATATCTGTCTAATCCAATATGAGAACTAAAACAAAATAACAAAAAGTTAAATAATCTTCACTGTACAAAGTTGATACATATTGTACTTGTCAAAATCTACTATGAAAAATAAGCGTGTAAGTTGACCCAACAATAAACAATCTAAAGTCAAGACCCTATAAAATTTGATGGGCAAATGAATTTTCCAGTTGCTTTGTACAACCCTTATAATATCTACCAACAAATCTTTGGTTTGTTGAGCTTCAAGTGCTTCATCATCCATACCAATCAGTGGAATCCTCATTGTCAAGATGTGTCCACTATATTTTCTCATCTGCAAAGCCTTCATATCATTCACTATACAACTCACCTGCATGCTACTGGATAATATACTGTTCTGACTTCCCTCCTCAATGTCCTATGTCTCCTCCTATAGTGGATGAAGAGTTTGATCAATGAAAAAAAAATGCTCTAGTGGAATGTTATTTGATCTGGGAAATCCTAAAATTAAGAAAATTGTGATAAAAAGAAAATAATACTAGCAGTTCAATAATTTGGAACAAAACAACTAAAGGGCTGCACGAAACAACAACCTGATCCAGATGCAAAGTACCACCAACTAATTTATACTATCGCATTCACTAATATACACTTTAAGCTGCAAAATATATAAGTATGTATACTGTACTAACATACCCCTTTAATAATAGTATATTATAAAATATGCATATGCCATATGTAATAAAAATTGCTATGAGAAAGAATATTTTAAAATTGAGACTAATACTAAATTCAAAAGGTGCTCTGATTTTATCAAGAACTTCTTTTACTGACAATGAATTTAGGCCTTATGGCTCAAGATAAATTTTGACACCATAGATTCAAAATCAGGCAATGTATTTATCTGATATATGAGTTGAGGAGGATCCAGTTTCCAGAAGCCAATAAAGTTAGCTACCAAAGCATGGTTGTAAAAATAGTTTGTTAAAAATGGATTGAATCATTAGCAGGATAATTTAACTTTTACCACATCAGTCACGGAACAATCTTCAATGGTTTTAGTCAGTTTGGTATCTGCAGCAGCTCTAAGCACTCTAATGCTTTTTTTGATCTGGTTAAGAATTTTGGTGTCATTCTTAACATGAATGTTAGCGTGAGCATCCATTCTCAGTATAGGGTTCCACCTTCTGAATTTAGCACCATCACATGGCCTACTTCTTGGTTTACTTTCAGCTCCTTCAGTGCCATAATACTTGGCCTTAGCAGAGTAAACTTTTTTGCAGTATTCCTGATTTGCATAAAAACTAGATAATAGATATGACAAAGTTAAAGATGAAAAAGTAAGAACTGATTAGTTTGAACTTTCCAAGATACAACTAACAGAAAGGAAAGCAGCAATAAGAAACAAGAAACTATATATATCCTAGAACACTAGGTACTACAATGGAATTGAACATACCAAACTTATGTGTGTAGTTTCTCTTACATTTCTTCTCATTCTTTATTGGCATTGGACTCATTATTGAAAATGACCAATCAGTTTGAACTGAAAATAGAAAACATTGGAGGGTTAGTTTAACTTGCAAACCTATGGGTATGTTACACAAACATCTTCTAGGAACTTCCTTGCTTCTTCTCCTTTCACAAGACTTCCATTGATCACAGCAGAAGCAATATCACTGTCGCCTAAAAACAATGTATATGTAGAAGAATAAGTTAGAGGACCAAAGAGCACATAAATTATGAAACCAAATCCATGTCTCCAATTCAAGAAGCAGAATAAATTTGACAAAATAAAAGCAAAGTCCAAAACATAATACTGCAGCCCAATTTCATTTCACCACAAAATTTTGGTTCATTTTTGGCTTGTCCATAGGTAGATCAAACTTAATTTGAATTTGATGTAATCAATACTTCAAATAATTGAACTTGCCAAAATACTCAAATAGAAGTCTATTGAAGCATTTGTCATCATCCCTCTTACCTCAATAGTCACTAGTGCATTGCATTAACTAGCTAACTTATTTGTTCTGCTTTAAAGAGCTCATTGGATGAAAAACAAATTCTCATTCTGATACCGTTCTGATTTCAGTACTTCTGATTCATGTGACTTGCAATGTGACAGGTCATATCCCAAAAAAGATCTTATGAAGTAGTACTAAAAATTTACTTTGACAAAACATCATATTTGAAATGCCTATTCTTCTGGTAATGAACTTCTGGTTCATGTGACTTGCAATGTCACAGGTCATATCCCAAAAAAGATCTTATGAAGTAGTACTAAAAATTTACTTTGACAAAACATCATATTTGAAATGCCTATTCTTCTAGTAATGACAAAACATCATATTTTTTAACATAGACTAGGATTAAAGAAAGTAATTGTTATATTAAAAAAAAACACAAACAAAGGAACAGTCCAACACATTTTATTGTTGCGTCTGAGAGTAAAATGCAATGGTAAGCAATTTTCATATGGAGTGTGAATGCTTACCATTGGATCTAGTGCATCATCTTCCCTGCATATCACACATGAGACATAATTAAGCCAATAAAAAATAAGCTCATGTTCAATGTCTAGGTTGCAATCAAAAGAAGTCATGTAAGGAACATTTTTTTTAAAACAATGAAATCATGATAATCCACGACAGTAGATGTCATGTAAAGGAAGACATGAAATTACAGCTCTAAACCATAAAGGCAATAATACCATTGAAATTGAAAGCCTAAAAATTTATAGCTGCAAAAAATATAACCCAACAAAATTTAAAAGTTTGATTAGAAATGTATTAATTTCTATTTGTAATGTCAATACAAAATACAATTAGCAACGACAACAACCAACAAACACTATAAAAATAACAAAAGCCACAAACTTGAGAACTATCCGAAAAAAGTTATCTTCAAACTGCCCAAGTTCAAACATCAATCAAAACGATAAAGTTCAATCAATTGCATGTTGTCCTACATGAGAAAAATGTATTCACTTACCTCAATAGATCAGTACCCTTATCCATAAGATCAATATTTGGCCCGAGTGTCAAACTTCGTATGTCCTTTCTCCTGCAGACTTGACATCAATAAGCATAGAACAGTAAGAAAGTTTGGTTCAAACTATTCAATCAAATCATATGATCAACTCTAGAATTGGTTAGTTTCCCATTTTCTAACACCAATTTCAAAAATGTAAGAATGCTTACTAAAATAACTAAATCTAAATGCATATTTAATCATCAGCACAATAGTAGCAACTATGGCACAACAGCACAATGGGTCATCTAACTATGCAAATAAAATTCCTTTCTTTATTCACTCATTTCCAGATCTTCTCTTTCTCTCTCTTACTCTCTAAGATCCCAAATAGAACAAAGGCAAAAAATGAACTAAAATTTGTCATAATCGAATGCTTCATTGCTTTATCCAAATAGTGCACTGCAATTGCTGAAATGAAACACCAAGAACACATTATAGTCAACCCAGCTAACGAACATAATATAAAACTAACTCATAGATTACACTTGAATAGTCAATAACATAACTGATTGCATATAAATATTATATAATTTCCCATTGCACAAATATAACACCAATTTTGTAATTAAAACCTTTAGCATCAAAAGCCCTAAATGAGAGATTCTCAAAACCCTTAAAATTCAAAGTACTCAAAAATCAAATTAAAGAACACTCTAAAATGCCCAAAGCATGATGATTAAGAATATGTAGTCAATTTTTTAAAAGAACAAACCAAATATTATCAATAACATATCCAAGAATTATAACAACTTCAAACAAAATTGAAAACAGATGGGTTGAAGTTAGATTCACCTAAAGTGGTAGTTAGGAAAGTTAGAGAGGAGTATGAGACGAAGAAAATAGTGGCAGCCACTTCGAAATCCATTGACTTCGCGGAGACGACATGGCGGTGGCCGAAGGCGGCGGGGCGCGTGATTCATGGCGCTGCGATCAAGAGGGCCGTGCGACCAAAACCCCGCCCTCGGTGGTGCGAACGCCGATGGTGGCGGCTGGTGGCTCAGCGGCGGCAGTGACCGTTCTGCTCTCTTCTTGCCTCGTCTTCTTCGTCTTTGCAATCCGAAATAGAGAGTAAAATTTGATACAGTGATATTGAAACATTTGAGAACAGAAGAGAGTTGACAGTGAGAGAGAACGAAGAAAGATAGAGAGAAGAGAGTGAGAGAGGGATAAGAAAGAAGAAGCACCAATTTTTTACTTTCCCCGATTAGCTTCTCTGATAAGCTTAGCCAGAAATGCAAAATGAATTTCCACCACTGCTTTCAACCACTACCAACTTCTACTACTACTATTACTAATTACAGTAATTATAAGTACTAATATGGGCCCACGGTTAAATTTCTTTTTGGCTTTACCCTCCTTCCATATACCCATGGTCTTTTAGATACTCCCCGGTACTTATTTAAAAAACTTAGTTAATATTATTAGTGGTATTGAAAATGTAAATATTTGGTATAACTTTTCAAAAATACCACTATGATTATTATTAGGAATCTAAAAATATCACTAATTCTTTAACATGTACATAAAAAGAACACAGAAAGCCCAAAACATATTTTTTTAATATATTATATTTATTAAAAAAATAAAATAAAAAAAAGAGTTGGAGCACCAAAAACCTTTGCAGCACCTTTATAGCATAGATAGAAAAGAAAAAAAATTAAAAATTCAGGAGTACTCCTTGAGTACTAGCCCGTGGGATAGAAAAGAAAAAAAAAAAAAAAAGAAGAAGTACTCCTTGAGTACTAGCCCGTGGGTCCCACGGTGGATGTTCCCGCTCGTTGGATACCCAATGACTTTTATATAGTATAGACTACTACTAAGTACCAATGAGGCCCACAGATAAAATATTTTTGGCTTTTCCCGCTTGGGCTTGACCCTTCGGGATTTATATAGTATAGATTACATATGTGTTTCTATGTAATACTCATGGGTTAATGTGTTATCAGATCTAACATGAATTTCTTATAGTTATGGTTATAAAAAAAGATTTAAAAAAAAATCAATATGTTAGCCCACGATAGTGTCGTTGCTTAATACTAATATCGACGCCATATCGAAACTATCAAAACTGCATATCGATGACAGTGATCACAGAAACTATCAAAATTGTCATATCGACGCCACAATTGTCGTTGCAGACGACAACTTAAAACCTTGATCGGGGCATGCATAACAGAAGCAGTATGATTGTATAAACTTTTAACACAAATTAAAAAAATAAAAATAAAAAATTAATCTAGTTTATGATATAATTGTTGCATCAGACATCACTAGTTGAACATATACCCTTATATCCTTGAACCGTGTTGGTGGCTTCGTCGGTGGTGATTCCGTTTGCATACGTCGACGGTGGCTTCGAGAGCCGGAGAGAGAGAGAGAGAGAGAGAGAGAGAGAGAGAGAGAGAGGGCTCGGGGTTCGCAACGTCTAAGAAAGAGAAGGCTCGCGAGTGGTCCCCCGATAGAGAAGGCTCGCAGGAATGAAAAACAGTGGAGGGAGCCCGCGAGAGAAAGGAACGATGAGCAAGAGAAAGAGGAAAATGAGTGGGCGATTTTGATGGAGGTGGGTGGCTGCTCAACCACGAGGACAAGGATATAAGGGTATAGGCCGATTTTTGGCTTTTCCTCGCCAAAATTGTTTAAAATAATCTCTCGCTAATTTGTCGCAAAGCCGTCGTAAAATGATTTCTCATTTATTTTTTTCGAACGTTCATCTCTTTGCGAGGGAATTCACTTTTCTCACTAAACTCTCGCATGTCCCTCGCTGATTAGCGACAGAAATTTGCCCTCGCTAAAATCCGTCGCTATTTTGATTTTTTCTTGTAGTATACGTTAAAAACAATAAAAGAGAGAAAACCGTTTTATTTTTATTTTTATTTTTTGTTGGAAAAAACCGTTTTAATTTTAGTTATCACACACCAACGGAAAGAAAAATGTCTCTTCTATAAGTTTATAACACCTACATCTATTGTATCAACTAGGAAAATTGCCCGTGCGATGTACGGATCTTAAATTTCGCTATTCTTTTTATTTGTTCAAACATTAAATATTAATTTTATTTACATGTGACTATTTTTGTAGAGAACAATAAATTTATCAGTTTTTGGAATTATATTTTACATGGTATTTTTTTAATTATTACAAATTTACAATGAAAAAAGATTTATGATCAGACAAATTTATGTAATCAAATAGGAATACAATACTTATAATTAGATAAAATGTGAAAAAGATTTTGAATTTTTTTTTATAATATGTGAAACAATCATGAATACTTTAAAAACACTATGAATAACTATTATTATTTTTCTCCGTGTTTTTTGGTAGGGCAATTATATAATATAAAATTGGTATAATATATAATGCACAAACTTTTGTCTATATATTTAGCAAAATGTAAATATTTAAATATGTCTTTTGTCACACACTTATCATTATTAGGAAAAAAATCATAGTTATTTGACACATGTTGAAGTGAAAAAATATATTTGTAATGACCAATAAAAACATGTCAAATTGAAAATTAAAAATGTAAATAAACCAAACAAAAACCAATTGTACTTCTAACTTCTAAAGTTTTTACACGCCATAAGCACATCTATTTGTTCTCTGTCATATAGAAGCTCTTGTTTTCTCAATATCATGACATCAATTTTCATTTCCAATTTGTCTTTATTAAATATACTTCAGTTTTGGGTCAAATCCTTACTTGCATTCACCAAAGTGCAATGAATTCTTCAATTATTATGCCTTGAATAGTAGATATTTTTATTGTTTAAAATAATTATATATTATGTTGAAATGAGACTGTAAAATTATTGAATGTCCGAAGTTATCTTTAAAAATTATTATGAGTCTAATTCCTTTTTAATAAATAAAAAAGAAGAAGCCATGTTGATTGCATCTTCCCTTCGCCTACAAAATGCAAAAGTCAGAACCAATAATATTTTTGTCATTTTAAATATAGAAAACATAATACAATAATTAAATTGATATTGCACAATTTTTTCTATTAACCTTGGTGTTCCAATTTACACATATATAATGGTTAATAAAAGAGTGTGAAAGTTATTCAAATTTAATTGCGGAATGAAAATTTTCACTTTTACTTTCTTTTCGCTTCCAAATATATAAAATTAAGAAAACCTTTTTTATTAATTGACTTATCATTTTTTAAAACTTATTCAATAATTTGAGTTTTTCGAGTTTTAATTGATTTGTGACTTTTAATTTCTCAGTTTTAGTGATAAATTCTTCAGCATGGAGAGAGTAATTATTTAATATTAATGCATCAAAACATTATTTTTTAGATGTTTGTGTTGTTCCTATTCTCAAATCACAATTAATAAAATTGTCTTTAGAAATTCTAAATACATTATCTTTTACACTCTCCTCAAACAGTGATTACGTGGAGATATATTGCTACGTGAAATAATTTTTTTAATTTTTTAATGTTATTTATTTTCAAAATATTGTTTCTCATACATAAAATTTGTTATTTAAGTTCATAATATTGTAATGGGTATATGTAAGAAAAAAATTCACACTATTATCAACCAAATCATTTTTTTATAGGCCAACCCTTTTTTTTAAAGAAATGAGGAAGAGAGTACACTTCCTTATAATCAAATTATATTATAATTGAGAATAGTTTAGCAACGGATTAAAAAATAAGATAATTATTTTCATGATCAAAGGCTATGCAATACAATAAATTTATTAAAGAAAGTTTGCAAGCACTCCTACAACAATTAAAGTGATATAGAGATTTGTTTGAGCTTGTATTATCTATTATCAATATGAAATATTAAAAAAAAAAATAATCAGTTACAATATAATATAATCAAGTTTTGTTGTAAATAAAAAATAAGTTACTATTATTTATTAATTATTAGGTTCAATCACCTTGGGCTTTACAAAAATAAGCATATATATATATATATATATATATATACACATATACATGTGTCTTATTTACATTAAAAGAACTTTTAATTACCGATCCATCAATGTAATATTGTAATTATTTAAATGGAAACATGTAACTGATAGAATTTAGTTCTAATTTGTTATGATTTTTTTTCATAATGTAAAAAAAAGGTAGATCAGAAATATTTACCAGAATGAAAAGCAAATGACCTAGATTTGTAACTGCATAGACTTTTAAGTTCTAATATATTCTATCACACTTATTTCTTTCGCATCATTCTTTCTAGCATGTAAGTTGATTGTTATTTTTATACTTGGCATTTCTCTTCTACTAAAATATCTATCATTTCAATAATAAAAAAAATTCAAACAATATATAATTTAAACATGTACGATTTTAATTTTAATTTATAAAATTAAAAGAAAATTTACATATAAAAAATTGCTCACTCCTTATTTTTTTAAAAATAAATATAAAATAAAATAACAAATTAATAAATTGAATATACATCAAACTCGTGCAACCTACCTCTGCATGAGATATTGGTCAATTCTATATATTGGAATTTTCGTAGAATGAATCAATTTTATGATTTTATATTTTTAAGAATAAAATATCAGTATTGAAAATGAAGACAACAAAGTATAAAATATACATAACTTAAAGAATATATGATAAAAAACTCACATGAACACCTTCTGCCAATATAAAGCTGGATAGTGTAAATATGCAATGGTAAGAAATCTGATCAATGGCTCCATTTTAAAAAGAAAAGAATCCAGACTTAAAATTGAAGGATTTGCAAAGTTGCTATTAAGATTACTGTTATATAATTAGATTTTTTTTTTATTTTATTTTTACAAAGGAGCTTAAAAGCGCTTTTTGACATTCACTTACGTTGCTGTTATAATCAACTTTAATTTCAATATGATAATTATTAAATGCTATATAAGCATTACAGTTGCAACAAACGCACGTTATGTCTATGTGCTACTAAAAAAATTTAACGCTATTTATTTACCATTACATATTCAAGTTTTTACTGAACTTTTTTAGCCTTCATTCTTTCCCCGTTGTTTCAAATATATATATATTTTTTCACCTTCTCTTACTTTTGTTTTAAATAAATTTATTTTTTTTATGTATATTGATGCTAGGCATTAATTGCTTTATGCAACCTTCTATACACACATACATACATATATACATATATATATATATATATATATATATGGATATAGATATAGATAAATTAGTGAAGTTTTTTTAGGAACCCAGCCAATAGAGTGTTGGAGCATTAAAGAGGATATTAGGAGGAAAAACAATACTTAGAAAGATCATTGGAGGAAAATCATTTTTGGTCTCATACTTTTCATATTTTATATTATGTTGATTATGGATACTTTAGTTTGAATGATGCGATTAGGGGATCAGGAACGAAATTATCAAGCAATTAAATAATTAAATAAACAATTATAAATATATATTTTTAAAATAAATATTAATAAATGAAAATATTTCAACATATAGCCCCCAATATCACATGTTTAGGTCCGTCCCAGAATCTCTGCCTTCCAATCCTCAAATCTTCTTTATCTCATCCATTGTGGCTGAAATGAAATCGTCCAAAGGGACCAAGCCAAATCCAGCTACACTGACCAAAGTGGACTCTTTAAAATTCAAATAATTAAAACAAGTGGTTCCTAGGGACCACATATTTAAAATCCTCACCAAATTTCTGTACTGGCATGCTGAGGAAAAAAACTAATTTAATCTTCTTGTCTTGTATTATAAACGTGTGGTTAGATTGGTCATGTGGTTGACAACATTAAAATATGGTTTATTTATGCTTTTGTCCATAAAAGTTCAGCGTGTTTTTGTTTTAATCCTATAAGTTATTTTGATCGAGACTGGTCCTTAATTTTTCAAAACATTTTGGTTTTGATCCACTCCATTATGAAAAAACTTTTATTTGCTGATGTGGCTAATGGAACACCATATCAGCAGTCACGTAGTGTGAGGAGACGTCAAATAAGTGATATGACGTGATGATATAACACAAAATGGTCTCATACGCAAAATTTTGCGTTTATGGACGGACATGAATAATCTATGTCACAATACTTATTTGGCGCTATCTCACACAACGTAGCTGTCGGTGTGGATTTCCGTTAACTATCTCAACAAATAATTGATTTTTCCTGACAGATGAGACCAAAACCAAAATGTTTGAAAAATTAAGGACCAGTCACGGTCAAAATAACTTTTAGAGACTAAAACCAAAACACGTCAAATTTTTAGGGACCAAAACCATAAATAAGCCTTAAAATATTATGATATATAAATAAGTGCAGTGCATCCATCAAGATTCATCAAGTTATTCCAAAAATACAAAGCTAGAAAAGAGTAGGATTTATTGGTGAGTGAAAAATTGAGCAGAAGCAAAAGCAAAATTAGAATTATAGAATGTATGTAACCAGGCCACTTTCTCTATACAGGAAATCAGCAGAGGCTCTCTCATTGCCTCCACCTGAAGGCCCTAATTCTGGTATTCTAGTGATCCAAGATGTGGATTTGGAACCAACTTCTTGTTTTGGGTTGGGAGAGTACCATGAGGTGAAGGAGTTGCCTTTCCCACAAAATATGAACCTTGAGCTCTTTTATAGATCAGGCATTTCATATAATAGAGCCACTCATTACCACCATGTTGTTTTCATTCCAGTTCTGAATCAACCATTGTCCTCCAATAAGTACTATGTGATACAGCATAAAGGGAAGCATAGAGGGTAAGCCTTTAATTCTATGATGATAAAAGATGATATTTAATTTTTTGTTCCTGTTTTTTATCTTATTTTTAGACTTTCATGCGGTTATTTTTAGGTTTTAATTTTTCTTATTAAAAAAAAAGTTAATTTAGTTCTTTGTGTTTGTAATATTTGTCAATTTCATCTTTCACATAAAGGTGTTAAATTTTTACTAAAATATACTAATTTTGACGGACATATATTTTCTTATATAACTGGAATCTGCAACTTTAAAATAAAAAAAAAAAGCAAAAATGTAGATAAAATTTTATAGAAAAAAAAGTAAAATAACATCCACATTTTGATGATAGAAGGTATCAAAAAAGTTGGGAAATGCAAAACAAGCTAGAAAATGTAGATAATTAGCTTACAAAAACTCCAAAAAAAATAGTACATTTCAAAGAAAATTTAACATTTTTATTATAGAAGTGTGAAATTGACAAACCTTAAAAGCATAAAGGACAAAATTAACAATTTTTTTGTCTCTAACCTTAAGTGTTTTCCTGAGTTCACTTTGTTGGTGGTATGACACCTCCCAAGATTTGTTGCTTCGTCAGGATTCGAGTCATATTTAGGACCTCAAAATCCTTCAACACCTGGTAAGTACCACTAGACCAAATTACTTAGCTAGAATTAATTTTTTTTTAAAAGATTTAAAACTAAATTGAAATTTAAAAATAAAATAAAGGAGTTAAATCATTTGTGTGAATGATTGTAATGTCCCAAGAAACTATAGTTTTCACAATTGGATGCTGCTGCTAGCAGCATTGACCAAAAAGTTATTGAAACTTTTACTATTTTGATGTGTTAAATTATAATTCTCATGAATGAACAATAATATTGAGCCATGACAAGTTTAAGGATTATTATACTGATTAATTTGTGATTGGTTTTGCAGGGAAGCATACATTAACTCAAAGGAGGAAGATTTGGACACATTTTGTTTCTATAATTCTGTGTCTGATGATGAACCACTGCATACTTTAGATATCAGCAACACATATCATGAGTTTGAGGTATATCCTAGAAGAAGCAAAGTTACTTTCAGGGCTGGTTTTTCTGCAAAATCTGTATCCCCTGATGGATACCCTCCAAGATTTTTGAGCACAAGGTGGAAACTGAGTGCTTCAGCTTCAGATGATTATTCCAGCATTGGAGAAGCATCAGGTGTAAATGATGCTCTCCGCGCTGTCCAACCAGAGTTTGCGTTCTCCTTAGCAAATAAGAGCTCAAGAAGTGTTGTTATGGGAAAATGGTACTGCCCTTTCATGTTTATCAAGGAAAGAACTCACAAAACATTGAAGGAAGAAATGAGAAAATCAATGTTTTATGAGATGACATTGGAGCAGAAGTGGGAAAAAATATATTCTTGTGAGAATGTGCATGATGATGGGAAGGGAAACAACAACATAGTGAATGTGGATGCTGTGGTTCAAAAGGAAGTGGTTGTGGTTGCTGGATGGGAAGCTGAGATTGATGAGATGGATGAAGCTGAAGGAGTTTTGTGGTTTAATAGTTTTAGCAATGTTGGAGAGAAGAATAGTGTGGGATTGAGCACTGCAATAGTTGAGAGAATGAAGTGGGAGCAGCAAAGAGTTGGGTGGATTGAAGGGAAAGAAAAGCAAATAAGAGTTAAGAAAGTGGAAGTGTTTGAAGGGACTAATGGATGGGAAAAATTTGGGTGTTATGTGCTGGTTGAGAGTTTTGTGCTAAAAAGATTGGATGGTAGCTTAGTACTCTCTTATGCTTTCAAACACCATCATCAACTTAGAAGCAAATGGGAATGAGGTTTTCTGGTATTGGTTTAGAACAAAGGCAACATCATGGGGCGCTTTTAATGTGGTGCCGTATAGTCCTGTATTGGACCGGTTGTTTTGAGTCATATATGGTCTCACTTGCAAATATCACCGGTCTTTGATTGAACAGTAGAAAAGGACAAGACATTGTAGAGGGCACAGGCTTTATGACAGAGGGAGACTTGCTCTCGGAGTCTCGGGGCAAGGGGCAAAGAACTCTATAAAATAATGTTTTTTTTTAACCGGTTTCAGCTTCATTATATATTTCAATCAAAAACTCTAGTTAATGAAATTTATGTCACTTGTTTCATACTAGAAACGAGAACCATTTTATTAACTGAAGACCTCCTTCGCATGGATGAATAAAGATAAACACTAATGGTGCTTTTAAAGGCAACCTAAGGAATGACAGGTGTGGAGGAGTACTGCTTGATGAGCTTGGTTAGGTGGTTAGCTGTTTCTGCTTCAGAGTTGGAGCTGCTACAGCTTTTAGTGCAGAGCACTGGGCAGATTATCTGCGATTGAAGATGGCTAGGGACAAAGGCTTCAAGAATTGGGAAATATCCTTTTCCATACCCTTAGAGACCTGATTGCAAATGACCTCTATGGTGTATGTGCCTCTTTCCAGGATGAGGGATTTTCCTATGTAGCTGGGTGTTTCCCTTCCCTTCCCTTCATTTTCTTTTTGTTTTGTTTTTTTTATGTAAAAAAAAAAAAGAGAGTCCGTAACTTTGCTTTTTATTTTTAATGATTAGGATGTTTTAGGTTAAATTTGTTCAAGAAAAAAAGATTACATTTGCTGATAATGTCACACTCTCAATCTCACTTGTAACATACTAATTAATCACTGCTAATAATGCCAAATGGTTAAACTAATCACTAATAAATTAATGTATGTAACAAAGTCTATAAAAAAAATAAATTAATGTAAAAAAAAAAAAAGAAAAAAAAACTCACTGGAAAATTGTTGTTTTGGAAATAAATAGAGAGCAATTAATCCCTATTAATAATTATATTGTATTATAAAAATCATTAAGTACCTATCACTATTTTGTAAATAATTTATTAATCCAAATTTTAAATTGTTATTGGTATTATAAACATTGACCAGTTAAAAATAATTATTTTCTACTTTTAATTTTTTTAACTTAAGCAAAGGATTTTCCTTTAATTAACATGTTTATTCCTTTTTTATTTATGCCTAGAGACTTAAGAAACAATCATACATTACTCAGCATCACCGTTGGATCAATTATAATACGCAGCACATCTGCAATTTTGTATCAAATATGTATAATATAATGTCACCTATATACAAGGCTATATGTTGTTCAAGAACGAAAAATATTATGAGTTCATGATGTTTATAGTTATTATAAAATATTATGAGTTTGAGGTAGGTAGTGAGACTCTTTAAGAACGAAAAGTAGGTTCATGGATGAAGCAAAAAAATAGTAGAGGTTCATAACATATAGAAAAATGTGAAAAATAATAAAATAATGTGTAGAATTCATTGAAGAACGAAATTTTCGTTTATTGGTGGAGATACTCTTACGTTTATATTTAATTTTCTCAAATTTATAAAAAAATAGAGGTATTTTAGGAAAGTAGTATTAGGAATGAAGCAAAAATTAATTAAGATTACAATTTTCTAGAGATGTTTTAGGAAAGTCGTATCGGGAATGAAACAAAATCTAATAATGTTAGTTAATTTTGCTTATATTTTAAACTAAGAGAAATGTGTTTTTTTGTTGTTTATAATTCGAGCATGAGAGAGTGATTGATAAAGAAACTCTTTTTAAAAAAATGACTCTGTATTATTAGCCAAAATTATTATCTGTTCCTGCAAGTTACTATAAAAAAATTAAGCTTAAGTTACCTTGGGAAGATACTGCAGTAGGGTAGGATCACTATAGTGCAGACAGGACTTGAAATCTTGTCCATTGGATTTGTTAAACACATATGGTATACGTATAATACATGGTCACCTGTACATAAGGTTATAGGTTGCTTCATATAAGCCATTGATCAATTTTTTGACTCAAATCTATGGTGATAATGCTTGGAACCACCGGTGGTGCCATAATTTTTGGCACCACATCAAATGGAGCCAACATCATGGTCCGGTTTTAGCTTTTGAATGTGTATTGGACTATAAGAAAGAAAAGAATGCTCTAGTCTTTAAATATACATGTAAAATTTTGTGTGATTTTATTGATTAAGAAGAAAGTTAGTTCATTCATTCATTCAATTTTGAAGTGTAATAATTTTTTTATGGAACTAGAAGTGCAATCATTTTGATAGTGTTTGAAAACTAAAAAAAAAAAATCTAAAATTGGAGACCAAACCTTAATGTATGGCTATGAATAGAAAAGGCATATGCTCCTCTATATTAAATAAGCATTATATAAAGAAATTAATGGATATGCACTGACGGTGTAAAGTTTTTTACACCATCAGTCTATCATTCACCATTCATTTGTATTACTTTAATCTAAAAGTCGATGACTATTAACGTATGAATGATGGATAATACATCGATGGTATAAAAAATCTTTATACTATTGGTACATTCTCCATTTTCTCTTATATAAATTAGATTCCTCAAGAATTTGTATCAAATTCTAATGTAGCTTTATTCAATTTTGAAGTGTAATAATTTTTTCTATGCTTAAGGTTTCAATCATTTACTATATATAATAGAATAGCTAAGTGTATATTAAACAAAATATAATTTAGCATAGCCAAACCCAATAAAAAATTCTATACATACATTGAATATGAATGGGAATTAGTCCTCAAACCCCTTTTTTAATTCCCAAACCCCATTCTTTTTTATGGGGTTCTGTCAGAATATTTTCTGATACCCCCGAGTCGGAAAAATGTAATTTTCCGGTTACTCTCTTATTAAAAAAATTTATTTTAAAGTCAAAAAATGCATTTTCCGACTCGAGGATATCAAAAAATATTCTGACAAAACTCCATAAAAAAAATTGGGGATTAGGACTAAAAACGAATTTTGAAGACTAATTCCTAATATGAATAGAACTGTCAATTCAGATCGGCCTGAATCCATTCACGACAACCTATCGTTGCAAGTCTCTAGTTTTCGGACAAAACCTACACATTTTTAAAAATTTATATATTTAAATAGGATGACCTTAAACTTTAAAAAAAAAGCTTATTAAGCTTATCAATCTATCTATTTAATATTATAAACATCTTGTATTTATTTTTTATTATAAGTACTTCCTCCGTCCCTAATTGTAAGGCTTTTTTGGGTAAAAAATTTGGTCCTAAATATAAGACCATCTTGTAATTTTTTCCAAAATTATCCTTACATCTAATCATTGTGGTCTAAGTTTTTGTGAGAAAAAATAAATAAAATTGTATTGGAATATGAAATGAAGCTTGTTTAATGTTGTAAATGGCTTGAAAATTGTCCACTACATTAAATATAGATGATAGAGTATCTAGAATTAAATTAATTATTGAAAAATGAAAAAATTTATTATGTTCTAATAATTGGTAGATGAGTATTTTTGGAAGAACATATCAATTTTAATATAGAATTCAAAAACATTGGTGAACTTAAAAATGTCCAAAAGGACCTTATAATTAGGGATGGAGGGTGTAATATATAATTTAATATTTATAATATTTATCGGTAAAAGTCTACTATCCTATTTACAAGTGAAGAGGAAAATTTTAATATTTATTTATTTTTGTCGAAAAAAGGTGATACTGTCTAGTTCACATTTTTTGTGGCCCAACTAATCCACTCTGAATTTACTAACTGTGCGAGTCTTTGACTCAACAGTATGGATCATCCCTAGGAATTATTGCCTCACTAGACTCGAGCCTTTGATCCTGAAATCCCTAAATGCCTAGTCAGTTTCCAGTAAAGCAATCCACTTGGATTGGTATATTTTAATATTTAGTCACAAGTAAAAGACTTTATTGAATTATACACTTTTCAGTGTGCTCATGTATTAAAGCAAGCCTTAAAATACGTAGAGGCAAACCGTAAAATTTGGAGTTTTAATTTTTGATTTTCTTTATTCTCGACAACGACGCCAAAAACTTGTTGCGTTGTTACTAGCAAGTGTACTAGATCACAAGTAATAAAGTATAAGTAAAATTATCGTTTTTCACGGGGATTGTGAATTGTTTCTAATCAATCTTCACCAAAGGTGTAATTAAAAGGAAATCTATGGGTTTTTGTAAAAATATTTAAAATTGAATTAAAAAGATAAAAACAAAACAAACTACAAGAAGTTTGTGAGACAGATAGAGAAAGGCGTTAGGAACTCAGTTTCATTGCAAGACTTGTTTATTAATTATGAATCTTTGTTTTTCATTAAATTCACGACATTCAGAGGTAGTAAAAACTAGATGTCTCTGCGAAATTACGTTTCTTATTCAATATGAAAACTCTTAATGTCTTAAGCGATTAAACATTCGAATAACCTTTAATTAAGAACACTAGAACATTATAGTCATATAGGCCCTAACAGTATGTCTACATATTAGGTGGTTATAATTTTTGATTGAATGACCTATTCTAATTGGATATATAGCCCTTAAATGGGTGGTGCTATATAGACACCTGATATATCATTTTCAGTGAGCGAGAACTTGTATGAAAGACTTAGGCAATCTTTCAGAGACACTCATATGTTATCCAAGGTTTATTTTTGACTTATAACAAAGTACGTTGTTATAATTTGTTGTTTAAAAAATTACATCACGGAATCTCACAAGAGTTTAAGGTTGCGTGCGTGTTGTAGGGGTCTCAACTAATTAAATTCTATAAAGTCCAAGGGAACTCCACTTTATAGAATATAGTTGTTGCCTCATATCACTATGTATTAATTCAAATCCTATGGATATTAACACTTAAGCATAAAAAACCTAAGGTCGCTTTTCTTATCTTTTCTTTTTTATGTGACTGCCATTAATGGGGGATTGTTGGAAATAATGACATTCACTCTATAAACCTTAGTCTCACATTGTCAAATTTGTGAAAAACTTAACCCTTTATATTCCATTATTCTCTACACACTTTTAAATAAGTTATTATTGGGTTTTGGTAGTGCATTTGTTGTGCCCAATATACACGCGTGTACGCGCAACCGTCGTCCGTGCGGGCGGGGCGAGTGCAGGGTGTTCGGGTAGTCCTCTTTTTGGAAGCATTTGGCCAAACTTTTTTTTAATTACCCACGTTTTTAAATTTGGCCGTTGCAATATTTATGGGTATTTTATTGCAGCAATTCAAGATAGGCCATAATGTCGATTTATTGGCCATTAATTTCTGGCAGTTGGCTATCTTCATTCTGATTCTATAAGTTGATGCTTCTTCTTTCTGATTTCACACAGAAATTCGGACCCCCATTTTTCCCTTCCTTTTTCCTTCCTTCCTCCTTGTAAGCGACCTAACTTTGTGAGAATCCAAGTTCTCTGCCTTGAGTGCACGAGTTAGAGAACTGCTGTGCTAACCTTGGGAGCAAGAACTGGTTGATATAGTTGCACCTTAGCTATCCGAAAATCTTGTTTTTAAGGCCGTGACTTTTACCACGACACAGCCATCATCAAATTATTTTTCCAACATTCTCCACTTTCAAGAAGTGGAAAATGTTGATTGAGAATCGGACGGGTAAGAAAATCAAACGTTTTAGAACTGATAATGGTTTGGAGTTTTGTTGAGGAGAGTTTGATGAGTTTTACGAGAACACGAGCATAATGAGACATCGCCCTGTATGGAAGACTCCATGGCAAAATGGAATTGCAGAACGCATGAACATAACTATTTTAACTAGAGCTTGATACGTGCTCTCTAATGACGAATTTGGAAAGGAATTTTGAGCTGAAGCTATTAATATGGCTTGTTATTTGGTGAATAATTGGTCTTCATCTGTTGCAATTGAATCAAAGACTCCCATTGAAGTATGATCTGACACTCTAGTTGATTATTTTGATCTAAGAATTTTTGGATATCCTACATATGCTTATATTAATGGCGAGAAGCTTGAGCGTAGAGCACAAAAATGCATATTTCTCAGTTATGCATTCAGAATGAAAGGTTTCAGATTATTGTGTATCGAAATTAAACCTCCAAAATTCTTAACCAACAAAGATGTTAAGTTTAATGAATCATTCATGCTTCATTCGACGAAGGAGGTTGGCAATGTAGAGAAAGAAGATGGTGTCAACTAGTAGGTGGAGCTTAAGATTGAACAACCGATGAAAGTTCAAAATGGTGCTTTTGATAAACCTACGGAAGAAGAAGATCAATAAGTTGTTGAAGAGCAAGAAGAGATTCTACTACAGAATTATAATCTCACAGGATATAATCTTGCAAGAGACAGAGAAAACCACCTAAGTTCAATTTATCATAAAAAAAGTAATGCAAGTATAATAAGTAAAAGTGATAAATAAAAAAATAAATAAAAAAGTAAGTAAAAATGCAAAATTGATAGATATCTTTTTGTTAAAAAATGAGTGATCTGCTTATCTTAATTCTTGTGTTTTGGTTAAGTGTGACTTATAAATATTAACGAAGAGAGTAATATACTGCTTATAAAACAATATAAAATATAATTAAGAAAAAACATATTAATTTCTAGTATCATCAAAGAGATACTCAACCTTTACAAAAATGTAAGCCATATATTAATAATAATAATAATAGCATTGTGCCACAACAATACAATTTCAAAATAAAAAAATATTCAATCCAAAACTAGTTTTATAATTATTCTAGTAATAATATATGCATTTATTTATTTATATATAAGTTTAGTAATAATTATATTAAAAAAATTATGGGGGTAGGTGCCCCCACTTGTCTATATGTGGCTCGTCCATGCTTATCATGCATGATTGGTTTGGACTTTTAAATGGAGTTGGCGAAGAGGAACGGCTAATGATGAGACGTTTAGGCTTTTATATTTTGTTTGGTTAACGGAGAGAAAATAGGAAGAGAGAAAATGAGAAAAAAGAAATAGGGAAGAGGGATTATGGAAAGAAAATGAGTAGATTTTATGGTTGTTTGGTATGAGAGAAAATGTGAAGAAATTGAAAAGAGAGAAAAGTTGAGTTTTCTTTCCTTTTGTTTGGTCGGAGAGAAAAGTGGGAAGAGAGAAAATAATAAATTTGTCAAAAGACAATTACATCATTATTTTCAAAAATATAAATAATTTTTTTTTATTTTTCATATATATCTATATTTCATATGGTCAAAGATTTTTTTTATTTCAATTCTTTATTACATAATAAAATTTTCGAATCCAAAATATTATAAAAATAGTTTTTTTATTAAAATAAAAATGTTTTATTTTTTTCAATTAAAGAATTAAAAAATTAAAGAAAAAAGATGAAGTAAAATGGACAAGTGAAGAACAGATGAGTATTACATGTCAATCACAGTTTTCTCTCCAAAATCTCTTCATTTGGGGAAGAAAACTTTTGGGTCCCATGTGTTTTTTTCTCTTCTCTCCATTTTCTCTCCTAAACCAAACAAGGGAAAATGAAGTTTTCTCTATCTCTCCTCCTATTTTCTTTCTACCAATTTTCTCTTGAAACAAACAAGGTGTTAGGGTTTGAGATTTTGGGTTCCTTTATTTTCTCCTTTGCCAACACTCCTTTGTTGAGGTGAGTTCACTTTCTTCATTTTAAGTTTTAGAATTTCAGTTTTATTTTTTAATACTGGTTGAACTGACATCAGTTTTTTTTAATTTAATTGGTTCTATCATATTTATTTAGTTTATATGCCAGTTTTTCTCGATTCCATTTTCGGAATGATTGATTGGGTCGACGATTCCCTCAGTCGGACCATCCAATCTGGTTTAGATTTTATAACATTGATTAGAATTAGATAAGGGGTTTAGTCTACAAACTCCATTGTTTATCCTACAAACTCCATTTTTTCTAAATATTCCAAAATCATCCTTGTTATAACTTCCCTCCATTTCAATTCTATAACTCCTCAAACCACAAGCCCCAACCTCATATTCCCTTCCTCAACCTTTCATATTCCCTTCCCCAACCTTCTCCACCAACTTCCACCGCCTGCGATCGCCGCCGCAACCACCGCCGTTTCCGCCTCCACCGCGTTTTCGTGTGTAAAGGTGAGACCTTCTTCTCTGTTTTTTGGTTGCTTTTGTGTTGGGTTTCATTTGTTCTTCTTCCTATATTGTTTTCATTCGTTTTCATTCTTCTTTCTTGTTCTTCATTCTATTTTGTTTTCTTCTTTATGTTAGGGTTTTCGAATTTTCTTCTCTTGGGTGTTGTTATTTTCTTCTCTGGTTATCTGCTACTCATTCTAAAACGTGTTCTCATTTGCTTCTCTGCTACTGTGCTATTTGTATCGTTCAATATGACTGAACAATGGCATGTATATGACTGAACAATGGCCATTTATATGATGCTGTTAAATATAGTAATAGAACCATTGTTAAGAAATGCATGATAATATTGTTTATTCAAATATACTCAATCTGCTATATAAATTATACTAGTATTATGTACTTGTTTATAGAAAGAAAATGATAGAGTTTATTTACTTTAAATTATAGTAGCATCTGAATTAAAATTTCTTGATGACACATTTAAAACTAGAGATTGCATAGCATAGTAATAGTCATGATGGAATAGGTTGTTTCAGATTTTATTAAAGTGGAATCGAGGTAGTTCGATTCAAGTCACGCAAATCTTGTGTTCATCTTCATGCTTAATTTGACTTAAACCTCTTTTAATTGGCTTGAAATTTCAGATATGGCTAGAAAGAAACGTACAGCTGAAACTGTGCGAGCAGAACAAGAAGCAGAACGTATACGAAAAGAGGCAATAGGTTGTTGCAACCGCATAGGGCCAACTTACCGGATGATGTTTATCAAGAGGTCTTTGCATTATGTACCAGAGCGATCACTGAAGATGTCCCGCGTATACAAACCAGAATAAGAGGTGGTCGGGTCCCCAGGGGTAGCAGGGCTGAGCGCGAAGAAAAGGCTGATAATGAACCAAGGGATCAAGGGAGACGTGTCAGAAAAAGAAGAAACTGAGAAGACTTTTGATATTGTAATAGTTTTTGATATTGTAACAGTTTTTGGTTGTGTTTTCTAGTTGGTTTAGGAACATGGGATTATGGTTGAAGTTGTGTTATGTGTTTTGAACTTGTTAGTCTTATGACTTATGTTTTTGAAGGTGGATTACGGTTAATGTTTTTGAAGGTGGATTATGCTTGAACATGGAATTGACTTATAGGTTTACGTATCAATTTCAATTAATGTTAATGTTACGTATCAATTTCAATTAATGTTAATATTCCTCTTTGCTGATATCAGGTTTCACTTTGTAATATCAATTTCAATAAGGTTATAACTCTGATTTATTGCAAATAGTTTTAAATTCCGAAAAGAACATATCAGAATAATTTAAATTCTGAAACAACACTATCAGAAAAAATAATAATCCAAGACAGACCTCTCAGACATATTTACTTCTCTGAATTTCAAATTTCTAAGTTTTATAAAATTCCGACAACACTCTATCAGAATATATAAATTCCAAGGAAGGTGTTTCAGAATTTTTGTATTTATGAATTTACCCTATCGGAATATTTGGCCAGAGAAGGAGGTTAGAAACTCGAATTTCAAATTTCTAAGTTTTATAAAATTCCAACAACACTCTATCAGAATATATAAATTTCGAGGAAGGTGTTTCAGAATTTTTGTATTTATGAATTTACCCTATCAGAATATTTGGCCAGAGAAGGAGGTTAGAAACTCGAATTTCAAATTTTTAAGTTTTATAAAATTCCGACAACACTCTATCAGAATATATAAATTCCGAGGAAGGTGTTTCAGAATTTTTGTATTTATGAATTTACCTTATCGGAATATTTGGCCAGAGAAGGAGGTTAGAAACTCGAATTTCAAATTTCTAAGTTTTATAAAATTCTGATATACCCGTATCGGAATTTAAATGATTCCGACAATAACGAGTCGGAAAATTAAACAGTAACAAAAAAAAAAGGTGAAACAGCAGGGACATATGTTGCCTTCTGTAATGTGCAATGAAACAACTTGGGACTGATTCAAGAACGTCTGTGTCAGCAAAATGTATGCCTCAATGATTTTTTGGCTCTAGAAAAGAGTAGAAAGAGTAGAGAGAGATAGAGAGAGAGGAGTTTTGATGGAAAATGAAGGTTGCATGGGTTATGGGGTTTTCTTGGAGTGAAAGAAGGTGAAAAGGTGGTGGGGAGGTGGGGTTTGTGGTTTGTTTGGGATTTGTGGTTTTGGGGTTTGTAGATTTTCTTTCTTTTTTTTTTATTTGTAAGGGTAAACTTGACATTTCCCCATTAAAATGGGGTTTGTAGGATAAACACTGGGTTTGTAGACTAATCCACCAATTTCATGATACTTTTCTCTTCACTTTTTTTTTATACACCAACAGGTATCCAGATCTGGTTTACCCAGAATCCGACTCATCCGATCCAACCCAACTGAGCTCGTACTAAGAGATAGGGGTCTCCCAGCGGGGGTTGCTCCATACCCAATGCTCAAACTCGAGACCAGTTGATTAAGGGACCAAGTGAGCTACCACTTGACCAACCCCACGTTGATATTTTTCTCTTTACTTATGTAAAAAAATAAAAAACAACTAGAAATAAATAATAAATAAATAGTCAATAAAAAAAATTTCATAGATTAATATCAAATGACAGAATAAAAATTTTATGACGCCATAATTTTAACATGAAAAACTTTGGAAAAAAACCACGAGTCTAGGTCCAACATAATTTCTGCAAAATATATTAATGAGTACAAAGTCATAGTAGCAGGACTAGCAAACACAAAAGTCATTAATACATAATCACTGGATAGATACAGCAAAATGACAATAGAAAACTTCACAATATGAGTAACACGTTGCTTGTTTTTGTTTTTGTTTTTTTGTTCTTTTTTTTATAAAAACAACCTAAATCAGAAAGCTCTTTTTTTTTACCCTCTTTTCCTTTTCATTCACACAACAAAGGACAGATAGGTTTTGTTTTGTTTTTTTTTTTTTTTAAAAAAATAAAATTAATAAGACACCCTAAATCTCAAAGTTCTTTTTTGCTTTTTTTTCCTTATCACTTACGTACTTCCTTTCACGCAAAAAACAAAGGACACACAGTTTTTTTTTTTTCTAATTTTTTTATAAGACAACCTAAATCGCAAAGCTCGTTTTTTTTTTTTTTTTCACTCACTTCCTTTCACGCAAAAAGCAAGGCACACACTTGTTTTTTTTTTTTTTTTTTTTTTTTATGGCATCCTAAATCTCATATATCTTTTTGTTGTTTTTTTAGCTCTCCCTTCATTGCACAATTTCTAAAATGATTGTTGCGATGATGTTATCCACTTATCATCCTATTGCATTCCTCGAGTCCTGCATCTGATAAGGATGACCAAAATATTAGTCAGTTGGTGAAAGCCAAAAAAGTTTAAAACTTAAGAAAAGTTACTAGAAGAAAATACGCCAAATTTATTCAGAAGTGACAACAAATGCCTGGTTTATATTTTATAATTTTAAGGCAAATATTAGCAAATGTCCTTCGTAAGAATTAAAAATAATAAAAATTCATGAAAAATTGTGATTTTTTCTATTATCAAGACATAGAATAATGTCCTTTCATAATTGATTTATCAATACTAAAAATCTTAACAAATGCCATAACAAAATTCATATTTTAACGACTTTTTTTTTAAAAAGGATGATTTCGGTGACTTTATCAAATTCAACTCGAAAGATGAAAGATAAGATAACTTAGAGTCCGGTTTTAGAAAATCAAAATTAAAATACAATATGAACCCGAGACCTCCCCTATGCAATACAAACCTCCCAATCATATTGCATACCTTCATTTCTGAAACATTTCTTCTTCCTCAAGACCAACTTTCATGTTACATGGTATCTTTTACGCATCTCAGATCCTTGTTTTTAAAAAATGGAAAATAATAAGAAAAGCAGAAGTAACCATAACAAGCTAACTCACCAACATTCCATGCACTGTGCTGCTCTTTTACTGATTGAAAAGGACACAAAGGACTTGCACTAGCGAACGCAATAACAATAATTAAGCTTCTACCACCATACAACAATTTACTGAAACAAATAATTACTAATAAAGTTAGCTCTTCTGGGATGGCCAAAATAGTTCAGGAAGAGTATTATAGAATATACTAATTCAATGTTTGCAATTCTCACCACAGGGGATATAAAATGATGGACCATAATTAAATGACAAGACAAGCAAAATGTTCCAAAATAGAGGCAATATATATAATTTTTGCTGGTTTGTTTAGCTCCCAATCAGTGCCCTGCACAACATGAAAATGATGCAAATTGAGCAGAAAGAGATAACGGCACTAGTAAATCAGAGTAGTGCTATATATATTGATTATCTGAGACTTAATTTAGATCATCATATATCAATCTATCTACTCCTATGTGATCTATACTTACTTGAGGCGTGGGAGTCTGCCATGTTACGATCTTTGGCTGCAAACTCTCTCTTGATGGCATCATTAAGATTATCGCCAGACCAATTGTATCCATCTATTTCCAATCTCAAATACCAATGTAAAACGTGACCACGGCAGAAAGTTCTCAGCTTGTGGCATTGAGTGAATGAGGCGTGTTTCACCTCTAGGAAAGTCAAAGTGGAACTTCCATCATAAAAGCTTTGAAGTTGCGGTAAATTGAAGAGAGACAAAATTCGGAGCTTCTGGAATATAATCTCATAATCTTCATCCATCTCATTTCCTTCTTTAGCCACTACTTGTATCATTGATTTGCAGTTCTTAATAGACAACTCCTCCAATTGAACCAGAGTCTTGGCTGTTGAGGATGTGAACAAATATTTCAATCCATGGCAACCATCTACTAGCAGCTCTGTGAGATGGGAGAAAGACACAGTAGTAGTGCATGATGTTACCAAGTTTGGCAAGCGATCGCATTTTGAAACGGATAAAGTTTCCATACTTGCAAGGAATGGGGACATCCAGGACTGCTCTAACCCTATTGATTCAAGCATGGGCAGATTATTGAGCTCCAATCCTTTAAGCCGAGAAAGGATTTTAGTATAAGCCATGTCAGGCCTTTGAGAGGGGAATATCTCTTTCAAGTTACTCTCACAAACCTCAAGCCCTTCAATACCAGGTAGTGGCACCTTTGAAAGGGGAAAACATGAAAACATATCTGCCTCCTCCTCATCATGGAAGCTCCGCAATTTGAGAAATTTCAATTTTTGGAGGTTCACATGAAGTTGTCCTTGCTCAATCATCATCACATCGTACTTGTTGAGTGACAGTTCTTCCAAGTGAGGTGTAACCTAGGAGCGTGGATTATTCACAATCGCCGCAATGACAAAGATCAGAAGGCAAATTAAAAGAGGTTTGAATTTGAATTTTGTTTTGTTTTGTACATCAAAACCCTTGAACAGTTTCATTTCCAGAGGGGTTTTTTTTTTTTTTTTTTTGAAAGATAAAAAACAGAACAAGCAAGCTTTCATGTGTGTTCAATAAAAAGCAAGAAGAAGATTCATACCTTAACAGCTGAGACCAAGGCTTGCTGGTCTGCATCTAAATCTGGACGATTTTGAAAATTTACTTCTTCAAACACATTCAGCAATGGGCATTTATAAACATCTAATGTTGTTAACATAGGCCAATCTTGAGTGCGCATTCCAGGACAAAAGAACTTGATATTTGGTAAATTCATTAGTGTTAAGGAGGTTAAGCAAGGGAATATAGTAAACTCTTCTTCAATTGCTCCTTTATCCGTTGCAACAATTTCTTCTAACGCCTCACAGTTTTTAACATCAAGTGTTTTTAGAATTATTATACCTTTGGCTACTGATGGTGGAAACAAACTTATTATCCTTTCACATCTCTCAACTGATACTTCCTCCAAAAATGGAAGGTTCACGACACTTCTTTGAGGATCTTCATTCCAAATATGCTTCAGCTTCGGTAGCTCTTCCAAAATCAATTTCTTCAAGCCAGGGCTGATGGAAGAGACAGGTGGTGGTGTATCAAATATTGCCTCAACATTATTACATTTCTGCACCTTCAACTCTTCCAAGTTTCTTAGCAAAGGAAGCAAATGAGATGGTAGTACTGCATTTGATAAAAATTTGCACCCTTTCACCTCCAAAGAGTTCATATTGCTAAAAGAGTTTTCTGGGAGGGGCACTACACCAAGCCACATATCTTTTAGTAGTTCAATAGAATCATCGACAACCAAACTTTCCTGATGAGCATTCCAAACATTAATTTAATATCATGATGGAAAAATAGCTACTCCTCCGTTCCTAAATATAAAGTTTTTTTGGGATTTCACGTCCATTAAGTAAGTGAAATAATTTAGTTAATTATATTGAAAATGTGAACTTTTGATATGTAATTTTAAAATTACCCCTATTAATATTATTGAGAATCTAAAAAGTGTTAAATAAATAGGAGTGTTAGTGAAAAAAAGTAATTAATGATCATTGAAAATTAGTATGAGCCTTTGTAAATAGGGACAAGATAAAAGTGTCAAGATGATTTTATATTTAGGAACGGAGGAGTATTACTAATTGACATTAATTATTAGTTGTTTCTAAAATAGAAGCAAAATCTTACAAGCCTCTTGTCTTTATCACGAGCCATTTCCAAGCAACTTACACAGAATAATAAAGTTAAGCATCTTTCTTACAAAAAAATTTAAGTACTCCCTTCGTTTCCTACACAGTGTTGATAAATTTTTTGTCCTACATGTATTGTTTTTTTTATAAAATCCAATATGAAATTAATGTCAATTTTTCCAACATACCCTTATTTATCACATTGCCTTTTTCATTTCTAATATCTTTCTCTTTCTTCAATAATGATTATATAAAAACATTATAGTTAAAATATATTAAATTCTTATATCATTTAATCATTTCTTAAAATCCGTTCACAACCTTAAAGTACAAAAGAATGAAGTATAAGTTTTTCTATTGTTAAGTACTCAATTTCCAATGAAATTTATCTATTTTTGGGGATTTATCCTCGGTCTAGCCGTAAGGGTTGAAATTAAGAAAATTTTAAAAATAGTAATTAATTTTTTTAGTTAAGAAATACATTAATGAAAAACTCACATTGAAAATATAAGTTCATTAATTCTCCATGTTTTAAATTCAATATTTTTTCAAAATAAAATTACCTTTTTTATTGTTTTAAACAATGTCCTAAGAACACTTTTTAGTATTTTCTTTTAAAAAATACTTCATCCGGTCCTATTTATAAGACCCTTTTGGGGTTTTTCACTCTCATCAAGGAGAGTAGATAAATGTGTTAGTGGCATTGGAAATGTGAAAATTTGATATACTTTCTCAAAACTACTCCTATAAATATTATTGGAACTCTAAAAAGTGTTGACTTTATAGGGGTGTTAGTGGAAAGAAGTAATTAAATGCTATTGAAAATTGAAAAGGGGTCTTATAAATAAAACCAAAATGAAAACCCCAAAAGGGTCTTATAAATAGGACCGGATGGAGTAGTACTATAAAGCAAAGACAAGTGTATTCAATTGAAGAAAAAAATAATAAAAACACATACCCTGCTCAATAACACATTCTGTACAGTAAAGTTCAGGTCAACTTTCACGGCAATAACATTCTTCTCGCATTGAACTCCTGACAACATGTTAGCAGTTACAGTTCCATCACAGAAAGTTTCCAACCTGTTGCAGTGGGTTACTGAGAACTTCTCCAAGGACGGTAAATTCAGAGCACAACTCCCATCGTAAAACTTTGCAAGGCTTGGTAAAGTGTTGATAGATAAAGATGTGAGGTGATTGAATATTATCTCGTCTTTATCATTAAGACTGCTGGATGGTTCTTCTGCCTTTTGAAAGATTATTTGTTTTAATGATTTACAATCTTCCACTGACATATTCTTCAGCAGATGCAAAGTTCTAGCTGTTGAGGATGTGAATAAATACGCCAACCCATGACAATTCTTTACATTCAAATCTCCTAGATGGGAGAAAGATACCATGGATGGTACAATGTTCCTTAAACCATGGCATGAATCTATGGTCAAAGTTTCAAGCTTTTTCGCAACAGAGCCCACCCAAGAATTCTCAAACCCAACGGAATTTAGCATTGGCAGACTTATCAACCTTAGAGATTTGAGATGTGAAAGGATTTCTTCAGGGTAATCCACCACATCAGGTCTTTCAGAGCAGAATATGGTTTCCACAGAACCACATCTATCAACTTTTATGCTTTCCAATTTTTTAAAATAAGGAAGTAAATGAGATGGTAGTAGTACATCTGATACAATGTTGCAGTTTTCCAATACCAAGGAATTCAATTTATCGAAGGAAAAGTTTGGTACTGGCACTTGGGTGTGCCATACCTCTTGTAGCTCTGAGTCCTCCCCGGATTTCCAAAGGTATAAATACTGTAAATCACGTGCTTTCTTTGCAATCTGCAATGCAAAACAAAAAAGTGAAGTTACTTGCTATTTATGATAGATGAGAATATATAAGAATTAAGATTTATAAATACAATATCAACATTTTCTTAATATCTAAATGGAGTTGAAATGTTTAATTTAGATTTTGAAATAGAAGAGAACTCTAAAACTGAAGAAAGAGAAAATATATTCTCACATTAATATAGTAAATGTATAGTTACAAATAATGTTCATGAATAAAATTTTTTACTCATTATAATTTTCTAAATCAAGCCTTAACTTCAAAAATATCATAACGCATGTCAAGTATATTTTATACTCCATGTCTATAATGTAAGCCCTCTATGGAGAAAAATACGAGAATAAAAGAAATTAGTTAAAATTGCTTGGAAATGATAATATTTGATATATATATATATATATATATATATATATATATATATTAAAATTAGATCTATAATTATTAGTGAAATTCTAAATTTTTTTTAATAAATAATAGTGTTTGTGAAAAAGAATTAATTAATAATGCAATAGAAAGTTGGAATATGGTCATCACCAAAAAAAAAAAAAAGAAAATTGGAATATTGCTTACATTAAAGACAAACGAAATGTTCAAAAGGAGCTTACATTTAGAACAATAGGAAGTGTTATTTTAATGACATGGAAAAAAAATCATATGGTGAGACAAGGGCACTCTTTAGCTTAGCTAATTGATAAACTACTCCCTTTAATCAAAAAATTTTGACGGTATAAAAGATGCATGAGTTTTAAAAATTGTGTATGTATTTGAGATAATTTAAATAAAATACAATTTTTTATCATTAATAAGGATATAGGTTAGCTGAAAGTTAGTATTCCCTCCGTCCCTAAATATAAGACCATTTTGACATTTTTATTTTGTCCCTATTTATAAGATCCTTTACCAATTTTCATATAACTTCTCCAAGAAATTCTTTTGTTAAGTCTCCATTAGTTCCTAATGTGACTCTTACCTAAAAGAACTTACTTTTTGTTCCCTCTACAACTAAAAATATGATTAGTGTGAGTTCTTTTGCAAAAGATAATGCAATTTTTTTTCCAATTTTATCCTGATTATTATTGTCTTGTTAAATCTCATTGTGATCTTCAAGTTCTCCTTGAAGGTTACCTAGGGAAAGATGATCTCTACAAGTTCAAGGATTTTGCTCTTATCTCTAAAGTTTCAATACCACATTCATATGCAGCAAGGTGCATGTTTCTAGTATAAACTCGTGTACTTCTAGGAATATCTTGAATAAATGTAATTTTTCCTACTCCATTGTTTCTTGAAATTACAATTTATCTAGTGTATAAAGTGCTTCTTTTAAAGCAGGAATGAATAATGTTCCTAGTTTCTGCCATACTTGGCATTATAGGTTAAGACATCCAAGTGCACTTGTTATAAAAAATGTACTGGAATCTTGTATAAGATTTGTAGGGGCCTTCTCCTATGTTGTCTTCTACTATTCTGGGTTCTCCTATTATCTTTCCATTGTTGATGCTCATACTCATTTTACTTGGACTTATTTGCTTAAGTCAAAATTAATCTAAAGCAATGGAACTAATTAGACAATTTATACAACCAATTCACACTCAATTTTAGAGTGTTTTGAATGATGTCCAGTCATAATTGGAAGGTCAATTTAGACCCCAATCCAAGTATCTTCCAATAACTCTTAGGATAAACTACAATGTCATTTGTCAACCATACTCACCAACAAAATGATAGAGTTGAGTGTAAATATAAGCACATTGTTGAGATGGGAGTCGCTATTGGTATAGGTCTCATCACTACCCACGAAATTTTGTGATCATGCATTTTTAAATTTTGTTTATCTCATATGTCCAAAAATTTCTTTCACCTGATACTAGACTTTACGTATTCAATGAGAATCATTTTCCATATCAAACAAAGCCTACAAAATCAAATTTTTCAAAATGTCAGCTGCACTACTTTGGCGGGTAAGGCTCAAAAACATGGAAAAAGAAACCATGCATCAGTGCGCCGAACACCCATTGTTCCGGTTTTTAAAATTAATGGTTGCAAATATGGCAACCAACGTCATAAGTTAAATATTACTTCTGTCCTAAAATATAAGATTTTTTGACTCTTTTATTTTGTCCATATTTATAAGATCTTATACTTCATTTGGTCCTATATATAAGCCCCTTTGAAGACTTTTCTTTGGTCCTTAATATAAGCCTCATTTCCAACTTCAAATGACATTAATTACATCTTTTCCACAAACACCCTTATTTACTCAACATGTTTTAGATTCCCAATAATAATCATAGGGGTATTTTTGAAAAAGTATACCAAATATTTACATTTCCAATACCACTAACAATATTAATTAAATTTCTTAAAGGGTGTGAAAATTAGTCAAATTAAAGGGACTTATAATAAGGACCAGAGGAAGTACTAATTTTTAATGATCATTAATTAATTCTTTCCATAAACACCCTTATTTATGTAATACTTTTTAGATTCCTAATAATATTAATAGGGATAATTTTGAAAATATATATCAAATATTCACATTTCCAATACCATTAACTAAATTAATTATACTCCCTCTGTCCCTTAATATAAGTCATTTTCACCTCATTCACGCAAATTAAGAAAAGTAATTATTACTCTCAAATTTATCAAAAAATATGTTCTCAATATTATTAATAAGGTTAATTTTAAAAATACATATCAGATGGTCATATTTCCAATACCATTAACTACTCCCTCTGTTCCTATTTATCTCTCGTATTTCAAACAAAACATATCGCTTAAAAAATGCAATAATTACTTAGATTTTCAATACATTAATTATGTTTTTTCATACTATACCCTTTCTCCCTCCGTAATCAATAATTTTTCTCCACTATTTACAAAAACGAATACCCTATTAAATAGGGATAAACATGGAAAATAACATTTATTACACTCTTGAAATTATCAAAAGGACAAATAAAAAGAAAAAGAAAACTTCTTCAAAGAAAGACAATTAAATAGAAATGGAGAGAGTAAATTAATCATATTTTTTAATGGACGTGAAATCTCCTATGAGTCTTATATATTATATAGAAAGTAGTAATTTCAAAAAGTACTTTTGATTTTTATATATTATATAAAAAATTACTAGTGCGATATGGTGAGATAATTCAAAAAGTACTTTTTGAATTTTTATTTTTTTTATAAATTGATATGTGATTAAAATATCTTACTTATATACAATATATTTTTTTTTTCAAAAAGTACAAGACTATACAATTTTCTTTATAAACATCGTCCTTATATATAAGACTCTTTTGATAGATTTCACATTCATTAATAAAGTTGGTTAATTTAGTTAATGATATTGGAAATGTGAACATTTGATATGTATTTTTAAAATTAACCTTATTAATAGTATTGTGAACCTAAAAAGTATTATATATATAGGGGTGTTTATGGAAAGAAGTAATTAATTGTCATTGAAAATTGATATACGGTCTTATAAATAGGAACAAAATAAAAATGTCAAAAAGGTCATATACGTAGGACGGAGGTAATACCAATTTAATTTATGATGTGATCAACTCCCTTTGTCCCTATATATAAGACCCAATTGGAAGATTTCACATCCATTAAGAAATACTCTCTCCGTCCCTTATTATAGAGCATCATTCTGGTAGAATTGGTATCTTTTTTATAAGTCGTTTTAGAATATCTATGAAGTATTAAAGAGTTTATTCCAAATACACCCCTCATAATTACATAGGGGTGATACGGTAATAATTTCAATAGAGAGAAATGAATAGGGTTGTAAAGTTTTAAATAGGGGTAACTTTGGAATGACAACATATTTTTTGATAAATTTGAGAGTAATAATTACTTTTCTTAATCTGCGTGAATGAGGTAAAAGTGACTTATATTAAGGGACAGATGGAGTATAATTAATTTAGTTAATGGTATTAGAAATGTGAATATTTGATATATATTTTCAAAATTATCCCTATTAATATTATTGGAAATCTAAAAAGTATTACATTAATAGGGGTGTTTATGAAAAGAATTAATTAATGATCATTAAAAATTAGTACTTCCTCTGGTCCTTATTATAAGTCCATTTAATTTGACTAATTTTCACACCCTTTAAGAAATTTAATTAATATTGTTAGTGGTATTGGAAATTTAAATATTTGGTATACTTTTTCAAAAATACCCCAATGATTATTATTGGGAATCTAAAACATGTTGAGTAAATAAGGGTGTTTGTGGAAAAGATGTAATTAATGTCATTTGAAGTTGGAAATGAGGCTTATATTAAGGACCAAAGAAAAGTCTTCAAAGGGGGCTTATATATAGGACCAGATGAAGTATAAGATCTTATAAATATGGACAAAATAAAAGAGTAAAAAAGATCTTATATTTTAGGACAGAAGTAATATTTAACTTATGAGGTTGGTTGCCATATTTGCAACAATTAATTTTAAAAACCGGAACAATGGGTGTTCGGCCAGTCTCAAGTGCTCATGCCACTTTGTGATGAAATCAATGGCATCCAACATTCCATGCACTGATGCATGGTTTCTTTTTCCATGTTTTTGAGCCTTACCCTACTTTGGCACATTTCCTTTATCTCCACCTCACACTATAATCTCCTCTGCCTCACCACCAATTTCTTTATCCCCAACATCATCACGACATCAATCTCATGCTCTTTATTGTCCCTCTCCATCGTTCATCACTGCTACAAAAGAGCAAACACCTACTTCCTGTCCTTTACTAGGTCCAACTACTACAACTCATATCCTTGTTAGACCTCCTTTACCAGTCATTCCCTCGCCTACATTTTCAACTCTTGCAGCTGCTTCCACCACTATTGATCTCTCAAATCAACCTACCTCTATATATACTTCACCCACTCAACCTATCCCTACTAATTCACCTCATTTGCCTTCTACTGTTATCCCAATCCACTTCATTCATCCTATGCAAACCAGATCCAAATCTAGAATTATTAAGTCTAAATATCCTCAGGTTTTTCCCACTAACAATGAACCAATATCTATTAGGTAAGAGTATGTTTGTTTTAGTGGTGGATTTCCGCGGTTGCATAGAAGCTCCATTTTGGAGCTGTTGGTAGAAGCGCGTTTGCTGTGAGCAAAACGCGTTACCAAACAGGCTATAAGTAATGTTATCTCCTCCCTTGCTGGTAGCCATGCAAGCTGAGTATCAAGCACTTCAGAATAATAAAACTTGGCATCTAGTTGAATTACCTTAAGGAAGACCTGTTATCGGTTGTAAGTGGATGTTTAGGGTAAAAGAAAATTTTGATTTCTCTATTAATAAATATAAAGCAAGACTTGTAGCTAAAAGGTTCCATCAACAAGGTTGCAATTTTAATGAAACCTTTTCCCTTGTGGTTAAGTCTATAACCATTAGAGTGGTCCTAACTCTTGCTATGAGAGGGGTGGCAAATAGATGGATTGGATGGATTTGGATTTGAATCTTTATGGATGGATTTAAAAATATCCAATAAACTATAAAAATCCATTCTATCCTTCTTAAAATCATCCAAATCCATCCATATCCTAACTTAATGGATGTCCATTGATCCATTTGAACGGATTGGATGGATGGACATCCAATCCATTTGGTTTTTTTTTTATATATAACTTTTTTAATAACAAATAAATTATAAATTAAATTAAACAAACTTTAACGCAACTTATTATTATTATTATTATTATTATTATTATTTTTATTTTTATTTTTTTGAAATTATTATTATTATTATTATTATTATTATGTTTACATTATTTCATTTTTTAATTTTAACATGACTTATATCATAATATTAAAAAAAGTATTTGTTTATCAAAAGAAATGTAGAATGCTGTTAAAAAAATTAAAATAAAAAACATAAAGCTGAAAAAATCAAAACGCAAGTAGGCACTGTTCATCTTCTTCAAGTTTTGAACAGGAACACATGAATCCAGAGGCAGCGATGGCTACGGCAACGACAAACAATTTAACAATAAACCGTGCCACCGACATCACCATTGCATCTTCCGGAAACCACCGCAACAACTCAGAAACCACCGGCATAATCAAATCGAGTCTCAAGGCTTCCTTTAGCAACCAATAACGTCAATACTCACCCACCGCCACCATCGGTCTTTCAATACCCTGTCGCCGAAATCTCCAAAAATCAGAGATTAATCACTTGTTGACCTTTGGCAAAGGGAAATAATGGTGGGGCGTTGTAGTTGACTGTGTTGAGGATCTACAACTCAGGAAATTTGAAGAGAAAAATCTCTTGTTGTGTTTTTAGACATAATCTGTTGTTGGCTATGTTTTTGGATGAACAACTCGATTTCATCTTCTTTGTTTCATATGCTGCTCAAGTTATTAAACTCAGGGGCAAAACGGTCTATTCACGTTCAGAGAGAGAGAGAGATTTATTTTTTAAAAAAATAAAATTATCAATTTATTAAGTTAAAAAAATAATTTTTATAAAAAAAATTATATTTTTTTTTATAAAATTATTTTGGATGAATTGGATATTCATCCGTTTGGATAAATATTTGGATATCCATCGGATATCTAGGATGGATTACAATCCATCCAATTTTAAAGCAATTCAATGGATCATATCCATTTAGATCCATTATTTTAAATGGATGAATTCTGGATGAAAAATGTAATGGATTAGGATGAGTCATAGATTATGGATAATTTTGCCACACCTAGCTATGACACACGGCCGATTTATTCAACGCCTGGATATCAACAATGCCTTTTTGCATGGTAGTTTAATTGAAGAGGTTTACATGAAACAACCTCCTGGCTTTGAAGCCTCTAACAAATCTCTTGTTTGTAAGTTACATAAGGCGATTCATGGGCTAAAGCAAGCTCCTAAGCCTTGTTATGAGAAATTCACCGATGGTTTAATTTAATTTGGCTTTAAAAGCACCAGGTGTGTCAGTTCTATATGGATGATACAATAATCATAAGTACCTCAGCTAGTGTAATTCATGATCTAATTCCTAATAATCTTATCCTTGTTTGTCTACTACTACTACTTCCTTTGTTCCAGCTTTCAATCACGTAACTATTAGCTCCAAATGAGCTAAGAGCACATTGGATGGATCTTCATCAATATTTTGAACAATATTACCTTATTCTAAAGCTCGTTAAAAGATACTCAGATCTAGATTTTGCTTTGTACCAAATGAGCTAGAAGTGTCCTTTGTTCCATTATTCAAAGTAGAGTTAGATGCTTTTGGTGTCAATGTCACAGTTGCTTTTGCTGGAGGTGTTGTGTGCTTGTGTCGGCCTTACCCTTTCGTTTGGCCATGCCTAGGTGCACGTTAGCAAAATGCTATTGTGCGTCGAGAGAATAAGAGAAAGGCGTGTGCATTTCAAACATCTCTAATCCTCCCTTCTTTTTTCTCATTGAGTTGTCTTTTAGATATTAGATATTATTATATAATTATTAGGGGCTAGTCAGACTTGCCCATAACAGAAAGGGGGACAACTCCGTTTAAAAAAGGACAGACTCATTTAGGAATAGGATGAGTTCGGATATGATGCTGGGTCATCCGGTCTCACCTCTTACAAGTCCCAAACATAAGAATATAGGATTTAAGTTTTAGTGACACATGTTTTGACATTTAGAATTGAAAGAGAGACTAGGGTTCCTTTATCCCTTCTACCTCAAGACATCCACTGTCGCATAAATACCGCGGCCCAGAGACTACTAATGCCTTCCAAACATTGTTGTCGCCGCTCAGAAGCTACTTGTCGAAGTGTTGCCGCCGCCGTCCATAAGTTGTAAGTCCCTTCTTCCTTCAACTCTACAATTGTTTTCTTTATGGTTGGTCTTGGTTAATCTTGTTTTCTTTATTGTTTTCCCTCAACTTTCTTTATGGTTGGTCTTGTTTTCTTTATGAATATAATTTTCTGAATTCTTTTCTATGTTACTTCTAAGTGCTACTCTTTGTTAAGTAGAGTTGAATGTGTTAATTCCAATTTCTCTGTTAAATACTCAAATCAGTTTTTTTTCGACTATTTTCATTATGGCTTAAGCTCTTAATCAATTAATGTGTTATTGTTACAAACATTATAAAAAATGATCAACTACACGAGTTTATCATTTAGCTACCTATTTATAAATTATACTGATTTATGATATGAAACCTATTTATCAGTTATGCTGATTTATTTTATTTGGTTTCTATTTATTTGTTTTGCTTCCAGTTTGTTTGTTTGATGTTGACCTGTTTGCCTAAGCTGGTAACTGATAGTTGTATCATTGTGGTCTAATTGTTTTAGTTAAAGAGAAAAGACATATGAAAAACCTTTCGGAAATGCAGCTGACACGCTAACCCAACCCCTCCCATAAACACAAATCCTTCCCAAAAAAATGACATAAACCCAAACCCTTCGATGAACACATGAGCTATAATTGAAGAAAAGCCTGATCATGGAGAGGGTTGTAAGAAAATCAAGAGATCCTATGTTTGGGATCATCATCTTATTAAGCTTTCTTTTAAGGAGAGACTAAAGGAAAACCCACGGCCAAATGTAACCATTGCAATAACACAAACGTTTATGACTCAAACAACAAGGCTTAAATTTCATGGACAAAAATTTGAGGAGGGCTCATGCCTTTTTTATACAACTCTTATCTTGTCTAGTGTTTGGCAGACACTAGATTAACGATAACATTAGGTGATGATGTTAGAGATAGTGTGACAACATTGGTGTTAATGTGTGAGAGTTTAAATGGAAAATTGTACTATCCTGTCATGCTCATTTCTAAATCAACTCCCGGTATAGGGTAGAAATTACACTAGGCAGATAAAATAGGATATGCCAACAGGATAACATTATCCTATCATGATGTCTTACCAAACTTAGAATTAGGGCAACTATTTTATCTTGTCTTTCTTATCTTACCTACCAAACGCTTAGTCGGTTATTATTATTATTTTTAATAATTAGTTATTATTATGTATTGTAGTGTAGGTTATGAAAGGCAGTTATGACTATTTTGTTTTGTACAAGAGTACGGTTGTGATATGACATCTAAAAATCGGATGGTTTGGAATTTACGAAGGAATTATTGTACGTTTCAAAATCAATGGTTTCGATTTCATTCAGATCTTTGAATTAAAATATTTTAAGGAAATATATATATATAAAAATATTTCAAGTCAATTGTCTTGATGAAATTGAGATAATTGATCATAGACCATACAATAATATGTTGTATTTGTAGTTTTAAAATAGATAGGGTTAAAAGTGGAAAAAATTGTGAAATCCCTAGAAATAAGTTGTAAACTATCTCAAGTACTTAATCAAAGTGAGGTTATAAGTTAGTAGGTTATATTCAAATATATATATATATATATATATATATATATATATATGTGTGTGTGTGTGAGATATATATGATGCATACCTTTTCCCAGAACTTCTGGTGCAGGGTGGTATTCAAATCATCTTTGAATTGGGTTTGGTGTTCATAATCAAATATAACTCGAGACATGGTTGGATTCACCCTGCTAACGGGACAGAATGTTTTCATCCAGTTGCATTTATCTACGGAGACTTCCTCAAGGGATGGAAAACATAAAGTACAATTGCCCGAGTAAAAGCATTTCAACTTTGGTAATCTTCTAAGAACTAAAGTCTGGAGTTGCTCAAATATTATTTCTTGATCTGGACTTGATTCATCCTCCTCTGCGCACAGTATCTCTTGCATTAATGTACACCCACCTATCTCCATTCTCTTGAGTCGAACCAAACTTTTGGTTGTTGAGGATGTGAACAAATATAGCATTTCATTGCAGTTAGATACAACCAGGTCTGTCAGATTGGAGAATGAGATCGTGCACGGTGACAGTACTAAGTTTATTACATTTGCAAACGATACTTCCAATATTTGAAGACGTTCAAGAATAGGGTGGAGCCAAGGGTGCTGCTCTAAACTAATGGATTTGAGATTACCCTGTGACCTATATCCATATATATTCAATCTTTTGAGATGAGAGAGGAGTTCTATATCACATTCGTTACGTTTTTTAGCAGTGAACATCTCTTTAATCGACCCTTCACTCAATAGAAGATCTTCAATTTTGGGTATCATTTGAAGAATCCTGTAAGGATCCTGCAAAATATTAAGTGCTAGTTTCTGAGACTCTGGATACCAGGTAATCTTATCGTCCTTTCCTATATGCAATATCAGTGACTGCAAGCTAGGAATCTTGGTCACCTACGAAGCACAAACAAATAGCGATTAGAATAAATTCATTTTCTACAAATAAATTAAAGGATTAGAAGTCTTGACACTTCTACACTGTAAACCTCATTTTGATATTTGCTTCATCAATGTTTAATGAATATTCGCCTGCGAGTATATGCTGTCTCTAACTCTTTATATGTTTTAAGCTGTTTGTGATGTAAATCTATTGTGATATGGCCATGCGGGTGAGTATATATCTTTTACAAATCAATTTTCCTTGTCTCATGATAACATGGTTTTAAAAGATAAGATAGTTTTATACTATTCTATGACTATGCAAAGTTTAATTGGTGAACCATTATGATATGATATTCTATCATGTTACTCTAATATATTTTCTTTCCCATGGAAAAGATTGTATTAAAAATTCACAAGATATGATAGTGGAGTTTCCCTCCTTGTTACTCTCATTTATTAACAATATAGCTGCCAGCCTGTCACTATCATCATACTAGCACCATCGACATCACTTTCTGATCAACCTATTCAAGTAAAAGATCAAGATGTTGTTGAAGAGTAACAACATATTCTACTACAGAATTATGATCTCACAAGAGATAAAGAAAGAAAGCAGATATAACTACCTAAGAGATATGGCCATGCAAACGTAGTCTCATTTGCGTTATCGGATGTAGAGAACATTGAAGCTCGAGAACGCGTTACATACAATGAGGCTATCTCTAGTGATGAGTCTACCGAGTGGATTGCTGCTATGGGTGATGAAATGGAGCCTCTTCACAAGGATCAAACTTGGGAGCTAGTAAAACTGTCAAAAAGATAGAAGATTGTTGCTTGCAAATGGGTCTTCAAGAAAAAATAAGGGTCGCCTTGAGTAGAAACATCTAGATACATGGCACATTTAGTCGCAAAGGTTTCAGCCAAAGGGAAGCAGTTGACTACAATGAAATTTTCTCTCCTGTTGTGACACATAGTTCCATTTTGGTGTTACTATCCATTGTTGCTTTATTTGATCTAGAGCTTGAGCAACTTGATGTAAAAAGGGTTTTTCTTCATGATGAGCTTGAAGAACAAATTTATATGTAGGAGCCAGAAGGTTTCGTAGTTTAAGGCAAGGAATATCATGTTTGTCTCTTAAAGAAGTCATTATATGGCTTAAAGCAAATTCCTCGCCAATCATACAAAAGGTTTGATACTATTCTATTGGGCTAAGGTTATTCTAGAAGTGACTATGACAGTTGTGTATACAACAGAAAGCTCTAAGATGGTTCGTTCATTTATGTGTTGCTTCATGCTGATGACATGCTCATCGTTGCTAAGGGTATGTTAAAGGTAAAGAAGTTGAAGAATCAACTTAGTGATGAATTTGAAATGAAAGATTTGGCGCAACTAAGAAGATTTTGGGCATGGAAATCTACAGAGATAAACATGTTGGCAAATTATACTTGTCTCAGAAGAATATAATAGTATTGAGAAAGTTTTGGAGCGCTTTGGAATGAAGAATGCTCTAGTTAGCACTTCATCGTCAGCTCATTTCAAATTGTCAATTGCGATGTCACCACAGTCTGTTGAAGAGGAGGAACAGATGTCACGTGTTCCTTATGCCAGTGCACTTGGAAGTATCGTGTATGTTATGGTTTGCACTCATCCAGATATATCGCATGTTGTTAGTGTTGTTAGAAGATACATGGGAAATCCTGGCAAGATGCATTGACAAGATGTGAAATTGATACTTTGATATCTTTGTAGTACTGCAAATATTGGCTTGGTTTATGATAAGAGTCATTATACTAGAAATAGTATTATTATTGATTATGTTGACTCTGATATATGGACAAAAGGATATCTTGAACTGGTTATGTTTTCACACTTTTGGGTAGTGTAATTAGTTGGAAAACGTCTTTACAATTCACTATTGCATTGTCTACGCATACGAGTCTAATTTTATAAGCACTTTGATATTAAAATAGACATTATTATAACTTAAAATATTTATTTCTCGTGATATTTGGAACATCTTTCTTAATTTATTTAAATTGATAACTAATTTAATCTTCTTGATAAACATGAATAAATTTGATTGTAAATTGATTCTCAAATATAAATTGAAAGGTAATAGAATTGAGAATTGAATTCTCTTGTTCCGTGAAGAGCTAGGCTCACATTTGTACGTGGCCAATATGTCAAGAGTAATGGATTTTGAACCCCATTTATTATCCTTAACCCCCATTTTTATTGTAAAATGACAATAATGCCTCCAACACTCCTTAACCTCTTCACCACCAAATTCCATCACATTTCTTTCTTGGCTATTATCTATTCTTGCTTCCTTTGACAACATCTCTTTCTTCCCTAAACATGTAACTCTTTTTGTTGACCCAAAAGAAACTCACACTGTAATAGGGATGTCCCTTTCTTCTCTCTGTTCCTTGAACTTGCATTGGCTGAGGTGGAATATACGGCATGGAGCAGTGGGGCATCGAGCGGTAGTGCTGTCATTTGTTGACGACGTTACAGAGACGAGCGGTTGAGATGACAGGTTGGTCACAACGATACACTTGTCGAATTCGAATCCGTTAGTGACACTCTCAGTTCTTTCCCTTTCCCGACGCCGGCAGGTCGTGATGGATGTGAGTAAAGGCTGGTTGTGGCGAGGGTTTCTTAGTCGACCCTTGATGGGTGTGAGTTCAACGACGGCAACAGGGTCGAAAAACAACAACCACGTCGAGTGGCTGCACGGCTTTTGCCGCGGTGTTTTCCGGTTGTGATGGCTACTGGACCAATGGCTTGAAAGGATGACGGTAAGGACAACATTTGATGGCATTGAGTTGATCTGGATTCCACGACCTGCTATAGCTTATGGTGGTGGTAGTGACGGCGACGTCTTACTAATTGCAGCGGTGGTGTTGTGTTGAGGAAGATAGTAATTTGGACTTGTGGTTTGAAAATGGTAAGGATGATTTTGGGGAAAAAAAATAAAATGGGGTTTAGGGATAATATGTGAGGGTTAAATTCCAAAACTCATATGTCAATAGCTTGGTCATGCCACTTTGGTCATATAAAAAGAAATTTTATGGGATTACAATGGAGTTTTGGAATATAAACCTTACCTTTTATCCTCAAATCTCATTTTATTTAATTTTTTTTTCTCAAAATCACCTTTACTTTCCTTAAATCTCCAAAATCAAACCCTAAACATTATCCTCCTCCAAAATCATCAAATACTCCCATCCCTTGGTCTCCATTTCTCTCTTTCTTCCTCATCTTCTTCCTCCTACAAGTGACCATAAACAATAACTCATAACTCATAAGAACATATCCTCGAATCCAACACACCCATAAATCATAAAAAACCCAACTTACCATTCTCACCATCATCCGATTCTTCTTCACACCATAACCATCATCACAAAGCCCATATTTGTTACAGCTCTTCCACCACTTCGATTCAAAACTACCCCCTTCATGTTGTGAGCCCCGTAGTCACCCCATCTACATCCGTCAATTGTCGTTGTGGTTTCCATTCTGCGAACCTTTGGTTCCTTCCTTTACGTCCCCGTCTCTGTCCCTCTTTCAAGAAATAGGTTTCCTTTTTCCTTTTGGTCTCTCTTTATTTTTTCAAATTTTATTTTCTATTTTTTCTTTTTTATTTTGCAATAATAATAGGAGTCCCACATTTTAAAGAAGAATAGAGTGGGGGAGAAAGAGTGAAACAAAGATCAAAGGTTTGTGGGCGAGAGAGGATGAGAATATTTAAGAATAGGGTTGGTGTTGATGATGGTGAAGAAGAATGTGTTAGATTTTAGAATTTGGGATTTGAAGAAACCAAGGACAATTTTAGAAAAAATAAATAAATGGGGATTTGACGATAAAAAATAAGGTTTGTAGTTCATTATTCATTAGAGTGAAGGAAACACAAAAGATAGAAGAAGAAATTTGAGCGCGGGGGGGGGGGGGGGGGGCGCAGTGTCTCTGATTGTAGTCTAATATATGATTTTTTCAATGGATTTTATACCCTTTCAGCTTAGTTTCTGCTTGATTTCCCTATAAAGTTAGTAGTTTTAGGTTGTTTTAATGTTTAGTTTCAATACCATTACTCTAGGTGTTTTCCACATGTTTTTAGGTGAATAAAGAGTGAATTACAGTAATCAAGAGCAAAGGAAGTGAAGAGAAACAATGAAGAATCAAGAAGATGAAGAAAAAGGAAAATTCGGTATTCAGACACGCCCAAGCGTGAGGTCCATGCGCCCAGGCGAGAGAAAATTCGATGCGTAAATCAAGAAAAATAGAAAAAAATCATTACATGTCACGCCCAGACGGGAGGCCTGCGCGTCCAAGATACATGCTCAAGCGGACGAGGCACGAGCCCAAGCACGTGGCGTGACCAAAAAAAGATAGAAGATAGAAGATTAAATTTGAAGATTTCTTCTTAGTTTAGGACTTATCTCTTTCCCAATTTGTTTTAGATAAAAGATAAATTTGATAATTTCTTTTGGAGATAAAAGATAAATCTTAGAATTCTTTTTTGATTTAGAATTAACCTTCTCCCCAATTATTTATAGAACTAGAATGAGGATTATGGAATAGAAATCAGAAAAAGGAGGAGAACCAGAAATTAGAAATAGAAAGGAGAAGATTATCAACACCAAATAGAGGGCATTCTCGTATGAATTGCACTTAGGGTAACTTCTAATCCATGATTATAGAGTTCTTCTATCTATCTTCTTCTATGTATTCTTTTGTTATGGATCACTAGTTTTCTTATAGGAATGTCGTGGATGAGTATGGATATTGCTTAATACCTTTGTTTTGTGAATGGAAATTTATTTTTAGTCAGTTGTTTGATTGAGTTTTTATTGTTATGCATAGATTGACCACTTTGTGTTTTGGGACTTAATACTACAATTGGAAAGTTGGGTATTGAATTGACCATGCAATCAAACTTTATAATTGTATAAGAGAGTAGGGATACTTCTTGCGAATTATAAAACGCTAAAAGGTTCTGGCAGTTTTTATCAAAAGAATGGTTATAAAATCTAAATGGCTTTTTTAAGTGTCAGGTCCCTGAACTTTGAGGGTGTTTTGGATTTAGTCCCTAAACTTTTTTTTTGTTGGATCTAGTCCCTTAAGTTAGCACTGTTTTGTTTTTGCTCCTTCCGTTAAGCAGAAGTTGACTCCGTTAGCCTATTCCAATAATACGTTGACACGTGTCACAACTTTAAATTTTTTTAAATCGAAATTTTTTATTTAAAATAAAAAAATAAAATAAAACTTTAAAATAAAACAAACCCACCAACGCCACCACCAGTCCACCACCGTCGGGAGGGTTTGTTAATGCTTCACCTGCTGTCTTTGGCATAGAGAAAACAAAACTAGTCATCTCTGTTCCAGTGCAGTGTCCAGATGAAGAGGGGTTCAACACAGATGTTGGGTTGATGCTGGGGTCTGGAGTTTTATCTCTGGGGTATGAAAATCGATTTGGGTCAAAGGGACAAGGAGGACCGTGAGGTGTAAGCTAAGGTGAGGAAAGAAGGTGTCGTGAGGAACTAAGGATGAAGGGAGGCTGTTGGATTCGTGGTGACGGGGAGCGGATCTGAGTTTGGTGAAGGGTGGTTAGGGTCTGAGTTTGATGTGCAGATCCGAGTTTGGAGTGAGGATCGGTGGCGGCGACGGGTCAAAACCATCAGAGAAGAGAAGAACGACGCATATTTTGTTTTATTTTAATGTTTTTTTTATTTTAAATAAAAAATTTCGATTTAAAAAAAAATTTAAGTTGTGACACGTGTCAACGTATTATTGGAAGAGGCTAACGGAGTCAACTTCTACTTAACGGAAGGAGCAAAAACAAAACAGTGCTAACTTAAGGGACTAGATCCAACAAAAAAAAAGTTTAGGGACTAAATCCAAAACACCTCCAAAGTTCAGGGACCTAACGCTTAAAAAAGTCAATCTAAATTTCTGCTAAAGGCTTAGGGATTTTTAGAATTTATAAGAAACGTAAATTTGTTGAGGAATCAAGCTTTCACTAACATATCGGAATCGTTGTTGGGTAAAATAGAATGGAATTCACAAAACTTGGTTCTACAATCATAATCTCGGAAACCATGTTACTAACTTTTTCTGCTTTCATAGTTTTATTTCAATTTTACAACTTTTTATTCTTTTCTTTTCAAATAAATCTTTTTAGTTTAATTTCATTAGTTTAATTGCATTAAGGTAGTATTTGTCATAACACTAATTTTCATGGGTTCTACACTCTATTTTCACTATATTATTTGCGCGACGTGATATACTTGACGATATCCCGTCAGTCTCGTAAAAACCTCATCAAACAAGAAACAATATGGTGTAGAAAATGAAATTTTCAACGGCACCAAATACAACTACAGCTATAAAGAGGACAAAATGGCCAAATTTAATATCGTAGAATATTTGTGGAGCCTACAACAGAAAAAGCTTCGAAAGCTAGCAGAAATTTATATGTATGTATCACATAGAAATAGGGGATTTTGATCCTCTAACATAATGTTAGAGTAAGATTAAAATTAGTGTAAAATTTACTAAAATTCAAAATAAGAGTTTGTTCGGCAATGCTAACTTGTAACTTATAGTTATGAACTTCTAACTTGTAACTGTTAAGTTAACTGAGAGTTGTGAGCTTGTAGCTATGAGCTTACAAGCTGTTTAGCTGACTATTTCAAATACTTCCTCCGTTCCTATTTATAAGACCCATTTGGAAGATTTCACGTCCATTAAAAAAGTGGAATAATTTAGTTAATTGTATTGGAAATGTGAACTTTTGAGATGTATTTTCAAAACTACCCCTGTTAATATTATTGGGAATCTAAAAAGTGTTAAATAAATGGGGGTGTTTGTGGAAAAAAGTAATTAATGCTCATTGAAAATTGGTAAAGGGTCTTATAAATAGGAACAAAACAAAAGTGTCAAAAGGGTCTTATAAATAGTGTTGTTCGGCAAAACTAGCTTTTGAAGTAGCTAAAAGTTATTAAATGACCAAAAAGGACATGCAACATTTTATTATTTTAAAATTTTAATTTTTTTTCATTATTTATTAAATTATAATTAATTGAATTCATTTTTTTTCTTAATTTATTAATTATGTAGTTAATTAATTAAAGGGCAGCAAAATAATTTTAAATTTTGTTTGAGGGTATAATTAGAATACAAATTATTGAAAGCTAGTTTAGTTTCTAGAAATCTACTTCAAGTAGTTTTCTAAAAGCTAGTTTTTAATTAAAAGCTACAAGCTCTTTTTTTTTAAAAGGTATAAGCTCTTTCTAATTTGTATTTACCAAATGAGGCTACTAGCTTATTGACTAAATCTAAAAGCTCCTAGCTACCCTTGCCGAATAGAGCCTAAAACAAGATTTCTTGTTTTGAATTTTAGTGATTTTATACCCATATTACTCTAACATTTACTCTTTTTCCATAAATAGGAGGCACCACATACTGATACGGGGAAGAAACCATAAAGAGAGTTAGTACAGTGCTATTGCAATGATAAAGATTAACACTTCATATAATCTAGTGGACATAATGATTAAGTCAATTATGATATTTAAGCTCAAATATTGTTTGGACTTAATTGATGGGTTAAGACTAGGATACACTAGGTTTTTTTTTTTTCCACAAACATCATTATTTTTTACCTGTTATAACATGTATATCAGGTTATTCCTTATTTATTTTTATATCTTTTAAAGATTTTAAAAGCTTTTATTTTTTAATTGTTTTTTACTTACATCATAATTTTAAAAAATAATGATTTTCTTTATTGATTTTTTTATTCAAAATTTTAAACACACCATAATTTAGTTATATTAGAATTTATGATTTTTTAATATAAATAATTATAAAAAAAAAACTTATAGCATAGATAATTAAAAAAAATATAGTATGAGAAAGGTGAATTTTCACTTGGAACAAATTAACATAATATAACAAGTTATTGTAGACAAGAATACCCTTATGTGTTTTGTAGAAATATGTTAATTATGAAAATTAGTGATTTTTTAAAAATAAATAATTATAAAAAAAACATATAGCATAGATAATTAAAAAATATAATATGAGAAATGTGATTTTTCAATTTGAACAAATTAACATTGTATAACATATTATTGTAAACAAAAATATTCTTATGTGTTTTGTAGAAATATATTAGTTATAAAATTTATGATATTTTAAAAATATATAATTATAAAAAAATTTAGCATGGATAATTAAAAAATATAATATAAGATATGTGATTTTTCAGATGGAACAAATTAACATAAAATAATAACATGTAGTTGTAGACAAAAATACCCTTATATGTTTTAATTTGTAGAAATATGTTATTTATAAAAATTTATGATTTTTAAAAATAAATAATTATAAAAAAACTTATAGCATATATAATTAAAAAATATAATATGAGAAAGGTAATTTTTTAGTTGGAACAAATAAACATAGAATAATGTATTATTATCGACAAAAATACCCTTAAGTGTTTTGTAAAAATATATTTACTCATTAATAACATTAACCATGCATAATTATATTCAAATATTAAAGTTAATGAAAAAATGCACCGAAAATGGTATGTAGTATATTGACGATCACATCTAACAAATCATGATTTTGGGATATTGAATCTTCACGTAAGTTCACATTAGGGGTCATGGTCTACTAGATTAAACTGTCATGTGAATGATACATAAATCGTTATTTAAGTGTGTGTTTGATATAGTTGAAAAAATTAGATTATGTTACAATCCGGTAAGTTTATAATCTGTTAAAATTATAATTTATTTATGTTTGGATCTCTTTATTGAAAAATAAATTTAAGTTGATCTATTTTGTTTGGATAGTATAAAAAAAATTATTTTTATCGAGTAAATTACAAAAAATGGTATGGAGTTAGTTATTGTTATTGTTGGAGTGATAAGGGTAAAATAGGAAAATCACATAGATCTTAAAAAAATAATCTTACCAAAAATAATCTACATCATCTATGAAGGAGGTGTTGAATTTTGATTATTTTTCCAAGAGTATAATCTAAAATTATATTTTGCTAAAATTATTTTTTAATGTAGATTTAATAATCTAATATATTAAAAATGAAAAAATAAATTATAATACACACAACGAAAAAATAACCTTCGTATAAGTAAATTATTTAATTTACATACACTCTCAAAGTTCATGATAATCCTAGTTATTTAATTTACATTTCATACGTCAGACATATCTGAATAAAAATAATTAATTGATTTACATGCTCATAAATTGATACATCAAAAAATAATTTAGTTAAATTAGAATTTATGATTTTTTAAAATAAATAATTTTGAATAACTTATAGCATAGATGATAATTAAAAAAAATAATATGTAGATATTTTTATTTATTACTTATTAATAAAAAATCTTTAAATGCAAATAAGTTTATTAATAAGGTCTATATTTCTAAATTCATTAAGTTCATACATGTTACTTATACAACAAGTTATTGCAAGTTGATCCAATTATTCAATTAACAAATGCTGCACTCAAATACTAAAAATATTTGGTGTTTTTTTTCCAAAACCTTATTGATGTTCATACATATTAAAAGATCGAAGAAAGTTTAAGTCGAGGTGAAGATTTATTAACATGTGGCTTTCGTTATGTTATATTATTTTTCTGAAATATCAAACTCTATTTTTAAGAAAAAATGATGGTAGTGAGAAAGTTGTTTCTCTCCGTACCTTCTGAATAGTTAATAGAAAATCATTGTAGTTTATAAATTTAGTTTATTTATAACATAATAATACCAACAAACACAATTTTATAGAATCTTATTTATCTCTCATATAAAAACATTATTTTTCATAGTTTTTTTCTTATATATATATATTTGTGAGAGTTGAATATATTCATCATGAGAAAATATTAACATATTTCGGATATATTTGGGATTTGGGTTAGTGTGAAATATAACTGCTGCTTTATATAATCATTTTTCCATAGAAACATAATCTATAAGTTAAACCACATTGTTCAATATCATATTTTATTTAATTATATAACAGAAGTAAAGTGATTTCATTCAAAAATGATTCTCTATGACATGGTTTTTAAATAATACTATTATTTAAAATCAATAAAGCAAAAGCTTGCAATTCCAAGTAACTAGCTAAAAACTTGTTATTATATTCCTCCCAAAAAAATGTTAATATGACATTATTAGCTGCTACTACTGCTATTATTATATGGATTTTTTAAAACTCAGCCCTTAAGACGGAGGATAAGAGACTTTATAAAACATTTTTGCATTGAAAACTTAAACATTTAAGATTTAAAATTTAGTAAATTCATGTTTCCAATATTTTTTTTATATTTTTTAACCTTTTATCCTCAACCCTAAGGGTTGAAGTTAAGCAAATCCTTATTATATTCATCCAAAAAAGTTGTTAATGTGACATTATTAGCTATTAGGTACTATAATTATTATTAGGATCTTACTAACACGTGTTTGTCGCTTATTAAATTTTTTAAAAATAAAAAAATATTACAAGTTCCAATATATTTTTTTTGAAACTTATAAAATTTCAACTTTTAATATTATTATTATTAGGGTTTTTCTATCTATGCATATGTGCATAGCTTAGAAAGACCTTTCTTCTTCTTCTTCTTATTATTATTATTATTATTATTATTATTTAATTATATAGGAACAGTGATTGGTACCTTTTCGATAAGACGAAGAGCCTGATCCTCTAGATGAGCTTCTTGGCATTCCAATACCAACGTACCCGGGCAATCAACACTTAGCCATTGAAGCACCGGAAATTCTAGTTTACGTAGTCCAGCTTGAAAGTATTTGAGCCCAGGCAAATCTCCCAGCGTCAATGACGTGAGGCAATGAAACACGAACTGTTGAGTTGCACCTTCAGTGTCTTCTACTTCATTTTCATCCTTTGCAAAAATTTCAACCATGTTTTTACATCCATCTACGGATAGATATTCAAGTCTGGCATGATCCTTGGCCGCCCATGCTGGAAACAAACATTTGAGGCTATCACATCTTTTCACCTCCATATACGGTGGAACTTGAAAGCCAATAATTCCTATAGGATCCATGTTCCACACATGCTCCAGTTTTGGTAGATCAGACAGCATCAATTTTTTCAAACGGAATATGCTCAAAGCTTTTCTCACCCTTAATGTGTCATCATTTGTATTATTTAATATCACCTGCACCTTACTGCATCTCGTCACTTCTAATTCTTCCAAATTGTTAAAACAATTTAGTAAATGGGATGGAATTGCATGCACCAGATCACTACAATAAGATACTCTCAAATATTTCAAATTGCGAAATTTATTCTCTTGAACCAAGTCATTACCAAGCCACGCTTGTTTTATTAACTGAGGATATACTAAAAGGTTTAGGTACTCCACGAATTCAAAATATACCTGTAAAGCAACAAAAGAAATTGCCTATATGAAATTTGTTATATATATATATAAGATAAAAAGTAGGCTTAAATACTAAAATGGTTATTGTAAATATTGAGCTTTTTGAAATTAATCCCTGCTTAAAAAAAAAAGTTTTGATTTTGGTCCTTACATTTACAAAATGTTTTGGTTTTGGTTCCTCTTGTTAAATGTGGATGGTAAATGTAACTTTATAACCAATTAAAAATAGTATTCTTGCATTAATTTTCAAGGATAAAAAAATGACTTATATTATATAAAGGAATCGATTAAAAAACTATGATAGTAGATGAACTAAAACATATCAAATCTAATAATAATAGAGGGACCAAAAGAAACTACCAAACATAAATTTAACAAGAAAGACCAACACCAATACTTTTTGAAAATACATGGTCCAAAACCAAAACTGTTTTTTTTTTTTCATGAACCAATTTCAAAAGAATCCATATTTTTAGATATCATTTTGATAATTAAGCCTAAAAAATATTATGGAACTTTTATCATTTTATGACGGAAACAAAGTTCTTTCACTAAGGAAGTCCGTCTATAATGGCTTATTTATTTTACGCTTATTTAAGTTTTTGTCCCTGAAAGTTGACCGAGTTTTGGTTTTAGTCCCTATTTTTTTATTTGACTGGTTTTGATCCTTAAAAGTTTAAAAATTTTGGTTTTAGTCCTTTCTGTTAGGGATCCACCGTTAATTGATAATGTGGCTAACAGAGTGCCACGTCAGCATGCCACGTGTCTTTTTTTAAAAGTAAAAAGTTTCTGAAAGTTGATCGAATTTAGGTTTTATTCCCTATTTTTTTTGGATCGGTTAAGGTCTTTAAAAGTTTAAAAATTTGGCATTTGGTCCCTGCCGTTAATAAAATACTGTTAATTGCTGACATGACTAAAAGATTGTCACATCATCATGTCACGTGTTTGTATAATAATAATGAGCTATTACCACATTGGCAAATGACATGTAAAAATAGTAGGCATGTAATAACAGTATAACATTATAGAATAAGACGTGATTTCTATCATGTATTTGTTTTATTATATAAATAGAAAATGTGAAAGACTAAAAATTATAATATTTAAGTTCATCTGAAATCTCACGTATTGAATGTTTTATACTTGTATATGTTTGTGGGTTTGTTTATTGGGTTCGTGTAAGTTAGGCAATCTTGAGCCAACCGTGGCTAGAGTTCTACATGCATTGCTGGGTTATTCATCCATGTCATCTATTAACGTGACAACAACTCATTATTGTGCAGACACATAGCATGCTGACGTGGCAATCCATTAGCCATGTAAACAATTAACGGTATTTTACTAACGGCAGGTACCAAAATAAAAAATTTTAAACATTCAAGGATCTTCACCGATAAAAAAAATAGGGACTAAAATAAAAAATTCGATCAACTTTCAGGGACCTTTTACTTAAAAAAAAAAAGGACACGTGACATGCTGACGTGACACTCCATTAGCTAGCCACGTCATCAATTAAAGGTGGATCCCTAACACCAAGGACTAAAACCAAAATTTTTAAATTTTTAAAGATCAAAACCGGTCAAATAGAAAGATAAGGACTAAAACCAAAACTCGATCAACTTCACAGAAAAACCATTTTTAATCCAAAACAGTGTTTTCAGAATTTAATGAAAAGTGTGTACCTCATCAGTGAAACCTTTTTGTATGGTGCTATTCAAGTCACCTTGCCAAAACCATCTACCTTCCTCTTCTCCTTCAATGGCAAGGATGTTTTGTAGCTTAGGTGCTGTTAGGTGACTCTTAGTGAATGTTTTTAACCTCGGGCAATCTCTCACAATCAGTTTTTCCAGTGCTGGGAATTCAAATTTGCAGTTTTGGTAGCTACAGAAAAGCTCAAGATTTTCCAGTTCCACAAGCTCTAAAGTTATCAATTTGCTGAATTCAATATTGATCACTTTCTCTTCTTCTTCTTCTTTTCCCTCATTGGTAATTATTTCTCTCATGCCTTCACAGTGGATTACCCTCAAAGTGGTAAGTTGAACCAAGCTCTTTGCCGTTGAGGATGCCATTAAATTTTTTAATTTGCGACACCTTTTCACTTCCAAATATGTCAAGTGAGATAAAGATACTGAAGAGTCTACAAAGTTGATAAATTCCCGGCAGTCCATTAAAACCAAGCGTTCTACTCTTTGAAGAATTGGGCCTCGTTGAAATCCAATATCCGTTATATGACACGAAATCAAAGTGAACTCCTTGAGTTGTACTACAGTTCCCAATCTTTCTTGTGGTATTCCATCAAGCACCAATTTTTTTATGTACTTGCGAGGATTTCTCAAGTTCAATATTTCTAGATTAGGAATTCTGCGCAGAAACCAGTAGAGAAGATCAACACTCAGCAAACCACTCAAGCAAAGCTCTTTTAAATGGTGCATCATGTACTTTCCAAATTCGCTCTGTAACTGCTCCGCTTGCTCTACGCCGATTTCTAAATACTCCAACTTGGAGATTACCTAAAGGGGAAAAAAGAAAAGGTGAACTCTTAACACTAAGAAAAAAGTAATAGCTACATATATTACCAGGTAGCCATTTTATAGGTCTTTAGGTAACGAGTAGTATAACTAGATAAATCAACATAAAAATTAAATACTATATACCTTTTCAGCTAAGAAAAGTGGCCTCCCTGGTTCACTTTTAGTTTTTGTTGTGAATATTTTCAGCTTGTAACAATCTTTCACTGCCAACCGCTTCAATTTTGGACACTCAATGGGATGTCTCCCCCTATAGAAATGCTTCCAGTTCACCAGCCCAGCGAATTCCATTGAGGTTACTTCAGGAAACACTAATGGTTCATCATTGATTGTTTCTAATCCTGTTTCCTTGGCAACAATTTCCTCCATTCCATGACAATGAGAGACTGAAAAGTCTTCAAGTTTTTCAAGATTTTTTGCTACAGAAGCTGGCAAGACATTTCTCAAACCGTTATTATTAAAAATAATTATGCTTTGTAAACTTTTGAAGTTGAGAATGCCTCTTGGATCTTTGTCCCATACATGTTTCATATTCCCGAGAGACGACAAATGAATAAGCCTCAATTTTGTGTCAATTCCTGATGCATCTTTCTGCGGCGGATCTTTCTTCTTTTTTCTTTGGTGTGCTGTTTGCGGTTGTGAAATTGGGAGTTCAAAAACCACTTCCACTGACTTACAATCAACAACCTTCACACTCTCTAAACTCTCAAACCTTCCAACCATGTGACTGGGAAAAATCTTCTTAAGTTGATTGCACCTTTCAATATGCAAAGAAACAAGGCTAGAAAAGGACTTTTCACCAACATCGACTTCTTGCCATATCTCCTTTAACATATTCATGTCCGTGATTTGGATTTCCTCCATCTTAGGAAAGATGTCTACCTGCTTTTATGCAAAGATATAGAAATCACATATATGGAAAGATGTCATCGTGAGAATGCATATGTAAAGTTGATTTACGTAATACTACATTAGAAGTTAATTACTAAGCATTACACCAACATACCTTTGAATAGTCCTGGCTAGCATTTCCTTCAATATTAAATATCTTCACCATCTTCGGACACCCACTAATGAAAAGGCCTTTGAGTTTTTTCATACCACCGGCCACAGACAACGAACATAGATAACTCAAGTTTCGGCAATCTTTCACATTTAATTTTATTAAATTTCCAAAGCAGAAAGTTGAAGTTGAAGGATGATTAGGCCATATTGATTTAACATCAATGGAGGATAACTTCAAGCTCTCTAAATTGGGAATTTCAACCTGTAGGCACACATAAAATTATCATATTGGTATTATAAATGAAACGAATTTAAAAATTTTCATCACCAATTAATAAAAATAGGGAAGATAATGCACCATACCATTTCACTAAAAAGGGAGAGGGAAGTCCTGACAATATGCTCATCATTTACATTTGTAATTTCATTATTGTTTGTTGCTTGCCCTTCTATCCTTTGGGGTAGGGAAGGCTTCTGATTTGCATAGAAACTAGATAATGATAGCAGCCTCCGCAGGGTCAAAGAGCGCAACTTATCAAACTTTACCTTCTCATTACTAGCTTGTCCCTCCTTAGCAACAATAACCTCCAAAGAATCACATTCAGAAACATCAATTGCTTCTAGACTCTTAAGAAATTCAACCATGTAGAAGGAGAAAAGATTCTTCAACTGGAAACACATCTTCACCTTGATAGTTTTTAAATTGTTAAATGAGGTACCTGTAACATCGCTGCAACATATCATCTTTAGTTTACTCAATTTGTCAAGGTAAAGAGAATCCAACTTGGGAAATGCATCTTGAGCATGTGAAAACTCCATTGAGCTGATGATATATTCAATGCTTTGGTTATTTATTATTGACAAGTGTTTTAAATCTGGAAATCCATCCAAATTTAGCTCATAAAAAGCATTTCCAACATCTTGTAGCTTTCCCAGCAACAAATTTTCAACTCTTTTAAACAACTTTTTTATCCCTTCTTGAGAATGAATGTCAAAGCCATCTCCAAGTTCCAATGCCAAAGATCTTAATGCTTCATACTTGCTAGGCATCTTAAATTCACCAACTGAATGCTCCTGGAAGTCTCCAATCATAATCTTGTAATCATCTAACTTGTCAAAGAATAAGTTCATAGGCAAAACTGCAGCATTCGGGATGCTAAAATCTATTATATTCAATTTATGTAAATGACACAGCGCTTCAAGAAACTTCCTTAGACTTTCATCTATCCCTCCTTCGACCTTCTTTGTAATCAAGCTCTTTTTGATATACAACTCTTCCAAACTAGTCAAACTCAATATAAAAGTAGATGAAATCACCTTGTCTATTGAACAATCGCTGATGTCTAGAAATTGTAAGTATTTTAAGCACCCAACCTCAGCTGGCAAGTTTTCAATTTTAGATCCCAAAAGGCTAAGAATTCTTAGTTTCTTTAGCTTTCCTATGATGGATAAATTTCCAGATAGATTGCAACGCTCCAAGCACAACATTCTGAGATTTAACAGTTTTTCAATTGAAGATGGCAAGTCTCCTAGATGAAAACCTGTCAATATCAAAACTCTAAGTTTTTCCATTTTCTCAAAAAAACTGTCAGGTATTATCATAGATGGATCATTACTATCAATGTGGAGGACTTTAAGTTGTGGACAATTTAGAGCATGAGGAAGCTCATCAAGGATAACACTGTTTTGGATAGAAATGACAGTACACCTCTCAAGTTGATCCTTATCAGGCCAGTCATTTAGTCTTCCATTTCTCAAAGTAAAAACATTATGCTCCTTGCGTGCTATAGATAGAGCGGCATCTCGAACCGTATCATGCATATTAAAATGACATCTAGAATCACTGGATAACAACAAATTTGAATCTCTTAACTTTTGGATGGATGCATATATTTCTTCCCGAGCTTCCTTCAGAGTATCAACTCCTTCAGGTATACCCAAACCAAAGCAGTACTTCACCAAATCCATAATTAATGGTTGATGACCCATCCTAGCACAAAGTAAGAAGACGGACTTGAGCTCATCACTTTCTAGATGATCATAACTCATTTTCACAGAAAACTCCATACTTTTTTGCACTCTCGATTGACTTCTAAGCTTTACTAGTTCTTCATCCCATATTGACTTACTCTTATTTCTCAACCCCTTTCCAATTGTAACTATTGCCATGGGTAACCCTGCACAATACTTAACGATTTCTTCTTGTGATTTGGATATTTCATCACTTACATCACAAGCCACCTTCTTAAACAATGTCATAGCATCCTCTTTGCTTAAGGCCTCCACAGAGAAAATTGATTTCTCTTCAACATTCATTTTCTCAGTCAATACCTTTTTATCTCTTGATGTTAGTAAAATTTTGCACCCCTTATACTCACCAGAAGACTTTTCTTTTTTCACCCTACTTTTGAAGTGAATACTTGGTTTATCATTGTCTTTCATCTTACCTTGTTCACCAGCACTGTCTTTCATCTGGATTAAATTAACATCATCAACATCATCAGCATCATCATGAAACGGAATCCCTAACTTATCCAAGTCCAATTTATCCCACAAGTCATCTAGGATTAACAGGGTGTTCTCCTTCTCTTGCTTCAGCCTTCTTCGTAAACGATCCGCTCTCCCGGTCTCACCTTCCCCTTCAAATCTCAATCCTAACACATAAGCAATCTCATCCTGGATTTTTTGCGGGTTGGGATTATGTGTAACGTCTGCTTTAACTACCACAGTGAACAACTTCTTCTCTCGAGCTTTCTTAGTAATTTCGTTGACTAAAGTGGTCTTACCCGTACCACCTGGCCCATGAACTCCAATCATCCTCACACTCGGATCTTCTAGTTTTTGCATTATCTTTCCCATTGTATCTCTTCTCGAAGCTAATTCTTCGTAGTCAGTATTACGGAAAGTGGCTTCTATATACGTGGTGGGATTCTGCTCAAAAGAAACTCCGCCAGACGGAATTCGACTTTGCAGTTCCTTAACATCCGCCGCCATTTTCATAGCCTTTCTGCCTATTTGATGCCTATGCCACAAATAAGGAAGTACACCCTCGCAACCAGTTGTAGTGTTAATATGGGCATTACCATTCTGAAACTTTTGAACTTGTGTTATCATTGCTTCCGCTTCGCCAGACCAACCAACAACATTTTCTTTGATTCCTTTGCCATTGTTCCGAGCCTCATCAACATCATGCTGCACTGTCTGTGTGTCATGTTCGAGCACATTAACAAGCTTGTTTAGTTCCGATGCATTCTTCTTGCAATTGATAATGTAGAGCGCATGCCTTATGGTCAGATCCAACAAGATGTCAATGGCTTTCTCCAAAGGTTTAGTAGACAGCCCATCCATGCCTCCTCCTGAATTACTACCCTGTAGTAGCCTTATTTATATACTAGGACTACATCTCTTTCTCCTTAGAATATGGAAACTGAAAAGAGAAAAAAGAAAAATCCATCAAGAATGAATTAGGAAAAGTAGATTGTAAACACGATAAGGACATGATGTAATTGTATAATAGGTTAGATTTTGCATGTCTATATAGTAGCGGTGTTTAGGATGTTCCTAGCAAATTTTTTTTGCTAATATATTATTGTTTTTTGCTATTTTGATATGGTATTTGTTTGTTAGTGCATATAGTGTTATTATTTAAATAATTTTTTTAATGTATACTTTAGGGCACATGTTAAAAAAGTTATATGTAACAAGTTTGTATTGAAAATTTACATATGCAACACATAAAATATTGGATTATTTTCTTTGTCTTTTGTATACAAAAGATTTGGTGTTGATATGTGTTTGAGAATTAATAGTATAGATGGAAATAATGAGAATGGGAATACATGATTTCTCAATTTTTTGTCTTACATATGTTGACATATATAGTCGTGGAGGTCGTGATTGAGATGAAATTCATAAAATGAATTGTGATACCTTTAGGAAATGATATTATTATACTTTATGTTATGAAAGGAAATTGTACTATAATTTATGGGTTTTGATTTTTTAATTCTTTAAGTTGGGTTTTTGACCTTCCCTTAATTATTTTTTCTAAAATTGACCTCATCTTTCTCCTTTTTTTCTTTCTTCTTTTTTCTTTTTCTTCTTCTTCCTCACACACTCACACTCACTCCCAAACTCACCCACATTCACACCTCCCCTCAAGAGAGAAAATTATATTTAAGAATGTGGTTATATCTTATAGTAGTTGTAGCTTTGTAGGGATTAGGATTAGGGTATTGTTTTAAAGAACATAAAAAAAAGGTATTTATTTTATTAAAAATACGAATTAAAAAAATATTTTTAAAAAATAAATTCAAAATAAAATTAAACAAATATTTGTGAAGTATTGAAAAAGTATCAAGACATTTCGAAAAGTATCTAAGAAATATTCTAAAAGTTTTTTTTTAAAATAATTAAATTTAAATTAAAAAAAGATATGTTTGGGACACATATTAAAAAATATTATACACGTATCGATATCAATCACGGATATGACAATAATATTTTTTCATTTTTAGAATATATGAACTTCATTTAAACTTTTGGTTTAATTGTTGCTTATTATAGATAAGTTTCTTATGGGTGTTGAAACTCAGCTTGGAAATTATTTGATCTCCATATATTACTCTTAAAAGGTATATTTGACTAGGTGGTGGAAGATGGAGACTACTTTATTGTGGTGTATTATCATGTTTCCAAAAAACTAGTACTCCCTCTTATTTTATTTATATAGGTCATATTAAACCATATCACACAAATTAAAGAAGAAAGTTACTCTCTCAGATCTTATATATAAGATTTTCTATATAAGATTTTTTTGATGTTCTTATTTTGGTCTTATTTATAAGACTTCATTTCAATTTTCAATAGCACTTAATTATTATTTTTCACAAATACCCTTATTAACTCTACACTTTTTAGAGCCCAATAATAATTATAGGAGTAGTTTTGAAAAAGTATATCAAATTTTCACATTTCTAATACCATTAACAAGTTAATTAACTTTCTTGGTGGAAGAGAAAAACCCCAAAAGGGTCTTATAAATGCATTGTTAATAAAATTTTAACAATACAATGCAATTTTATTTTCTTAATTTACATTTAAAATTTTACAAATGCATTGTTTCACATTAGTGAACAAAGGATATATAAAAGAAAAAAGCAATAAATGTCTCCTATAAAATACAAAGTAGTGACTGATAAATATAACCAAAATATTCTTCTAGAATATAAGTTATAAACAGGACAGGAGAGAGTATTAATTTTAGGCAAAACCCATGTTTTATTTCTCTAAGTTATTTTTATTTTTTAGTTTCGCCTTTTAAAACAAAATTTCAATTTTTTCCAAAAAGTAATTCTTTGTTCCATATGTATCCTAAAATCCATTTTTTCATGGAAAAATTGTATTAAAAAAAGTGATGAATGAATTTTGTGAATCTTTTCATTTTAAACTTAATGATACTAAAATTATAAATTTGGATCATAAATTGAGAGTTATGGAGGAACAAAAACTTATAAGAAGAAATTGAAAAAAAAATTAAGGTCGAAATTGGAAAAGGAAAATAACTTAAAGGACCAATACATGAATTTTGCCTTAATTTTATTTATTGTAAGCTCTTTTGGATTATCAGGATGAAAAAGATAATTGAGGTTATTTTGGAGAATCAATAAGCTTTATAAAAGGTAGAAACATCTTGGACGATGTCCTAATCTTTAATGAAGCTAAAAGAAAAGGGAAAAATGCCTTCTTTACAAAATTGATTTTCAAAAAGTTGAGGAGGATGGAGTTCTATGGCAAATGGCGTGATTTGATTCGAGAGTGTGTTTCGATGGCTTCTACTTCCATCCTTGTTAATGGCAACCCAATCGAAGAATTCAAACTTGAAAGGGGATTTCGTCAAGATGACCCGCTTTCTATGTTTCTTTACTTAATTTTAGCGGAGTGTTTGAATAGTTTGATGCGTAAAATGGTGTCAAATGGTTTAGTTTAGTTGTACTATATTTGCAATGATGAGGTAGGCATTAACATTTTGAAATATGCAATTTCTGGTGATGCTATATTATCGTTTTAAAATTTGCTCTAAGAATGTTTGAACTTTGCTCCGGCCTAAGGGTAAACTTCACAAAAAGCAATTTGGTGAGGGCTTAATATGGTGAATGAAGACGTTATTAGAATGACAAATTACCTTGGATGCAAAATGGATAAATGCTCATATGTTATTTAGGCATTCCGATTGGTATAAATGAAAGAAGAGGTGTGCACAGTGAACACCTTATTGATATGTTGAAAGCAAGGTTGTCCGCATAGAAAGGGAGGTACTTATCGTTTGATTATCCAATTGTCTTGTTGAATGTCGTCCACAATGCCCTGCCATTTTATATATTATGCTTCTTTAAAGATCTAAAATGCGTGTTAGGTACTATTAAAAGAATTCAAAGAAATTTCCTTTGAAGCGAGTGCAAAGACAAAAAAAAATTCTTTGGCTAATTAGGTTAAAATGCTTAAGGAAAAAGAGTTAGGTGTGTTGAGGGTTAGTTACGGATTTAGAATGTTTTAACTTAGTTTTTCTAGGTAAATAGAGGTGTAGGATGTTGTGTGAGAAGGATAAATCGTGGGTGAAGGTGCTCAAATCCAGATATGGGAGTTGAATGATTGGAGGGTGGGCACAGATGGGTTGAGTGAGTCCTTTTGGTGGTGGGATATCTGAAAATTGGAGAACAATTTGGAGCTGGGACAATATTGGCTCTCCTCAGCTATCTCAAAAAAGGTTTTGATTAGGAAAACACAAATTTATGGGAAGAAGTGTGGATTGGGGATATGTCACTTATGGATAGGCATCCACGCCTTTTCTCATTGAGCAAGGATAAAGGTGCAGTCATAAAAAACATAGAAGGGTGGGTGATTGGAGAATGTGTATGTAAGTTTAGGTGGCGAATAGAGCCTTTTGAGTGGGAGAGAGCTATTCGATAATTTTGCTGCCATGTTTGACGATGTCACATTGAAACAGGACCTAAAAGACTCTTGGGGTGGCTGGCAGATTCTAGTGGTGCATATATGGTGAGATCGACATAAAAAGAAATTTAGTGGCAAGAGGAGGCAAATGTCCAACATTCCTTTACAATGTTGTGGAATTCCTTGGATCCTCTCAAAACAAAAGTGTATGGGTGAAGGGTGCAACTCAAACAAAGTTCCCTGCAAGTGAAACTCATTTGTTGAGGCGTATTTATATCGGAGGACCAGATTAACTATGTTACATGCAATGAACTAGAGGAATCTTGCACACATTTTTTCTTTACTTGCAAGTTTGCATATGGAGTGTGACAAGCTATAAACCGATGGTTCGAGTTTTTTTTTGTGGTACTTCGTGCAGATGGGATGCTACATTTCATATAATGATTGGTTCTAATTCAAACTTTCAATTATTATGGGATTTTTTTAAATGAGTTATATTTTGTAAGGTTGACATGTTTCAGTAATTAATTTGTTTGTTTGTTTATATGAACTTTTAGGAGGAAGTGTGCACAGGGGATTTCATTTAGGGATAAGTATCTACACCTTTTCTTGTTAAGTGAGGATAAGGGTAGTTTACGATAGTGGGTAAATAGAGATTGGGTATGGAAGTTTAGGTGGCAAAGGTAGTTTTTTTTTAGTAAGAGTGAACTATTTGATAATTTTGTTGCTATGCCAAATGATGTCTCATTGAAACAAGACCTAGTGGACTCTTGGACATGGCTGACAGATTCGAGAAGTGCATATATGATGAGATTATAAAGAAATTCAGAAGAAAGAGGATGCGAATATCCACTATTTCTTTAAGGTGTTGTGCAATTCCTTGGCTCCTCTCAAAACAAAAGCATTCGAGTGGATGGTCCAAAATTCCTTGCAAGGTGAATCTCGTTCGTAGAGAGACGTACGTATACATAACGGAGGACTAGATTAAATGTGTTACATGCAAATATGCAATGAACTTGAGGAATCTTCCACACATTAGTTCTTTACATGCAAGTTCACATATAGAGTGTGGCAAGCTATATACCAATCGTTCAATTTTTCAGTGGTTCTTCATGAAGATGGGATGCTACATTTCAGACAACATATGCAAATGGTGAGGAGGTTATTAACTTTGGCAAAAGGGTGATCTTTAATTTGGCTATCTTGAATATGGTATATTTGGATAAGTTGGATCAAAGTTGCTTTTGGTGAGGAGGCACAATCAATCAAAGAGGTAGTAAATGGGATTAAAAAAAACATAACTTGCAAATCCACTTCAAAGTATTCGCTCGTATTGTTCTTAGAGTTATACTAGTGGTGTTAGTGATTGGTATCGAAAGGTAATTTTTTTTTTGGCATCTAATGGTACCTTTGGGTAGCATATCTCATGACCGAGGGAGATTATACTTAGGCACGTTAATTGGTTTTTAAAAGGATCTTATAGATTTGATGGTTGGTATACTAGGATACAACAAATGAAACATGGATTGGTTTTGGTAATAGCATCGTGGAAATGTTATGCAGGATTTTTGGTAGGAGGGTTGTATTTTTTTAAAAGGTTTTGACTATGTAACATAGGGTAGACAGAGGAGGTTTTTGTAATGTAAAAAGTTGTTAAGGTGTATGATAGGCTGCTGCTAAGCCCATTAAAAATAAGATGAGTCCATTAGAAAAATGAGAGGGACGACTATATGTAATTAAATAAAAATTTTGTTATTAATATCTAAATCTTTCCTAGTTATATGATTATATAATTACATCACTTGCGGGGCTGATCTAAGTAGTGAATTAGGATTATCTTCCTATTTAAACATTGTAGTGCTCATGTTATGATTGAATCAATGAGAACAGTCAAGTTATTTTATTGATAGGCTGCTGCTAAGCCCATTAGAAAAATGAGAGAGACAACTATATGTAATTAAATAAAAATTTTGTTATTAATATCTAAATCTTTCCTAGTTATATGATTATATGATTACATCACTTGCAGGGCTAATCTAAGTAGTGAATTAGGATTATCTTCCTATTTAAACATTGTAGTGCTCATGTTATGAACGAATCAATGAGAACAGTCAAGTTATTTTATTAATTACTCCCTCTAGCTTGAAATGTAAGGAAAAACATACTTTTTTTTGTTTAAAATATAAGCAAAACTAACCAACTTTTTTAAATTTTATTTCATTCCCAATGCAACTTTCCTAAAACATTCCTAGAAAATTGTTATCTTATTTAATTTTTGTTTCATTTTCAATGCAACTTTCCTAAAATACCTCTATTCTTTTATAAATTTTAGAAAATTAAATTTAATCAACTAACCTCCTTAATAAGTGTAAAATTAGTTAAAGTTGCTTATAATTTGAGCCGGAGGGAGTATCTTTCTTCGGAGTACTATAATTGTAGTATTCTTGGTAGATAAGTTTTTGTTTTCTATCGAATGGTGCTTTCACCCATGAACTCACCATCAACCATTAATCCTCCACTTTATTCTCATAAATCCATGAGTTGCCATCAACCATTAATCCTCAACTTTATTCTCATACCCTATTATTCACCCTTAGGCTCATATTATTCAACATCTCAATCATCCAATCCACTGCATCCTTATTACCCTCTCAAATCACCACAGCCAAACTGTTCATTTTGCTACTCATATCCACCACCCTCTTTCATTGTCCAAACCTTATAACAACATCACATAATCAGAAAAAACCAAAAAGAGGAGAGAAAGAGTGATAAGCAAAAGTTTCACGAGCAACAAATTTCCCTTCGGCATCGGTTGTTGAAGCATCGCCAATGCCCACCATATCTCCAACGTTAGTTACGACAAGAAATATATCACCAACCGCATCTTTTTCATCATCGGACACTACCAAGCCTCTACCATCAACAACTGAAGTACCTGATTAAGCCACTTCGTGTTCCACCATGGCAATCACTGTCTTTGCCACCGGAAGACAAAATAAAAGAGATAGAGAATGAGTTCTCTGTGAGCCACTATGCACAACTACTGAAACTCCTTCCTTTACCAAAAGCTCTATCGTGGTCATTGTTGTCTCAGCCACTGGATCCTTTCATTTTAGTGTGAGTAGAGTACATCACCACGTGAATATCGATGTCTACAAGGAGCTATGTTGTTTTGTCGCACGAGGTGCATTAGCACGTATTTGGGAGAAGATGGAAATCCTTCATAAAACCGGTGACTTGAGTGCGGGATGTGATTACAGAGTTAGGCAGAAAGATGGTCTATCATGCAAGTGTGAGCTTGAAAAGTTCAAAAACATGGATATACCTATACCATTATTGATTGCAGACTATTATCACTGGCAGTGACTTTCCTTTTACACACCAGAGTTTCCAACTTATGTTCAACTAGAAAATGTAGATGCAGAGCCTTATTTTGATGAAATAAGGCGTCAATTAGATGCACTTGACCCATATTCAAGAAGGAGGTACATGTTGAGGTTTCATGAATTCTTATATCCAAAAACAAGCTTAATGGTGCCCCCAAAAGATAAGATTAACACCAAAGGAGCAAAGAAAAGAAGCCGAAAAGATGTAGCACATGAAAGGTCGACTCGCTGTGATTCATCTTTGTGGGGCTTCTCAACAAAATTCCTCACTACCAAAAGCTTCTTAGAAATATTCTTCACAACCAAAAGGTTCTCAACATAATTCCTCACCACTAAGTGCTTCTCAACAAATTTTCTTACAACCAAAAGCTTCTCAAACTTGGGGAAGGTATTTGAAAAGATTCCCTAAGGTGCTACACCCTTTTATTGAAAGAATAGTTGATATAGTAGGCGATGAGTATTGTGGAGTTCGTGCTATATCCTTGTACAAGCAGCGGGATGATGAAAAAAAAACTACTCTTTGGTTCGACAAGATCTCATCAAGAAGATGGGTGTTAATTGAGATCTTTATCTTGCTTTATTACGGTCTTGGTCGTATACCTCACGACCCCAAAAAAATTGAAATTAGGTCTTGGTCGTGAGGCATCACGACAAAAAAAAAGAATTATACCTCACGACCCCCATAATAATTGAAATTAGATTTTGGTCGTGAGGTAGGTCAGTTATTGCTTCTCAGTCGCGTCTTGCTAATGGGTACCCTAACAACAACAACAACAACAACAAAATGGAGTACAAGGTAACATTGAATATGAGAAGCAACAACAAGAACAAAAAACCCACTGGAAATGGAAAAGAAGAAAAGAACAAATGGAAGTATGATAAACCTTGCTAAGAGGAAGTGCTGAGTTTTCTGCTGGTGAGGGAGAGGAAAAGGGTGCTTCTCTTCTATTCTCTTCTTTGTGGGATTTTTATTAGGAAGAGGGTGTTCTTATATAGTAAAACTACAAGAAAAAAAAGGACAAAAACATTTTAATATAAAAGATATTAAATTAGTAAGAAGAATAAAAGAAGATGTAAAAAAATTTAGGATAATTAGAACCGCTGCCATGAGAATCAGACTATAAAATCATTGAATGCGATGATTGCAAAGAAGGATGAGGTGCAAAATTAATTTGTAAACCTAATAAATACAATCCAAAATTATAAGAAAAAAATATAAGCCTATGTTTCAAGAAATTATAACAAAGTAGACAGTAAATGATCCAATATAAACTACGACATTCAGGCGTTGATAAATAGTTTAGAAAAATTCAAACTATATCTAAATAAGTCATTTACTAGCTGTAAGGACAGAGTGTGAAGTGGTAGTTAAATTCATAAATAATGATGGTTATAAGAAAATAAATAGTACCAGATGGATTAACCTTAGAAATATGGTAGACGGTAGCGGATAGGAAGTAGAGTTCAAACATATTAAAGGAAATGATAATGTCATAGATGGCAAGCAGTAAAACTTTTAAGTCTAAAATATGAGCACAATTCTCCTCTTCATTGTCTTCTTTTCAGGTTTTTGTCTATTTTTCTCGTTTAATTAATTTTCATGTTTTTAACAATATTTAATTTAATTTTTTATTTATTATTAAATTATTCAACAGTTACCATTTCTTTAAAAATAAGAAGGTCTTAACTCCGTAGATTTATGAGCGTAGCAGTATTCATCAGTAAAGATGTGCATGAAGGGTGCTATGAGAGAGAACGTGCTAGGAGTGCTAGGGCAAAGGCCAATACACAATGTTGGAAGAGACTTAGGCGACCATGCTAGAGAAGGTGTCTTCAAGGAAAAGGTGGGTGGTTCAATACGACAAGGATTAGGATTTCCAGGGAGATTTAGCAATGCAACCGTGACTTTCTATGTCACAAAATTCCCAGAGACTTGGGGGGCAATGGATTTGTGGAAGACTTTTCAGAGATGAGGTAGGGTGGTGGATGTTTTCATCCCACAGAAAAGAAACAAAGGAAGGGATAGGTTTGCTTTTGTCAGGTTCCAGCAAGTGCAAGACATCAAAACACTTGAGAGACAGCTGGACATGATGGTGATTGGAAACACGAAAGTTTTTGTGAATCTTACCAAATATGGAAGGGAGGACAATCCAGGAAGAAATTCTAGGACAAGGATGGAAGAAGCCAATATGAACAACAACTTTACAAGAAGAAACATAAGTTATGCTCAAGTAGTGAGACTTTCAAAGCCACAAAAAAGATTCGTTGGTGGAAGGGTTGAAAAGACAGAAGAAGATGATCCAGATTGGAAAGGTATGAGAGTCAACTTAGATCCTTCAGAATGGGAATGGTTAAAAGGATGCTTTGTAGGAAAACTAAGGGAGGCTGATATGGCAGAAGAAATACAAACTGCAACGGAACGTGAAGGGTATACAACTGTTAAGGCAGTTCCTATGGGTGGCGATTTGATACTATTAAAAGTTGTGGAGGGTGAGGATTTCATGGAGTTATTGAAAGATTCAGGGCAATTCTTTTCATCATGGTTCGAATATGTCAAACCGTGGGGTGAAGAAGATGTCTCAGGTCACAGGTTCACTTGGCTTCGTTGTGCCGGAATCCCGTTGCATGCTTGGAATGAAACATTTTTCAGAACTGTGGTGAGTAGTTTTGGTTCTTTTGTTAAATCTGATAAGAATACGAAAGAAAGGGCATATCTCGATGTAGCCAGAATTCAAGTGAGAACATCTTCGGTGGAATTCATCAACAAAGTTCAAAGAATTATGATTAATGGGAAAATTTTTGCAATAAGAATTATGGAAGAGGCTCTGGTGCAGAAAACTTTTTCTTTTGAGCAATTTTTAAATGAAGAATCCGTTAACAGTGATCAATCTTCAAGCTGTAATGATGCTTCATCCATGAATTCTGATTTACGAAGATACAAGGAGGTCCAAGACGAATTCTACAGCGAATGGGTCCCTGACTCGTTGGAAGATGAAGCGTTAAACAAAAAAACATGTTCTTAAGGAGGGAGAAGTCAAAGAGACAAATTCAAATAATACTCAAAGAATTCAAACAACAAACCAAGAGGATGAAGGAACGTGTATGGGGAAAGAAAAAGATGGCGGGACTCTGTGCAAAATTATTGAAAGTGACGGCGGCAATGTTAATGAGGAACCGAACCAAATGATTTTGGTTTCAACACGTATGGGTGCTCCAAATGAATACGAGAACAGCAAAGGAAGTATTGGGCTTATTGGGCTTTCAAAGTCAAAGGAAGCATATGAGAATATAGAAGAAGGGTCATTATTTGTTGGGCCAAATGAATTATTAGCTGAAAAAAATTCTATGGCCCATGAAGAAGCAAACTCGGTGCATTTAGAGGATTTATGTGGACAAGAGGGTAATGTGGCGCCAAATGAACAAGTCAATAGCAAAGGGTCATTAATTGTTGGGCCAAACGAATTAATAGCTGGAAAAATCTCTATGGCCCATGAAGAAACAAATTCGGTGCCTATTGAGGAATCATGTGGACAGGAGGGTACTGGGACTCTAAACAATGCCAACAGCACAGAGATACCAGAAAAAGAAAATGAGAAATCAAAGGTGGAAACCGAACAAACAAATTCTAAAGATGGAGCCCCTCAAACTCGAAGAGCTTTGGAAGATAGACATGGGAAGAAGAAAATTTTTTGTAGGACCAAGAAGTTAAAGAAAGGAAAGAAGAAGCAGCTAGAAATGTTAGCATGGAAAGATTTCTGGATTGACTTGAGAATCAATGAAGAGCAAAAGGGAGATGACGTGATTCGAAGAACCAGCCAACTGGAAGGAAAAAATAGAATGAGGTTGGAAGAAGCTAAGTAAATTACCGAGGGTCATGATGCACAGCCCCTTAACACGGGTGGAGAGGACAAATTCGTTCATACACAAGGTTCTAGATCCAGATCCACTTTGAGAGATTCATCGCACATACTTTCTTGCCCAGATGAGAAAAAATACAAATTTGAAGAAGCAGCAGCTCTATGGAATATTGGTAAACAAATAGGTGTAATAGGGAATGGAAATGAAGCAGAGGTAATTGCAAGACTAGCAGATTTGGAAACCAGAGATAAAGAAGAACAGAGGAGGAGAAGCAAGATCCAATCAAATGATAGATGAAGATTGTAACCATCAACATAAGAGGCTTAGGAGGGAGTTTAAAGAAGAAAATGATAAGGAGGCTATTAAGAGGTAATTCTGTTGATTTTGTTTGTATTCAAGAAACTAAGATGGAGACAATTGATAGAGCAGTTTGTGAATTTATTTGGGGTGGAGATAATTGTGACTATGCTATGCTCCCTGCTGTTGGAAGATCGGGTGGTTTACTTTGTATATGGAATAATCAGATTGTGAATTCTCAATCTATTATTGAAGGAACAAATTTTATTCTATTTTGTGGTGTAATTATTAGAGATTCTGAAACTGTGAAAATTATGAATGTATATTGTCCAAATGATCTTGCAAGTAAAAGGCGCTTTTGGAGAGAGGTCTTAGAAGAAAAACAAAGAAGGGGAGGAGGGCTTTGGTGTATCACAGGGGACTTTAATTGTGTGAAGGGGAGTCAGGAGAGGAAGGGAATTCTGATTTCTGATGAAAAAAAGGAATGGAGGGAATTTACACAATTTATATGTGACCTGGAATTAATTGATCTACCCTTACTTCGTCGCAAGTTCACATGGTTCAAGCCTAATGGAAAAGCTGCTAGCAGGCTAGACAGATTCTTGATTAATGAAGAATGGAATTCAAAATGGAACGACATCAAGCAACTAGTGCTGCCAAAGGAACTTTCAGATCATTGTCCAGTCTTGTTGGTTTGTGATGCAAAAGATTGCGGCCCGAAACCGTTCAGAACTAACAATTTTTGGCTTGTAGACAAGAACTTTCAGAGCTTTGTGTCTTCGGAATGGAATAAACTATCAGTACAAGGTCGTGGAGATTTCGTTCTAAAGGAAAAATTAAAGATGCTGAAAAATGGTATGAAGGAATGGACCAGAAATCATTTTGGCGTCTTGGACAAGAAAATAGAGGAAGCGGTACTCAAGATAAACAGCCTTGATCGTGAGCTGGAGAACAGAGATCTGACGGATCAGGAATTACAAGACAGAAGAGCAGCAAATGCCGATTTGTGGAAGCTAAATATACAAAAAGAGAACTTACTCATCCAGAAATCCAGAATTAGGTGGCTTAAGGAAGGTGATGCCAACACAAGTTTCTTTCACGGCATTATCAACAACAATAGAAGAAGTTTAGCACTTCCCGGGTTAGAACATAATGGAACATGGGTGGAGGAACCGCAACAGTTAAAAGAGATGGTCAAGGAGTTTTATCAACAGAGGTTCAGTGATCCAATTTGGGTGAGACCAACCTTAGATGATATAATGTTTAATCAATTGAAAGAAGAAGATAAAGCAGATTTGATAGCTTCTTTTGAGGAAGAAGAAATCAAGAGGGCAGTATGGGATTGTGATGGAGACAAAAGTCCGGGGCCAGACGGATATAACTTCAAATTCATAAAGAAGTTTTGGGATATTATGAAGAATGACATTTGCAGGTTAGTAGCAGATTTTCATAGCAATGGAAGGTGGACTAGAGGGACAAACACTTCTTTTATTGTCCTGATTCCTAAAAAAGAGTATCCCTTGAATTTGAATGATTATAGACCAATTTCCTTGATCGGCTGTATGTATAAAATCATATCAAAACTACTAGCTGCAAGATTGAAGAAGGTGATTGGTGGCTTAGTTTCAGAATCACAATCAGCATTTATGGGAGGGAGATCCATTCTTGATGGTGTAGCAGTGATGAACGAGATAATTGACCAGGCAAAGAGAAACAACAAACCTTGCATGATCTTCAAAGTAGATTTTGAGAAGGCGTACGACACAGTTAATTATGGCTTCCTTGATTACATGATGTCCAGGATGGGCTTTTGCGACAAATGGAGATCTTGGATTAATGAGTGTGTCAGAAGTCCCTCGGTGTCGGTGCTAATTAATGGTAGCCCAACAAATGAATTCAAAATGGAGAAAGGCCTAAGACAAGGTGACCCTTTGGCACCATTTCTATTCCTTATGGTTGCCGAAGGTTTAAGTGGTTTGGTGAATAGTGCAGTAGAAAAAGGGATTTTTAGTGGCTACAAGGTGGGAAGAGAAGATGTGGTGGTTTCGCACTTGCAATTTGCAGATGGCACTCTTTTGATTAGAGAGAGTGATCTAGAGAACGGTGTGGTGATGAAAAGCATTTTACGGTGCTTTGAGTTATGCTCTGGATTGAAAATAAATTTTGCTAAAAGTAGTATCATTGGTGTTAAAGTTCATACACAAATAACACAACAGCTAGCAAACCAACTTAATTGCAAAGTGGGGGAATTGCCTTTCAAGTATATGGGCTTGCCGTTGGGAGCAAATCCTAGGCGAAAATCGACTTGGAATCCTATCCTTCAAAATCTGAAATGCAAACTCTCATCTTGGAAAAGGAGACACCTCTCTTTTGGCGGCCGAATCACTATTCTAAAAACGGTATTGTCTTCTTTGCCTCTATATTTCTTCTCATTTTTTAAAGCTCCCATTTGTGTTCTCAATGAAATCAAAAAGATTCAAAAAAGTTTTTTGTGGGGAGGGAAGGGAGTCAGTAGAAAAGTGTGTTGGGTAGGGTGGGATAAAGTATGCAGGCCGAAGGAGGAAGGGGGTTTGGGAATAAAAAATCTAGAATATTTCAATCTTGCTCTATTAGGAAAATGGAGATGGAGGCTAATTAATGATAACAATTCTCTATGGCATAAGGTGATTTCTTCTAAATATGGAAATATTAGGATAAGGGAGAGTGCAAATGCGAGGAGTGAGGTGTTCAAAAAGGGGTCTTTGTGGTGGAGAGATCTAGGTAGAGTGGGAGGGTCTGTAGATTGGTTTCATAAAGGTGTATTTAGGGAGGTAGGAAAGGGGGATGACATATTATTTTGGAAGGATACTTGGGTGGGGGATCAAAACTTGCAAAACAAATTTCCAAGACTTTTTCAGGTTGCTGCTGATAAAAGTTCTACCATACAATCCAATGGAGAATGGGATCAAGATGAGTGGCATTGGCGGTTATCATGGAGGAGAGATCTTTACAGTTGGGAACAGGCAGAACTCGCTTCTTTACACACACTGCTGGAAAATACTCCACCAAAGAAGGATTCATGCGACAAATGGCGATGGAGATTTTCGGACAATTTTGAATTCATGGTTAGGAGTGCTTACCAACTTATTCAGCATCAACATTGTGACCAGGACCATGAGGACTTTTCAATTTTTAAGATCTTGTGGAACAACAATGCTCCTTTAAAAGTGGCTGGACTTGCTTGGAGACTTATTAATGAAGGAATCCCAACAAGACTCAATCTACAAAGAAGAGGAATTCTATCACTAAATGACAACGTCATGTGCGGTTTATGCGGTCTTTTTCAGGAATCCACGGACCACCTATTCTTTTCTTGTTCTATCTCTTACAAAGTGTGGCAAGAATGTTACTCGTGGTTTAAGATACTCACCGTTCTTCCGGGTCAAAAGGAAGCTTCATTAAATCTTCACTGCGGCCTCTTGAACATCAACAGTAAAAGAAGGAAAGATTGGATTAATCTATGGCTTATCATCATTTGGGAAATTTGGAATAGCAGAAACAAGGCAATTTTTGAAGGCGAAAGGATATGCTTTTCTAGCATCATAGAGAAAATTCGAATTCATTTCTGGACTGTCTTTAAGATTCATAATTCAGGTACAAATAGATCTTATTCAGAATGGGTTTTGAATCCGCTGGAGTGTTTCTTCGAAATGTAAAAAACATGTTAGTAGATATAGACTTGGATGCTGTTAGCATTTGCAGGAGTTTTGAGTCTCTGTTCTGTTGTTAGTGACTGCAGGCGAAAAAAACATTTATAGTCTGTAGCAGTAACATTTAGATAGCAGCACGTGCTCAGTATCTGGTTGTACTTTCTTTAGTGAACTTCCTTGGTTCACTGTTGTTTATTAATAAAATCTTTGGCCTTTCAAAAAAAAAAAAAAAGAAGGTCTTAACTCCAACCCACGTTAAATCATGAGCTCAATTTCCGGTCTCACTCAATTCCATAAGCTACTAAAGTTACTTGAAGAAATCAGTGACAATTATTTAACTAACTAATGATAAAGTTTATTAAAGTTGGTTAGAAACTAAGTCTTGTAATCATGTACGGTCAAGCACAACTAACATAGCAATATGTACTATATATACTCTTAGCTAACTCGTTATCAATATTGAAAATCCATTTCACACAAATCACTCGCTTCCAGAAGCTATTGAAGTTACTTGAAGGAACCAGTGACATATAAGGATGAGGATGCGACGTGTTAGGTTTGTCCCTCACCTATCCGTAAATGTTGTTCAAATCAATTTTTGAATTCGAATTCTTCCTTAATTAGAGTGGAACAAGATATAGATATATCTAAACTAGGATGAATCCGAATTGACCCAAAACAAAGATGAATAGCATAAAAAAATGGATATAAAAAATGTTCCTCTTTTATTTTTCCTAACGTTACTTCTAGTTTAAAAAAAAAAAAAGAAGAGAGAGAGAGCATAAGTGAAACTCAATATATGTTCATCTAATCTCAAAATTCTTAAGATATGTTTGTGTAACCTTAAAATAGCCTTCTTTTATGATGTACCTTGTTACAAAAATGCAAAACAAAAATTGAAACAACATATATATAATTACTTAAATAGGATAATATACGTATAAAAAATCAATAAGTGGAAAAAAATAAGACATTTACTTTTTGACCCCCACCATTTTACTCACCAGCCCCCATTTTATTCCGCCATATACTAGGCGGAGATGCAAATTTTCACTTATTCGACTAGTGAATGGCGGAAACATACCGACTGATGACAAGAGGCGAAAAGTGAAAATTTCCACGTCCGCGGCGGAATAAAATGGGATTTGTTGAGTAACAATGGGGGCCAAAAAGTACAACCCAAAAATAAAGCCTTACCCAGGATTAACCATTCAAGATGACGACGCAAGACCTTCTCAATATAACTCAATTTGGCATGGTGTTGGTGGAAAATAGTAACTAAGCCTGGCCTGCAAGAAACTTTCATCACTACTGAAAGATAAAGAAATCTAAACAACTTGGAATTTGATGAATAAAAATCTAAAAGACAAAAGAAAAGATACAAAGAACATAAATTCTCAAATACATAATTGTTGGATCATTAATTATGGTGTAGTACTACTTGACCAAGTTTTATTTGCAAATTAAAAAAAAAACTAAAAAAATAAAATGAAACATAAAACCACAGCTACATCTTCATCATTGTTGTCTCCAAAATGAAGTTACTAATTATTGAAGTGATGTATAGAAATAATTAGATCAGGAGACTCTATTATGAATTTACTAATTTTGTGTTTATGAAATGAGGAAAACAAACAAAACATCTTTATTTGAAAAAAAAAGAGTAATCAATGATTGAAGAGTATGATAAAAGACGTCATTTTATCTGGGAGGAGATTCGTGGTTTGAGTCTGAATGTCTCCACTGCTTGGTGCTTAGCTGGTGATTTCAATCAGGTGCTTTATGCTCATGAGAAACAAGGTGGGGATGTAGTGGTTCGTTCTAACAGCCATGAGTTTGCTTCTTGTTTGGATGACTGTTATCTTTCTGATTTGGGCTGTAAGGATCCCTTTTTCACTTGGAGCAGGGGTCAACTCTTTGAAAGATTGGATAGAGCTGTTTCCAACATTACTTGGAGGGAGTCCTTTCCGAACTGTTCAATTATTAATGTGCCTCTTCCTAGTTCGGATCATCTTGCTTTGTGGGTGAAATTAGACTCTCATCAAGGGAGAAATCAGGTGAGAAGTTCTTTCAAATTTTTTGCGGCATGGCTGGATCATCCGGATTTTGAAAATCAAGTTAGGCAGAGCTGGATTCCCACGAAGAGCTGGGAGGAGAATATTGTGGGATTTACTAATAGAATTTCCTTGTGGAATCGAGATACTTTTGGAAATGTTTTCATAAGGAAGAGAAGACTTCTGCAGCGGTTGGATGGCATCCACCGTAATGCGAATTTTACCCATAACCCTTTTCTTCAGGTTCTTAAGAAGAGGCTGTGGGATGAGTATGAAGAGGTCCTTCAACAAGAAGAGGTGTTTTGGTATCATCAGGCCAGGGATAGATGGATTGCTTTGGGGGATAGAAATACTCGTTATTTTCATAATGCTGCGGTAGGTAGGAGAAGGAAGAATATTGTGGCTACTCTGTTGAATAATGATGATCAGTGGGTTTATGAGGAGGATCTGTTAAAGCAATTGGTGGTGTTGCACTTCAAGAAGCTGTATGAGTTGGAGCCTACAGGTCATGCTGTCCTTACCACTCATCATTCGTTCTTGCCTATTGATACTGGTTTGTCTGCCCTTTTTAATTCTACTGTTACTGTTGAAGAGATTAGGAGGGCTTTGTTTAGTATGGGAAATTTTAAATCTCCTGGTTTAGATGGGCTTCATGCACTCTTTTTTAAATCCCAGTGGCATATTCTCCATCCTTCTATTTGTGATTTTATTAGCAGTGTCTTCACTAACCCTCTTCGGATTGCCTCTGTTAATCAAACAGTGATTACCTTGATTCCTAAGGTAGCTCAACCTGAAAGAATAACTGATTTTCGCCCTATATCTTTGTGCAATGTCATTTATAAAGTTGTTACGAAGGTGCTTGCTAATAGGGTGAGAAGAATTTTGAATAATGTGATTTCTGAAACCCAGTGCAGCTTTGTGCCTGGAAGACAGGGTATTGATAATGTCATCATCCTTAAGGAGGTTGTCCATACCATAAAAAATTTGCAGGGTAGGAGAGGCTTTATGGTGTTGAAATTGGACTTGGAGAAAGCTTATGACAGACTTCGTTGGGATTTTATCCGTGAAACTCTCCTCCTAGTGGGTTTACCTGAGGCCTTTGTTAATATTATTTTCCAGTGTATTTCTTCTTCGACCATGTGTGTTAACTGGAATGGGGAGTTTACTCCAACTTTTTCTCCGTCTCGTGGCCTGAGGCAGGGTGATCCCCTATCTCCATACCTCTTTGTCTTATGTATGGATAGGCTCACACACTTGATTCAGGATGTTGTTGATGCAGATATGTGGAAACCTTTGACAGTTGGTAGAGAGGGTCCTAGAATTTCTCAGCTTTGCTTTGCTGATGATATTATTTTGATTGCTGAGGCTTCTGTGCAGCAGTCAATAATAGTGTCTGATATCTTGGATAAATTCTGTTCAGCGTCGGGGCAGAAGGTTAGTTTAAATAAATCCTCTGTTTATTTTTCAAAAAATGTTCATGAGGATTTGGCTGCTGATATTAGTGCTGATCTTAGGATTCCGATTGCGTATAATTTGGGGAAGTATCTTGGAGTTCCGATTGTGAATTCTAGACAGTCGATGGAATCTTATTCCTATTTAATTGATAAAGTTCGCAAAAAGCTTTCTACTTGGAAGATGAACAGCCTCTCCTTTGCGGGTCGTGTTACTTTAGCGCAAACTTGTATCATGAATCTGCCTAGCTATGTTATGCAGTCTTGTGTTATTCCAATTGGCATTTGTAATGAGGTTGAGAAATTATGCCGTAACTTCATTTGGGGAAGTACTGCTGAAAGGAGGAAGTGTCATCTTATTTCTTGGGATGTTATTTGTTCACCGAAGGAGAATGGAGGCTTGGGTTTTCGTACTCTTAGACATGTTAACGAAGCTTATATGATGAAACTAGCTTGGAAGATTATTACTAATCCGGATGCTCTTTGGGTTAAAGTTCTTCGGGCTAAGTATAGAATTGATAATGTGATGAATATTCAGCCCTCTACTTCAGCAGGTGTTTCTTCGCTTTGGCGTGGGATTTCAAGGGTGTTTCCTCAAACTTATAGGGGTGTCCTTTGGAGTCTGGGAAATGGGGGAAGAGTTAAGTTTTGGACGGATTCGTGGATTCCGGGGATTCCTGCTTTAGCTGACGAACCTGATGTCATCGTCCCCTCCTGGTGTTTGGGTTATCCGGCTGTCCACTACTCTATGAATGGGAGGTGGGATTGGGAGGTTTTGCGTAATCTCCTTCCTTCTCATATCTGTGACCGTATTGCAGCCATTGTTCCTCCTATTTTTTCTGCAGGTCCTGATTCGGTGACTTGGGGTGCTGATTCGTGTGGATCTTTCTCTCTAAAGTCGGCCTATAATTTAATTAAGAATTTACCTCTGATTGATACTATTTCTTCTAAGCATTTTGAAGATGTTTGGAGTTGGCAGGGTCCTCAACGGGTCCGGGATATGCTATGGAAAGTGTGCCACGGCAAACTGTTAACGAATTCGGAGAGGAGTAGGCATGGGATGTGTGAGAATGATGTTTGTTCTCGCTGTTTGCAGGGGCCTGAAACTATTATTCACTCTTTGCGTGATTGTATGACTATTCGTCCGTTTTGGGAGAAATTGGTTCATCCTCGTTGGGGTACTGATTTCTTTAATTCTGCTGGCTTAGTTTGAATTTATCTCAAAATTGTGGTGTTTTTGATGCTGTGGAGTGGCATACAGTCTTTGGGGTTAGTATTTGGATTCTTTGGAAGGCGAGAAACAATTGGATTTTTGAAGGGGTTCAGGAGTCCAATGTCGCTTTGGTGTGCAAGGTGTTTAGTTTCAGTCTCTCTGTGCAGCGTGCGCTTCATAAATCTGCTAGAAGTAAGTATTTAAAGCATGAAGTGTTGATTGTTTGGTGCCCTCCGCCGAATTTGTGGGTGAAGTTGAATGTTGATGGATCTGTTCATCAAGGTTCTCTTATGGCGGCTTGTGGTGGGTTATTGAGGGATTGTTCTGGACAGTTTTTGCGTGGATTCTCTTGCAGGCTTGGAGTTGCATCCTCTATGAAGGCTGAATTATGGGGCTTATTATGGGGTTTGCGTATGGCAAAGGACATGGGTTTGGATAGGATTTGTATTGAGATGGATTCTAAGGTGGTTGTTCAATTGGTTAACAGGGAGGGGGAAGCTCCAGATCACTGTAAAAGTTTGCTTCGAGAGGTGCATGGTATTCTTCATACGTTCTCTCAGTTTTCTCTCAATCATATTTATAGGGAGGCGAACAGGTGTGCTGATGCCTTAGCAAATTTTGGTCACAGCGAGACTTTTGATTGTAATTTTCATTATGTTATTCCTGCTTTTTTGTATGACCTCATTTGTGAGGACGCTTATGGTATTCCTTTTCCTAGGATGATTCTGTAATCTGGGCTTGACCCCGTTGTTTATCAAAAAAAAAAGACGATTCTTTACTTTAAACATGATATAAGACATTATTGACGTCTAAGAATAAGATTCCTTACTTCAGTGAGAAAAGAAAAGAAAAAGAAAAAGGGGAAAAAAATAAACGGTAGAAGCATCATGTAACGTGGGGAAATCCATGTTTGAATGGTTGCCTTCAGCTAATGGCATGCTTCCCTTTCATTTTACATGTTCTTCTACGTAAATATTTTTTTTTTTTGGTGAACTACGTATATATCTTTTTCTACCTTTATTAAAAAAAGAAAAAAAAAAACTGGACATATTCTAGAGTAGAGTAGATAAATGATGGGGATGCATGCATGGTAGTGGGAATCAGGGAATGGGAGCATCCACCACTATAGAAAGCTGATTCTGTATATAACTGTTCTATCATTAATTCCAGAGTCAAAAAGCTGAATATTTTTTGGCACAGGAATGGAGCATTATTTATTTGAGTTGAAGTAGGATCCATCTCCTACTTTATGTTCGACGTTTCTTCTTTGAAATGGACTTTAAACTACCATTTACCGGTATAAAGAAGTTGTGGCCTTTTTGGATGAACCAGGATTTAATTACTTCTTAAGTTTATTTATGCTTTTAATCCAGAAAGTTCAGCATGTTTTGGTTTTAATTCTTATAAGTTATTTTGATCGGGACTGGTTCTTAAATTTTCAAATATTTTGGTTTTGATCCACTCTATTATGAAAAAACTGTTATTTGCTGACGTGGCTAGCGGAACACCACATCAGCAGTCACGTAGTGTGAGAAGACGCCAAATAAGTAATATGACATGGATGATACAAATCCATGGACACAAAATGGTCACATACGCAAAATGGTCTCATACACAGAATTTTGCGTTTATGGACCTGAATCATCCATTTCACAATACTTATTTGACGCTATCTCACATCACGTAGCTATTGGTGTGGGTTTCGTTAACCACATAAAAAATAATTGATTTTTTCTAACAGATGAGACCAAAACCAAAATGTTTGAAAAATTAAGGATAAATCACGATGAAAATAACTTTTAAAAACTAAAACCAAAACACGCTGAACTTTTAGTTAGGACCAAAACCATAAATAAGTCTTACTTCTTATTTTGGAGCTGGATTAAATAGTGGCTCTAGTGTAGGAAAGTTTTACTTAGTCATGGTTTTGTAATTCTTAAGTTATTTTTAGATTAAAATTTTTAGTCTGTAAGTTTTTTTTTTTAATTAAATAAATTTTTTAAATTGTTGACATCTAAGTCATTTTTGTTGTTAATATTGATCGTTAAATGACACGTGTTGATTAATTGATGATGTCAAATATTAAAAATAATGGTTTAATGATTTTTGTTTTTAATTTTTCAATGATATCACGTGTCACTTAATCGTTAATATTAGCAAAAAAGTTATTGAATGTCAACAACACTTATTTAAAAAATATATATATAATTTATGAGATAATTTTTTTTTAAAAAAAATTACTGAACCTATCTAACGATTTTGCCATATTTATATTCTCAAAAACATTTTTTATACCATTTTTATTTACACCTTTCACATCATATTATCAATCATTGTTTTTTGTTTTACACTTTCTATACTCAATAATAGTACCATATTTTCTTTTTTAAGTTTATAGCTTGTAGGGGTGTAAGTGATCCGGTCTTAGACCGCGAGACCGTTCGGATCGAACTGGATCAGACAGAAAAATATAGTCCGGTATGGTCTCATGGTTAGGTCCGGTCTCAAAATTTCTAGACCATTGTTTTATGATCCGATCCACGACCTCATTATTTTTGATACCGTTAAGACCGGACCGGACCACTTACTTAAAAAATTTAAAAAAAGAAACACTATATACTCTATTATAACACTGTTCTATTTAATTTTGAACTTATTTTCTTCCTATTGTGTAATACTCAAATAATTTGAATCTATGTATATTACTCCAGTATGCATATGTTCCTGTATAGATGTTATGTGCAGTTATAGATTATTAACATTAACATTTGGGCACTGTCACAGTAACGTTGTGTTTTTCCCTATTCTTATATATATGTTTTACAAATTTTATCTTTTCATTTCTTTACAGCAGTAACAATAACAACGGTTTTATAGCAATTTTTTTTTTTAATTTTTTTTTTCTGATTGCTGAGTACCATTTATGAACGGTCTATTCATAAAAAAAAATATCATTATTTACATGTGCTAAATAGACCGGATTGAACCGGATCGGATCATTTATGAGTTGTTCGGTCCGGTCCGGTTTTTGTATATAAAAAATATCTAGACCGAACTAGACCATACCATATTAATTTAATTGGTCCGGTTTCTAATATTCATCAAAGACCGGATCAGACCGGACCGTTACATCCCTAATAGCTTGCGTCAAAAGAAGAGATTTCGAATGGGATAATTCTCTAGTAGCCATTTATATATTCCGAAGTTTAAAGTTCACTAATTTTTTTTTTATATTATTCATATTTAATAAGATCTTAATGTTCATGTAAATAATAAATAAAAAATTAATAATTATATAATTAACACGATAAGAAAGGATAAATAAAAAAACAAATAATTTATTGAAAATTAACACGATTAAGCTTTCATAAAGTGGGAAATTTTGTTCAATAAAAAATAAACATGAAACTCGTCCTCATGCATAGATCCGAGCTAGTTCGGATCAAACTGAAATAATAGCTTCATTTCTTTCCTTCTATATCTATGATTAACGATACTAATTAAATATGAAGAGTGAGAAAATTGAGAGCATGAAATGAGAAGATCTATGTGGTTTGGTGGTTTCAGTTTTGAAGAATATTGAATGACATTATAGAAATTGTTTTGCTAGTTTAGACAAAAGTGTGACTCATAACACAGAAAACTGCAACTTTAATTAATTTCTTCGTATGTTCATTGAATTAGGAAAAATATAAAAAACACAAAGTCCAAACGACACTGTTAGTCTTTACCTGTGGTCGATGTTGGGTCAAGATGTATCATGCATACAGTAGCTAGGAACCTTTGTCAGCGCAGGTGCTATATATGTGGAAGCAATTTTCTCACTACTCACTCTGTTACGTTTTTCTTGATAGTTTCTGTGCATTAAATGAAACTTCATGACATAATAAATACAGAAATAAAGGAGAGAAAACAAAAAGTATACACGATTACTGAGAAGAAAAGAAAAGAATGTTTTGATACATACATCTTTACTCCATTGTCCCTCTTCTCATGAGATAAAGCAAAGGTAAAAGGAAAAAAGTTGGAGAGGAATAATAAGAAGTTCAAACAAGGAAGCAAAGAGAAATGGGTAAATAAGAAGGCACGGAGAGGGATAAGAGATTCAAACAAAGTAAACATGAATTGCAAAATTAGGTCTAAAATTCTCGGAGTATTAAATTTGTATCTAATACAAAATTCATATTTTAAAGTATTTATCCTCAGCTCTAAATATATATGAAAATTAAAAAATCATTTTTAAATTTAATTTATTGATAATAATACATTTAATCATGTTTATATAAATAAATAAACGTCCATTTTAATCATGTTTATATTAATAAACACTCCATCAGGTTCTTGATCACTACAAGAAAAATCTTGATAAGCTATGGAATTTTCCATAGCTAATCCAAAGCTAATTTGCAACTAAACACTTTATTCATGGAATAAGATATGAATTTCCTATAAAATGCTCCATAGCCAATACATCTTAACTTATTGGCTAAAACAAATTTGGTAGCTAATCTGTAACTAATTTTAAAAATTCCGTAGCTAATCTATATTTAAATCCATAGCTAATTTAGTAATAAAATTCATTGTTTCTATAGCTATTTAGCTGGAGAAGTTTCCAGTTTTTTCCATAGTAATTTAATAGCTAAATTTTGAAGCTATTCAATAGCTAATGCATATCCATTGTATAAATAGAAACCAAACAACCTTAGCATGCAATTCCATAACTAATCTAGATCTCATTACTATTGATGCTCTATAGCAATTCCATAACTATTTAGTAGCTGATACATGTACAAACAATTTCACTAATTCACGTATAAATTTTATATATATATATATATATATATATATATATATTAGAAAGAAGCAATAATAAATAGATGGAAGGGAGCAACAAAGTATCATAATTGATTAAAATTCCAATAGAAAATTGTACTATGCATGAACACAAGATCAGTGATTTCAAAAGGAATGATTATCGAAGAATTCACTTAGTGGATCAGTGACGAACAATTTCATCATGACCTGAAAGCGAATATGAGCAACAATCATATAAACAACTACAAGTTTTGAGCTTGGAGATAGCTTCTTGAAATCATTAGACTGACAAAAGATACCTGAAATTAAACACGATTTTTAAAAGTGGCTTATTTGCAGTTTGCTTATGACCAAACTAGCCTCTCAACTAGGCCTATGTGACAGAGAGTGCATGTCACATGACTAAAAGTCATTAACTGCTCCAAATTAAATAAGATGCACTTAAAAATCATGTCCAAAAGTTACCATATTGATCTAGTCAATATAAATAGAAACATAAATGAAGTATCTATCTATTGCCTCTCAAAGTTACAAAGTGTTGGAATACCGGCAAGTATATCGAGTCACAAGTAATACAGAGTAAGTAAAATTATCGTTCCACTCGGGGATTGCAAATTGTTTCTAATAGTTCTTAGGCAAATAGTAATAACTAGTGAAACTTGAGTTTGGTTTAGATTTTGAGAAAGGAGTGTAGAATAGATAAAAGGAGATGAGACAATAATTAGAAGATTAACACAGATGGAATTAAAGGATATGGGCATCGTGATGAATGATGAAGACGATCCACAAGAGGCTGAGTACGGAGACATGTCGCTGAATGAGGGGTTTCAGGTGAGGTTAAAATGAAGATTTTGACTTTGAATGTCAGAGGTCTGGGGGGGGGGGGGGCTGCAAAGAAGAAGGAGATCTGCAATTTACTAAGAGAATCAAAGGTTGAGTTTGTTTGTCTTCAAGAAACAAAAGTAGAAAATTTTGATGACAGGATTTGTAGCAGTTTATGGTATGATAACACAGATTTCGAATGGCTAGCTAAACCATCAGTAGGCAACTTAGGTGGCATTCTTTGCGTATGGAGGAAATCAATCTTCAAGCTAAACAGGTACGAATTTGGCTCATCTTTCATAGGTGCAGAGGGCTGGTGGGGTGAAAACAACGTTCTCTGTTATGTGGTTAATTTATATGGGTCGTGTCAAGATAGTGATAGAGCAAGATTATGGGAGGAGTTAATTGATTTTAAACGAAGATTGTCTGGCAACATGTGGTGTTTAGCAGGGGATTTTAATGTTGTTCTGGTTATAGAAGAGAGAAGGGGAAGATCATCTGGAAGTAGAAATAGTGAATTAAGAGATTTTAATGATTTCTTAATTCAAATGGATCTGCTTGATCTACCCATGATTGGTCAGAAATTCACATGTTATTCAAAAAAGGCCAATCCATGAGTAGATTAGATAGATTCTTACTTTCAGATCAGTGGTTGGAGATATGGCCAGGTTTAATTCAAAAGGGGTTAAATAGAAAAATTTCATATCACTGTCCAGTCTTATTAGAAGATAATAGTCTTGATTGGGGCCCAAGCCTTTCAGGGTGTTAGATGTGTGGTTCTTGGATGGCAGCTTTGCTAAGGTAGTCAAAAAAAGTTGGAAAGAGTCAGTTGTATCAGGTTAGAGTATGTTTGTGTTGAAGGAAAAATTGAAGATTCTTAAAGAAGCGCTACGGGAGTGGAACAGGAACTGTTTTGGCAATATAGATAACTGTATTAAGGAGGCTGCTGACAAAGTTAACAGGCTAGATCTCATAGGGGAGGAGGTTTTGCTAGAAAAGGAGCAGATTGAGCAAAGAACAACAGCTTGGTCTGATTTTTGGAATGCCACTTTAGTGAAAAACAGTTTAGAATTCCAAAAATCAAGATCAAAATGGGTGAAGGAAGGCGACTCAAATACCAGATATTTTCACGCTTGCATAAAGGCAAATAGAAGAAGACTTAACCTTCAAGGAGTTGTGGTGGATGAAAGACTACTACTAGAGGATAGTAAAGAGACTAAGGATGGCATAAGGCATTTCTTTATGAAGAATTTTTCTGAAGTCCAGTGGAAGCGACCTGTTTTGAATGGAATAGTGTTTAACAAGGTTGATGAGGGTGATAATTCGCTTATGGTGGCTGATTTCACAAAAGGAGAAATTAGAAATGTTGTTTGGGAGTGTGGCAGCTTGAAAAGTCCGGGTCCCGATGGTTTTAATTTCAAGTTCATCAAAAGTTTCTGGTATCTGATGAAGGGTGATATTGTTAAGATGGTTTAAGACTTTCATAAGAACGGTAGAATTGTGAAAGGGGCAAATCCTTCATTTGTGTGTCTCTTACCGAAGAAGATCAACCCGATTAGAATTGAGGAGTACAGGCCTATATCACTTATTGGAGTTATCTATAAAATAATTTCCAAGACCTTGGCAAACAAGTTGAAGGCTGTGGTGCATAAAGTAATCTCGAAATCTCAATCTGCTTTTCTAAAAGACAGGATTATTCTAGATGGAGTGGTGGTCTTAAATGAGATGATTGATGACGCGAAAAGAAGAGGGAAGAAATGCATGATGCTGAAAATTGATTTCGGGAAAGCTTATGACACCGTATCTTGGGATTTCTTGCTGGATATGATGCGAAGAATGGGCTTCTGTGCAACTTGGTCTAATTGGATCAAGGAATGCGTGAGTACAGCCACAATGTCAATACTTGTCAATGCTAGTCCCACGACGGAATTCAAGCTGGAGAAAGGGCTTCGCCAGGGAGACCCACTTTCACCTTTTTTGTTTTTAATAGTGGCTGAGGGTCTAAATGGTCTAATTCGCAGGGCGGAGGATCTCAGAATGTTTAAGCCTTACAAATATGGAAACTCTGATGTTGAGGTTAGCATCCTTCAATACGCTGACGATGCTGTGATTGTGAGTGATGGGTCAAACACAATACTCTCGCAATAAAATGTGTACTACGAATGTTTGAACTTTGCTCAGGACTAAAGATTAATTTTTGCAAGAGTAACATGTTTGCTATTAATATTGAAGAGGTTCACTATCAAACAGTAGCGGAAGTATTGAGATGTAGCAGGGGAGTTTGGCCACTTATGTATCTTGGCATTCCTATTGGTATTAATCATAGGAAAAGCATACATTGGAAGAGGCTGATTGATTTGATGAAGGATAGGCTTGCTTCATGGAAGTCCAGATATTTGTCTTTTGGCGGTCGCGTGGTGCTCCTGAACTCTGTCCTAAATGCCTTGTCGGTTTATCTTCTCTCTTTCTACTCTACGCCTAAATGTGTTATCAGTAAGTTAATTTCAATTCAAAGGAATTTTTTATGGTTGGGTTGCGGGGAAAAAAGAAAAATTGCTTAGGTTTTCTGGGATAAAATGTGTTCTAGTAAAGAGTCAGGAGGGTTAGGGATAAAACATTTGGGTCTTTTTAATAAAGCCTTAATGGGAAAATGGAGATGGAGGATCTTAATTGAAAAGGGTAAGCTATGGGTTAGGGTGCTTGAGGCGAAATATGGTGATATTGGAAGATGTTTTGGGATGGGGTAAGTAATATTAGAGGGGCTAGGATGTCATTGTGGTGGAGGGATGTACTGAATATAGGAAAGAATTTAGGAGAGTCTAATTCCGTTTCCTGGTTATCAAAAAATTTATATAAAGTGGTAGGGGACGGGAGGAATACGTTATTTTGGGAGGATGTGTGGATAGGAAATAAACCATTTTGTGATCTGTTCCCTAGGTTATACTCATGTTCTGTTAATAAATGTGCTAGTATCTCTTACATGGGGGAATGGCATCGTGATGAGTGGAGTTGGGGGTTTAGGTGGAGGAGGGATTTTTTTTATTGGGAAAAAGAGATGTTTGATCAATTGTCTATTTCCCTAGAGACAGTGAAATTGAAACAGGATAAAGATGATACTTGGAGATGAAGAGCTGAAGGCAATGGAATTTATTCAGTCAGGTCGGCATACAAAGCCTTGTCAAATTCTCAGCAAGATGGACTGCTTATCTACAACTTATTATGGAAGTCGAAAGCGCCTCTGAGATAACAACATTTGGGTGGCGAGTTCTCATCAATAAAATCCCTACAAAATCAAATTTGTCAAAAAGAGGAGTGCTTCAGGAAGGAAATCAGGTTCTGTGCAGCTTCTGTTTGGAGAAGGAAGAATGTTCGTCACACCTTTTTTCTCGTGTAAAGTAATTTATACACTATGGCAACAAGTTTATTCCTGGTTCGACTATTCATCTATTCTGCCGCAGGATGGTGAAAGCCATTTTCAACAACATTTACAGTTGATAAATGATAGAAAGATTCAGAATTGGTGGATTGTAATTTGGCTCACGACAATTTGGCATATCTGGAGGAATAATATTCATTTTAAAAATGAAGTATTAGAAGTTGATGAGGTGGTGGAGCGAATCAAATTCCGTTCGTGGTTTTGGATTAAAGGAAAGTGTCCAAGTATATGCGTATCATTATATGAATGGCTTCTCAATCCTTTAATTTCAATCCGGCTACGCAGGAGTTGAATCAGTTTTAAGCTTAGTTTTGGTTGGCCCATGTGGTTATTCGATTTTGCTTGAAAGGTGGTTGTAGTTTTGTTTTAGTGTTGGCTGTAGTTTTATCTGGGCATGATGTTTTCAATGTGTTTGTTTTAAGCAGATGTTTTTGTATCTGGCTTAGTGGGGCTTTGAGTATTACTCATACTCTCCCACTTTTTTATGTCTTTTAATAAAAAATTTCTTATCCAAAAAAAAAAAGAGTATTTAGAACAATTTTGAAAAAGATTAGGAACATGGTTTCATTGCAGGATCTAAGTTATTAATTATGAATCTTATTCTATTTTTTCCTAAATCCACGACATTCCAGATGTAGTAAAAATCATATCCCTCTGTGAATTTACGTACGTTTCTTGTTCAATATGAGAACCTTTAATCCCTTAAGTGATTTTGACATACAAATAACCACTAATTAAGCACACTGGAACATATAAGTCATATAAGCCCTAGCTGTATCCCTACACACTAGGTGGTTATAATGTTTGGAAGAACGACCTATTCTAACCCTCAGATCTCTCTTTTTGGATTAGAGATTCAAAGCAAAACATAAATTAGCTACTTTCATGAATTGTAATTAAAACACAACCAAACAATAGATTTGAAGGGAAAAATAAGAAACATAATTCAAATAACTATCCCAGCATCCATACAATTACACCATATTCCTAACAAGAAGTTTAGTTACACATAATGGGAGAAGAAATATAAGAATTAAGGGAAGAACTCATAATCATAGATAGACAATAATGAATTTACCCCAAGAGATCGTCTTCGAACCTTCAATTGGATCTCTCCAATGTTGATCTTCAATCCTTGTCTTGCCTCCTTGCTCTCAATAATATGTTTCTAACCTCTCTTCTCTAATCCTAATTGTATTCAATATTCTCTAATGTATCTAAATTGCAACTAAATCTAATGCTATATCCTAGTATATATAGAAAAAGTTAAACCTAAAATAAATCTTATCAAATAAATCTAAAAGATAAATCTTAAATAAATCTAGAATAAATAATCTAGAATAAATCTAGAATAATTAATCTAGAATAAATCTAAAATAAATCTAGAAGATAAATCTATCAGAATCCTTGAAATCTTCAATATAGATAAGCCCAACTCGCAGGTCTACGCGCCTAGGCGCACAAGATCCACGCCTAGGCGTGGCTCCACTCCTGGCCCTTCTTCTTCTCACGATGCACACGCGCCCAGGCGTGGCATACCTCAAACCTGGGCGTGAGCTTCCCTGGATTGCTGAGTTTTTCTTAATTGTTTTCTGACTTTTTGCACTCCGGCTTTGACATTTGGACCCCATCTTCTGACATTACTAAACAGCATTTCTCTCATTCCAACTCCAATCTCATGGCCTTCAAACCTCCTTTCCATTCTAAAGCATAAATTATCAAATAAAGCTTCAAATTCCTGAAATCAAATCAATAGATGTAACTTTTTTTTTATCAATTACATATTTTTATTGGTGCCTATATTACAATAATGACTAAAGTACTTATCCATTACAAATGTTTTACAAAACAATAGTCATTACATTATTTAAGGGATTTGCTTTGTTGCCATTTATATATTTTAAAAGGTATAGTACATGTGCCATTTTTAAATATACCCAAAAAAAATATACCAATCATAATGCGACATATATAATATTTGTACCTAGCCAATACTTAGTTGTCGTCTGATTACGTGTCATGTAATAAAGATTCATTCTCTTTTACAAGTTTTTAAATTTTTTTAGTTAACTATAATTTCAATCACAAATTTAATTTTCAAATAAAAACAAAAAAATAAATAAAATTAAGGCTCCTAAATCATATCCTAAATCCTGATCATGTTCTTGTTTGTGTGCTCATCCAATTAGCTCATAATAACCAAAGTCGTAATAACGGCAAATACCCGTAACAGTATGCTAATTTTGGTTTCGCTTAATTATGTCGCAAATTCATGATGTTTAGGGTATTTTTGCCAGAAATCCTTATATTTTTTTTTTAATGTCTGACTCTCCGAAGTTACTCCTGGGTTTGTCATATACCCCTACTACTAATTCTGATCAATTTTGATGACATGTAACATCGGAATCCTGATCGGACGCAGAAGGTTAAGCACCTGGTGTCCCGTGGGTGAAGATCGTTTGTTTTTAAAATTTAAAAAACTAAAAAACTTAATATTTTTATAGTTTTAGTTAAATAAAAAAAAAGAATTGAAGAGAGAGTGAAGTTACTTCTGGGTTTGTCATATACCCCTGCTACCAATTCTGGTCAATTTTGCTGACATGTAATATCGGAATCCTGATCGGACGCAGAAGGTTAAGCACCTGGTGTCCTGTGGGTGAAGATCGTTTGTTTTTAAAATTTAAAAAACTAAAAAGCTTAATATTTTTATATTTTTAGTTAAATAAAAAAAGAAAAAAAAGAATTGAAGAAAGGTTGTCTTCGTCTGTATGACATCAGACGACATCACATGACCAACCTCCTGCGTCTTATCATATCCTGATGTTACATGTCATCAAAATTGGTCAGAATTAGTAGTATGGGTATATGACAAACTCAGGAATAACTTCGGGGAGTGAGACATTGGAAAAAAAAGTATAAGGGTAGGTATATGAAAAAAGTACTCCAAACTTCAGGGAATTGTGACATAATTATGCCTTTTAGTTTTTTAAAGTTGTATTTTGGAGATTGAATGTCTTCAGTAATAATATTCATTTTAGCTTATTAAAAAAAAATTATGGACGATAAGTGACCATAAGGTAGTAGTAATGCCAATAGTAAGTGTTTTGACTAGTTAATGTTCTTTCTTCTGCCTGGTCTATATCACTGAAATGCTTCTGTGTGCAATACAATAATAAGTGTTTTAATTCAAATTAAGATTAGGTTTTCGTGTTGTTTTTGTTTTTTATTTTGTTTTTTTTTTGTTGAATTTTATTTTTTTTATTTGTAATTATGGTTCAGTTAAAGTTTTAAAAATTTGTAAAATGATATTCAATATATGACATGTAAGCTGATACCTTACTTTACAACTATTAGATGTTGCCTGTATTAAATTAGTACAAGTGTGAGAATATAATTGGTTTCAGTGAGATGGGATTGGTGCCTTTTATCACTGGATGGCAGGGAAGCTTTTCCCTTTAAATATTATTATTTTTTCAATTTCATCAATATTCAGTATTTTGATTATTTATGTTTCGATTTATATTTCAAAAAAATTCATAAATTTCACACCATAAAGATTAAAAAAAAACATGTGATACTCAATAAAAAAATGTTCAAAAAAATAACGAATAAATAAATTTTGAAATAATTAATGGATGTGAGACAAACAAAAAAAACAAAAATCATGAAAATCTTCAACAACAATAATACTGAAAAGATACATTTTTTTAACTTCACGAAGTTTAACGAATTCTTCCAAATAAGAAATACAAAATAGTACATAATTAAAAAAACAAAAAATAATATCTTTCTCTCCCAAGAAATATCTTTCTTATTTAAGTCTTTTTAAATAGAAGATCATGAACTCTAAAAAATGTTCATCCAATGAAAAAAAAAAGAAATAGAAAATAATACATAATTAAAAAAACAAAAAATAATATCTTTCTCTTCCAAGAAATATCCTTCTTATTTAAGTCTTTTGAAATAGAAGATCATAAATTCTAAAAAATGTTCATCCAATGAAAACAAAAAAAAATAAATAAATATGTATATGAAATTACTTTTATTTACGTACCTTTCTTATTCGAGATAGTTTCTACTATAACTGACATTTCACGAGAAAAGTATTAATTATAAAAAAAATTCAAAAATAATTTTATTTTCATAAAAATCAATATGAAATCAGATGAGCAAAAGTATGCAGATTGATGAAATCGAATTTTAGATGAGAAAGATTAAACCCTCAAATTCTAATAAGTACAATGAACAATAGTAGTAAAGAATGAGAGAAAGAACATAATAAAAATAAAGAAATGTTGTTTGTTACGACAAGGTACCCGGCGAAATTCGACGAATGGTTTTGTTTTAATTTATTTATTTATTTCTTTATGTTATTTATATTTTTCATTTTTAAAACATGCTTAATTGGCCCAACTATGTTTTTTGTTTCCCTATCTTTTACTCCATCTTGCTCAATTTTTGTATGATCTATTTTCTATCTTTTCAAAAGGTATTTCAATTTTAATGGAATGGGGAATGGTGGTCATGGAGGTTTGGGTCACTTTCGCTGCAAATGTGCAAAAGAGGAAGTGAGGTTCATGGCATGGATGATAGTGGCGATGGTCTGATCTTCAAGTTGTTTCTGGGGAGAAAGGCATGTCTATTCCTGGGTTGCAATCTTTGTCCTTTACTTTGCAATGAGTTGCTTCAATGGTGTGAATCCGCGATGGTTGTATGTGTCTCATGGTTGCCACAATAATAGCATGTTTGGTTCTGACCTAGAAAATCAATTTTGGCCCAAAATTACGTTGGAGCAGAAGTAATTGTTAGTAGCATTGGCATTCCAGAATTGATTCTGGCTAACTCACCGTAGAATCAAACATGTACTAAGTCTTGTCTAGCGGTGACAAATCAAATTTATGTAATGGTGGTTGGGTATGCGGTGGCAACAATGGTGTTTCGGCGATGATAATTGTGTCTCATGGTTGCCACAATGAGTACTGTCCAACAGTAACCGAAGCAAGTAGAGAAATACGAGGAAATATAGAAATGGAGAATCGGTGGAAAATGATGAAAAAAAATCAAAATTAAAAAATAAAAAATTGTGTTTTCTAATTCACAGAACGACAAATTAAAGTAATGGAGTTTCGTCAAATGTCGTGCTATTTGTGTCGCACTCAATAGCATTGCTGATAAAAATATATTTGTGAGCATAATAATTTCTGTAATAAATAAATTAAGATGGATGATGGAAAAATACCCAAAAAAATTGAAAGAAAGAAGGATGAACAAAGATGATGTAAATTTTTAAATGTATATATATATCAAATAGTAAATCTCTCTCTCTCTATATATATATATATTTAATTTGTATTTATTCAAAATAAATAACAAATTTAACATATTTAATTTGTATTTATCCAAAATAAATAATCGTATGTATTGTAATTTTAAAAATAAAAAAGCAAGAACTAAATCTTTTGCCACGTGAATAATTATTAAAAGAAAAATGATTAAGAGAGTTATATGGAGAGACCTACACACAAGCCTATACATAAGATTGCGATATTTTTCATTTATGTTCTTTTATTTAATTTTTCTAATTTAAAAAATAACAAATGTCAAAATCCTATGCGTAGATTTATGAGCGTAGCTCTCTCTATGTAGGTCTCAATCATTGCTCTAGAGTTAGAAAATCACTATTTACCAATTAAGAGTAGAAAAGTAGATATGCTAAAAAAAAATAGAAAAGTAGATAGATTCTTGACTAACTTTTTTGAGTGGTTAATGGCTTAATGCATTACATTTTGTTTTTTGAATATTAAATATTGAAAATTATGTTATTTCATGTATAAATAAATAACAAATCTAAGTATTCATTATCTATTTGACGATTTTAAATAATATCTTAATTGTGGATAATGATTTGGAAAATTTGAATGATTTATTTAATTTCAAATTGTAATATCTTGATTGAGGATAATGATTTGAAAATTTTGAAAAATCTAATTACCTACCATTGTTCTAGTACAAACAAAAAACTTCAACGACAAAAATGTGGTGGTTCGAAAAAGACGTTTTTTCATAATAAGAAGAGTAGATAAAAGATAAATGAACATCATATTTGATTTATTAAAGTTATCATTTTCCCATGAAAATTAATATTTTCAAATTTATTTAACCTATATATAATACATAGATTAGATAAAATCTTTTAAAAATAAAAGATGATTGTTTTAATCACTACCGGCCTTAAAGTTAAGAACAAGTAGTTAAAAAAAATAATAAAATGATACTGAAAGAATAAATCGTTACTTTTCAAAATCTCGAAACTACAAGGCATATTTGATTTGCCCGTTTCCTATTTTCATTCTTTATAAAAATGAAAAACAGAGCTATAAAAATGTGTTCGCTTAGATTTTTAAAAACATTTTCTTTAAAATTATCCTCTTTGATTCGAAATATAAGAAAAAATAAATATTTTTTTGTTTAAAATATAAGCAAAAGTAACTAACCTTATTAAATTTTATTTAATTTCAATATTGTTTTCCTAAAATACCTTTATTTTTTTATAAATTTGATAAAATTAAATACATTAAACTAACATCTTTAATAAATGTGATTTTAATTTTTTTTTTTTAAATTCTAAACCGATGAAGTATTTCCTAGATTTATGTGTTTGTACAACTGACCCATCTTAGACAGATAGACCCATGTGCTGGCATTTTGTGGTCAACACTTTTACCAACTAAGCTAATTATTGAAGATATCTCTTACTGTATATTATTAATTATTGAAAGCTACTTATTGGATGTTGCGACACATTAATTATTTTTGATCATCTAACAAAGACAATTTTGAAAATGGTTAATTAATGTATTTGACTATATGAAATGAATCCTAAAAACAAACAAAAAATTTCGATTACAATCTACATCAAGAACCTGGTGGAGTGTTTTTAATTTTTAAGATCATAAAAATGGATATTTATTTATTAATATAAACATGATTAAATATATTATTATCAATAAAATTAAATTTTTTTTTAAATCCTTAACACTTAAAGCTAAGGATAAATACTTTAAAATATGAATTTTTCATTGGTAAGATAGGAATTTAATACTCTTTAAATTTTTGACATAATTATACTATTCATATTTACTTTATTTGAATCTTTTATTTTTAACCCTAATTTTAGACCTATGAGCTAAGATTAAGCAAATTCTAATTTTTTTATTAAGATATATAAATTAAGCAAACTTTTAGAAAAAGAAGTTTACCAGAAATATATAGCCATTCTTTTATTTTTCAAAAGCAAAATACAGTAAACCAAGCCAAATATGCTCGAGCATTTCCTGGAAATGGAAATAAGAACTATTTTCACGAACAAATATACTCTTAATTTTTCAATAACGTTTCCACCTTCTTATCCACATACGAGCAAGAAATGGAATTAAGAAATCCTATAATAAAATAAAAAATTAATTATAACCCTCTCCGCGCCTTCGTATTCATCCATTTCTCTTTGCTTTCTTGTTTGAACTTCTTAGGATTCTTCTCCAACTTTTTTCCTTTCACTTTCGCTTTATCTTATTATGAGAAGAGTGACAATGGAGCAAAGATGTATCCAACTCGGTGGACCCATCAAAGTTGAAGCAAAACATGCAATATTCTTTTCTTTTCTTCTCAGTAATCGTGTATACTTTTTGTTTTCTCTTCTTTCTTTCTGTATTTATTATGTCATGAAGTTTCATTTCAAGCACGCAGAAACTATCAAGAAGAACGTAACAGAGTGAGTAGTGAGAAAAATGAGTGCTTCCGCATAGCAGTAGCACCTGCGCTGACAAAGGTTCCTAGCTAGCTGTATGCATGATATATCTTGACCCAACATCGACCACAGGTAAACACTGACACTGTCACACAGTCTTTTGGACTTTGTGTGTGTGTTTTTTTTTTTATTTTTTCCTATTTCAATGAACATACGAAGAAATTAATTAAAGTTGCAGTTTTCTGTGTTACGAGTCACACTTTTGTCTAAACTAGCAAAACAATTTCTACAAGGGTCTTGGGGTACTTGTTAGGGTTACTACATATGAAAAAAAATCATAAGTCCACATTCATCACTCTCTCGAAAACATCAAAACTCACACTTTCCAATAATTTTTATCTATAATTACTTCCTTAACATAATGTCATTCAATAATGTTAGCATTTTTCAAATATTTTTATCTTTTGTTAGCATTTTCCTTTCTATAATGTCATTCAATATTTTTCAAATCTGAAGCCACCAAACGCCATAGATCTTCTCATATCATGCTCTCAATTTTCTCTGGCTCTCTTCATATTTACTGTAGTTCATCACAGATAGAGAAGGAAGAAATGAAGCTACTATTTCAGTTTGACCCTAATAGTGTATTTAGCTAGTTTGACTAAGTCTTGGCTGTTTAGGTCTTTTAGTATTTCCTTTGTTTATATATGGTTTGATACCATGAAAGAACTTGTGATTTAACACACTGCTATAGAATTTGAATGAAGAAGGAAGTAACAAAAGAATAAACGAGAGAGAGAATACCAGGAGAAATTATTGTATAAAAAAAACTATTATACTTTAAACTTTGGGATTTATAACCGGCCACTAGATAATTATACAATTCAGAATATCTTCTTTTGAGACTAGATAATTATTTAAGACTAAACGATCACTTTAGTCCCTCACTTTGTAAAGTGTTTTCATTTTAGCCCCTGATTTTTTAATAATTCATTTTTAGTTTCTCACTTTGAAAAAAGTTACTCACGTTAGTCTCTGTCAACGTTTTCCGTTCATAGATGTTAACGTCGCGGTTAATTTATAATATTTTTTTCATTTTAGTCCCTAACTTAAAAGTTTTAATTCATTTTAGTCCCTCACTATATCGTGTTTCATTTTAGCCCCTAATTTAAAAATTTTAATTCACTTTAGTCCATCATTATAATAACAATGATGCTTCTTTCGTTTTTCTCTTGTAGTGTGACTACCATAAAAACTAACTTCAAGCTATTCTGAAAACTAACAATGATAATTATTATAGTTTATATAAACTAACTTTATAGTTTATATAAGCACTGACTTCAAGCTTTGTACCTGAAGATATCAATAATGATTCATTCATTATTATTATCTCCAATAATAATTTTGGAGAAAATAATGATGAAGATGTGGCTGTATATGATTTTATGATTCATTTTGTTTTTTTTAGCTTTTTGTTTTTTTTTAGTTTTTATGTATTTTGCAAAAGAAACTTGGTGAAATGAGTTTTTTACACCAATTTTACAAATTAATAGGGCAATGTTGGACAAGTAATACTACACCATAATCAATGATCCAACAATTATGTACTCCCTCCGGCTCAAATTATTATAAGCAAGTTTAACTACTTTTACGCTTATTAAGGATGTTAGTTGATTGTATTTAATTTTCTCAAATTTATAAAAAAAATAGAGGTATTTTAGGAAAGTAGTATTGAGAATGAAACAAAAATTAAATAAAATAAAAATTTTCTAGAGATGTTTTAGGAAAGTGACATCGGGAATAAAACAAAATAAAATGAGTTAATTTTACTTATATTTTAAACCAAAAGAAGTATGTTTTTTTTTCTTTCTTATAATTCAAGCTGGAAGGAGTATTTGAGTATTTCTTTTCTTTGTATTTTTTTCTTTTGTTCTTTAGATTTTTATTCATCAAATTTCAAGTTCTTTAGATTTCTTTTTCAGCGATGAAAGTTTCTTGCAGGCTAATTACTCTTTTCCACCAATACCATGCCAAATTGAGTTTTATTGAGAAGATCTCTCGTCATCATCTTGAATTGTTGATCTTGGGTAAGGCTTTATTTTTGTTCCACTTATTGTTTTTTTATATATACTATTAAACTAAGAGAGTTTTTTCGGTGCCGTTGCAAAAGGGTGAGTTTCGGTGTCGTCAAACCCTTAACCAATAAAAATACGCCACCTCATATAATTAGTCACGTCAGCATATTTTCTATTAAAGAATCCAATTTTATTATATTGCAATTTAGTTCTTCACATTTTAAGTAACTTTTAATTAATCTAATCCATTTAAATCAAATTAAATATTTTCAATTTTATTTTAAAAAATTAAAATAAAAAAATTAGGATTTAATTTTTAAAAAGTTTCATCATCACCCTCATCTTTATTTGTTCATCACCAAACACCAAGCTTCATCATCAAATACCGTAAATGCAAACAATAAACACCTTCAATTCAAATGTAGTCTCACACACCATAATCAATTAAAATGAATAAAGGTTCATCTCGCAGATACATAATTAGTACAACAAAATTGTTCTAAGGAAAACAATCTCAGCAAGATGTGCCTTAATATTCCATCAAATTGATCCTAGATCAAATGCCCAATCAATGCCTACACATCGAAGCAAAGAAAATAGAACAATAAAATCGGATGCAAAACAATCAATCAAGGTGTGCCATAATGAAAATGTAATAGCCTCACACACCACCACAGAATTGAATGCTGATTCACAAGCTATAGTGTTCCTACCTGGACATGAAAATGTAATAATCATCAAGTTCTTCGTGACTCCGTATTCAACTAATGCATTGTGTTTGGTGTTTATTGTGTGCGTTTATGGTGTTTAGTGATAAAGTCTGGTATTTGTTGTGTGCATTTATGGTGTTTAGTGATAAAGCCTGGTGTTTGGTGAAGAACAAAAAAATATGAGGGTGATGATGAAACTCTTTAAAAATTAAATCTTAATTTTTTTATTTTAAATTTTTTAAAAAATAAAATAGAAAATATTTAATTTGATTTAAATTGATTAGATTAATTAAAAGTTACTTAAAATGTGAATGACTAAAATGCAATATGATAAAATTGGATTCTTTAATAGAAAATATGCTGACGTGACTAATTATATGAGGTGGTTTATTTTTATTGGTTAAGAGTTCGACGAAACTCACTCTTTTGTGACGACATTAGAGAAACTCTTTTGAACTAATTAAGTAATTATGTATGCTTTTTTAATTTTTTTTTTAGAAGGGAGGCATGAGACTAACGAGGGATTTGAGAATTGACAATCTGAGTAGGGAGTGAGGTAAGGTCGTGAGAGTGTTTTGAAAGAGAGTGAGGAGGTTCGGATGATTCACGGGAGAAAATGTTGTGAGATTAGGGTTTCACTTTTAGGTTTTATTTTAAACAAATTATTGTTTTCAATATATAGTGGTAAATATATCAATTTTAAATAATTATAAAAATATTTAAACAAGTAGGCATGCAAGGTTTAATATGCCTTTTAAATATCTTGGGCGTGGTATCTATAATGTTGACTTTCTCGCAAGTATATCAGATCGCGTACAAGTAATAGAGTAGAAGTAAATTATCGTTCCCAACGAAGATTGAAATTGTTTCTAATAATTTTCACCTAATTGTAACTACTAAGTAAAACTTGAAAATTGGTTTATTTGATTTTTGAATTTCAATGAATTAAATAACAAAGCAAAATAAAAAGATGGTTGTAAAACGATTGGGGAAACGATTAGGAACATGGTTTCATTATAGGATTTATAGTTACCAATTATGAATTTCTGTTTTCCTTATGTCAACAACTATTCCAGATTTAGTAAAAACTGATGTCTCGGGCAATTACTGTTTATTATTAAACCATATTCATTAATCTCTTAAGTGAATCTTAGTTTAATAACCATTTATTAAAAACATTGGAATTACTGAAGTTATATAATTCCCAAAAGTATTTCTACGAGTTGGATCAATTATAAAGTTTGATTAAAAGATCAATTCAATCCCTAATTTTTCAATTGAAGGATTAAGTCCCAAATCATAGGATGATCAATTCTATGAATAACAATAAGCACATAATCAAACAATTGATATGGAAAAACATTAATTCATAATTAGGAAAACTATTCAAGATCCATACAAATCCACCATATTCCTAACAAGGAGTTTCGTTACACATAGTAAGAGAAGAAGAAGAAAATAGAATAATGAAATCCATGACAAGAGACATAGAGTTACCACTAATCTCCAATCACCAAGATGGATGCCTCCGTGCTTGCCTCTAATGCTCTCAAAATCTCTCTCCAAACTCTGGTAATTAACTCCAGACCTAATGAATCCTATTTAAAAAGCCTTAAAAAAATCCCTAATAAAAATCCTAAAAAGATAAAATTTTATCTTTATTTTTTATCGCCGCGCGCTTGGGCACATGAGGGCTCGCGCTCGGGCGTGGAAAATTCTGTGAGAATAGAGCTATCAACCCCAATTTTAAGACTGCAAACCCCACGCGCGCCTGGGCGCATAGAAGCTCTTGCCTTGGCGTGCGTGACACAAAAATCCCAATTTTTCTCTTCTTTGCTTTAATCTTCAGGCTTTAAAACTCCTTATTCCTTTCTTTTCCAAGAATCATCAATTAATGTTTTCTAATCCTGAAATTAAAACAAAAAAAAAGTACAAAATCCACAAGATCTCATTCCTCATCATTAGTAGATAAAAACTCAATCTTTTCCCTAAATTACTTGAGAAACAAAAAAAAACAAAAAAAACCTAATAAAAGGGAATCAATTATTATTCAAAATCATCATATATTGGGCCCAAATCGTATAGCTTATATAGGCTTTTTATAAATGTATGAGCCCTTTAACACCCTTACAATTTATTTCTAAATTAAGATTAGTTATCTAATTACTTGAAAATTTCATTAAAAATTTGACAGAGTTTCTTCTGTTTTTCGGACTTCCCCAAAATATTTTTCCTGAATATCTGTCAGCCCAAAATATTTTAAAACATAAACGTGTGTATATATATACAACCAACTTAGCAATAATGCCCTTTTACAAAAATAATACAAGTTCTCGGGCTTCTAAAATTAAACTATGATAATTACACCAAATTAATTTTAGTCCTCTCAAGATTTATTTACACTCCACGAAGTGGAGTGTACTCTTACTCGGCCTGCAATAGTGTAAGTTCCGCCTCTGTACCTGTAATAAAAACAGCAAGAAGGGTAGCATTGCATAGAACTTAGGAAATAGTTTCTAAACAGGTATAACAATAAACTAAGTCAAGCACATTTATCACAGATAAGTCACACCATATCATACACAACTAGTTACACAATTATTCCTAATCAGTTCATCTACATTCTATTAATATTTCTCTTATTTAGTTCTCTTTCCATTTCATTTAACATTTCCTTTCTTATCCTTTTATATCATTTTATTAGTTATCCACAGGGTCCATAGGACCACCTGGCTTATGTTATCCAAGGGTCCATAGAACTACCTGGGTTATGTTCATTTTACTATTTATCCACAGGGTCCATAGGACCACCTGTGCTGACTATTCTGACAAAGTCTAGCTGACCTCCTATCTTATCTTGTTCTTCTCTCACTTTTTATTCTTAGTCTTATCTCACGACTTACTTATTCCTTTCTCCCTTCTTAATTCTTATTTCTCTTTCCTTATTAACTATCCTTAATTATCCTCTTTCACTTTCCCTTGAAATTTACCCACTTTGTTACTCTTATTGTTTCCTAACTTATTATCTAACTAATCCTTCATCCATTTCTTTATTACCGTTCCCTAAATTCTCCTACATCTTCCTATTTATATGTTAGAACTCGATTCAAGCTTAGTTTATTTCCTCTAAAATCCATATATAAACTCCTAATTCAATCGACTCTACTTCATCAGTTAATTCGTTCATGCTTACGACCTTTTTACTAATCCTCACTCAAGTCTCATCTCTATTAATTTTTCTTATGCTTAAGTCTCTTTAACTATCCTTAATTAATTCCAATAAACTTAAGTTCATTTTCTAACCTCAATTGATTCATCGACCCCAAGGAATAAGATTATTAATTAACTTCCCAATTACATACTATCCACCTAGTGTCTGTTTCCAACTATCCTAAGGTTTTATCCTATTCTATGTAGTCAAGTCCTTAACTATCCATCTATCCCAGTTGATCCATTTATTTTAGCTTACTCTCTAGGCACGTTTCTAACTCACTTTTTAAACTATTCCCTTAGCCCTTGACAGTCCTAATTTATTCTATTATCACTTTACCCAATTTTCCTCTTTAGCTTGTAATTAATCTTATTACAAACCTAGCATTCCTAGTGATTAACTTACATTCTCATATTATTAATTATTTCCTAAAAAGCAATAAAACATATTCAAGCACATAATATCATAAACATATTCATTCATCACATAGTGGGTTCTATCACTCAAACACTAAATACTTAGTTCCCAACCAAATACAATACCCTAAGGTTCATTATTATCCATATTTATCTACACTTAGCTATCACTATACTCTATTTTGAATCTACTTCCTATGTAAAGGTAATACCACCTCCTTACCTCAAATTGAGAGAGAGGAAGTAAAACCTTAAACCCACACGCTATTTTCCTTTCCTTTGCATCCTTGAATCCTCAACCGTTTGATCCCAGCTTTGTATTCTGCTGAGAGCAACCAAATAGTGAGTGGGTATAGTGTCCAAAGGTGAGCTTGAAGGAGGAATATGCTTCACTTTTACTTGTGAAGGTTCTTGGGGCATGAGAGAGAAACTAGAGCCATGGGCGATGTTGGGGAGCTTGAGAGGGAGAGAGAAAGCTTGATGGTGATGGGGAAGAGGGGGAGAGAGCTTGGGTGGTGATGATTCCACAAAATGGAGCTTGGGTAAGAAGAAGAAATCAAGAGGAAAAGGGTGTTTGAGAGGCATGAAAATGGGGTTGAGTTATGTGCGTGTTGGCTCTAAAACTTGCCAAGGAAGCTTGTAACTTAAGGGCAATTTCGTGCCCTCCAAGTTCCTTTTTTTTTTTCTGGTCTAACGCATGGTAACCGGTTAGTGGAAGGATTAACTGGTTAGTACCTAATTCTTTTTTTCTTTTATTCCTTTGCACTTCAAAGTGCCATAACTCCTTCGTTACCCGTCGGGTCTTGCTCAAATTTGAAAGCAAGCTTCCCTACATACTAATCTTCACATCCAACGGTGGAATTCATGTTTAGAGTTGTCAATCTTTTATTTTTAATTTCCTAATATAACGTGTTCATAACACCGAAAATGCCGTTTCTAACACTCGTTTTCCCATCTTTCAACCTCTTTTCCGATGTCAATGCTTCCTAACTCCTTCATGGCACTCAAAGGGATCCTAATACATTACCTTAAATCCTCTTTAGCATAATTATAATTTTTCTAGTCTTATTATTATTCTAATTATTTTTGTAATTAAAATTCAGGATGTTACAAGCCCAACCTATTTATTAAAAAGGCATGGCCTAGCACAAGCCCCTATAGGCTAGCCTAACCTGTTTTCACCCCTATATTTAGATATTTGATTGATTGTCACAATAGAATTGAACTAGTTGAGGATGAACAAAATGAAGTGCATCAAGAATGTACCTTAACCATTGAGCTTCACACCTTGCTAATGCCATGGCAATGTACTTAGCTTTCGAAGAAGACCTGGAAGCTATATTCGATCTAGGGGTGTAAGTGATCCGGTCCCGGACCGCGAGATCGGTAGGTTCGGACCGGATCAGACCAAAAAATATGGTCCGGTCTGATCTCGTGGTTCGGTCCGGTCTTAATATTTCTGGACTGTTCTACTGTGGTCCGGTCCACGGTCTCACAAATTTTGAGACCACAAAGACCGAACCGGACCGATAGTTCAAATATTAAAAAAATAATAATAATAAAACACACTCAGCAACCACTAGCCCACTCTTAACTCTTAAGAAATAAGAACCCTAAACTAAAAGAAAGACTCCCCAACTGCAAAAAAAAAAAAAAAAATAGCAGCCTCCCTCCCCACTCTTCCACCATGGCAGTCCTAGTCACAACCTCTCTCTGGTTCCACTCTTCCTTCGTTCTCCCTCCGGTTCTCTTCCTTCGATTTGAGCTCCGGTTTTCTCCCTCCTCCGATCTGCTTCCTCCGTTCTCTCTCTCCCTCCTTTGACCCGCTTCCTCCGTTCTCGCTCTCTCTCCTTTGATCTGCTTCCTCCGTTCTCCCTCCTCTGATACTTATGTTCTCTCTCTCCCTTCTCCATGGCAGTGGTCATTGCATGTAGTGAAGACCAACTAGAATCGGGGCAAAATCAGTGTGGGTTCGTGCTCGTCGCCGCCAGTGAAGTCGCCTCCATCGATCATCACAGTTCGCTCCTCCCTCCCCGCCGTCGCCGTCGTCGTCGCCATCGTCGTCGCCAGAGAGTCTCTGTTATTCTCTTTTTCACTCTTTCTCACTCTTGTTTTGGTCTGATGCAAAGAAATTATTAATGATAAATATCTTCTTACCAGACCATGGTCTGGACCGGACCAAACCGATTATGTTTCCGTCTGATCCGGTCTGGTCTTTATGTGTGGATTATGTCTGGACCGGACCAAACCAGATTGCCTTATTTCAATCAGTTAGGTCTGTAATGTCCACTAAGGACCGGACCAGACCGGACCGTTACACCCCTAATTCGATATATTCCTTGATCTTCTAGCTAATGAGTGCAAAACCATGAAAGAAACAAAATCCACTCATTGATCTTCTAGTGTCTGGACAAGTTGCCCAGTCAGAATTAATGAAGCCCTGGACAATATATGATCAGATTTAGCAAGATAGAATAAACCTACTCAAGGAGATCTTTTGATGTATCTCATAATTTTAAGAGCTGCCAAATGATGTTCTTTAGTAGGGAAGCTAAGGCATGAAATTTACTTGAGATTTATTAATTGAATAGCGTATATCAAGCCTTGTGTGAGTGAGATATATCAGTTTTCCCATCAGTCTCTTGTAAGCAGATGAACCTGACAAGGGAATGCCTAAGCACTTTTATTGTATTACTGCGGAATCGATTGGTGTTGAAGAACGTTTGGTAGCTAGGAAGCCAATATCCTGTCATAGGTCTAAACCATATTTTCTTTGAGAGATCATGATTCCCTTATGAGATCTTACTATTTAAAAGCCAAGGAAGTATTTGAGAACTCCTAAGTTTTTAATGTTGAATTGAGCATCTAAAAATTGTTTCATGCTTGTGATCTCAATCATGTCATTCGTTGCAATCACTAAGTCATCCACATACACCAATATACCAGTAAAGGTGGTTGTGGTATGTTTATTAAACAATTAGAGATTAGCTATGGACCTTATATAACCTGAAGTCAATAGAACTCACTGAAGTTTGTGTGTCATTGCTCACTGGCTTGTTTTAAATCTTATAATGACTTCTGGAGTTTACAAACAAGTGAAGGATGAGACAATGTTAGTCTTGGTGTGGATGGATATATACTTCTTCATTCAAATCTCCGTGCAAGAAAGTTGTGTTCACATCTAGTTGATGTCTGTGCCAATTGCAAGCTGCTGCAACAACAAGCAGAATTTCGATCATTGTCATCTTGACAACTGGACTAAACGTCTATATCTAATCAATCCCTTTAGTTTGTGTGTATCTCTTGGTCGTCAACCTTGCTTTATAACTTTCCACAGTTTCATCTGCCTTGTGCTTAACTTTGAATTCCCATTTACACCCTATACCTTTGTAGCGAGGGGATAAATTGGTTAGAACACAAGTATGATTCTTCTCCAGAGCCAATAGTTCAGCATTTATGGCATTTTGCAAACACTCATGAAATATTGGCTCTACATAATTCAAAAGTGTAGAGGTTTCGACTTCATTTTCATGAGAAAAATCCATGTATGCCTTGTTTTATCATTCCCAATTGTTAAGAAATACCTATGACCTGACACAAAAGGAAAAGATATAGGACCCTAAATATCAGCATGAATAATATCAAAAGTATTATCAAAAACAAGTAACACTATTATTGAAGGGAATATTTTTTTTTATTACCAAACTGACATGCATCACAGGGATTGTCATCCTTATTACACTAAATAAAAGGAAAAACTTTTGGAAAAAAAAGCAAATTTTCATGGGAGGATTCTCTTAATCTGGCACACCATTGGTCAAATTTAAAACTAAACTAGAAAAAGAATAAGAAGCCCACGTGGTCATGTTTCATGTACCAAGTCATAAGATTTGGGAGTTGGAGATCCCATGTTCTAACCTGGGCACCACCATTTATTGGTGGATTTAATTTCTCTTCTCTTATCCCCGTGAAAAATAAAACAAAAAACTTTTCCTATAAAAAAAATGAGGAGCGTTGTTAGTAATACTTGCATAATCTATTGCATACAGTCTATTTTTGAAGTCAACTGTACCAATCATCCTCATGTAGGCATTTCCTCGTATTTTACCATTTCTATTGGAAAATATGAAATGACAATTAAGAGATTTGTTTAGTTTAGATATAAAGATGTGTCATGACTTCATTTGTTTTAATGAGTGCTCTTAGCTTGCACAATGCCCAAGCAAAGTTTGTCTATTTTTCATCATCCATATAACAAAAGGCAACACTAAAGGTTTTTTTTGTGGAAGTCTGACCAACAATCTCCAACAAAAGATACCTGTATCTATTATTCTTGTAAGTCTTGTAAGTACTGTCCATGACAAGAACAATACTAAATGAATGGAACAATGCTATACCACTCAGATGGGCCTAGAAAACCGCTTTCAATTCATTGGTAGAATCATATTTTAGATGTTATATTTGAGTAGATGCTATATTTGAGTCTTTGGATGCCTAATACTTCTTTTATACATGTACCAGATACTCTTCACCTGCTTCAAGGTAGTATAGTTATTCGGGTTTTATTCTTTCAAAGTAATCAATATCTTTACAGGCTTCACACCAGTTTTCGTCATCCTCAAAATTGTATTATATTTATCCTTTGTCGGCCTACCCGCAAAAAGATGACCCTCCAAGCTATCATATGGCTTCTGAATGTGTGATCCACATTTAACCTTAAGTCTTCATCCTTGACTATGACCCATATCCTTCGCATATAGGGAAGAAAATTAAACCCACATCCGCGAGTACCCGCTCGAAATAGAAATGATTTTGGTGGGGAAAACCCGCTCTGGTTGGATTTGGGAAAACCAGAAACCTACTTTAAAAAGATGAGGATGAAGTGGGTCTGGGATTGTAAGTACCTGCTCCGCTCCCGCCCTCGCTACCAAACTCGCTCTGATATAAAAATTAAATAATTTTCATTATAATAATAATTAAATGGTGAAGTTAAACTATAATTTTTTACTAATATCAAGATTTAATTCTTAATTTTGTAGTTATTTTTAAAATTTGAAGTCTATTATTATATATATATATAGGTAAAACTACTAGATTGGTCCCTTAAGATATTTTTTAGTTGCGATTTTGTCCCCTAACTTTTTTTTTCGTTTCAAATAAGTCCTAAAGTTGTTGCCGTGTAACAAATCAAACTTTTTCGTTAATTTTTTCCATTAAGTGACACGTGTCATTCCACTAATTGTGCCACGTATTAAAAAAATGGTTTAATGATTTTTTTAAAAAATTTTCTTATGGTTACATGTGTCACTTAATGGAAAAAATTAACAAAAAGGACTGATTTGTTACACGGCAACAACTTTAGGACTTATTTGAAACGAAAAAAAGTTAAGGGACGAAATCGCAACTAAAAAATATAAGGACCAATCTAGTAGTTTTTCCTATATATTATTTGAATTATAATGTATTTCATATATGAATTTTTTTAATACAATGAAAAATAATTTTAAAAAATAATTAAAAATAATTGGATGGATTACTCGCTGGTTTTCCCGAACCCGATAGCGGATGGATTTAGGTTTCGCTTTTTTATACCCACTCTCTTTAAACCCACACCCAAACCCGCCCTGCTCTTAATGAGTGCGGAATTGGTATTGGCAAAATCCATCCCAAACCTGACCCACTGCCATACGTATTCGTATATAGCCTAAATGGGAATTCACACTTCTTTGTGCCAAAAATATACTTTAAGTTCGTCACTTTTGTTCTTATTTTTGTACAATTTCCTTTCATAACATTCAGTATAATATCTTATCCTAAACGTATCACAATTCATTTTATGAACATCATCTCAATCATGACCTCAACGACTATAACGTATATAAGACAGAAAATGAGAAATCATGTATTCCCATTCTCATTATTTTCATCACCTTTAGGGTTCTTTTGCTGATTAGGATAGGATAACAATATGATAGAATAAAGAACAAGATAATATATGAATATGATATCTCTTATTATGTCTAGTGTTTGATGCCTACTAGATTAACGATGACATTGATGAAATGATGATATTGACCACTTCATGAACCATACTTCAAGTTTTAGGCACAAAAAGTGTGCAAATAAAATATTGGAGGATGATATAGCTTGCAATTGTGTGGTCAATATGATTATTGAGGAACAATGTTATTTTCTCCTCATCCTCAATAGATTTTGTTAGTACCTTAGATTTGATAAAGGTGAGAACTTGGAGGTGGTTTGAGGCTCACTCTAGATTGTCCGCTATTAGCTTTGCAAATTGGTGTATTAATCCTATTGATGGTATTAAAGCTGCTGTTGTAAGTACTGTAATGTAGCGGCCTCGATTCTCTCTTGTATTTGGGTTGAGCACCCCTAGTGTCCCTTAATGCATTTTGGTTTATCTAAAAAAACATTAATGAGACGATGATGATGGAGACAGTGTGATGATGATGGCAAAGGTATTATTGTGTGAGGGTATAAAGGGAAAATTGCAGTACACTATCTTGCTCATTTCTAACTCAACTCCCAACATAAAATAAAAGTTACACTAAACATATATGATAACACTTTACTATTCAGCTAACTCACCAAATCTTAAGATAGTAACATGATAAGATAACTATCGTATCCTATCTTTTTTATCCTATTTACCAAACAAACCATTAATTCTCAAACATATATCAACACCAAATCCTTTGTATAGAAAAGTCTAAGAAAATAATCCAATATTTTATTTGTTAAATATGTAAAATTTCAATACAAACTTGCCCGTTATAACTTTATTAACATGTGCCCTTAAGTATACATTAAAAAAATTATTTTAATAATAATAATAATACTATATGCACTAAACAAACAATATCATGTCAAAATAGCAAAAACAATGATATATTAGAAAAATAAAACTCAAAATGTGTTTTTTAAATTTTACTCAGTATATATATAAAACAAATTTACTAATAAAAACATCCTAGACACTGCTATGCTATGATATACAGGCATGCAAAATCAACTTACACTAAAATTACATCATGTCCTTATCATGTTTACCATCTACTTTTTCCTAATTCATTCTTGATGAATTTTTCTTTTTTTTTCTCTTTTCAGTTTCCATATTCTAAGGAGAAAGAGATGTAGTCCTAGTATATAAATAAGGCTACTACAGGGTAGTAATTCAGGAGGAGGCATGGATGGGCTGTCTACTAAACCTTTGGAGAAAGCCATTGATATCTTGTTGGATCTGACTATAAGGCATGCGCTTTACATTATCAATTGCGAGAAGAATGAATCAGAACTTAACCAGCTTGTCGATGATCTCGGACGTGAAAAAGAGACGGTGGGACATCAAGTCCGTGAGGCACTGGACAATGTCAAAGGAACCAACGAAAATGCTGTTGGTTGGTCTGAGAAAGCGGAAACAATGATAGAAGAAGTTCAAAAGTTTCAGAATGATACTGCCGCCCATATTAACACTACAACTGGTTGCGAGGGTGTACTTCCTTTTTTGTGGCATAGGCATCAAAGAGGCAGAAAAGCTAAGAAAATGGCGGCGGATGTTGAGGCACTGCTAAGTCGTATTCCGTCTGGCGGAGTTTCTTTTGAGCAGAACCCCACGTACATAGAAGCCACTTTCTATAATACTGACTACGCAGAATTAGATTCAAGAAGAGATACAATGCTAAAGATAATGCAAAAACTAGAAGATCCGAGTGTGAGGATGATTGGAGTTCATGGGCCTGGTGGTATGGGTAAGACCACTTTAGTCAAACAAATTGCTAAGGAAGCTCGAGAGAAGAAGTTGTTCACTGTGGTAGTTAAAGCAGACGTTACAAATAATCCCAACCCGCAAAAAATCCAGGATGAGATTGCTTATGTGTTAGGATTGAGATTTGAAGGGGAAGGTGAGACGGGGAGAGCGGATCGTTTACGAAGAAGGTTGAAGCAAGAGAAGGAGAATACCCTTTTAATCCTAGATGATTTATGGGATAGATTGGACTTGGATAGGTTAGGGATTCCATTTCATGATGATGATGATGGTGATGATGATGATGATGATGATGATAATCATGCTGCTGCTGCTGCTGATTTTAATTTAAGCCAGATGAAAGACAATGGTGAACAGAAGGGTAAGATGAAAGACAATGATAAACCACGTATTCACTTCAAAAGTAGGGTGAAAAAAGTTAAGTCTCATGGTGAGTATAAGGGATGCAAAATTTTACTAACATCAAGAGATATAAAGGTATTGACTGAGAAAATGAATGCTGAAGAGAAATCAATTTTCGCTGTGGAGGCCTTACCTGAAGAGGATGCTCTGAAATTGTTTAAGAAGGTGGCTGATGTAAGTGGTGAAATATCCAAATCACAAGAAGAAATCGTTAAGAAGTATTGTGCAGGGTCACCCATGGCAATAGTTACAGTTGGAAAAGGGTTGAGAAATAAGAGAGAGTCAATATGGGATGAAGAACTAGAAAAGCTTAAAAGGCAATCGTTGATGAGAGTGCAAAAAAGTATGGAGTTTTCTGTGAAAATGAGTTATGATCATCTAGAAAGTGATGAGCTCAAGTCCATCTTCTTACTTTGTGCTCGGATGGGTCATCAACCATTAATTATGGATTTGGTAAAGAACTGCTTTGGTTTGGGTATACTTGACGGAGTTGATACTCTAAAGGAAGCTCGGGAAGAAATATATGCATCCATCCAAAAGTTAAAAGATTCAAATTTGTTGTTATCCAGCGATTCTAGCTGTCATTTTAATATGCATGATACGGTTCGAGATGCCGCTCTATCTATAGCACGCAAGGAGCATAATGTTTTTACTTTGAGAAATGGAAGACTAAATGACTGGCCTGATAAGGATCAACTTGAGAGGTGTACTGTCATTTCTATCCATAACAGTGTTATCCTTGATAAGCTTCCTCATGCTCTAAATTGTCCACAACTTAAAGTCCTCCACATTGATAGTAATGATCCATCTATGATAATACCTAACAGGTTTTTTGAGAAAATGGAAAAACTTAGAGTTTTGATATTGACAGGTTTTCATCTAGAAGACTTGCCATCTTCAATTGAAAACCTGTTAAATCTCAGAATGATGTGCTTGGAGCAATGCAATCTATCTGGAAATTTATCCATCATAGGAAAGCTAGAGAAATTAAGAATTCTTAGCCTTTTCGGATCTCAAATTGAAAACTTGCCAACTGAGGTTGGGTGCTTAAGTTACTTACAATTGCTAGACATCAGCGATTGTTCAATAGTCAAGGTGATTTCACCTACTTTTATATTGAGCTTGACTAGTTTGGAAGAGTTGTATATCAAAAAGAGCTTGATTACAAAGAAGGTCGAAGGAGGGATAGATGAAAGTCTAAGGAAGTTTCTTGAAGCGCTGTGTCATTTACATAAATTGAATATTATTGATTTGAGCATCCCGAATGCTGCAGTTTTGCCTATGAACTTGTTTTTTGACAAGTTAAATGATTACAAGATTATGATTGGAGACTTCCAGATGCATTCAGTTGGTGAATTTAAGATGCCTAGCAAGTATGAAGCATTAAGATCTTTGGCATTGGAACTTAGAGATGACATTGGCATTCATTCTCAAAAAGGGATAAAGAAGTTGTTTAAAAGAGTTGAAAATTTGTTGCTGGGAAAGCTTAAAGATGTTCAAAATGCATTTTATGAGCTAAATTTGGATGGATTTCCAGATTTAAAACACTTGTCAATAATAAATAACCAAAGCATTGAATATATCATCAGCTCAATGGAGTTTTCACATGCTCAAGATGCATTTCCCAAGTTGGATTTTCTTTGCCTTGACAAAATGAGTCACCTAAAGATGATATGTTGCAGTGAAGTTACAGGTACGTCATTTAACAATTTAAAAACTATCAAGGTGAAGATGTGTTTCCAGTTGAAGAATCTTTTCTCCTTCTACATGGTTGAATTTCTTAAGAGTCTGGAAGCAATTGATGTTTCTGAATGTGATTCTTTGGAGGATATTGTTGCTAAGGAGGGACAAGCAAGTAATGAGAAGGTTAAGTTTCATAAGTTGCGCTCTTTGACACTACGGTGGCTGCCATCATTATCTAGTTTCTATGCAAATCAGAAGCCTTCCCTACCCCAAAGGATAGAAGGACAAGCAACAAACAATGATGAAATTACAAATGTAAATGATGAGCATATTGTCATGACTTCCCTCTCCCTTTTTAGTGAAATGGTATGGTGCATTATCTTCCCTATTTTTATTAATTGGTGATGGAAATTTTGTATATTTGTTCCATTTATAATACCAATATGATAATTTTATGTGTGCCTACAGGTTGAAATTCCCAATTTAGAGAGTTTGAAGTTATCCTCCATTGATGTTAAAAAAATATGGCCTAATCATCCTTCAACTTTCTGCTTTGGAAATTTAATAAAATTAACTGTGAAAGATTGCCGAAACTTGAGTTATCTATGTTCGTTGTCTGTGGCCGGAGGTATGAAAAAACTCAAAGGCCTTTTCATTAGTGGGTGTCCAAAGATGGTGAAGATATTTAATATTGAAGGAAATGCTAGCCAGGACTATTCAAAGGTATGTTGGTGTAATGCTTAGTAATTAACTTCTAATGTAGTATTACGTAAATCAACTTTACATATGCATTCTCACGATGACATCTTTCCATATATGTGATTTCTATATCTTTGCATAAAAGCAGGTAGACATCTTTCCTAAGATGGAGGAAATCCAACTCACGGACATGAATATGTTAAAGGAGATATGGCAAGAAGTCGATGTTGGTGAAAAGTCCTTTTCTAGCCTTGTTTCTTTGCATATTGAAAGGTGCAATCAACTTAAGAAGATTTTTCCCAGTCACATGGTTGGAAGGTTTGAGAGTTTAGAGAGTGTGAAGGTTGTTGATTGTGAGTCAGTGGAAGTGGTTTTTGAACTCCCAATTTCACAACCGCAAACAGCACACCAAAGAAAAAAGAAGAAAGTTCCGCCGCAGAAAGATGCATCAGGAATTGACACAAAATTGAGGTTTATTCATTTGTTGTCTCTCTGGAATATGAAACATGTATGGGACAAAGATCCAAGAGGCATTCTCAACTTCAAAAGTCTACAAAGCATAATTATTTATCGTAACGCTGGTTTGAGAAATGTCTTGCCAGCTTCTGTAGCAAAAAATCTTGAAAAACTTGAAGAATTTTCAGTCAGTTATTGTTATGTAATGGAGGAAATTGTTGCCAAGGAAATAGGATTACAAACAATCAATGAACCATTAGTGTTTCCTGAAGTAACCTCGATGGAATTCGCTGAGCTGCCTTTGAAGCATTTCTATAAGGGGAGACATCCCATTGAGTGTCCAAACTTGAAGCGGTTGGCAGTTAAAAAGTGTGACAAGCTGAAAATATTCACAACAAAAACCAAAAGTGGACCAGGGAAGCCACTTTTCTTAGCTGAAAAGGTATATATTTAATTTTTATGTTGATTTATCTAATTATACTACTTATTACCTAAAGACCTGTAAATTGGCTACCTGGTAATATATGTAGCTATTTCATTATTCTTGGCGTTAAGAGTTCACCTTTTTTTTGTTTTCCCTTCAGGTACTCTCCCAGTTGGAGTATTTAGAAATCGACAAAAAGCAAGCTAAGCGGTTACAGAGCGATTTCGGAAAGTACATGATGCACAATTTAAAAGAGCTTTGCTTGAATAACTTGGAGAGTATTGATCTTCTCTACTGGTTTCTGCACAGAATTCCTAATCTAGAAATATTGAACTTGAGTACTCCTCGCAAGTACATAAAAAAATTGGTGCCTGATGGAATACCAGAGGAAAAATTGGGAACTGTAGTACAACTCAAGGAGTTGACTTTGATTTGGAGTGATATAACGGATATTGGATTTCAACGAGGCCCAATTCTTCAAAGAGTAGAACGCTTGGTCTTAATGGGCTGCTGGGAATTGATCAACTTTGTAGACTCTTCAGTATCTTTATCTCACTTGACATATTTGGAAGTGAATCGTTGTAAGAAGTTAAAAAATATAATGGCATCCTCAACGGCAAAGAGCTTGGTTCAACTTACCACTTTGAGGGTAATCCACTGTGAAGGCATGACGGAAATAATATCAAATGAGGGAAAAGAAGGAGAAGAAGAGAAAGTGGTATTCAGCAAATTGATAACTTTAGAGCTTGTGGAACTGGAAAAACTTGAGCTTTTCTATAGCTACCAAAACTGTAAAATTGAATTCCCAGCACTGGAAAAACTGATTGTGAGAGATTGCCCGAGGATGGAAACATTCACTAAGAGTCACCTAATAGCACCTAAGCTACAAAACATCCTTGCCATTGAAGGAGAAGAGGAAGGTAGATGGTTTTGGCAAGGTGACTTGAATAGCACCATACAAAAAGGTTTCACTGATGAGGTACACACATTTCATTAAATTCTGAAAACATTGTCTTTGATTAAAAAAGGTTTCACCAAAAAATAAATAAGGTTTAATTATGTCATATCCAGATACCCTTATACTTTTTTTTTCAATGTCTGATTCCCCGAAGTTACTTATGGGTTTGTCATATACCCCTACTACCAATTCTGACCAATTTTGATTACATGTAACATCAGAATCCTAATAAGACGCAAGAGGTTGGTCATGTGGTTCCGCGTGATGTCACACTGTCAAAGACGACCTCTCTCTTCAATTCTTTTATTTCTTTTTTTATTTAACTAAAAATATAAAAATATTAAGTTTTTTAGTTTTTTAAAGTTTTGGAAAAAAGGAACTTCGTCCACGGGGCACCAGGTGCTTAAACTCCCGCTTCTGATCAGGATTCCGATGTTACATGTTAGCAAAATTGACCAGAATTGGTATTAGGAGTATATGACAAACCCAGAAGTAACTTCGGGGAGTCAGATATTGAAAAAAAAATAAGGATATCTGGTAAAAGTATCCCAAATTTCAGGGACTTACGACATAATTAAGCCAATAAATAAAATAAGCCTTTATGATGATGACGTTGATCGGATTAGTAGTATAGTATAGACGTGACTTCCTTAGATGAAAGAAAGTACTTTGTTTCCGCCATAAAAATGATAAAAATTCCATAATATTTTTTTATCTAGCTACCTTCTGATATATATAAAACCAATTTCATATCGGCAATTTCTTTTGTTGTTTTATAGGTATATTTTGAATTCATGGAGTACCTAGATCTTTCAGAATATCCTCAGTTAATAAAACAAGCGTGGCTTGGTAATGACTTCGTTCAAGAGAATAAATTTCGCAATTTGAAATCTTTGAAAGTACAATATTGTAATCATCTAGTGCATGTAATTCCTTCTCATTTACTAAATAGCTTCAAAAATTTAGAAGAGTTAGAAGTAAAGGACTGCAGTGAGGTGCAGGTGATATTAAATAATACAAATGATGACACATTAAGGGTGAGAAAAGCTTTGAGCATATTCCGTTTGAAAAAATTGATACTGTCTGATCTACCAAAACTGGAGCATGTGTGGAACAAGGATCCTATAGGAATTCTTGGCTTTCAAGTTCCACCATATATGAAGGTTAAAAGATGTGATAGCCTCAAATGCTTGTTTCCAGCATGGGCAGCCAAGGATCATGCCAGACTTGAATATCTATCCGTAGAGATGTGTAATAACATGGTTGAAATTTTTGCAAAGGATGAAAATGAAGTAGAAGACACTGAAGGTGCAACTCAACAGTTCGTGTTTCATTGCCTCACGTCATTGACGCTGGGAGATTTGCCTGGGCTCAAATACTTTCAAGCTGGACTACGTAAACTAGAATTTCCGGTGCTTCAATGGCTAAGTGTTGATTGCCCGGGTACGTTGGTATTGGAATGCCAAGAAGCTCATCTAGAGGATCAGGCTCTTCATCTTATCGAAAAGGTACCTGATAGTATTTGATGGAAACAAGAAAACTTATGACTTTTTATTAATAGTCAATTTTACAAACATACAACACTCAATTAATAAAACTCGTTGGAGTTTATTTTTAACAGAGCTAATATTTATTGTTTGGCTCTGCTTCTATGTTTTCTACCCTCTGTTCCATATTATTTTTTTTTTATGAATGAATGATTGAAACTCTATTTATAGAGTTTCCCTTGTTATAAACTTAGAAACTAAGTTTACCTTTTCTTCTTTATTAAGTTTCTTAACAACTAAGTTTCTATTTTCTTCTTTGTTAAGTTTCTTAATAATTAAGCTTCCGTGACTTTCATAGCAACTTCTTCTTTCTTCTTCTTAATTCTTAAGTTTTCTTAATAATTAAGTTTCCAGCTTATTAGAGTAGTCTAGAAAATTTGCAGCATATTCCAACACTCCTCCTTGATGCAAATTTTCTATGATTCCAAGTAATGCTCGCAGTTGCTCGAACTTTGGTCTTGGTAACGCCTTAGTAAATATGTCAGCAACTTGTTCTTCAGTTGTGCAATACTTGAGCTTTATTTCTTTGTTCTCGCTTGCTTCTCTAATGACGTGATATTTAATTGCTATATGCTTTGTCCTGTTGTGATGGACTGGATTCTTCGATATTGCTATCGCTGATTTGTTGTCGCAGTAGATAGTGGTTGGCTCCTTCTGTTGATCTCCCATATCAGCTAGTATTCGTCGAAGCCATATAGCTTGTGTCTCTTTTGTTCTGGAACATGGACGTAGCAGACAGATCCAAACACCTTTAGATGTTTTGCTGATGGTTTTCTACCGCTCCAAGCTTCAATAGGAGTTTGGTCTCGAACTGCCTTTGTTGGGCATCTATTCATTATATAGACTGCAGTGTAGACTGCTTCAGCCCAAAAAATGTTTGGCAATCCTTTCTCCTTAAGCATCGATCGAGCCATCTCCATTACTGTGCGATTCTTCCTTTCAGATACTCCATTTTGTTCAGGAGTATATGCTACTGTTAGTTGATGCTCAATGCCTTCATCCTCACAGAATTTATCAAACTCGCGGGAGTTGTACTCTTTACCACGATCACTTCTGAGTACTTTTATATGCTTCCCGGTTTGCTTCTCAACAAGGGCCTTAAACTTCTTGAATACTCCAAATACTTCTGATTTTTCTTTAATGAAGTAGACCCATGTCATTCTAGAGAAATCATCAATGAAAAGGATGAAGTACCTATTGTTGGTTAATGATGGCGTCCTCATTGGTCCACAAACATCGGTGTGTATAAGCTCCAACAAGCGTTTTGCTCTCCATGCTTTGCTTGGTGAAAAAGGTAGTCTGTGTTGTTTCCCAAGTAGACACCCTTCACATGCTCCTTCGATCTCTTCTATGGATGGAAGGTCTCTCATCATATGCTTCTTATATAAAAGCTTCAGAGCATGAAAATTGAGATGGCCAAATCTTCGATGCCAAAGCCATGAATCATCAACTTGCACCTTCATGGCAATATTAGTAGCATATTTCCAAGTTATTGGAAAACTTCTATTTCTTTTCTCCATTTTTACTTGGGTTATTTCAAGTTTTCTATTGTTATCGTATATTTTGCATGTGTCTCCCTCAAAGTGGAGAGAGTAGCCCTTCTCCATCATTTGGCCAATACTTAAAAGATTTTCTTTAAGGTTGGGAACTAGTAGCACGTCCTTGATAAGTCGCGTACCTGACTGTGTTTCCACCATGACAGTGCCCTTGCCTTTGGACTCCACCACGGTGCCATTGCCCAATCGAACTTGTACTCTGACGGACTTATCAATATCTTTGAAAATGCTCCCATCCTTTGCCATGTGGTTACTGCAACCACTATCCAAGTACTAATTTTCTTCTTTTTCACATCTTGGGACTTGGTTGGCGTAGAATAGTTGTTGGTCACGTTCACATCCTTCCGTGAAATTGGCCTGATGGTTGTCTTTATTGCGACAGTTTTGCTCCGAGTGCCCATATTTTTTGCAGTGTTGGCATTGTTGCTTTTTCCGGTACCAACAATATTTTTCTGAATGGCCTGGCTTCTTGCAGATGCCACAAGGAGGATATTTGTTTTTATTGTTTCTAGAGGATTCTCTAGAAATCTCCTTGTTTCTAGAGTTTTCCGCACCATTATTTTTTCTTTCATCTCCTTTTTTTTTAGACCGTAATTTGAGCTTTGATTGAAAGGCATTTTCTAATGATTCTTCATTATGCCTACTCAACCTTTGCTCATAAGCTTCTAGAGAGCCCATAAGTTCTGTTACCGACAGGGTAGACAGATCTTTTGTTTGTTCAATCGTAGTGACGATTGAATCATACCTTTGGGGAATAGAAATTAAAATTTTCTCGACAATTCTCTTGTCAAGAATATTTTCCCCATAGGCTTTCATTTGATTGACTATCTCTTTTATTTTAGAGTAATAGTCTTTGATTGTCTCAGACTCTTTCATCTTAATTAATTCAAACTCACGTCTTAGAGTTTGAAGTTTAATGGTGCGTACCTTGTCACTACCATGGAACTCCTCCTTTAGTGTTGTCCACGCTTCTTTAGCACATGTAGCTCCCATTATTCTTGGAAAGATAGGCTCCGCCAAGGCTTGTTGCAGAATAAATAATGCTTTTGCATCTTTTTTCTCATTTTCCTTCAACTCTTTTTTCTGGGCTGCAGTAAGAGCTGAAGTATCCTCTGGAATAGTATAACCTTCTTCAACAATATCCCATAAATCTTGGGATCGGAAAAAGGTTATCATTTTAGTGCTCCAGAAGTCATAGTTTTCTCCAGAGAATATTGGAATAGGGATAGATTGTGGTTGAATAGTAGTGGCCATGGCTTAAAGAAATAATAATGGGTTTAAGGAGAATAATTTTTTTTGGAGTAGTTAAAAAATAGTTTGGGTATTATTTCTACGCCCAGTATATGACCGAACGTAGCTCTGATACCAATGATAGTATTTGATGGAAACAAGAAAACTTATGACTTTTTATTAATAGTCAATTTTACAAACATACAACACTCAATTAATAAAACTCGTTGGAGTTTATTTTTAACAGAGCTAATATTTATTGTTTGGCTCTGCTTCTATGTTTTCTACCCTCTGTTCCATATTATTATTTTTTTATGAATGAATGATTGAAACTCTATTTATAGAGTTTCCCTTGTTATAAACTTAGAAACTAAGTTTACCTTTTCTTCTTTATTAAGTTTCTTAACAACTAAGTTTCTGTTTTCTTCTTTGTTAAGTTTCTTAATAATTAAGCTTCCGTGACTTTCATAGCAACTTCTTCTTTCTTCTTCTTAATTCTTAAGTTTTCTTAATAATTAAGTTTCCAGCTTATTAGAGTAGTCTAGAAAATTTGCAGCATATTCCAACAGTACCAATCATTTGATTCTTAACAATATAGTTTGACTTTCTATAAAAATATCAGAATGAAAGTCATACGTTATTAACTTCAACCATTCTCAAATTCTTATCAAATGTATAACATTATAATTTTTTTTTTATGATAAGTTGCATACTCTTTTAATTTATTCCCTTAATAATTAATTCACTTAAAACACAAAGTGATACCACCTTTAATAAGATTCCATTTTTTACCGTATGATACTAAACATTAAGAGTTTATTTCGTGGTCAAGAATCATGATGGAATAATAATATGATATGATAAAGAGTATGATTGCTCTTGTCTATTGTTTGGTGTACACTAGATCGATAATGATGATATGGTGTTGATGTATATATGATGGTAGTATGATGATGTGATATCTATATTATTGTTAATGAATGAGGGTACGAGGAAGAAAACTGTATTATCATATCTTATTCATTTCTAACATAATCTTTTTCATGGAAAAGAAAATAAATTTGACAAACATTATAGAATAAGATAACATGATAGAATATCATATTATGCTGGTTACCCATTAAACTCTGCATAGTTATAGAATAGGAAAAGATTATCCTATCTTTTTTTTATCTTGTACACGAAATGAGCCCTAAAACACTGTTATCATAAGACAAGGAATTTTGATTTGTAAAAAATACTCGCGCATTTGGCTATATCACAATAGATTTACAGCACAAGCAGCTTAAAACATATAAAAACAGTATATACTCACGAGGAATCAATAAAGGGGAAAATGAAAAATAAAATATCAAAATGAGGTCTATAGTGTAAAAGTGTCAAGACGTACTTCTAATATTTTATTTGTAGAAAATGATGAATTGATTCTGATTGCTATTTGTTTGTGCTTCGTAGGTGACCAAGATTCCTAGCTTCCAGGAACTGGAATTGCAGATAGGAAATGGCAATAGGATTACCTGGTATCCAAAGTCTCAGAAACTAGTACTTATTAATAATTTGCAGGTTCCTTACGGGATTCTTCAAATGATACCCAAAATAGAAGATCTTGAATTGAGTGGAGGGTCGATTAAAGAGATGTTCACTACTGAAAAACCTAACGCATGTTATACAGAACTCCTCTTGCATCTCAAAAGATTGGAGATAAGAAGTCCACGGGGTGATCTCAAATCCATTGGTTTAGAGCACTCTTGGCTCCACCCTGTTCTTGAAAATCTTCACATACTGGAAGTATCGTCTGCAGATGGAATAAACTTAGTACCGTGCACCGTCTCATTCTCCAATCTGACAGACCTGGTTGTATCTAACTGCAATGAAATGCTATCACTACTGGAAAATAAGGTTTTGAAATCGGGGTTTTAAAATCGGTCGTTGTAAAGCCGATTTAAAAAAAAACGCGGTGGCAATTTTGTAAATAAAATCTAACTTTTGAAATCGGTCGTTAAACAACCGATTTCGTAAGTTTTTTTTTTAATTTTAAATTTTTAATCTTTTGAAATCGGTCAAAATGACCGATTTCGTAAGTATTTTTTCCATTTATTAAATTTTTAATTTTTTATCTTTTGAAATCGGTCAAAATGACCGATTTCGTAAGTATTTTTTCCATTTATTAAATTTTTAATTTTTTATCTTTTAAAATCGGTCGAAACGGCCGATTTCGTAAGTATTTTTTCCATTTTTAAAATTTTTAATTTTTATCTTTTAAAATCGGTCAAAACGACCGATTTCGTAAGTAATTTTTCTTTTTTTAAATTTTTAATTTTTTAACTTTTAAAATCGGTCAAATATGACCAAGTTAGAAAGTCGTTTGAGCAGCAGAGTTAGAAAGTTTTTATTTATTTAATTTTTTTTTACAACTTTCTAACTCGGTCGTTATTGACCGACTTTAAAAATTAAAATAATTACACTATCTAACTCGGTCCCTAGTGACTGATTTAAAATATATATATATATATATAGACTTTCTAACTCTGTCGTTTGTGACTGAGTTAAAAAGTCCTTCCAAAAAATTTGATCAAAACGCGCGCACACTATCAGATGAGTGCCAAAACCTAAAACAAAACATAAAACAGAGAAGCCATTATCGAAGCCGCTCCATTATCGTCCTTCGCCGCCGCTGCTGCTCCATTATCGTCCTTCGCCGCCGCTGCTGCCATTATCGAAGCCGTCCTTCGTCGCCGCTGCTGCTGCCATTATCGAAGCCGTCCTTCGTCGCCGTTGCTGTCCTCCGTCCTTCGTCCCTCTCCACCGACGACGATGACGGAAAGCTCCTCACCGCTTCGTCCTTCGGCGACGCGTCTGTCTTCTTCTCTGTCGCTTCGTCCTCCGAGCTTATTATTCAAACGAAAGGTCAGCGTTCAGTAACATTATTATCAAACGAATTATTAGAAGGTTTACACCAATCTTGAGAATCACATTATTGGTATTGCTTTGGAAAAAAAGAGAGAAATGGTTAAATGAAGTCAATGATAATAATAATATCATGAAAAAGTGAAGGAAAAAAAAACGTAGTGCTTCCTCTTTTTAATCACTGGCTTCTTGCTATTATCAATTTTGTTAAAATAATTGTCAGAAGTCCTCTCCACCATATCTTGAGGTGATCTTTTAGTTCTAGACTCTATGTCTACTATCTCCCTTCGAGCTTCCAACTCTCTTATTCTTTTCTCAAGCTTTCTTAGGTATTCTATTGCATCATCAAGTATAGAAACTTTGTCATCCTGCAGGAATAATGCACATATATAATTAATTTGAGCAATGACATTCAGCTGAGCAAAAATATAATATATAAAATAGACATTACCTTAGTAATTGAAGGGACTATTGATCTAAGGGTTAAAAACCTTTCATTTAGTTTTGTCTTTAAGCTCAAACCTCTCAACTTATACTACATGCACATCTTTTAAGTAACACATCTTAGCTTATAGCTACTTAGAAAAATCAGAGTGTAAATATATGGAAAAAAATTCTGGTTAAAATTTCCCTTGTTTGCTCATTCTGGTTAAAATTTTGTGTGTATGGGGGCAAGAAGTTTTGGAGAATAACTTAGCTGCTTTGACTAACTAAGATTAAGAGTTTAAGAGAATAGGCAAAAGGGGTTAGTGTTAAGCAAAGCAATACAAAAGTAAGTGAATCTGTTGTTGCATGATCTCTTGACAGGGAGGAGCTTTTAAATAGAGTGGGATGGAGTTTACAAATTAAAAATAAAAAAGTGAAAAAGTATTGGAGGTGCTGTGGTCTTTTGTGGGTTGTTGGAAACTGTAGTGAAGGTTCATTTGGTATGGAAGCACATGAAATGGGTTCCTCTGGATGATGGAGGATAAATTTCAAAAGAAAATGTTATTTTGATAATTAACTAGTGACAAGTGACAACTAGTAGTTATCCTTGATTTTTAAATGAGTTCTTGAAGTTGCATTTGGAAATAAAAACTGTAAAGTAAGAAATGAGAGATAAACATAGTTTGATTTATTGTGCGAGAAGTTGTTAAATTTAAGTTGTTCAAATAACACAATCTATAAGGCATTTGAACTAAACTTATCTCAAAAAATAAGGTGAATCTATTAACAATTGTATCTAGTTTTTACTTTTTTTATATTAATTAATTAATAATTTTAGGCATTTCAGTCTGCATGCTATGTGTGTTTATTCTTTTTTGGTTTGTTATTATAGGTCTAAAACCTATCACTTACAATGCACATTGTTATCAACTACAACTATATCAATTATATAAACCTGAGTGCACATATTTCCAGTTTTAGCTACTATTTGTTTTAGCTACTATAACAAAATCTAACAAATTTGTTTCCTGAACTTTGCTCTTGCTTATGTCAATTTATGACTTTGGGAATTTCTGCTCCAATTGGAAACAAATTAAATTTAATGTATGGGACAATTACTAATGACAATTACTAATGATTCTTGTTCACTGAGTTCTAATATTTTGTTTTTTTGTGTTCCGTTTCTTCTCCCTCCAGCTCGCGAGCTCCTTCACTCCTCTGCACTCTCTCACTCCGGTGTTCACTTCATTTTCTTCCTCTGCAGGTACTAATTTCATTCTTCTTTCCTTTTCTGTTCCTTTCGACATGGAAGGATGTAAAAATTGAATTATTCATTTAAAATCTTATGGCACTTTTTAATTTTGAATATAATATAATCTTATAGTAGGAGTGATTACATAATATAATTTGTTTGAAATGATGATAAAATTGAATTATTCATTTAGGATCACCCCTGTTTGGTTGAATAATTAGATATGGAACGTAGTTGGATAAATGCTGATCGATTGAGTGATGAGTATGCTCGTGGAGTGGAAGAGTTTTTGGAATTTGCAAAAGCCAATGACCGTGATAACAATGGGCTATTTCACTGTCCATGTGTAGAGTGTGTCAATGTTGATCGGAGAACAATTAGGGAAATAAGAGATCATCTCATTTTTCCTGGGTTTTGCAAGAGTTATACAAAGTGGATATGGCACGGTGATCCAATAGGTATGAAGAGCGAGTCTCAGAGTGTCGAAGTTGATGACGGAGTTATGGAGGATCATCTGGAGGACATGATCCGTGATATTGGACCAGAGTCTTTCCACCAAGCGCATGTGTATGAGAGTTTGACTGATGATTTGGCGACTCCTTTGTATCCCGGGTGCAATGATGATTTGACACGATTGTCAACCGTGTTAAAATTGTTCAATTTGAAAGCGAGGAATGGATGGACTGATAAAAGTTTTACCGAATTGCTTAAGTTATTGAAAGACTTGCTTCCAGAAGGGAATACCTTGCCTGACTGCAACTATGAGGCGAAGAAGGTGTTGTGTCCAATGGGTATGAACTATCAGAAAATTCATGCTTGTCCTAATGATTGCCTATTGTATAGGAAAGAATATGCAGATTTGCATGAGTGCCCTGTATGTGGGAAATCACGCTACAAGGTGAAGGATGGTGATGATTCTAGTCTTCATGACGAGAGCAAGAAAAGGCCTCCTGCTAAAGTCTTATGGTATCTTCCAATAATTCCAAGGTTCAAGCGATTGTTTGCTAATGAAATTGATGCGAAGAACCTTATATGGCATGCGGAAGAGAGGAAATGTGATGGAAAGATTCGTCATCCTGCCGATTCTTTGCAATGGAAAAAAATTGATTCTTTGTTTCCCGACTTTAGCAATGATCCAAGAAACCTTAGGCTTGCACTTGCTACAGACGGAATGAATCCTTTTGGTAGCTTGAGTAGTCAACATAGCACATGGCCTGTTCTTCTGATGATTTACAACCTCTCTCCTTTTTTGTGCATGAAGCGGAAATATATGATGCTGTCCATGTTGATTTCCGGACCAAAACAACCGGGAAATGACATAGATATTTATCTTGCTCCCTTGGTTGAAGATTTGTTAATTTTGTGGGAAGAAGGTGTGGATGCATTTGATGGCTATCGTCGTGAAAATTTCAAGATGCGTGCCTTGTTATTCTGTACCATAAATGACTTCCCAGCATATGGGAACTTAAGCGGATATAGCGTGAAGGGGCATCATGCATGCCCTATATGCGGAGAAGACACATGTTATCATCAACTTACCCATGGAAGGAAGACAGTTTACCTTGGGCATCGGAGATTTCTTAGGCGTGATCACCCTTATCGCAGACTCAAAAAGCGTTTTAATGGAAAGGCGAAGCACGAAATTGCTCCCGAGCCTTTAAGTGGAGAGCAAGTTTATCAAAAGGTTAAGGATATCCATGTTGTCTTTGGGAAGGGTAAACAGAAGACGAATGAAAAAACCATATGGAAGAAGAACTCGATTCTCAACATGCTCCCCTATTGGCATCTTCTTGATGTGAGACATTGCATTGATTTCATGCATGTTGAAAAGAATGTGGGTGAAAGTCTTACCGGCACGTTCCTCGACATCAAGGGCAAGACAAAGGATAACTTGAACTCTCGTCTAGATTTGCTTGCCATGGGTATAAGAGAGGAGTTAGCTCCACAGGAAAGAGGTAAACGAACGTATTTGCCTCCGGCATGCTACACAATGTCAAAGTTAGAGAAAATGAGTTTCTGTGGTTGTTTAGCTGGCACCAAAGTTCCGCAGGGCTATTCTTCAAAAGTCTCAAGCCTTGTCTCAATGAAAGATCTCAAATTGGTTGGCCTAAAGTCCCATGATTACCATGTGTTGATGCAACAATTACTACCCGTGGCTATTCGTGGTATCTTGCCTAAAGAAGTGAGGCGCACCATCACTAGGTTGTGCTTCTTTTTCAATGCTTTATGCAGTAAAGTCATTGATTCGGAGGAATTGGATGAGTTAGAGAATGAAGGTGTTGTAATCTTGTGCCAATTGGAGATGTATTTTCCTCCCTCATTTTTTGACATTATGCTTCACTTGATTGTTCATCTAGTGAGGGAGATTAGGTTATGTGGCCCCGTTTATTTACGATGGATGTACCCTGTTGAGCGATACATGAAGATCTTGAAAGGGTACGTTAAGAATTTATACCGTCCTGAAGCATCCATTGTTCAGAAATATATTGCTGAGGAAAGTATTGAGTTTTGTTTGGATTATTTGGGAAAATCAAAACCTATAGGCCTTCCGGAGTCTCGTCACAATGGAAGGTATGATGGTGTTAGAACACATGGTGTACATGTTAAGAGCATGAAACGGGAGGAAGTGCTAAAGGCACATTTTTACATCTTGAATAATAATGACGATGTTCAACCTTACATAGTTACTCACAGAAACATTATCAAGGATAACAACCCTCGAATGAGTGAAAGGTGGTTGTTGAAGGAGCATAATAAGACTTTCATGAAATGGTTTGAAGAACAAATTGTTAAAGACAATACTGTTTCTGATACATTAAAGTGGCTAGCACGTGGGCCTAATTTTGATGTAATATGTTCCAGTGGATTTGATATCAACAATTATTCTTTTTATACAAAGTCCCTCGATGACAAGAGCACTGTTCAAAATAGTGGGGTTATGCTAGTTGCCAATGCCATGCACTTCTCCAAAGTAAACGATAAAAATCCTATCATGGCATCCACATCTTACTATGGGGTGATTGATGAGATTTGGGAAGTAGACTACAATAAATTCAGTGTGCCTGTTTTCAAATGTCGATGGGTCAGCATGAATGCCATACAAAAAGATGAGATGGGATTTACATTGGTTGACCTTAACAAATTAGCTTACACTGAAGAGCCTTTCATAATGGCTTTCCAAGCAATTCAAGTGTTTTATGTTAAGGATCCTTCTAATGAGCAATTGTCAGTTGTTCTACAAGGAAGAAGCGTACCTGGTTGTGATGATCTTAATTCTACTCTTGAGTCTCTTGAGTCTCATCATTCAAGAATACCAACTTTTAGTGAGGATCACGAAGATGAGACAGATATTGCACATGCAACTCGGGAAGATCATCATGAAGGAATTTGGGAGAATAATCCTATTCCTAAATGACTATGTATGTCTAATTAGTTTTGAAGCATATTTAGTTTATCGTGTTAATTTATGGTTATTGATATTTCTAATTTCTAATTATACTTCTTTTATGCAGGCTCATGGATTCTACTAATCCTCCTCCCACAAAAAATGTTAGGGGCCCGACACGGTTGGCCTCATTGACTAAAAAACGTCTTGACGGTGAAAAAGTGCATGTTGACCTTGATGAAAGCTTGGATGCTACAGGGCCAGAAGCTAAAAGATTCAACACTTATGTGGGTTTACTAGGCCGTAGTAAAGTGTCAATGCTAATCGATCATTGGAATCATGTATCGGAAGAGACGAAAAACCATATTTGGGAATGTTTACAGGTACCATCACTACTACCATTCCTTATGATTCTTTTTAATCGATATAATATATATTTTGATTCATGTAACTAATCATTATGTTTGTTGTCTAATGTAGATCACTTACGATATTCCCGACAATGGATTGTTAAGGAAAAAATGTCTTTCAAGTGCTGCTGTTGCATGGAGACAGTTCAAGACAAAACTCACAAATAAGTACATATTTGGACCAAAGAGTCATATTTCACCTTGTTTGAAATATAAATTTATTGCTCCGGAAGTTTGGGAGGAATTTGTTCGAGGTCGACATACTCCTGAGTTTCAAGTAAGTTATGTACTAACCATTACTAATAATACACATTATGTGTTATTGTAAGAGTAACATGTATTCTTTCACCATTGGTAGGTCGTGAGAAAGAAGGCTCAAGATATTTCAGCGATGAATTTGTACCCTCACGTAACGTCTCGTGGAGGATACAAAATGGTAACCGAGCAGATTATAGAAGAAAAGATCAAAAGACATAAACTTGAATGTGAGAAAAATCCTGAACTTGATCCTGATGCTCCCCCGTCTCCACCATTACGTGGTGAGAAATGGAAGAAAGCTCGCATACGGAAGAAGACAGGAGCGTATGTAAACCAGGCTACAGAAGTTGTTGCTGGCAAGATTGTAAGTAAATAACTAAATTTATTATATAATAAATACATCTATCTGTGCTTATGCTTATGATTATGATTATATAATAAATTTATTTATTGTAGGACTCTTTGACCCAAAGTTGTAGTTCTCAAGGAACGGAGCTTGTAGGAAAGAATGACATCCTTACTACTGCATTGGGGCGACCAGAGCATTCTGGTCGTGTTCGGACAGCTGGAAAAGGTGTGGGGCACCGACAGTATTGGGGTGCATCATCATCATCCCAATCTATGTCTTCCATGAAGAAGATGGTGGGTGCTCAATTAGAGGCTCAGGTGGAGGCTAAGGTGGAGGCTAAGCTCCAAGAAAGAGTGGATGCCATGAGAGCACAACTCATGGAAGAAGTTAAACAAATGATGCTATCTAATGGTTTGAGTCTTTTTCAAGAGCCTGTCGAACCTCCACGTCATACACCTAGAAGCACTAAAGGGAGCAATAATGTAATATTAGATATACCGAATGATGATGATGGTGGTGGCCTTCAGCCCAAGGACATTTATAACTTATATGTTGAGGAGTCAGATCTCCGTATTGTTGCGAGGGCCAATGTTTATGAATCAACAACCATACACAATATGCCAATACCGAAGGGATTTACGAAAGTGGTGGTTGTCGAAGTCATAGATGGAGATGCTGAAGTGCCACACGAGACTGATGAAGTTAAAACCGTAGGAGAAGCCCTCAAGAGCTTCATATTGTGGCCTACTCCACTCGTCAAGCATAGCTCGGACACGATATAATTAATTCATTCTCATTTATTTGTAATTATTTTCTTTTATCTTTTATTCCTTTCACTAGTAACATTCCTATTTTGTTGTTTAGGGAATGTCCAAAAAACCAATTCATCTCAAGATGTTGCACCTAAAGAAGATGATGAGCCGGCTATGCCACGTGCACTGTCACTGACCTTTAAATTGAAAAGGACAGAAAGAGTTTTACGGCTAGTTATTGGTAAGGTGATTACTGGGTTGGATCAAGACATAGAAAACTTTATTGATGGGAAGATAATAGAGTGGATGATTAGATGTTCTGAGGTTGATATACCAGCGATACAAGCATAGATAGTGTAAGTTAAATAAAACTATCTTAGGTAACTAGACTAGTTTAATATACTCAAACAGTTATTTAATGCTAACACAAAACTTATTATATTTTAGGTATTTACATGGCTTATGTGTCTCAAAAGGCATACATGAAGAATACGGATTCTTAGAACCTCAGCACATAGCACATGGACAATCCTCAAATGATGATATTCAGAAATACATTAATATGAGGATTACTAGTGGAAGACATAAATTTTACTTAGCACCTTATCTTATCAGGTAAATATTAATTCTATAATATGCTCCAATAAGTTTCCTTTAGGTTATAATTATGTATTGCTTAATAACCATTATTCTCTTGTAGTCAACATTGGCAGCTATTGGTCATTTGTCTCAGTGAATCTTATGTGGTCTTGTTGTGTTCATTATGGTGGAACATGAATAAGAATATGGAACAGATTTTGACAACGTGAGCAATTTTACTTGTTATACAAATTCTTTAGTGTAGTTGTATTATTATCCAACATATACAAAATATACTTATCATTGTTATTTTGTAAAATAGAGTGATGGAAGCACACAATAGAAAGAAGATGAAAATCATTAAACCCAAGGTATTTTTTTTAAGTTTTACTATTATTAACCCAAAGCTACTGTATAGTATCTGAACTGTGATATGGACTCTTGATGATACTTACTACGATATAAAACTGATTATGGATGATATGATATGTGTTGTTGCATTCTGACTACTGACAGGATGTATTACAAATTTTGGGAAAGTCCTTATTTTAGAGGAAACTCTGCCAAAATTTTCCTTTAAATTTTAAAATTAATCTAAAAAATAATTGGTGTTGTATTGAAGGTTGCATTCTTCTTGATTTGAATTTGTCTTCTATGTTGATATATAATTTTATTTAATATTTCAAATGTTGTATGTTGTAGTGTGCAAAACAACAGGGGAGCGTACATTGTGGGTATTATGTTATGATAAATATGCTCACCATTATCATGACAAATATTTCCAACAAATGGAATGAGGTAATTGAATATGACTTTGTATTTTGAGTTTATTGAACAAAGTAATGAGGTAATTGAATAATCTTTATCTCATTTATATTTCAGGCCATGAATCACAGTCCTCAAGGTCCCATACCACAAGAATGCATTGACAATGTTATTGAGCGCTGGTCATCATTTATACTTACTCTCAATACTTAACTTTTGTAACTCTTGATCATGAGTATTTTGTTAGTTTGATAAGTATTTTGCTTATGAATTTTTCTTGGTTAGGTTCTGTATTTTTCTACTTCAAGATTGTTAGTTTGATATGAATCTTGCTTATGAATTTTAGCTTGCTTAGGTTCTGTAATTCGGTTATATATTCTTCAACTTTTGTAACTCTTGCATATTTTGTTAGTTTGATAAGTATTTTGTATTTTCTACTTCAAAATTGTTAGTTTGATATGAATTTTGCTTATGAATTTAGCTTGGTTAGGTTCTGTAATTGGTATTCTTCTGTGTAAAGAAGAAAATTTTTAATTTCATGCAGCAGGGGATGTGTAGATAATGTGTTATTAAAAAAAAAAAAGTTTTAAAATCGGTCTTTATGACCGATTTCAAAAATAATTTATGAAATCGGTCGTTATGGACGATTTCAAACATAATTTATGAAATCGGTCGTTTTGGACGATTTCAAAGATACTTATGAAATCGGTCGTTTTGACCGATTTCAAAAATAATTTATGAAATCGGTCGTTTTGACCGATTTCATAAATTTGACCGATTTCATAAATTATTTTTGAAATCGGTCAAAACGACCGATTTTAAAAGATCCACTTTTAATTCCACCTTTTTCAACATCACCACAGCAACCGATTTCAAAAGTCCAAAACGACCGATTTTAAAACTACTTTTTCCAGTAGTGTATATTTGTTCACATCCTCAACAGCCAAAAGTTTGGTTCAACTCAAGAGCATGAAGATAATGAGATGTGAATCTATGCAAGAGATACTGTGCAAAGAGGAATATGATGAATCAAGTCCAGATCAAGAAATAATATTTGAGCAACTCCAGACTTTGTATCTTGGAGATTTACCAAAGTTGAAATGCTTTTACTCCGGCAATTGTACTTTATGCTTTCCATCCCTTGAGGAAGTCTCCGTAGATAAATGCAACTGGATCAAAACATTCTGTCCCGTTAGCAGGGTGAATCCAACCATGTCCTTGTCTGGAGTTATATATGATGATGATGGGTTACCCGAATTTAAAGATGATTTGAATACCACCCTGCACCACAGGTTCTGGGAAAAGGTATGCATCATATATATTACTATTATTTGCCAACAAGTTTTATGGAGTGTGGTAGACAAGACTAAGACAAAAAAAAAAAAAAAAAAGGTGTTTGTTGTAACTTGCAAGCTCACTTTAATTAATTACTCCCTCCGTTTCACTTTAAGTATCTTTTTAACATCAAAATTTGTTTCAAAATAAGTGTCTTTCTACCAAATCTAGGCAACATTTAATACTGTTTTTCCTTATTTACCCCTTACATTTAATGTTGTTTTAGTTTTGAAATTTGTAATACTAGTAATGATGCATTGACAAAATAAAAATATTAAATAGGGGTATTTTTGACAAAATACACATAAAACTTACAATAATCATCGTAATCAACACTTTCTTAATCTATGTGCAAAAATCCAAAAAAACACTTAAATTGAAACGGAGGGAGTAATTGAAATAGTCTTGCCAAATTAAAGCTAGGGGTTTCACAGTTTTTTCCCTTTTTACATACCCCTATCTATTTTAAAAAGGACAACCTATTATCTCTAATCTTTTTTTTTGTGAATATTATCTCTAATCTTTTATTATTATTATTATTATTATTATTATTATTATTATTATTATTATTGACAAAATTTTGATGAAAAGGTGGGAGTGAAAACCGTGCGCCGATAAACTTAGAACTCAAATACTTATATTTTATGTCTAATAACTTTAGCGACTGAACTAATTTTTAAAAACTTACTATTATTATTATTATTATTTTTATAAGAGTATAAAACTATTATGACCATGATCATTGATATAAACCCAAATTATATACTCTCTTGCGATAAAGTTATTAAAAAATATAGAATTTTTTTCCCAAATTAAAGTTAAAATACTGAATAAAAAAATTAAAATTGCATTGCATATTTTGTAATTGATTAATTAAAAAACATGCATTATATACTTGCTTTGGTAATTGGTTAATTTGAAAGATAATGCATTAAAAACATGTTTCCTTATATTTGTTGAATTTTCAAAAATTTACTAACTTTTTAGAACGGACGGAATACATGAAAATTATTTGTTTAATAGTAGCATAAAAGTACATATACACGAGAATTAGCAGTGCTCCTTTGTCCATAAATATTCCCTCCGTTCCTTACTATTTGTCCGTTTTTGGAAAAAAAATTTGTTTCTTTTTATCTGTCCTATTGAGAATTTCAGGAGTGTAATGAATGTTATTTTCCATGTTTGCCCCTATTTAATAAGTCTGGTTTACGTAAGCAATGGAGAAAAATTAATGATTATAGGAAAATAAAGGGTATAGTTGGAAAAAGCATAATTAATGTATTGGAAAACTAAGTATGATTGAATTTCTTAAAAGATGTGTTTTCTTTGAAATATGACAAATAAATAGAAGAAGAAGTAAAAAGAAAGTGACTTCTAAATGTCAGAAACTATACCACAACGGGGAAATCTATAAATTATTCTACTCCCCTGATTCTATTTATAGGGCACATTCTAGAAGAATTCTTTGGTTCTATTTATAAGACATTTTGCATTTTCTAGGAAGCATTTATTGCTATTTTCTTTTATTTGTCCTTTATCAATTAATGTGAAATAATACATTATGAAATTCCCAATATAAGATAAGAGGGTAAAATTGTACTGTTAATGTATTTTTTTAAAGTTTCAAGAAATTTAACTACATTCATTGGTCCGTGTGATATGGATAAATATGCGCTATAAATAAGACCACCAGAGGGAGTATAATTAATGCCCCAATTTCATTTGGACACTTGATTTAAAAATTTATAGAGAATTTACGTAAAAATATTTTAAAATCAATAGTTTGAATGTGATTGAGACTATTGATATTGGATTATGCAATAATTTCTTTACAACCATACTCTTTCATATTCCTTCCTATTTTTGGTATAAGGAAAAAAAGACAGTTATTTTGATATCAAATATTTAAAAAATTAACTACTCTATTTTTTAATTTCAATGCAATTATTCATAAAATATTCCTAAAAAAAATTTGTTTTATTTAATTTTTATTTCATTCTCATTACAATTTTTCTAATGTAACTCTATTTTCTTTTTATCAATTTAAAAAAAAATGCATTTAACTAACTTCTTTAATTCGAATAAAATTAAACCAAAAGAATACAAAACCAAATAGTCAATAATTGCTTTACATAACCTACACTTGGATACATAATAATAATTGCTTATTAAAAAACAAGACTAATTTAGAGACCTACAAAATGAGTCTACAAATCAACATACACCATAGAAAGAGTGACATGTGTCACTTGCCTACCATTACTTAAAAAAAAATATAATACTAGCCTATAGCAATAACTACTTCCTTGATATCTAAATGCCATAACTGCCTTAAAAAATTATATTACTGTCTTCTTTCTTATATATATAAGACTATTTTGGTAGATTTCATGACCATTAAGAAAGTTAGTTAATTTAGTTAATAATATTATAAATGTGAACATCTGATATGTTTTTTCTAAACTACCCTTATAAATATTATTGGAAATATAAAAAGTATTAAGTAAATAAGAATGTTTGTAAAAAAAAGTATTTAATTATTATTGAAAATTAATTTAAGATCTTATTTATAAAGGCAAAATAAAAATCTTAAAAGAATATTATATTTAGGGAAGGAAATAAATTTTTATATAAATTTATATAAATTTTTGCACTTACTTATTAATATTACTCTTCTATTACTACTTACACTCATATATCCAATACTCACACTCCCAATCCTATTATTTACACTTATAATCCTAAAAATCTAATAATTAACTAGTTATCACACTCAATCCCCACTTTCTCAATGATCTTGCTCACCCAAAACCTTTCCAAAAACTGTCATTATTTTTTTCAATCCCAACATTCTTCTTCTGCTGGACCGATGATACAAGAAGAGGAACGAATGATTTGATCTATATTGATTTGTAGATGATACAATTCATTAAAAAAATACAAAAAACATCAATTCTAGACTAAAAATATACTATATAGTGTTTCTGCAGCATGACTTGATCTCGCATATGTTTCTGCAGCATGCCTGCCTGAAAACACGGGTTTACTTCAATCAAATTAGGTGCAATTATTTTAACAGCATTATCTGTGATGCTCATGATCCGGTTTTTGAATTATTGACATCACCCAATTGTGTGAAAGTGGTGGGCAGCAAATCAGCAATACACTTTGATGAAATAATTTAATTTCCCTTGAATGTTCGGTTGATGTATGAAAGAAGAGGAATGTGAGTAAATATCATTAGAAGACATTACTGAGAGTTACGTGTTCATATAAATAAATAAATAGAACAATTTGAAGGAGAAGAGTTAAGACTTAAGAATGGTGTGAGAAGTAGAATATATTTGAGAAGAGAAGTTTGTGTGTGGGAAGGGAAAAGAAGGATTTAGGAGAGACAGTGGGTGTCAGTAAAAATGAAGAAAATATATAGTTAATATTTAGAAAAGTTTGTAAAAATGATAAAATTGGTAGATAGATGCAAAATATTTTTAAAAATGGGTGTATATAGTAATGTAATTGGTGTTAATAAAATCTCCCAATAACTATATAACCACATTGTTTCCCATCAATGCCACCCCTTAAACTTAAGCCTTGTCTAAGGCTCGCAGGGAAGAACTCTGAAAACTGATTTTGAAATATGGAGAGGGGTTGTCTATATTGTTTCTGTCTTGCTTCGTTAGCATCTGACCAGAAATTATAGGAGTAGAATGGCCTTTCATGTCATTCATATTAGCTTTCTTTAGAAGGTCCTTAATATACTTGAATATACTTGAATTGAGTAAGAAAAAACTGACCAGAAGGAAGCTTCATGATTTCAATGCCTAGAAAATAGTCTAAGGCACCAAGATCTTTTAATGCTTATGCTAGGTTCAATTTAGTGATTAGTTGCTTGATTAGTGATGAGTCACTACAAGTATATGATGTCATTTACACAGCATAGGACAGACAACTTGTGTTGAGGTGTAATTTGAACAAATGAGGAATGATCACATCTGCAATTCGTAAAATTAAGTGAAGTAAGAGTGAAGGTTAGCTTTTCAAACCATGCCATAAATAGCTTTGTGCAACCTACATTGTAGCAAAGACCTGTACCTCTTCTGAAATCCTTCACGCCATGGTTGTCAAACTTGCGAGTTTAGTGAGTTTACTCCATGGAATTGGTTCAAAACTCGGATCCGAGTAGACTCGGGTAAACTCGCATAAACTCGGTCAAATTCAGTCAAACTTGCGAGTTAGTAAAAAAGGGCCAAAAAATGGAAGTCCAACGCGACGGTGTCATTTTTGGGCATTGTCAACTGCATTTTGGAAGGATTAGTGTGTTTTGACAAGATCAAAAATAAAAACCCTTCTCTTTCTCTGTTGTTCTCCATCTCAGGTACAGTTTTCTTATAATTTTCTTTGTTGTTACTTGTTATTGTATAATTTAGGTAAACTCACGAGTTTGACAACCTTGCTTCACGCTGCTGCATATACACCTCTTGTTCCAAAATTTCATTCAGGAAGGCATTGTTCACATCTATTTGTTGAACCTCCCATTTGAGTTAGTGTCGTTGTTAAAACAACCCTTATGGTTACAAATTTTATCACAAGAGAGAAGGTTTCATCATAATCATACCCTTCTCAATAAGAAGCCCTTAACAACAAGTCTTGCTTTATACTTGTTGACAATCTCATAAGGGTTTTGTTTGATCCCGAAAACCCACTTGCATCCAATGACATGTCTAGTTAGAAGGCAGTTTTGTTAAACTCTAGGTGTCATTTCTAATAAGAGCCTGAAACTCATCATCCATAGTTGATTTTCATTCTAGCATTGTGAGAGCAATTTTGGCAGATTTAGGTTCAACACTAGCAAAATTTGCTCTAGGGTGAGCATTAGCTTTGGATCTAGTCACCATGAGATGTGTATTTAGAGGTGGTGGATAAATAGGAGACAAGTATGGTGAGACTGAGTCAATATGAGTATCAACCCTTGACATAGTAGGAGAAGCAGTAGTTGGTAGAGGAGAGGAATGAGAAGGAGCATTATTATTGTGTTGAATATCGTTAGAAGAGGAACCAAAAATTATAGGATAATGAAGAATAGGAGGAAAAGGAGAGGATGTGGGAGAGGAAGACGAAAAAGAAAAGGGACTGAGGTCGGGAACAATAGTTAGAGGAGGACAATGGAAACTAGTGGATGAAGGAACGATCACAGTAGATGAAGAGGATTTGGACTTGAAAGGAAAGAGAAACATTAAAAACCTCATCCTTAGAAATGTATAACCTTCCTGTGAGAGAAAGATATTTGTAACCTTAGTGAGATGGCGAGTATCCGAAAATGTGTTATGCTCAGACCTAGGTTGCAACTTGTTTTTAACACAAGGTCTTAGGCATGAAAAGTAAGCATGTTCAAACACCTTTAAGAACCGATAATCTGGAGTAGTGTGTAAAAGAAGAGTTGAAGGAATATGACCATCAATAGAGGTACTAGGAAGTATATTTTCTAAGTACATAACACTAAAAAATGCATGATCCCAAAATTTTGTTGGAAAAGAAGCTTGAGCCAAAAGGGTTAAACGCGTTGCTACTAGCTATATGTTTGTGTCTTCTCTCCACAACACCATTTTGGTGATGTGTGTGAGGACATTTGATCATTTGAGTGATTTCAACATTGGTAAGAAAATGAGAGAATAGTTTGAAACTTTGAATTCACCACCCCAGTTTGTTTGGACAGATTTGACAATAAAATTAAAATAGACCTTGACATGAGTAAGAAACTGCTTAAACACTGAGAGTGCCTTAGATTTTTGCTTAAGGAGAAAAATCCATGTGTATCTTGTATAAGAATCAACAATAGACATGAAGTATTTATGGCCATTAGAGGAAAAAATAGGAGCATGACCCCAAATATCAATATAGACCAAGCCATAGCATATGCATTACAAAAATCAGCAGTAGTTTTATTAATGCATGGAATTTTACAAGAAGTCGTCACATGCTTTACAACAGCCTCACTAGGGTGTTCTAACCTACAATGCAAGAGAGAATAAGTGTAGTGCATATTTATAGTATTTAAACAAAGAGGAAAATCCCTTATGGTATTAGTATTTACACATTGAATTGGTGTAATTTTACAGTGAGTAGAAACAAAAACATTAGGTTTGAGTATGTTGTGAAAAGCAGAGTCCATGATTTCTAACTGTCCCTTCAAGCATAATAGAATTGGTTGCCTCTGATTTTACTAAGCAGCAAGAAGGATGAAATTCAAAGTAGATATATTTATACCTATCAAACCTACTGACACTAACAAGATTCTTTGTTATAGAGGGGACCAACAAGAGATTAGATAAAGCAATTATTCTATGGTAAGTTATAGCATGGTGCCATTGGTCAACGGCCCTACTGTAGTGCCATTATAATATTCCGTTGGATGTTAGGTGTATAATATGAAAGGTTGAGATTTTGCACTTCATTTACTCCAAACCGGCAGTAAAAAATGATAGATATGAAGTTATATTTTGTTCCCATTTTGTTTCCCATTTCTAACAATAAGCCACGTTTTTTTTTAATCATGTTTTTTTTTTTATGAAAACTAATGCAACATAAGCCATGTTTTCTTTTTTAAAAAAATTAAATTTGCTGATTATTTTTTTGTTGTTGAATTCTCTAGACAAATATTTTTTTTTTTAAAAAAAAAGTAGTTACTGTAATTATTACTCCCTCCATCCCTTAATATAACACCCATTTTATAGATTTCACGTTCATTAAAATTATCCGTATTTTCAAAAATACTTGTAGTAATATTATTAGATTTATTAAAATAAAAAATTATTAGATTTTATTAAAATAAAAAAAAGAGCCAGAGCACAAAAACCGGTGCATGGTAGAAGCACCCTTGTTTTATATTTTAGTACTTGTTTGGACCATTACCTCTGTCAGGAAGCATATAATAAAAAAATTCAAATCCAAATAACAAAAACATGTACATAAAAATAACACAGAAAACCCAAAACATATTTTTTATTATTATATTGGATTTATTAAAAACAAAATAAAAAAAAAGAGTCGGAGCACAAAAAACCGGTGCATGGTAGAAGCACCCTTGTTTTATATTTTACTTGTTTGGACCATTACCTCTCTCAGGAACCATATAATAAAAAAATTCAAATCCAAATAACAAAAACATGTACATAAAAATAACACAGAAAATCCAAAACATATTTTTTTAATATATTAGATTTATTAAAATTAAAAAAAACACAGAAAACCCAAAGCATATTTTTTTAATATATTAGATTTATTAAAATAAAAAAAATAAAAAAGAGCCGGAGCACAAAAATCGGTACATGGTAGAAGCACCCTTGTTTTATATTTTACTTGTTTGGACCCTTACCTCTGTCAAGAGAAGAAAAATAACACAAAAAACCCGCCAAAACATATTTTTTTTAATATATTAGATTTATTAAAATAAAAAAATTTAAAAAAAAAAGTCGGAGCATCAAAAATTGATGCATGGTAGAAGCAATACTTCCCTTGAAGTAGGAGGAGGAGGAGGAGGAGGAGGACTTGTGAGCTATTACTCCCTCAGTCCCATATTATAGGGCATCATTTGAGTAGATTTCTTGTCCATTTTTATAAGTCGTTTTGGAATATCTATATAGCATTAAATAGTTTATTTCAAATACAACTCTCATAATTACATAGGGGTGATAGGGTAATAATAATTACAATAGAGAGAGAAATGAATAGAATTGTAAAGTTTTAAATATGGGTAACTTTGGAATGACAACATATTTTTTGATAAATTTGAGAGTAATAATTACTTTTTATGTGTGAATTAGGTAAAAGTGATTTATATTAAATGACGGAGGGAATATATATAGTATAAATTACTTTGTTACCGTGTATTTAGTTGCTTTTGGGTAATGTAGCAATAAAAACCTGCAGTAGTAGGTTAGATAACCTGCACCACAGCTGGGCCATTGACCAATGGCACCATGCTATAAGGCACCATTATTCTATTTGGGTTTATAGGACTAGGGAAAGTATTGATGAAAATACTTGTGTCATTGCCCATATAAATCTGATCCGATCCTGTCCACTAAGGTTAGATTTGTGCATAGTATTGACTGGATCAACTATAAGATGGTGACTAGCATCTAAATCTAGGTACTGTAGTTGGGAGTTATAGGCTTTAGGCTCCATGAGCATAGCCTATTTTTGGTATCTAGCATTAGCATGGTATTGCTGCTGTGGGAAAACAGAGGCATTTCTACGATGAGTCCAAGGAGCATGACCAGTATTGAGGGCTTATATTGTTGTTCCTGCAACATTGAAAGAACATGAGGTCTAGCTTGTTGCAAAACTAGTTGAGGATAAGGCAAGAATTTCTGCATTCCAGCTTGTCCATATTGTGGTAGTGAGGGTTGCATTTGGAATTGTTTTGTTCCAACTTGCCATATCCCATAAGTAGCTCGAATCTGTGCCAGCATTGAAGAGCCTCATGCTCAGGCTTGCCATATAGTTGGCATTTCACAAAGTTTTTGCCACATCTTCCTTTGCCCCCTTTACCCTTGAAATTGTTGCCTTTTCCCTTGTCAACATTAGAATTGTAGTCAAATTGATCATTGTAATTAGCATTGGCAGTACAAGACTGTTGATTTTGAGAGTTAATGGAAACAAAAGTAGATTGCTGAAAGAAGTTAGGGTTTTGTGCATACATCATCCCTTGAGGTTAGGTAGTACTATTCTGAACCAAATTTGACATCATTCCCTGAGCTGGACTAGCATTTTATTGAGCCAAATTAGGATTAGGAATCTTAGCCAGATTAGGGTTGGATTGCTCAAAAAAGTTATGGTTATGTGCATACACCATTCCTTGAGCTGGAAAGGTATTGTTCTGAGCCAAATTAAAGTTTGACACATGAAATTGGGGCTGATTAAACTGATTGTGTGAAATAGAAGTATGAAAATAAGCTAAGTTCACAGAAAACGCGTCATAAACTTGAATGATGGGAACGTTCAAGATAGGCTTCCTGTGCAACAAATAATGCTTCAAGCTCACCAAAATTCATATGATCAACTCTTTCACTGATTGTTGTGACAAAAGCTTCACGTTTAGAAGGCAATCCATCAAGAACTATGCGAAACTTATTCTCTTGAAGAAACATCTTCACCAACGGAAGCAAGAAAAAATATCAAAGCTTTAACACCTGCAATCAATTCAGAGATTGTCTGCTATCCCTTTTTTGCGTTTCCGAGCTCTTAATCAAAAAAGCAAGTAACTGTGCGCCTTGATCAAAGAGTTGAAGTAGGAAAAAGTTCATCTCAAATATGATAGAAGTGGCGACAACCAAGAACACTAGATTGCACAGATTCACTTAACGATTGGAGAAGGCAGAAAGCTAGATTCTGGTCCTGCTCTTCCCAATCACGATAGTTAGGATTAATGTGAGTAAAATCACGATCATCATAACTAACAAATCGAGAAAGAATTTGAGGATTCGCTACAAATCTTTCTAATCAATAAGAAGCAATTATTGCTTCAACTTGCTCCTTCCAAAGTAGGAAATTCTTTTCAAAAAGTTTAGCTGAAACTGAGAGAAAATGTGACCAACGTCTTTGAAAAAACGTGCACCAGAGACATGAGGCCATGAGCTTTCTTTTTGGGAATAGAAAAAATATCTTCCTTAATCTCTTATTCTTAGTGAAAGGTTTCAGCAATCGTTTCATCTGTTGCTCAATAGTCAATACTCAAGCATGATCCAACTTTATACATTTCCTCCACCTCCTAGGCTTGGCTCTTGTCAATGCAAAGTAGCTCTTGATAGTAGTATTTCTCAAACATTTTGTAGACATTCTCGTATTAGTCATTTTGCACGTTGCAGTTAGCTCATCAACTACTAATTTTATGAAATAGGTCCCGTTCAATCACCTTGTTTATCATCTTTAAATTTTTAGCTCCGACTATATGTATCTTACTTCCTCCATTTCATTACATGTTACATGTTTAAACCCAATATTAATACTCCCTCCGGTCCTATATATATATATATATATATATATATATATATATATATATATATATATATATATATATATATATATATCTATGTTGCGCGGGTACTCTATTTTTGGGCTCGTACCCGTACTGGGTACTCTCTGGGTGCGGGTACTCGCCGGGTACGCTACGTACCCAAATAATAAAAAATTAAAAAAATAAAAAAAATGGTGTGGGTACGTACGGGTACTTCTAGGGTACGTTTTGGGCCTTATGGGTTACGTATTGGGTGCGACCCAACAGGGTTTTTGGTCCAAAAACTGGTTTTCACCCCATAATTTCCCAAAAAACCCTAATTTTCAAATCCCCTTACCTTCTCATCTACTAGCTTCTCCCGACTGGCCAATCTTCTCCAACCATTCGCCACCGCCGTCGCCAACCATTTGTCATATAATTTTTTAAATAAATAAATATAAATATATATTTATATATTTATTTATTATATATATTAACGTACCCGTAATCTAGTTTTTACGAAAATGCCGTACCCGGTACGTACCGCGTACCCGGTACGTACCCGAACCTGTGCAACATAGATATATATATATATATATATATATATATATGGCATACTTAACCGTATTCATCGGATCAAGTAAAGTGGTTAGTTTTGTGAATTTTATAAGAATATATTGTAACATTACAATTTTACCCCTGCACTTTACTTATAAAGTTTACATTCATTAATGAATAACAAAAAAAGATAGCAAAACATTTAATAAGGACAAAAAGAAAAAAAATAATGATGTATAGAAAATATAAAGTGCCCTGTATATAGGACCAAAGATTTCTTCTAAAATGTGCCATATATATATAGACTAGAGGGAATAATATTTTTCCAAATAATTAAACCGTTATTTATTACAATCTTTTTTTCATTTTTAATATCTTTCTATACCTTCAATAATGGTTATACATATGCATTATAGTCGAAATATACTGAATTCTTATCTCATTTAATTATTACCTCCGTCCCTAATTATAAGGACCTCTTAGGAGATTTCACGTCCATTAAGAAAGTGAAATAATTTAGTTAATTGTATTGGAAATGTGAACTTTTGATATGTATTTTCAAAATTACCCTATTAATATTATTGGGAATCTAAAAAGTGTTAAATAAATAGGGGTGTTTGTGGAAAAAAATAATTAATGCTCATTAAAAATTGGTAAAGAGCCTTATAAATAGGGACAAAATAAAAGTGTTAAAAAGACCTTATAATTAGGGACGGATGGAGGATTTCTTAAAACTTATGTATAACCTTAAAATGCGTCATAAACTTTCAGCAAACTTGTATATTTTCAAATTGTTGTTTATCAATTACGAGTATATTTAAGCCAAACAGTGCCCTTGATTTCACCGCAGGATTTTTCATTTTTCAAGTCATTAAAATAGTATTCCATCTAATCGTAAATATATAATTCTAAAACACTTTAATGTGCGAATATATTTTCTTATTTCGTTAGTGTGTGTGTGTGTATATATATATATATATATATATATATATATATATATATATATATATATATATATATATATATATATATAGTTTAATACGTGTGCAATGGCAGTGTAAAATTTTTTTACACTTTCAGTATATCATCCCCTATTCATTTGCATTACTTTTATTTAGATTTCAATAATCATACACTCTTAAATGGTGGATGGTGTGCTGAGAGTGTAAAAAATATATTGTTAGTGTACAGACTATTTTCATATATATATATATATAAAGTAATTTTAATTTATGTTTTGCATTGCAGATTGCAAAGGAAGCATGTCGGTATATCTTTGTGCGTCTCGACGATAGCTCAGAGTTACAAGAGGTATGGCACACACAAGTGCCAGTACCAAACTTTTCCTTCGATAATTTGACATCCTTGGAATTGGACGAGTGCAACTTTGTATCAAATGTACTACTGCCATCTCATTTACTTCCTTATTTTACCAAATTGGAAAGCATAGATGTTCATGATTGTGGTTCCGTGGAAACCATATTTTGCTCTGAAAGACCTCACGTGGTGGATTACCCTGAGGAAATCGTTCCACATCTGAAATCTCTAATGTTGACACGTATGCCGTTGCTAAATTCCATTGGGTTTGAGAATTCTTGGTTGAGCTCTGTTGCTAAAAAGCTTGAAACTTTGACCATATTTTTATGCCATGGTTTAAGGAACATAATACCATCCATGGTATCTTTCTCCCATCTAGGAGATTTGGATGTATCGAATTGTCATGGGTTGGTGTATTTATTCACATCCTCAACTGCTAGAACTTTGCATCTACTGAAGAATATGTCAGTGAGCGATTGTAAATCATTAGAACAAATAATTTTTCAAGAGGCAGAAGAACCATCCAGCAATCATAATGATAAAGACGAGATAATATTCGATCACCTCAAATATTTATCTATGGACACTTTACCAAACCTTGCAAAGTTTTATAATGGGAGTTGTGCTCTGAATTTACCGTCCTTGGAGGACTTCTCAGTATTCAGCTGCAACAAGTTGGTAACTTTCTCTTCTGGTATCGTAACTGCCAACAAGTTGTCAGGAGTTAAATGCTCCAAGATAACCTACTTTACATATGAAGAAATTCAAGTTGCATTGGAAGTTGACCTGAACTTTACCATACGGAATGTGTTTTTGAGAAAGGTCAGTGATATTACTTACATCTTAATAAAAAATTGAAAAAGTAAAAAAATTAAAATTAAAATGACATGTATTTAACAATTTGTTTAACACATCAATCAATTATCAAATATCTAAATTAGGGTTACAGAGTACACGCATATATAGTAGAAAACAGATTACATTAAGACCCATAACTCGTACCTTCGTCCCCCAAACCCCCCACACCCACACCCTCCTTTCTCTCTCTCTCTCTTCTGTTTCTATTATTGCTGTTACAACAGTATATGCATACATGCTTTTAAGTAAAAAGATACATAACCTCTTTAAAAAATTTCAAGCTAGTAATAAGATATTTGGTTTTGAAAAGTAAAACCATTCGATTTTCACTTTTATTCATTCAAATAAATCCATTTTTAATTGTTATTTTTTTATTTCAGTTTTTTTAATTGATTTTTGGTTATTCATATGATCAGTTTGGATTTGAAGCAAGTATATATGATTTTTTCTCTATCAGTATGTTTTATAAATAACTAATAACGTCAACTAGTAATAGCTATTTTTCCATCATGATATTAAATTAATGTTTGGCATGCTCAGGAAAGTTTGGTTGTTGGTGATTATCATGAACTAGAAGATATGTGGCTTGGTGTAGTGCCACTCCCAGAAAACTCTTTTAGCAATGTGAAATCTTTGGAGGTGAAAGGGTGCAAATTTTTATCAAATGCAGTACTACCATCTCATTTGCTTCCTTTCCTAAGAAACTTGAAAGAGTTGAAGGTGCAGAAATGTAATAATGTTGAGGCAATATTTGATACACCACCACCTGCCTCTTCCATCGACCCTGGCTTGAAGAAATTGATTTTGGAAGAGCTACCGAATCTGAAGCATATTTGGAACGAAGATCCTCAAGGAAGTGTCGTGAACCTTCCATTTTTGGAGGAAGTATCAGTTGAGAGATGTGAAAGGATAATAAGTTTGTTTCCACCATCAGTAGCCAAAGGTATAATAATTCTAAAAACACTTGATGTTAAAAACTGTGAGGCGTTAGAAGAAATTGTTGCAAAGGATAAAGGAGCCACGGAAGGAGCAATTGAAGAAGAGTTTACTATATTCCCTTGCTTAACCTCCTTAACACTAATGAATTTACCAAATATCAAGTTCTTTTGTCCTGGAATGCGCACTCAAGATTGGCCTATGTTAAAAGCATTAGATGTTTATAAATGCCCATTGCTGAAGGTGTTTGAAGAAGTAAATTTTCCAAATCGCCCAGATTTAGATGCAGACCAGCAAGCCATGGTCTCAGCTGTTAAGGTATGAATCTTCTTCTTGCTTTTTTATTGAACATACATACGTACATTTGAATATGCATGAAAGCTTGCTTGTTCTGTTTTTTATATTACAAAAAAAAAAAAAAAAAAAAAAAAAAAAACCCTTCTGGAAATGAAACTGTTCAAGGGTTTTGATGTACAAAACAAAACAAAATTCAAATTCAAACCTCTTTTAGTTTGCCTTCTAATCTTTGTCATTGCGGCGATTGTGAATAAACCACGCTCCTAGGTTACACCCCACTTGGAGGAACTGTCACTCAACAAGGAAGATGTCATGATGATTGAGCAAGGACAACTTCGTGTGGACCTCCTAAAATTGAAATTTCTCAAATTGAGGAGCTTCAATGATGATGAGGCAGCAGCAGTAGATGTATTTTCATGTTTTCCCTCTTCAAAGGTGCCACTACCTGCTTTTGGTATTGAAAAGCTTGAGGTGTGTGAGAGTTACTTAAAAGAGATATTCCCCTCCCAAAGGCCTGACATGGAGGATTATACTAAAATCCTTTCTCGGCTTAAAGGATTGGAGCTCAATAATCTGCCCATGCTTGAATCAATAGGGTTAGAGCAGTCCTGGATGTCCCCATTCCTTGCAAGTATGGAAACTTTATCCGTTTCGAGATGCGATTGCTTGACAAACTTGGTACCATCAAACACTACTGTGTCTTTCTCCCATCTTACAGAGCTGCTGGTAGATGGTTGCCATGGAATGAAATATTTGTTCACATCCTCAACAGCCAAGACTCTGGTTCGATTGAAGGAGCTGTCTATCAAGAACTGCAAATCAATGATACAAGTAGTGGCTAAAGAAGGAAATGAGACGGATGAAGATGATGATAGTAAGATAATTCTCTTTGAGAAGCTAGGAGTTCTGTCTCTCTCCAATTTACCGCAACTTGAAAGCTTTTATGAGGGAAGTTCCACTTTGAAATTCCGAGACTTGAGTCACGCGTCATTCACTCAATGCCACAAGCTGAGAACTTTCTGCCGCGGTCGCGTTTTACAAATAAGTTATTTGAGTTTGGAAATAGATGGATACTATTGGTTTGGCAATCTTAATGATGCCATCAAGAGACATTTTGCAGCCAAAGTTAGTATCATGGCAGACTCTCCCATGCATGCCTTTTAAGTAAGTATAGATATATGATTATCTAAATTAACTCTTGTATATATATAGTACTATGATTTAATTTACTAGTGTCGTGAGTTATCTCTTTCTGCTCAATTTGCATCATTTTCATGTTGTGCAGGGCACCGATTGGAAGCTAAACAAACCAGCAAAAATTATAAATAGGGTTATTGCCTCTACTTTTGAACATTTTGCTTGTCTTGTCATTTAATGATGGTCCATCATTTTATATCCCCTGTGGTGAGAATTGCAAACATTGAATTAGTATATTCTATAATACTTGCTCTACCTTAACTATTTCGGCCATCCCAGTCCCAGAGAAGCTAACTTTAGTAGTAATTATTTGTTTCAGTAAATTGTTGTATGGTGGTAGAAGCTTAATTATTGTTAGCTCGTGAAAGTCCTTTGTGTGCTTTTCAAGCGGTAAAAGAGCAGCACGGTGCATGGAATGTTGGTGAGTTAGCTTGTTATGATTATTACTGCTTTTCTTATTATTTTCCACTTTTTAGTAACTTTTTTTGAGTTTGAAACTTTTTTGGCTTTCACCAACTGGCTAATATTTTGGTCACCCTTATCGGATGCAGGACTCGAGGAATGCAATAGGATGATAAGTGGATAACATCATCGCAACAACCATTGACAAATAGAGAGCTTTTGTTCTGTTGGAGTGTGGTGTTCATTTTAGAAAATGTGCTTTATTTTTTGCGTGAAAGGAAGTGAGTGAAAAAGAAAAAAAAAAGAGCTTTGAAATTTAGGTTGTCTTATTAAAATAATAATTAAAAAAAAAACTATGTGTGAGTTTTGATTTTTGTGTGAAAGGAGGTACTATAAATGACAAGGAAATTTTTTTTTAAAAAAAAAAAAAGCAAAAAAGAGCTTTGAGATTTAGGATGTCTTATTAAATTTTTTTTAAAAAAAAAGGTCTGTTCTTTGTTTTGTGAGTGAAAAGGAAAAGAGGGGAAAAAAAAAGAGAGCATTCTGATTTAGGTTGTTTTTACCAACAAAACAAAAGAGAAAAAAAATCAAAAACAAGGAATGTGTTACCCCTTTGGGAAGTTTTCTATTGTCATATGGCTGTAACTATCTAGTGATTATGTATTAATGACTTTTGTGTTTGCTAGTACTGCTACTATGACTTTGTACTCAATGATATATTTTGCAGAAATTATGTTGGACCTAGTTTTTTTCCAAAATTTTCTATGTTAAAATTAAGGTGTTTATAAATTTTTTATTTTGTCATCTGATATTAATCTATGAAATTTTTTTTACTGACTTTTTATTTATTAGTTATTTATAGTTGTTTTTAATCAGTGTTATAAAACCTAGATCAGATCAGATGATCCGACAAATGGAACTGTCAACCGGACATAATTATGGTATGTTCTTTGTCCTTAATCTTTCAAAATGGAGTCGAGAAAAATCAGCGTGCAAACTAAATAAACTCAATTGAACCAAGAAATCAGATACCAATTCAAACAGTAATTAAAAAAACTGAAACTCTAAAATTTAATAATGTAGAAACTGAACTCAACTCAACAGAGGAGTGCCAATAAAGGAGAAGAGGAACCCCAATAAAGGAGTAGAGGAACCCAAAGTACCAAAGCCTAATAGCCTAAATGCCTCATTACCACCCGCCTCATTGCCAGTCGCCCTCATCGTCAACTTCCTTGAAAAGCCCAAACTAGTGATGATAACAGTAAGTGTTTTGTGTAACACCTAAGGTTTTAATTTCAAATTTAAGAATATAATATGTGATTACTTAATTATGCCTTGATTGATTATTATATATGTGCCAAATCATTTGAATATATGAAGTTGTTTTAATTTAACGTATAAGTAAAATAAATTAGGTATTTTGAAAGGGTCTAATAGTCATTCTACATTGTAATTATTGAAGTATTATTTTGACAGAAAGAAAATATAATATTATAATTTGAATTTGTAAATTTTGAACACTGATAATCGATTGTAAAGGCCTAAACAATTGATTATGAGGCATTAGTCAAACGAAAAATAGTGATTTTTCAATGGCGTATAGGGATGGCAATTGGACCCGGACCCGCGGGTGCCCGCTGGTAATAACCGCAATGGGTCCGGGTCTGGGTCCAAAAAATAGACCCGTGGGTCCAAAGAATGGACCCATTTGGGTACCCGCTTTGAACGGGTCTGGGTCCGGGTCTGAGATATTCAGACCCGTGGGTACCCGGACCCGTTCATATTTGCATATATGCATATTATATATATATATATATAAAATTTAGTTTGTTTGTGTTTAACGAGAGAATTCTATTGATGTCTGCGAGTGTTTAATAGTGGTAGGGATTAATATTAAGTAGAGTGTGTAATAATGTATTAAGGATCCCTCGGTCTATAAAAAAAAACATAGAAATTAATTTAAAAAATAATTTTTTCTTTAAAAAAAATTGTCAATGGGTACCCGCAAAACCCGTCTGGATACCCGAAGGCCCGCCTACCCATTATGCAACGGGTACCCGGGCGGGTCCGGGTCCAGTAATTGAAAAACGGGTCCGGGTCCGGGTACCCCATTACCCGGACCCACCCGGACCCATTGCCATCCCTAATGGCGTAGAAGGGAAACCAAGGCCACTTTCCACCTGATTTTCCACCTCCCACATCTCTAGGACACTTCCCTGAACGCCTTAAACCACCTTCCCTCTGCAACAAGGTGATTCATTCTCCTAATCATGCAAGTTGTCCTTCTAGCTTAATAACTTGGTTCAATCCTCTCAATTCAATCCATTTCCTTTTAACTTTGGCAAAATCTTGGCTCTACAACTCAAAAGCAAATTGTAGAGGCCATAACTCATGTGTCGAATAGGCTGAATTATCTCAACAAACCAAAGGATTAAACAATGAATTTCCTAAACATATAAATAAAAGAGGTTCTCCAACTCCATTCCTCACAATTTACTCCTAAACACTCTCATTCACTTGATTCATCTCTGCTCAAAGTGATCTTGAAAGAATTTCTTTCAAAATCCTGCTTAAAAGTTGCTTAAAAATCATTCTGGACAAATTCAGCGTTGAAATTCAAATTCTGAGCCTCCACCATATGCTCTCATTTTTGTTTATAATTAAAGTTATCATGGCAAAGTTTTGATTCTGAATGTTCTGATGAATTTTCCTTGACAAATCATGCTAAAATCTTCCGGTGAAAATCGCTTAAAATGTTGTTCTATTTTCCTGACAGCATTTACAATTTCAACATGGCTACTTTGTAGGAATACCATGATCCACTCAATTTGTATTATGCTTAAATTTTGGTTATAATTAAAGATTTCATGGCATAGTACATGTTGCAATAGGTGTTTTTCATTTTCATGGCAAGATTATGTTGAAATTTGGATTCAAAGTTGTGTCAATAATTTGTCTAGTTTTCATAAAAAAATCAGCAAGTTCATGATAGTTACTTTGCATGCATATTGTAATCATCACAGTCCATGTTATGTTCTAAATTTTGATCCTAATCAAAGATCTCATGGCATAATATATATCCTAATTGATTTCTCTCAATTTATTTCAAAAACCATGGCCAATTTTGGGGATAAAATTGGAGAAAATCATTCTGAAATTGTGCTACCTTGCTGCCCAAATTTCCAATTTCCACATTTTTTTAGTATTTTCACCTTGTGTCTTCAAATCTAAGGTATGAGAGGAGTTACTCTTCAGGCTAAAATAAGTATATCAAAGGCTTAAAGTGTAGCCACGCTTTTCCATAGCTTAGGGACACCAATTTGAACATCGTACATGACTAATTGTCTTGAAAGAAAATATAGTCAATGATGAAGTTTTTTTTTTAAAAATCATATGACAATTGGATTATGTTTATGCCACTTATGAAATTTGGAATTTTATGAATTACGTGGTCAGATATGCTTAAATTATTACTTGATCATGTGATAATTGATAATTATGCAAATCCTTGAGTTTCTTGAGATTAATTGGGATTATGTGCATAGTATGATATTGCATCACTTGATTTATGCATTAGAGAAGTTAATTTAGCATTCTTGAAGAAATGGCATGAGAAAAACTAGTAAAATATTTTCAGACTGATAATATAACCGATTATGGCCCTTTTATAACCGGTTATATTCATGCTTAAATTTCATATTATTATGTCATTTCTCCATGAATACTATGTCGAACGTGATATTTTGAGAATTGTCCATGCATTCATAAAAGGGAGTATAAGAGTGATATTATGGACAAATTGAGAAATGATGCAAGAAGGGTTCTAGGAACCAGACCGAAAGAATAGGTTTGGTCCGGTTCGATCCCAATTATATCTAGACTGATCACAGATGGTCCGGTTCACGGACTTATAAATTTTGAGACCGTATAGACCGGATCGGACCGATTCCTTTTTTTTTAATTTTTTAATTTTTATATTTTTATAAGTTCCATATATACTATGATTTAAAAAAAAACATAAAAAAAAACTCAACAAATGAAGAAGTCTCACAACCACAGTTCCCTTAGGTTCCTTTGTTCTTCTCCCTCTTTTAACGAAAAAATAGGCTTAATTATGTCATAAGTCCCTGAAATTTGGGATACTTTTGTCAGATACCCTTATTCTTTTTTTTTTCAATGTTTATACCCTCAAACTTATATCCGGTTTGCTATTTGCCCCTCTGACGGATTCCGGCCAGTTTTTGCTATGTTTATGCCCTCAAAACTTATCTCCGATTTGCTATTTGCCCCTATGACGGATTTCGGCCAGTTTTTGCAATGTTTATGCCCTCAAACTTATCTTCGGTTTGCTATTTGCCCCTTACGAATTTCAGCCAGTTTTTGCACATGTGGACTGCCATGGTCCTAGTCACCCTGCCACCAAAGCTCTTCATCTTCAACCTTTCTCCAACCACCACACTGTCACCACCACCATACCTCACCCCACCACCATACCACCACTATCGCCAAAACCTCGAAGACGATCTCCAAACCCTAAAGCAGATCCGCTCTGAAATCGAGCGCCACCCCTCCCCTCCATTCCCTCCCGTTGCGACCTCTTCCAGACCTACTTCAAATCCTTTTGCCTCGTCAAAACCTGCTTCCCTATCTCACCCTACCCAAGCCACGTCAACTCTCTCACCTTCGTCTAGTTCAATGCCTTCAAACCGAAGAATAAGTCCTCTCAGCAGAACATTCACCTTGAGAAGGCTTCTGTGTTGTTCAACTTGGACGTTGTTTATAGTTAAATGGATTGTCGTACGATCATAACACGGTTGATTGGCGACGTTTGGCTTCGCACACGTTTATCACTATCGAGAGGTTCATTTGCTTATTTGAGGGAGACAGTATGGTGGTTAGAGCTATAGTGGTTGGAGAAAGGTTGAAAATGAAGAGCTCTGGTGGGGTGACTAGGACCACAGTGGTCCACACATGTGCAAAAACTGGTCGGAATTCGTCACAGGGGCAAATAACAAACCGAAGATAAGTTTGAGGGCATAAACATTGCAAAAACTGACTGGAATTCGTCACAAGGGCAAATAGCAAACCGAAGATAAGTTTGAAGGCATAAACATTGCAAAAACTGACCGGAATCCGTCACAGGGGCAAATAGCAAACCGGAGATAAGTTTGAGGACATAAACATAGCAAAAACTGGCCGAAATTCATTTGAGGGGCAAATAGCAAACCGGAAATAAGTTTGAGGGTATAAATATTGAAAAAAAAAGAATAAGGGTATCTGACAAAAGTACCCCAAACTTCAAGGAATTGTGACATAATTAAGCCTAATAAGTTCCATATACAACTTCAGATCATTATACAACTTCAATCATCCAAGACCATTAAGCAAAGAGAAAGAGAGGGGGAGAGAGAAGAAAAAGCAGCGGCGACCCTATCCACCACCGTCGTCGTGACGCCGCCATCACCATCGTCCCAGATCTCGATCCAGCATCGTGCGCCTCCCAGATCTTCTTCCACTTCTCTTCTCTCCGCTCCTTCTTCTTAGACTTCTTGTCTCTCTCTCTCTCTCCTCTTCTTCTTGTTTACACTCCCTCTCTTCTTCTTCTCTGTTGCAGTGCGCTTTCTCTCTCTTCTCTCTCTCCTTCGATTACTTCTTCTCTTTCGGTCGCCTTTTCTCTCTATTGCTCTCTCACTCACATCGTTGCTTTCTCTCTTGTTTTGATCTAATGTAAAGAAAGAATGGAAGATAAATATTTTCTTAACCAAACCGTTGGTCTGCACCAGACCAGATTGATTATGTTCAATTCGGTTCAGTCTGGTCTTTGTGTGTGAATGATGTCTGGATCGAACCAAACCATATTACCTTATTTTGATCGGTCCGGTCTATAATATCCGTCAAAGATCAAACTAGACCAGACCGTTACACACTTACACCCTTATCATTAGCCAATTTAATTTCCAAATACACAGAAATTTGAGGGCAACAAAATATTCATTCACACAACATAGGATGTTGCCCTTGTCTCACAAAATTATAGAAATTCAACTAAAGCTTCCTAAATACAAACATTCAATCTATCCCATAAATTTCACTTGGTAATGCCCACCAAACATTGAAAAGATACAAATCCCAAATGTCACTGCCCATGACATCACAAACAAGGCCATAAGCATGCTCACTTTCCATCTCTCATTAGCCAATTTCTTTTTCAATTTCTCAACTTTTCTTTTAGACACTTCACAGACTTGACAAACAAGGGGTATTTAGGTACATGAGGTAAAGAATCTCATCCTTCACTTAAAATAACGACATTTTGTTCATCTTTCTTCAATTAAGCATAAAATTTTCAGGAAAAAAAGGAATAAGTAAATTGAGAACGTAGAATGGGAAATTAGGAGGGGCAGTAAAGGACAAGAGAGGACTTACATTCAAATTTGGGCACCACCAAAACCTTCTTCCAGGGTTATCCATTGAATGAGAAGTAAAGAGTTTCACGAATCCGCATTTGCAATGCTTCCTCTTTGAAATACAGGATACAGAGGACGAGTTGCAGCTTCTGGATGAGGAAACCATTGTTGTTGCTGCAAAGCTTCACGAAAAAGAAGAGGAACATGAAATATAAAAGAGGAACACTAATTTATAGAAGAAGAGGAGGACCACATGGTGGGGGGGGGGGGGGTTCACACGGTGTGGTCAGTCTGGTAAGGACGCATGGCAGTTTTTAAGTGACGTGTAGGGATTAAACAAAAATTTTAGATTTTTAAGGATCAGGATCGGTTAAATAAAAAGATAGAGACCAAAATAAAAAATCGGTCAACTTTCAAAGACCAAAAACTTAAATAATATCTAAATTGAAGTTAGGTCAATTTTTTAAATGAGTTAAGGTCAAATATTGTAGGTTTGACTATAAAAATTCGTGAATAACTTACTCATGTATATTAAGGGGAAAAATCAACAAAATTTAGGGAAACACATTTATTATTTTATTTTTTTATAATAAAACACATTTATTATTTTGTCTTCTAAATCAATTAATTAATACATCTTTAATTGATTATACAATCATAAATTAGAGAATTTTAATTTTTTTATATTTTTATATTCCCTATTTTAACTTTAATTTACGACGACAACAATTTTTATAATTTTTATTAATTTATTTCTGGGGACGGAAGGAGTAGTTAACTTCTTTTATCTATCTTAAACTAAACCATCAAGTTCAATTCCATTTACATTATTAGTCTGACCGTCAATTTTTTTTTTTTAAAAAAATTGATTAAAGAGTTAGGGTTGAAAATAAGTATTATGAAAAAGTGAATAACTTTCATTAAGAGTTGTTGCATCTAAGAAATCAAATTTATATTATTAATTTTTCAACAAAAACATCATCTATTTTAAATTTATTATTTTCAATCCTAAAAATTGATTTAAAAAAATTTCTTGATTAAAATGCTAAATTTTTTTCTCTCTCATATTTTCGCTTCTCAGGACCCTTCGATCTCTTGTTCGGTTACGTGCGGTACAGGTTCTTCTCTCACATAATTTTGAAAACATGCTCAAGGGAGAATATATACATAAGGCTTAAATATGAAAATGGTCCCTATAAATATTGATTTTTTTTAAATTGGTCCCTGTAAAATTTTTCTTTTGGTTTTGGTCCCTACATTTATAAAATATTTTGGTTTTGGTCCCTCCTATTATATGTGGATGGAAAATGCCGAAAATGTAATATATTATATTCTATGACCTATTAAGGATGATATTCTTGCATTAATTCTCAAGGGTAAACAGAAAACTTACATTAAATAAGAAAATCATTTCAAAAACCATGATATTAGAGGGACCAAAACCAATTGAATCTAAATTATAGAGGGACCAAAACAAACTACCAACATAATTATGGGGACCAAAATTTAATATGAGGGACCAAAACCAAAACGTTTTGTAAGTGCAGGGACCAAAACCAAAAGAAAATTTTTACAAGGACCAATTTCAAAGAAGTCAATATTTACAGGGACCATTTTCATATTTAAGCCTATACAGAATAGTAATTAACAATACAAAAATGATTCAATCAATTACAAAATTAGTATCCAAATTAATCAATACCATAAATAAAATGACATGTGTCACTTGTTTACCATTAATTGATTAACAAGTGACACATATCACTTTCTCATTATGTTGGTTTTGTAAGTTGATTTATCACTGTTCTTAACGACGATACTCCCTTCGTTTCACTATGTTTGGTCTTTTAGGTCTGGGCACACAGATTAAAAAAGTATTAATTATTGTAATTATTATGTATAGTTTAATTTGTCCAAAATGTCTCTATTTAATCCTTACTAAAAATTGTAGTAGCGTTTAATTTTTATTAGCAAGTGTGTCTATTAATTAATGTATAGTGGTTTATAGATGAGAGAGATGATAAAAGTAAAATTAATGAGGAGTAAGAGAAATAATTAAATGAAAGGTTAAAATTGAAAAAAAATATTTGTGTATTAAAAATATAAAAAGTCAAACAATACGAAACAAGAAAAAAAATTAAAAGGCCAACATAATAAAACGGAGGAAGTAACTTACTGTTAGAAGTCATGGAGCCCCAACACTCTTTGCAAGGGCCACTTGGGATTAGGGATGGGCATGGAACCCACAAGCACGGGTATTGCATACCCATGTATGTCCATACCTGCGGATATTGGCGGGTATTTGTAGGCTAATGGGTATCCGCGGGTACCCACGAATTTTAAATTTTTATTATATAATTATATATTTTGTAATAATCATTATACATAAATATAATTATAAGATGAATAATTACATACATATGATAAATCTTTATCATTATAATTTCATTTTTAAAAATCAATATAAAATATAAATAAAATAAAATTTATATCTTCTCAATGTAGTAAAAAAATATTAATATATACTCTCTCTAGTCCTATATATAGGACACTTTCTAGAAGAAATCTTTGGTCCTATATATAGGGCACTTTATATTTCATATGCATTATTAATTGTTTTTTCTTTTTTTTTACTCTTATTAAGTGTTTTGACTAACTATGTTTTTTTGTTATTCATTAATGAATGTGAACTTTCCAAGTAAAGTGGATGGGGTAAAATTGTAATGTTACAATATATTCTCATAAAATTCACAAAACTAACCACTTTCCTTGGTCCGGGAAATATGGTTAAGTATGCCCTATATATAGGACCGAAGGAAGTATATGATATTTATTAGTAAAATATTAATTTATATATTCGGGTACCTGCGGGACGATTATCATAATATCCATCCCTACATGCAAGAAAATAGTGCGCATTTTTTAGGCTACATGTGGGCATGGGTATTTTGCCCATCCCTCCTTGGATCTGCTGCATGCATGGGAAGTGGAGAGAGTATGCGGCTAAATCAATGAAGAAAGCTATACGAGTATGCCTTCTATAATAATCACAATGCATGGACTATTTGTTAACACAACAACAAATTGGGTTTTTCACTTAACAGCCACTTGATAATTTGTTATTTCTTTTACAAACTCATCACCTCATCTCACGTCAATCAATTATATAATATATATATTGAAAGATATATTTTGCAATAAATAAAATGCTAAGCTATCACTTCAAGAATTTTTTTTACATTTTTTAAAATTTGGAATAAAGAAATCAAATAAAAAAAGGAAAAAATTGACTTAAATCAATTAATACAATTTTTTTAAATATAATAATTTAGTTATATAATACTCTAATTGGTATAAAGTCATATATAACTGAAAGAGAAATATGATCACTTTAGTTTCATCACCCTCAACTAACTATACAATTTTTTCTTTCTCCCTTCCATTAAAAAAAAAAACTTAATCTATAAAAAAACAAACTATCCCTAAAAGAGAAGACAAACAACATCTACTTGTTAATACCATCAAATGATTCTTAAAACTGTTCGGCCTAAGCTATAGCATGAAAACTAGTGGCTAACAATGACAAATAAGTGGGAATTTTTTTTAGGTTAATGAGTGTGAACTACTAGAAAAAAGGGTTTTAAAATCGGTGTTTTAAAATCGCTCTTATTAAAGCTGCTTTTAAAAAAAACGCGGTGGCAATTTAGTAAATAAATTCTAATTTTCAAAATCGGTCTTTCAAACGACCGATTTTAAATGTATTTTCAAAATCGGTTTTCAAAATCGGTCGTTTAAACGACCGACTTTAAAAGTTATTTATATTTTTTTTTTAAAAAAAAAATTAAACTTTTAAAATCGGTCTTCCAACTCGGTCGAGACTGAGTTAGAAAGTATTTTTGAAATCGGTCGTTTACGCTACTGATTTTAAAAGTTATTTATAATTTTTTTTTTTAAAAAAAATTAAACTTTTAAAATCGGTCGTTCTAACTCGATCGTTTGGTCAGCCGAGTTAGAAAGTGTTTGTTTATTTATTATTTTTTTTATTTTTAGATCTTTCGAACTCAATCGTTATGTGTCGGAAGCGATTTTAAAAATAAAAAATATTAGACTTTCTAACTGATGGTGTAACATTTTTTACACCATTAATATATTATCCACCATTCATTTGTATTACTTTTATTTGAAAGTCAACAACCATAAACACATGAATGATGGATGATGCAATGGTGGTGTAAAAAACTTTTACATTATGGGTGCACCATGTATTTTTTTTATAAACTAAAATATACAATAAAAGGTAGTACGAGAAGGTGCCCAACTCTTATAGTACTGCTCCTTTTGCATCTTAATATAAGTCATTTTTATCTAATTCAAGTAGATTAAGAAAAGTAATTATTACTCTCAACTTTATCAAAAAATATGTTGTCATTCCAAAGTTACCCCTATTTAAAACTTTACAACTCTATTATTTTTCTCTCTATTGTAATTATTATCCTATCACCCCTATATAATTATGAAGGGTGTATTTGAAATAAACTCTTTAATACTATTTAAATATTTTAAAATGACTTATAAAAAGAGACACAAATTCTATCAAAATGATGTCCTATAATAAAGAACAGAATGAGTATTAAAGAAAGACCACAACGAGCAAAGTGAGCAAACCAACTCGAGATAGACAGTAGCAATAGTTGCAAAGCTAAGGCCATTACTCTGGTCATCTAAAGAAAAGAAAGAAAAGAAGTCCTCAATGGCTGAAATCAATTATCAATTATATAATATAAAAAATAATATGTTTTTTTTTCTATGAATGAAATGATGAGGTGTTATTTTTTAAAATAAAAAATCTAACATTTTTTAAAATTTGAAAAAAAAAAGATTTACCGAATTAAAAAGGAAAAAATGGCTTTGAAACTAATTAGTACCAATTCATTGAATATTTTTTTTTTAACAGCAAAGAAAAAAATTTATTAACAATACAATACCTGAGCATCACAGTACAAAACAAGGGTCCCACCTTCTATGAAGGGTTTGCCCAAGAGTACACAATCATTTGCTCAAAAAATGTTCCAAACCAAATTACAAAAGTCATTTCATTCACAAGTATAACATGTACAAATTATCACAACCCTCAACCCTTCCTACTAAACAAACGACTTACCAACACTTCCTATCAAAACCCCGCCTACCAAAAAAAAAAAAAAAACGGGTTTTACCTCCTTAAAAACCTTGACATGACAAAAACCCATTAGAAAAAAAATCAAGCAAGGAAAAAAGAGTGTAGCAACCCCATATTACATAGGATTTAACCGCCAACCTGCATATGATTGAATTATACAACAATTGATATGAAACTAGAATAACCCACCCGTGCGATGCACGGCTCAATTATTGATTAGATAATGTCAAATAATATAAATTATGATGATATAGTTTGTGTTTAATTTTTTCAAATTTATAAAAAGATATTGTTATTTTAAGAAAGTAATAAATGCGAGCTATTATTTCATGGTTCCGGATCAATAGATCAAGAAACATAAATGTGAGATCAATGATTCGAGACCATACAATAATTTCTCCTTGCACACACCAATTAATCTAATCCTTCGGGGCCTAATATGAAATTTTAACTCTAATAGGTGTAGAGTTGGTGTTTTGATTGCAAGGATGGCGGAGAATCTGAAAAGCACTTCAAATAACAAATCAATAATGCTCTAAAGAGATTGGACTTTGTTTTATAGAAAATTGATCTGTAATCTTTGTATAGTTTACAATGGAATTCTCATAGTTGAATCCTCACACTATTATATTAGTATCGTTCATTATGAGTATACCCAATTAAAAAGGCATAATCATCTCATTCCTTATAAGTTTTGAAAGTGCAATCTCTTCATTCATGTTAGTGGTCTGGTTCGCATTTTCAATGGCAAAAATACATGGAGAAAGTAGTATCATAGCTTCATGTTATGCATTAACCATGCGCTCCATTGTTTCCTCGATCACTCCAAATCCAACTGCAAGCTTAGAGCCCATTATGGTCCTCATTAGAGATGTAGCACCCACCATAAATTGTGGCTTGTTCTTCCTAGCTAAGGTGGTGAACCGAAGGAACTCTCCATTCCTTGATGATATGTGGTAGAAGGGGAAGTATCTTTGGACAAAAAACACATCCCCTTATTTGATATTAGTGTCCACTGAACAAAATTGCTTCCATTTGGAAAAGATCAACTTGGATTCTGCCTGAACCCTTCAGGATTATGCCATACTCTGTTTGCCTTTGAATTCACATCGGGTGTCATCCAATTCCCTGTAATAAAATCAACATAAACCTCAATAAAACTTTGCAAACTTCTTGACCATTTCTTTTAGGTTGGCATTTCCTACTAAATAATTCTTACACACTATACTTTCAACCCTTAAATTGAAGTCAAGCTTTCTTTTCTGCTTGAATTTCTTCAAATCTTGTTCTATCTCATTGGAAGAAGACAAAACAAAGCAAACGGTTACAATGAATCCAGCAAAAATCAATTTCTTCCACTTATTTGCCTATCTCCCCAACTCTCATCATAAACATTGTTAAAAATAAATTTCAAGGCCAAACATAACTTTTCATGTACATGATCAACTAAAAAAAAACATTCTTTTGGCCATAATAGGCACATATTTTTGGCCACAAAATGGTTTAAGCATTTTCCCAAACACGTAGTAGGCAACTAACAAAAAAACTAACTTCAAGATAAAATATCAAGTATGGGAGGAATTTAATTTTGCAGCACAACCAAAATAATATTGAGAAATAGAGCTCTCAACATTCTCTGCATGAGGTTTTCTCAAGTTACAGCCACATACAAAATTTATATTCATATTCAAAGAGTCAAATAATAAGCTTTTAACAGGTCAAGTTTTCAGATATTGACAGCAATCCAAGGTCCACTGCATGTTGATTGCATCTAAATATGGTAGTCCAAGTAAAGAAAAAAGGTTGAACCAAATACAAAAATCCAAATCAATAAGCTGATCCAAATACTAATTAAAGCTTTAATCATGTACATATTTGGCTCGGTATTCTTCCATTCTTTCCCTGACAAAACCAATGGTTTCATCCATTGTGCTTTATGCATCAACAATATGATCATAAAAATAGTCGAAGCTACTAAACAAATTTATGAAATACAATTTAATAATACAAAGACCATATGCAGGCTTCATTCTTCAATCTCATAAGTGATTTTATTTTTGCTCTGGATAATCCTCAGGATATGTAGGATTCTCTTTCAGTATCTAATTATATGTTGAAAGCCAATGATTTAATTTCTCGCACTTCAGGTGAACATCAATTTAACTTTTGCAAACCCCTTCTCATAAAGCTTAATTAATTCAAGTGGTTAGTATGATCAAGAAAATGTCATAATACAAACAAACCAATAATGTCTAATACAAACAAACCAAAAATCCACCCATGTTTACACCGTAGATAGTTTGAACCAATCACAAATATAACTATTATAGTTAATCACAACATGATTATTCAAAACCCAAATCAAGCAGAAACGTACGTTATAGTTACTCACCTTTTTCCCTTAGATGTGGTAGCATGATTCTTAACGTCAATAGCCCCTTGATGCCCCAATTTCATCTGGAATTCTTTACATGATTGTTTCTCTCTAGTTATCAGTAAGCTATCGCCATTCATCCACTTCAGTCATTTCCATGACAAAAAAATGTAGTGAGCACCCTGGAAAACTAATAACCAAGAGAAAGTGAGATTCAAAGCTTGATAAGCCTCAAGAAAAAATAGAACTCTCATGTGCCTCTAATGAGGATAAACCTTAATCATTAGCATAAACTAAGAAATTGTAAAAAAAAAAAAAAAACAGCAGTAAGCAAACAAATAGCAATAGCAGCAACCAAATGTTATTGCTATATACATTAAAAGTTTCAAGTCAAACCTAAGTCTATATTAAAAATAAGGACATGAGAAGTTATTTAACCATGAAGAGCATGCATGGATTCAATTAAGTAGTAGCGTTAAAGAAGAGAATCTACCTTTCTAATGATTACAGGAGAATCGCCAATGTCATCAATGATCAAGATGAACACCTCTTACCTGTAAAGCTGCAATTTATGAAAGTAATGAGAATATGAGATACTGGTAGTGAATTAGGTGCAGTAGCATAAGAAGAATAAGAGTATAAGACCACTCCCATATATCAATTTTAAATTATAACTATTGAGCCTGTTTAGATAGATGGAACATGGCAAGGAAAAATAAACTGAATATAATAACTACTTTTCCATCATTATTATTTGATCTTTGGCAATGTTGTCCAGAATTTAAAGTATATTACAATAACGTTTCATAATCTCAACTCTCCAAATTCTAGCAAAAGAAACATTTGTGTTCACTAACATATTTAATTAGATTTGTAAAAGGTATCGAGAAGCACCTATCAGTCACAGAAGAAAGTTCTTGGCAGCATCGCAACTTGATAAAATGATTTACCTCACAACTGAATCAAAATACATAAAATCAAATTGAATCACAGGTGAACCAAATTGATTTACCTCACTGCTATGCAGCAACCGAGTGGTTTTTCATTAAGATCATTCTCAATGACCTTAACTATTAGCAAATTTAAGTGTTAGTTTGCTCATTTGAGAAGCATATAAAATTGTAAAGTTCTCACATCTGCAATCAATTTGTGCAAATTTCAAGTTCCCATATTTGCATATTATATGTCCAAAATTCCCTGCTCATTTTGAGAAGTATATATTAGTAGAACTATTACAATCACTTTTAAAACCATATGACTTTGTAAAACTGAGATGTTCAGAGAGTAACAAAAATGTTTGAGCATGCTTGCATTTTACTAACTAAATTGAATAAATAACTGCACTTAAAATAGAAACTACAGCTCTAAAATAGAGAACATTAAGATTTTACGCAATGATCATCATTTGAGAATGAAAGAGAATATGGTTAGTTGATTACCATATGTTGAGATCTGCAAATTCTAAAAAATGGTCACAACAACATGCAAAAGTAATATGGCTTGATATTGCTAGAAATCAAAATAGGCCTTTCATCATTCACCTTATAGTCAACCCAGCTAATCAACAAAATAAAAAAACCAAACTATATATTAAACTTGTACAGTCAAGAATTTATCATATTATTTTTAATTACACCAAACCAAGATCTTATGGACCAAAATTTGAGCAGCTATGGACTCAAACTATTACACCAAACCATAATGGACTCATACTTCGATTGTGTTCCTCTGTCAAACAGTTAGTGTGCAAAAATCAATACTTTTTCATATAAAGTGTGCATAAAAATAGTCGTAGCCAAATAACAATACCTGTAGTTGTCGGTGGAACCACACCAAGCATACCATGGTTGATTCACAACTTCAACTTATGCAATTCCATTGCTTGAGCTAAAATAAAACGAAAATACACACTTTGCTATAAGGGATAAACTATATTGAATAATGCAAACGATGCTAAAATTGTAAGCTAATTTGAATTTTTATGGCATACATATCTGATTTGTATTTACCATAAATAAACCCAAAAAAAAAAATTGATCAAATCTAATGGTTTAAGTAGGCAGCTAAAGATATATAGGTATTTTAAATTTGAACCATCCGAAAAGAATGAATTGACTCAGTAACTTGAACATAAAAAAAAAAAAAAGAAAAGAAAATCATACAATTTAAAAGAGAAGCATATTCATTTAGTAATCTCATAAGTATGTCAGTAAAAAAATTTCTAAAAAAGAAAAAGTAAAAGATAAGAAAGGGCCTATGCTTCTGGCTTCATGCTCAACAACTTTTTCAAGAGGCCATGACTCTCATGACCAGGTGTCTTATTCTGTCAGACTCGGAGATATAAATCAAAACTGTTACTGAGGCTTCACATAATAGAGCTTCTAAGTTCTAAATTGAATTAATTCTAGACAAACACATAGTCTAAATATTTTCAAGCAGGGCAGGCTGAAAAAATATTTTGGCTGCTAAATATGGCAGAACTCTTCACCGCATCTAAATATGGTAGTCCAAGTAAAGCAAAAAGGTTAAACCAAATCAACAGGGATAGTAATTGGTTGAGTTCCTCTCTTTATAAAAAAGAGTTAATGCAAGTTCTTACTGTGGTTTTGCAATGACAGTACTAAAGGCTGGACCAACGAATTAGGAGTGTGTTCATAAAAAGGCTGGACAAATGAGAGCACTAAAGGCTGGACCAATGCATTAGGAGTTTGGCTAATACCTTTCTCTTGTTTGGCAAGAAAAAGGCTGGACCGATGGATCTAAACAGCAAGCAAATATTCGCTGACCTAACAAATCATAGATCACAAAGCAGATTTTCAATAGCACAGGGTAGTCAAAAAAGCATATTTGCAGAAAAGGAGAAAAAAATTAAAATAGGTTTGCCTAAGAATACTATAACACAAGATAGTCAAAAAGCATTCAAGGTTTGAGTCTAATTAACATATTTATGAAGAGTACTGATTTATCAGAGTTATACGTGATAAATCATAAGATAAAAAAATAATGATAAGATTCAGCTACGTACATAACCTGATTGAAACACACAAATGCTAACATTATTATCTGCAAAATAATGACAAAAATAAAAACATGCAAAAAACTAATTTGGTATTTTGTATAAAAAAACAACAACCTGGGGCTGGGCTTGCATTAAGATGAAAATCCCTTGTAAGTGTTCTAATGCTTGATTGACTGTCATTTTTATTACTTGAGTAATACTTTCCAATAGACATTGACATCTTCTCATTTAAAGCTTCAGGTCTATAAACTGATTCAGACACATAAAAATTAAACTCATTAAATTTCAATAATCAGACTCATTAAATTTAAAAGACAACAACCTAGCCTTGCATTAAGATCAAAATCCCTTGCACGTGTTATAATACTTGATTCACCATGATTTCTATAACTTGAGCAATACGTTGGAATAGGCATTATCACCATTATCCCTGTGAAAAATCATAATGTTGTATGTTTTCAGCTACCTGCTTTTGTGCTATTCTTACTTTGGCCAGCAAGAAATACGACACTGTTACAATATAGGACTTCATGCATGAGCAAGTGGGAAGACGTTCTTTAAAAATCAATAGTGAAACAGGGGAAAATGCATAATAACTGCAAATCATTCCTAGTAAATAATATACCTGTAGTTTGGCTATCTTATCCTTGATGATAGCTTTCTTGGCTACAGAAATTGATAATGTTTCCACGCTGTTTTTCAGATATATGAAACTTTCTGTGACAAAGGGGATATAGAAACTCAACTCATTAGAACTTTGGAAGGGAAGCATATGCTGCATATCTATCCGTTACAAAAATTAGTGTCAATCTCAGACAAAGTGAAAAGGGAGCAAGACAGCAAGATCATGTTACAGAGGATATAGACTGACTTCAGTTGTTATAGGCCCAACTATTGTGTATATCACTATGTATTAGGGCATACTCAGTGTTGCTATTTAGATCAGTTAGGCATACATAATCTTTAGATTAATAACTCCCAATCTGCTATAGCATTCAAATTAATTAAGATTTTTAACAAACATATGGTGTGCAATATTTGGTGTCTCAGAATGACTGCTCAAAATCAAAAAACATATTTACACAGTACTAAATCAAAACCCTAAAAAAGACAATAAATGAAATCAAAAACCTAAATAAAACATACAAAGCAAAATCTCTTTATACAAAAAATAACTAAAATGGAAAGCAAAATAACTTTGTATTTATGCCATCAACAAATTTAGTCTTTAAGGTGCAAAGGGGACAAATAGTAATAACAATCACTTCGTCCTAAATTCCTAAACATTGAAACCCCTTATAAAGACACAAACAAACAGATAAACATATCAGAACTTTAGAAAATGCATGCCAAATCAAAATGAATCAGCAAGGAGATTGGGTTAAAATCAGAAGGACTTAAAATATGAAGTGGAGTGAAATCATTACCTTCAAAAGTGAATTTATAGCAATACGCATCTCACTTCTAACACATCATCATGCTCATCCTTGATTCAAAGAGAGAGAACCCAGATCTATATTTATTAACCTGAAAATCAAAATAAATAACCGAATATAATAATAATAATAATAATAATAATAATAATAATAATAATAATAATAATAATAATAATAGCCGAAAATTGTAAGATTTGGGTTTTAACCTGAATCATGGTTTTTTAACCTAAGATGAGTATCCTCGATTTCTTGGCCTCCTTGTCTCCATTGCTCTCATCAACAACTCCAGCAATATCAAATCGATCCACTTCCTTCACATCATCATCACCCACTTGAAAATTGAACACATCATCATGCTCATTCTTGATTCGAAGAGAGAGAGAGAGAGAACAATGAGAGAATGAGAAATTCGAAGAGAGAATTGAGGTTGGAATTCGAAGAGAGAAAATATGGTGATCCAATCCGAATCAAGAACGAAGAAAGAAGAAAGAAGGAAGAGTGAAGATGGAAGAGAAAAGAGATAAGGGAGAGAAATGAGCCGATCAAGTTTAAGAGGAAAGAAGCAAGAAGAAGGTAGAGAGAGAGAGTGTATCGTACCATGGAAGAGAGAGTTTAGTTGTTGTGAAAGCTTCTGATAGAAGCTTAACCTTCTATTAGTTTGCACGTGACAAATGCCACCAACACATTTGCATTTTACTGTAGACCTACATTAAAAGGGGCCACTGTTCACAAACAATGTTTTTTATGGGCTACCGTTTAGCACTTGTTTTCAATCCTGAAATTTAATAATATAGAGATTATAAGTAATTAATAAGGGTCTGAATGTAAAATGCTAGTGTCAGCATTTGATCCGTGTCAACTGCATGATTGAATTAAATCATCATCACTTTGTCACTGTTGTCCATTAAATCACAAAATAATGAGGACCAATTGAATACAGTAGTTACCGGAATTACATTATACATTATTTTAATAACCAATCTTATAGTCCATGAGAATATATCACTAAACGAGACATGTATTAGAGTCCCATGGTCAATAGGCTAACGCGGTTTAAGAATAGGTGAATACTTCGGTACCTTTTAGTTTATGAAGGGTTTGGTACCTTCTCTATGTGGATCATTTAGATGAAGACAAATGTATATGAGTGCTGAGTCAAACTTATTTGGTTGAAAAGGTCAATGTTTACAATTAAGTCTTTAAGGATCCAAATGCAAAATTACAAAGTTATTGAAGGAAAAAAAAAAGTGCAGAACGTGAAACTTTATCGTTTTGCAACTTTGTTCTTCTTTTTTGACTACCATATAGTATTTAGATTTCATGTTTGTAAATCCTAATTTCAACACTCAACTAATGAATTTTTAATTTTGCAACCCTGTTCATTTTTTTATTACTGATTCTTTCCTTTTCCTTTTTCTATTTTTTAAATTCAAGTATCAACATGATGAATTATTGAAGTAATTCAGATGAAACTGCATGAATCAACATATATATATATATATATATATAATCATTGATTCTGATGAATTGGTTTTAATTTGGTATCAATAAGAACTGCTTTTAAATGATCCACATAGAAAGGGTATCAAACCCTTCGTAAACTAAAGGATACCCAAGTATTCACCGAATAATATATATTTTTCAAAGGAATATAGATTGCTACTTCTGTAATAACGGTTGTACAAGGAAGTTTTATTAAAGGTTGGTTGAATAAGTTAAGAAATGGGTAAGAAAAGTCAGAACATGAACATCAGCGGTCCCCTGGTTAATCATCCAACTGGCAATGACCATTACATAGGACATTTCCTATCATGTGCTAAATCAACAATGCAATTATACAATACATCATTGACATTTTTATTAAAAGAATATAAAATTTATGAAGATAAAACCAACCGTATATTCTGAAGAATAGACAAATTGAAATGTAGATATAGTTTACAAGTCTTTTGGACCACAAGGACTTATTCTACAAGCCAACATAACAACTTTAATTATTGACAAGTAATCCAAATTGGTCTTTAGAATTATGGATAAGGATTAAAGACAAAGGCTCTTGCATCTCCAAAGAAAGAAGTTTTAATATATGTATTTTATATATATATATATATATATATATATGAAACAAACATTGATTTGTAAGGGAAGATAACAGAAAAATAAGTGTCTGAGGAAAAAAATGTATGTGACAAGACCTCTTTCCATGTACAAGAGGAACCCTGCTGCTCTCTCACAAGCTACTCCACCAGGGCCAAATTCAGGTTATCTTGTAATCTTGGATGAAGAAGCTGAGACTTACAATTGTTTCGGATGTAAGGACTATGTCATCAAGAATCTTCCTTTACCTCAGAACAAGAACTTAACTGTCAACTATTCAACTGGCAATTCGAGTGTCAATGATGATGCTTTATTCGTTCCTGTCTTGGATCAGCCATTGTCTTCGAATCGTTACTATGTCATTAGAAGGAAGGGGAAACATAGAGGGTATGAATCACTTTTTTTATATTAATCTTGATATTAAACCATCAGAATTTGGATTACATAACCAAAATAAAGTGGAAATGGATCCTATCATTATCAATGTTAATTTTCACATGGTACAGAATTAGAAAAAATGATATCTCTAAATTAAATTATCGTCTTATTTATGTATTTAATTAGTTTCTGAAAATTAGGAGTGTTTTAGTTTTGATTATTGGATTTTTTTTTTTTTTTACTTTGACTCATCTTTAACTGGTTTGAAAATTTGGTTTTAGTCCCTGCTGATGTGGTTGACAGAATGCCACATCCTCATACATGTGTACAAGTATTATGTGTCACCGATAAAATGACGTGGATGATTCGGACCCGCAGGAGCAAAAGAGCCAAAGCTCAACCCAGGGCTTTGACATTTTTGTTCCTATGGGTCCGGATCATTCACGTCATACTATCGGTAGCCTGGAATACTTGCACACATGTATGCTAATGTGGCGTTCCGTTAGCCACATCAGCAGTTAACAAATCTTTCCTAACAGTAAGGATTAAAACCAAATTTTCCAAATAATTAAGGATGAGTCAAGGTAAAAAAAACTTCTAGGAATCAAAATCAAAACACCCCCACTTTCCGTGAATAAAGACATAAATAAGCCTAAATTATCTAATTCTTTAGTGGTTCATCATATTGGAGCATTGCATCATGATTTCACATTCTGCTCAGATTTTAAAGCCTTTTTGAACAATTTGTTATTGAATTGATACATTGGCAGCTAAAGCATTGATTTGTAAACTTGTAATTCATTTCAGCAAAGCTATCACAAGTTCAAAAGAAGAAGATATGGAGACTTGTTTATGCTGCACTTTTGTACAAGATGTTAAACCAAGACCTTTCGATCTGTCTGATGAGTATCAACAAGTTGAAGTAATCAAGAGGAGTCATGGCTTTCATGCGAAGTCCGTTGCTCAAGATGGCGTCCTTCCTGACTTCTTAAGGAGAAAAGGATGGGTGATTCATGCTCACTCTAACCATGATTACCATTTGGACCAAGCATTGGGAATAAACGAATCTTTACGCTCTCAGCTACCAGATTTCAACTGTCCATTGTCCAATAATCAGTCTGAATCGGTGGTTGTTGGGAAGTGGTACTGCCCTTTTATGTTTGTGAAGGAGGGAATGATATTAAAGGATCAAATGAAAAAATCAGTGTTCTATAAGTTGACACTAGAACAAAGATGGGAGAAGATTTTTTCAAGGGAAAATAACAGCAGTGGAGAAGATTCTGTCTTCATAGATGTTGTTATTCAAACAGAAGTTGTGAGGGTTGGTGGAAGAGAAGCTGTTTGGGATGAAAATAGTGTGGAAGAAAGGGTGTTGTGGTTTAAGAGTTTTGAAGAAGTTGGAGCAGAGACAGGAGTAGGATTGAGTTTGGAAATTGTTGAGAGAATGAAATGGGAGCAAGAAAGAGATGGATGGATTGGTGGGAATGAAAGGCAAGTGAGATTAGAAAGAGTTGAGGAGTTTGAAGGACATAACAAGTGGAAAAATTTTGGCTGCTATGTGCTGGTGGAGAGTTTTGTATTGAGGAGAATGGATGGGAAGGTGGTGCTAACTTATGATTACAAGCACACACACCAAATTAGATGCAAATGGGAGTGATCACTTTCTAAAATGCAAGTATGATCTAATTAGCTTTGTTCATAATTATGTACTAAATGATTGTATTTTATTGTTCTAAATTATGTTATACAGTTTATTTTGTCTTGCTAATTGGTTATGTTTGTAGAAGCATCTCCGTAACTGCATGCTAATATCACTCTATGCAGTTCTCAACAAATTTCATTTTATCTTTTTGTTGCATTAGTTCAGTACTATAGGATATTGTTGTGTTCCTATTCTTATGATGCTTCAGTTGCAGCGAAATGCTATATATATTGTATGACCCTCAAGTGAATAATTAATAGAACAAAATTCAATGAACTCTTAAAACTTTACATGGTATCACGAGTCTTTGCCCTACGGCTCGATCCACATCCCACCCACCATGACTTCCACCACTTCTACTGATTCAGCTACCACTATTGATTCTTCGTAACTGCATGCTAATATCACTCTATGCAGTTCTCAACAAATTTCATTTTATCTTTTTGTTGCATTAGTTCAGTACTATAGGATATTGTTGTTATCAGTTCCTATTCTTATGATGCTTCAGTAGCGAAATGCTATGTATATTGTATGACCCTCAAGTGAATAATTAATAGATCAAAATTCAATGAACTCTTAAAACTTTACAATGTTAAGGTTACCATATCTCATGCACCTTTGAGAATTTCCTAACAAACCTATCATTTACATGATGAACCAAATGTAAATTATTTGTTTTGAGCACCTACAATTTATACAAATAGAATGGCTCACTTGCAGAATTTGGAAAATATTTTAAGTGATGGTATATGTATGGCTTAATTATGTCACAAGTAATACTTTTGTTAGATACCTTTATTCTTTTTTTCCAATGTCTAATCCCTCGATATTACTTCTGGGTTTGTCATATACTTCAACTACCAATTTTGGCCAATTTTGCTAACATGTAACATCGGAATCCTAGTAAGACGCAAAAAGTTGGTCATGTGGTGCTGCGTGATGTCACATGGACGATGGAGACCCCTCTTTATGTTAATTTTTTATACACATGAATTGCTAGATGAAACTCAATATCGCATTCTTAAGTAACTCAAGCTCATTCTATTTGAATTAGCAAGCTAATAAGCATATGATTCTTTTCTTTTGGTGTGTACCAATAGTTTTTTAGCCGACAGATGAACATTAATTATTAAGCATGAAGATAATTGAAGTGAATTTTGCATGTATCACTATATTTAATCAATACATAAAACATGCATGGATCAAATTCCTAATATTACTTTTAAAAAACTCAGCTATACGTTGATTGTGCTATACCTTGTTAGTAATGGCAATATAATTACCCATGGTATGTTGATTTGATGGTCATTTTTCAGACCCCTAGGGACTTGAGGTGCCAAGCCAAAGGTCTCAAGCTCAATTCTTTAAAAAAAATAAAAAAATAAAATGCATTCAATAGGAAGGTTTTACAAAGAACCCGGAGAAATCCGTAACTTTAAAGATAAAATTGATAACCTGGACAGCAAGGCAGAAATGTGGGGTTAGATCTATATCGTGAAGATCTCTTTACGAAGAGATTGCTTTGTGTTGGAAATTAAATTTGGCCATTTCTTCTTTTCTTTTGAATAGGCCAAGTTTAGCTTGAGTATATGATGGCCTTATAACAACTTGTTCAAGTAAAAGCTATCTAAAAACAAAACATGTATTAATGGCCAAATTTAATTTCCAACATCCTCCCTTAAATTTGACTTTATCATTCCTAGCATATTCTTCAATTTCAGGAATAAATTAGTTTTAAGTGGCTTCGTGAAAATATCTGCTACTTGATTTTCGGAAGAGCAATACTCCACCACGATTTCTTTGTCTCTGATCAAGTCTCGAATGAAATGATGTTTGATGTCAATATGCTTGCTACGTCCATCAAGCACTGGATTCTTTGATAAAGCAATAGTCGATTTATTATCACAAAATATTTGTGTCGGGCCACCTTGTTGATGTTGCAGTTCACCCAATATTCTTCTCAACCAAACTGCTTGAGTAGCACAGTTAGTTGCGGCAATGTACTCTGCCTCTGCTGTCGAAAGTGCAACGACTTGTTGTTTCTTGGAGGACCAAGAAAATACACCTAAGCCAAGGTGAAAGGCGTAACCCGATGTGCTTTTTCGAGTTTCAGTTTCACCTGCCCAATCACTGTCTGTGTATCCAATTAACTCAGGTTTATTTGAACTTGAATAAAAAATACCTTCGTCGATTGTGCCTTTGATATATCTCAGGATTCTCTTTGCAGCTTGCCAATGAGATTGTCTCGGTGATTCCATGAATCTGCTAATGAGTCCGACTCCATAAACTATATCAGGTCTTGTGGCAGTCAAATACCTGATACTTCCGACTAACATTATGAAATGAGTTGAGTTGACGAGATCTCCACCGCTTTCTTTTGTTAGCTTCAATCTCTCCTCAACTGGTGTGAGCATCGGCTTACAAGCCTCCATCTTGAATTTCTTTAAAACATCTTTTGCATATTTATTTTGAGATATAAAAATCCCTTCATTTGTTTGTTTCACCTCAATGCCTAGAAAATAAGACATTAGGCCCATATATGTCATGTCAAATTGAGTTGACATGCTTTCCTTGAATTCAGCTAGCAATTTTGAATTAGTGCCAGTGAATATCATGTCATCGACATACAAACACACAATAATAAAATCTCCAGCTTTATTTGTTTTAACATATAAAGCATGTTCATATGGACTTCTGTGAAATCCATTATTAATAAAATATGTGTCAATACGTGTGTACCATGCTCGAGGTGCTTGCTTCAATCCGTACAGTGCTTTCTTTAATCGATATACCTTGTTTTCGTCTCCTTGTTTTTGATAACCCGTTGCTGCTGAATGTAAACTTCTTCTTCGAGTACACCATTTAAGAAAGTTGATTTAACGTCCATTTGGAATATTTTCCATTTATTTTGTGCGGCAAGAGAGATAATCATACGTACCGTATCCAATCTGGCAACTGGGGCGAACACTTCAAAATAATCAATGCCAGGTTTCTGCTTGTATCCTTTCGCCACCAATCTTGCTTTATATCGATCCACCTCACCATTTGGATTGTATTTTGTCTTATACACCCACTTGACTCCAATCGGCTTCTTTCCTTCTGGAAGCTTTGTTAACTCCCATGTGTCATTTTTCTCGATCGCTTGAATCTCCTCGTTCATTGCTTTAATCCAACGTTCATCATTGGCTGCTTCTTCGTATGCCACTGGATCACAATCTGCAAATAAGGCATAGTAGTTTACCTCGTCCTCCCTGTCTTCTGGGTCATCGTCTCTGCCAATTATAAAATCCTGCAAGTTAGAAGGTAGGCATCGTGCCCTTTGTGGATACCTCGGGGTTGGTGCATCAAATGCTGCTTCATCTTCTCTTATAATATCTTCTGGATGTTCATCTCCATTATTATTTTGTTCAATCTCTTCATTTATTATTATCGGAATAGGTAGTGTCTCCTTTTCTTTCTCTGGCCAGTCCCATGCTCCATTTTCATCGAAAGTAACATCTCGATTGATAATTACTTTTTGAGTTTCTGGATTATACAACTTGTAGGCTTTTGTATCTTCACTATACCCTACAAAGATGCATTTCTCTGCCCTATCATCTAACTTCTTCCTCAGTTGATCGGGAACATGTGAATAAGCAATACAACCGAATACCTTCAAGTGATTGAGATCCGGCTTTGTCCCACTCCAAGCTTCTTGTGGGGTTCGATCTCGAACACTTTTAATAGGACATCTATTCAGGATATAGACAGCACAAGCTACAGCTTCTGCCCAGAAACTTTTGGGAAGTTTCTTGCAATGTACCATACTTCGTACCATATCCATAATAGTTCTATTTTTTCTTTCTGCCACTCCATTTTGTTGAGGAGTATATCTGGAAGTCATTTGATGTTTAACACCATGTTTTCTTAAAAAATCATCACAAACAATATACTCGGTTCCTCTATCAGTTCTTAGGGTTTTTAGAGTGTGACCACTTCGTCTTTCAACATGTGCCATAAAACTTTTGAGAGTATCACAAGCATCAGACTTATTTTTTCGAAAATACACCCATGTCTTCCTACTATAGTCATCAATGAAAGTGATAAAATATTTATTACCTCCATTGGATTGAACCTCCAAATAGCATAAATCAGAGTGCACCAGCTCGAGTGGTTTAGTGGCTCTCCATGCACGTCCTTTTGGAAAAGGGTCTCGATGCTTCTTGCCTGCTACACACGCTTCACATAGCTGATCAAGAGCTTGGATAACAGGCAAACCAGTAACCCATTTTTTATTGGCAAGAAATTTGATGCTTTCAAAGTTGAAATGCCCTAACCTCATGTGCCAAAGCCAATTATCATCGACATTTACCGCTTTAAAACATGAATTAACATCATACCTGATGTTCATCGGCATTAGACGATTTCGAGACATGTTCGTCTTTGCTATCAGACCCATCTCAACATCATTTATTATGCAACCTTCTTTGTTGAATTTCAAATCGTAGCCTTTCTCTGCTAGTTGGCCAACACTTAGAAGATTTTGACATATTCCAAGTGCATAGAATACATCAGAAATGTAATTTAAAGATCCGTCATTAAGTCGAATAGTTATCTTTCCTTTCCCCAAGACATCAAGCTTTGAATTATCACCAAGCTTGACAGCACTGCGGAAGCTTTCATCTAAGGAAGAAAATATTTCTTTATTTCCGCTTAGATGATTGCTACACCCTGTATCTAATAACCATTGGTGATCATTTTTATCAACTCCTGTGTGACTAGTAAATAGTACTGCTTTCATTGTATCTTCATTTTCAGCGATGTGAGCATGTCTCTCTCTATTATTCAATGTTTTAGTATGACACTCTTGACTATAGTGCCCATATTTATTACAATTACGGCACTGAATATGGGATTTGCATTCATATTGAAAGTGTCCATACTTGTTGCATTTATGACATTGAATAGAGGATTTATTTTGAAAACCTTCATTACCTCTAGTAGTTTGAGACATAGAGTACCTTCCTCTTCCTCTTCCTCTGAGATTATGGCCTCTTTGATTGTACTCCACCTTCCTTGGAATAACTCGATCATTTCTAACATTTGATTGAGCTTTCAATGCTTGTTCCATTGTGCCACTTGATTTTTCATTCATTCGCATCTCACGTGATTCTAGAGACGCTTGCAAATCATTTAAGGATACTGTGCTAAGGTCTCTTGATTCTTCTATCGCAGCTGCCACAAAATCGAATCGACTTGTGAGCGTACGCATGATTTTCTCCACGATTTCTTTTTCTACTATATTATCGTCATTGTTTTTCTTCTCATTGACCAGCTTATCAACTCGTGAAAAATAGTCACGAATAGTTTCACTTTTGCCTTGCTCCATCATCTCAAATTGTCTTTTTAGGCCTTGCAACCTCGTTCGTTTAATTGGATCACCACCTTCATAGGTTTTAGTTAAAATTTCCCATGCTTCTTTTGCTGTTTTTGCATGAAAAATTTTCTCTAAAACATGTAGCTCCACCGATTGATAAATTAAATATAATGCTCTTTCGTTTACTACACGATCTTTTTCTATTTGTTGTTGATCTTGTTTGTCTGTTGTTGTGGTTTCAACGAAACCTTTCTGAATAATTTCCCCGTAGCCACTAGTCTTTAGACATAGCTCCATTAGTCGCTTCCACATGGAAAAATTTGATTTTCCATCAAACTTGAAAATTGAGGATTGCACATGTTGTTATGTAGACCTGAACTTGTTGCCATTTTAAATTAACTGGCTCCTGATACTAGATGTTGGCAATATAAATAAATTGCCTTAAAAAATAAACTTAAAAAATAACACACAATACAAACTTTAGGGACTCGTTATAGTTTTCCCTATTTTTATATATTTCTTTCTTTGAACTTTTCTTTTCTGAATGCTCATATTACAATGGAAGAAGTAGCGTATTTATACAAAAACTTGAGTTTGTTATTCTCCTAAAATTAAGAAGCTAACCACCAAAACATCTAATTGTTGTTACTAAGTTTAGTAACATGGTTTTATGGCTTTGCTGTTTTGCACGTAGTAACAACTTTGTTTCTTCTTTTCTTTTGAATAGGCCAAGTTTAGCTTGAGTATATGATGGACTTATAACAACTTGTTCAAGTAAAAGCTGTCTAAAAACAAAACGTGTATTAATGGCCAAATTTAATTTCCAACTTGTTCAGAAAGGTTTCGTTGAAACCACAACAACAGACAAAGAAGATCAACAACAAATAGAAAAAGATCGTGTACTAAACGAAAGAGCATTATTTTTAATTTATCAATCGGTGGAGCTACATGTTTTAGAGAAAATTTTTCATGCAAAAACAACAAAAGAAGCATGGGAAATTTTAACTAAAACCTATGAACGCGGTGATCCAATTAAACGAATGAGGTTGCAAGGCCTAAAAAGACAATTTGAGATGATGGAGCAAGGCAAAAGTGAAACTATTCGTGACTATTTTTCACGAGTTGATAAGCTGGTCAATGAGATGAAAAACAATGACGATAATATAGTAGAAAAAGAAATTGTGGAGAAAATCATGCATACGCTCACAAGTCGATTCGATTTTGTGGTAGCTGCGATAGAAGAATCAAGAGACCTTAGCACAGTATCCTTAAATGATTTGAAAGCGTCTCTAGAATCACGTGAGATACGAATGAAATGAAAAATCAAGTGGCACAATGGAACAAGCATTGAAAGCTCAATCAAATGTTAGAAATGATCGAGTTATTCCAAGGAAGGTGGAGTACAATCAAAGAGGCCATAATCTCAGAGGAAGAGGAAGAGGAAGGTATTTCTATGACACAAGCCACTAGAGGTAATGAAGGTTTTCAAAATAAATCCTCTATTCAATGTCATAAATGCAACAAGTATGGACACTTTCAATATGAATGCAAATCTCATGTTCAACGCCATAATTGTAACAAATATGGGCATTATAGTCAATAATGTCATACTAAAACATTGAATAATAGAGAGAGACATGCTCACATTGCTGAAAATGAAGATGAAATGAAAGCAGTACTATTAACTAGTCACACAGGAGTTAATAAAATTGACCACCAATGGTTATTAGACACGGGTTGTAGCAATCATCTAAGCGGGAATAAAGAAATATTTTCCCACTTAGACGAAAGCTTTCGAAGCGCTGTCAAGCTTGGTGATAATTCAAAGCTTGATGTTTTGGGGAAAGGAAAGATAGCTATTCGACTTAATGACGGGTCATTAAATTACATTTCTGATGTATTCTATGCACCTGGAATATATCGAATTAAAATCTCTTAAGTGTTGGCCAATTAGCAGAGAAAGGCTATGATTTAAAATTCAACAAAGAAGGTTGCACAATAAATGATGTTGAGATGGGTCTGATAGCAAAGACGAACATGTCCCGAAATCGTCTATTTCCGATGAACATCAGGTATGATGTTAATTCATGTTATAAAGCGGTAAATGTCGATGATAATTGGCTTTGGCACATGAGGTTAGGGCATTTCAACTTTGAAAGCATCAAATTTCTTGTCAATAAAAAATGGGTTACTGGTTTGCCTATTGTCCAAGCTCCTGATCAGCTATGTGAAGCGTGTGTAGCAGGCAGGAAGCATCGAGATCCCTTTCCTAAAGGACGTGCATGGAGAGCCACAAAACCACTCGAGCTGGTGCACTCTGATTTATGCTATTTGGAGGTTCAATCCAATAGAGGTAATAAATATTTTATCACTTTCATTGATGACTATAGTAGGAAGACATGAGTGTATTTTCTAAAAAATAAGTCTGATACTTGTGATACGCTCAAAAGTTTTATGGCACATGTTGAAAGACGAAGTGGTCACACTCTAAAAACCCTAAGAACTGATAGAGGAACCGAGTATATTGTTTGTGATGATTTTTAAAGAAAACATGGTGTTAAACATCAAATGACTTCCAGATATACTCCTCAACAAAATGGAGTGGCAGAAAAAAAAAATAGAACTATTATGGATATGGTACGAAGTATGCTACATTGCAAGAAACTTCCCAAAAGTTTCTGAGCAGAAGCTGTAGCTTGTGCTATCTATATCCTGAATAGGTGTCCTATTAAAAGTGTTCGCGATCGAACTCCACAAGAAGCTTGGAGTGGGACAAAGCCGGATCTCAGTCACTTGAAGGTATTCAGTTGTATTGCTTATTCACATGTTCCCGATCAACTGAGGAAGAAGTTAGATGATAGGGCAGAGAAATGCATCTTTGTAGGGTATAGTGAAGATACAAAAGCCTACAAGTTGTATAATCCAGAAACTCAAAAAGTAATTATCAGTCGAGATGTTACTTTCGATGAAAATGGAGCATGGGACTGGCCAGAGAAAGAAAAGGAGACAGTACCTATTCCGATAATAATAAATGAAGAGGTCGAACAAGATAATAATGGAGGTGAACATCCAGGAGATATCATAGGAGCAGACGAAGCAGCATTTGAAGCACCGCCTCCGAGGTATCCACAAAGGGCACGACGCCTACCTTCTAACTTGCAGGATTTTATGATTGGCAGAGACGATGACCCAGAAGACAGGGAGGATGAGGTAAACTACTATGCCTTATTTGCAGATTGTGATCCAGTGGCATACGAAGAAGCAGCCAATGATGAACGTTGGATTAAAGCAATGAACGAGGAGATTCAAGCTATTGAAAAGAATGACACATGGGAGTTAACAATGCTTCCAGAAGGGAAGAAGCCTATTGCAGTCAAGTGGGTGTATAAGACAAAATACAATCCAAATGGTGAGGTAGATCGATATAAAGCAAGATTAGTGGCAAAAGGATACAAGCAGAAACCAGGCATTGATTATTTTGAAGTGTTCGCCCCAGTTGCTAGATTGGATACGGTACGTATGATTATCTCTCTTGCCGCACAAAATAAATGGAAAATATTCCAAATGGACTTTAAATCAGCTTTCTGATTTGGGCTCAATAAATGATGTTTTTGGATGATAATTTACCCTCTTTCTTAGTGATTTTGGCTTGTTTCTCAAGTAATTGTAGGAAAAGATTGAGTTTTTATCTATTAACGATTTGGAATGAGATCCTTTTGGATTTTGTACCTTTTTGGTCTTAATTTCCGGTTTTGGAGCAATAATTTGATGAATTGGAGCTGAAGGAAAAAAGAAACAAGCCTTGAAACTATGAAATTGGAGCAAAGAAGGACAAAATGGTGAATTTAGCACGCGTGCGCTCAAGCGCGGGTTTCATGCGCCCAAGCGCGTGTGGTCAACTGGCCAATAAATGGGGTGCAAATGGCTAATTCTCTCAGGTAGATACACGCTCAAGCGCAAGTCAGGGAGCGCTCAAGCGTGTATGGGGTCAGTCAGCTTAAAAAGGGGGTCAAATATTCAATTCGTGAGCAGAATGAGCAGGCGCGCTCAAGCGCGGATCCGTGCGCTCAAGCGTGCGGCGTCAGATTAAAGATAATAATTTTATCTTTTCAGCAATAGATAGGGATTTAGTTTTAAACAGTTTTAAATAGGGATTTTTAGGTTTTCTGAGTTAGTTATCATAATTTTAGAGAGAGACATAGTGAGAGAGCTTTTGGAGGCAAGTTGAAGGATTGCACTTTGTGATTGGAGATTCGGGTAATTCCATGTCTTTCATCATGATTTTTCTTTCTTCTTCTCTAATTATGTGTAACTAAACTCCTTTTTGGGAACATGTGGATTTGTATGGAACCTATATAGTTTTTGTTTAATGAATTGATGTTTTTCCATTTAAGTATTGTGTTTGATTATGTTTTAATTGTTCATCATGAATTTGGTACCGTTTATGATTTGGTAATTCTAATTGAATAGGAATATTGAATTAGGATTTAGACCTTTAATCAAACAATTCAATTGCATAGGGATATATTTATGTCTATGAATTGGGTAACTATTTAATAATTTTGCTTGAACAACAATTATTAGATTAGGATTTAAGGCTCTACTTAAGGAATTAAGAGAGATTAAATTACTAAGAAACAAAGTTGATCTAAGGAATTAGGCTGCTTTTACCTTTGCAAAATTGGTTCAATACTTAGGAAATTCATTGATTCGTTAACAATTGCTAGAGGAACCTACAATGAAACATGTGCCCAAGTTTTCCCAAATCTTTTCACAACCACTTTTAATTTGCGTTTTTATTTTACAATTTAATTTAGTTTAAAAGTTTTCAAGTCAATTGAATCATCCTTTGAATCTCATTTAATAACTACATTTAGGTGAGAATCGTTTTAATCGATTTTAGTCTTCGTTGGGAACGATACTCTATTTATCATTATATTACTTGTACGATCTGGTATACTTGCCAGAATTGCAACAAGTTTTTGGCGCCGTAGCCGGGGACTAAAATTAGATTTTAATAATTTTCGGTACTTTTTAGTAGTTATTTATTGAAATTTTACTTTAGCTTTTATTCTTGATTGTCTCTATTCAATTGAACAGGTGCTTTTAACCCATTTTGCCAAGATTGGTATATGCACTTGCATTCTGCAGGTGATTATAGTAGTCTTCAATTCGATCCCGAGATCGAGTGGACAACAAGGAAGTTAAGGAAAAGAGCACAGCAAGAGAGGAAGAGACGAGCAAGAGCAATGGCTGAAGAGCGTGAGCGTGAAGCTGAGCGCGAACGCCAACGTGAGCGTGAGCGTGAAGCTGAGCGTGTAGAAGATATGCGTACTTTGGCTGATTACGCCTTGATCAATCCGGACGTGTGTGGCACTAGCATTGTGCGCCCTGCTGTCGACACACCAAATTTCGACATCAAGGGAGCATATCTGAATTTGTTGCAGCAGAATCAGTTCAGTGGTAACCCAGAAGAGGACCCGCATGATCACATTGCCAGTTTCTTGAGTTATTTGGATTTTTTTTTCAGAATTCAGGGTGCTAGTGATGAGGCAATTAGACTGAGGCTTTTCCCTATGTCATTAAGGGGGAAAGCACATCAGTGGCTCCGTGCGCAACCACAGGGAAGCATCAGAACATGGGATGAACTTGCTATGAAGTTCATCGATCAGTACTTTCCACCAACCAGACAAGCTCAGCTTAGACAAGCAATTTATTCCTTTGCTCAACAAGATGGCGAATCCTTGCATGAGACATGGGAAAGGTTCAAGCAAATGCTCAAGAGGTGTCCTAATCATTCTGTACCTGAGTGGATGCAAATGCGATTGTTCTATGATGGGTTGAGTTCTACCAATCAGCACATGGTTGATTGTGCATCACAAGGTTCTTTGGAAAACAAGACACCAACTGAGGCCAGACAATTGTTTGAAAAAATGGCACACAACAGCAGCCGAGCCACTGTTCGCAAGCGTATAATGAAGAAGACTGATTTGGAGCCTGAAAATGTGCAAGCCTTGTTCGCACAGAATAAGGAGATGCAGCAGCAAATAGCAGCATTGACCCAGAAATTGAGCCAGGTCCAGGTTGATGCTTCTGATACTACTGGGGTGGTGCTCTCATGTGATTTCTGCAAGGGTAACCATCAAAATGGAGATTGTTCCTTTGAGTTTGGCAACAGTTCAGGTAATGCAGAGGCTAATTTCATTGGAGGAGGTCAGAGGAATAATCCCTACTCAAATACTTGCAATCCGGGGTACAAAAATCATCCTGCCTTCTCCTGGCGTAGTCCTGCACTTCAGCCACCACAAGAGAAACAGTTGGCACCATGGGAAGCAGCGATTGAGAAGCTCGCTCAGACAACAACTAATCTTGCAGAGGAGACCAGAGCAAGTTTGAAGAATCAGGGTGCTAGTATTCGTAACCTTGAGATTCAGATGGGCCAGATTTCCAAGCAACTTGCAGAGCGACAGCCTGGATCCTTCCCAAGTGACACAGTTCCTAATCCCAGGGAGCATTGCAAGGCCATTACTCTTCGAAGTGGCAAGTCTCTTGAGGAGCCACGGAAGAAGAGTGGTGAAGTGGTTATTGAGGTAGAAGAGGAGAAAGAAAAGAATCATGAGGAGTCTATTCCTGAAGTGCAACAAAAACAGAATACAACTGCACCCCAGGAAAAAGAAAAAGAAAAATAAAAACAGCCTCAGAGTACTTTCAAGGTTCCTTTCCCTCAGAGATTGAAAAAGGAAGAGACAAAGAAGCAGTTCGCTAAATTCATGGATGTGTTCAAGAGACTCCAAATCAATATTCCATTCGCGGAGGCTCTTGAGCAAATGCCCACTTATGCAAAGTTTATGAAGGAGCTTTTGAGCAACAAAAGAGAGATGCAAGATGATGAGACAATCATGCTAACTGAAGAGTGTAGTGCCTTATTGCAAAAGAAGCTTCCTCAAAAACTAAAGGATCCAGGGAGTTTCACAATTCCTTGCAACATCGGTGGGTTTGACATTGGGAAGGCTCTATGTGAGTTGGGAGCCAGCATCAACCTTATGACCCTCTCTATCTTCAAGAGATTGGGTATTGGGGAGGTGAAACCGACCATGATGTGTCTCCAGTTGGCGGATCGTTCCATTAAACGACCTTATGGTAAGGTGGAAGATGTTCTTGTCAAGGTGGACAAGTTCATTTTCCCAGCTGATTTTGTCATCCTGGATATGGAGGAGGATGCTGCCATTCCACTTCTCTTGGGTAGGCCATTCTTGGCAACTGGGTGAGCCCTCATTGATGTGCAACAGGGCGAGCTCAAGCTTCGCGTACATGAGGAAGAGGTGTCTTTCAATGTGTATGAGTCCATGAGCAGGCCTAATGAAGAGGAGCATTGCTTTATGGTGGATGTGATCGATGCTTTGGTCACATCTACTTTTGAGAAGACATGCTATGGTGATCAACTGGAAGCAGCATTGGTGCAAGGAGAGTGTGAAGAGCCAGACATTGATAAAGCAGCATCTCAGCTGGATGCAACTTCAGAATACACAAGTTCTCAGGTCAAGGATCTGAGAAGGCATGAAAAGGAGTCTAGAGCAAAACCAGAGCTGAAAACTCTTCCAACCAATCTTAGGTATGCATTTCTAGATGACTCTGATTACTATCCTGTCATAATTAATAATTCCTTAACTGAATTAGAAGTTGAAAAATTAATGAGGGTGTTAAGGGAATATAAATCTGCAATAGGATGGTTTGTGGATGACCTTACAGGGATTAATCCCAGTTTTTGCATGCATAAGATTCTCCTTGAGGAGAATTTTAAGCCGGTCATTCAGCCTCAAAGGAGACTTAATCCCACTCTCCAAGAGGTAGTAAGAAAGGAGGTGGTAAAACTTCTAGATGCAGGAATCATTTACCCCATCTCCGATAGCACTTGGGTAAGCCCAGTGCAAGTGGTCCCAAAAAAAGGTGGCTTAACAGTGATTAAAAATGAAAAAAATGAATTGATACCCACCCGCACTGTCTCAGGGTGGAGAGTCTGTATAGATTATAGGAGATTGAACAAGGCCACCCGAAAGGACCATTTCCCTTTGCCTTACATGGATCAAATGTTAGAGAGATTAGCTGGACATGCTTATTACTGTTTTCTTGATGGATATTCTGGCTATAACCAAATTTGTGTTGATCCTAATGATCAAGAAAAAACTGCATTCACATGCCCCTTTGGAGTTTTTGCATATAGGAGAATGCCTTTTGGACTTTGCAATGCACCAGCCACTTTTCAAAGGTGCATGCTTGCTATATTCTCTGATATGATTGAAAACTTCATAGAGGTATTCATGGATGATTTTTCAGTCTATGGGTCGTCATTTGATTCATGTCTTAGTAATTTGGGAAAAGTGTTGAAAAGATGCCAAGAAACTAATCTTGTTCTTAACTGGGAAAAATGTCAATTCATGGTTAGGGAGGGGATAGTTCTAGGCCATAAAATATCTGAAAAAGGGATTGATGTAATTGAAAATCTACCTCCTCCAACAAATGTAAAGGGAATTAGAAGTTTTTTGGGTCATGCCGGTTTTTACCGGAGATTCATCAAAGATTTTTCAAAAATAGCTAAGCCCCTTTGCAATTTGTTGGAGAAAGATATAGAGTTCAAATTTGATGATGAGTGTATGAATGCTTTTGAAACTTTGAAGAAAAAATTAGTAACCGCTCCTATAGTGGTTGCACCCGATTGGGAAAAACCTTTTGAACTGATGTGTGATGCCAGTGACCATGCTATAGGAGCCGTTCTAGGACAAAGAGTTGATAAAGTATTTCATACAATTTATTATGCTAGTTGTGTTTTGAATAGTGCTCAAGTTCATTACACTACTACTGAAAAGGAACTCTTAGCAGTAATTTTTGCTATGGATAAATTTCGTGCCTATCTTATAGGCTCGAAAGTTATTGTGTATACAGATCATGCTGCACTTAGGCACCTTTTGGCAAAGCAAGATGCTAAGCCAAGACTTATAAGGTGGATCTTGCTTTTGCAAGAGTTCGATTTGGAAATTAAAGATAAAAAGGGAGTAGAGAATGTAATAGCTGATCATTTATCTAGAATTCCCTTTGAGACTAGTAATATAGACACACAGGTACCCATAGTTGATGAGTTCCCTGATGAAAAACTCCTAGTTGCATCTGCTATGCCATGGTATGCTGATTTGGCAAATTACTTAGCAGCAAAAGTCATTCCCCAAGATTTAACTTGGCAACAAAAGAAAAAGTTTTTACATGACACCAAGTTTTATTTTTGGGATGAACCTTTTCTGTTCAGGAAAAGTGCAGATGGAGTGATTAGGAGGTGTGTTGCTGAAGAAGAGATCCCTGACATCCTTTGGCATTGTCATGCTTCACCATATGCAGGTCACTATAGCAATGAAAAAACAGCTTCCAAAGTTTTACAATGTGGCTTTTATTGGACAACTCTTTTTAAGGATGCTAGGGACTTTGTGATGAAATGTGACAAATGCCAAAGGATGGGTAATATTTCTAGGAAGGATGAGATGCCCCTCCAAAGCATTTTGGAGGTGGAGGTGTTTGATGTGTGGGGGATAGATTTTGTAGGTCCTTTCCCACCATCTTACAACAATAAGTATATTCTTGTGGGGGTAGACTATGTTTCTAAGTGGGTAGAGGCAATTCCCACTTCCACCAATGATTCTGCAGTTGTGATAGAATTCTTGAGAAAAAATATTTTTTGCAGGTTTGGAGTGCCAAGAGTGCTCATTAGTGATGGTGGGAGTCACTTTTGTAATAAAGTGATGGAAAGAGTTTTGACCAAATATGGGGTGCATCACAAAATTGCAACCCCATACCATCCCCAGACTAGTGGGCAGGTTGAAGTGTCTAATAGGTCCCTTAAGAGAATCCTTGAAAAAACTGTGAATAGTTCTAGGAAGGATTGGTCTAAGAAATTAGATGATGCTCTTTGGGCATATAGGACAGCTTTCAAGGCCCCAATTGGCATGTCACCTTTTCAAGTGGTTTATGGAAAAAGTTGTCACTTGCCTCTTGAATTAGTTCATAAGGCATATTGGGCAACTAGATTTTTAAACTATGATATGCAACAAGCTGGAGAGAAGCGATTATTGCAGCTCAATGAACTTGATGAGTTTAGGGAGCAGGCATATAATTCTTCTCGAATTTTTAAAGAAAAAACGAAAAGGTGGCATGACAAGAAAATAGTTAATAAGAATTTTTATATTGGACAAAAGGTTTTAATGTATAACTCTAGACTTAAGCTTTTCCCTGGAAAGCTTAAATCTAGATGGTCAGGTCCATATATTGTTGTGCAGGTATCTCCTTTTGGTGCTGTTAAAATTAAGCATCCCACAAGTGGGAATTTATTCAAAGTGAATGGACAGCGGCTTAAGGTGTATCATGGTGAGCTGATTGATAAGACATCATCCACAGTGGAGCTCAAAAATCCTTAGTTCTTCAGAAAGTGTCATCCGTCAGGCTCAGGACGTTAAACAAGCGCTTTCTGGGAGGCAACCCAGTGGTAATTTCTCTTTAGTCTTTTATTTAAATTTTTTTTAGAGTAGATTTTTTTTTAGAATAGGATTTTAATTTTTATTTTGAATTTCAAAAAAAAAAATTGGTATAGGTCTGTACGCCACGCCTGAGCGTGTCAATCATGCGCTCAAGCGCGGTGGGGTCACACGAGCCAAAAGGGGGGTGGAAACCAATTTCTATTTCAAAAGAAATAAGCCCCAACTCAGAGAGTTGTACGCTCAAGCGCGTAGAAGACCACGCTCAAGCGCGGTGGGGTTGAACAATTTAAAAAGGGGTGTGAAATTCGTGCACTCAGGCGCACGCTAGGCGCGCTCAAGCGCGCCACGTCAGATGCATCAGTTGAAAATGGGTGTTTCGAACCCTAACTCATTCATTTCCCTCTTTCATATTTGAACGCCCTCTATTCTCTTCTCCCCTATGAAAAACCGACTTCTTCTCACCCTCTCCCTTCATCACATCATCACTTCTCGCACTCTCCTTCATCAAATCCGTGATAATCGTCCTTCTCTTTCTCTTTGCATGTGCGATTTGGGCCCTCTCTCTCTCCACTCGGTTTGCTCTTCTCTTGAGTGCTAGGTAATTTCGGTTTCATTGTTTTCTTGGCTGTAGGACTAGTTTTCTCTTGTTTAAACTTAGTTCTCTGTCTGGTTTAGTGATTCTTAGGTTGTCTAGACTTTAGATTTGAGTTGTAGAGATAGTTCCCTTATAGTGCACACTAGGTGTTTCTTATTTTGTCTAGGAGAGAGTTTGAACAATATGTCTACCAGTAGGGAGAAAGGCAAGAGACCTAGAGTTAGTGCACCAATATCTTCCTCATCTAGGAGAGTTTTTGAGCATTCTGAGGTCAAAGTGTTTTATGATGCCCAGTGCAAGGGCAAGGGCATTGTGACTGAGGGTAGTATTGAAAACCCCTTTTATATCCCTAGCATTTTCATTGGCAGCCACATTAACCACAACCAGTGGACTACATTTACCAAGGAACCTGATTCTGTGTTTAGCAAGTCCTTAGTTTGGGAGTTTTATGCCCATGCCCACTATCGTGAGATGCAAACTCCAGGTTGCCGATTAAGCTGGGTTAGGGGGAAACAGATATCCTATGACCCACACACCATAGCTAGAGTCCTAGAGCTGCCTGATTATCCAGCTGACACTGGTTTTGTTGAGTACTTTCGTCGTTCCACTCTTAATAATGACGATTATGATGATCTGAAAACTCATCTCTTTTTGGAAGGAAAATATTGGAACCTCGGTGCCAACGGGTCAGTTAAGCATGTTTATGCTAAGCACTTACAGCCTTGGGCGAGATTCTGGGCCCATTTTGTCATGCATAACATCTATCCCCAATCCCATGAGTTCGAGTGTAAGCCTTCCATTCTGCGCATTGTCTTTGGGATATTTGATGAGATGCAGGTGGATGCAGCGTGGTTGATGTCTGAGTATCTTTTTCACTTAGCCCGGGAGTCCAAACCGGGTACTTTTGGGTTTCCTTGGTTGATCACCAAGTTGTGTAATGATGCGGGCGTGTTTTTTGGTGATGATTTGCGCGATCTAAGGTGTTCGGCCCAGCTCACTCGCAAACATCTGGCGAAATATGAGAAGATAGCTCATGATGAAGAAGGTCAAGGAGAGCCGGCTGCTGCTCCACAGGTTGCTGGCCATGCTGCCCCTGCAGTACCTGTACCCCAGGAGGGGGTGATGGCGGATATGACTCGGATGATGGCGCGGCTGTTGCGTCGTCAGAGCAGGCATACTCAGTATTTCCAGATGGAGATGCAGAGGAACCAGGCCCGAGATGCTCAGCTGAGAACGATGGGGGAGCAGATGGCTATTCTATTCTCTCTTGTTCCATACACTGAGGAGGAGTTACATATGCTGAGTAATTCTTCTTCATCTGATGATGTGCAGGATGGGGGTGCTGCTATGTAGTTGGGAGTGTTGATGATGAGTTAGGTGGTTGTTATTTGCATGGGTAGTTGATTAGCTGGTATTTTGTGGATTTTTATTGCTGAACTATGTTGTGACTTCGTACTTTGCTACCTACAGACTTGTACCACAAACTTATGTAGTTGTTTTTATGGTTTCATTTCTCTTATGCTTTTGGTTATTATTTCTTAATTTTTTACCTGTGATATTTGTGGTGCCTCTGGCATCTTGAGGTTATTTGTTATGCAGGTGAATAAGTTTGGGGGAGAGTTCTTCCATGTGCTTTACAGGAACTGATTGCATGAGAGGGAAGTTTCCATGTTCCCTTGTTTTTTTTTTATTTTTTTTATTTTGTACCTTAGGATAGATTTGTTGCTTGAGGACAAGCCACATTCTAAGTTTGGGGGAGGGTAACAAAATAAAAAATAAAATTTTATGAGCTTGATTTCTCCCCTGGTTTTGTGTTGGTTCGTGTCCTGGCATGAGTAGGCATTAATTCTAAGTGTTAGATTTGTTCCTTGATAGGTGTAAATGCTTGATTGTGATTTCCGACTTGTTTTACCCAGATACTAATTGGATTTAGCTTTGAAATTTTTTGGAAATTAGTTGTTTGGCAAACTTGTTGTGAATGATTGATTAGTGAATTGTCCTTAACCAGTGAGATTTTGAGCCTATACACTTGAAGGAGTAATGTTTAATGAATATTGTGATGAAACTCCTATTTCTTTCATGAGTGTTGTTCGCTTTGATTGTTTGTTCTAGAACTTGACTTGTGACCTTTTCAAAATTGACAATTGATTGCATGCATGAATATGATTAAGGCACTTAGGTTTGTGTTTTTGTGGCCTTCAACTGAAGAAACCGCAATTGGTGGTTGAAACAACTAAGGAACACACCTAGAAGGGGGGGTTGAATAGGTGTAAAAGAAACCTTGAAAGATTTTCGAAAGAAATAAATCGAAACAATTAAAACAAATGATTTTTGCAAATTCTACAGCATTTAATCGATTAACCTGAAATTTACTCGAGTATTAATCGATTAAATATATGCTTAATCGATTAAATCTGACAGAAAACAGAAAAATCAAATTTTCATTCGAATACGAAAATCAATCAATTAACACGTAAGATCAGAGATTCAGCTAAAACAATTAACACCTATATTCTTATTGATTACCCTAGTTATGAAAATGATTTTCCCTTTATCAATTTGAACAATAAAGATTCAATTCAATCAATTATGAAAAATCAATCTTTCTCTAGGTTTTCAACCAAGAACACAATCAATGACTTGAATGTAAAGAATTAAGGGTTTAGAGATACGACACAGTGATTTATCCCGGTTCACTTTCATCCGCTTGAAAGCTACATCCAGTCCCCTCTTCAACCAAGAGAGATTCTTCACTATGAGGAATTAGAGTTCTCAAATTACAAGTAAATGCCTCACAAGACTCCCTTCTTGCTAGCCTACAAGAGATACCACACCCTTGCCTTGTAATCATATTGATCTTCTCCCTAATCTAACCTCTACCCCTTGTTGATAATCGACACAACAAGTCTTCAATTGCTTGATGATAATCCACACACCAAGTCTTCTCTTTGCTTGATTCACAACCAAGACTTTCTTCTTCTCCAATGAGATTTGCTTGATGATAATCGACACACCAAGGCTTCTTGTTTGTTATAGTTGGCTTGCCTTCTTGCAAAGATTACAACACAATAGAAAAACACAATAACACTCCTATGAATCTCAATCAATAGCTATGACAATTCACAATAAGATATTCAAAGGTTCTTGATCAAAGAATATGAAAATATGAAAGCTTTGATCTTTGAAATTGAGAGAGAATAGAATGGCTTGATTCTTGTAAAATTGATTATAAAAATGTTCTCATTAATCACAAAGATTAGAAATAGGTTTTTATAGAATACCCAAAAGTTGTAGCACTTGAAAACTGATTTTGAGAAGTGAAAATCGTATTTTAAAAAACCAGTTCAGCAGTGTTTAATCGATTAAATCTCAGCTTAATCGAGTACTAATCGATTAAATATGTTCTTAATCGATTAAACATGTCTGATACTTGTTTAAAGCTTGTTTTCTCAAAACCAAACCTTTCCTTTAAAACCTTTAAGCCACCTATTGATTCTAGGTTAAGTGAAAACTCAAATTATGATTTAATCATGACTATTACAGAGATTCACTACCCTCTAAATAATCTACCCAAATAAAAGACCTAAGAAGCTTGAGAGGCAAAAGATAAAACAATTACAATTACACTCAAACTAAGTCTTCATGAGCTTGTTTTCTCTCTTCTTCATTTGATGTTTGTTGTTGCTTGTTGAGCTTGAAACTTGATCAACATCTTTGTAGCTTGTTCAAAACACTTTGTCATTATCAAAACATTCATCATGGAACTTACAATCTCCCCCTTTTTGAAAATGACAAACCATGTTTTGAATTTGATTGAAGTTGTTGATGCTTCAACAATTTGATCACTTGGTGAGAAACTTGCTCCCCCTCAATCAATGCATTTGATATTTGAAATCCAATTGATAGAAGCTTGATTCTCCCCCTATCTTCAACAACTTAGCTCAACCTACATAAAAACAACAAAACAACCTTTCTCCACAAAAACATATCATTTCTCCCATTTTTCAAAACATATCATTTCTCCCAAAATATCGTTTCTTCAAAACATACTATTTCTCCCCCTTTGGCATTATCATAAAGTAATATATATACCAATTGAAATATAAAATACTAAGCCAAAATAGAAGAAATAAAGAAATGATCATGATTTCTCTATAACAAACATTTTTTTCAAAACATTGATACACCAATCGAAATATAACAAGTACTATACTTTGAAAAGTGATACCAATCGGCAAGAAAATATAACAATGAATTATGAACCAATTGAGATATCATCAATGTAAAGAAATAAGATATATTGTGATATTTCTTCAATAACAACAAAAACATGATAATCATCTAATCATCAAAATTAGTATCAATTGAACTTTAGAAAAGAAATTGAGGAGATACCAATTTAGAAGATACTATAATCATCAAAATCTAACAATATCACTTGTACCAAATTTGTAGGACATTCACTTGAGATGCAAATGTAATACCAATTGAAGATGCAAATGTATGAATAACACTTGTAAGCCCTTTGCTCTTCAATCATACCTACAAAACAATCATGCTTTGCTTTTTGGTATCCAAATTGTTTTGGATCCATTTTTGTTAGTATAGGGACTTTCACCCTTTTTCATCCAAACAAAATCTCCTTTAGGTATACCATGCACTTTAACATAACACACATTTGAAGTATGTCCATGAGTACCACAATAGAAACATGTTGGTGCATTTGAAAAATCAACTTTAGAAAAATCAACAACATTTCTATGAGATTTACTCTTAGCATTAGTATAACCCAAACCAAACTTGTTTGAATTTTCTCTTTGAAAATTTAACAATGTGCGCAATCTAATATCACCATTTGTGAAACTTGCAAGCTTATTTTTCAAAATAGCATTTTCATCTTTAAGCAACTTGCAATCCTCACAATCAACCACAATATTCACTCTACTAGCACAATCACAAGAAGAACTAGCATATATAAGATCAAGAGTTTCATTTTCAAGATTAAGCTCATCAACTTGTTTTTGAAGTTCTAAAATCTCTTTTTGATGTTTCAAAATGAGCTTCTTCCTTTCAATGTTTTTCAAAGCTAGTTTTTCAAGTTGTTCATGCATTTCTTCATAAGCATTATATAACAATTCATATTTAGAAGAAATTTCGGATTTAGTATGACTTACATTGCTTTCCTCGCTTTGTTCACTTGATTCATCATTTGAACTTTGTTCTTCATCATCTACTAGAGTTATCAAGTTGAGACAAGCGGCTTCTTCATCATCCGAAGAACTATTTGATGTGCTTTTCTTGTTATCTTCATCACTATCCCAAACTATGTATGCTCTTTTAGATTTAGAATTTTTCTTGTCTTTCTCCTTCTTCTTGAGATACTTAGAGCACGAATACTTGAGATGTCCGGGTTTTCCGCATTCATGGCAAACTAAACCTTCTTTTGATGTCTTGGTCTTTTAGTGTGGGGAATCATTCTCTTTACGTTTGTCTTTGTTCAACCTTCCTTTTCTCTTTAGAAACTTGTCAAATTTCCTTAGTAAAAGTTTCATTTCTTTTTCATCAACATCCGAATCGGAATCTTCACTATCATCATCATCATCATCATGGGAACTCTCTTTCTTTTTATATGATCTATTTGCTTTAAGAGCAAGTCCCTTTCTTTCTTTGTTCTTATCCGACTCTTCATTGATACTTAATCGTCCAAGCTCCATTTCATGTTCTTGAAGCTTTCCAAAGAGTGTTGCTAGATCCATAGCATCCAAATTCTTAGATTCAGCAATAGTCGTTACTTTTGGTTGCCAATTCCTGTCTAAACATCTCAACACTTTGTTAGAAAGTTCACCTTGTAAGAAAGTCTTACCAAGAGCAAGTAAATGATTAATAATATGAGTAAAACGCTTTTGCATATCATTTATAGATTCATTTGGAAGCATTTGAAACAATTCATAATCACGCATTAAAGCATTCAATCTAGCTCTCCTAACCTCACTAGTTCCTTCATGAGTCACTTGTAAAGTGTCCCACATTTCTTTAGCACTAGAACATTGAGAAACTCTAAAGAACTCGTCATAGGATAAAGCGGAGGTAAAGATATTCTTTGCTTTATAATCATATTGTACTTTCTTTCTATCATCATTCTTCCACTTATCCTCGGGGATCAATTGTTCTACACCTTCAACTAAACTAGAGGGGATATGAGGACCTTTTTCAACTACTTTCCAAATTTCACTATCTATGGCTTGGATAAAGATTTTCATTCTAACTTTCCAATATGCATAGCCTTCTCCGGCAAACAATGGAGGACGATTTATCGAAGCACCTTCACCACCAAAGGGATTCATGGAACCCATTGCGATTTTCTTAAAGGATCTTTACGAAAAAGCTCTTATGCTCGTGTCTTTCGACCGAGCTCTGATACCAATTGAAGAAACCGCAATTGGTGGTTGAAACAACTAAGGAACACACCTAAAAGGGGGGGTGAATAGGTGTAAAAGAAACCTTGAAAGATTTTCGAAAGAAATAAATCGAAACAATTAAAACAAATGATTTTTGCAAATTCTACAGCATTTAATCGATTAACCTGAAATTTACTCGAGTATTAATCGATTAAATATATGCTTAATCGATTAAATCTGACAGAAAACAGAAAAATCAATTTTTCATTCGAATACGAAAATCAATCAATTAACACGTAAGATCAGAGATTCAGCTAAAACAATTAACACCTATATTCTTATTGATTACCCTAGTTATGAAAATGATTTTCCCTTTATCAATTTGAACAATAAAGATTCAATTCAATCAATTATGAAAAATCAATCTTTCTCTAGGTTTTCAACCAAGAACACAATCAATGACTTGAATGTAAAGAATTAAGGGTTTAGAGATACGACACAGTGATTTATCCTGGTTCACTTTCATCCGCTTGAAAGCTACATCCAGTCCCCTCTTCAACCAAGAGAGATTCTTCACTATGAGGAATTAGAGTTCTCAAATTACAAGTAAATGCCTCACAAGACTCCCTTCATGCTAGCCTACAAGAGATACCACACCCTTGCCTTGTAATCATATTGATATTCTCTCTAATCTAACCTCTACCCCTTGTTGATAATCGACACAACAAGTCTTCAATTGCTTGATGATAATCCACACACCAAGTCTTCTCTTTGCTTGATTCACAACCAAGACTTTCTTCTTCTCCAATGAGATTTGCTTGATGATAATCGACACACCAAGGCTTCTTGTTTGTTGTAGTTGGCTTGCCTTCTTTCAAAGATTACAACACAATAGAAAAACACAATAACACTCCTATGAATCTCAATCAATAGCTATGACAATTCACAATAAGAGATTCAAAGGTTCTTGATCAAAGAATATGAAAATATGAAAGCTTTGATCTTTGAAATTGAGAGAGAATAGAATGGCTTGATTCTTGTAAAATTGATTATAAAAATGTTCTCATTAATCACAAAGATTAGGAATAGGTTTTTATAGAATACCCAAAAGTTGTAGCACTTGAAAACTGATTTTGAGAAGTGAAAATCGTATTTTTAAAAACCAGTTCAGCAGTGTTTAATCGATTAAATCTCAGCTTAATCGAGTACTAATCGATTAAATATGTTCTTAATCGATTAAACATATCTGATACTTGTTTAAAGCTTGTTTTCTCAAAACCAAACCTTTCCTTTAAAACCTTTAAGCCACCTATTGATTCTAGGTTAAGTGAAAACTCAAATTATGATTTAATCATGACTATTATAGAGATTCACTACCCTCTAAATAATCTACCCAAATAAAAGACCTAAGAAGCTTGAGAGGCAAAAGATAAAACAATTGCAATTACACTCAAACTAAGTCTTCATGAGCTTGTTTTCTCTCTTCTTCATTTGATGTTTGTTGTTGCTTGTTGAGCTTGAAACTTGATCAACATCTTTGTAGCTTGTTCAAAACACTTTGTCATTATCAAAACATTCATCATGGAACTTACATCAACATATTTTGAGACATAATGATCCTTTAGTTGCCCACTTTGAGCCTTTGAGATTTAATGATTTTCTTTGGTACCCTACATAAATTGAATTATTCTTGTGAAGTACCTTTGAAATTGTGAATGAGCATTTAAGTGGAATGTTAGAAATTGGTGAAAGTGTAAGTGCTGAAAATTTGATGTTTCTATTTCTCTTCTAAAAAAAAAGAGCAACATATGTGCTTTAAAAAAAATATATGAAAAGAAGAGAATAGAAATAGAAAAAGGAAAAGAAAAGAAAAGGAAAAATTAAGTGAATTGAGTTGTGATTGTGTAATTATTTCATTGCCCATTTCATAATTTAAAAGGGAAGTGTTGTGATTTCATTGTTTAAGCCCTTTGTTTATCCTTTTATTCTTTATCCCACCTATCACTTTTAGCCATGGCCCCATTACAACCCAATAAAGACCTTATGATTTGTGCATGCTGTCAATAAATTCAGTGGAGATATAGATCTATAGTCAAGCTTATGGTAACATACTTTCATTGATTTGAACTTGAGTGAATTGATAAATATGACCTATACACATGAGAGATGTTGAGAGGTTGTGTGATCACTAATCTTTTGCTCACTTTGAGTTTGTTTTTCAACTGGTTTTCATTGAGGTGATTTGCTAGTGAAGAGGAGTATCTTGGGTAGATGAGTTGGAATTTATGGCTAGGTTGCTATGTCTTGAGGGGAGAATCTTATGCTGTGAATTTTTGTTTTACTTTTGCCTGGGACATGCAAAATGCTAAGTTTGAGGGAGTGATTTGGGCTCAATAAATGATGTTTTTGGATGATAATTTACCCTCTTTCTTAGTGATTTTGGCTTGTTTCTCAAGTAATTGTAGGAAAAGATTGAGTTTTTATCTATTAACGATTTGAAATGAGATCCTTTTGGATTTTGTACCTTTTTGGTCTTAATTTCAGGTTTTGGAGCAATAATTTGATGAATAGGAGCTGAAGGAAAAAAGAAACAAGCCTTGAAACTATGAGATTGGAGCAAAGAAGGACAAAATGGTGAATTTAGCACGCGTGCGCTCAAGCGCGGGTTTCATGCGCCCAAGCGCGTGTGGTCAACTGGCCAATAAATGGGGTGCAAATGGCTAATTCTCTCAGGTAGATACACGCTCAAGCGCAAGTCAGGGAGCGCTCAAGCGTGTATGGGGTCAGTCAGCTTAAAAAGGGGGTCAAATATTCAATTCGTGAGCAGAATGAGCAGGCGCGCTCAAGCGCGGATCCGTGCGCTCAAGCGTGCGGCGTCAGATTAAAGATAATAATTTTATCTTTTCAGCAATAGATAGGGATTTAGTTTTAAACAGTTTTAAATAGGGATTTTTAGGTTTTCTGAGTTAGTTATTATAATTTTAGAGAGAGGCATAGTGAGAGAGCTTTTGGAGGCAAGTTGAAGGATTGCACTTTGTGATTGGAGATTCGGGTAATTCCATGTCTCTCATCATGATTTTCATTATTTTTCTTTCTTCTTCTCTAATTATGTGTAACTAAACTCCTTTTTGGGAACATGTGGATTTGTATGGAACCTATATAGTTTTTGTTTAATGAATTGATGTTTTTCCATTTAAGTATTGTGTTTGATTATGTTTTAATTGTTCATCATGAATTTGGTACCGTTTATGATTTGGTAATTCTAATTGAATAGGAATATTGAATTAGGATTTAGACCTTTAATCAAACAATTCAATTGCATAGGGATATATTTATGTCTATGAATTGGGTAACTATTTAATAATTTTGCTTGAACAACAATTATTAGATTAGGATTTAAGGCTCTACTTAAGGAATTAAGAGAGATTAAATTACTAAGAAACAAAGTTGATCTAAGGAATTAGGCTGCTTTTACCTTTGCAAAATTGGTTCAATACTTAGGAAATTCATTGATTCGTCAACAATTGCTATAGGAACCTACAATGAAACATGTGCCCAAGTTTTCCCAAATCTTTTCACAACCACTTTTAATTTGCGTTTTTATTTTACAATTTAATTTAGTTTAAAAGTTTTCAAGTCAATTGAATCATCCTTTGAATTTCATTTAATAACTACATTTAGGTGAGAATTGTTTTAATCGATTTTAGTCTTCGTTGGGAACGATACTCTATTTATCATTATATTACTTGTACGATCTGGTATACTTGCCAGAATTGCAACACTTTCTTAAATGGTGTACTCGAAGAAGAAGTTTACATTCAGCAGCCACCGGGTTATCAAAAACAAGGAGACGAAAACAAGGTATATCGATTAAAGAAAGCACTATATGGATTAAAGCAAGCGCCTCGAGCATGGTACACACGTATTGACACATATTTTATTAATAATGGATTTCACAGAAGTCCATATGAACATGCTTTATATGTTAAAACAAATAAAACTGGAGATTTTATTATTGTATGTTTGTACGTTGATGACTTGATATTCACCAGAACCAATTCAAAATTGCTAGCTGAATTCAAGGAAAGCATGTCAACTCAATTTGACATGACAGATATGGGCCTAATGTCTTATTTTCTAGGCATTGAGGTGAAACAAATAAATGAAGGGATTTTTATATCTCAAAAGAAATATGCAAACGATGTTTTAAAGAAATTCAAGATGGAGGCTTCTAAGCCGATGCTCACACCAGTTGAGGAGAGACTGAAGCTAGCAAAAGAAAGCGGTGGAGATCTCGTCAACTCAACTCATTTCAGAATGTTAGTCGGAAGTCTTAGGTATTTGACTGCCACAAGACCTGATATAGTTTATGGAGTCGGACTCATTAGCAGATTCATGGAATCACCGAGACAATCTCATTGGCAAGCTGCAAAGAGAATCCTGAGATATATCAAAGGCACAAACGACGAAGGTATTTTTTATTCAAGTTCAAATAAACCTGAGTTAATTGGATACACAGACAGTGATTGGGCTGGAGAAACTGAAACTCGAAAAAGCACATCGGGTTACGCCTTTCACCTTGGATCAGGAGTATTTTCTTGGTCCTCCAAGAAACAACAAGTTGTTGCACTTTCAACAGCAGAGGCAGAGTACATTGCTGCAACTAGCAGTGCTACTCAAGCAGTTTGATTGAGAAGAATATTAGGTGAACTGCAACATGTAACATCCCAAATTTTAAACCCAAAGACGAATAAGTAAATAATAGTTAGAATAAAGGAAATAATGATAATAAACTACAAATAGTTATTTAAAAAGAAGTATTTTAACATTAGGAAAGGATAACAATAATAATAATAAGGTAAGAAAAGAAAGGAGCATTAAATTGAAGTTAGGAACATGCCAGAAAAATAGATAATTCGGTACTAAAACATAACATAGGGTAGAAAATCAAAATAAAAGATTTAAGTCTCAAAACACAATTCCCACCGTTGGATATGAAGGTATGATTTTTAGGAAGTTGCTCGTCAAATTTGAGCAAGATCCGACGGTGAACGAAGAAGTTATGGCTATTTGAAGTTGGGGAGAAAATAGTTGAAAAATAGAAAAAAGAAGTAGCAGTACCTGTGCATTTGGCTTAAGCGAAAAAATTTCGCTTAAGCGAAAATATTATTTAGCTTAAGCGAAAATTTTGGCTTAAGCGAAACTGCTCCAGAATCAACACAAATTGAGTTCGCTTAAGCGATCGGATTTCGCTTAAGCGAAAATCCTGCGATCTGCAACACTGAATTCGTGTTTTTGGGGACATTTTCGGTATTTCCCCACCCCAAAACCCATTTTAAAGCCCAAACACCCCTTTTCCCCCTCATACTCGAACCTTCACTCTCTCCCTCATTCTCCATCTTCTTCTTCTCATCCAAGGGGCTAGGGTTCCACCTCCCAACCCTCCCTCCTTCCACTATCACCATTAATGCTTAAGGATTAAGCTTCCAAGCTCCAAGGCACATCTCACTCTCTCTTTCCCTCTTCCAATTGGTACCACCATCACCACCTCAAGCTTCACCATCATCCTCTTCATCCTCAAGCTTTCCATGGCTTCCATGGTGTGAGCTTCAAGCTTCAACCTCCATAACCATCAAGGTTTCCTTTCCCCTCTTTCCTTCAAGAGGAATCATCATCATCTATGCTCCCTTGCTTTCCATTGGGATTCTTCCATCATATTTGAAAGTGTGGGTAAGCAATAACCAAGCTTTTCCTCTTGATTTTAGTATTAGTTTTACTTTTACTCATTATTACTTTCCTTGGTAATCCAAGACAAAATCATGGACTCCTTTGGCCCTTGAGGATTTCGGCCAACACAAGAGAGAGAAAGGGGAGTTCATCAACCCATTTCATTCCAAATCTTGACGAATTTCAGCATCCCTCAGAGTAGTGATTATGGCCATTAAGCTTGTTTGACAACCCTCCTGCATTAGGAATCATAACCCGGTTAAGGTTTACTCTATTTTAATTATTTTAAGGTAAGGGGTTTATTGCCGCACGGTGGTTGTGTAACTAGTATGTGTGTGCGTGTTGAGACTAATTGGTTTGTGTAGTTGATATTAGGAATTGATATTTACGAATTATACTATGAATTGATGATTTATTGTGCTAAGTGATTAATTGATATATATGTTCGTCAAGTAGGCTTTGTGCCATGAGAACTATGTGATAACCTGCTAAATGCTAATTGATGCTATGAATTTTGTGTATCTTGTTGAGAGTATGAATGATGCATGTATATGTGTAATTTATATAATTTAGTGTACTAATTCTAATGATATTCTATATTTTGATATGTGTATTGAGATATGTTGAATGGTGTATGTATGTTGTATTTTAGCGATTGAGTGAAAACGAAAAGGAGTGGACAGAGGAGTGAGCCTTGGATTTAGTAGTAGCACATAGATGAAAACTTAAGGGAACAAATCGAGGAAAATAGGAAGTGTTTTTAGAAATGATAGTGAGTTAATTATAGGGAAATAGATTAGTTGGTGTAGAAGAGAAAAAGAGGAAAATGAGAGTGGAAGAGAAAGGTGTTAGGCGAGGGCGGACTAAAATTGATAAAAAGGAAAAGAATGAATAATGAAAAAATGAACTCCTAGCGCTCAGTACCGTACGGCTGGCTGGGGCTGGACTACCTAATGAAAAATGGATAAAGAAAAGAAAAAGAGAATATTGGTATGCGGTTTGGATCCTAGAAGGCATACAGTGGGGTGCAGTAAGGCGGGTGCGCAACACCTGCAGTAAGTCGCGAGCTGCTCCGTGTGCAGGGGTTGAGTAAGACGTGCGACCTGTGGGGATCCGTACGCATCGGTAAGTCGACGCCGGGATGGGTCGCAGTGGCAAATTCGTATAGCCAAGGGATTTTGTGGTAATTCAGGCTGCGTAAGTCATGCTCCCGGGTGCAGGAAACGTAAGCCGCTTGGGAAGTGTGCAGGGTAGCCGCTCAGGTCCGCCTTCGGGCGCGCGGAGCCGTAAGTCGTACCCGGGATGGGACGCAATAGTGAAACCACAACGATCCAGAAAAAGTAAAAAGAAATGAAAAAGAATGAATTAAAAAGGAAAAATGGAGAAGAAGGTTGAGAAGGTGATGAATGAGAGGGAGAAATGAGAGATAGGGATTAGAATTAGTTAGCTTTGTAAAATAGGAAGAATGTGAGTAAAAGTAGGAGTGGGAGAAGAATTGAGGGATTAAGTTCAGGTGAGAGTAGAAAGCTAAGTGAACGGAAATAGAATAGGAATTGACATTAATTAGGAAATGTGAATAATTTGGAGATGTTTGTGTTTGTAGTGATAGGTGATTGGGCGTGTTATAATTGTATTATTTGATTATTTTCTAACTGTGTATGACTTGGCATGTATTATACATTACTAGTTCGTGCAATTCTCACACTTACAACCACTACAGGTACAGGTTGAGCTTGCAGACATAGAGGCTGAGCAGGAGCACAATTCCCACAGGAAGTGTGAAATCGAGTCATTTTATTATTCTGAGTCAAACCGGGCCACATTTGAGTACTTGATGTATTTTATATAATTGTGAATTATGTATGTATTTTCAATGTGTATTTTGGAAAAATGGCGGCCCGGGGTATTTAGTTTTATTTGCAAAAGTTTAAAAGTTCCTACTTTAATATTTGATGTTAAAAGAGTCTAAGTATGTTATATATTATATCTGGATGTCTAGTTGTTGTTGAAAACTGTTTTGGACAGGTTGCAGGTCAAAGATAATTTTTGGGAATGTCCATAAAACAGAGGAAACTCTGTTCGTTTTTCCGCTTAAATTATAATAAGTATTTTAATTAAAAAGAAATTTTCAAATCCATATTTTCAAAATAGGTAAAATAAAATAGGTTGTTACATTTATGGTATCAGAGCGTTTTGTCCTCGGCCTCAGAGTGAGAATTACTCTATTGGTTCACTCACCAAGAGAGTGACCAAAGTCTTGTGTCAAGTATAGGTACATATATAGGTACCTACACTAGAATAATTATATTTTCTAGAATAACCTTTAATTGTGTATGCATACGTGTGCATTTATTTTTGATTCCTTCAGGTGTTAAGCATTATGGCAGGTAGTGGCAGTGACAATGATAGGATCGTTGCCAACATAGGAGGTTCGGTTCAGACAAACCAGGATCAAGCTGAGGTAGTACCCACAACTACTCCCATAGTGGCAGGAAGTGACAGGACACCACAGGCACTACAGGACGTAGCCTTGTCGGATACTCCATGGTTAGCAGAGTTTCGATGGAATAATCCTCCGAAATTCAAGGGTAGCGATGACATGGCGAAAGCGCTAGGATGGCTTCAGGAAATCGAGAGGATTATCTTTACTCTGACACCCCCAACAGAGCAGATGGTCATTATGGTAGAGCATGTACTTATCGGGGAAGCCGCATACTGGTGGAATCAAGAAAGAAGGATGTTGGAGGCATCTAATCAAGAGGTGTCCTGGAGAGTGTTCAAAACTAAATTCCTGGCGAAGTACTTTCCAGAGGTGATTTTCAGAGAAAAGGAGGTCGCCTTCCTAAATTTGACTCAAGGGGACATGAGCGTAACGGAGTACACCAACCTGTTTGAGGATCTTATCCAGTATGCCTCAAGCTACACTGGGGCTGATGAGAAGACGAAGTGCATCAAGTTTGAAGCGGGACTTCGTGGAGATATAAGTGTAAGTTCCATTGAGAATGTTTTGATAATGACAAAAGGTTTTGAACAAGCTACTAAGGTGTTGATCAAGTTTCAAGCTCAACAAGCAACAACAAACATCAAGTGAAGAAGAGAGAACAAGCTCATGAAGACTTTAAGATCTAGTTTGAGTTTTTTTATTGTTTTATCTTTTGCCTCTCTAGACTTAGTCTTTTAGTTTATGAGTTTTGGGTAGAGTTTCTTAGAGGGTAGTGAATCTCTTTTGATTGCATGATTATATCATAATTTGAGTTTTCACTTAACCTAAAATCAATAGGTGGCTTAAAGGTTTGAAAGGAAAGGTTTAGTTTTGAGAAAACAAGTTTCTAACAAGTTTCTACAGGGCTTAATCGATTAAGAACAAATCTAATCGATTACTAATCGATTAAGTGAAGATCTAATCGATTAAACACTACTGTACTGGTTTTTTTAAAATACGATTTTTACTTCTCAAAATCAATTTTTAGTGCATACAAATTTTGGGTATTCTATATAAACCTTTTCCTAACCTTTGTGATCATTAACCATCATTTTGATATTGATTTTACAGAGAATCAAGTCACTCTATTCTCTCTCAATTTCAAAGATCAAAGCTTTTCTATTTTCATATTCTTTGATCAAGAACTCTTGAATCTCTCACGTTGATTTGTCATAGCTATTGAAAGAGATTCATAGGAGTGCTATTGTGTTTTCTATTGTGTTGTAATCTTTGCAAGAGGCAAGCCATCTACAACAAACAAGAAGACTTGGTGTGTCGATTATCATCAAGCAAATTTCTCATTGAAGAAGAAGAAGTCTTGGTTGTGAATCAAGCAAACTGAAGCCTTGGTGTGTGGATTATCATCAAGCAAGTGAAGACTTGTTGTGTGGATTATCAACAAGGGGTAGAGGTTAGATTAGAGAGAAGATCAATAGGATTACAAGGCAAGGGTGTGGAGTATCTCTTGTAGGCTATCAAGAAGGGAGTCTTGAGAGGCATTCACTTGTAATTTGAGAACTCTAATTCCTCATAGAGAAGAATCTCTCTTGGTTGAAGAGGGGACTGGATGTAGCTTTCAAGTGGATGAAAGTGAACCAGGATAAATCACTGTGCCGTATCTCTAAACCCTTACTCTTTACATTCTTGTTATTCATTGTGTTCTTGGTTGAAAACCTAGAAAAAGTGATTTTCATAATTGATTGAATTGAATATTAATTTTTCAAATTAACTTGGAGAAAATCATTTTCATAACCTAGGTAATCAATAAGAATATATGTGTTAATTGTTTCTGCTGAATCTCTGATCTTACGTGTTGATTGATTGATTTTCGTATTCGATTGAAAAGTGATTTTTCAGTTTTTAACTGTCATAATCGATTAGTAATCGATTAAGTGAAATTGTGCTTTCTGATCTTAATCGATTAAATTGCAGGTTAATCGATTAAATCTCAATTTAATCGATTAAGTGCTGACAAATTTGCAAAAATCATTCGTTTTGATTGTTTCGATTTGTTTCGTTCGAAAATCTTTCAAGGTTTCTTTTACACCTATTCAACCCCCCCCCCCCCTTCTAGGTGTTCTCCTAGGGTTCCTTAGTTGTTTCAACCACCAATTGTGGTTTCCTCAATTGGTATCAGAGCTCGGTCGAAAGACACGAGCATAAGAGCTTTTTCGTAAAGATCCTTTAAGAAAATCGCAATGGGTTCCATGAATCCCTTTGGTGGTGAAGGTGCTTCGATAAGTCGTCCTCCACTCTTTAATGGTGAGGGATACGCTTATTGGAAAGTTAGAATGAAAATCTTTATCCAAGCCATAGATAGTGAAATTTGGAAAGTAGTTGAAAAAGGTCCTCATATCCCCTCTAGTTTAGTTGAAGGCGTAGTACATTTAATCCCCGAGGATAAGTGGAAGGATGATGATAGAAAGAAAGTTCAATATGATTATAAAGCAAAAAATATCATTACCTCCGCTTTATCCTATGATGAGTTCTTTAGAGTTTCCCAATGTACTAGTGCTAAGGAAATGTGGGACACTTTACAAGTGACTCATGAAGGAACTAGTGAGGTTAGGAGAGCTAGATTGAATGCTTTAATGCGTGATTATGAATTGTTTCAAATGCTTCCAAATGAATCTATTAATGATATGCAAAAGCGTTTTACTCATATTATTAACCATTTACTTGCTCTTGGTAAGACTTTCTTACAAGGTGAACTTTCTAACAAAGTGTTGAGATGTTTAGACAGGAATTGGCAACCAAAAGTAACGGCTATTGTTGAATCTAAGAATTTGGATGCTATGGATCTAACAACACTTTTCGGAAAGCTTCAAGAACATGAAATGGAGCTTGGACGTCTAAGTATCAATGAAGAGTCAGATAAGAACAATGGAAGAAAGGGACTTGCTCTTAAAGTCAATAGATCATACAATAAGAAAGAGAGTTCCGATGATGATGATAGTGAAGATTCCGATTCGGATGTTGATGAAAAAGAAATGAAACTTTTACTAAGGAAGTTTGACAAGTTTCTAAGGAGAAAAGGAAGGTTGAACAAAGACAAAGGTAAAGAGAAGGATTCTCCACACTACAAGACCAAGACATCAAAAGAAGGTGTAGTTTGCCATGAATGTGGAAAACCCGGTCATCTCAAGTACTCATGCTCTAGGTATCTCAAGAAGAAGGAGAAAGACAAGAAAAATTCAAAACACAAAAGGGCATATATAGTTTGGGATAGTGATGTAGAAGAGAAGAAAAGCACATCGAGTAGTTCGTCGGATGATGAAGAAGTTGCTAATCTCAACTTGCTTGTTCAAGTAGATGAAGAGGAAAGTTCAAATGATGAATCAAGTGAACAAAGCGAGGATAGCGATGTAAGTGATACTAAATCCGAAATTTCTTCTAAATATGAATTGTTATATAATGCTCATGAAGAAATGCATGAACAACTTGAAAAACTAGTTTCGAAAAACATTGAAAGAAAGAAGCTCATTTTGAAACATCAAAAAGAGATTTTAGAACTTCAAAAACAAGTTGATGAGCTTAATCTTGAAAATGAAACCCTTGATCTCATTTATGCTAGTTCTTCTTGTGATTGTGCTAGTAGATTGAATATTGTGGTTGATTGTGAGAATTGCAAGTTGCTTAAAGATGAAAATGCTATTTTGAAAAATAAGCTTGCAAGTTTCACCACTTGTGATATTAGATTGCGCACATTGTTAAATTTTCAAAGAGAAAATTCAAACAGTTTGGTTTGGGTTATACTAATGCTAAGAGTAATTCTCATAGAAATGTTGTTGATTTTTCTAAAGTTTATTTTTTAAATGCACCAACATGTTTCTATTGTGGTACTCATGGACATACTTCAAATGTGTGTTATATTAAAGTGCATGGTATACCTAAAGGAAAGTTTGTTTGGATTAAGAAGGGTGAGATTCCCTTAACTAACAAAAATGGATCCAAAACCATTTGGATACCAAAAAGCAAAGCATGATTGTTTTGTAGGTATGATTGAAGAGCAAAGGGCTTACAAGTGTTATTCATACATTTGCATCTTCAATTGGTATTACATTTGCATCTCAAGTGAATGACCTACAAAGTGGTAAAAAAAATTGGTACAAGTGATATTGTTGAATATTCTTATTTGGTATCAATTATAGTTTTTCTCAATTGGTATAATTGAATTGTTCTCAATTGGTATTACTTTTTTCTAAAAGTTCAATTGGTATCATTGAGTGATGATTAGATGATTATCATGCTTTTGTGATATTTTGTCAATTAGTGACAATTAGCTTTTCAATTGGTATCATTGATTATTTTGGTTCTTATCTTTCAATTGGTATCAATGTTGAAAAGGAATGAATGTGAAGAAATGATCATTGTTACTCTTCTTATTTTGGCTAATCATTTTATATTTCAATTGGTATATATTACTTTTTGATAATGCCAAAGGGGGAGAAATAGTTTGTTTTGGGAGAATGGTTGTTTTTGTTGTTTTTATGTAGGTTGAGCAAAGTTGTTGAAGATAGGGGGAGAATCAAGCTTCTATCAATTGGATTTCAAATGTAAATTGCATTGATTAAGGGGGAGCAAGAGTCTCACCAAGTGATCAAATATTTCAAGCATCAACAACTTCAAACAACTTCAAAACATGTTTGTCATTTTCAAAAAGGGGGAGATTGTAAGTTCCATTGAGAATGTTTTGATAATGACAAAAGGTTTTGAACAAGCTACTAAGGTGTTGATAAAGTTTCAAGCTCAACAAGCAACAACAAACATCAAGTGAAGAAGAGAGAACAAGCTCATGAAGACTTGAAGATCTAGTTTGAGTTTTGTTATTGTTTTATCTTTTGCCTCTCTAGACTTAGTATTTTAGTTTATGAGTTTTGGGTAGAGTTTCTTAGAGGGTAGTGAATCTCTTTTGATTGCATGATTATATCATAATTTGAGTTTTCACTTAACCTAAAATCAATAGGTGGCTTAAAGGTTTGAAAGGAAAGGTTTAGTTTTGAGAAAACAAGTTTCTACAGGGCTTAATCGATTAAGAACAAATCTAATCGATTACTAATCGATTAAGTGAAGATCTAATCGATTAAACACTGCTGTACTGGTTTTTTTAAAATACGATTTTTACTTCTCAAAATCAGTTTTTAGTGCATACAACTTTTGGGTATTCTATATAAACCTTTTCCTAACCTTTGTGATCATTAACCATCATTTTGATATTGATTTTACAAAGAATCAAGTCACTCTATTCTCTCTCAATTTCAAAGATCAAAGCTTTTCTATTTTCATATTCTTTGATCAAGAACTCTTGAATCTCTCATGTTGATTTGTCATAGCTATTGAAAGAGATTCATAGGAGTGCTATTGTGTTTTCTATTGTGTTGTAATCTTTGCAAGAGGCAAGCCATCTACAACAAACAAGAAGACTTGGTGTGTCGATTATCATCAAGCAAATTTCTCATTGAAGAAGAAGAAGTCTTGGTTGTGAATCAAGCAAAGTGAAGCCTTGGTGTGTGGATTATCATCAAGCAAGTGAAGACTTGTTGTGTGGATTATCAGCAAGGGGTAGAGGTTAGATTAGAGAGAAGATCAATAGGATTACAAGGCAAGGGTGTGGAGTATCTCTTGTAGGCTATCAAGAAGGGAGTCTTGAGAGGCATTCACTTGTAATTTGAGAACTCTAATTCCTCATAGTGAAGAATCTCTCTTGGTTGAAGAGGGGACTGGATGTAGCTTTCAAGTGGATGAAAGTGAACCAGGATAAATCACTGTGCCGTATCTCTAAACCCTTACTCTTTACATTCTTGTTATTCATTGTGTTCTTGGTTGAAAACCTAGAAAAAGTGATTTTCATAATTGATTGAATTGAATATTAATTTTTCAAATTAACTTGGAGAAAATCATTTTCATAACCTAGGTAATCAATAAGAATATAGGTGTTAATTGTTTCTGCTGAATCTCTGATCTTACGTGTTGATTGATTGATTTTCGTATTCGATTGAAAAGTGATTTTTCAGTTTTTAACTGTCATAATCGATTAGTAATCGATTAAGTGAAATTGTGCTTTCTGATCTTAATCGATTAAATTGCAGGTTAATCGATTAAATCTCAGTTTAATCGATTAAGTGCTGACAAATTTGCAAAAATCATTCGTTTTGATTGTTTCGATTTGTTTCGTTCGAAAATCTTTCAAGGTTTCTTTTACACCTATTCAACCCCCCCTTCTAGGTGTTCTCCTAGGGTTCCTTAGTTGTTTCAACCACCAATTGTGGTTTCCTCAATAAGGACTCTCTTGGAGAATCGTAAAGTCAGGAATCTTGCTCAACTGGTGGACTTGGCCCGAACTTGTGAGAAAAACTTAGAAATATCTGCTGGTGGAAGCCACAAGGTTCGGAAAGTAATGGACCGTACTAAAGGAAAAGGACTAGCTCAGACATCAGGTCCACAAGCCAACACTCGCACTAGAGCAGCAGCTCCCAAAGTTAAGAATCAGAGTGCGACAGTTTCCACTAATCAACCATCATGTCAGACTTGTGGAAGATCTCACCGAGGTGTGTGTTGGCTCAAGAATCGTAGTGTGAGAGATAGCCTATGCTTTCATTGTGAACAACCGGGACACTTTGTTGCAAATTGTCCCCACATCACTCCATGGAAGGGAGTTAGTGTACTACAGAGGCAACAGGCGAAGGGAAGTCCATCCGGAAAAATAGGAGAAGCGTACAGCATGGACAAAGCAGCAGGACTGGATATGGACGATCCAAGCGAAGGTGTGTGTTATTTTGAAGTAACACTTTGCTAAAGAATCAACTCTTGGAGAGCCTAGGATTACTTTCAATTAGGACTATTTCCTAAATTCTAAACTTCTCTTTTTCTTTCAGTAGTAAGACCTCCTAGAGTATTTCCTTAGTAATTATATTCTGACCATTTCACAACGGGGTACTAAGAGACATACCTGGAACATCCCTCCCATTCTTTCGCCTAAGTAACCGTGAAAGACTATAGAAAATTATCCATGAAATTAAAGCTTTAATAAACACCCAATCCAGTGTTGGTGTTGTCATTTGATAGAGTGTAAGGTCGGGATTAGCTATCCTTCTCTTACATCCGTTGAAAGACAATACTATCATACAAGGGAACGCGATGATGTGCTGTTGATAGAGGTGAGATTGGGATAAGCTACCCCAGTTTTCGCATTTATTGACAGACGACAGCATTGCAAATCCTGAAGAACGTGATGATGTGTTGTTGCTAGATGAGGGATTGAGACTAGCTACCCCAGTCCTTGCATTTACTGGCAGATATATCATTGCAATCTCTCAAATCTGATTAGAACCATTGACATAGCAATTCCACCTGAAGAAGGTCAAATTAAGTTCAAGCTCACTAGAAATCTTGTGGAAATTCGTTATAATTGATCGTGCGACGAATCTACCCATGACAATCCTATCTAGTATAGGAACATAGAGAGATGTAGGTACGTGAGATCGCCATATCTTAGAAAACCCAACAAGTAGTTCATTCAACCTTGTTTTCCAAACCCGTCACCTAATCGAAAAGTAGAACCACTAATTCTTAACATATGCTCAGCTACCCCTTGGTATCGATCTACGTAGGTATGTTGGTACTAAGTAGGGGAGAACCTTATAGTCCTACCCGAAACCCATCCGAGAGATGGTAAAGAATGAGAACGACAACCGAGCAGAACTAGAATGTAAACTACCTTAGTGTACCCATAGAAACATCAAGACCGAAAACGGATGAGATGTCGAACATCCATTGTTATCTCTTCCCACTCTTTGGAAAGGTATAACAAACTTGCACAGGCCACCAATATCTCTCAAATTGATGAAGACATTATGTCGGGCATCAACCCAACCTTTAACAATGTTATCCTCATCAATGGTTGTCCGAGACCGTTATCTACATATTATAAAATAGGAGAAGCTTGAGGGTAAATTTGGTTTCCCTCCTTAATCCCATTCCTTTTCCCTCTCAACTATGCTTTTCCCTCCTAAATCTGAGTCGTCCATACTCATTTTCATCATTAAATCTAGGCCGTTCATTTTTTATTCACCATTGTCTCTATGCTTCGGTGAGAAGCAGTCTTTTCAGCTTCTTCCCCTCAATTGAGCGGACCCTTATTCACGCTCACTGTCTCCCTTCATCTTCATCATCATCATCTTCTTCTTCTCCTTCTCGATGCCTAATTCATATAAATGAGCATCAATTGAATTGAATTAAGAAACAAGAAAATAAGAAGAATGCCGAAGAGAACAACACACACATACTCAAGCGAGGACGCACTTCCAGAAGGACCAAACTCAGATCTCTTCGTTTACTACTGCAAGCACTGCGGCTCCCATGTCCTCATCACCGACACACAGCTTCAGAAAATGCCCAAACGCAAAACCGACAAAGCCTACGTTCTCGACAAAACCAAACACCTCGCCAGATTCAACATCCACGACGCAGGGAAAGTGTTATTGAAGAGAGACGAGGGCAAATTGGATAAACAATTCCAAATGAATTGTTGCATTAGTTGTTCTCAACTCTTTCTCTCCCACTTTCTCAGCCACCGGCACGAAATCTTCTCTTTCATTCTTTTAATTTTTGCGATTCAACCACCTTATACTGCGATTATTGTTGTTGTTGTTATTTGCTCCATTTTAAGCTCACTACTCTTCTTCGATTTCATTCTTCACTCTTCCATTTATCTCATATCTATATTGTGCATGAAGGTTTGAGCTGTTATTGTTCTTCAGGTAAGAATTTTGTTTTTTAATTTTTGTTTTTGTTTGGATATTTGAATATTATGCTTACTTTCTTGGATATTTCTTTTATAGTTGCCCTATTCTTGGGTTTGTCTTTGTTCGATTAGTAGATTCCTTTCGTTATTGCTTTATCTTTATAGGGGTTGTGTATTTTTTTTTTTAACCAAGGGTAGAATGATATTTTTTTTGCTCAGTATTATGTGGTTTTCAGTTGGGATTTTTTTCTCTTGCTTGCTCTATATTTTGATTGTTATTTTGTTTCTCTTTGTTCGATTATTTTCTTCATTGAGTGGGTTGTGACATGTGATGGAACATCTCTCATAGTTGCATGTGGTGGTCTAAATGTATAGTATCAATCAAGAAGATAGGGATGATTATCGTTTGGTTGTTTTGAATCCGCCATAGTGAACCAAAGTGATTGGCAGTTACAAAAGTACTGCATGTGAGCAGCATGTCCTTGGATATAAACCTATTTCTGAATCAATTTAAGGCACGGGAAGATTTGAATTTCATAACAAATCAAAAGGAGAAAATTGTAAATTTTACAACAAATTTCAGGCATGAAAATTCTATTCTAAGATTTTATTTCTCTTGCGTGCTCTTTTGATTTGCTTATTTTGCCACTTTAACCTGTATAAATATATTCTGTTCCAAATATTTAAATTATTCTTTTAATACGTATGTTTGTTGTTTTTTTATTTGTGTAGTTTAAATTTTCAATTGATTATGGAAAGTAAAAGTGCAACCAAGAGGACTAGAAGGAGAGGAAGTTACGAAGAGAATAAAAATGGTAAATCTAACCATCTCTCTCCTTTTTTTTATACCCAAAAATATGGTATGATCCAATTTATTTGCTTGGTCTTACCGCCTAAATTTAATATGTGTATGTGTTACTCTGACTGGAATTAGTTTTTGGAGATTATTGGTTCAGATGAATGGATGGCATCAAGATGCCATGGTAATTTCAAATTCACAGATGAAGAGTTTATTCCTATTTCGGAAGCAGATTCCGATGTCCTTGCAACTTATGCGCAGGATGTGAAATGAAAGTCTGAACCAATCTTTGTTCCTTTCAAGAAACTCTACAAAACACACATCGCGAGTTTTCTTTCTTTTCTTCTCGAGATTGAAAGGTAACTAAAAAAGTAAGGTTTTAATTGTAATGCACCGTCACTATATAGAGGTTTTTTACATTATCATGGAAGCATGCATAGCATCATTAAAAATGTGTTTAACTCTGATGATGCATCAAAATTAAAACTCATAAAATTAATCTGGAGATGTTATAGGTGGAGACCTTGCTGCTTGAAGATGACAATCCTGCTGATGCACTTCTTAGCTTTATCTTGAAGTCTAGCATCCAAATATTAGTAATGCTCTCTTACTCCTCTAATTTTATTACAAGGTATGTGTTTCTAAATTTTCAATTCATCAAAGCATACATGTTGCATTTCATTCCTTTATTATTAATTACTGCATAACAATCAAACAAAGCACACAACCTCTGCACACACTTTGGTCCTTAATTTCTTTGCTTTGCCTAAAATTTTCTCCTTTTAGGTACTAACTTGAAAGATTGACATGGTGTTAGTTAAATACTACCTTTCTTAAAATACTATCCTGACCTATATCCCTTTGAAAAAAAACTTGAATATCTCATTCCATTGTGGTTATCTTTCTTTTATTATGCTTAAATGTCTTTATATTAATTTTTTTTCTTCATATTGCTAAAAATTGTTGCAATAGAAACCTTCGGCTATGCTTGTGTTCTTCTTTGTGTATCAGATAAGTTCTCATGTAAATGTTGAGGCATTTTGATAACAATTATTATGAAAATTCAATCATTAACATTGAAATTGCATCATGTAAGGAAACCACCTACATAAGTTTTTGCACAAAGTGGACAAAAAACCACAACTGTTATTCACACACAACTTTCAGGAAGTATCACAAGCAATATAATTCATATAATGTCTTAATAACAATTACTTTTTTTAATTTTGTTGACATGGTTTCCATTTTTTTTCATGGTTCCTAATTTTGACATGGATCCTAATAGAATGTAAGTGTATTTCATATACTGTCTTAATAGCTATTTTGACATGGTTTCTTATTTTTAACTATACAGCGGCATTCAAGCTGAGATATGCTGTGGAAATTTTTGGATTCATTTGAAGTGCCCTTTTGCAAGCCTCAATTATAAAAAGTAGTATTAATCATTTTGGTATTGTTGTCTTCACTAATCAGACTATTAATGTGACTATGTTAATAATGTGTGATGTGTTTCTTTTATATTCCATATGTTGAACAACTAAGCATGTTTTCTTGCAATGGTTTGGTTTTATTTTACTTTTCATTTACCATTTCATACATTCAACCATACATTAAAATCAAATTGCAGGAAAAAAATGCTAACAAGGTTTCCATTTCTTTTGTTGTTGAATTATTTTTTTCTGTTACTGCTATGCTATTTGTGCCTGCTGCTATGCTGTGCTGCTGCTGTAACAGAGGTATTGAAACACTAGAGCTCTCTTTTGTTATTAGTTGCATGACTAATGTTTAGAACTCAGGTTCAGAGTTTATTAATTGTGTGTTTGTGTAGTTCTTTCAAACAATTGTTTTTTGGAACATTGAAATAAATGTGTGTGATTAAAGTAGAAGATTGCATATTCACTGTAAAGTAAAAAAAAAGATAAAATAGAGGTTTTATACACTTCAAATTGGACTGTGTAGGCTTGAAAGAGGTAAAACTAAACTCAGTTTCCAATTTTCCATAAGTTATTTCTATCACACATACAATTGAAGAAAACAAGAATGACATAGGGCAATAGTAGGCTTGCATTTTATTAGGTTTTTGTTATTAGGGAGTCTGACGTAGTTATTTGCTAGATAAGCTTAGAAGCAGTTCTAAATTCAAGGATTTAGTTTCAGTGTCGATATCCAATTATATGCTGAATCAAATTTGTTTTTGACTTCTCTTTGATACGGTGCTCTTGAATGTTTCAAGGAAGTTGTTATGTGTTGTATATTTAAAGAGATTGGGTAGCCTTATTGTGTTTTCGAGTTATTTATTAAAGCTAAATGTTCACTTGGCTGATCTATTATGGATATATCTTTTCCATTATATTGTTAATTTTCTAAGTTATTGGTTTTTCACAATGTATTATTAGTTTGCCACAACATTTAGCTTAAGTTGTTTTTATTATTTGACTAATGATTATTTTCAATGTTGTTATAGAGCTTGATTTGAATGTCTGGATTCAACAAAAAAAATTGTTTGCTGTCAAGAGGTAGAGGCATAAGTAAGGAGGTGGAATTGAACAGCATCTTCTTGGATTTATATAGCACAAATCATAAATTCATATAGTTATCAAAATAATCCTGGATTGATACCACCATAGAACACTCTATCCGCACCACTTTCTCCACCTGCCACAACTTCTTCAGGTTTGTTTCTATTTTTATTGTTGGTAATGATTTTAAATTGTCGAAGCATAACTTGGCCTAAAAGCTTAAGATGAGAATATAACTTAAGCATGCTCTCTAATATGAGAAACAACTAGGCTTGAAATGTGAGCAAATTTAAGCTTAGAACTAACCTGAATTGAAATCAATTTCAACTTTGTTATGGAATTTTAGTTATAAGTGTGGGGAATGTCAACTAAACTCTACACGTTCAATCTTTTCCTTTCCCACCAATATTTTGTTTACTCCTCACTCCTAATGGATGAGGAGAATGGGTAAAGGTTGATAATCAATAAGTCATATAGCTTTATCCAAATGCTTATTCTATAACTAAGGATTATGGATTTCTTGAAAAGCATAGCTTTTTGCACATGCGTAATACTCCCTCTGTCCCTATATATAAGACCCCTTTGGGAGATTTCATGTCCATTAAGAAAGTTGATTAATTTAGTTAATTTTATTGGAAATGTTAATTTTTGATATGTATTTTCAAAATTATCCCTATTAATATTATTGGAAATCTAAAAAGTGTTAAATAAATAGGGGTGTTTGGGGAAAAAAGTATTTAATGATCACTGAAAATTGGTATAGGGTCTAATAAATAGGGACAAAATAAAAGTGTTAAAAGGATCTTATATTTAGGGACGAAGGTAGTAGTTAAATTCAAGAGAGGATTTCTTATTCAAGCTGTTAATCCTGTTTTTAGGCATTAGTGCTACTGGAGCTATTGATGGAGGAGTTGCTGCTGGTGCTGCTCTGTTGTTTGCATTAATTTGTTTTTTTATTGAAGAAATAATAGTTATTTACTTCATAAATGTTATCTGGAACACAAAAAAAATTGTAGAAAATTTATAAATAACTCAAACGCAATTATGGAAATGAATACTCTTACTGTCAAACTACAAACCGTTAAATTCCCCTTCTTGAATTGGTGCATAAGAAAACATCCTATGAACTTTGTCTCTTGATATGAAATTTCAAAAGGTAGACATGTCATCATTATGTCAAGTGTGGTAATATTGTTATGCATATAAGAACTTGAAGTCACAATATCATAATGCTTATTAGACTTTTATAGACTTGGTTCTACACATTTAAGTTAAACACATGCTTGATATCTTTAAAAACTAATCTTATATAGAAGATAGTTACTGTTATTCTTATTCATCGGGACTCTTAAGAAACAACTTCGATTATTTGATATTAGAACGAAGCGGGTAGAGCTTCATGCTTTTGAATGGAAGCAAGAAAGCAGTGAATGTCAATCGGCTCTGTAAATCAGGCTTGCTCTCCAAATGGATAGCACATGATTGTGTATAACTTCTTGAAAATGCTCTTTGAAGTGTGTGTTATGCTAACTCATTTTTTGTGGGTACTAAGTAAATTTTGGTTAGAAATTTTTGGTACTAAGTAAATTTTTTTTATAGAACGTCCTAACATTTTTCTTTAGCTCAAGACTAATGTCTGTTTCCATAATGCTCCTTGACAATCATATTATTGGTGAGTGTACATTATAAATACTCTATATATAAGATTTTACTTGCTTAATTATTGTAAATTCCTTACAAAAGAAATTATAATTACAATTTGGATTAACTTTAACTTTATCTTCTTATTTTTTAAAAACAGGTTTCAAGTTATATCAATGGAATATTATTTTGGAAGATGTTTTTACTATCCATTATTGTATAGGAAGAATACTTAGTTATTTCTAATTATTAATCGTAATTTTGTTGAATTTTATGAAAAGTATGATGTAATATAAATGGTTCCAATGATTATCTATAACTGCATTGTTTTTTAATGCCTATATTATGTAATTATGATGATTTATAATATATGTCCCAAAATGTTTTACATGTTTTATTGGATTTATTTGTCCTACAAACATAGCAACCATATTTACAAGCCCATCCATAAAAAAAATTCATAATGAACACTATATAATTGCAATCAGAAATATAACCATCTATATTGCATATAATTTAGCAAAAACAAAAAATTTACCCATTTTTACTCTAATTTTAAGTAACAAATAAATTAACCGTTGTTGTAAATAATTTAATTACTAACTTAACAATATAAATTAAAATTTCAAGTTAATTTAGTCATTCTTTTCTCACTTGGATTTTTTCATTCCATACTAATATAACAAATTAAATGTCCCAAATGAAACGACCTGTGCATCGCACGGGCAAAATTACTAGTTCTTAAAAACCTTACGTAAACCGCTAAGAAGGTCACTAGGAACTGGTGGAGAACCAACCTCGAACAAGTTAGGATAAATCCGAACAAACACAGAACTGAGAAGTAGAATTAAACCTTGACCTCTATTCCCAAGTAGAAACCAATCTTAGCTTCTTTCAGGACGAAGCGGAGCTAGGAAGCGAGTAAGCTGAAGCGACAATTGTAACACCCCGTCCGAATACCTCATATATGTTTAATTGGTAAAGAAATCGATTTGAGAAAATGTTTTTAAAAGAGTATTTTGAAAGAGTATTTCTTGAATTGAATTTATTTTATGATTTCAAATGATAAAGGGTTTTAAGGAAAATGATTTTTATGAGAAAAACCTTATGAGTTTGAATTGAGTTTTTAAAGTGAATTATTTAAGTAGTTGATATTTTGGTATTTTTAGAAAGTGTGAATTATGAGAAAGAAAATAAAATGAAAATTTTATGTGTATGTGTGTGTGCATGTGATGTTCGGCCGTGTGTGTGTGTAGGTGCATGCATGATGGGAATTTTGACTTTCTTGCACCCTAAGTTAGTAGCCTAATAGCACCTAGGTTTAGTTTAGTGTAATGCATGGTTAAGAGTTTGACCAACCAATAGGAAGGAGAATTAAGCCTAATTTTTCTCTATTTGTCTCATGGCTTGGCTTGAGCCATGCAAGCTTTCATGAGGACAAAATTACCCTTCTAGTAACACTCTTTGGCCGAATTCCCTCAAGGGCAAGAAGGGAATCGCTTGTGTGCTTTCTTATACCTCAACCGTAGTTCATTCCATTCATTTCCTTCACATCTCATTCCAAACCAACACACACAATTTCTAAGAGTGATATCAAACTCTTAGAGAGACATAGAGAGAGAGAGAGAGAGAACCCGAGAGCTTGGAGAAGAGAGGAGGAAGAAGATCAAGCCCAAAGCCTTAGGATCTCTTGAAGATTAAGTGAAGAAGGTAGAAGATCTTCTCTATTTCTTTGTCTATTCGAAGATCCTAGAGTGTTAGAGTAGTTTTTAATTTCCAAGTCTTGTAAGGTTATTTGTTGTTGCATGTTTGCTTTTCTTGTAGATCTTTGTTTGTAAGTTCTTATTTAGCTTTGATCTTGAGTTTCAAGAACTACCCAAACTTGTAGAACCTTAAACCATGGACATTATCATTCGGCTATGTCTAGAAGTTTAGGTTGTGATGATTTTTATCTTGCTTAGAAGTCATGCATGTTAGTTTGATGCTTGTTAAAGTTGATCTAAACGGTTTTCATGCTTTGATTTCAACTTTGATTTTTCTAAAGCTTTGATCTTTGATTTTCATTTCAAAAGGCTTTGATCTATTACTTTGATCTTGAAAAAGATTTGTTTTCTTGCCTTGATTTTCAATAGCTTTGATCTTGAAGTTTTGATTTGTGATTTTTGAACTCAAAAGTTTTGTTTCTTGACTTGCATGTCACGGTTTTGAGGAGAAACAAAGGAAAACAATTTTCTTTTCAAATGATTTTGTTTTGATCTAAATTCATGTGTTTCAAAGCTAAGGACTTAAGTTTTTCACTTGATTTTGTTGATGTATTTTTCGGTCAAGCTTTGAAAACAAAAGACCATGATTGTTTTTCATGAAAAGTTTCTTGCATGTGTTTTCTTTTTGATTTATATGATTTTTAAGGCACATGCAAAGGGAAATGAAAATGAAATTGTGTTTGAAGTGACTTGTAGGTCACGGTTTTGAGAAGGAAAAAGGGAGTGTTATTTTCTAAAACCATGTGTTTTAAAGTGCATGTTTTTGGTTTGCTAAATTAAAGGTTTTTACATAAAAGAAAAGTGCATCAAAGACTTTGTTTTCCTCTAGTGATGATTCGGCCTATGTTAGGTTGAATAGGATAGATTCTTTTTGCATGTAATTGTCTCTTTGAAATGATTATGTTTTATGACTTTGTTTTAAGAAAAATTATTGTGTTGTTTTGGTGTGTTCAATTCGGTTTTGATAAAGAAAATGAGGAAAACGTATTTAATTATTTTCAAGATTATTTTCATGGTTTGATTTCTTTTGTCCTTTGTGTAAGAACCTACAATCGGTGGGTGAAATAACTAGGAAACACTAGGAGAACACCTAGAAGGGGGGTTGAATAGGTGTTAGATAAACCTTGAAAGATTTTCGCAAGAAACAAATCAAAACGATTAAAAGAAATGATTTTCTTGAAATTTTCTTCTATTAATCGATTAACAAGTCAACTAATCGATTAATGCCGAATGATCAATTCAAACTAATCGATTAATGAAACCAATTACTCGATTAATCAATGTTAAAATTGAAAAATCACTTTTCAATCAAATATGAAAATCAATCAATTAACACATATGATCAGATATAAAGCGGAATTGATTAACACCAATATTCTTATTGATTACCTAGGTTATGAAAATGATTTTCCCCAAATCAATTTTGCACAATTAAGATTCAATTCAATCATTTATGAAAATCAATCTTTTCTAGGTTTTCAACCAAGAACACAATTAAAGACTTGAATTGTAAAGAGTAGAGAGTTTAGAGATACGACACAGTGATTTATCCTGGTTCACTTTCATCCACTTGAAAGCTACTCCAGTCCCCTCTTCAACCAAGAGAGATTCTTCACTATGAGGAATTAGAGTTTCTCAAATTACAAGTAAATGCCTCACAAGACTCCCTTCTTGCTAGCCTACAAGAGATACCACACCCTTGCCTTGTAACCCTATTGATATCTAATCTAACCTCTTCTCTTGCTTGCCGATACCCCACAACAAGACTTACAATGCTTTGAGATTCTTCAAAGACTTCCACTTGCTTGCTTCACTACAAGACTTCCAAGTGCTTGATGATATGCCACACCAAGGCTTCCAAATAACTTTGCTTGATGAATAACTTCTTCAAGACTTCCTTTGTTGTAGAGTGTTTGCCTTCTTTGCAATGATTACAACTCAAATGAAAAACAATAACAATCCTATGAATCTCTTTCAAAAGCTATGAAAATATCAACATGAGAGATTCAAGGTTCTTGATCAAAGAATGTAAAAATGAGAACTTTGATCTTGAGAAAGTGAGAGAGAATAGAGTGGCTTGATTCTTTGTAAAATGAATATCAAAATGATGGAATATAATCACAAAGATTAGAAATAGGTTTATATAGAATACCCAAAAGTTAGGAATGGTTAAAAGTGCTTTTGAGAAGTGAAAAACGCATTTTAAAAACCATATCTGATCGTGTTACTCGAGTAACAAAGTGGCTAATCGAGTAACCATGCCTTAATCGAGTAATGCCGCAAGCCTGTAAAAATTTACTCGAGTAAAAGTCAAGATAATCGATTATCAAAAGTTATTAATCGATTATCAGTTCAAAATATACTGTTAATCGATTATCAAAACCTGTTAATCTATTATTTTGATTAAAAATCACTTAAAACTTGTTTTCTCAAAAACTAAACCTTTTCTTTCAAACCTTTAAGCCACCTATTGATTTTAGGCAAAGTGAATACTCAAAATATGATATAATCATGACTATGATAGAGATTCACTACCCTCTAATGACTCTACCCAAACTCAAACTAAGAGACTTGAGAGGCTAAAGATAAAACAATAAAACATAAACTACCAAACTAAGTCTTCATGAGTTGGCTCTCTCTTTATCACTTGATGTTTGTTGTTGCTTGTTGAGCTTGAACTTGATCAACACATTTAAGCTTGTTCAAAACCTTTTGGCATTTATCAAAACATTCTTCATGGATCTTACAATCTCCCCCTTTTTGAAAATGACAAACATGTTTTGAAGTTGTGAAGTTGTTGATGCTTGAACCATTTGATCACTTGGTGAGACTCTTGCTCCCCCTCAATTTATGCTTTTGACATTTGAAATCTAATTGAGATAAAAGCTTGATTCTCCCCCTATCTCCAACAACTTTGCTCAACCTACATAAAAACAACAAAAACAACCTTTCTCCACAAAACATACATTTCTCCCCAAAATAGTCAAAACATACTATTTCTCCCCCTTTGGCATTATCAAAAAGAAATATATACCAATTGAAATATAAGATCTAAGCCAAAATAGAGAAATTAATAATCATTTCTTCACAACATTGATACCAAATGTAGATATGGTAATTAATACCAATTGTAAGACATTGAAATACAATACAAGAATGATACTTTGAAATGTGATATCAATTGGCAAGAACATATAACAATGAAGAATAATACCAATTGTAACAAACTAATTGAAACTAGAAAGTCATAATATCACTTAACCAAAGTAAGATATCAATTGTCAAGATATATCACAAAATGCATCTAATAACATTGTTGATATTGTGATATTTAACAATAGCATGATAATCATCTAATGATCACTCAATGATACTAAATGAAACAATAGTATACCAATTGTAATACTAATTGTAAGAATTTGATACCAATAGTATTTTCTCAAAAGTATAAACAATATCACATCAAGAGAAATAATACTAATTGTGACTAAACAAATACCAATTGTATAATATCAAATGTTACCAATTTGTAGGATTCTCTTCTTTGATACCAATTGAAGATATCCAACAATATCAATTGTGTCAATTTGTAGGACTTTTACTTGAGATTTGAAGAAATGTGTATAGACCTTCATTTGCATCTTCAATCATACCTACAAAAACAATCATGTTTTGCTTTTTGGTATCCAAATGGTTTTGGATCCATTTTTGTTAGTGTAGGGACTCTCACCCTTTTTCACCCAAACAAAATCTCCTTTAGGTATACCATGCACTTTAATATAACACACATTTGAAGTATGTCCATGAGTACCACAATAGAAACATGTTGGTGCATTTGAAAAATCAACTTTAGAAAAATCAACAACATTTCTATGTGATTTACTCTTAGCATTAGTATAACCCAAACCAAACTTGTTTGAATTTTCTCTTTGAAAATTTAACAATGTGCGCAATCTAATATCACCATTTGTGAAACTTGCAAGCTTATTTTTCAAAATAGCATTTTCATCCTTAAGCAACTTGCAATCCTCACAATCAATCACAATATTCAATCTACTAGCACAATCACAAGAAGAACTAGCATATATAAGATCAAGAGTTTCATTTTGAAGATTAAGCTCATCAACTTGTTTTTGAAGTTCTAAAATCTCTTGTTGATGTTTCAAAATGAGCTTCTTTCTTTCAATATTTTTCGAAGCTAGTTTCTTGAGATGTTCATGCAGTTCTTCATAAGCATTATATAAGATTTCATATTTGGAAGAAATTTCGGATTTAGTTTCACTTACATCGCTTTCGTAGCTTTTCTCACTTGATTCATCATTTGAACTTTCTTCTTCATCTACTAGAGCTATCAAGTTGAGACAAGCGGCATCTTCATCATCCGAAGAACTATTCGATGTGCTTTTCTTGTCATCTTCATCATCACTATTCCAAACTATGTATGCCCTTTTAGTTTTCTTTTCTTTCTCCTTCTTCTTAAGATACTTAGAGCATGAGTACATGAGATGACCGGGCTTTCCACATTCATGGCAAACTACACCTTCTTTTGATGTCTTGGTCTTGTAGTGTGGGGGATTCTTCTCTTTACTTTTGTTCTTGTTCAACCTTCCTTTTCTCCTTAGAATCTTATTGAACTTTCTTAGTAGAAGCTTCATCTCCTCTTCATCAATGTCCGAATCGGAATCTTCATCATCATCATTATCGGAACTCTCTTCCTTTTGATATGATCTTTGAGCTTTAAGAGCAATTCCTTTTCTTTCTTTGTTCTTGTCCGATTCTTCATGCATATGTAAGCGTCCAAGCTCCATTTCATGTTCTTGAAGCTTTCCGAAAAGTGTTGCTAAGTCCATGGTGTCCAAGTCCTTTGATTCAACAATTGCGGTAACCTTAGGTTGCCATTCCCTACTTAGACATCTTAAAACTTTGTTAACAAGTTCACAATTCACGAAAGTTTTACCAAGAGCAATGAGATGATTAACAATATGAGTAAAACGTTTTTGCATAAAACATATAGATTCATTAGGCAACATACGAAACAATTCATATTCATGCATCAAAGAATTTAATCTAGCACGCCTAACTTCACTAGTGCTTTCATGTGTGACTTGCAAGGTGTCCCACATTTCTTTGGCATCACGACATTGGGAGACTCTAAAGAACTCATCATAAGATAAAGCGGAGGTGATGATATTCTTAGCTTTTAAATCATATTGAATTTTCCTTTTATCATCATCGGTCCACTTATCTTTGGGAGTAAGTGTAAGCACACCTTCTACATCTTTTGAGGGAATATAAGGACCATTTTCAATGGCTTTCCAAATGTTCACATCTATAGCTTCTATAAAGATTCTCATCCTAATTTTCCAATAACCATAACCCTCTCCACCAAACATAGGAGGGCGATTTATTGAAGCACCTTCACCACCAAAGGGTACGAATCCCATTGTAGTTTCCTCAAGGATCTTAACGAAAAAGCTCTATGCTCGTGTCTTTCGACCGAGCTCTGATACCAATTGTAAGAACCTACAATCGGTGGGTGAAATAACTAGGAAACACTAGGAGAACACCTAGAAGGGGGGGTTGAATAGGTGTTAGATAAACCTTGAAAGATTTTCGCAAGAAACAAATCAAAACGATTAAAAGAAATAATTTTCTTGAAATTTTCTTCTATTAATCGATTAACAAGTCAACTAATCAATTAATGCCGAATGATCAATTCAAACTAATCGATTAATGAAACCAATTACTCGATTACTCAATGTTAAAATTGAAAAATCACTTTTCAATCAAATATGAAAATCAATCAATTAACACATATGATCAGAGATAAAGCGGAATTGATTAACACCAATATTCTTATTGATTACCTAGGTTATGAAAATGATTTTCCCCAAATCAATTTTGCACAATTAAGATTCAATTCAATCATTTATGAAAATCAATCTTTTCTAGGTTTTCAACCAAGAACACAATTAAAGACTTGAATTGTAAAGAGTAGAGAGTTTAGAGATACGACACAGTGATTTATCCTGGTTCACTTTCATCCACTTGAAAGCTACTCCAGTCCCCTCTTCAACCAAGAGAGATTCTTCACTATGAGGAATTAGAGTTTCTCAAATTACAAGTAAATGCCTCACAAGACTCCCTTCTTGCTAGCCTACAAGAGATACCACACCCTTGCCTTGTAACCCTATTGATATCTAATCTAACCTCTTCTCTTGCTTGCCGATACCCCACAACAAGACTTCCAATGCTTTGAGATTCTTCAAAGACTTCCACTTGCTTGCTTCACTACAAGACTTCCAAGTGCTTGATGATATGCCACACCAAGGCTTCCAAATAACTTTGCTTGATGAATAACTTCTTCAAGACTTCCTTTGTTGTAGAGTGTTTGCCTTCTTTGCAATGATTACAACTCAAATGAAAAACAATAACAATCCTATGAATCTCTTTCAAAAGCTATGAAAATATCAACATGAGAGATTCAAGGTTCTTGATCAAAGAATGTAAAAATGAGAACTTTGATCTTGAGAAAGTGAGAGAGAATAGAGTGGCTTGATTCTTTGTAAAATGAATATCAAAATGATGGAATATAATCACAAAGGTTAGAAATAGGTTTATATAGAATACCCAAAAGTTAGGAATGGTTAAAAGTGCTTTTGAGAAGTGAAAAACGCATTTTAAAAACCATATCTGATCGTGTTACTCGAGTAACAAAGTGGCTAATCGAGTAACCATGCCTTAATCGAGTAATGTCGCAAGCCTGTAAAAATTTACTCGAGTAAAAGCCAAGATAATCGATTATCAAAAGTTATTAATCGATTATCAGTTAAAAATATACTGTTAATCGATTTTTAAAACCTGTTAATCGATTATTTTGATTAAAAATCACTTAAAACTTGTTTTCTCAAAACTAAACCTTTTCTTTCAAACCTTTAAGCCACCTATTGATTTTAGGCAAAGTGAATACTCAAAATATGATATAATCATGACTATGATAGAGATTCACTACCCTCTAATGACTCTACCCAAACTCAAACTAAGAGACTTGAGAGGCTAAAGATAAAACAATAAAACATAAACTACCAAACTAAGTCTTCATGAGTTGGCTCTCTCTTTATCACTTGATGTTTGTTGTTGCTTGTTGAGCTTGAACTTGATCAACACATTTAAGCTTGTTCAAAACCTTTTGGCATTTATCAAAACATTCTTCATGGATCTTACACTTTGCTGTCCAAAATTTTATTTCAGAGCATTTCAATTTTTAAAGTGTTTTTGAGTTGTGAAAAGTGTGGATTTCAAGTGTTATTTGATGTATTACAAGTTAGAAGGAAAATTGTGGATTTTTCCATGTTTTTCAACTTGAAAGAGGTGGCTGGACTTTTTCCATACAGCCACATAAATTAATTCTTTGCTTATTTATTTGTGAGTTTTCAAATAATTTTTAAAGGATTTCAAATATAAGAAAGGTTGAGAGTTGTTTTGATAAACACTTGTATTTTAAGAAAAGGATAAAGAAAGTAAAGGATTTCCTATTCAAGAGACCGAGTTGTGATTTTTAATTGAAATGATTTTTAATAAAAGTGTATTTATTTACCTCGAGGTTATTCAGTAGACGGTGGTGACAATTCTCAAAGAGGAGCTAGAGATCTCCAAGGCCAAAGTATTTCTTTTGATGGATTAAGAGGTGAGTGAGAGTGTGGTGAGCCCGTAACATAGTTGCTCGGATGGTGATGACATGAGTTTTCTGCAATATGTTCTGTTCTATATTTCTTTGATTCGATGCATGTCTATTTCTATTTTATGTTGGTTTCTTTACCATTCTCTTGTGAAAGTGCTATAATTCGTGTGATGAGTCTGGATGTCATTGTGATTGGTTAAGAGAGATTAAAAGAGAAAGTAAAGTATGATGATGAGTGAAAAAGCAATGTATGGTGTGATTCAAAGGAAACATTGAGGAGCAACAAAGTGCCGGATAAAGAGACTGTGCTCGTGGAGCCGAGATCATATTAGTGAGTCCCAAGATGGGAATGACTGCGCAAAAGAGCTATGTGATTGTATGTGAGAATGATGTGATGGCATTGTGGCCGTGTGGCTCGAGAAAGTGATGGTTTGATTATGTGAAAGTGGGGAAAAGATGTGTTCATTAGCGGTCGGGTCTTGTCGAAGGGATGGACTAAGGGCAAGCCGATCTTAGGTTAACGAAAGATGCTAAAAGACTTAAAAGACATTAAAAACTTAATATACGCGATGAGGTATATGAGTGTGAAGTAGTGGAGAGGAAGATACTATGGGTATCTGCGGATACTCAGGTGGAGATTGCATGAGGGGAGGGAAAGGACGGTGAAACGTCAAGAAGCCTCGAGTATATTTCTAGGCGGAAGAATCCCACAAGTGGCGCACTAACGTGGTGGGGACTGGGTCTAATGCCGTGGCAAGTTCCGCATAGCTAACTAGAAATGATACTGTCACCCCCTTGATTGCAAGTCTACAACAGTGAGAGGGACTGAAACGGGGCATTGTGTTTTGCCACTGCGTGGACAGTGAGCCTTGATATTATGAAATTGAATTGATTTGAGGACGAGATCCTCCTGGTCTGGGACCATCTATGTGTTGAGACAGCTGTCGTGCCCGCGTGGTAAAGGTCCTGTACACCTGTTGGCTTTCGACTAGGTTTGGATGGAGACCGAGGAGATGTAGAGAGTGCGTTTTTCCTCAGTGATGGTTTTCCCCTACCTCATTGAGTGAACTGAGTTATGATAAAACTTAATAACCAAAGAGTAAAGATATAATTGAATGATGAGAAAAATTGATGAGTTGATGCTGTTCTGTTATGAGAATCATGTTTCTGGATTGGGGGTTTATGCTTACCCTTTTATGTGTTTATTTATTATTTAAATACCTTGTTCATTTCGATTATTATGTTACCTGCTTTGCTATCCTATTCTGTTAAATTGGTATATCCATGTGTTCTCTACGCTCTTGGTATCTTGTCTCATTTCGTATACTGGTCAAGTGTCGTTGTTGTCTGTTCTTCTTTCTATCGAGTCTACCCTGAGACCTTACGGTCAACTTGTTAGTGTATGGCACACTAACTCTCTCCTACCTGGTTGTCGTATTGGCATCCGCCGGTATTGCAACGGGTAGATGGCGTATCGTGTAGCAATCCACATGTGGCCCCTGGAGGGAGGAGCATGGGAGATGGTACCTGATGGCTGGATTTGGAGAGGTGAAACTCGGTTGGAGATCGACGATCCGAGGCACATTTTTCGAGGAACTAGTTTGGACGTGCACGTGGGACAAGTCACTCTCCGTGACTATCAAGACGGTGGACCAAGGGAGCATCACGAGTACGATGGTGAACCCGCACCTTTGGCTGCGGTGATTCCTCAACCGATGGAGGAAGAAGACGCTAGTGATTCCAATCACGAAGCGGAGGCGGATTCAAGTGAGGATATGGAGACCGACGCTAGTTCCGCTGAAGAATGATGTCCGTTGCTCTGTGTCAGGTGTATGTAGTGTGTCTAGGATCTGAGTTCCAACTGAGGATTACCTTGTGATGTACTAAGGATGTAATCAGCTACTTCTTAATTATGGTTTGTAATGTTTTGTAATTATGGCCTAATTTTGAAAACCTTTGGAGTGTGACTCCAGTACTTGTGGCTCATGGTTTGTTTCAAAGATGTTGTTTTGAGTGAGAAGTTTCGAAAGTGACAACTCGATTTTCGAAGGGTGGTATCGGTCGTTAACAAACTTATGTTTTCAAAAAAAAAAAATTGGCCGCATTTTTGCAAGAAATTAATAACAATTCAATTATGGTTTTGGGGAGTGAAAATCGGGCTGTTACAACAATGAAATAGGATTAGGATGAAGTCAAGTGGAATGTCAGAGTGACTTTTGCTAAATTCAAGCAAGGAAATGAAGTGCTAGGAATTCTTCAAGTGTTGTGATTAGGAGAACTGCAACCTGACAACAATGCCATTCTTAGAGTCTTAGGACTCTATATTGTGGCCCGCATGACCAAGAACCTTGGGTTGCCCACTCAGAAGAATAAACAGGAGTCTGATCAAAGGGAGTGAACATTCTAGGAAACGAGCGGGAGTTGTGGCAATTAAGTCTCTTGGACAAAGTCCGAGTAGGGGAGTAAATGACGAAGAGATGCGAGGTTGCTATACATTAATTCTCAAGGGTTTGTTATCTCCCTAGATTACTCAATGGAATTTCGGGGACGAAATTCAAATAAGTAGGGGAGAAATGTAACATCCCAAATTTTAAACCCAAAGACGAATAAGTAAATAATAGTTAGAATAAAGGAAATAATGATAATAAACTACAAATATTTATTTAAAAAGAAGTATTTTAACATTAGGAAAGGATAACAATAATAATAATAATAAGGTTAGAAAAGAAAGGAGCATTAAATTGAAGTTAGGAACAGGCCAGAAAAATAGATAATTCGGTACTAAAACATAACATAGGGTAGAAAATCAAAATTAAAGATTTAAGTCTCAAAACACAATTCCCACCGTTGGATATGAAGGTATGATTTTTAGGAAGTTACTCGTCAAATTTGAGCAAGATCCGACGGTGAACGAAGAAGTTATGGCTATTTGAAGTTAGGGAGAAAATAGCTGAAAAATAGAAAAATGAAGTAGCAGTACCTGTGCATTTGGCTTAAGTGAAAAAATTTCGCTTAAGCGAAAATATTATTTAGCTTAAGCGAAAGTTTTGGCTTAAGCGAAACTGCTCCAGAATCAACACAAATTGAGTTCGCTTAAGCGACCGGATTTCGCTTAAGCGAAAATCCTGCGATCTGCAACACTGAATTCGTGTTTTTGGGGACATTTTCGGTATTTCCCCACCCCAAAACCCATTTTAAAGCCCAAACACCCCTTTTCCCCCTCATACTCGAACCTTCACTCTCTCCCTCATTCTCCATCTTCTTCTTCTCATCCAAGGGGCTAGGGTTCCACCTCCCAACCCTCCCTCCTTCCACTATCACCATTAATGCTTAAGGATTAAGCTTCCAAGCTCCAAGGCATATCTCGCTCTCTCTTTCCCTCTTCCAATTGGTACCACCATCACCACCTCAAGCTTCACCATCATCCTCTTCATCCTCAAGCTTTCCATGGCTTCCATGGTGTGAGCTTCAAGCTTCAACCTTCATAACCATCAAGGTTTCCTTTCCCCTCTTTCCTTCAAGAGGAATCATCATCATCTATGCTCCCTTGCTTTCCATTGGGATTCTTCCATCATATTTGAAAGTGTGGGTAAGAAATAACCAAGCTTTTCCTCTTATTTTCCTCTTGATTTTAGTATTAGTTTTACTTTTACTCATTATTACTTTCCTTGGTAATCCAAGACAAAATCATGGACTCCTTTGGCCCTTGAGGATTTCGGCCAACACAAGAGAGAGAAAAGGGAGTTCATCAACCCATTTCATTCCAAATCTTGACGAATTTCAGCATCCCTCGGAGTAGTGATTGTGGCCATTAAGCTTGTTTGACAACCCTCCTGCATTAGGAATCATAACCCGGTTAAGGTTTACTCTATTTTAATTATTTTAAGGTAAGGGGTTTATTGCCGCACGGTGGTTGTGTAACTAGTATGTGTGTGCGTGTTGAGACTAATTGGTTTGTGTAGTTGATATTAGGAATTGATATTTATGAATTATACTATGAATTGATGATTTATTGTGCTAAGTGATTAATTGATATATATATATATATGTTCGTCAAGTAGGCTTTGTGCCATGAGAACTATGTGATAACCTGCTAAATGCTAATTGATGCTATGAATTTTGTGTATCTTGTTGAGAGTATGAATGATGCATGTATATGTGTAATTTATATAATTTAGTGTACTAATTCTAATGATATTCTATATTTTGATATGTGTATTGAGATATGTTGAATGGTGTATGTATGTTGTATTTTAGCGATTGAGTGAAAACGAAAAGGAGTGGATAGAGGAGTGAGCCTTGGATTTAGTAGTAGCACATAGATGAAAACTTAAGGGAACAAATCGAGGAAAATAGGAAGTGTTTTTAGAAATGATAGTGAGTTAATTATAGGGAAATAGATTAGTTGGTGTAGAAGAGAAAAAGAGGAAAATGAGAGTGGAAGAGAAAGGTGTTAGGCGAGGGCGGACTAAAATTGATAAAAAGGAAAAGAATGAATAATGAAAAAGGGAACTCCTAGCGCTCAGTACCGTACGGCTGGCTGGGGCTGGACTACCTTATGAAAAATGGATAAAGAAAAGAAAAAGAGAATATTGGTATGCGGTTTGGATCCTAGAAGGCATACGGTGGGGTGCAGTAAGGCAGGTGCGCAACACCTGCAGTAAGTCGCGAGGTGCTCCGTGTGCAGGGGTTGAGTAAGACGTGCGGCCTGTGGGGATCCGTACGCATCGGTAAGTCGACACCGGGATGGGTCGCAGTGGCAAATTCGTATAGCCAAGGGATTTTGTGGTAATTCAGGTTGCGTAAGTCATGCTCCCGGGTGCAGGAAACGTAAGCCGCTTGGGAAGTGTGCAGGGTAGCCGCTCGGGTCCGCCTTCGGGCGCGTGGAGCCGTAAGTCGTACCCGGGATGGGACGCAATAGTGAAACCACAAAGATCCAGAAAAAGTAAAAAGAAATGAAAAAGAATGAATTAAAAAGGAAAAATGGAGAAGAAGGTTGAGAAGGTGATGAATGAGAGGGAGAAATGAGAGATAGGGATTAGAATTAGTTAGCTTAGTAAAATAGGAAGAATGTGAGTAAAAGTAGGAGTGGGAGAAGAATTGAGGGATTAAGTTCAGGTGAGAGTAGAAAGCTAAGTGAACGGAAATAGAATAGGAATTGACATTAATTAGGAAATGTGAATAATTTGGAGATGTTTGTGTTTGTAGTGATAGGTGATTGGGCATGTTATAATTGTATTATTTGATTATTTGCTAACTGTGTATGACTTGGCATGTATTATACATTACTAGTTCGTGCAATTCTCACCCTTACAACCACTACAGGTACAGGTTGAGCTTGCAGACATAGAGGTTGAGCAGGAGCACACTTCCCACAGGAAGTGTGAAATCGAGTCATTTTATTATTCTGAGTCAAACCGGGTCACATTTGAGTACTTGATGTATTTTATATAATTGTGAATTATGTATGTATTTTCAATGTGTATTTTGGAAAAATGGTGGCCCGGGGTATTTAGTTTTATTTGCAAAAGTTTAAAAGTTCCTACTTTAATATTTGATGTTAAAAGAGTCTAAGTATGTTATATATTATATCTGGATGTCTAGTTGTTGTTGAAAACTGTTTTGGACAGGTTGCAGGTCAAAGATAATTTTTGGGAATGTCCATAAAACAGAGGAAACTCTGTTCGTTTTTCCGCTTAAATTATAATAAGTATTTTAATTAAAAAGAAATTTTCAAATCCATATTTTCAAAATAGGTAAAATAAAATAGGTTGTTACACAACATCAGCAAGGTGGTCCGACACGGATATTTTGTGATAATAAATCAACTATTGCTTTATAAAAGAATCCAGTGCTTCATTGACGTAGCAAGCATATTGACATCAAACATCATTTCATTCGAGACTTGATCAGAGACAAAGAAATCGTGGTGGAATATTGTTCTTCTGAAGATCAAGTAGCAGATATTTTCACGAAGCCACTCAAAACTAATTTATTCTTGAAATTGAAAAACATGCTTGGAATGATGAAGACAAGTTTAAGGGAGATGTTGGAAATTAAACTCGCTTCATTCCGCGTTTGTTAAAGTTTGTTTCGGATTTAAAAAACTAGAAAAGGAAAAAGAAGAAAAGCAGTTGTTGTCAAAAGTGTGTTACTATGTTTAGTAACAACCACGCAAGTTTCCTATTTTTTAGAAGATTAATAGCATACAAGTTTCTATTTTTTGGTAAATGCATTAAGTATAAAAAGGCATGCATTCATTTGTAACATTTGTATCAAGAGAAGAAAGAAAAGTTCAGAGAGAGAGAAATAATAAAAGAAGAAGAACTTTAACGAGTCCCTAAAAATTTGAATGACTGTGTTTTTTTTATTTATTTTTCTTAGGCAATTTAATTTTATATTGCCAACACTTTGCTCAGCTTTAATACAGTTTAAAGAATAAAGAAAGTGTTCGATCTCAAGCAAAAGTCAAGAGTCAATTATATTGGCTGAAAGATGATGATGCTAACTCTAGTTTCTTCCATGCTCTCCTTTCCGTTCGCAAAAGGAGATAGAAATGATATTCATGTTTCATGGGAGGGTTGCAGTCTTGCAGATGGCTTGATGATGTGACAACTATCTGGTCTTTTGTTGTTACTCACTTCCAGAATCAATTTTCTGAACTTGCCTATTCTCGGCCTTCTTAGGATGGTGTGTTGCATTGTTACCTAAGTTAGTGAGCTTGACAACTGTATGTTAGTAGAGCAGTATTCAATTGATGAGTTAGATGATGTGGTTGCCAGTTGTGGTGGAAACAAAAGCCCTGGATCTGGCCTGATGGGTTCAATTTTTCTTTAGTGAAACCATTTTGGCAACTTTTAAAGGATGAGGTCTAGGTTGAATGAGCTCCATTTGCATGAAAATTAATTAAAACTTCCAAAAGCATATATCTAAAATCAATAACTGTCTGATTATGGGCCTATATCTAAAATCATACCTAAACGTATCCTACCCATCATATAGTTTTTTTTCTTTTTAATTCTGTACATATCATGTACGTACTCAGGCATACACAAAGTCGTATCCGTACCTTGTATATACGAGATAAATGTACGCCAAGAAAACTGGAGTACTCAGGCTTGAAAGTGAATAACTTACACGTGTATATTATTAGTTATAATGTCATTTATTAGACAAAATTATTCATTTAATCTTTTTAAGTAGTTAATTGTTTGCCTCACCCAAATCGCTTCCTCTCATCATCTCAAAAAGTTGGTTAAATTTTGAAAAGTTAACAAAATTAAGAGGAAAGACATTTATTATTTTGTCTTACTTCTAATTCAATCAATTGCAAAATCAATTATTAAATACATCTTTAATTGACTATTCAATCATAAATTAGAGTATTTAATTTTTTTATTTTTTATTCACTATTTTAACTTTGATGTACGACAGTAATTTTTATAATTTTTTATTAATTTTTTGGGAAGAAAGAGTGATTAACTTCGTTTATCTTAAATTAAACCTTCAAGTTTATTTCCATTTATATTTTAGTGTGACCAATAATTTTTTAGTTAAATTGATTAAATAGTTAAGGTTGAAAATAAGCATAAAAAGTGAATAATTTTTGTTAAGAATTGATGTATTGAATAAATCAAATTCTATATTTTTAGCTTTAAAAAAACTCATCTATTGTTTCTTATCTTCAATCCATATTAAAACATTTCTTAATTAAAATTCTAAATTTTTTCTCTCTCATATTTTCTCTTCTCAAGACCATTTGATCTTTTGTTCGATCGGAGGTTCTTCTCTCACATACTTTTTTAAAAACATGCTCAAGGGAGAATATATAAATTAACAATAATATGTATTCTATATCAGAAGATCGGGGAGCCCCAACAAGAGCTAACAAAATGGGTTACCGAGTCGAGTCGGGGGCTAGCTCCCTTTGGGTTCGAGCCAAATTGGGTTCGGATCAAAAAGCTCAATTGCAAATCAAGTACACTAACATGAAACCCAAACTAGCCCTAAGCGGGCTATGGGCCTGTGTGGACCGGCCCACATCTTTTTTTAAATTTCTTCATTTTTAAAAGTTTTATTATGGAATGCTATTTCAAAATTTAAAGTATATAATAAACAATATTTTTTTATCAGATTGAAAATTGATAGTTTACAAAAATATCAGCATTGAGTACGAGGGAAATTGGATTCCCTCATTCAACCATGTTCAGACCACATGTTTCAATTCAACTTTTGTTTTTAAAGCTGATTGATTATTTTCTAATAGAAAATAATCATTACTTACTCATAATATGACGCATTATCTTATGTGCACTTAATATTTGCAAGTGGTATATATAAAAAAAATTTGCAAATGATGCATTATTTGTTAGTTATTGAATTTTTTTTCCCATTCTACACTCTATACTCTTAGGGTCCGAAGTCTTAGAATTGGTGTCATTATCAACTTTTTTTTTTAACAAAATGAATAAATTTCCTTTGTTTTTTACACATGTTTTGTTAGCCAATAATATTTCTTTTTTCCTTTTATACTAAACTCTTGCATATACTCCTATAAAGTTAAGAAAGTATGCATATTTTTCCTTTTATAGGGCGGCTCGAACCTGGCCGAGTTTACCAGTCAAAACCTTGCCTTGGTGGATCTAGGCTAAAAAGCCCAAGTTAGATAAATATACTATATTAAAAAGTCTAGGACTTATGATTTTTCGGGTTTTTTTCTAGCCCAACAGCTATAACCTCACCACAGTTTGCAAGTTCTGTAAGGACCACTTGGGATCTACTACACGCAGGGGAAGTCAAGATCCGAGAGTATGCGGCTAAATCAAAGAAGAAAGCTATGCCTTCCATAATAATCACAATGGATCCTTTGTTAACAGTTAACACAACTACAGATCCTGATGTTGGGTGTTTCCCTTTGTTAACACAACTATAGATCCTGATGTTGGGTTCCTGATTTTGGGTTTTTCACTTAACAGTCACTTGATTTTTGTTGTACATCAAGGGTATCCTCCGGCCGACAGCTGAAGATTAATCCCCTTCGAGGCGTAGAGATCACCGAAGTGAGTTTTGCCTCTACCAACAAAGTATTTTTCATGCCCACGACAAAGATCGAACCCCTAACAACATGCTTAAAGAACTTCGTCATCTACCAACTGTGTTGGGCTGTGTTGGTTAACGGTCACTTGATAATTTGTTATTTTTTACAAACTCATCTCATGCCAATTAATTACTATTTACTAGTATAAAATATAGAATGATATATTTTGCAATAAATAAAAAGCTAAGGTATCACTTCAAGAATTTGTTTTTTCACATTTTTTAAAATTTGGAAAAAAAATTGAATAAAAAAAAGGAAAAAATTGGCTTTGAAACTAATTAATATCAATTTATTAAATATAATATTTTAATTATACAATAATTGATATGATGTCATATATATATAATTAGGTTAAATAACTTATTTAGTCCCTTATTTTTTTTTTTTTACTATCACATTGGTCCTTTACGTTAATTGATGAACAGTAACTCAGGAATCCATTTGATAATGAAAACAAACATGAAAAACCAATATGATAACCAAAAAATATGAAAAATCAATTTGATATTGAAAAATAAGATAAAATACCAAATAAGTAGTTTAGCTTTAGCCTATATAATTGAAAAAGAAATAAGATCACTTGAGTTTGATCACTACTAGTTATACAATTTTTTCTTTCTCCCTCCCAATAAAAAGTTAACCTATAAAGAAAAAACAAACTATCCGTGAAAGAGATGCAAAACCACATAACTATCAAACAACAAGACTACACTTGTTAATACTATCAAATGATTCTTAGAGCATCTTCAACCAGCTATCCTAACATCCAATTTTTGCAAAAAACGGTATAAAAGACACAATTTGAGCGTTGGAGAGAGATGATGTGGCATAGCTTGATATGATCCATCCCTTGGAAGGGCTTGGGGACCCACAACAATACGGAAACAATTAAAAAATGTAATAAATTATCAAAAAATATCTCTTGAAAATACAAAAGTAACTTATAAAAAAGATCTTAAAAATTAACTTAAAAATACGATTGCAATAAATATTTAAAAAGTATTTTAATATTTAATTATATTTTTATTTATTATTTACTTTTTTTAATTTTAATGACTAAAAATTTAAAAAAAAAAGCAAAAAAAATTATGAATAAGAGAAGTCGGTTGCCTATGCAACGACTTCTCAAATTGAAATAGAAGTCGTTTGCATGCGTTACGACTTCTCAACTGGTAAATTAATTTTGCTAGTTTTTTTTTTAACTTTTTTATTTAATTATTTTCTTATAAAATTAAAAAAAATTTAAACAATCAAAATATATTTTTTAAAAAATTAAAGTAGCTTATAAATGAGACCTAAAAATTAATTTAAAAATAAGACTGGAAAGAATATTTAAAAATTATTATTTTTTGTTATATTTTAATTGAATAATAATATAATTTAAAAATCATAGTTGAATTCTTGAGATTAGAAAAAATTTATAATATAATTGCTTAAAGATATGAAGAAATACGGGATAATATGAAAAATACTACAATGGCCTCTTAAAAATCAAACGTTGTTCCGCATCCTATGTTATAACATGAAAACTAGTGGTTAACAATGACAAATAAGTGTGATATCTATTTTATGGGTGATGTGGTTATGCTTGAGTTAGAGTTTTGTTAAAATGCTCCGTCGTTTTTTTAATGTATCTGGTAAATTAAAAATATGTTTTGGGTTTTCTTTTTTATTGATATATACATGTTTTTATTATTTTGATTTAAATTTTTTTTATTATATGTTTTTTGACACAGGTTAAAAAAGTATATTGAATAAATCTGTATTAAAAATTGACATATTTTAAAAATTATACTGAGTAAATATGCATTAAAAAATTACACATAAATTTTTGAGTATGTTAATTTTTAATATAGACTTGCTCAATATACCTCTTTTTAACCTATGTCATAAAACATAGGCTTATTTAAGTTTTTGGTCCCCGAAAGTTGACCGTGTTTTGGTTTTAGTCCCTATCTTTTTATTTGACCGGTCCTAGTCCTTAAAAGTTCAAAAAAATTTGATTTTGGTCCCTGCCGTTAAATTTTGCCCTTTAATGCTGACGTGACAAACGGAATTTTAAAAAAAAATAATAAAAAAATTAATTAAATTTATAAAAAAAATTTAAAAAAAATTATTTAAGTTTTCGGTCCCCGAAAGTTGACCGTGTTTTGGTTTTAGTCTCTATCTTTTTATTTGACCGGTCCTAGTCCTTAAAAGTTAAAAAAATTTGGTTTTGGTCCCTGTCGTTAAATTTTGCCGTTAATACTGACGTGGCAAACAGAATTTTAAAAAAATAATAAAATAAATAATTAAACTTATAAAAAAAAAATTTAAAAATTAACCCCCCCCAAAAAAAAAAAAAAACGGGTACCCAACTCAACTCACCCTCCCCTCTTCCTCATGAAACCCGTACCCAACCCCACCCCACCCACTCTCCCATTTTCCTCTCCCTCTCTCCCCCATGAAACCCCCCACCACCACCCATCCCCTCCCCTCTTCCTCTCTCTTTCTCCACCGCCAATCTGCCGCCACCGCCTATATTATTATTTGCTATCAGAATACACCGTTCTCCACCGTCAATTCCATAAATTTAGATTAAGAATAGAAATCAATAATGAAAAAGAAATGATAAAATCCCAAAAAAAAAAAGAATCAATTCCAAATCGGAGATGCACCATGGAGATCCATCGTTCTCCACCGTCAATTCCAGAAATACATCATATAATCCCAAATCGGAGATGCAGAAGCTTGCATGTGCCGATCGGAGCTTTATAAGGGCGTGATTTGTGAGGGAAGAGATATCACTTTGTGAGCTTGCATGTGTCGATTGGAGATGAAGGAAGAGGCCTTGATGAGGGAAGAAGAGAGGGAAGAGGCAAGGAGAGCGAAAACGTGAGTGAGAGAGATGAGACCGTGAGGCCATGGTGAGGGGTGAGAGAGACGCGATTTTGCCTTGAGAGAGGGAAGAGCAGTGGCATGAGGAAGGGAGAGAGACGCGATTTGTGTTCTTGAGAGAGGGAAGAGCGGTGGCGTGATGGAGGGCGTGAGGGAGGGAGAGAGCCAAGTGATTGAGGGAGAGAGAGAGGAAGAGGGGAGGGTGGGTGGGGTGGGGTTGGGTACGGGTTTTGGGGTCTTTTTTTTATATATATAAATTTAATTATTTTTTTAAATTTTGTTTGTCACATTAGCATGAACGTCAAAATTTAACGGCAGAGACCAAAACCAAATTCTTTTTAACTTTTAAGGACTAGAACCGATCAAATAAAAAGATAGGGACTAAAACCAAAACACGGTTAACTTTCGGGGACCAAAAACTTAAATAAATTTTTTTATATTTTTTTTATTTTTTTTATAAATTTAATTATTTTTTTTAAATTCCGTTTGCCACGTCAGCATTAACAGGAAAATTTAACGGCAGGGACCAAAACCAAATTTTTTTGAACTTTTAAGGACTAGGACCGGTCAAATAAAAAGATAGGGACTAAAACCAAAACACAGTCAACTTTCGGGGACCAAAAACTTAAATAAGCCTAAAACATATATTAAAAAAAGCTAAAAAACAAGGGCATTGCTTTGATACCTTGGAAAGTTACAAGGTTTTGATACCTTGTTCATGTGGACCAATAATAAGATGACAAATAGTTATATGAATGCCACATCATTTTTTTAAAATTTAATTAGTAAATATTTTTTTATTGCATTATAGTCCTTGTTAATTAAACATTTTACATTATTGGAAGCCATAGGCCATAGCAGCATCTATCGACAGAGCCACTTCCATGGCAGCGGCAATATTTCCATGGCAGCAGCAACACCAACAGAGTGATGAAAGCCATCTCCTCCTCTCCCTTCGATGACGCCGCTCTCTTCCTCGCCTCCTTCAATATTGGCGGATGGGCTACTCGATTTCTCTTCCTCTCCACCTTCGATGGCGCCCTTCAATGACGGCTAGGGTTCCTCTTCCTCTCCACCTTCGATGGCGGCGGCACCATCCGCCACCGTCGCCGCCGAGTCGGTTCTCATTGGTGTGTTCTAGAAACCATTCGTCTCCCTCGTACCCATTGATCTCCTTCGTGCCAATAATCTCTCTATTTGCTGCAACCTTAAACTTCATTCACACAGGTAACATTCTTCTTTTAATTTATCTCAAATCTTATTATTAATTAATCGCCCCTCTAATTTTATTGTTAATTGTACTGCTTGTTTGTTCCAGTTATGATTGCTTGGATTGAGTTCTCACATATGAAAGGAGTGATTCCATTCATTGCTAAGGGCTATACTGATTATGATTCTCGCTAGTCATACTAATTGATTAATGTTTAATTAGAAGCATCAAATATTAACAAATTTTGAACATGAGTTCTTACATTTTTGGTGCAAATGTATGGCTCTTTCATTTCTGTTATCTGTATGGCAAGTGTATGACTGTTCAAGTATATGATAAAACAGGACAGGTTCTAAAGTTGGCACCATTTTTCTCATCTTTGGTTCTAATTATTTCCACTTTTATTAAATTTTTTTACTGCAGTGATGTAATACAATTTGAGCCAAACAGATCTTGGTTCTAACTTGAGCCATATTTCATGGTGACATTTAGTTCTGTTCTGACTTAATTTTTGCACCCATGTATTAGCTTTGTGGATTTTGGCATTTGAACTCGCCATTCTGTTCTGTTCTAGACTCATCCAAGTATGTTTGCTCTTAGAGCTTATGATGTGATTTGGGCAATTGCTCATGGACTAAGGAAATCACTAGGAAACTTCTCCTTGGAAGGGTTAGCAAAAAATATTTTATCCAATAATCATGAGGGACTTAGTGGGAGGATAAGCTTCAAGGAGAATAGGTTATTGGAATCACCAACGTTTAAGGTTGTCAATGTTATTGGTAAGAGTTACCAAGAGTTAGCATATTGGTCACCTATAACTGCTTTCTTAAAGAACCTTGATAACCATGAAGTAATGAAGATAACTACTAGTGGTGATTCTAGTTCAAGTTATGCTAGAGTACTTTTAGGTCCTGTTAATTGGCCAGGTAGATTACAAACAGTACCCAAAGGTTGGGTTTACAGCAGTGAAGGAAGGCCTTTGAAAATAGGGGTTCCAGCAGGGAATTTGTGCCCTCAATTTGTTTATGTGAACCATGATCAGAAGCTAAATGAAACCCACATCACTGGTTTCTCAATCAGTGTCTTTAAAGCAGTTGTGGAGCACCTGCCTTATCAATTGCCTTATGACTTTGGGCCATTTTATGGCTCTTATAATCAATTGGTTGAGCAAGTGTACCATAAGGTAAAATCATTTACTCTCTTAATGAACTCTAGATAAATTCTCAGGTGTTTATGGGTTAAGATACTCTCTAGTCTTCTGATCTTTATGCAATAGTTCAGATATTCTAAAGTTACCAAAGTAACATATATTCATAGTCACACAATCATTTTCCCACATGCAGTGGTCTTAACAGATACTCAATAGGAACAAGGGAACTTAAGTTGTTGTAATTCAGATTTCTGCAGAAAGATAAAGCTTAAAAACTATGATGGTGACCTATCAAAACTTGGATCTGCAGAAAGATTTCTTAAAGCAGTGCTAGATATCCCTTTCGCCTTTAAAAGAGTTGAAGCTATGCTATATAGAGCCAACATGATGCAGAAGTGAACTACCTTAGGAAGTCTTTTCAAACCTTAGAGGTATGGCTAGCTTATGTCATTTCCTTATTATCTTTTGATCTCTTGCTGTCTTATGAGAAACTAATCAGTTAGTTTGTAAAATATTTGTCAGGAAGCAAGTGAGGAATTAAGGAATAGCCGGTTATTCCTCAAACTCCTTGAAGCTGTTCTCAGGACAGGAACTAGAAGCTTTGCATTAGAAATTTTATATTTAAGGAATCCATGATTAATGTTACTAGGACGCTTGTTTGCATTCTTATAAAATGATTTTCATAAAATCAAAGGCTACTATTTATAAACTAACTGTAATTTATTAACAACAAAATGAAAAGGCAACTTTATTTCTCCTTCAAAGAGATATTGTCAAAATTCAAATGAACACAAGTCTTGAACAATCCAAACATAAGAAATCTTAGAGTACTGCATAATGAAACTATTCAACAACATTGCCAAAACAATGAAACTTATTGCCAAAAACAATGAAACTACACATAAATCAGTCTTCTAATCCCTTCTTCACTAAATTCTTCCTTTTTGTTTTTAGGTCCTCCCAGTTCTGTACTGCTTTTAGAACAATTTCTTCCTTCTTTTTGTTGTAAGGACTCAAAATCAAGTCGATGGCAATACGCATCCTTGATTTAGGCAGCACCTATCAATTAGAAAGCATAACCAATACCATTAATAACAAACAAAATATTTAAACGATGTTGTAAAATAGATTTCCTAAAAATTAGGAAAGGAGAATACAGATATCTTGTAATCATCAAACATAACACAGTCCTTCATCCAATGAGCAACCCAAATACCACAGTCCCTGACATAGCAAAAAAATATTCGACAATGTAAGCAAACTTGTCATAACTTAATTGGAAGCGTAACTTTTTATTGAATATAAATGCCTTCTTTTTTTCTTACGTCCCATCACGTTGTTCCCCAATATAATCAGGCTCGATGAGAGTGAAGTTTGATACTAATGGTGTGTTATATGTGGTACTATCATAGAATGAAGGATCCATCAACATCTCTTGTAAAAAGATTGCCTGTGAAAATTGGGTTAGTTTTTGAGTATGCGCTGAGTACGCGAATGTGAGAAGATCAATGCATGTTACCATTTTTTGCACGTAGAGCCTCCTCCACATGCTTCTTTTTCTATCAGGTTTAGAATCCAACAAGATAAGTTGTTGCTTGCTCATATCAACAACCAGAAGGTACCAATGCTTCTCATCATTGATAGGCAAGAAAATCTACAGAGGTGGGTGGACAATAAAAAAAATAACTTATATATACCCTACAACATCAACGATTCATTTTTACAAAATATTTTTATACCAAAATTACCAACCTTCCTTAACACTTCCACTGTCCCCATGAAATCTTTTTTGTAGAAATTCATGAGTGCTTTTGGCGGTTCATATGGTGCACCCAGCCCCAAAGCAAGTTGCTAACGTTTAAAAAAAAAAGTCAAATACACATTAAAAAATTCTAGTGTAAAAATTATCGGTGATTAAATAATTTTTTTACCGTAACAGTTGTTGGTAAATACCAAGTTGTCGAATAACGTGAAATCGACCTTTCCTCATAGGATAGGTTACAAGCAAGCAAGTTCAAGACCTGCACATTGTATTTATTTAATTATTTTTGAGGAATAACTTAAGCAATTTTGTGTTAAATAAAATTACAATTTAATATGCTAAAACAAAACATTATAAGCTTACTTCTTGGTCCACCTCTTTGTTTGGCATTAGACTCTTGAGTGTTTCACGTTTTCCTTGACCCCAACAAGTGTAATTCATCAATACCTCCTTCCTGGAATGGAAAAAAATATTGTCCAAATTTAGTACAATAAAAAACAGCTTTCACACAAAACATCTCAATTGGTTGTTGTTTATACATATATAAAATTATTTAAGAAACCACATACCCAGATTTTTGGTCATCTTTGTTTGACCCAAATATATAAAGTGAAACTGCAGCTTCAATCTCATCTAAAATCATACCAGCTGGTATAGGAAATAAAGTTGGCATCCACTGAAATAAAGCATTCAGGACTATTATAAATATCATGTCTATTTACATTCAAATGCACATAAAATAATCTCACCTCAGGAATCTCAATGCCAGATGTTCTTCCAGGATGCTTGCAACTATTAAGGGGCTCGTAATTGAGGAATGAAAAATTGTTGTCTTCTTCATCTTGAGGGAAGAGTTTTTTTACAAAGTTGGGGCAAACGTTTCCATATCCAGCTGATCTACTCACAAGAGGTGGGGATCCCACAAGTGTTTTAGGGGAGGCCAATTTTTCCATTATATTGTCTATTTGAGACTGATTTGTAACCGATGAGTTCATTGGTGTGATGAGATTGTTGAGCAACATTGACAATGTAGAATGAGTGTGTGGACTGAAGTCAGGATTGCTATTTATCATCTAGCTCAAATTGGTTATAACATGAGTTATTGCTTCATTCAACACTACCTATGTAAATATAAATGCAATAAAAAAATTATCACTTAAACTAATACAAGGAGAAAGACTATGATATTCATTAATATTAGTCTCATTGGCGGCATTCTCTAAATTGGTATAAATGTTCATTTGTATGTAAATAAGTGTAAAGAGCATGCAGCCACTTTTTAATTCCTTCTGAAATGCCTAAAAAAAATGCACGCAACATATTTAATTCCCTAGCAAAACTAAAAGTTCAAAAGTGAAAGAGGGGAGGCTCAACCTGATCCATTTTAGAGTTGAAGTTGTTGTCCAGATTAGACCTCAAAGAGGACTTGTCATTTTTGTGTACATTCATTGGCGAAACACGCTCTGTTTCACCATTGTCTTCCACACTTACATCGTTACTGTGAATGAGTAAAAAAAAAATTAGTTTTCATTTAAACAAAATTATAAGTGCAAAAATGAAGGTAGTGATTTATTTGAAACAAACCTTTAGGAGATCTCAATAAAATCAATGGCTCGTTTTCGTTTACTCGCTGACGGAGGTCGACCTCGTCCACGAGGAGTCTCCTTCGGAGCATTAGGCGTTCCCCGGTTACGGCTTGTCCTGCCACCACCAACCATTGACACTGATTAAGGAGATTGTTGGATATTATGAGGGTAATTGCATGAGTTCACTTCCTATCACCTTTTATAATGTTGAATATAACTCTAATTGATTCCCTGATTGAAAAAAAAAATCAAAAGATGATTTTTACTCACAAAATTATGGCGGTGCAAAGAGGAAAGATTTCCATTAGGACTGCCTTTCCATTATATAAAACTTTGGTCCCTCACGGAAGCAGCGGCTCAAAGAAAGATTTAAGCTGATTTGTTACCATAATATGCTTAGTAGCCATATTTGCTCGGTACTTCATTTGCTTGTTATATACTCTTTCCGGTCTTTAATATAAGCAATATTTGACCAATTTTACTCCTTAAAGTTAGTTAATATTGTTAATGGTATTGAAAATGTAAATATTTGGTATACTTTTTCGAAAGTACCCCTAAAATTATTATTACAAATCTAAAAAGTGTTGAGTAAATAGGGGTGTTTGTGGAAAAGAAGTAATTAATGTTATTGGAAATTTGAAATGGAGCTTATATTAAGGACAAAAAAAATTCTTCAAAAAATTCTTTAAACAAATCCCTCTTTGATGCTGGAATTTCACCAAGCCTGCTATGAGCGGCAGCTACAGCTCCCAAACGTGCAACCTTGTTGAAATCAGAATCTTCTTGCTCCGAGCCAATTGAGGAAATGTAATCAGTCTTTGCGGTCTTTGTCCATCGCTTGCAAATCAAACTAGCAGGAATATAGTCCACATGCTCATTTTTCAAGGTGCAAATAATATGAGAACACGGAATGCCACGTGATTCAAAAAGATGACAGTCACATGAAAAATGAATTTCTTTTGGATCAAAATTAACAGTAACAACACAATCACGTTTGCAATACTTACTAAGCTTGATAATTAACTTGTCTCCATTTTCTGTTCTCTCAGAAACAACATATGTGTCGGCCTTCACAATCTCATCTTTAACTTCTTTGAAAATTGCTAATGCGTAAATTTTAGAAGCCTCACGCTCGATCTTCTTTAAGGATGTAGTCAACACAGGTTCTGTAAACAATGACTTATAATTTGCTTCCAACTCATTGTTTCTGTACTCTCTCAAAACTTGCTCAAATTTGTAGATAAATTGCATAATGGTGCTTTTCTTCCTGACATATGTCTTTATTATTGCATTTATGGCTTCACATTGAGACGTTGTTCTTATACGACCAAAAAAATACTCACGCAAATATGCAGTGGCCCACAACATCTTGTTTTCATATGTTGTACAAACCCAAGTATTATTTCCAACGCCATATTTCTTGACCATTTTCTTCCAATACACTTCAAACTGATCCGGGATAAAATTAGAGTACATTGCTTTCTTGAATTCCTTCAAAAAATCAGAATCCTTGACATGTTCAAAGGCATTATTATGCAAGTTCCATGCGCAAAGACGATGTGATGCATCCGGAAACACATGCTTGATAGCCTCCCTCATAGCATGATCACCGTCAGTCATAATTGCTTTTGGATGTTTATGGCACATTGCATCAAGAAAAGTATCTAACACCCACTTATACGTTTCAGTACTTTCATTTGCCACCAATGCACAACCAAATACAACAATTTGCGAATGGTGATTACACCCCGAAAAAATAACAAGAGGATTGTTGTATTTGTTCCTCTTGTAAGTGGTGTCAAAAGCTAGAACATCACCAAAGCATTGAAAATCTGATATGCTGCCTCCGTCTACCCAAAAAAGATGCTTCAGTCTACCATCTTCAACTACAAACTTTGAATAAAACATAGGATCACTGTTTGCTTTGCCTTCTAGATAACTCAAGGCAGTTCACGCATCCCCATCTTTAACCTGAACGCGCTTCTTCACATCAAGATAGTTGTACAGGTCCTTCCTTATAAAACCAACATTAGCATGTCCACCCTTTTGCGCCACCATGTATCCCATTATGTGACACGTTCTAACCCCATAAGAGTGCAAGCTATCTATCTGAGCTTTGTCTGCCGCAGTCATGACGCGGTAACGAGGAATTAAGTGCACATGCATATTTGCTCGGTGTTAGTTCATGGTTATGAGACTCAACAAATGAACCCACTTTCCATTTTAAAGTCCCATGGTCTAAACGTATCCGAAGCTATTTTCCATTAGATGTATTAGGAATTGAAAGGAATAATCACACGACTATTATATAATATACTAAAGGAGCACAGTATTGAAACTAACGTGTGGAATATACTTATACTAATGGCTATTTTATCAATAAGTTGGAGAAAAACAGAAACCATCTACTACTACTAGGTGAAGAGGCAGTCATACTTCTAATCTCAGAAACTTTATCTACAACTATTACCTGTCCATATTCACATCTAAAATAATGAATTTTCCATGACCAACCATGCTTGTCTTTAGAGTAACCAACAAAATCCTAATTTTTTTTATGCCACTATGTCTATGGTCCATCTGATATATGGCATCTGCATACTCTTGTCTATGAACTTCTCTATAGTTTTAAGTTGTGCTTCATGGTGCCCTCATCATCAATATTTTCAACAAAGAAATAGAAGATTTGAGCAGAAAACTGATAGGTTTTGGAAGTTCACTGAACAAGCAGAAACATGGGTTGAAGTGGAACTACCTTATGATTTGGTTTCTTGTGATTATGGTGAGTGTAGTGAAGTGAATAAGAGAGAAGAAAGCTTTGATCAAGAGCATGAATTTGATGAGAAAAAGAAAAGTGTGGAAAATAATAAGGATGTGGTTCTGCCTCTAAGGAAGAGAATTTCATTGACCAAAATGTCTGAGAATTCCATCAAGCTCTATTAATACCTAGTTTATCTTGTTGCAAATGTCAACAGAAGAGCTTATTTTTGTACAAAGAATGGAACACTGGTAGAATTTTATGGTTCTGAGCTTCAGCCTCCAAGGTAAAACTCAAGTTTTAGAGAAAATATCAGTATCTAAGAAGTTGAATCCTAAGCAAATATTACCAATTTTGCTCCAATTTTGCAATATATATAGAACAGATAGACAAATCATGGGCAACCGGGTGGAGCAAATGTAGCAGCAATAGTTGATGGACAAATCATTAACGTGTTTCATGATAAGGTCACACAAGTTTGTCTCATGAGAAATATCAACTAATTGGCTAGTGGAATTAACTCTGACATTTCAGCAAATAGGTAATATGCATGAATATATTCATAAAAAATTCCAATAATCACCACAGAACATAATACATATTAAAGAACAATTGCACATAAAAAATAAATCGTTTGAAGGAGGAGGAACAATGACAAGAAAATTTACATTCAGATTGACTCTGACATTTCAACAAACAGGTGGTATGCATGAATATATCCATGAAAAATATCAACAATTACCAAAAAACACAATATGTATTGCTTAAAAGTTCCAAGACAACAAAGAAAAAGAGAGTAAGAACATTAACCTACTCAAATCCAGAATGAGAAAGTGATCCTCAGGAATAATGACGGACCGGTGCTTGCTTCGATGGATCTCGACAATTCCGGTAACCTCACGCGGCTACTGCTTATGCTTTGATAGGGAAATAGGAGGATGACCTTCGATTAGGGTTGCTACTCTGAGAGAAAGTGAGGTTGAGTGTTTGACTTCGGTGAGGAGATGAGAGAAATGGGAGGTTATTGGCTTTGACTCAGATGAAAGGTCATTGTGGGACTATGCTTCCATGGAGGAGTTGCTGCATCAACTTTTCAAACGTATAAACAAGAGAATGTTACAATGAAAGAGAAAGAGGGTCAAATTGCAAATAAAATTTTTTTGAATAAAAATGAAAAAATATAATGATGTGGCAAATTAAAACAGGTGGAAGTATTTTATTGGGCCATATATACAAGGTTTCAAAACCTTGCATGTTTTGCATGTGTGTTAGAAATTGCCAAAAAACATTTGTATATCAATATAAAAAATATCCAAAACATATTTTTTTTAACTTCACAAATACATAAAAAAAAAATTTTGAAAAAAACTAAAAATTGCTCGGAGCAAATAACTTGCCCGGAGCATTATAGAACATCCCCTATTTTATAAACTAAAATATATCATAGAAGAGTAGCATACAAGAGGTGCCCAACTCTTATAGATTAAAGAAGGACCACATCGAGCAAACCAACTCTAAAGATATACAGTAGCAATAGTCGCTCATGGGGTGTGGTTTGGTGTTTTGATGATCCCTACCTTATTGACCGCAACTTCTGTATTTATTATAGCTTTCATTGCTGTCCCTCCGGTAGATATTGATGCGATTCGAGTCTTTGAGGGATGTTAGGAATCAGACCAATTAAATTTATATGATCCGATCTAGTTCGATTCAGACATTTTCTATGTACAAAGACCGGATCAAACCGGACCATTCATAAATGATCCGATCCGATCCAGTCCAATCTATTTAAACCATAATTACTTAGGAATACAAAAAATTAAAAATATTTGCCACTTATCCCAGCGGTACCCAGCATATAATTTAATTAATAAATATCATTTGGATGTGTGCTCACGGACCATGGAATCTCAACAGTAATATTCATGTTTATTATTCCTTGACCATCAACAGTTATATTCATGTTAGAATAATATGATTTTTATTAGTATAGTACCATAAATAGGTACAAGTGACATAATCTTAGCGTGTGTTTGGAAAAGCGGTGCCAGTATTGCTTTTCGCGTTTGCATAACATGGCACCGTGAAAGCTCCAACAGGGAGCTTATGATAAACGCGCATTTGCATTTTGCAAATGCCAAAACAAACAGGCTGTTAGTGTAAGTATCAAACAGTGAAAATTAAGCATACATACTACAATACCCAGTATACAAACTTACAATATACAATCAACTATGCTGAGACTGATTCGTGAGTAAGTGTTAAGTGTTTTAATTAATCGGTCCGGTCCGATCTCAATGGTTTCAAAAATAGTGAGACGGTGGATCGGACCATATAACAACGGTCTGAAAATTTTGAGACTGGACCAAACCATGAGACCAGATCAGACTGTATTTTTCGATTCGGTTCGATTCAATCCGACCGGTTTCGCGGTCTCAAACCGAATCGCTTACACCCCTAGACTTACTCAGCTAAGTCCATTACTCTAGTCATCTAAAGAAAAGAAAGAAAAGAAGCCCGCAATGGCTGAAATCAATTATCAATTATATAAGAGTTAATAATCACATAGGTTTCCGAAAGAATTATGGAATCTCTTAAATTAAAGATCGATTTGGCGTCACATTAGTCCCTCTATCCAATTTCGTCAATAGGGACCTAACAAAATCCTATGTGGCACGTTAAATGTTTTGTTGACCCCAATTTCATGTTGCATGTTTGGGCCAACAAAGCATTTAACGTGTCACGCATGATTCTGTTATGTCCCTTATGAGGGACGAGTAACATGATGCTAAATTGATCTTTGGAATTTAAGAGATTCCACAAATCTTTGAAAGGCCTAATTGATTCCAAAATAATCTTTGGGATTTAAGAGATTCCACAAATCTTTTAAGGACCTAGTTGATTCCATAAGTATCTTTCGGGGATCTATGTGACTATTAACTTATTATATAATGAAAAATGATTGATCAACCTAAAAAATTAACCTACAAATAGGCCTACATCACAAAGGAAGTGACACGAGTCACTTGCTTATAATTGATTGGTTAACAAGTGACACCTGTCACTTTCTTATGATGTAAGCTTGTTTGTAGATTGATTTTGTAGGTTGATTTATCATGACTCTTATATAATTTAATTTTTTTTGTTGCAATAAGTGAAATGCTGAGGTGTTATTTCAAAAAAAATTCTAACATTTTATCAAAAAAAAAAAGGCTTTAAAACTAATTAATACCAATTCATTGAATATAATAATTCAATTATATAGTACAATAATTGATATAAAATTATATATAATTAATTGATATGAAATAATTAATTAATAGAGCTAAAGGATGCAAAATGATATGAAATACAGTAATATGTAATTAATAGAGCTAAAGGATGCAAAATGATAAATTGCTAAGATCAGGATTCGATTCCTGTCAACTGCATGATTGAATTACGCATGATTGAATTAAATCATCGTCACTTTGTCACTATTGTCTATTGAATCACAAAATAATGAAGAGCAATTGAATAGTTACTGGAATTACATTATACATTATTTTAAGAACCAATCTTATATTCCATGAGATGATGAGAATATATCACTAAAGGAGACACGTATTATAGTCCCATATTTTTTGTGTACATTAATCGGTACCCGGATCTGGTTTACTCAGAATCTGACTTATTCGATCGACCCAACTGAGCTCGTACTAAGCGGTAGGGGTCTCCCAGCGGGAATTGCTTCATACTCAATGCTCGAACGACCAGTTAGTTAAGGGACCAAGTAAGCTACTACTTGAACAATCTCATGTTGGTTAGAGTGCATGGCCATGGTGAATAGGCTAACGCGGTTTAAGAGTATAGATTTTTCAAAGGAATATAGATTGCTACTTCTGTAATAACGGTTGTACAAGGAAATTTTATTAAAGGTTGGTTGAATAAGTTAGAACATGAACATCAGTGATCTCCTGGTTAATCATCCCAGCTAGCAATGACAATTACATAGGACATTTCCTATCATGTGCTAAATCAACATTGTGGCCCAACGATGCAATTATACTAAGATATAAAATCATTGACATTTTTAATTTTTTATTAATAGATATAAAATTAACTAAGATAAAACCAACCGTATATTCTGAAGAATATACCAAATTGGAATGTAGATATAGTTTAAAAAACTTTTGGACCACAATGACTTATTCTACGAGTCAACGTAACAACTTCTATTGACAATAAATCCAAATTGTTTTTTGCATTATGGATAAGGATTAAGGACAAAGGGTGTTACAACTTACATCTCCAAAGAAGTTTTAATATATATGAAGCAAACATTGATTTATAAGGGAAGATAGCAGAAAAATCAGTGTCTGAGGGAAAAAAATGTATGTGACAAGACCTCTTTCCATGTACAAGAGGAACCCTGCTGCTCTCTCACAAGCTACTCCACCAGGGCCAAATTCAGGTTATCTTGTAATCTTGGATGAAGAAGCTGAGACTTACAATTGTTTCGGATGTAAGGACTATGTCATCAGTGATCTTCCTTTCCCTCAGAACAAGAACTTAACTGTCAACTATTCGAGTGACGATGAAGATGCTTTGTTCGTTCCTGTCTTGGATCAGCCATTGTCTTCGAATCGTTATTATGTCATCAGAAGGAAGGGGAAACATAGAGGGTATGAAACTATGAATCACTTTTTCTATATTAATCTTCATATTATTTGTGTTATAGAGACTACCAGAACTTGGACTACACAACCAGAATAAAGTGGATATGGATCCTATCATATCAATTTTAATTGTCACATGGTACAGAATTAGAAAAATGATACCTCTAAATTAAATTATCTAATTCTTTAATAGTTCATCATATTGGAAGAGTACATCATGATTTCACATTCTGCTCAGATTTTAAAGCCTTTTTAAACAATTTCTTATTGAATTGATACATTGGTAGCTAAAGCATTGATTTGGAAACTTTGAATTCATACCAGCAAAGCTATCACAAGTTCTAAAGAAGAAGATATGGAGACTTGTTTATGCTGCACTTTTGCACAAGATGTTAAACCAAGACCTTTGGATCTGTCTGATGAGTATCAACAAGTTGAAGTAATCAAGAGGAGTCACGGCTTTCACGCTAAGTCCGTTGCTCAAGATGGTGTCCCTCCTGACTTCTTGAGGAGAAAAGGATGGGTGATTCATGCTCACTCTAACCATGATTACCATTTGGACCAAGCATTGGGAATAAACGAATCTTTACGCTCTCAGCTACCAGATTTCAACTTTCCATTGTCCAATAATCAGTCTGAGTCAATGGTTGTTGGAAAGTGGTACTGCCCTTTTATGTTTGTGAAGGAGGGAATGAGATTAAAGGATCAAATGAAAAAGTCTGTGTTCTATAAGTTGACACTAGAGCAAAGATGGGAAAATATTTTTTCAAAGGAAAATAACAGCAGTGGAGAAGATTCTGTCTTCATAGATGTTGTTATTCAAACAGAAGTTGTGAGGGTTGGTGGAAGAGATGCTGTTTGGGATGAAAATAGTGTGCAAGATAAGGTGTTGTGGTTTAAGAGTTTTGATGAAGTGGGAGCAGAGACAAGAGTAGGATTGAGTTTGGAAATTGTTGAGAGAATGAAATGGGAGCAAGAAAGAGTTGGGTGGATTGGTGGTAATGAAAGGCAATTGAGGTTAGAAAGAGTTGAGGAATTTGGTGGACATAACAAGTGGAAAAAATTTGGATGCTATGTGCTGGTGGAGAGTTTTGTATTGAGGAGAATGGATGGGAAGGTGGTGCTAACTTATGATTACAAGCACACACACCAAATTAGATGCAAATGGGAGTGATCACTTTCTCAAATCTCTTAGTATGATGATCATAATTATGTATTAAATGATTGGATTTTATTGTTTTAAATTACATTATTATACAACTTGTTTTGTCTTGCTGATTAATTTTGTTAAGGTTTCCATATTTTATCCACCTCTGAGAATTTCACAACAAACATATCTTTAACAAGATGAATCAATGTGAATTATTTGTTTTGAGCACCTACAATTTTTACAATTAGAATGGTTCACTTGCAGAATTGGTAAGATGATTGTGTGTTTAAAACTTCTCTCACTTAAATTGTGACTAATATGAACGTAAAATCGTTTGAAAAAACACTCAAGATTGGTTCTTTTTCGTTGAAAACTTTGGCAGTTAACATTGCCGTCTTTTTACATCCCTGTCATCCAGCATAGTCTCAATTCAATATCACTCCTATTGTTCTTTGTACTGTGCACGAGAGGTGTTCTAAAAAAATGTCATGTATGTGCCTCAACTTTAACACTGTATGTTTTGGGAGATCCAGGGGAGAGAGATTTAGGGGAGAAAAATTTTGGGGAGAAGATTAGAAAATCATCTTGTTTGGTTGGAGAGAAAATATTGGGGGAGAAGAAAACACCCACCCACCACCAAATATTTTCTCTCCATTTTGGAAGAGAAAACAAGGGAAAGAAGGAGAAAAAACTAAATCTAGCATATAAAATTACTCATATGTCCTTCATTTATTCACTTTACTTGATTTTTTTTAAAATTAATTGGAAAAAAAATAAAGCATTTTTTTTCAATAAAAAATTTTTTTAAAAATATTTTGGACTCAGAGTTTGTATCATGTAATAAAGAATTGAAGTAAAAAAAATTGGTTATGTTAAATATACATACATGTGAAAAAGAAAAAATATATTTATTTTTATTTTGTAAAATAAGGGTATAGTTGTCTTTTGATAAATAAATTTATTATTTTCTCTCTTCCCACTTTTCTCTTCAACCAAACAAAAGGAAAGAAAACTAAACTTTTCTCTCTTCCCAATTTCTTTACATTTTCTCTCATACCAAACAACCATAAAATCTATTCATTTTCTCCCCATAATCTCTCTTCTCTATTTCTCTCTTCCCTATTTCTCTCTTCCCATTTTTTTCTACAACCAAACAAAGCATAAAAGAAAATGTAGGTGTTACATTGAACTGCGAAGACCCCTCTTGATGTTAATTTTTTATACACATGAATTCCTTGATCAAACTCAATATCGCATTCTTAATTAACTCAAGTTCATTTTACTTGAATTAACAAACATCTATGATTAATTTTATATATATATATATATATATATATATATATATATATATATTAAAGCAATAGAGCAATAGTTTCTCGGACTAACAGTTGAACATTAATCTCTAAGCACAAAGATAATTGAAGTGATTTTTGCATCTACCAACAATATTTTGTCAATATATACGACATGGATTAAACTCTTGATACCACTTTTCAAAAAACTCGGCTCTTTGTTTATTGTGTTGAATCTTGTTAATAATGTCAAATATGATTGCATGTGGTGTGTTGATTTGAGGGTCGCTCTTAAGGCTCTTAGGAACTTGAGGTGTCAAAGCCAAAGGTCTCAGGCTCAATTCCTACCGAAACACATTCAATGGGAAGGCTTTGAAAACGACCCGGGGGAAGAAATTAATTTCTCGCCTAGTGATCGAGGAGTAAAACAAAAAAAAAAGTTAATGACAATATAATTTATATACATAGAAAGTCTTTAAAATACAACCATATTCTATAAAAATAAAACATAAAACAATAAATGTGGTTTAAAAAAATACCTAAAAGAATTATCTTTTTTTTTATGAACACAAAGTTTATGCTATAGTGATAACTCTATACAGCTAAGTGATGTTATGTTTCACAAAAAGTTGATTGAATAAGTTAGGGAAGGACCAGAAAAGTCATAACATAGTTTCCTAGATAATCATCCCAGATAGCAATGTCAATTACATAGAATATTTCCTATCAGATGCTAAGTCAGAATACAACAAATGAAAATGTACACATATGAAGGACAAAGGGTTTAGCATAGGATATGAATACAATATATATAATTAATCCAGAAACAAGTAATCCAAATTATTTTTTTACACGGATGAGAAGGACAAAGGGTTTTTGTACATTCCCGAAGAAGTTTTGATATATACTGGTAAGTACATATGAAGCAGACATTGATTGCTGCTAAGGGAAGATAACTGAAAAATCAGAGTCTGAGGGAAAAAATAAAAAGAATGTATGTAACAAGACCTCTTTCCATGTACAATAGGTACCCTGAAGCTCTCTCAGATCCTCCCCCGGGGCCAAATTCAGGTTATCTTGTAATCTTCGATAAAGAAAGTGAGACATACTCTTTTTTCGGTTTGATTAAGGACTCAAAGATCAGGAATCTTCCCTTTCCTCAGGACATGAACTTAACAGTTCACTATGCAAGTGATGATGAGGATGCTTTGTTTGTTCCTGTCTTGAATCGACCATTGTCTTCAAACCGCTACTATGTGATAAAAAGGAAGGGGAAGCATAGAGGGTATGTATCACTTTTTTATACTCCGTTTCATATGATCACATTTTGAGATTATGGACAAGATTAAATATTAAAAGATGTAAGAATTTGAGATATTTAGTTTTAAAAAAACAATATAAATAAAACAAGAAGAAAAGTTTAAAGAACAAATAAAACAGTGATGGAGTATTAATTAACTTGGTTGTTTCTCTAAAATTAGAACTTTGAATTTATTTCAGCCAAGCAAACACGAGTTCAAAGGAGGATGACATGGAGGATTGTTTTTGCTGCAGAGTTGCTAATGATGTTAAACCAAGACCTTTCGATTCGTACGACGATTATCAGAAATTTGAAATAATCAAGATGAGTAGTGGTGGTTTCCATGCAGAGTCCGTTGCAATAGATGGAGTTCCTCCTCTATTTTTAAGGAGAAAAGGCTGGCGGGTAAAAACTTACATTTCCAATGATTACCATCTAGATGAAGCCTCGGGCTTAAGCGAATCTTTGCGCACTCAGCTACCAGATTTCAACTTTCCATTGTTCAGTGATCAGTCTGAATCAGTGGTTGTTGGAAAGTGGTACTGCCCTTTTATGTTTGTGAAAGAAGGAATGAGATTAAAGGATCAAATGAAAAAGTCAGTGTTCTATAAGTTGACACTAGAACAAAGATGGGACAAGATTTTTTTCAAGGAAAATAGTAGCAATGGAAAAGTTGCTATCTTTATAGATGTTGTTATTCAAACAGAAGTTGTGAAGGTTGCCGAAAGGGATGCTGTTTGGGATGAAAATAGTGTGGAAGAAAGGGTGTTGTGGTTTAAGAGTTTTGATGAAGTGGGAGCAGAGACAAGAGTAGGATTGAGTTTGGAAATTGTTGAGAGAATGAAATGGGAGCAAGAAAGGGTTGGGTGGATTGATGGGAATGAAAGGCAGGTGAGGTTGGAAAGAGTTGAGGAGTTTGGTGGAAATAACAAGTGGAAAAAATTTGGATGCTATGTGCTGGTGGAGAGTTTTGTATTGAGGAGAATGGATGGGAAGGTGGTGCTAACTTATGATTACAAGCACACACACCAAATTAGATGCAAATGGGAGTGATTACTTTCTCAAGTCTCTCTGTTAATCTTTGCTTTTTCTTCCTATGTACTATTGATTTTACTTGTAAAACTTATTTTTATTATGCTATACTTACCAAATGTATACTCCGAGACTCCTGGTGCATGCAATATATATATATATATATATATATATATATATATATATATATATCAAACAGCATTTCTTGTTCAAGTTGTTCCTATGTGAATTATTTGTTCTGTGTGTCTACGTTCTATACTTTATTGATCAATCACAGATTTGATAAAATGTAAGAATATGTAATAGAGTTCTGTATTATTCATCTAAATATCCAACAAATTGAACTCATTTAAATAAAACAAAATCAAGTAAGATACTGTTTCAGACAAAAGGAAACGATATATATATATATATATATATGTATGTATATATGGGGGCCGCTAACATCCACCTATGTTGGAGGATTTTAGCAATGTCCGCCAAAATATTTGGACAAAATTACCCTTCCTTTTATAACATGAGTAACTTATTTTTTTAAGGGTGTTTATGTAATTAGATTATTAATTAATTTAAAAAAAAATCATCCCCCACCATCCGATGACCACCATTGACCGCCGTTGACCATCATTGACCACCGCCGCCAGCGTTGACCGGCATTGACCGCCGCCGTTGACCGGCGTTGACCGCCGACGTTGACCGCCGCCGCCACCACTAAACCCTAAGACCCTAGACCCTAAGACCCTAAACCCTAAACCCTCCCTAAACCCTAAACTCTCCCTAAACCCTAAACCCTAAACCCAAATTACAGAAATACCCTTAAAAATTAACCTATCCAAGTTAAAAGATGGAGGGTAATTTTATCCAAATATTTAGGTGGAGATTGCTAAAATCCTCCACACATTGGAGGATGTTAGCATTCCCCTATATATATATATATATATATATATATTAAGAACTTCATAGGCTTTGATTATGTCACAATTCCTTGAAGTTTGAGGTACTTTTGTCATATACCCTTATTCTTTTTTTTCCAATGTTTGACTTCCCGAAGTTACTTCTGAGTTTGTCATATACCCCTACTACCAATTCTGGCCAATTTTGCCGGCATGTAACGTCGGAATCCTGATCAAACGCAGGAGGTTGGTCATGTGATGTCGAGTGATATCACACGTGCGAAGACGAACTCTCTCTTCAATTCTTTTTTCTCTTTTTTTATTTAACTAAAAATATTAAGTTTTTTAGTTTTTTAAAAAAAAGATTTTCGACCACAGGGCACCAAGTGCTTAACCTCCTACATCTGATCAGGATTCTGATGTTACATGTCACCAAAATTGGCTAGAATTGAGAGTAGGGGTATATGACAAACTTTGAAGTAACTTCGGGGAGTCAAACATTGAAAAAAAAATAAGGATATCTAGCAAAAATACCCCAAATTTCAGAGACATATGACATAATTAAGTCGAACTTCATAATAATAGATAAGTTTGCATCGAAAATTGGTGTCAAGGATATATAAATTTTGTAAGTTTGTCAATTTTCATTGCACACTTATTAAATATAGGTTTTTTTTAACATGCCTTGTGATAATCATTATTCCCTCTGATCTTATTTATAGGACATACTTAACCATATCACACGGATCAAAGAGCGTGGTTAGGTTTCTTGAAACTTTAAAAAAATACTTCAACATTATAATCTTACACTATTAATTTGTATTGGAAATATCACAATGTATTATTTCATATTAATGAGCAAAGGGCAAATAAGAGAAAATAATATTAAATGTTTCCTAGAAAATACAAAGTGACTTATAAATAAGACCAAAGAATCCTTTTAAAATGTATCTTATAAATAAGACCGGAGGGAGTAAAAAAAAGCTTTTTTTTATAAAAAAAAAATGGGTAAAAATACGTTTAATAGTTTTAAGCCAATTTTTTCTTTTTTTAATAAACATTTACCCTCTAAATTATTTAACACTACCCTTTTTAATCCAATCCTATTTTTTTTAATGGAATCCAATCCTATTCTAGGTTACATAAATATGAAATGAATCAACTTTTTGATAAAAACTTAATCTACTACTAATAAGAACTTGGTCAATCGGAATAAAAGTGAAGTTAGAATCCCAATTATTATTTCTTGTTAAGGGTAAAAGGCTCGATTTTTAGTGGAGTCATTTGCCAAGGGTAAAAGAAATTACTAATAAACGTTTAAGCAAAGTTATGTATTCGAATCTTTCTTGCACATGCAATATCGTTAAATCTTGGGGTCAGTTGTCATACCTATTAAAGGTGTCTACAAGTCAGCGATGAGATTAGTCACTGCAATTGACAGTGGACACTCCAATCATGAAAAAAAAATTAGGTTATTCTTGTTCTTTGAGAGGATACCCGTTGTTAAAAAAAAAACTTACCTTTTTTTTTTTAATAATATGTCATATTAATCCATGATTTTGTGGGCATTGATCAAATTAGTCTCTGAAATTATCGAAATTTCAAATTAGTCCATGAGATAGAAAGATGTTAGTCATAATAGTTCCTGACGTTAATAGTCCATAAAGTCATGGATTAATTTGACCGATTTCGACAATCTATTTGACCGATTTCGACAATCTCATTGACTAATTTAACTGATACTCAACAAGCCTTTTTTTTTTTTGCCAAAACGACATATTCTGTTAGTCCACGTTAAAAACCACTGACGGTCATTAACGTTAGGGACTAACATGACTGATGTGCTCCTATTTCAGGGACCAATTTGCAATTTCGAAAATATCATAGACTAAATTAATCGACATCTACAAAGTCAGGGACCGATTTGAGGTATTACTCTACTTTCTTTGATTATTTTTTTTGTCTAAACTACTCATTTAGTCCATTACCTTATTTTTCAATTTCAAATTGGTCCCTCACGTTTTTTTGGTTTCATATTGGTCCCCATGTTTTTTTCGTTATCAATTTGGCCTCTGAATCAGTGTTCATCATACGTGTCAATATCATATTGGTCCATGTAAACATTGTTGGAAAGAGAAAAAGACATGTGTCTATATCATATTGATCCACATAGGATGAACAATGATTCATGGACCAATTTGATAGCAAAAAGAAGCACGAGTGACCAATATAAAACCATAAAAACGTAAGGGACCGATTTGAAATCGAAAAATAAGGTAACAAACCAAACGAATAGTTTAGCCTATTAATATTAAGGCTTATTTAACATTTTAGTCCATGAACTTAGGTGTTCTTTTGGAATTGATCCTTAAATTTTTTTTCTGATGCTTTGGGTCCCTAAACTTTGTTTAATTTTTGAAAATAGTCATTTCATCACTTAAGTGATGATATAGCCGACGACATGTCACGTCACTTTCACAATATCGACGAATGACGTGTTATATAGAGTCACGGGACACTACATGATTTTTTATTAAAATAATAATTTATTTTAAAATTTATTAAAAATTTTGATTTTCTTTAAAAAAAATACAATTTATAATTATTTTTAATAATTTTTAATTTTTTTAATTTAAAAAAATCATATGGCATCATTTGGGACGTTACCTATTGATGTAGCGAATGTGACGTGACATATCCTCAGTCATATCACCACGTAAGTGATGAAAAAGTTTAGGGGCTCAAAACATCCGAAAAAAATTTTGAGAGCCAATTTCAAATAAACACCTAAGTTCAGGGACTAAAAATTTATATAAGTCATTTATTAATAATAAAGTTAACCACTTAAAAGAGGAATAGAATGAAGAAGGGGAAAGAAGAAAGTTAAGGGAAAATTTCATTTGTGCCACTGTGTTAGTACTAGTGCACCTCTGTAAAATCCCCCACCCTACCCGCCACCAACTTGAATGAAAGAAAACCATTTTCCTTCTTTCTACCACAAAGCGGGAAAAAGAAGCGCAGCCAAAACACACACACCCTCCAACTTCTTCTTCTTCTTCTTCTTCTTCTTCCCCCTTTTCCAGCTCTAGGGTTTCTCGATCACTCTCTGATTTCCTGCATTCTCTCTCTCTCTTTTTTTCCTGATCCATGGCCAATGTTGTTGTTGATCAAGATCAGCAATGGTTGCTCAATTGCTTATCCGCTACACTCGACCCCAACCCCGACGTTCGCAATTTCGCTGAAGCTTCTCTTAATCAGGCTTCTCTCCAACCAGGTTTTGTTTTTTCGCCATCTCAATTGTGTGAAACTCTCTGATTTAGCTTTTTTTAAAATTTTTTTTATGTTCAATGTTCTGGTGTTCATGTTGAATGGTGGAAGCATTGGAGTGTTGAGGGGAGTGATGGTGATAGAATTTGGAAATTGGATATGTTCAAACAGTGGCATTTGTTTTTTTTTTTTTTTAATTTTTTCATTTAGGTCGCGTTTGTTAAGATTATATAAGAAAAAATGATTCTAGAGAAGTGATTTTGGTAAAAGTGATTTTTTTAGAAGCTGAAAAGTGTAGCTAAAAAAATGCTGGACTATCGTCTCTAGAGCAATGCTTCACGAACTCAAAGTGTAAAATTTTCATTGGGAAGTGATATATTTAATATATTCAGTGTAAAAGCTCAACAAAAAAAAAAGTCAGAAGTGATTCTTTGAATCAAAATGATCACTTTTTTTTTGGTGAACCGGTAACAGTTATATAGATGAGGAGGAGGGATGATTTTTTGTTTTTATGAGGTTTAAGCTTGTGGATAAGCATTCAACGTGGATATGAATGAGCCTTTAACTAAGCTGGCAGCATGTTAAGTGCGATGATATGAGCTTATAGCAAGGATATGTATCAATATGCGATGTAGAATTAGTAGGATTAAGAAATGGTGAATTGTTTATTTTTTTTTGTTGCACCATAGCCATTTAATGTGTTTCAATTGCTTTTGTATGTTTTCTTTAGACCCAAATTGGCTGATAGTTGCAACGAGTATATGCCTTCACGCTAACAGAAAATTCATGCGAAGTGGACATGATTTCCCCCTTTATTTTTATGCCTTAAACCTTTTCTTGTGTTAGCTTGAAAAATGGGATTTATTCATTTTATTTTCCTTAATGAGGCATTACTTGATGTTTTTCTTCTCTTAGACTTGATCATTGGAGATGAATGAGCATAATTATTAATACTCATACAACATCATTTTTATATAATCAAATCTGTCAATGTGGTTAATATGCTAGTAATTTTTTATGTGGATTGTCCCTGAAGGTTTTGGCAGTGCACTATCAAAAGTTGCTGCTAACAAGGAGCTTGCAGTGGGGTTGCGCCAGATATCCTTTTCCATTATGATCACATATTTATTCCAATTCATATTTCAGAACCTAAATATTTCCTTCCATACTCTCCTTATCTTTCTCAAAGAAAGAAATACAATTCGTGACCCAATTTTTCATTGATTGTTGATAGTAACAATCATAGAGTTACTTACATTTCATCACTAGTCAAAGTCTGAACGGGTTTGCTAAAGTAGTGCTTGCTGACAAAAAAGAAGAAAATCAACTGATTTGACAACGAAGGAAATATTTGCTATTGTATGCAATAATAAAATAATGCTAGAGATGACATTTTCCTTTTCAAGTTTTCTAATCTTGACAATGACATTCATACTGCATACCTTTCTTCTTCTTAGATATTTTAATTTTTGAAGAGAAAACAAAAGATTCATGGTTGCCCCCCCCCCCCCCCCCCCATTTTTTTTTTTTTTTTTATAAATTCTACATATGAAAAAACTTTCCAAGTTAAAACTTGTTAAATATATAAAACCATTCACGTATTTGAGCCAAAGCCCAACTTCTCCGGTTCTAAAGTCATGGGTTAGAAAGAGCCCTTCACCTAGTCTGGTAGGTTTCTTCGGAGGGGGGTGTTGGAAGTCTCACATCACCTTTCTCATTCACTATGGTATGGTTCATATTCCTGTTGGATTACTCCTCTCTTTATGGCATGGTATCATTTCCTCTATGACCAAGTGGTCAGAGGAGTTCGATCCTTGCCATCCCCATTCTTCTAAATAATGAAAAAAGAAGTTAAATTCTAGCACAAGGTATGCTGGGTCTGTCGTAGTCCACGCTTCCCAAGGGGTATTGCGAGAGGGGGGATGTTAAATCTTAAATGTATAAAACCATGCATGTGCTTTCACCCAACAACTTAAGCTTTTGGGAGCTTTGGTTCTTGACCAAACTTAAATGTTTGTTCCGGTAAATTAATTCATTTCTCTTCTTCCACGTGATTATGAACCTGGATGACTTAACCTTTCTCTACTTAGCTGCAGTCCTTCTTAAGCAGTTTGTTAAAAAGCATTGGCAGGAAGATGAAGATTCTTTTGAACCTCCTGTTGTTTCTAGTGATGAAAAGGTAAATATACTTTCAGTTCCAAAATTATTAGCCTTTCTATCTATAAGGTGTTGAATACCCTGAAACTTATTAAATTTTTTCTTCCTTAGTGGTTACCTACATCTTAGCTTATGACGTCTTCCTTTTCTTAAAAAAACTCTAATTAACTCTTTCTGTGACTAATGCAGTTTGATAGGCAATTTAAACAGTTACAGTTATTGGGTTTCATTATTCTAAAAAGAATCGAGTATTATTTTTACTGGGGTATTCAAATATTTTGTTGTTGAATTTTGTGCAAGGAATAAGGAAATGGATGATAAGAACAAGCAAGACTATTTCAAGATAAACATTGTGGCAATGATCTTGACAAAATAAATGTTGTGGCATCAGTCAGTATTATTGTGAGAGATTTAATCACCTTCCCTTTGGAACCCCTAAACCTTGCCAGTATTTTCATAAATTTGATGGGTTGTCTGGCCATTGGGAGGTCTGCAACCACATTGCACAAATATGGTGCTGAATTTGTACAAGTTAGATTTCCCTTCAGTTTGCTTTCATCAATGGCATACATTTGCTTGTATTTGGAGAAGAATGTTATTCCCATCATGCACAGAATCCATGGAAATAATTTTCTTGGAATTGGGTTTGAGTCTGCCATAGGTATTTACTGGATGAATATGCCTTCTGCCGTTGAGCTTTAGGTCTATTGGACTTCTTTTTCCTCTAGATAAAGTTGTCCTTAGGGATCTCATATATGCCACTGCAAATAATATTTATTTTCCTGAATCTTGGTTTGTGGAAAACTAAATTTTAGCAAAATACATAATCCATGCTTTTGCGCTGTTTAACTTGCCTTTGAGATAATGATTTATTCTTTACTGATGAAGGTCTTTCTTCATCCATGTTAACTTGTGATTGTTCTTTTCTACTGAAGGCTATTTAATAAAAGGGTTTTTCTAGTGTGTGCTAAGCCCTAATTTTAATTTAACCAAAATAGGTAAATTTTTATTGGAATTGGTGCATTTCTAAAATTTATGTGTATAAATAAAAGTGTATTCACCGACAAGTGGGTGTAGCATACATGGTCATGTATCAAACATTGAAGGCTTGGGAGTTGGAAGTCCCGAGTTCAATCCTTGGGCACCACTGTTTGGTGGATTATTGGTGGCTTCAATTTCCCCTCCCCTGTCCTCATCAAAAAGTTTGCCTATAAAAAAAGTGTATTCACCAATTTCCAATGCAAACTTACCCTTTTTGGGTAAGTTAAAATGTGCCCTTGGGCAAACATTAGAAAAACCTTTAATAAAAGTATAAGCTGTCTTCAAATAAACATGTTTCTCATTTTAACTACATTATGTTTCATCATCAGGAAATCATCCGCAAAATGCTTCTATTGACATTGGATGACTCCCATAGGAAAATTTGCACAGCCGTTGGTATGGCTGTGGCATCCATTGCATTGTATGACTGGCCAGAGTCATGGGCAGACTTGTTACCATTTCTCCTGAATTTGATTAATAATCAAACCAATTTGAATGGAGGTATGCATTTCTCTCTAACTTGGTGATTTGTGGGATTTTCTGTGTGGATGATTCTCTAACAAGCCTAGCTCTGTGGCAGCATCGTCCTTCATTTTCAGATATTAATTACAGAAACTTTATACTTTTCTTCAATTATTCTTGCTGTACATTATTGACCATTCTGGTTCTATCAGCCAGATAGTATGAAATACCTGTGTTTCATAGTTGTTTTTCCTGTGGTTCATACTTGTGTTTGTTGGAATTTCTATATGTTAATCCACTTTTTGTAAATAATTTTTTTCTCAGTGCATGGAGCTATGAGGTGCTTGGTTCTGCTCTCTGCGGACTTGGATGATAGAATGGTTCCAACACTAGTACCTGCTTTGTTCCCAAGTTTGCTGACAATTGTATCTTCTCCCCAGGTTTATATCTTTTGCCAACCTTCTACTTATCATGTTTTATGTTTTTCCTTCATTTATCTTAAAAGTACCTGCTTTCATTATTTCTTTTTCTAATTTTTTCAAAGCTGATTAGCTTAGAAGAAAGATTAAGTTTCTTATTGGGTAATCTATGCATTTTGCCTTAGGTGATGTTTTGTTGCTCTGTTCTCCTAGTAGAATCACACAAAGAATGTGGTGTTTCTTGACCCAGAGATTTTAGCTTAGCTAATTGTGATTTGTTTGCTAGCTGCCAAACTAGTTGTTTCACTAGGTCCTTCGTATTTGTTACTCTGTAATACTAGCTAATAAAAATGGTATTAGAATAGCTAGGCCAATCTCCACTCCAAAAGCTAGCTCAGTAGACAAATATGCACTGATGCTGCAACGTCTAGTTATTTTAGGCGATTCTGAATCCAGATCAGTTCAGTAGCAACTGCTGCCATACAGATATATGACACCTCTTATAACTATCTTTTGCCATACAGATATATGACACATACATACGAACCAAGGCCCTTTCAATAGTGTATTCTTGCATTTCTATGCTCGGGATGATGAGTGGTGTCTATAAGGTATTTTCTTGCCACTAAGAAGTTCTGTACGGTTCTTGTTTATTGTTGGATTAGTGCATATTTTTTTGTGATTATTAACAGATCAAGATATCCTGTTCAGACAGAAACGGGTTCTCTGATAGTTCCTATGCTTAAACCATGGATGGACCAATTTGCTTCTATTCTAGGAATTCCAGTTCAATCTGAAAACCCTGATGATTGGAGTATCAGAATGGAGGTTAGTCTTGTTCTTTTTGAAAGTCTCTTTCAGGACTTTTGCTAGTTTCCTATGTAATAACATGATATTACAATTTTCATCTTTAAGGTTTTGAAGTGCTTGAATCAGTTTGTTCAGAATTTCTCAAGTCTCATGAAGAGTGAATTTGAGGGTATGTTTATTCCCCTTGTTATGTTGCTACCTGAACCTTTTTTATTAATTCTATAATTTAATTTTTGTTTTGCGACATGCTTTGCACTATAGTTATATTGGGACCATTGTGGAATACATTTGTCTCCTCTTTGAGAGTATATGAGAAAGCATCTATTGAAGGGACAGAAGATTCATACGATGGAAGATATGATTCTGATGGTGCAGAGAAAAGCCTTGATTCATTTGTTATCCAGGTGATGATAGCAGAAGTTCGTTATGTTTATTCTTTCAACTATTTGATAATGCAAGTGATATTCTACCTGTTAGAGATATTTTCGTGTCAGAGTTTAACTAATTGATTTTAGCTATAATTAGTTATTTCTTCAATCTTCTTTTGAATGACATTTTGTTTTTTGTGTTAGTAAGTTGATGATCTGCAATGCAAACATTTCTGATCTGTGACATGTAATTGGCATGACTCTTTCGTAATCATTGGAACCCCTGCCCTTGTGAAGTTATCTATGAATTGATCTATATTGTCCTCTATATCTTTCTACATGCTCTTATCAGTGTCTAAAAGGAGAATTTCTAAATTATTGCCGTGTAAAAGATACCCATCAATAAATCACATGAATTTTGGATTTGTATGTAAAGCACCGTTTTTAACAAGAACATTGAGTGCTGATGCTCTCTAATCTTTAATATACGATTTCCATTTTCCTCCATTTTCACATCTGAATTTTTATCTACAGCTGTTTGAACTCCTGTTGAGCATCGTGGGTAATTTAAGACTAGGAAAGGTATGGTTCAGCACACCTTGAAATCTTCTTTTTCTGCTAAGTGTGCTCTATTGCTCAATTACAATAATCTGTGGTTTGCACCTTTTTAGATGGTTGTGGCTAATGTCAAAGAATTGGTTTACTATACTATTGCTTTTCTTCAAATGACAGAACATCAGGTATAACATTTATAGTCTTCCCATTGCTTGTAGTTCATTCTTGTAATCATTTTTCTTATTCTTATTAGCTTTTAGCAGATTCACCTTATAAATATTGTACAATTTAAAATATTGTGCTTGTCAACTGAAAAAGCTTGCAGCTTAGTGAGTGTAGATCAATCTCTTTCTCTATACCCACTGATTTTTTCATGCTTATGTTATTTTCATCATATAATGGTTGCCAATGCGATAACTAAGTAAGTTTGCTGCTGCATATAGCCATTTTCAGCTTATTTATTGTGTGCATGTTCGTGTGGGATAGCACAGAAGCGATAGGTGGATTAGTTAGAGTATTTTAGTTGGTTTGATTTAGGATAAAACCCTGTGTATTTAGGGTATGTTTGTTTCAGCTTCTTTTCACAAAAAAAAAAAAAAAAAGCTGTTGATTTTACAAAAATGCTTGTTCTTGCATATGCATGTTTGGCATAGACTACCTTGGCTATATATATATATATATATATATATATATATATATATAAACTCTGATGAATTAAACCTCAAGGCTGAGCATTACAATTATCAAATAATCTGATTCTATGAAAAATGAAATTTCATTTCCAAGTTTGGCCCTCTGATTTCCAATTATTCCCAATATTATTCAACATCTATCTATTATGTATGTTCGAGATCTAATCCTCGCACCAGGGAGCTCCTTAGCAAATGAAGCTCTCACAACCAAAGTTTGAGAAATGGAGTTTCTCCATGATGCCACGTGTCACATATTTTGTAATTAAAAGTTAAACAAATAAAACAATTTCCTATAACTATTCCTATAATCACGCAAATTAATAATTACTCTAACTAAGAATTATCAACACCTATTACATATTTTCGAGACCGAATCCTTGCATCAGAGAGCTCCATCTCTCAGTTTTATCCATTTCACTTTTGCTATTCATTTTTATCTATTTCTTTTTCTTATTTATTTATTCTTCATTAATTTGGCTCACTAATTAATATCAATTCTTTTCACTTTAGTAACATGCAAATTAGATGGAGTGATCTACCAATTTCCTTATAGCTTAAGCTATTAAATGGAGGGAGGCCCATGGATGATTTTTATCATACTGAAATACTATAATAGGGTGAACTTCAAAATTTCAAGATAATTGTAACTTAAATTATTAAAATTTATTTTGTAACTTTGAACTTTATTTTGTCGAAATTTTAAAAAAAATTGCAATGTTGAAAAGTGGTTGAGGTTTTGGGCTTTGGATCAGTATGGTGCATGCTAATTATGTATTTATATTTTGTCCAATAAAATAGTTTGTTTTGCTGAAAATTGTTAAGTGTTTGCAATGTTTCAAATTTCAAAATGGTTGATTGAGTTTTTGGGCTTTGCATTAATATGGCAAATACCAACAATTATTTATTTATATTTTATCTAAAATTACTTGGTTATATAGAATATGAAGTGATTAATTGGCATTAGCTTGCATAAGTACCTCTCTTCCAGAATGTGAAAAGGGTGGTCTGGTGAATGAGGTTCCCTCCTTTGTGGACTGTAGGAAGGATCAGATGCATCCAGCTTTACCCCATTGAAGGAGTGGGTGACTTCATGATTAAAATTTGTGATCATAGCTTCCATCATAGTGTTACACCTAGGTTTTTGCCCTCTAAGATATGACGAAGTTATAAAATAGATAATTCTCTTCTGATAATAGTTGAATGAAAGATTAAGCACACACTTGATCATTTTTTTTCAGCTGTGGTCTGATGTATTACATAGATTTGGTTTAATGCAGAGACTGACTATTATGGTAACTGTGTGACATATTGATGTTCTGCTTGTCTCTTTTGTGAGTTTGCAGCTACTGAATCATTTGACTACTTTTGTCACTGACACTTGGGAGTTGTCCAATCACTGTCTAGGTTCATACATGGTCTGTGGATGCTAACCAATTCATTGCTGATGAAGAGGATAACACTTACAGCTGCCGCATCTCTGGTCAGGAACTCCTCTCTCCTTGAGATATTATATGTCCGGTTTAAGTTTTTGCAGCGGTATTTTATTTCAAATTGATTGAGGGGCTCTGTATGGGGAGTCAGTTTTTGTTCATCATACTTATCTTGGTGATTGATGTGATAATTTTCATCATTCATGAAATTTATCAGAAAGTCGCTTCTTGTAGGCGTGCTTTTACTGGAAGAGGTAGCGAATTCTTTTGGCGATGAAGGAGTTCTGGCCATCATAGATGCTGGAAAACAGTGGTTTACCGAGTCTCAAATAAGAAAAGCGGCTGGCAATGCAAGCTGGTGGAGGGTAAATACATAATTTCCATTTTCCTTGGCCCAAGAAATTATCTAGTATCTCTGATTGAGAATATAATTTAAGAATTTTGATATTTCTGCTAGCATTGACTATTTTAAATAATTGCTGCTTCTCAATTCTTACTTTTATTCTTTTCATTTTTCTGTCTGTACTCTTGCTGATTTGAGATCTATTCTTCCTATATATCTCATTCAAGCCTTGAAACATATGCTCTGTTATTCTTTGCCCTGGTATACATGCTCTTGGTTCCAGAAAGACTTCACCATTTCTAATTTTGTTTGACATGAGACATATTTTGCTTATTCATCAATGATTTTAAGAGATTTATGATTTTTTTTTACTATTTTTTATATTTCTATGTTCTGAAGTCTGAGTTATACACGTTAATTCTTGGCAGATAAGAGAAGCTACTCTCTTTGCTTTATCATCTCTTTCAGAACACTTGTTTGAGACAGAGGTATGAGATTCTTAGTTCTGTTCTGAATTCTGAATACTAATTTACACCATATTGTTTCCATTTTCAATAACTGGTGATTTTGTTTCACACCAGGATACACTGATAGTTTTATGTAATTCATTCAGGAATCAGGGTCTGAGGCAAGTAGCTTGAAACACCTGGTTGAGCAGATCATCACTGAGGATTCTTTAATAGGTTGCTTCTCAACTCTTTCCTCATCCCCCTTAAGCTTCCATTGAGCTTCAGTGAATACAAATGTGTTATAATTTTTCTTTTCTTTATTTTAATTTTACCTCTTTTCTCACAGGTCCTCTTGAATACCCCTTTCTATATGCTCGGATTTTTACTTCAGTTGTTAAATTTTCCTCTGTGGTAACTTTATTCTGTCATATTCTCCTCTCGAATACCCCTTTCTCTTTCTCAGACTTCTAACTGGTCTTGTTGTTTTTCAGATTAGCAGTGATGTACTAGAGCACTTCCTTCATGCAGCAATGAAGGCAATCACAATGGATGTGTGAGTACTTAACCTGTTTTAGTTAGTTTTCTTGGTATAAAATACTTTCTTCTTACTTTTTATTTAACAGGCCTCCACCAGTAAAAGTAGGTGCTTGCCGGGCACTTTCCCAGCTCCTCCCTGAAGCAAAGAATGAAATTGTCCAACCACAATTGCTGGGCTTATTTTCAGCCCTCACAGATCTCCTTAATCAAGTACTATACAATATAAATCTTTTTGCTATTTATCTTCTACTATTAATGTATATGGTAGTCATCATCAATATGGTTTCCAGGCATCAGAAGAAACCTTGCACATGGTACTTGAAACAATGCTTGCCGCAGTTAAGGCAGGTTAGCTTATATATTTCTCAGATATTTAAATTATTAATCAGTTTTATTTTTTTGTTATTCTCGCTTTCATGTCTTATTGCCATGCTCGTGTGCAGTGTGTGCTAAGATATTTTTATTTATGCCCCCATTTTTGCTTATTGTAGGCCGTGAATCGTCATCATTGGTAGAACACATTATTTCTCCTGTGATCCTTAATGTATGGGCATTGCATGTTTCTGATCCTTTTATCAGCATTGATGCACTTGAAGTTCTTGAGGTAATGATTTTGATATTTTTCTCTTTATTTTGCTGAATATTATTATCTGCAGAGTTCCTTGGTTGTTTATGTTAATTGTTATCATAATGATCTCTTACCCCTGCATTTGTCTGAATCTTTTTTCTCCTTTATTAGATAATGTTATGTAATAAGTGTAATTGTGATGTAGCTTATGATAGTCTAACCTTGTCAGCTTTTAAGCTGACAGCTCACTTAAGTATAGGGCTCCTACTATAAATAGTAAGGTGTGCCAAGTTTGTAACTAACTCTTTCAATAACAGAATTCTGAATTTTCAGTTTTCCCTCTTTTTCTCTGTCTTCGATTCTCTCTTCTATCTATCTCACTCTCACATCCTTCATGTTTTCTAAATTATTTTAGTTATCTGGTGTTGGCTCATACTGGTATATATCTTTTGCCTGACTGCCCACATGCCCTAATTACCTAAAGTGAGATTCCACCATCTTTTTTATTGTAGATGCTACCCCAACTTTCTCTAGCAAATTCTTGCGTTTCATTTAAAGTATTACCACTGCAATGCAATATCTGTTGTGGTTTACGAGTTGCTGATGGTTGGAGATATAAAAAGCGGGATAGGAATTTATTCGGATATTTTTTGGCTGGGACTTTCTACTTGATTTTTGCTATTCCATGCTTTGAATTTGGCTTGTTTTTCTGGTAAATAAGAAATTTATTCACTTTTATGGTCATTAAAAGTTATGCTTTCTTGAAACATTAGTTCCACCCCAGAACAATCTTCAGCTGTAAAGTTTAGCATGCTCTATGTTGCTTATTATTACTCATTATACTCCAAACATGGTTTAGCTTTTCTAGGCTCACAATACAGCAACCTTTTCTGTGACTATAGATAATTTCCTTTGCAATCTGATGGTTTTTTTCTTCAGGCAATCAAGTGCATTCCTGGCTGTATACATCCATTGGTTTCCAGAATTTTGCCATATGTTGGGCCAATTTTAAATAAAGTATGACCATCTTAAGTTATACTAATTTATGCAGTTAATGATTTTAGCTTAATGCCCTTTGATTTTAATGCATCCCTTAAATGTTCTTATAGCCCCAAGAGCAGGCTGATGGGTTGGTGGCTGGGTCATTAGATCTGGTAACAATGCTGCTGAAGGCAAGTATACTTACATGAAAGTTTAATTTCTTGTGCTATTGTTTTTTTATAGTTAGTTTATCTGGTTTTACTTTTGAGCATGCTATCCTATGATTTCCTAATCTCAGTTTGTCATAGATTTTTACAGAATGCCCCTGGTGATGTAGTGAAAGCAATATATGATGTCTGTTTTGATGCTGTTATCAGATTAATCGTTCAAAGTGATGATCATAGTGAAATTCAGGTCATTCTGTTTTGCCAGACACATGCATATCCATTTCCCTGAGTTGCATATGCAATGATTTCAGATTGAAACATAGTTAAATGTTTGTATAACTTGACTTAAGCAGAATGCTACGGAATGTTTATCTGCTTTTATATCATTGGGAAGACAGGAAGTTCTTGTTTGGGGGTCTGATCCTGGATCAACTATGAGACGTTTACTTGATATAGCCTCAAGGTAGTAGAAAGTTATTTTACATTTCCTAACCATTACTGCAAACTTTCTTTCTATAATAGCTTGACCATTTTCATTGCTCGGCATGATGAATTCTGAGGCCTAGAATTCACATGTATGGCACCTCCAGACTTGAATATGGAGTTCCAGCCAAGCACATGCATTAACTGGTGCAAAACTTCAGTTGTGTTTTTCATGTTTAACTTTCCTGTAGGACAAGAAAAACAGTATGGCAAGTACTGAAGTGCATGCATTCTAACAATCACTAATGTTTCTATTTATTCTGGAAATATCAACTTGTTGCCCAAGTTTATACCGCTTTGCACCTATTTTTTTTTCCCTCCACTTTATAACGGTTTGATGAATGAACCCTTCCTAGAAGGTGGCATTCATTAACTATTTTGGGTTCAGATTGATTTTTGTAAGTGCAATTTTTTTTTATCATCTAATATATAGTTAGAATCTCTAAAAGAGGGCAGCGCAGTGGCACCCACCTGGTGGGGTCTGAAGGGTTCAGTCATCAAACCGTTATATGTAGGCCAAATTTATTATGCTCTGTTTTCTGCTTGTTCGTGCGTATGTGTTCTCTTTTAAAGCTACTGATTTCTTGCTTTATTTCTTGTGAATTTGGAATAGACTACTGGACCCAAATTTGGAAAGCTCTGGATCTTTGTTTGTTGGGAGTTACTTACTTCAACTTATATTGCATTTGCCATCACAAATGGCAGTACATATACGAGACCTGGTTGCTGCTCTTGTCAGACGGATGCAGTCTGCTAGTGAAGCCTTGAGAAGCTCATTGCTAGTTGTTTTTGCAAGATTGGTAATATACCAATTTTTTTACAATTGGTTTTGAATTATTCTGCTGTCAGTATTTAGTGGTAATTGTAAATAGCATAATCTCTGTTCTTACTAGCTGTCTACAGAAGTGGAAAAGCAGTAGTTCTGGAAATCATCATTTATGAGACTTGAGTATGTCAAAATGACTAATTGGACTCCCTACCCTCTCTTCTCAGGGTTCTCTCATTAAATAGATGAATATGTATCACTATATTGCTGATTTTCAGCTCTTTACAAGATTCCTGCTATACCAAAATAATGACTATACAAATATTGCTGCTAAGCTAAATAAGGAATACAATTATGATTGATATGATATCAATCCCTGATATTCAGCTGAGAATGTTTGGATATGCTGTTGCAATCCACCCAAATATTCAGAGCAGAATCTTCTGCTGATATCCCCCCTCAAATTGATGCGGGATGATCAAGAAGCATCAATTTGCCAACAAGAAACTGATGTCGTTGTCGTGTCATGGCCTTCGTAAAAAGATCAGCTAGCTGAAGGGCAGTGGAAATATGAGAAAGAGTTATAACACGATTATCGACATCCTCCCGAATGGAATGACAATCCACCTCAATGTGTTTTGTACGCTCATGGAAAACCGGATTAGTTGCAATTTGGATCGCACTTGTGTTATTGGCGTGAAGGGGAGTGGGACCTGATTGGTGAAAACCTAGTTCACCTAGAAGACCACGGAGCCATGTGATTTCGGAACATGTTAAAGACATTGCCCGATATTCAGATTCAGTAGAGGACTTAGAGACACGATCTTGCTTCTTACTTTTCCAGGAAATCAGAGAATTGCCAAGGAATATGCACCAACCTGTGACAGATTTTCTGGTGTCCAGACATCCAGCCCAGTCTGCGTCACTATATGCAGTGAGTTGTACAGGGGATCCAGTTGGAAAAAATAATCCTCTGTTTGATGTTCCAAGAAGATAACGGATGATGCGACGAACAGCGGCTAGATGCAGATGCCGAGGTGTTTGCATGAATTGGCTAACCTGCTGGACAGCGAAGGAAATATCTGGTCTAGTAATAGTTAAATAGTTCAAACTACCGACAAGCTGACGAAACACTGTTGGATCAGATAGAAGCTCCCCTTCTGAACTCCGATACTTAGTGTTTACTTCTAAGGGAGTAGAATCCTTAAGACCAGCTAACATAATTAGATCATGTGTGTATTTGTGTTGATGCAAAAAAAATACCAGACTGATCCGTATGAACTTCCAAACCTAGAAAATAAGTGAGGGGACCGAGATCTTTCATATGAAATGAGAGCTGAAGTTGCTGCTTGAGATGGCTAATCAACTTGTCGTCTGTTCCAGTTATGACAATGTCATCAACATAAAGGAGGAGCAAAACAACACCAGTTGAGGACTTGCAAAAAAATAATGAAGAGTCATACTTGCTTTGCTGGAAGGAAAGCTGAAGCATGGTTGAGCGAAATTTGTCAAACCAGGTTCTTGAAGCCTGTTTTAGTCCATAAAGTGAACGCCTCAATTTACAGACATCCGAGGAAGAGGTGGAAGTTATGCCACGAGGTAGTGTCATGTAAACCTCCTCCTTAAGATCACCATGAAGAAAAGCATTTTTGACGTCCATTTGGTGAAGTGACCAACCTTGTGAAGCTGCTATGGAGATGATAGTCCTAACCGTAGTCATCTTGGCTACTGGAGCAAATGTCTCCTCATAGTCCACCCCATACTCTTGATTGTTACCAAGAGCAACCAGCCGTGCCTTATACCTATCCAAGGTCCCATCAGAGCGTAGCTTGATTGAATATACCCACTTGCACCCAATGGCCTTCACGTTCTCAGGACATGGAACAACATCCCAAGTATGGTTGTCCTTTAAAGCCTGAATTTCTTCCTCCATTGCCTTCTTCCAATATTCGTGCTTAACTGCCTCAGAATAGCTTCTAGGAATGGGAACAGATGATAAAGTAGCATGAAGTGATTTATGTGAATATCCATATCTATCAGGCGGCCTAGAAATTCGGGAAGAGTGTCGCCGGATAGTACCTGAATCCGAACTCTCTATATTCTGATACTGTTGAATAGTAGTATCACATGTCTGAGTTGGGTCAGCCTGCAAATCTTCGCTAGAATGTTGTGGAACAGATGGCGGGGCTGTCTCGGGAAGGGGCAAAGCTCTTTGCCTTCGTTGATACACAAATCCAGGCTTGTACCGCATAGGCACAGGAGGCAATACTCCAAAAGTTGGAAGAAATGACTTAGTTGGGAGAGATTCAACATTCCTGGGAAAGAAAAATTGATTTTCCAAGAAAACAACATTTCGAGAAATACGAAATTTGTTGGAACATGCATCATAACACGCATAACCTTTGTGAGGAACACTATAACCCAAAAAAGCACATCTAACAGATTGTGCAGACAATTTGTTGCGTTCATGAGGTGGTAAATGAACAAAGCAAACACAACCAAATGTATGCATGTCAAGATAATTAGCATGCTCATGGTGCAGGCGATAGTATGGAGTTTCAAAATTTAAAACACTAGAAGGCAACCTATTAATTAGGTAAACTGCTGTAGATAACGCCTCTACCCAAAACTTTGGTGGAACGGATGACTCAAGCAAAAGTGTACGAACGACGTCTAAAAGATGGCCATTCTTCCTTTCTGCCACACCATTTTGCTGAGGTGTATAAGGGCAGGAACGCTGGGAAATAATGCCCTTTTGGTGAAGGAAGTTATGAAAAGCATGAGACATATACTCCCCTCCCGAGTCAGACCTGAATACCTTAATTTTCGCAGAAAATTGGGTTTCAACATAGGCTACAAACCGCTGAAAGACAGAATAAACCTCAGACTTAGAACGAAGAAAATAAACCCAAGTATATCTGCTATAATCATCAATAAAGGTAACAAAGTATTTATAATGAGCATGGGATATGATTGGAGAAATGCCCCATACATCACTGTGAATCAAGTCAAAACAGTTTTCAGCACGATGCCCATGAGATGCAAATGGAAGAGTTTTACTTTTACCCAATTTGCATGTTGAACAATCAAGAGATATATGAGATGAAAAATGAACTTTATTACCTAACAGACCAGAATTTATTAAATGAGATAAAACAATACTGTTAGGATGACCCAAACGTTTGTGCCATATTTTATTTTTATTGGCTACAGCAGTACAAGCCATGGAAATATAAGGAGGGATGGAAAATTGCAGAGGAAACAGTCGTCCAACTTTAGGCCCCTTCGCGAGTATCTTCCCCGACACCTGATCCTGCACAAGACAACCATTACGAGAAAAATTGACGTCACAATTATTGTCAACCAACTGACCTACTGAAATTAGGCTAGTAGAGAGTGCAGGTGATACAAGAACATTTTTGAATGTGGAATTGATATCACCAATAGATTGGATAGGTAATTGACTACCATTAGCAGTCTCAATGCACGAGGATCCTTGATATGTCCGTAAATTGCTAAGCATTTTAGAGGACTTAGTCATATGATTTGTGGCACCTGAATCCACAAGCCATGATGAAGATAAAGTGGAATCATTACCTTTAAGTCCCAAGGCTGAAAAAGCAGATAAGATCATTTGTTGTACCGTTTCAAGAGTAACAGTCGAAGGTTCAGCCACTGTGGGGTTTGAAGGAACAACTACTGCCTCGTATGCCTAACGGTTCTGAGGGCGAATGGGACATTCCTTGATAATATGTCCCTTGTTTCTTGCAGTAGTTGCAGAATTTCTTCCCACAGTGTGCAGCAATATGTCCAAATTCCTTGCAGCTGAAACATTGAACCTTCCTCATGTCTCTTCCTTTCCCTTTCCCTTGGGCTACATATGCCATCGCATTAGTTGGTACTTGAGTTTGATAACTGGCCTGAGTATTCAGACGTTGTTCCTCTCGCAGCAGTTCCCCAAAACACAGATCTAAGGAGGGAGGAGGTGTACGATTCATCAGGCTCGAACGAACAGCTTCAAATTCAGGCCGTAGCTTCATTAGGAACTGGTCCCTTTTGCTTTGTTCATGGATCTTCTGGACAGCAGCAAGAGAATCTTCCGACACATCTGCATAAATGATGTCGGTAAACTCCTCCCATAGGTTGTGAAATCCAGAATAATAATCCTGAATGGAAAGGTCTCCCTGCGTATAGCCAGCAATATCGGACTCCAACTGAAATCATCGAGCTGAGTTATTCTGGTTGTAGACTTTCTTCAAGTATTCCCACATGCTCTTAGCTGTCTTGTATGGCCTCAAAATCAAAACAAATTGAGGATCAACAGATGCTAAAATCCAGCTTATGATTCTAGCATCTTTGACCTTCCACTGAGCTAATTGAGACACCTCCGTCTCCTTTGGAGCAGCATCACTGCCATCTATATGACCCCATAATTCTTTCCCCATAACAAACATGCGAAACTGAAATTCCCAGGTCGAGTAATTCTTTCCTGTGAATTTCACCCCAAAAGATTCAGTGTTTCCCGTTGCCATTGCAGCAAGACAAGGAAATCCCAAGACCCTGTTTACACTTAACAAGGAAAACACAGCCCAAAACCCCAAAAAAAAAAACACAACCTAGAAACTCAAGAAAAATGAGCCTAGCTCTGATACCATGTCAAAATGACTAATTGGACTCCCTACCCTCTCTTCTCAGGGTTCTCTCATTAAATAGATGAATATGTATCACTATATTGCTGATTTTCAGCTCTTTACAAGATTCCTCCTATACCAAAATAATGACTATACAAATATTGCTGCTAAGCTAAATAAGGAATACAATTATGATTGATATGATATCAATCCCTGATATTCAGCTGAGAATGTTTGGATATGCTGTTGCAATCCACCCAAATATTCAGAGCAGAATCTTCTGCTGATTACCGGCCAGTGCTTCTATAAACAATCATTTATTGAACTTCCATGCTATATTCTATCCCTCTTGCTCATCCCAGTTTCTGTGTTTCCCTTGCATCAATAATTATTCTGTTTTAGCTGAGATCTTGTGTTTTATGGTATCCTTTTTAATCACTTATTTTCTGGTTGTTATCCTTAGCACCTCTTTTGTATTTGATGATTTGATTAGCAAGAGATCTGCCATCTGCATTTGTCTATGGGGATTATTTTTTCAAATGTTTACCTTAAATGCAGGTTCATATGAGTGTTCCTAATGTTGGACAATTTATTGATTTGCTCATCTCAATTCCTGCTGAAGGTCATGACAATTCCTTTGCTTATGTAATGTCAGAGTGGACTAAGCAGCAAGGTGAGCATCCTTCTGCTATTATGTTTGCCAATGTGTCTGGGCCTGTGATTCTTTTGGATTTAGCTACTTTTCAAAATTCGGAACTTTTTCCTCTGCATAGTTTTTCAATAGCACCAAATTATTTTCTATAACTTCGTTCTTGGAAATAACTATGTAGTTTCCTCGTGGATGGAATCCGATAGTGTCTAAAGCTCTGATTTTATAATATCTAGTAAGATTACTATCTGAATTTATATTCCCATTTGAGTAATGTCTTAGTCTATTCCTGGTAGAAATTTAACAAAAATGGCGATAATCCTGTGTTTCATATTTATAGGGCCATTTTAAGTGAAATTAGATCAAGGTGATAAATTCTCCTTGTTAAGTGGAATTGGGCTGCCGACGATGTAAGGATTGCATATCATATCTGGGAAGCGTTTAATCACCCAGCAGGTTAATCGTGTTTAGATGTGCATAAGAATGATTTTTAAATGAGAACACATGGAGAGATCCAAAGATTAACTGAGGTGATTTAAGAGGGAATCAAACAATCTCTTTCAAGAAAGACAATCAGACAACTGGGATGGGAGATTGAAAGGGACATTGATTCTGAATGAAATGGCATGGCTGCTTGGAATGCAATAATACTGCTAAGAATGTCATGGGAATTGAAGGGTTATGACCCTTTGAAGAAAGAAACATAGGGGCAGAAGTTAAAGTAAAGAATAAGATCAATGAAAAAAGAACTTGGTATAAACCATTGAATGCATGCTGAAGTGAAGAAACTTTGGAGAAGTACTAGCTAGCTACCAAAAAGAAAAGTTGAAAAAAAAAGCCGAGGGAGGTTAAACCTATGGTTGCTTGATGAACTGCACGGGGGATTGTTCAGTAAGGAGAGTGAAAACTGAAAATGATATTTATATTGGTTGGCCAAGACACGAGTGAGAAATATATGGACCCAACCCAACTCAAATTAAGTGCATTGTAGATGAAGAAAATAAAGTGTTTGTCAAACATGACAGACACTATTAGGAGATAAAGGAGCTATTTTTGTATACTTTCAGACAAAATATTAGTTAGGATTTTAGGGATCTAAGTTGTTCGGAATGCACAGTTGCATACTATTAAAAGATTTATGAAGATAAGGTGGAGGACGTCCAAGATGATAAAGAAAGGGAAGACAGTAGGCTAGAAGGGATCCTCGTTGAAGTATGGATTATGGAGATGCATTGTAAATGATGGAGTATCTTAAGTTATAAAGTTCTTAGATCAGATCCTAAAAGCAAAAGGATACCTGATGAAATGGAGGAAAAGTATCTTGGTACCTGTTATAAGTCACATCATGAAACTATATGAATGAGTGATAGAACATAGTTCAGGAGGGAGACTGGTATATCAAAAAATTAATTTGTACTAATGCCTGGAAGATCAACTACTGAGTACAGGCATTGATGTCTGAGGCCAACCCATTTGCTTAGGATGCTCTGACCATTACCAAATTCGAAAAAAGATCTTAAATTTATCATGTGATACTTATAGATATTGGGAGCCGAAATTGGAGTCCATAGAGAGATTCCCTGTAGAATTTTTCAATGTAATTTGTGCAGCATTCATTGAACTGATCAAGGATATGAATTTGGAAGTGGTTACAAATGTTCTCAGTATTTAGCAGGTCATGTAGGTGAAGTGTGAAGAGTAACCAATATGATTTAGTTTGTATTAAGTTTGATATTAAGCCTGTCCCTTTTTTCACTTGTAATGGGTAAACTGACGAGGTGTATTCAAGATGAAATGACTTTTTGCCTGCACTTTACTGATGATATTGTTCTGATTACAGGTGAGATACAGGGGGCTTATCAAATAAAAGTTACTACAAGTGCCCTGGCCTTGTTGCTAACCAGTAGGCACAATGAACTAGCAAAAACACACGTCCAAGGCCATCTGATTAAGGTATTACTAAGATGTTTTATTTTTTCATGCTTTTTTCTTTGTTTTAAAACTGATTGCTGATTTGCTTGTCTTATGGAGTCTGGCATGGGAATAACCACAAGATTGAAAGCTAAATCAGCTCCAGATCAGTGGGTAATGTTACCACTTCATACAAAGGTAATTCCATTTTAGTATATGCTACTTTAATTTGTATAAGACATCTATTTGTTGACAGAGGTGGGTTGCTTGGACATGTTTGCATTTCTTATTGAAATTTGCAATTTTGTAGCTCGAGCTGGCATATTATTGCTGATTATTATGTATTTTTTAGTTTGTTCTGTTAATACAGTGCATTATAGGGCATTCGTTAGTGCATATATAGAAGCTTTTCTGATCAGAAAAATGATTTTGCTTTTATAACTCGGTACACGTTTGACTAAATGAGTATGCTGAATTTCATCAATGCTGCTTTCAGTGGCGGAGGATGGAAGGAGCAGGTGCTCCTGCTCCCCTCAAATTTTATTAGGTTATATATATTTATGGTATATACTATCCCAAGTCCCTTATTAAGCGCAGTGGTTTCACTTGTGGGCTGGAAATCTAGAGGTTGAGGGCTCGATTTCTCCCTGTAGCATGATTTTAACGTGTTTTACATTATATTTTTAGTCCATTAAGTTAAAAATTGGGAATAAAAGAATAGGCAAGGACTTGAACCCTTGACCTATTAGCCATAGCACAGCATCAATTACCATCCAGCCTAAGTATCATCTAGTTTCAAACTAGCAAATTTTATATATATATATATATATATATATATATCAAACTTGCACCCCCTAAATTTTTTTCCAAGCTCCGCCACTGGCTGCTTTAGTACCATCATGGAGAGTGCCAGAGTGGGTAGAAATTGAATGATTTTTATATTGTAAATAAACAATTCTTTTTCCTTCATCTTGCAGATAGTGGCTTTACTGGCAGATGGATTAACTGAAATACAAGAACAAGTTTTGGCTGGTGATGATGAGGTAATTTAATGAATGTTGCTATGTTCTGTTTACACACTAATTGTTGAAGTTCATACTTAATATAGCTAATCATTCAGGATAGCGACTGGGAAGAAATTCAAGCAGATGGTATTGAAAATATTTATTCAGAGTCTACTGCTCTAGGAAAACCCACATATGAACATCTTGAAGCAATGGCAAAAGTATTTAATGAGGTTGGTTGAGTTACAGTTCGTGTCTCTTATCTTTAATTTATTTATTTTTCATGCAACTATATCTTTTCAGATTTTAAGCTCCTATGTAAATGTAATATTGCTGAACTTGCTTCAAAATTGCTAGGATCAAGAGGATCAATATGAAGATGATCTTTTAAGTATTGCAGATCCTCTTAATCAGGTTGGTACTCTGGAGTTTGTATGTTTCATTTGTTGTGTTTGTGATGCCCTAACTTCAGTATGTATTGCTAACTTTGATTGCAATTTACAGATAAATCTGTCAAATTACCTTGTGGATTTCTTTGTTAACTTCTCTCAGTCTGATAGACAGCTGTTGGAGCACATTTGCAAGGTTATCAAGCTTTAGAAATTTTATGTCAGTTCTATTTTTAAGACGTGTAGGTGAACGTGTTACTGAACATATGCAATGTATTTTGCCCTTTTGCTTTGCAGAGCTTGACTCAGACTCAACAAAATGCCATTCAAATGGCACTGCAGAGATGAAGATTGTGTGTAATGAAGATCACTTATTGCGGTGTCAAGGATGTCCTAATACTACCATTCAGAGAGAAAATGGAAAAGGCATATTTTTGCCATTATCTGGGTTCGGGATTGTGTTGAGTTCTAAATGATATTTTCTTTCTGCTGTTGTCTTCCCCTTCACCCCTTGTGCCTTTTCATTTATTCTTTTTACTCATTGTGTTATATGTAATGGCTGTCAGTCACTATATTTATTCGGTTTTGTTTTTGTACATCTAATCCTAAAGAAAGTCCTTGTTATATAATGTTCCCAAATTATATTCAAGGCTCTCACATCTCCTAAGGTATATATGGTAATACCATGATTTTTCACTAGAAAGAAATGGTCACAGTCTAAGGGCGTTAATTACGGTTAAAACATGCAAGATTGACAATTTGTAGAAGCAAGCGAAGCCTACTAATTTGTTTGGTCAATTACTTGGTTTGGCATTGCACTCTAAGCTTACCAGCACATCAAGGTGCGGTGATTGGTGAACCCATCAAATCATTTGTTGATTCTTGATTTTGTTCATTTCTGGTTTTCATATTTTAGATTTGTTCATTTCAAGATTTCTTGAGGTCCAATGTTGAATTTGTCGGATTTTTTGGGTGTTAGCCTTTGTTTGGTTGGGGTGAATTTGGGGGAAGAGATTTTGAGAGGAAAGAAAATGAGAGGAAAACTGAGTTTTCCCCTGTTTGATACAGGATAGAAAACGGAGAGGGAAAAAAATAGTTGGGCCCCACAGTATAGGCGAGATTATAAGGGAGCATTGGGCCGCGTGTTATTTTCTCATGGTTAACGCACTACGTTTGTTTTTTATTTTTTTGAACTGCACTACAAATTTTTCTCAATGCTAAATGCTAACACACCAACGTTTTTTCTCACTGCAACTAATGCACTCACGTTTTTTTTTTAATTTATTTTGATACAATTTTTTATATAAATATTTTTAATTAGGTTTTTTATTATATAAAAAAATTAAAGCAAACAATAAATATTTGGTTCTTTTTATTAAGAAATAAAATTATATATTTATTTTTTTATGTAAAATAAGTGTATATTTGTATTTTAACAAATTTATTGGTTTTTCTTTTCCCATTTTTCTCTTCCACTTAATACAACAACTTTTCTCTCCCTCATATTTCTTCTCATTTTCTCTCCTCTAACCAAACAACCACAAAATCTACTCATTTTCTCTTCATAATCTCTCTTCTCATTTTCTTTCTTCTCATTTTCTCTCTTCTCATTTTCTCTCGTGCAACCAAACAAAGCATTATCGATTTTTCCGGGTTATTTTTGTCACTTTGATTTTGTTTAGTTTTTGATTATCTTCATTTTCATGGCTTTTTCGAACAAAGTTCCCCTCCGAAATCCACAAACACTGTACCTTATATAAAAGTATGGTTCTTAAAATTTAGGCTTAATTATGGTTTTGGTCCCTATAAGTTGGCATCGTTTTGAATTTAGTCATTCAATTTTTTTTTGACCTTGAACGGTCCTTAAATCTTTTTAAATTTTGTTTTTAGTCCTTAAATCTTTTTTTGACCTTGAATGGTCCTTAAATCTTTTTAAATTTTGTTTTTAGTCATTCTGTTTGTCTTTTTCCGTTATCTGCTGACATGGCAAACGGTGTGTCATGTCAGCCCTTACATTGACAGCCAACGATGCATCTGATGTGGACCTCCTACTCATGTGAGCAGGAACCGAGCAGGAACCAAGCATTAACCGATCATGAACCGAGCATGACTTGCCAAACTGAGGGGAGATATCGACCGAGCACGATGAACTGAGCACGTACCAAGCTATGCCGTTACCAATTGCATCATACTCGATCGATATCTCATGCACGGTTAATGCTCGGCTCATGCTCGGTTCATGCTCGATTCCTGCTCACATGAGTGGGAGGTCCACATCAGATGCACCGTTGGCAGTCAATATAAGGACTGACATGACACTCCGTTTGCCATGTCAGCAGATGACGGAAGAAGACAAACAGAAGGACTAAAATCAAAATTTAAAAAGATTTAAGGACCATTCAAGGTCAAAAAAAGATTTAAGGACTAAAAACAAAATTTAAAAAGATTTAAGGACTAAATTCAAAACGAGGTCAACTTATAGGGACCAAAACCATAAATAAGCCTAAAATTTAAATCCAATTTATTCACCTCCCATGATGACGTGAAAAATTGTTCTTAGCATTAAGAACCAACGAGTAGATCGTGAACCATTGGAAATGCTTGAAGAATCTTACATGCAGCAGATTAAGAATATTTCATTTGCAGGTAGAGATGGAATAGGCTAAGCTGAGCTAGGTCTTAATAAAAGCATATTCATAAAAACATGTTTGACCAGTGCTTTAATCTCAGGATCCAAATCTGACCTACCATAAGCCTAATTTTAAGGCTTGGCTCAACCAATAATTTAAGGTTTGGCCTATGAGGCCTAGTTTTTTGGTTTTATCAGGCATTCACCCATCCTATAACTAGGGTAGAAGACTAATCCCTCGAGTGTAGGTAGATTTGCCCTTCCGACTAAGTTCTTTCGATGGATTGAACCTTGGTTCTCTTGTAAGGTCATAGACTCGTAGCATCCTTCTGCTATTATGTCAACACCTTTGTTCGTAAACAAATTTTCTGAGTCTAAATAGACTAATATGCATCTTTACTTATAAATAGGCCGACTGACCTTTACTTGTAAATATATTATAAAATTTAAAATATAACATATAATTTAAAATATAAAACATAATATAATATATATATATATATATATAACATTTATAATATTAAATATAATGTATCGACAGGCCTAGTAGGCTTTCTTTTTTAAAAGTTTTAGCCCAACTTAATTAATATAAGTATTTAATAAAGCTTAAGTTTGATTTTTATATTAAACAAGTCGAGTTGAGTTAAGTCTTAAAAATGCCAAATCATAGGCCCCACTGACCATCTTGACCTATTCTCATCCATATTTGCAAGTAGTCAAAGTAAAGAAAGCAAGATAGAAGAGAACCAATGGATGAATGATTAGTTTATTGGTTATGATGGGTTGAGGAGCTAGTTTTTGGAAAGCAATTAAATTAGTGACCAACGACTTAATCAAGCATTGAAGACAGAGTAAAAATGATCAAGCAAAGATTAAAGACATACATAAGGATTGTACGCTTTCTAGGCAAGACTGCTTTGGTATAGAATGACACACCAATTGCACCATAAAGTTTTGGGAACTATATGATGTTGTGGCCTGGATGGAAGGTTTTGGGTGAAAGAAAACGCAGTGTTCATAACGCAGTGTTCATATTTTGTCAAAATGCCTTCATAGTATACAAGGGATGGAGACTTTCTAGTGCTATGTTGCTCTCAGATTCTAGTCGCTCTTAGGTAAGCCCACTTCTATAACTCAGTTTGACTAGTCAGCTCTCGAACAAGTGAGTCCTTAAAAAAAGTTTGATCTAATATATACTTTAAATTTTGTCCACACTTTACTTTTTTTTTTTTTTTTTTTTTTTTGAAATGGCACTTTACTTATTGTTTAATTACCCTTTTACTTTTCAAAAACTCTATAAAAGAGACTCCTTGGTTCAAAATACAATCAGAACCATGGTAGTGAGAAAAAAAAAAAATCAATCTGGTGAAAAGTAGCCTATCGTTATGAGTAAAAAAGAACCTCAAGAGTTAACTCAAAAGAAAACCATTTTCTTCATGGTAAACTGTCACTTTAGTCCCTCACTTTGTAAGGAGCTTTCATTTTAGTCCCTGATTTTTCAATAATTCCTTTTTAGTCTCTCACTTTGAAAAAAGTTACTCACATTAGTCCCTCGCTATAATATCAATGATGTTTCTTTCTCTTTTCTCTTGTAGTGTGACTACCTTAAAAATATTGACTGTTCTTCTTGCTATTCTGTAAACTAACTTTATAGTTTATATAAGCACTGACTCCAAGCTTTGCACCTGAAGGCATCAATAGGAAAGTTTCTTTCGGATGACTTCAAGCTTTGCACCTGAAGGCATCAATAGGAAAGTTTCTTTCGGATGAGCACTTCAGAGTACATTATTTCATTATCCATATAACTAATATGTTTTTACTCTAAACTCTTTAATGTTTTAGTTTTTTTTATAAGCTCTTTAGTGTTTTAGTTATCTATTCATGTGTGAACTAACCGGAATCCTACGGACAACAAGTTAAGATATATGAAGGGTCTTCCAAAATACAAAGCAGCGCCTCTGTTTGATAGGCTTGTGTTTAACAATGTATTCCATATTCACTTTACACTTATGAAATTTGCACATAGTTTGATTTCAAAACTAAAACATTGTTGTAACAAAAAAAAACTAAAACATTGTTTGTATTGATAGACAAAACAAGCACTAGGTGAACGAGTTCGTATCTTTCTATCAAAAGCTGCTCCTTTGCCTAGGCATGTGGAGGAATTTTTAAGGTATGACGTTTGAATATCAAGCTAAACAAATTGGGGGAGTTTACAATATTTTGGTAATGACTCTCAAACACAAAACTCAATAGAATATTTTTGAATCAAAACTATTGATACCTTCAAATGCAAAGCTTGAAGTCAATGCTTATATAAACTATAAAGTTAGTTTACAGAATAGCAAGAAGAACATACAGTCAATATTTTTATGGCAGTCACACGACAAGAGAAAAGCGAAAGAAACATCATTGTTATTATAGTGAGAGACTAAAGTGAATTAAAATTTTTAAGTCAGTGACTAAAATGAAACATGATATAATGAGGGACTAAAGTGAATTAAAAATTTCAAGTTAGGGACTAAAATGAAATACGATATTTTAAATTAATCGCGACGTTAACGTCTATAAACGAAAAACGTTGTCAGAGACTAACGTGAGTAACTTTTTTCAAAGTGAAGGACTAAAAAGGAATTATTGAAAAATCAGGGACTAAAATGAAAGCTCCTTACAAAGTGAGGGACTAAAGTGACAGTTTAGTCATTTTCTTCACTATCATCTCTAATCCACCTAGGAATGACAATGGGTCTGGGTGAATCCGGGTAATGGGGTACCCGGATCCGTACCCGTTCATAAATTACTGGATCCGGACCCACCGGACCCGCGCGGGTACTGGCTGCATAATGGGTATGCGGGGCTTCGGGTACTGCGGGTACCCTTTAGCAAATTTTTTTAAAGAAAAATTTATTTTTTAAAATTAATTTCTATGTCCTTTTTGATAAACCGAGGGATCCTTAATACATTTGTAGTGGATCTGAGAAGTAGATCCACCACGATGTGTGTTTGGGGTTGTTGCAGCTGACAAGGGTGACCCCGGTCCTACGTACCCCTAGTGATAAGGGGATCAAGCCGCACGTATTTCTTGAGAGTAGGGATGAGAGAACATACCTTAGCCCCTATAGCATGGCGATACTTATAGGGGAAGTTGTGTTGTGGTGCCTTATGGGCCTGTTCGGCCCAGTAGGGCTGACGTGGCTCTTAGAGGATAAGAAGGATGAGTTATTCACCCTTATCCTGTACTAGAGAGCTCATGCTTATCCTTTAGCGGTAGGATTTATTATTGGTTAACCCTACAAGCCCCCCAAGCTCGTATAGGCTCGAAGAGCCTGTGCTGAGCTTTTGAGAGTTGGTGGTAACATTAAAAAATTGCTTGCAGGCGTGGTCTTCCGCTCGGAAGAGTGTTGCGGATGGTTGATAGTGCTCTTTTGTGCTCGGATGATGAAACTGAACGAGTACCCCGATCTCGAACCGAGTTCCCGCGGGGGGATCCGCCACAAGCTCGGTGAGGCTCATCTCGAACCGAGTACAAGCTCGGTGAGGAACATCTCAAACCGAGTTCCCGCGGGGGGAGCCGCCACAGGCTCGATGACTCGGTGAGGCTCATCTCGAACTGAGTACAAGCTCGGTGAGGAACATCTCGAACCGAGTTCCCTCAGGGGGATCCGCCACAGGCTCGGTGAGGCTCATCTCGAACCGAGTACAAGCTCGGTGAGGTACATCTCGAACCGAGTTCCCGCGGGGGGATCCGCCACAGGCTTGATGACTCGGTGAGGCTCATCTCGAACCGAGTACAAGCTCGGTGAGGAACATCTCGAACCGAGTTCCCGTGGGGGGAGCCGCCACAGGCTCGATGACTCGGTGAGGCTCATCTCGAACCGAGTACAAGCTCGATGAGGAACATCTCGAACCGAGTTCCCGCGGGGGATCCGCCACAGGCTCGGTGAGGCTCATCTCGAACCGAGTACAAGCTCGGTGAGGTACATCTCGAACCGAGTTCCCGCGGGGGGATCCGCAGATGACTCGGTGAGGCTCATCTCGAACCGAGTACAAGCTCGGTGAGGAACATCTCGAACCGAGTTCCCGCGGGGGGAGCCGCCACAGGCTCGATGACTCGGTGAGGCTCATCTCGAACCGAGTACGAGCTCGGTGAGGAACATCTCGAATCGAGTTCCCGCGGGGGGATCCGCCACAGGCTCGGTGAGGCTCATCTCGAACCGAGTACAAGCTCGGTGAGGTACATCTCGAACCGAGTTCCCGCGGGGGGAGTTCCAGAATGGATTTGGGGATGCTCCGAGATGAGGTTGATGAAGTTATGAGTGTAGTCAAAGTCGAATTGGACTATCCTTTTAAAAGTCACGTCATTTTTAAGGAGTCATCCTTTTATGCGTTTGCCATGGTGAAAGCCGAAAGGCTTGTACCAATGTATGCTAGCACGACTCAAACTGTTATTTGAGTTCGAGGTGAGCCAAGATTATCACCAATTGGACCGTAACGTTTACGAGGGATTGCTGTCGGAATGACAACCTTAGCCGAGGTGTATTCCTCGATCCGCGATGTATTGAGCCATATATGAGCCGAGAGGCTTTGAGCCGAGAGGCTAAGCCAAGCTATCGGGTCGCAATCCTCGTTTCCACTTGTAGCCTCGCCGATCTGGCCGGCTAATCGAGATCGTGGGCAAGTGCGTAAGAACATGATCCGGAGTGAGTTTAACATATGTCCTTAATAAGGACGGTAAATGATCAATTTGGTGCCTCCTGGGACGTGGTGGTCCTCTTTGGCACGACATTTGATCTCGAGTAACTTATGCATCATATAATACCAGTATCAAGGTCGGCCAATGTCAACTATGTATATGCCTCATAACATACTAGTCCCCTACTCGGTAAAGCCTGAAAAGGCTTGTGTCGAGTTCATAAGGTCTGTGAAACGCTCGGGATCAAAGTGGGCCTCGGACTCGGTATAGGTCTGAAAGCTCGGTGGGAGGTTCTAAAGATGTGGTGCGAAAGCTCCCAAATATTGCCGGAGCATCTGCTGCTCAGGGCTTTACAGTTCTTCTCGGATTATTTTGTAGAGTCGGAGTCCATTCTACCCGCCGAGCAGTAAGCTTCATGGTCGAATAAGGTCACTCGAGTGGAAGTCATCGAAAGTTTATCGAGCTGATGAAGCGGCCGAGGATTCCGAGAAGGGGAAGAATGAAGCCGAGGAAGCAAGAACAGGTAGAGAAGGCAAGCTGGTAGATCATCATATTAACAAAGCTGGAGCAAACTTTTACTCCATTGCATAACCAACCCCCTTACTCAGATAAGGCCTGAAGAGGCTTGTGCCGAGTTAAGAGGTCCTTTAAGGTGTGTGTTGTTTTCCGCCAATTAGATCGTGTTCATCCAAGCCTCTTTGAGAGACGGTCGAATCCAGATCTGTGTAGGCGAACGCCGAGCGAAGGTTGTATATTTGCGAATTGTAGGTGTGGAATCAGCATTGTGTGGTTCCTCGGAGATGCTGGGATTCGAATTAGATCACTGGGTTTTGGCACTGCAGACCGTTCTACCAAATAGGTAAGGTCGCGATGGTGCACAAACCAAGGAAAAGTTTGATCGGCAACCGGTGTGAAGGACTTGAATTAAGTTGGGTCGTCATACTCAGACTCGAATTAATCATAGGTCATCATGCTCGGCAGATCCGATCGTTATGTTTGTACCTTTTTATGATGTATAAAAACAACGATTAGAATATCAAGTAATAGATGATATGTAATGACATTAATTAGCGAAGTATGAATTAGTTCACTGTTAATTACGATTATTATCTAAGATAACACATGTCATGTGGTGAGTGATTCAATAATAATGAATATGACAATTAAACCATGAAATTGAAATAATATTAATGGGGTAATAAGAAAGATCCTTCCCTGTTAGTCTTCGTGATTAGACTATTTCTGAATAATGTTGATATGCCCGGCATCCTTTTGGCATTGAGGCCTTTCTTCTTCTATCACTAGAATGTGTGGTTAGCCGGTATTCCTCACCCTTTTTCTTCCAAAACCCCTGTACTCCATTATGGGCGAATCACTGTGTAGCACTTGTGTGAGCAACGCTGGATCCCGAGGAGGGATGTTAACAAGGATGTCTTTTGGCTGTAAGTAACCGTGAGAGGCAAGGGTGTCATGGCAGAGGGTGCGAGGATGTGGCAGGCTTTGGCACGTTGAAGACGCTAATATTAGACGCCAATAGTGACTGAGCAGTTTAGCACCAATTAATTTTGAGGATATCTTTTGGCGGTCTGAAGCTCGGAATGGGCTTTGTCCAAAAAGGTCACTACTCGAAATGGGCCTTTTAGAGAAGTGGGCTATCATACGTGTACCTCGCATATGTAAACAAAATTAATAATTGGTAATCGCTGTTAAATTGACAATTTATAGCAATTAATCAACAATAATGACAATTATTGGCAAAGATACGATGTATAATATCGGTATAGAGGTAGTATGATTTAGTAATATCACACGTAATAATATCGTGACTGAAAAGACAATAGTTAAATATCGTGCAAATAGACAGGATTGCCCATGAAAAGACGCATAATTTCAGGTATATTATGCTCAATAATTGTAATTGAAGGACATTTATAAATATGCCAGAGTATTTAATGACCACAAATCAAATGATGAAAGCATTAATTCATGAAAAATGAGGATGCGCGATATATATATATATATATATATATATATATATATATATATATCAAATAATAAGCGACATGTAAAGGAATTATAAGAAGCTAAGTATTAAAAGCACATGTCAGAAATATTGCGTCAGTTGAGTTAATATCAACATGTGTGCAAAGTAAACACATAGAATGCCAAGTAAATAGAAAAATAATATGGGAACGAGAATTCCTTCGCTGATTTAGTGAGGTGAGGATCGTCGGTTTGAAGTCTTCTATCAATCCTTTTCAAATGAGCTTTTGTTGAGCATTGAGGCCTTACCTTCATCTTCTTTAAATTAATTTGGGCCTGTTTAGCCCGTATCAAATAAGCCCTTATAGGTTGGGCCATCTAGACCGTTTACTCACTGGCTTGGGCTATCATACGTGTACCTCGCATATGTGTACGAAAACAATAATTAATTAGTTATTGTCGTCCAAGTTGAAGATTTATAACCACAATAATGATAATTATTGGCAATTTATAGAATATATAATATTGCTATAAAAATAGTAAGTGACACGTAATGACATTAATTAGCAAAAGTATAATTTATTTTTGATGTTAACTAATAGTCATGCGAGTCAATAAAATATTTGTGCAATTATTAAAAATTAGAAGAATTATCAGCCTATGACAATATAAGATATAATAATTAAATAAAAATAAAAAACGTTGGTATGCATAAGAATTAGATTTTAAATGAAATAGCTTCCCTGATGTAGGAGTAGCTTGCTGCTGTTGGGCCCGTAGTGGTGCTGTTACATTTTTTTTTTAAATTTTTGGGCAGTTTGGGCCAATGGCCCGTTTTCCATTTTGGGAACCCTAGGGAGGGTGCCTTCTCCTTCGAGCAGCAGCTGCTGGCTGCTTCAGTGGCGGCGGTTCCCAACGGAGCACCAGCGAGGGGCATCAATAGAGTAGGCGCAGCGCCGCAACACCGCGCTTGCCAGGAATGGGTCTGTGCTGCCGCTGTCGCGGGTGGAGGTGTCACGAAAGCAGTGGTCCCTTCAAGTGCTTCGTGTTCGTCGCGTCGTTACGCCACCGGTCCGAGTTCTGTCCTTGAGGAACGACATCACTGTAGGGCCTTCTATTCCATTCTGTTTCTGGGTTTGGACTTCGAACCGCCAAACTTACAGATTTCGAAACCGGAGACTGTCGCGGGTGGGGTGATTGTGACCGTGAGTAGGGGAGGCTTATGGCGGTGAGTGGTGGGGGGCGTTTGATTTGCCGTGCTGGAACCGGATCGCGTTGAACACCCGTCGCGCCGCTGCACCATTCCTCCAGCCCCAACGATTTAAGCACCAACCCGTAACAGCAATGGTTCAGAACCGTACCCCGATGGCAGCAACGGCGTCGATGATGAGGCTGTCTTGGACTCTTGGTTGCTGCACGCTGTTTTTTTTTCGTAATTGTGGATGGGAATCGAAGTTTATCGTTCCCCACAGACGGCGCCAATGTAGTGGATCTGAGAAGTAGATCTACCACGATGTGTGTTTGGGACCACGATGTGTGTTTGGGGTTGTTGCAGCTGACGAGGGTGACCCCGGTCCTACGTACTCTCACTGATAAGGGGATCAAGCCACACGTAGTTCTTGAGAGTATGGATGAGAGAACATACCTTAGCCCCTATAGCATGGCGATACTTATAGGGGAAGTTGTGTTGTGGTGCCTTATGGGCCTGTTCGGCCCAGTAGGGCTGACGTGACTCTTAGAGGATAAGAAGGATGAGTTATTCACCCTTATCTTGTACTAGAGAGCTCATGCTTATCCTATAGCGGTAGGATTTATTATTGGTTAACCCTACAACATTATTACACACTCTATTTAATATTAATTCATATCACCATTAAATTAAACACTTGCACACATCAAAGAAATTCTTTCCTTAAACACAAACATACTAAGATTTTACATATAATGCATATATATAAAAATAGACGGGTCCGAGTATTCACAAGTCTGAATATCTCAGACCCAGACCCAGACCCGTACAAAACAGGTATCCAAACGGGGCCATTATTTGACCTACAAGTTCGGATTCAATTGTACCCGTAAGTTTCTTTTCAATTGCCATCCTAGATCCACCCCTAGAAACACTATGACTACGACTAAAAACCACAATAATGGCTTTTTTACTTAAGTGAGGTAGTTTTGCAAACAATTTACGAAAATGAGGTAGTTTTGAAACTATTTACATAACATGGAGTAGTCAACAAAACTATTTCCAAAAATGGGGCAGTCAAAGTCAAAATTCCCCAAGTCAAACAAGTCATCTGGAATGACTTCTTCTAAATGACACGTGGCGCAACCAGGTGGGTTGAGTCACTCCGATTGACTTAACCTGTTGCGTCAACCGGAGTGACTCAACCCACCTGGTTGCGCCACGTGTCCCGCCTGTCTCCCCCCAGTCTCCCAACATTCCAACACACATATCATCCTTTAATATATACTCCATATTTTTCATATATTTATTTTTTTGTCAATCATCTTTCTACAGAAATATTCGGTATATTTTTTGAGGTAAATTTTTATAGCTTTATTTTTATTAATTTTTTTTATTTTAATAATGTTAAATTTATGCACCAGTTTTTAAAAAAGTCTTATTTAATTTTTTTTATGCTTTTTAGTTTTATGCATTAGCACTGTTATTTATATATAAAAAAATTGTGCTTTTTTATTTTTATGCTATTGTACATAGATAGTAATTCTCTCATTTATTTTTTTTTTATATTTTACTCCTTGCGGTCATATATATAGGTATTCTTAATTAAATCTCTCAGACTAATTAATATAGTTAAAAGTAGTTTATTCCTTGATTTAAAAAAAAAGCATACATTACATTTACATTTTTATCCCTCCATATAGTAGTTGACATAAAATACTGTTCAATGTCCAAGAAAAACAATAGTGTAACCACTACCACTACTCACTAGCATCAAAAGATAAAATTCACCTTATATTTTTAATTTTTTAAATTTATATGTACATATTTACTTTATCGTTATTTTTGTGCTTTTATTTATTATTATAATGTTTAGGTGTAATATAAGTTTAGGTGTAATTTTTGTATATTTTTGTTATAGTTTTTTATTTTAATTTTTTATATATTTAATTTATTTTTAATTTTGTGCTTTTACATTGTTATTAATGTTTAGCTATTTTAATGCACTTATTTATTTATTATTTCTAATGCACTTATTTGTAATTTATTTTAATGCACTTATTTATTTAGCTATTATAATGCACTTATTTATTTACTGTTTCTAATTTATTATTTGTAATTTATTTATATAAATAACAATGTCACACTCTATGTATTAATCCGTAAAAATAAAAAGTTTAAAAAAATTAAGAAAATTATTACTTCTTATAAACCGGTGTATAAATTTAAAATTACTTAAAATTAAAATAAAAAATAATTGTTGAGGTTTAAAAATTTACCTCGAAAAGTATACAGAAAATTTGTATAAATTGATGATTGAGAAAAAAAATTTTGACAAGAAGATATATTGAATTAGAGGAGACAGGGGAAAATAGTGGTGGAACTCATTGGAGACCAGGGGGGGACAGGCGGGACACGTGGCGCAACCAGGTGGATTGAGTCACTCCGGTTGACTTAACCTGTTGCGTCAACCGGAGTGACTCAACCCACCTGGTTGCGCCACGTGTCAATTAGAAGTCATTCCGGATGACTTGTTTGACTTCGAGAATTTTGACTTTGACTACCCCATTTTTGGAAATAGTTTTGTTGACTACCCCATGTTATATAAATAGTTTCAAAATTATCCCATTTTCGTAAATTGTTTACAAAACTACCTCACTTAAATAAAAAAGCCCCACAATAATCATACACTAGAAAGTGGTCTAGAATCTCTTAGATGACACGACATAAAGCACTCTCATCGATTCTCCCACAAAATGTCTATTCAAAACATTTCATCGTTCTTTCTGGGTCACAAAACATCGGGATTCCTCTATTATATACATACATCTTATTAAATTTACGAACTCATAGTATAAATATATGGCTTATTTATGGTTTTAGTTCCTGAAAGTTGGGAGTATTTTGATTTTGGTTCTTCAAAAAAATTTGACCTTTACTCATCCTTAATTGTTTTGAAAATTTGGTTTTAGTCCCTGCCAATAAGAAAAATTCGTTAATTGCTGACGTGGTTAACGGAACGCCACATCAGCATACACGTGTGCAAATGTTGCATGTCTCGGTAGGATAACGTGGATGATACTGGTCCGCAGGCGAAAGGGCCAAAGCCCAATCCACAAACACATTTTGGATAATACGGATCCGTATCATGCACGTCATCCTACAGGGACATGGAACATTTGCACACGTGTATGCTGATGTGGCGTTCCGTTAACCACATCATTAATTAACGAATTTTTCTTATTGGCAGGGACTAAAACCAATTTTCCAAAACAATTAAGGATGAGTCAAAGTCAAAAAAATTTACGGGAACCAAAATCAAAACACTTCTAACTTTCAGGGACTAAAAACATAAATAAACCTAAATTGTTAAAATGGTATTAACAAAAAGAGATCATATATAGTACATTAATTGGTTGCTCATTATTCAACGTAGCCACCATGTCCCAGTGCTATCTTCTTCATCATGTGCAGAAGCTGAACAAAACGTAAAGATCAGAACTTCAGCACCAACCTCACTAGTAATAGCCCTTGGTAGATCCACTGATTGTCTGCAAAGAGGGAATGTTGCATTATTGTTGAAGCCAAGCCATCTTCCCAAGCAATCACTATGAAATATATGATCACACCTTAGGACTCTAAACTCATCTCCTTCTTTATTTTACATAGACACACAGCACAATCTACATCTTCCTCTGAACCAAGGGTGGTGGATTCATAATGGCCTATACTCACCTCTTCTCCCACTACTATTGAAAGCTTGGAATTGGAACCATGGAGATTAGTATTGGCAAAACGGGCGGGCGGGCGACATGGCTTGCGCCCGCACTTGGCCCGAAAAAAATGCAGGATGCCTGCCCGTCAAAATGTTTAGGGCCAAAAATATGGGTCCTGCCCGCCCTAAGTGCGGGTTGGCCGGGCGCGCGAGTGGCCTGTGTTTTGCAAAAAAATTAATTCATGTTTTTTTTTTTGTTATAGTGCAAATTTTCAAAAATAATTGCGGGCGCCCGCCCGCAAATCTTGTACCAAATGTGTGTGCCACCAACGTTTTTATTATTTTTTTTAAAAAAAATCAAGCCCGTGGGCCGCCCGCAACCCGCCCGCGTCCGCCCACGAAAAGTAACGGACGGGACGGACGGGCATGATTTATTTTTTTTTGCCAAAACTTGTGCCCTGCCTGCAAAAAATTGCGAGCGAGCGGATCAAGGCCCTAATTGCCAAGGCTAATGGAGATTATAAAAAGTGTGGAAGAGAAGGAAATCTAATGCCCATTTGAGATGATGAGTGTAAATTTGAGTTATGTACTTCATGATAAGCATTATAAAGGGTTGTTTACTTAAATGCTAATAGGATACTAAACACAATTTTTATTGGTTCTAGCTAAGATTTTAATTTGCTTTGAGGAAATGTTAATTAGTTGAGGCACTGTTGGTGATATTTATAGACAATGTTAGAGTCTTGTACATGCATGAATTTTGTTGTATATGTTGGAGTGCTGGTGTGATTTGTTTGTGGTGGCAATTGCTTCTACCAATATCTGTATATAAACGGAAACTTCTAACAAGCAGTTGTGTCTTTATCTCTGTGGCTTGAATACATGTTTGGTGAGGGAACATTGTTTTCGTGTTCAGATTGGTACATGAGCCCTACTGTGCATGTGTTAAGAATTAAGGAGGACAGCCTAACCCAAAAGACTAGTCTATTAGGTGGGAGAGCCTCAAGGCTTAAGTACCACATTGAAGCTTCCTAAGTTACTGATCAATGTGGGACTCCTAACATTGCCGCCCCCTTTAAGGGCCGACTTCCACGGCGGCTTTCACTCTATCGACACTGACCCGATGGTAGCCCTTTCTCTTTTGGCGGCTCCACTCACCTATCAGTATTCGGTAATATTCCTTAATTCAGCTTATAGGTAGCCCTTTCCGTAGTTCAACCTCTCAACGAAAGACACCAATTGTTAGGACTTAAACACATGAGGAGAGCTCAACCTCTCAAAGTTTAAGTACCACATTGAGCTTCCTAAGTTACTCAATGTGGGACTCCTAACAGCATATTGGACAAAGTTATTTGAATATCTATCTCTAACATTTAAGTCAGATCAATGTTATTTGAATATTTATATTTAACATTTAAGTCGAATATTTATCATTTTGGATATACAACGTATCCATGGACCTTTCAATTTAAAATGTAACCCACACATATAGAAGCAGAAGGAGTATCTTCTAGGACCCATTGCCTAGGCCCTAGGGTGGCATATTGTCAAATGGCAACTCAGAACCACTGCACGGATCTAAATTATTTTCTTGAAAGGGACTCGGCGCAGAACAATGGCCTACTGTCCTCAAGTGAAATTTTCCTTCACAAACACATATAGATCGATTGCACTAACGAAGATTTGGTAATGGAAAAGGATGACTTTCTTAAATTTTGTTTTATGAACTACACCCAAATTTCTGGTGACAGTCACACTTACAGTCATATCATCAAGGTGACAATTTTTTGAAACCCTTTGGTTCGAAATGACTAATGAGGAACACTTAAAAGGGTTGGTTCCTCGTGGATGGATCATCGTGATGTACAATTTTTGGCTTAATTATATTTGTTGTCAGGGGTGTAAGTGATCCGGTCTCGGATCGCGAGACCGGTCGGATCGGATCGAAAAATATGGTCCGATCTGATCTCGTGGTCTGGTCCGGTCTTAATATTTTTGGACCGTTCTACTGTGTTCCAGTCTACGGTCTCACAAATTTTGAGATCACAAAAACTAGACCAAATCGGCAGTTCAAATATTAAAAAAAAAATAAAAAAATAAAACACACTTATTAAAAAGGTTATGAGTGACGGTAAAGCAATAACACATTATCTCTGTGGCAAACAATGGATACCACTTAGAAAGCGAAACAACAAAGATGTGCAGTACGTACTTTGGTTTCATGCCACAATGAGCATTGCGTTCACATGGCAGGGACAAGATTGTTTCTTGGCAATACTCGTTGGATGCTGCTCTTCATGATTGCATGCTACTTGCAAGTACTATGGCCATGCAATGAGCATTGCCAACGCATTAGCAGGTAAAGCAAAATATAAGGAAATGGAGTGATGTGTTACGTTCCACATCCCATATTTTCATTAGCAGTGACGCATCTCATATTTTTGCTTTACCCTCCAGTTTTTTTGGTAGATTTGCAGTGAAAAAATTTTAAATAATTTTAGATCTAATTTTATAGTGTTCAAAATTTAAAACTCTTTTTTTTTAAAGTATGCTATGAAGTGAAAAAAAACAGGTTATCCAGTGAAAAAAGATAAAAAAAAACAAGTTTTTTATTAAATTTTTATTATTATGGTCTAAATAGATCGGATCGAGTCTGATCCGGTCTTTGCATATGGAAAACGTCTGGACCGAACCGGACCGGACCACATTATTTTAATCGATCCGGTCCTTAAAGTTCGTTAAAAATTGGACCGGACCGGACCGTTACACTCCTATTTGTTGTACTTGAATTTTAGGATTATTTTGTTACAAGACTTTGTTTTTCTAGTGTCTGATTCTTCGAAATTACTTATGGGTTTATTGTATATTTCTCTTATCCATTTCGATCAAATTTTGCTGATATGTCACACTAGATTCCTCGACACAAAAAGTTAGCTACATGATGTCATGTGAGAAATTTTTTTTTTTAATTTAAAAAACTTTAAAAATTAATATTTTTATACTTTTTGTTAAGAATAAAAAAAAAGTTATTTGAGTGAGTTCGTTTTCGTCTACTTGACATCACGTAACACCACATAAGTAACCTCAATCAAAAGTCAAAATCAGATACATTAATTTTAACGATTGATCTAACAGTCCTCATAGTTTTAGTTATATTTTATATTTTTATATATTATTACAAAATTAACAATTTTAATGGTTAAGATTGCATGCATTAAATTCATATTTATAAATCAATTGAGTTTAGCATAATTGATGTAAAGTCGTGTCACTTAAACAAATGGTTAAAAATTCAAATATGAAATTTTTATGAATATAAAAAATCTCTGCTAAAAAAATTCACCTCCAAAATAGCCAAATAATATTCAAAAAAATTAGTTATCATTCTTATGTCTACGAACAACTTGGTCAACCAAAAATTCATATCCACTAGAGCCCAACCCCGTGCGATGCACGGGAGAAATACGAAATCGATAAAACATTCGTAAAGTTACAATTAATATTAGTTGTGTCAAGAATAAGAATATGAACCATTACTTATGTCAGGAAGCATATAATAAAATAATTCAAATCCAAATAACAAAAATATGTAAATAAAAAGAGCACAAAAAACCCAAGCATTTTTTTTAATATATTAGATTTATTAAAAATTAAAAAAAAAACCGGAGTACCAAAAACCGGTACATGATAGAAGCACCCTTGTTTTATATTTTATTTGTTTGGACCATTACCTATGTTAGGAAGCGAAGCATATGATAAAAAAATAAGTACAAAGAACATAAGTGTAAAATATCATAGTTTGGTAATCGTACCTAAAAAGAACAAAGAAAACTCAAAAAATATTTTTTTAATATATTATATTTATTAAAATTAAAAAAAAAGCCAAAGCACCAAAAACCGGTGCATGGTAGAAGCACCCTTGTTTTATATTTTACTTGTTTGGACCATTACATGTGTTAGGAAGCATATAATAAAAAAATTCAAATCCAAATAACAAAAACATGTAAATAAAAAGAATACAGAAAACGCAAAGCATAATTTTTTTAATATATTAGATTTATTAAAATAAAAAAAATAAGAAAAAGAGTCGGAGCACAAAAAACCGATGTATGGTAGAAGCGCCCTTGTTTTATATTTTATTTGTTTGAACCATTACCTGTGTCAGGAAACATATAATAAAAAAATTCAAATCCAAATAACAAAAATATGCACATAAAAATAACACAGAAAACCCAAAGCATATTTTTTTTAATATATTAGATTTATTAAAATAAAAAATAGAAAAAAAGAACCAAAGCATCAAAAACCGTTGCATGATAAAAGCACCCTTGTACTGTTTTGGTGCGATAGTCAAAATAGGAGGGACTAGGGATGGGCAGTCCGGATTTTTTTTTTTTTAAAAAAAAAATGTATGGGGGAATGGGCAGGAATTTGGGAGTGGGCCGCGGAAATAGGGGTAATTTATATATTGATAGATGATTGATGATAGATGATAGATTACAAAGAAATTTTCCTGGTTGAACATGTGAAACATGAAACACGCTCAAATAATGTTACACGCCAACACAAAGAGCAGATTGAATTGTCAATCGCACTAATTTTAATATTATTTCATATTGCTCCTTATCATATTTATTAAAGAATACAAAAGAAATTAATTAGTGTTAAAAAATAAAAATAAAATAATCTCGTAAATTTAATGTTAAACTAATTATCTCAGTAATATTTTAAAAATACTTGTTAATATTCTCTAATTAGATTTGCAAAGACATTTTAAGCAAATCAAGATAGCTAGTAGGACTTTCACCCCTTAAGAGAAAAAAACGGACTTTCATTGACCATTACATATATGATTTTGAGAAGTAATACACCATCTGTTCCTTAATACAGTACTTAAAAAGTTGTTAATAATATAAATTTGTTAATGATTAAAAATGTGCTTTTATAGTAAAAAAATAATGAAGATGTGTTTTTATATTCTCGTAATTATCATTAAATCCGTTTTTAAATAACCGTGTATTATTATTTTTATTTATCTGCACTTAAGAAATTAAATGCAACATTAATTATTATTTTTACAACTTTACCTCTATCTAATTAATAGGATAAATAATAAGTGAAAAAATTGACTAAGTACAGTAGAGAAGTATTGGACAAAATAGATACAATAAGCATTAGTTACTAAAAAACACATTAAATATATTTCTTAACACACACGCTGTATCCATAAACCACAATTACAAAGAAAAGAAGGTAGTAAAACGTCACATTTTAATTCTCTACTCCATCCGGTTCGAATTATAAGAAAAAAAAACTAATTCCACGTTTATTAAGGAGGTTAGTAGATTATATTTAATTTTTTTAAATTTATAAAAATAAAGATATTTTAGGAAAGTATCATTGATAATAAAACAAAAATTAAATAAGATAACAATTTTTTAGGAATAGATGCTTTAGGAAAGCAACATTGAAAATAATAAAATTTAAGAAAGTTAGTTAGTTTTGCTTATATTTTAAATCAAGGAAATATGTTTTTTTTTTTGGATGAATCAGGGTATCCACCCGCGCAACACGGTCGGGCCCTTTCGGGGGCGATGCTCCCAGTAAGGCTTGCTCCATTCACATGCGTCTCGGGTACGACTCGAACCCGCGACCACATGCTTAAGGGACACAAGCCCCTTCCACTTGTGCCAGTCTCCACTTGTCAAGGAAATATGTTTTTTTGCTTATATTTTAACGAGATAGAATACTTAGTAATAATTTTATGAGATGTTTGAGTGGAAAGAGAGTTAAAATATTGCATTAAATGTTTGTTGACTAAAAAAGTGTGCAAGGTTATTTTTGAATAGAAATATTAATAAGGGTCTTGCTAACAAGTGTCCTTAGGGCACTTGTTAAGATTACTATATATAGAAGAAAAATATCAAGTAGACATTCACCACTCTCTCGTAAATATTAAAAATCACACTTTTTTTTTTATTACAAAGGAGGTACCTAGGACTATAACTCAGGACCTGGGGGCCTAAACTATCTAGGTGTCCCTGCAGCTACCAACTGGACTGACTTACGCGGACAAAAAAATCACACTTTTCAATAATAACTTTTATCTATATTTGCTTTCTTAGTTACCATTTTCCTAATAATTATTGCTATTGACAAGTGGATAAGACCTTTATAAAAAGGATTAAGTAAAAGTTCAAAACTAATGCTTATATTTAGGGATGAGTGGTATATAAACTTTTATAGTGGAATTTTATATGATTTAAGGAAGTTAATTAATACTATTAGTGATACTGGAATTGATAACATTTGGTATGCTTTTTCAAAATTACCTCTGTAATTATTAGGATTCTAATTTTTTTTAATAAATATAAATGTTTGTGAAAAAATAATTAGTACCATTGAAAAATTAAAAAACAAATTATATATTTATGAATAGAAACAAAGGAAAGTTCCTAAAAGGTATTTATATTAAGAAACGTGATTATCTAAATTTTTTTCCTGATGTAAAATTTAAGTAAATTAGGTTTCAAAGACTTATCAAAGCCAAGAGAAAGCCTAAAGGCTCTACGAGCAGTGCTCTTATAAAAATACTTTCAACTTACTCTGTTCTTATAAAGGTATTTGCAGATAATTCACCAACGAGATTCTCACGTTGACCACAATATTTGAACTCGCAACTTTATGAACTGAGTCAATTCTTTACCAACTGGAACAACTTTATTATATAAATCTAATCTAAAAAGAAATTTCCTTTTTTGAGCTTCTAAAAGTGTGGTCTTAGGTGCACAAACAAAAAAGCATAATTACTAAGTTCATTTTTATAAATATTGCAGATTTTGAATTTTTGAATTTTTTCCTTTTATTTTGGTAACTTCTGTTTTTATAAGTAATTTAGATTTTTAAGTTTTTCACGTCAAGTTTGGTTGACGTAGATTAATATTAAGACAACAACTAACAATGAATCAATGACCTCTATTAGGCTATGTCTACATGGAAGACTAAATTAAAGCGACTTATAAAAATAGAGACCAAAATAATAAAAAAAATTAAATTAGGGAATTTGCAACATTTATAGTGACGAATTTAGTAGCGATCTCTTTAACTTCCACGTGTTAGTCATTAAATACTATTAGTGATTCAAATTTAAATGAATTTAAAGTAATCTAATGATTGAAAATGAAAATTTAAGCAGAAGGATTCAAATCCAATAATAATAATAATAATAATAATAATAATAATAATAATAATAATATATCGACATATAAATCAATTTGTATATGATAGTTTAGCTTTCTTAGCTTATATCACAAGAAAATATCACTCCTAACTAAGCATTAATAAAAAAAAAATACCACTTTATAACATACTTCACCTTTTCTTTTCTTTTTCTTTTTTTTTTTTTTTGTGTTGTAGACTACTTTCAAGGTCGGTTTTGTAAATTAATACTCACTTCCTTTCTATAATTACTTGTCAAATTTGAAAAATTAAATTTGTTTTTTATCTGCCCTGTTCTAAATTTCAAGAGTACAACTATTTTTTTCTTTTCATTTCTACAATAATTCAATAGTACAATAATTACGTTCAAAAAAGAAAGAAAGAGTACAATAGGGTGCAATAATTTTTTTTTCAATAGGGGTAGAACAGGGTTCTTTTTTTTTTCAAGAGTACAAAAATTTTATCTGCCCTTCCTATAATTATTCAATAGGGTATTGGTTTACCCAAGCAGTTTAGAGAAATCAATGATTACATGTGGAGGAAGGGTATATTCGTGAAAATATAATTAATTTATTAGAAATCAATACAATCATTATATTTTTTAAAGAATGTATTTTTGGAAATGAGACAGATAAATAAAACATAGATTATATCATTTTTCATATTTTTTTTTTATAAAAATTACTTAATTCTATAACTTTTTTTTTTTTACAAATGAGTGTAGCTCACATGGTTATATGCAGTCCCGAGTTTGATCTTGGACACCATCATTTGGTGGATTTAATTTTCATTCTCTTGTATCCGAAAAAAAAAACAAAAAATAACTATTGGTATATAAAACACTTCTTTATCGAAAACAATAATCGGTAAATAAAAGATGATTAAGATTAAGATGTAAAAAACAGTATGATGATTAAGCTTAATTAGCTTAACATGTATTACATCTATCCCATAAGTTATGTTCATTTAATAACTTTATTTTGTCCTATAAATTATGTTTTTGACAAACTCAATACTCATTTATACTTCTTTTTTCAAGCATACCCTTGTTTATTACATCATCTTTTTCACCACCCATTTTTTTCATTTTTTTTCAACATAATCTTTATATATTTATTATTATTCTTTCTCTTAATATTAAATATGAGTAATTTAATTTGGTCAAAATATATCAAATTTTTACATCATATATTCATTTTTTAATCTATATACAATGAAGTAAAAGAAGTTAACTCATAAGACGGTAACAGCAGATGATATTTAAACGGAAGGAAAAGTTTTACGGGAAACATAAAAGCCTACATGTAATAAATAATGTGTACTTCTATGAACTTGTTCCCAATATGCCATAAGTCTCAACGAAGCCACCATGTGTCACGGTCATCATCACTTGTGTTGATAGAGCAAAAATGAAAGAATAGAACTTCAGCTCCAAGCTCAGTGATTACCCTTCTTGGACCAACCGCTTCTCTACAAAGAGGGCAATTGGCATTCTTGAAGCCAACCACCCATTTATCCAAACATTCTTTGTGAAATAAATGATCACACCTCAGCACTCTAATCTCATCTCCTTCTCCAATTTTGCATAGACACACAGCACAATCAACATCTTCATTTGAGCCAGGGGTGGATTCATAATGGCATACACTTACATCTTCTTCAATCATGGGAAGTGGAGAATCATAGAGCTTGTAAAAGGGGTAGAAGAGAAGGAAATCGAATACCCATTTTAGATGAGTGTAGAATAGTGTTAGATGCTTCATGAGCATGCTCAAAGTTTGGCTATACATACTCTAAAAAAGGTTAAATATGCTAATAGGATTCTAAAGTTGGTTCTTGGCTTTGAGGATAAAATTGAAACTTCGTTAAGGTGATATTTATAAACCTCGAGTCTTAGACTCTTGAGCTCGGTGGTTGGTGGACTAGTGCGGGGTGAGTTTATTATTTTTTTTTTGGAAAAGGAAACTAGTGGTCAGAAATTTAGAAATAATAATTCATATGAAAGTGGATGCAATAAGTTGAGCAATTATTAGGTGATTCAGGATTGATTATGTTGGATAAATCACTATTTCCTTCGTTCCTATTTATAAGACCTCTTTGGAAGATTTCACGTCTATTAAGAAAGTGAAATAATTTTATTAATTGTATTGGAAATGTGAACTTTTGATATGTATTTTCAAAACTACCCCTATGAATATTATTGGGAATCTAAAAAGTGTTAAATAAATAGGGGTGTTTGTGAAAAAAAGTAATTAATACTCATTGAAAATTGGTAAAGGGTCTTATAAATAGGAAAAAAACAAAAATATCAAAAGGGTCTTATATTTAGGAACGGAGGGAGTACTATTTATTATCTATTATATATATATATATATATATATATATATATATTTTTAAAAAATATAAATTATGAATGATGGAGATGGGGTCTGGATCATTAGTCCAAAACCAACTAATAATTTTACAATTTGCTTAAAAATATTATTCGATGCGTCATGTCCAAGAAAATTTACATATCAATTTATAAAATAAATTTATAAATTAATTTATTAAAAAAATATATAGTGATATGTATGATAAAGTTCTATTTTATCTATTAAAGACTTATTAACAAGGAAAACATATATATTTTTTTTATGGTGTAGACTATTTTTTAAGTTGATTTTTAAGTGGATATTATTGAAATTCATATATTGTATACTTCATAATATGTGATATAGTTTAAATAATTATTAGTTTGCCTTTCTTATCTCATTTTCAATTGATTTTAAGATAAAATCTTAATAGTATAACATCTTCTGCAAATAAAAAAATATATTATATCATTTTCCTTCAAATTGTTATAGGCTAATATCATCACTACTGCGGAGAAAAAAATATATTTCCTTATAACATTGTCGGGAATAAAGAAATAAAAAACAAAACAAAATAATCACCACTTAAGGATTTAACGTGAAAAAAAATTTCAAAATCGTCGAAAACAATACAATTTTCAAAGTTTTGCGGTACTCATAATATTCTAATCAAGAATATACAAGAGGAAAGAGAAAGTTAATTAGATACAAGTTTAAAATTTTTCTAAGTGCAAGCTAAAGTAAAGAACTTAGGGCATCCCAGCAGAGTTTGGAGAGAGTCTGGTGAAGAGTCTTAAGTTCAGATTTTTTTTCAGACTTTATCCAAACTCTGCTAATCTTCAAAATCTGGTGGGGAACCTTAAGTTGAGTTTGTAAAATAACAGATTCAACTTAAGACTCTGTGGGACCAGTTTTTTTGTCATTTCTTCCTTTTTACTTTATAATATCCTAATAAACAAATAATAATAATAAATAAGTATTATTAAGAATAAATATATAATAATAATTACAAATAATAATAATAATATTCTTTTTGAAAAAATAAAAATAATATTTTTAAATATGTATATTTTCTCTTTTATTCTTAAATATATTTGTTAGAAACCAACAAGCAGCCTAACAATCTACTAGAGGGGGTGAATAGTAGTTGGAAACAATAGTATTAATTTTTCGAATATAATTGAAATAGTTGAATGAATACTGGTTGATTATTTATAAAAGAGTCGAATTTGTGTCGAGCAGTATGAGATAATCGGTTATCTATACCGATAATCGATTATCCGAGCTGCAGAACACAAAAACCGGATTTGCAGCGGTTTCACAGCTAGCACGATCGAGCAATTTAAGATTCAACAGAGACGACTAAATAAACTGATAATGCAGAAAGCAGCAAAAAGATGAGGCACATAAATTTTATACTGGTTCACTCTCACCCTTGAGAGCTACGTCCAGTCCCCCCCAAACCTTAGGGAGCTTTTTACTCAAAATCAATTTAATCGGTTACAAAGGAATTACATTAAACCTCACTAATTCCTAACCCTTTCAAGAGTGTACTAAACCCTTGAAATCTACCCCAATTGATTTTGTTGGCTGAAGAACCTCTTTAGCACTTCCACAGACGAAGCTCCTTGAAACCTTCAATAGCTCCTCTTCTCTTCAACGAACACCAAGATGAAAGAAAATTATTCCGACCAGAAACTCAATTGAATATATATCTGAAAGTGTGAAAACCAACTAAGTATTCGGTTGGGAAAGAAATTGACAGAGATGATTAACAATTTTGTTTTCGGGTGTGTTCTCTTTTGTTTGCTTGTCTCTGTCTCGTGAATTGGAGAAGACACTCCCTTTATAATATCCAAAATCCCCAAAGATCAGGGAGGAAACAGAGTCACCGAATTAGGAAAGATTATGGGAGTAATTGCCTTTCCAACGGTCACTTTTGAATCAGATTTGATTTCAATCAATCCCTTTTTAATTGTTGTTTTTTGACAAAGCTGAACAACAGTTAGTGAACTCGGCATCTGTCAAAACGCCTTGCCGAGCTAGGGAACTTGTATAGCGGATCTGATCAAAGTCTGACCGAGTTGTTCTTACGCCGACCATTTTGCACTAAGATTATGAGCACCGACTGATCCGATCTTCTGCCGACCAGATAGCACTAAGATTATGAGCACGATCGATCCGGTCTTATGCCGACCAGATAGCACTGAGATTATGAGCACGGATTGATCCGATCTTCTGTCGGCTAGATGGCACTGAGATTCATAGCACACCGAGCACCAAGCTAGGTGCCGAGAACCGAGCTCATCAAAGTAATTGACTTCATCTGTCTCTATCGATTGCCGAGATCCGAGCTAGGTGTCGAGAATTGAGCTCGTCAAAGAAATTGACTTCATCTGCACAACCGAGATCGATTGCCGAGGACCGAGCTTGACTTCATCAACACATCGAGTTGATTTATTTGTCTTCATCAATGGCCGAGGACCAAGCTTGACTTCATCATCACAGCGAGCTGATTCATTTGTCTTCATCGAAACCTTTTTGATTCTACAATCTTCCCCTTTTTGATGATGACAAATGCTTGTTGATTTTGTACACTCCCCCTGAATGTATGCTCGAGAATTATGCTCCCCCTGAATGTATGCTCGTAAACTATGCTCGGAAACCTATAAGACCTGTAAAACAAAAACAACAACCTTTCTCCCCCTTATGGCATGATCAAAAATAGGCCGAAGATTAAGCATATTGCCAAAAAAAATAAAACAGAGTGCAAGAGTAAGACAAGATAGAATAAGCCTTTCTCCCCCTAATGATATGCCCTTCTCCCCTACATATGCCAGCGCATGAAAGCCATTTAACGAATATGCAGAGCTGGAACTTTCAAGCACACCTACAAAACAAATATTACTTGTTCATTTTGGGTACCCAAATGGTTTTGGGTCCCCGAAGGTTAGTGTAGGGATCTTCTCCCTTGACATTCCAAACATATGAGCCATTGGCCACACCATATCGCCTTATTTTCCATTCATTTTGAGTATGTCTGTGAATGTTGCAGTAAAAACATGTCGGCTGTTTAAAATGATTTATTTTTGAAAATGAGCCGACCTTTCTAAATATTTTCTTTTTGGCATATGTGTAGCCGAGACCCGTTTTGTTTGAATTGTTTCTTTGTTCAACAAGTAATCGCTTTAACATATTATCACTTTTTGAAAAAGTTGCAAAATTAGTTTTTGTAACGACTTAAGTCGTCACGGGAATTATGTTATGATAAATGCAAATTATTAATGTATTTTAAGGAAATGATATTGTTGATTTTATGATGGTATATAAAAATAAGAAATAATTTGAATTGGATACTTCCATAAAGCTGCGTCATTATATTTTACAATAAAAAGTTTGATTTAATATACATCATTTCACATTGTTTTAGTCAAAAGATACAACATCATAACTCTGAGTTATCTAGTCTCAGTCAGTACTCATATACATATATATAACCCAGAGCAGTCCACTAACTCAAAATATACTCAAAAGTCAGTCTACATACTAATGATAAATACTTTTTAGCATATAACCTCACATATCATCCACCATCCACTGGCTCCCAGTTGATGGAATAACCTGATCACTCTCCCCTCTAGTCTGTATGGCGTCGTCCCCAGCTGGCTCACTCTCGCCCTCCTCGGGATCCTCCTCCTCAGAGTCCACCTGAACCACTGGAGGCACACGTTCCGGTGATGGTGCAAATCTCACAGTCCGAGATGGACCCGGACGGGAAGGATCCTCAGGTGCATCTCTCTCCGGAGGAGTACGAGCGGGAGCAGCTGATCGAAAACGAAAGTGAGAACGACGACGTGCAGCCTGGGGCGGTGGAGTACCATGTCTATAAGTAAAAACAGGAGGTATATGCTAGGCATATATCATAGGTATGCGGAACCGACGAGGACGCATATACGCCAAGGGGTTCGGGTGGTGGAAGATCAACTCCACCTCCCCCTCGAACGTGGCCCTATGCTCCTCATACTCCCATGTCCCTCTCACGGGACGCATCTCTAGGAACGCCAGAAATCGAGACATCACCTAACAAACAATTAGGGCAAAGGGAGTAAGACAGTGTCATTCATGTACAAATGAATAATTAAATGAACTAGGAATAAACAAACACAATTAGTCAAGTAGCAATTAAAATCACATAGGCAAATAAGCAATCTCAAATAATCAATTAATAATTACTAAATAATAAATATCAAGCAATAATGTATGTTTCTAATGCATGTGCGATGCAATGCGATGCAAATATTCGATGCAATCTCCTTTGTGATGTTTTACAAATATCATGCACTTGGCAATTTCACGTTTATTGATAACGTCCTCAACGATCAAATTTACGTTTTATCGAAAACGCTCAAACGCTCCACGTACGTTTGACGACAACGTACCAACGATCATACTAAATAGGAAAAGCAATTTGGAGTAAACGTCTTTCCACCAAGTACACAATTACAACTCCTGTCTAATTTATACCAAAGATCGTCCTCCGCAATCACGAAATACTCCGAGAGATCGATAGAATAAAATTATAGTCATTGTAAAATTATCCCGAGTCTAGTCTGCAGAACCCACTCATCATAGGACCATTTTACCTATAATTAATTCCCACGGTTATTTGACGTATCTCCGTCATAAACCTAATCTCCGCGTATTCTCATACCTATTTAATTAAATCAAATGTGTCTTTTCCTATTATCTTATCTTAACTCCTTAACACCATGCATGATTTCAATCACAATTAAAATATTAGGATTGAATTTAATTTATTTATTTAGTGTTGAATTGATGTTAAAAGAAAGTGACACCCAAAATATTCTTTTTAATAGTTAAAACAAATTTTTAACTCAAAATAATTAATTAAAAATATTAGTAAAATGTTGGATTAAGAAAAATACATTTTTCAGGTTTCTGTACAGTGTCTAACCGGTTAGAGAGTCGTGTAACCGGTTAGTCACATTCAAATTTCCCTCTTTTTCAAATTTTACAATAACTAACCGGTTAGAAGTTGCAGTAACCGGTTAGTACCTGCAACATCAGTTTAGAAATGCCACTTTTTAACACCAATTCAAAAACCTTTCATTTTCAATCTTTATCAACCATTCACAGAACATATATGGACATATTTAAACATGTTCAAACTAATTAAACACATCAATTTCATGAGATTCATATATAAATCATCAAGTATGCATATAATCACATATTTGGCACTTAATATGTCAAAATCAATTTCAGAGCTTCTCAAGACAAATTTACAGTTCCTTTAGCTCGTGTTCAGTTAATATGACATGCTTGAATGAGTTTTATGTCCTATTTTGGCCTCCAAGCCAAAGTCCCAATTCAAAACCTATGGCCCTTGAGCTTGTAAAGCTCTTTTACATTCCAAGCCATTTAATAATCATTCTAGCAAATGAATATCTTCTCCCTTACCTATTGAAGCTTTTGAGACTGATTGGAAAGCAAGAGAAAAGCTTAACACGATTTTGGGACAAAACCACACCTCAGCTGCAACTCTGTTTTCAGTTTCAACAGGGGTTATTGATCAGAGATTTTCAACTCGAATAAGTGGGATAAACGTGTAAGAAATTATTAGAATCAAAACTAGGATACACTAACTCAAGATTGAAACAAGTTTGAGACTCTAAGGTAGCTTGAGCTTACCACACGAATTCAACAAAGATGGCTCCAGAGACTGGTTTATGCTCTGTTTTCCAGCATCAACAGAGTCAATTTGCAGAGTTAATAACTTCTTCTATAGTGTATAAAATCAAATGGGACTTTTTCCTAATTCAAGAGGGTTCAAAGAGCTTCAATTTGATGTAAAGTTCTCTTGTGTTGGTGGCTTAGAGAGAGAAAACGAAGCAACACAAGTGAATAGGTTCAGAAATTGAATATATGAAGTGTTGAGAATGAATTGTGTGGCTTAAACTTGGTTTAAGTCACCAAATTTCATCACCACTCATTCCCAACAGAGATTAGACGCGTTTGCAGGCTAAGGTGGCTGGTTTCCAACCCAAAAACGTGTTCTCCTTTTCCAATTCGTGTCTAGAACAGTCTCGGTTCTGGGTGTCTAAGAGCACTAACCGGTTACTCGTGTCACTAACCGGTTAGTGAGACACAGATCTGGAAAAATCTAAAGATATTATATTTTATTTCTTTTCTTTTCTTAATATCTTTTAAATACTTCTTTTATTTTCACAAAAATAAATAATTACATTAATAAAATAATTTCCTTTAATTATTTCTTTATTTATTTTTAAAACATAATTATATACTAATCATCATAATTATATTTTATAATCACATTATAATTTTTATAATAATTAATGTAATTACATATAATTATATTTTATAATCGGGGATTAATTTTTGGGGTGTTACAGTTTTCAAATTTTGAATTTCTTTTTCATAATTGATGCAAACAGTTTTGATTTTTCAAGGAAGTGATAGTATGTTCTAGAGATTCATTGTTGCTTTTCAAATTGTCAATGCATTTTTCCAATTCTAGAACTTGCTCTTTATGATTTAAAACATTCTTTTTCAGTTTAGCATAGCTCTTGGCAAGTTTCTTAAAATCGGATTGCATTTCAATATAAGCATTATATAAATCTTCATAATCATCGAGTTCAGATTCAGTATCAAATTCGGTATCAGATGTTACCTCTTTTATTTTATCGGTTGAGCCAAGCACCGAGCTTGGCGAAGCTTCCATATCATACTTTCCCATTAAGCATAGGTTCGCCTCCTCTTCATCATCTGAAGAACTTGATTCTGAATTTTCACTTTTTTCGGATGCATGCCAAACAATGTAAGCCTTTTTCGATTTGAGGTCCTTGCCTTTCTTTCTTTCATCGCTGCCTTTCTTTTGCAACTTTGGACAGTGCACTCTTATGTGCCCCGACTCACCACATTCATGACATTTGATTTTATCTTTCGAGCTTTTATGATGGAAATATTTGGTCTCTTTCCTTTTATCTTTAAAATTTCTTTTGTTTTTAAAAAATTTTCCAAACTTTTTAACCATGAAACCAAAGGTTTCCTCATCCATATCTGAATTAGAGTCATTGTCCGCGAAGTCTTTAGAGGACTTAGTGGAGGCCTTAAGAGAGATCTCCTTCTTTTTGTCGGACTCTTCATGCATAGTCAAGCGTGCGAGCTCCATCTCATGCTCCTGAAGTTTTCCGAAGAGTGTTGCTATGTCCATGGTGTCTAGGTCCTTTGATTCCATAATGGCTGTCACCTTTGGTTGCCATTCCCTGCTCAAACATCTCAACACTTTGTTAATAACTTCATAATTTAGAAAAGTTTTACCGAGAGCAATAAGATGATTTATGATATGAGTAAATCGCTTTTGCATGTCATTTATAGATTCATTTGGAAGCATGCGAAATAACTCATATTATTCATGCATTAGTGTATTTAGTCTTGCTCGTTTAACCACATTGGTCCCCTCATGAGTAAGTTGAAGAATGTCCCACATTTGTTCGGCACTTTTGCAGTGTGAAACTCGAAAAAATTCATCATAAGACAAGGCAGAAGTGATGATGTTTTTGGCTTTTAAATCGTAAGAAACTTTCTTTTTATCATCATCATTCCAGCTTGCCTTTGGGACTTCTACAACTTCCTCTCCTATTTTTCTTCTAGGAATAAAAGGACCATTTTCAATTGAATCCCAAATATCAATATCTATAGCTTCGATAAAAAATTTCATTCGAGCTTTCCAATAAGCATATCCATCACCATTAAATAGTGGTGGGCGGTTTATTGAAGAGCCGTCACATCCAAAGGGATTGTTAGAGCCCATGGTTTCCTTAGGATATTTTCGAAAAAGTTTTTACGCTCGATCTTTCGACCGAGCTCTGATACCACTTGCTGGAAACCAACAAGCGGCCTAATAATCTACTAGGGGGGTGAATAGTAGTTGGAAGCAATAGTATGAATTTTTCGAATATAATTGAAATAGTTGAATTAATGATGGCTGATTATTTATAAAAGAGTCGGTTTTGTGCCGAGCAGTATGAGATAATCAGTTATCTATACCGATAATCGATTATCCAAGCTGCAGCACACAAAAACCGGATTTGCAGCTATTTCACAGCTAGCACGATTCGAGCAATTTAAGGTTCAACAGAGACGACTAAATAAACAGATAATGCAGAAAGCAGTAAAAAGATGAGGCACATAAATTTTATACTGGTTCACTCTCACCCTTGAGAGCTACGTCCAGTCCCCCCTAAACCTTAGGGAGTTTTTTTACTCAAAATCAATTCAATCGGTTACAAAGGAATTACAGTGAACCTCACTAATTCCTAACCCTTTCAAGAGTGTACCAAACTCTTGAAATCTACCCCAATTGATTTTGCTGGCTGAAGAACCTCTTCAGCACTTCCATAGACGGAGCTCGTTGAAACCGTCAATAGCTCCTCTTCTCTTCAACGAACAGCAAGATAAAATAAAATTATTCCGACTAGAAACTCAATTGAATATATATCTGAAAGTGTGAAAACCAATTGAGTATTCGATTGGGAAAGAAATTGACAGAGATAATTAACAATTTTGTTTTCGCATGTGTTCGCTTTTGTCTACTTGTCTCTGTCTTGTGAGTTGGAGAAAACACTCCCTTTATAATCTCCAAAATCCCCAAAGATCAGGGAGGAAACGGAGTCACCAAATTAGGAAAGATTCTGGGAGTAATTGCCTTTCCAACGGTCACTTTCGAATCAGATTTGATTTCAATCAATCCCTTCTTAACCGTTGTTTGTTGACAAAGTTGAACAACAGTTAGTGAACTCGGCATCTATCAAAATGCCTTGCCGAGCTAGGGAACTTATATAGTGGATCTGATCAAAGTCTGACCGAGCTGATTTTACGCCGACCATTTTGCACTAAGATTATGAGCACCGACCGATCCGATCTTCTGCCGACCAGATAGCACTGAGATTATGAGCACGGTCGATTCGATCTTATGCCGACCAGATAGCACTGAGATTATGAGCACGGATTGATCCAATCTTCTGCCGACCAGATGGCACTGAGATTCATAGCACACCGAGCACCAAGCTAGGTGCCGAGAACCGAGCTCACCAAAGTAATTGACTTCATCTGTCTCTATCGATTGCCGAGATCCGAGCTAGGTGCCGAGAATTGAGCTCGTCAAAGAAATCGACTTCATCTACACAATGAGCTAATTCATTTGCCTTCATCGATTGGCGAGATCCGAGCTAGGTGCCGAAAACTGAGCTCGTCAAAGTAATTGACTTCATCTGCACAACTGAGCTCGATTGCCGAGGACCGAGCTTGACTTCATCAACACAACGAGCTGATTTATTTGTCTTCATCAATGGCCGATGACCGAGCTCGACTTCATCAACACATCGAGCTAATTTATTCGTCCTCATCAATGGCCGAGGACCGAGCTTGACTTCATCATCACAATGAGCTGATTCATTTGTCTTCATCGAAACCTTTTTTATTCTACAATATTGTCTTTTATTCTTTTATCTATTTTTACTTTATAATACTCTAATAAATAAATAATAATAATAATAACAATAAATTAATAATAAATAAATAAATAATAATAAAAATAAATTGATAACAAATAATAAATAATAATAATTAAATATTTATAATAATATATTTAAATAATAAAAAATAATATACATAGATATATTTTTTTATCTTTTTATTTTTAAATATATATATATATATATATATATATATAGTCTTGTTATGGAAAAATAAATATTTTTATATTTAAATGAATAAATTAATAATTTCAAATAAAGTGCCATTGAAATAACGTTCCATTGCATTATTCATCATTATGTTGTATTTTTTTGCTTATGCACTTTATAATTTTTTGTAGGTAAAAGTAACTTCAATTATTGTCATGTTAACTTTTATTCAATTTTAATATTTAAATATTATTTAGGATTATTTTTATAAATTGTAGGCAATTAATATTATTGAAATTATATTACAAAAGTATTATTAAAATAAAATTGTATGTAAAAGTACATGATGATGCAATGCCGATGTATCATGTATGAGTTTGATGAGTCTGATGTTAAAATTCTGCTGTCGTAGAAGATATGAAAAGTCTGAAGTTGAGTCTTATAGCAAAATGATGATGTAATATCGATGTGTCAGAGTATGATGAGTCTGAAGTTAAGACTTTGCTGTAAATGCCTTATAATAAGTCCCATGTATAATCCTTATGTCCTCCTTTCATTCCATCCCCAAACAATGAAAACTTGTGAAAATATAATATTTCAAAAAAAAACCCGATAATTATTCCGTATGTGAATCTATCATTGATGAAGAGAATAATATTTTATAACACATGCCACTTTCGTGGATAATGAAAACAAATTTTTTAAGAGAATATATGTCATCTTTGTTAGATAATAGACTGAGGATAGTTGAGGTGACGCTTCCTACTTAGATATATGATGCACGTTAGCAGCTTTCATTTTACATTGCCTATCCAAGCTTGACGAGCAAGAGGCATATCTATGGCCTGCTTCCACTGCCAAACTGTGGCGGTTACTTTATTTTTTATGATTATGTTGACTTCAGACTGAGGATAAATAATTAAAAAAAGTAAATATTATTTTTAAAAACTAAGGTCATGGTTTTTCGAATTATTAAAAATAATACTCTCTTCGTACTTAACTATAAGACTCTTTTGACATTTTTATTTTGTCCCTATTTATAAGACCTTATACCAATTTTCAATGATCATTAATTACTTTTTTTCAAGAACACCCTATTTATTTAACATTTTTTAGATTCTCATAATATTAATAGAGGTAATTTTGAAAATGCATATCAAAAGTTCGCATTTCCAATACAATTAACTAAATTAATCAACTTTCTTAATGGACGTGAAATCTACAAAGGAATCTTATAATTAGGGATGGAAGGAGTATTTTTTTTAAGTGAAATTATTTCTTTTACGTTCTTAAATTTCATGCATTGCCACTTGCATAACAGTCCGTATAAAATGGGCAGCACAGATATTTGAATACGTGAATTTTAGGTTAAATTTATAAATATGTTATTGGCTTAAATATATTTTTAATTTTTTATTTATGAGAATTTATAATATAGGAAAGATCAATCCAATCGAATCCCTCTATTGATCTTTTTTTAACTAAAATATCAAACCGTTCAAGTCCCTCTTATCTCATTTCAATATTCATCCAACGACACGTTGTTACGCCATTCACCCAAACATCAAGATCGTCGTTCAACATCATGCCACCAACGACGATCGTCGTTAAACACGTTGTATTTTTTACAACACGGGTTCGGAACCGCTCTGAATTGAAACATGATTTGGAACCGATATGAAAAAGCTTATTTATAGTAGTGCCCTCACCCTCACCCACGCCTTGAACATGTTGGTGTATTACACTACCCCGTCTGCATATATCACCTTGGTTGATCCAACAACGATAGTGGACTAGACGACGGTGGGTTGGGGTTGTGAGTCGTGGTGGCTGGGTCGTAGCTGAGCTGCTAGTGGACATGATTTGCGGGTGGCTGGGATCATGGGTGGACGTTACCGGTGGTGGACTAAGTGGCGACAAGGGTGAGAAGAGAGAAGAAGGTTTGCGAAAGAGTGAAAAAATAGAAATACTCCTTTCGATCTTTATTACATGTTCCCTTTCTCTGAAGGGTGTTTATAATAAGTACCAAGGGAGTAATAGATAAGAAAGAAGTGTATGTCAAAAGGTTTGGGGGTTTCTGAAATACTTCATATTTTTTTAAAAAACTTTTAAAAAAAGAAATTGTTAAAATTTCCTTATATTTAAATTTCAACATCTTGGTGAAATGTTAAACACATATTATAATTTCAGATGAGAGTCAATATTAATTGCCAGTGAGAATATTAGTTTTGAATTAAGTTCGGTTATACTCAAAAGATTAGCATTCTAACTTGTTAATAGCATGAAAGAATATCTCAAAAAAGTCTAATAGCAAACACAAATTTTAATATTATTTGATATATTACTAATGAAAGTACTTTCTCTTGAATATGCTGTAAATATTATAAGTACTAGGAAAATTGCTCGTGCGATGCACGGGTTTTAAATTTTGCTATCCTTCCATTTTTTTTGAAGGGTTTTTTATTTGTTCAAACATTAAATATTAATTTTATTTACATGTGATTGAATAAATTGAAATGGTAAATTGAAAGGAAGGCTTTCATGATCAACATATTATAAAAAAAGAAATATTGAGAAGAAATATTGTGTTAAAGATCAACACAATATTGAAAAGAAATACAAAAAAATATAATAATAATTAAATCAATCTTTTTTAGATATTTTAAAAATATCATTTTTAAATATAAATTAATATTTTTTGAACCCATTGTCAGTTCTCTGAGAGGCACTCTTTTTTCTTTTTCTTACGACTTATAACAACTTTTGTGAGGCAACTTGAAGCATTCTGATAACCAAAAAAAATAAATAATAATAATAATTGAAATCATCAAGGTAATGTCCGTGTAAGACAGCATGGTTGGTGGCTGCAGGGACACTTAGGATTTGCCCGTCCCCTAAGTTATGTGTTGTAGTCTCAGACCTCCCATGTAAACAAAAAAAAATAAAATAAAAAAAAAAAAAGGTAATATGTTTAATCAAAAATTTAAATGATAAATTGGAAGGAAGACTTTCATGATCAACATATTATAAAAAAATAAATATTGAGAAGATATATTGTGTTAAAGATCAACGCAATATCGAAAAGAATTTAACTTACTTCTTCACATTCTTTGATCTTCTTTTATGCACTATCAAGTCTTAAGTCCCTGTATTAAGAAATGTTTGAGCAAAATTCAAACAATTAAAAATACCAAAAAAAAATGAAAAAGCTTTCTAGCTACCAATTAAAAAAATAATACTAACTGTTCATATGCTTAATGTTTATGACAAATAAGGAAATAAAATATACTTAATAAGGAAATAATTTCAGTTGAAATGAAGGTTTTCCACCAATTTAAAAAATAAAAAATAAAAAAAAAATACTAACTGTTCATATGCTCAAACAACCAAGGTTTCCTTCTTTATACGTTTTTTTTTTTGCAAGCGGCATTTTGATACCAAAAATAAATAAAAAAATTTCTCATTGAAAGACGAAAGGCCGGTAACAAATAAACTTTAAATAGAAAACAAAATGATCAAGCATTTATATATATATATGCAGATTGTAGAGGCCTGGAGGGACAGGAAATGTACGATGGTGCACATAGTAGCTTTGATAAAATAAAAAATTTGCATAATAATCTGATGGACTACCTTGTAAGTTTGGTCATCAAAGAAGTGAATTTCATTGAAATCATCAAGGTAATATGTTTAAACAAAAATTTAAATGATAATTGAAAAGGAAGGCTTTCATGATCAACATATTATAAAAAAAAGAAATATTGAGAAGAAATATTGTGTTAAAGATCAACGCAATATTGAAAAGAATTTCACTTACTTCTTCACATTCTTTGATCTTCTTTTGTAATAAAATATACTAACTGTTTCAATTGTAAGCAGTCATAAAATGAAAGGAAAATGAAAAGATTAAAAATATATGGACGGATGTGATTTACTTGCAATGGATGGCTAGGATTAGAATGAAATTTAGGAGGGATATGAACGGATGTGATTTATTTGCAATGGATGGCTAGGATTAGAAACAAATTTGGAGGGAAAAAAACTATCATGGAGAGAATATAAAAAATACCCCTCAACTTCACCTATTTTAATATATGTTGATTAAAAGTTATGCAGTCTGCTAGTGACATAATAAGCATACATTTTTTAAATATAATAAAGGAAATTATCGTCCGCGTAAGACAGCCCAGTTGGTGGCTGCAGGGACACTTAGGATTTCCCCCTCCCCAGGTCATGGGTTCTAGTCCCAGACCTCCCATGTAAAAAAAATAAAATAAAGGAAATTACCATTTAAAATGTTTTGAGTTGATTATTTTCTATTCCAGGATTGCTCTCTACCACAAAAAAAATTCTATCATGTGGTCCCTTCTTAGGTTAGGTGTTGACTGTTGAGCATGTTCCTAGAATCCAAGGCATGCAAAATAAACCAGCACATTTGCTGACTGCTGTAACTTTTAGTTCTGGATTTTGGAGTTAATGAAAAGAGGGAATTAAAGGAGAAAGCTTGGAAAGAGAAAAAATAAAAAAAAATTAAATAAGTGGATTTTTTTTTATAATTGTTTTGTTGATTGTTTAGTAAGAAGGAAAATGAGAAAAAATATATAAAAAAAAAATTAAATGTCATTCTTCTCTCTTATATTTTCTTCCTCAACTTGCAAAGAAACTTTTTTTGGTGGATCATTTTTTTTCCTTTTTCCATTTTTTTCCCTTACCAAACAAGGAAGATTATCTATTTTTTTTTCCAATTTTTTCTATCTTTCCAAAATTTATCATTCCAAAATCACTTATTCCAAACGTAGTATTAATGCTCTTGCTGATGTATTTCAGGTAGCATTCGCTGGCCTTTTTCTTTTCGGATTGTGTTAACTGTTAATGAGTGCCTGGATATTTTTAAGCAATACAAGTTGAATAATTTATTATTGAAAAAGTCTAACACTTCTTAATATATAAAATTCATTTTTTTCATATGCAAAACTACTTTTTTTAACGTCTTAAACAATGTCCTAAGGATACTTGTTAACATTTCCATTTTCTTTGATGATACCCCCTCCATTCATTAACTATTGGCCCTTTAAGCTTTTAATTTTTCAATATATACTTTTTGTCCTTTTACAATTCAAATACATAAATATATTTTTCTTTCCAACTTTAACCTTTCGTTAAATCATTTCTCTTACTCCTAACTAATTCTACTTTTATCATCTATCATTTCTAAACCACTATACATTAATGAGTTAATTGTTACTTTGGTTCCCGAAAGATACATTGGTCATTAATTTAATCCCAAAAGACTTTTGCTATCAATTTAGTTTCCTAAAGATCAAGATGACATCAAGAAGTGTAAATTTTGGTTCCCGAAAAATTCGTATGGCCATCAAATAAGTCTCAAAAAGGATAAATTTGGTGTCATAATAATCTTTGGGGGACTAATTAAATTGATGTCAAAAATCTTTTGGGGACTAAATTGATGATCAATATAACTTTCGGGGACCAAAGTGACTGTTAATTCTACATTAATTAATTGGCACACTTCCTAATAAAAATTAAATATTACTACAATTTTCAATAAAATAAAATATAGACATTTTAGACAAAACACATATAAAACTTATAATAATTAACACTCTTTTAATATGCATACCCAAATCTAAAAGACCAAATGTTAAAAAAGGGAGGTAATATGAAGTAACCCCTTCGATCCACTGCACTTCAACTATGGATGGCAATGGCTATTCGGATCCGCCCCGTTCATGAATATTCAGACCTGGATCCGCACAGGTACCTGTTGTCAAGCAGGTCCGCAGTTCTTCGTATATCCAAACGGGTTCACGAGTACCCATTTATTTTATAATAAAATTTTATAGTTATTTTTTTCTGAACAAACATAAAAATTCCTTATTTTTACTTGTCAAACACTTGATATATCATTAAACAATTCACAAAATTCACAAACAAATTCACTAGAGGCAAAACAAATTCAATTAAAAAAAATCCTCTGACATAAATATACTTAAATTCCAAATAAATTGAATACATGCAATACGTATTTTTTTTGCGGGTCTGGGTACCCGCAGATCCCATACCCCATTAATTACCAGGACCCGGACCCATTCCAAATATTATTAGCGAATACCCGATTTTATATACCCACGAGTCCTTTTTGGATCCGGACTCGTACCCGTTACAGGTATTACCCACGGGAAACCAACGGATACGAGTCCAATTGTCAAGCCTAACTTTGTCCACTTTGCTCCAAATTTTAAGAAATTTATTAAATGTTTCAAAGTTCAATGTAAATACTTAAAAGGAGTAATTTAGTACAGTATCTACTAGGTTAATTATCACACATTTCTCATATGGAAAATGCTAACAAGTGCCCTAAGATACTAAAAGTGGTTTATTGTTATAGAAAGATGTGATTTTTAGGGTTTTCGAGAGAGTGATTAATGTTAATTTATGATTGATTTACCATTACTAGTAACCTTAGCAAGACCCTTCTCATATTTGAAAATAATAAAAGGCATAAATATAGTTGAAAAAAATCATTAATAATGCATTTTTAGTTTTTTTTAATGACAAAGTAATTTGGGGTAAGTTAAAAATTTAAAATGACAACTAAAGTGTAATGAAGAGAGGATTTAATCTAAAATTTTTATACATACTGTATATTACATTATTTTAGCTTATTTGGATTAAACTAATTTGCTTGAATCCAACTAAATGCGCGTTAAAAAAAAAAGAAAAAAAAAAAGAAAAACTCATCATAGCTGTTCTTATTACGAGTGAGAGGGCTAAAATGAAGAAGATTTTAACTCATAAATCCTCCCTATCTGTTTGTGGCTAGGGGATTCAAATATCATAGACAATTACTTCCCAAACTCTACACTTTAGTCCATAACACCCAATTTTTTTTATTTTAAATAGAGTGAAGACCCACTTTAGTCCCTGTCGATTTTGCACAGTACCAATTTAGTTCCTGACGATTCATAATACCACATTTAGTCCCTCAAAAAAAAATTTCATACCAATTTGGTCCCTCCACTTTTTTTCATATCAATTTAGTCCCTCAAGATTTTCAGATGTACCAATTTGATCCTTAAAAATGAGGGACCAAGTTGGTATGGAAGAAAATATTGAGGGACGAAATTGGTATGGAAAAAAGGTTACGGACAAAATTGGTATGAAATATTTTTTTGAGGGACTAAATGTGGTATTATGAATTGTCAGGGACCAAATTGGTATTGTGCAAAATCTACAGGGACCAAAGTGGGTCTTCACTCTTTTAAATAATACCCTTTGTATATTTCTTCAATTCTCTTCCATTTTAAAATTTCCCAAATCCCTAATGCCACACGCACTCTCTATCTCTCTCTTCCCTTCACTATCCTTCTTTTTTCACTCTCATTTTGTACACGTCGTCACTATCAGCCTCTGCAAGAAGACCTCCCTCGTATACCTTCTCCTTTTTCTTTTTCCTCTCACTACTACAGATTGGTCAAATGAGACCGGTTCCGCATCCCATTTGAGACTGGTTCCAAACCAGTCTCAAAAGTGGCAGTCTTATTGCTATGTCTTTAAATGAGACTGATTCCGAATCGGTTTGGTTTCTAACTAAAGAGATTGGTCTGAAAATTAAAAAATAACCAATCTCTATTAAAAGATGAACCAGTCTCATTGAGCATTTTGAACCGGTCTCAATTAAACTATGAACCAGTCTGATTGAGTGATTTGAACCGGTCTGAAAATTAAAAAATAACCGGTCTCATTGAGTATTTTGAACCAATCTCATTGAGTGATTTGAACCGATCTCAATTAAATTTTTAACCAGTCTCATTGAGTGTTTTGAAATGGTCTCATTTAAATTTTGAACCAGTCTCATTGAGTGTTTTGAACCGGTCTCATTTAAATTGGTCTCAACTAAATTTTTAATCAGTCTCGTTTAGTGTTTTTAACTAGTCTCAATTAAAAAAACACATGAATATAATAAAACTAATAAATAATAACTAGATGCTAAAATTATATTATAAAAACCACGTTCTATATATGTATGCATATCAACTACAAGTTTGATCAAGGCCAAGTATACATTCATATGCCAAGTGAAACTAACATAAGCTACACAAAATGAGAAAAGCCTGTAACTGAAGAACATTCCTGCAACATTATTTATAAGGAACCTAGCAACCTACTTATATTTTGATCCAATGCCAAGTATACATTCCTGCAACCCAGCAACATTCCTTTTATAGGTTATTCCTATTGCAGGCAAATATCATTCCTTTTATTAGCTATACACCTAGGATGATTCTTCTGGAGTTTGCTTTGCTTTAATTTTCACCATTTCTAGATCTCTTCGTTGTTCTTAGGATTTTTTATATTTTTTTAGGGTAGGGGTTTAATAGGTTGTTTTTTGTTATGTTTTCAATTTTTTAATAATTTTCGGTCTTTTTTCGTTGATTTGTTATGTTTTAATTCTTCCCATTCGTTTTCTTTTTCGTTCTCATTAAGTTTTTTTTATAGACGGTTCCTATAAATTCCGACAAACTAGTGTCGGAATTTTGAATTTCCAAGATATAGGTATCGCAATTTATAGGAACAATGTTTTTTTATTAGGTTTTTTTTTCCGACATGCTTCTGTCGGAAAACACTTTGCAAAAGTTTCAAAAAATTTCGACACTGGATTGTCGAAATTTATATAGTAACGTTAAAAAATATTTACCTTCAACAACACGTATGTGTTGGAAACCAACAAGCAGCTAAAATAACCTTCTAGAGGGGGGTGAATAGAAGTGTTAAGCGTCGATACTCAAATTTCAAAAGTAATCAAAATTAGGTTCAGAAACGATTCAATTTTAAGCCAAAACAAAGGATTTAATCGATTAACCTGCAACTTAATCGATTAATGTCAGATTTGTGAACTTCCCTTAATCGATTAACCTGCTATTTAATCGATTAACGTTAGAAAAGTGAATTTTACTTAATCGATTATTAATCGATTAAACACTGTTATTATGCAGAAAATTAGAAATCAATTCAATTCAATAATCTCAAGAAACTCTAGGAATTAGGAATTAAACTAAGGCAATTAACTACGAATTGATTAAACAGAAATAACGAACACGTAATTAAATTCCCCAAATCTAATCCTAATTGAATTACTCTCACAAGATTGATTTTAATCGCAAAACGTAAAGCGTAAAAGAATAAAGAACACACGAGGATTTTATTCTGGTTCACTCACAACCACCGTGAGCTACATCCAGTCCTCCCTCTCTGATTTGGGAGATTTGCTTCACTATGAAATAAAGAGATTAGTATACAACGTTAGTTAGAATCCTCACACACTTAATCCTAACCCTTTCTCATACGATGTACCAAATCCTAGAGAGTCTACCCAAATCTCTTATTTCTTCCTCGTTCTTCTTTTGATTGAAAGTCGCTTTCAATCCAAGTAAGCTTTTAGCAATGAATCCTTCAATTGCCCAATATGTTGCTTCAACCTTGCACCTTCAATTTCTTCAATTGAAACTTTGATTGTTGAATCTTGAAAGTAACCTCTTGTTACAAATGAATTCAACCAAGAATATTACAAGCACACTAGAATCTCAAATTTGAAACACAAAGAATGAATTATGTTGAAGAATTGAGATCCAAAAAGAATTTGATAGAGAGTATTTTTGTGAAAGAATATTAGCTCATAAAGGATTGAAAGATAGTGAAAAATTGCTCTTTAAAAATTATGGTTCGTAACCTTTTTCCAATTGCATTAGAAAAGCTTTTAATCTATCAGTTTTAATAGCCTTTAATCGATTAGATTACTCCTTAATCGATTAGTAATCGATTAGAATGAAATTTAATCGATTAAACATTGTAAAAATCCTTTTCTATTATTTGCAATTTTCACTTATTAATTTTAATAAAACTTTGAGCCAAATTCTCTATCAATGTAATCTCAATTCCAAACATATTAAATTCTTAAAGATCAAATTGAGATTACCTATCCTAGTCTACCGCCCACACTCGTATAATAAAAATAATAATACATTAAAAATACAATTATATGAATTAGGAGTAAACTAGTCTTGTTGTTGTAGGTTGGCCAAACATGTTGTCTTCATCAAAACATAATTGAATCACCTCAAGTCTTCAGTATGCAAGGTCCATTGTACGTCCCTCTGAACGTGAATGAGGGAAAAACTTGTTTCTTGGGAAATGAGTTTTTTTTTTCCTGGAAATAAGAGTGTTTTGGAGTTTTGGGAAGAGAAAAAGGTAGAAGACGAAGATGGAAGATGGGATTTCGGGTGGACAAGATTTGGGTTTGGGGTGAAAGTAAGATAGAAGGATATTTTTGATTTTTTACAATTAAAATGAAGTTTGGGACTACAAGAGTGAGGTTTGGGAACTACTCCCTCCTGTGGTGGACTCGGCCTAGACGAGATCCTCAGAACCCTCGCTAAAAGCCTCATGGCCCTATAAGAAGCCCTCTGTGTGCTGGGCCGAGCTCAAGGCTCAACGGCCGAACAGATACCAGATACGGGCCGACCTCATACTCTAACCCAGGTCCGACTTCCCTGTCCGACACCTCCCAGAGTCCGACACCAAGGACAGGATGACGTGTCTCACCTTATCCACAAGGACAGCTCATCCACTCATAGCTCATTATAGGCTGGCCCTACTTGGGCCTCAAGCAGGCCCATTAGGGCAACCAGCTCCCCCCTATAAGTAGCTCCGTACTACATGGGGCTCAGGTACGTCCTCTAACCCTAATTATCACTCTCACACACCAGTGATTAGGGTTACTTCTTGGCTGTCTCTCTAGCCATTTGAGGACTCCCACCAAACATCACACAGAAACCCTAGACAGAGGCTCTTTTGAAGGTCTTCTTCCCTAACCTTTGGAGGACCTCACCGTCTAGGACATCACATTGGCGTCGTCTGTGGGGAGAGAAAAACTTCATCCCCACCCAGAAGATTCTACCATGTCTGAGGAACAATCAGTCCAGAGGAGAAGGAGGGGGCGTCCAAGGAGGGTGCCCTCGACGGAGGACCTACGCTTGCACCTTGAACCAAACAGAGCAGCAAGGTCCTCACAGCCACCCCCGCCTCCACCGTCACCTCCACCACCAGAGTTCGCACACACCCACAGGGGATCATACACCGTCAACACTGCAGAGACTTCAGATCCAATACACCATTAGGACAAAGGAGAAGCAAGGGCTGATCCGTCTCCGGAAGAGAAAAAGGAAGTACCAGAACGAGTGAGTGTGGTGGTGGTGCAAGATTGGGAAAAGCCACCGGAAAATTTTCGAGTTGAAACCATCTCGGGAGGTTTTGCCGGTGGTGGCGAGAAGAAGTCAGAAAGAAAAAAATATGTCAACCAAGTCTTAGCTGTTCACCACAAACCTATCTGCAAGAAACCACCTCGGAACATCCCCATCATCTTCTCCGATCAGGATATGGAGGGCATCATACCGGGTCACAATGACCTAATGGTGATCATGACATTAATTGGTAATTTTGAAGTCGCCCGAGTTCTCATTGATCAGGGAAGCTCGGCCGATATTCTTTTTCTTCACACTTTTCAAGCACTGAAGTTGAGGCCTTCCGACCTCGTCGATTTTGAAGGAAATCTTATCAGTTTCACGGGTGAGGCGATTCGCCCCCTAGGAGCCATCCACCTCCCGGTGACCTTAGGCGGACAGCTTTCGGCCCGAACGGAGATAGTCAAGTTTTTGGTCGTCGATTCCGAATCCCCCTACAGCGTGATTCTGGGCAGAACTTTTCTCCAAGCCCTTGGGGCGGTGGTGTCGACACTACACTTAGCCATGAAGTTTGTCGGTTCTGACGACAAGGTCGTCACAATTAAAGCCGACCAGATCAAGGCCCGACTCTGCTACAACGCGAGTCTACGGGAGGTTAAAAAGAAACAAGAAGAGCTTACTGGCCCGAGGCTGGCCAAAGGGAGAGTCCTACTCGCTGAGCTGGATGTCCGGGCCGAGCAGGATGATCTTAGGACTTCTCCACAAGGGGAATGGTTGGCAATTCAACTTGACCCTTCCGACCCCAACAGAACTGTTAAAGTGGGTGCCGACCTCCCTCAAGAGATCCATGCCGAAATCATCTACCTGCTAAGAGCCAATTTGGATTTGTTTGCCTGGACCTCGGCTGACATGCCCAGAATTGATCCGAACTTTATCTGCCACAGGCTCAGCGTGGACCCGAAGGCAAGGCCGGTAGCTCAAAAGATGAGACGCGTTGGGACAGAGAAGGCAAAAGTTATTCAGGAAAAGGTTTCCGAACTGCTGGAAGCTGGGTTCATCAAAGAAGTGCCATACTCCGAATGGGTTGCAAACACTGTTTTGGTCAGGAAGGCAAACGGCAGTTGGAGGATGTGTTTGGATTACACCGACCTCAACAAAGCCTGCCCCAAGGATCAGTATCCACTGCCGATTATTGACCAGCTCGTCGATAGTTCGGCGGGATACCAGCTATTGTCATTTACTGATGCTTACTCTGGATACAATCAAATCCCCATGTATCCCCCAGACCAAGACAAAACCACATTCACAACTGGAAAGGCAACTTACTGCTACACTGTCATGCCCTTCGGTTTGAAGAATGCTGGTGCAACCTATCAAAGAATGATGAACAAGGTTTTCGATGGAATCATTGGTACCACCATGGAGGTCTATATCGATGATATGATTACAAAAAGCAAGAAAAAGGAGGACCACGTCCGAGATCTTACCATGGTTCTTGAAAGGGTAAGAGCGCATAAAATGAGGCTGAATCCGGAAAAGTGCACCTTCGGAGTTCCAGCTGGTGCCTTCCTCGGATTCATGCTGTCCGAAAGGGGAATTGAGGCAAACCCCGACAAGTGCCGAGCTATATAGGAAATGAAGAGCCCTGTCGATCTCAGAGGAGTGCAACAGTTAACAGGTAGGATGGCAGCACTGTCAAGGTTCCTCCCTCAGGCAACAAAAAAGGCCTTACCCTGGTATCAATTGCTGAAAAAAGGTACGACTTTTCATTGGGATCAAAATTGTGAAACTTCTTTCCAGGCACTTAAGGAATATCTCTCCTCTCCTCCGGTTCTCTCCAGCCCTCGGCAGGGGGAATGCCTTTTCATTTATCTTTCTGTTGGTGATTCCGCCCTCAGCTCGGTGTTGGTCCGAGATGAGAGCCGAACTGAGTTACTTGTTTACTTCATAAGCCGAGCTCTGCAAGGTCCTGAGCTCCGGTATTCCAAGATTGAGAAATTTGCATTTTTTCTGATCCTTGCTGCACGGCGGCTACGACAATATTTTTAGAGTCACCCCATTGTCGTAAGGACCGCCCAGCCTATTAAACAAGTTCTTCAGAAGCCCGACCTCGCTGGGAGAATGATGGCATGGGCAATCGAATTGTCCGAGTTCGACATTTCCTACGAACCGAGGAAGACAATCAAGTCACAAGCATTGGCAGACTTTGTGTCCGAGTTTACAGAGCCCCACCAAAGCTCTAGCTCGGACACCTGGGTGATATATGTGGATGGTTCAAGCAATCAAAAGGGAGCAGGAGCTGGTGTTATTTTGGAAAATGCGAAAGGGCTCAGCATCGAATATTCCCTGAAATTTGAGTTCTTAACCTCGAATAATCAAGCCGAGTATGAAGCGGTCATTGCTGGCCTCCGCATGGCTAAGGAGCTCGGCGCAGCCGAGGTTCAAATTTTGAGCAACTCCCAGTTGGTGGTTTCCCAAGTCACCGGAGATTACCAAGCAAAAGAACCCATCCTGCAAAAATACCTTGATAAAGTTAAATCCCTGGCTCTTGATTTTGCAAAATTTTCTATCACCCATATCCCCCGCTGTTCAAACTCCCGAGCCGATGTGCTTTCCAAGCTGGCAAGCACTAAAGGCGGAGGAAACACTAAAAGCCTCATTCAAGAACAAATCTCGGCCCCAAGCGTGGTAATGGCTATTTCAGTATCGCCGAACTGGATGCACCCGATAAAGGCATACCTCGAACATGGCATACTCCCAGCCGATCAAAAGGAGGCAAAGAAACTTAGGAGAAAGTCGGCCGAGTATGTTATCATAGATGGAATCCTTTATAGAAGAGGAATGTCTTCCCCACTCCTCCGATGTCTTACCTCCGAGGAAGCTCAAGAGACCTTGAACGAGGTACACGGAGGAATGGGGAGTCACCACGTCGGAGGTAAGTCCCTAGCAAGGAAGATATTGAGGGCTAGATATTTCTGGCCGACCTTGGTAACAGACTCCATCGACCATGTGAGGAAATGTCCTCAGTGTCAATTCTTCAGTGATGTTTATCAAAAACCCTCCGAGGAACTCCACTCTCTGGCTTCCCCCTGGCCTTTCATCATGTGGGGAATGGACATTGTGGGACAGTTCCCAACAGCCCCAGGCCAACTAAAATTTATTGTGGTAGCAGTAGATTACTTCACCAAATGGATCGAGGCTGAACCACTGGCAACCATCACTTCGACAAGAATCCAGAAATTTTTTCTGAAACAAGTCATTTCTCGCTTTGGACTTCCACTCACACTAATCACCGACAACGGTAGCCAGTTCGCTGCCAATAACTTCCAAATGTTAGCTGAAAATCTTGGGATCTCTCATCGGTTCTCCTCGGTTGAGCATCCCCAGACTAATGGGCAGGCTGAGGCCGCCAACCGAGCTATTGTTGATGGCCTCAAGAAGAGACTTACACAGGCCAAAGGAGCATGGGCCGATCTGCTACCCGAGGTCCTCTGGTTGATCAGGACCACGGTTCACACCTCAACGGGAGAGACCCCCTTCAGACTCACCTATGGTTGTGATGCGGTCATCCCCATCGAACGAAGGATTCATACCTTCCGAATGAGGGACAGGCCCGAGGCAGAGAATGAGATTCTCATTAAAGAAAATCTAATACTGGCCGAAGAGATCCGAGAAGCTGCCTCTGTTAGAGAAAAGAAAGTGAAGGAAAGGCAAGCCAAGCAGTACAACAAAATAGTGCAACCCAGGTCTTTTGAGGTCGGAGACCTCGTCCTTCGAAGAGCAGATATCGGCCTTAAAAATCGAAGGGACGGGAAATTTGCTCAAAATTGGGAAGGCCCCTACAGAGTCGTTTCAAAAACATACTCTGGGGCATACAAGCTAGAAACTCTTGAGGGAGCCGAGCTCAAAAACTCCTGGAACGTCGCAAAACTGAGAACCTACTTCAGTTAGGTTTACCTCGGACGATCATCAGCAGTCACCAACACCTCCAGCTAAAGTTAGGTTTAATTTTAATTTCGGTTAATGTTTTTACATCCGCCTCCTCTAGTCACATTCTATCCCACTGTGATATATTCACTTTTTCAATTCCCTGAAAGGCAATTGTTGATTTGCCAGCAAGTGGACTGGGTCAACGAGTAATATAGTCTGGAAGATCGAATATCGTCCCACAGGGAGTTGTGTTTTTAGTAAATTTCCACCTTAGTGTAATTAATTAATAAATCCTATAAACTAAAAAAATTGATTAAATTAAAATTCAGATTTAAAAACTATAATTAACTAAACTACTAAGTTGCTGAAATTAAATTAAAACGTGAGAACAATGGAGGGAAAAGTGGTTAGGAACGTTGGTTGCATTGTAGGTTTCACTTATTCAATTATAATTCAGATTTTACTTTAATTATCCTTCAATTCATAGACTATTCCTCTCAAATAGCAATAGTTAGACGTCTCTAACATTACCCTTATTTTCTATATATTTAATCCTTGATCCCTCAACAAATTACAATATAAGAAAATATCTATTCAGCACAAGGGAATTATAAAGTCATATAATCATCCAACTATATCCCTATATTTTGGACTGATTATACCATTAATTGCACGGCCTATTCAAAATCCCAACTCCCGTTGTGAATTAAGAAATCCAAAACATAAATTGATCAGGTTTATGTATAAAATAAAAACTCAATTAATGCATGAATTGAAAACAACAAAATCCTAAATTATAAATTGAAATAAGCTACGCCATACAAATTCACCTTGTTCCTAACACGAGGGTTTTAGTTACACATAAGAATAAGAAGAAGAGAAGACATAATAGGGAAATTCATAGACAAATTACCCCAAATCCTTCAATCTTCAAATGCTCCAAATCAATGCAATCTCCCTCTTCAAATCTAAATTCTGTTTTCTCCTCTGAATTGGCTGCCTAACCTAATTCTAAATCACTAATTTATAATTACAAACTATCTCTAAGTAGAATCCCAATCAATTTATGAAGTTTTGGCCCGATTGGGCTTTTTCTGATGCTCGCGCGCCCCAGGCGCACACGATAACGCGCCCCAGGCGCGCGCCACTGCTGTTGGTCTTTTTCTTCATTGGCGCGCCTCAGGCGCGTGGACCTGCTTCCGGCTCCGATTTTCTCCGTTCTTTTTCCTATTTCAAGGTCTTTGAATGCTCTTTCCAATTCCATAATTATTTTTCGTATTTGAGCTCCAAAATCACCTGAAACACTGAACAAACAATCAAAAAGTTCATGGGAAACTACAACTACTAAAATTCCTAAAAACTAATAAAAAGATCCTAAGTTTGCTATGAAAACAAGCTAAATCAAAGTAAAAGAGGATAAAATGAAGTCCTAAAAGCATATATATCAGACCCAAATCACTCCCCCAAACTTAGCATTTTGCATGTCCCAGGCAAAAGTAAAATAAAAATTCTAAATAAAAAGACAAACTCCCTAGATCAACATGAACACACCTAATCTAAGACTACAACTCATCACTTCGACACATATTATCATAAACTATTTACACAATTACATACTAGTTAACATGACAATCCCATTCAGAAATCAGAACTAGCGAACACTCTCAACCTCTCAACTGTTTCTCTCAAAAGTGTATAAGGGTCATATTTTCAATTCACTCAAGTTCAACAATGATAACGTGTTACCATAGGCTTGACCATAGACCAATATCTCCACTGAAATTATTGAAAGTATGCAAAAATCAAAAGGTCTTATTTTTGGTTGTAATGGGGCCAGGCTAAAGTGTTAGGTGGGATATAAGAAAGAAGGGATAAAACTAAGGGCTAAAATGCAAAGCAAATTTCCCCCAGAATCATGAATGAGCAATGAATACAATAAAGACTCACACTCACATCAGGAACATTTTATTCTTCCTTTCTTTTTCAATTTTTTCTTCTATTCTCTTCCTTTCACATTTATTATTTTATTTTTTTTTCACGGAAGAGAAATAGAACTCATACACTTTTCACCAATTACTTTCACTTTTTCTTTCTATATTCCTCTCAATTGCTCATTCAAAATTTCCAAGGTACTATCAAAGAATATGCAATAAATACAGGGTACCAAAAAAAATCATAATATATCATAAGGCTCAAAATGGCCAACTAAGGGAATATTTTCAATGCAAATCATCTGAAGGCCACAAAAACACATCCTAAGTGCCTTAATCATTTTAATGCATGCAAAAAATTATCAATTTTGAAATGGTCACAAGTCAAGTTCTAGAAGACAATATCAAAGTGAACACTCTCATGAAAAAATAGGGGTCTCAATATCAGAATAAAATTCATACCCCATCAATAGGCTCAAAACCTCACATATGGCTAAAGTCAGTTCACTAATCACAAGTTCTGAAAGCATTTGTCAAAATAATCCAGTCACCGCAATCATATAAATAGTTCAATCAAATAGAGTCGAATACCAATGAATCTAAGTCCTAAACTAAATATACACATGCATCAAAAGAGAAAAAGTCCTAAATCTAGAATAATCACCCACTTTCACTAGAGACACAAACCAATACCAAATATGGGGAAACAATTCAAGTCCTGAAAAATCAATTTTTATTTTGTATACTCCCCCAAACTTAGATGTTGGCTTGTCCTCAAGCAAACTACTCTACCTAAAAACTACAAAATACAAATTAAAACCCTATACTAAAAACTAACCAAAAATGACAAGGATAAAGATTAAGAATACTACCTATCACATCCAAATAATAGCACTAATTACAAGTGAAATGTTGCTCCCCCAAACTTAATACCTGCAAAGGTTAGTACTAGTGCAAAAAGCACCACCAATGGTAGGAGACAACACTCACGCCTGCACAAAACTCAGGAATACAGATGTAACAAGATAATAATCAAAATAAATATCCATGCATTAAAAATAAATTAAATCCTACAGAAGGCAAACTCAAATAATATCACAGGTACAAGGCGGGGTGGGGAAAATACATCAGATAAATCAAAAATAAAAACAACCCCAACTAGTCCTCATCCATCCCACGAGCATCAGGCTCAGGCACATCCACCGGATAGTCCAAAAGACTCCTCTCATAGTCCGAATAAGGGGGCAGATCAAAAGCATAACCCTGATCAACACTCCAGGCCCTCATAATATCATCGCGGACCTCGTCCCTGCGTAACTGTACACGCTGAAACTCAACCTGCTGCCTCAAATATCGCCCCTGCAGTGCCTGCTCTCTCATCATGGACTGCATCATAACCCTCAGGTCTTCCACACCATCCGACGACTGTGCCGGTCGGCCAGAAGATCCTGCTCTATCTGGGACTGGTGGCTGTGGGTCAAGAATAATGGGTGGGTGTCTATCCTCCCTAGCTGTCTTAATAGCAAGTAAAACATAATTATCCCAGACAGCTTTAGTCAGCATGGTGGCTCTCTTAATCTCCCTCTCCTCATCATTCCCAGGCACCACCCCCACAGCAGCACACAACTGGTGTATAACCCAAGGGAATCCCACATATCCCTTGTCACTCAAGGCAAAATGGTGCAACTGATCAGAAATCAGCGACGCCGCATCAACTACAACACATGATTTAAGGGCATACACTAGACGACATATGGTTGGGGAGATCTCAGTATCATGGGAATGAGGGTACAAGTTGTGCATGATGAACCTAACCCAAAACCGGGCAGATCCCTGCATATTCCTCTGAGACACATGTTTTGACCTTTGATTAATATTTAAATTCCATGTTTTTCCAGCCAAGAACAAATGTCTCTGAAGCATATCCAGAGAATACATACCCTCATCATCATAACTATCCGTGTTGAACAAAGCGGGTGCCATATGAGGAGAATAGCTAGGAAGGTGTAGGACACGTGCTATAGTAGCAGCATCATACGGGACCTCCTTGCCCCTCACATAAGCAACCCTCTTGTTCTCCACTGTTCCATGCAACAACTCCTCTTTCTTCTCTAACTGTGCATGCCACCACGCATGCGAATAGAACTCCCAAACCAGTTTCTGACTCAAATACTCCGGGGGACCTCTAACCCACGACTCCCATTGGTTTACTCTAATCACCTCCATCACTTCCTCCACACCTCTCAAACCAACCACCTGCTGACCGGAAACGGTTTCATCAAGAACCATGCCTAATTCCGGTTGCACTCTCCTCTTAATAATCTTTCCATCATGAAATTCAGCGACTTTTGGATGCTCAAAAGTCGTTCCAATCTCTCCACTACTCTCTACCATTGGCCTCTTTCCCCTTCTCAACATGTTTTTGTTCAAAAATTGCAAAAGGCAATATATCGAACACCTGGCAGGCAGCACAAAACCTTCAAAATTTTAAAGAGAAAACTCAATCCTAACCTTCCAAATCCAAACAAATCAGACCAGAGAAGGATAAAGAAGAGATTCTTACCTCAAAACAATGAAAAATTCGTGTTCCCTAGCCCCTTTTTAAGAAAATCCGAATTGAGAAGAGAATGGAGGGGAATGGGGTTTTTGAAAATTTTGAATGAAAAAGAAGAGAGATTGATGATGAGAATGATGATTAATGGAATTGTAAGTGATTAATTTGATGAAATATGAATGAATTTGATGGAATTTATGAATTGGGGATGAATTTGGGGGTTAGGGTTCTTAACTTTTCTAATTGGGAACGAATATGAAATGAGGGGAATTCAGCTTCTCCCCTCAGGCGTGGCTGACATGAACCAGCAGTACCCCACGCGCCCCAGGCGCGCCACGCCATGCGCCCCAGGCGCGCCTGGTCTGTACCAGATTTTTTTTTGAAAAATTAAAAATGCAGAAAAGAAAAAGAAAAAAATAATCTACCTAAACTATCCTAAAAAAAATCTTCTATCCTAAAGTTCCTATCCTAAGGGAGAATTACTTAAAATTGGGTTGCCTCCCAACAAGCGCTTGTTTAATGTCACGAGCCTGACTCATCGCCCCTAGAAGGGGCTTATGGGCAATTATTTTCAGAAGGATGTACAAACTCTAAATCATTACATTGTTCATTAGAGCTTGCAACACAATTTATTTGGGAAAAGTAATCCGCCGTGCATGGTGTTTTTTCAAAAATATTTATCACTGCTTGCTCACCATTCACACGGAGAATAACTTTTCCTCTTGGAACATCTATGATTACCCCTGCTGTGGCCAAGAAAGGCCTTCCAAAAATTAGAGGAATGTTATCATCCTCTTCTATGTCAAGCACCATGAAATCAAGGGGTAATATAAAATCCTTTACTTTCACCAAAATGTCTTCCACCACTCCATAAGGGCGGAGGGCGGTGTTATCAGCTAGTTGTAAAAGAATCGGGGTCGGCTTAATCTCTCCTATTCCTAACTTATTAAAAAGTGACAAAGGCATTATATTGACACTAGCACCAAGGTCACAAAGGGCCTTACCTGTATAATCCTTGCTGATGCTTATAGGTAGATTGAAGCTTCCTGGATCCTTCAACTTTGGTGGTAGATTGGACTTTATGATTCTGCTACACTTCTCAGCAATTGGAAATGTCTCTCCAGTGAGCATCCCCTTTTTCTTGGTCAGAAGATCCTTCATAAATCGCGAATACAAAGGCATTTGTTCAAGAGCCTCTGCAAATGGGATATTAATCTGGATCTTTCTGATCATGTCCAGAAACTTTTGAAAGTGCCTCTTGTCTTCATCCTTCTTCAACCTTTGGGGAAAAGGCACCCTCAAAGGCAAAGGAGCTAGCTTGGGCTGAACCAGATTATGATCCGCAGGTGGACCCTGCGTACTCGATGCTCCAACTTCACTCTCCTTCTTCTTTGATGTTGCATTACCCTTAGGCTCCTTCTCTTTGCTTGAATTTTCATTGGTGGCACTCCCCTTGGCAGTTAGTTCATCATATGTTGTGCCACTTCGGAGTGTCACCTTCATGCACCTTTCCTTGGGATTAGCTATGGTGTCACTAGGAAAAGTTCCCACTGACCTCTCAGAAATCTGCTTGGCAATCTGACCAACTTGCACCTCCAAATTACGAATGCTAGCACCCTGATTAGCAAACTGGGCTCTAGTCTCCTCAATGAAAGATTGGGTGGAGTTGTTCAATTTGTCAAGTGCTATCTCCCAGGAAGGTTTCTGCTGTTGTTGTGGCTGATTCATTGCTGGGCTGTGCCATGAGAAATTTGGGTGGTTGCGATATGCTGGATTGTAGGTGTTGGAGTACATGTTGTTTCTATTTCCTCCACCACCCACATATTTTGCTTGCTCCTCAATAGTCGCTGCCTTCTCCATTTCATTGGCACATTCCCCATTCCTATGGTTCCCAATGCAAAAGTCGCACACAAGTGTGCTACTCACTGCTCCCAACTGAGTTTGACCCATCCTCTTCATTAATGTTGTGATCTGATCTTGCATCTCCTTATTCTGCTGAATGAGAGTCTGCATCTGGGTAGTGCTCAGTTCTGGATTCTTCAAGATAGTCTTGTCAGCAAGGGCTTGACTGTTGTTGTAGGCCATTGTCCCAATTATTTCTTTTGCCTCTTCCACAGTCTTCTTAATCAAGGACCCTCCAGCTGCTGCATCAATCATGAATTTATTTGTGCTCCTCAACCCATCATAGAATAATCGGATTTGCATCCAATCTGGTATAGCATGTGTTGGGCACTTCTTCAACAACTGGTTGTATCTCTCCCATGCATCATGTAACAGCTCCCCCTCTGCTTGAACAAAAGAGTTGACATCTTGGCGGAGCTTGGCTTGCTTTCCAGCTGGAAGGAACTGAGCCATGAATTTCTTGACCAGAACGTCCCAACTAGAAAGGCTTCCAGGAGGCTGATTCCTCATCCATGTAAAGGCCTTGTCCCTCAGAGAAAGAGGAAACATACGCATGCGAATCGCCTCATCTGATGCACCTTTTATCTTGAAAAAGTCCAACATCTGGAGGAAGTTGGCTATGTCTTCAGTAGGATCCTGGGTAGGTGCACCTGAGAATTGATCCTGTTTGATGAGATGAATATATTGAGGATCAATCTCAAATGCAGCTGCTGTAATTGCTGGCCGGACTACACTGGATGTGCAGACATCTGGATCCACTGTGGTATAATCAGCCAAAGTCTTCCTTGTGAGTTGGGGTGTTCCACCAGAACTATGTGATTCAGCCATCTTTTTTTGCTTGCTTTGCTTGCTTTTTCAACCGTTTCACACTAAGCTCCAATTCGGGATCAAGTTGCACAAGACCTCGATTACCTGTAGAACGTAAAAGCATAAAAACGGTTAAGCAGCACCTGTTAAATTAAAACTAAATTAAACTAATTAAAAACAGAAAAATAAAAAGAAAAATAGAATTTACTAATAACTACACTAGGTACCGAAAATAAACTAAAGAATACTACTCCCCGGCAACGGCGCCAAAAACTTGTTGATTTGCCAGCAAGTGGACTGGGTCAACGAGTAATATAGTCTGGAAGACCGAATATCGTCCCACAGGGAGTTGTGTTTTTAGTAAATTTCCACCTTAGTGTAATTAATTAATAAATCCTATAAACTAAAAAAATTGATTAAATTAAAATTCAGATTTAAAAAACTATAATTAACTAAACTACTAAGTTGCTGAAATTAAATTAAAACGTGAGAACAATGGAGGGAAAAGTGGTTAGGAACGTTGGTTGCATTGTAGGTTTCACTTATTCAATTATAATTCAGATTTTACTTTAATTATCCTTCAATTCATAGACTATTCCTCTCAAATAGCAATAGTTAGACGTCTCTAACATTACCCTTATTTTCTATATATTTAATCCTTGATCCCTCAACAAATTACAATATAAGAAAATATCTATTCAGCACAAGGGAATTATAAAGTCATATAATCATCCAACTATATCCCTATATTTTGGACTGATTATACCATTAATTGCATGGCCTATTCAAAATCCCAACTCCCGTTGTGAATTAAGAAATCCAAAACATAAATTGATCAGGTTTATGTATAAAATAAAAACTCAATTAATGCATGAATTGAAAACAGCAAAATCCTAAATTATAAATTGAAATAAGCTACGCCATACAAATTCACCTTGTTCCTAACACGAGGGTTTTAGTTACACATAAGAATAAGAAAAAGAGAAGACATAATAGGGAAATTCATAGACAAATTACCTCAAATCCTTCAATCTTCAAATGCTCCAAATCAATGCAATCTCCCTCTTCAAATCTAAATTCTGTTTTCTCCTCTGAATTGGCTGCCTAACCTAATTCTAAATCACTAATTTATAATTACAAACTATCTCTAAGTAGAATCCCAATCAATTTCTGAAGTTTTGGCCCAATTGGGCTTTTTCTGATGCTCGCACGCCCCAGGCGCACACGATAACGCGCCCCAGGCGCGCGCCACTACTGTTGGTCTTTTTCTTCATTGGCGCGACTCAGGCGCACCCGTCCACGCGCCCCAGGCGCGTGGACCTGCTTCCGGCTCCAATTTTCTTCGTTCTTTTTCCTATTTCAAGGTCTTTGAATGCTCTTTCCAATTCCATAATTATTTTTCGTATTTGAGCTCCAAAATCACCTGAAACACTGAACAAACAATCAAAAAGTTCATGGGAAACTACAACTACTAAAATTCCTAAAAACTAAAAAAAAGATCCTAAGTTTGCTATGAAAACAAGCTAAATCAAAGTAAAAGAGGATAAAATGAAGTCCTAAAAGCATATATATTAGACCCAAATCAGCAATGTACTCATGTCTATGATTAATGAAAAATAGAAACTTGCTCATACTCAAGTGCCACAGTTTTATATACGTACGTACTAGCTTCTCATTTAGCACTAGCCACCTAAATGTTGCATGGCGCTATGCACAACCAACGACTTCTAAATAAGATCGGCTCATATGCACAGTGTACAAGGGACACCCGATAAAGTACAGATCGCAGTGAAATGTTTGCACATAGCTTCACTCAGCGACCTCTTTCACATCGGGGACGAGGGCACCCACCTCGGCTAAGGTGGGTAGATCCGAGATCCCTACCGTATGCACTTATATACAGTATCTCTTTTCAGAGGAAAACTTATAAGTTACTGCACTTACTGAGTCATCCGAGCTTAACCTCTCTACTTATTTTCCGGTCCGATCAAATATTTTCATTATGAGTTTCTTTTAGGACCGATCAGTTCCGAATACAACAAGTAAAAGCAGGACTTGTATTCTCAAAAATAGTTTTGCTTGGTTATCTAAAATGCTACAAGTCTTAAACACTTGCATTCTTTCTTAAGTTTCTTTGGTGACCACCCAACCAATCGCAGTTCGGATCCAAGGTCTAACGAATAAACACGCAACGAGTTAGTAAAGTAAAACTCGCGTTCGTGCAACAAGTTAAAGTAAAGACTTGCACAAAATTGACCTCGGACACAATGTGTATGCAACAAGTTAAAATAAAAACTTGCATCAAAATAACATGCAACAAGTTAAACTGAAAAGAACTTGCACTGAAAGAAAATATTGTACACAATCAGCAACATAAAGTACAAACCAACAGTGTCAAACATGTTACAAAAAACATAGACAAACCGCAAGCTGCCTAGCATAAGGGACTTATGCTGCTTCATCTTCAACATCGGACAGGACAACCGAACTCGGGTTGAACTCCTCATCCATTTTCTCCACCAAAGGGTTGGGTAGGTTCTCCTCAGGCTGGTCGAGGTCAACCTCGGCCCCATCCTTTTCATAATCTACCATCTTCCCATTTTCCACCCCGAACCCGGCGGAGGCGCCAACAACCCGAATTTGGAGCCCTTGGTTCAGGTGAAGAATCTGCTCTACGGCACCAGCAAAAATTTTGCTCCCTGCCTTCTCAAAATTAAAGTCTGCCTCGAACGCTGCCATCTTGTGTTTAAGAGCTTGAGCGGCTCTTCTCCTTAGCAAAGTCCTCACCCTCTCCACCTCGGCCAGACCTTCCTGCCGACCAGCTTCCTTAGCATCTGCCTTCGCTTGGGCCAGGGCCTCCTCATGATTTTTCAGAAGCTCCTCCATTTGCTGACGGTGCTTCTCTTCCAACTCGGCCAGTTTTTTGCTCGGCAGAGTTTTTGCTATTCCTCAGCTCAGCCACCATATCAGATCGGGCCCTCTTCTTGGCAGGCGACACGCCTTCCGCCACGTCATCAGCAACTTCGGCCAAAACATTGAAAATGTTTGTTGACCTCTTCAAGTGATAGGCCAACCCCTCAGCCATCTTCTTCCACTCGGCCCCCGACATCTTGACGAGAGCCTCTTTGACCGAGGACGTAGCAGTGGTATTCACCGGCCTTGGGGTACCGGCGGTATTAACGAGTTCGGTACTTGGAGTCGGAGATTGAGGAGGAAGAGGAGCAATGATCACAGAAGGTGAAACAGGGTGTGGAGGAGCGGAATTGGTTGATGTCGTATCAGCAGAAACCTCAGCAGCCACGGCCTCATTAGAGGTACTCCCCAGCCTCTTTCTTTTGCGGGCCTCCAATGCGGCTTTCAGTGCCTTGGACGACATGTCCGACCAATGTTCTTCTGCAAACAAAAAGATAAAGAAAAATTAGTAAGAAAGTTGAAGTAAAAGGTACAAGTACAAGAGTAAAGTTAACTACCAATTTTGGCCAAGACTTCATTATCAGGGCACTTCATGAAAACTCCGATGTCGAGCTGGAATTTTCGAGCTCGATATTCAGTTTGGAAATGGTGGGCCGTCACGGTCTCATCGACGTCAAGTGTTGCGCCCGACCAACGCTGTGGCGTGCCGATATGGCGATTGAAGAACTCCAGGGTTCACTCCAAAGGGAACCTCGGACCCGTCTCGGACCGGAACCAAGGCAGCCCCGTCCCAACATACTTGTACTTAAAAAAATTGGGTTTGAAATGTTTCCAGGAATCCGTAAACATGCCGAACAAACCACAATGACCTCAGGCTTTGGCTGATACCCAAAGCCGACCAGTGACCCCGTCTTTATTGCTGACGAACGGGTTGTACATCCACAGAAAAAGCCGAACTGTGCACACCAACCCCTTGGCTCCGCAGTACTTTTGAAATGCTCGAAGAAATGACCAAGTGTTGGGGTGAAGTTGCGAAGGAGCCAGTCCGAGCTCGTTCAGAACCCTCATCTCCAGGTCGGTAAAGGGGAGGGTCACGCCGAGGTTATGGATCAGATCGGCGTAGAAGAAGAAGGAATTGTGATCGGTTCGGCTACATATTCTGTCATTCGCCGAACAGGGGAGTACTTCGTAAGAAGTCCCGGCGGCGTCCCCTGGGCAAGGCAACACGGCTCTCTTCACTCCAGCAAGTTTGTCCTCGGAGTCCAAGCTGGATCGAACTCCTTTGGGCTCCACATCGACCCATTGATACTGATCGGCGTCAGAAGGTGCTGGGTAGAGTTCTGGATGGCTGATGCACTTCCGAGGAGGCATTTTACCTGTGGAAGAACAGGGGAGCTCAGTGTTAGTCCTACGGGTTACAAAAAATAACCCCCCAGAAAACCCCCTCGAAGTTGTTCCGAGGGGCGAGCATTTCCCTTCTACCACAGGTACCCCTCGTTCGTACATCCTCTCTTTCTCCATCCTTTCAAAAATCGGCACGCTCCCTGCCATCGATGAACTCGGCCCAGGCGTACTGTCGTACCCACTCCCTCTTCTCCTCCCAATCCCGAGGATAAATGACCTCAGCGGGATCAACCTCCAGGACCCGTCTCTCATATTTCGACCTATACTCCCTTTGGCGACGCAGCGCCTCGTCTACTTCCGTGGAGGAACAGGATGAGGAGGAGGAGCCGTCCTCCTCCTCACTACTGCTAGATGACAGGGAGACTATCCCAGCCCATTTCCAAAACCATTTCCTACTCATACTTCCCCAATTCACTTCTCTGGTCTTCTGAAAAATAAAAACAAAAACAAGAACCAAAAACCCTCCACAAATCCAAAAACACACCAAACCTAGAAACTCCAAAAACCCCAGCAGTATTCTCCAAAATCAAAACCTCAAAACCCAGGAAGAATACCCCAACCCATAAAAACAAAAGAACAAAACCACTAGAGCCGTGGGATAGTAAGAGGAGAAGAGGAAGGAAGACGAAGAAAAAACAGGGAAGGAAACAATACCTTAAGATTATAAGCCTCGAGGGAAGAAATTGCAAAGTCAGGGCAAATGTACTGTTGAAATGGAGGAGAAGAAACTGCAGCGTAGGAGGGAAGAGTTTTCGTTCGTAGAGAGGAAAAGGAAAGGTCTTCGTATGGTGCGGAGAGAGAGTATTATGCAGAGAGGAGAAGAATAATGGGGGAAGAGAGAGAGAGAGTGGCAGTTTTGGAATGCGGGAGAAGAGAAACCGCCACTTTCCCCCACGTTCGAACTATGGGCCTGGTCCAAAAGGCCCAACCCAGCATGAGGCCATACACAATAAAACACGTGGCGCGGAATAGCTGGAATCACGAACCTCGAGCAACGTCGCAGTAATGGCGACACTTCGTTAGGTGTAACTCCTGACACGTGTCAGATCTGGAGAATGCAAGCGTCACTTCGGAGAAGGTGAAAGGACAGTTTCCAGACCTGCTCCATCATAATGAAAGGACATCAGAGACAACCGGATCCAGCTCTCGGTAACTCATCTTCCGAACTCCCTAGAACCTCGGAACAAGGCTCAGATAGCCTTGACCGAGCTGGGGGGCTTATGTGGTGGACTCGGCTCTTATGTGGTGGACTTGGGAAAAGGACCTAAACCAAGACCTCGGAACAAGGCTTAGATAGCCTTGACCGAGCTGGGAGGCTTATGTGGTGGACTCGGCCTAGACGAGATCCTCAGAACCCTCGCTAAAAGCCTCATGGCCCTATAAGAAGCCCTCTGTGTGCTGGGCCGAGCTCAAGGCTCAACGGCCGAACAGATACCAGATACGGGCCGACCTCATACTCCCACCCAGGTCCGACTTCCCTGTCTGACACCTCCCAGAGTCCGATACCAAGGACAGGATGACGTGTCTCACCTTATCCACAAGGACAGCTCATCCACTCATAGCTCATTACAGGTTGGCCCTACTTGGGCCTCAAGCAGGCCCATTAGGGCAACCAGCTCCCCCCTATAAGTAGCTCCGTACTACATGGGGCTCAGGTACGTCCTCTAACCCTAATTATCACTCACACACACCAGTGATTAGGGTTACTTCTTGGCTGTCTCTCTAGCCATTTGAGGACTCCCACCAAACATCACACAGAAACCCTAGACAAAGGTTCCTTTGAAGGTCTTCTTCCCTAACCTTTGGATGACCTCACCGTCTAGGACATCACACCTCCGTCCCATAAGTTATGTCTTTTTAGCCATTTTGTTTTGTCTCATAAGTTATGTTCTTTTAGAAACTCAATACTCATTTATATATATATTTTACCCCTATTTATTATATCATCTTTATTTTTCATCACTCATCACTACATCTCTTTTCAATATAATCTTCATATATTATTATTAAATGGTGGTATTTTAATCTAAACATATCAAATTCTTATATCATTTACTCATTTCGTAATGTACTTAAAATTTTTATAAAAAAAAAAAATTAACTTATGGAATGGAGGGAGTAATCGTCAATATTAAGTAGATACAAGAACTTGGTTGTTGAGCTGACTCCGAAAGTCCGAAACGTATCAATTTTTGTCCATGCATACACAATTATCATTAAAAAATGGCCAACACAATATCTTGTGGCTCTGTATGAATCTGTGTAGGCCATCACTAAATCAACATTCAAATAAAGAGGCATTATGATTGAAAGCGCATATATGATAATCTCTCGGAGCTTTTTTATTATAATTTTTTTTTCTATATATCGTTTTAAAATATTTATGTAGCACTAAAGAGTTTATTTTATATATATTCCTTATAATTTAATAAGGGTGATAAAGTAATAATTACAATAAATAAATACAAATAAATAAAGTTGTAAAGTTTTAAATTGGAGTAATTTTGAAATGACAACGTATTTTTTGATAAATTTAAAAGTAGTAATTACTTTTCTTAATCTCTGTGTGAATTAGATAAATATGACTTATAACAAGTGATAGAGCAAATATATAATTACTCGCTTTAGTTATTTAGATTTGTTAAACTTATCATTAGATTCTTAGATTCACATTTGTACCATGCATCAATTAATGGGTGATTGGTTCACATTGTACTCCCTCCGACTCATACTATAACGAAAATAATTAATTTTACGCTTATTAAGGATATTAATTTATTGTATTATATTTTCTCAAGAATAGAAGTATTTTAGGAAAGTATTGGAAATGAAGAAAAAAAATTAAATTAGATAAAAAATTTCTACAGATGTTTTAGGAAAATAGCATTGAGAATGAAATAAAATTTAAAAAGGTTGGTTAACTTTGCTTATATTTTAAATAAAGAGAAATATGTTTTTTTTTATTTATATTTCAAGTTGGAGGGAGTACATACAATATATCTTATTCTTCTTCTTAAACAATAATAATGTCTTGAATTTTTTTTGTGAAAAAAAAATCTAACAAGTGCCTTAAGAAACTATATGTAGTTGGAATGCATGTATTGAAAATGTAGTTTTTGATATTTTCGAGAGAAAAAAATTATAGACTTGTGTTGTTTTTTTCTTTTTCTAGGAAGTTTAACAAGTGCTCTAAGACCCAAAAATGTTTCATCTAATAACAATTATTCAATTATTAAAAAACAATATATTATTTAATGGAATTTCATGAGTTGGTTCGAGTAGTAAAACTGAAATATATAAATAAAATGTTAAAATATGAGTTCAAATCTGGATAATTACACTTTCTTCTCTTCCTTAAAAATAAAAGTAAAAAATATTTAACTATAAAAAATTCATAGAATAAAATTTTAATTTTTTTAATCTGAACAATATTTTTTAAATTCTTTTACCAACATACACCAAAAATATATAAACTCTTATACCAACTTATTTGGGTGAAAAGGGTACATATAATCGATTCTGGTAAAGATAATAGTATGTTCAGGAAAAGGAAAGTGTCGGAAGATTTTCTTTTTAAAAAAACAAACTTTTTTTTCAACAATATGTGTATTTTTTTATAGCAAGTGATTCTCTCTGAGTAGAAGTTCAGATATGCGTACTAATAAAGTATTAATCTCTAAAGAAAAAATAAAAAATAAAAAATATTAATCTCACAAGACCAAAGTCGGGAATAAAAAGTCGTCAATAATTCCACCACCATGAAAAAGTCACCAATAATCGCATTCCAAGTATAAATTTTAATGATTGCTTAAAAAAAAAAAAGTATAAATTTTAATGTTTTAGACCTTCAAAGGTAGCCAGTAGGCACCACCACCACTGCTCTACTAAGCAAGGTGGCATGGCCCATTGATTGGGATTATATCTTAACGTTCACAAATAGTTCCCGATGAAAATCGATGTGATGGTTTTATACGAAGGAAAATGTTAACAATAATAACATAATTTAAGGAATAAAATAAGTTAGCTATTATTTAAAAATATGCGAAAAAATAAAAACATACATGTAATGTCTCGATCTATTCTCAGTAATATATTTTTGGGTGTTGCTAGTTAAGAAATTCAAAATGGTTAAACAACTCAAGTAGTATTGGAAAAGTAAATTTAAAAGTTCAAATTTATTATTTTCAATGCAAAATAACCACTTTTGATTGGTTAAATAATGATGTTATTAGGACATTGGTTAGCATTTTCCTATATATTTTTATGACTAAACTGTCACTTTAATCTCTCACTTTGTAAGGAGCTTTCACTTTGAAAATTGTTAATTAGTACGAAATGTTTCATACGAAATCAATATGAATCTAACGTGTTCCACTTGCATTCCAAATTAACTTCCTCACCAGGAGGATTTGTATGATCATCCGGTACTTTGATTGGCTTTTAACAAATTCGTTGAATGTCGTTGCCCGTATGTTGCACCAAATAGCATCACTCTTTCACTTTAGTCCCTTATTTTTTAATAATTCCTCTTTAGTCCCTCACTTTGAAAAAAAACTACTCACGTTAGTTCCTGACAACTTTATCATTTCATAGACCTTAATAACATCTTACACACGTGGCCGTTAAATAACTTATACGACATCTAGTTATTGTGATGCTGCCACATATTCATCAGCTGCTATATTTTCTGCGGCTGTCAGAGCTTCAGCAGTTGTCTTATCTACAGCTGCCTTAGCTGCCTCTTCAGCGGCTTTACTACCTTAGCATCTTCTTCCTACAATTTTTGTCTTTTCAATTCAGCAACATGTGTAAGATGATTACGGTCACGTGTGTATATGTTATTTAATGGCTACGTGTGTAAGACGTTAATGTCTATGAACAGAGAAAGTTGTCAGAGACTAACGAGAGTAACTTTTTTCAAAGTGAGGGACTGAAGAGGAATTATTAAAAAGTCAGGGACTAAAATGAAAAATCTTACCAAATGAGGGACTAAAGTGATAATTTAGTCATTTTTTTTAATGATTGTTTGACATTCCTTAACAAAACATTTACATAAATTATACAAATTGATTCGGGCGCCAATATCGATTTGTGTGCTGTGAAATGGTTATTTATTTTATTCAATTCATGTCAAATATTAAAAGAGTTAGGACCTGTTGACACCAAATGTACAATTTGGTCACTTACACCTTCACATAACTTTTTTTATCTTATGAAATTTGTTAATCCAACCGTTGAATTATATGCTATTATCATGACCATCATACATACCAAATTTCAGATCATTATGAGATTCATAGGTATGTAATCTAATAATACATATTTACTTATATTTTAAATAACGTATTATTCTTTAAAATATGAATAGTCGGATGAAGTATCAAATAATTTTTATATTCTATACAATTTTGTAGACTTGATCTACTTGATAATAACATATAATAATTCAACGGTTGGATTGACAAATTTCATAATATATAAAAAATTATGTGAAGGTGTAAGTGACCAAGTTTTACACCTGATGTCAACGGATCCTAACTCATATTAAAATAGTAGTATGAAATTTCAATAGGGTTATATATGCTATTTATTACATGGTTATAAATTTGACTCTTAATATTTTTAAATTTATCATTTCAAAGGTTAATTTTATGCTCATAGCTAGATAATCGGTTTCATATCTTGCTCCTCCATGACCACCGCTTTCTTCTTTAAATTAATTAGATAAGCCATCCAACATTGCAATTGTTTTATGCGGAAGAAGTTGAAGATGGGTGTCTGTAAAGATACATGAGGGGATTTTTGCAAGTAAGGATAAATATAATGAGGGTATTTTAAGTAGTTTGGATGCCAAGTTCATAAAAGAATGGGTGCAAGAAAGAAATATATGGGTATTAATAAGATTAAAATGTCTTAAAAAATATAATGATGTTTTAACCTAAGATGGTTTTAAAAAAATGATGTTTTTTTCTTATTAACCTAATGATCTTTAAGCATCTTGACGAAAGCAGATTCTCTAAAGTAATTCAACAGTGATGATTCTAAATGGACCTAATCCTATTTTTCTCTCTCTAATCTCACTGGTTGCCCCGCCATCACCGTCGCCGCCATGGCTAAAAGGAGAGGACGACCTAGCAACCAAAAACCTTCTTCTTCTTCTTCTAAACACAAAAATTGTGCAAGCAACACCAATGTGAATGAGCCTATTCCTTTAGACTTGACCTTGTTGGATGACCGAAACCTTAGTCTTGAGAGTCTCGTTGCCTTGGACAGCAAGAAAACCAAGTGTCTACTCAGTAAGCTTGATGCTATACGTCAGAGAATTAAAGGAAAGCAAATCGTGATTACTAATGAAGAGATAGTGAAAGAAACACAAATGGTGGATGACTAGGACAACCAAAGCAATACTGAGAAGCCAAAAGAGACTGAGAAACCTAAGGAATCTGATCCTTCCAGCCCAAAACAGCCTAATGTCTGGGATAATTTTGACATTTCGAAATTGAGAAACACAGGGGAAAAATTGGAATTCTGTAAACCTGAGATAAAAGAAGGGAGTGCCATTGGAATTATTGACAAAGAAGATATACAGGATGAAATCAAATATTGGGAATCTGCTCTGACTTGTTATGTTCTTGGTGCTAAACCTCCTTATCAGGTGTTCAATGGTTTTATCAATAGAATCTGGGGGAAGCATGGCATAGACAAGGTTCTGATGAATTCGGATGGAACCTTCATAGTCAGATTCATTACAGTGGAAGCACGGAACAATGTCCTTGAAATAGGAGTTTTCCATTTTGATGGTAAACCAGTTATGCTATTTCCATGGCATGGCAAATTTATCATCAAAGGAAATCCTGATAAGGTGCCTATCTGGATCCAATTAAAAGAGTTGGATGTGAAATACTGGGATCAAAATCTCTAAGAAAAATAGCCAACCTCATTGGACATTCTATAATGGTTGATAAGATGAATCAAGATAGATTGAGAATCAATTTTGCTAGAGTCGTGGTGGAGATTGATCCCTCAGTCCTGCCTGATGAAGTATTTTTCCAGGATTAGAATCAACATGTCATAACACAAGCAGTTACATATGAGTGGAAACCAGTTTTTTGTGAAAATTGCAAGATGCATGGGCATGATAAGAAAATGTGCAGGAAGGGAATGAGAAAAGAATGGGTGGTTAAGAAGCAGCCTACTTAGGAAGAGATCCTAAAGATTGCAGAAGAAGCAAAAGCAATTCAGATAGAGAAGATGTATGCTACGGTTCAGAATGTTGACAATAATAAGGAAGATCAGACATCAGATTCTCAGGATTCAAATCACAATGCCAATTTGAAGGAATCTGGTGAGAATGAAAGGCAGGTTGTCACTAGGCAAAGAGAAAAAGGTAAACTATCATTATCTAATCTGGTTCAACCAGATAATGGATAATCTTGCAGCTTGAAATATTAGGGGAGCTAATCACCCTAAAAAACAAGAATCGATTAGCAATTTGTGTAGAGATAATAATGTTGGTTTCTTAGGTATTTTGGAAAACAAGTTGTCTGTTGCAAATTTCCCTTCAATAAGAGACAAATTGGCTCTTGGCTGGGGATCATTTATGGATCTGGACAATAACCCTAGGGGTAGAATTTGGCTTATATGGAGACAAGATATGTTTGAGGTGATGGTCAGTCAAATCAATATGCAGTTTCTTCATTGCTTGGTCAAGGAGAAACAAGGTTTGAAGCAGTTCTCAGTCACTTTGGTATATGCAGCAAATGATTATGTAGCAAGGAAAGAACTCTGGGACAGTCTCAGGAGTATCAGTGTGCAGATGTTGGTCCTAGGAGATTTTAATACTTTTCTTGATCCTCGAGAAAAGTATGGAGGGAATCCTGTGGAGATTGATAGACTTACATATTTCAGGGATTGTGTAGCCTACTGCCAACTCTAGGATATGAAGTATTATGGTAACTTCTTAACCTGGGATAATAAACAGCAGAATGATTCAAGAGTGTTTTGTAAGCTGGACAGAACTTTGGTGAATCAGGCCTGGATACATGAGTGGCCAGATGTTCAAACTGAATTTGCTCAGGGCGGTTTATCTGATCATAGCCATGTGATAGTTAGGTGGCAGCAGAATAATGATGTGAGAAAGACACATTTTAAATATTTTAATATGTGGTCTACAAATCCAGATTTTGAAAGCATTGTCAAGAATGCTTGGGATTCAGAGGTGGCTGGTTATAAAATGTATCAGATCATGTAGAAACTTAAAGCTCTCAGAAAGGGACTGGCTCAATTAAATAAGGATAAGTTTAGATTCATTGATACTCAAGAAACTGTTATGAAGGATCAATTAATCAAGGTTCAGTATCAGTTGGCAGGTGATTCTAGAAATGTGCAGTTACAAACTTAGGAAAAGGGCTATCTATGGTCAATACAGAGACATCCAACAAAAGGCTATTTCTTTTCTGAGGCAAAAGGCAAAAGAGAGATGACTAAAGGAGGGGGATTCAAATACCAGTTTCTTCCATGATTCAATTAAGATGAGGCAATACAGGAATCGTGTGATTAGAATTCAGGATTTGCAGGGGCATGTTTGTGCAGATAAAAGTAGTATCCATACCGCTTTTGAGAATTATTATAAAACTCTGCCGAATGGGGATCAGAAACAGTGGAATATGTCTCAGGATGAATTGAGTATGGGCAACATCTTAACTGTTGATAATCAATTGTATTTATTAAAGCCAGACACTGATGAGGAGATTAAGAGCAGTATGTTTTCAATTCACAGAGATAAAAGCCCAGGTCCCGATGGCTTTGGATCAGGTTTCTTTCAAGATGCTTGGGGGATAATTGGAGAAGATTGTTGCATTGCCATTAAAGAATTTTTCCACTCGGGGAAGCTGCTATCTCAGGTTAATTCTACCAATCTGATGTTGATTCCTAAATCTAATTGTCCTAATTCTGTCATTGATTTTAGACCTATACCTTGTTGTTCTTCAATTTATAGATGTATATCTAAGCTATTATGTAATAGGTTAAAATTAGTCTTGCCTTCTCTGGTGCATGAGAATCAGACTGCATTTATAGAAGGAGGGAGTATTATGCATAACATCTTAATAACTCAAGATCTTCTAAGAATGTATAGCAGACAGAATATCTCACCAAGATGTCTCATGAAAATTGATTTGAAGAAAGCCTATGATATGGTTGATTGGTCTTTCATAGAGGCTATGCTGAATGCCCTTCATTTTCCTCAGAAATTTACTAAATGGATTATGTCCTGTATTCAGACAGTGTCTTTCACTCTATGTGTTAATGGTGAGCAGTTTGGTAATTTTAAAAGCAGCAGAGGCATAAGGCAAGGAGACCCCTTATCTCCTCTGATCTTTGTTCTGGTCATGGAGATGCTAACCAGAAAGCTGAGGTTTGCAGCATCAAATAATTCTTTCAGATTTCATCCTATGTGCAAAGAGACTGGTCTAGTTAATCTTGCTTTTGCAGATGATCTTATGATCTTTTGTAAAGGTAAAAAAGAGAGTGTGGAAATCTTGTATGATGCAATGCAACATTTCTCAGAAGCCTCAGGTTTATGTGCAAATCTTCACAAGTCTCAGGTGTATTTAGCAGGAATGAATCAGGCTAACCAAGATGAAATCTTGGAGCTTACTGTAGGATTCTCATGTTTTGATGCTAACAATCTCTCTCCAAGCAACAACATTGGCAACAAGCAAGCTACACCACATGAAGATTAGAATTAGGATTTTTATTAATTCTATTTCAATGTAATCTTTATTTTATGCAATGCATCTCATTGGTGTGGGTAGCTTAGGTGATTTTAAGAATATTTAAATAATGTCTGATTAAGAGTGAAGATACTTTAAATCTTGATTAAATAGCTTGTGAAAATCATTTTAGAAAAACTTTGTTTTTATTCAGATTCTGATCAGTTTACTCGAGTAATGAGTATTGGTTCACTCGAGTAATTTTAAAAACTCTTTCGTATTACTCGAGTAATTCTGTCTGTCACTCGATTAATTTTAAAATGACTTGCGTATCACTCGATTAAGTTCATCCATCACTCGAGTAAAATTTTTTTATCTTTCGGCATACTCGAGTAACATACTCTTTCACTCGAGTACTGCTCGAATCACTCGAGTAACGTATGAACATTACTCGAGTAACTTACGTGATTTTAAAAGCTGAACTGTTGAAATCTGCATCATTTTCTCGATTTTTTCTCTCTCTTGTTCGTCTTTCTCTCTTCTCTCTCATACGGGTCTTCATCAAATCATCATCTTTCAGCCACAAAACTCACAAATCATACAAATTTCTTCCATATTTCATCATTATATCATCATTTCTACTCCTTTCATTCATCAATTTCACCAATTTTATCCAAAAATCCGAAAACCCCAAATCAAAACCCTAACCCCCAAAACCGAATTTGCTTTTTCTGAATCAATGGCTTCTTCCTCTCACTATCAACCTCCTCAAAAGAAAGCAAAGCAAGGAGCAGGTCGTAATGATACTTGGTTTTCTGGAATCAACCGAGATTTGCGGGAACCAGCATTTATCAATCGCTCTTTTGGTCTTACAAGGTATGTTAAATTTGCTTGGTTGCATAAGGAGCAATTTCCGTTTGTAGAGGATTTAGAATTTCAGAATTTGAAGAGGTTTTTGGAATTTGAGACTCATTATTACCCTAGGCTTGTCAGACAATTTTATCAAAATTTTACTAAGCTAGATGGTGAGTATCAAACAATGGTTAGAGGACATCATTTTGTTATAAAGCCTGCGGATTTGACTATGATGTTTGGTTTAGAAAACAAGGGAACTTTTATTGGTGATACTGAATGTCTGGATTTGGATGTGGATACTAATAAGATTTATACTGATTTGTTGCGTACTGGTGAATCTTGGGGTGATAGAACTACTAGAACTGTATCACCTTTGCATGCTGTGGATAGGGTGCTCATGTATATTATCTCTTATTGTTTGATTCCAAAATGCAATCAAAATTATGCTCAATTGGGAGATGATGATCTTACTTTGTTTCATGGGATTAAAAAGAGGTATGAGATGAATTGGAATAAAATGTTTTTAGCTCGTATGGAAGCTGCTGCTCAATCTCCTCCTACCCAATTCTTGCCATATCCTATGCATGTCACCAAGATCATGAGGTATTATCGTGTTCCAATCCCTGATGATGAGCCAGCTGAAAAGGAAAAGAAAAATAACTGGTGTCTTAATGATTCGCACATTAGTTATATGAAAATTGCTTGGCATAGGGACAGTCGCACTTGGTTATGGAAATCACAGATTAAGGAAATGGCTGAAGCTGTAAAGGCTGCAAGAGTTTCAGGTACTAGGAAAAGGAATTTACTTGGTGATAGGGCTGGTGCATCCTCTTCTGTTCCTCCTACTTCTACTGATCCGATGGATACCGATCGTGTTGAGGACTATATCGATTTGGATAATCTTGGTATTCCATTTGATGCACAAGCTGCTCATGAGTCATTAGTTGAGCACATCAATGCTCAATTCACTCAGTTGGAGATGAGACAGGATGTGAAGAATATTGCCATGGAGCATCGTTTGATGGATTACATGTCTGGATTATTTTCTCATCATTTTCCTCCTCCTCCACCTGATTCCTAGACCTGTGGATGCTGATGATGTTTGCTGTTGATTTCTGTTGCATGTTTCATTTGCATATTCTCTGTTTATGTTTCTGTTTCATGTTTCTGACTCTGTTGCTACTATGACTTTAGGACCTTGTGTATGGTCTAGTTTGTTTAGTTTTCGTTTTGATTATCTGCTATGATTTGCTGCATAGTGTGATGCTCTGATACTCTGATTTATGGTGCTATATTCGTTGTTCGTTTATATTCGTTGTTTATATACGTTGAGGCACTATTGTGGTTTATTTTGGTATTGTCTTTATTGTTATATATTTTCTATACCATTGTGAACTACTTACCTTCAACTTTTGGCAAAGGACTTTTCTCAAAAATATTATCTTTTTAATGATGCCAAAAGGGGGAGAATATTTTGTTGATGTTGTTCTTGTAGGTTAAGTTTTATTATATTTTTCCTAGATGTTTTACATTTAGGGGGAGTATGTTAAAACTTAGTGCTTAATTTGAAAGGAGGTTTGTCATCATCAAAAAGGGGGAGTTTGTAGGATTCTCATGTTTTGATGCTAACAATCTCTCTCCAAGCAACAACATTGGCAACAAGCAAGCTACACCACATGAAGATTAGAATTAGGATTTTTATTAATTCTATTTCAATGTAATCTTTATTTTATGCAATGCATCTCATTGGTGTGGGTAGCTTAGGTGATTTTAAGAATATTTAAATAATGTCTGATTAAGAGTGAAGATACTTTAAATCTTGATTAAATAGCTTGTGAAAATCATTTTAGAAAAACTTTGTTTTTATTCAGATTCTGATCAGTTTACTCGAGTAATGAGTATTGGTTCACTCGAGTAATTTATGTTCTGACAGGTTAATCGAGTAATGGTTTACACATCACTCGAGTAACTTAATCTGACATGTTTCACTCGAGTGACGTTGTTTGGTTTACTCGAGTAATTCAATCAGTGTTGGGAAAATTTTAAAAGGACTTAATTTTCTCTTTCAAAAAAAAAAGAGACTTTCATTCTTACAATTTTCTAATACACTTTGAAAAGTAATTCAAGAGCTATCAAGATTCAACAAAGAACTTTTCATTCTTCACTCTATTTTCTATCATTGTTCAAATATTCTTGAGATCATATTTTTGTTCTTAGTGGTTGTTGAAGATTTGCAATTTGTGATTGCATCATTGAAGTTTCAACACAAGTGAAGAATCTCACAAGGAAGACTTTGAGGATCAAATCAAAGCAAGAAAAGAGGATTGGTTGGAAGCATCTTCAATCAATTAGCAAGGAAATCTAGAATACTCAAAAGGGGTAGATTAGATCAAAGTGTTTGGTACACACTTTGAGTTGGGTTTTAAGATAGGAGAACTAAGAATCTAGTTGCATCTTAAAACATTGTAAAATCTACATTTGAAGATTTCTATTGAAGAATCTCTCTTGATTTAAGAGGGGACTGGAGTAGCTTTCAAGTGGGTGAAAGTGAACCAGGATAAATCCTTGTGTCTCTTTTATTTTTCATTCCTTGTATTTCATTAATTCATTAACATTTGCATTTTTAGGTTAGAATTGGGGTTTTCTTAATTCTACTCAATTGATCTAAAATTGCATGTTAATATTACTTGAAATTGTTCATATTAATCATTCATAATTTGTTGAATCATCATAGCATTGTTATTCTTGAAGAACTCCATTGAAAACTAAGTTTTAAATTGAATTTTACCCAGTTTACTCGAGTAAAGTTCTTGTCACTCGAGTAATCTGCTTTCAGTTTATAAACATTACTCGAGTAGGTTTTCTGTTACTCGAGTGATTTAAAATTTGTTTTCGTAATACTCGAGTGATTTGCTGAATACTCGAGTGAAATTATTTTTGGTTGCGTATTACTCGAGTGAAGGCTTGAGTTACTCGAGTAATCTGAACTGAATTCTTAAGAAAATTTATTTTCATAAAACCATTCTCTTAGGTGGACGAAAAATCTGTAATAAGGCTTCAATATTCTATTCACCCCCCCTCTAGACTATATTGAGCCGCTTGTTGGTTTCCAACACTTACAGGTTTTCAGAAAGGTTGTTTTCCATTCAGGTATTTAGGTCTATCAGTTTCATCAAGGAAATGGACTAATGCAGAATGCCACATTTTGGTGGATAAAGTCACAAAGAGAATCAATTCTTGGACATCAAGACATTTGTCTTATCAGGGAAGGAGTCAATTAATCAATTCGGTGTTGTTATCTTTGCACACATATTGGGCTTCGGTTTTCATCCTACCAAAAGCAATCATCAGGATCACTGAGAGAAAGTGTAAGGATTTCCTCTGGGGCAGTGCAAATGCAGCTGTAGCATGGGATTCCTTATGCAGAAGCAGGAAACATTGAGGCTTGGGATTCAAGAATAGTTCTCTCTGAAATCAAGCAGCAGTAGGCAAACAGGTATGGCACTTGGCTAATAATCAAGATAGTCTGTGGCTGAGATGGATTGACTCGATTTATTTGAAAGGGCAAGGAATCTGGAGCTATGATCTGAAGACCACAAATGGATGGCATTGGAAGCAAATCATCAGAATCAGAGATAAGCTATGTTCAGGCTTTCAAAACAGCACCTGGAGAAGCTATGCAACATGCATATATACAGTGCAGTCAGGGTACAGATGGTTACTTGGTCCTCGAGATACGTTTATGCTGCATAAATTTATCCGGAATTCAGTTTCAGTGCCCAAGCATTGCTTCATTGCTTGGCTTATGGCTCACAATCGTTTGAAAACAAGAGATAGATTAGGCCTTTTTATGAACATAGACCAAAACTGTGTCTTTTGCAACACAGCCCAGGAATCTGTCAAGCATAGGTGTTTTCACATTTGGAATGATATATCACATTTGGAATGAAAGGAACCGTAGGTGTTTTCAACACAAGGAGCTTGTAATGTCTCAACTTTTTAGTTTAGTTAAAAGGGAATTGGCAACTAGATTTAGTGTTAGATTTTAATAAGCTTCATAGTGCTTTTGTGTTCAGGCTGCAGGAGGTTTTATAATTTTTCCTAGCTTACTGTAGTTATTCACTTTCGAATATCTATATGTTTGCTAGTGGACTTTGATCGTATTGTTTTTGGAATTTTGCTTGTTGGTAATGAATTATTTTATTTACCAAAAAAAAACTAATGATCTTTTAAAAAATTGTTGGTTTAAATTTTTTAATATAATTTTTCTTTTAATATATTCCTTAATCAATTTTCTTTAAAAACTAATTAGCAACAAATTAGCAACACCATGAATAGTATTACTTTCGCTTACGAAATCATAGACTTGTTTTGCCCATCCATGAAGCCAAATATTCATGAACCCAAATCCCAAACAAAAATCAAATTTTGTTTTGCAGTTAAAGTTTCCCTTATAAGTGTACTCCCGTAATCAATTTTTTCTTTTACAATGATTTTGATGCTATATCTTCATGCATTCAAATAAAGAATAACAACTATTTGAATCCAAGAAGCATGCCTTGCTTAGAGGATAATTGAATCTACGTACATTAGTTTTGTACGTGTAGGTGAATGATTTCTATTGCTTGGTCAAATTTGAAGTAGACGATGCTTTCATGGAAATCTGGAAGAATGAAATTCAAATCATTTAAGGTTGTAACCGTTATCTAATTGCCTAATTAGTTTTGTACACAATTCCTATGCTTGGTGGTTGTCTTACAAGATTTTTATTTATTTATTTATTTTAAAATAAGAATAATGGTGATAAGCACCTTCAATTGAGATAAATTATTTTGTCACCCAATTATCATATAATGTCATTCCATATTTTCAAAAATATTTCAATTTTATCCCTTTTATTCAAATTTTCCTTTCTCTTCCTTTCTCTTCCTTTTTTTGTCTACCACCCCATTGACATGTTGTTGATTGAATACTTTCTATATTGCAGAACAACTTGACAAATGTTTTGAAGTGCATAACATCTGTCAGTAATAACATTTAAAGCCTCTCGACATTCAACACCATTATCAAATAATGTCGTTGTTTTCCACAATAGGAGGATGTCGTTAATACCAAAAACACGATTTTCATAAAGCTAAAACATGAATGAAGCTACTGTGGATATCAACGTGTTCTATCAATGGAACTACTTTAGTTACATACATATTTGTTTTTCTCATAGGTTACAAGTGGTATTTGGGAAGAAATTATGTGGGACCTCAATGTCGTGAGACCAGTTCACGACTCGTGCTTAATGTATTTTAATAAAACTTAAAGTTTAGGTCGTGAGGGATACTCAGGGCCTAAGGTCGTGAGAAGTGCTGACGACCTCATCAGGTCGTGAGGGGTGCTCACGAGCCGTACCTGATGCGTTTTAATGAAACTTAAAGGTTGGGTCGTGAGGGTTGCTGACGACCTCTGGTCGTGTGGGGTGCTAACGACCCGTACCTGATGTGTTTTAATTAAACTTAAAGGTAGGGTTGTGAGGGGTGTTACAACCCGAGGTTGTGAGGGTTTCTAATGACCTCAGGTCGTGAGGGGTGCTGACGACCCATACCTGATGTCTTTTTAATGAAACTAAAAGGTTGGGTCGTGAGGGGTGCTTATGACCTGAGGTCATGAGACCAGTTCACGGCCCACGCTTAACACATTGAACAAAGACATCAGCAAACATTATGGGTCATGATGGATTCCCACACTTCAAGGCAATTTTCAATAATAGCAGGAGAGCAATTAGAAAATAAGAAATACTATATTGCTTACAATTCATACTTTGGAGTCATGACTTGTAAGTGAAATAAGAAATTCAGGGAGTCTTAAGTTAATTTTCGTTATGGGTGGAGGGGAAAAAATGAAGAAAGTGAAAAAAGGGGAAAAAAATAAAAAGAAAGAAAATAGAAGGAAAGAAAATTTTAGTCAAGGGATAAAATTGAAAAATTGTATAGTATTGGAGTGACATAATGTGGTGATGGGGTGTCAAAATAATTTCTCTTAATTGGATAGTTAATGCAACAGCAGGCCCAACAGAAAAGTTTTAATAGTCTTAATAGTACTTTTACTTTTAGAAAGAAAAACAAATTAATAGTTGCATGTTTGTTTTGTCTTTCAATTATTAATGATTTTTAACATAATATATTAATTTGTTTTGGTTATATGTTCACTTGATTTAGAAATAGGTGAACTAATGACCTTTATTTTTATAACCTACTCTCTCCGTTCCTAAATATAACACCACATTTTTAGAATTTTATTTTATCTCTATTTATAAGATCTTATACAAATTTTCAATGACAACTAAATACTTCTTTCCACAAATATCCCTATTTACTCAATATTTTTTAGATTCTCAATAACGCTTATAAGAGTAGTTTTGAATATATATATATATATATATATATATATATATATATATATATATATATATTGCAAATGTTCATATCTTCAACATCATTAACTAAATTAATCAATTTTCTTAATAAATGTGAATTTAATCAAAATGGTCTTATATATAAAGACTAAATGAATAACATGAAAAGGGTTTTTATTACTTATTTAATTAATAAATTTTTAATTTTATTTCATCTCTATTTTATTTAATACATATTTTTATTATTGTTTTAATTAATTAAATATATAAATACTCCATATTTTAATTGATTTACTTATAATAAATTTTTTATAAATTAGGACTCAAAATTTTTGTCCACCCTAAGACCCAAAATATTTTAGGACCAAGAGTGTGTAACAACTAACAACTAAGTACCGCGAGTTGAGAGGAAAGTGTTTTTGTTTCTCTCAAATGTTATTCCTATGCCTCAGCTAAAAAGTAGGTATCGTCACATATCGACTAAATGCGTCCTTGAATTTTTTTACGTAATCACAATTAGTTTTTTAAAAAAAATAAAAATTCAAAATAGTTTTTGAAAAATTTGTTTACCGAATAATTTCATCTTTAAAAAAATAAAGTCATCAAATAGTTTTTAAAGTTTTTTCTATGAGGCAACTTGGTCCCTCAAAATAATTTCTTTTAATGAGTAAACTATCACTTTGGTCCCTGAATTTTTCAGTCGCTTTCAGTTTAGTCCCTAAAATAGTCAAAAATGTTTTTTGGTCCCTGATGTCGACAAAGTTGTTTCGCGTTAGTCCCTTGGCCCAAAATTTCCGTTGACGTTCGTTAGAAGTTGAGCGACGTGGCTGTTAGTTGTTCTCTTTAGCCCCTAATGTTCATTTAAGTTGTTCACTTTAATCCCTAATAGACATTTAAGTTATTCATTTTAGTCCCTAACCTCTTATCTGGATTCATTGTTGTTATGTTTCGAAAACCATATCTGTGAATGGTATTGTGTTCTCTTTGTTGTCCTTCTATTTTTGAAAACTTCATTGCTTCTATTGTCTCCTCCCTATTCTGTGATTGTAGTTGTAGAATATTTATTTGTGTTCCCCTCACGATTTTTTGTTTTTATATTTCCCTTTTTGTTTATTTGTGCAATATATCTTGTAACACAAACCTTAATCTCACATCTGTAATTCGTATTTGTTGTTTTGTTTTGCAAACCATTTTTTTTGTTTAACCTCCTCTATATGGTCCCTGAAAACCAGAGGAAATCAATTTTCCTTCTGTTTGATTCTGTTTGTTGGTGTGAGTGTAGATTTTGTTTGCATTTTGTAGTTTGTTGGTGTGTGCATTATTGGGTCTCTTTTGATCAAACTGTTGTTGATACCTTGCACTTGAATTTAGTACTGCGGCTCATTGAGCTTTGAAGAATATGTTTTTTCATAAAGCACAAGTTCATAGCTGTGTCCAATTTTAATACTAATATGAATCTAGACGAATTGATGATTCTCCTTTTCTTCTTCGTTCATAAAGACTAAAGAGTCTAAATGATTCCTTGCACTATTCTTATGAGTTATGTGGGGACCAATATGCAAACTATTAATCAAGTATGATTGTTTAGTGTTTGATTTTTGAAAACATTATATACTTACAAGCTTGTTTCAAGGCTTCAATTGCAAGCCCTTAAAAAAAAGTAATATTTTCTTCAATCTGGTTTAGGAGGTGATTTTGGTTAGTGTTTCTTAGAAAGAAAAACTTAAAATTTGAAACAACCCTTGTAGCTTGAGGCATTTACTTACGCAAGAGTCAAATTCTTCAACTGCTGATCCATTGTCGAGCATAATTTCACCGCTTAATGATATATTTTTTTAGAGAATTGTTTGCACTTCTATTTGTCATTAAATTGTGGCTGGGTGTTGAATTGCATATTGCAAAGTTCGTGATCAAACTAGCTCCTCTAATGTCTAATCATTCTGCGAAGCTGCTAGGTAGCTGTAATTGTCACAGATTAGCAAAGATATTTCTCTGTTCTTGATATTTATAATCTTGTATTCAGTATAATAAGAGTGTAACAATATAAGCTATAAAGCTATGTCCTTACGTTTTTCTGTGGTCTGTGGATACAAAACCATGACTTATTGACCTTCTTTATCTTGGTTCGGTGTGTTGATTTTTGTGTGTTTTCAATATTTATGTGTTTTCAATATTTATGTGATAGTGTTTGTTGACCAGGGACTAAAATGAATAACTTAAATGTATATAAGGGACTAAAGTGAACAACTTAAATGAACACTAGGGACTGAAATGGACAACTAACAGCCACGTCGCTCAACTGCTAACGGATGTCAACGGAAGTTGGGCCAAGGGACTAACATGAAACAACTTTGTCAACATCGGGGACCAAAAAGCATTTTTGATTATTTTAGGGACTAAACTGAAAGCGACTGACAAATTCAGGGACCAAAGTGACAGTTTACTCTTCTTTTAATCCCTAGAAGTTTGGACTAAATCGGGTGAAGTTGGAGGTATTGATTTGGATTTCTTGATCAGGTTCGGGTAGGTTCGCTTTGAGCTTTGGCCATGATGAGGATGACTTAAAAATCCTGGATATAATTAAGGTAAAATATTATGTACTTAAACATATAGCAGATCATTTTGTAAACAAGAGTCGGGTTTTTATGTGATATGAGTTGGCTTATTCAGACCTAGCATATTCTGCTTTAATAATGTCGACCAAAAATGCTCATGATGTTTTTGATCTACTTTTAAAAAAATAATAAACCCGCTTATTTATTGAGCATACTTAGACTGACACAATCAACAGTGACCTTATGTGAAGCCAAAATTTTCTGGGATCAATTTGTTTCACGGAAAAAACATTAGGGACTATTTGGTAACTTAAATTCTTTTTGGAGACTAAATTGTCTCGCAAACAAAATTCTCAATGATTATTTTAGAACTTTATTTTTTCTAGGGACTAAATTTGACTGTAAAAAAAATTTAGGAACCATTTAGGATCTTTAGTGCATGTTTGGTATAACTGGTAGAATAAGATTATGATTATGTTTTATGTGGTTATTTTGATAAGATTATGATATGTTAAAATATAATCTGTTTATATTTGGGTATCTTAGCTGAAAAATGAATTTAATCTGATTTGTTTTGTTTAGATAATGTAAAAAAAATAACAAAAAAAATAATGTAAAAAAATAATTTTTTCTGAGTAAATTATAAAAAAGAGTCTGGAGTGATAAGGGGTAGTTAATGTATTATAATGGTAATGATTGAAGGATTTTCTTAACCTCAGCCCTAAGGGCTGAGGATAAGCACCTTAATCTAGACTTGTTTTCTTGAAAAAATAAAAATATAAAGTTTTATCTCTCCTAAATACACTATTTTCTATAAAACTTAACTACTTTTGGACTCTTATCCTCAGCCCTAAGGGCTGAGGTTAAGCAAACCCATGATTGAATAGGAAAATTATATAAATCTAAAAATTAATCATACAAAAAAATAATCTGCAACTGCGCTGTTAGATTTTGATGATTTTTTAAAAATATACTCTGTCTGCCTTGAAATATATAAAGAAAAAAACATATTTCTTTTGGTTTGAAATATAAGCAAAATTAATCAACTTTCTTAACTTTTATTTCATTCATAATGCTACTTTCCTAAAGCATCTCTAAAAAATTGTTATGTTATCTAATTTTTGTTTCATTCTCAATGCAACTTTCCTAAATTATCTATACTCTTTTATAAATTTAATAAAATTAAATACAATCAACTAACCTCCTTTATAAGTAAAATTAATTATTTTTGTTTATAATTCGAAATGGATGCAATAATTTAAGATGTCTTACAAAACATTTGCGTGAACGTGTCGTGTTTTAACACGTGTTCCATACCTTTTCAAGGCGATTTTATCTTTTAAAACGTGTTTTGGTATTTTTTATTTTTTATTTTTTAAAAAAATCATTTTGTAGTCCGTATGCCATACGCAGATATGTGTTTCATACGCATTGCTCATGGACGGCTGCTAATGGATCTTCGTGTATACTCCCCTATACGTAATGTTCATAAAACTTTTTTTTTTTTTATACATATGGTTTTCTTACAAATTAAATACATAATTAATAGTATTATTTTTTTATCATTATATTCTTATTTATTATAACATATTTTTATATATGATATCTTTTTCTCTTCAATAATGATTATATAAAGATGAGTATTATAGTAAGGATGGACCTTAGAAGTAGGTTCAAGAGGCGATTACCTAAGATCCGGAATCAAAAGGGTCCCAAAAAATAAATAATCATTATCTATTTTTTAATTTAAAATTTTTAATAGCCAATAATAATTCAATAAGAAAATAAAATACATTTTACAATGTTATAATTTGTATGTGCTCATGTATTTGATCAAAATTTGATGTACAAAATTTTACATAATTTTTTTATGCATTAAAGATTCTCATATATATTTCGTCCTTACGACTTTCACTATTCTCTAATTTTTAATCAAACTTTACTATAAAAATTTCAAATAATTATTTTTCATATATTAGGGGGTCTCATGTTTTTTTATGTCTAGGACTCAAAATATGTTAGGACAAACTACCTCAAATTTTTTAATTATTTAATTTTTTTTAAATTTGTAAATAATTTTAAAACATATTACATATAAAAGTAGGGTGTAATGGTCCAGTCTGATCCGATCTTTGATAGATATTAGGGATCAGACCAATTAAATTAACATGGTCTGGTCCGATCCGGTCATGACATTCTTTATGTTCAAAGACCGGATCAGACCGGACCCGATCCAATCTATTTAGCTTTTTTTTTTTCCTACTTTATTCAAGTCAAAACAGGGAGAAGAAAAAAAAAACCAAACATTACTTTTTTTTTTAATCAGCAAAAATGAATATATTAACCAAAGTACCAGTAGTACTCAAAAAAGATTACAACACGGTCATTGAAATTACACCCGCTCTGTGGAATCACAGTTACAGTGCTATAGCTGAAATGCACCTTCTATACTAATATAATTCGTGTAAAAACTAATCTACTCCTTTAATCCAATTCTAATTAGAGGTGAAAAATAGTCCTAATATAATTTTCTCTACACAAATGCTAATATATTTTTCTCTGTCCCAAGCATAGACATTTGTTTCGCCTACACAAATGCTAAAAATATTACTACCTCTTTCCAAATATATAACATCTTTTAAGATTCTTATAAATAAAAATAAAATAAGTCTAAAAAGATTTTATATATAAAATGGAGAGAGTTATTGAGTGAGTTCACTATTATTTATTTTTTTTAATTTTTTTTATAAACTATCGATCTGTTCTGATCCCGACGGTCTCAAAATTTATAGGACCATGGACCAGATCTTAAAGGAACGATATAGGAATTTTGGGATCGGACCAGACCATGAGACCAAATCGGATCATATTTTTCGATCTGGTCTGGTTCAATATGACCGATCTTGCGGTCCAAGATCGGATCGCTTATACCCCTGTATTAAACGTAAGGAATATCTCTTACCACATAGCCATGGTAAATGAATTTTATGATATACTTCCATGTTAATCCCTGTTAGGGGTGTAATGGTCCGGTCCGGTCTGGTCTGTGAGTCATATTGCGGATCGGACCGCTCAATTTAGTATGATCTGGTCCGGTCCGGTCCGAACATTATTTATTCTCAAAGACAGGACCGGACCGGATCGTTTATGATTGATCCGGTCCGGTCCGGTTCGGTCTATTTTGCTTTTTTTCCTGTGTTTTTTTTCCCTTTAGAATCAAGGAAAAATATGAAAAGGCAAGGAAGACAAGGCAAAATTCATAAGCCAGGATTTTTATGCACTTGAAAACCTGCACAGGATCTAGATAGAAACCAGCCTAACATAATCTTTTGATATAAAAATTAAAAACAGGACGAAAATAAAAAAGAAAACTAGCAAAAGTAAGAGCAGTTCCAACGTGTAATTTAGGCTTCTAAAATGAAAAAATTTAGTACAAAATCAGATCCAAGAATGAAATAATTTAGGCTTCTAGCAACAATATAATAGCAGTGAGAATTTTGATTCACTTTGGTAATAACTACTTAGCAAAGAGAAGCAGAGGGACGGAAGCAATGGACACACACTAACAGAGAGGGACGGAAGGATTGAGAGTCGAGAGGAACGGTGACGGAGGGCGGAGGCGGCAGCCGGCAAGCGTGAGAGAGGGACGGAAGGACTGAGCCGAGAGGAACGGTGGCTGATCTGAGGGGGCAGGACTGCGTGAGAGAGGGACTGAGGGCTGAGAGGAAGGACTGACGGATCTGAGGCGTGAACGGTGACGGAAGGAGTGAAGGACTGCGTGTGCGTGAGAGAGCCAGAGAGGGACTGAGGGGTGAGGGCTGCGTGAGAGAGAAGGGGAAATGTAGAACTAGAAGTAGAATTTAGGGTTTTTACTTTGTAGTTTGTACTGTAGTTTTTTTTTTTTTTTTAACTATTACCCCTATCGCTCCGGTCCGGTCCCAGCAGTCTAAAAATATTTGGGACCATGGATCGGACCATTCAAGTGTGGTCTGAATTTTTTGAGACCAGACCGGACTTGACTGCATTTTTTGCTCCGGTCCGAGCGGTCTTGCGATCTCGGACCGGATCACTTACACCCCTAATCTCTGTGCACCTATGTTCCTTGCAGCATAATTAGTTATTTTTTTATTATTATTATTATAAGTCAAATTTTAATTTAAAAGATTTTTTTTCTTTTGATTTTAAATTATTTATATTTTTAATTCCTTCTATCCCTATATATAGGATTCTCTTCATGGTTTTTACGTTCATCAAGAAAATTAAATTTTGTATTGGAATTGGAAAGTTTTAGCATATTATTGTTTTAAAAATACTTTTTAGGCTAATTATGCATTGAAATAAATTATGCATTGAAATTGGTAGTTTTAATTTATGTCTTTCAACTAAAAACTAAAGAACTACAATTAAATGCTATAAGTAATTTTGGAAAAAATTATAAAAAGGTCTTATATTTAGGAAAAAAAATTATCCGAAAAAATTCTATATATTGGGACGAAGAGAATATGTAATATTCAATGTTTTTTTTTATTTGCCTTTATTAAAGACTTTGATTATTTTTTATTATATTTGCTATTCAATAATGAATATGAACTTTCCAATGAAATTTCGGAGAGTAGAATTGTGTTGCTATACTAGAATTTTCTCCAAAAATCAAGAACTAACTACTCCCTTCATCCTTTAATATAAAACCATTTTGTAAATTTTTTTGTCTTATTTATAAGACTCAATCCCAATTTGTAATGACATTTAATTACTTTCTCAATCTCTAAATATAAGATCATTTTGGGCAAAAAGTTGTCCTAAAATATATGACCCACTTATAATTTTTTTTTCCAAAATTGTCCTTAATCAACACATATATAATTGAAGTACTTTAAGTCTTATTGGAAAAACACACAAATGTTGTACTCCTGCAGTCCTATATATAAGACTCTTTTAAGATTTTTATTTTGGTCCTATTTATAAGACCCCATTTCAATTTTCAATAACATTTAATTATTTTTTCCACAAACACCCCTAATAACTTTACACTTTTTAGAGTCCCAATAATAATTATAGGGGCGATTTTAAAAAAGTATATCAAATTTTCACATTTCCAATGTCACTATCAAGTTTAATTACCGTCCTTGATGGAAGAGAAAAACCCTAAAAGGATCTTACATTTCCTACGCAGAAGAAGGTGCAAAAGACAAAGTTCTATTCCTCATATTAGTTGTATTATTGTGTGCCAATAATAGGCAAAAGGGCATTTTTAAACAATATACCAAAAGTTTTCAATTTCAATGCAAAAATTTAGTTCTCGTAGTGGACATATATAGATTTTTTGAAAAGGGTCTTATATTTTTTTTTGAACATTAACCTTCTCATTGAATTAGGAGGAAACAGGTACATCATTGTTTAAGAGCAGAGAGACCTGTTGAGGGACCTCTTCAATCCAAACATTATTTGAAAGAAAGAAAGATAGCTTTGCTAGACTATCAGCTACCCTATTATTCACCCTCCTAACATGAGATACAATACATAAAACAAAAGAGTGTTTCATAGCAGTGCAAGCTTGCACTAACTCGTGGAAATAGGACGGGGCATTGAGGTTGCGGTTCCATGCATTGCAGAGCTCCAAACAATCTGATTCAAAAGCCACCTTGGAGAAACGAAGATCCTTCGCCAAATTCATTGACCAGAGCAAACAGCTTGCTTCTGCATGGAGAGGAGAAAGACATCCTTCCATAAATTTGGTGGCAGACGCAAGGGGAAAGCCTTCACCATCACGAAAAATCACTCCAAAACCCGTTCCTTTACCCATCTGAATTGAGGCATCCAAGTTTGCTTTCACAATATCTTCCTGAGGCGCAATCCATGATCCAACTACAACATTTATCCGGACCTGCTCAGTTTTTTGGTGTTTGATGGAAATAGAATTTGCCTATTCAAGAACTTGCTTGCAATCCATATCCTTGTGATTATGAACATAGTCATTTCTCCTGTTCCATAAAGCCCAAGCGTGTTCAAAAATTGCTGCCAAGAAATCCTTATCGTTATTGAGCATGAGTGTTCTCAACCAACCCCTGAAAGTGCATGATGTGTCAGAACCCACCCGAATGGACAGAGGTGAGGCGAACCAAGATGCTACAGCAAAGCCACAGAATAGAAGGGCGTGCTCCACTGTCTCCTCCGCTTCACCATAGACCGGACAAATAGTTTCCAACTGGATTCCCCGTGAATTCAGCACCTTCCTCACTGGAAGGATATTATGACAGGCCCTCCAAATAAACTCTTTACAGCGGGGTATACAATTTGCAGACCAGACTTTGTTCCAGTTTATATCAACAACATTACTGGTAGAAGCTTCATTTGACATTTGCTGATCCATTTGGAATTTATATCCTGATTTGACACTGTAGAGTCCATCTTTTGTTAAGCTCCAAATAAGCTTGTCTTCCACACTCCTTGAATTTAGAGGGATGGTTAGAATGCATTGTGCTTCATAGGGGTCAAAGACATTATAAATGAGTTGGGTATTCCACCATCCTGTTTGGTCATTAATAAGATGATTAACTGTTACAAGTTCATCAAAACTTGAGCTTTTGTCTTAAACACAAAAATTCGGCAAACCTGGCACCCATTTATCCTTCCATATCTGAACATTCGCCCCATTGCCAATCCTCCACACTGAGTTTTGCTGTAACAGCGGCCTTGCACTAGCAATACTAGACCAAACGAAACTAGGATTATAGGCCTTGATATCATTAAGTGGTGAAGAATGCTTGAAGTACCTGGGTTTTAGGACCCTTGTTACCAAGATGTTTTCATTATGAACAATCCTCCAAAGTTGCTTTGCCAACAAAGCTTTATTAAAACAAGAGAAACTTCGAAAACCCAAACCCCCACTTCTCGTTGATCTTGAAAGTTTTTTCCAACTCATCCAATGCATTTTCCTTTGGTTCACATCTCGACTCCAAAAGAACTTTGAGATCATGCCTTCTAGCTCATGACAAAGAGCTTCCGGAAGCTTGTAACAACTCATGACGTAGACTGGAGTACTCTGAGCCACAGATTTGATGAGCACCTCCCTTCCTGCTTTTGACAGAGCCTTCTCCTTCCACCCCTTGAGCTTCTTCCACACCCGCTCTTTGACAAAATTGAATACCTGTTTCTTGGAGCGACCAATAATGGTAGGTAGACCCAGGTACTTATTGTGACTCTCCACTGCCTTAACACCAAGCAATCTTTCCAGCTCATCAATTCTGGTAGAAAGTACATTTCGGCTACAAGAGAGTTCTGGTAGAAAAGGGTCTTATATTTAGGGATGAAAGGAATACTTGTTTTCACAAATACTCATATTAATTTAACATTTTTTAGAATCTCAATAATAAAATTATATAACATTTTTTAAAAATAAAATCATATGTAAAATTTATATTCTTTCCATCTCAAAAAGTTGGTAAAAAATTAAAAAATAATGGTCCCAAATCAATGTTAAATAATGAATACAAAATTATATTCTATAATCTATGATTTAATAATCAATTAAAGATATATTAAATGATTGATTTGACAATTAATTGATTTGAAAGACATGCTTATCACCTTAATTTTGTTGATTGCCGAAGGTTTAACCAATTTGGAATACTCCATCTGGTCCTTATTATAGGATATACTTAACCGAATTACACATATCAAGAAAAATAGTTAGTTTTATGAATTCTATGAGAATATACTGTGACATTATAATTTTAGCCTCTCAACTTTTCTTGAAAAATTCACACTCATTAATGAATAAAAAAACACATAGATAGTCAAAACATTTAATAAGGGTAAAAGAAAAAAACAATAAATGATACATAGGAAATACAATATGACTTATAATTAGGATAAAAAAACTTATAGAATGTGACTTACAATAAGGACCAGAGGGGGTATCACTTTAAGTAAAATTTATTTTACTTGTCCGTGTAAGACAGCCCAGTTGGTGGCTGCAGGGACACTTAGGATTTCCTCCTCCCCAGGTCATGGGTTCTAGTCCCAGACCTCCCTTGTAAACCAAAAAAAAAATTATTTTACTTAAAACTATCCAAAAAAAAATTGTTCTTCCAAAATCAATACACTTAAACTTACTTTTAAATTGATAAAGGGTTTTGCTTTGGTACTGCATAATTTTTAAAAGATATTCGTATCATTTTTAAATATATCAATCATTATGTAACACATATGATATCTGTTGATACCTCAATATTTAGTGGCCCAAATTACAAGGCCCAAGTCATGTAAGGGCTCAGAAGTTGTCAAACAAAAAATAAGTAATGAAACACTGAGAAAGGCGCGCCAACTCCAGGAATTGCCCGAGGCGACACACGCCCAAGGCGACGGTCACCAAGGCGACCAATTTCGATAAGACGATCAGAACAAAGAGCAAAGCATGCTGATGACAATAAACGCCGTGTGTTATCTTAAAGCGTCCCAGATGCCACAAAAACCCGAAGAGAACATCGTGATAGGTAAAGGCGATCCGAGAGTGGGAGCCCACGGAAGGCGCACTCATGACCAGCCGAAGGCGGCATAGCTATCCAAAGCTCTAGCGGCTTACGGAGGAAGTCAAGAGAGAATCTTTTACTCACCCAAGGCAAAGCTAAGAAGAGTAAGACTTGGAGTCCTCTCCTTCGCCGTAATCATCAAAGGCCAAAGCCAGGAATGGTAAAGAAGACAAAGCCACTGAAAAGATGCTCTGGACACATGATACAAGCGATCACTAACCAGCGGACGAAGGGAAGCGAACAGAGACCACTGGTCCAAAGCACCACTATAAATAAGAGAAAGGAACAAAGAGAAAGGGACGGAAGGCCCCGGGAGGAAAAGAAAGGGGAAAAAGGTTAGCCAAGTCCCCAAAGGGCACCCTCCCCAAAAGGCCAAGAAAGGCCAAAGAGCCAGAGGAATAATACCTCAAAGCAGCCATAGCTGCGATACAATACCCACAGTATATAAAAAGACACAAAGCTCCTCCCCCTGAAAAAGGGAGAAGTGCCATGAAGAAGCAAGAGGCAGAATAAACAACAAAGGAGGAACAGAAAAGGAGGAAAAGCCAGAAGGCGTGCACCTCCAGCAACCATCCTAGGAGCCAAGACGAGGGGGTCAGAATACCCAAAAATGCCACAACCAATAACGGTTGCAACACGGAGGGCGTACAACAAAGAGGAAAAGAAGCTCCCCTTCTGAAACTCGAATATAAAAGGAGTGTAAAGCCAAAGCGCATACTCCTCTCTTTGTAAAAATATCATGAAAATGGGAGCCATTTCCTTGTATTAACCCCTCTGTACCTTGTCTTGATATAATGAAAGCCTAAAGCTTCACAAAGTTTACGAACCCATTATATCTTTTAATTAAACAATCATTATCGCACAAAGCGGTCCGAAACAATTGGCGACTCCGCTGGGGAGGCTACGGCTTCCAACCTTGAAGAAAATGCTCCTAGAAGCACCGGTCAGGAGACAGCTCCCGAGAGCGTTCGCTGCTACCGACAACCTCCGACTGAAGAAACGTTGCAGCGATGAGATGCTCTTTCAGACCGAAGGTGACCTTCACGAAGGGTGGCCTACTACCGAAAGGCGAGTTCACTAGAAGGCGCTCCTCAGAGAATGGTCCCCCAGAAGGCGTGATCACGAAAGGAGACCAGGCTCGCCCTGATACAAACTTCCCAGAAGGCGACGAGACTCGTCCAAAAGGCGACATAGATCCTCGCGAACTTGATTGTCCGGAAAGGCAACGCTTTGGAGGCAACGGCATTTGCTCTGCTTAGCCCCCTGGAAAGCGGTCACATGACTAAAGAGGTGAAAATGCACCCTTGCTGACGAAGACGTCGCACGAAGCACGCTCCCGTTGACGAGGACGCAGGACTACAAAAGAGAAAGCGCGAGAGCAAAGGCGCAATTAACAAGTCCACATGGAGAACGCTTCATGTCGTCTGCACCATAAGCTAAGTATACGCAAACCCTGACTCGGTCTAATTTATCATTCTATCCTGATAAGTCTTTCCATGAATTTGGTAGATATGAATCATGACAAAATAAAAGATGTATTGTACCTACTTGCATATAAGTCGTTGTATGTAGCTGTAACATGCTTGCTCTGTGCATTTATGCCTTGATACGCTTTTGGTAATGACGCTTTCGTATGATATCATGTTCAACGCCGTTAGCCTTGTGTCTAAGATCATCCTGATAGCAAAAATTTAATTTCGCTTTGACTAGAATAACACTATTACAGTATAGTCTGAATCTGAGTATGCCATGGCTAAAAATGGCACGTGCATGATAACAATCATAAATGTCGTCGCTCTGATATGTATCGAATGTTTGACTAGAGAAAACAATGTCTAGACGAATCTATGCATTTAAGTGTTTGCTGAAGAACTAAAATTAATATGTCATACTAGTCATTCTTGCCAATTTTTTCCTGGCCAGCCATGGCATGATGAAAAGAAACTATTTCCATCATCATTTTAAAAATCTAAAGTTACAGGTCATATGATTGGAATGATGAAAAAGCATGCTCTAGGAAAGCGTTGCATAAAAGCATGACCTGGATAATGTTACATAGCGATGCATGGTTGATTGTATACATGATTCGCTAGATGCAACTAATAAAACGGACATGCATAGCATGAAAGTATCCGGAAAATGAAAGTTGTTTGTGTAGAGGGAATCACTCTTTAAAATCCAAGAAGCCTTCAGTGCGCTTTCAAAAAAAAAAGACTCCGCACCTCACCCGATGAAAGCGAGGCGGTCAAAAGTAAAGAAAGCAAGCGGTGAAACGAAAGCAAAAGCGCCGAAAAGAGACGCAATGCGCAAGCAGAAAAGAGCAGTATAAACTAAGCAGTGAAAAGAGTTCACAAGAAGTGGGCGAGCCCTAAGCAAATAAGTAAGGTGCATGAAATCCAGAACCGGAAGGCGAACATAGAGCCATGGTGGCGGGGCGCACATGTCGGCCTTGCAAGTAGAGACAATCATGCATCTGGCATAAACCAATTGACAAGAAGAAAGGCGAAAAAGCAAAGCTGAATCAAAAAGCCTCATACGAAGCAAAAACTGAGAAGACGATAACAAATGCGAGCGGAAAGTCGCTAATGACAAACCAAAACCAAAGAGCGAAGACGCGTCAGAAGCTGTGATCAAAAGCCGACAAAGAATTCAAACCGAAAAGACCAAGGCAACTTCAAAGCAAAAGCGCGCAAAAGGTCACAAGCCAGAAAGTTAAAAGAAGGTCAATGCAGATATCTGAGCGCAACAGCGAGACAAGATGAAAAGTAAAAAAGGATGTAACAGAACGCAAAAGGCGTACAATCGCAAAGACGTACACCTCCAAGGCGTACAACCGCAAGGTGTCCATGAAAAGGCATACATGCAACATGAAAGCAAATGCAAGCCTCGTGATGACCAATGCGAGTACAAGATCCTGAAAAGTATGTTACTCAAAGGCATATTTAAACACTGAATCAGATGCAAGAACAAGGTGCAAGATAGAATCAAGCTAGAAAGCGTACAAGTGACTGACCCAAAATGGCTTCAAACACAACACAACCAGGCCAAGGCATCCCAAAACAAAGAAGTCTGTAGCAAGCCTCTGAAGCAAAGCATGTGAACCTAAACGTACGCCAAAGCGGAGCATGCGAAAGCAAGCATAAAGCACAAAGTCAATCAGAAAATCCAAGTGTTTGCACACTGATGATTGTAAGAAGAACTGAAAGAAAAGTAGCACCCGTGACAAGAAGTGTTACGAAGCACAAGCAATCAGAATTAAGCAATCAATCAGAAGCAAGGAAGTGCCTATGACAAGAGGCACCAATGCTAAAGCTCGAAGCGACGCTGATGACATGAGGTGTCCCCGGAAAGAGCTCAAACGATACTGATGACATGAGGTATCGCTGTAGAAAAACACCCTCAAACAGGGTCAATAATGCCAGAACGCGAGGTTCAACACTTCAAAAAAAAAAGAAAAAAAGAAAGAGAAGAAGAAAAAGAAAAAGAAAAAGAATAGTGCTGAACCGTACCGCGGGCACAAGCTGAGGAAACCGCAATTGGTGGTTGGAGAGACAAAGGAACTCTAGGAAAACACCTAGAAGGGGGGGTTGAATAGGTGTTGAAGCTACCTTGAAAGATTTTCGAACGAAACAAATTGAAACAATCAAAACAAATGATTTTTGCAAATTCTACAGTACTTAATCGATTAAGCAAGTCGTGTACTCGAGTAGTACTCGATTAAGCTTGAACTTAATCGATTAAATATGACAGAAAACAGAAAAATCAATTTTCATTCGAATACGAAAATCAATCAATTCACATGCAAGATCAGAGATTCAGCGGAAATGATTAACACCTATATTCTTATTGATTAACCTAGTTATGAAAATGATTTTCCCTTTATCAATTTGAACAATTAAAGATTCAATTCAATCAATTATGAAAATCAATCTTTCTAGGTTTTCAACCAAGAACGCAATCAAATGACTTGAATATAAAGAGTAAGAGTTTAGAGATACGACACAGTGATTTATCCTGGTTCACTTTCATCCACTTGAAAGCTACATCCAGTCCCCTCTTCAACCAAGAGAGATTCTTCACTATGAGGAATTAGAGTTCTCAAATTACAAGTGATTGCCTCACAAGACTTCCTTCTTGCTAGCTTACAAGAGATAACCGACACCCTTGCCTTGTAATCCTATTGATCTTCTCTCTAATCTAACCTCTACCCCTTGTTGATAATCGACACAACAAGTCTTCAATTGCTTGATGATAATCCACACACCAAGGCTTCACTTGCTTGATTCACAACCAAGACTTCTTCTTCTTCTTCAATAAGAATGCACTTGCTTGATGATAAAATCGACACACCAAGACTTCTTGTTTGTTGTAGTGGCTTGCCTTCTTGCAAAGATTACAACATAATAGAAAACACAAAACAATCCTATGAATCTCAATCAAGAGTTATGACAATTCACCATAAGAGATTCAAAGGTTCTTGATCAAAGAATATGAAAATATGAGAACTTTGATCTTTAGAAAATGAGAGAATAGAGTGGCTTGATTCTTTGTAAAGCTTGTATGAAAATGATTCTAACTAATCACAAATAATAGGAAAAGGTTTATATAGAATACCCAAAAGTTGTAGCACTTGAAAACTGATTTTGAGAAGTGAAAAACGTATTTTAAAAATCAGTTCAGCAGTACTTAATCGATTAAGCAAGTCGTGTACTCGAGTAGTACTCGATTAAGTTATCACTTAATCGATTAAGTTGGTACTGTACATGTTCAAAACTTATTTTCTCAAAATCCAACCTTTCCTTTAAAACCTTTAAGCCACCTATTGATTCTAGGTTAAGTGAAAACTCAAATTATGATTAAATCATGACTTATGAATGAGATTCACTACCCTCTATAATAATCTACCCAAATAAAAAACCTATGAAGCTTGAGAGGCAAAAGATAAAAGAAATACAAATACACTCAAACTTAGGTCTTCATGAGCTTGCTTTCTCTCTTCTTCATTTGATGTTTGTTCAAAAACACTTTGTCATTATCAAAACATTCATCATGTTCATCATGGAACTAACAATCTCCCCCTTTTTGAAAATGACAATCCATGTTTTGAAATCACTTGAAGTTGTTGATGCTTGAAACATTTGATCACTTGAGAAGACTCTTTCTCCCTCTCAATCAATGCTTTAACATTTGAATCCAATTGAGATAGAAGCTTGATTCTCCCCCTATCTTCAACAATCAATGCTTTAACATTTGAATCCAATTGAGATAGAAGCTTGATTCTCCCCCTATCTTCAACAATCAATGCTTTAACATTTGAATCCAATTGAGATAGAAGCTTGATTCTCCCCCTATCTTCAACAACTTAGCTCAACCTACATAAAAACAACAAAACAACCTTTCTCCAAATATAATATCTTGAGATAGAAGCTTGATTCTCCCCCTATCTTCAACAACTTAGCTCAACCTACATAAAAACAACAAAACAACCTTTCTCCAAATATAATATCTAAAAATCATATTATATTTCTCCCATGTTTCAAAACATACCATGTCTCCCCCTTTGAGAAACATTTCATTCAATTCAAAACATCATATTTCTCCCCCTTTGGCATTATCAAAAAGTAATATATATACCAATTGAAATATAACATCTAAGCCAAGGTAAGAAATCAATGATCATTTCTTTACAACATTGATACCAATTGAACAAATACAATAGAACTATACTTTGAAATGTGATATTAATTGGTAAGAAAATATAACAATGAAATATAATACCAATTGAGAACTAAAAAGATCATAATATCACTTAACAAAGAAGATATCAATTATAAAGAAGAATCAATAATCACAAAAGCATCATACTTTAATAAGATTTCAATTATATGATTATCATGCTTTCATCAACTCAATGATACCAATTGAATTAACTAAACATTTAGAAAAGTAATATCAATTGAGAAGATACCAATTGAGATAATATATCAATATCAAATATTACCACTTTGTAGGACATTCACTTGAGATGCAAGTGTGATACCAATTGAAGATGTGAATATAGACATTCATAGTTGAGACCAATTGAGAACATGTGTCATTCATTTGCATCTTCAATCAAACCTACAAAACAATCATGCTTTGCTTTTTGGTATCCAAATGGTTTTGGATCCATTTTTGTTAGTGTAGGGACTTTCACCCTTTTTCATCCAAACAAAATTTCCTTTAGATATACCATGCACTTTAACATAACACACATTTGAAGTATGTCCATGAGTACCACAATAGAAACATGTTGGAGGATTTGAAAAATCAACTTTAGAAAAATCAACAACATTTCTATGAGATTTACTCTTAGCATTAGTATAACCCAAACCAAACTTGTTTGAATTTTTTCTTTGAAAATTTAACAATGTGCGTAATCTAATATCACAATTCGTGAAACTTGCAAGCTTATTTTTCAAAATAGCATTTTCATCCTTGAGCAACTTGCAATTCTCACAATCAACCACAATATTCAATCTACTAGCACAATCACAAGAAGAACTAGCATAGATAAGATCAAGAGTTTCATTTTCAAGATTAAGCTCATCAACTTGTTTTTGAAGTTCTAAAATCTCTTTTTGATGTTTCAAAATGAGCTTCTTTCTTTCAATGTTTTTCAAAGCTAGTTTTTCAAGTTGTTCATACATTTCTTCATAAGCATTATGTAACAATTCATATTTAGAAGAAATTTCGGATTTAGATTCACTTACATTGCTATCCTCGCTTTGATAACTTGATTCATCATTTGAACTTTGTTCTTCATCATCTACTAGAGTTATCAAGTTGAGACAAGCGGCTTCTTCATCATCCGATGAACTACTCGATGTGCTTTTCTTGTTATCTTCATCACTATCCCAAACTATGTATGCTCTTTTAGATTTAGAATTTTTCTTGTCTTTCTCCTTCTTCTTGAGATACTTAGAGCATGAGTACTTGAGATGACCGGGCTTTCCACATTCATGGCAAACTACACCTTCTTTTGATGTCTTGGTCTTGTAGTGTGGGGAATCCTTCTCTTTACTTTTGTCCTTGTTCAACCTTCCTTTTCTCCTTAGAAACTTGTCAAACTCTTTTAACAAAAGTTTCATGTCTTTTTCATCAACATCGGAATCGGAATCTTCACTATCATCATCATCAGAACTATCTTTCTTTTTATATGCACTTTTGACTCTAAGAGCAAGTCCTTTCCTTGATTTGTTCTTATCCGACTCTTCATTGATACTTAATCGTCCAAGCTCCATTTCATGTTCTTGAAGCTTTCCGAAAAGTGTTGCTAGATCCATAGTATCCAAATTTTTAGATTCAACAATAGCCGTTACTTTTGGTTGCCAATTCTTGTCTAAACATCTCAACACTTTGTTAGAAAGTTCACCTTGTAGAAAAGTTTTACCAAGAGCAAGTAAATGATTTATAATATGAGTAAAACGCTTTTGCATATCATTAATAGATTCATTTGGAAGCATATGAAACAATTCATAATCACGCATTAAAGCATTCAATCTAGCTCTCCTAACCTCACTAGTTCCTTCATGAGTCACTTGTAAAGTGTCCCACATTTCTTTAGCACTAGAACATTGAGAAACTCTAAAGAACTCGTCATAGGATAAAGCGGATGTGATGATATTCTTTGCTTTATAATCATATTGAACTTTCTTTCTATCATCATCCTTCCACTTATCCTCGGGGATCAATTGTTCTACAACTTCAACTAAACTAGAGGGGATATGAGGACCTTTTTCAACTACTTTCCAAATTTCACTATCTATGGCTTGGATAAAGATTTTCATTCTAACTTTCCAATATGCATAGCCTTCTCCGGTAAACAATGGAGGACGACTTATTGAAGCACCTTCACCACCAAAGGAATTCGTAGAACCCATTGCGATTTTCTTAAAGGATCTTTACGAAAAAGCTCTTATGCTCGTGTCTTTCGACCGAGCTCTGATACCAATTGAGGAAACCGCAATTGGTGGTTGGAGAGACAAAGGAACTCTAGGAAAACACCTAGAAGGGGGGGTTGAATAGGTGTTGAAGCTACCTTGAAAGATTTTCGAACGAAACAAATTGAAACAATCAAAACAAATGATTTTTGCAAATTCTACAGTACTTAATCGATTAAGCAAGTCGTGTACTCGAGTAGTACTCGATTAAGCTTGAACTTAATCGATTAAATATGACAGAAAACAGAAAAATCAATTTTCATTCGAATACGAAAATCAATCAATTCACATGCAAGATCAGAGATTCAGCGGAAATGATTAACACCTATATTCTTATTGATTAACCTAGTTATGAAAATGATTTTCCCTTTATCAATTTGAACAATTAAAGATTCAATTCAATCAATTATGAAAATCAATCTTTCTAGGTTTTCAACCAAGAACGCAATCAAATGACTTGAATATAAAGAGTAAGAGTTTAGAGATACGACACAGTGATTTATCCTGGTTCACTTTCATCCACTTGAAAGCTACATCCAGTCCCCTCTTCAACCAAGAGAGATTCTTCACTATGAGGAATTAGAGTTCTCAAATTACAAGTGATTGCCTCACAAGACTTCCTTCTTGCTAGCTTACAAGAGATAACCGACACCCTTGCCTTGTAATCCTATTGATCTTCTCTCTAATCTAACCTCTACCCCTTGTTGATAATCGACACAACAAGTCTTCAATTGCTTGATGATAATCCACACACCAAGGCTTCACTTGCTTGATTCACAACCAAGACTTCTTCTTCTTCTTCAATAAGAATGCACTTGCTTGATGATAAAATCGACACACCAAGACTTCTTGTTTGTTGTAGTGGCTTGCCTTCTTGCAAAGATTACAACATAATAGAAAACACAAAACAATCCTATGAATCTCAATCAAGAGTTATGACAATTCACCATAAGAGATTCAAAGGTTCTTGATCAAAGAATATGAAAATATGAGAACTTTGATCTTTAGAAAATGAGAGAATAGAGTGGCTTGATTCTTTGTAAAACTTGTATGAAAATGATTCTAACTAATCACAAATAATAGGAAAAGGTTTATATAGAATACCCAAAAGTTGTAGCACTTGAAAACTGATTTTGAGAAGTGAAAAACGTATTTTAAAAATCAGTTCAGCAGTACTTAATCGATTAAGCAAGTCGTGTACTCGAGTAGTACTCGATTAAGTTATCACTTAATCGATTAAGTTGGTACTGTACATGTTCAAAACTTATTTTCTCAAAATCCAACCTTTCCTTTAAAACCTTTAAGCCACCTATTGATTCTAGGTTAAGTGAAAACTCAAATTATGATTAAATCATGACTTATGAATGAGATTCACTACCCTCTATAATAATCTACCCAAATAAAAAACCTATGAAGCTTGAGAGGCAAAAGATAAAAGAAATACAAATACACTCAAACTTAGGTCTTCATGAGCTTGCTTTCTCTCTTCTTCATTTGATGTTTGTTCAAAAACACTTTGTCATTATCAAAACATTCATCATGTTCATCATGGAACTAACACAAGCGCCTTATCGCAGTACCCAGATAGACCTCCTGAAAAATTTCTGGGACAGACGCGGGCGAAGTACGCCATATCGCGAGACTAGAAAAGGTCCCGGGAAACAAGGGCGCTAGTCTTAAACGCGGGCGGAAAAATCTGTAAAAGAGGTTGGCTAACGCAAGATCCAAAACGATCCGTTAGTTTACAAAGCCCCAATGTGGCAACTGAAAAAAAAAGCCCCAATGTGGCAACTGAAAAAAAAAAAGCCCCAATGTGGCAACTGAAAAAAAAAGGCCCCAATGTGGCAACTGAAAAAAAAAAGCCCCAATGTGGCAACTGAAAAAAAAAAGCCTCAATGTGGCAACTGAAAAAAAAAAGGCCCCAATGTGGCAACTGAAAAAAAAAAAAACCCCAATGTGGCAACTGAAAAAGAAGAGAAAAGAAAGCCCAAAAGCGGCAATTGAAAAGCCAAAGAAAGCAAGCAGAAAATCCAGAGCAACAAAAGAAGGGGTCCAAAGCGACAACATCTGTGAAACGTGCCCAATGTGCGCCTTAACAACAATCTTGGCACCAATAACATGAAGGGCCATTGAAATCTGCAAGCAAGTTTGCAGCGCCCAGAGCGCGCTCCAAAAAAAAAAGTGGAGAGGGGAGGAAGGAAACCTTCCTTAGGTACCAATCCAAAAAAAAAAAAAAGAGTTGTGCTCTATCAGAACACTTGAAGAAAAGGCACCAAAACTGAGAAGTGCAACAAACGCAAGTGCAGCAGCAAGCAATTACAAAGCTATGAAGCCCAGGCCACAACTGCCAAAGCGGCGAAGCCAACAAAAGCGCACAAGAACAAAGGCGTAAAATCCAAATGCAAAATCTCAAGCGCAAGGCAAACAACAACAACAACAACAACAAAAATGATGATAAAGAGCAAAGACAAGATATTTATTCTCAACATAACAGCATTGTCAAGCATACAAAACAGAATCCAAGCTTGAGAAATACATACGAAAGGCATCATGAATCCCAAGATGCAAGTCAATAAAGCAACAAAAGCTAAGTTCGAGCAAAGTTATACAAGTCATGAACCAAATGAAAAAGCACAACCGAAAACCATAATCTGAAAGAGAAATGTCAAAGTAGCAGCATAAAGTGGCAAAACAATGCCTACATAAAGAAAAGAGAATTCAAGGAAGTAACCCTGCAGACTTCCTCATAAGAATACTTTTTGTCAGCCAAATCCCTGATCTCCTGATCAAGAGCCTTCAGTTTAGCGGTTGCTTGGTCAAGCTGAGAAGAAAGCTCCTTGACACGACACCAAAGGAGCACGACGCTCCTGCAAAGCACGCTCAGCGTCGGCCAACTCAGCGTCATCGAACGGAGGGCGCAAACTTTCAAAACCAGCAATGGCATTTTCAAGCCAGGGACCAGAGTAATGTTGAAACTGAAGCATGTATAAGCAATCCAAGATCTCGGCCTTCTCCTCCCACGGCAAGTCATCCACGTCAACTGAGCGGACTAAATGCAACATCCGCAACAAAGTTTGAGAACCGGACTCCCGGAAAAGGCGAGGAAGCGAAGCTGGAGGAGGAATCAAGAAAGCGTGAGCACGCATGAACGAATCGATCAAAGCTTGATCATCTGCAGGAAGTGAAGCTGCAAGAACACATAGCAGCACATGTAGAAATAATGAGACCAGAATTCAGAAAGAAAAGAAAAATTCCAGCTCAAGAAAAGAAATACTTACGAACTAAAGAAGAGCCTGGAGAGGCGGAGGCGTGACTTTCCCTCGCAGCAGGAGCCTTCCCCTTATCAGCTAAAGAAACCAGGTTTGCAGCAGCTTGACTCTCTGAGGGGGCAGGGGCATCAACTTCAGCACCTACCTCACCAAGCATGTTTTTAGATCTTGGAATATCAGAAACAAGTTCATAGATAATATCAGCAGCAGCAATACCTGAAGGGGCCTTCGAAGGCGCACCCTTGGGAGAAACAGGGACACTCATTGGAGTGCCAACTGGAGACGCTAAGTCGAAATCATCACTGGCAGCAGAATCAGAAGGAGTAACACCCCCACTAGTTGAAGGTTGACAAAAGAGGTTCATGAAATCTTCATGATCAGAAGCAAGCGAAACAGCAGGAGCGTTCTCAGGAGACTGGGATGAGGGCGACGCCGATGAATGACCATCAGCACCACCTGCGCTCAAAAGGAAAAGAGAAAAGAGAATCAGTGACGTTATGAAACTGTCCAAGCAAAACAAACTGAAAAGACTAGAAGAAAATAAAAGAACAAGAAACGGAACCTGGAAAATGATCCCCAGCTCCACCGCTTTCGGCGGAAACGTCACAAGACAAGAAGGAATCACCAGAATTAGTTTCAGCAGTATCATCTTGAACCAAGTCTACATGGACTGGGGAAGAAGGAGCAATGCGGATGCCGGAGGTGCGAAGGCGGCTAGACCGACGAGTAGGAACGGCTGCAGCTGCCTTCCTCCTCTTGCTAGAATTGGCGGCGCCGCTACTACCGCCTCGAACAGAAGATCTGGAAACAGAAGAAGCTTTCCTTTTGCTTCGCCTGGGGGCAGCAGAGGGAGTCGCAGCAATTCTGCGGCTAGGCGAAACTCCTTCAGCTGAAAACAGAACCAAGTACAAGTTGAGTGCAAAGCAAGAAAAAGAAAAGCGACAAAAACAAGAAATGGCCAAGATGCTTACCAGTAGCTTTCTTCATAGAAGTGCAAAAATAAGGGTCGTTGTGCACTATAGGCAGCAAGGAAGGAATGGGACGCGAGGACGAGGCTTCAAAATCCCGAAGGTGTTGCAGAATGTCTTCATGAGAAACGAGCCAAGAACTCAAAACGCCTCCAATACGGGAGGGAGAAACATAAACAGGAGCAAAATCAGGAATTCCAGGAGCTGCATCAAAGAGAAGTGCTTTAACCAAGTCTTCTGTCGGGGCCTGCTCAATGTTGAGAACACAGGGGGCTTGATCACGCCCAAACTGCCTGGCCACCCGATCGGGACGGTACACACAGGGCCAAAGGGCTCCACCATGAGCACTCCTACTATCCAAGGGAACAAAACCAGGCAAACAGCGAATAGAGAGAATCAGCTTCCACAAATCAAAGGCCCCTTCGAAAGGGGTGGCAGCATTGTTTCTTGTGGAAAAGGTCTCTTCATCATAAAGAAGATGTGGGAAGTCCGAGTAAGGGCGAAAAAAGAATTCGTCCTCTGAACCAATGAGAGAAATAAGGGGTTCTCTTGGGGACCCTCTCGTCCAACACCACGAACGAGGGTCCAAGCCAGCAGCACCAGTAGAAAGGGGAAGTTTGGTGGGGCCATAAGCGGGAAAACGCTCAAACAAAAAATACTGAAGAAACGTCAAGTCAATATAAGAATTAATCAGAAAGCGCCCGTGAGAAATGCGCATCTGAACTGATACCTGATCTAGGCGAGCGTACAAGCCGCCTAGGTAAAATGAAGCAAGAGGAAGGCGTGTACCTTCCGCCAGGAGACAAGCGAAAAGAAAGACGCATGGTCTTATAGACTCCCATGGAGGTCCAGGAAACACATATCTGCTGAGCCAAAAAGCAACGAAGGCGGCACGGCAGAGGCGTGAATCGGTGACAGGTCCGGATTGGAATTTACCATCATGAAAATCGCCAAAGAAATAGCGAATCCAGCAAGCAAAGGTGTACTTGACAGAAGAGCGTTGACTTGCCCTTCGACTCCTAGGAACCAAGTTCCCAGTACCCCTCACCCGTTGAGAAGAAGAGCCCTTTGCATACGAGGCGCGCCTTCGCTTGAAAAGGTCCCGAGAATACTTGGCGCTTAGAGCCGAGGCGGCTTTCAGTTGCATCGACAGTTCAGAAAAATGTTCATCAACATTCTCCACATCAAGGTCTGCATCTCCAAAAGCGGGAAGACCAAGAAGTATAATCACGTCTTCAAGTGTTGGGGTGAACTCTCCCCACGATGTCAAGAAGGTGTGGGTGGAAGAACACCAGCGCTGCATCAACATCAGCAAATCACTAGGCCTGCGGTTGGCACCAAGCCGAGGCGACGCCTTGACGGCGGCAGCAATCCCTACCTTCTCCAGAATGGCCACGAAAGCGGCATCAGTAGCAAAAATGTGATCAACCCACTCTTGCCATCCAACAGTTCCTCCCACGCGAACGTTGAAGTTCACATCTACCCAGGGGAACTTCGAGCGACGAAGGCAGGAGCGGAGCAAGGAAGAGCCCAGGGCGCAGTGGTCCTTACTGTAAGAAGGAGAAGAGATGAGTTCGGCGTCTTCCTCGGAAACCACCATGGCCTTGGAAGACGAGCCAGCAATAAAATCGCCCGAATCAGGACCAGAAGGCGAGTCCGCCTTCACCTCTGTAGCCCAGCGGCGGTACCCCGATTCAACAGGGTAAGAGCGAGGGCAGGGAAGCTCGTGCATGAAGCAGTAAGAGATGGGGCACGGAAGTTGAATCTCCCCTTCAGAACTCGAGGAAGCGCTTTCAACCACGGGAGAAGCAACAGCCTTTGACTCTGACATGGTAACAGCAAATACAAGAGAACAAGAAAGCGGAAAACAAAGGAGTAACGGGGAGTTCTTTTCTGGAAGAAAGGAGTTTCGGAAACAAAGAAGAAAGAGAACGAAACGAAAGTGAAAAAGAAAACTGAAAGGTCTGAGGAAGTTTTGAAAATATGAGTGAAGGAGGGAACGTGGGGAAACGTGCAAAAGCTGAGGGATATTTGCCTCCTCCCCCTAACGATACATGGAGCGCAGCAGGAGAATGGAGGGAAGAAAACCAAAAGACTTACCAGTGAGGTCCCGTTGACAAGACCCCACTGAACGACGAAATTCAAAGCGGAAACCGCCAAGCAGTCAGTAAGCCGGGAGAAATGCAAAGAGACACCCGCGATGCAAAAGCGTCTCCTTATGTACGCCTTCCCCAAAAATCGAAGGCGGCGCCGAAAGAAATAACAAAAAGGCGAAGAACAAGGAATGGGGAATCAAGAAAAGAAGAAACAAGCGAGAAAACACAAAATAGGATTTGCACTGAGAATGAAATTCTTCCCCTCTCACTGCAAAGGGGGCAATTGTTGATACCTCAATATTTAGTGGCCCAAATTACAAGGCCCAAGTCATGTAAGGGCCCAGAAGTTGTCAAACAAAAAATAAGTAATGAAACACTGAGAAAGGCACGCCAACTCCAGGAATTGCCCGAGGCGACACACGCCCAAGGCGACGGTCACCAAGGCGACCAATTTCGATAAGACGATCAGAACAAAGAGCAAAGCATGCTGATGACAATAAACGCCGTGTGTTATCTTAAAGCGTCCCAGATGCCACAAAAACCCGAAGAGAACATCGTGATAGGTAAAGGCGATCCGGGAGTGGGAGCCCACGGAAGGCACACTCATGACCAGCCGAAGGCGGCATAGCTATCCAAGGCTCTAGCGGCTTACGGAGGAAGTCAAGAGAGAATAATTTACTCACCCAAGGCAAAGCTAAGAAGAGTAAGACTTGGAGTCCTCTCCTTCGTCGTAATCATCAAAGGCCAAAGCCAGGAATGGTAAAGAAGACAAAGCCACTGAAAAGATGCTCTGGACACATGATACAAGCGGTCACTAACCAGCGGACAAAGGGAAGCGAACAGAGACCACTGGTCCAAAGCACCACTATAAATAAGAGAAAGGAACAAAGAGAAAGGGACGGAAGGCCCCGGGAGGAAAAGAAAGGGGAAAAAGGTTAGCCAAGTCCCCAAAGGGCACCCTCCCCAAAAGGCCAAGAAAGGCCAAAGAGCCAGAGGAATAATACCTCAAAGCAGCCATAGCTGCGTTACAATACACACAGTATATAAAAAAACACAAAGCTCCTCCCCCTGAAAAAGGGAGAAGTGCCATGAAGAAGCAAGAGGCAGAATAAACAACAAAGGAGGAACAGAAAAGGAGGAAAAGCCAGAAGGCGTGCACCTCCAGCAACCATCCTAGGAGCCAAGACGAGGGGGTCAGAATACCCAAAAATGCCACAACCAATAACGGTTGCAACACGGAGGGCGTACAACACAGAGGAAAAGAAGCTCCCCTTCTGAAACTCGAATATAAAAGGAGTGTAAAGCCAAAGCGCATACTCCTCTCTTTGTAAAAATATCATGAAAATGGGAGCCATTTCCTTGTATTAACCCCTCTGTACCTCGTCTTGATATAATGAAAGCCTAAAGCTTCACAAAGTTTACGAATCCATTATCTCTTTTAATTAAACAATCATTATCGCACAAAGCGGTCCGAAACAATATCTAAACACAGTCAACGCTAATTAACATTCGAGATATCAAATCACTATCATAAAATAAGAATTATTTTATAATTTTTAAAATTTTTTAACTCAATCATAATTACTATAATTAATTTTTTTTTTAGAAAAACATCTGTTTTACGAACTGACAGCCATACTTGTTCAGGTTCATTTTGGAGAGTCATACTCATTCATGTTCATCTTTGACTTTTTGAGAGTCATACTTCAAACTTCAAAAACAGAAACAAAAGCAAAACTATGATTAAAAAACTTTATCTTGTTCATCTCGTCCGTTGCTTTGCTGAGAGAGTCGTATTTTTTTTTTTAAAAAAAATGGTGTTTAATATAATTGGTAAAATTAATTATAATTATTTTTATCTATTATTATAATTATCGAATTATAATCTGTTTAAATTATAAACTATATATGTTTGGGTCTTTTAAATAAAAAACGAATTTAAGTTAATATGTTTTGTTTAAGTAGTGTAAAAAAAATATTTTTAAAATATAAATTACAAAAAAGATATGAAGTGATAATTGAATAATTAATATTGTTGGAGTGATACGTGCATAAAAGATATAAAGTGATAATTGGATAGTAAATTACAAAAATAATATGAAGTGATAATTGGGTAATTAAAAAATAATCTACATAAAAATACTAGCTAGCTATTATTTTTTTTCAAAAATATAATGTAAAATTATAATATACATTTGCAACCAATCACGTTATATTATCATTATTTAAAAATGAGTTAATTGTCACTTTGTTCCCTTAAATTACATACCGCTTTCACTTTCGTCCCTCAAATTACGAAAATAGCTTTGAGGTCCCTGAATTTGTAAAAACGTGTGCACGTTAGTCCCTGGAGTTAACTTCCGTCAACGTCCGTTAACGGCGGAGTGACATGCACTTTAAATAATTCACTATAGTCCCTGTAATCACTTTAAATAATTCACTATAGTCCCTACAGTATACAATTTATTCATTATAGTCCCTGAAACTATACAATTTATTCACTTTAGTCCCTATATCAGTATAGTTCAAATTCCATATTAACTCAAACAATCAATAAAAAATTAACCAAAAAGATTAAGGGGTATGGAATACCTTGTGCATATCTGCATAAATGAAGTTCCATCATTTACAATATGAAAGATCAACCAATCCAAAGTCAATTTCATGAACCAAAGTGTTGTTTTACTATGTAAAACATCGTTTTGTATGTTTTCCAAATTGTGTCGTTCTGTTTGAGTTTTTTTTTATTAACACTGTTTGATTTTTTCTCTTCATTACACCAAAGATAATATTTATGCAACCAAAAATGTAAAACTTACGTCCTTGAAATTATATATTTAATATATTAAGAGTAAATTTTGAAGGTTTTCAATGTTTTGTTTTTGGTACACAGTTTTTAGTATTGACTTTACACTTTTAATTACTTAAACATTGTCCTTAAAAGAGTAAGGATGAAACTTCATCTCAAATATGCAGAAGGTATTCCATACCCCTTAATCTTTTTGGTTAATTCTTTACTGATTGTTTGAGTTAATCTGGAATTTGAACTATACTGATATAGGGACTAACGTGAATAAATTGTATAGTTTCAGGGACTATAATGAATAACTTAAAATTATTAAAGGGACTATAGTGAATTATTTAAAGTGATTACAGGGACTATAATGAATTATTTAAAGTGCATGTCATGCCTCCGTTAACGGACGTTGACGGAGGGACTAACGTGCACACGTTTTTACAAATCTAGGGACCTCAAAGCTATTTTCGTAATTTGAGGGACAAAAGTGAAAGCGGTATGTAATTTTAAGGACCAAAGTGACAATTAACTCATTTAAAAATATTAAAAACATAATCTTAATAAAAACAAACACACTCAATATTACAAATTCGGCAGCGCGCGGCTCTCTTTCTCTCTCACCTTATGATATCTCTTACACAATTGCCATAGTTCATAGATACATGCATTATTTTTTTTTTGTTTTGATTGAATTTAGATTTAGGTTTTGTTTTTGTGTTTTTAATATTAAATTTTATGAGTATACAACAACAATAATAATAACAACTAAGCATTTGTCCCACTAGGTGGGGTCGGCTACATGGATCAAACGACACTATAAAGACCTATCATAAATCATGTCTTTCGATAAGGTATTGATTGTCATATCCTTCTTAATTATTTCGCCTAATGTTTTTCTAGATCTTTCTTTTCCTCTAACCCTTGTAGTACTCTCCATTTGGTCTACCCTCCTAACCGGGCTTCCACCGGTCTCCCCCACACATAGCCAAACCACCTAAAACGAGATTCCATCGTCTTTTCAAAAATAGAAAAATGAACCTTAGTACTAGTTTTGACTCTAAATATAAAATTCTTCTTATATTTTTATTTTGTCTTATTTATATGACTTTATATCAATTTTTAATAAGAATTAATTACATTTTTTCATAAACACCCTTATTTATTTAATACTTTTTTAGATTTCCAATACTATTAACATGATAATTTTGAAAATGCATATCAAATGTTCATATTTTCAATATTATTAACTAAATTAACAATCTTTTTTAATGAGCGTGAAATCTACCAATTAAAAGAATCTTATATATAAACACGGGGAGTATATGATATGTATTTAAACACCTTAAATATATATTAACTATATTAAGTTAATACAATTTTTATGATATAATAAGTTTAAACATAATAGTACTGATGCCTTTCACCATTAATTAGTCACTTAGAGCATCTCCAGCAATTCAAGAAACCCGTTCGTTCAACATGCAGATTGCAGTCTACTTTGACTAGATAACCGTTGGATACCACTATTTCATAATCAACACGCCATACTTATCCTCAACCCTTAGTTAAGAAAACCCTTAAAACTTTATACTGCAATTTTTTACAACTGTTTTTTATTTTATTTTATTTATTTTGTTCAATTTTTTCTTCTCAAAAGACTGGTCCTACAAGTGCAACCAATAAGCACTTAAGTACGGTGTAAAGGTCCGATCCGGTTTGATCTTTAATGAACATTTGGGATCGGACCAATTAAATTAACATGGTCCATTTTAGATCGGTCCAAATGTTTTTTAAGTACAAAGGCCGGATCGGACCGGATCATTCATAAATGGTCCAGTCCGATCCGACCCGATCTATTTAACACATATAATAATGATATTTTTATACAACATTAAATACAAAATTAAATACAACATAATATTATAACTAATGGAGAGCATCATTTTGTTTCTATAGTTCTTCAGTTGCAGCACTATAACTCCCATATCAATACTAGTGCTTTCTATAGCACTTCAATTGCATTAGCACTGTAACTCGGTGCTTCTATAATTCTTCTACTATTAATTATGTGGTTTTAGAATAGTGTTTTTTTTTTTTAATTTTTTAAGTAACCAGTAGTCCGGTCTGGTCTTAACTGTCTCAAAAATAATGAGATCGTGGACCAAATCATAATGTAATGGTCTAGAAATTTTGAGACCGAATCGGACCATGAGATCGAACTTGACTATATTTTTCGATCCAATCCGATCCGATCTGAACGATCTCGCGATTTTAGACCGGATCGCTTACACCCTTACACTTAAGCCCAAGTAAAATACTTTCAAGCAAAATAGTCTTTGGGACCTACTCCAAGCCAAATCGTTGCGTTTTGTTTTTTTCCACCATTTTTAGTTTTCAACCCCAAAACTTCCAAATAATCTCGAACTACTCTCGCCCTCAAATAAATTAAGTTTTTTACGCCATTGCACATAAATTAAAAAATGAGTAAATGATGTAATAATTTAGTATATTTTGACTAAATTATTCTTATTTAATAATATTTGAGTGAGTAATAATAAATATATGAAGATTATGTTAAAGAGAAATGGTAAAATGCATGGTAAAAAAATGATGTAATAAATAATGGTATATGTTTATTAAAAGAAGTATTCCATAAATAATTATTGGATTTCTAAAAAAATATAACTTATGAGACAAAATATAATTACTAAATAAACAGAGGAGGGATTACCCTCTATTTTTTTTACTTCCCTTAATTTCTCTTTCAATATCACAAAATCAAATTTCACTTTCCCAACTTTTCACAACTTTCTACGGCAAGTAACAGTGCCAATAAAGTTAACAAGACCTAGGAAACAACATAAAACAAATTATTACACCACTAGATTGATGCTACTTCGTTGCTTCAATACGATACCTCAACATGAGAATGGTGAAAGATAATTTTTTGAAGAACAAGTGTCCGAAAATTTTTCGAAAACTCATCCCGACTTGGGTTATTGAAAAATAGACATTATATAAATTGACTGTGCAAATCATATATATTCCGACAAATACTGGTTGAGAAAATGTTTATCAAATTTCTTAAAATTTCTAACTCTAATTTGTCCGAATGAATTACACATTAACGTAAACAAAAAATGAAAGAGAAGAAGAAATCCAAAGGTGAGTATGTTGAAATGATAGTGAAGAAGATGAAGGAGTTGAGATTTGAAGGAATATAAAGGAGTGTGGGATTTAAAGGTTGAGATTTATGGAAATTAATGGATTCGGAGGATTGGAAGCAAAAATATGAGCAAGGGACTTTTTAGGATTTCCCAGAAAAAAAATTAAACTCAAATCATTCCATACACTAACTCATCCTGAGAAAAGCAAGCCCAGGCCCATTGACAATTAAGAAAAGAGAAGCCTAATTAACATGAGTTGAATTTTAATTTTTGGTCCCATAACTAACCAATTTTCCAATTAAGAGAAAAGAAACCATTATGTTAGATACAAAAATGTTATGTTATTTGGATATTAAATAAGTGGTGACAACTAAAAATTCAAAAGTCATTTTTCTACTTCCACACTCTCATTCAACACTCGATTAGGGAAACAAGTTACTGCATATCAATCTCTAATACATACTTGTCATAAATTGATTAAGTTTGTAGTGCATTTTCAAATTTTTTTTTTATATTGGTTGTGTGAAAAATTGAATTTCCCCATTTTCGATGTCTGATTATCATAATGACGAAGATCAAATTTAAAAAAAAAAAAGAAAGAAAAGGTATTGGGAATGGAAATGATAATGTAGGAAGTTGAGTAGTAAAAGAGGGGAGATGCAAGAAGTGAAATGAAAACAAATGTGAGAGAGCAACATGATACCAAAAAAATGCGAGGGAGATTTTTTTTTAATAAGACAAAAAATTTATTAAGAAACAAAGAAGAACAAGACATGCTTCCCATAAAAATACAAAGTATCTCTGGTATTAATATATATTGCCCTTTGCACCCACCCACTATTATCCTTTAAGAACTGTCTACCTTCCTACTCAATCTTAATGCATAAGTACAAAAGAAATGAAAATGTGGCAATCTGATAACAAACAAAAAATTTAGTTTAATAAGGAAACAATATCAACTCCAATTGCAGCGCCCCAATTCGTACACTACACCTGATAAACAGAACAGTGCTACGCCTCAAAACAGAACAACAACAATAAAAAATCTGCATTGCATTATCTACAGTATGACCGAAGGCACTCACTCGGATTGGAATGTCAATCGAATAGTGACACTATGTGCCCCCTTGAATTTTCCCCTAATACAATTCCATGATTTGACCTTGATCTTCTCAACCATTTCCAAGCTAGAATCCCTCTTGTTTTCAAAAATGAGTTCATTCCTAGATAACCATAATTCCCAAACCGTTGTAAGCTAGATAAGGGACTAGAATTTCAAGAGCTTTCTATCCAATGGTGCCTCCAATTGAATATGTTGTAAAAAGTGACAAGCGCCATCATGAGGAAGCACCATTGAAGCCAAACCATTTGTAGATATCCTGCCACACCCTGTATGAGAAATTACAAGAAAACAGCAGATGCCCAGAGTCTTCATCTTGTAATAAACAACGTTGACACTTTGCTCTATCCGCAGACATCAAAATTCCTCTGCGCATAAGATTTAAATTAATCGGAATCTTGTCCATGATGACTCTCCACCTGAATGCAATGGCTTTTAAAGGGGCATCAGGTTTCCATAAGATCTCGCTATGCTCCGCAATCCTCTCACCAGCTCGATGTTGATCTTGGATTAAATTGTATGCGCTCTTTACAGAATATGATCCTACAGCTTCAACACTCCACCACCATGAGTCTTTTACTTCGTTCTTTAACATAACACGTTGCATGACAAAAACAAAATCATGATACAATGTATTTTCCCATTCAAAAAAAATTCTCCTCCATGAGAAACTCCATGTCCATTCCCCTTCAACCTAAGAACCTACTCTATTATTGTTCTCATTTGTTTTGCGAAAATGTTAACTTAACATCTGTATGTGACACTTACGGTTACACCGTATATTTAGATGTACAACTGTGCTTTTTTTTCGTATTTCACTAAAAAGTAAGTAAAAAATTCACCCCCTCCTTTAATTTGGAATATGTAGCTCCTCCCTTTATCACTCTAACTCCCGTCTCTCTCTCCATCTCGTACTCCTCCTCTATCACTTCAACTCTCGTCTTTCTCTCTCCAACTTGCGTTCCTCTCTCTCTCACTCGGGTTCCTCTCCTGCTTTGGTGGTGGTGACTTGTTTTTCTTCTTCTCTTTGCTGGTGGCTCTCTCTCGCTCGATTCCCTCACTTTCGGTGACTTCTCTTCCTCGTATCCCTGGTGGCTCTCTTCCTCATGACAGTTCTTCTCTTCATTCGGTGATTTCTCCTCTTCCTCTGCTCTTATGAAGTAGGGAATCTTATTATCGGTGTCTCTAATTGGAGGAATTTAGGTATTAATAGAATTTGGATTTCAAATCCCTAATTTTTGTGCCAAATAAAATTAGGTTTTCAAATCCTTATTCAATGTTCTTAACAAATTAAAATAGATAAAAAAAACAAATCATCTCTTAAAAGTCTTCATCTATGAAGACAAATTAAAAGTGGCATGAATGGTTCAGGTTTGAAATTGCTGTTGAGTACTAGTGATTTATGCACATTATTGGGTTTGCACATTATTGAGTATTAGTGAGGACGAGGATAAAAGCTCAAAGAGTCGTAATGTAGGTTATGTAATGAGTTGATTGTTTATTATTGGTCAACCTTTTTTTTTAATAAATGTCAATTAATGGATTATATATAACTAATTTGCAAAAGATTTTATATATTTATTATATAACCTTTTGCTTATTATTTTTCTATGTTGATTTCTCGCATAAGATTTTCAAAATTTATTCACTTACTGAATGTTTGATAATGTTTTAGGTACAAGTGTACAACTCACAAACATGAGGTACAAGTTAATTTGTGAATGAGTTATGTATCCCGAAAACGTCCATAAAAAAGGAATCTTGGAGAAAGAAATTCCAAATAAATAGGATGAATTTTTTGGAAGTTTTTGGAAGTCTTGTATTAAAAGTCTTGTATTATTATATATAATGGAAACATCTTTTAAAATGTATTTGGAAGTTTTATAACACAATGGAAGTACTGTATTATTCTAATAATGGAAACTTGTTATTATGATATCTTATTGTATTCTATAAATACTTGTAGTTGTATGAGATGTAAGTAATTATATAAAAATTGTGTTCATATGGAATCTGGTGAGAGATCTTCTTGTATTAAAAATTGTTGGTAATTACATGGAAATTATGTTCACAGGTTTTCTGATGTTGGTAACTTTGTCAGATATGTTTGTAACACGTGTGTAGGATGTTGGTAACTTGTATGAGGTGTTGGTAATTTTAAGAAATTTGTGTTCACAGGTTTTCTGGTATATTTTGTTTATAGGTTTTTTATGGTGATTACTTTGTCAGTTATGTTTGTAATACCACTGTAGGATACTGGTAACTAGCATGGGGTGTTGATAGTTACTGGAAATTTTTGTTCACATGTTTCTGATGTTAGTAACGTTGTCAAAAATGTTTGTAATACTTGTGTAGGGTGTTGGTAACTTTTATGAGGTGTGAGTAATTACAAGCAAATACTATTTTACAGGTTTATGATGTTGATAGCTTTGTCCGATAAATTACAAGTTATACATACATTCCTAAATTCATTAAGTAATAACATAAATCCAGTTGACGATTGATTGCTTGATAGCCACAGTATCCAAGTTTGGCCTTCAAAATCAAGTATTGCTATATTAGCTCTGACACTAACTTCAATAAACTTGTGGGAATGAAATTAAAATTAACAACATAACAAAGTTACCAACAACATCTAACAACAAACAAAGAAATTACCAACAGCATCCATATAATTGAACAACATTAATACACAAATTTTATCCACAAATTAGAAATTCGATTTAAGTGAAGTTAAGGGACTTTGTGATTGATATTAGTTTTGTTACTACGTGGATAACGTGTTAAAGAGTGTCAATTTTAGTAAAATAACGTTCTGATGTTTGTTAGTAAATATGGAGAAAATGTTGGTAACTTTTGTTTGATTTGCTGGTAACGTATGATATGTATTGGTAACAATTTGTGATTTTTCTTAAGATGGTAGTTCTTGCCAATAATCTGCTTCAATTGAGCATTTTAACAATATCGAGACGGTCACAATTGTTGACTTGTTGTTTAAAGTGGCAGCCAATACATAATATATGCAAAGATATTTTGTTATCAATTTCTCCAAGTGTTTTAACATTATTTTTCTTAAATCGATACTCTTTAACACGTTATCCACGTAGTAAAGATATTTTGCCTATATTTACCAACATCTCATACAAGTTACCAACATCGTACACAAGTGTTACAAACAATTTTAACAAAGTTACCAACATCAGAAAACCAGTCAACAAAATTTGCATATAGTTACCAACATCAGAAAACCTATGAACAAAATTTGTCTGCAGTTATCAACATCTCATACAAATTACCAACATCCTATACATGTGTCGCAAACATATTTGACAATGTTACCAACATCAGAAACCAAAATTTGCGTATAATTTACCAATATCTCATACAAATTACCTAAATCCTACAAGATGTTACAAAGAGTTGTGACAAAGTTACCAACAATATAAACCCAAATTTCCTACGATAACCAACATCTCATACAAGTATTTATAGAATACAATATAGAATAATACAATATTTTTAATACAAAACTTCAAAATTCTTCCAAGAAATTCATCCTATTTATATGTAATTGCTTTCTCCAAAATTCTTTTTTTTGTAGGCGTTGTCAAGATGCATAATCCATCCACAAAGTAACTTGTACCTCATGTTTGTGAGTAATACCTGTAACATTATCAAACATTCAATAAGTGGATCAATTTTGAAAATCTAATTCGAGGAATTAACATAGAGAAATTCGTGGATAAATTTTGAAAATCTTACGGAATTGATTAGCCATGTCTAGAAAGAAACATATTTGTTACAAGTAAACAAAAATTTTGTCATAAACATCCCACATTTGCACAAATATGTGTAAGTTACTAACATTTTTCAGCAGTTACTAACATAATACAAACACTTCTATATATAGATAAATAAAACATTGCATAACAACTCCACAATAATAGAATCACATAATAATACACAACAAGTAGAAAATATGCATTAAGAGTAATGCATTTAATCAAATAGTGCTGCTCCATACATACATAAAACTCAAGTGTTGTTGTAAAACTAGTTCTTGTGCAATGTTATTCCTAAAGTGCTGCTTTAAAACTAGGATCCTAAGTCAAAGAATTAGCCAAGAAGCACTGACTACCAATAAACAAGTACTACATGCATGATAAAAAATTCAATACTATTTATAATTTTTCTTCAGCAAGCAAAAAGCTATGTGACGATTGAAAATGGTTGGTTTAAAACATAAGCTATGTAAAGTGGATCAAGTAAGGTTCTATGGTTACACACTTCGAGCATGCCCTTTTGTTCTTCTTTGGGTTTTGAAAGAGTGGTTCTTGTTCCTGAGAATGCTAATATTGGAGCACACACATTGAAGGGTAATGAAGTACCAAATATGAATCTAAACATGGCAAGGCATAATGCAAAGGAAACATGTTAACCCCAAACTGAAATTGAGGAAGTTATAAAATAATGGCCAAATGAAGTACCAATTGAAGTACCAAAACTGAGAAAGTCATTCAATTAATTAAACTCATTAAAAAATTCCTTAGTAAAAGTAGTAGTACCAAAACTGAGAAATTTGTTATTGATCTTTTCTAACATATAGCATAATGTATTACCAATTTGATTTTATTCCTTAGTAAAAGTAGTAGTACCATTTACATTATTGCTTCTAGTACAGAGTTATTACAACTGCCAACATATTTTTAACATTGCATTTTAGTGATAGTGATACTTCTTTATCAGTAAAACTAGAAAAAAAAAGGTTTGATCTTCAATAGGTAAGGCAAAATTACAAGAGTGATCAGGAGGGTCATCATAACATGCATATTTCCTTCGTTCTATATAATAAAAAGATTTCAATGAGAAACATTAATAACACAGAGAAAGTCATTCAATTAATTAACCCCAATTTTTTTTAACACAAACCCTAATTTTATTTGGCACAAAAATTAGTGATTTCAAACCCAAATACCTCAACTTAGACACACCAATATTAGGTTTCACTAGTTCATAAGAGCAAAGGTAGACAAGACTCACCGAATGCAACACCGACTGTTGAGAGAGAGGAACCGAAGAGAACCACGAGAGAGAGGAACCACTGACAACGACAAAGAGAGAGAGAGGAAGGACGAAACCAACGAGGAACCGCGAAAGAGAAAGAGGAACTAAGAGAGAGATATAGCAAGGCAAAGGGGAGAGAGAGTCGATGAGACGATGAAGAACAAAGGAAAAGAAGAGTGGTGTCGAGAGAGAGAGAGTTAGGAGTAAATGTTGAGAGAGAGAGGTGGAAGTGAATTTGCCAAGAAAAAAAGGGCATTTTAGACTTTTTAGTTAAATAAGTGAGAATAGTTTTGGACCCTATAAAATACGGTGTGACCGTATGATGTCTATATCCTGATGTCAAAATAATAGGATTGTATCTTATATACATCACCATATTTGAACTCTAGAACTTTTACCCATAGTTTGTCCTTTTCTACCAACATCCTCCACCACCACTTCCCTAATAGTGTGAAATTAAAAGATTCTTTATCCCTAATTGCCAACCCCCCTTACTTCTATCCCCGCAAACTTTTTCTCAACTTACCCATGCAATTTTCTTTTTTCCTTCACTCTCCCCACAGAAATTTCTTTGAATTTTCTTAATAGCACTTACCACGCAATTAGGAGGTTTATAAAAGGAGAATAAGTAATAAATTGACACAAAATTTAGGACAGCATTTGAGAGACCCACCCAACCTCAAAAGGATAATGTGATAACAGCCCAGATTTAAAGACATCAATCAATCGGTTCCAAACAATTAGGGAAGTTTACTAGATATGTTATTCAAATAAGCTATTCAAATTTCGTACCTGGTTGAAAATATCATCCATAAATCATTCTTGTGTGAACAACACTTTTTGGATAAGAATAGAATTTACCATTTTTAATAAATAGAAAGCATTAATTCTAACAAGCTCTTTGGTAGCATTGGCAATTAGGGCCAATGGGCGGGCATGGACAGGGCCATTGCGGGCTTTGCAATTTTGCGGGTGGGCATGAGCGGCCCTAATTGAGTTTAGGGCCAAAAATCCAAGCCCTGCCCGCCCATGTTTTTTGCGGGTGGGCTTGCAGGCCGCCCAATTTTTTTGCCTTTTTTCAAAAAAAATAATAAAATAAAACCTGCTGCTTGTAGAATATAGATCTTGTTGCAGGCCGGCAGTCACTTATAAAACATGCTGCTCAACATAAGGCCATTGCCATTGCCATAATTAATACGCCATAATCAACATAATAAAGTAAAAATTGTCATAGGCCATAACATTGGCTCATGTCTCAAAAGTTCAGGAACCTTACAAATCCCAAGTTTTAACACAGACTCAAATCAAAAGTTCATACACATCATGACATTAAACAATTGCATAACAAAAGGTCTTAGAAAAAAGTCTTGACTCAATAGCATAATTGCATAGTCTAAGACATCAAGATTGATGGATGCTTCTCAATTCCTCAATTCCGCAGCATTGTCACTTCATCATTACAAGTCATATATCACTTTCATCTTCATCTACAAAGTGATTGACAATTCAAAAAAGAAAACAATTAGAAGCACAGTTAAATTATGATTCAAAATAATTCATAATTAGTTTGCAATAAGTTACCATTTTCAGTAAAGCCATTCAACCAATTATGAGTGCATATCAAAGCTTGAACATTATTTGACAAGAGTCGACTCCTATACTTGCTGAGGACATGTGCACCAATGCTAAATGCAGATTCAGATGCAACAGTAGTAATAGGAATGCTTAAAAGTTACGAGCCATCAATGACAAATCAGGGAAACGAGCCACATTATCCTTCCATCATTTCAAGACATCCAAATCTTTATTAACTCGAATGTCACATATGGGTTCTTCCAAATAAACATCCAGTTCAAATTTCCCAGCTTCATTTATAAGAATTTCATTATGCTTGAACAATTCCTAGTATATTTGATAAAATAATCAAATTAAGAAAACATGCGTGACATGAAAATTATCAATGGACAAAAAAATATAAAAAAATTTACATGAAAAAAAAATATAAACACACTTACATCAAATATGCCTCTATTCATTGCCATACTCAAAGAAGGAGATTGAGTTGTATCAACATGTTGCACATTGGAGCTCAAAGGATGGTTAGTGACACTCACATACTTGTCAAAGAACATATGCAACTTTGTGTTCACTTGTGTCACCTTATCTGTTGCACTTGATGCATCAATTTCTGAATAACAACATTTCAACATTTTCAATTTCATCCGCAGATCAAGAACTGCTCCCATAGCAAGCACAACACTGTATTCTTCCCAATACTTGTTAAACTTCTCAATCATTTGCCTACCCATGCCCCTTATAACTTCATCAACATCATACAAACTTGCAATTATACTACGCTGAATTTTCCAAACTTGCATGAAATACAAGTTGGCAGTAGGATATGATGTGCCAGAAATCAATTCAATAGTTTGAAAGAAAGGAAACAAGAATGCACAAATTTTTTCTGCTCTTGTCCACTCTTCTATTGATGGGCAATATATATACACAGGATCATATAATGGAAAATCATTAAATGCATTCTTGTACCTAAGATCAATGTCAAGCATAATATAAGTAGAGTTCCATCTGATGGGCATGTCAAGCTTCAAGTCAACCGAAGCATCGATACCACCAGTTTCTTCAACACATTTTTTGAAATTCTTCTTCCTTGCTTCAGAACCCTTCACATATTTAATACTACATTCCTAATTTTATGCAAGGCATCACTGGCTACTTTCAACCCATCTTGGACTATAAGATTCAGAATGTGTGCGAAACAACGCACATGAAAAATTCTCCACCAGCCACCAACCCATTATTTTGATCCAATTTTTGCTTCAAAGTTGTTATAAGTATGTCATTTGATGTTGCATTATCTAAAGTTAAAGAAAAAATCACTCCTTCAAAAACTGTAATACCATTGCACAAATTTCTAAACCAGAATGAGGAGGAGGCATGTGACAAAAGTTTAAATTTTTGCTATTTAACTTCCAATCCAAGTCAACAAAATGAGCAGTCAAGCATATGTAGCCCTCAGTTGTGCAAGCTGTCCACAGATCAGAAGTTAAGCATATCCTATTAGGAATGCTAGCCAAAGTTTCCTTAAGCTTCCCCTTCTCACGCATGTAAACTTTAACCACATCAGCCTTTGCGGTATTTCTAGAAATAGGTACCCAATCTGGATTCAAGTACTGCAACCAGACTCTAATATTTTTGTACTCAACAAAATTGAATGGCAAATCATGCTCAATTATGGCAGAAGCACGCATCCTACGTGATACCATTTGATCTATCACGCGAGCCTTCAATTTCAATTGCCCATCTAACATCATCTGACCCACATACCTAGATTTATTTTTAGTACATTCATTCAAGTGACGAAGCATAGAATGCGTCCCATATTTAGTGCCACCAGCTAGGTACAATGAATTGCAGCCTTTACATTCAACCCTTTCCCACCCTAGCTCTTCATTCACCACTTCTTTAATGTTAAAATAGTTCCAACATTTAGCACTTGTTTTTCTTGGTTTTTTACTACTAGGATCAGCTTCATCATCAAGAATCTCATTTGCATCCTCATTCTTTTTCACTTCATTATCACTAACCGAAATCACATCCTCAACTCTCACATTATTAGGTGTGTTATTTGTTTCAGCTTCAACATGTTCTACAAATGGGTGAATCAGAGATTAAATTAATAATAATTAGGTTTGCCATTTGTTTTAGCTTCAACATGTTCTAATCTAACCGTGTTTAAAGTAAAAAAAATAACAATAATCACCCAATCAGTAAAATAAATCAGAGTTTAAAGTAAAAGAAATTACCAAAAACAATATTACATAATCAAAAATTTAGAATTAAAAAAGGAAAAAAAATTGAAACTAACAAAGAGGAGGAATTAACAAAGTTAGAACTTAGAAGAAAGTAAGAATGTTCTTTACCTCCAACATTTGATGTCCCAGAACCAAACCCACTGGCCTTCAAACCGTCGATACCGCTCCTCCTTATTTTCGTCTTCATCAACAACCGAACTGCAGCAGCAAGCAGCAACCGAATCGTGACCAGCTTCAACGACCAGCAGCCAGGACCAACAACAACCGAACCGCGACCAGCAGCCAGACCGCGACGAACCGACGGAGAACCGGTCGCGAACAGAGTCTCGACGAACAGAGCAGCGAACCAGGCCTGAACAGAGAAGCGAACCAGCCGCAAACCACAGCAGCACCAGAGAACCACAGCAGCAGTGCCAGCGAACCGTGAGCACCAGAGCTGAGAACCGCGGGCGCCGCAACCAGCAACAGCCAACAATGAATGAGTAGTGAAAAACCTAATTTGAGAGATTGAAAAACTGAAAATGCCCTATTGCCCTCGTGAGTTTTGAGTACTGCTGGTGCCTGGTAGTGACTATTTGGGCCAATTAATCAATTGGGCCATTTAATTCTGTTTTTTTAATAGCTCGCGGGCGGCCCAAAAATGCCCGCAAATTTAACGGGTGGGCCGGGCGGGCCTGTTTTAAAGAATGGGCAACGAATCTATGCCCTCCCCACTTTTTTTGCGGGCGGACCGGCTGGCCCGCGGGCCTGGGCCCTAATTGCCAATGCTACTCTTTGCGTATACAAGATTTATTCAAGGTAAGGGAGCAATTGTGAGGTGGTGGCGATGGCCAGCGAGGAGGTGGTGTTGACAACGATAATGTTTGACGTTATGATGTTTCAATGTACTTCAAAAGACTTGAAATTGTCCAATAAAATGCCTTATACTACCTCGTCGGTAAATATAAGACACTTTTAACATTCACCATTCAAAGGTTTATGGTTATTGATTTCTAAATAAAAATAATGCAAATGAGCAGTGGATGATGTGCCAAAAAATATTACACTGTCATTACACACATATTAGACTGAATGTTTATATATATATCCCAAACAATATTAGTTAATAACATATTTTAGGACATGACCATAATATAAAGAGATCAAAGTTTCCAATCAATTGGTCCTCGTTTGTGATTTATACCCACCAGAATTCCAAGATACTACAAAGACCACTCCCCAAATTTACACCTCAAGACGTAAGATGCCGCGCTCAGTTCCGCTTCCTCCATATGTAACCACACCAAGTTGCTTTTATTGAAGTTGACCTTTAAGCCTGAACAGAGCTCAAACATGCGCATCGCATATTTCATTGCCTTTGCATTTTCTTCCAAGAAATCATCAACCATGATTGCATTATCAACATATTGTAAAATATTATTTACCAACCTCATCCTTGCCCACTAAGTATTGCTGAAAAAACCCCAACTCCGAAGCTCTTCTCATGAGCCCAGCTAATCCTTCTTCCGCAACTATGAGGACAACTGGACAAGGAAGGGAGAAAGATTGTCCACTTGGCGGAGCCCTCTTTCCAAATTAAACTCCTTAGTTGGGCGGTTGTGGATCCTCTATCCTAAAACTTCCTGTCTCTCTGACTCTAGCCAATTAAACTTCATCAAATATTACAAAAACGTCATCATGGTGGAGAAATTATTTTTCAATTTTCTAAAATTTGTGTAGTTGACACCCATTGATCAGCATCGCCATTGTGACCGTGGAAACACATTCGAAGATCCATGATCTCCATTTTTCATTAAATAAACCCCATATGCTCTTCTATTAAAATTCAGCAGCTTATGGAAATACCTGGAGTTAGAATCGCCGTCATGCAACCACTTCGCTCTGGAAAATCAAAGACGCCTTCATCTTTGCAGCAGCCCCATAATTAAAGCCTCTTCAACATGTTTTCTCCTTCTCCATAAAGTTTTTATCTTCAAACCAAGCATTTATTACTCTAAACGGTTTCGGGCCCCAATTAATAATCTTATTCAAAAGTAAAATTGGGCAATGATCAGAAAAGGATCTGGAGACCTTTTTGAATGCAACCATGCCAAGTTTCCAACCAAAACTAAGAGAGATTTAGTTCCCAGCCCCCATATTTTATCCCCCAAACCCCCATTTTATTAATAATCCTAAAATACCCCCCAAACCATTCCCCAAACCCCACCTAAAAATAAACAACTCTTCAGTACCTAAATCTCCTTCCCCAAACGATTCTCTTCTCCCTCCCATGCCGTCATCCACCGCCTCCAGTTCCCTCCCATGCCGTCATCCCCCTTCTCCAGCCATGTTTTTTTCCGGTGTCTGACAAATTTCCGAGAACCCCGTGTCGGAATTTCAAGAAATTCCTACACTGGTTCGTCGGAATTGTGTATGGTATTCAATTCCGACGAACCAGTGTCGGAATTTTTTGAAATTCCGACACGGGGTTCTCGGAAATCTATTATTTACATAAACCAATTTGTGCTACCACTTGCTCCTTCTTTATTATTGTGCTCTGCGGCTTCTTCTTCAGGTTCTTGCTTTTGGTGTCTTCAGAAACGTGGGTTACTCTGTTTCCACCCAGTTTGAGAACTGGACGCGGTACAGAAGCCGGAACTAAATCTCTTCCGCCGCCACCGGTGTAAACCGCACCATCAATGGTGGTCCTTCTCGCCGCACCACCCATGGTGGTCTCGGGTCCCTGCGGCAGCCGCCGTGTTCATGGTGAAGGAGGGGACCTTAGGGTTCTCAAAGGAGGCTGCTGTTGGGGTTCAATGGGGTTTGGGGTTCAATGGGGTTTGGGGTTTGGAGTGTAAATGTGGAAGATGAAGGAATGGCATTTTTGACTTTTCGCGATTAAAATGGGGTTTGGGGCTAAAATGAGGGGCTTGGGAACTAAATCTCAAACTAAGATATGAGAAAGCGATCTAATCTCTTATAACTTTCCCATTTTTGAGGTATTATGTAAATATGCAACCAAGAAGAGACAAGTCCAGTAGATTCATATTGTCAACAAAGTTCTGATGAAACCTCATCATCTAATTTGATAACCTTGCAACTTTTGCAAGGACCAATTTGATTAAAAAAAAATAAAAATCAAATGAGTAATTTAATTATACAAAAATATTATTTGGATGGATATAAAGTAATAATAACTACTCCATTTGTCTCAAATTTTTGAAAATTCAACAAAAATAAAAGAATATGCTTTTAATCCCGAACGTGTGGTTCAGTGGTAGGGATTGATCCACGCTTAAGCAGGGTCAAATAAGTGTTCGAATTCTACCTTGTGCATGCAACAGCGTTAAATCTTAGGGTCAGCTGTCCCACCCATTAGAGGTGCCTACAAGCCAGCAAGGAGATTAGTCACTGCGATCGGCGATGGACACTTCAGTCATGGAAAAAAAAAAGACCAGTTAACAAAACAAGTATTTAATGTATGTTTCCTTAATCAATCCATCATAGAAATGCATTTTCAATTTTTTTTATTCACTATTTTAACTTTAATTTAGGATAAAAATTTTCTATATTTTTTTACTAACTTCATAAGACGGAAGGAGTAAAAGTTATCTATAAATTTTAAGATCGATTTTTCTGAAACACATAAGAAAATAAAAGATGATTAAAATAGGTGAGAGATTGTGAGAGCGAGAAATTATAGCGTGAGTCATAAGAACAACATTACTGTAGCCCACTGATATTAGATATACCTAAACGACACCCTAATTGAAATTCAAAGTTCAAAGTTTAGATAACAAAAAGTGTAAAATGTTCAGCGTAAACTCATGAAACTAGGCGGTAAAGTAAGCAGAAGAGCGTTGCAAGCTTGTGACAAAAATTAATAAAAGGAGGTGAAGCTGTGAGGTGGAAATTAAATCCACCTAAGGCTCTCTCTCTATATCATGTCCTTCGATCTGTGACAATCAACAAGTCAAACCCACCCCCCAGCGCCCCCACAACTTGGCCTATTACATATACATAACACAAAAAATCCACCACTACCCTTCAAATAACAACAACCATTTCCATCGTCCTCTTCTGGTGGTCTTCTCGTGGGGTACACCGCCTTTCATGATTCTGTTCTACACAAGTCTTCAAGACCCCACTTGACTTTCATCCTTGTCTCCTTCTATTTTCCCTCACTTCATTCAGGTTCTTTAATTAGCTCATATCATCATATATTACTCTTCATTTTTTTAATGTACTATTTTATTTAGTTACAATATGTGCAAGCAAGGTTATATTAAATCATTATATATTGTTAAGACTGTGATCCTGAAAACTTTGAAAATCACAATATTGTAAATAATTATACGAAAATGTATTTAAATATTGCAATTGTTTGCTATTAAGATCACCATGTAGTTATACATGAAACGATAAAAATCATAATATTGTATCAACAATTTTGTTTATGAATCCCAAAATTTAAAACCTTTATACATGTATAATATAAGTTTAAGATAAATACTAGTAATATTTATAGTTTTCTTTCTTCTCTTCATTGTAATAACCAAATACTTAGTGATTTTAACATAATTTCTGTTACTCGATCGTTGACTTCCCAATACTACTTCAGGTGGAGGGCCCTCAAGAAACTTGGGTGAGGTTTTGTCTTACATGAAGTGAGGTTGCTTAGGGTTTCTTTCGATTAAAGTTATCTTCTATATAACATAATAATAATGGAGAAAGATCATCAGAACTACTCGGTACAAAACATAGCTCTCTCTCTCTATTGACACTTGCATGTTTTTGTCTCCATTCAAATTTTTTGATGTTAGATCTTGTTACTCTCATAGAGGGAGACCTCATGTTGTTTTGCTCCAATCTTGAATACTCACTGCAGGCACCCATGCCTCCAAGTTTCAACAACACACTTGACTACTCTCTAGATAATAATAACCACCATAACCATCTTTATCAACATCATCATCAACAACAACAACCTATCATGAAGTTTCGAATGGGCGAAACTTCGAGCGAAAATGACAACGTGATGGTGGATTACATGCCTCAACAACATCATCAACAACCGCAATCAGGGTTTTATGGTGCTACTAGTTTTGATAAACTGAGTTTTGCAGACGTGATGCAGTTCGCGGATTTCGGACCCAAGTTGGCCTTAAATCAAGCCAAGAATAATTGCGAAGAAACCGGAATCGATCCGGTTTACTTCCTCAAGTTTCCTGTCTTGAATGATAAAATGGAAGACCAAAATTTGATGGTGATGAACGACACAGAAGCTGGTGGTGATGAAGAAGGAGAAGCACAAAACAATGATGATGAAAGGTACAACGTGGTGAGCGTGGAAGAGAAATCAAGAGTAGTAGGTGTAGGTGCTGAAGAAGAAGGAGGAGTAATTGGAGGAGATGAAGAAACAAGGGTTTCTGATGACAACAACTCGGTGCAGATTCGTTCTCTTGGTGGTGGTGAAGAACTTGAGAATAAGAACTCGGTGCAAGAGAACAAGAACAAGAGGAAGAGGCCAAGAACCGTGAAGACAAGTGAAGAAGTTGAGAGCCAGCGCATGACTCACATAGCTGTTGAAAGGAACAGAAGGAAGCAAATGAATGAGCATCTTCGTGTACTTAGATCTCTCATGCCTGGTTCATACGTGCAAAGGGTACGTATGTAACTATATATTTGTGCACCAAAACTAAAAAAAAATAAATCAACATGTAATAGTAAGTTATATATGATATGTTAGCAATAGCTTACTCAATTGGTAAGAATGAATCATGTCTTCTAAATTGTTAGGATTCACATCCAACCAAATCCATTATTGATGCTTCTATGTAAGCAAAAATTGAGGAGGAAGCCATGACTTAACGATTAAAATTGTTGTCATATGATTTCATGTTACAAGTAGGTCGAAGATTCGAATCGTCGTATTATAAAAATCTCTTTCAAATGCATGATATATAAGACTATCTATTTTAGCTTATAGATCCACATCTTGGATTCGACCTTTCCCTCGATTTGTTCATATTAGGAATATGCCTTTTATGTAAGCCCTAGTTTAATTTAGTCTTGACCTAATCTTTGGATTAGGCAACTTCACTCTTAAACTTTATAAAACCAAGCAAAATTTTTTTTTAAAAAAAAATCTACAATCTTCATCAACCATCCTTGCTTTAAAAAATAAAAAAAACTTTTGCCATCCTCTTGATTAATTGTTTTTTCTTTTGCAATTTCTTGCTATGTATAGGGTGATCAAGCTTCTATAATTGGAGGAGCAATAGAGTTTGTGAGGGAATTGGAGCAACTTCTACAATGCTTGGAATCACAAAAGAGGAGGAGAATACTTGGAGAAGCTCAATCAAGACAAGTTGGGGATTCAGCTTTAGCAACACAACAACCAACCCAGCCTCCATTCTGTCCACCTTTGCCAAATGACCAGATGAAGCTTGTGGAGTTAGAGACCGGACTTCGTGAAGAAACCGCGGAGAGCAAGTCCTGTTTGGCTGATGTAGAAGTGAAGCTACTTGGATTTGATGCCATGATCAAAATCTTATCAAGGAGGAGGCCAGGGCAATTGATCAAGACCATTGCTGCACTTGAAGATCTCCAGCTAATTATCCTTCACACCAACATCACCACTATTGAACAAACAGTCCTTTATTCATTCAATGTCAAGGTATGTATATATTTAAGAAGTCTTGAAGAAAAACATAAATTGTTAAATTGTTGGAGGTTTTTGATACTTCTTGTTATCTTCTAGCTTTGATCACATCTTTGTGATGTGTTTCTATAAGCCAGATTTATTTGAATAAAATTACATTACTTATCCAAAAAAATGTTTCATCTCAAAATTTTTTAGTAACGAGAGTAGTAATAGCCGGACAGATATTTTGAAATCTGGAATTAATGGTGAGATTGTTTGTGTGAATAATAATATATAATAATAATAATAATAATAATAATAATAATAATAGTAATAATAATAGTAATAGTAATAGTCTAATTTGTATGTCTACTGTGCAGGTGGCTAGTGATTCAAGGTTCAGTGCAGAAGATATAGCCAGCTCAGTTCAGCAGATATTCAGTTTTATCCATGCAAACACTAGCATGTGATAATTACTACATGTTGCTATAATTATGTTGCGTGATACCTATATATATATATAGTTTGTCTTTATAAGACATGCATGCTGATGCTGATATATATATTACAGTTGCACTTTAATTTGGTGATTGAATAAGATTATTTAAATAAATTAGCTGATGTCTGTAATATAAAGATGAATTGTTTTTAAAGTAGAAGAATTATCGGACATTGCAGAGGACTAATAAAATTTAAGCATGCATATAGACAGTGACTTATTTTGTTTTCTCTACCTACCAATACCATAACCTTGAAACGAATGCTTTAATTGTTTTTTTGTTTCTAAGTCAAAAGATGCTAACTCGGATACAAGTGATGGACAAAAGAGCCGAATGCTTTAATCACTTTCAATATATACATGTGATGTGGAAACGAGTGAATTTTTACAAGTATTGATCGGTTTTTTTTAAAGTAAAAAATTATGTGATTAATGAATGTGCAATGATGGCGTAAAATTTTTAACATTATGAGTTTATCATCCACTATTCATTTGTATTACTTTTATCTAAAAGTCAACAAAACTTTTATACTGTCAGTCCATTATCTATTTCCTCAAAGATTAATTCAATATGATCGAAGACATCTTGAAAGTATAATTTGATTCATTATAGGACGTCGTAAACACATCAATACGAAAGAAACGTTGGTTATTATATACTCGATCACCCTAAGAAATTTTGTTATTTTTTTAAGTATCTTGAATAACAAAATTAAATTTGATGAACATAAATATGAAATCGAATATATATATATATATATATATATATATATATATAATTAAGAGTTTTTGAATTGTGACAAATCTAATCCAAAAAAAAAAAAAATCTGAACTATGACAATGATCTCATGACCATTCAGTAAACACACGCAAGATCATTGCGAATTTGGAATGGAGAATATCTTCATTTTTTTTCTCTCATTTTTTTCCATTTCTTTCATCTAATGGTCATTATTCTTTTAAAAGTATTTAATTTAATATTTTAGCTTATTACTAAATAATTTAATGGTTGATATCTTACCCATTTCCTAAAAAATGGAGAGAATTATGATTTGATGGTTATTATTTAGCATTTTCCCTAAGAGAAAATGAACGGTATACCAATCATTTATATATGTTTTTTTTACATTGTCATATCATTCATACATTATAGTAATTATTAAATACTTTATTAAATAAAAATAATATAAATGAATATTAAAAATTATGTTTATAATATAAAAAAATTTACACCATAGTTGTTCATCGATCAAACTATTTCAAAATAGGATTGTCATACAATATATTTGGGTTTAGGGTTGAAATGTTTATTGGTGCATGCTTGTTCGAGTAACAAAGAGTTTACTTACTTCTGGTCTTAGAATCAAGTTTTGTAAATGGAAAAATAAATATTGATATGAGTTTATAATTTAAATAAATCTTTTCATTAGATTCAAATTAATTTCCTATATATTTAAAAAAAATCAAATTAAATTAGAGTCCAACATAATTTTTTAGATGAGTGTGAAAAAAAAACTAATGTTCTCTCATATTTTTAATATGAAACTCTTTTTAGAACTCTTTCTCTTTTATTAGGCATTTTTTTGAGTAGTTCACTACATTTATTAATCATTTCAAAATTATCCTTATTAGTTGTGGAGAAATAATTAATGTGTTGTAACTCACATTAATTAGTGTGATATATTGGTAATTTCAAAAAAATATATCAAATACAGTAATTTTTTAACAACTAACAAAATTTAACTATATTTTTTTTTACTTGTGAATTTTTTTAACAATGTTTTATATCAAGGGCCTGTTGCAGTGTTGTATTTGTTATTGCATAATCAATGACCAATGGTCTTAATCTCAATTAGACTATTAAATTGGAATTAAAATATACCAAATTAATAGTCTAAATAGGATTAGGATCATTAATCCTAAACCATACAATAATTTCTCATATTTGCATAATCTTGCACACAAATTCACGTATGCATAAGAATATTTAGGAAACCATCATTTAGCCGCTATATTACAAAATCGGATCCAGGAGGTCAGGTTCAGCAGTATATCAAGCGCTTATATATATGATTGATGTTCGTGATGCATTCATCTAAATTTTCATACACTCCCTCTGTTACGTTGACCACTTCACTTGATTGTCAGTTCGTGGGGAATATGGCTGTGCAGAAAGAAAGTCTGAGGAGACAAAATCTTAAATTTGATGTTTGTTTCTATTAGATTCAGAACCTAGCTTGCAAGTACATAACTCTGAGGTGCAAAAGTCAACGTGTCGTGTACCATCTCTTGTGCCCTTGGTCTTTTGACTTGTCAGAAGTCACTATCTTGGTGGTATTAGGCTGGATTGAGATATAGCCTTCCTTTGTAGGGCCTGTAATTAAATTAAATTGGATATGTTTGTGTGGAAGTTTTGAGGGTTCTGAAGAGTGATGTTACACGATTTACAAGTTTTGACATAATGTTTAACTAGAATTTGTGGGATTTAAAGGTAATTGTTAGAAAAAGATGAAATTATAGAGATTCCTTCCATTTTTTTTAAGAGTCAATAATAGTATCAGTTATTCATCCTTAAAAATACAAATTCTCACTATCCTGGAGTGTTTATTTTCTTTGACCATGTATTTGTAGCGATTTTGTGATGAGTTAATTAATCTTCTACTTACTTACTTACTATATGGTTGTTCGTTTTGTTCGAGCGATATGCTAAGAAATGGAGTTTGTCTCTTAATTAACTATCACGTTTTTGGCTACTTTAAAATATGCATGTGTGGCTTTTCTTCATAAGAAAAAAAAAAAATTTATAAAAGAAAACACATTGAATACTTCAACTCAACGAAAGATTCAGGAACTTTATACCAATTTTTAATAAGCAAATCCTAATTTTTTCTCTCCCTCCTCCTTCCTCTTCTCCTGCTTGTTTTCATATGCTGTTTCTCGGTAGGGGAGGGGTCCCTTCCCTTCCTTTGGGAAAGGGTGTGGGTTTATTTTCCCCCAGTTTTTCTGAGTTTTGTATTGCCTTTGTGCAAGTTGTTTTTGTTTTGTGTATTTCAAGTGGAGGGATGCCTCTAGATAGTTTCAACTTTCCAGATCTGATGGTTATCCTCTTTGCTCCAATAATTAGAAGGCTACTCATCGAGACAGATCTCTCTTTGCTGACTGTTGATTTGGCTACCGTTCAATGACTCTCTCGTTTTAGATCTGAGATTCCTTGTCGCCGAACTGAGATTAGTCCCAACATCAATGAGATTATTATCTTGGTATCAAAGGCTAGGGGTGTAAGTGGTCCGGTCCCGGACCGCGAGACCGGTCTGATCGGACCGGACCGGACCGGACCGAAAAATACGGTCCGGTCTGGTCGCGGTCCGGTCCGGTCTGAAAACATCTGGACCGATCTACCATTGGTCCGGTCCGTGGTCTGGAAAATTTTGGGACCACCCAGACCGGACAGGACCGATAGCTGAAATATATATATATATAAAAAAATAAAAAACTCACACACACTCACACAGTATACAAACTACAAAGTTACAAACCCTAAATCCCTAAAAAGTAAAAACCCTCTCTCACTCTCAGTACACTACCCCGCCGCCCCCTCCCTTCACAGTACTTCACTTTCTCCCTTCACTCACAACCCCGCCGCCGCCCTCCCTCCCTCCGCCGTCTCAAGCTCTCCCTCTCTCTCCCTTCACAGTTCTCTCCCTCCGCCGCCGCCCTCCCTTCACAGTACTCTTCACAGTTCTCTCCCTCCGTCGCCGCCCTCCCTTCACAGTTCTCCGCCGCCGCCCTCCCTCTCAAGCGCTCCCTCTCTCCCCCTCGTTTTCATTTCTCAAGCTCCCTCCGTTCTACGCCGCTGCTCGCCGCTTGCCGCTCAACCCTCAACCGCTCGTCGCAGATCTGCCTCCCTCCCTCGCCGCCACCTTCTCTGCTTGTGCTCACTGCTCAGTTCTCCCTTCCAGTTCGGTAGACTTCCAGGTTAGCTTATATTTTTTTTAGTTATTTTAATTAATTTTTAGTTATTTTTAGAATCTAATAAAAATAGAATTTTATAAATATTTTTCTGATGAATGAGTTGTATTTTTTTTAAGATTAACTATATATCTTTTTAATTTTTGTATGCTATGCAGCAAGCCATCAACAAAATATATGTTAGAGAGATAATTTCTATTTCTTTGCAATGTTGTTAACTAGTGGAATAATAAGTTGTCCAATAAAAAAATACATGTTAAAACAAGAAAAACAGGTTATCTAGTGGGAAAAAAAAGAAGAAAAAAACAGGTTTTTTATTTTTTTTTATTATTGTGGTCTAAATAGACCGGACCAGACCGTTCATGAACGGTCCGGTCCGGTCCCTAAATTCCATGAAAGATCGGACCGGACCGGACCGTTACACCCCTATTAAAGGCTATTGAATCTCCTGTTAGAGTCGGGTTTTGGCAGTTGATGATGATCCATCACATGGAAGAGTATGTTGTTGCAGTGTATTTTGCTTTCCCTTTAATTATTATTAGTGTGAAATTTCTTGTATTGTTTTTGATCTATGAATAAAATACACATTTTCCCTAAAAAAAAAAAAAGGGAACAACCCCAAAATAATACATTATCACATAGTAGCTCAGCAGGCACATTATTCTTTGACCATGTTTTTGTTGTGATTTTGTGATTAGTTTGTTATGGTTTCATTTTAAAATTAATTGATGATAAAAAAAAAGTGGTTCAACGAATATTTAAATCATATGAAAAAAGTGAGTGAGACAATACGAGACTTCCAATATAATTAATTAATTCTGTTAACTCACTATGATGGTTCGTTTTGTTCAAGCGATATGCTAAGAAATGGAGTTTGTCTCTTGACTACCAGGTTTTTGGCTATATGTGTCTAGCTTTTAACAAGACAAAGAAATTTTATAAATGAAAACACGGGATACTTCAACTAAACGAAAGATTCAGAAACAACCCCAAAATACATATCTCACATTTGATCCTAAGTATAGTAGCTCAGCAGGCACATTATTGCCAAACCACTCATATATTGAAGTTACCACTCCATGTAAGTATGTAACCCTTAACCCAAAACCATGATCTAATTTTCATCCTAGGAATCGGTTAACATACGTGCCGTGCTGTGCAAAAGTTTGCACTGCTACATACCATATATCTGATGGGTGTTAGTTAACATAAAAAATGGGTGATAAGGATTGCAAATGTGTGTCAGTATACTGGATTTCTAGAGGAACACGTGAGACACACTAATATAAGCAATAATCAACCAACTTTCTATTCCCAATACAATTATTCCTAAAATATCTTCATATAGAGTCATTTAATTTTTGTTTCATTCTCAATGTAAATTTACTAAAGTAGTCTATTTTTTTTTTATAAATTTGAGAAAATTAAATACACTCAACTAGCTTCCTTAATAAGTGTGAATTAGTTATTTTTGCTTAAAAATGAAACCGGAAAAGTATCAATTTACTATATATTGTACTCCGCTCCGATTTATAAGACCTTTTGGGTTTTTTATTTTGGTCATATTTATAAGACCCCTTTTCAATTTTCAATAGTATTTAATTACTTCTTTCCACAAACACCCCTATAAAGTCAACACTTTTTAGAGTTCCAATAATAATTATAGGGGTAGTTTTGAAAAAGTATATATATTAAATTTTCACATTTCCAATGCTACTAGCAAATTTATCCACTTTTCTTGGTGGGAGTGAAAAACCTCAAAAGGGTCTTATAAGTAAATAAAAGAGTACTTTATTAATGGTTTTAAATGTAAGTAAAATTTAACTAATTTTTTATATCAATAAAATCATTCCTACAATATCTTAATAAAATGATTGTATCATTTAATTTTTGTTATATTCCTAATGCATGTTTTTTAAAGTAGTCAAGTTTTTATTTTTTTATAGGCAAATATTTAACGTTGTCACCCAGATTTGAACTCTAGTTTCAATGTTTCATGTATTGTAGCTTTATTAACTGAGCTACCTCTTGGGTACCGTCAATTTTTTAATGAATTCGAGGAAATTAAATACACTAAATTAACTTTCTTAATAAGTGTGAAGTTAATTTTTTATCCGATTGCTTAATGTGTATGAACTTTTGAGACTTTGTTAAGACATGGACTTTTATGTTTTAATGAACTTTTGAGACATTTGTAAGAGTCAATATTAAGGTCTATAAAGGACCCCAATTTTTATATTTTTATGCTATTTTTTATGTTGTTTTCCTTTTTTTAAAAAAAATAAAAAATGGGCAGCCCGCATGCCCGCCCGCAAAAAACGTGGGCTGACAGGGCCTAGATTTCTTGCCCAAAATATCTAAACGGGCCGTCCATCCGCCCATAAAAATTGTGGGTCGTTGTGGTAGGGATGGCAATGGGTTCGGATGGGTCCGGGTAATGGGGTACCCGGACCCGGACCCGTTCTTCAATTACTGGACCCGGACCCACCCGGGTACCCGCTGTATAATGGGTAGGCGGGTCTTCGGGTACCCAGACGGGTTTTGCGGGTACCCATTAGCAATTTTTTTTAAATAAAAAATTATTTTTTAAATTAATTTCTATGTTTTTTTTTATAGACCGAGACACACTCTACTTAATATTAATCCCTACCACCATTAAACACTCGCAGACATCAAAGAAATTCTCTCGTTAAACACAAACATACTAAATTATATATATATATATATATATATATATATACATATATAATGCATATATGTAAATATGAACGGGTCTGGGTACCCACCGGTCTGAATATCTCATACCCGGACCCAGACTCGTTCAAAGCGGATACCCAAACGGGTCCATTCTTTGGACCCACGGGTCTCTTTTTTGGACCCAGACCCGGACCCATTGCGGGTATTACCCGCGCGTCCGGGTCCAATTGCCATCCCTACGTTGTGGGCACGGTCCATGCCCACTCATTGATCTTAATTGTCAATACTAAGCCAACTCATGTGGGTTCATCGCTGTGAATTTTACATAAAAAAATTTAATGGGTGTGCGCTGACAGTGTAACTTTTTTACAGCGTCAGTCTATCATCCATCATTTATTTATATTACTTTTATTTAAAAGTCAACGACCATAAACACATGAATGGTGAATGATACACTGATGGTGTAAAAAAAATTTACATTGTCAGTACACCATCTATTTTCTCATTAAATTTTTTTAACAAGATTGTTTGATTGATAAATATCATACTACGATGGTTACCAGTTTAAACATTTCCCGATCACTAAAATTATTATCGTTGATCAACTTTTGGCATATATCCAATGGGCACCAGCAGTGGAGTCCACTTTATAAGCATTATGCTAAGATTTGCCCTATCCAAACATTTAATATTTTTTCTTTTCATATATCCTATAATTGGGCTTATTTATGATTATTGTCCTTATAAATAATGGTACTATTTCTGAAATTCGCTCATTTTTTTAGTCCCTACCCTTTTATTTTAGTCCTTAACATCAAAGTTGACGAAGAATGGTATAGTAGCGTAACGAAGGCTATGTCAATAAGGACTTAGAAAAATAATGACGTAGTAGTGGCTTACCGGAAGCCATGTCAATAGGGACTTAAAAGAAAAAAAATCCTACTCCCTACAGTCCCTATTATAAGCATCATTTCTCTTTCACAAAAAATGTGCTTATAATATGGACCGGAGAGAGTACTTTATAGGAATTTTTTTGATGTATACCAACTGGTACCTGGATCTGGTTTACCCAAAATCCGACTCATCTGGTCCGACCCAACTGAGCTCGCATTAAACACTAGGAGTCTCCTAGCGGGAGTTGCTCCATACCCAAGACTCGAACTCGAGATCAGTTGGTTAAGGGATCAAGTGAGCTACCATTTGACCAACTTCACGTTGATCTTTATAGGAACTAAAATCAAAATTTTTTTTTATTTTAAAAAAATATTTCTCCACCACCAAAGGCCAAAATCCATTTCTTCTTCCATATTTCTCACTCCTTTCATGTCCTTTTTCCTTTATTTGAAGGGATAATTCAACCCGGTTACAACCACTATAACTAATGTTAAGTGCAATTATTGAGTTTGTCACTGTCTCGGCAACTTCTCTTCAAGACGTACAATTGAACCACCATGAAATACTTTTTTTTTAATAGATAAAATTTTGACAATAATAATGAAATGGTGGTGGTAAAATTTTAGGTTTTCAGATGAAGAAAAAGGAGATGAGGGTCTTTTAAAAAATATTTTTATAATTTGTATTTTTATATTTTTAAATTTTAGTCCCTTATGCCACATGCATGATGTTTTCCATCCAATTTTAACGCCAAGAACAAAAAATCCAGAATGAAATAAAAACATCAGGATTAAAAAAAAAGAAGTAAAGATTAAGGATGGATTTCAAAACTACCCCTATTTACTTACCGGGATCAAAATCATAAGTATTAGTATGTATAATGTATTTTCTTGGCAACCAGAGCTCCAGATTTGAGTTCCGATACTATCTTAGTTGGTGAATTTGATCATTTACATCAAAGAAAAATGAATGTTGTTCATCAAGTATATACAGAGTGGCTCACTCAGAAGAACTTTTTGGCCAACTCTAAGCAAGCTTAAGTAATTCTAAGTTTCTAACTAATTGTTCGTCTCATGCTTACTTTTTTTAAAAAACGAATTACTGTGTAATTTTTGATTTTTTAATTTATCTTTAAAAGTTTTTATCAATAATTGTAGTATTTTTTATATAATAATGATTTCATGTAGGATTACTTTGATATAATTCAAATTTGTGGCATAATTTACCTAATATAATAATATTTAAATGGTTTAATTATGTTTTTGGCCCCTAAAAGTTGAGCGGGTTTTGGTTTCGGTCCTTAAAAGTTTATTTGACCGGTCACAATCGTTAAAAGTTCAAAAAATTTTGGTTTTGGTCCCTGCCGTTAGACTTCCACTGTTAACGCTGACGTGGCAAACGAAATATTTAAAAAAATAATAAAATAAATAATAAAAATTAAAAATTAAAAAAAAAGAGGTCCCCTCCCCTCTTTCTCTCTTTTCTCCGTCCCTTCTCTCTCATCCAACCACCACCACCTCCCTCCCACACCTCTTCCTCTCTCCTCCCACACCTCCCTCCATGATTTCTTGTTGAACCCGTATTGAACCAATGGTGAACCATACAAAGCGGTTTGAGACTAGGGTTCGGATCACTGAGGAGTGGTGGTTGAAGGGTGGTGGCCGTATGTGGTGGCGACTGGGTCAAGGGAAAGAGAGAAAAAACGCGAGACAAGAGAGAGAGCTCGGTGGTTGGCATTCACGGTGCCGACGAGATCGGAGGTTGAGAACTTCGTGGTTGGCGATGGCTATGAACGACAATGCGAGAACCGATGGCGGTGGTTGGCGCTCGTGGCGATGGCCCAAGGAGAACCGTGACTCGCGATTCGCGAGTCGGTGGTGGTTTGATGGTGGTGAGGGAGGAGAAACCGCGAGGGAGACGAAGGTGGGTGGCTGGGTGACGGCCGGATAACAGGGACGGAGGAGAGAGGAAGAGGGGAGGTGTGGGAGGGAGGTGGTGGTGGTTGGAGGAGAGAGAAGGGACGGAGAAGAGAGAGGAAGAGGGGAGGGGACTTTTTTTTTTAATTTTTAATTTTTATTATTTATTTTATTATTTTTTAAATATTCCTTTTGCCACGTCAGCGTTAACAGTGGAAGTCTAACGGCAGGGACCAAAACCAATTTTTTTTGAATTTTTTAGGATTGGGATCGGTTAAATAAACTTTTAAGGACCGAAACCAAAACTCGCTCAACTTTCAGAGACCAAAAACATAATTAAGCCTATTTAAATTTATGTTAATAAATACCAACAGTGATTAATTCCCGTGCAATTTGCACGGGTATGGTACTAGTACAATATACATGCTAATAGTAATTGAGCCTCCCATAATTAAATACTATAAATCATAGTTATATGGGACGGGATACGATTCGGTTCGCGATACGAGTTCGGGTGCGCAATACGATAGATGATTAAATGTGTGGTGCGAAGAGGGTAGACTTAATTGGTTCGCTATTTCGGGACGTGGTACATTTTAAGTTTATATTTGGTTCGCTCTTTGTATAATTATTCACCCTTCGGTTTATCTTTGATGTATTTTTATGTATAATATATAATTACATAATACAGTACTCTCTCCGGTCCTATTTATAAGATCCTTTTTGAGTTTTTATTTTGGTCATATTTATAAGACCTCTTTACAATTTTCAATAGCATTTAATTACTCATTTCCCCTAACACCCCTGTAAAGTCAACACTTTTTATAGTTCCAATAATAATTATAAGGGTAGTTTTGAAAAAGTGTATCAAATTTTTATATTTCCGATGCCACTAACAAATTTATCCATTTTCCTTGGTGGGAGTGAAAAACCCCAAAAGGGTCTTATAAATAGGACCAGATCGAGTAATATATACTCCATCCGCTCGAATTATAAGCAACAAAAAACATACTTTTCTTGGTTTAAAATATAAGCAAAATTAATTAACTTTATTAAATTTTGTTTCATTCTCAATACCACTTTCCTAAAACATTTCTAGAAAATTGTGATCTTATTTAATTTTTGTTTCATTCTCAATACTACTTTCCTAAAACACCTCTACTTTTTTATAAATTTGATAAAATTAAATACAATCAACTAATCTTTTTAATAAGCCTAACAATAGTTGGATTTGCTTATAATTCGAATCGGAGGGAATAAAAAGTTAATTTCATAAAGGTAATTTATTTTCAAATGTATGAGTAATTTTGAAAATAGCAATATTCCAATAGCCAATGCCCTATTGATTTTTGTTTGGTTTATCCAATATCCTATTAAAATATCTTCAATAAAAAATAAAGACATCCCCAATTCCCAATATACTATTACTATTTTTTATGGGCCAAATACCCTATTACTAACTGCAACTCCCAAAAGACCGAAACCCATCTTCTCAGCCGCTTCTGTTTCTTCTTCTCTTGTTCTTGATAGTTGCAATTGGAATAATACATTATGAGTACATTATACTCCCTCTAGTCCTATTTACAGGACCCTTTTGGGTTTTTCACATCCACCAAGGATTGTGGAAAAACTTGTTAGTGACATTGGAAATTTGAAAATTTAATATACCTTTTCAAAATTATCCCTATAATTATTCTTGGAACTCTAAAATATGTTGACTTTATAGGGGTGTTTGTGGAAAGAAGTAATTAAATGATATTGAAAATTGAAGAGGGGTCTTATAAATAGGACCAAAATCAAAACTCCAAAAGGGTCTTATAAATAGGACCGGAGGGAGTACATGCTAATAGTAATTGAGCCTCCCATAATTAAATACTCCCTCCTAAATATAAAGCCTTTTGGGGATTTTACATCCATTAAAAAAGTGAAATAATTTAATTAATTATATTGGAAATGTGAACTTCTGATATGTAATTTCAAAATTACTCATATTAATATTATTGGGAATCTAAAAAGAGTTAAATAAATGGGGTGTTTGTGAAAAAAAGTAATTAATGATCATTGAAAATTGGTATGAGACTTTATAAATAAAGACAAAATAAAAATGTCAATAAAGCTTTATATTTAGGTACGGAGGTAGTACTACTATAAAGTATAAATACATCTTGAGGTATTATTACTATCTTTTTGAATTCAACATCATGCTTAAGGTTTGCTAATGAAAAAAGACTTCTAAAACTCTAGGAACAAGTATAGTAACTATCTTTAATTACCAACAGAATTATATTAACGACTACTCCCTCCGGCTCGAATTATAAGTAACAAAAAACGTACTTCTCTTGGTTTAAAATATAAGCAAAATTAACTAACTTTATTAAATTTTGTTTCATTCCCAATGTCACTTTCCTAAAACATCTCTAGAAAATTGTAATCTTAATTAATTTTTGTTTCATTCCCAATACTACTTTCCTAAAATACTCTCTATTTTTTTTTACAAATTTGAGAAAATTAAATACAATCAACTAACCTCGTTAATAAGCGTAAAAGTTGTTGGATTTGCTTATAATTCGAGCCGGAGTGAGTATTCTCTTTGAGGCATCCATTTCCCGCTGGTATTCTCAATAGCATGGGCACCAAGAATTTCGACCCTAATCTTGCGGACAAGTTCCAGCAGAGGAAGTTCCTTGTGGTGCCAAAGAAGAAGAAGAAGAATAAGAATTCAGAAGATGAAGGTACCTCATTTTGCAACTGCAAAGAGAAGAACAACAAGTGTCTCTGTGTGGCTTACGAGAATCTGAGAAAGTCCCAACAACTGTTCTCCAAGAATCACGGCATTGAAGTAGAAGAAATGGAAGAAAAAGAAGGTGGTGATCATGGAGTATCTGAGACTAAGAGGTTGCTTATTGAAGAGGAAAAAGAAAGGTTGATCATAAAAGAAGATGCAAAGGAGGAGAGTGCTGTTGCTCAAAGTTGGTACATGAAGGTGATGAATTTCTTGAAGGCCTTTGGAAAGTGTTTCTGTCTTTGCTTTTCCAATGAGGAAAAGGAAGAACCTCATCAACAGAATAATAGTAATAATGAGAAGGGGTCTTGTTCTTCTTTTGTTCCACCAGATAAGTTTGTTTTGACATCTGAAAACCTAGGCTTCGATTATTCACAGCCTTCACTTTCTTCTACCTCAAAGAAGAAAAAGAAGAAGAAGCAAAAACCATCCAAGCTTAGAATTGAGGTAATGGCTAAAGAAGATTAATTGATTGATTGAATTTTTATGAAGTACAGTTTGTTAATTGTTATTATTGAATTTTCCTTGATTTTGGATATATATATATATAGTAACATTTATGAATGATGCTAATTTAGGAAAACGGTAAGATGGAAGGAACGAATTTTAAAGAAGATACAAGAGGTGATGATGATTTAAGAAGAGAGGCAGGGGATTTGTTAATGCTAGCTAACCAAAGGTAAGGTCATTTTGCAGTGACTAACCATATTGAGGACTAAAAGCAAAATTGCAATGGCCATAAAGGGTTAATTAGCTTCTTTTTTAAAGTTCTATGGATGGTTTTTCTTTTTATTTCACAATGCAACCTTATTGTATCTTGAATTGTTAGTTTGTATTTATTATTTTTAAATCATGAAATGTAATCTTTTGTGGCAGAGCATGAGCACGCTACTACTACTTGTTTTTATGGTCTTATACTCCTATAGATGGTTTTAACTGCTAAAATCTTAGACTTGTTCAATTGAGTTGCTAGCTGCAATATTAGGTGTCAGTAATTCTATAACTGGTTGAACACAATGCTTGAGGATAGAGATTTTAAGATATGCAGCGTTGTTTCGTTGTTTCTGAATGCAGAATGAGTTTGTAATGTTATAGTAAACCACTATATATGTTGTCATTGTTCAAATTGATGACATAGGATAAGGCGTTGTGCATTGAATCCAAGTTGTCTTGTATCATAAAATTTGTAAAGCAAAATAGTCTAAAATAGAATCTCACTAATTTTCTATTTTCTCAATGATACCAGGGCTTGATGGAGGAGCTCACAGGCTCTCAGAGTTTGACCTGATTATCTTTTAACCAGGAAGTCATGTAGACTAGAAGATTATTGGTGAACTTGATATTAATATAAACAACTTTGTTCCATATTCTGTTTTTATCAGTAATTTTGCTCATACTGTGTAGCTTTAGATACAGAATTTACAACTCACATTTTAACTATCATATTGGCAAAACTTATCATGACACCCATCCACCCTTTGCTCCAACCTTTTTCTTTCAAACTTTCATTCCCAAACCAAGGTCCAAACTACAATTGCGATCGTCACAATAATATGGTTTTGGGAGTTATAACTTCAATTGCTACTCTACATGAACCTCATTTTTTATCTTTTCATAATTGCAGTAAAGGAGTAAAACATAACCATGACCACAACCTTAATTTAAAACTTTCATAGTCTCGTTGCTGACCACTTAGAACTGTTAAAAAAAATAATCTAGAAAAATCAACAAATATCAATGGTTGTGGATGTAATAACATAGAAAATGTTGTAGTAGTAAAAAACTCATGGCCGGTGGCTTCTAGTAAATAGAAATTGAATTAATAGAAGAACAGAAGAAGTTTGTCGAAATTAAATGCATTAATGTTGAAGTGTGTAGACCATAGAAAATGCAATATGCTCTCTGCTGGACTGATGCATGGGAAGAAGAAGGGAAAACCATTAGACAAAAGAGGAAGAGCGTTGTTATCCACCGTGTAAAGAAGGAAGGGCAAGTGGGCAACATCCATTGGACAAAAACAGTGTTATAAATAGCAGCCCCCTTCTTCATTGGATCATCAATGCCTGAAGCAAAATAACCACAACAGAAACTAGTTATTTTCTCTGGAATTCAGAGGAAGCCGTGAGCAGAGGGCACAATCAGTGCGCACATCACCATTTCACTATTGCAGCCTCACCGAGAAGCACGGACACGACATGGGATATTGATACGACAAGATACGACACTGACACTGGACACAATGATACGACAAAAAAATATAAAATGTTAAAAGTAATTGGTTAAAGATACATGTCTTACACGGGATATTATATTGCATTACAGTGTTACATGATATTATATTGTTATTATTATTATTATTATTACTATTTAATATAACGCTGTAAAATGTAGGTTAAAAAAAAACAGTGTAAAATGTACCAAAACATTACGCTGTTACATGATATTATATTATTTTTATTATTACTATTTCTTAAAAGTTTAAATTGAAAAAAAAAAGAGTTGCAAGAAAAATGTCACACTAATATATAGGGTTCTAAATTGTACGTCCATGAACATTAGTATTATTATGAAAAAGTGTTTTAGTTTTTTTTATACAGATGTTTTTTTTTTCTGAATTATAGAATAACTAATAATTTTTTGTTACATCTTTCTCTGGTTGAAACAGTGCAAAATCTACCGAAACATTACATTGTTACATGATATTATATTATATTATTATTATTTTAATATAACAGTGCAAAATGTACCAAAGCATTACACTGTTACATGATATTATATTATTATTATTGTTATTATTTTTCTTGTAAAAGTTAAAATGAAAAAAAAAGTTGCAAGAAAAATATGTCACAATTATATATAGGGTTCTAAATTGTACGTCCAGGAACATTAGTATTATCATGAAAGAGTGTTCCATATATTTTTGTGCTTTATTATTGTTTTGGAATTTATTTATTTTAGACGGTATTTAATAATGCTATTGTGAAAGAGTGTTTTATAAGATTAATGGTTTGCTAGATACACCTTTTAAGTTTTTTTTATAGTAATGAAAATACATCTTTTCAAGTCTTTTTTTTTTTTGTTCAAAAGACATAAATTTTTTTTTAAAAAATTATTTGTTTAAAAGACACATCTTTTCAAGATATTTTTAGTAATTTTTTTAAATAATAAATATCATGGACATATGACATATCTCATATGTTCCCATTTTTCTAACTTTTGCTGTGAGAGCTTTATTTTGTGAGGAGCTCTCTCAAACCAGCATTTAGACTCTAAAATATACTATAGTGTAGTTCTGATTATTTGCAGTGACACCTTGTAGTTGGAATTGTTGGCAGCACTTTTGTGGTTGAAGATAAGAAAGGAACAAAGGAAATAATGTATTTCTACAGTTCAAGCACGAGTTTTTAGTCCACATACAACATTTTCGAACTTGAAGTTAAGAAAGGGACAAAGGATAAGATGTATTTCTAAAGTTGTAACAAAACGTGTTCCATATAAATAACGTGTTCAATAATTCTATTGCATTGACAATATGTTCAATGATTAAGTTGTTCTTTTTTTTTTCATGCTTTCACACAACAGTAGAGTGAATTTTGAGTTTAGTTCAAAAGATGCATCTTTTCATTTGAATTCAGCTGGTGCGTATCCAAACTACGTGTCCCTTTGTTTTAAAAGCAACATATGTATCTTTTGATTTCTATTCAGCAGATCATCTCTTCATAATAAAATAATTTTTCTTTAATTTTTTAAATAAAAGATAAGGACACATGGCATGCCTTATCAATGAGTATTTTCTCAACTTTAATTCTGAGAGCTCCATTTCGTGAGGAGCTCTCTGGTCACAGTATTTGGTCTCGCAAATATATAATAGAGTTTGATTGGGTGTAAGTAGTAATGATAAAGATGTAAATAACATCTCCTTGAAAATAATTATGAAAAAAAACCTATTTTACACGGAAGTGAATGTGCAGGATTTGCGGCTACCGGCTAGCATCACGTGGAGAGTTTTTTGTGCACAAAGTAAGAAAACAATTTTTTTGGTTTGCACCCTGGTATCCGGTCCATTGGGTCGACTAATCCAGTTCGAAGGGGGTCTCGGGGTTAAGGTTTTATTCCTCTCCCAACGTTGTTGCGGGGGATCGAACCGTGGTTCGCCCTACCAAGTACAGTCCCTGGCATTACTGCACCAACAGCTCGTTGGTAGTAAGAAAACAATTTTGAAATGGAGTAATTGTAATTGTGTCTAGAAAATTGTGTTTATAGGTGACGGAGAGATTCCTTTAATAGAAAAATTTTAGGTTAAATATAAATATATTTATTTTTGAAATAGACTTGAAGACTAATTGAAAATTCCTTTTTATTTTTAACCAAAATTTTCAAAATTAATATTTATTTCGACTCTAAATATTTTCAATTAATTTTATTTTGATTCTTAATCTTTTCAATCAATTTTTTTTATTCACAATATTTTTCATTAATTTTTTTTTATAAACAACGGGGCCAAGCCCAGATTACAGAATCACCCTAGGAAAAGGAATATCATAAGCGTCTTCACAAATGAGGTCATACAAAAAAGCAGGAATAGCATAATGAAATTACAATCAAAAGTCTCGCTGTGACCAAAATTTGCTAAGGCATCAGCACACCTGTTCGCCTCCCTATAAATATGATTGAGAGAAAACTGAGAGAACGTATGAAGAATATCATGCACCTCTCGAAGCAAACTTTTACAGTGATCTGGAGCTTCCCCCTCCCTGTTAACCAATTGAACAACCACCTTAGAATCCATCTCAATACAGATCCTATCCAAACCCATGTCCTTTGCCATACGCAAACCCCATAATAAGCCCCATAATTCAGCCTTCATAGAGGATGCAACTCCAAGCCTGCAAGAGAATCCACGCAAAAACTGTCCAGAACAATCCCTCAATAACCCACCACAAGCCGCCATAAGAGAACCTTGATGAACAGATCCATCAACATTCAACTTCACCCACAAATTCGGCGGAGGGCACCAAACAATCAACACTTCATGCTTTAAATACTTACTTCTAGCAGATTTATGAAGCGCACGCTGCACAGAGAGACTGAAACTAAACACCTTGCACACCAAAGCGACGTTGGACTCCTGAACCCCTTCAAAAATCCACTTGTTTCTTGCCTTCCAAAGAATCCAAATACTAACCCCAAAGACTGTATGCCACTCCACAGCATCAAAAACACCACAATTTTGAGATAAATTCAAACTAAGCCAGCTTCTAATATCAGAATTAAAGAAATCAGTACCCCAACGAGGATGAACCAATTTCTCCCAAAACGGACGAATAGTCATACAGTCACGCAAAGAGTGAATAATAGTTTCAGGCCCCTGCAAGCAGCGAGAACAAACATCATTCTCACACATCCCACGCCTACTCCTCTCCGAATTCGTTAACAGTTTGCCGTGGCACACTTTCCATAGCATATCCCGGACTCGTTGAGGACCCTGCCAACTCCAAACATCTTCAAAATGCTTAGAAGAAATAGTATCAATCAGAGGTAAATTCTTAATTAAATTATAGGCCGACTTTAGAGAGAAAGATCCACTCGAATCAGCACCCCAAGTCACCGAATCAGGACCTGCAGAAAAAATAGGAGGAACAGTGGCTGCAATACGGTCACAGATATGAGAAGGAAGGAGATTACGCAAAACCTCCCAATCCCACCTCCCATTCATAGAGTAGTGGACAACCGGATAACCCAAACACCAGGAGGGGACGATGGCATCAGGTTCGTCAGCTAAAGCAGGAATCCCCGGAATCCACGAATCCATCCAAAACTTAACTCTTCCCCCATTTCCCAGACTCCAAAGGACACCCCTATAAGTTTGAGGAAACACCCTTGAAATCCCACGCCAAAGCGAAGAAACACCTGCTGAAGTAGAAGGCTGAATATTCATCACATTATCAATTCTATACTTAGCCCGAAGAACTTTAACCCAAAGAGCATCCGGATTAGTAATAATCTTCCAAGCTAGTTTCATCATATAAGCTTCGTTAACATGTCTAAGAGTACGAAAACCCAAGCCTCCATTCTCCTTCGGTGAACAAATAACATCCCAAGAAATAAGATGACACTTCCTCCTTTCAGCAGTACTTCCCCAAATGAAGTTACGGCATAATTTCTCAACCTCATTACAAATGCCAATTGGAATAACACAAGACTGCATAACATAGCTAGGCAGATTCATGATACAAGTTTGCGCTAAAGTAACACGACCCGCAAAGGAGAGGCTGTTCATCTTCCAAGTAGAAAGCTTTTTGCGAACTTTATCAATTAAATAGGAATAAGATTCCATCGACTGTCTAGAATTCACAATCGGAACTCCAAGATACTTCCCCAAATTATACGCAATCGGAATCCTAAGCTCAGCACTAATATCAGCAGCCAAATCCTCATGAACATTTTTTGAAAAATAAACAGAGGATTTATTTAAACTAACCTTCTGCCCCGACGCTGAATAGAATTTATCCAAGATATCAGACACTATTATTGACTGCTGCACAGAAGCCTCAGCAATCAAAATAATATCATCAGCAAAGCAAAGCTGAGAAATTCTAGGACCCTCTCTACCAACTGTCAAAGGTTTCCACATATCTGCATCAACAGCATCCTGAATCAAGTGTGTGAGCCTATCCATACATAAGACAAAGAGGTATGGAGATAGGGGATCACCCTGCCTCAGGCCACGAGACGGAGAAAAAGTTGGAGTAAACTCCCCATTCCAGTTAACACACATGGTCGAAGAAGAAATACACTGGAAAATAATATTAACAAAGGCCTCAGGTAACCCCACTAGGAGGAGAGTTTCACGGATAAAATCCCAACGAAGTCTGTCATAAGCTTTCTCCAAGTCCAATTTCAAAACCATAAAGCCTCTCCTACCCTGTAAATTTTTTATGGTATGGACAACCTCCTTAAGGATGATGACATTATCAATACCCTGTCTTCCAGGCACAAAGCTGCACTGGGTTTCAGAAATCACATTATTCAAAATTTTTCTCACCCTATTAACAATCACCTTCGTAACAAATTTATAAATGACATTGCACAAAGATATAGGGCGAAAATCAGTTATTCTTTCAGGTTGAGCTACCTTAGGAATCAAGGTAATCACTGTTTGATTAACAGAGGCAATCCGAAGAGGGTTAGTGAAGACACTGCTAATAAAATCACAAATAGAAAGATGGAGAATATGCCACTGGGATTTAAAAAAGAGTGCATGAAGCCCATCTAAACCAGGAGATTTAAAATTTCCCATACTAAACAAAGCCCTCCTAATCTCTTCAACAGTAACAGTAGAATTAAAAAGGGCAGACAAACCAGTATCAACAGGCAAGAACGAATGATGAGTGGTAAGGACAGCATGACCTGTAGGCTCCAACTCATACAGCTTCTTGAAGTGCAACACCACCAATTGCTTTAACAGATCCTCCTCATAAACCCACTGATCATCATTATTCAATAGAGTAGCCACAGTATTCTTCCTTCTCCTACCTACCGCAGCATTATGAAAATAACGAGTATTTCTATCCCCCAAAGCAATCCATCTATCCCTGGCCTGATGATACCAAAACACCTCTTCTTGTTGAAGGACCTCTTCATACTCATCCCACAGCCTCTTCTTAAGAACCTGAAGAAAAGGGTTATGGGTAAAATTCGCATTACGGTGGATGCCATCCAACCGCTGCAGAAGTCTTCTCTTCCTTATGAAAACATTTCCAAAAGTATCTCGATTCCACAAGGAAATTCTATTAGTAAATCCCACAATATTCTCCTCCCAGCTCTTCGAGGGAATCCAGCTCTGCCTAACTTGATTTTCAAAATCCGGATGATCCAGCCATGCCGCAAAAAATTTGAAAGAACTTCTCACCTGATTTCTCCCTTGATGAGAGTCTAATTTCACCCACAAAGCAAGATGATCCGAACTAGGAAGAGGCACATTAATAATTGAACAGTTCGGAAAGGACTCCCTCCAAGTAATGTTGGAAACAACTCTATCCAATCTTTCAAAGAGTTGACCCCTGCTCCAAGTGAAAAAGGGACCCTTACAGCCCAAATCAGAAAGATAACAGTCATCCAAACAAGAAGCAAACTCATGGCAGTTAGAACGAACCACTACATCCCCACCTTGTTTCTCATGAGCATAAAGCACCTGATTGAAATCACCAGCTAAGCACCAAGCAGTGTTGACATTCAGACTCAAATCACGAATCTCCTCCCAGAGAAAATGATGTAGCCTAACATGAGGACTAGCATAGACTACAGTAAAAAGCCAGGGAGTTTCCGAACCACAAGAGCACATCATATGAACAAAAAAGGAAGAGCATCCCAGAACTTGAACAGAAATTCTATCCTTACGCCAAAGACACCATATTCCTCCTGAGAAACCAGCAGCATCCACCTTATACAAACCATCAAAGCCAAGCTTGTTGATAACATCATCTGCTCTCTGCCCACTAATCCGAGGCTCAAGAACAGCTAAGAAATCTAGGTTATGTAACCTCTTACAGTCCTTAATCAAACTCGGAAAAGTGCGACCACCCGCACCCCTCACATTCCATATCATTAAACTCATGATGAGAGAATGAAAAGCAAAAACACACCAAGTGTTAACAACTACCTGAGGACCCCCCATGACCTCTATCTTTATCAGGACTCTGAAGCACTGCAGCTTCCATTCCATTCACCAGACTCAAGTCATCAGATTCACTACCCTCCTTATTCCGTGATGCTTGTTGCTTCAAAAATTCATGTTCCTTTTGAAGATGGAGCACACTGGAGCAGCCAAGGATATCATCAACATATTCACCATCCTTGAATTGCTTCCACATCTTATTTTGCTCTCGACTCATTGCCGCAAAGATCTCTTTCTCTCGACGCTTCATCTCTTCCGTCTCCTCTCTACTAGTATTATTGTGTGGATTCTCCGGACCAGAGCTACTTGAGGCGTGGTTGACCAGGGGAATCAAGATCTGATCATTACTTCCCTTCACCGACAGCGGAATAGCGCCAGGTTTGCCCATCTTAGGCTTCGAAGCCTTACTACCGCCCACTTGCTTCTTGGGCTCAACCTTTGGCCCAAATTTCAGTCTATTGTTGTTTGGCCCTCTTCCTTTAAAAACACTCCTGGTTACAATAGTTGGGCCCACATTATTAGTCACCACATCCTCAGACTGTTGACTAAGAACCTCAAAACGTGACCCCTTTCCAACCAATTCCTCCTTACCCTTTTCATTAAAAGGCACGTGCTTTTTAGGAGACTCTAAAGAGACCCCAGAGTCCTCCTTTTTACTCTTATCAACTTTTTGTTTTCTCCTAGGATGCTTCTGTACCACCATCCACGGGCCATAAATGCCCTTATCATTAGTTGCCTCCATATCTTTTGTTGCCACATTATTTGGTTCCGAAATATCAGGGATTCTCATTACTGGCTCCACCGATCCCGGGATGCACTCCAAACTTGGAGCCTTGGTCAACTCATGGCTTCCATCACCAACCACCTCCTTTGTAGTCTCCGCCGTCACGGCTGCATCTTCCACCACCATATTGGCCGCCACATCTAACCCACAAAACACCTTTGCTTCAGGACAAAGAGCTTTCTTATGACCATACTTCCCACAATGGAAGCAAATGAGGTTAAGCCCTTCATATTCCACGGTAAATTTTCGCCCTAAGGCCCAAACGAAGGGAATCAACTTCCTCCGCAGATCCACTTCAACACATATCCTAGCAAACTTTCCTCTCGTGTGGATTGACGTATGCTCATCAACTCGAAGCATTGTCCCCAACTTACCACCTAGCCTCCAAAGGAAAGATTTGTTAGCCAACTCCATTGGTAAATCCGGAATTCTAATCCAGGTAGCAATCTTCCTAACCTCATGATCAGCAGGGTTGAAAAAAGGCCTCCAACGTTGAACCTGGATACACTGACCCGCATACGTCCACGGACCTTCAAACAAGGCGAACCTGTAATCACCTTCATCTTGGAATCTTACTAAGAAGAATCCCTCACTTAAATCAGTGACACTCAACGTCCCCTTCTTTGCCCATATGTTCTGTAGTTTTGCCATCATATAACGATAACCAACATTCTTCCCCAACACATTGACAATAAGTGCATTCCGCCAAGGCCGGCACCACTCCTCATACTCCTCCAAAGAGACCTCGATAGTGGGCATCACTTCAGCACTATCATCATCCAAAGGCCCATCATCCTTTTCCAAATCCATACATAACTCCTCAGTCACCATCTGAATAATCTCAGACTCATTAGGTTTGTAGCCTTCTACCTGCATGGCCATCTCCAAGTATGTTTTCTTTCCTGGAGGTACTTCAACGGGCTGCTCAGGTTTTTCCAACTGTACCTCATTGATCACATCATCCATAATTATCATCGAGTCATCATTTTCGCCAACTTTGACCTTTTTCCTAGTCCTATCCATGAGATCCTGTTCCTCGGACGTGGGTTTTGCATGGCTTCCAGAGAGAGAAGACGCCATTCTTTTTTGCCCCTTCATTAATTTTTATTTTATTTCAACTCTAAATCTTTTTATTGATTTTTATTCTCATGGTCAATCTTTTCCATCTTTTCTTTTTTAACTTATGCACAATCTCTTTTTTTATTATTATATTTTTTATTGTTATATTATTAGCTTGATAGGGTGAACCACAGTTTGATCCCCCGCAACAACGTTGGGAGAGGAATAAAATCTTAATCCGGGGACCCTCCTCAAAGTGGATTAGTCGATCCAGTGGGTCGGATACTAAGGTGTAAACCAAAAATAAATTAACTATTCCCAAAATTAAAATATAATTTTGATCTCGGAAAAAATCGGGTGTTACTAGTTTATTAGGTCAATTTTTATATCCAAATTTACTCATAGTAAACTGTATATGATGGATGAGTCTAACCCAACTCAATTTTTTCGGTGGGATTGGATCATGCTCACCTCATTATTTGAAAAAAAAAAGCTTGTAATGTATTGTTCCCTCAAATTAATCAATTATCAAAACAAGTATTTAATATATTTTTTTTAATTAATCAATCATCGAATATAAGAGTATGATGCATTTTCAATTTTTTTATTCATTATTTTAATTTTAATTTGGGACAAAAAAAATTATATATATATATATATATATATATATATATATATATAAATAAGGGATTTGCTAACTTACGTAAAGTAGTTTTTTAGTTGGAACACTTTAGCAATGTGTACCAGATTATTTTAAACAAAAATACCCTTATAAATTTTAAATTGTGTGAAAACCAAGATTAAGAATAAGGGTATTTTAATAATTTGATTTTATGCAATTAAAAAAAAAGTATAATAAAAAAAACAAAAAAGTCTCTCTTTCCCACCATCAGTTCTCTCTCCTACATCAGATCGATCCACCGTTGCCGGCTCTCTCCTTCCCTCACTTCAACGTCAGAAACACCACCGCTGGCTCTCTTCAACGTCAGATCCACCGCCGTCGGTTGCTATTGTGCACGGATCTCACTAGGCCAGGGTCAAGGGTTGAGTTGCGGCTGGGCTGAGGGTCGAGGGTTAGGTGCGGATCTCATGGCGTCGTCGATGATGGTGGTTGTGGCTGGGCTGAAGGTCGAGGGCTGATGGTGGTTGTGGCTGTGTCGCTGGTCGTGTGTATGGCGGAGGTGCTGGGTGGTGGGCCGTTGGGGCTCGGGTGGTGGGATGATGGGGTTGGACGGAGTCGGTTGGTGGTGGGGCTGGTTGATGGGGAATGGGTGAAGAGATTATGATTTTTTTTTAAATTTTGAAAATTAAAATTATTAAAATACCCCTGTTCTTAAAACTTAGTCATTTTAATATTTATGGTATTTTTGTTTACTAAAATTTGGTACACAATGCTAAAAATGTTCCAACTAAAAAATCACTTTATGCATGTTAGCAAATCACTATATATAATTATATTATATATATATATATATATATATATATATATATATATGGTCTGTGGTGTCCCGAAGAGCACCTTTATTCCCTTGAGACTAATCGTACACGAGGTCGCGTTTCTATGTCTCTCCCAGCAGGGTGTGTTAACCTCGAATCGACGTCTCAGACTCCATTCTCAAGTTGGCATTGAGCCAACCCTCGTTGTTAAAATTTTTTTTATATATTTTTTAATAACTTTATGGGATAGAGGGAGAAAAAAATAAAAATTGTAAAAAAAAAATCTAAATTACTTATTTGATCCTTTGGCTCATTTCTTTAATTTTAAATTGGTCTATTTTGTATTTTTGTTTCAAATTGGTACACCATGTTTCTTTTCGCTGTTAAATTGGTTCATGAATCACTCTTCATCATACGTGTCAATATCATATTGGTTCACATAGGATTAATAGTAATACATGTGCAAATCATAGTAGTTTACATAGGATGAATAGTGACTCAGGGATCAATTTAACAAAAAAAACATGAGGGAACAATTTAAAAAAACGCAAAGAATCAATTTGAAATTGAAAAATAAGATAAAAGCACGAGTAATTTAGCTTAAATAAAAATAAAAAGAAGAACCAGCATAGAGTTTTAGTATCAGGCTATCAGCAACGGCGGACGAAACAAACCAGGGACAACTGACGAAACACTTTTGTCCTAATTTCTGTCCTTTACCTTCGATTCTCCATCCTCACTCTCTCTTTCTCTCTCTCTCTCTTCATTCACCAAACAAAAATCAGAATTTGGATTTTAATAATAAAAGCAAAAGCATCCAAAGAAATTTAATCTCCCAATAACAAAAACCAACAAAACAAAAATTATGATGATGATTAATTCATCTTCAACAGCAGCAGTTGCAACGCGTCGTAATTGCATGCCATCATCACTACACCATTGTTGTTTCCCTTCTTCTCTCTCCATTCTCTCACCCTTTTATTATTATTATTTTTATTACTGCAAACCCATCATCGCTCCGACCCTCAGGCTCGTTCCGGTTCGGTCCCATTCATCACCCGGTTCGGATGGGCCCACCAGACCCGTCGTCAGCTTTGAACAACATGACCCTGTTGGGTTCTCCGCTTCTTCTTCTTCCTCTTCCTCTGTTATCGATTTTCTCACTCTCTGCCACCGCCTCAAGGTTCTGAGACTCACGTTTTCTTCATTTATTGTTGTCAAGTTTCCATTTTTAGTTTGACCCATTAAATATGTTTATGTGTTCTATCTATCACTGTCTTTGCTATCTGATTTTCTCGATATATATGTATATGTGTGTGTGTGTGGAGAATTTTGCAGGGCATGTGTGATCGCGAAATTCCCAATTTAACCCCCCTTTTTCTTGTATTAAAAGTTTAGTGAGGTGATTTAGGTGTTATGTATGATAGAAAAACATTATGGCTTAAGGGATTACCATGCTGTTGTAAGGCATGTTATGTGAGGTGGAATGAATGTTTGGCTTTTAAAAACCAAAAACAGAATAATCAATGTAGCGTAGATGAGAATGTTGTGTTGAATAAGTGGGGACACTGTACAAAATAAGATTAGGAATGTACTAGAGAGAAATAGAGAATGTTGAGGCTCTATAAATAGTACTGGTGAATACTATAGAATCTTGTCTTAAGTGATTAGGGCATAATATGTGGAGAAGGCATGTAAAAAACCCTCCAATTAGGATAGCAGATCAGATGGAGAGTAGTCCAATTGCCAGAGGTGGTGAGTGATCAAGGAAAACTACACAGGCAAAACCATAAAGAAGGATTTAGATGTAAATGGTTTGTCCACGAACATGATTTATGACGAGATGATATGATATGACATCGTTTGATCCATGTAGCCGACCCCATCCGATGTAAAAAGCTTGTTTGTTGTTGTTAAGTTTGGTTTATTTTTTTACCATAAAAAAATGTTTAGGAAAAAAAACAAGGAGGTGGTTTGTAAAACCTGTGAGAGGAGAATGGTCTATTTCTTGATGGTGTCTTTGCTGGATAGGACTTGGGATAAGTTATTTTTTCTGAGTTAACATGGAAAGGTAAAGCATTTAGGTGAAGGTGTATGCGCTGTTACATCTTCTGCATTGGTAGTTTGTGGCTAGCTAAAGTTGATCTGTCATAGTGGACTGTGTGTATGGATGAAATTTTCAGAGGAGAGGATGGCAAATGTATAGTAAAAGCTGATAGTGCATCTACTCCTGATCCTAGCTTAGCTTTTCGACTAATCTATTATTGCGCACATTCATTCCAACTTTTCCATTTTAGACAGTTTTCATATTCTTTAATCAGCATGCCTGAAACAAGTAGCGGGTGCCTTTTTTGCTACAACCACATAAATTAAGAAGAGTGATTATCCTGGGGAAAAGTTTGTCATTAATGCCATTTACAGGTTCTATCGAGGGCAAGAGTGATAGAAACCCCTGTAGTTCAGTGAGCCGAGGGCAAGAGTCATTCATGGCATGCTTTTTCCAGGTCCTATCGAACAACGAGAGATGGACTTACCAGGTATGACAGTCGCTAGGCTTGGTCTTCTTTGTATCCAGAGTCAGTCTACCCAGAGAAAGGGGAAGCACTAGGACTAGCTCGGTCTCAATCTCCTCGTTATTTGAAGCAAAGGAAAGCTATTCAATTGAAGCGACGTGCACAAAGAGTGTATATCTGTCATGTAATGTGCATAAATTGGCTTTGGAAGCTCAAGAACTTTTGTGTTTGCTTTTTCCTGTACATTTGTAACCAGTATTGTGACTGTTTATATTTAATTTAGTTGCTCATATAAAGAAAATGATGATAATTTAAAATTTTTCAAAGATGTAGACTGGTTCTGCTTTGGTGATTGAATGATAATGTCATCTCTCTTTGCCATTCATTTGTGCCTTGTAGACCACTAAGAGGAAAGGATGGATTAATCATGGGATAAAGGGTGCCGAATCAATTGCTGACCATATGTATCGCATGGCTGTGATGGCATTGATTGCTGGTGATGTTCCTGGATTGAATAGAGAAAGGTTTCACTTTGAATTTCTCTTATTTAAATTTGTTTGATTCTTATTTCTGTTTGGTCTCACTGTCACACTCTGTTGCTTTGTTCCGCTGTAAGAGGCATCTTTAGGTTCCCGGATTAAGTGAAAAGTACATTGGTCCTACTATAATGTTGTTTCTGGTTGGGCAGTGAGGTTACATTGCCAGGGTCATTTATGACTTGATTGGCTTAAGTTGAATTTTTTTAATTGATGTGTATTATATGATATAGTCATATAGTTGTGGCCTTTCCTTTTCAAAAGTGTTATCTTTATATTTTGGAAATATTCAGTTTGGTTTGCTGTATTGGCATTTTTTAGAAATATGTTTAAATGTCCATAAAGACTAAAGAGTCCAAATGGTTCCTTCCACTGATCTTATGTGGGGACCAATATGCAAACTATTAATCAAGTATGATTGTTTAGTGTTTGATTTTTGAAAACATTATATACTTAAAACTTAAAAGCTTGTTTCAAGGCTTAAATTGCAAGCCCTTAAAAAAAATGTAATCTTTTCTTCAATCTGGTTCAGGAGGTGACTTTGGTTAGTGTTTCTTAGAAAGAAAAACTTCAAATTTGAAACAACCCTTGTAGCTTGAGGCATTTACTTACACGGGAGTCAAACTCTTCAACTGCTGATCCATTCTCGAGCATAATTTCACCGCTTAATGATATATTTTTTTTAGAGAGTTGTTTGCACTTGTATCTATCATTAAATTGTGGCTGGGTGTTGAATTGCCTATTGCAAAGTTCTTGATCAAACTAGCTCCTCTAATGACTAATCATTCTGCGAAGCTGCTAGGTAGCTGTAGTTGTCACAGATTAGCAAAGATATTTCTCTGTTCTTGATATTTATAATCTTGTATTCAGTATAATAAGTGTAATAGTATAAGCTATAAAGCTATCTACCCTGGTCATCAGCCAAATTAGTCGATTTTTTTTGTAGCTTGTGAGTGCTATCTGTCTAAATAGTGATAAGCCTAGCATATTTATTTCTCACCAATCTGATTTTGGTCCCAAACTTCCTTATCTCTGTCAGCTCATCTTTGTTGGAGTTATTTACTTTCTTTACTTGCCGCCATTCCTGTTGTTTTTTACTGGACACAATTATTGTTATATATATATAAAAAATTTACCAGATTTGTTTCAAGCGATTCCCTTGTATCTATAAACTATTTTTCCTGCTTTGCAGATGTATTAAAATAGCACTCGTGCACGATATTGCTGAAGGTATCTGTCTAATTTGTTCTTATTGAATAGTTTTAGCAGTTACTAATATTAACTCTTTAGTGACAAATTTTACATTGGATGGCTTGCTAACTTTCTTGGGTAGAGATCAAAATTTTCAAATTCCATTAGAAATGACTGGTCGGTGACTCATGTTTTTGCAAGCTACAATAACTGGTAATTTTCACAAGGTAATGTAGCATAAAATATAGTGGATGTATTCATGTTGTGTTAAGGGACCTGTGCCCCATCCAAATGCACCAACACACGTTGGTAAAATAGAGAAACATCTGCAAAAAACTTGATTACATTTTGTTTTTTAGTGGAAGTTAGAGGTTAAAATTTGTATAATGGAGGCAAAATTCCATAAAAGAATGTTGGATTATTTGATGTTCTTCCATGAATTTGACTTAGTTGTATGTGATTGTGAACACACTGATTTTCATCATGTATATTTCTAAAAGAAAGATAGAAGGAAATTAGCTAAGGCATCAACTCTTCTTGGATATATTGGTCATTTATGTTAAAGTTGTTCTGTTCTGCATTCAATAGCTATTGTAGGAGATATAACGCCATCTGATGGTGTGCCCAAGGCTGAAAAGAGTAGAAGGGAACATGCAGCTTTGAATGAAATGTGTGAAGTTCTTGGTGGAGGGATGAGAGGTATTTGCAAATTATTTCTCTTGGATTTTTTTATAGTTTCCAAATTTGGCATCAAATTTTGATTGAGGTAGCATTTTTTAATTTGCAGCTGAAGAGATCAAAGAACTTTGGTTGGAGTATGAAAACAATTCTTCATTAGAGGCTAATCTTGTAAAGGATTTTGACAAGGTACACATGCTATCTAATATAGTGGGATTATTTTTTAATTAAAAAATGTTTCAGAGGAAAAGAGGGAAAGAGGAAGAACTATCAACTATGCTGAGGGTAAGATATGCTCCAAGACAGGGAAAAAAAAGATAAACATTCAAAAAGTGTAGCAAGGCTGCATTTGTCAGATTTAAACTCTCTTAAAATTGTCATGACCAAAGCAACCCTTGAAAATAATCCTAACCTACACAAGCTTAGGGGTGATGAGACACTGTCAAAGATGCTGGCGATTCACACCATCCAAGCAATCACCATAACCTTTATAGCAAACTACTTAAATACAGTATATAATAAATGCGCGCCCAATGCATCTGAGTAAAGTGTGTTTTTGGAACTTGAGATGAGTAAAATGTAAGGCTTTAAAGCTTTGGTAATAAATTGATTAATACAAAATTCCTGGCATGTTAAATCCTAATATAGTCAATATACCCTTTTTTTGTGTGATCCTAAGTCCTAAGATTCATCTATGGAAATGTACTATTGGGATATTGTAGTTGCTTTCTGATTGTGCTATCTTGCTCTTCTATTCTCATCAGGTTGAAATGATACTACAAGCGCTAGAATATGAAACTGGTAAGTTATAGATAGATCTATTTGCATATGTCCTTCGAATTCATACTATGATACTGCCGCAAAGTTTGGAATTCTTACTCATTGAATTTCTCAAGCTTTTTCATGACCTGATAATTCTTCGTAAAGTCAATGCTATTGCTAGTTTGCTACCCTTGTTGAATACGAGTACTATTTGTAACATGCTTTGTAATTTGTTATGCTAAGTATCTCAATTTTCGTTGTTCCTTGTGACAGAACATGGAAAGGTGTTAGATGAGTTTTTCCTTTCAACTGCAGGTAGAGTTGAACTTTTCTTATTTTTTGAAATGTTCATATCTTTTATTTGAACCAATGTCAACCTCTTCATATTTTATTTGGTCTTTAGGTAAGTTTTAAACTGAAATAGGAAAAAGTTGGGCTGCTGAGATCATTTCAAGAAGAAAATCTTTATCAGCAAAGAGGTCAAGTTGATATAGTTTCTCACAAGTGATGCCATCATGGCTTGGGTGATTGTGGTTGGTCAGATTGATAGAATGGCTAAGTTCACTGAAAACCAATACTGATTTGGTCCAGAACGTGTTTCTGAAGTTGACATAATTTGAGATGATATCTATCTTTTGTCCCTTGCCTTACAAGAAATTTTCTTTTTCATCATTTTGTCTTTGTTGATGACATAATTGAACTTAGCTTTTCCTATTGAAGTGTAAAATATTGCCAAATACTTGGGCCTGCATTTTGCTTGGTATGATACTTGACTTGAATATAAACATGTTCCGGGAAACTGATTTGGATTGAAATGAATGAGTTTAGTTTGTTTCCTTCTCTTTTTCCTTTTTGGCTTTTTTAAGCGATAGGTCCCTAAACTTAGGGGGTGTTTTGGATTTAGTCCTTAATTTTTTTTTGTTGGATCTAGTCCCTAAACTTTAACGTTGTTTGGAACTAGTCCTTCCGTTAACCCAAAGTTAATTCCGTCAGTGTCTTCTAATAAGATGTTGCCACGTGTCCCAACTTGCAATTTTTTTTGGCTTTTTTGACTTTGAGGTCCCTAAACTTAGGGGGGTAATTGAATTTAGTCCCTATCCTTTTTTTCGTTGGATCAGGTCCCTAAACTACGGACCATTTTGGATTAAGTCCTTCTGTTAGTTTTAATCTAACATCGTTACCGTGGGGAAATTTTTATGCCAAGTGGACCAATAAATTAATGCCACATGGAATTTTTCTTTTAAAATTGAAAAATTACAATAAATAAATAAAAAAAAAAAACAGACTCTTGCTTCCTCCTTCTATCTGTTCGATCAGCATGAGTTTATTCCTAGAACTCAAGCATTTGTTAATCCATCCATCTGCATCCTATCTGTTCATTTTAGCTTATTATTACCTGATTTGAAGCACAACTGAACCAATAATCATAAACAGATCCACCATGCCACAGAAAATTTTTTAGCCCAGAATGTGAACCACCTTCCCTATCTTCCTCTCGTTCCTCGTCGTGCTCGATCGTCTCGTTAAGGCTTGACATCATGGTTTCTTCACCTTGCTTAGAGGGTGACATTGTTTTTCAGAATATAAAGTTCTGAACAAAAAAAAAAAAAAAAGAACACACAGTGTCAAGTGATAAAAACTGAGTTAGACACCTACCAAACCTTCATCATCAAACTCTAAAGTAATAAAAAAGAGATTTTTCTGTGTTAATCAAAGATACTTGTTGCCTTTCTTCCTCCCTCCAGACTCTGCATATGACGCGCCACTAAGAAGAAGGTAGAGGAAGCGGAGAAGAGGGCGGAGGCTGGAAAGCAGAGGACGCTGAGGTTGTTGAGGGTTCGAAGTTGCGAGGCTGCTGCATGGTGAAGGAAGCGCGACTGGTCTCCTTCGGTGTCACATCAGATTTGCAGAGAAGATGACCAAGCGAAGGATGAAGAACGAAGAGGATCTTCGGGGTCGCCGCCGCAACTAGGTTCCAGGGGCTTTGGCTATAACTAGCGCCGTCGCACACCATCAAGCGAACTCGTGACTGTGACAGTGATTTTCGCTGTAAACCGAAGCAAGCACAAAACTCAGATCGAGGCGCGACCTTGAGGACGGCGGTGAAAGCTTCTCAAATCGTTACCCTGATGGCAGTCGTGAGCGCTCAAGACATCACGACCATGACGATGATGCATCTCGTCGCAGACACATTGTATTCCCATCGTTATAAAAAAATCAATTTTTTTTTAAAATTTTATTTATTTTTTTTAATTTTTCAATTTTAAAAGAGAAATTCCATGTGGCATTAAGTTATTGGTCCACAGGGCATAAAAATTTCCCCAGGGTAACGGTGTTAGATTAAAATTAACAGAAGGACTTAATCCAAAATTGTCCAGAGTTTAGGGACATGATCCAACGAAAAAAAGGATATGGACTAAATTCAATTATCCCCCTAAGTTTAGGGACCTCAGAGTCAAAAAAGCAAAAAAAAAAAAAAAAAAAATGCAAGTTGGGACACGTGGCAACATCTTATTGGAAGACACTGACGGAGTTAACTTTGGGTTAACGGAAGGACTAGTTCCAAACGGCGCTAAAGTTTAGGGACCAGATCCAACAAAAAAAAAAAAGATTAAGGACTAAATCCAAAACACCCCCTAAGTTTAGGGACCTATCGCCCTCCTTTTTTAACAAGTTTCCTTCTCTTCTCTTATTCACAGCTAGGAAAGACCATCAATTTCAGTGAGAATTTGTGTGGAATTTACATATTGCCCACTACCAATTAGAAGTGTAAAGGCAATTAGTCCCCAAACCCCAAACTTATCCACCAAACCCCATTTTTTTAAAATATACCTAAATTACCCTTCTCCATATACTCCCTCCTAATTTCCCCAAACCCCACACACACGTTCTCCCACTCTTTACTCCCACCTTCAACTCCCTCCTTCAACTTCCCACTGTTCCTCCTTCCTCCTCCTTCCTTCCAGCGTTCGAGGTTGCTACCGCCGCCACCATTCCGCCGCCGTTCGAAGGTACAATCGTTCTTCTTCTTCTCTGTGACATCGTTCTTCTTCTTCTCTGTTTCCTTTTCTCTATTGTTTTGTTTATTTGATTTAGGTTTTGTTTAGGTTTGGTTTAGCTTTTGTTATTTCTTTTTAGGGTTTTGTTCCTTTTTATTTATTGTTGTTTTAGGGTTTATTCTTGATGTTGCTGTGTTGCTCTTCCTTTCAGCCATTAACATAGTTGAAGTTCTGTCTTTTCTGCAAATTTCCGACACGGGAAATTAATAAAATTCCGAATATGATATATCAGAAATTAATCATTGGTTGTTTTAATCAGTGGTTGTTATTTTTATGTTTAATATTTTCGAGTTTTGGTGCTTAGAATATGAGAACATAATTTTGCTTTATCAATGTTTGAATATTGCTTTTATTGATAACTTATACCTTTTTTAATTGGGATGAAATTTCAGATATGGCTAGAACGAAACATACAGCTGAAACCGTGCAAGCAGAAGAAGAAGAAGAAGAAGAACAACGTAGAGAAACAGAAGAACAACATAAAGCAGCAGGGGAACAATTGTGGAAAGGGAGACGACCACCCACTGCATCATACAGGAGGGAAAAGAAGGCTGAAAGTAAAATTGGTTCATCATCACAAGCGGCACCGGAACCGCAACCTCAAGTGCATTCATCTTCTCAAGCGGAACCGCAACCTCAACCCACTGATATGGAAGCACCGGAACCGCAACCTCAAGCACCGGAATCGCAACCTCAACCCACTAATATGGGAACATCACATGCATCATCATCTCCGGCACCTCAACCACCACTACCACCTCCCGCATCACATACATATTCACCTCAACCACCCACTGATATGGGATCAATGTTGGTTGGATTTTGAACTTCTTAGTATAGGAATTGTTATTTGTTTTGGTTATTTGTATAGCTATTAATGAATTCTGAATTATTTGAATCAATGAATTAAGTTTTCAATGTCAATTTACTTTGTTGAAAATGATTAAGTTAAGGTAGAAATTTGAAATTTGATGTAGCAACAGGGTTTCAACATAGTAGAAATTTGATGTTTTGCTCATTTGCGTCAATGACATTAGCACATTATTCAGAATTGAACAATTCCGAGAAACATATTTCAGAATTTAAAAATTTTCTGAAACATGTATGTCGGAATTTAATTAAATTCTGAATTTAGTATATCGGAAAAAGGTTACAGAGAGAGACGTTTTCATATGGTTTTTTCAAATTATTTAAATATACAATTCCGAGAAACATATTTCAGAATTTAACAATTTTCTGAAACATGTATTTCGGAATTTAATTAAATTCTGAATTTAGTATATCGAAAAAAGGTTACAAAGAGAGACGTTTTCATATGGTTTTTTCAAATTATTCAAGTATGCAATTCTGAGAAACATATTTCAGAATTTAAAAATTTTCTGAAACATGTATTTCGGAATTTAATCAAATTCTGAATTTAGTATATCGGAAAAAGGTTATAGAGAGAGACGTTTTCATATGGTTTAGTAAAATTAAATTCCGAAATACCCGTGTCGGAATTTACTAAAATTCCGACACTGGTTAGTCGGAATTTTAACAGTTACGTAAAAAAAATAAAAAAACCGTAGAAGAGATGATTTTACTTCAACAACACCAATAGAGAACCCACTGGAGCTTCCTTTACGAATAGATAACCAAATGAAGTGGTTTGTAAGTAGAATATGGTAGGGTTTTGAAAAGGTGAGAGAAAAGTTAGAAGAAGAGAGAATGGAGTTTGTAAAATTATGGGATATATGGGGTTATAGGATTTTGCTTGGGGTTTGGGGTTTGCATGGTGGAAGAAGGTGAAGAGGTTGCTGGGATTTGGGGTTTGTTTTCTTTTTTTTAATGGAGAAGGGTATAATAGACATTTAACAATTAAAATAGGGTTTGGTGGATAAATTTGGGGTTTGGGGACTAATGGCCAAGTGTAAAAATGGAAATCAAAGTTAGTTACAACAGAGCCCGAATAGGCTCCGAGTCATTGAGAGGGTATTTTGAGACTTCTTAACCTTATGCATCTCACTGTAAATGCGATATTTCTAAAACCCATGGATTAAAAACAAATAATTTTATTAACATTAAAACCGGGGTCAAAATAAGCATCATTGTATACTTGAACCACATTTTTTATGAAGGGTTTGAACAAATTACTCAATCATGTGCTTAATAAAGTCTAAAATCGACAAAGAGTATGTGTTATTTACAAAAGTGACACCAAAACGACAAACAACCAACCACCTAAAAAATCAACCATGGCAAAATTAAGATCTCTACCTCCTTAAAAACCATGATAGAAAAAAACACAGTGGAAAAAAATCTTAAACAAGAGAAAAAGAGTATAGCAAATTCTTACAAGTTACAACAAAGGGAATCCTGGTCAGAGGGGCCAAGAGTATGTGTTATTTACAAAAACTATAAACTGGTCAGGATTTCGATGTTACATGTCAGCAAAATTGGCCAGAATTGAGAGTAAGGGTATATGAAAAACCCAGAAGTAACTTGAGTTAAACATCGAAAAAAAAGAATAAAAGTATCTGACAAAAGTACCCCAAACTTCAAGGATTTATGACATAATCAAGAAGTCTTCTTTTGATCTCGCTTTCTATGCTTCAAAACAGAATACTCCCTGCCAACAACTTTCTCCCTTTCGTCCTAGTCATCCCCCTCACGCATTGCTGTTTTAGCTGCGCCTAGACAAGCTGACAAAGACACTAGGCATGGTCACCCTTATCATTATTACCAAAGGGTGGTCAACGGCATTAAATCTATCTATAGTTTATATTCAGAAAGTTTGGTCTTTTAGATTTTTTTTCTTGTTTCATAAAGTTTGGCCTTTTATATTTTCAATAAACAAACATATTTATTTTTCCAATTTTAACCTTTCATTCAATCATTTCTCTTACTCTTCATTAATTCTACTTTTATCATCTCTCATCTCGAAACCACTATACATTAATTAATGGACACACTTACTAATAAAAATTAAATACTACTACAATCTACAATTTTCAATAAGGATTTGTTGATACCCCATTATTCGGTAGCCCAAAGTCGCAAGGCCCAATCCATATGGAAGTCCAAGATCACCAAGCCCAAGATCACCGCACAACAAGGGCACCAGGAGAAAGTGTGCAAACACCAGGAGCTGCTTAAAGTGCTACGCCCAGAGCGACAGTCCCCAAGGCGTAATATTCTGACGTCACAACCAACAAGAGCAAGGTGCGCCGATGCCAATGAGCACAACGTACCCTCTCAGAGCGCCTCGGGTGATACAGAAACTTGGGGAGAAAGTCATGATAAATGAGAGCGAACAGGAAACGGAGCCTGTGGAAGGCGTACGCGTACAGACACAGGATTCCGGTTCCCTAGACCACGAGGAGCGTGCATGAGAAGCTAGAGCATCTTGGCTTACCTCATGCAGCCCTCTCCCAGAGGAATGATCAAAAAGGCAAACCTTGTAGACTCCACACTGTGAACAATAAATGACAAAGCTTAAAGAGGTAAAGGAGACAAAACGGATACTGAAGAGAGCAGCCACAAAGAAGGAAAAAAGGAAATGGACCAGCGGACCAAGGGAAGGAAGGAAAAGACCGAAAGGTAAGAAGGACCCTATAAGAAGAGCCCTCCTCCAACGTACACAGGGGGCACGACAAGAAAAAGGGGACAAGACTCAACACAACTCAACTCAAAAACTAACACCACTGAAGTGAGACCCAACTGAAACACAGAGGGAACGTAAGAAAGGGGGATGGAATAGAAGCTTCTGCTGAAGCCTAAGTTTTAGAATACAGAGGAGAGTGTAAAAGGCGAAGGCGCACACCCCTCACCCTGTAAAAATACCACAAGTGTGGAACCCCTACTCTAGCATTTATCTCTCTGAACCCCCATTTCAAAGTAATAAAAGCCTAAAGCTTCATTAAGTTTACGAACCCAATTATCTTTTCATTAATTATTGTTTATCGCACAAAGCGGTCCGAAACAATTGGCGACTCCGCTGGGGAAGCTATGGCTTCCAATCATGAAGGAAAGGGGGCTCATGTTGTGCAACAAGCATCTGTAGGAGACGTTGCTCCAAAGGTGGTGCCTGTGATCACCGTTCAAAACCTAACGACCAGTCATGCAAGTCGCGGGACGGGACAAGGCTCTAGAAGGTTGAGTTTCAGCCCAGTCAACCAAGGAAGTGATAATACTCGCTCTCCTTCAGACACTCCAGAGGATGACCAAGAGCCTCAAGAAGAAGAGCTCGGCAGCGACAAGGAAACGCTGAGTCACATCAAAATCCCTCACATAGAAGGCGATTCCAACACTCAAGTCGTGATATCAGCTGCGCTACTCAACTCTCTGGTGGCGAACCAAGGCGCACTATCTGAAATAGTGGCGGAATACAAAGCCCAGTCTGCCAAGGCAAGAGAAGAAAAGGAGGCCCTGAGCGCAAGATTGAAAGAAGAGGAGGCGCGCAGGGAGGCGGAGTTAGCAAAGGCAAGAGCAAAATCAGAGGAGGAATTTCAGCACGAGACAAGTGGAAGGCGAGAAGGCACAAAAGACGCTCTGGTCACACAAGCAGAGTTGAAGCGCATCCTACAGGCGCACAAGGAAGGACAAAATTAGGTAATAAATCTAAACCCTCCTTTTACCGCTGATGTAGCTGCCTATCGCTACCCACAAGGGTATGCGCCCCCAATGTTCCGAAAGTTTGACGGAACCGGGAGCGCGCGTGAGCACTCGATGACGTATGTGGATGATCTTGGGGTATACAGTGCAGACCACTGTTTAAGGTTAAGGGAGTTTTCAAAGTCCCTTGTTGGGCGTGCCTTCACTTGGTATTCCAAGTTGCGCCCAGCATCAATTCGGACTTGGGAGGAAATGACTATAGAGTTTTGTAACAAGTTCTTAGAAGAGGAAGACGCTATCCACATCATGGACCTTGGTCGTGTAAGGCAGCGAGCAGGAGAGAGTCTGACCGCCTTCATCAAAAGGTACACGGACAGAGCGTTACATTGCAAAGAGACTCTCCCTGAAGCGAACCTAGTTTACGGGTGCATAAAAAGCATTGAAGATGGCTCGCAAATATTCTTGGCACTCAGTAAGATCACCACTTTTTCTGAGTTTCTTGGGAGAGCGATGGATGTTACCAAGGCCATGAAGAAACAAGGAAAGAGAACCAAAGACCAAATCGCCTTTGACGTGAACGCTGTGGATGACAAGAGGAGGAAAAGCTACAGAACTATGCCGCCTCCCAGGAACTATGAAAGGAAGGAACCCCCACCAAAGCTCCCAATCTCTAGGGAACTTACTTATCAATTGGTGGAGGAATGGATAAAGGAAGGCATTCTCACTAAAAGGGTGACAAGACCCCCTCTGACACGTGAGGAGTACGATAATCCAGAATATTGCATTCTACACAGGCAAAAGAGTCACAGTACTATGGACTGTTATGTCATTAGGGGCGTGTTTCAGAAGCAATACGCAGCGGGAAAGATATTGCTGCTAGAGGGTGAAGGCGAAGAAAGTCTAGGCGTTCATCCCTTGCCCAGACACAACATGAATGTTATCCTCTCCCACGGCGACATCTTGTTAGAGGAGATTGAGGAAGAAGAGCTGGTGGAAAATGAGCGGAGGAGGGGACTTGTGAAGACCAGAGGGTTCAGAGCCCTATTTGACCAACTAAGGTTGGGAGCTGATGTCAGAGAAGAAGCAGCGCATGCCCTGGCTGATGTGATAGTCAGAAGAGGAGCAAACACCAGTGCCGCCTATGTACCAGCAACCAGGGTAGCCAGGGCGCATGCCTCGGCGGTGATGTTTAGAGAGCCACAGCGAGCACATCCAGGATTTTGCCACAACAGGCCGCTGTTCGTGGAGGCAACTGTCGAAGGCGTACATGTCCGGCGCGCCCTCGTGGACAACATATCAGGAGTAAACATCATTCCAACCCATATATCTGTAAAACTGAGAGTTGCTAAAGAAAGACTCAAAAAAGCAGAGGCAACACTGGGGACTTTCAACGGAGGAACAGTCATGGCAAGGGCGTGCATGGTACTCAATCTGGAGGTAGGACCCATAAAAACTCTGAATACTTTTCTCATTGTTGACGGGGAACCTAGCTATCATATCCTGCTGGGACGCCTTTGGATTCATCTGCATGGGTGTGTCCCCTCCACGCTGCACCAATGTGTGAAGTCAATGTATAAGGGACAGGACATTGAAATCCCAGCAACGAAAGCGCCATTTGACGCTTCGGAGTTACATTTGATCGATGCCACAGTGTTTGATGAACTAGCTCCCCCTGGGACCAACAAGATTGGAAGAGAGCCCGAGATCCCAATCAGGGGAAAAGAGAAGATGAAAGAACCAGAGAAGAGACAGTCAGTGTTCAAAAGACTCCACTTACCAGAAGAAGAGGAAAGCGCACAACAACAAATGACCAAACCAAGATTCAAACCGCTAAAGCAACACCTTCCTGGAGGGGGGGCCAGGTGGGCCATCCTCTAGGAACTCGCGGGGCCAGCCAAGCCAAAACTAAGTGACTTGGCTAGCCTCACGCTCATGGGCGTCATAAGAGGGGAAACATGGTTTGCTTCGACAGAGGAGGTTATGCACGCCCAGCAAAAAGGGAATGAAGCCAACGGTCCAGAAGGTTTGGAAGAAGTCAATGTAGGGGAAGAAGGCGAGCATAGGCCCCTCTTCATTGCCTCTTCACTTGCCCCGTCTGAAAAGGCGGACTTGGTGGCTTTGCTGAAAGAGTTCAGAGAAGTATTCGCCTGGAGCTATGAGGAGATGCCGGGACTCAGCTCCAAGCTAGTCACTCATAACTTGGCCGTCAAAGCTGATGCAATACCTGTAAAGCAACATCCCAGAAAGTTTAGCCCTGAGATTGAGAAAGCGATAAAAGACGAAGTGAAGAAATTACTGGAGGCGCGCTTCATTAAGCCGATACAGCACCCCATTTGGTTGGTCAACATAGTCCCTGTGAAGAAAAAGAATGGCCAGATTAGATGTTGCGTAGATTTCAGAGATTTGAACAAGGCGTGCCCCAAGGATGACTACATGTTGAACTGAGAGCAGTCCCTGTTGCATCCTCTCTCGCACAAAGTGATAGTCAAGAAAGATATGTATCATTCTAGAGTGAAAAACAGGATTTGCACAAACATAGCTTGCACCGACATTATCACACAACACTGTTGGCACTGATGGTTGTGGAACATGTAATTCGAAAAGAAGATTACTGAGCCACATTAAATCTACTGTGGTGGTGGCAACTGCACGATATTCGGCTTCAGTGGAGGAGCGAGCGACAGTTCGTTGCTTCTTAGAATACCATGATACGAGATTGTTGCCTAAGAAGATAATGTTGGCTGAGGTGGAAGTGCGGTCATCAGCATTTCCTGCCCAATCTGCATCACTATAGCTGGTCAATTGTAGAGAGTTGTGTTTTTGGAGTTGTAGGCCATGATTGATGGTATGTTTAAGGTAGAGCAGTAGGCGTTTGACATGTTGTAAGTGTAGTGCAGTGGGTTTGTGCATGAATTGGGATAGTTTGTTTATAGCAAAGTAAATATCAGGGCGTGTGAGGTTAAGATACTGAAGGGCCCCCAAGATGCTCCAGTATTGAGTAGAATCGGTGGCAACTGTGTCGTCATGTAGCTTAAGTGTAGCCGTGGATGATAAGGGAGTTGAAATCGGTTTAGCCCCATCCATATCAAATTTTTGAAGTAAGTCTCTTGCATATTTATGCTGCGAGAGAAAGAGACCAGATGATGTATGTAACCTTGATTTATTTATTATAATGAAAATAGAGAATAATTTTTCGCAAATAAATTTCAAAATTTTATTATTCAATTTCAGAAGCAAAGCTTCAAGTATCATAAAGTGCGGAAGCAAAATAACAGAACTTAGTTCAAACAACAAAACACAATAGTTCAAACCAATTTATTTTATAAGCAAATAGACTCTGAGCTACTTAAGACACTAATCGTAACCCAGAGCATGGTTCTTCAAACTCCATCCTTTGGAAAGAGAATCCCAAATCCCTTGCCAGCTCTACTCTTCCTTTTGGAAGATAGGACCTTTGTTACCTACAAGGGCAACAAGGGAGTAAGTCATAGCTAATCACGTTAAAATGAATAATAAAGAACATTGGCTAAAAACAACAAACACAAGTATTCAAATAGTAACAATTTCCACCATGCATATACATATGTCAAACCCTTTTTATTCAAGCAGTTAATCTTATTGTTAATGGCATGATGCATGCTGATCTCCACAATTTCCCGGGGCATCACAGTTTGGAGGTGGTAGGACTTACGAGCTTCCTCTGCTCTTCACTCATGACTTACGAGCTTCGCTTTGCATAGGACTTACGGGCTTAGCCCCGCACTCACGACTTACGGGTTCCCATCTCCCGGCGTACCAGTAAACAGGGAAAACCCTCACAAACTAGAGCAATCAACCAATGCATGAATGCAATCATAATTCATTACCAATCCTCATTATCGATTCATTATCATTTCCATGAAGGACATAGTCCATCATTCCATCTTTCAATCCATTAATCTCATCTTTAACTTTTCTTTTAACTGGTGCTGATGCTTTCAGAAAAAGGGCCATTAGCGGCCTAGCCACTTTGTGATGGGATTAATTACTTTTGTTTAATAGTTTCAGGAAAAGTTCATCAGTGGCCTAGCCACTATGTGATGGTTTTAGAAATAGTATTTAATTATTTCATTTATAGTCCATTGGGGCATAGCCTCCTATTGATGGTTATTGCAACGACCCCATTGGGACTCCCATAGAAAATATCAACCAAGTGAATAAAACTTTCACTGGGACATCCATAGGATAAATATCGACCAAATGGGTGTAAGCACTTCCGTTGGGACTCCTTTAGGGAAATCATCAACCACTGAATAAAATTCCAGTAGGACACCTCCAGGATAGTTATCAATCAAACGGGATTAAGTTATGCCACTGGGTGAAATCCTCATAGTGGTCTTTAGAATTTAGTAATAATCATGTTAAAAGTGTTAAATTCTGATAAATAAAGAGAATAAGTGTGTTATTCCATTTTCCCAAAAGACTAGAGTAGTTCAGAAAAGACTAGAGTATTTTCATCCAGAAGACTAGAGTAGTTCAGGAAAGACTAGAGTATTTTCGCCCAGAACACTCGAGTCTTTCATAAAACACTCGAGTCTTTTAGCTGGTTCTGCACCAGTTTCACGGTCTTCATGCACCAATTCTTGATTCTTACTTCTTTACTCAATTCCATGCAAAAAAAGAAGTTAAGGCACATATAATAAACATATTCCAAGTACCAAACACGATCAAATCGGAAGGAAGCATAATCAAATCATAAAGTGAACAACAACATAGAAATTCAACACTTTAACATAGGAGATTAATTTCTACTTCATTTTAAATTCGTGTAACTATCCAGTGAGCATTATTAGGTCCATATAAACTTGTTCCAATCATTAAACCATGCGTTTCTGACCTCCAAGTCGGTTTCCTAATTCAAGTTTTATTGCCCATGAACCTCCAATGGTTCCTATGAATTTAGCTTGTTAATTATCATTCTAGTGATTAGATAACTTCTCCCATACCTTAATGAAGCTAAAGGAACGATTTCTTATGGAAGAAAAGGTCTGAAACGGATTCTGAGCTTCAAAGCTCAATTCTGAACTTGTGCAAAAACTGTTGCACCGACTGACTTTGGCTACTAATTACATCATGAATAAGCCATGAAAAATAACGAACCAAGTTAGCTTAAGAAACTAGGAAATACTAACTTTAATTAGAAACAAGTTTGGAATCAAGAGGGTTCCTGAGTTTACCAAACCAATTCAAGAAAGATAGGTAGTTGAAGCTGTTTGTGCTCTGTTTTCAGTTTTGAGTGGCTAACTTTGGAGGCTTATAACTTTTTCTACAGAGACTCAAATTTCGTGGCTCTTGTTGCTATTTCAAGATTGGAAATAGAACTAGAAGTGTGTTTTGGTTGCACTCAATTTCATGGTTTGAGGAGGGAGAATTGAGAGCTTAAAGTTAGCACCAGAAAACAGAGAGATTTTCGGGTTTTTGAGGGTTGAGAGTGTAGATTGTGTTCAAATTTCCTCCCAAGTGCTTATTTATAGACCCTACTTTACCCTCCTATGAAGTAAGGTCGAGTTCTGAGCTTATGGGCCAAGGAAAACGAGTTTTTAATTCAAAAAGTATTGAAACCGCCATAAAGCTGCTGCTGAGCTGGGCAAAAGACTCGAGTCTTTTTGGCTGAAATGGCCAAAAACTTGAATTTCACTGTTCTTAATTCGTTTCTTTTTCGCATATTATTATTCCATTAATACTCTCAACTAAATATTTTAAGTTCAAATTTATAATTAATTCTACTTAACATAAAATTTCCCAATATCAAATAGTATTCTAATAAAAATACATATATATATATTATTATTATTTCGTGAATAATTCCAGTGGGTTTACAATCTCCCCCACTTAAAAGGAATTTTGTCCCCGAAATTCGACTAAGAATATACTTACCCTAATAAATACGGATATTCTTCCCTCATCTGACTTTCTAGTTCCAGAGTGATGTCACTAACACCACCACACTCCACACGACTTTCACTAAAGGAATCAACTTCCCTCGTGGCTGTTTATTTTTTTTTAATCTTCGATTCGCATGGGATCGGTTTCGAACGTCTGGTTTTCTCGCAAAGGTATCTCGTCAGGTATGATGAGTGTACTCTCCCCCACTTGGAATCAGCATAGCGGAATTCTATTCGCTCCTAACCTTAAGGAAAATACCATTGCAACCAACTTTGATGGACGCCGATTGGTGAGGTGTTACCGAAATGGGATCAATCCTAGGCACAAGGTCAAGGGTAAACTCAACTTTACGGTAAGGGAATAGACTAGATACTCTTTAGGAAAAGACTTTGGGTTGTTTACCAATTACCAGGATGGTTTCTAACTTGGCTTCCTCCTTTATAGACACGGAACACAAGCTTAGGTTTTCTTTGAGTGTAGCCTATATGGATTTAGGCTTGGTAAGAAGAAGGAAGGACAAACTTACTATGGAAATTGATGACATCCTATCTACTCCTTGGGTCGCATGGAAAGATTTTCAGGTCGACTAAGGTGATTTTATTGAGTATAGCTATCTCACGAATAGGCTTGCCATGAAACTGATAATGAATAGGTTGGGGTGTACTTAGTAAAATCTGAGATCTGAAATTTCTAGTTTCAAATAGTTTGCATATTCTAAGCAAACGAAAACATAGGTGGATTTCAAAATCAACATAATTCTACAAGGCGACGGTTCAAAAGACAACTAGCTTATGCTAAATCCAGACAAAGGCTCAAAAGACAATTAGCTTATTCTAAATCCTCTGACTGACTGGCTTCGGTTCCCGACATCGTAAAAACTTTGACACCGCTATTGGGTTTGGGTGCCACACTGCCTTGGTTTTTATTCTTTTCTGGACAGTTAGGAGAGATATGTCCTTGTTTTCCACAGTTGAAGCAGGTTTTAGGTTGCGAGTTCCAACAAAATCTTCCACCATGGAACTTGTGGCATTTATCACACTTTGGTACACTAGTGTCTGTTAGTTTCTCCTCACTCTTCTTCCCTTGTCCGTGCTTATCGTAGGGGCCCTTATTGTGGTCACCATGGTGACGATTGTTCTTTTCGCGATTACGGTGGGGACCGTAACCCTGCTGACTACACTGTTGTTGTTCATACACCGCCTTTGCTTTGAGGTCATCTTCAGTGACACGGCAGCGTTGCACCAGAGTCGCAAAGTGTCTGATGCACTGTCCGCTTACGAATGGCTTAATATCAGGCCTTAAACCATTCTCAAAGCGAACACACTTGACATGCTCATCAGGGCGAAGCATGAAATATGGAGAATATTTCATTAATTCTTCGAATTTGGCAGCATACTTACTGATGGTCATGGTTCCTTGTTTGAGTTCCAGAAATTCAATCTCTTTCTTATTTCCGATATCCTCAGGGAAGAACTTCTCGTAGAATTTCTCCACGAAAACTTCCCAAGTGATTTGTTTGTTTTCATGCTCCAAGGCTTGCTTTGTATATTTCTACCAGTTGTCTGCGGGACCCACGAGGACATAAGCAGCGTAGATGACTTTCTGCTCCTCAGAGCACAGAATGGTTTGAAATATCTTCTCCAGTTCTTGGATCCAGATTTGCAATTCTTCAGGGTTAGCTCCACCGTGAAATTTTGGAGGGTCACACTTCCTAAAATCGGCCAATCCTTTGAACTCAGATGGACCAGCAGCTTGCCTATTAGTCAGATGCTCCAAAATAGTCGTGATAAGATCTAGGGATTCGTCGGTATGGCGAGCGTTTCTTGAGGCCATTTCTACTTTGTGCTATTATTCAGAGATAACAGTCATACTTAAAACAAAACAATATATTCATATATTACATCCTACTGACTTAATCCTAATCTACCCATAACTCAATCCAGAGTTATCACAGCTTAAAGCATGTGTGGCCATATTCCATAGGCCGAGAGTTTGAACCATTGCTCTGATACCACTAATGTAACATCCCGACTCTCTAACCTTGATTAATTTATTATAATGATAATAGAGAATAATTTTTCGCAAATAAATTTCAAAATTTTATTATTCAATTTCAGAAGCAAAGCTTCAAGTATCATCAAGTGCAGAAGCAAAATAACAGAACTTAGTTCAAACAACAAAACACAATAGTTCAAACCAATTTATTTTATAAGCAAATAGACTCTGAGCTACTTAAGACACTAATCGTAACCCAGAGCATGGTTCTTCAAACTCCATCCTTTGGAAAGGGAATCCCAAATCCCTTGCCAGTGCTACTCTTCCTTTTGGAAGACAGGACCTTTGTTACCTACAAGGGCAACAAGGGAGTAAGTCATAACTAATCATGTTAAAACGAATAATAAAGAACATTGGCTAAAAACAAAAAATACAAGTATTCAAATAGTAACAATTTCCACCATGCATATACATATGTCAAACCCTTTTTATTCAAGCAGTTAATCTTATTGTTAATGGCATGATGCATGTTGATCTCCACAATTTCCCGGGGCATCACAGTTTGGAGGTGGTAGGACTTACGAGCTTCCTCCGTTCTGCACTCATGACTTACGAACTTTGCTCTGCATAGGACTTACGGGCTTAGCCCTGCACTCACGACTTACGGGTTCCCATCTCCCGGCGTACCAGTATAACAGGGAAAACCCTCACAAACTGGAGCAATCAACCAATGCATGAATGTAATCATAATTCATTACCAATCCTCATTTTCATTATCATTTCCATCAAGGACATAGTCCATCATTCCATCTTTCAATCCATTAATCTCATCTTTAACTTTTCTTTTAACTGGTGCTGATGCTTTCAGAAAAAGGGCCATCAACGTCCTAGCCACTTTGTGATGGGATTAATTACTTTTGTTTAATAGTTTTAGGAAAAGTCCATCAGTGGTCTAGCCACTATGTGATGGTTTTAGAAATAGTATTTAGTCATTTCATATATAGTCCATCGGGGCATAACCTCCTATTGATGATTATTGCAACGACCCCATTGGGACTCCCATAGAAAATATCAACCAAGTGAATAAAACTTTCACTGGGACATCCATAGGATAAATATCGACCAAATGGGTGTACGCACTTCCGTTGGGACTCCCGTAGGGAAATCATCAACCACTGAATAAAATTCCAGTAGGACACCTCCAGGATAGTTATCAATCAAACGGGATTAAGTTATGCCACTGGGTGAAATCCTCATAGTGGTCTTTAGAATTTAGTAATAATCATGTTAAAAGTGTTAAATTCTGATAAATAAAGAGAATAAGTGTGTTATTCCATTTTTCCCAAAAGACTAGAGTAGTAGTTACTAGTGGAACTTGTGTGAATATTATTCAAAAAAAAAAAAAAAATTTGTGAATATTGTGTATATATTTAAAATAGTTATTTTGTTATTGTTGGCTGATATTTTTCTTTAGACTTGTGTGTTTATGCACTTGCGTAGTGCAGGCAATCAAGGCAACTTGCAATTTGATCCGGATATAGAGCAAACAGCAAGGAAGCTAAGAAAGCAAGCACAAAAACAAAGAAGACAAGCAAGAAGAATGGCTGAGGAAAGGCCACCAGTTGAAAAGACTCTCGCGGACTATGCAGTAATCAAGCCAGACACATGCGGCACTAGCATTGTCCGGCCAGCAGTCACTGCACAAAATTTTGAAATCAAGCCTGCATACATCAACTTGATTCAGCAAGAGCAATTTAGTGGCAATCCGCAAGAGGACCCAAATGAGCATATAGCAAACTTCCTTAGCATCCTGGATTTCTTCAAGATTCAAGGTGCAACAGAGGAGGCTATTCGGTTGAGGTTGTTTCCTCTTTCTTTGAGGGACAAAGCAAAGAGTTGGCTCCTATCCTTACCTCAAGGGAGCATCACCACCTGGGACGACCTCGTCAGGAAGTTCATAGATAAACACTTTCCCCCTGCAAAGCAAGCAAGGCTTAGGCAAGAAATAAATGCATTTGTTCAAAAGGATGGTGAGTCGTTACATGAAGCTTGGGAAAGATATAACCAGTTGCTGAAGAGGTGTCCCACACACTCAATGCCGGAGTGGATGCAGATCCGATTATTCTATGATGGCTTAAAGATGTCCAACAAGAGTATGATTGATGCTGCGTCAGGAGGTTCATTGGAAACCAAAACTCCTACTGAAGCAAAGGAGTTAATTGAGAAGATGGCTCATAACAGTAGCCATGCTTTAACTGAGAGGGCTATATTGAAGAGGAGTGATGTTGAACCACATGACGTGCATGCTCTATTCACCCAAAACAAAGAAATGCAACAACAAATAGCCGCACTCACTAAGCAACTAAGCCAAGTTCAAGTGAGTGCCTCTGTAAGTACTTCTAATCCTTTTTCTGCTAGTTCATCTGATTTAAAACTAACTTGTGATTTCTGTGGAGGCAACCACCGCAATGGCGAGTGTGCATTTGAAACTTCGAAAAGTGCAGGTAACGAAGAGCATGTGAACTTTGTGGGTGGAGGTCAAAGGAACAATCCTTTCTCCAACACTTACAATCCTGGGTTCAGAAATCATCCTAATCTCTCATGGCATAGTCCATCACTGCAACCACCTCTAGAGAAGAAACAAGCTCCTTGGGAAGTGGCCATGGAAAAACTTGCTCAACAGACTTCTAATATTGCCCAATCAACCACTAACTTCATGGAGGAAACAAGGTCAAATTTCAAAAATCAAGGAGCTAGCATAAGAAACTTGGAGGTTCAATTGGGACAAATTTCAAAGCAATTATCTGAGAGGGCACAAGGATCATTCCCAGGTGACACTATCCCCAATCCTAAGGAGCAGTGCAAGGCAATCACACTTAGAAGCGGCAAGCAACTTGAAGAGCCACAGAAAAATAAAGATGAGACAATGGTGGACTTAACAAATATGCAGCAAGAACAAGAACCAGAGAAACTCATTCCTGAAAAAGTGCAACAAAATGAAAGCACAAAACCAAAAAAAGATAATGAGCAGAACTCAAAACCACACACAAAAGTTCCATTTCCTCAAAGGTTAAAAAAGGAAGACAAGGAGAAGCAATTTTCTAGATTCATGGAAGTGTTTAAAAGGCTGCAAATTAATATCCCTTTTGCGGAGGCATTAGAACAAATGCCTACCTATGCCAAGTTTATGAAGGAACTATTGACTAATAAAAGAAGGCTCCGGGATGATGAAATTGTAATGCTTACTGAAGAATGCAGTGCAATTATTCAGAGAAAACTCCCTCAGAAATTGAAGGATCCTGGTAGCTTCACAATACCGTGCAACATTGGTGGACATGATATTGGCAAGGCACTCTGTGATTTAGGGGCAAGCATTAACTTGATGCCCCTCTCGATCTTCAAGAAGCTAGGAATTGGAGAAATAAAGCCCACCATGATTTGCCTCCAGTTAGCAGACCGGTCCGTCAAACGACCTTATGGCAAGGTGGAAGATGTTCTTGTCAAGGTGGACAAGTTCATTTTCCCAGCAGACTTTGTGATCTTGGACATGGATGAGGACACTGATATACCTTTACTCTTGGGAAGACCATTCCTTGCTACCGGGAGAGCCTTGATTGATGTTCAACAAGGCGAGTTGATGTTGAGGGTTCATGATGAGAAGGTGACTTTTAATGTCTATGAATCAATGAAGAAGTCCCTCGACGATGCTCAGTGCTTCATGGTTGATGTTATAGATACTTTTGTAACATCGACTTTTGAGAAAACCAATTTCAATGATTCTTTGGAAGCTGCCTTGGTGCATGGCGATTGTGATGAACCAGAAATAGAAAAGATTGTGACTCAGCTAAATGCACCATCTGAATTAAAAAGAAGTAGGCACTTGGAGGATCTTAAGATGCATGAAAAAGAAGCTCCACCAAAACCAGAATTGAAAGCTCTTCCATCCGATCTTAGGTATGTATTTCTTGATGATAGTGAGTATCAGCCCATTATAGTTAACAAAGCTTTGAAGGACTTAGAGATTGAGAAATTGTTAAGAGTTTTGAGAGAGTATAAATCTGCTATAGGTTGGAGTGTTTCTGATTTAAAGGGAATTAGTCCCTCATTTTGTATGCATAAGATTCTGCTTGAAGAAAATTTTAAACCTGTTATACAACCTCAAAGAAGGCTAAATCCTTCTCTAAAAGAGGTTGTGATAAAAGAAGTGGTTAAGTTGCTAGATGCAGGTATAATTTATCCCATTTCTGATAGCACTTGGGTGAGTCCAGTGCAAATGGTTCCTAAAAAGGGTGGCATGACCGTAATTAAAAATGAAAAAAATGAACTAATTCCCACTCGGACTGTTTCCGGGTGGAGAGTCTGTATAGACTATAGGAGATTAAATGCTGCCACTCGAAAGGATCATTTTCCATTACCTTTTATGGATCAAATGCTAGAGCGGTTAGCGGGTCATGAATACTATTGTTTTCTTGATGGATATTCCGGTTATAATCAAATATGTGTTGACCCAAAAGACCAAGAAAAAACAGCATTTACATGCCCCTTTGGAATTTTCGCCTATCGGAGGATGCCTTTTGGATTATGCAATGCACCTGCAACTTTTCAAAGGTGCATGCTTGCAATTTTTTCCGATATGGTAGAAAAGTTCATTGAGGTCTTTATGGACGATTTTTCTGTGTTCGGTTCTTCTTTTGATTCATGTTTGAGTAATTTAGAAAAAGTTCTGAAAAGGTGCCAAGAAACTAACCTTGTCCTTAACTGGGAAAAATGTCAATTTATGGTTAAGGAAGGGATAGTTTTAGGGCACAAGATTTCTGAAAAAGGCATTGAGGTGGATAAGGCAAAAGTTTCTGTGATTGAAAATTTACCACCTCCAACAAATCTCAAAGGGATTAGAAGCTTTCTTGGACACGCCGGGTTTTACCGTAGATTCATAAAAGATTTTTCAAAAATTGCTAAACCCCTTTGTAATTTGTTGGAAAAAGATGCTGAGTTTCATTTTGATGAAGATTGCATGAATGCTTTTGAGACTTTGAAACAGAAACTAGTTTCGGCCCCCGTAGTGGTTGCACCAATTTGGGAAGAACCTTTTGAATTAATGTGTGATGCAAGTGACTATGCTATAGGGGCAGTTCTAGGGCAGAGAAGAAGCAAAGTTTTTCATGTGATATACTATGCTAGTCGTGCACTCAATAGTGCTCAAATTAATTATACGACTACTGAAAAAGAGTTGCTTGCGGTTGTGTTTGCAGTAGATAAATTTCGATCTTATTTAATTGGTTCAAAAGTTATTATATACACTGACCATGCAGCTTTAAGGCACCTTATGGCTAAGCAAGATGCTAAGCCAAGATTGATAAGGTGGATCTTGTTGTTACAAGAGTTCGATATTGAGATTAAGGATAAAAAGGGAATCCAAAATGTAATAGCAGATCACTTGTCTCGACTCCCATTTGAAAATGATTTTGGGGATGAACAAGTACCAATAAAAGAAAATTTCCCCGATGAAAAACTTTTAACCGCGTCTGCATTACCTTGGTATGCTGATTTAGCCAACTTCAAAGCAGCTAAGGTAATCCCAAAAGAACTTTCATGGCAACAAAATAAAAAATTTTTACATGATGCCAAGTTCTATTTTTGGGATGAACCTTTCCTGTATAGAAGGTGTGCAGATGGGGTAATAAGAAGATGTGTTTCTAATGATGAGATACCCAACATTCTTTGGCATTGTCACGCTTCAGATTATGCTGGGCATTTTAGTAATCAAAAAACAGCGTCTAAAGGTGTTGCAAAGTGGTTTTTATTGGCCAACTTTGTTCAAAGACGCTCGAGATTTTGTGACGAAATGTGACAAGTGCCAAAGAGCGGGTAATATTTCAAGGAAAGATGATATGCCACTTCACAATATCCTCGAGGTTGAGGTTTTTGATGTTTGGGGGATAGACTTTGTAGGACCATTTCCTACATCATTCAATAACAAATACATTTTGGTAGGAGTAGATTATGTGTCCAAGTGGGTAGAAGCAATTCCTTGTGTTACTAATGATTCTTCTGTTGTTGTAAATTTTTTGAAAAGAAACATATTCAGCAGGTTTGGAGTACCACGAGTTCTCATCAGTGATGGTGGGACTCACTTTTGCAACAAGGTGATGGAAAAGGTCTTGGCCAAGTATGGGGTGCGCCACAAAATTGCAACCCCGTACCATCCTCAAACATGTGGCCAAGTGGAAGTATCAAACAGGGAATTGAAACGAATCCTGGAAAAGACTGTGAGTAATTCCAGGAAAGATTGGGCGAAGAAGGTTGATGATGCTTTGTGGGCTTATAGGACAGCTTTTAAAGCCCCAATTGGGATGTCACCGTACCAGCTTGTTTATGGTAAGAGTTGCCATTTGCCTGTTGAGCTTGCTCATAAGGCATACTGGGCAACGAGGTTTTTGAATTTTGATTTGGAAAAAGCAGGTGAGAAAAGACTTTTGCAGCTCAATGAACTTGATGAGTTCAGAGAGCAAGCATATGACACTTCTCGCATTTTTAAAGAAAAAACTAAAAAATGGCATGACAGAAAAATCAAAAACAAGTCTTTTCAAAAAGGACAACTAGTTTTATTATATAACTCTAGACTTAGACTTTTCCCAGGAAAGCTTAAGTCTAGATGGTCTGGTCCTTTTGTTGTTGAGCAGGTATCACCGTTTGGTGCTGTAGAAGTGAAGGAACCTAAGACTGGTAGGACTTTCAAGGTGAATGGTCAAAGGCTAAAGGTGTACCTAGGCGGTGAAGTGGACCGATGCCAGACTTGCATCAAGGTCCTTGACCCTTAACTCTGAAAAAAAAAATATCAATTGTCATGCTTGGGACATTAAACAAGCATTTCTGGGGGGACACCCAATGGTGGGAAGTCGAATTTGGCTTCCTTGATTTAATGAGGTGTTTTTAGCACCTTGTGCTCTTTGATTATGTGTCAGGTGAAAACAAGTTTGGGGGAGTTTTCCTCCTATTCCAATTCATGGTTACTGGTATACTTTTAAGGGAAGTTCTTTTTTTTTCCCTTTCTTTTTATGTTATCTCTTGCTTTTGGAATTTGCTTATAAATAATTGCTTGGGGACAAGCCAACTTTCTAAGTTTGGGGGGAAGAATAATAATGAATTATGGTTGTTTTTATTTTATCTTCTCCCTGGTTAATATTGTTATGTTCTAGGCAAACAGGAAATATGTTTGAGTTTTTGGGTTGCCTTGCTGTTTGATTGTGTAGATACTTAAGCAGGAAAAGCGATTGAATTCTTTTGTATATAACTGTATCTGATTAAGATTGGATTGTTTTAGTTAAAAATCAGTTACTTAAGCAAATTTTTTCGGAAATGATTGATCAGTGGATTGTCCCTACCCAGTGAGTTTTGTGCCTTTAAAAGGTGGTCACAATTATGCCACTATAGTTTTCTTGTTTTGTGGGATATTGTTCACTATGATCAGTTACTCTGGGGTTTGCCTTGGTTCTTTTCAAAATTACTAAGAATTGCATGCTGCACAAAGATGATTTAGGCATTGTTTCATTTAGCCTACATTAGCCTAAATACTTGACACCAATTCAATTTTCTCCTTGCTAGCCACTTTGAGCCTGATGTGTATAATCTTTTTGTTTCTTAACTCCTCAAAAGCCTTATTTTTGTGAACAACTTTGAGATGAAGGGGTTTCAATCAAGAAGGTGTATCATTAAAAAGTGGTTTCATTGTAAAAAAAAAAAAAAGAAAAAAAAAACAATGAAATACACCATTCGAAAATATATATATATATATATATATATATATATAAAAAACAAATAAAGATTTGTGTACCATGTGAAATGTGTCTTGTTATCAAAAGAATAATAAGCACATGTGCTAAGTGAAAAGAAAATGCACATTATGAACGTGGAAGGGGGTATATGAAAAAAAAAAGTGAAGGACAAACATAAGGGTGTTCTTTAATTAAGTGATTTCATTTCTTAATTATCTAAAGTTGTTCACCCCAAACACTTTATCCCAATTAACCTTGACATTACAACCTGGAAAAGACCTTTTGATTTGTGCATGCGTGTAATCAGTGTAGTGGAGAATGAGAATCTTGTCAAACTCATAGTTGTGCTGTTTCATGAGATGAACTGAGAGTAAACACTTGAGCCAAACACAGAGAGAATGAGAAGATAGTGTGTTTCGTTTGTCCGCTGGTCGATTTGTTCCTTTAAACATCTGCTTTTGTAATTGATTTTTGATTAATTCAATTTGTCTATGAAGTGAAGGTTTTTGCAAAGGGTTGATCAATTTTCCTGATTTTGTAAATGCACATGAAAATGGTTAGGTAGCCTTGTAAAAATGTTCTTGTTTGTGTTACTTTTGCCTGGGACATGCAAAATATTAAGTTTGGGGGAGTGATTATAGTCCAATTTATATCATATTTTATAGGTATTAACTTTCCTTTTTACTTGATTTTAGGCTTGTTTCTTAAATATATAGTAAGTATTAGCTAGATGTTAAACATTTAGTTGTTAATAAAGTCCATTACTAATATTTCTTCTTTTTGCCATCAATTTCACATTTTTAGGCCTAAATATGAAGTTCAATATCAAAGGAAAAGTAAAAAAATTGTTTAACTATTTTTATAAAATTTATGAGCTTGATATACTTTGAATATTTTATACCATAAAGTTAAACTTAATAATATTAATATTATTATTACTATTAACCTTCTTATGGTTGTTGTTACCTTGTCGACGTTGTTATTATTATTATTATTATGATTAATATTACATACCTAATTTTACTATTATTATTTGTCTTTCAGAAATAAAGTAAAGCTAATTACATGGTTGTAAAACTGAATACAAGAAGTCTAATCAGCTTTCAAAAGTAACAACGCATGCATGACCAAAGAATTCGCAAAGAAGAGAAGAAAATAAGTTTGTTACACAAATTGCATGGCTAAAAACAGAATGCAACCAATAATAAGTCAAGAGAACAAAAACTATTCATGGCCAACTTTGCATGTAACAATAACAAGTATGCTTTTAGTTGGCAAACGTAAGAATAGCAATCATTCTTTAGTTGTAACAATTATTAAATGGAAAAAGAACTATATTTAACAAGAGGCAACATGTATAAAAAGGGGATGAAACAAAGAGAAAAGGGGGGAGGAATGATCAAGAAACTCTTTTGAAGAAATTCTTGCGGGATATTGATTGTTGGTAACAACTCTGTTACTATAAAATCCTCCATGTAATTATATTTATTTTATTCAATTTAATTATATTTATTTATTTATTTTTATGGATAGCTAGAATCATATAGGGATATGGTGATTTGGTATGGATTATAAATAACAATGACGAATTATGATCTTTTAGTCAATTGTTTAATTGTGTATTGATTGTGTTCATTAAATCTGCAGTTTTATGACTTGGGATTCAATTCTCCAATTGGGAAATTGGGAATTGAATTGACCTTCAATTAAACTTTGTAAGTTTACATTGAGTAGGGATACTTGTGTAAAATTATATGATAATGAAAGTCCGGCAGCAATTATAATGAAATTATAATTCTTGAAAAGTGACTTAAGGAATTAAGCAGTTTTTAAAATTATAATAAAAAGCGATTATCTTGAGGAATTAAATTTTCGTTAATTTACCGGAATTATCGTTGACTTAGGAAGAATTCTAATGCATAACCAAGTTATTATAATCCTGCTAATAACCCATACCCCTAACCTTTTACAAGTTTCTAAATCAAAATTTAATTTACAGAATCTTATGCTTGTTATCAAAAACCAATTGTAATTTAAATTTTACTAATAACTACTTTAAGGTGAGAATTATTGAATCAACTGATCCCTGTAGGTACGACACCCCTATTTTATCACTATATTACTTGTGCGAAACGGTATACTTGCCGAGGAACCAACAAGTTTTTGGCGCCGTTGCCGGGGATCTAATTTTTTGAAAATTTCTCGGTACTTAGTAGTAGTTACTAGTGGAACTTGTGTGAATATTATTCAAAAAAAAAAAATTGTGAATATTGTGTATATATTTAAAATAGTTATTTTGTTATTGTTGGCTGATATTTTTCTTTAGACTTGTGTGTTTATGCACTTGCGTAGTGCAGGCAATCAAGGCAACTTGCAATTTGATCCGGATATAGAGCAAACAGCAAGGAAGCTAAGAAAGCAAGCACAAAAACAAAGAAGACAAGCAAGAAGAATGGCTGAGGAAAGGCCACCAGTTGAAAAGACTCTCGCGGACTATGCAGTAATCAAGCCAGACACATGCGGCACTAGCATTGTCCGGCCAGCAGTCACTGCACAAAATTTTGAAATCAAGCCTGCATACATCAACTTGATTCAGCAAGAGCAATTTAGTGGCAATCCGCAAGAGGACCCAAATGAGCATATAGCAAACTTCCTTAGCATCCTGGATTTCTTCAAGATTCAAGGTGCAACAGAGGAGGCTATTCGGTTGAGGTTGTTTCCTCTTTCTTTGAGGGACAAAGCAAAGAGTTGGCTCCTATCCTTACCTCAAGGGAGCATCACCACCTGGGACGACCTCGTCAGGAAGTTCATAGATAAACACTTTCCCCCTGCAAAGCAAGCAAGGCTTAGGCAAGAAATAAATGCATTTGTTCAAAAGGATGGTGAGTCGTTACATGAAGCTTGGGAAAGATATAACCAGTTGCTGAAGAGGTGTCCCACACACTCAATGCCGGAGTGGATGCAGATCCGATTATTCTATGATGGCTTAAAGATGTCCAACAAGAGTATGATTGATGCTGCGTCAGGAGGTTCATTGGAAACCAAAACTCCTACTGAAGCAAAGGAGTTAATTGAGAAGATGGCTCATAACAGTAGCCATGCTTTAACTGAGAGGGCTATATTGAAGAGGAGTGATGTTGAACCACATGACGTGCATGCTCTATTCACCCAAAACAAAGAAATGCAACAACAAATAGCCGCACTCACTAAGCAACTAAGCCAAGTTCAAGTGAGTGCCTCTGTAAGTACTTCTAATCCTTTTTCTGCTAGTTCATCTGATTTAAAACTAACTTGTGATTTTTGTGGAGGCAACCACCGCAATGGCGAGTGTGCATTTGAAACTTCGAAAAGTGCAGGTAACGAAGAGCATGTGAACTTTGTGGGTGGAGGTCAAAGGAACAATCCTTTCTCCAACACTTACAATCCTGGGTTCAGAAATCATCCTAATCTCTCATGGCATAGTCCATCACTGCAACCACCTCTAGAGAAGAAACAAGCTCCTTGGGAAGTGGCCATGGAAAAACTTGCTCAACAGACTTCTAATATTGCCCAATCAACCACTAACTTCATGGAGGAAACAAGGTCAAATTTCAAAAATCAAGGAGCTAGCATAAGAAACTTGGAGGTTCAATTGGGACAAATTTCAAAGCAATTATCTGAGAGGGCACAAGGATCATTCCCAGGTGACACTATCCCCAATCCTAAGGAGCAGTGCAAGGCAATCACACTTAGAAGTGGCAAGCAACTTGAAGAGCCACAGAAAAATAAAGATGAGACAATGGTGGACTTAACAAATATGCAGCAAGAACAAGAACCAGAGAAACTCATTCCTGAAAAAGTGCAACAAAATGAAAGCACAAAACCAAAAAAAGATAATGAGCAGAACTCAAAACCACACACAAAAGTTCCATTTCCTCAAAGGTTAAAAAAGGAAGACAAGGAGAAGCAATTTTCTAGATTCATGGAAGTGTTTAAAAGGCTGCAAATTAATATCCCTTTTGCGGAGGCATTAGAACAAATGCCTACCTATGCCAAGTTTATGAAGGAACTATTGACTAATAAAAGGAGGCTCCGGGATGATGAAATTGTAATGCTTATTGAAGAATGCAGTGCAATTATTCAGAGAAAACTCCCTCAGAAATTGAAGGATCCTGGTAGCTTCACAATACCGTGCAACATTGGTGGACATGATATTGGCAAGGCACTCTGTGATTTAGGGGCAAGCATTAACTTGATGCCCCTCTCGATCTTCAAGAAGCTAGGAATTGGAGAAATAAAGCCCACCATGATTTGCCTCCAGTTAGCAGACCGGTCCGTCAAACGACCTTATGGCAAGGTGGAAGATGTTCTTGTCAAGGTGGACAAGTTCATTTTCCCAGCAGACTTTGTGATCTTGGACATGGATGAGGACACTGATATACCTTTACTCTTGGGAAGACCATTCCTTGCTACCGGGAGAGCCTTGATTGATGTTCAACAAGGCGAGTTGATGTTGAGGGTTCATGATGAGAAGGTGACTTTTAATGTCTATGAATCAATGAAGAAGTCCCTCGACGATGCTCAGTGCTTCATGGTTGATGTTATAGATACTTTTGTAACATCGACTTTTGAGAAAACCAATTTCAATGATTCTTTGGAAGCTGCCTTGGTGCATGGCGATTGTGATGAACCAGAAATAGAAAAGATTGTGACTCAGCTAAATGCACCATCTGAATTAAAAAGAAGTAGGCACTTGGAGGATCTTAAGATGCATGAAAAAGAAGCTCCACCAAAACCAGAATTGAAAGCTCTTCCATCCGATCTTAGGTATGTATTTCTTGATGATAGTGAGTATCATCCCATTATAGTTAACAAAGCTTTGAAGGACTTAGAGATTGAGAAATTGTTAAGAGTTTTGAGAGAGTATAAATCTTCTATAGGTTGGAGTGTTTCTGATTTAAAGGGAATTAGTCCCTCATTTTGTATGCATAAGATTCTGCTTGAAGAAAATTTTAAACCTGTTATACAACCTCAAAGAAGGCTAAATCCTTCTCTAAAAGAGGTTGTGAGAAAAGAAGTGGTTAAGTTGCTAGATGCAGGTATAATTTATCCCATTTCTGATAGCACTTGGGTGAGTCCAGTGCAAATGGTTCCTAAAAAGGGTGGCATGACCGTAATTAAAAATGAAAAAAATGAACTAATTCCCACTCGGACTGTTTCCGGGTGGAGAGTCTGTATAGACTATAGGAGATTAAATGCTGCCACTCGAAAGGATCATTTTCCATTACCTTTTATGGATCAAATGCTAGAGCGGTTAGCGGGTCATGAATACTATTGTTTTCTTGATGGATATTCCGGTTATAATCAAATATGTGTTGACCCAAAAGACCAAGAAAAAACAGCATTTACATGCCCCTTTGGAATTTTCGCCTATCGGAGGATGCCTTTTGGATTATGCAATGCACCTGCAACTTTTCAAAGGTGCATGCTTGCAATTTTTTCCGATATGGTAGAAAAGTTCATTGAGGTCTTTATGGACGATTTTTCTGTGTTCGGTTCTTCTTTTGATTCATGTTTGAGTAATTTAGAAAAAGTTCTGAAAAGGTGCCAAGAAACTAACCTTGTCCTTAACTGGGAAAAATGTCAATTTAGGGTTAAGGAAGGGATAGTTTTAGGGCACAAGATTTCTGAAAAAGGCATTGAGGTGGATAAGGCAAAAGTTTCTGTGATTGAAAATTTACCACCTCCAACAAATCTCAAAGGGATTAGAAGCTTTCTTGGACACGCCGGGTTTTACCGTAGATTCATAAAAGATTTTTCAAAAATTGCTAAACCCCTTTGTAATTTGTTGGAAAAAGATGCTGAGTTTCATTTTGATGAAGATTGCATGAATGCTTTTGAGACTTTGAAACAGAAACTAGTTTCGGCCCCCGTAGTGGTTGCACCAATTTGGGAAGAACCTTTTGAATTAATGTGTGATGCAAGTGACTATGCTATAGGGGCAGTTCTAGGGCAGAGAAGAAGCAAAGTTTTTCATGTGATATACTATGCTAGTCGTGCACTCAATAGTGCTCAAATTAATTATACGACTACTGAAAAAGAGTTGCTTGCGGTTGTGTTTGCAGTAGATAAATTTCGATCTTATTTAATTGGTTCAAAAGTTATTATATACACTGACCATGCAGCTTTAAGGCACCTTATGGCTAAGCAAGATGCTAAGCCAAGATTGATAAGGTGGATCTTGTTGTTACAAGAGTTCGATATTGAGATTAAGGATAAAAAGGGAATCCAAAATGTAATAGCAGATCACTTGTCTCGACTCCCATTTGAAAATGATTTTGGGGATGAACAAGTACCAATAAAAGAAAATTTCCCCGATGAAAAACTTTTAACCGTGTCTGCATTACCTTGGTATGCTGATTTAGCCAACTTCAAAGCAGCTAAGGTAATCCCAAAAGAACTTTCATGGCAACAAAATAAAAAAATTTTACATGATGCCAAGTTCTATTTTTGGGATGAACCTTTCCTGTATAGAAGGTGTGCAGATGGGGTAATAAGAAGATGTGTTTCTAATGATGAGATACCCAACATTCTTTGGCATTGTCACGCTTCAGATTATGCTGGGCATTTTAGTAATCAAAAAACGGCGTCTAAGGTGTTGCAAAGTGGTTTTTATTGGCCAACTTTGTTCAAAGACGCTCGACATTTTGTGATGAAATGTGACAAGTGCCAAAGAGCGGGTAATATTTCAAGGAAAGATGATATGCCACTTCACAATATCCTCGAGGTTGAGGTTTTTGATGTTTGGGGGATAGACTTTGTAGGACCATTTCCTACATCATTCAATAACAAATACATTTTGGTAGGAGTAGATTATGTGTCCAAGTGGGTAGAAGCAATTCCTTGTGTTACTAATGATTCTTCTGTTGTTGTAAATTTTTTGAAAAGAAACATATTCAGCAGGTTTGGAGTACCACGAGTTCTCATCAGTGATGGTGGGACTCACTTTTGCAACAAGGTGATGGAAAAGGTCTTGGCCAAGTATGGGGTGCGCCACAAAATTGCAACCCCGTACCATCCTCAAACATGTGGCCAAGTGGAAGTATCAAACAGGGAATTGAAACGAATCCTGGAAAAGACTGTGAGTAATTCCAGGAAAGATTGGGCGAAGAAGGTTGATGATGCTTTGTGGGCTTATAGGACAGCTTTTAAAGCCCCAATTGGGATGTCACCGTACCAGCTTGTTTATGGTAAGAGTTGCCATTTGTCTGTTGAGCTTGCTCATAAGGCATACTGGGCAACGAGGTTTTTGAATTTTGATTTGGAAAAAGCAGGTGAGAAAAGACTTTTGCAGCTCAATGAACTTGATGAGTTCAGAGAGCAAGCATATGACACTTCTCGCATTTTTAAAGAAAAAACTAAAAAATGGCATGACAGAAAAATCAAAAACAAGTCTTTTCAAAAAGGACAACTAGTTTTATTATATAACTCTAGACTTAGACTTTTCCCAGGAAAGCTTAAGTCTAGATGGTCTGGTCCTTTTGTTGTTGAGCAGGTATCACCGTTTGGTGCTGTAGAAGTGAAGGAACCTAAGACTGGCAGGACTTTCAAGGTGAATGGTCAAAGGCTAAAGGTGTACCTAGGCGGTGAAGTGGACCGATGCCAGACTTGCATCAAGGTCCTTGACCCTTAACTCTGAAAAAAAAAATATCAATTGTCATGCTTGGGACATTAAACAAGCATTTCTGGGGGGACACCCAATGGTGGGAAGTCGAATTTGGCTTCCTTGATTTAATGAGGTGTTTTTAGCACCTTGTGCTCTTTGATTATGTGTCAGGTGAAAACAAGTTTGGGGGAGTTTTCCTCCTATTCCAATTCATGGTTACTGGTATACTTTTAAGGGAAGTTCTTTTTTTTTTTCCCTTTCTTTTTATGTTATCTCTTGCTTTTGGAATTTGCTTATAAATAATTGCTTGGGGACAAGCCAACTTTCTAAGTTTGGGGGGAAGAATAATAATGAATTATGGTTGTTTTTATTTTATCTTCTCCCTGGTTAATATTGTTATGTTCTAGGCAAACAGGAAATATGTTTGAGTTTTTGGGTTACCTTGCTGTTTGATTGTGTAGATACTTAAGCAGGAAAAGCGATTGAATTCTTTTGTATATAACTGTATCTGATTAAGATTGGATTGTTTTAGTTAAAAATCAGTTACTTAAGCAAATTTTTTCGGAAATGATTGATCAGTGGATTGTCCCTACCCAGTGAGTTTTGTGCCTTTAAAAGGTGGTCACAATTATGCCACTATAGTTTTCTTGTTTTGTGGGATATTGTTCACTATGATCAGTTACTCTGGGGTTTGCCTTGGTTCTTTTCAAAATTACTAAGAATTGCATGCTGCACAAAGATGATTTAGGCATTGTTTCATTTAGCCTACATTAGCCTAAATACTTGACACCAATTCAATTTTCTCCTTGCTAGCCACTTTGAGCCTGATGTGTATAATCTTTTTGTTTCTTAACTCCTCAAAAGCCTTATTTTTGTGAACAACTTTGAGATGAAGGGGTTTCAATCAAGAAGGTGTATCATTAAAAAGTGGTTTCATTGTAAAAAAAAAAAGAAAAAAAAAACAATGAAATACACCATTCGAAAAAATATATATATATATATATATATATATATAACAAATAAAGATTTGTGTACCATGTGAAATGTGTCTTGTTATCAAAAGAATAATAAGCACATGTGCTAAGTGAAAAGAAAATGCACATTATGAACGTGGAAGGGGGTATATGAAAAAAAAAAGTGAAGGACAAACATAAGGGTGTTCTTTAATTAAGTGATTTCATTTCTTAATTATCTAAAGTTGTTCACCCCAAACACTTTATCCCAATTAACCTTGACATTACAACCTGGAAAAGACCTTTTGATTTGTGCATGCGTGTAATCAAATAAAGATAATTAAGAAATCATAGTTGTAATGCGTTGATAATTAAGAAATCAAAAGGTCTTAATTATCAACGCATTACAACTATGATTTCTTAATTATCTTTATTTGATTACACGCATGCACAAATCAAAAGGTCTTTTCCAGGTTGTAATGTCAAGGTTAATTGGGATAAAGTGTTTGGGGTGAACAACTTTAGATAATTAAGAAATGAAATCACTTAATTAAAGAACACCCTTATGTTTGTCCTTCACTTTTTTTTTTTCATATACCCCCTTCCACGTTCATAATGTGCATTTTCTTTTCACTTAGCACATGTGCTTATTATTCTTTTGATAACAAGACACATTTCACATGGTACACAAATCTTTATTTGTTATATATATATATATATATATATATATATATATATTTTTTCGAATGGTGTATTTCATTGTTTTTTTTTTCTTTTTTTTTTTTACAATGAAACCACTTTTTAATGATACACCTTCTTGATTGAAACCCCTTCATCTCAAAGTTGTTCACAAAAATAAGGCTTTTGAGGAGTTAAGAAACAAAAAGATTATACACATCAGGCTCAAAGTGGCTAGCAAGGAGAAAATTGAATTGGTGTCAAGTATTTAGGCTAATGTAGGCTAAATGAAACAATGCCTAAATCATCTTTGTGCAGCATGCAATTCTTAGTAATTTTGAAAAGAACCAAGGCAAACCCCAGAGTAACTGATCATAGTGAACAATATCCCACAAAACAAGAAAACTATAGTGGCATAATTGTGACCACCTTTTAAAGGCACAAAACTCACTGGGTAGGGACAATCCACTGATCAATCATTTCCGAAAAAATTTGCTTAAGTAACTGATTTTTAACTAAAACAATCCAATCTTAATCAGATACAGTTATATACAAAAGAATTCAATCGCTTTTCCTGCTTAAGTATCTACACAATCAAACAGCAAGGTAACCCAAAAACTCAAACATATTTCCTGTTTGCCTAGAACATAACAATATTAACCAGGGAGAAGATAAAATAAAAACAACCATAATTCATTATTATTCTTCCCCCCAAACTTAGAAAGTTGGCTTGTCCCCAAGCAATTATTTATAAGCAAATTCCAAAAGCAAGAGATAACATAAAAAGAAAGGGAAAAAAAAAAAGAACTTCCCTTAAAAGTATACCAGTAACCATGAATTGGAATAGGAGGAAAACTCCCCCAAACTTGTTTTCACCTGACACATAATCAAAGAGCACAAGGTGCTAAAAACACCTCATTAAATCAAGGAAGCCAAATTCGACTTCCCACCATTGGGTGTCCCCCCAGAAATGCTTGTTTAATGTCCCAAGCATGACAATTGATATTTTTTTTTTCAGAGTTAAGGGTCAAGGACCTTGATGCAAGTCTGGCATCGGTCCACTTCACCGCCTAGGTACACCTTTAGCCTTTGACCATTCACCTTGAAAGTCCTGCCAGTCTTAGGTTCCTTCACTTCTACAGCACCAAACGGTGATACCTGCTCAACAACAAAAGGACCAGACCATCTAGACTTAAGCTTTCCTGGGAAAAGTCTAAGTCTAGAGTTATATAATAAAACTAGTTGTCCTTTTTGAAAAGACTTGTTTTTGATTTTTCTGTCATGCCATTTTTTAGTTTTTTCTTTAAAAATGCGAGAAGTGTCATATGCTTGCTCTCTGAACTCATCAAGTTCATTGAGCTGCAAAAGTCTTTTCTCACCTGCTTTTTCCAAATCAAAATTCAAAAACCTCGTTGCCCAGTATGCCTTATGAGCAAGCTCAACAGACAAATGGCAACTCTTACCATAAACAAGCTGGTACGGTGACATCCCAATTGGGGCTTTAAAAGCTGTCCTATAAGCCCACAAAGCATCATCAACCTTCTTCGCCCAATCTTTCCTGGAATTACTCACAGTCTTTTCCAGGATTCGTTTCAATTCCCTGTTTGATACTTCCACTTGGCCACATGTTTGAGGATGGTACGGGGTTGCAATTTTGTGGCGCACCCCATACTTGGCCAAGACCTTTTCCATCACCTTGTTGCAAAAGTGAGTCCCACCATCACTGATGAGAACTCGTGGTACTCCAAACCTGCTGAATATGTTTCTTTTCAAAAAATTTACAACAACAGAAGAATCATTAGTAACACAAGGAATTGCTTCTACCCACTTGGACACATAATCTACTCCTACCAAAATGTATTTGTTATTGAATGATGTAGGAAATGGTCCTACAAAGTCTATCCCCCAAACATCAAAAACCTCAACCTCGAGGATATTGTGAAGTGGCATATCATCTTTCCTTGAAATATTACCCGCTCTTTGGCACTTGTCACATTTCATCACAAAATGTCGAGCGTCTTTGAACAAAGTTGGCCAATAAAAACCACTTTGCAACACCTTAGACGCCGTTTTTTGATTACTAAAATGCCCAGCATAATCTGAAGCGTGACAATGCCAAAGAATGTTGGGTATCTCATCATTAGAAACACATCTTCTTATTACCCCATCTGCACACCTTCTATACAGGAAAGGTTCATCCCAAAAATAGAACTTGGCATCATGTAAAATTTTTTTATTTTGTTGCCATGAAAGTTCTTTTGGGATTACCTTAGCTGCTTTGAAGTTGGCTAAATCAGCATACCAAGGTAATGCAGACACGGTTAAAAGTTTTTCATCGGGGAAATTTTCTTTTATTGGTACTTGTTCATCCCCAAAATCATTTTCAAATGGGAGTCGAGACAAGTGATCTGCTATTACATTTTGGATTCCCTTTTTATCCTTAATCTCAATATCGAACTCTTGTAACAACAAGATCCACCTTATCAATCTTGGCTTAGCATCTTGCTTAGCCATAAGGTGCCTTAAAGCTGCATGGTCAGTGTATATAATAACTTTTGAACCAATTAAATAAGATCGAAATTTATCTACTGCAAACACAACCGCAAGCAACTCTTTTTCAGTAGTCGTATAATTAATTTGAGCACTATTGAGTGCACGACTAGCATAGTATATCACATGAAAAACTTTGCTTCTTCTCTGCCCTAGAACTGCCCCTATAGCATAGTCACTTGCATCACACATTAATTCAAAAGGTTCTTCCCAAATTGGTGCAACCACTACGGGGGCCGAAACTAGTTTCTGTTTCAAAGTCTCAAAAGCATTCATGCAATCTTCATCAAAATGAAACTCAGCATCTTTTTCCAACAAATTACAAAGGGGTTTAGCAATTTTTGAAAAATCTTTTATGAATCTACGGTAAAACCCGGCGTGTCCAAGAAAGCTTCTAATCCCTTTGAGATTTGTTGGAGGTGGTAAATTTTCAATCACAGAAACTTTTGCCTTATCCACCTCAATGCCTTTTTCAGAAATCTTGTGCCCTAAAACTATCCCTTCCTTAACCCTAAATTGACATTTTTCCCAGTTAAGGACAAGGTTAGTTTCTTGGCACCTTTTCAGAACTTTTTCTAAATTACTCAAACATGAATCAAAAGAAGAACCGAACACAGAAAAATCGTCCATAAAGACCTCAATGAACTTTTCTACCATATCGGAAAAAATTGCAAGCATGCACCTTTGAAAAGTTGCAGGTGCATTGCATAATCCAAAAGGCATCCTCCGATAGGCGAAAATTCCAAAGGGGCATGTAAATGCTGTTTTTTCTTGGTCTTTTGGGTCAACACATATTTGATTATAACCGGAATATCCATCAAGAAAACAATAGTATTCATGACCCGCTAACCGCTCTAGCATTTGATCCATAAAAGGTAATGGAAAATGATCCTTTCGAGTGGCAGCATTTAATCTCCTATAGTCTATACAGACTCTCCACCCGGAAACAGTCCGAGTGGGAATTAGTTCATTTTTTTCATTTTTAATTACGGTCATGCCACCCTTTTTAGGAACCATTTGCACTGGACTCACCCAAGTGCTATCAGAAATGGGATAAATTATACCTGCATCTAGCAACTTAACCACTTCTTTTCTCACAACCTCTTTTAGAGAAGGATTTAGCCTTCTTTGAGGTTGTATAACAGGTTTAAAATTTTCTTCAAGCAGAATCTTATGCATACAAAATGAGGGACTAATTCCCTTTAAATCAGAAACACTCCAACCTATAGAAGATTTATACTCTCTCAAAACTCTTAACAATTTCTCAATCTCTAAGTCCTTCAAAGCTTTGTTAACTATAATGGGATGATACTCACTATCATCAAGAAATACATACCTAAGATCGGATGGAAGAGCTTTCAATTCTGGTTTTGGTGGAGCTTCTTTTTCATGCATCTTAAGATCCTCCAAGTGCCTACTTCTTTTTAATTCAGATGGTGCATTTAGCTGAGTCACAATCTTTTCTATTTCTGGTTCATCACAATCGCCATGCACCAAGGCAGCTTCCAAAGAATCATTGAAATTGGTTTTCTCAAAAGTCGATGTTACAAAAGTATCTATAACATCAACCATGAAGCACTGAGCATCGTCGAGGGACTTCTTCATTGATTCATAGACATTAAAAGTCACCTTCTCATCATGAACCCTCAACATCAACTCGCCTTGTTGAACATCAATCAAGGCTCTCCCGGTAGCAAGGAATGGTCTTCCCAAGAGTAAAGGTATATCAGTGTCCTCATCCATGTCCAAGATCACAAAGTCTGCTGGGAAAATGAACTTGTCCACCTTGACAAGAACATCTTCCACCTTGCCATAAGGTCGTTTGACGGACCGGTCTGCTAACTGGAGGCAAATCATGGTGGGCTTTATTTCTCCAATTCCTAGCTTCTTGAAGATCGAGAGGGGCATCAAGTTAATGCTTGCCCCTAAATCACAGAGTGCCTTGCCAATATCATGTCCACCAATGTTGCACGGTATTGTGAAGCTACCAGGATCCTTCAATTTCTGAGGGAGTTTTCTCTGAATAATTGCACTGCATTCTTCAGTAAGCATTACAATTTCATCATCCCGGAGCCTCCTTTTATTAGTCAATAGTTCCTTCATAAACTTGGCATAGGTAGGCATTTGTTCTAATGCCTCCGCAAAAGGGATATTAATTTGCAGCCTTTTAAACACTTCCATGAATCTAGAAAATTGCTTCTCCTTGTCTTCCTTTTTTAACCTTTGAGGAAATGGAACTTTTGTGTGTGGTTTTGAGTTCTGCTCATTATCTTTTTTTGGTTTTGTGCTTTCGTTTTGTTGCACTTTTTCAGGAATGAGTTTCTCTGGTTCTTGTTCTTGCTGCATATTTGTTAAGTCCACCATTGTCTCATCTTTATTTTTCTGTGGCTCTTCAAGTTGCTTGCCGCTTCTAAGTGTGATTGCCTTGCACTGCTCCTTAGGATTGGGGATAGTGTCACCTGGGAATGATCCTTGTGCCCTCTCAGATAATTGCTTTGAAATTTGTCCCAATTGAACCTCCAAGTTTCTTATGCTAGCTCCTTGATTTTTGAAATTTGACCTTGTTTCCTCCATGAAGTTAGTGGTTGATTGGGCAATATTAGAAGTCTGTTGAGCAAGTTTTTCCATGGCCACTTCCCAAGGAGCTTGTTTCTTCTCTAGAGGTGGTTGCAGTGATGGACTATGCCATGAGAGATTAGGATGATTTCTGAACCCAGGATTGTAAGTGTTGGAGAAAGGATTGTTCCTTTGACCTCCACCCACAAAGTTCACATGCTCTTCGTTACCTGCACTTTTCGAAGTTTCAAATGCACACTCGCCATTGCGGTGGTTGCCTCCACAGAAATCACAAGTTAGTTTTAAATCAGATGAACTAGCAGAAAAAGGATTAGAAGTACTTACAGAGGCACTCACTTGAACTTGGCTTAGTTGCTTAGTGAGTGCGGCTATTTGTTGTTGCATTTCTTTGTTTTGGGTGAATAGAGCATGCACGTCATGTGGTTCAACATCACTCCTCTTCAATATAGCCCTCTCAGTTAAAGCATGGCTACTGTTATGAGCCATCTTCTCAATTAACTCCTTTGCTTCAGTAGGAGTTTTGGTTTCCAATGAACCTCCTGACGCAGCATCAATCATACTCTTGTTGGACATCTTTAAGCCATCATAGAATAATCGGATCTGCATCCACTCCGGCATTGAGTGTGTGGGACACCTCTTCAGCAACTGGTTATATCTTTCCCAAGCTTCATGTAACGACTCACCATCCTTTTGAACAAATGCATTTATTTCTTGCCTAAGCCTTGCTTGCTTTGCAGGGGGAAAGTGTTTATCTATGAACTTCCTGACGAGGTCGTCCCAGGTGGTGATGCTCCCTTGAGGTAAGGATAGGAGCCAACTCTTTGCTTTGTCCCTCAAAGAAAGAGGAAACAACCTCAACCGAATAGCCTCCTCTGTTGCACCTTGAATCTTGAAGAAATCCAGGATGCTAAGGAAGTTTGCTATATGCTCATTTGGGTCCTCTTGCGGATTGCCACTAAATTGCTCTTGCTGAATCAAGTTGATGTATGCAGGCTTGATTTCAAAATTTTGTGCAGTGACTGCTGGCCGGACAATGCTAGTGCCGCATGTGTCTGGCTTGATTACTGCATAGTCCGCGAGAGTCTTTTCAACTGGTGGCCTTTCCTCAGCCATTCTTCTTGCTTGTCTTCTTTGTTTTTGTGCTTGCTTTCTTAGCTTCCTTGCTGTTTGCTCTATATCCGGATCAAATTGCAAGTTGCCTTGATTGCCTGCACTACGCAAGTGCATAAACACACAAGTCTAAAGAAAAATATCAGCCAACAATAACAAAATAACTATTTTAAATATATACACAATATTCACAAAATTTTTTTTTTTTTTGAATAATATTCACACAAGTTCCACTAGTAACTACTACTAAGTACCGAGAAATTTTCAAAAAATTAGATCCCCGGCAACGGCGCCAAAAACTTGTTGGTTCCTCGGCAAGTATACCGTTTCGCACAAGTAATATAGTGATAAAATAGGGGTGTCGTACCTACAGGGATCAGTTGATTCAATAATTCTCACCTTAAAGTAGTTATTAGTAAAATTTGAATTACAATTGGTTTTTGATAACAAGCATAAGATTCTGTAAATTAAATTTTGATTTAGAAACTTGTAAAAGGTTAGGGGTATGGGTTATTAGCAGGATTATAATAACTTGGTTATGCATTAGAATTCTTCCTAAGTCAACGATAATTCCGGTAAATTAACGAAAATTTAATTCCTCAAGATAATCGCTTTTTATTATAATTTTAAAAACTGCTTAATTCCTTAAGTCACTTTTCAAGAATTATAATTTCATTATAATTGCTGCCGGACTTTCATTATCATATAATTTTACACAAGTATCCCTACTCAATGTAAACTTACAAAGTTTAATTGAAGGTCAATTCAATTCCCAATTTCCCAATTGGAGAATTGAATCCCAAGTCATAAAACTGCAGATTTAATGAACACAATCAATACACAATTAAACAATTGACTAAAAGATCATAATTCGTCATTGTTATTTATAATCCATACCAAATCACCATATCCCTATATGATTCTAGCTATCCATAAAAATAAATAAATAAATATAATTAAATTGAATAAAATAAATAAAATTACATGGAGGATTTTATATTAACAGAGTTGTTACCAACAATCAATATCCCGCAAGAATTTTTTCAAAAGAGTTTCTTGATCATTCCTCCTCCCTTTTCTCTTTGTTTCATCCCCTTTTTATACATGTTGCCTCTTGTTAAATATAGTTCTTTTTCCATTTAATAATTGTTACAACTAAAGAATGATTGCTATTCTTACGTTTGCCAACTAAAAGCATACTTGTTATTGTTACATGCAAAGTTGGCCATGAATAGTTTTTGTTCTCTTGACTTATTATTGGTTGCATTCTGTTTTTAGCCATGCAATTTGTGTAACAAACTTATTTTCTTCTCTTCTTTGCGAATTCTTTGGTCATGCATGCGTTGTTACTTTTGAAAGCTGATTAAACTTCTTGTATTCAGTTTTACAACCATGTAATTAGCTTTACTTTATTTCTGCAAGACAAATAATAATAGTAAAATTAGGTATGTAATATTAATCATAATAATAATAATAATAACAACGTCGACAAGGTAACAACAACCATAAGAAGGTTAATAGTAATAATAATATTAATATTATTAAGTTTAACTTTATGGTATAAAATATTCAAAGTATATCAAGCTCATAAATTTTATAAAAATAGTTAAACAATTTTTTTACTTTTCCTTTGATATTGAACTTCATATTTAGGCCTAAAAATGTGAAATTGATGGCAAAAAGAAGAAATATTAGTAATGGACTTTATTAACAACTAAATGTTTAACATCTAGCTAATACTTACTATATATTTAAGAAACAAGCCTAAAATCAAGTAAAAAGGAAAGTTAATACCTATAAAATATGATATAAATTGGACTATAATCAGTAGTTCAGAAAAGACTAGAGTATTTTCACCCAGAAGACTAGAGTAGTTCAGGAAAGACTAGAGTATTTTCACCCAAAACACTCGAGTCTTTCATAAAACACTCGAGTTTCACGGTCTTCATGCACCAATTCTTGATTCTTACTTCTTTACTCAATTCCATGCAAAAACAGAAGTTAAGGCACATATAATAAACATATTCCAAGTACCAAACACAATCAAATCGGAAGGAAGCATAATCAAATCATAAAGTGAACAACAACATAGAAATTCAATACTTTAACATAGGAGATTCATTTCTACTTCATTTTAAATTCGTGTAACTATCCAGTGAGCATTATTAGGTCCATATAAACTTGTTCCAACCATTAAACCATGCGTTTCTGACCTCCAAGTCGGTTTCCCAATTCAAGTTTTATTGCCCATGAACCTCCAATGATTCCTACGAATTTAGCTTTTTAATTATCATTCTACTGATTAGATAACTTCTCCTATACCTTAATGAAGCTAAAGGAACGATTGGTTGTGGAAGAAAAGGTCTGAAACGGATTCTGAGCTTCAAAGCTCAATTCTGAACTTGTGCAAAAACTGTTGCACCGGCTGACTTTGGCTACTAATTACATCATGAATAAGCCATGAAAAATAACGAACCAAGTTAGCTTAAGCAACTAGGAAGTACTAACTTTAATTAGAAACAATTTTGGAATCAAGAGGGTTCCTGAGTTTACCAAACCAATTCAAGAAAGATAGGTAGTTGAAGCTGTTTGTGCTCTGTTTTCAGTTTTGAGTGGCTAACTTTGGAGGCTTATAAATTTTTCTACAGAGACTCAAATTTCGTGGATCTTGTTGCTATTTCAAGATTGGAAATAGAACTAGAAGTGTGTTTTGGTTGCACTCAATTTCATGGTTTGAGGAGGGAGAATTGAGAGCTTAAAGTTAGCACGAGAAAACAGAGAGATTTTCGGGTTTTTGAGGGTTGAGAGTGTAGATTGTGTTCAAATCTCCTCCCAAGTGCTTATTTATAGACCCTACTTTACCCTCCTATGAATTAAGGTCGAGTTCTGAGCTTATGGGCCAAGGAAAACGAGTTTTTAATTCAAAAAGTATTGAAACCGCCATAAAGCTGCTGCTGAGCTGGGCAAAAGACTCGAGTCTTTTTGGCTGAAATGGCCAAAAACTTGAATTTCACTGTTCTTAATTCGTTTCTTTTTCAAATAATATTATTTCATTAATACTCACAACTAAATATTTTAAGTTCAAATTTATAATTAATTCTACTTAACATAAAATTTCCCAATATCAAATAGTATTCTAATAAAAATACATATATATTATTATTATTATTTCGGGAATAATTCCAGTGGGTGTTACAATGTAGGGATGATTTCAATGCCTAGGAAGTAATGAGGTTGCCTCAGATTTTTGAGTGAAATTTTTTGTGATAAAGTGCATATGAAACTGTTGAGAAAGGCGAAGTTGTTGCCTGTTAGAAGAAGATCATCCACATACACAAGAAAATAAGCCAAAACTACATCCTTCTTAAACACTAATAAAGAAGAGTCACTGCGTGTGGGCTTGAATCCTTGTGTTTGAAAAAAGTTCTTCAACTCATCATGCCATGCACGAGGCGCCAGACTCAAGCCATAAATGGCCTTTGCGTAGTTTGCATGCATAATGAGCATTGTTTTTGTCAACAAAACCAGGGGGTTGCATCATGAAAAACGTATCTGTAAGTGTTTCCTGGAGAAATGCGTTGTTGACGTCAAGCTGGTGCATGGGCCAGGATTGAGAGAGTGCAAGGTTGAGGATGACTTTAATTGTTTGTGGTTTGACAACAGGGGCAAATGTCTCCTTTAATTCTACCCCAAGACATTGATGAAATCTCTTGGCCACAAGTCGTGCCTTATACCAAGAGATAGAGCCATTGGGATTGCGTTTGATGCGAAAGATCCATTTGCAGCCAACCACATTTTGATCAGAAGAGGGAGGAACTAGAGTCCAGGTCCCATTTCGAATCAGGGTATCAAATTCAGCAGACATGGCTTGTCTCCAATGAGTGTATTTCATAGCAGTGGTTACACATGAGGGCTCCATATTTTTTGGCAAGGGGTGCTTCAATGCAATATGTAGTTTTTTTGGTTTGAAAATGTTGTTCTGGGAACTGGTAACCATAGTGTGCCTGCGAGTGGTGTTAGGTAATAACAAGGAAGAGGAGGGTGGAGATGCAGAAACATTACTTTGTGAAGAAGAGGGTGCTGCATGTGGTGAGGATTGCAAGATGTTGGAGAATTTGGGGCTTGGTGGGTTGGACCTTAAGTTGCTGGGACATGGTGGATTGTTGCGTGGGGGGCTGGGTGTAATGTGGGAAGGAAGTTAGGTAGTAGTTAATGGATGTGATATATTGAGAGGAGTAGTGGGTACATAGGTATGTGGTGGATCTAGGGATGGTGCCGTGTAGTCAGTCATGGTGCTGGTATGCATAGGTGAGGCTAAGGTGGGATATGGGAATTCGTTGTCTTTGAAGGTGACATGTCGTGAGGAATAGATGCGGTTGGTCATTTGGTCAAGTCAAAGAAAGGCATGTTGAGAGGTGGAGTAACCAACAAAGACTGCCAGGATAGTGGAATTTGGTGATGCATTGTGGAAATTTGTTGCTCCTTTGAAGGCTATCACTTTCGGCTGGAGAATTATCATTGACAGGATCCTCAAATCTAAATCTAATGCATAAGGGAGTTTCTCTAACTGCAGAGTATGTGCGATGTCGATATTGTATGGATCAAGACGAATCAACTTATCATCTATTATTCTCTTGTCGATTTACATACAGTATTTAGCAAGCAATATATGGATGGTTGACAAGCAATATATGGATGGTTAGTTGGGTTTTACCAATATTTTGCAATATATGGATGGTGCTTGTCATTTTTTACAACATATGTAGCTTAATTTTGCACATGCAAAAAAAGTGGACAAATACTAGTCTTTCATTTGGCTCACAACAGTTTGGCAAATTTGGTTAAGTAGAAAGCAGAGAAATTATTACCCGGTCCTGGACTACCAGGTGGGCTGTGGTCCAGACCAACCAAAATATGACATGTGGCAAAAATTTCCATGTCACTTACAGAGAGAGTCAGGTGACGGAGAGAAAAAGGAGGTCAACAAAAAACTGAAGTTTTCAAAACCTGCTATTTTTTCTCTGATCATGGATAATCATGTGCAAGCTCCTCTCCTTCTTTCTTTCTTAAATTATCTATTTTATTTTGAAAATCCTAATATCCATCTTTATCAAGAACAACATCGTTTCTTGCTGCTGCTCCATGGGCTGAACAGAACCTTTGTATTTGTCCCTCTTGTCTAGCTTCAACATCTATTTTCTTCCTTCTACGCAGCACACTGGTAAGCAACCCAAGCACTCTGAGGCTCTGTTTTTGTCAATTCTGCATCGCATCCTACAACTCAATCACAAAACAACGCCTCTAATTTCCCCCCGCTCCATCCAAAGTTCGTACAATTATCTTACTCAATTGTTTTGTTAAATGGGTGTTTGATTCTATATATGATATCTGTTATGTTAAATGGAAGTCCATTTTAATGTTTCTTTTTTTTAAGATAAAAATTTCCTTATTTTTTTTCTAATCCTGATTGTGAGTGATTGAGTGATAGTTGTTGCTTAATCTGTTCCTTAATCTGTTCTCGCTTCACAAATCATTCTCTTTGCACATATATGTATGATAATAATAGTGTCGTGTCTACCAATTCCAATTTATTATTGTATTATTATTGTATAAAATATATTGAAAGCTAGATAGTTTTTTCTTTTTTCTTTTTAATCATGTATGGTGCTTTTTAGGTGTTTCATCCAACATGTTTTTTAATATAGTTAAATAAAAAAAAATATGAATCGCAAACTTTATCTTTTTATTTTGTTGAGCATGTGGCATTTTTGTCAATTTTATTCTATTTAGCAGACATTGGTTCTCAGCATTGATATACTTCAATTCTCAATATAGGTTTGACACAATTGCTAAATATGGAAAAAGGTACTAAATTTCTAACTTCCACGCTAGGTAGTCAATAGCGCCTTGTAGCGGCGCTATAGCGGAATAGCGGAGTGGAGCGGCTACCGATGCAACAGAAAAGGGAGTCGCGTCGCACTTCCCCGTAGCGGCCGCTTTTCTTTGTGATTCGCGACGTCGTCGCGGCTGTGTTACTGCTAGTTGCTTTACAACAGGGAAACCTAGATTTTTTAAAAACTGAACCCCGTTTCAATGGGGTTTTTCAAAACGGAACCCTATTTAATGATTTTTTAAACTATACACCCCATTACAGTTTTAAACAAATTGGGCCTGTGGCCCATTATTAGCTTCTAAAGCAATCAAAACGTTGCTTTTAGGTAGCCTTAGTGAATAAGAACTCACATTTCACTCTTCAACTTCAACGTGAATAAGGATTAAGGACTCTTCAGTTTTCCCACCAACGTGAATAAGGACTCTTCAGTTTTCTACAGACTCATTCTTCTTCTTCTTTCTTTTCTTCTTCTCCAATACAAAGTCACTCACTCCTTCATCATTGTTCTTCATATAGCCTTTTTTCTTTCTTTTATTTTTTTTCTTCTCATCCCATACCCAAAAAAAAAACAGCCATGGCTTCAAATAGTCAACCACCAACTCGGCCACCATCTCAGTCATCTCAGCATCCTAATGCTGCATCTCGTCGGTTGGTGAAACCCAGTGGTGAAAACCTAGACATGGCTTGGGAGTGGAATAGTTTGGAAGACATTAACAACAGAAAAAGTGTGACATGTGACTTTTGTTTTAAAGTCACTTCAGGTGGTATTACTAGAGCAAAGAAGCACCAAATAGGAATTAGGGGTGATACTCAATATTGTAGCAAAACACCAGCAGATGTTAAAGCCAAAATTAGAGCTGCTATGGAGAAGAAAAAGGCTGGTATTGATGCAGCATTGGGTGAAAAGGAAGATGAGGATGAGGTTGAAGAATTATAGGAAATTGTTAACATCAGGGAAGTAGGAAAGGGGAAGAGGACTGCAACTTCAGGTGCATCAGCATCAGTTGCTGTTAGTCATACTGGACATGCTTCCAAAAAAATGAAGGGTCCCTTGGATTTGCTTTACATGAAAAAACAAGAAGTTAGCATAAAATTGGGAAATCATGCACGACAAACAAGCATGAATGATGCATGTGACAAGAAAGCAAGGGCTAAAACCATCCAATACATTACCTGATTTTTTTATAAGAATGGATTTGCTTTCAACGTTGCGCGTTCAAAAAGCTTCAAGTTGATGGTGGAAGCTATTTGTCTTTATGGCCCTCATCTTATGCCTCCAAGCTACCATGAGTTGAGGGTTCCTTTACTGAAAAAGGAACTTGAGTTAACCAAGGAAAAGCTGAAACCACATGAATTAGAACGGGCCCAATATGGATGTTCTATAATGTCAGATGCATGGACGAATAGGAAGGGAAGAACATTGATCAATTTTATGGTCAATTCTCCTCGTGGGACTATTTTTGTGAAGAGTATTGATGGGTCAAGCTACATGAAGACCAGGAAAAAGGTGTTTCAACTCTTGGACTCTTTTGTTGAAGAGATTGGAGAAGAGAATCTTGTACAAGTTGTTACTGACAATGGTAGCAATTACAAACGAGTTGGTAATAATTTATGAATTATGAATTTATTTTAAGTTGTTTATAAACTTTATAGTTATAGCCTTACGTTATATTCTTTAGGCAATTAGTAATAATTTGTGAATTTATTACTAGGTAAATACTTAGAAGATAAGAGAAAGAAATTATTTTGGACTCCATGTGCTGCGCATTGCTTGGATTTAATGTTGGAGGATATTGGCAAGATTCCGAAAGTGAAGAATGCCATACAAAAATCAATGTCAATTGTAGGATTCATCTACAATCACACAATGGCCTTGAACATAATGAGGCAATTCACAAACAAGACTGAATTGATAAGAGCTGGGGTGACAAGATTTGCTACCAATTTCCTTACTCTCCAAAGGTTGTACAAGCAAAGGAACAACATTCGAAAGATGTTCCTCTCCGATCAATGGAAGGAGACTATTGCAGCAAAGGATGCTAAAGGAAGAAGGATAATTAAAATTATCCATGAGGCAAACTTTTGGAAGGATGTCTTGTTTATCCTAAAGGCAATAGGACCTCTTGTTGTAGTCCTAAAGCTTGTTGATGGGGAAAAAAAGTGTGCCATGGGTTACATTTATGAAGCGATGGACAAGGCAAAGGAGACTATTCGAGATTCTTTCAATGGAAATGCCTCAAAATATGATGCAATCTTTTCTATCATTGATAAAAGATGGGAGTGTCAACTCCATCGCCCGTTACATGCTGCAGGGCATTTCTTGAACCCTAAGCATTTCTATGGTGACCCTAGTATTAATTCTGATCATGAGGTGTCTTCAGGACTATATGATGTCATCGAGAAGCTTAGTCCAACTCCTGAGTATAATCACAAAGCAATACAACAATTGGCCATTTATAGGAGAGGAGATGGGATGTTTAGTGTAAACAGTGCAATAAGACAAAGGGACATCATGGCTCCTGGTAAGCTAGCTATTGTTAATTAACTTAATTTTTGGATAGATTAGCAAATAGCAACGTTAACTCCTTATTTTTGCTTGCATTACAGCGGAATGGTGGAATTTGTTTGGGAAACATGTCCCAGAGTTGCAACAAATTGCTATTAAAGTTTTATCATTGGCATGTAGCTCATCTGGATGCGAACGCAATTGGAGCACATTTGAACAAGTAAGTAAATGTTAAAAGATTTACTCTAGTATTAGAATTTAGTATTAGTGAGATATATATACATAATAAAAAAATAAAATTAACACTTCTTAATTTTTAAAATAGATTCACTCAAAGAAGAGAAGCAAGCTTGAGCATCAAAAGCTTCAAGACTTGGTTTTTGTGAAGTATAACCAAGCTCTTATGGATCGTTACAAAAGTCGTGATCTAATTGATCCAAGCTTTTCTTATCTCTTCCATTATGTTGCACGAATTTCTCACCCACAACTCTAACTGTTTGTAACTCCTCTTGCTCCACAGTTTATTTTCTTCCTCCTTCATAGCTTTGAAGCTTTCTCTCTCTACACTCAAGGCTCTGGAGTCAAGCTCTCCCCCCTCTCACTGTACATTCGGCGGCGTTTTGGTTTAGGTAAGAGGGTTGTGTTACCTCTATTTAGGACATGATCTCTAGGTTGTTTATAGTGATGGCTAGGAATAGAAAAGATTAATTATAAGAACAAACAGTAGAGTAGCTAATACGGTCAATAGGCAAAGAACAAAAATAAAGAAGAATGAAACCAATTGTATGTTGTGGATAAATGTGATGTATGATGATGTTTGTAATGTGTGGAAATATAAAAAAAAATGTTAATAATAGATTAAGTAAGGAAATTAAGATAGTGAGACCACTTGTGTGTTTGAATGATGATTTGTTTGAAATTTATGCGGGGATTGGGTTTTGAAATGAACTTAGGATTTAGCAAATTAACAAGTAGCACAAATTATGGGATAAAAAGGGTATGTTGTGTATGTGATGAGTGTATGGATAAATGACAATGAAAATAATACCAAAGGATGTAGGACGATAATAGGAGAGATAAGTAAGGATAAATTATATTAAGCAAGGAATAAAAAGGAAATGATTGTGAATGTGTGTTATTGTGAATGATTGAATGGTTGGATAACCCTAGGAGATAATATGAGCATGATAATAAGTTATTGATGAAAGGAAAGAGGGAAGAGAATAAGTGTTAGAAACCAAAGAAGAGAAAAGAACTAAAAGAGAAAAGAAAGAGTTATATCGGCAGACGGCCCATGTGCTCTGTCGAAGTACGTGCAACCTGGACGAACCATGTGCTCCAGAGATTACTAGCGCAACTCGGACGACCCATGTGCTCCGAGGATGATTAAAATGAATATCGGCGGACGACCCATATGCTCTGTCGAAGCGCAACGCGGACGACCCATGTGCTCTGGGGATTACTAGCGCAACTCGGACGGCCCATGTGCTCCGAGAACAAGAAAACTCAACCTGGACGGCCCATGTGCTCCAGGGATGAGAAAAGAAAGAAAGAAAGAAAGGAAATGAAAGACTAAGGAAAAGGAAAAAAAGCACAACCTGGACGACCTATGTGCTCCAGGGATAAGAAAGCAAGTGTAAGAATGAGGTAAAATGAAGAGAGAATCAAGAATGATAAGGAAAGTAAGAATAGGGGAAAAAGTTAAAAAAAAAGAATTAAAATGTCGGAATCTAAATAAGATAAATTTAAGTATAAGAAGAGAAAAGAAAAGTGAATGAGTTAAGTGAAATGCAATGAGAATGATTGTATGAAAATGACTGTGTTTATTGTGTGTTAGTCAAAATGTTAGGCTTAGTTTATTGCTATGACCTCTTAGAGGATATTTCCTAAGTTCTGTGTAATGCTTCCCTTCTTGCTATATTTTTACAGGTTCAGAAGGAGCATGCACAAGTATTGTCGAGCAAGAGCTCACTCCACCATGTGCAGTGAATGTTGACATGAGCGGACTACAGTTTATAATATAAATGTTATTTTTGGAAATTAAAATATGTATTAGTGTATGTCCTGGAACTTGTATTTATCGGGCATTAGGATTTTAGCCTGGTTGTAATGTCATTATGTTTTATGCTTTAAAAATTTTTCTGGTCTGATCAAATATAAGCAGGAAATTTTGGAAAAGTCCAAAAAACAGAAGAAACTCTGCCAGATTTTTGTCAAAATTTTCAAATACCATTTTTAACTAAACTTAAATTAGCTAATTAAAAGTGATGGTGTTACACATCGTAGCTAATTGATATAGTAAATGTATTGTACAAATAGCATAGCTCTCGAAAAATTCGTGAAATTCACAATTAATTCTACCATTTATATTATACATTATGTATCTCTTGTGAAATTCTTAGTTGGAATGGTAGAGGAACCAACCGTAAAGGATTTTTTGGTTTGTTCAGAGATTTTAGACACATGAATGAGGTCAACTTTTTCATTCTCGTGAAGACTTTTTTAGAAGAAGAAAAAGTTTTAAATAAAATGTGTCGAATTGGTTGGGATAGTTTTGCTATTGTTGATGTTGTTGGTCGTGTTTGAGATACTCTTTTCGGTCTCTAATATAAGAAAAACAAGACAGATATATCTTGATTTCAAATATAAGAAAAAATTAACTAATTTTCTATTTCTAATACAATTATTCCTAAAATATTTATAGAAAGTAGTAATTTTTTAATTTAATTTTTGTTTCATTTCCAATATAACTTTGATAAAGTAACTATATTTTTTTTTATAAATTTAAGAAAATTAAATATATTCAACAAACTTTCTTAATAAATGTGATTTCGGATATTTTTTCTTATAATAATAAAGACCGGAGGAAGTATATAATATCTTTGCGACTTAAATTTTTGGTATATTGATATTCTCTTCACTAATAACACTCAGCATATGCTTCCTCCGATTTGAAATATATGGAAAAAACACATTTTTCTTGGTTAAAATATAAGCAAAAGTAATCCATTTTCTTAATTTTTGTTTCATTTTCAATGTTACTTTCCTAAAACATCCTTATAAAACTCATATTTTATTTAATTTTTGTTTATTCCTAATGATATTTTCCTAAAATACTTCTTTTTATATATAAATTTAAGAAAATTAAATGCAATCAATTAACCTTCTTAATAACTGTAAAATTAATTATTTTTCTTATATTTCAAATGTGAGGGAATACATATTCCTAAAAAATGCAGGTTATTTGCAATCATAAACCAAACCCTCCCGCCCATCCTAATTGTCAATACTAGTTGCCCACCTTAAAAGGATATTGCGTTTAGTGGTTTCGGAGTCATTAGTCCTTGGGCCATTATGAGAGATTTTAATGCCTTGCTTCATAAGGAATACATGTAACACCTAGGATTAATTACCCTTAATAAAATAGTGAATTTGAAATTTTCTTTTTAACTTATAAAAATCTCCCGTCAAACGGACGGAGTTTCGTTTGTTTTTCTGACTTTCCCAAAATTCTGGTTTTCCTGTAACCTGATAAACATCAACATTTTCAAATTTCAGAAGCCAGCAGAGCTATATACATATATCACAACTAGTGCAACATCGTGCACACATCAGAATAGCAAAGTATAAGACATCAGAGTTTAGCGAAAATATAAACAAGTTGTGGAAAATAGTTCTTTTCCCAAAAAAAAGACTCCTACCCAAAAGGAGTCGTCCTGGGCCCCCAAAAAGCTATATACAATATATACAACAAAAATGATTCAAATCACATCATCGGGCCCAGGACATTCCCATGTCCTAATATATAAGTAACTTACTCTCCCTGTGAGGGAGAGTACTCCTGCTCGGCCTGGTCAAGTGCAAACTCTTCCTCAGTACCTGTGGAAATAGTAAGGAGTGAGTATTACACATAAAATGGGGAAGCAGTTTCCAATTACGACATAATGCTATACTAAGTCAGACACAACTAGCATTCAAATCAAAATATGACAGAGTTCAACACATTTCCAATAATTCACGAAATATATTCATTGGTTTCACAATTCGATTATTCCTACTTTGTTTTCGATCAATATTTCTATCACGTCTTTTATTCTATTCATTTCCATTAAATTCGCATTACTCTTTCATTTTATCCCTGGTCACGACCTACTGCGTCCGCACTAATGTGTTGGTCACGACTTACTGCGTCCGGGTATATTTCATTTCATTCTGTCCCTGGTCACGACCTACTGCGTTCGCACCCATGCGCGATCACGTCTTACTGCGTCCGGATATATTTCATTTCATTCTTTCCCTGGTCACGACCTACTGCGTCCGCACCCATGCGCGATCACGTCTTACCGCATCCGGGTATAATTTCACTCTCCCCTGGTCACGACCTACTGCGTTCGTACCCATGCGCGATCACGTCTTACTGCGTCCGGGTATATTATCATTCTCCCCCGGTCACGACTTACTGCGTCCGCACCCATGCGCGGTCACGTCTTATTGCGTCCGGGTACATTAATTTTCATTCTTTATAATAACATTCCCTCTTAATCATATTAACCAATACATTTTTCCAGAAAACCTCTAACCTTTTAACAAGTACATTACTCAAAATTAATCACAACGTTACACGTTTACCTTATCAAATCATCACCATTATATATTATAGTCTAATTAGCATAATTCAACATTCGATTAATATCATCACCATTATATATTGTAATTTAATTAGCACAAATCAACATTTATTTAATATCATCACCATTATCCTTAATTCATAAGCTCTATTTATTAACTACCCTAGGGTGCAATATTCTAACTAACAACCAATTCTTAGTACCCATTATATACATATTGTAAACTAAACCCCAGAGTACGGTAATACTCACTATTGCCCACTCCTTACCTCAAAATAGCAAGAAGTAAGGAAGCCTTTGTGTGCCCTAGCTCAAAACCTTGGGACTTTGAATTTCCTAAGCCTTGCTTGCCACCTCAACAAGGATATAATCAAGTGATGATAAACAACTCTATAAGGGAGATTACAAGATGGTTGATCTTTTCCCTTCTCTTGGTTTTGATTGGAAGGCATGAAATAGAGATTTCTACATAGTCAAGGATTCATGAAAACCCTAAGGAAATTAAATACAATCTTCCATGAGCTAAAGAGAATTGGAATGGAAAGGAAAGGGGTTCACAACATGCCATAATATTCTACTTACCCCAAGTGATGGTGAAACTTGAAATCCAAGAGGGAGAAGAGAGGGAGGCAACTCGTGTGATGGAGAGGGAGGAGAGGGAATGAACTTTCAACCAACTTCCATGATGCAAGCTTGATGGGGTTTGATGATTTTGGGTTTAATTTGCCCAAAGATCAAGTGTTTGTGATGAGAGGGTGATGAAATGGCTCTTGAACTTGGGAGAGTTGATGAAGATGATGGGAGTGAAATGGTGTTGGAGTGTGAGGGAGTGATATGCTCAACACCCTTTATTTTGCCTTGAATCAGCCACCAGGATCGTGTGGCATAGATTGAAACTTTGGCCCCAAGTCTTGAAATTGACGCACCAGATCTGATCTGGTTTCGCGTTGGCGCTTGAGCACCGCTTTTCGCGCTTGAGCGCGAGTTAGCACCAGCCACACATCTGGTGCATGGCGCATGAGTTTGGTGCGGGTGGCTGCAGCATTTGGCGCGCCAAAACGGGGCTGGTGCGTGGCATAGGCGCGCCTGCGCGCAAAACTACCTGTGAGACACACCACTATTCATTTGCTGGCGCCTGAGCGCGGCCTGTCGCGCCTGAGCGCGGATGGTCTGCTGCTTGGCCACAAAATCCTACATACTTTAAATCGCTGTATCTCCTTCGTTACCCGTCAGATCTTGCTCAAATTTTTACACAAGCTTTCAAAAATCCCCAACTTCATATCCAACGGTCAAATTTTTGTTCTGAGCTATAAATATTTTATTCCTAATTTTTCCTTTCATTTAATAACTTTAATTATTTTCCCACTATTTTTAGTCCTATTTAATTAACACTTGGTTCTTCATTTACCTTCAACATTCCAAGTCTATTATCGAAATAAATAATCTTTGATATTTAATTGAGGATGTTACAATTCTCTCCCACTTACCCGAATTTCGTCCTCGAAATTCAGTTGGCGTCGAACAATTGTGGATGAGACTGCCTGATCTTGTCTTCCAATTCCCATGTAGCCTCTTCCACATTGTCCCTAATCCAAATGACTTTTACAAGAGAGATTTCCTTGCCTCGAAGCTGCTTCACTTGCCTATCTTCGATTCTCACTGGCAACACTTCAAAAGTTAAATTCTCCTTTAAAGGCAAATCATCCAAGGTGACCACATGCGAAGGATCATGGACGTATTTCCTTAGCTGTGAAACATGGAATACGTCATGAAGCCTTGCTAAGTGAGGGGGTAAGGCAATCCTCTAAGCTACTGGGCCAACTTTCTCCAGAATCTCATAAGGCCCAACAAACCGAGGAGTTAGTTTCTTGGACTTAATTGCCCTACCAATCCCAGTGACCGGAGACACCCTTAGGAATACATGATCACCAACATCAAACTCCAAGGGTCTCCTTCGCCTATCAGCATAACTCTTCTGGCGATCCTGGGAAGTTTTCATCTTATTCTTGATCATTGTGACCTTCTCAGTTGTTTCTTTCACAATATCAGGACCTGTCAACAGATTCTCACCTATCTGGAACCAACACAAAGGTGTCCTACATTTCCTTCCGTAGAGAGCCTCAAATGGTGCCATGCCAATACTGGAGTGAAAGCTGTTATTGTAAGTAAACTCCATCAACGGCAGTAACTACTCCCAACTACCAGCTTGCTCCAGAACACATGCTCTCAACAAATCCTCCAGTGTCTGGATAGTACGCTCGGATTGTCCGTCTGTCTGCGGATGATAAGTCGTACTAAATTTCAGCTTAGTACCCAACGCTTGCTGAAGACTCTGCCAAAATCTGGACAGAAATCTCGGATCGCGATCGGATACTATACTGGTAGGAACACCATGCAACTTCACTATGTCCCTGATGTACAACTGAGTCAACTTCTCCAAGGTGTACTTCTTGTGAATAGGGATGAAATGTGCACACTTTGTAAGACGGTCCACAACCACCCAAACTGCATCACATCCTGCAGCAGTCCTAGGTAGACCCGTCACAAAGTCCATAGTTATGCTATCCCACTTCTACTCCGGGATATCAAGTGATCGCAAAGGACCACCAGGCTTTTGATGCTCAATTTTAACTTTCTGACAAGTTAGGCAATGAGATACATGATCGGCCACATTGGTTTTCAACTTCGGCCACCAATAAATCTTCTTCAAATCCTGGTACATCTTTGTTGCACCGGGATGGAAATTCATCTTGGTTCGATGCACTTCCTATAGGATATCTCTTCTAACTTCGAAATCCATAGGGACACATATCCGACCCCTAAACCGGATAATGCCATCAGAACCCTTCACAAAGTCGGGCTCTTCATTGCTCGATGCCCCTTCCAACAACTTTTGCAGCTCTAAATCGTCGGCTTGCCTTTCTTTAATAAGACCAATCAAGTCATTGGTAACCTGCAACATTTCTAGAACAATGCTCTTCTCTTTCACTTGCATGTTCAAGTTGACGTCACTGAACTCTTGGATCAATTGCATCTCCTTCACCATTAGATTGCTGACATGCAAAGTCTTACGACTTAGTGCATCAGCCACTACATTGGCTTTGCCCGGATGATACTGAAGTTCAAAATTGTAGTCCTTTAGAAATTCCATCCACCTCCTATGTCTCATATTCAACTCCTTTTGATCGAAGAGATAGCGAAGGCTTTTATGATCACTGAAGACTTCGAACTTTGAACCGTATAGATAATGCCTCCATATTTTCAAAGTAAAAACTACTGCCGCCAACTCAAGATCATGAGTGGGATAGTTCTGTTCATGCTGCCTTAATTGTCTGGATGCATAAGCTATGACTTGTCCTTGCTGCATCAACACACAACCCAACCTTTGTTTTGAAGCATCACAGTACACCACAAAGGATTGAGTCGGATTCGGCAAAATCAACACCGGAGAGCTAGTCAACCGCCTCTTCGATTCCTGGAAACTATCTTCACATTCCGGGGACCACTCAAACGGAACACCTTTCCGTGTAAGAGTAGTTAAAGGAAGGGCTAATTTAGAAAACCCCTCAATAAACCTCCGATAATACCCAGCCATACCAAGAAAGCTTCTGATCTCAGTAATGGACTTGGGTCTCTCCCACTTAAGCACTGCTTCCACCTTAGAAGGGTCAACAGCAACACCCTTCTCAGAAATGATATGCCCCAGAAACTGCACCTCATTCAACCAGAAACTACATTTAGAAAGCTTTGCATAAAGCTGCTTGGCTTTGAGAATTTGCAACACTATTCTCAGATGCTCGACTTGCTCACTTGGACTCTTAGAATAGATGAGAATGTCATCGATAAAGACTATGACAAAAGAATCCAAGTACGGCCTGAAGATCCTGTTCATATAGTCCATGAAGATGGCCGGAGCATTCGTGAGACCAAAGGACATCACCACATATTCAAAGTGCCCATATCTCGACCTGAATGCCGTTTTAGGGATATCCTCCTCTCGGATACGGATTTGATGGTATCCCGATCGGAGGTCAATTTTAGAAAATACGGCTGCTCCTCTCAATTGGTCTAGCAAATCATCGATGCGAGGGAGAGGATATTTGTTTTTCACTGTCACAACATTCAATTGCCTGTAGTCGATGCACATTTGGAGACTTCCGTCCTTCTTTTTAACAAAAAGAATCGGAGCTCCCCAGGGTGACACACTCGGTCTAATTAAACCCTTAGCCAAAAGTTCCTCTATCTGCTTTTTCAACTCTACTAACTCCGGAGGTGCCATCCTGTACGGGGCTATTGAAATTGGACCTGCACTGGGCATCAGATCAATACTAAACTCCACTTCTCTGTTCGGCGACAATCCCGGAATCTCTGCAGGAAAGACTTCCGGAAATTCGCAGACTGTCGGAATCTGACTGATCTCTGCCTCCTCATTCATTTCCAGGGAAGATAAAGAAAGATCACTGATAGTGATTGATTTCTGATGACAGTCAATCAGAACATGGTGCCGAGACATCCAATCCATGCCCAGAATGACATCCAGTTTAGTTAGAGGCAAACAGATTAGATTTACTTTAAATTCCCGCTCCAATACTCGAAGTGGGCAATCCAAACACATCGTGGATGTGACTACAGAAGAATTTGTGGGGGTAGAAACAGATAATTTGTAAGGCATTTCTATTGCAGATAATCCTAACTTCTTCATGCAGTCGGCAGAAATAAATGAATGAGTAGCTCCACAATCAAAGAGAATACCACAAGGAATATCATTAACATAACCGGTACCTCTAATCAGCTCATCAGCATCAGTAACTTCCTCGCCATCCAGAGTATACACTTTGCCCTTCTGAGTCACCCGATTGTCACCAGCTTTCTGTACCTTGGCCACATTCACCTCCTTCTTAACTACATTTCTAGGACAATTCATCATAATGTGACCTGGCTGACCGCACCAGAAGCAGGTTGGTCCCCCTTTACTTGGATCCAATCTCAAGCAAGTTCCCTTATGCTGTCTACCACAATGTGGACAAGTTGGAATAGGACCAAAGGTACTCACTGCTTGGCCTGTTCTAGGCTGGGAGTAAGGACCTGGTCGCTGCACCGAACTCTTGCCCCTGATAGGACCTCCAGTCTTCTGAACATTTTTGTTGCGTTTCTCAGCTGCACGTTGTTTCTGACTCTTTTCATAAGAGCTAGTCATATTGATCAATTGAGACAGGTTGGCGATGTTCTGATACTCAAAAGCCATCTTGATTTCAGAACGAAGTCCGGTCTCGAACTTGATGCACTTGGTCCTTTCATCAGCATCTCTGTAACTCCCTGCATAACGGATCAAGTCCTCAAACCTAGCAGCATACTCCCCAACTCTCATATTTCCTTGCACAAGCTGCAGAAAAGTTATCTCCTTCTCTCTACGAACATCCTCAGGAAAGTATTTGCCCAGAAAACGATTCTTGAACAAATCCCAAGTGATCGCCTGATTGTTCGCCTCCAAACCCCTCCGCATCTGTTGCCACCAATATTCTGCTTCACTAGTCAACATATATTGTACTAGCAGAACCTTTTGTTCCTCCGGTGGTGCCATGGTATTAAGGATCTTTTCGATCTCTTGCAACCAAAGTTGTGCCCCATCGGGGTTGAACCCTCCTTCGAACTTCATCGGATCATTCTTTCTGAATCGTGCCAACCAATCGATTGCAACTGGAGCTGGGGGTTGAGGAATCATTGCTGCCGCTGTAGCTGTTGCTGCTGCTGCGGCTTCTGCTGCTATGTTATTCCCATGATTCTGTTGCATCTGTTGTTGCATCTGTACCATTTGCTCCAGAATAGCTCGAATCTCGTCATTATCGATCCGTCTACCAGCCATACTGTTTAGTCATGCATAAGGCCGATAGTTAATGCTTAGTAGCATGATTAATAGTATAAACATCCTATCAATAAATTCTAAACTCTAAACTATAATTATCGATTACTTGCTTGGTGAGTAATTCACTGGAGTAGCTCATAACTCCAAAGGCCGAGGGAAACTGCTCTGATACCATAAATGTAACACCTAGGATTAATTACCCTTAATAAAATAGTGAATTTGAAATTTTCTTTTTAACTTATAAAAATCTCCCGTCAAACGGACGGAGTTTCGTTTGTTTTTCTAACTTTCCCAAAATTTTGGTTTTCCTGTAACCTGATAAACATCAACATTTTCAAATTTCAGAAGCCAGCAGGGCTATATACATATATCACAACTAGTGCAACATCGTGCACACATCAGAATAGCAAAGTATAAGACATCAGAGTTTAGCGAAAATATAAACAAGTTGTGGAAAATAGTTCTTTTCCCAAAAAAAAGACTCCTACCCAAAAGGAGTCGTCCTGGGCCCCCAAAAAGCTATATACAATATATACAACAAAAATGATTCAAATCACATCATCGGGCCCAGGACATTCCCATGTCCTAATATATAAGTAACTTACTCTCCCTGTGAGGGAGAGTACTCCTGCTCGGCCTGGTCAAGTGCAAACTCTTCCTCAGTACCTGTGGAAATAGTAAGGAGTGAGTATTACACATAAAATGGGGAAGCAGTTTCCAATTACGACATAATGCTATACTAAGTCAGACACAACTAGCATTCAAATCAAAATATGACAGAGTTGAACACATTTCCAATAATTCACGAAATATATTCATTGGTTTCACAATCCGATTATTCCTACTTTGTTTTCGATCAATATTTCTATCACGTCTTTTATTCTATTCATTTCCATTAAATTCACATTACTCTTTCATTTTATCCCTGGTCACGACCTACTGCGTCCGCACTAATGTGCTGGTCACGACTTACTGCGTCCGAGTATATTTCATTTCATTCTGTCCCTGGTCACGACCTACTGCGTTCGCACCCATGCGCGATCACGTCTTACTGCGTCCGGGTATATTTCATTTCATTCTTTCCCTGGTCACGACCTACTGCGTCCGCTCCCATGCGCGGTCACGTCTTACCGCATCCGGGTATAATTTCACTCTCCCCTGGTCACGACCTACTGCGTTCGCACCCATGCGCGATCACGTCTTACTGCGTCCGGGTATATTATCATTCTCCCTCGGTCACGACCTACTGCGTCCGCACCCATGCGCGGTCACGTCTTACTGCGTCCGGGTACATTAATTTTCATTCTTTATAATAACATTCCCTCTTAATCATATTAACCAATACATTTTTCCAGAAAACCTCTAACCTTTTAACAAGTACATTACTCAAAATTAATCACAACGTTACACGTTTACCTTATCAAATCATCACCATTATATATTATAGTCTAATTAGCATAATTCAACATTCGATTAATATCATCACCATTATATATTGTAATTTAATTAGCACAAATCAACATTTATTTAATATCATCACCATTATCCTTAATTCATAAGCTCTATTTATTAACTACCCTAGGGTGCAATATTCTAACTAACAACCAATTCTTAGTACCCATTATATACATATTGTAAACTAAACCCCAGAGTACGGTAATACTCACTATTGCCCACTCCTTACCTCAAAATAGCAAGAAGTAAGGAAGCCTTTGTGTGCCCTAGCTCAAAACCTTGGGACTTTGAATTTCCTAAGCCTTGCTTGCCACCTCAACAAGGATATAATCAAGTGATGATAAACAACTCTATTAGGGAGATTACAAGATGGTTGATCTTTTCCCTTCTCTTGGTTTTGATTGGAAGGCATGAAATAGAGATTTCTACATAGTCAAGGATTCATGAAAACCCTAAGGAAATTAAATACAATCTTCCATGAGCTAAAGAGAATTGGAATGGAAAGGAAAGGGGTTCACAACATGCCATAATATTCTACTTACCCCAAGTGATGGTGAAACTTGAAATCCAAGAGGGAGAAGAGAGGGAGGCAACTCGTGTGATGGAGAGGGAGGAGAGGGAATGAACTTTCAACCAACTTCCATGATGCAAGCTTGATGGGGTTTGATGATTTTGGGTTTAATTTGCCCAAAGATCAAGTGTTTGTGATGAGAGGGTGATGAAATGGCTCTTGAACTTGGGAGAGTTGATGAAGATGATGGGAGTGAAATGGTGTTGGAGTATGAGGGAGTGATATGCTCAACACCCTTTATTTTGCCTTAAATCAGCCACCAGGATCGTGTGGCATAGATTGAAACTTTGGCCCCAAGTCTTGAAATTGATGCACCAGATCTGATATGGTTTCGCGTTGGCGCTTGAGCACCGCTTTTCGCGCTTGAGCGCGAGTTAGCACCAGCCACACATCTGGTGCATGGCGCATGAGTTTGGTGCGGGTGGCTGCAGCATTTGGCGCGCCAAAACGGGGCTGGTGCGTGGCATAGGCGCGCTTGGGCGCACGGGAGGGCTCGCCTGCACGCAAAACTACCTGTGAGACACACCACTATTCATTTGCTGGCGCTTGAGCGCGGCCTGTCGCGCCTGAGCGCGGATGGTCTGCTGCTTGGCCACAAAATCCTACATACTTTAAACCGCCGTATCTCCTTCGTTACCCATCGGATCTTGCTCAAATTTTTACACAAGCTTTCTAAAGTCCCGAACTTCATATCCAACGGTCAAATTTTTGTTCTGAGCTATAAATCTTTTATTCCTAATTTTTCCTTTCATTTAATAACTTTAATTATTTTCCCACTATTTTTAGTCCTATTTAATTAACACTTGGTTCTTCATTTACCTTCAACATTCCAAGTCTATTATCGAAATAAATAATCTTAGAAATTTAATTGAGGATGTTACAATAGAGATTTTAATGCCATGAGCAAATATAGTACTCTGATCCATCCGATGTTTATTATAAAGTATACTTATATTAGAAGTATGTTTTTTTATATATATTTCAAATCGGATGGAGTATTTTTTTTTTTTTACAAATTTCAGAAAATTAAATATACTCAATTAACTTTCTTGATAATGGTGAAGTTAGTTATTTTTCTTATATTTGAGAGCAAAAAGTAATATCAAATTTTAATATAAATTTAAAGAAAAAACATATATGCAAATAAAAAATTAAAAAAGAGAACATGGTGTGGATTCATAGCTAATTTTGTATAATCCGCGTAATTCGCACATTCCATATTCACATAAGTACCCTTTAATTAAAATTAAAAACTATCAATTATAATAAATGAAATTAGCTAGTCAAATCACTATATCCTTAAGTAGGTGAGTTAATATAGTCAAATCAATTATAAGAAAAATTGATTGGAGTATACATAAAAAAAGAGTGTATCTTATATGAGAAAAGAAACAAAGACAGTATAAAACGCAAAGAGCTTAAACAAAAACATACAACTTAGAGTTTTTTTATCTCCCATATATGACGATGGGTTTTCTCATATTGTTTCATTCAAACTTTATATTTATCATGCTATTTATTTCTCTTTTGAATTTATCAACTATTGAAGGTGTTTATGGTGGGTTTAGCGTTAAATTGATCCACCAAAATTCATTAAGTGTTGCACATCTCATGGATATTGTACAAACTCCAACAACATCTGTTTATGGAGCTTATATTATGGAGGTGTCTATTGGAACTCCACCGATAAAATTTTATGGCGGAATGGATACAGGTAGTGATCTTATATGGTTACAATGTGTACCATGTAACAATTGCTATAAGCAGAAATACCCCTTGTTTGATCCCCGAAAATCATCCACGTATACAGGCATATATTGCCAAGAGAAGGAATGTTATCAATTGCCAGAATATGTAGAACATACATGTTCCCCTTATAAGAACCAATGTGGTTATACAATAACTTATGATGATAATTGTACATCAAGAGGTATGTTCAACATCAAAATTTTAATATTAGCTATTCAATAATGTTCTTTAAATATCTACATCTAACATTTAAATCCAACACCTATTTCATTCGGTTTGAATAAAAGAAAAAGGCTTAATTATGTCACAACTCCCTAAAGTTTGAGGTACTTTTGTCAGATACCCTTATTCTTTTTGTCTCAATGTCTAACTCCCCGAAGTTATTTCTGGGTTTGTCATATACCCTACTACCAATTCTAGCAAATTTGCTGACATGTAACAAATTAAATCCTAGTAAGACGCAGGAGGTTGGTCATGTGGTGACGCTTGATATCACACGTGCGAAGACGACCTCTCTCTTCAATACTTATTTTTTAATTTAACTAAAAATATAAAAATATTATGTTTTTTAGTTTTTTATTTTTTTTTTAAAAAAAGGATCTTCGCCCACAGGGCACTATATGCCTAAACTCCTACGTCTGATCAGGATTCCGATGTTACATGTCAACAAAATTGGCCAGAATTGGTAGTAGGGGTATATGATAAGCCCATAAGTAACTTCGGGGAGTCGGGCATTGAAAAAAAAAAGAATAAGGGTATTTGGCAAAAGTACCTCAAACTTCAGGGGCTTGTGACATAATTAAGCCAAAAAAAAAACTAATTTCATACTTATTAAGGTGGTTAGTTGATTGTGTTTAATTTTTCCAAATTTATCAAAAAATATAAGTATTTAAGGAAAGTATCATTGAAAATGAAACAAAGATTAAACAAGAAAGACGTTTTAGAAAAGTAATATTGGAAATGAATAAGACTGGTTACTTTTTCTTATTATATTTTAAATCAAGACAAGTATGTTTTTTCCCTTATATTTCAACCGGAGGGATCGAGTGTCATTCTAGTTAAAGATGTATATGAAAAATTATAATAAAGATAAGTTGAAGGACTTATCATTTTTTACCTAAAATTATAGATATCAAATTTAGATATTAGATATAGATGTTCAAATAACATTATTGATTAGGCATATATATATATCACTTTTTATCTTAGTGCGCGGGTAAGTGCATTTTTTTTCTTACTTTATTTCTTATTTGTATACACTAAGAAAATAAATAAAAAGTGTAATTAGATTTTCGTTGTATAAGAAATAATGAATAAGGAATATTTTTCAGGTTTGTTGGCATTAGATACAATTACCATGAACACAACCTCAGGAAAACCTCTCGCTCTTCAGGCAATGATTTTTGGTTGCGGACATAATGACAGATTAATCTATGCAGATGAGATGGGCATAATAGGTCTAGGAAGGGGATCAGTGTCCCTTATTTCTCAAATTGGTCCTTCGTTTGGAGGTAGGAAATTTTCCTATTGTCTAGTCCCATACTACAACACTGGTGTCTTTAGCCCGATGAGTTTTGGTGCCGGGAGTGAAGTATTAGGGCCTGGTGTAATTTCTACACCTTTGGTTATGCCAACAAGTGACACCTCCTTCTATTATGTAACCTTAGGAGGCATTAGTGTGGAAAATACCTATTTGCCCATTTATAGGTCTCCAAAAAAGGGTAATATGTTGATGGATACGGGGACAACATTAACTTATTTACCGAAACTATTTTATGTTGAATTGATAAATGAAGTGAAGAAGCGGATTCCATTGAAGAATGACCCAGAATTAAAAGGTCAGCTTTGCTACAGAACATCAACTATTCCTAAGGGACCAATAATAACACTTCATTTCGAAGGTGGAAATATACAATTGATGCCAAAGCAAACCTTTTATAAGGCAAAAGTAGGCCTTTTTTGCTTGGGATTTGTCAGCACTAACCGTAGGTCTGTATTGTATGGTAGTAATATGCAGGCAAATTTTTTGATTGGATTTGATTTGGAGAAAGAAATTGTCTCTTTTAAAGCAACGGATTGCACCTGTAGGGTCTGCCGACCGTATAAAAACTACAATCCTTTATATAGGACTGTAGTTTTTATACGGTCGACAGACCCTACAAGCCCCCCAGCTCGTAAGACTTGACATATAGTGTTCAAGGACACTACATTGGCGCCGTCTGTGGGGAACCTGAATAACCAGTATTCCCACCGCTCACTGCAGAAAATGGCAAACAACAACGATGACGACCAAGGAGGAGGTGATCTCCGCCGTCGTCTTAGAGGAAGACCACCAAAGAACGCCGGACCTAGGAATGCTGCTGGCAGGAATGTTAGGGACAGACTTGCTCCCCCTGAGGATAATCAGGTTGAGAACCCCCAAGTTCCTCCAATTGTCCACCCTGCTGATCCGGCTGTTCCTCAGGTCCAACCGCAAGCCGCCGTCGTTCCGGCTGTGGAGGGCCATGAACGACGATCTCAGCCACGTCGTGTTTCTGATGGCCATGTGTCGGAATGGCGTGACACGGCGGATTTTGGACCACACCAGTCTAGAAGAGCCCCTGCTGGATCCCGAACGGGGGAGGAGCGACGAGCTGAACGTCATGTTCGAGGAAACTCCCGAACCGAGCGGTCTGATAGAGAAATACCCTTGTTTAGGGGAGTACCACAATTTACTAGAGGATGCTTTGGAACGCTTCAGGGCGGTGAACGTTCCGAGTCTCAGGGAAGATCTTACATGACGACCTCTTCTGCCAGGAGAAGAGAAGAGTCAATTATGGAAATTCTGAGGACTCAAACTTCATTAATCGAAAAGCAAAACCAAGCTATCGCTACTTTACAGCAGCAAAGCATGGCTAGGCTTGCCGAGCAAGGCACTCGCATGGCTCTTGGCAACCCAAGTAACCTTCCCTTGCCTCCACCCCTTACTTCGAATGAGGTTGCTGAACCTGCTGCTGCTGAACCGCATCCGGGGCACCCGTTCACAGCCGCAATCATGGCATTTCGGACTCCACAAGCTTTCATGGGCCATCAGAACGTCTCTCGCTATAATGGGACGACTGATCCGATGGATCACATTGCATCTTATGAGTCTTCTATGATGTTTTATGGAGGAGAAGATGAAATGAAATGCCGAGCTTTCTCAATGACGCTAGGCCCGGCGCCGCTGAGATGGTTCAACTCCCTACCGGCAAATTCCATCAGTTCCTGGTCCGAGCTTCGGAGGGTTTTCCTCAATCGATATACAGCGAGCATGTCACAGCCCAAATCAGATCATTCTTTAGCTGGAGTCGCACAAAGACCTGGCGAGTCTCTACGCGACTACCTGGCTCAGTATCAGCAAGAGGCCAGTGGCATATCTGGTTTACAGTCGGGGGTATCCGTTCTCCTACTTACTCAGGGATTGTTGGACGGAGATTTCAAAGATTGTTTGATCGGGGAACCACCCCATAATATGGCAAAACTTAGAGAAAGGTCCAGGAAATATGTCAATCTAGAGGAGTTCCGAAGGATAAGCACTGCGGCAAGGGGTACCGAAGGACGACAGGAGCAACGACCTCGCCAAAACGAGACTCGTCAGAATGATCGTTTTCGGGAAAGAGGAAGGAAAGACAAGAGGGAACAAGAAAGAGGTGATAAACTGCCTCCCAAAGGCAGGTACGAGGAATACACTCAATTAACGGTCCCAAGGAGTCAAATCCTTCGTGAGACCATGCATACTGAAATGCGCAACATCACTCGGCCACCAGCCTTAAGAAAGGCGGCCCAAAAGGATAAATCGAAGTATTGCGATCACCATGGTGGATGGGGGCATACCACCGACCAATGTATCCAACTGAAAGATCTAATTGAAGAGATGGTAAGGGATGGCAAGCTTCAGCATTACATCGGGGAAGCCTTGCGCAAGCGTTCTAGAAGGAAGAGCCCCTCGCCTTCCAAAACCGAGCAGAAGAGGAATAAAATTCCTTCACCACCTGCAAGCGGAGCCCCAATACAACAACCCGAGAAAGCAAATGACTTCCTTATCGGCACTATTGCTGGAGGATTTGCTGGTGGTGGGGAAAAGAAGTGTGACCGCAAGAAGTACGTGGGGCAAGTTCTTTCGGTGGCAAGCCGACCGATTCAGAAACCGAGAAAGAAGAATGTTGTAATCAGTTTTAGTGATGAAGACTTTGAAGACATCCTGCAAGACCATAATGATCCAATGGTCGTCACAGCTCGGATTGGCAACTATGAAGTAAGAAGAATTCTCGTCGATCAAGGGAGTTCGGCGGACATCATGTTCCTTGATCTGTTCGAGAAATTGAAGTTAAAAAGGTCGGATCTTACTCCATTCGAGGGAAGCTTAATTGGCTTCACGGGACACTCAATCGTTCCATTAGGCCATATCCACCTCCCAGTGACAATAGGTGAACCACCTTCTGCCCGAACCGAAATAGTAAAGTGGCTCGTGGTCCAGGCTCCCTCGGCCTATAACGCTATTTTCGGAAGAACAACACTCCAATCTTTCGGTGCCGTCATTTCGACAGTACATTTGGCCATGAAATTTCCGGGGTCGGATGACAAGGTAGTAACAGTACGGTCTGATCAGGAGTTGGCCCGAAAATGCTATAACATCAGTTTGGCAAAGCTGAAACTAGATGATGAGAAAATTATGAAGGAACCATTGAACAAAGGAAGCGTCAACTTGGCCGATCTTGACGTCAGAGAAGAGGATGAAACCCGACCAACTCCGCAAGGGGACTTTAAAAAAGTAATCCTCGGTCCCGAGCCATCTCACTGTGTCAAGATCGGGGTTGGCCTGTCGGAGAAGCTAGAAAAAGAGCTTACTGAACTTCTAATTGAAAACAAGGATTTGTTTGCATGGACCTCGGCAGACATGCCGGGAATCGATCCTAACTTCATCTGCCACAAGTTGAGTGTATATCCTAGCGCCAAGCCAGTATGTCAGAAGAAGAGAAGGGTCAGAACCGAGAAAGTGCAAGCGACTGATGAGAAGGTAGCTGAGCTTTTGGAAGCTGGATTTATTAGAGAGGTGGTATACACTGATTGGTTGGCCAATCCTGTGCTAGTCAAGAAGTCCAACGGGAAATGGAGGATGTGCGTGGACTACACAAATCTGAACAAGGTATGCCCGAAGGATCAGTACCCACTACCATGCATCGATAAATTGGTGGATAGTTCGGCTGGCTATCAAAGGTTGTCCTTTATGGATGCTTACTCGGGATACAATCAGATCCCTATGTATCCCCCGGACCAGGTAAAAACCTCGTTTATCACAGAAAACGCTACTTATTGCTATAATGTTATGCCGTTCAGATTGAAAAACGCTGGGGCAACTTACCAGCGCATGATGAACAAGGTTTTTGGTCCTCTAATTGGGCCGAGGATGGAAGTTTATATAGACGATATGATTGCGAAAAGTTTAAAAGAGGAAGATCATGCAAAAGACTTGAAAGAAATCTTAGGAAGGGTGAGATAGTTTGATATGAGGCTGAACCCGGAAAAATGCACATTCGGAGTTCCGGCAGGATCATTCCTCGGGTTTATGCTTACAGAGCGTGGAATAGAGGCAAATCCGGACAAGTGCAGAGTCATTTTGGAGATGAAAAGTCCCTCGAACATCAAAGGGGTTCAGCAGCTAACGGGTCGGGTCGCAGCTCTTTCAAGGTTTCTATCTCAGTCAGCTAGAAAGGCCCTTCCATGGTACAAGCTGCTGAGGAAAGAGAAGGAGAAGATGTTTGAATGGGATGAAGAATGTGAAAAGGCCTTTACTGACCTTAAACATTATTTGGCATCGCCTCCCATTCTGTCTAGTCCGAGCCATGGCGAAACTCTTTTCCTTTATTTGTCGGTTGGAGATTCTGTGGTTAGTTCGGTTTTGGTCCGTGAGGAATCAAGTAAAGAGTCTCCGATTTATTTTGTGAGTCGAGCTCTCCAGGGACCAGAAATCAGATATCAAAAAGTGGAGAAATTAGCCTTCTGCTTAGTAATAACTGCCAGGCGATTGCGCCAATATTTCCACAGCCACCGAATCACGGTCAGAACGGCTCAACCGATCCAACAAATATTGCAGAAACCTGATTTGGCCGGGAGGATGGTAATTTGGGCTATCGAGCTTTCTGAGTTTGAAATAAATTTCGAACTGATTGGGGTCTAATATGTGATGTTTTTGTACCTTTTTTGCCTCCCTTTTACATAGTAAGTGGCTTGTTTCTTGAGCAAATTGGAATAAAACAATGGAATTTTGTCTTTATAAGATTTCTAGAACCTTTTGATGTGTTTGGTTTGTTTTCAGGTATTTAAGCTCTTAAAACAATGATTTTTGCAAAGGAATGAAGAATGAGAGTTTAGTACTTGATTTGGGAAGAAAAAGAGGAAAAAAATGAAGAAAAGTTGACCGCAGTGCGCCCAGGCGCAGGCCATCACGCCCAGGCGCAGGATTCTCACGCCTGGACGCGCAAAATGCGAGAAAGTGACACTATTCTCTGTTTTGATCACAACTTTAGCTACGCTTATCCAAATGAGGCGATCTATATATCATTTTAAAGATAAGGAAAAGATCTACAACTTTGTCAGAAATAGCCTTGCTCAAATTCGTTCATCTTGGGGGTCAAAATCAGTGCCGAAGTTGCTTCCAGACACAAATACGGGATTCTAGAAGGATTTTAATGATAAATTCTATTTGTAGATAAGATTCTTAAAGATTAGTTTATTCTAATAGGATCTTATCATATTATATTCAGATTTAGGATTAGTTTTATCTTATCACATTAGATTGGAAATTAGGTTAGTTTTTATCTATATAATAATAGGATTAGGATTCATTTAAGGGAGAGAGAAGAGACACTCATACAACTCCATAGAATAATAGTAGATTAGGATTTGAGACTTGGAGAAGGAACAAGGATTGGAGGTTTTTGTGAAGAACACGAAGTTAGCGCAAGGATTCATGGTAATTATTTTTATCATGTTTATTGTGTTTTCTCTTGTAAGTATGAACTAATTCCATCCTTGGGATGTAGGAGTAGATGTATGGAACATTTTCAATATTTCTAGTAATAAATTAATTTTGTTTTCCGTTATTGAATTCTGTGTTTGATTATTCTTATTTGTTTCTCATGAAAGAAGCTGTTTCATGACTTTTGAAAATCCTTTATGAATAGACATATGAATTTAGGATTTAGTCATTTAATCAAACAGTTCAATTGCATAGGCACAGACATGTTTTCTATGAATTGGGTAATTTTATAAAAAGAAGTTTTGACTGAACTTAATTAAGGGTTAGGTTTTTAAGGCTCCCTTGAGACATCATTGGGAGATTAATATCTAAAATACGGAAACGTACTAAGACATTAGGCGTTTTCTACTTTTGCAAAACAAATTCAGAATCAAGGAAAACAAATCAATTTGTTATAGAATATTTAGGAACCTGCATCGAAACTACATCCCGCCTTTCCTCTTGTCAAAGAGTCATTTATTTTAATTTCTGTTTTTATTTACGAATTCATAAATTATTTGTCTCGTTCACTAAGTAATATTAATTAGGTGGAATTAATTAAACAGTCACTCCCTTGGGTACGATACTCGGACTTCATTGTCTATATTACTTGTACGATCTGGTACACTTGCCAGAATCCCAACAAGTTTTTGGCGCCGTTGCCGGGGAGTGATTTTGTTTTAATTAATTTTGGTACTAATTTAATTTTACTTAGTGTAACTTAGGTATATATTTTTATTATTCTTTATTTTATTATTATGTAACATGGCTTATTCTCATGATGACATATAATTTATCAAATTTATTTTGTCGTCACCTATTCCATCCTGTTTTGCACAAAATGTTTTTGATGAAATTAAAGTTTTTGATGGTCTTTTAGAGGAGGTGGTACAAAAATTTTCTATTATGGAAGACCAAAGTGCTTCCCTTTCTAAAACCATAGAAAAAGAAGAAATTGTGCATGATGAGATTGAGGAAGTGAAACAAGATAAATTGAATGATGGGGTGAGTCTAGGGGTTGAATTAGGGTCCACTTTGCATGATGAATTTTCTGCTCTTGCTAAATGTATTGGATTGCATGAATATGTGGAACCCTCAAAAAAAATTTCCTTCAATTTACCCCTTAATTTTTTATGACTTCCCTGATACTCATGATGATGATAAGCCATTGTTCTCCTTTTCGGAGCCTGAAAAGGCAACCTTGCTAAGCCATGGAGTTTACACTTTCATAGACTCCATGCATGATGGAAAAGACAAGCACCATGTGATGATGCTTGGAGTGAAAAATGCACCATTTGACCCAGGAGGGTTTAAAACTATTTTTAAACATTTGCTCCAACATCATCCGTGCATATTTCCATGGGATCCAGGAATAACTTGTTATTGCTGCATAACATGGAAGTTGTGCTATAGGATTTGGGATCCTGGTGGATTCTCTTTAGTTTTGTAGCAGCGTAGGATTTAAATTTTTAATTAGGAGATTGAATAAAGAGTTTAGAGTTTTCTATATGTAACTGCTAATGGGGTGCTTCAGACACTATTTTTAGTTGTTCATGTGACACATGTGAATAAGTTTGGGGGAGTCTCCTCCATGGTGCATCAAGAGAGAATGTTGTGCTACAAAGGGAAATCTCTAACTCCTTGCTTTTGTTTTTTTTATTTTTATTTTGTAGTTTAGGATAGATTTGTTGCTTGAGGACAAGCCACATTCTAAGTTTGGGGGTGAGGGTAACAAAATAAAAAATTTTCTGATCTTGATTTCTCCCCTGGTTTTGTGTTGGTTTGTGTCCTGGCATGAGTAGGCACTAATTCTAGGTGTTAGATTTGTCCCTTTGATAGGTGTAAATGCTTGATTGTGATTTCCGACTTGTTTTACCCAGGTACTAATTGGATTTAGCTTTGAAATTTTTTGAAAATTAGTTGTTTGGCAAACTTGTTGTGAATGATTGATTAGTGAATTGACCTTAACCAGTGAGATTTGAGCCTATACACTTGAAGGAGTAATGTTTAATGAATATTGTGATGAAACTCCTATTTCTTTCATGAGTGTTGTTCGCTTTGATTGTTTGTTCTAGAACTTGACTTGAGACCTTTTCAAAATTGACATTGGATTGCATGCATGAACATGATTAAGGCACTTAGGTTTGTGTTTTTGTGGCCTTCAACAAATTTTTGAGACATAATGATCCCTTAGTTGCCCACTTTGAGCTTTGAGATTTAAGGACTTTCTTTGGTACCCTACATAAATTGAATTATTCTTGTGAAGTACCTTTGAAATTGTGAATGAGCAATTAAGTGGAATGTTAGAAATTGGTGAAAGTGTAAGTGCTGAAAATTTGATGTTTCTATTTCTCTTCTTAAAAAAAAAAAAGAAAAAAGAGCAACAAATGTTCTTAAAAAAATTGAAAAGAAGAAGAGAATAGAAAAAGAAAAAGAAAAAGAAAGAAAAAGGAAAACGAATGAGTTGAGTTGTGTTTGTGTAACCACTTTCATTGCTCATTTCATGATTCAAAAGGGAAGATTTCTGATTTTATTAAAATAAGCCCTTTGTTTATCCTTTTATTCTTTTATCCCACCTGACACTTTTAGCCATGGCCCCATTACAACCAAATAAAGACCTTATGATTTGTGCATGTTTTCAATAAATTCAGTGGAGATATAGGTCTATAGTCAAGCTTATGGTAACATGCTTTCATTGTTTGAACTTGAATGAATTGATAGATATAACCCATACACATGAGAGATGTTGTGAGATAGTGTGGTCACTAATCTTTTATTCACTTTGAGTTTGTTTTTCAACTAGTTTTCATTGCGGTGATTTGCTAGTGAAGAAAGGTATCTTGGGTAGGCGAGTTGGAATTTATGATTAGGTTGCTATACCTTGAGAGGGGAGAATCTTAGGCTCTGAATTTTTGTTTTACTTTTGCCTGGGACATGCAAAATGCTAAGTTTGGGGGTGTGATTGGGGTCTAATATGTGATGTTTTTGTACCTTTTTTTAACTCCCTTTTACATAGTAAGTGGCTTGTTTCTTGAGTAAATTGGAATAAAACAATGGAATTTTATCTTTATAAGATTTCTAGAACCTTTTGATGTGTTTGGTTTGTTTTCAGGTATTTAAGCTCTTAAAACAATGATTTTTGCAAAGGAATGAAGAATGAGAGTTTAGTACTTGATTTGGGAAGAAAAAGAGGAAAAAAAATGAAGAAAAGTTGACCGTAGTGCGCCCAGGCGCAGGCCATCACGCCCAGGCGCAGGATTCTCACGCCTGGGCGCGCAAAATGCGAGAAAGTGACATTATTCGCTGTTTTGATCATAACTTGAGCTACGCTTATCCAAATGAGGCGATCTATATATCATTTTAAAGATAAGGAAAAGATCTACAACTTTGCCAGAAATAGCCTTGCTCAAATTCATCCATCGTGGAGGTCAAAATCAGTGCCGAAGTTGCTGCCAGACACAAATACGGGATTCTAGAAGGATTTTAATGATAAATTCTATTTGTAGATAAGATTCTTAAAGATTAGTTTATTCTAATAGGATCTTATCATATTATATTCAGATTTAGGATTAGTTTTATCTTATCACATTAGATTGGAAATTAGGTTAGTTTTTATCTATATAATAATAGGATTAGGATTCATTTAAGGGAGAGAGAAGAGACACTCATACAACTCCATAGAATAATAGTAGATTAGGATTTGAGACTTGGAGAAGGAACAAGGATTGGAGGTTTTTGTGAAGAACACGAAGTTAGCGCAAGGATTCATGGTAATTATTTTTATCATGTTTATTGTGTTTTCTCTTGTAAGTATGAACTAATTCCATCCTTGGGATGTAGGAGTTAGGAGTAGATGTATGGAACCTTTTCAATATTTCTAGTAATAAATTAATTTTGTTTTCCGTTATTGAATTCTGTGTTTGATTATTCTTATTTGTTTCTCATGAAAGAAGCTGTTTCATGACTTTTGAAAATCCTTTATGAATAGACATATGAATTTAGGATTTAGTCATTTAATCAAACAGTTCAATTGCATAGGCACAGACATGTTTTCTATGAATTGGGTAATTTTATAAAAAGAAGTTTTGACTGAACTTAATTAAGGGTTAGGTTTTTAAGGCTCCCTTGAGACATCATTGGGAGATTAATATCTAAAATACGGAAACGTACTAAGACATTAGGTGTTTTCTACTTTTGCAAAACAAATTCAGAATCAAGGAAAACAAATCAATTTGTTATAGAATATTTAGGAACCTGCATCGAAACTACATCCCGCCTTTCCCCTTGTCAAAGAGTCATTTATTTTAATTTCTGTTTTTATTTACGAATTCATAAATTATTTGTCTCGTTCACTAAGTAATATTAATTAGGTGGAATTAATTAAACAGTCACTCCCTTGGGTACGATACTCGGACTTCATTGTCTATATTACTTGTACGATCTGGTACACTTGCCAGAATCCCAACACGAACCGAGAAAGGCGATGAAGTCTCAGGCCTTGGCTGATTTCCTTACCGAGTTCACTGAGCCATTGACGAGCTCAAATTCGGATTGGAACATCTATGTGGATGGATCGAGTAATAAGATGGGAGCAGGAGCAGGAATAATTCTGGAGAACTCCGAGGGAGTCACCCTTGAATACTCCTTGAAGTTTGGATTTTCAACATCCAACAATCAGGTGGAGTATGAAGCTGTTTTGGCAGGATTGAGGATGGCAAAAGAAGTGGGAGCCCGAGAGGTGAAAATTCTCAGCGACTCTCAATTGGTGGTTTCACAGGTCAAGGGTGAATATCAGGAGAATGAGCCAATCCTTCAAAAATATTTGGAAAAAGTAAGATTCTTGTCATCCGAATTTGTGAAAGTCGAAATCTGTCACATACCGAGGGAAAGCAATAGCCGAGCGGATATTCTTTCCAAACTCGCCTCAACAAAAAACTCTGAAAACAACAAGAGTTTAATTCAGGAAATGGTGCATGGACCTAGCGTTGTCCTCTCCATATCACTAGATTCAAGCTGGATTAGCCCAATTGCAAGCTATTTGGAACAAGGGACCTTGCCGACCGACTTGATGGAGGCTAGGAAACTTGTCAGGAAGGCATCTCAATTTGCACTGGCTGAGGGAGTACTCTTTCGCTGAGGGGTCAACGGTCCAATGCTCAGGTGTCTCGACCCCGCCGAAGCAAAGCTGGCACTAGAAGAAGTTCATGGAGGAATAGGCAGCCACCACATTGGAGGGAAGTCACTGGCTAGAAAAGTCCTAAGGGCAGGGTACTATTGGCCTACCCTTCAACAAGATGCGATAGACCACGTGAAAAGGTGTGATAAATGCCAATTTCACAGTGACGTTTATCAAAAACCAGCCGAGTAACTTCATTCTCTTTCATCTCCCTATCCCTTTTACCAATGGGGAATGGATTTGATTGGGCAGTTCCCAACCGCACCAGGACAGTTGAAGTGGGTGATCGTGGCCATAGACTATTTTACAAAGTGGGTTGAGGCCGAGCCTTTGGCAACCATATCCTCGGCAAAGGTGCAAAAGTTTTTTGAAAGGCAAGTTGTGGCTCGATTCGGGGTGCCACAGATATTGGTGACCGACAACGGAACCCAGTTTGCAGCAAGGGCGTTCCAAGATTTGGTCAGTGCATTGGGAGTTAAACACTACCGCTCCTCGGTGGAACACCCTCAAACCAACGGTCAGGTGGAATCAGTGAACAGGTCCATCATTCAGGGAATCAAGAGGAGACTTGAAGGAGCAAAAGGAAATTGGGTGGAAAACTTGCACGAGGTACTTTGGTCGTATCGCACCACCATCCAAACTTCAACAGGAGAAACGCCCTATCGGCTCACTTATGGCTGCGACGCAGTCATCCCCATTGAGAAAATTATCCCTTCTTTCCGAGCTATGCAGCAGCCAAACCCCGTCAACAACACTTTGCTCTGCGAGGATCTTGTTTTGTCGGAGGAGGTAAGAGATTTGGCCGCCGAACGAGAAAAGCACGCTAAAAGGATGCAGGAGAAGGAATATAATCGCTCGGTTAACCCCAGAGAGTTCGAGGTGGGTGACCTTGTCTTAAGAAGGGCCGATATTGGCCTTAAGAATGCTAAGGATGGAAAACTGGCCCAAAGCTGGGAAGGACCATACCGAGTCACCTTCAAAAGTGGGACGGGAGCCTATAAACTTGAAACTCTCTCGGGAGCTCCTATCAACAATTCATGGAATGCGGCGAAGCTCAAAGGATATTACAGTTAGAATCTTTCTTCCATAGTTTCATAATTTCATGCTTTATTAATTCTTTTTAGAATTGTTAGATTTGTTTATTAATGTTTAATGATGGTGTACGCTCGGTGGAACTCCGAGCCCATTGTACTTTATGCTTCTGATTAATAAAAAGACTGTTATTGGATTCATTGTATTACGTACTTTTCCTCATATTCGATTAGCCACCGTGTATGACGCGAACGATTATAAACAGCTCAAACAAGAGCTTATAACTCGTCAAGTATTCTACTGAGACTCCCGATTCAAACATGGTTTATTAAAATCATTTTACATCGCGGATAGAGGAACCCACCTCGGCTAAAGCGCTGGAGTTCCAAGGTCTTGACACTTGAATTCTTAACACAAAGTATAAAAAGAAGCAAACAGTCGACTGTGAATACTATAAACGTTCATAATATTTCGAGCAAAAAAGCATAGAAAAAGTTCAAACCCACTACTGGGGCGGTTACAAAAACCCACTACTGGGGCGATCACAAAAAGTAAAAAAAAAAAAGAATGATCAAACTATTCTAAATCGGACAATACAATGCTGTCAGCATTGAATGTGTCGTCTTCTTCTTCTTCACCATCGACATCCTCGGTTCCTTCCCCTTCGGAATCTTCGGCCAAATGGTCAGGAAGGTCGGAGTTGTTCAGATCTATGGGAACTCCACTCGGGCCGACAATTTGACCTTTTTTCACAGCAAAATTAGGGTTAGCGCCCTTGGTCACGAGCCCGGGATTCAGAACACGGAGTTGCTCGGCAGTATTGTAGAAAGAATCTTCAATTGCATGGTCCCAATTGAACAGATTCTCCTTAGCTGCTTTCTTATGCTTGAGCGCTTTCGCGCTCATCTTCTCCAAGGAAGCTCGGAGCCTGAGTATCTCGTCCTTAGCATACTCATGTTGCTCCTGAGCCACTGCAGCAGCCTGCTCGGCCGTACGAGCTTTCTCCGTAGCCACCAAAAGATCGAGCAGCAGCATCCTCCTCAGCCTTTTTCTGGATTTCTTCCGACCTCTTTATCTGTGCCTCGGCAGCCTGAAGTGTTTCCTCAGCCCGAACTTTGGCCCCCTCCGAATCTTGTGCAGTCTTTTGAAGCCTCTCGTTTTCAGCTGCCATTTCTTGTATCCTTTTATTCAGACCTTGGACCTGAGTTTCCAAGTAATATTCCCGCTCGTTGGCTTCATATCTTTTCTTCTTTTCCTCGGGAGCAAATCCAGCATAAGCATCATCACCATGATGACCAAGGTGATGGAAAATGCTCGCACCCCGTAAGAAGCTTTTCACCAACGTTGTACAATTATTTTCCCAAGTCCCAGGGGTTCAAGACTCGATTACTTCAGCATTTTTAGGAGGGAAGACGGTGGCAATGAATGAGTCGGACATCTTCCTACCCCACACCGTCTTGGCAGCTGCATCTTCCTTACCCTCGGGAATTTCAATCCCTTTGTTGGACTTGCTCAAATTGAACCAATCTCCAGCGAGACCTTTTCCTTTATCCAGTCGAGTCCTCTTGAGGGGGCGCTCGGGAACGTCTTGGGGAGATGAATGAGCTTCTACTTCAATATTCACCGCGTCGACAACGCGGCCCTTTTTGATCACCTGTTCAACACCAGTAACCCTTACACTGGGGGTGGTATTGGAGATAACGGTCGGGCTTTCAGGATGGGTCGGCTCAGAAGATTGACCCTTGATTGGAGAACCGGACGCAGACTCTTTGAGTGCTGCTAGCTGTGACACTCTAGCTGCCCAAGCTTCACTCTTCTTGGCTTTGGTTGCTTTCTTCCCCATTGCTTCTGCGAGAAAAATGGATTAACACGCCAGTAAAAAAAAAAAAAGGCATTTTTGTAGTACCCAGCTCCGCCTTCACTTCGTCTCGCGTATCTTTCAGCAGAATTCGTTTGGAGTCAATTTGACCATTTGCTTGAAGATATTCCCAAACGTGGTCGCATAATCGCCTTTCGGCTTTCGTTAAATCCGCCTTATAGTCGAATTGATACAAGGAGGATCCTCGGTTATAAATGTTAGTCGTCCAACCCAATGGAAACCGAGGCACGACCTTCATCACTCCATCTTCTTCAACCTGTTCCATGAACCAACATACTTCGGTCCCAGTATACTCGTATTGGAAGAAGAGAGGTTTGAAAGATTTCCAAGAGTCTGTCACCTTGGCGAAAAGGGCGTGTCCCCTCCGAGCCTTTAGGGAAACCCAAAGACCCTTGGAATCACCAAACTTATTTACTTGGGGAGCATATAACCAAAAGAAGGACCGTACCGTCGCGACCAAGTTTTCAACATCGCAGAATTGTTGAAAAGCTCGGACGAAAGCCCACCCACTTGGATGCAATTGGCTTGGGGCTATTCCTAAATGAGTGAGGACTTCGACCTCGAAGGTGGAGAAGGGCAAGCGGATACCGACTTTAGTTACTACTTCTTCATAGAAGTAAAAATATTGACGATTTTCCGGCACTTCGAAGCAAATCCGATCGTCGATTCCCAAAGGTCTTAATACGAAATCTGAGGTGTTTCCGTCAGCTCTCGGAGGTGTCAATATCGGCCGGAGATGATTAAGACTATTTGTTGTTAACAATGAATGTCTCGTCCCCAGTACTTCCCGATCAAAAACAGCATCGTACTGCGCATGATTAGGCGGCAGAGGATATTCTTCAGGATTGGTCACACACCTGCGTTCCACCATTTCTGGGGAAAAAGAAAAAGGCTCGGCGTTAGGATTTTTTACAGCACGAGTTTTTACTTTAAATCTAATGCTGAGCCCCGAACTTTTTCCCCCCACCTCAGATGGATTTCCTACAGGTTCTTTATCCCCCATATCATGATCGGGGCTAAATCTAACTTGGGCTCTACGCTCAGCGAATCTATAGGCTAATAACCACTTAGTCTCATCGGCAGGATTCAATGGATGTTCTACTGTTAATGGTTTTAACTCGGAAGAACCCGAGTCGATGGGGGGAATAGTAGGGATAGGCGTCGAACTTTCCGAGCATGGATTCCTATCGTTCCCAGAATCTTCAAAAACCCCAGAAAAGGATGAAGAGCTTGATTCACTGTCACTAGATGGATTTTCTCCTAATCTCCTACAGAGATCACGGTAAACTTCCCTAAAACCTCTCCATCCCCTCATGATTCAAACAAATTGAGGTATAAACTCCTCTCACTTGAAAACAAAAGAAACCCAGAAACTCTACCCAGAAATCCCTGCAAAATCCCGAAACCAGAAAACCCGTCCATAAATGAATAAGGAAAACTGCAGGAATGGAAATAAGAGGAGTAGAAGGGGTTATCTGCGTGAAGTTGCTAAAACTGGTGAAGGATTGGAGGCTCTCAATTTGGGAACGAAGACAGCAAAATGGAAATTGAAGAGAGAGTGAGGGGATTCTGAGAAATTTCGGGAGTAGAGTGAGTGATTGGAGGCAGAGAAAGGGTAAGTTTCAATTAGAGAGAAAACTTTTCAGTTTCCCTCCGTCTTAGCCATTTGGGCCAAAAGCCCATGGACACATGCAACCAATCGTAGGGAGAGACGTGGCAGTTCCAAAAGGTACTTTTTCAAATTTCAAAAACGCAATGATTTGGCACAACTTACAAGGAAACGCGCCGTATCTCGAGAACCCAAAGCGTCACCTCGAAGCAGTCGACACGATTACAGTTGTCACAAGGCATGCGGAAAGGTCTGTCCTAAGCTCTTATTACCTCGACACAGACTTTTAAAAGTCTTACGAGCTGGGGGGGCTTGTAGGGTCTGCCGACCGTATAAAAACTACAGTCCTATATAAAGGATTTTCTAAGGACCTTTCCCTCGGTTTACTTAACACAAACGTCCCACGCTCGGACACGTTCATTCCGAGCATACAAAAAGACCAGGCTCGGACTTGATGGGACCGAGCCTCAACAACGGTTTTCACTCCATCGGCTCGGGATTCTAGAACCGAGACATAACGTCGGCTGGTAGGTTGACTCAGTCTCACCAAGGCTTCCTATCTCCTCCGCATGTTTCTCCCAGAATCTCGCAACAGCCTCTACATGGGATCGTGAGCTGATCCTATCTGGATTCTAAGGGAATAAATCTCCTATATCTCCTCACAAAATCCCGGTTCAGCTCACCTTGATATGAGGCCCATACGACCCACATCAACTTCCTCCAAACCCTATAAATAGCTCACAACAGCTAGGGTTTCAGGTACGTACTCTCATCCCTAAGTTGACACTCTGCACACACTTGTTGACTGGGGAAACCCTGCTTTTCCCAACTGGAACTGCAGAAAAACCATAAGGTCATACATAGATACTTGATCTTCTCTTGAACTCCTGATTACCATAATCTTGAGGGCTCAGAGGGTTAAGGACATATAGTGTTCAAGGACACTACAACACCAAACATTGAAGTTTTGTCTGAATGTCTTATATAATGATACTAAAAAATAATAAAAGTGATTTAGATTATCGTTTCATGATTCACTATTTTTTTTGTCTCCATTCTTAATTTTTTGGCTTTTTTTTTTATTTCATAACTTTTGTAATTTTACAATTTCAATGCAGTAACATAATGTAATTTTTTTAATTTTAGCCATTCATTCAATTATTTCTCTTATTTCTCATTAATCCTACTTTTATTCTCTCTCATCTTCAAACCACTATACATTAAATAACGAACACACTTCCTAATAAAAATTAAATACTGCTACAATGTTCAATAAGGATTAAATATAGGCATTTTAGATAAAGTCATAAAACACATTGTATAAAACTTATAATAATCAACACTTTCTTAATATATGTGTCTAAACATAAGGATAACCACAACAAAGTCTTAAGAGAGTCTGGTAGAAGGTCTTAACATCATATTTGTACCAAACTATATATCTCAAGACTGTGTTATTCTTCAAAATCTGGTTGAGGGTCTTAAATTGAGTCTGTAAAATAAGATACTCAACTTAAGAATATGTTGAACCCAATTTTTTTGTCATTTCTCTCATTTTACTTTACATCATCTTAATAATAAATAAATAATAATATAATAACAATAATGATAATTATAACTAAATAAAAAATAATAACAATAAATAATAATAAATAAACTAATAATAATAAATAAATATTAATAATATTTGTTTAATACTAATAAATAATAATATTCTTGAATATATACATTTTCATATTTTATTTTTAAATATATTGTGTTATTATGAAAAAATTAAATGGGCATATTCTTCGAAAAAGATGAATATATTAAATATATTTGAATATATATGTATTCAAATATGGGTATATAAAAAAAATTTTAAAAAATTGGATATGTAAAAAACACAGAGGTATTGAAATTATTGTTGCAATTCATTTTTTTTATAAGAATGGTTATGCCACATTTTTAAATACAAAATCGAATATTTTGATTTTTAAATATTATTTGAATGCAAATATTGTTTTTAGAAATTTATAAATGTTGGTGTGACAAAATATACATTTGAGATTATTTTTAGAAATGGAAGGTAATTAATATTATTAAAATGAAATTTAGTTTAAAAGTACATGATGATGTAATGCTGATGCATAAGTCTATCTAGTGAGTCTTAACTACTGTGGTGAAAGATATAAAAATTTTGAAGTTGAATCTTATAGCAGAATGATGATATAATATTGATGTGTTAGAATATGATCTTAATACTCTGCTGTAGATTCCTGAAAAGCCAAAAGATTTTTAATAAGGGGAGTATTACTTTGCCAAAGTGAGAAGATCCTTCTTCTATTTTTCAGCTATAAGCCGTATTACAAAGTGTGTGTTACAAGGCATTGATCATTTAGAATGAATATGTTGGAATTAATGACATTCACATGAAAAATACCCAGTCCCATATTATTCGATCTTTGTGAAACTTAGTCTTTTATATTCTATTCTTCTCTACACATTTGCAAAAGGCTTATTGAATTTTAGTAATAGACTTGTTGGGTTCAATAAACGCTCCACCACTGTATGTTCGGGTGGGCGATGCGTGGCAAGTGCAAACATGTTTTTGACAAATATTCATTGCAAATTTTATGGCCCATAAATTCATCATGTGTAGTTTTATGCTAAATATTACTGCAATTCATTGACCATTATTTTTTGGTTGTTGAGGGTTTGAGCCTAGGGGCTATAAGAAGCTACCTACACTATCTGGTTGAGACAAAAAACCGAAACGACTTCTCATAACCTTCTTCTCTTCATTTCTTTCTTTGGTTGAGAGACCTAATTTTGTGAGAATTCAAGTTCTCTGCTTTGAGTGCACGAGTTAGAGAACTAGGCATGGCAAAAAAAACCAGAACCGCGGGCACCCGCCCGAACCCGATCCGCCATTAGCGGGGAAAAACCGTTCTAATCGGGTATCGGGGCGGGGGCGGGGAAAACCCGCTTTTTCAATCACGGGGTGGTGCGGGTGTGGTATTTCTACTATCCGCCCCGCACCCGACCCCGAAAACGACCCGCTCACACTATATATGTATATTATATTATATATTATATATAATTTATAATAATAGTAATAAAAAAATATTAAAAATAATGTTTTGACTTAATAAAAATCACTTGTGGAAAATACTCTTTTAGAAAAGCTATTTTTAAAAGAAAAAGTTGCTATATTATAAAAGAAAAGCTCTTTTAGAAAAGTTGTTTTTAAAAGAAAAGCGGGGCTGGTGCGGGTGCGGTTTTACCCGACCCGCGACGGGGACGGGGGCGGGTGGGCTTTTATGATACCCGGCGGGGGGCGGGGGCAATTTTTTGAGACGGGGGCAGGTGTGGGAAGTGCATAATCCGCCCCCGCACCGCCCCGTTGCCATGCCTATAGAGAACTGTTGTGCTAACCTTGGAAGTAAGAACCGGTTGATATAATCTCACCACGTCTATCCAAAAATCTTGTTTTTAATGTAGTGATTTTTGCACAACATAGTTATCTTCAATTATTTTTCCAATAGAATATAAGGAAGGTTAATCTTTGTCCCTTGTATTGATACAACGTCATTATAATCGATTCCTTATTTCTTTTTTTTTTGTTTACATGGGAGGTCTGAGACTAGAACCCATGACCTGGGGAGGAGGAAATTCTAAGTGTCCCTGCAGCCACCAATTAGATTGTCTTACGCGGACGATTCCTTATTTCTTAATTATACAGTATTATGTGAAAGGGAAATTATGGTGTTTGATATTGGTTTCAGTAAATCAAGCATTTTCTCTATAGTTAATTACTAGAATGCTTTAATTCAGCTTTGAAATTAAATACTTGATGGGTAACTTTGCCTAGATTCGGTGGTCACTGTATGCTTGCTTAATGGCATTAGATTTTAGTTTTGAATAGCTAGATCTTGAAACAAGACCAAGGATTGTAGATAATTAACTTAAATTGCAAGTTCATTTAATTTGGTTGAAAATTAGAACATCCCTTCTTGATCAACTTCAATATGTTAACACCGGTGGAAGTTGGAATGATTAAACTTGATTCATTACATTTTTCTTTAATCATCACATATGCTTGTCAATTGTTCTCGTGTTCATAAATTTCTAGCTTAATGGAGGTTTTTGATATTTAACTATTGGTTGTTTGCTTAACATATTCCTTAAAATTTATAATAAGAAATTAAAAAATGTTTATCAAAAGTCTTGGAAGAACTAAGCGAACTAATTCTTATAAAGTATGAAACATTTATATATATGTTCAATATAATTCAAAAATACTTTTTGGGCATTACTTCATTATCGATAACTTTGATGGTTTTGGAATTTTTCACACGTAGACCAGTAATAAAACTCCAAGTATTTTAATATTGACACAAAGTCTCATTTATTAATTTTTTACTAAAGTTTTATTATTTGCTATATAACCGTTTTAAATTAAAAACATTTTTAATATTTAATTCCCGAATATCTTTTTCTTGGCTAACTTTAAAACACTCAATTTCTTCATTCTCCTCCTCTTTACCCTATTTTTGTCCCTCCTTCATTGTTCAAAAAAATTAATCTTTGATTGTCGGTCAAATAACACCTTTAATTCACACTATAAAGATGGAAGACATCAAGTTGAATTATCCTATAACATGTAAAATAAGTGATTAAAATCAGCTCATAATTGTCATCATATATCGTATAATATTGATTTAATCCCTTAATTATATTATCCCGATGATTGCATGAATGTACGAACCCGATACTATTATAGCCATAATATAATAAATTAACTTTGTAATTTATACCCTTAAAAAAACTATGTAATTTATAACAACTAAGAAAATTGATAATATATATTTTTTTTTAAAATTGATTCTCCAATTAGTTTATATACACAAATCAAGCTTGTATTGTTATTTAATTAATATGGTCATTACTTATAAAATCAATCATTCAAATTGATCGTTATGTAGTTATATCTACCTTAGCTTGATACATTTTTTATGTTTATCAAACTTTTTTTTTTCTATTATTGTGGCAATAGAATTATAATTATTCTTATCCGAAAAGATTGGCTTTCTCATTGTTTTGCCATTTAGCCAAATCGTGTTATTTTGAATTTGCGACCATTTATGCAATGGTCTTTCCTTTTTACCATGTTAATAATTTTTTTTTATAATCTTTACTTTTTAACATGTTAAGATTTTTTTATAGCCATTTTTTTAATAAAAATATTATAGCCTATGTACTCTTATTTTATTTTTCAGTAACTTAAACAATTGAGTTGACTCTTGAATGTTAAAGCGTTTTTAGGCATAGAAATCATATTTTTTAATTTGGTGCAATAATGGTGTTCTCAAACTGACAATCGAACATTGATCAGTTTCGAGACATAGAGATCGTAAAAGTAATATTTATCGCTTTCAACAAAGTCTTTTTCAAATAACACTTATTGAGAATTTTTTTGATAAAAAAAAATTTAATTCCAAAAAGACTAAAAGTACAAGATGCATGTACTTCTAGCAAGAAAGAATTACAGTTTAAACCATAAATAAACCAAAACTAACACCCCTATCTTGCAACCTACTAACACAGATGCAGTAGATAATTACCCATCCTAATAACACCACCAATACAAATAAAACATAAGCAAGGAAAAAAACTATTCCCCACCCCCAAAGTCAATGTATGTTACATTAGCTGGCATATATTTGCTCTCAAATATATATCATAACAATGAGCAATATGTAACACCCCTAATTTTCGTCTCCCAAATAACCAAGAAATTAATTATAACAATTATTTTATAATTGATTTTGAAGGTTTTAGTTTTTGTACATTATGTGTTTTTATTATATAAAAATATGAGATATATTTTTGTATGGTTATATTGTACAAAAATGTGAATATTGTAATTTAGTCCTTGGGTTGGGACCTAATTGCAATATTAAAAAGGTTTTTGAAGAAAGAGTAATTAAATTATTAATTTTTGAATTTTACCAGTATGTAACCGGTTAGAGGGGCTTTGTAACCGGTTACACGATGAACTCAGAAAACTGGGTTAGTGCTTTTGATGAGTAATCACTCGAATAACCCCGAATTCGCCACGATTACAGCCAAATTCTAGTGGAGAACCACGCGTCGCCCTGCATGCAACTCTAATTTGTCTATAAATAGATGAATTTATGAGGATTTGAGGGTTGATGCAGCTGAATTCTTGTTGAGGAAGGGAATTAGGGTTCCATTTTCGTGTGGAGAAATTCGCCTTTGTTCCTGAGAGTGAGATCGAGATTCATACACCATTGCAAACCTTACATCTTGAGCTTTGTAAAAACACCAAATTTGTGAGTTGAGAGTCTGTGTGGAAGGAGAAATCGATTTGAGAAGTTGGGAGTTGAATTCTGAATCCTCTGTTGTGCATGTTCTGGAAGCTGAGTTCTAGAACTGATTTTGGTAAGTATAGTCAATCCTTAAGTCTCAAATCACTTCCATTCCTTAGTACATGTTACCTATATTGAGTCCTAATTGGTTTCCCCAATTTCTTTGGCCAAATGCTATGTCAAATCTTCTGGTCTTTGGACCCTGTTGATGGAAATCGTGGCTGAGAGCAGAACCTAGGATTTGTGGGGAATCTATGTTGGAGCCTTTCTCTCTGCAATGTTTTGGATCAAGCACGAACCTAAGGTAAGGGGGAAGCTTACTATTTGCTAGAATGAGAATAAATTGTGGTAGAATATAGGATGAGTCACCAAGAGACTCAAAGGGCATAAGTTGAAATGGATAAATGGCTTGGAGGCCAATTTGAGCTCAATTGTTGTTTTGAGCAATGTTATCTGGATGCATGCAAGCTATATAAATGCTGAATTCTGTGTTTGAGTGCTTGATTTAAGTTTTGTTGTGTTAAATTGTGTTTATGTGGATTTTCGTGCAATTTAATACAATAAACTTGATGCATGCAATATGAATGTGTTTCTGGGCGTAAACATGTTTATTTTAAGGCATATGAACTTGGTGTATACTGAAATTTGGTTAGATTTGAGAAAGGAAGAAAATGAGTTGTTAAAACTCTTGTTTTAATGGTCTGACTGCATAATCTAACCGGTTACACGATTTTCGTAACCGGTTAGACACTGCAGATTTTCAAAGAAAAATCAGTTTATAAATCAGTCCTAAAATCTTAATAGTTTTTACTCAAATCTAAGCCTTAATTTCAATACACAAGGTCTGAATATGGGTTGTGATAATGTCAATAAATTCAGATCGGAGAGATTACAATTTATGCCTTAAATTGATGGAATAATTTCAAGAGAAATTATGCTCATTGGACAATGAAATGTGATTTAGACTTTTGAATGATATAAACATTGATTTTGAGGTATAAACATTGTTAAACTGGTTTATGGATTGGGTAGGGAATTTAAGAAAAAGGGTTTTCTGAATTACAATGGTAAACAGTTCAGGTTTGTAAATCTAACCGGTTAGCCTGGAACTGTAACCGGTTAGTACCTGAATCTGAAAAATAAAAAGTTAAGTTTTTGAATACCATTGACTTTGTTTTACCCAATCTAAGTTTAATGACATGTTTTGGGATATTTCAAAGGAGAATTTTGTGTCAAAGACTATACCTCAAATAAATCATTCAAAAGAGAAATTGAAATATTTCTAAATCACAATAATTAATGGAAAGACCAACCTTAGTAAATTATGCATGCAATACATGCATAGAGAAAGGTAATGAAATAGGTTGGCAATGATAGTTTGTGATGTTCGGGTACTTGACCCTGTACTCTAGGAGTACTAAACTAATGCAACCAACTTGATGACACATTCTGGGAATGTGGCCATTGTCTGGGACATGGTTTCTTGGACACGTTCTGGGAACGTGATGCACACTCTGGGAGTGGTGCTTGATTTTATTCCAAGTATGGTTTGCGATACGTTCGGGGAACGTATGTTAGTGTTCTGGGAACACATTGGTGTAATAATTGAATTAAAGATAAAACCAACCTTGATGATTGTGCATTCATATAGAATGGAAGTTTGGTTGGTAGGAACGATTATCATATTCTGGGAATATGAGGAGGGTACTCCGGGAGTACCAAATTATAACCTACTTGATGACACATTATAGATATGTGGCCAGTGTCTGGGACCTGGTTTTATACGTTCTGGGAACGTATGTTGGTGTTCTGGGAACACTTTGATAAGCAACCTACTAGATGACACATTATAGATATGTGGCCAGTGTCCGGGACCTGGTTTTATACGTTCTGGGAACGTATGCGTTCTGGGAACGTGATGCATACTCTGGGAGTGATGCTTATTTATCCAAGTATGGTTTGCTACATGTTCTGGGAACGTGATGCACACTCTGGGAGTGAATGCTTATCATCCAAGTATGGTTTGGCATTACGTTCTGGGAACGAATGTCAGTGTTCCGGGAACACAACGGTGTATTGGATGGACGTCCGAGATGGACTTTGTTAGAGGCCTCAGTTGTGGAAGGAAATCATGCATCATGCCACCTGCATTGAAAGAATTATTATGATTAACCGGGTGTGCTCATATGATTATGCATCATGATTTGCTACATGTTAACTTATGGATGTTAGTTTTATTCTCATTTGATTATGCGAATATGTGTAGCTAACCCCCATGCCCTTATTAGGTGTTGATCGTGCATCTAGCTTGCACAAGAATCAGTAAGGGGAGATGTCCCTTAGGTGCTTGCAGAGTGTAGAAAATGTGGGTTGGGAACCCGTTGTGCAGATATCGAGGATCTGACCAGAAGGATGCTTGGACAAGGGACCAGTGACCAGCTCTATGACATTTCTATTTTTAATAGAATTTATATGATACATATTTTGGAAAAAGGTATCATAAAAGGAATTCAGTCCTATCATAATATTTATTTGATAATAATGGACTTGTTACACTTGATATATTGTGGGAGGGTAATATGGTGATTTTATTATGTTTCCGCAAACTCTGATTTTGTTAGTCAACCTCATTACAAATCAAGTGTTTGTGAAAAAGAATTTTCAAGGGAAGAGAAAATTATTATTTTCAGATCTTTTTCCAACGATAACAAGTCCAAGTTTTCATAAACTTCTTACTTTTCTTATAAAGTAAGATGATATACAAGGAGTGTTACACAATATACCATTTTTTTTAAAAAAAAGTGAGCAATATACGCTACTACACCAACCAGATTACAGACAATATGTTTGGATGTGTAACACCCTCGGGAATAAAAGGATTTTATAAAGATTTTCGTTGCGAAAAATAAAAATTCCCTTTATTGCAAAATACTGAATAAAAATTTTCCTTTCAAAACATTTAATGCCGGTGTTACAATGGATCAAATCCAGTAATGTATATCTTCCTTTTTTCGCTTGAGTCTCTGGCTTGACAGGTGGACTGACTTTATCAGCTACTTATACCTACCACCAAAAATGGTAGATGAGAGTAAATCACTTGTCATATCACGTCAGGCAGATTAATGATTAAACAACATACACAGACATCACAAATCATAGTGCAAACGATGCATGCTCAACAAGTGTCTTATCACTCAGAATTATTACTTATTAATCTGCATGCAATGCCAGACTCTTTCACTCATTTCCCCGAGAAGGATCCATAGGTACATTCATCACTTTCATCAACATTTCAGCTGTATAAGGATCACACGTACACTGGGTCCTGACGCCTACAGATACTTCCTCCGTATCTGCACCAGGTCCTTTCCCAAAGGACACGTCATACTGGGACATCAACTCTGATATGATGCTTACAGATACTTCCTTCGTATTTGCAACAGATCCTTTCCCAAGGGACACGTCATATCGGGATATCATCGTTGACATACTGCTTACGGATAGCGTCCTACCAGCAACAAGTCTTTTCCCACAAGATACAGCATATCGAGACTCGTGGTTACATCGCTTACGATAGCGTCCTATTCGCAACGTTTCCCTTCCCAAAGGACACGATATACCAGGATTCTCATCATTCGTGTGTACGTTCCTTATACTCATTTCACAATCAAATACTTGTACCTTCTGGATTCTTTCGGGCTCAACCTTCATACTAAACCATGCATGAAGGACTCTTCATCATTTTATTCCACTTTTATTTACAATTACTCTTAAATGATGGTTATCAAACTCAACAATCATTAACTTGCATTATATACAATCCTTTGTTGTATACAATCCACAATCATCATTTTAATATCATATTCATCACTTTAAATCTTCAAATATTCATAATTATGATTCCCAAAGTCAATAACGAAGTTCGATTAAGGCTAAGTGTTATAAATATTGGTAATTTGCACTTCAGGGGTCAGGGTAATCGATTACCAGAGGGTGGTAAACGATTACCACGAAAAATTCAAGTTTCTATGTGCAAATAAACCTGGTAATCGATTACGCTGCAGAAAACAACACCAGGATTAAGGTTTTGGCATACCAATATTTTGTACACTTCACTTTAACCAAAACCAACTCAAAACAGATCACATCACATATAAATACGTATGTTCAATCATATTTCAAGCAACCAAATCATCAATTTCATGTTCAATTTCATCAAAGAGCATAAAACACGTAAAAGTGCAACTCAATACATGATAATCAATTCCTTTACATAAAAGTCAATATCCAGGGTTTATTTAGCTCATATTCAACATATATAACTTGCTTAAATCTATAATTTTAAAGAGGACCATGGGTTGTCTTGGTCTCCAAACCAAGCAACCTTGTCATGGTTTAGGTTTCACATATTATGCACACATGGTATCACAAACCTTCAAACATTAATCCTAGCGATATGAATGAAATCTCTCACACTTATCTCAAGTATTTGGATTGATTCAGAGTGGAAAAAAACGAGTATTTTGGGAAAAAGCTCAAGAACCAACACTTGGAAAACACCCTGTTTCAGATTCGAGTGGGTGTTTTGATCAGACTTTTTGGATATTAAAAACTCAATTAAAACCAGGAACAAGAGTTGGAATACAAACTAGGATATGTAAACTTGAGATTAGAACAAGTTTGAAGCTCAAAGGATGCTCAAGCTTACCACACAGATCCAACGAATAAGGCTACACGAATCTGCATTCTGCAGATTTCAGACTCAAGCACCCAACTTTGCAGGGCTGTAACTTCCTCTACACTCCATCAAATCAAGCAAACTTGGTATCAATTTGAATAGGGTTAAACGAATTTTAATTTGGTATATGATTTTCTAGGATTTGAGGCTCGGAACTGGGAGAAAAAAAGGGAGAAAGTGGACACCATAAAACTCGAGTTTCAGAGAACTCTAAGTGTTTGTTCATGGAATTGGAGGGATATCAACACTCAAACCCTTAAAATAATCCCTCTCAAGTGTCATTATCAATCTAGAATAGTGCTAGGTTGATATTTACACGAATTTGTGGTGAAAAAATGGGTTAATTCTAGCCATTCATGCTCAAACCAACTTAATGCTGGCTCATCAGAGTCGTGGTAATCGATTACCTAAATTTGATCAACTTTGAAATTTTGACCTGGTAATCGATTACTGGCTCTGGTAATCTATTACCTAGGCTTTTTGGTCTCCAAATACAATTTCCACTGTTGGATTTGAAGATAAGAGGGATAGAAAGCTTGTCTCCAAATTTGAGCACGATTCGACGGTTAACGAATGAGATATGACACAATCTTTGGATGATGTTTACACTAAAATTCACTATGACAATATAATTTGATAGAAAATCAATCACACATGTAAATATTTTATATTTTTATAAAATTGGGGATGTTAGCAGATGCATAACCGTGGATTGGATATCCATTCAAAAATAGACATAGAGTTTTAGTCCTCATTCCTTTTTTTTCGATGGGGTTCTGTCAGAATATTTTCCAATACCCCCGAGTCGAAAAATGCATTTTTTTAATACTTTCTTATTAAAAAAATCATTTTTTAAAGTCAAAAAATGCATTTTTCCGACTCGTGGGTATCAGAAAATATTTTGATAGAACCCCATCGGAAAAAAAGGGGTTTAAGGACCCTAAAGACTGGGTTTGTAGACCACTGCACATAGACATAATGCATTGGTTACGCCTCTCTTTAATCCACATCAAGATTTTATTTTGATCTTTTCGACCACCTTGTCACTTGAAACCACCTCTTCGTCAAATATCACATGCTTTCTACGAGAAATTATTACCCAGTCCTAGACTACCAGGTGGGCTATGGTCCAGACCAACCAAAATATGACATGTGGCAAAAATTTCCATGTCACTTACAGAGAGAGAGAGAGAGAGTAAGGTAACGAAGAGAAAATGGAGGTAAACGTAGCTCTGAAATTTTGAGATTATTTTGAAAACCCATTTCAATTTCAATTTTGAGATCCCCATTAACATTTCACATCTTGTTTCCCTTTCCTACTGGTGGAACCACCACAGCATCGCCCCCACCAGCCCGTACAACTATGGTTCGAGCAACTGCAACACCAATCCTGCGTTCGCGAGAATCCCCAAACCCTGTGACGTTTATAACAAATTAGATTTTGTTTTAACAGTGTTTTTATTCTGAATATTTGACTGAATGGTGGAACCTGGTTAGCCCCTTGCACTACAAAGGTACAATTGCACATCCAAAATTTGCTAACAATTTGATCACTAATCTCCCACATTCTTTTTTATATGCAAAAATATATTAAAATTTTGGAAAGAAAGAAATTGAATGTCCTTTCAAGAGAAGAAAGCCAAGCCATTTTTAGTTGTTCAAACTGTATGATGAATATGTGTTAGTGTACCACCCTAGTTATTTTTACCCTTAATTAATTGTGGACTTAAAAATTTTCTTTTAAAACTACTAGTTGATTAGGAAAAACACTTGGTTACATTTATTTCTTATAAAAATCTCCGTAAAATGGGACGGAGTTTACTTTGTTTTAGGGACATTCCCAAAATTTAATTTCCTGTTTAACCAGAATGAAACTTTATTTTCATTAACAGTGGGCCAGCAGGGCCAAAATACAATTCAGTTCATTTACATTATTTTAGAAAACAATTACAATAAAATATGATACGTTTCAAATTCCAAAACTACAATAAAACCATTGACCAACAAAGGGTCACCCCACTAACTACACGACACTTCCACGAGGTGGAGTGTAATCCTGCCCGGCCATACTCGTGTAAGCTCCTTCTTCACCTGTAAAAATATATCAAGAAGGGTAGCATTACACAGAACTTAGAAAATACATTCTAAAATGACATAGAGAACAACTAAGGAATTACTACCCGTTATCACTTGAATTATATTTTCCATTTCAATTACCCTTGCTTCCTTAATTCCCTATTGTTGTTTATATTCATTTCTTATTCCTTTTTACTATTTCCTTAACCTTTCTTGATTCTATCATGTCCTTCTATCATTTTACACACTTACCTACCTACCCCTTTTATTCCTATTTAATACTCACTCCTAATGGAGGGTCTTGCTAATATGATATTCCACTCCTCTATGGAGGGTCCTGATATTATCCACTCCTTACGGAGGGTCATGGTACTATATATATATATATATATACACAATTCTCACTCCTTCTTAGAGAGTAAGCGGAGGGTCCTGTTCTCACTTCACTTACGGTGCAAGTGAAGGGTCATGATAATATCCACTCCTTTACGGAGGGTCCTGATAATATCCGCTCCATTATGAAGGATCCTGATAATATCCAATCCATTATGGAGGCCATGATACCATATATACAATTCTCGCTCCTGCTTAGAGAGTAAGCGGAGGGTCCTGTTCTCACTTCACTTACGGTGGAAGTGAAGGGTCATGATAATATCCACTCCTTTACGGAGGGTCCTGATAATATCCACTCCATTATGGAGGGTCCTGATAATATCCACTCCATTATGGAGGGTCATGATACCATATATACAATTCTCGCTCCTTCTTAGAGAGTAAGCGGAGGGTCCTGTTCTCACTTCACTTACGGTGCAAGTGAAGGGTCATGATAATATCCACTCCTTTACGGAGGGTCCTGATAATATCCACTCCTTACGGAGGGTCATGATACCATAATATTCCGCTCCTTTATGGAGGGTCATGATAATATACTTTCCACTCCATTATGGAGGGTCATGATAATATAATATTCCACTCCTTTATGGAGGGTCCTGAATACCTAATTTCCTTCTTAATTCCGTTATCTGCATTTTACTTTTCATCATCATTCATGTTCAATATAATCCCTTTCAAGGCACTAAAACTAATAACATAATCATCTTTCCAATCGCTATATTCATTATTAACCTTCAAGCCATGCTATATTCTACCACCATCATCATTAAACCCAATTTAATCAATTCTACCACAAAACATACACAACTAGCATACTCATAAATTCTAATTCTTAGTTCATTTGCACCAAATCCTAATCTAGTCAATTACCCTAAGGTTCATCTTTCTAATTTATTCCTTACCCTTAATTCCCCCTATATACAAACTAGAAAAATACCCTCTAAGTTAAGGTAACACACCCCTTCTTACCTTCTCAAGAAGAGATGATGAACCTCAACCTTAGCACTTGAATCCATAGCCCTAATTCCACTTGAATCTTGAAATTGGAAGAGAGAGAGAGAGAAAGGGAACCCTAGATTAGAGAGAAAGCTTGAATTCAAGAGATGGAGTATTTAGGTGTAGGATCTAACCAAAAATCAAGATTAGATCCATGGGGTGGTATGACAATGGAGTTTGGGTGCTTGGGTTTGGTTTGGTGTATGTGGGTGCTTAGAGAGAGAACCATGGAGGTGATGGAGAAAGGAGATCACCATGGAAAGGAAGAGAAGAAGAAAAAGAAGAAGGAGAAGAGAAGCTTGCCATGGAGGAGGATTGGAAGATGAGCCATGGAGGATTGATGGTGGTGGGAGATGATTTGGGATGGAGGAGAGGGAGAGAGAGGCGTGTGAAGGGAGAAGAAGAGAGAGAGAGGTCGAATGGATGAGGGAGGGGAAGATGGGTGGCTGAAATAGAGGATAAGGGGGGGTGGAAATTACGTTTCTGCCCCTTACTTTATTTTTATTTTCTGCATCAGACATGAAGTAATCGATTACTTGACTCAAAGTAATCGATTACCCTTCAATGCAACATTCCTTAGTACATTCAGCAGAGAGCGAATAATCGATTACTCCACCTAAAATAATCGATTACTTCACAAGATAATCGATTAGTTCCATGAATTAATCGATTATCAATGCTGCAACATTTAAGTGTTTTCATCAGAGGGCTTGTAATCGATTAACCCCTTCAGAATAATCGATTACTCTAATGAAAACTCCTATTTGGCCAATTCTAACTCTATGACACTACACTTAACTCCTACCCATGATTTTCCTATGGTCTTTACCATAATTCTAGCTTAGGTTTTCCTAATTAACTTGGAATTAAATTTTGGGATGTTACAATTCTCCCCCACTTATTGGAATTTCGTCCCCGAAATTTCGTTTAGTTCCTTTAATGGAGAACCATCCCAAATGCAGGGTCTTTCGACTACAATACTTACTTCCCTTTGGTTTCGCTCCCCCACTTGGAATTGGCATATCACTTTGCAGTAGTACGCCACTAAGTTCTTGCACTCAATGAAGAGTATGGCTATGGTTCAACTTGATTAGTCTCGACGTGGAGACTCTATGAGGTTTTCTAGGTTGTTTTTTTTTCTCGCTGCTAATCGTTTCAAGAGTCTTGCTAGTAAGACTCCGAATGGGTCTAAGACTACCAAGGTTTTGTCTAACTCCCCAAGGGAAATTGGAGATAGTTTCTAGGGTCAACTGGATTCCCTCAGCAACCTTGCTACAAAGGTTTGGAAAGGGTACTATTCAGGCTGATTTCCTTTCTTCTATGCCGGGTTGGTTTCTATTCTACTTAAAATCTTTCAATGAAATCAACCATTAATAAATGCAAGGATCGATGTGGTCAGTCCCAATCTCACATTCATCAATAGTAATATCACTGTCGGATTTACTGATGACATCGTCACTTAACAGTTGTAAGAGTCAGGACGACCAATCCTACTCTTACACTTCATTAAACAGCAATACCATCATGAGTTTGGTTCTATTCTACCCAGAGTTCTACAATTCCTTAACCACTCCTAAAAACTCTAATCAAGCACACACATCATTCAAACATACATAGTAACATTGCACATCAACACATAAACAAAATATTAAAATGAATGCTATTCATTCATATTCGCACATTAGTTATTATCTACCTATAAACCCTATTCAACTTATCTTAGTGTTGTCCTACCAAGTTTTCTCTCAAACTTTATCCTAGTTTATTACAATTCTAACCTACTCAAGAATTCACCAATAACTAATACCACTAATTCATACATATGTAGATAATATCATACATATGCATTCATAACTTCACACATCCATATATTCAACCATAATCCTAATAGGATTTCTACCTCGACTCTAAAACTTGAACATCTAACTTTATATCGGTTACTCGCTTGATGAGTAACCACTGGAGTAATGAATAACTCCAGTAGGCCGAGGAAAACCGCTCTGATACCAAAATGTAACACCCTAGTTATTTTTACCCTTAATTAATTGTGGACTTAAAAATTTTCTTTTAAAACTACTAGTTGATTAGGAAAAACACTTGGTTACATTTATTTCTTATAAAAATCTCCGTAAAATCGGACGGAGTTTACTTTGTTTTAGGGACATTCCCAAAATTTAATTTCCTGTTTAACCTGCATGAAACTTTATTTTCATTAACAGTGGGCCAGCAGGGCCAAAGTATATACAATTCAGTTCATTTACATTATTTTAGAAAACAATTACAATAAAATATGATACGTTTCAAATTCCAAAACTACAATAAAACCATTGACCAACAAAGGGTCACCCCACTAACTACACGACACTTCCACGAGGTGGAGTGTAATTCTGCCCGGCCATACTCGTGTAAGCTCCTTCTTCACCTGTAAAAATATATCAAGAAGGGTAGCATTACACAGAACTTAGAAAATACATTCTAAAATGACATAGAGAACAACTAAGGAATTACTACCCGTTATCACTTGAATTATATTTTCCATTTCAATTACCCTTGCTTCCTTAATTCCCTATTGTTGTTCATATTCATTTCTTATTCCTTTTTACTATTTCCTTAACCTTTCTTGATTCTATCATGTCCTTCTATCATTTTACACACTTACCTACCTACCCCTTTTATTCCTATTTAATACTCACTCCTAATGGAGGGTCTTGCTAATATGATATTCCACTCCTCTGGAGGGTCCTGATATTATTCACTCCTTACGGAGGGTCATGGTACTATATATATACAATTCTCACTCCTGCTTAGAGAGTAAGCGGAGGGTCCTGTTCTCACTTCACTTACGGTGCAAGTGAAGGGTCATGATAATATCCACTCCTTTACGGAGGGTCCTAATAATATCCACTCCATTATGGAGGGTCCTGATAATATCCACTCCATTATGGAGGGTCATGATACCATATATACAATTCTCGCTCCTGCTTAGAGAGTAAGCGGAGGGTCCTGTTCTCACATCACTTACGGTTCAAGTGAAGGGTCATGATAATATCCACTCCTTTACGGAGGATCCTGATAATATCCACTCCATTATGGAGGATCCTGATAATATCCACTCCATTATGGAGGGTCATGATACCATATATACAATTCTCGCTCCTGCTTAGAGAGTAAGCGGAGGGTCCTGTTCTCACTTCACTTACGGTGCAAGTGAAGGGTCATGATAATATCCACTCCTTTACGGAGGGTTCTGATAATATCCACTCCTTACGGAGGGTCATGATACCAAAATATTCCGCTCCTTTATGGAGGGTCATGATAATATACTTTCCACTCCATTATGGAGGGTCATGATAATATAATATTCCACTCCTTTATGGAGGGTCCTGAATACCTAATTTCCTTCTTAATTCCGTTATCTGCATTTTACTTTTCATCATCATTCATGTTCAATATAATCCCTTTCAAGGCACTAAAACTAATAACATAATCATCTTTCCAATCGCTATATTCATTATTAACCTTCAAGCCATGCTATATTCTACCACCATCATCATTAAACCCAATTTAATCAATTCTACCACAAAACATACACAACTAGCATATTCATAAATTCTAATTCTTAGTTCATTTGCACCAAATCCTAATCTAGTCAATTACCCTAAGGTTCATCTTTCTAATTTATTCCCTACCCTTAATTCCCCCTATATACAAACTAGAAAAATACCCTCTAAGTTAAGGTAACACACCCCTTCTTACCTTCTCAAGAAGAGATGATGAACCTCAACCTTAGCACTTGAATCCATAGCCCTAATTCCACTTGAATCTTGAAATTGGAAGAGAGAGAGAGAGAAAGGGAACCCTAGATTAGAGAGAAAGCTTGAATTCAAGAGATGGAGTATTTAGGTGTAGGATCTAACCCAAAATCAAGATTAGATCCATGGGGGTGGTATGACAATGGAGTTTGGGTGCTTGGGTTTGGTTTGGTGTATGTGGGTGCTTAGAGAGAGAACCATGGAGGTGATGGAGAAAGGAGATCACCATGGAAAGGAAGAGAAGAAGAAAAAGAAGAAGGAGAAGAGAAGCTTGCCATGGAGGAGGAGTGGAAGATGAGCCATGGAGGATTGATGGTGGTGGGAGATGATTTGGGATGGAGGAGAGGGAGAGAGAGAGAGGTCGAATGGATGAGGGAGGGGAAGATGGGTGGCTGAAATAGAGGATAAGGGGGGTGGAAATTACGTTTCTGCCCCTTACTTTATTTTTATTTTCTGCACCAAACCTGAAGTAATCGATTACTTGACTCAAAATAACCGATTACCCTTCAATGCAACATTCCTTAGTACATTCAGCAGAGAGCGAATAATCGATTACTCCACCTAAAATAATCGATTACTTCACAAGATAATCGATTAGTTCCATGAATTAATCGATTATCAATGCTGCAACATTTAAGTGTTTTCATCAGAGGGCTAGTAATCGATTAACCCCTTCAGAATAATCGATTACTCTAATGAAAACTCCTATTTGGCCAATTCTAACTCTATGACACTACACTTAACTCCTACCCATGATTTTCCTATGGTCTTTACCATAATTCTAGCTTAGGTTTTCCTAATTAACTTGGAATTAAATTTTGGGATGTTACAGTTAGCTTTTAGTTTCTCATGGTATGTTGAAGGATGTTTAACCTTACAACATTAAAAAGAATGCTATGTTTCAGTTTGTGTAATTCCATTATTTGAAATGTATTTTCAAAATTACGTTGAAAATCTAAAAAGTGTTAAATAAATAGGGGTGTTTGTGTAAATAAGTAATTAATGGTCATTGAAAATCGGTATATGGTCTTATATATAGGGATACAATAAAAGTATCAAAAGGGTCTTATATTTAGGGACAGAGGTAATTTATAAATGTCAATTTTAAAAAGAAAAATGATTATAAATCTCCTACATAAAATAAAAAGTGTTGCATGGCATGTTGAAAAAATGTTTGTCATGCTAATAAAAAGTGGATTGATGTCTCTCAACTTTATTTATTTACTTAGGAACACAGTCGTTTTGCCATTTAACTTACTCCCCTTGTTCCCCTGGCCTAAGAAATTTATGTTGTCTTATGATTCATTTTGTAGGTAATTATTGACAATGCTGATTTCCTGAAGGAACTGCAGCAGTGAAGAGCAAACTTTACTAGAAATAAGTAGTAATGCTAATGCTTTTGTATGAACAAGATCAGTGATCATTGTGTGTTTATCTGTGTACTAGCTTGAGTCTCCTTTCTTATTATGTTTGTGGATCTGTAATTAAAATTAGAGTACAATTGAGGCTTCGTCCTTTTGCTTACTATCTATGATTAATTTACTAGTCAAGTATTTAATCCTGCTTAACAGTATTCAAACTCTATAAGTAAGTACTAATAGCATAGAAAAAATTGCTGGGTTACGGGGTAAATTTTTTCCTATTTAAATTGAATGATGTGATAAATATAAAAATATAAGAAAGTATGTGCCAACAGAAACTGACATAGCAGCTAATAGGACTTAACTTGGATTGTCATATTAGAAATCCTTTTAAGTTCTCTGGTTTTTGTTAAGAGTATGCTTTATTTTCTTTTGCGCTGAAAGATTCAATATTGTATTGGAAGCATACATGTATTCTTGTTCAACCCTTGTATTATTGTTTTGTTTTCATGCTTTGTATGATTAATCTTGAGAGTAATTTTATTGTAACTGAAATACTACACATTTAGCAAAACTTATAAAAAGAAATATGCATAGGTCAACTAACTTTTTTTTTTATATAAATCTCAGGTTAGCTAACTGGTATTACTGAAACTTGTAAAAACAAGTATTATTGACATCATTGGACACTTATTGAAAAACTTACTCTAAAAGAAAGTTCTATACTGCAGTTATAAAAGCAAGTATTATTGACATCGTTGGCGACTTATAAAAAACAAGTTCTATACTGCATATTTGCATGTCCATGCCACTGTCACTCCCACTCTCATGATAAACTGGTTAACTAACTTTGAGAACACACATTGTATATAATTGGGTAGAAATTGCATTAAGGAAGCTTCCAGCTTGGGAGAGACAACTACTGCAAATTAAGGCACAAATAAAATAATCAAGTGTGTCATCCAATGACTACAAAACAAAACACAACTTGACAGATAATCTAAAAAAATTGTTCTCAAATTGAAGGTAAACAATATTTAGAATTTGTAAAAACTAAACAATCTAGATCGCCTTCAAACTTCAATCACCCTCCTTTGCAACCTACTAACAAGTAACAGGTTGAAAAATTAGTATGGTGACTATTGAAATAAGTGAAGTAAATTTGAGAAGAACTATTATATAGAAAGGAAAATGCTCCCATATGGAAATTTAATAGTTTCCTGATTAAGGTTGTAGGAGGCCAAGTTGTCAAAACCTTTTAATATGCTAATAAGTGGAACATGAGAGCTACTTAAGTCCAATGATAATTGCTGGCATGTAAAGGAACACAAAAAGTAATTTAGGGGATAAACATCAAAATAATATCATATTGTCTAATGTCTTTAAAAAGAGAAGTTAAAAAAACCGTGTATGAAATTGAGTACTCATCTCTATTGGAACAAAGTTTTCATTCATTGTACAATGTGAATCTTGCTATGCAGATGAACCCTACAAAAGAATTCATCCAAATTAAAATCAGGATATTAACACACTCAAAAACAAAAAGAGAGAGAGAGAGAGATAAAATATTCAAAGTTGTAACACACCATTGGAATAACCATGGAAGATGTAGCAAGTGTGGATTGTTGGTGCGAGGATCCATTCACTACTGTAGAATGATTAGCAACAAGGAAATAACACAACACACACAGACATACATACCCACACACACATATATAGATGAAATTTATTTAAATTTGTAATTATCAAACACAAATAATACTAACCAGATTTTTTCCCTCTTCTTGGAGCATTAGGCTTGGCCGTGCGTTTTTCAAAATGACCTTTAAGTCGAGTATTTGTTACGCCTTTTGAGTTAATGGGAGGGTTTTTCAATGGAGTTGCTTCAAATGCATCTTCTTCATCACCATCATTTCCCACATCACCATTTGTATTATTACGTGGCCATAACTTTGCCAATTCCAATTCAACATCTGCATAAATCTTTTTAAACCCATTTTCACATATTGCTCTTGTTTGTTGGATCTCCTTTCCTGTCAAAATCAAGTTGTAAACATAAAGAAACATGCGATTGCAAAATAATGTCTCACTCTCATTTTGATCACATCGCAAAGAGGCTTCACATGATACTCCATATAACTTGATGCAATTCCCTTATCCTTCGCTTGTTTTGTCCAACGAGGCAAGATGTATTGGTTAGGGATAAATTCTACTTTATTAAGGACAAGCACCATCAAAGCATGAGAACAAAGGATGCCCATTGATTCAAATTTTTTGCAGCTACATGAGACGCTCAAAGTAGAAATATCAAAACATACCATGCATACCTTTTTCTACTTCCTTGAGATTTCACTTCATAACTTAAACTTGTTGCATTTTGTGAAATTATCGACCACGTTGATCCAAGAACATTAACATATTCACTTTGAAAAACTTTGAACATTGTTACAGTGTATATCCTTGCAGCATGTCTGAATAAGGCACTATCCTTTACTATGATATTTGCATTGGAGCACCCCTATTTGAGTCAAATTGGCTACTACTTTCAGATGCATGCCACCTTTTCAATAAATTGTCAAAAGCAAGTATAAAGTTTGTAAGACTCGTAGTTGACTTTGATAAGCCATTAATAACATTGTTTGTACTTTCACTTCTTTGAGTAGACAAAATATCGGCAGAAAACGTGTCTTTTGTTCAACCCTTGGCACCACTTGTGTCTCAACTTGTATAAACTTTTCAACCAAATATGATCAGTTAAACTTCAACACCATTTCATCCCATGTGTTCTTAAATTCATTCTCTGATTCGCAACCTTGAAAACACTCGTAAAATTTTGATATGAACTCATCATTTGACTTCAAAGGACCCAAGTGACTAGGAGCATTTTTACTTATGTGTCACAAGCATAAGCAATGAGATGTACGAGGGAACACTTTTTCAATTGCATTCGACATGGCTTGATCTTGATACGTGAAAATGGTTTTGGGAGCTTTATCACCCATTGCATCTAAAAAGGATTTGAACAACCATACATAGGATTCAGTCTTCTCATCTAGTAGAAAAGCACACCCAAACATAATATTTTGCTAATGGTTGTTTACTCCTACAAAAGGGGCACAAATCAAATTATATTTGTTTGTGGGATAAGTGGAGTCAAACACTACAACATCTCCAAATGCATCATAATCAATCCTTGATCTCCCATATCTCCGAAAGAAATTAGTAAGTCTACCCTCTTGGTCCTTTTTCTCAGTGTAGAAAAACATAGGATCTTGTTTTTTCTTAGACTTGAAAAAGGTTGATTAGACTGTGAGCATCTCCAGCCTCAATGATCATCATTTTTTCGTTGTTCACAAGATTATAACAATCCCTTTCTATGAACCCAACATTCTCAAGACCTCCAGCTGCCTGAGACAAGTAGTTGAAAGTATTGATGGTCTTTATGCCCGAGTTAACATTATCTTTAATACAATTTGTCTTCTCTACAGTGATCTCTCGAGCTGATCGTAACAAATGCCTTTATGTGGAAGTGCAAGGTAGTAATGATTATGTTCTGTCACATGGCGAATAACATGCCACTGTCCATCTTCCACTTCAAATCTTATCATTGCTTGGCACCCACAACTTACATCTAATTTTTTGAACTTGACATCTTTCGAGGGTTCTTCTCTTGCATCCTTAAAGCCTTCACAAGATTAGTAGAAGTCCTTTAATCGAATCTCTTTTGTTCTCTCAAAATATATAGGCTTGCCTCTGTAGATGCTAAAACCAACCATATAAGTATGTGCATTGTATAAGTTATATGCTTCTTCTTTTCCAGAAACAATGTGTCCAAGTAGAGTGTTATCAGAATTTCCATCTCGATGTACTAATTCAACACTTTGTTTTTCCTCGCTTTCAAAGTGTATTGTTTTCCCTGATAATTATAAATAAATAATAAATCTTACATTATACAAGTAAATGATAATTATATATAAATTTTATGTGTAACGTAGAAGTTAGGTAGTCAATCCCAAATAGCGTCGTGGAGCGGCCAACCCCTAAAATGGGATAGCGGATAGCGGGATAGCCGCTATTGAGACATATATGTAATGCTAAAAATGAAAATTTTACACCACACAAACACACATATATGCTGAAAAATTAAAATGCCCAAAATTAAAATAGTTGTAATATTTCAAAATTCAAATTCAAGCAAAAAGAAGGGCAACAATCAACCATACCAAGTTTAAGCCCTTATACAAAAAGTCAAAAACAGAAAATCCAAATTCCAAAATAAGTTGTAATAATATGAGTAATAAGTAATTCAAAACAATAATAAGTAATTCCTTAAGCGGAATCACTAGCTGCTCCATAATCTTCTTCATCATTAGACTCTTGACTTGTAGACTTGTTCTTCTCCCTCTTGCTCCCCACTTTCATCCATTTCATATTCACTCTCTTCTTCCGATAAACTCTTCTCTTCCTCTTCTTCTTGATCAATGTAAAGCCTGGGCTGATGAGGGCGGGGAGTGATCGCCGGTGCAAGAGGCACGGACAAGGAGCGGCTCCTAGCAGACTTCTTAGGGAGGGGTACATGAATGAACCGACACACCCGAATGAGAGGGTGATCCTGAGACTGTGTAAGTATGAGACTACATAGTACAGGAAGGCTTAAATGAATTGATTGGTACTACCCATATCAACAAGATGCATCTTCTTTTCGGTAGCCCATCACATAAGAACTCCATGGTTAAGCGTGCTTGACTTGGGGTAATTCTGGGATGGGTGACCTTTTGGGAAGTTTTCTCGGGAAGTGTGCGAGTGAGGACAAAGCACGCTGAAAAGACTCGTGTTGGTATGTGGGGACAGTCGCAATCCATTTGTCTGCCAGAGATGTTACACGATGAACTGAGAGCAATCAAGTATTGGCAAATAAGAAAACCTCACCAACAACAACTAAGCTTTATTTTCAAAAATGAGATTGATTACAAAGATGAAAAACAATATACATAAATCATATCCATTACTAATATTTATGTCTAAGTTATTAATTATTTGGCCTATAATTAGTCATTTGATTTATTTTCTTTATTGAAGTTTTTATTGGTATCTTCCTCGCATGCCCAACCCACTTAAAACGAAAAGGCGACCAAACATGCATTGCATTAAAAATAAAAGTGAAGTAATCAACTTTGTCGCTGATTTTTTTTCTTCAGTATATCAATTTAGTTCTTGAAAATGTTTAAATATCAACTTAATTGGTTTTTCAAAATTTTCAGACATACCAACTTGGTCTTCCAATTTTTTTTAATGTACCAACTTGGTCCCCCAAGATTTTGATATTTTAAGGATCAAATTAGCACTTCTAATAATCTTGAGGGACCCAATTGATACATCCAAAAATTTTGAAGGATCAAGTTGGTATTTACACATTTTTAAGGACTAAGTTGGTACACGTAGTGAAGAAACATCAAGGATGAAATTGGTTCTTCACTCTAAAAATAATACAAACATGGAAAGTTACTTTATTCTCGAGGACCAAGCTTTGCATGTAAACTATTTTGAATTTCATCCGGCCCTTAATATATCCTTATATCTTTGAGGAAATTTGCGAGAATCAAGTAGGTTAATTAATATTGTTAATGATATTGAAATTGACAATGTTTGAAATATTTTTTCAACTTATTCCCATAACTATGATTGAAAATCTGACGTTAACATTAACAATTAGATATGTTTGTGAAAAAGAAGTAATTAATGCAATAAAAAAATTAGAATAAAGACTTATAGAACCAACAATTTTTCCCCAAAAATTCTTATATTAAGGTCTAAATGGAGTGCGAATAATAATATTTTCCACATTTTTTAATCGGTCGGTTTGAATACTTTAAACGAACCGTATTTAATTATAGGTTCATGTATTTTAAAGAACTTTTGAATAATGATAAATTAAAAGGCAAATGCTAAAAATGTATTTAAAACACTTGTTATGAAATTAAATAATATGGTGAAAAATTATCATAACACGAATTCTTTTAGGCTATCAAGAAAATGAATAAATTGAAATTTGCCTTAGAATAAATTGAACACGAATTTTTCTGAAGTTGACATAATTTGAGATGATATCTATCTTTTGTCCCTTGCCTTACAAGAAATTTTCTTTTTCATCATTTTGTCTTTGTTGATGACATAATTGAACTTAGCTTTTCCTATTGAAGTGTAAAATATTGCCAAATACTTGGGCCTGCATTTTGCTTGGTATGATACTTGACTTGAATATAAACATGTTCCGGGAAACTGATTTGGATTGAAATGAATGAGTTTAGTTTGTTTCCTTCTCTTTTTTCTTCTTTAACAAGTTTCCTTCTCTTCTCTTATTCGCAGCTAGGAAAGACCATCAATTTCAGTGAGAATTTGTGTGGAATTTACATATTGCCTAGCAATTAGAAGTGTAAAAATGGAAATCAAAGATAGTTACAACAGAGCCTTCAAGAATAGGCTTCGAGTCATTGAGAGGGTATTTTGAGACCCCATTCTTAACCTTATGGATATCTGACAAAAGTACCTCAAACTTCAAAAACTTATGACATAATTAAGCCTTTTTTTTATCTCGCTTTCTATGCTTCAAAACAGAATACTCCCAGCCAACAACTTTCTCCCTCTCGTCCTAGTCATCCTCCTCACGCATTGCTGTTTCAGCTGCGCCTAGATAAGCTGACAAAGACACTAGGCATGGTCACCATTATCATTATCACCAAAGTGTGGTCAATGGCATTAAATCTATCTTTATAGTTTATATCAAGAAAGTGTGGCCTTTTAGGTTTTTTTTTTCTTATTTCATAAAGTTTGATCTTTTACATTTTTAATACACAAATATATTTATTTTTCCAATTTTAACATTTCATTCAATCATTTCTCTTACTCTTCATTAATTCTACTTTTATCATCTCTCATCTCTAAACCACTATACATTAATTAATGGACACACTTACTAATAAAAATTAAATACTACTACAATCTACAATTTTCAATAAGGATTAAATAAGGACATTTTAGACAAACCATTCATAATACTTCACTTTCTTAATCTGTATGTCTAAACCTAAAAGGTCAAACTTTCTGAAACGGAGGGAGTATATCCTAAAATAAAAAAATCAATTAAAACAGATGACCCAAAAAAAAAAATCAATTAAAACTTACCTATTTTACAATATCATGAATCTTACTGTGCAAATGTGCGGGTTGTTACCTACTCGAATCTTTTTCTACATTTCCACCGACACAGGCCACAGCCCACACCTACAGCCATCTACTATTATCATCATGTTACTTTTTAAATAGTATTTATATACTTTATTCTCCTGCCTTAATATTATATATACCTATACTCTAAGTTTAGTGGATGCACGTCTTTTTTTCTTTGTAAGATAGTATTATATTCTCGTCTTTGTTGTTTTTAATTAATAAATTAAGTATTCCCAAAAAGAATATATAAATAGAGGGAAAAAAATAAAAGAAAAGAACAAGAAGAAACGGAAACATAAACCCAAAAAAGAAAAATAAGAGTAAAAGCGGAAAATCTAAAAGTAGGAAAATTTTAAAGGCCAGGTTTTTTATCTATTGACTTGAATTCTGGCATAAATTTACTGACCGTTTGAGAACATTCTCGAGTACTAGCCAGTAGCCAGCATACCCTCTCAAATATTTTGGACTTTATACTAAAATAAATAGTGAGGTTTCTTTTTTCCTTTTTTTTTTGGGAAATAGAAATAGTGAGGTTTCTTAAAAAAAGGTAAAATATTGAAAAAATTATTTTATATAAGTTAATTATTGTATATAAATAATTATATATATAATTTTTCAACCCACTTCGACAGTTAAATCTAAATTTTTAGTTTAAAAATATCATTCTCTTAGCTTTCTTTAAAATTAAACAACATATTAATTAAATCCTCGTATTTAACTTTTTCCAAAATTTCATTATCAATAATTATCAACACTAATCCATTGAGTCTTTCTTGTGATATTGTAGAACACAACTAGGACTTCAACAACTTTAACTTAGAAAAAATTCTCTCTGCAGATGCAAAAATAACATAAATAGTAAACATAATTCGATATCTGATTATTATATTAGGCCAACAGTCTGCAGTGCAACAGTCAGCGATGATAGTAGTGTTCTGGGGTCTGGTATTGAGGTGACTGCAATCTGAGGGTGGGGTGGATTGCAATATGTAGAGTTGGATTTTGCGAAAGGAACTAGAAATTTGAGTACGTTAATAGTAAGTGAAAGAAATTGAAAGAGCCAAAGAGGAAACTTGTTGGCACTTATAATGGGATCGATTCCTTTTTCTTTTGTAATGTAAAGGTGAAATTCACCGCAAACGAATGTGATTTTTTTTCTCCCTCATCTCTTTAGGGCTTGTTTGGCTTATAAGATAAGAAAGATAGGTATTATCATATCATGTGTTTGGTAAGCCAACATGATAGGATAGTGCTATCATATTGGTCTGTCTTATTTTGTCTGTTTAGTGTATTTTTTTTATCTATGTAGAGAGCTGAGTTAGAACTGAGTAAGATAGAATAGTGCAGTTTTTAATTTTCCCACTCATGCCCTTACACATTAACATTACTGTCGCCACCATCATCACACTACCACTACTCATATCATATCATACTCTTTTTTTGCTCTCTATCATATACTATCCTGATCCTATCCGGATTACCAAATGAGCCATTAGTTTCATCGTGAAATATAGGCTGAAAATATTTTTTCTTACTTTCAATCCAAAATCCAAAATTTATGAGACTGAGCCTTATTGCTACTTAAGATTGTGTATTTAATTAATTTTAAATATATTAATAATAATTAGTAATAATTTTTTAATATTTAGAAATAAACTTTAGTATAATATAAAGAATAAAAAAAGTTTTGGGGCTCCTAAAAAATAGAAACCTATGCGGTCACACATGCTGACACGTGTATCAAGACGGCACTGCTAGCCACAAATAACAAAGTCCAATTGATAAGTATCTAAAACTTTTAAATCATTTTTTATTGATTAGTTAGATTACTAGATTATTGTCCAATTGATAAGTATCTAAAAATTTTAAATCAATTTTATTGATTAGTTAATTACTAGATTATTCGCGCATCATATGAGATGTTTTATTACTATCATGCGTCTAAAAAAATTTAAAAATAAAATTCATTTTAGTAATACCAACGCCTCATAAATAATTAATTTTCGTTTATCGCATAGCAGGAGAACACCCTTGATGAAAAATATTAATCTATGTTTCATTCAAAATAAAATATTTCCTAATAATGACAAATGACACTAATTAATTTTTTGGCCTAGCTATTCATTAGGTTTGGTGGATATGATAAGATAGACAAGATCAGTGGCAGATTTTGATCGAAAATCTAGAGGGTGTAGTAACAGATTAACAATAAAATAAAAAAGAAAAAAATACATAATTGTATTAAAATTATTTGCAATATGTACAATTATTAGGTAAGTGAAACATATATATTGCTCTTAAATTTCTGTCCAAATAGATCAAGAAAAGGAAGACAACAACCATGAAGCAGAAAAAAAAGTCGGCCCTAATTTCTAAAGAGAGAGGCTCTGTCTTCTCTCTAGATTTCTCAGTCTTCTTCCACTTTTATTTGCTTTTCTTGCTTTATCAAAGAGAGATAGCGATAGAAGGGGAGGGTGATTAATCTCTCCCCTTCATCTGGAGGGTGTGTGGTTTTCAGCCCCACCTTTTCTGGATTTCACTCTTGCCTATGTGGAGGTTTGTGCATTATGTATAGTCATCATCTTTTTTCAAATAATTGGAAGAATGATAGCAGATACAACTCTTCCCTTGCAGACTTTTGACTTGACTTTTGTCCAGCGGCTCTATCTCTACAAATTTGAGATTCCTTGTCGCCGAAATGTGTTTACTTCCAGCATTGATGAGATTGTTATCTTGAAGATAAATGCTTTTGAATCTCATGTTAGAGACCAATTTTGGAAGAGTTTAATGATACATGTCTAGAAGGAAGATGTTGTTGGTGCAGCGTACCTTGCTTTTCTTAACAATATTTGTGTGGAAACTATGTATTTTGTTTGGATATTGTTGGTTTCGCTTGTACTATCTTTTTCTATTGAATGAACTGCATGCTTTCCCTTAAAAAAAATGGAAGACAACAAGTGACGACTACACCAAATGGCGTTGGAAACCCCATGGTTGTCACCTTCCCAGGTACTACATTTTTTCTTATGTCATCCAAATGCATATCAACAAATCCAAAACTATAGAAATATGAATATCAATGTTGTTTCTTATTATTTCGTTGCATGTGAATGTACAGGATATATATTAGTGAGTCTGCATCTACTCTTCCTTAGTTATAGAAAGTGATATGACTAAAGCTTTACATAACAAAGTTGTTGCATGAGAAAACAAATCAGTTGCATGAGATAGGATAAGTATAAGCATAGATAAAAATAAGTTGACACTTAAGTAGGTGGAGATTCGGTGGAATCTTCTGCACGCCCCTGCAAGATGAGGTTTCCATCACGAATGCTCATCTTGGTCCTAAATTGTTGAAACTTGAAGGTGGACAGTGGTTTGGTAAGAATATCCACAAGATCAATGTAGAAACATGTTGAACTGAGAGCAGTCCCTGTTGCACCCTCTCTCGCACGAAGTGATAGTCAAGAGAGATATGTTTCATTCTAAAGTGAAAAACAGGATTTGCAGAAACATAGGTTGCACCGACGTTATCACACAACACCGTCGGCACTGATGGTTGTGGAACATGTAATTCGAAAAGAAGATTACTGAGCCACATTAAATCTACTGTGGTGGTGGCGACTGCACGATATTCGGCTTTAGTGGAGGAGCGAGCGACAATTCGTTGCTTCTTAGAATACCATGATACGAGATTGTTGCCTAAGAAGATAATGTTGGCTGAGGTGGAAGTGCGGTCATCAACATTTCCTACCCAATCTGCATCACTATAGCTGGTCAATTGTAGGGAGTTGTGTTTTTGGAGTTGTAGGCCATGATTGATGGTATGTTTAAGGTAGCGCAGTAGGCGTTTGACATGTTGTAAATGTAGTGCAGTGGGTTTGTGCATAAATTGGGATAGTTTGTTTATAGCAAAGGAAATATCAGGGCGTGTGAGGTTAAGATACTGAAGGGCCCCCAAGATGCTCCTGTATTGAGTAGAATTGGTGGCAGTTGTGCCGTCATGTAGCTTAAGTGTAGCCGTGGATGATAAGGGAGTTGAAATCGGTTTAGCCCCATCCATATCAAATTTTTGTAGTAAGTCTCTTGCATATTTATGCTGCGAGAGAAAGAGTCCAGATGATGTAGGGATGATTTCAATGCCTAGGAAGTAATGAGGTTGCCTCAGATTTTTGAGTGAAATTTTTTGAGATAAAGTGCATATGAAACTGTTGAGAAAGGCGAAGTTGTTGCCTGTTAGAAGAAGATCATCCACATACACAAGAAAATAAGCCAAAACTGCATCCTTCTTAAACACGAATAGAGAAGAGTCACTGTGTGTGGGCCTGAATCCTTGTGTTTGAAAAAAGCTCTTCAACTCATCATGCCATGCACGAGGCGCCAGACTCAAGCCATAAATGGCCTTTGCGTAGTTTGCATACATAATGAGCATTGTTTTGGTCAACAAAACCAGGGGGTTGCATGATGAAAAACGTATCTGTAAGTGTTCCCTGGAGAAATGCGTTGTTGACGTCAAGCTGGTGCATGGGCCAGGATTGAGAGAGTGCAAGGTTGAGGATGACTTTAATTGTTTGTAGTTTGACAACAGGGGAAAATGTCTCCTTGAAGCCTACCCCAGGGCATTGGTGAAATCTCTTGGCCACAAGTCGTGCCTTATACCAAAAGGTAGAGCCATTGGGATTGCGTTTGATGCGAAAGATCCATTTGCAGCCAACCACATTTTGATCAGAAGAGGGAGGAACTAGAGTCCAGGTCCCATTTCGAATCAGGGCATTAAATTCAGCAGACATGGCTTGTGTCTAATGAGTGTATTTCATAGCAGTGGTTACACATGAGGGCTCCAGATTTTCAGGCAAAGGGTGCTTCAATGCAATATGTAGTTTTTTTGGTTTGAAAATGTTGTTCTCGGAACTGGTAACCATAGTGTGTCTGCGAGTGGTGTTAGGTAATAACAAGGAAGAGGAGGGTGGAGATGCAAAAACATTACCTTATGAAGAAGATGAAGAAGAGGGTGCTGCATGTGGTGAGGACTACAAGATGTTGGAGGAGTTGGGGCTTGGTGGGTTGGACCTTAAGTTGTTGGGACATAGTGGATTGTTGCGTGGGGGGGCTGGGTGTAATGTGGGAAGGAAGTTAGGTGGTAGGTAATGGATGTGATATATTGAGAGGAGTAGTGGGTACATAGGTATGTGGTGGATCTAGGGATGGTGCCGTGTAGTTAGTCATGGTGCTGGTATGCATAGGTGAGGTTAAGGTGGGATATGGGAATTCGTTGTCTTTGAAGGTGACATGTCGTGAGGAATAGATGCGGTTGGTCATTTGGTCAAGTCAAAGAAAGGCATGTTGAGAGGTGGAGTAACCAACAAAGACTGCCAGGATAGTGGAATTTGGTGATGCATTGTGAAAATTTGTTGCTCCTTTGAAGGCTATCACTTTCGGCTGGAGAATTATCATTGACAGGATCCTCAAATCTAAATCTAATGCATAGGGGAGTTTCTCTAACTGCAGAGTAGGTGCGATGTCGATATTGTATGGATCAAGACGAATCAACTTATCATCTATTATTCTCTTGTCGATTTACATACAGTATTTAGCAAGCAATATATGGATGGTTGACAAGCAATATATGGATGGTTAGTTGGGTTTTACCAATATTTTGCAATATATGGATGATGCTTGTCATTTTTTACAACATATGCAGCTTAATTTTGCACATGCAAAAAAAGTGGACAAATACTAGTCTTTCATTTGGCTCACAACAGTTTGGCAAATTTGGTTAAGTAGAAAGCAAAGAAATTATTACTCGGTCCTGGACTACCAGGTGGGCTGTTGTCCAGACCAACCAAAATATGACATGTGGCAAAAATTTCCATGTCACTTACAGAGAGAGTGAGGTGACGGAGAGAAAACGAAGGTCAACAAAAAACTGAAGTTTTCAAAACCTACTATTTTTTCTCTGATCATGGAGAATCATGTGCAAGCTCCTCTCCTTCTTTCTTTCTTAAATTATCTATTTTCTTTTGAAAATCCTAATATCCATTTTTATCAAGAACAACATCGTTTCTTGCTGCTGCTTCATGGGCTGAACAGGACCTTTGTATTTGTCCCTCTTGTCTAGCTTCAACATCTATTTTCTTCCTTCTACGCAGCTCACTGGTAAGCAACCCAAGCACTCTGAGGCTCCGTTTCTGTCAATTTTGCATCGCATCCTACAACTCAATCACAAAACAACGCCTCTAATTTCCCCCCGCTCCATCCGAAGTTCGTACAATTATCTTACTCAATTGTTTTGTTAAATGGGTGTTTGATTCTATATATGATATCTGTTATGTTAAATGGAAGTCCATTTTAATGTTGTTTTTTTTAAAGATAAAAATTTCCTTATTTTGTTTCTAATCCTGATTGTGAGTGATTGAGTGATAGTTGTTGCTTAATCTGTTCCTTAATTTGTTCTCGCTTGACAACTCATTCTCTTTGCACATATATGTATGATAACAATAGTGTCGTGTCTACCAATTCCAATTCATTAGTGTATTATTATTGTATAAAATATATTGAAACACCTATCCAGATGCTTTGTTGTTTTCTAGATAGTTTTTTCTTTTTTCTTTTTTCTTTTTAATCATGTTTGGTGCTTTTTAGGTGTTTCATCCAACATGTTTTTTAATATAGTTAAATTAAAAAAAAAATATGAATCGCAGACTTTATCTTTTTATTTTGTTGAGCATGTGGCATTTTTGTCAATTTTGCTCTATTTAGCATACATTGGTTCTCAGCACTGATACACTTCAATTCTCAATTTAAGTTTGACACAATTGCTAAATATGGAAAAAGGTACTAAATTTCTAACTTCTACGCTAGGTAGTCAATAGAGCCCTGTAACGGCGCTATAGCGGAATAGCGGAGCGGAGCGGTGACCGATGCAACAGAAAAGAGAGTCGCATCGCACTTCCCCGTAGCGGCCACTTTTCTATGTGATTCGCGACGCCGTCGCGACTGTGTTACTGCTAGTTGCTTTGCAACAGGGAAACCTAGCTTTTTTAAAAACTGAACCCCGTTTTAATGGGGTTTTTCAAAACGGAACCCCATTTAATGATTTTTTAAACTATACACCCCATTTCAGTTTTAAACAAATTGGGCCTGTGGCCCATTATTAGCTTCTGAAGCAATCAAAACGTTGCTTTTAGCTAGCCATAGTGAATAAGAAATCACATTTCACTCTTCAAATTCAACGTGAATAAGGATTAAGGACTCTTCAGTTTTCCCACCAACGTGAATAAGGACTCTTTAGTTTTCTACAGACTCATTCTTCTTCTTCTTCTTCTTTGTTCTTACTTCTTCCTCTTTCTTTTCTTCTTCTCTAATACAAAGTCACTCACTCCTTCATCATTGTTCTTCATATAGCCTTTTTTCTTTCTTCTTTTATTTTTTTTCTTCTCATCCCATACCAAAAATTTAAAAAAAACAGCCATGGCTTCAAATAGTCAACCACTAACTCAGCCACCATCTCAGTCATCCCAGCGTCCTAATGCTGCATCTCGTCGGTTGGTGAAACCCACTGGTGAACACCTAGACATGGCTTGGGAATGTAATAGTTTGCAAGACATTAACAACAGAAAAAGTGTGACATGTTACTTGTGTGCAACTAACAATAAAGCTCTCTAGATAGAGCAGATACTACAATAGAGTCCTATGACAAAATAATATTCTTAAGCAAATGCAAAACTATAACAATATGATGATGATGATCTTCTCAAAAGAATTTTTCAAAAAAAAAATAAGAGAGAAGGAGAAGAAGAAGTAGTAGTCGAAAAAGAAGACCTTAAAGTGTGTGATGGTGTGTTTTTTTAAAAAGGTAGAAGAAGCAGCCAAAAATCAGAAACGTGATCATCCAGAAAAGGAAATAAATCATTTTGGGAATCAGATTGATTTCAGCACGTTTTTCAAAAATTTGAATTAAGTAATCGATTATTTTGGTCAGATTAATCGATTACATGCTCTCAGGTTTTTCACAAAAGTTGCAGCATTAGAATGTAATCGATTAACATCTTCAAGTAATCGATTACTGTCACTTAAATGACCAGTTCAAGGAAGTAAGCCATTACAAGAATCTAATTAATCAATTACTTACTCTCTGGTTACAAGTTGCATCAAGTAATCGATTATTCCAGAAGGGGTAATCGATTACTCGACAATAAAAACAGATTTTCATGAAAAAGTTGTAACCAAAGGTTTTCGCACAACATTTTCATAAAGACTTTTCCTGGAGCAGAGGTCTAAAAATGCTTCTTCTAGGTTTTTTAAGAATAAAACAAAAATCATCATCATATAGTTATAACTAAGTGCTTTAGAGAATATTAGTTGCCTTACAAAGAGTTCTAAGCCTAAACTGCTAAGACTTCAATCAAGCAAGCAAACTCTTCGCACTCTTCAAAGTACCTGAACCTGTTCACAACATATGTTAAGTTGTGTTGTGTTGTGTCATCATCAAAACAACAAAAGGGAAACCATGAGTTTCAACACTCCCCCTTTTTGATGATGACAAACACTACCTGCAAAACAAAGGTTAGTACATGATATATGAAGAAACAATATATTTATCTCTTTAACACTCAAGAGCACAACTCCATACAAGGAGCACATAATCAAGCTCTAGCAGGCTCATAACAAAATAAGCTCTAGCAAGATCATAAACAAGCTCAAAATAACTCAATAACTCCCTCTGCGTTCATGATCATCATGAACCAAGAACTGTTCAACCTGCTTTCTCATGATATATTTCTCTGAATATATCTGCATATATCTCATATTTCTCCATATTTCTCCCCCTTTTGACATCATCAAAAAGGTGAGAAAGCTAAAGATAACCAGCACATGACCACATAAATAAATATCAAAACCAATTAAACATATTGTCATGATGCGGCAAACCATAATATCCGGAATATGTCAGAGAAAAGATCAAACGAAATCCAGAAACAGTCAAACATACTAAGCAAAAGGTACTAGGGGGTTAAGATAACAAAAGCTAAAATAATCCAAATAGACAATCATAATAAGATAATTAGAGAGTGGAGCCACAAGCTAAATGATCACTGGAATGGTGGTCGATTCTGATGCCTCATGTGATAAATCTCCTGTTGCACTGCCTCCATGTCAACATGCATCTGTTCCATACCGGAGGTGAGCTGAGCCAGAGAGGAATCCACTGAACGCATATGATCATCAGAACGCCTCATATATCCTCTAACATCGTCCATGAAGAGCTGCATGTACGGTGGTATGTGATCAGGAGGATAAATAGCTTGTAGCGGAATGAAGTCTGAATCCTGAGCTGGTGCACTCTCTTGCTGTTGTTGCTGCTGCTGCTGTTCTTCTTCTTCATCGGGGTTATAATTATGATTGGACTTGCGCTTCCGACGATGAGTCTTTGGAATCCAACCTCTATCTTCCATGTTAACCCATCCCATGTTTCCCAAGAATTTAGTATCCATGCGCATATCAGCGTTGGGAGTAGTTCTAGCTTCACCATTTAGAGGGATCCAAAAACGCCTGAGGATGTTAGTTATTACAGTTGCATATGGAAGCTTAGAAGTCTTATGCTTCATGTCCTTATCAATCGATCGGCGAACTTTCCCAGCAGTCTCAATCATGTGATTCAATACAAACCAACCCCAATTGATGGGTTTGTCGTGAAACCACGCCCACAAGATGATATAATCTGAATCCAACAGTCTGAAATAGTTGCCTTCCCTCGGAATCAGACAATGATTCAGAATGAAATGTAGCACCCGATACACAAACTTCAGATTACCAGACGTCAACACTTTTCCAAAGGGAATCCGATCATCTATGAATTCTTCTCTAGCAGCTTTCTTATCATTCTCATCTCCCTAAAGACTATCAGAACTAGACCCAGTATATGTGACTCCATCCATGGGTAAGTGAGTGATGTTGATCCAAGTGGCTAAATCGATTTTGATACTCCTCCCCTTAACTTCAGAAGATAGAACCTTTTCATCAGAATTCCAAGAGAGATTTGTGTAGAATACTCTGACCAGATCTTCATAAAAGTCGCCTCCGATAGTGCTAAATTCAAATAGACCTTTTTCCTTTAAAAGCACTACGGCAGGGAGGTTACAATCTTCGCCATCGAAGGTATCAGCATCCAGAAATCTTGGAGAGATCACAGAGCAAACCTCAAAATATTTTTCATAGTCCATAATTTGAGAAGGATTCGAGAACCAACGATTTAAATTCTCCACTGCTATAGGTTGATGAACAGGAGGAGGTGGAGCAGAAGAACTAGCTTCGTTTCTTCTAGGTCGAGGAGGCCTAGGAGCACGACTGGACGAAGGTTGAGCCCTACTCTGAACAATTGGAGGAGATGGCTCATCCTCATCAGACTCATCAATAATAGCTCTTCTTTTTGTACGACGGGTCGACATGATCAAAGACAAACTCAGATAATCTCAAAAGAATTATTCTGAACCAACCAAGCTAATCAACAGAATTATGCACAAACAACCCAGCAAGTAGAAATTCTTCAGCACAACATATAAAAATCCAGATTAAAATTCAAGATAACAACTACCCAAAGCAGTTATATCAACATCAAACATCATCATAGAGCAGCATACCATACTGAAGAAGATAAAGCAATAAACCGAAAACCTGAACCGGAGAAGAACTGAACCGACTGAACCTGAACCTTTGCTGAACACTGAACCGGATCTGTCATGAACTAGAAACACTGAACCAGACTTGATAAACCAATACTAAACCAGGAAGCACACTGAACCAACACTCTTGCAACTGAACCAGAAGAACCGAAAACTCTGAACCGAACCAGAAACCTTGCCAAAAACCAGCGAACTGAGAGCCAGAAACATTGAACCAGATTCTTCACAAAACAACAATCTGAACCGGAAGAGATGAACCGAATCTGAACACTTGAAGATGTAAAACCAGTGAACCATGAAAACCTTGTGAGAACCGAGTTTGACCAATGGTTTTGGGTAAGGTGGAGGAAGATTAAAGGTAATGGTGAGAGAGTATAATGGTGGTTGAGTGGTTTACATGGTGGTTGAATGAGGAGAACCGAATGGGAGAAGAAAAGAGGAAGGAATGGATTTTTGAGAAAGAATAGGGAAGAAGATGGAGGTTTATGAGTGAGATAGGAAGTATGAGTAAGAATGGTGGTGCTTTGATGGAGGTTTGGAGGTGGTTATGGATTTTGGTGGTTGGAGGAAGAAAAGAAGGAGGTATCGAGGAAGAGGAAAGAGGAGAGGCCGTGATTTTTTGTTTGAAAAAAGAGAGGAAGAGTATATGAGAATGTGTGGCTAGGGTTTAAGGTCAATAAGGAGTCCACATAGTCAAACCGGGTCAAGGCCCACTTGGTCCACACGATTTCTGCACTTTTTCCTTTTTTTTTCAGATACTGTAGCCGATAATCGATTACTAGCAGAGTTTTAATCGATTACTTCCTTATTTAATCGATTACTTTCATGCTTTTAATCGATTATTCCTCCTCTGGTCAGAACCTGATGCAACTTCTTAATCGATTACTTCAGACCTCTTAACCGATTACTTTGCCTCTGATGGATTACATGATGCTGCAGATTTAATCAATTAACTTGAACTTCTAATCGATTACATTGCCATAAATGATCAGAACTGTTGCACAAGACCATTGGGTAATCGATTACTGTTGCAGAGTAATCGATTACTTCTGCATAAAATTCCAGAATTCCTCTTTCACTGAATAACCAACCCTCTTTGCTTCTACGAATCCATATTCTGATGCTAGGGATCATTAGTGACTTTAGCTTGTAGTCAACTTACCTTTAGGGGAACCTGTTTCCTGCAAAACAGATAGTTCTGGATATCTCCAAGCTTAAGTTAGATAATTTGTCACGATAAACCGTAAGAGCTATTGAAGTAAAAGATATAGACCAAAAATAATATAACAAATCATATGTTTCAATATAACTATGAATTATATCAAGTTCAATCGTAATATGTATTTAGATGTCAACTCGATTAACTCAAGTTTTCACTAAGTAACACGTTATGAGTGAGGTACTTCACTATTCCAAGGTATGAGAATCATGTGCCAAGAGGATTAAAATATTACACATGATTTGTTTTCCAAAACTTAATATAACTTGGAATAATCAAAGTATGCTCTTGAATAATCATGGTTATAATAAGAATATGACTTGTTTACCTCAAACTTTGTGTGCCTTGGAGATTTTGACTTTGACCAATGATTTCTTCTCTCAACCATTTTGTGCCACGGATATTTTGTCTGAGACCATTGCTTTCTTTTCTGATTTTTCATCAAGATGAACTTTTCATTTCTTCCACTGAAAGCTTTTGTTCTTGTTGGGGCTATTTTCCTTTGGTCATTCCATCTATCTTTAGATATCCACGGAGTCATGTATTTCTCTCTTTGATTTCTTCTTGGTTTTTCCTTGGGTAAGATATGATCTACATTCCTGTTACAAGGAGAAACTTTTGGTACCCATCTCATTTTGGGTCCAGGGGGATTAGATTTGGATTCCTCGGGAACCTTTGGAACCCATTTCATTTTATTTCTCATATGATAATTTTTCTTATACATGCACAAATGAGAAATATGACCCGAACGTCCACAATAGTTACAAATAATGGGTTTGGGAGATGCTTTGAATTTTCTAAAATCATTTTTATAAAAAATAGACTTATGATCCTTGTATTCAGAATCACATTTGACAATCACTTTATTTGACTTTTGAATTTCCACATTCTTATTAGAATTGTCAAATAAGGAGTTTGAGCAAATGGATTTTGAGATACACTGAGAATCACAAGAAGCAACCTCAACAGATTTTTCAATAAAATTACACTTTTCAGTACTTGTAGAGGTGCTATTTTCAAAAATATTTTTCAAATCATCTCTCAACTCATTATGAGTAATATGAGGATTTTGGGAATGAAAATCAATTGACGTTACCTCGTGATGAGTGTATGAATATGGTGCACTTTCGTTGTCTACCGACTCCTCATTTGAAAAACTTGATTCCAAGTGAGATTCCAAGAATACTTCAAATAACTTTTCTAAATCATCATCTTCATTTGATCAATTGCTCCTCATGCTATTGGTGTCATCATTTAAAACTTCATCATGGGAGATGGTCAATTCATCCTTTGAGCTTTCCTCTAGCTGAATTTCCTGATTGTATCTGTGAACACTTACACTTTCCAAAAGATCATCAGTATCATAAAATGTGTGTAAAGTATCCCAAATACATTTAGCATTAACACAATCCTTGATTCTAGCATATGCATCATCATTTAAGCATTTATTAAAATCTGCATCGCTTGAATATTCAAGGCAAAACATATTTTGTCAACATCGTTTAAAACATTTTTTGGGTTTGAATCAAAACCATTTTGCACAATAAACCATAAACGATAATTAATTGATTGCAAATAAAATTTCATTCTAGCACTCCAATATGAATAATTTTCTCCATTGAAAATTGGTGCATCATTGAATGAACAACCCTCCATTTAAAATCAAAAACAAATATCCCAATAAGCCAATCCACAAGGGATCTTTAACTCAAGCGATTAAGCTTGTTACCAAAGCACGAAGCTCTGATACCAATTGTTGGAATAATTGGTGGTATTGGCGAGAATCACCCAAGAGGGGGGGGTGAACTGGGTGTTTATAAAACTTTGAAATTCAATCGCAATAAATCGATCTTTGAAAGAATAACAGAGATTAAACGAGCGGAAGACTTAAAGAACGAGTTAAAAACGTTTTTAAGCGCAAAATTGAAATAATATTATTATAAATATTGAAATCATACTATCCATGAGATTGATAAAAATCAACACAAAGAAAACGCAATTCTCGTGTTAAATAAATTAAAACGTAAAAATAACTTTTATCCGGGAAAATATAATTAACACAAAATAAACATGCGGAAAGTAAAGAGATAAGGGATAGGAAAATTTGCACCGGAGATTTTTATCCTGGTTCGGCGAACAACGCCTACATCCAGTCCTAATGCTGCATCTCGTCGGTTGGTGAAACCCACTGGTGAACACCTAGACATGGCTTGGGAATGTAATAGTTTGCAAGACATTAACAACAGAAAAAGTGTGACATGTTACTTGTGTGCAACTAACAATAAAGCTCTCTAGATAGAGCAGATACTACAATAGAGTCCTATGACAAAATAATATTCTTAAGCAAATGCAAAACTATAACAATATGATGATGATGATCTTCTCAAAAGAATTTTTCAAAAAAAAAATAAGAGAGAAGGAGAAGAAGAAGTAGTAGTCGAAAAAGAAGATCTTGAAGTGTGTGATGGTGTGTTTTTTTAAAAAGGTAGAAGAAGCAGCCAAAAATCAGAAACGTGATCATCCAGAAAAGGAAATAAATCATTTTGGGAATCAGATTGATTTCAGCACGTTTTTCAAAAATTTGAATTAAGTAATCGATTACTTTGGTCAGATTAATCGATTACTTGCTCTCAGGTTTTTCACAAAAGTTGCAGCATTAGAATGTAATCGATTAACATCTTCAAGTAATCGATTACTGTCACTTAAATGACCAGTTCAAGGAAGTAATCCATTACAAGAATCTAATTAATCAATTACTTACTCTCTGGTTACAAGTTGCATCAAGTAATCGATTATTCCAGAAGGGGTAATCGATTACTCCACAATAAAAACAGATTTTCATGAAAAAGTTGTAACCAAAGGTTTTCGCAAAACATTTTCATAAAGACTTTTCCTGGAGCAGAGGTTTAAAAATGCTTCTTCTAGGTTTTTTAAGAATAAAACAAAAATCATCATCATATAGTTATAACTAAGTGCTTTAGAGAATATTAGTTGCCTTACAAAGAGTTCTAAGCCTAAAGTGCTAAGACTTCAATCAAGCAAGCAAACTCTTCGCACTCTTCAAAGTACCTGAACCTGTTCACAACATATGTTAAGTTGTGTTGTGTTGTGTCATCATCAAAAAAACAAAAGGGAAACCATGAGTTTCAACAATTAGTAATAATTTGTGAATTTATTACTAGGTAAATACTTAGAAGATAAGAGAAAGAAATTATTTTGGACTCCATGTGCTGCGCATTGCTTGGATTTAATGTTGGAGGATATTGGCAAGATTCCGAAAGTGAAGAATGCCATACAAAAATCAATGTTAATTGTAGGAATCATCTACAATCACACAATGGCCTTGAACATAATGAGGCAATTCACAAACAAGACTGAATTGATAAGAGATGGGGTGACAAGATTTGCTACCAATTTCCTTACTCTCCAAAGGTTGTACAAGCAAAGGAACAACATTCGAAAGATGTTCCTCTCCGATCAATGGAAGGAGACTAATACGGCAAAAGATGTTAAAGGAAGAAGGATAACTAAAATTATCCATGAGGCAAACTTTTGGAAGGATGTCTTGTTTACCCTAAAGGCAATGTGACCTCTTGTTGTAGTCCTAAGGCTTGTTGATGGGGAAAAAAAGCCTGCCATGGGTTACATTTATGAACCGATGGACAAGGCAAAGGAGACTATTCGAGATTCTTTCAATGGAAATGCCTCAAAATATGATGCAATCTTTTCTATCATTGATAAGAGATGGGAGTGTCAACTTCATCGCCCGTTACATGCTGCAGGGCATTTCTTGAACCCTAAGCATTTCTATGGTGACCCTAGTATTAATTCTGATCATGAGGTGTCTTCAGGACTATATGATGTGATGAGCATTTTATTTCCCATTATTCCTTGCATTATTTTACTCTTATTATTGATACTTGTTGCCCATTTGACATTGGTTAGCTTGATTTAGTGATTTAGAGTTTATTGGACTAATATTCCAAATATTGTTTAATTTGGGATTATTTGGCCTAATTAATTCTATTTCTATTTTCAGGTCATATGTGGCACAAGGACACTATGGGCATTTTTGGAAATGAAGAAGATTGAAGCATTGAAGTGAAGATTGTAATTTGCATTTAGGTCCCTTTTTAATTGTAATTTTCAGAATAGTGTTTCTTAGGATATGGGCCCATATTTTAGGCCCATTTGGTGTCTTAAGAGGGGAAATTCGTGTAACCCCCAAAAACATACTCCCATTTCAGATTTCTCACTCTCTCTCTAGGTTAGAACTTCTCTCTTGGCTCTCCCAAGTGGTGGTGGCTGCTAGGGTTTTGTTCTTCCCCATTTCTACTCGTTTTTCTTCATTTATGGCCATGGAAGGCTAGACTTCAAGGGTTAATCCCTTTGGTATTGTATTATCTACTCTTGAGCTCTTGTTATTAATGCAATTTCGTTTTCTCTTCTCTGTTTTCATGTTTATCGATGTGTAGTGGTTTGCTTAATTCCATTTCGTAGAGATAATACATGAATATAAATGCTTAATTTGTATTAACTCGTAAAAACTCCAATTCTGGTTTCTGATGCTTAATTAGAAGTTAGGGTTTGGAGTGATAACTGAATTTTCGCTTAGTATTTGGTTATCACGAGTTGGACAGAGGAGAGGAGAGGAATCGATCTTTAGTGAGCTAGGATTGAGTAGTGTACGTAGCCAAAGGGGTTTGCCCGCTTTTGTTTTTGATTTTGTTAGTTTTAATATTCTGTTTATGCTTTATTCCTCACATTTGATACACACAAACCCCCCCCCCCCCCATTTTACTGCACACTACGTGTTTGATACTTTGTCTAGACCGATAATCGCTGGGAAACGACCTAGGATCACCTTCCTAGTACTACAGAATAAACACCTTTTATTTTGATCGGGTACGGCCTCGATCAAAATTTGGCGCCGTTGCCGGGGATTATCGGTTCTTGCCAAAGATCATACAGTAGTTAGTTAGATTAGTTAGTGTAGTTAGTGTGTGAATAAGCATTCTGATAACTGATTGAAAGTTGCCCTGTTTGCTGATTTGTTGTTCTGCACAACTGATGCTATTTTAGTGATTCTGTGAGTGTCATTCAACATAGCTGTGGGTGGAATTTTTGCACGAAAATTGGTATCCACACTTGTTTCATCATATATTAGTGTGTTGATGCATCACAGACACTCAGATAGGCACTGGTTGTGAGTTCTAGAAAAATTTTCCAAGTTTCAGTAGTACTTACTATAAATAGGCGTAACTTTTGATCCGTAACTCGGAATTTGACGAATTTTATATCAAATCGAAGGGAATTTTCTGAATAATCTGATTTTTCTCACTTTGTCAGAAAACCCCTTCGTTTGGATCCCGAAAAAGCCTGTTTACTATTTCTTTTTTATTTTACAAGTTCTATTTTCTTAGTTTTTGGTCACTGTTTTAATTCTTTGACTTGGTTCCCTTTTGAATTTTGTCCTCAAACTTTCTGTGATATGTTTTCATGATTTTAGGGTGCTTAAAAAAATAAATAAATAATTTTTTAAAAAATAAAAAATTTTGTTGCCGATTTTGGTCATGCATATCTGTTACAGTATGTTATGGTTGATGCTGTTCTGTTCAGTACATGACTAGGGGCAACCCAAGTTATTCGCATCCTTACAACCCTGAAATTGATAGAACTTATCACATATTAGTTAGACAAAATAGGAATCAGTCATTAGGTAGTGAGTCAGAGTCATCTTATAGTCCATCTAATTCTGATTCTGTTTCTATTTCTTCTATTCCTTCTACTTTTATTCAATCTGATTCTATACATTGTGATAACATGGCTCAACCCCCACCAAGGGAAAGGACACTTAGGGAGCTGGCTGCACCTGACTTCACTATTGAAGACTCGTGTATCCGGTATCCTGATGAGGATGTTCCTTTTGAGCTTAGAACAGGACTAATTCATTTGTTGCCCAAGTTTCATGGTCTTGCAGGTGAGGATCCTCATAAGCATCTCAAGAAATTCCATATAGTGTGCACCACAATGAAACCACATGATGTGCAAGAGGATCATGTCTGTCTCAGAGCATTTCCACATTCCTTAGAGGGTCTAGCACAAGATTGGTTATCTGACTTGGCCCCTGGTTCCATCACAAGCTGGGATGACTTGAAGAGGGCATTTTTGGAAAAATTCTTCCCTGCAAATAGGACCACTGCAATCAGAAAGGAAATTTCTGGTATCAGGCAACAACATGGAGAGAGTCTCTATGATTATTGGGAGAGATTCAAGAGGTTGTGTGTTTCCTGCCCTCACCATCAGATCTCAGAGCAGCTTCTCATCCAGTACTTTTATGAAGGTCTCAACTTCATGGAAAGAAACATGGTAGATGCTGCAAGTGGTGGTACATTGGGAGATATGACACCCTTACAAGCCAGGAGCAAAATTGAGAAGATGGCTTCCAACTGTCAACAATTCCATGCAAGAAGCAACAGTGATGCAATAGTTGTGAGGGATGTAAATGATGTTGGTGCAGACTCGGGCAAGGTTGAGAAGCTTGAGCATAAAATTGATTCACTTACAACATTGGTCACACAATTGGCTGTCAATCAGAAAAAGATGATACTTCCTGCTAGAGTGTGTGGCATATGCACATCCATTGAGCACCCCACAGATGCATGCCCTTCCCTTCAGCAGCATCAGCCGATGACCAGTGGTGACCAACCCGAGGCCTATGCGGCCAACATATACAACAATAGAGGCCCACAACAACACAATCATGACCTCTCTTCCAATAGATACAACCCTGGATGGAGGAACCATCCCAACCTGAAGTGGTCTGATCAACAACAGCAACCTCCTCCTAATGTTCCATTTCAGAACATCGCTGGACCGAGTAGACCACCATATGTACCTCCTTCAATCCAGCAGCAAAGGCAACAACAACAGCAGCAAGTGGTTCATCCTGCACCATCAGCCCCTCCATCCAACCAACCTACCTTGGAGGAGTTGGTGAGGCAAATGACCATGCAGAACCTCCAATTTCAACAAGAAACTAGAGCAGCCATTCAGAGACAAGAGGCATCCATTCAGACTTTGACAAATCAGATGGGTCAAATGGCAACTTCTCTAAACAACTTGCAATCTCAAAATTCTGACAAGTTGCCTTCCCAAACAGTGATCAACCCTTAGAATCAGAATGTGAGTGCCATCAACCTGAGGTCAGGAAAGCATATTGTCAGACCCACACCACAACCTCACCTCAACAATGATGCTCTAGCTTCCTCTAAAGGGAAGAGCCAAGTGATAGAGGAAGGTGAACACCCTAGCACCAAGGAGAGTCATCCAACTCAACCTTCCTCAAGCTCAACCACAAAACCTGTTGTTGTCCTGCAACCTCCTCCCATTCCTCTTCCATTCCCACCAAGAGTGCCTCAAAACAAAAGGGTGGAAGAGGTGGACAAGGATATTCTTGACACATTCAGGAAGGTGGAAGTCAACATACCCCTTCTTGATGTAATAAAACAAATTCCAAGGTACGCGAAGTTCCTTAAGGAGTTGTGCACTAATAAGAGAAGACTCAAGGGCAATGAGAGGATAAGCATGGGAAGGAATGTCTCCGCTCTCATAGGTAAACCTATCCCTCACATTCCTGAAAAATGTAAGGATCCTGGAACTTTCTCTATACCTTGCATCATAGGCAATGTCAAGTTTGAAAATGCTATGCTAGATTTAGGAGCATCCATAAATGTCATGCCTATGTCTGTTTTTAAGTCTCTTTCTCTTGGACCTCTTCAACCTACGGGTGTGGTGATTCAATTGGCAAATAGAAGTACTGCCCACCCCGCAGGTTTGATAGAGGATGTCTTGGTTCGGGTTGAAGAGCTGATCTTCCCTGCTGATTTTTACATTCTTGATATGGAAGATGACTCCCCCCGTAATGCTGTTCCTATTATTTTGGGGAGGCCATTTTTGAAAACAGCCCGAACCAAGATAGATGTGCATTCAGGTTCACTTTCCATGGAGTTTGATGGCAGTGTGATCCGATTTGACATTTTCCATGCTATGAAACATTTTCCTGAGGATCACTCTGTCTTTCATATAGACTTTCTTGATGAGATTGATGAACATGTGCTTGATGTTTTGCATGATCCTGATTTGCCATCATTTACAGTCTCATTTTCTTGTCCTGCATGTACTGATTCTGAAATGTGCATGTCATGCATTGATCAATTTCTAGATTCTGACACTGCATCTGTTGATGATTCTCATATTATAGATTCGGCTAACCCCCTCTCTGTTATGCAAGAGTCTGATTCTTTTGTTCAGGTGCAGGTAGCAGAATCCATTTCTGCTGCCCCTTTATTCCCATCTATCATACAGGCACCCTCATTGGACCTGAAGCCCCTCCCTCCTCATCTCAAATATGCTTTCTTGGAGGATGAGCAGAAACTCCCAATGATCATCTCTACCTCACTTTCTGTTGATCAAGAGGAGAAGCTGCTAGATATGATTAGACAGAACAAGAGGACAGTCGGGTGGACTTTAGCATATCTACCTGAGGTGCCACTTGTGAACTTCAGAAACATAGTCCTTCGATTAGGAGACCAATGCAAGATGGCATTCGATCCGCTAAAGAGAGCACTCACCTTCTTCCCACCATGACTTCGGGAGTTTTCTTTTCTCCTTCTTCACTACATTCATTGCACTTGTCTATATCTATCTGATTCTGCTGATTGTGTTACATTGAGGACAATGTGTGATTTAAGTGTGGGGGAGAGTAGTTTAGGTTGCATATTTTGCTTTGATTTTTTTTTAGGTTTTGCTTAGTTTTGGGCATTTTCTTGCATGTTTTTGCTTCATTTTAGTAGAATTTTGGTATCTTGTGTCTGAATTCATGCATTTCTGTGTGTAAAGTTGCTTTTGATAATTAAGAGGTGGTAACACTGTGATAGAATTGTCCCGAAAAGTGAGGATTTGAGCCTTAATTGTGAGTGGATTGCTATATATGCCACCTAATTTTCTTTCATGTGTGATTGCACTCTGGATTACTTGCACTCTAGAACTTGACTTGACTCTTGTTGATACTTGATTGCTCATGCACATTTTGAAATGATTTAGGCACTTTCTTTCTTGAATAAGCTACTAGCCATATGAGCCTACCTTGAATGAATGTATCCTTTGCTAGCCCCTTTGAGCCTTTTTATCCCTTTCCTTGTTCTTTAGCTCATTACAAGCCTATGACTGAAAAACCATGATTGTCCTAACCTTAGGGAATTTTGGAGCTTTGGAATTGTTTTGGGAATGGGTATTAGGTAAGAAGTGTGCTCTATGCTTCAATTGGTTGAGTTCTTGGTTTTGCCTCTTTGGTTGTTGTAGCTATGGCTTCATCTTCATGCCATTTGTGTTGTTTCTTCTTTTCTTTTTGTATATCTCTCAAAAACAAAAAAATAAAAAAAATGCAAAAATAAAAAGAAAAAAAAAGAAGAGAAAAAAAAAAGAAAAAAAAAGTGAATAAAAGGTTGTTGAGGCAAAGAGGATTGGAATTAGTGGTTGTTGATTTTGGGGTGGATTTTGCTTACTTTTTACTTATTCCCCATTTCTCCTCTATTCCCTTGGTTTTAGCTACATTCCCATATTTTTATCCTACCTTGTCCTTGGCCCCATTACAACCCTTAAAAGACCTTTTGATCATTTTGTGCATGTGTGTTGATGGTTGATGTTAGAGGCTTGTCAAGCTTATGGTTGTGTTTGTTTTTCATGATGTGCCTTGAGTGTAAATAATGATTAACCTCAAACACTTGAGTGTAAACACTTTTGAGTGATCCTTGTGAGTTTCTATCATCTTTGTGACTATCCTCTTGTTGTCATTGGTTTCTTTGCATACTTGAAGTAATTGGATGATGTTCGCGGATGCTTTGACTCTTTGATCCTTAACCATTTTGTGTGCTTGAGTTTGCCCATTTCTTTGCATTTCCTAGAATTCATTGTGAAGTATGTAATCTCTTAGGTTTCCATTTCTTAGTTGTAGTCATCTTGTTGCATGATTCACTTTGGTGCATTTTGATCTTCATAGTCCTATCTTTTGGTTTTGCCCAGGAGTGCAAAAGGATAAGTGTGGGGGTATTTGATGAGCATTTTATTTCCCATTATTCCTTGCATTATTTTACTCTTATTATTGATACTTGTTGCCCATTTGACATTGGTTAGCTTGATTTAGTGATTTAGAGTTTATTGGACTAATATTCCGAATATGGTTTAATTTGGGATTATTTGGCCTAATTAATTCTATTTCTATTTTCAGGTCATATGTGGCACAAGGACACTATGGGCATTTTTGGAAATGAAGAAGATTGAAGCATTGAAGTGAAGATTGTAATTTGCATTTAGGTCCCTTTTTAATTGTAATTTTCAGAATAGTGTTTCTTAGGATATGGGCCCATGTTTTAGGCCCATTTGGTGTCTTAAGAGGGGAAATTCGTGTAACCCCCAAAAACATACTCCCATTTCAGATTTCTCACTCTCTCTCTAGGTTAGAACTTCTCTCTTGGCTCTCCCAAGTGGTGGTGGCTGCTAGGGTTTTGTTCTTCCCCATTTCTACTCGTTTTTCTTCATTTATGGCCATGGAAGGCTAGACTTCAAGGGTTAATCCCTTTGGTATTGTATTATCTACTCTTGAGCTCTTGTTATTAATGCAATTTCGTTTTCTCTTCTCTGTTTTCATGTTTATCGATGTGTAGTGGTTTGCTTAATTCCATTTCGTAGAGATAATACATGAATATAAATGCTTAATTTGTATTAACTCGTAAAAACTCCAATTCTGGTTTCTGATGCTTAATTAGAAGTTAGGGTTTGGAGTGATAACTGAATTTTCGCTTAGTATTTGGTTATCACGAGTTGGACAGAGGAGAGGAGAGGAATCGATCTTTAGTGAGCTAGGATTGAGTAGTGTACGTAGCCAAAGGGGTTTGCCCGCTTTTGTTTCTGATTTTGTTAGTTTTAATATTCTGTTTATGCTTTATTCCTCACATTTGATACACACAAACCCCCCCCCCCCCATTTTACTGCACACTACGTGTTTGATACTTTGTCTAGACCGATAATCGCTGGGAAACGACCTAGGGTCACCTTCCTAGTACTACAGAATAAACACCTTTTATTTTGATCGGGTACGGCCTCGATCATGATGTCATCGAGAAGCTTAGTCCAACTCCTGAGTATAATGACAAAGCAATACAACAATTGGCCATTTATAGGAGAGGAGATGGGATGTTTAGTGTAAACAGTGCAATAAGACAAAGGGACATCATGGCTCCTGGTAAGCTAGCTATTGTTAATTAACTAAATTTTTGGATAGATTAGCAAATAGCAATGTTAATTCCTTATTTTTGCTTGCATTATAGCGGAATGGTGGAATTTGTTTGGGAAACATGTCCTAGAGTTGCAACAAATTGCTATTAAAGTTTTGTCATTGACATGTAGCTCATATGGATGCGAACGCAATTGGAGCACATTTGAACAAGTAAATGTTAAAAGATTTACTCTAGTATTAGAATTTAGTGTTAGTGTGATATAAATACATAATAAAAAAATAAAAATTAACACTTCTTAATTTTTAAAATAGATTCACTCTAAGAAGAGAAGCAAGCTTGAGCATCAAAAGCTTCAAGACTTGGTTTTTGTGAAGTATAACCAAGCTCTTATGGATCGTTACGAAAGTCGTGATCTAATTGATCCGATTATCCTAGACAACATTGATGATTGTAATGAGTGGTTAGTAGGAAAAATGGATGAAGAAGAAGAAGAATCGGTCTTTGGTGATGGTGGCTTGACACGGGGAGATGTTGCTGAAGCGTCTGGGGCTAATGAGCCAGCCAAGATCACTAGGCAACACACAAACAAAAAGAAGGCAGCAGCTGCTGCAGTTTCTTCTTCTAGGAATAAGAGGAGTATTGTTGATTGTAACATCCCGAATTTCTAATCCAAGCTTAATTAGGAAGAGTCTACGTTAAGCTAATGAAAATCAGAAGAGTAAGTTGGGATGTGGTGAAGTAACCATGGCCAAAGTGTATGTAGGAGTTGAGGAGTATGTCATGGAGTTATAAGCCATCAATCAGTAACGATCTGTTAATGTAATCGATTACCATGGGGTATTAATCGATTACAATCATTCTGTGGGATAGCTAAACCTTAGAAAGAACAAGCGAGTATAAGTGCAGTGGCTCGGACCGTGGCCGAGCAAATTCCATCTTAACCGACCAAATTCCGAACAACGAGCGACGATCAGGGTCGCGGACCCATCTTAACCAGCATTACCGAGCTCATACCGAACTCATCAGTTAGTACCGAGCTCATCAGCATTACCGAGCTCATCTATCACAGATCTCTTCAGTAGCACCGAGTTCATTAGCATAAACGAGCTCATCATATCCGAGCTCATTAGTAGTACCAAATAGCTAGTACCGAGCTCATAATAACCGAGCTCATGAGGAACGAATAGTTTGCACCGAGCTCATAAGTATCGAGTTCATGATGACCGAACCCATTAGTATATCCGAGCTCATCGATCTATCTGAGCTCACCAGTAGAACCGAACAAGCTAGCACCGAGCTCGGGAGAATCAAATAGTTAGCACCGAGCCCATGATAACCGAGCTCATGAGAAACGAGCAGATAACATTGAGCTCAGAAGAACCGACCTCACATCAACGTTAGTATTTCGACCCTCGTACGTCGAGCACTTCTATTCATCAATTTAATCGGATCCTAAACAAACCGAGCTAGAGCCGAACAACTATACTAAAGTAAATGGCCCTCACAGTGTTATCCGCGCCCAGACTCATCATTCTCCTCGCCCAGGCGCATGTGTCAGACCTTGATCTCTCTCAACCACTAATTTTTGGCTTCCTCAGGAAGCCATTAAGTTATAACCACACACCCATCCCTTCGTACAACATAAAAAGGCAAAACTCAACAGCAAGAACGCACAAACACAACTTTCTCACTTATCATCCTTTTCATCCCCTCTCAAGGAACCAAGAACAAGCATCATTATCACCACCCAAGTCCCATCACACGATTTTCATCTTTCTTCTCCTCCAAGTTCTAAGAGCTTTCTTTCTCTTCCTCTCAATATCCCTCTCTTCAATCATGGCAAGGAATTAGGGTTCAAGGGTTTCAACACCCATTCTTCAATTCGTCCCTTGCCAAGCCCAAAGTAAGTTGATTCAAGATTTTCTTATCTCTTCCATTATGTTACACGAATTTCTCACGCACAACTCTAACTGTTTGTAACTCCTCTTGCTCCACGGTTTATTTTCTTCCTCCTCCATAGCTTTGAAGCTTTCTCTCTCTACACTCAAGGCTCTGGAGTCAAGCTCTCCCTCCCTCTAACTGTACATTCGGCGGCGTTTTGGTTGAGGTAAGAGGGTTGTGTTACCTCTATTTAGGACATGATCTCTAGGTTGTTTATAGTGATGGCTAGGAATAGGAAAGATTAATTATGAGAACAAACAGTAGAGTAGCTAATACGGTCAATAGGCAAAGAACGAAAATAAAGAAGAATGAAACCAATTGTATGTTGTGGATAAATGTGATGTATGATGATGTTTGTAATGTGTGGAAATATAACAAAAATTTTAATAATAGATTAAGTAAGGAAATTAAGATAGTGAGACCACTTGTGTGTTTGAATGATGATTTGTTTGAAATTTATGCGGGGATTGGGTTTTGAAATGAACTTAGGATTTAGAAAATTAATAAGTAGCACAAATTATGGGATAAAAAGGGTATGTTGTGTATGTGATGAGTGTATGGATAAATGACAATGAAAATAATACCAAAGGATGTAGGACGATAATAGGAGAGATAAGTAAGGATAAATTATATTAAGCAAGGAATAAAAAGGAAATGATTGTGAATGTGTGTTATTGTGAATGATTGAATGGTTTGATAACCCTAGGAGATAATATGAGCATGATAATAAGTTATTGATGAAAGTAAAGAAAGAAGAGAATAAGTATTAGAAACCAAAGAAGAGAAAAGAACTAAAAGAGAAAAGAAAGAGTTATATCGGTAGACGGCCCATGTGCTATGTCGAAGTGCAACCTGGACGGCCCATGTGCTCCAGGGATTACTAGCGCAACTCAGACGACCCATGTGCTCCGAGAATGATTAAAATGAATATCGGCGGACGACCCATATGCTCTGTCGAAGCGCAACCCGGACGACCGATGTGCTTTGGGGATTACTAGCGCAACTCGGACGGCCCATGTGCTCCGAGAACAAGAAAACTCAACCTGGACGGCCCATGTGCTCCAGGGATGAGAAAAGAAAGAAAGAAAGGAAATGAAAGACTAAGGAAAAAGAAAAAAAACACAACCTGGACGGCCTATGTGCTCCAGGGATAAGAAAGCAATTGTAAGAATGAGGTAAAATGAAGAGAGAATCAAGAATGATTAGGAAAGTAAGAATAGGGGAAAAAGTTAAAAAAAGAATTAAAATGTCGAAATCTAAATAAGATAAATTTAAGTATAAGAAGAGAAAAGAAAAGTGAATGAGTTAAGTGAAATGCAATGAGAATGATTGTATGAAAATGACTGTGTTTATTGTGTGTTAGTCATAATGTTAGGCTTAGTTTATTGCTATGACCTCTTAGAGGTTATTTCCTAAGTTCTGTGTAATGCTTCCCTTCTTGCTATATTTTTACAGGTTCAGAAGGAGCATGCACAAGTATTGGCCGAGCAAGAGCTCACTCCACCATGTGCAGTGAATGTTGACATGAGCGGACTACAGTTTATAATATAAATGTTATTTTTGGAAATTAAAATATGTATTAGTGTATGCCCTAGAACTTGTATTTATTGGGCATTAGGATTTTAGCCTGGTTGTAATGAAATTATGTTTTATGCTTTAAAAATTTTTCGGGTCTGATCAGGTATAAGCAGGAAATTTTGGGAAAGTCCGAAAAACGGAAGAAACTCTGCCGGATTTTTGTCGAAATTTTCAAGTACCACTTTTAACTAAACTTAAATTAACTAATTAAAAGTGAGGGTGTTACACATCGTTAGCTAATTAGTATAGTAAATGTATTGTACAAATAGCATAGCTCTCAAAAAATTCGTGAAATTCACAATTAATTCTACCATTTATATTGTACATTATGTATCTCTTGTGAAATTCTTAGTTGGAATGGTAGAGGAACTAACCATAAAGGATTTTTCGGTTTGTTTAGAGATTTTAGATACATGAATGAGGTCAACTTTTTCATTCTTGTGAAGACTTTTTTAGAAGAAGAAAAAGTTTTAAATAAAATGTGTCGAATTGGTTGGGATAGTTTTGCTATTGTTGATGTTGTTGGTCGTGTTTGAGATATTCTTTTCGATCTCTAATATAAGAAAAACAAGACAGATATATCTTGATTTCAAATATAAGAAAAAATTAACTAATTTTCTATTCCTAATACAATTATTCCTAAAATATTTATAGAAAGAAGTAATTTTTTAATTTAATTTTTGTTTCATTTTCAGTATAACTTTTATAAAGTAACTATATTTTTTTATGAATTTAAGAAAATTAAATATATTCAACAAACTTTCTTAATAAATATGATTTCAGTTATTTTTTCTTATAATAATAAAGACCGGAGGAAGTATATAATATCTTTGGGACTTAAATTTTTGGTATATTGATATTCTCTTCACTAATAACACTCATCATATGCTTCCTCCGATTTGAAATATATGGAAAAAACACATTTTTCTTGGTTAAAATATAAGCAAAAGTAATCAATTTTCTTAATTTTTGTTTCATTTTCAATGTTACTTTTCTAAATCATCCTTATAAAACTCATATTTTATTTAATTTTTGTTTATTCCTAATGATATTTTCCTAAAATACTTCTTTTTATATATAAATTTAAGAAAATTAAATGCAATAATTAACCTTTTTAATAACTGTAAAATTAATTATTTTTCTTATATTTCAAATGGGAGGGAGTACATATTCCTAAAAAATGCAGGTCATTTGCAATCATAAACCAAACCCGCCCGCCCATCCTTATTGTCAATACTAGTTCCCACCTTAAAAATATATTTCGTTTAGTGGTTTCGGAGTTGTGACACCCTCGTTATAATACTAGAAATTAGAGTAATAAATAGACTATTACTCAGTTAAGTATGGACTTGTTTAAAGGTAGAAAATATAAGGTTAAATTTTTTTTTCTTTTTCCTTTTCATTTTTATTTTCTAAAAGAAGCGGGTGCACAATCATAATATAGGATCCTTGGAGATTAGATTTCGTATCACTTTAAATATTGAATCCGGCGTTTTTCTAAAACAAGGAAATCATTTCACAATCTAGATAGCATCTGTTCTTTGAAATTGCATTTACGTAATAAAAACTTAAGTGATGTCATCCATTCTTTCATTTTGCGGAACTGATACCATTTTCAAATATCGAAGCCGAACTTTTCAAATACTTTTGTTAGAGTAAGCGGAAATAGCAGGACTATGCATAAGTTGTAATATAAACATAAGTTTTATAAATATATTTATCATAAGATACATAGCCCATAAGTCAAGTCTCCAAGATCCAGAACAAGTCCATAACCAAAGTAAACCATAACTCTAGAGTTCTCATAAGTATATCTACAATATATTCATATCAAAATATAAAACTCCAGAGCTGGTCATATAGAACAAGTAGCAGCTGTAGTAGTAGCAGAAGTCTCCTAGCAGCAGCAGTAGTCATCATCAATCCATCAACAGCATCATCTCCTTCACAGCATCCATCACATCGGATCCCTGATCCTCATCATCTACCCTATGCACATACCTAAGGATCATCGTCCCTCCACTGACTCCCGGTAGAATAAACGACAGGCTCGCCTCCGCTCTCGTCCTCAACAGGGTCCTCCTCTATCTCATCCGAAGGAATGGGTACCCTTCCACTGGGCACGGGGTCTGGTGATGGCGAAACCCTAACAGGACTCCTCGGATCAGATAGGGGAGTCTCCTCTCGGACGACTCGAGAAGTAAAAGGGTGTGAGCGGGTAGGTCGAAATCGAAAACTGTGATATGAGCGAGCTGGTCGTGTGGGAGGTGGTCCATGGTAAGTGTAAAAGGGTGGTACATGCATAGTGTATATGATGGGGATCCTAAACCTACGAGGACGAAACCGAATCTGCGGGTTGGGGTACCGCCCGGTGATCCTCATAGATCCATATGCCACTAGGAAGTGGCCGGATCTCGATGCAACCGATGTAACGTGACATCACCTACAAGGGCACAGGGATAAACGATTCTATACACATAATAAATAGAGCATAAATAAATGCACAATATAAATGTAAATGTATGTAGCAATAATCAACAACTACATTTAGCACTTAGCAAATATCTGATGCAAGTAGAATGCTAATACTTATTTTCATTTATCAACTTTAGCTTAGATGAGTGGCATGATGTTTGAGTCTAGCTCTCAACCCTAACTCCATCAATCTATGTCACTCTCTGACGTCCATCCTTTACTTCATATTAGCACTCAACAGTGCGTTGTACTCCTAGGTGTACAACATTTGTACATTCACCTAGAATGTACACGACAAGCTTGGAAATGGTACATAACGTGCTCCTCAAGCATCGTCCCGTCGTCTTAACGGAATAACCATATCATCATCATCTCACTTTCGCTGGCCACATCGTCAACCATAATGTGTCATCAAGCAAGCCGTCAATTGGCACTCCCAGAGGCCCTCCTCATGTTACCAAAACATGAAAAACGATCTAACACCCGAACTCCAGGATGAATGCAATTTTATTAACTTAAAAGAATTGATTGACATATCTCAATTAATAATATATTACGTTATTAATCTAATGATTTCATACCATCATCAATCAATTGCTTTTAAGTCTTAGATCTCTTGGATTATCATCACTTAGATATTAACATAATGATTTATAATTAAAAATGGCATTTTAAGTTTTCTGGTCAAAAAGACTCGAGTACTCCTCATAGGACTCGAGTAGTTCTTTAAATTGTCCAGTAGACTTGAGTGGTTTATGGAAAGACTCGAGTGGATCATAAATTTTTAGAAATTTCTTGTTTCAGGTTTTCTCAAAATACTCGAGTCATTCATGATACACTCGAGTCGTTCATCAACCCAGAAGACTCGAGTGATTCATGCAAGACTCGAGTGGTTCATCAGAAAAGTTCATTGGTGCATCAGTCAATACCCAAGTCTCGGACCAGATACTCGAGTGATGGTTCCAATCAGACGCATTGGTGTGTCATGAATCACTCGAGTCTCGAGTCAAAGACTCGAGTCTTGACAGATAATGGACAATGAAAAATTGAGTTTTAACATGCCATCTTCATTTCTAACCAATCCTAGTCCAATCCAATGATCAACAGAGTTCATATACCATATATTAAACATGTTCAAGCACTTAGAACACATCAAATTACATAATTCACAGAGATTCACAAGATTATGCATAAAACTTAGAAAATTCACAACTCAACATATCAATTTGCATAATACTCAGAATACTCATGATCTTAAGTTCTAAATAGCTTGCATGCAACATATAAAACTTGCTCAAAACAACTTTAGAGCACAAGTTGGTCTCCAAACCAATTTTCTTATTCAAACTAAGCCCTTAGAGCCTCTTGGTGGCTCTTTAATCAAATTCATGTAATTTAAACTCTATCTAGTGAATAGAAAGCTTTCCCCTTACCTCTTTGACGTGTACCAACAAAAAATTTGAAAGAAAAGCTCCACAACACAGGGAACCACTTCAAGCACCAACATGCAGAGCAGTTTGAGTAGAGCACCAAAATCGAATTGGTTGACACATGAAATAAAAATAAGAATTGGGGAAATTAGTTTCCCTAGATTCTATGCAACACATACTAACTAAAGAAACAAGTTTGAGACTCAGAGAGTACGTGAGCTTACCAAAATCAATGACCAAAGTAAGCTCCAGAAATTGTTGACAACAACCAAGCTTCCACTTTCGAGCTCCAATTCTTCCAACACACAAACTCTCTACTCACGATTTTGGTGTCTATACAAAGCTTGTGATGTGAGCTTTGTATTGGTGTATGATTTGTGACTCGAATCAAGACATAGAGGGAGAATCAAATGGAACGGTTTAGGAACCCTAATGCATGCAACACTTCACGATTTGAGCAAATGGGTTGATTGATTCATCAACCATGGCTTAAATAGCCATTCATGAAGCTCATGCAGCTCGACACGAAAGCCATGGACGTGTAGTGGTGGTGTTTTCGTGTCACTCGTCGGGAATCGTTGGTGGTGACTCACCAAAACGCACTAACTCGTCCAACTCTGACCAGAATACTCGAGTCTTCTCAGAAATACTCGAGTATTTTGGTCAATTTTTGAAAATTATTTATTTTATTTTCTTTCCCTCCAAAACCTTTCTTATAATTACTTCTAGGTCCCAAAGCAGGGACTAATGTGCAAAAATTTATTTATGCATAAATATTATTTCCAAATCATATACACACATTCACTAATAACACAAACATAGATTTTAATCAAAGATTAAAAATAGAAATAATTAATTATAATAAACTTTATAATTAACATTTTATTAATCAGGGATTAAAATTTTGGGGTGTTACAGGAGCATTAGTCCTTGGGCCATTATGAGAGATTTTAATGCCTTGCTTCATAAGGAATAGAGATTTTAATGCCATGAGCAAATATAGTACTCCGATCCATCCGATGTTTATTATAAAGTTTACTTATATTAGAAGTATGCTTTTTTTTATATATTTCAAATCGGATGGAGTATTTTTTTTACAAATTTCAAAAAATTAAATATGTTCAATTAACTTTCTTGATAATGGTGAAGTTAGTTATTTTTCTTATATTTGAGAGCAAAAAATAATATCAAATTTTAATATAAATTTTAAATAAAAAACATATATGCAAATAAAAAATTAAAAAAGAGAACATGGTGTGGATTCATAGCTAATTTTGTATAATCCGCGTAATTCGCACATTCCATATTCACATAAATACCCTTTAATTAAAATTAAAAACTATCAATTATAATAAATGAAATTAGTCAAATCACTATATCCTTAAGTAGGTGAGTTAATATAGTCAAATCAATTATAAGAAATTAAAAGTAAAAACTATCAATTATAATAAATGAAATTAGCTAGTCAAATCACTATATCCTCAAGTAAGTGAGTTAATATAGTCAAATCAATTATAAGAAAAATTGATTGGAGTATACATAAAAAAAGAGTGTATCTTATATGAGAAAAGAAACAAAGACAATATAATACGCAAAGAGCTTAAACAAAAACATACAACTTAGAGTTTTTTTTATCTCCCATATATGACGATGGGTTTTCTCATATTGTTTCATTCAAACTTTATATTTATCCTGCTCTTTATTTCTCTTTTAAATTTATCAACTATTGAAGGTGTTTATGGTGGGTTTAGCATTAAATTGATCCACCAAAATTCATTAAGTGTTGCACATCTCATGGATATTGTACAAACTCCAACAACATCTGTTTCTGGAGCTTATATTATGGAGGTGTCTATTGGAACTCCACCGATAAAATTTTATGGCGAAATGGATACAGGTAGTGATCTTATATGGTTACAATGTGTACCATGTAACAATTGCTATAAGCAGAAATACCCCTTGTTTGATCCCCGAAAATCATCCACGTATACAGGCATATATTGCCAAGAGAAGGAATGTTATCAATTGCCAGAATATGTAGAACATGCATGTTCCCCTTATAAGAATCGATGTGGTTATACAATGACTTATGATGATAATTCTACATCAAGAGGTATGTTCAACATCAAAATTTTAATATTAGGTATTCAATGATAATGTTATTTAAATATCTACATCTAACATTTAAATCCAACACCTATTCCATTCGGTTTGAATAAAAGAAAAAAAGGCTTAATTATGTCACAAGTCCCTAAAGTTTGAGGTACTTTTGTCAGATACCCTTATTCTTTTTGCTCAATGTCTGACTCCCCGAAATTATTTCTGATTTGTCATATACCCTACTACCAATTCTAGCAAATTTGCTGACATGTAACAAATTAAATCCTAGTAAGACGCAGGAGGTTGGTCATGTGGTGACGCTTGATGTCACACATGCGAAGACGACCTCTCTCTTCAATCCTTTTTTTTCTTTTTTTATTTAACTAAAAATATAAAAATATTAAGTTTTTTAGTTTTTTTAATTTTTTTTAAAAAAGGATCTTCGCCCACAGGGTGCCTAAACTCCTACGTCTAATCAGGATTCTGATGTTACATGCCAACAAAATTGGCCAGAATTGGTAGTAGGGGTATATGATAAGCCCATAAGTAACTTCGGGGAGTCGGACATTGAAAAAAAGAGAATAAGGGTATTTGGCAAAAGTACCTCAAACTTCAAGGACTTGTGACATAATTAAGCCAAAGAAAAAAACTAATTTCATACTTATTAAGGTGGTTAGTTGATTGTGTTTAATTTTCCCAAATTTTTCAAAAAATAGAAGTATTTAAGGAAAGTATCATTACAAATGAAACAAAGATTAAACAAGAAAGACGTTTTAGAAAAGTAATATTGGGAATGAATAAGATTGGTTACTTTTTCTTATTATATTTTAAATCAAGACAAGTATTTTTTTCCCTTATATTTCAACCGGAGGGATCGAGTGTCATTCTAGTTAAAGATGTATACGAAAAATTATAATAAAGATAAATTGATGCAAGGACTTATCATTTTTTACCTAAAATGATAGATATCAGATTTAGATATTAGATATAGATGTTCAAATAACATTATTGATTAGGTATATATATGTCACTTTTTATCTTAGTGCGCGGGTAAGTGTATTTTTTTCTTACTTTATTTCTTCTTTGTATACACTAAGAAAATAAATAAAAAGTGTAATTAGATTTTGGTTGTATAAGAAATAATGAATAAGGAATATTTTTCAGGTTTGTTGGCATTAGATACAATTACCATGAACACAACCTCAGGAAAACCTCTTGCTCTTCAGGCAATGATTTTTGGTTGCAGACATAATGACAGATTAAGCAAGGCAGATGAGATGGGCATAATAGGTCTAGGAAGGGGATCAGTGTCCCTTATTTCTCAAATTGGTCCTTCGTTTGGAGGTAGGAAATTTTCTTATTGTCTAGTCCCATACTACAACACTGGTGTCTTTAGCCCGATGAGTTTTGGTGCGGGGAGTGAAGTATTAGGGTCTGGTGTAATTTCTACACCTTTGGTTCAAACAAGTGACACCTCCTTCTATTATGTAACCTTAGGAGGCATTAGTGTGGAAAATACCTATTTGCCCATTTATAGGTCTCCAAAAAAGGGTAATATGTTGATGGATACGGGGACAACATTAACTTATTTACCGAAACTATTTTATGTTGAATTGATAAATGAAGTGAAGAAGCGGATTCCATTGAGGAATGACCCAGAATTAAAAGGTCCGCTTTGCTACAGAACATCAACTATTCCTAAGGGACCAATAATAACAGTTCACTTCGAAGGTGGAAATATACGATTGATGCCAAATCAAACTTTTTATAAGGCAAAAGTGGGCCTTTTTTGCTTGGGATTTGTCAGCTATAACCGTAGGTCTGTATTGTATGGTAGTCTTATGCAGGCAAATTTTTTTATTGGATTTGATTTGGAGAAAGAGATTGTCTCTTTTAAAGCAACAGATTGCACAAAACATTAAAGTTTTGTCTGAATGTCTTATATAATGATACTAACATATAATAAAAGTGATTTAGATTATTGTTTCATGATTCACTATTTTTTTTGTCTCCACTCTTAATTTTTTGGTTTTTTTTAATTTCATAACTTTTGTCATTTTACAATTTCAATGCAGTAACATAATGTATTTTTTTTTTAATTTTAGTCATTCATTCAATTATTTCTCTTATTTCTCATTAATTCTACTTTTATTCTCTCTCTCTCATCTTCAAATCACTATACATTAAATAACGAACACACTTCCTAATAAAAATTAAATATTGCTACAATGTTCAATAAGGATTAAATATAGGCATTTTAGATAAAGTCATAAAACACATTGTATATATAAAACTTATAATAATAACACTTTCTTAATATATGTGTCTAAACCTAAGGATAACCACAACAAATCTTGAGAGAGTTTGGTAGAAGGTCTTAACATCATATTTGTACCAAACACTATATCTCAAGACTTTGTTATTCTTCAAAATCTGGTAGAGAGTCTTAAATTGAGTCTGTAAAATAAGATACTCAACTTAAGAATATGTTGAACCCAATTTTTTTTGTCATTTCTCTCATTTTACTTTACATCATCTTAATAATAAATAAATAATAATATAATAATAATAATGATAATTATAACTAAATAAAAAATAATAACAATAAATAATAATAAATAAACTAATAATAATAAATAAATATTAATACTATTTTTTTAATACTAATAAATAATAATATTCTTAAATATATACATTTTCATATTTTATTTTTAAATATATTGTGTTATTATGAAAAAAAAATTAAATGGGTATATTCTTATAAAAAGATGGATATATTAAATATATTTGAATATATATATGTATTCAAATATGGGTATATAAAAAAATTTAAAAAAATTGGATATGTATAAAACACAGAGGTATTGAAATTATTGTTGCAATTATTTTTTTTTATAAGAATGGTTATGACACATTTTTAAATACAAAATCGAATATTTTGATTTTTAAATATTATTTGAATGCAAATATTGTTTTTAGAAATTTATAAATGTTGGTGTGACAAAATATATATTTGAGATTATTTTTAGAAACGGAAAGTAATTAATATTATTAAAATTACATTTCAAAAATATTATTAAAATGAAATTTAGTTTAAAAGTACATGATGATGTAATGCTGATGCATAAGTCTATCTAGTGAGTCTTAATTGTCGTGGTGGAAGATATAAAAATTTGAAGTTGAATCTTATAGCAGAATGATGATATAATATTGATGTGTTAGAGTATGACGTTAATACTCTGCTGTAGATGCCTAAAAAGCCAAAAGATTTTTAATAAGGGGAGTATTACTTTGCCAAAGTGAGAAGATCCTTCTTCAATTTTTCAGCTATAAGCCGTATTACAAAGTGTGTGTTACAAGGCATTAATCATTTAGAATGAATACGTTGGAATTAATGGCATTCACATGAAAAATACCCAGTCCACTACTACATAATTGCAAAAAAGTTCCCAGATATTAATCCCGGTTCCGTTCCGGAACTGGGATTAATAGACAAATGATAGTTAAAAAATACCATTAATTTATTGATCCCGGTTATAAAAAACACGGAATCGGGATCAATGTTATAACATAAATAATTTTGTATTTTTTTAAAATTAAAAATCACACTAACTTTATTTATCTCATTGTTTTACTTCAACTGGGATGAATAATAAAAACACGAAACCGGGATCAATAAATAAATATAAATATGTGCATTTGTGTGTGTTAATCAAACGAAAACCCTAACCCGTACGCATACTCCTCCTTCTTTGTGGGTCTCTTCTCACGGCACCGATTTCTGTTCGCGCCGCCGCTCACCTAGCCGCTGTCGCCGTCGCCCGCAACCTCCCTCTTCCGGCGTCTCCATCTCACGCTCTCCCTCTTTCCTTCTCCTCCCTCGCATTTTTCTCTCTCTCGGTTGGGATGCGAATCGCAATCCACCAATCTTTGCCGCTACAGGATCGAAGCACTGCTCAGGTACAACGATCATCGCCATCCTGTGCCTCTCTCCCTCTTGCCTCGGCCCTCTTTCTATTCCCACTGGTTCTCGCTGCCACCGGCCTAAGTCATCGGTCATGGTTGAAGCTCGTGTCTTCCACCTCGACCTCGCCTCCGCCGTGCACCATATGTGTTTATGCTGGTTCAAATTGAACCACGATTATTGGGCATGCAGCACTTGTCTTAACTCTTAAGTGTTATGAGGCTTCTTGCTTTCTTTTAGAATAGAAACAGCTTATCATTTCCGAGGAATGAAATTTGGCACCTGCCATAAAAATGTCTTTGTGTCTGACAAACGCTACTGATTAACAAACAACAATATGAGCCATTGTGTTAATCTAGAATTGTGATTCTCAAACTTTAAATGCTTTTTTGGAAATAGAATGTATGCTAAAGCGAATAATCTTTAGTTTTGTCTATCTCTCTTTGAGGAAAAAAGGGCTCCAAAGTTCCATGTTCTTAAACTTGTGATTATATATGCACAAGTATTTGGTTATAGAAGAATGAGGAGATTTGTCATATTGTAAGTTTCACAAGACAAAGGTGGCCAATTATAATTCTACGTTGGGCTGCTGCTCGGACTTTTGCAGATGAGTGCTGTTCATGATAGTGTAACTCAGTTACTGTCCATCTTTCAATAGTGCTACAGTAGTGTGGTAGCCAGACAGGGACAGATCCAGAAATAATTGATGGGAGGGGCTGGACTTCTCTAAAATATTATTATTTTGACTAATTTCTGCATATCTTATCTATAAGTAAATAACTATATTGTTCAAACTATTTTAGGCAAAGCATATGATAGATTCCATGATACAAACAAAGAATTTTCAAAAAATATTTGAGAACATCAACATGAAAAATCATAAATTTATAGAAGAGGGAGGAGCCTAGGCCCATGCTTGCCCTCCCCTCCCGGCTTCCCTGTAGCCTGAACAGCAGCTTAGCACATAACTAAAATGAATCCCTTTTGTCTTGCATGAATAAGTATATGTTAAGGAAGAAACAAAGACTACTGTAATCTCAGCAGAAGAAGAAAAACAGAGTAAAAAGTGATAAATAATAAGGAGTCATTCATTAGAGCAGTAGTCACCATTTCGTTTTTTGGCCAGTGATTGACTGATTTTGTCCTTTTTCTGTACATTTGGGTGTATCTTTTTTACTGACATTGGTTGCATCGCATCTTATTTATGTACAGGTGTCTCGTTGAAGACTCAAGAACTCTATGCACTTGTTTTTCTTCTCGCTACTTGGATATATTTACTAATTATATATCCCTATATAATACCCCTATGAAGTTGATATTCTTGGGAAGCTCATTTTCTATTGTATGGTACATGAGGTACCACAAGATTGTTCGTAGGACATATGACAAAGATCAGGATACCTTTCGCCATTATATTCTTATACTGCCCTGCCTGCTATTGGCTCTAGTTATCAATGAGAGATTCTCATTTAGGGAGGTTAGTATGCAACTGCTGTTAATTGTTGCCTGTAACTGTGGAGTAACTATTTATATATCCTTTTGGGTTTTATAAAGAGCTGATTATGCATTAAATTAACTTTCCTTTACTTCCCCAAAACATATTTTTACATGGAATAGGTGATGTGGGCATTTTAGGTGATGGCACAGTTACTGAGTCTCTTAAAGATGATTTAATAAGTTTTAGTCTATAAAGGATTCTGACTATTCTTTGTTGTTTTGGTTGCAGATTATATATTCCGGTTACAGATTATATATTCCGGTTACAGTTGCACTCAGGGTTGGTTCTTCACATCTTGCACAAGTGATTCAGGTTTAAGGTAGTATTGCTTTTGTTTTATCTATGTTTCTATTTGCACTTTAATTACTATCTTAGAATATTCAGAAATAAAAAATTCTTAAAATTCCTCTTTGGCATTAAGGAGCTTAGAAACATTTTGCCTATGCATGATTTCCTTCCCTCACTCACTCTTAATTGTTTGGTAATTATATTACGTGTCAAGAATGCTATTGTGGTGATTGCCAATTTGCCACTGATTTTTGATCATTTCATACTGAATATGTAAACTTTGCTTAGTTAATTAAGTTTGTTAATTGTGTTTTTCAAATTTACTCATGTTTGACTGAAAAGGATTTTTTATTTACTTTCAGAGAGACTTTGTTGAAGCTAATGAAGTCAAGGATGAATGGACAACATATGTTCTTGACGAGCTATCTTAGCTTCGTTTTGAATTTAGGGCACCATATATATTTTTGAATGTGACTATGTAGCATCCATATGATCGAGCTTGTTTAGCGTTTTGTATGTATGGAGCCATTTGTTTTGGTTTGGGATTTATCTATAATAAATGTGTATTGACATTCACGTTTCTAATGTATATAATTATGACATTTATTTGTGGCAAAAGAAATGTTGACAATTTATTTAAATATATGGATATAGCAAATATTATAAATTAATATATATATATATATACAGACACTAAATAGAAAATATTATAAATTAAAAAAATATATATATTCACTAAAGATCCCGGTTCATTTTAAAAAACTCAACAGTGATCATATATATTAAAGATCCCGGTTCATTATTAAAAATCAACAGTGATCATATATATTATTGATCCCAGTTCCTTGTTTTTTATTGATCTCGGTTCCGTGTTTTCTAAAACACCTGGGATCACAAGTATCAGACTTGTTATACCAGGGGATACAATCCCGGTTCGGAACCGGGATCAATATGCATGCGAAACCGGGATCTTTTAGCATTTCTGTTGTAGTGGTCCCATATTGTTCGATCTTTGTGAAACTTAGTCTTTTATATTCTATTCTTCTCTACACATTTGCAAAAGGCTTATTGAATTTTAGTAATAGACGTGTTGGGTCCAATACACGCTCCACCACTGTATATTCGGGTGGGCGATGCGTGGCAAGTGCAAACACGTTTTTGACAAATATTCATTGCAAATTTTATGGCCCATAAATTCATCATCGGTAGTTTTATGCTAAATATTATTGCAATTCATTGACCATTATTTTTTGGCTGTTGAGGGTTTGAGCCTAGGGGCTATAAGAAGCTACCTACACTATCTGGTTGAGACAAAAAACAGAAACGACTTCTCATAACCTTCCTCTCTTCATTTCTTTCTTTGGTTGAGAGACCTAATTTTGTGAGAATCCAAGTTCTCTGCTTTGAGTGCACGAGTTGGAGAACTGTTGTGCTAACCTTGGGAGTAAGAACCGGTTGATATAGTTTCACCACGACTATCCAAAAATCTTGTTTTTAATGTAGTGATTTTTGCTCAACATAGTTATCTTCAATTATTTTTCCAATAGAATAGAAGGAAGGCTAAGCTTTGTTGTCCCTTGTATTGATACAACGTGATTATAATCGATTCCTTATTTCTTAATTATACAATATTATGTGAAAGGGAAATTATGGTTTTTGATATTGGTTTCAGTAAATCAAGCATTTTCTCTATAGTTAATTACTAGAATGCTTTAATTCAGCTTTGAAATTAAATACTTGATGGGTAACCTTGCCTAGGTTCGGTGGTCACTGTATGCTTGCTTAATAATGGCATTAGATTTTAGTTTTGAATAGCTAGATTTTGAAACAAGACCAAGGATTGTAGATAATTAACTTAAATTGCAAGTTCGTTTAATTTGGTTGAAAATTAGAACATCGATCCCTCCTTGATCAACTTCAATATGTTAACACCGGTGGAAGTTGGAATGATTAAACTTGATTCATTACATTTTTCTTTAATCATCACATATGCTTGTCAATTCTCGTGTTCATAAATTTCTAGGTTAATGGAGGTTTTTGATATTTAACTATTGGTTGTTTGCTTAACATGTAACATCCCGTTATTTCTAATACCTCTAACAAAATAATTAAATGATTTAATAAGATGTTTTCAAGATTTGAGTCTCGGAATAAAATTTTGATTTCATCATTATATTTGAAATATGTTTTCTAGTCAAAACAAGTATAAATTTGTTATCATACGTTTTTCAAAAACAAGTATTTAGTACTGTGGAACCTAAAGAGTAAGTAGGCTTAATCCAGCTTTTCGGAAAATTGTGAAAAGCCTTAAGAAAAATTAATAAGCTTCGTAGCATAGTTGGAAGTGAACCAAATTCTATCTGCGATGGCGTGGTCGTTTAATAGAATGTAAGGTTAGAGTTGACCACTTTGATTCTTGCATCTGTTAAGTGACGATGTTATTAGCAAATTCGCCGATGATATACTGTTGATAGACGTGAGGTTGGGATTGGTCGTCTCAATCTTTGCATCTATTAATGGATAATATCATTGCAACCTTCTTAGAAAAAAAATATTGAAATAATCAAAGTAGGAACTCTCCAAGGAGATAGATCCCTTAGAAAGAAGAAATCAAGCCAAAGGGGCGTCCTTTCTGAACTTGTTACACAGAATCGGGAAGTAAAACCCAAAACCCAACTAGATAATACGAGCCTTAGAATATCTTATCTGTCTAAGAGCAATATAGCTGAACATAGGACATTGGTAAGAGTAGAGCGAACTCTATAGGAATCATCTTTAAGCTTTCATAAAGAGCAAACCTTAGCAGCTTTGTAAGTCTCCACACCGAGACTAGCAGAGTTAAACCCCTAGTTCGTGCTCTTGGTGAGTACTAGAATTTAGATTTGTGCGAATATGAAGCTTCACAACCCTTAGGGATTCGTTTTCAACCCATCGATCACCACTTGGTAATCGACTAAAACACAACATACAGTCTAGCTAGAAAATGGCCAGGAACTTGCGTTTACAATCCTTAATAGTGATTTACCCTAAGTCTTGGTGTCGATACAACCAGGTATGTCGATTCCAAGTGGGGGAGAACTTGGTAGTCCAACACAGGTCTCGCCTAAACGACGATGAAACGAGAGGGGATGATTCTCCATTTGAGGAACCCAACGAAATTTCGAGGACGAAATTCTAATAAGTGGTGGAGAATTGTAATATCCCGTTATTTCTAATACCTCTAACAAAATAATTAAATGATTTAATATGATGTTTTCAAGATTTGAGTCTCGCAATAAAATTCTGATTTCATCGTTATATTTGAAATATGTTTTCTAGTCAAAACAAGTATAAATTTGTTATCATACGTTTTTCAAAAATAAAGTAGTACTTTTATTTAGTTTAATTAACATTTTGACAGGGAGCTCAAGTGGCAAGCCTTAGAGGCATTTTTATAAATAGTTTCTTCAGAAAAATATGTTTAACTTAATATTTTGAACGTCCCTGTAAATTTTCATAGTGTTCGGAGGTTGTTTTATTTTCAGCTTCTAGACTGCTTTAATATATTACCGGTTTAAGTTATATATAATAATCTTCTACTTCAAAATTTTTAATATTATATATTATCAAGTTTAATATCAAGATTGAGAAAATATATTTACTTTTGAATTTCGATAATTTTTCTTACGCAATAATTATCCGGACGGACCGATAACTTTATTATTTTTCAATCGGTTTTTAATAATTAAAAATACAATATTATTCTACTTAATGTATTTTATTTTTAGAATCATCAAACTTTTAATTATAATCCAAAATACATACACGTTGACCCACATATAAAAAGCAATATATATATATATATATATATATATATATATATATATATATATATATAATTTCCTAAGTACTACCCACTACCCCGTAGCCACCCCAAACAAAAATAAAAGAAGAAACTCACCCCAACCCAGCCAGAACAGTGGAAACGAAATAGAGAAATAGAGAAAGAAACAAAGATAAAATCAAAGAAAGTGAATATATATAGAGAGAAAGAAAGAGACGAAGAGAGAGATCATAATGAGAAGGAAACTAGAACAGAGAGCAGAGAGAAAGAGGGAGCGATCAGGGGAAGGAAACTTTTAGTTTTCTTTGTTTTCCCGGTCCGATAACTCAAGATTGAACCGTTCAATCTCAAATCCTTCTTAGGTAAATAACCTTCTCAACTCTCTTTACTCATCCATGTAATTTATTCGACAATCCATCAATATTTTTACTATCCCTATATTTTCAAATAAAGAGATGTTTTGGGGAAAAGTTATATATTTTTATTGTATAATGATATACATTTATTATTTCGACAAAAATGAATTTAGTTGATTATATATATATATATATATATATATATAATGTTATAATTAGTTTTAACGTGTGTCTCTGTTTAGATCCATTGTTGTCCCTGACCCTCGAGTAAGGCGCGGATGCGAGCGTCATATTGTTTCTATTGCTAGGATTTCAGGTAAGAGGGTTGTCTTACCTTAATTTAGGTTGTGATTTCTAGGTTACTTATAATGATGGCTAGGAATAGAAAAGATTAGTTATTAGAATAAACGATAGGGAAGTTAAGAATGAAGACATAGAAAATGAACCAACATGAATGATTGATTATATGCGTTGTATGACGATTATCTGTAATGTGTGGAATTAAAATATAAAAGTTAATAATAGGTTGAGTAAGAAAATGAGGGTAAAGAGACTACTTGTGGGTCATGATTAAATGTATGCATGATTGAGGTGTTAGGTATGAAGGATATTATGTATGTGAAGTGTATGTTAGTCGGGTTTTAAAATGAGTCTAGTATATATTGAACTAATAAGAAGTGAATAAGGGATACTAAACAAGAATATGAGCGAAGTAATTAATTCAGAAAATAAAAGAAAAATTGTGAACTACTATTAAGGTAGTGATTGCGAATGTGTGAGTTAGAAACGTTGGTTTTGTTGATTAACTATTAAGTGATAATAATAAAATGTTCATAGATAATTAATGAAAGTTAAGAGAGAAGAGAATGAGTAACATAGACTAAAGAAGAGAAAGGATAAATAATTAAGGAATTTAAAAGTGAGAAAGAGAACAAGTAAGTAAAGAAGAAAGCAAAGAAAAAGAAGGAAAGGCTTAATGAGAAAAATAAGAAAAGATTAAATGAGAAAGAAGAAGAAAACCCAACTCGGATGGCCCATGTGCTCCGAGGATAAAGAAACATAACCCTGACGGCCCATGTGCTCGGGGAAAATAAAGTAATAAGACTGGAAATAAAAGAAAGAGTAAAATCGGCAGACGGCCCATGTGCTCTGTCGAAGCGCAACTCGGACGACCCATGTGCTCTGAGGACCCATGTGCTCTGGGGATTACTAGCGCAACTCGGACGGCCCATGTGCTCTGGGGATTACTAGCGCAACTCGGACGGCCCATGTGCTCCGAGGATAATTAAAATGAATATCGGCGGACAGCCCATGTGCTCTGTCGAAGCGCAACCTGGACGACCCATGTGCTCTGGGGATTACTAGCGCAATTCGGGCGGCCCATGTGCTCCGAGGATAATTAAAATGAATATCGGTAGATGGCCCATATGCTCTGTCGAAGCGCAACTCGGACGGTCCATGTGCTCCGAGGACCCGGACGACCCATGTGCTCTGGGGATTACTAGCGCAACTCGGACGGCCCATGTGCTCCGAGGATAATTAAAATGAATATCAGCGGATGGCCTATGTGCTCTGTCGAAGCGCAACCCGGACGGCCCATGTGCTCTAGGATTATTAGCGCAAACTCGGACGGCCCATGTGCTCCGAGGAATGATTGAACTCAACCTGGATGGCCCATGTGCTATAGGGATGAGAAAAGAAAGGAAAAGGATTGGAAAAGAAAAGAAAAGAAAAGAAAGAAAATAAATGTAAGACTGAAAAATATGAGAAAGCATAACCTGGACTGCCCAGGTGCTCCAGGGATAAGAAAGTAAATGTAAGAAATGAGGTAAAAGAAAATGAGAATCTAGAACGATAAAAAGAGTAAAAGAGTTAACTAATAAGGGAATGAAACTGAAGGTATGAATGAATTGAAAGCATGATGGTGTATAATTGTTATGAGCTAATAATAGGGTTATTAGCTTAGTTTATTACTATGACTTCTTAGAAGTTATATCCTAAGTTTTGTGTAATGTTATCCTTCTTGCTATTTTTTTACAGGTACAGAAGGAGCATACACAAGTCTTGGCCGAGTAGGAGCACACTTCACTCCGTGGAGTGTGGATATTTAGGGATAGGACCATAGTTGGGTCCTGGGTTTAATTTGAACATTTTGATGTATACAAAAATGGTATTTTGTGACGCTAAAAATACTTCAAGAATTGGTTTATATTTTTGTAAATGATGTAATGTATGAACTAAATTATATTTTGGCCCTGCTGGCCTACTGTTGTTTACAGGAACGTTTTTAAGCAGGATAAACAGGAAATGGAATTTTTGGAAAGTCCGATAAACAGAAGTAACTCTGTCGGATTTTCGTAAGAATTTTATAAGTAAATAAGTTCTTTAAAAGAAATTTTCAAGTCACATAATTTAATCGGGGTAATTAGAGTATTAATTAAGATAGGGTGTTACATAACATATTCCTTAAAATTTATAATAAGAAATTAAAAAATGTGTATCAAAAGTCTTGGAAAAACTAAGGGAACTAATTCTTATAAAGTATGAAACATTTATATGTTCAATATAATTCAAAAATACTTTTTGGGCATTAATTCAGTATCGATAACTTTGATGGTTTTGGAATTTTTCACACGTAGATTAGTAATAAAACTCCAAGTATTTTAATATTGACACAAAGTCTTATTTATTAATTTTTTACTAAAATTTTATTATTTGCTATATAACCCTTTTAAATTAAAAACATTTTTAATATTTAATTCCCGAATATCTTTTTCATGTCTAACTTTAAAACACTCAGTTTCTTCATTCTCCTCCTCCTTACCCTAATTTTGTCCCTCCTTCATCGTTCAAAAAAATTAATCTTTGATTGTCGGTTAAATAACACTCTTCGTTCACACTATAAAGATGGAAGACATTAAGTTGAATTATCCTATAACATGTAAAATAAGTCATTAAAATCAGCTCATAATTGTCATCATATATAGTATAATATTGATTTAATCCCTCAATTATATTATCCCGATGATTGCATGAATGTACGAACCCGATACTATTATAGCCATAATATGATAAATTAACTTTGTAATTTATACCCTTAAAAAAACCATGTAATTTATAATAACTAAGAAAATTGATAATATATTTTTTTTTTAAATTGATTCTTCAATTAGTTTATATACACAAATCAAGCGTGTATTGTTATTTAATTAATATAGTCATTACTTATAAAATCAATCATTCAAATTGATCGCTATGTAGTTATATCTACCTTGATACATTTTTTATGTTTATCAATCATTTTTTTTCTATTATTGTGGCAATAGAATTATAATTATTCTTATCCGAAAATATTGGCTTTCCCATTGTTTTGCCATTTAGCCAAATCGTGCTATGTTGAATTTGCGACCATTTATGCAATGGTCTTTTCTTTTTACCATGTTAATAATCTACTATACTTATATAAAAACATTCCTTTTCGAGGCACTACGTTTGTCCATTTAAGGAATACTCGCACTAGAGCATTTGTAGGTAGATAACATCATCTTTAATCAAAATTATAATTTAAAATTAAATAAATTATCTGTCCAAAATTAATATTTAAAATTAAATAAATTATGTATATGTGGAATATGTGGAATCATTATCCTCATTTTGTTAAAAAAGAATCATTATCCTCAAAAAATTGATAATCCCAAAGAGATGATGCTTGAGTTCATGATAAACTCAAATATCTTTTTAGTTATCACATATTTCAAACTATAAGATATGATGATTTCTCAAGTCATGAAAGCCACCTTCTTCATCATTCTCCTCTCTTTTTTTTTTCATGAACCACCGCCTCTTCCAATGTGTCAGCATATAAGTTGCAATCTCACTACACGCATTCATCACCATTGTCATTTTGCATTGGCAGAAGCTTCATCTATAGCAATGAATTCCTAACAACAGCATGGGAAGAACAACAAGCTTCATATGCTTCATTGTTGCGTGAAGAATTATGATTTGGGTCGATCATTTAATTTAGGTATTTATCATTAGTCTAGATTTGTTAAATGTAAATAATGATGTGGCAAGGGAGTACATGTTATTTTAACCATGTCAAGTAAAACTCACACATCAATATATTAGTTGTTCACACGTGATTATCATTCCCTTTGTTATTTAATTTTTACAAATTATTTGGTCAACAAATAACCAATAATTAATTCTTCAATTAATTATTATATTATATTGTGTTTGGTTGGTTACGTTCTCTTATGTCTTACCCGTAAACTCTAATTCCAGAAAATATAGGATAACGGAAACGTTTCGAAATTAGAATAAACCATGAATGATTTTTTTCTTCTCATGATAACAATTTAATATACAATCTTTAGATTTAAAGATAGGCAATTTTCTCCATTGGATTCTTCAGATTATCCAAAAAAAATAACAAGGAAAAAAATAATGAAAATAACAATTTCTATCGACACCCATAATTTTATGTTTTGAACCCTTTGAATAGTTTGTTCGAAGTGCAAAAATTTGGAATAGCATATTTAAAAATGCACTCAGACATGTTGTACAACATAAATATCAAACTAAAAACAATAATAATTTTTTTTCTTTAGATTTAAATTAATTATTTATCAACAATTTTAATTAAAAAAGATTTATATATTTGCTTATAATTAATTTTGTTTAATTAATTTTGCTTATAAATTATTATCCTTAAACGGACAAACGTGGTGCCTCGAAAATGGATGTTTTTATAGCGAACAAATGTGGTACCTCTAAAATGGATGTTTTTATATAAATATAGTAGATTTATTTGAAGTCCTATCAGATTACTATATATTTTCATGATATTTGATAAAATTAGTTGAGTTTGGAATCAACAATTTTCCTTCATTATAAAAAAAAGTTGATCAGGCTCGTAATTTTGTATAATTAATTACCTTTAGTAAATAATATCGTTAATGAATTAGGATATCATTTAAAAAAAGATAAAAATAAAACTAAGAGTCCATCTTCATTTTTTAATATTAAGATTTGATAAGTGTTTAAAAAAAGAAAAGAAAATAAAATAAAGATTAAGATCCAATAAGATAAAGATAATCATAAAAAATAATAAAAATATTTAGCTTGAGATAACATAAAGATTTTTAAGATTCAATCTTATTATTAACTTGAGATAAGATAATTGATTAAAAAGATAAAAATATTTAATTATGAATAATAACAACATATTTGATAATCAGATATTAAAAAAATACTAGTGGTACAAAAAAAAACTAATCCATCCATCTAATAAATATAAAAAAAATCAAAATGTTCAATTCTTATTTAATACTTATTTATCATAATAAATTTGATAATCATATATAAAAATGTCAATTTATCCAAAAAATAAATAATAAGGAATATCTCAGATAAAAAGTGTTACATTTTTTGTTCATACGAAGAAGTATAAAATTTATCAACAGGATCATTCAGATTAATTTTTTTAAAGTATTGGGTTTGGTTTGAATTCCTACCTTTTTATATAATTACTTTTGGTTGTTTTTTTTTTTTGTCCGTACTCTTTGGCCAGTACCACAGGTGTCCCCAAGAGCACCCTTAATACCAGGGAACCCTTGAGACTAATCCTGCACGAGGTTGCGTTCCTATGCCTCTTCCAACGGGATGTGTTAACCTGGAATCGAACCTGCGTCTTCTTAGTATCAACCTCATTCCCAAGTTCTCAAGTTGCGATTGACAGGATCGCACCACTTGAGCCAACCCCCGTTGGTATTTTTGGTTGTTGTTTAATAATAATATTTACTTTATAATAAAAGTAATAGTAAATTTTAATTTAAAATATCTAATAAAAAAATTAAAATATCAACAACCCGTGCATTGCACGGGGTAAGAGCTAGCTTCTTTATAATTTTACTTTTTAACATGTTAAGATTTTTTTTATAGCCATTTTTTTATAAAAATATTAAAGCCTATGTACTCTTATTTTATTTTTCAGTAACTTAAACAATTGAGTTGACTCTTGAATGTTAAAGCGTTTTTCGGCATAGAAATCATATTTTTTTTGTGCAATAATGGTGTTCTCAAGCTGACAACTGAACATTAATCAGTTTCGAGACATAGAGATCGTAAAAATAATATTTATCACTTTCAACAAAGTCTTTTTCAAATAACACTTATTGACAATTTTTTTGATAAAAAAAAAATCATTCCAAAGACTAAAAGTGCAAGTTGTACTTCTAGCAAGAAAGAATTACAGTTTAAACCATAAATAAACCAAAACTAACACCTCTATCTTGCAGCCTACTAACACAGATGCAGTAGATAATTACCCATCCTAATAACACCACCAATACAAATAAAACAAGGAAAAAAACTACCGGTCGTGGACCCAAAAAAAAATAACACCACCAATACAAATAAAACAAAAACAAGGAAAAAAACTATTCCCCACCCCCAAAGTCAATGTATGTTATATTAGCTGGCATATCTTTGCTCTCAAATATATATCATAACAATGAGCAATATACCATTTAAAAAAAAACAATGAGCAATATACGCTACTACACCAACCAGATTACAGACAATATGTTTGGATGTGTAACACCCTCATCTTTTATAAAGGGAATAAAAGGATTTTATAAAGATTTTCGTTGCGAAAAATAAAAATACCCTTTATTGCAAAATACTGAATAAAAATTTTCCTTTCAAAACATTTAATATCGGTGTTACAATGAATCAAATCTAGTAATGTATATCTTTCTTTTTTCGCTTGAGTCTCTGGCTTGACAGGTGGACTAACTTTATCAGCTACTTATACCTACCACCAAAAATGGTAGATGCGAGTAAATCACTTGTCATATCACGTCAGGCAGATTAATGATTGAACAACATACACAGACATCACAAATCATAGTGCAAACGATGCATGCTCAACAAGTGTCTTATCACTCAGAATTATTACTTGTTAATCTGCATGCAATGCCAAACTCTTTCACTCATTTCCCCGAAAAGGATCCATAGGTACATTCATCACTTTCATCAACATTTCAGCTGTATAAGGATCACACGTACACTGGGTCCTGACGCCTACATATACTTCCCCCGTATCTGCACCAGGTCCTTTCCCAAGGGACACGTCATACCGGGACATCAACTCTGATATGACGCTTACAGATACTTCCTTCGTATCTGCAACGAATCCTTTCCCAAGGAACACGTCATATCGGGATATCATCGTTGACTTAGTGCTTACGGATAGCGTCCTACCCGCAACAAGTCTTTTCCCAAGAGATATAGTATATCGGGACTCGTGGTTACATCGCTTACGAATAGCGTCCTATTCGCAACGGATCCCTTCCCAAAGGACACGATATACCGGGATTCTCATCATTCGTGTGTACATTCCTTATACTCATTTCACAATCAAATACTTGTACCTTCTGGATTCTTTCGGGCTCAACCTTCATACTAAACCATGCATGAAGGACTCTTCATCATTTTATTCCACTTTTATTTATAATTACTCTTAAATGATGGTTATCAAAATCAACAATCATTAACTTGCATATATACAATCCTTTGTTGTATACAATCCACAATCATCATTTTAATATCATATTCATCACTTTAAATCTTCAAATATTCATAATTATGATTCCCAAAGTCAATAAAGAATTTCGGTTAAGGCTAAGTGTTATAAAAATTGGTAATTTGCACTTCAGGGGTCAGGGTAATCGATTACCAGAGGGTGGTAATCGATTACCACGAAAAATTCAAGTTTCTATGTGCAAATAAACCTAGTAATCGATTACCAGGAGTAGGTAATCGATTACCCTGCAGAAAACAACACCAAAATTAAGGTTTTGGCATACCAATCTTTTGTACACTTCACTTTAACCAAAACCAACTCAAAACAGATCACATCACATTTAAATACATATGTTCAATCATATTTCAAGCAACCAAATCATCAATTTCATGTTCAATTTCATCAAAGTGCATAAAACACGTAAAAGTGCAACTCAACACATGATAATCAATTCCTTTACATAAAAGTCCATATCCAGGGTTTATTTAGCTCATATTCAACATATATAACTTGCTTAAATCTAGAATTTTATAGAGGACCATGGGTTGTCTTGGTCTCCAAACCAAGCAACCTTGTCATGGTTTAGGTTTCACATATTATGCACACATGGTATCACAAACCTTCAAACATTAATCCTAGCGATATGAATAAAATCTCCCACACTTATCTCAAGTATTTGGATTGATTCGGAGTGGAAAGAAACGAGTTTGTTGGGAAAAAGCTCAAGAACCAACACTTGGAAAACACCCTGTTTCAGATTCGAGTGGGTGTTTTGATCAGACTTTTTGAATATTAAAAACTCAATTAAAACCAGGAACAAGAGTTGGAATACAAACTAGGATATGTAAACTTGAGATTAGAACAAGTTTAAAGCTCAAAGGATGCTCGAGCTTACCACACGGATCCAAGGAATAAGGCTACACGAATCTGGATTCTGCAGATTTCAGACTCAAGCACCCAACTTTGCAGGGCTGTAACTTCCTCTACACTCCATCAAATCAAGCAAACTTGGTATCAATTTGAAGAGGGTTAAACGAATTTTAATTTGGTATATGATTTGCTAGGATTTAAGGCTCGGAACTAGGAGAACGAAAGGGAGAAAGTGGACACCATAAAACTCGAGTTTCAGAGAACTCTAAGTGTTTGTTCATGGAATTGGAGGGATATCAACACTCAAAACCTTAAAATAATCCCTCTCAAGTGTCATTATCAATCTAGCACAGTGCTAGGTTGATATTTACACGAATTTGTGGTGGAAAAATGGGTTAATTCTAGCCATTCGTGCTCGAACCAACATAATACTGGCTCATCAGAGTCGTGGTAATCGATTACCACGATCTGGTAATCGATTACCTAAATTTGATCAACTTTGAAATTTTGACCTGGTAATCGATTACTGGCTCTGGTAATCAATTACCTAGGCTTTTTGGTCTCCAAATACAATTTCCACCGTTGGATTTGAAGATAAGAGGGTTAGGAAGCTTGTCTCCAAATTTGAGCATGATCCGACGGTTAACGAATGAGATATGACATGATCTTTGGGTGATGTTTACACTAAAATTCACTATGACAATATAATTTGATAGAAAATCAATCACACATGTAAATATTTTTTATTTTTATAAAATTGGGGATGTCGCCGGATGCATAACAGTGGATTGGATATCCATTCAAAAATAGACATAGAGTTTTAGTCCTCGTTCCGTTTTTTTCAGATGGGGTTCTGTCGGAATATTTTCCAATACCCTCGAGTTGAAAAATGCATTTTTTTCGAATACTTTCTTATTAAAAAATTCATTTTTTAAAGTCGAAAAATGCATTTTCCGACTCGGGGGTATCAAAAAATATTTCAATAGAACCCCATCGGAAAAAAACGGGGTTTAGGACCCTAAAGACTGGGTTTGTAGACCACTGCTCATAGACATAATGCATTGGCTACGCCTCTCTTTAATCCACATCAAGATTTTATTTTGATCTTTTCGACCACCTCATCACTTGAAACCACCTCTTCATCAAATATCACATGCTTTCTACGAGAAATTATTGCCCAGTCCTAGACTACCAGGTGGGCTATGGTCCAGACCAACCAAAATATGACATGTGGCAAAAATTTTCATGTCACTTAGAGAGAGAGAGAAAGAAAGGTAAAGGAGAGAAAATGGAGGAAAACGTAGCCCCTTGGCCGCTGAAATTTTGAGATTATTTTGAAAACCCATTTCAATTTCAATTTTGAGATCCCCATTAACATTTCACATCTTGTTTCTCTTTCCTGCTGGTGGAACCACCACAGCATCGCCCCCACCAGCCCGTACAACTATGGTTCGAGCAACTACAACACCAATCCTTCGTTCGCGAGAATCCCCAAACCCTGCGACGTTCATAGCAAATTAGATTTTGTTTTACCAGTGTTTTAATTTTATTCTGAATATTTGACTGAATGGTGGAACCTGGTTAGCCCCTTGCACTACAGAGGTACAATTGCACATCCAAAATTTGCTAACAATTTGATCACTAATCTCCTACATTCTTTTTATATGCAAAAATATATTAAAATTTTGGAAAGAAAGAAATTGAATGTCCTTGCAAGAGAAGAAAGCCAAGCCATTTTTAGTTGTTCAAACTGTATGATGAATATGTGTTAGCTTTTAGTTTCTCATGGTATGTTGAAGGATGTTTAACCTTACAACATTAAAAAGAATGCTATGTTTCAGTTTGTGTAATTCCATATTTTAAAAATTACCCTATTAATATGGTTGAAAATCTAAAAAGTGTTAAATAAATAGGGGTGTGTGTAAATAAGTAATTAATGATCATTGAAAATCGGTATATGGTCTTATATATAGGGATACAATAAAAGTGTCAAAAGGGTCTTATATTTAGGGACGGAGGTAATTTATAAATGTCAATTTTAAAAATAAAAATGATTATAAATGTCCTACATAAAATAAAAAGTGTTTCATGGCATGTTGAAAAAAATGTTTGTCATGCTAATAAAAAGTGGATTGATGTCTCTCAACTTTATTTATTTACTTAGGAACACAGTCGTTTTTCCATTTAACTTACTCCCCTTGTTCCCCTGGCTAAAGAAATTTCTGTTGTCTTATGATTCATTTTGTAGGTAATTTCTGTTGTCATAGGTAATTATTTTGTAGGCAGTTCCTGAAGGAACTGCAGCAGTGAAGAGCAAGCTTTACTAGAAATAAGTAGTAATACTAATGCTTTTGTATAAGATCAGTGATCATTGTGTGTTTATCTGTGTACTAGCTTGAGTCTCCTTTCTTATTATGTTTGTGGTTCTGTAATTAAAACTAGAATACAATTGAAGCTTTGTCCTTTTGCTTACTATCTATGATTAATTTACTAGTCAAGTATTTAATCCTGCTTAACAATATTCAAACTCTATAAGTAAGTACTAATAGCATAGAAAAAACTGCTGGGTTACGGGGTAAATTTTTTCCTATTTAAATTGAATGATGTGATAAATATAAAAATATAAGAAAGTATGTGCCAACAGAAACTGACATAGCAACTAATAGGACTTAACTTGGATTGTGCATATTACAAATCCTTTTAAGTTCTCTAGTTTTTGTTAAGAGTATGCTTTATTTTCTTTTTCGCTGAAAGATTCAATATTGTATTGGAAGCATACATGTATTCTTGTTCAACCCTTGTATTATTGTTTTGTTTTCATGCTTTGTATGATTAATCTTGAGAGTAATTTTATTGTAACTGAAATACTACACATTTAGCAAATTAAAACTTATAAAAGGAAATATGCATAGGTCAACTAACTTTTTTTTTTATATAAATCTCAGGTTAGCTAACTGGTATTACTGAAACTTGTAAAAACAAGTATTATTGACATCATTGGACACTTACTGAAAAACTTACTCTAAAAGAAAGATCTATACTGCATTTATAAAAGCAAGTATTATTGGCATCGTTGGCGACTTATAAAAAACAAGTTCTATACTGCATATTTGCATGCCCATGCCACTGTCACTCCCACTCTCATGATAAACTGGTTAACTAACTTTGAGAACACACGTTGTATATAATTGGGTAGAAATTGCATTAAGGAAGCTTCCAGCTTGGGAGAGACAACTATTGCAAATTAATGCACAAATAAAATAATCAAGTGTGTCATCCAATGACTGCAAAACAAAACACAACTTGACAGATAATCTAAAAAAGTTGTTCTCAAATTGAAGGTAAACGATATTTAGAATTTGTAAAAACTAAACAATCTAGATCGCCTTCAAACTTCAATCACCCTCCTTTGCAACCTACTAACAAGTAACAGGTTGAAAAATTAGTATGGTGACTATTGAAATAAGTGAAGTAAATTTGAGAAGAACTATTATATAGAAAGGAAAATGCTCCCATATGAAAATTTAATAGTTTCCTGATTAAGGTTGTAGGAGGCCAAGTTGTCAAAACCATGTAATATGCTAATAAGTGGAACATGAGAGCTACTTAAGTCCAATGATAAACATCAAAATAATATCATATTGTCTAATGTCTTTAAAAAGAGAAGTTAAAAAAACCTGTGTATGCAATTGAGTACTCATCTCTATTGGAACAAAGTTTTCATTCATTGTACAATGTGAATCTTGCGATGCAGATGAACCCTACAAAAGAATTCATCCAAATTAAAATCAGGATATTAACACACTCAAAAAAGAGAGAGAGAGAGTGAGAGAGAGAGAGAAAATATTCAAAGTTGTAACACACCATTGGAATAACCATGGAAGATGTAGCACGTGTGGATTGTTGGTGCGAGGATCCATTCACTACTGTAGAATGATTAGCAACAAGGAAATAACACAACACACACAGACATACATGCCCACACACACATATATAGATGAAATTTATTTAAATTTGTAATTATCAAACACAAATAATACTAACCAGATTTTTTCCCTCTTCTTGGAGCATTAGGTTTGGCTGTGCGTTTTTCAAAATGACCTTTAAGTCGAGTATTTGTTACGCCTTTTGACTAGGGGTGTTTAGAACCGAACCGATCCATTGGATAACCGAAAAACCGATCCAAAAAACCGAAAAAAAACCGAAAAAATGGACCAATTTGGATGAGATGACTGTAAAACCGACTGGTTTGGTTCGGTTTTCGGTTCTTAGTTTCATAACCGAACCGAACCGAACCGGCCCTTAATGTGTCATAGCGTTTTTCTGAAGTTGTTTTGGCTCAAGCCCAATTTCAACCCTAGACTAGTTCCTCAATCCTCACTGCTTCGATACTTCCTCTGTTCTCTGATATTCAGCCTCTCTCACCAAATGACCAAACAACGGCTCCTCCGCTGTCGCGCTGCCTCCGGTTCTCTCTCCCTCCGCGACTGCCTCCGATTCTCTCTCCCTCCGCTGTCGCGCTCGCTGCTGTCGCTCGCGACCTCGCGTTCACTTCAATAAAGGGTATATGTGTCAATACCAGCAGCAAGGACAACTCTGTTCAAGCTCGGTTCAAGCCTTTAAATTTTTAGCTCGGTTAACTTAGCTCGGTTCAAGTTCGGTTAGTTGATAAGCACGCCAGCAACAAGGACAACTAGTTTTAAGCTCGTTTCAAGCTCGGTTCAAGCTTTTAAATTTTTTTTTAAAAAAAAATTAAGACAGTGCCACGTGGACAACAATGTACCACGTGGATGACACATGCATTTGTGCTGACGAGGATTTCGGTGGTCCAACTCAGCACTCAACTGGCCGGAATAGTGATTGAGGGCAAATACCTCGCCGGAGCAAAGTGTAAGGATATAATCATTGAAAAAAAAAAAACAGAGGTATCTCACAAAATAGGGTCAAACTACAGGAACCCTAGACATAATTAAGCCTATTTTTTATTCTATGAATGAATCAAATTAAAAATTAATACGATACAATAATAGAGATTTTTCCTCATACTTTCACATATTAACATTATCGTGATCATCATCAACACTCTACCACCATACAACTGCCAAATTAATGCAATTGGTATTTGATGCGCATCAAACACTAGACACAAGACCAATGATGGAGAATTGAGTAGTGGACAGGGAGAGCATGCATGGCTCCCCAGGTTTTGTGTTATTTACATATACTTATTAGCTTATACCCATATATCTATCATATGATATGTTGCAGCTTAGTGGTTTGGTCATTTAGATATCAATCTCGAGATGAAAGGTTTGAATTAAAGGGATTTGAACAAGGAAACTGGACCTACCTGAACAAATTAAAGTAACAAAACCATCGGGCTACATACTTTGCATATGTTGATATTAAACTTAAAACAAAATTATTTATTACTATTATATGTAATTCTCGACTTTTGGCTCCTTCATCATTTTTGTCGAAGCTTCATCACTGAGCAAAATAAGTGTTATCTGCTCATGTTATATATTGCTCTTATTTTGTTCTTTATTATGTTATATTTTGACCATTAAACGAACTCAATTTTTTTTTTTTAACATATATACATTTTATTTTGGGTACAGAGATAAGGCAAGTTACTAAAAGTTAAATCACTAGTGATTTTTCTTCAATATGTAAAGATATTGTTCAATCAAATTTTGTATTATCCAGACTGATGATATGGTGCATTTTTAAAAACCACAATTTTTTTTTTTTACAAACCATTCTTTTTAGTATTAATTTAGAGTTCAAATCTGAATGAGATCAATATAAAAAACACATTTCAATAGAAATTAATACAACACTAAAATCAAAGAATGTGATTATATTCCGTGAGCTGCAATATAATATACTAGATATGTAAGGTGTAAATCCCTATATATATATATATATATATATATATATATACTCCCTCCGTCCCTTATTATAGGACCCTTTAGGAGATTTCACGTCCATTAAGAAAGTTGATTAATTTAGTTAATTGTATTGTAAATGTGAACTTTGATATATATATTCTAAATTATCCCTATTAATATTGTTGGGAATCTAAAAAGTGTTAAATAAATAGGGATGCTTGTGGAAAAAAGTAATTAATGTTCATTAAAAATTAATATAAAATCTTATAAATAGGGACAAAATAAAAGTGTCCAGAGGATCTTATATTTAGGACATAGAGAGTATATATAGCAAAAAAACACCTACCCCGTGAAGCAAAGATGCTAAAGTCTCTGCCTCCCTTCTTTAAGTTATATTGGCTTTTGTCGTCATCTAAATAATATAAAGTAGGAGATGCTAATTGCCGTTTTAATCTCCCGCCTAAACATGCTTATGATTGGTTTCTATTTATATTCGTTATTAATTGTTAATTAAGTGTTGTCTTAATTAGTGGGTTACTGATCTTAATCTGGGTCGTCCGTTGTCTAAATAATCTAAGAGAAAAGATCTGGGCCGTTTGTTTGAATTGTGGCAGCTTCCAATTCAAAGCGTGCGTCGATTGCATTCTCCCATTCCCTCCATCGTGGTCTCGAGTACTGGGTTTAGGCGGCTGCAGTGTTAATGGCTCATGGATGTCGATGCTTCGGTGGCTTCAGTGGATCAATGACTCCATCAATGGCTCAGATTTATGATTATTTCACTTCGGTGGCTTTGTTTATTATTTTTTTATCGGTTATTCAGCTCATTCAGCTCAGATTTCTCTTTGGTGGTGCTGTTGTTGGTTGTGTTTGAGGAGCTTGGGTTTTTATCTGGATTTTTGTGAGAACATTTGGTTATCTTGCTCCAGAATACTTCATGTATGGAAAGGTCAGCGACAAGATAGATGTCTATTCCTTTGGTGTAGTGCTACTTGAACTAATATCAGGAAGGGAACCGATCAGTTCCGAACCTTGCAAAGGACAGGAGAGCTTGGTCGTGTGGGTAAGATCTATCGCTACTTAGAATGAATTTTGAATTGTGTTACTGATATAGAATATATATAGTTCTATGAATTATTAACACTGGCTTCATTTTGAATTGGCTTCATTACTAACACTGGATTTTTATCTGGATTTTTGTGGTGGTTATTATTTTTCTCATTCCTACTTTTATGTTCCTAGTTTTAATCGTGTTGTTGGAGAATGGAAAATGGAAGGAGGTCTAAGAAGGCTCGGGTTAATCTCAATGAAGGTGTATTTTTTACGTTATTTTATTTTGCGTGGTTGTTATATTGAGATGTTTTTAACAGTTAAATTTTTGCGATTTTGGTGGGTATTAATCTGACTTTATTTTGTTGTCAGCTCCTCATGATGATAGTGAGATTAAGGTGTCATGCATTTCGAAATTAACACCAGGGAAGCATGTAATAAAAGGTTTGATTATCTTTAATGTGTTCTGTTTTCATGAGGAATAATTCTGTTGTGGTGTGATATGTTTGGTTTTTAACTTGGGTTTGTATTGTGAAAGGATCAAGGTCAAGTGCAGTTAATCATGTTGAGCAAGTGGTTAGTTCGAGTAGTGCAAGGATGGTCAATTTGTTTGGTGGTGATGAGAATAGGAGTGTTCGAAGGTTTGCTGAGTGTTTTGGCTTTAATGATCCCTCAGGTTGGAAAGTTTTTTTGTTTATTTTTTTACTCAGGTATTGATAGACTATATCTTTGAGAGTGTTCAGTATGTGAATTTGTAATCATGTGGATTTGTTGTGAATTTGGTGCACAGGTGGTGCTGTGAAAGCTCAGTTTGGTGGAACTTCTGTTGTTGGTTGTGGTTGTGATAAAGATTCAAGTTGTGGTTTTGTTATTGATCTGAATCTAAGCTCATGTTTTGGCTCCAATGATGGTAGAGGTTTGTGTGTGTGTGTGTGTTTTTTTTTTTTGTAGTGTTATTGGATTAAATGCATTGGAGATACTGTTTTGACATGTTGAAACCATGGTTTTTGTTTGTGGTTCAGTTTCAAATGATATTGATTTAAATTCAAGTCAGTGCTGTGGTTTTATTGATGGCTCGGGTTTGATTTTTTTTTTTAATTTTTTTGTATCATTTATAGGCTTAAGCCTTTTGTTTTATTTTGTTTGTATTATTATTGTTTGTTTTACTTTTTCTTAGGTGATGATCTTAGATCCCATATTAGAGAATCCCCTGTTGTTGATTGTTGTTCTGGAAAAAAAAGAAGTGATAGTTCTGTTTTTTGCTCGGTTTCAAAACAGATTGACCTTAACTCAATGTCAGGTTTTTAAGCGTTTTTATTTGCAGCATTTTGATATTTTGTTTGTTAATTATGTTATTTTATTATTTTTTGGGGTGCTTATTGTGTCGTTCTTATTTATATTCTTTAGACGCCTCCTGTGTTGATGGTGAGGTTCGGTTTGAGAAATCTGGAATGGATAGGTTGAATTGTTCTGGAAAAAAAAGAAGAGATAGTTCTGTTTTTGGCTCGGTTTCAAAATAGATTGACCTTAACTCAATGCCAGGTTTTTAAGCGTTTTTATTTGCAGCATTTTGATATTTTGTTTGTTAATTACATTATTTTATTATTTTTTGGGGTGCTTATTGTGTCGTTCTTATTGATATTCTTTAGATGCCTCCTGTGTTGATGGTGAGGTTCAGTTTGAGAAATCTGGAATGGATAGGTTGAATTATAGGATCACTTTTGAGATTGGGAGCAGTAGTCGTTCTGAAACTAGGCGTCATGCATGTGAAGATGATTGTGTATTTGTCGTTGATGAGTTAGATGAGGTGGAGGATGAGTTATTGGAGGAGAATGAGGTGTGTGAAGATGATGATGATGAATTCGTTGGTTAGTATTGTTCTTTAATCGTCATTAGAATTTGTGTTTGTTGTTATTATTATTGTTTATTTTTCTGTGGACTTTGAGTTTGTTATTGGTTCTGTTTTGCAGATGAATGTGAGCCATTTTTGGAGATGATAGGTTTGAATTATCATGGTGTTGTGTATTCTGATCTTGGAGACTGTGATTGTAGTTGTTGTCACTGTGGAGCTAAATTTTGGTACAAGGAGAAGGTGAATCCCAAAAAAAGAAGTAGGGTGCCTGTGTTTAGTTTGTGCTATTCTAAAGGAAAAGTAAAATTGCCGATTCTTGGTGAACCTCCAGAGTATTTGAAGAGGTTATTTTTTGATGAATCTGATCCTGTTTCAAAACACTTCCAGCAAAATATAAGAGGTTATAACATGATGTTTTCCTTCACTTCTATGGGTGGTAAAGTTGATAATTCGGTGAATAATGGTCGAGGTCGATATGTGTATAGGATTTCTGGTCAAAATCATCATAGAATGGGATCTTTGTTGCCATGTGAGGGCCAACCACCTAAGTTTGCTCAGCTATATATATATATATATATATATATATATATATATATGATACAGAAAATGAAATTGCTAATCGGATGGCTGTATTAAGGTTAGTTGCTGTAACTTTTATGATTATTGTTATTTTGACAACAATATTTGATTGGTGTTTCTGTATTTAGTTTGTGGTTTGTTTTGTTTTGGTTTTTTGTGTTTGTAGTTCATCGATGTCTGGAGCTGCAGTCGATTGTGCTTCTTCAATTGTTGAGGGGCTGAAAGAAATGATTGATGAGTATAATCCAATCGCTAAAGTTTTTAGAATGACAAGGGTATAATCCAATCGCTGAAAGAAATGGTGGCTAAGTTTTGAACTATGGCCACACGATTTTGCTGGCTTCGAGGCAAGAAAATAAAACATCAAAGTCACAACACTCCCTCACACTTCATCATCAACCTTATTCCTTCATCCTCACCATTTCTCCCAAGCTCAAGAGCATTTCATCACCCTCTCATCACATACACTTGATTTTGAGCAAGTCAAACTCAAAACCATCAAACCCCATCAAGCTAGCACCATGGAAATAGGTTGAAGCTCATTCCCTCTTCACCCTCTACCTCCCACGAATTGCCTCCCTCTCTTCTCCCTCTTGGATTTCAAGCTCATCATCATTTGGGGTAAGTAGAGTCTTATGACATGTTATGAATCCCTTTCCATTCCTTTCCCTTTCACTCATGAAGGTTGTGTTTTCTTAGGGTTTTCTTGTGTCCTTGGCTATGTAGGATTCTCTATTTCATGCCTTCCAATCAAAACAAAGACAAGGGCAAAGATCAACCATCTTGTAATCCCCCAAATAGAGTTGTTTATCATCACTTGATTATATCCTTGTTGAGGTGGCAAGCAAGGCTTAGGAAATTCAAAGTCCCAAGGTTTTGAGCTAGGGCACACAAAGGCTTCCTTACTTCTTGCTATTTTGAGGTAAGGAGTGGGTATTAGTGAGTATTACCGTACACTGGGGATTAGTTTACAATATGAATATAATGGGTACTAAGAGTTATGTGTTAGTTAGATTGTTATACCATAAGGTAGTCAATAACTAGAACCTATGACATAGGGAAATAATTAGATGATGATATGCTTCATTTTTAATATTTGGTATATAAGCTTGTGACTTGGTGATGTTTATAATTTAAGTGCTTATTTTGCTAAATGATTGAGAAATGATTTTATTTAAAAACCAAGGCAAAGAATGGAAATCAAATATGAATTGAATGATATAATGTAAAGTGCAGTGAATTGAGTATCGGTGCATTGACAGACTAGGTGCCCCTGCCGGGTGTACCAAATTCCCAAGGGTCAAGTGCTCACCAGGCTAAATTCCCATTAGGTCCAAATGCCCTGTTAGGCATCAATGCACCAAGACTTAATTCACTGCCAAAATAAATGATATAAAATGTGTTGAGAATGTGAAAAAGAGAATGAATTCAAATAACTGAAATGTATAATGAAATGTGGAAAATGTGATAGCATAGCTTGACAGGGTGAAGCCTTTTGGGTGAGAAAGTCCTGGTTGAGCGAGAGACCCTTGGGTGTGCCAAATGCCTGGAAGGAGCATTAAATTCCTAGTGATGCAAACCGGTTGTAACCGGGAGTGTTGACCAGACGTGGTAAGACGTGATCGCGCATTGGGTGCGAACGCAGTAAAGTCGTGACTGGATCACACTGAAAGTGAAATGTGGATATAAAGTATGAATAAAGATTAAAAGACTTTATGAAAATAGTGTATAAAAATGAAGAGGTAAGATTGTCGTGAGAAACCAATGGTTACTGTGGCAACGAATTGTGATATGTTGAGTTTTATTATTTTGTGATTGAACTGTTAAATGTGTTTGGCTTGGTATAGCATTATGTCATAACTGGAAACTGCTTCCCCATTTTATGTGTAATACTCACTCCTTACTATTTCCACAGGCACTGAGGAAGAGTTTGCACTTGATTAGGCCGAGCAGGAGTACTCTCCCTCACAGGGAGAGTAGGTTACTTATATATGTAGGACATGGGAATGTCCTGGGCCCGATGATGTGATTTGATTCATTTTTTGTGTGTATATTGTACATAGTTTTTGGGGGCCCAGGACGACTCCTTATGGGTAGGAGTCTTATTTTGGGAAAAATACCATTTTCCACAACTTCTTCATATTCTGCTAAAACTCTGATGTCTCATACTTTGCCATTCTGAAGTGTGCACGATGTTGCACTATTTGTGATATATGTATATAGCCCTGTTGGCTTCTGAAATTTGAAAATGTCGATGTTTATCAGGTTGCAGGAAAACTAGAATTTTTGGGAAAGTCCTAAAAACAAACGAAACTCCGTCCGTTTGACGGAAGATTTTTATAAGCTAAAATGAAAATTTTAATTTCACTATTTTATTAAGGGTATATATAAGGGTAGTTGATTGTAGGTGTTACATTCTCTAAGGAAAATCATTGGTTTCTATATATTACACTATACACTATATTGATTTATACTTGGATCCTATTATTTAAATACAATACACTTGGTACTGCTCCTTATCTATGCTCTGGCTAATTCGTGACGTGGGTAGTAAAGAATAATGGCACCTTGCATGATATCTGATCTAAAGATTGGTAGAGAACTTAGAGTTTTGCAGACTAAAATACATAGAGCTTGGGATGCCGCTCCTAATGGAAAGGTGATAAGCATCAACATGATCCTTTGTGACAAAAAGGTATAAACTGGATTTTTAACTTTTACTCACTTCAATTTTGTGTCGCTTTTTTTTTTTTTTCAGGATTCGTTTTTTAATTTTTCGTTTGTTGTATTCTTCCTTTTTTTTTTTAGGGAGATAAAATACATGCTATAATTACGGATCAAGATGCTATCAAAAAGCATAGAAAATATGTTGAAGAAGGAAGAGTCATTCAACTTTCCAGGTTCTATGTTGCGCATGTTATTGGGACATTTCGTCCAACCAAGCATGAATACCGAATTAACGTTAATTTCGGTACAAATATAGAAGAATGTAGAGAAAATATTGCATGCAACGAATTTGAGTTTATTTCCTTTGAAGAGATTAATATGGATGATAAAGTTGAGGATACTCTTAAAGGTATTTTACATTTATGTAAGTATAAGATTCCTTTTTTTTTTTATTTTAGTATTTAATAATTAACAATTAAAATTATTGATACTTTTAATTTTTTTTCCCTGTTGTGTTTGTCATTTGTAGACGTCGTTGGAGTGGTTAAGGAATATGGGTCTCTTGAACCCTACCAATTTAAGGGACAAGTTGGCCATAAGCTTATGTTGATCATGGCTAATGAAGGTCATGATTTTACCATTTTTTCTTTATTTTTTGTTTTCGCTTTTTTTATTATTATTTTTGTTACCCACCTCTCTTTCTTTTCTTTTCTTTTTCCTTTACAAAAACACCACTCTACCTGTTATTTTCTTTAACGATCATAGCCAGATAGTACTTGATTTTCTTAAAGAATTTGAGGAGCCTAAAGTCATTGCTTTGCAACTTGCAAAGATAGCAACTTTTAAAGGTTGTTGTTTTAATCTTATCATTTGTGCATCTTATTTTATGATTATCAAAAAATATTTCTGGTTTCCAATTCTTTTTTTTTTTTTTCAAATTCAATTCTGATTATGGTGGACATATTTGGTTTGAATAGACTCTATCTCTGCAACAACATTTTGGAATGCTACCAAAATTTATTTCAATCCACCAATACCCGAGACTTTGATTCTTCAGAAAAGGTATTATTTTCTCCCATCTTTTTCCTTTTTTTTCTCTTTTTTCCTCTTTTTTTATTTGTTGTGATGTTGTTCGTCAAGATCAATTTTCTGTGCAATTATTTGGTTCATGTCTTTGCTTGGTGAATTTCAGCGGGGTGGCCCAATTACCTACTCAGGGACTAACTTCTTCTCAACTCTCAACCAATACTCAAAGCAATATTAATATTGCTATCACTGATCCAGACTTAAGAAAAACCATCATGGACATTAAAAATACTGAAGAGGTTTTTTTATTTATTATTTCTTTAAAATTTCTATTTCAAATTTTTATTCCAATTTTTTTATCATCATGTTCTTAAACTTCTCTACATTATTACTATTACTATATATATATATATATATATATATATATATATATATATATATTGGTTGCTGCCTCTTCAGGCTGGGAAATACTCAGTGATTGCAAAGATAGAGGAGATTATGGATGATCATTACTGGTGTTATGATGGGTGTGACAAATGCCCGAATAAAATAACTGAAAAAGAGAAGAACAATGGGGCAATTGGATTCTGGTGCACAAGATGTGATAAAGAACCTAATGTTATAACTCAAAAGTTTGTGCACCCACGACTTGCTCAGCTTTTTATATCAACTTACGTTATTCAATTTAAGTTTTGAACTATCTTCTTCTTCTTTTTTTTTCTATTGGTCTTTTATTTAGGTTCAAGGTTCAGGTCAAGGTTACTGATGCAACAGGGGCAGCTTCTTTCACTATTTTTGAAAGAGATGGTTTTAAATTGTTGAAAAAAACTACAAGTCAATTGAGGGAACAAATGATGAAGGTTAGAGTATTTTTGTGCTTTGGTTGACCTTCAAAACAAATAACATTACCTTATCTGAATTTGGTTCTTTTTTTTCGCCTTTTTTTTTTGCAGGATAATGATGAGTTCGATTTCCCCAAGGAGCTGGACGATCTGATTGGAAAAGAATATTTGTTTGGTATTGAAGTTAAACGTTTTTTTAACGTTGAAAAAAAAATGGACAATTTTAATGTGGTCACAATTGTTACAGACCATAACAATATTTCTGAATCTCAGTTTGACAAGATAACAGCAGAGGTATTTATTAACAAAATATTTTAATTGTGAAAATTCCTCTCAAAATTTTCTTCGCATTTTTTAATTTTTTTCCCTTTTGTAAAGGTGACAAATTTATCATCTGAGTTGCCATCTCAAACCCAGTCATCTCCAATTTGTTCAAAACAAACAGGAAATGTAAGTTTGTGTGCAATTAATTTATGACAAGTTTATGTGCAAATTTTGCAACGGTGTATTTATTTAATTGTTGTGATGTCCCTAGGCCGGAAGCACCACATGAGGTGTTTGGGGGTTGTTGCAGCTGACGAGGGTGACCCCGGTCCTACGTATCCCATGAGAGGGGAATCAAGCCACACGTAGTTCTTAGGTTTAGAGAGACATACCTTAGCCCCTAGGGAGAGGGGGATATATATAGGAGAGAGCTGGTTGCCCTAATGGGCTTGCTTGAGGCCCAAGTAGGGCTAGCCTGTAATGAGCTATGAGTGGATGAGTTGTCCTTGTGGATAAGGAGGGAAGACGTCTTCATGTCCTTGGTGTCGGACTTGGGAAGGTGCCGGACTTGGACGTCGGATCTGAGTAGGAGTGTGAGGTCGGCCCGTATCTGGTGTCTGGTCGGCCGTTGAGCCTTGAGCTCGGCCCAGAGCACAGAGGGGTGAGAGCAATGATATCGGCCCGTGTCTGATGTCTGTTCGGCCGTTGAGCCTTGAGCTCGGCCAAGCGTACAGAGGGCCTGCTGAAGGGTCTTCAGGTCCTGAGTGAGGGCCACGTGGACCTCGGCTAGGCCGAGTCCACCACATAAGCCCCCCAGCTCGGTCAAGGCTATTTGAGCCTTGCTCCGAGGTCTTGGTTCAGGTCCTTTTCCCAAGTCCACCACATAAGCCCCCCAGCTTGGCGAGACTTTGTGAGTCTCGAGCCGAGTTAGGAGAAAGAAAGCATAGCACTAAGCATCATAGCACTAAGTACCCCCCACCTTCTAGGAAGGGTTTGAGTACTAGTCCACAATCATGTGCTCAAGGCTAGCGAAGGATAGCAGGGTGGTTTAGGAGAAGTCGATCCCCCACATAAGCCCCCCAACTCGAGAAGAGTCGTAGAGACTCTGTGTCGAGTTGAGGTCCTTTCTGCGTCCGTCAGATCAGTGCTGAGTTGGTGATGAGGTAGAAACATGCTTGCAGGCGTGGCCTTCCTCTTGGAATAGTGTTGCGGATGGTTGATAGTGCTCTTTTGTGCTCGGATGATGAAACTGAAAGAGTATCCCGATCTCGAACCGAGTTCCCGCGGGGGGATCCGCCACAAGCTCGGTGAGGCTCATCTCGAACCGAGTACAAGCTCGGTGAACCGAGTGCAAGCTCGGTGAGGAACATCTCGAACCGAGTGCAAGCTCGTTGAGGAACATCTCGAACTGAGTGCAAGCTCAGTGAGGCTCATCTCGAACCAAGGTCCCGGGGGGGATCCGCCACCAGCTCGGTGAGGCTCATCTCGAACCGAGTACAAGCTCGGTGAGGAACATCTCGAACCGAGTATAAGCTCGGCGAGGTACATCTCGAACCGAGTGCAAGCTCGGTGAGGAACATCTCGAACCGAGTGCAAGCTCGGCGAGGTACATCTCTAACCGAGGTCCCGGGGGGGATCCAGAATGGATTTGGGGATGCTCCGAGATGAGGGTGATGAAGTTATGAGTGTAGTCATATGAACAGATTCCTTGGCGATGGGAGAGAAGTAGCGTTAATTTCTTCATCCATGCTGTTAATTAACCGCAACTGTTGAGTTCCTCGGTATTCGAGAAGTCGGACAAAATCTCACGAGTTGTCGGGAGTGTCTCTCCCCTTTACTTTTCAAAACCTTTGATTCGAGAACAACAGCGCCAGGGGCAAGCATGCAAAGCAAGGAATCGCCGAGAAAGGTCGTGGTGTTTGTGCAAAAGAGCCTAGGAAACGCCAAGCTGTAGGCGAACCAACGAGCTTGTCAAGGCTCACGGGGGACCTCTATCAAAGCAGAAGGCGGAGAGGAATGCAGAGGTGAAGAAAGTGCAGTCCATAAAATATTGGCCGAGAATGCCTCTCTGACCTAGAGAAGACGGCAGACGACATCTTTGACACCTTCGGGAATGCTGTGAGTCAGATTAATATCCTCAACCCCGACCTTCGCCTCAAGGTGTTCAGGGTTGAAGACGGCGTGCTGGTGGATTACAATGCCGAGGTTGATAGATCGGCTGACAACCTGCCTGCCCCCCTTGCCGAGAAGGAGAAAGAGATTTTTTATCGTTGTTTTAGACCCGATGAGGGTTGTGCTCTGCATGCGGTAAGGAGAGCTCGGATCCTGCACCGTTCGCCGAGGATAGTGAACTTCCAACGCAGGTTGTTGCACATAGGATGTGGTTGTCTAAACCTTTGACTTCGGACGACTCCCCCTGACCAGTGCAGTAACTTATAAGTTTTCCTCTGAAAAAGGGTACTGTATATAAGTGAATGCGGTAGGGAACTCGGATGCCATCCTCGGCCCCAGTGTAAAAGAGGTTGCTGAGTGAAGTTATGTGAAAACATTTCATAGCAAGTTGTACTTTACCGGGTGTCCCTTGTACCCTGAGCTTATAAGCCGATCTCGGAAGATGTTCACTGTATATAAGCACCGTGCAACATTTAGGTGGCTAATGCTAAATGAGAGGCTTTGTACGTACGCACTGTCTGTAGCACTAGTACCGACTTGTATGCGTGAATGCATGTAAGAGCGGTGACAGGGGGGACCGTTCTACCACAAAGGTAGGGTCGAGACGATAACTGTATGCGTGAGTGCATTAATTGACCGTTCTACCACCAAGGTAGGGTCGAGATGCTAACAGCTCGGTAGAAACATGAATTGACCGTTCTACCGCAAAGGTAGGGTCGAGATGATAACAGCTCGGTAGGAGCATGAATTAAAAAGAATAATAGTAGCTCGGCAGATCAGATAGAAACATGAATTAGAGAGAATAATAGCAGCTCGGCAGGTGAGATATAAACGTGAAATAAAGAGAATAATAGTAGCTCGGCCTCCCTTTTCGATAAACCGCGCAATTTGAAATAGAGAATCTCCGAGATCAGAAATAAGCATGAACTAAGAAATAATATATGCCTTTGGAATTGTTCACCTTCGAGAAGCCGTGGTGGTCCTGTGAAAACCAAAGAAGATCCAAGCCGAGATGAAAAGTGGGGCCAATAAGATAATATAGGCAAACATAGCAGTTCGTCCAACGAAGATCCAAGCCGAGATGAGAATAGAGATCGTAAGATGGCTTCATTCAAAATAGAGATAACCGTAACACCTCGGCCTTCCTTTTTTCGACCATCATTCTCCTGAATCTTACATTACATGTAAAATAATAATAATCAGTGATCGGCATTAATTTTGACACTTTATGATAATTTATGATAATTAAATAACAACAATGAGACTTGTTGGCAGGCGAGGATGAAACACCGACATAAGAGCGGGATGATTTGAGCAGGTCATACGCAACAGATGAATATTGAAATTTAAGATATTGTTCAACCAAACAGCATCGTCCACAAAAAGATGCATGATTTCAGGTATATCACATTCAACAATAGACGACAGTTATAAACATTTCAACAGACCAGATGAGAGCATTTAATTCGTGAAAAACGACAACAGGAGAGGTAACAGAAATCAAATATTATCATACTATCACAACAGAAGGGGCAGAGATTTAAGGACATTTAACAGCAAGAAGATTTGGTTAACAGTACGTCATGTAACAACACGGAGAATACCAAATAATAAGCAATAAGTAGAGAAACTATAAAGAAGCAAGGATTAACAGCACATGTCAGAATAGTGCACCAGGTAAATAAATATCAAAAAGCATGTAGAGTAAACACATAGAAAAGCGAAGAGATAGGAAAATAATATGAGAACTATAATCTCTTCCCTGATTTAGTGAGGTGAGTGATGTCGGGTTGAAGTATTTAGGATTGAAGTATGTCAGATTAGGAGTATTCAGTCCGTCCTTTTCGAATGGGCTTTGTCGAGCTTTGAGGTCCGACCTCCGTTTTCCTTAGTGTGATGTCGAGCGAGGGAAACTAGCAGAATAGTCACCATACTCGGATTAAGAGATCGGCTCGAGTGTGAAACACTGTGCGAGTCTTCCGAAATTACCTTGAAAATCCGAGGAGAGAAGAGTAAACTCGGATTATGATTTTCGAAATCATGTAAATCCGAGGAGAGAAGAGTGAACTCGGATTATGATTTTCGAAATCATGTAAATCCGAGGAGAGAAGAGTGAACTCCGATTATGATTTTCGAAATCATGTAAATCCGAGGAGAGAAGAGTGAACTCGGATTATGATTTTCGAAATCATGTAAATCATGTAAATCCGAGGAGAGAAGGGTGAACTCGGATTATGATTTTCGAAATCATGTAAATCCGAGGAGAGAAGAGTAGTGAGTGGTTTCCGATATTCCAAATGTACGAGATATAAAGAGGGATGACACTGCCGAAGACCGAACGGGATCGGCACATGTATCCGAAACAGGGAGCCGAACACGAGCTTCACTATGCTCGGAACACGAGCTCAAAGCAGGGAACTCGACTCCGGGATCCTCGACGGCATCACTAGGTTCCAAATATGATAACATTGTTGTCTTGGCGATACTCGGTAAATAATTTTGGTGGTTTGGGCTTGTAAGAGAGAAGCCCGTAAAACCTCCTTCTTCTTCTTCTTCTTCTTCTTTTCTTTTTTTTTTAGCCCAGAACTCTTCTTTTTTTTAGCCCAGAACTCTTTTTTTTTTTTTTAGCCCAGAACTTTTTTTTTTGTTTGCAAAATGGGCCTGTTGGCCCGTTCCCTCTGGAACCCTAGTGCAGCAGCAACTGTTTGCTGCTTCTCCTTCTTCCTAAACATGGTGGCGGCGACATGGAAAGGACACGATGTTCGCAGATCCTGGCGGCGTCGATGGTGAGGGGAGTTGCGAACGGCGAACTCGAAGCCGTCATCGTCAGTGACTCCGTCCTCGCCGCTGCATACTGCTTCTTCTTCGTCACTCGACCACACATCTGAACCGTGGAAGGCAGAGTTTGCACTTCGTTCACGGGGCGGTTACGCATGGCGGCGTTCAGCTTCTCTCCCTTCCTCACCACCGCCATCAGGGGTGCGATCGAGAGGGTTGCACCATCGCCATCACGGTCGCGCCATCAGGGTTATGTTTCTGGGTTCATCGTTTCGACACCCAACAAGGTCATCGACCTCCTCGTACTCCTGCACTGGTTTTGGTGAGGACAGCAGCAGGGAAGGAACGGACGAAGAGGTGCTCAGGGTGGCAGCGAGTTCGGTCTGTTCTCCATCTCCGCTGCGGTGGCGGCGGGTCTCGAACAGCAAAGGGTGTCACCACCCTCGATGAGCCAGGGAGATCTGTACGAAGACCTTCCACCTCGCTTGCGCTTTGCGATGGCGGCAGTTCGGAGTTCGAAAAGATCAAAACCGCTCCCTTCGTCTTCCCTGTTTCTGCTTTGCACATGGAGTTGGCACCACCACTGATGGTCAGAGGAGGCACCGCCACGGCGGAGATCGTTCGTGGCTCTGACCATGGTGGCTATTGGCGGCGCAGAGAAGAAGAAGGGATCTTGAAGAATGGTGCGCCGGTACCGGCATCGGTGTTGGGGTTGAGCACCGGGTCGCGAGGAGACGGAGATGCAGCAGCGCCGGATTCTAGCCTCGAACAGCACCAACAACCCCGATGAACGAGCACCGGTGCCTAGCGTTATACAGCACCAGCAGGCAGTGCCACGGAAGGAGGCACCCTTCTTCCCCCCGTAGCACCAACACGCCATTGTTGTTCTTTCTATTTTTATTTTTTTTTGGATGGGAATTGAAATTTATCGTTCCTCACAGACGGCGCCAATGTGATGTCCCTAGGCCGGAAGCACCACATGAGGTGTTTGGGGGTTGTTGCAACTGACGAGGGTGACCCCGGTCCTACGTATCCCATGAGAGGGGAATCAAGACACACGTAGTTCTTAGGTTTAGAGAGACATACCTTAGCCCCTAGGGAGAGGGGGATATATATAGGAGAGAGCTGGTTGCCCTAATGGGCTTGCTTGAGGCCCAAGTAGGGCCAGCCTGTAATGAGCTATGAGTGGATGAGTTGTCCTTGTGGATAAGGAGGGAAGACGTCATCATGTCCTTGGTGTCGGACTTGGGAAGGTGCTGGACTTGGACGTCGGATCTGAGTAGGAGTGTGAGGTCGGCCCGTATCTGGTGTCTGGTCGGCCGTTGAGCCTTGAGCTCGGCCCAGAGCACAGAGGGGTGAGAGCAATGATATCGGCCCGTGTCTGATGTCTGTTCGGCCGTTGAGCCTTGAGCTCGGCCAAGCGTACAGAGGGCCTGCTGAAGGGTCTTCAGGTCCTGAGTGAGGGCCACGTGGACCTCGGCTAGACCGAGTCCACCACAATTGTAATTGTAACTAATTTAACATAAATACAGCAAGATAGCTGCTCTGTTGACTCTGAAGCACAAGCAAATTTTGTTGCTACTCCTTTGTCAACAACTTCAAAAAAAAAAAAAAAAAGGATAGTCGACATTATTGATAATTGTTCTATTGGAATCGAGGACATAGAAAGTCCGCAATATTCCACAACAAAGCAAAAAAAAAACCGTGGAAAAAATAACTGAAAATATTACTTTTCTAAGGTATGTCGCTAATTATTCGTTATGATTTATTTTTAATATATTTATAATATATTTATTATACATGTTTTTTTGCGTTTTCCTTTGCAGTTTTGTTTTTGTCATGCTAATGAATGCAGTGGAGAAGTAAACAAAGTTCAAAGTTTGGAGAAAGTCCTATCAAGATTATTGCTTTTTTTTTATATTATCATGTCTTTGGATTCGTTATGGTTTGCACTATGTTATTTTGATTGATGTTTTTGGATTTGTTATCTTTTGATACTATTTGAGATTATTATTATTACGGTTTGGAAATTCCATTGCTCATTTATGTTTTTCTAATTTTTATTAATTCAGTATTTTTATACCTTAACAACATGAAAACCTTGCTTATGCCCGTGCTGTAACATCCTGATTTTCTTTTGTATTATAAAATTAAGTTTTATGAAATTAAATAATTAATCCTTGAAACTTATCATTTGAGTGTTGGGTATTTTCATAAAATACAAAATACATTATGTTAATTACGAAACTATATTTTATTTATATATTTTAAAGCGGAGTCATTGAAATAGTTACCCTATTGAAAAATATATTTTCTATATTTTAATACGCTTTTGTTATATTCAATATTAAACAAATTTTGTTGTTTCCTAATAACTAACTAATTTTTAACCTTATAGTTTTTCTATATGAAGTTATATGATGTTAAGTCTTATTGTTAATATTTTCGGGGCTAATAAGCAAATAACTAAAACTGTGAGTCAAAGAGAAAAAAAAAAGAAAAAAAAAGAAGAAGTTGTGTTGTGCAGAAGGGAAAACCTAATTTCCCTTTCTTCTTCCTCTTGCCAGCCGTCTCACGTTCCCTCTCTCCCCATTCGGTTCTCTCTCTCCCATCTCCCACCATCCTCCCGCCGGTGCCACCGAACTTGCAAGCCATCACACACGTTCTCTCCCTCTCTTCTGGTCTCTCCATCGCATCTCTCTCTCCAATTCCTCTCTCTCTTTCTCTCTCCATCGGACTCTCTCTCCGCCGCTGCGCCACCACGAACCAACGCCACCGCCGCTGCGTTTCCCCCTTCCCCAGTCGCGATCGCGACTCGTTGTCCTTGGGGTCGCGATCCGCCGCCACCAACCTCAAGCCACGGATCTCCAGCCGCCGCACAACGTTTCATCTCCCTCCAAATGCTGCAGATCTGCTGCCGCCGCCGTCTGGGTGTTGTGGCGTTTGGTGATGTCGTTGTTGATGCTTCGGAACCCAAAGATCGCTCTCTCTCTTTTCCCGGTTCAGATCCATGCCGTTCTCGTCACCGACGCCGGTCGGTAATGCCGAGGCGGTGAAGCTGCAAACCTACCTTGTTTTCATTGCTTCCAAAACCATATTTGATGGTATATCCCTAATACCTTTTTAATTGCTCTATGTTGTGTTTTGATTTTAATACCAATACTAATACTAATTTTGATGTTATAGGTAATAATTATTTAGTATTAAATTGATTTGTAAATTAAACTTGTAATATAGTTTATATTGATTTTACTTATGCTGATATTGGTGGTGATTTTAATTATTTTTGATAAACATGTAGTTTTGATAGTTAAAGTGCTTTCAATAAAGAATTGTCATTGTCAATTAATACTAGCATTTATTTTCATGAGTTAGTTGAAGTTAAAAATACTTGATCCTAACGTATTTTAATAATGATTATATTAGTTTGAAAGTTAATCTCTTTTCAATGAAAAACCATACTACTCTATGAAGACATTGGCTCTTATTTTAATCTTGGTTAACCGTGGTTTACGAACTATAATCGAGTGTTTTTGATGCCGGTATTAGTTATTAATTTATTCCTATAACTTGTTTTTAGTTAACCTCGAAAGATCTCTATTTTAATACTTTGCGAGCTTATTGCGTATAACGGAAAAAATTATGTTTTATAACGTTTTCAATCAATGTCTAGGTGATCGTCTAACTATCGCGCTTGTTTGGTCCTTAGTGCGTTATTTTGACTGTTCTTTATTTTATATAATATGATTAGACGATGAAAGAGTTTTAGAACCTGTCGCCGCACGAAAGCAATGGACTTGGATATTTTTGGGCACTATCGTACAAAAAGGGAAGCATGTCTTGAGAAAAGCAAGGTAAGGAGTGAGTGTTACCTTATTTTAGGGATAAGTTTCTAGTATGTATATAATGCTTGCTGAGAGTTTGTTGCTAGTTTTAGGATTTTGCACATTGGGATAATTGATAAAGCTGATAATTTGAACTTAGAAAATAAGTAAATAAATTAAGGGAAATAATTTGGGATGTGAATTTATTGATGATGAGGTTATGTACTTGTATGTGCTGATATTCGCTTGATGATGATGTTATGTACTTCTATGTGCTAAAGGTGCTGATATTTGCTAGATGATGAAATGATTGTTAAGAATAATAATTTGATTAAGGACCCAGAAAAGTGGGAAAGTAAGTGATAAATAATTGATGATAAAAGAGGAAGATAATTGAAGAAATATCAAGATTGAGAGAAGTAACTAATAAAAAGAATATTATTTTGTGTGGAATCCGACTGCGAAGTGGCGCGAATCGGATAGTCCACGATAAAGAGTAAAAGATTATTTTGGCGTGGAATCTGACTGCGAAGTGGCGCGAATCGGATAGTCCACGAACGATAGAGGGGTAATTCCTTGTGGCCGACTGCGAGTGTACGCGAATCGGGTTCCGACTGCGAGTGGCGCGAATCGGATATACCACGATAGAGGAATTACCTAGTGCTCCTTGTGGCCGACTGCGAGTGTACCTGAATCGGGTTCCGACTGCGAGTGGCGCGAATCGGATATACCACGATAGAGGAGTACGACTCAACCTCTTGCGTCCGACTGCGATGTGCGCGAATCGGACAGTATGCATGAGGGATGTTGTTGTCAAAAATTGTTAAGAATGAAAAAGAATAAAAGAAATATAAAACACCATATAGTGCTTGAAAAAGAATTAAGTGTGTTGTGATAAAACTGTAAAAGAATCAAAATATGAGAGGAGAAAAGATATGAGAATGTTTAATGAATGAAAATGGGTTTATTTGTAAATGAATATGATATGACTTGACTTTGTGCGTATATGCGTTACTTGAATTAAGTGTGTTTGGCTTAGTCGGTTATTATGTCATATCAGAAACTGCTATTCCTACTTTATGTGTAATGCTCACCTCCTTACCATTTTTCCAGGTACCGAGAATTGAGCTTGCACTATCATTGGCCGAGCAGGTGCACACTCCACTCCGTGGAGTGTGAGTTAGTTATAGGGGATTATAGGTTATTTAATTGTAATTAATTTATTTTAATTTGATGCTATGTGGGGTGCGATGTAGCACCGATTTATGATTATGTGTTGTTGATAGCCCTGTTGGCTTCTGGTTGTTGAAAATGAATATGTTTATCAGGTTGCAGGAAAAATCTAATTTTTGGAAAAGTCCGAAAAATAGAGGAAACTCTGTCCGTTTGACGGGAGATTTTTAATAATTAAAAACGAAATTTTAAATTCTCTATTTTGATTAATGGGTAATTAAGGGTAGTAAAGAGTAGGTGTTACATTTATGGTATCAGAGCAGTTTCTCCTCGGCCTTGGAGTGTGGACTCACAACTCCTGTTGCGTTACTCACCAAGCGAGTAACTGATAGATAGCTTAGTATCTAAGTTAGATGAATAGAGTAACAAGTTGCTAGCCTTATATTAGAGTTTTGTAATGATGCAGATAGTGTTTGATTGAATCTTAAATTAATTTTGGTTCATGCGTCCCGAGTTTTGCCCAATTGAACCCGATTTCTTGGAAAACGGACATTGTCGCATTTAGAAAATGGATGAAATCCGAGATTAAGGAAAGTGAAAGAACCCCAACGGGCCAGAGCATGGAATTTCTACCCCAACAGGAAGGAACGATCCTTGGTTTCGAAGTAAGTATGCCAATTTTTAAATGTGACAATGCAACAATATATGTTTTCGAAATTCAAGTCTAAAACTTAGGTAAGACAGAGTGATCTTACCTCCAAGGTAAAGTATAATGGAGACTGGCTATCTTGAGGACTACATTTGTTGGAAGGTGAAATTATCAAGTCCCCGAGTTCCAGAATATATCCTGAGTTGAGTGAAGTCTTAGAATCTAGGGGAAATAGTGTGTTCTAGGTAAATTCTATAGAGTCCGAAGTACCCTCAAATAAGAGTGCGCAACGGAAATAACCAGAAATTTATTTCAAGTATTTTGTAAGCGTTGGCCACTAGATTCTATTTTATATGAATTTTCTCTTAAATGCTTGAATAATTTTCATTTTTAGCCTAACAAGGTTTTTGAAATCTTCATAAGTGATCTATTATTTAGATGAGGGTCTCATTGAATAGTCATGTTGCTTTCTTAAAGAATTTTTTTTATAAAGCACATTATATGGTTTACAAAAGCCTAATTTATACATATGTTTTTCTTTTCCAAAACACTTGTTTATGATTTTGCTTTGACGAAGTGTCAACTATTTGATTGTATTGAAAATAATTTTTATTTGATTATGGACTTTGAAGATTTGTTGCTTTTACGTCCTTTAATCTATTATCTTACTTCCAATCCACTTGAAAGAATACGATGAATGAGATGATAATTCGCTTTAATTGCCAAAAATTTATCTCTTGCACTTTTGTATAATTAGCTTACTAGTTAATTAATAATGGCAAAATCGTATTCAGCTTAATCTTAGCTTGTTTTCATGCTAAAGCTCAAGTCCCACTTTGTATGTATGTTACTCCCTCTTGTCACATATATATATATATATATATATATATATATATATATATATATATAGTTCATCTTCTAGAAGAAATTTTTGGTTCTATATATAAGGCATTTTATATTTCTTATGCATCATTAATTATTTTTTCTCTATTTTGCCCTTATTAAATACTTTGACTAACTATGTTTTTTTATTGTTCATTAATGAATGTGAGTTTTCCAAGTAAAGTGGAGTGGATAAAATTGTAATGTTACAATATATTTTCATAAAATTCACAAAACTAACCACTTTTCTTGATATTTGTAATTCAGTGAAGGGAGGGAGTAATAATATATTAGTAGAAAAAGATGTTATATTATCGGAGAACATACTACTAAGCATAAAATAAGCTTTTTGTGATGAAAGGCAACATCGGAATATTATACACTATAAAAATGTAGCCAGGAACCCAAAGGTCATTAGTCATGACAAAAGACATCAATTTGCGCTATTGCTTAGGATTTCTTACAATGGCCTTAATATTAATTATATAATTTTATACTGTACTTGTTCAGACCATCAAGCACATGTTGCAAAAATAAATAATAGTATCCATCTATCGGTGGATCAAGTTTGAAGACAAAATCAACATTTAGGCGAGAAAAAAAAATCCATTCATGTTTTGGTGTTTTTTATTGAGCCGTGATCATGACACAGATAAATTTTGCAAGACATGATATATAAAAGAGAAAATATGTTGACAATAGTAGTAATAGCATAGATGTTTTTTACATTATCAATATATCATTTATTATTTATGAATTTGTGATTATTAATTTTTAAGTAGAAATAATACAGATAAACGCTAAATGATATATAATATTGCAAAATTTTCTATATTAGTAGTGAATACAAATTAAACTTTATATAACAAAATTTAAAAGCGCTGACCATTCTAGAGCGGCGCCCTTACGTTGCGTGACACTTTTTTATTCATGGTTTGCTATAATTTAATGGCAAAGTTTGAACAGAATTTATTTTTTATTTTTTATTTTTTTTGGTTTACAGTTTGAACAGAATTTAATCATCCATATTTACGGTATTAAATTATGTGGTAGTACTTTATTGTTTATTTAATTTGTCATTTATCTTTTTTGATAATTATATTTATTTTTTCACATATCATCTCTTTTATTTTTTTTTAACATCTCTTTTATTCTCTCTGTCCCAATATTTTGATAAATTACAAATAGAAATTATACATATTTTCTTTTCAAATAATTTAGCGTAACTTTCCTCAATTATTCAATCATAAACATAATACTTCTTCTATTCCAAATATTTGTTTTTTAGTTTTTTTTTTATTTAAAACTTGTGTCCTTTTACGTCCATTTTCAATACATAAATATAATTTTTTTCCAATTTTAAATTTTCATTCAATCATTTTTCTTACACTTCGTTAATTCTACTTTTATCTTCTTTCTCATTCCTAAACCACTATACATTAACTAATGGACATTTTTCCTAATAAAAATTAAATACTACTACAATTATCAATAAGGATTAAATATGAACATTTTAGACAGAACATATATTACAATAATAAACACTTTTTAAATATGTGTGCTCAAGCCTAAAAGTCCAAAAAACTTGAAATGAAGAGAGTATACAATTTTTAAGAGAATTGATTTATTATTTTTACTTTAATTTGGGACAAAACTTTTTATGAATTTTTTATCAAGATAATAAGACGAATGAAGTACTAATTAGGTAAGGCTATAATTATAAAAGTAATAATTAATGTTGTATAAATTTTTTAAATAGACAATTAAATGGGCATTACTTTGGCACAATCTAAAACACAAGGTTTTAATACCTTACTTACTTGGACCAATGATTGAATGACTAGTGTTAAATCAATGCCATGTCATTAAATTTATTTTAATATAATAAAATTTTCTTATATTTCATTATAGTCTTTTATTAATAAGGCATTTTTATTTTAATTTAAATTAATTAAACATTATGTAAAATAAAGTGTTTAATCTTCATCTCATCCCAACCCAGTTTTGTTCTCTTCTCCCACTCTTCCACTGCCTTGCACCACGAACTGCGACACCCACCAACATCGGGCTGTCGCCACTCTACCCCGACGCCGCACGCCACGCTGGCGCTGCCGAAGGAATGTCACCACCACAAACGCACTATATATGCAAGATCTGAAACCAATAACAAGATCTAATTCATAAAAAGAGAATAAACCAAGAATGTTTAGTGCTTTGATGCTTTAATGTGTATGATGTTAATGCAAACCTGCTTTTAATTCTGGAGATGTTGTCATTATTAAATTTTAGGATTTTGTTGCAGAAGAATAAAGGAGGAAGACGATAAACAGTATTTGGGTTATTTGTTACTCCCTCCGGTCCTATATATAGGTCACATTCTAGAAAGTTTTTTTGGTCCTAATTATAAGTCACTTTATATTTTCTATGCATCATTTATTGATTTTTCTCTTTTTTGTCCTTATTAAATGTTTTGATTATCTATGTGTTTTTTGTTGTTTATTAATGAGTGTGAATTTTGCAAGAAAAGTTAAGGGGGTAAAATTGTAATGTTACAATGTATTCTCAATGAATTCATAAAACCAACCACTTTTCTTGGTATGTGTAATTCGGTTAAGTATGTCTTATAAGCATTTTTCAAAACATACTGTAACATCTAATTAGAATAAAGTACTGCAAGTACCAAAAACTTAGTTGGCTAGGTGGCCATTGCATATTAAGCAAAGTAATTTGCAATTCTAAAGTCGTGTGTTCAATTCCCAATTTTTGCATTTATAAACATTCTTTTTATTTTCGAACAAAATGCATGCACACCGTGACACCGGCTAGAGCCAAGATCATGAAGTGGAATATATAATTACTATTCACTGTTGCACGATAACATTTTATAGTTATGATATATGATCAATTTTTTTTTATATTATATATTATTCTCTTCGATCCTATTTATAAGAAGATCATTTTGGAATTTTTCACTCCCACCAAGAAAAGCTGTTAAATTTGTCAGTGACATTGGAATTATGAAAATTTGATATTTATTTTCAAAATTATCCATATAATTATTATTAGAACGCTAAAAAGAAAAGTGTTGACGTAATAAAGGTGTTTATGGAAATGAGTAGTTTAATGCTATTAAAAATTGAAAATAAATCTTATAAATATAAGCAACATAAAAATCCCAAAAAAAAATCTTATAAATTGGATCAGAAGGAATATATAACAAATTTGCTAACATGAAGATTTTTTTTTTTTTTTTATTTTTATTTTTTTATTTTTATTTTTTTTTTTGCAGTTGTATCATTTTAGTAATGTGTATCATAAAATTTGGGCAAAAATACCCTCATTGGTATTTGGTATGTTCAAATGAGTTTTAATAAACAATGTATTTTAATAAATACATTTTTTTTACTAAATTAAAAAAATGAAAAAAACACAATCTTCTCTGCTACAAGTAACTGTGATAAACGTTTTTTTTTCCAGGTTATTGGGACATTAAATTAGGAATATCATTTGATGATCCCTTTCTCCTTGTAAAAAAAAAAAAAATAATAATAGCCCTGTTTGAGCTTTACTACAAGCAGCTGTGATAAACAATAATTTTTTTTTTCTCAATGAAAAAAGATAACATGATTTTTAGCTATCTATACTAATGAGTCTTTTCTCTTTAAGATCACAACACCATCTATATCTCAACCAACCAGTGGAGGCTAGCACAGATGGTAAGAGGTCTGTTGCTACTTAAGCATGTGGTTGGGGTTCGATTTTCGGCTCTTGCGAATGTAAGAGGCGTCGCTGGGAGACTAGACCCCGAAAGGGCCAGACAATGTCAAAAGGATTAGTCACCCAGTTACGCGGGTAGATACCTTAGGAAACCAAAAAAAAATCTATATCCCCACCATCGACGATATCACTTCTTTGCCAAACTCCATATCCATCACCAAAACCCGTCGCTGTAAAAACCCTTATGCCTTTGGGGTGAGAGAGGAGAGAAAACATTGGCATATTTTTGTCTAAATTTTCAGGTACATATATAATGCTAGAATGATCCATCTAAAAAAACACATTCCTAATCAGTGTCCTTTTCCACATCAGCATGCCTCGGAAGAAACTCACAAACCCCTTTTTTAAGCTTATAAAGTTACCGTTCAGGTACACGACTAACTTATTAACTACACTCTAAACAAATTTTCAAGATCGGTCACTCCATCCACATATTTAGAAAATGACCAAAATTATCTTTTTAAAGATTCTAACCATGTACATGAATTTCAGTAAATAATATATCAGTTTTTTAATTAAAGTTCTTAAAATTGAAATCATAATTTGAATATTATTTTTTATTATATTCTTTTCCCATTTGAGTTAAAAATATTAAATATCTCACTCAAATAATCCAAGGGATATTATACTGTTGATGGAAAATGTTTGAAAATAAAATCAACTTGAAAAAAGAAACAACTAAGTGAGCACGTTTTTGGCTATAAATTTCAATAAATTTAATGTTGAAAAACAGAAATTTTTTTACTGTAACTCATAAATTTTGTTACGCGGAAACAAATTTATATAGCATTTTTCTAATTTTAATAACAATTATTATTTTTTTGATAAACTTTAATAACAATTTTTACCTTGCATGATATGAGGGAAAATGTTTGAAAATTTCAAAAAAAAAAAATCTAACTATTCAATTTGATACAGAAAGAAAGAACCCAAAAAATAGATTAATGCACCAAAAACTTAATACAGTCTTGTGTATTAATTCACACGGATATGGAGGTTACATTTTTCCGTGCAAGTCGCTTTCACGTTGCTTGTGGTTTTGAGACCCCACAATCCGAGTGAAGAAAACTTATACACACTCCCAAACAACATATGTCAGCTGTGTTGTGTTATTCAGAATAACACGTTCAACTCGTAGAACTCTTCAAACTTTACAACACTTTGCATTACATTACATTACATATAATAACAACGTACTTAAGGTTTGATGTCCTTTTTCTTTTGCTTTTTTCTTTATCTGATCATGATTTAGGTGCTGTCTTTCTATTATAAGACTTTCACTGAAAGATTCTACAACTTTCTGTAACATCAAACAATTAGATATTACACCAGAAATTTACATAGATTCTACTCCATGTAACAATAGATTATAGATGGTGCAGTTAATTTTTCATTCTTATTTGATTTTTCCCTTGGCTGATCAAGAATTTTTGTATTGCTCAAAATCAAATTTTGTGATCTGGGTTTTGCTGTGTTCTTAATAATATTTCAGTGACCCTATTTAGAATTAATATTATTATAAGGGGTGGACTGACACTTCTTCACACATTGGTTTTCGGTTGGTGTAGTTTGGTGGTACCAACTTTTCAACCTTGGTTTTGCTTATGCTCTAAAATTTTGATCCCTGCCCACTAAAGTTTTGGTCTTGGATCATAATATTTGGTGCATAAAGTTTTCAACTTTGGTTTTGTGGTCAAGATTTTGCATTTGGGATGAGAATTTCAAGCAAGGGACACTGTTGTTGTTATTGGATTTGATTTGCTTTGATTGCTGAGAGTTATGTCAGCCGTGTCGCCGTCTCCGGCAACTTCCACCACCGCGCCACCACCTTCAACCACCACCACTCCACCACCTCAACAACCACCCTCTTCCCTTGCACCTAACACTTCAAGTTCAACCCCACCACCATCTAAGTCCCCTCCTCCGGCAACCCCATCAGCTCCTCCGCCCGCCGTGGCTTCGCCAGTGCCACCTTCTCCTCCGCCGTCACAGCCTCCCACAGCTTCACCTCCACCACCTTCATCAGCTCCCCCTCCAACCCCACCATCTGCCCCTCCTCCATCATCACCACTGCCTCGGACACCGCCGCCGCCATCTTCTCCGGTACCGCCATCGCCGCCACCTCCTTCACCAGCTCCTCCAAAAAATTCGCCACCCCCATCATCAGCTCCGCCACCGTCAGACCCACCTAAAAACTCACCTCCACCGCAGGCATCACCACCACCGAAGAGTTCACCCCCTCCTCCGACTGCTACACCGCCACCCCGAGGCTCTCCACCGCCACCACAATCCGTGCCATCCCCTAGAAACTCACCTCCGCCGCAAGCATCGGCAGCACCACCACCTGCGAATTCACCTCCGCCGCAAGTATCGGTGCCGCCACCTGCGAATTCACCTCCCCCACCAGCATCGGTGCCGCCACCAAGGTCATCTCCACCACCAGCAGCCACCCCTCCGCGGAATTCGCCTCCAAGAAGTGCACCTCCTCCTCCTGCTAGAATTAGTCCTAATTCACAACCTGCTCCACCTTCAAATTCTACTCCACCAAAGCCATCCCCTCAATCACCCACAATACGGTTGTCGCCACCTCCGCCCTTGCGTGTTTCGCCTCCACCGTCGCAAAATGGATCAGAGAACTCGAGCCCGCCGGGATCAGGAAGTGGTGGTGGAAAAGGAATTGGCACTGCAGGTATAGCTGCTATTGCTGCTTTGGCTGGACTTTTTTTGCTTGGCTTCATTGGTGTTGCTATTTGGTGCATCAGGAGGCAAAAGAAAAAGGTGCCTGAGAATGGTGGTTATGTCATGCCATCCACCCTTCCATCTTCACCTGACTCAGGTACAGTTGTAAACACCACTGCCATTATTCTTTCTTTCTTTCATAGGTTACTTGTTCTTATGTCTTACTCTCTTTTCTTTCCTTTATGTGGTCCACTTTAATTATGTTAGTTATGAATTTTAATAAGATAGAATTCTAATTGTTATAGGTGCATTTTTGGGTTTATTCATGCTTCTATACTATATCATTACCAAAAATGCTTCTGTACTATATACACAATCAAACCTTTGCAAATTTGTAGCAATTGAATTAATTGTAGTTTGCAATTTTGTCCAGATTCATCCTTTTTTAAGGGACATTCTTCGGCACCTCTTGTACAAAGCGGCTCTGGCAGTGATGCTGTGTATACACCACCGTCCGAGCCTGGTGGACTAGGAAACTCTAGGTCATGGTTTTCGTATGAAGAGCTAATCAAGGCAACAAATGGTTTCTCAAGTGAGAATCTCTTGGGTGAGGGAGGATTTGGTTGTGTGTATAAAGGATGCCTGCCTGATGGGAGAGAGATCGCAGTCAAACAGCTGAAAATTGGTGGAGGTCAAGGGGAGAGAGAATTCAAAGCTGAAGTTGAAATTATTAGTCGCGTACATCATCGGCATTTGGTTTCTTTAGTGGGATATTGCATTCAAGATACCAGAAGACTGCTTGTCTATGACTATGTCCCTAATAATAACCTTTATTTTCATCTGCATGGTAAAGCTACTTCTTAGTGGTAAAAGACTGTTTCATGATTTTCTGATTAACTTTGATTGTTCTAACTGACGTCTAAACTTGCAGAGCAAGGCAGACCTGTGTTAGGCTGGGAAAACCGTGTTAAAATCGCAGCTGGTGCAGCTCGAGGAATAGCTTATCTCCACGAAGACTGTAATTACCAATCTTTATTATTTTTATTCTAGGGTCTTGATATTAGCATAAATGAATCCCTACCATTCTCCTTTTGGGAATTTGCATTTATGGAATTAGATAAAAATTGAATCATAATTTTGCATGAGTATGAAGCGAGCCAATGACGGGTGCTGTTGTCAAGACATTGTTCTCGTTTCTTTTAATATTTTGAATTTTGAATCACAACTTTTGGACATATACTGAGAGATGTAAAGTCCTTTTTCTCTTCAGTAATTTAGATAACATGAATATGTAGCTAGGTGATTGGACTTCATGCACCTATGATTTTTAATCAATAACCAAAATCTTATTTATCGTGAACTACACTGGATAAAAGAGGAGAGCTGTGTTCATTGCAATGGCTTCAATTGATCCATATAACTTATGCCGCCTATAGGGATAATACTTAGTTGTTATTGTATTGTTATTTATGCTGTTGAATGTTATTCAAATTTCAGGCAATCCTCGGATTATTCACAGGGATATCAAGTCATCAAACATTCTTTTAGACTACAACTTTGAAGCTCAAGTATGTTCCATTCATCTTACTCAGTTTGACGTTGTTTGTTCTATTATTATTATTCTGATCATTGTTATCCAATTTCTAATGTGATAGGTCTCAGATTTCGGGCTAGCCAAATTAGCTCTTGATGTGAACACACATATTACCACACGTGTCATGGGAACCTTTGGGTGGGTATTTATTAATATGTGTACAAACTTTTCATGTTTTACTATTGCACTTAGACTAGCAAGGCAAACTTTTAATTAAAAAAAACTGTATCATCATTGATTGCTTTTTTCCCACTTAAAGGTATGTTGCTCCTGAATATGCTTCAAGTGGCAAATTGACTGAGAAGTCTGATGTATATTCTTATGGAGTTGTGCTTTTGGAACTCATTACTGGACGGAAGCCAGTCGATGCATCTCAACCTATCGGAGATGAGAGTCTAGTTGAATGGGTAAATATTGCTGCCACACTTGCTACTGTCGCTATCTTTTGCTAATCTGATATTTGAGAAGCCATTAGTGTATTAAAAATTGATTCGGAAAAAAAAAAAAAAATCATGATTTTACGTTTCTTGTTTCTGAAAGTTTCATCTTTTTATCATAGCCATAGTTGCTGTCTAGCTTGCAAAGTGCAAAAAGTGCATCCATGTTTATTGCATCTTCTGTTAGAAACTTTGACTCTAATATTTGCAAGCCATATGCTTACGGTTACATGTATAATTCTGAATAAAAAACTCAAATTTCTGACCCGAGATTATTTAGTTGAGGTATAATTAAGTAGGTATTGCAAGTTTGCAGCACTGTTGAGAACTGGATCACTGACCTATGTATGTAGTTGAGGACACTAAAAGGATCAAAGTGACCCATGTTCTATATCTTGTGTGTTCAATATTCCTATGCTATTTAGTTTGTACTTACATATTGGAACTTTTCTGTTTTCATTATCTTAATCTGCTGGTATGAATAAAGTCAATAAACTATGCATGTATACATGGCTCATCTCATGGCTATTCTGTTTGAGGTCTAAAATTGTAAGAGTCAAACATCTTCACTTAAACCATTCTTGAATTTTCTAAATTCATCAGCCTTAATTTTCTCACTAAAGATGCTACCTTTTTTTCAGGCCCGACCTTTACTGAGTCATGCACTTGATAATGAGGAGTATGATAGTTTGGCAGATCCAAGGCTAGAAAAGAACTATGTTGAAAGTGAAATGTTTTGCATGATGGAAGTCGCTGCTGCTTGTGTGAGGCATTCGGCTGCAAAGAGACCTCGGATGGGACAGGTAATTACTAGTTGATAAGCAGCACAAATATCTCTTAAATATTATCAACAAGAAAAATTACTGAGATTGTTTTTCTTGAACAATCATGTCTCATAGGTTGTTAGAGCTTTTGATAGCTTAGCAGCTTCAGATCTAACGAATGGAATGCGACTCGGGGAAAGCGAGGCATTTAACTCTGAGCAACAATCTGCCGAAATAAGATTATTTCGGAGGATGGCATTTGGTAGTCAAAATTATAGCTCGGACTTCTTTAGCCAAGGGAGTTTGAACACGTGAAGGTTACTGTATTTGCGAGGCTAATCTTGGATCAAAGGATCTTGTCAGGCAAAGGCAAGGGAAGGCCCTGGTTGAACTTAGTTTGTTGCAGATATGGCTGAGCTAAGGTGCATTGCTGCTTTCGACTCCGGTATTGACTGCATCAGGCTTAAACCCTCCATTCTTGTGACAGAATTGTTTATTCTTTTCACATGAGCTGTTCTTAGGCAGCAATTTTGTTTTTGTAATTAGCATTTGTATAAAAGTTACATTTTGTAACACGATGATGAAGATGATAAATTAATTGATTTGTTACATGACAAAATGATAAAGTAGATTGACCTTAGCATTTTATCTTAAATTTTCTACAAGAGAGAGCAAAAGATTAATTTTTTTAAGGTGTTGGGAATGGGGAGAGTGGACTTTGTTGTAACATTAACAACATATATTTGGAGTGGTTGTGACAATTTTAAGTTAAGGTTGGTGACTCAAACTCAACATAGTGAATTGCTAAATAAAGCTGCTTTGCATTTTGGGCTTATCCTTCTGATGTCTTTTTTTTTTTCTTGGTCTGCATTAGTATACAGAAATTCAGCAGACCCTATGCTCAAGGCCCGCATCAAGCATGACAACAAATTCTTCTCATGCCTTGCTAACAATCTATCAGATGCAATGCTTGAATGTTGAATGGTCATTATACCTGCCAACTTGTTTTACCTTTACCTGAGTCTTAAATGAAACAGGAAATGACATAGCAAAAGAAAACAATTTAACAAAGATAGAAACATAATGTATATAATTGAAGCAATTTGGAGGTAGATGAAAGTACCATGGTAATTGGATCAATAACTGAATAACATCACTTCTAAGATCACCTTCACAAAAATACAAGACTGCACCCTTTTTATTTGGGTAAAAGTAAATACTTCAAATACCACTAGCAAAAGTAGCAATCTTTTCAAAGACATAGAGGGAGGTTGGGAACAACGAATGCCGCTTTCTAAGAAGGGTTCATATCCTGATTCAATCATACCACAATGTCATAAAAAAATCGACAGAGTTCTGTCCTATGCTCATAATTCAGCTTTAATCTTGTTTACAGAACTACTTCCTGATTGTGATAATAATTTTGTAAAGCAAGTAATTGCGTGTACATGAAAGGGCTCAACTTGGTCTTTATTAATGCTTTTCTAAATAATCAATTTTTTTTTTTAAATTACTTTTCAGAATATTAAATTAAAACCTTTTTAAAGAATTAAATACCATCATATAAGAGAAGTCGAGAAAAAATTAAAGATAGGGAAGTTGGGAGGATCTCCACACCATTAATCCACTCTTGTTAGTTTATGAAGTGTAGTTACCACAAAGTACATTTCTTCAAAGATGAATAGAAGCAAGGTTTTCATTATTCAACTAATTGTGTATTTAGGATAAGTGTTTGCAAACTTGAGTTTGAATAAATGTAATGCACACGCTAAAAAACATGCTTTTGGACTACAAATCTTGTTAAAAAGGAATTCATCAAACAAGCTTTAAAACATAATCACATAATAATACATCGTATGGGTAAGCAGTTTTTCTCAAATTTGTTACTTTTTAAGTAAATTTTAGTACAAGACATTATTTAAGGTCTATCCGATACATGGTACTCTGCTCAAAAACATTAAAATCACGTTTGAAAGTCTCAAACATGCATTTAGAGACTTCCATAGCTCATCCAAACATACCCTTAAAAGAAGACAATAAGTAGCATGAGTGATGTATTTAGTAAGAATGTATCCGTTGCCTTCATATCATTTGGGCAATAATTATGAATACAACACATTTTTACTTGATATATAAACTCAATTTAAAGAAATTCATATACAAATTAAATAACATGTACTATATCACATTCTATTTCTTTGGCACACAACACAAATCCACAAGGGAAGAGAAATTGAGAAGTAATGCACACGCAGTCACGCACACAAGTCATATTCATTCAAATTCTGTGCAACTACTCTGCAGCACTGCCAATGCCCACAACACCCTTGAGCACCTCAACTAGCTTAAGGTGTGCAGTTAGCTGAGGGAAATGACCAGTCATGTCTATGAACTCCAAAGTAGAAACCCCTTTAATTTTCTTCTCCAAGTAATGCCCTACACTGAGTGGAACTGCTACATCATTACTTGACTGGATGATAGTGCATGGTGTCTCAACATTTTCAAGAATCTTTCTGTAGTCACTGTAAAACACAGCTTTGGCTAAGGAGGCTGCAACTTCAGCATCCATATTTTTCAAGCAGTTTTGGAATTTATCAACAGAGACAGCATCATTTGGATCCACTGCAATTGAAGGGTAGACTGAAACCCACTTTTCATGATGAGACTCTATGGTTGAGATTAGTTGTTCAATATCTGACTTCTCAAAGCCACCTATATAATCATCTATATTTATGTACCTATATATTTAATATCAGGATGTTAGAGAACCCAACTTCAGAGAAAGATTGTAATCTTAGATAATTTTTTGTTTTTTTTTTAAGGATAAGCTGAAACTGTTTGATCTTAAATTTAACTTATAAGAATGAAACTATGAAGTTAAGGTAGATATTTACGGTTGCAGTACATTTAAATTAAAAAATGAGAGGATGAAGCATTAGCTAGAACATAGTAGAGGTGACAAGTGGTACCTTGGGGAAGCAGTAACAAGAATGAGCCTCTTAATGAGCTCAGGTCTTTTAGTGGAGGCAATGCAACCAATCATAGCTGACATGGAATGTCCAATAAAAGTGACATCTTTGAGGTTCATCTCATCCAAAAGAGTGATCAAGTCATCAGCATAAGGTTCATAGGATGTGTACTTGGCATGGTCATAAATGTTCTTATCTTTAACAGCTCCAGAAAAAGGCCAATCAAATAAAACCAGGCTGTAATTTTCAGCTAAAAGAGGAATTATTTTGTACCAGATAGATTGGTCTGTTCCAAACCCATGGCTCAAAACTATGGTTTCGTTGCCTGAGCCTATGGTTCTAGCATTTAAAGCTGTTGATAGGCTCTTGTTTGGTGCTGCCATGTTTGCAAAATGGTTTAATAAGAAGGGAGAAAGAAAACAGAACCGCAGGGTTTGAGACAATCAGACAATTATTTAAAGCAAAATTTGTGGTTTTGTTTGCTGCTGTCTGCTATGAATTTATAGTCCAAAAATATATGATCTCATTGAAAAATATAAGAGATTGGAATGGTTAAAACTTCATATGTCAAGTGCAATTTCATTAGTCAGTGAGCAGACATCATGAAGTTAAAATAATAATAGTAATAATAATTGCAGTTTGACTATGTTTCTGAGACAAATTATTCTAAGATGTGTTTCGCAATAAAGGTTTCAAGAATTAAAAAACTAATCAAGCCTAGAAACTATTACTGATTTTATAATGTATATAATTTATTTCATGAGACAGGATCTGAAGAACACCTTTTTATCCAATAGCGATATTTATACATTACTTATGTCAGTTTTCAAAAAATGAAACTAAAAAAAACTCATTTTAATAAATTGTTTTCTACAAGGAATAAGGTTGATGTAGCAAGGAAAAAAGAAATGGCTTGGCCGGCAGATTGTTTAAATGGAGCCAACAGCAAACTTCCCAGCCGGCATGACAAAGTAAATATCAAATTCAATTCAGCCAAAGTACAAGGAAACTTAAGTTTTGTTTATTTTTATCATTATGTTAAGTTTGTGTCACATCACTTGAACATGACTTTTTTTTTTTAAAGAAACATAAATTTGACAACATAATCATATTTGATGAAAGAAAGCAACATTTACAATTAACCTGCTATCCCTATAAAACAAACATCAATAATGCAATCTGTTAAGTTAGTGTGCATCATGCATATTTGAAATTACATGTGATTCCAATTTACAGGTAACTTAAGCTCTCCAATTGGTGCCTCTCTTCTCAGCCACAACAGCCACCTCCCAACCCCACCCCGCTGCAAACTATCCCCGCCATACTACAATTTCAAATAACAATGAAGATGAACTTTGCATCACAGTCAAGTGACCTCCTCCTGCAAAGAGTAAGGTGAAATATGTTGGAGACAAGCAGGCATATGCTAAACTGTGTCAAAATGCCAGTAGTATAAACCAACTTGCTAACATTTCTTGATTCACATTGTAGACTCTTTAATTTCAATGCTACATTGTGGGTTTGAAGGTTCTTCTTGATTTACATTTCCTCTCCAGAGGATTATCTGCTCATCCTTGAACAAGATAGGGACACATGGGACTAAATCCTGCAGTAGTGAAAACAATATTGAATAATTGAGCACATGCACATTTTAAATCAGCTGAAAACGGAAACATCGAATTTTATTACTCTTTGACAAAAGACATACCCTAAGCTTGACTCCAATCCTTTTGCAATCACTTGTGCCGACATGAGTGCAGTCCAGTCTCACAACCTCCTCAATATTAAAAGCTTCTCTTACCCTCTCCACCACGTTTACATAAACACCATTTCTAGCTGAACATGGAAATCACAACTCAGCATATGTAAGGATCCAACACTTACTAGGTCAGGATAAAAGAGTAACCTTTGTAATTCTTCAATTACAGTATTCACTTACTGAGTTTCATCAGAGGGTGTGAGTTCAATCCCTTGTTTCTCATTTCTTTTGTTTCTTCATGAGTCAAACCCTCGATTACATTCTTCACAAGCCTGGGATATATGGGTGGATAAGGCTTCCACAGCATTAGAGGAATAACAGGACGGTTCTTGGGATCATAATTTCGACCTCGATACAGAAGCAGTATATTTATGCTGCGGTGGATAATTTTCCCGCCAGACTTGTCCTGTAGACATAACAATGCACACATCAGGAAAACAAATTCTGAAAGTCTGCACGAAAAAGATCAACAATTTAACAGATAAAATGCACAAGCAAAATGATTAAATTGACCTCGAGGTGGAAGCAAACATTGTCCATGTCAAGAGTAGGCACACCCAAGCATTTAATTCTCACAGCTTCAGCCTTCTTCCAATGATTATGGATGTCATCCAACATGTTGTGAGTGACTCCCCCCTTCCCTAGCCAACACAAAGATCATTAGCTACTCTCCATCAGATGTATTGACATAAACAACTATCTTTTCAATGACCTCAAATAAAAGCACAAAAATAGTACCAAATGGAAGTGAAAAAGCAAAAATTTGATATGAAGGAAAGGGAATAATGAAGAAAAATAAGTCTTTCATATAAGCCGTCAACAGAAACTGTATGCCATAAAATCCAACATCGGGCATTTCTTAATCCTTATCCTTGCAAAATAAATTGGGTTACTAACTTTGTACCCCATCTTAAGCTTGCTTTAACATGCATGGGTAATATTGATGAAGTATTGTGGTTTCGGAGTTATGATGAGGTGGTAGGCTGGTAGCAGAAAGAGTGCAAGATTGAATTTTGATGCTTTATTTTTATCTGAATTATATATACATACCGATGTTTTCTTGGTCTAGGATCACGTGTATTTTCCAGTAATCCTACTCAAGTCGGGCACGTTACACCTACTATTTTGCCAAACAGTGTTCCTTCTAACCAACACCGAAGAATTATCTACATAAAGATCATTAGCTAGTTGCCATAAGACAATGTAAAGAAGAGTATTATCCACCTTTCTGTTGATGATCACCGACTTCTAAGTAAAAATAATGCAAATGAAGAGTGGATAAAGTATCGACAATATCGGTACATACAAATCAAACTCTAAAAAGAATGGTAAAAAATCTTCGAAAAGCTAAATCCACTATCCTTTAAGCATTTAGTCTTTCAATATAACAATACTCCTTTTAACCTCCTACCCCGGTCTCTACATTAATACATAACTAAAAACCAAATTCAAAATAACATGACATTTTTATAAAATTAAAAATATTCTCCATGTAATCCTATTTATAAGCCATACTTAACCATATCACATAAACCAACGAGGGTAGTTAGATTTTTTGAAACTTTTTAAAAAAAAAAAAACTTTATTGATTACAATTTTAGCTTATTAACTTGTATTGAAAATTTCACAATGTATTATTTCACATTAATAAACAAAGGCAAACAAAATAAAATAACAATAAATCCATCCTAGCAAAATATAGAGTGACTAATAAATAGGACCAAGAATTGTTCTAAAATATGACATATAAATAGAATAAGAGAAGGTACAGTACTCCCTCTAGTCCTATTTATAGGCATACTTAACCATATCACACGAATGGAGGGTAGTTAGGTTTCTTGAAACTTTAAAAAAATACTTCAACATTACAGTCTTACCCTCTTAACTAGTATTGGGAATTTCACAATGTATTACTTCACATTAATGGGCAAAGGGCAAATAAGAGAAAATAACAATAAAGGTCTCTTAAAAAATACAAAGTGACTTATAAATAGGACCAAAGAATGAATGTGACTTATAAGAGGGAGTATATATTACTGTGTCTAACTAAGAAAAAAATAAAAAGATGAGGCTATACCTAAATTGATTTGCCTGGCACAGTCACTGTGACGGTACCGTTCAACGAGCTCCGCCAACGCCTCCTCCTCAAGCGGGGCTCCGAGTACCCGTTTCCGCTCCTCTTCCATCCTCACCCGGTCCACTTCCTCCCGAACCGGCGCAGTAGTCCCGGTCCATTTCCGGTCCAACCGACCCGGCCCAAATGGAGAGAATTTGGGCGATTCACGAAAGCTTATGGGTTTGACAGATGCATTATTATTCTCCGAGTAAGAGTACTTGAAATCGAATGGAAGGTCCGATTTCAGAGGAAGACGATTGATTTCTGCGTTTTCGGAGTTGTTATTGTTGTTGTTGTTGTTCTTCTTCTTCTCCGTTTTCTTGATGGTGTTGTTCGCGTTTGGCTTTGGAGAAGGGGAAAACGGCGGGTCGTATAAGTCGTCGGGGATGGAATAGCTGAGAAAGCGAGGGAGAGAGAGTGGTAAACGACGCCTTGTCGTGAGGGGGAAAAGGTGGTTCAGCATTTGGCAAAACGGTGTCGTAGAAGTAGAAGGAGTCCCGCGTAAGCTTCCTGTATGAAGAGGAAGTCTATAAGAAGACGCTATGAGACACGTGTCACACTCATAGCGTCTGTGCTAGAATTAAGTTTGTAATGTCTGTCAGATAGGTGGAAGGATTTTAGACAGCAAGAGATTATTGATATAGGATTTTGTATTTCAAAATACTCACCACTTGGAGTATTAGCTCAACCTCAATAGTTATTTAAAGGGGAGTTTTAGTAATGAGGTTGAGCTTGACTGAGCTGGTTAGATTAGAGCTATCAAAACGGACTACTTGATCGAGTTTGGACTACCCCGCATTAGGCTAGTTCGAGTTAAGATCAAAAGGTCCATTTACAAATTGAGAATATTAACATGAAACCCAAATTCATTCTACACGGACTACGAACCTTGCGGGCTAGCCAACAACATCTTTTTAAGGTTTTATTATGCAGTTATGGATTTTTTTTTAACAAAATGGAAAAACTTTTTTAGTTTTTTAAACTTGTTTTTTTAACAATAAATCTAATATTTCTCAAGTTCACAACAAATAACAGTAATAGATCTAATATCTCCATTCTCCAAAACTCCTAATCCACAACAATAAAATCCAAGTGTAAAAATTTATCATGCTCCAAATGATAATATATCCATTTTGTAATTTGCAAACAAAAAATAGCATAGGTATCAGGTTCTTAAAAAATAAACGAATATGATTAAAACAGAACAGGTATCAATTTGAAAGATTGATCTTTTTACAAGACCAAACATCAATAAAATTAACAAAAGAGTGGGTGTGCAAATAAAAGTGTTAAGTTAAATATGTAATCCTTCTTCATGTACGAGGAAGTTGTTACTCGATTGGGAGTGTGAATGCTTGTTTCTTCCTTTGAGATATAATTGTTGCGGCAACTTCAACTATCACCCACTCAACTTCATCCGAACGAATGGGCTTTTGCTCAGGCTTTCCCGAGCTTTTGTGCCTCGCACGAACTTCATTGTAGTGTCTCACCCTTTTCTATGGATGTTTTTGGCCAAAGTGACAATCATAGAGAAGGGAGCATATCGCCGAGTGTGGGTTTCTTTGAAGGCACGATCGCGATACGCCCTATTCAAAAATTTCTCAGATTCTTGGAAGACCTTTAAGTCATTGTACTTCAAGTACACTTTCAATGGGGTCAGGGTTTATTGGTTTATGGATGGGGAAGACGTTCCTTGGTTCCCCTTGCTTTGGACGAAGAGCTTTTTCCCTTTTTTATACAGGTTCGAAGATGGAACTTACACTAATGCATGGCCGATCAGTGTAAGTAGTTAGCTGGGTGACCATGTATTGGTCCGGGGTTTTATTTTGAGAATTATGTTGTACATAATTATTTTATCTTTTGGAAGCTAAATAACTCCAAGAATTGGTTCATATTTTTGGAAATGATGTAATGAATGAACTATAATATATATTTTGGCCATGCTGGCCTACTGTTGGTTATATGAAAGTTTTTATACAGATTCACAGGGAAAACTAGTATTTTGGGAATGTTCCTAAAACAAAGGAAATTCCGTCCGATTTTACGGAGATTTTCATAACTAATATAATTAACTAAGTTTTAAAAAGAAATTTTCAAGTCATTAAATCGAATTCGGGGTAATTAGTGTATTAACTAAGGCAGGGTGTTAAAAACGTGGCTAGAGAAACGTTGAGGTAGTTGCCCTCGAGAGAGAGCCCTCTCACCCCCAAAAAAGACAAGTGTTGAGAAAGGAAAAGATAAAATAAGGAAGTTGTTGCTGAAGATGAGGGAGAAGTAATCGAGCTACCATCGTTGGGCTCAGTGTGGGATCAACAATTAGATGTTAAGTTCCTAAAATTGATTCTCTGAGAAGCTGACGAGCATCATCTCCTCGGTTGGTCAACAAGTAGTTTGAAAAGCAAAGCCCAACTATTTATGCATCAATTGCTCTACGGTGCATTCATCGCCCAATTTTTAGTGGACCACTCAGATGACATCTACTCAGTGGTTTCCTCAATAGTGAAGGAGTCCTAGAAGGCAACTGCCACGCGACTGACCGAGCTAACTCTGCAAGTGGTTTAGCTAACCAAGAAGTCTGAAGGTTTGGGACAAGCACTTAAATAGGAAAAGAAGACGTAACACCCCATATTTTTAATCTCTGATTAATAAAAATTAATTATGAAGTTTGTTTATAATTAATTTCTTTGTTTTAATTTTGATTGATTATGTAAGTGAAAATGCATGAAAATGATTTGAGAATTATTAATATGTGAAAATAATGTTTTTGCAAATTTGTCCCTGTTTTGGGACCTAGAAATTATTTTAGAAAGGTTTTGGAGGGAAAGAAAATAAAATAATTATTTTTCAAAATTTTCTCAAAATACTCGAGCTTGCAGAAAAGACTCGAGTGGATTGAACAGTGTTGCACGAGTTAGTGCATTTTGGTGGGTCACCACCAACGAGTTCACCGTGTTGACACGAAAAAAATGTCCTTCAACACATCCCATGGCACGCGTCGATCTGCATGGAAGCTTGAATTCACTATAAAAACCTGGTTGATGAAGAATCAAGCTCCATTTGCATGATTGATGCTCTGAAAGCTATACTTAGGGTTTCCGAATTCTTCCATTCGATTCTCCTTCTTAGTTAAGAATTGAGCTACAAATCATACACCAATACGAAGCTCACGTCTCGAGCTTTGTATAGACACCAAAATCGTGAGCTGAGAGTTTGAGTGTTAGAAGAATCGAAGCTCGAAAGTGGGGTCTGTTTGTTGTCAACTGGTTCTTGGAGCTTACTTTGATCTTTAATTGTGGTAAGCTCGTGAACCCTCTTGATTCCAAATTGGTTTTAATCTCTCATGCATGTTGCAGAGAGTAGATTCTAACCTTTTTCCCTAATTTTTGTGCATGATTACTCACTCAAACAATTTGGTTTTTGGACTCTGCTCACACTGTTATGCACTTTGGTGGTTGAAGTGGTTTTTGGTGTTGTGGTGCTTTTCTTTGCAAAGCCTCTGTTGATTCATGTCTGATAGGTAAGGGGAAAGTTTTCTATTCACTAGATAGAGTTTAAATTGCATGAATTTAATTAGAGAGCCACCAAGAGGCTCTAAGGGCTTAGTTTGAATAGGGAAATTGGTTTGGAGACCAACTTGTGCTCTAAAATGGTTTTGAGCTAGTTTTATATGATGCATGCAAACTACTTGGAACTTAAAATCACAATTTTAATGAGTATTTTGCAATTTGACATCTTGAGTTGTGAATTTTCCAAGTTTATGCATAATCTTGTGAATCTCTGTGATTTCTGTAATTTGACGTGTTCTAAGTGTTTGAACATGTTTAATATATGTTATATGAACTCTGTTGATCATTGAATTGGATTAGAATTGGTTAGAAATAAAAATGGTATGCTAAAGCTCAATTTTTCACTGTCCACTGTCTGTCAAGACTCGATTCTTTGACTCGAGACTCGAGTGATTTATGGTGCACCGGTGCGTCTAATGGCACCATCACTCGAGTATCTGGTCCGAGAATCGGGTATTGACTGATGCAGCAATGAAATTTATTGATGAACCACTCGAGTCTTCTGGGCTGATGAACGACTCGAGTATATCATGAATGACTCGAGTATTTTGAGAAAACCTGAAACAAGAACTTTTTGGAAATGGATGATCTACTCGAGTCTTTCCATAAACCACTCGAGAGTCTACTGGACAGTCTGAAGAACTACTCGAGTCTTGTAAGGATTACTTGAGTCTTTTTGACCAGAAAACTTAAAAATGCCATTTTTAATTCTGGACCATTTTATGTTTAAATGATAATAATCCATATGATCAGAAACTTAAAAGGAATTGATTGATGATGGTATGAAATTATTGGATTAATAATGTGAGATATTATTAATTGAAATATACCAATCAATTCTTTTAAGACAAGAAATTGCATTCATCCTGGAGTTCGGATGGTAGATTGTTTGTCATGTTATGATTGACATGTGGAGGGCCTTTGGGAGAGCCAAATGTTACTGCTTGCTCGATGACACATTAAGGTGGACGATGTGGGCAGTATGTGATATACTGTTGAATTGATGTTTCAACAGTGTGATGCACACAAGTGATAAGGTTTACGTTTTGGCGACGTGACGTTCATCAGACATGGTGACGTTGTTTATCACCTCTGTTGTGTATCACTAGTGATAAGGTTTACGTTTTGGCGATGTGACGTTCATCAAAAGTGGTGACGTTGTTTATCACTCCCGTTGTAAATTAAGAAGTGATAGGTTTACGTTTTGGCGACGTGACGTTCACCAGATAGTGTGACGTTGTTATCACTTTCGAGCAAGTACGCCATACGTTCTGATAACGTATTTGTTGTATTCTGGGAATACACTATTGTTATGGATGGACGTTTGTGAGGATATTTAGATGAAGAATCTCAGAAAATGAGGAATTTCATACATCATGCCACTCATCCTTAATTAAGTTAAGGTTTGATATTAAAAATAAGTGTGAGCATCTTATTTGCATTAAGAGTTTGTTAAGTGTTAACTGTGGATGTTAACTGATTTGAGGTTATCTGTGCATAATTATGTTGCTTAAACATTTAAACTCTATCCATTATGTGCATAGAATTGTTTATCTCTGTGCCCTTGTAGGTGATGTCGCATTACATCCGTTGCATCGAGATTCGCCCACTTCTTAGTGGCATATGGATCTACGAGGGAGGTAGAGATTACCTTCTATCACCCTGACCCGCTGATTCGGTTTCGTCCTCGTAGATTTAGGATCCCCATCATATACACTATGCATGTACCATCCTTTTACACTTACCATGGACCACCTCCCACACGACTAGCTTGCTCGTATCACAGTTTTCGATTCCGACCTACCCGCTCACACCCTTTTTCATCTAGAGTCGTTCGAGAGGAGACTCCCCCATATGTTCCGAGGAGTCCTATTAGGGTCTCGCCTTCACCAGACCCGGTACCCAGTGGTAGGGTACCCACTCCTTCGGATAAGATTGAGGAGGACCTTGTCGAGGACAAGAGCGGAGGCGAGCCTGTCGTGCATTCTACTGAGAGTCAGTGGAGGGACGATGATCCTTAGGTATGTGCATAGGGCAGATGATGTGGGTCAGGGGTCCGGTGTAATTGCTGCTGTGGAGGAGATGCTGCTGCTGATGGTTGATGACATTTCTGGGAGACTACTGCTGCTGCTACTGGTGCTAGGTGACCAGCTCTGGAGTTGTATATTTTGATATATGTATATATTGTAGATATATCTTTTTGAGAACTCTAGAGTGATGGTCTACTTTTGATATATATTTTATGTTATGGATTTGTATTGGGGGTTGGAGACTTTTCTTGGACTATGTACCCCATGACTCTTATATATATAAAACTTATGTTTATGTTACATAGTCCTATCATTTTCGCTCCCTCTGATAATGTTTTAAAAGAGTTCGGCTGTGATATTTTAAAAAATGGTATCAGTTCCTCAAAATGAAATCATGGATGACATCACTTAAGTTTTCATTACGTAAATACTTTATTAAAAAGGTAAATGCTATCCAGATTGTGAAATGAGTTCCTCGATAATGAAAACGCCGAATTCAATATTTTAAGTGATACGAAATCTAATCTCCAAAGCTCTCATATTTTGGGTTGTGCACCCGCTTCTTTTAGAAATGAAAAGGAAAAAAAATTTATTAACCTTATATTTTCTATCTTTAAACAAATCCATATATTTTGAGTAATTGATAATTTATTACTCTAATTACTACTATTATATTGAGGGTGTCACGGAAGCTGAGAGAAGATGCAGTAGATGACGCATGCATTGGGCTTTGAAAGAAGCGAAAGTTAAGGCCAAAGCGATTCAGGATGCTCTGCAAGAGTTACAAACTCTTACTGATGACAGGGGGAGTCTTTAATCGACATTAGAAAAGATGAAGGCCAAAGTTCTCAAGCACAAATGGGTAGCGGCCAAGAATTTTCTTAACTAGCAATAGGCAAATGATGATTTTGTCGTTGATGTTATAACGCAACTGCAGTTCTTGAACCCCGAGGGTCTCAGTGTCATCGGAGATGATCCTTGTCATGAAGTAGTAAATGGTTAAATGATTGACCATCAAAACGACGGAGCTGAGGTGGATCTATCCTCTCGGATGCTGCCCAACCGCTTAGCTGAAGTGGAAGAGCCTGAGTCGTTTAATGAGGAAAGGGTCATGATATCCAACATTGATGAGTAATTGTAACCCCCTTGTCTTTCGTGGTTTTTTGGCGCAAGTCCCCAATACCGAGCTACTTTTGATGATGTGATGACAACTTTTATGATTATGAAGTTCCTCTTTTCAATCAATCAATGTCTTTCTCTTTACGTCACTTTATTTGTTTGGGTTTAAGAAATCGGAACTCCATCCTTTTGCCAAGGTTGGTTGCTCGACCCGCGACTTTTTATTTTATTTGCTTTAATCAAATGTTTACTAAGGTTTCTCAACTTTTGCACTTTTTGTTGATAAGCATTTGTAAAAAGGAGCTATATATAAATATTTTTGGCCAACAAAAGATAAAAGAAAGAATGAGGTTTTTTAATATCATAAATATTTTTTTAATATTTAAAAATATAATAAAGTACTCCTATAATATAAAAGGTTTAAAAAAAAAAAAAGAGTGTTATTAAAAATTGAATCCATGGGCAGCATCACATATTCACACGCGGGGAGTCAATCAACAAAGTGAAAAAAATAAATATCATAATTGGGAAATCGTTGAAGTAAGTATATCATAATGGTAATTAGTCCTTAAACCTCAGATTTATCCTTCAAACTCCACTCTTTTTCATAATACCAATAATACACTCCTTTTAAACCCTTATTGTACTCCCTCTTTTTTTCCACAAACCCCACACCCCACCCTCATTCTTCTTCCTTCTTCACTTTCAACTCCCTCTTCTCACTGTCATTTTCACCGTCGCTGCCTCAAGGCATGCACGTTCTTCTTCTTCTTCCCTCCATTACCGTTTTTCTTCTTTGTGGGTTTTTGTTTTTTTTTTATTTGATGTAGGAGGGTTTGGTTTAGGTTTTATTTTTTGCTTTTAGGGTTTTGTTCTTTTTCATTACTATAGTTTTAGAGTTTATTTTTATTGTTGTTGTGTTGTTTTTCAAATTCGTCATTGTTGTGTTGAAGGTATGCAGTCGCTGCAACTTTCCGACACAGGGGTGTCGGAATTTTTTAAAAAAAAAATTAACAAATTTTTCCGACATACACATGTCGGAATATTTTCCAGTAGCGTAAAAAAAATGGCTCTCTGGTTAATTCCGACGAAATAGTGTCGGAAAATAAAAATTCCGACACATGGTTCTCGGAAGTTTTTTAACAAATTTTTCCGACATACCCGTGTCAGAATTTTTCCAGTAACATAAAAAAAACGCACATTAAACAGAAGTTACCTTCAATAAGGAGCAGAGAAAGACCACTAGATCTCCTTTACACGGATGAAGATGGGTAAAGCTTCTGGATTTCAATGACTTTTTGCTTTAGAGAATGTCAGGGAGAGAGGAATTTGTTATGTGGAACAATGTATAGAAGGTGGAAAGGTGGTGGGATTTGGGGTTTTCTTAGGGTAAAATGTGGAAAGGTGGTGGGGTTTGGGGTTTCTTTTTTTTTTTTAATGTTGAAGGACATAATGGATATTCCCCAATTAAAATGGGGTTTGGGGGATAATAATGGAGTTTGTAGACTAACTCCCTGTCATGTTTAAAGAATTCTACTGTATATATTTATTGTGCTAAATGTCAAGGTCCACGAGATTGTGTTTTGATGGGCACACATCATTCTTTTTTTTTTTTTGAATACACATCATTCTTTTTTTTTTTAATACACATCATTCTTTTTTATATGTTATAATATATATATATATATATATATATAGTAAGTTATCGATTATTCATTATTATATTCTTTAAAGATTTTAGAAACTTTTATTTTTTTAATTGTTAAATAATTATTTTTACTTGCATCATAAATTTAAAAAGTAATGATTTTTTTTATTTAAACACATGATAATTTAGTGAAATTAGATTTTATGCTTTTTTTTAATAATTATAAAAAGAAACTTATAGCATCGATAATTAGAAAAATATAATATGAGAAAAGTGATATTTCAGTTGGAACAAATTAAATTAGCCTAGTATTGTAGACAAAAATATCCTTATGTATTTGAAGAAATATGCTAATTATATATACAAAAAAAAAAACTTATAGCATGGATTATTATATTTTTCTAAAATTATTTTTTAATGTAGATTTAATAATCCAATATAATGAAAATTAAAAAATAAATTATACTACCTTGATATAGGTAAATTATTTTATATACACCCTTAAAGGTCATGATAATCTTAGTTACTTAATTTATATTCCCAATGTTAGAGATATTTCAATAAAAAATTAATTGATTTACACCCTCGGAAATTGATATGTCAGAGATAATTTAGTAAAATTAGAATTTATGTTTTTAAAAATAAATAATTTCTAAAAATTATAGCATAGATGATAATTAATAAAAACTAATATATAGATTTAATAATTTTATTGACCTTTAAAAAACCTTTTAATTTACATATAATTAACAAACCTAATGTAATTGATAATTTGATATTAAAAAAATGTGCTATTTCATTTTCAATTGTATATGAGTTAGTTAGAGTCATGAGAGTACAATTTACATCTATTAAATTTTATTTTACCGATCTTTAGATAATCTTTTAATTTGCATATAATTTAATGGTTTAATGTAATTGTTATTCAAAAATTGCTCACAATTTGAACATATTCATGGTGTGTTGTGCTTATGCCTATTATAAAAGAGTGTTTTGAATTTTTTTTAAAGGTGCTTTATTATTGTTTTGGAATTTATTTTCTTGAAACAATATTTAGTAGTATTATTGCGAAAGAGTGTTTTAAAGGGTTAAGGGTTTGTTTGATAAAACTTTTTATTGGTTCAAAAGACACATCTTTTCAAGATTTTTTAATATTTTTTTAAATAATGGATACAATTGACACGTGGTATATATGATAAGTTCCTATTTTCTAAACTTTTTCTGTTGGAACTTTGTTTTATGAGGAACTTTCTAAATTCAACATTATTTAGTCTCTAAAATTTATTGTAGGTTTTGACAAAATTGTTTGGTGGCATCAGAAGATAGAAGGAAATTGTGGTATATACCAAAAGACCCTAGGCCAAAGTTCTTACCAAAAGACTTTAGCAATAGGAAATTTCCTACACAATGCCGCCAAACGTTAACTTCAATTGGAAACTTCCTATTTGTTTGCCTTTGATCTGCCCTGATTTCTTATTATATAGACTTTTCACCTAGACTTTTCTAATTGAAAGAGTTTAACAATATTGATAAGGAAATGATACGTTCTCTTAAAATTCAGGCATGGCAATCTTTATAAAAAACACACATACATTACATGTGCAATAGAGTGCCGAAAAATAAAATAAATAAAGGAACAATCACAATTTTAAAAGACTTAAATATGATTTTGGTTTTTTAAATTGTAGTTCATTTTGAAATTCACCCCTACAAAAAAATTTCTTTGTTTTTGGTCCCTACATTTCTATATCATTTCTATTTTGGTTCCTGATATTAATTTTGATTGAAAAATACTTTCATGTCTTAACGGATGTTATGTTCGTAATGTCACGTCAATGAGATGTGACAACGCAGAATTAAATAAATAAAATCTAATTTTTAGGGTCTATATACAAATTTTTTTTTTTGAGGAACTAAAATAAAAACAACCTAATTTTCAAGGACTAAAAGTAAAATTCCCTTTGTGAGATACTAAAAACAAATAAACTTAATTTTGAGGGACTAAAAAAAACATCATTTCCGATCCTTTTACTTTCATTATCACTTACACAAACTTCTTCCTGCTTTAATAATATGGTCATTTAATCATACCATTACATCATGCATATGGCTGTTTGAGTATTGGTGGGCATGATAATCATGAACGCCAATTGACCTGGTTAGAGATTCATGATGTTTATTAGCGAACGTTGAACACGTTGGCCGTGTAACAAAAAAGGGTCTTGATGCAACAGTTACTAGTAAAAATGAGGTGACGGTTCGATGATTTTGTTTTTTCAATGACTTTGGACGTGGAGTTATAATTTGCAGTGACTGGGGTAAGCAATAAAGATGGTGGTACATATACAGATGGTCATGCAAAAAAGAAAGTGTTAAATGAGAAAATATGAGACATGTGGTATGTTTTTATATTTTTAATTTCAATAATAAAATAGAATTTTGAATTTAATCCCTCTAAGGACCTTTGATTTTAATCCCTGAAAAAGAAAATTTTGCTTTTAGACCTTCAAAATTAATTAAGTTTTCTTGATTTCAGTCCATGTAGTCACGTGTCCTTGACGTGTCACTTGTGATGTGGTCTCTGTTAGCCAATATAATATCAGAATTTTTCATCCAAAGTTAATGTCAAAGACCAAAACTAAAATGACACGTGTAGAAATCAAAATTATAGAAAATTTTTTGCAAGGATGAAATTCAAAATCACATATGTTTATATGGACCAAAAGCTCTATCACGTATTCACATAAAAATAATGTTTCTTATATTCACAACATATCAAACACCTATTATATAATTTCGAGACCAAATGCTGAATTCAGAGAGCTCCTCATGAAACGGAGTTCTCACAATAAAAGTTAGGAAAATGGAACGTATGAGATATGTCAAGTGTCAACGACATTCATTATTTAAAAAAATAAAAAATTCTTGAAAAGATAGATATGTCTTATGGACTAACCCCTTTCATAATAGTTTTAAAAAAATAAAAATTCATGAAAAGATATGTCTTATGGACTAACACTCTTTCATAATAGTTTTAAAAAAAAAAGTAAAAAATTCATGAAAAGATATGTCTTATGACTAATACCCTTTCATAATAGTGTTTCTAAATATAATTTAAAAAATAAATTCTAAAACAATACTAATGCACCTGTACAAAATAATAAATTCTTGAAAAGTTATGTCTTATGAATTAATTAACACCATTTCACAATAGTGTTATTAAATACATTTAAAATAAATAAATTCTAAAGTAATACTGATGCACCTGTTAAAAAAATTCTGAAACACACTTTCATAATAATACTAAGGTTTATTTAAGTTTTTAGTCCCCGAACTTATGTGCTCTTTTGGAATTGGTCCTTGATCTTTTTTTTCGTTGTTTTGGTCCCTAAACTTTTTCAATTTTTGGAAAAGGACCCTGTTGTTGCTTAAGTGATGATATGACCAATGAAATGTCACGTCACTTGTCCGACATCGAAGAATGAAGTGCTATGTAGCCTTTTGTAACACCACATGATTTTTTTTTATTAATTTTTTTTTTCAAAATTATTAAAGGATTTTATTTTCTTTTTTTAAAAAATACAAATTTTAATTATTTTTAATAAATTTGAATTTTTTTTAATCTTTAAAATTCACGTGGCATCATCTAGTATGTTATCTATCGATACTGCGAAAGTTATGTAGCATTTCATCGGTCATATCATCACTTAAGCAACAACAAGGTTATTTTCCAAAAATTGAAAAAGTTTAGGGACCCAAAACAACAAAAAAAAAAAAGATCAAGGACTAATTTCAAAAGAGCACCTAAGTTTAGGGACTAAAAACTTAAATAAGCATAATACTAATGTATTTAAGACTCTCTATATAGTCAAACTTTATATTATATTTTTGAATCCAAACTTTGCAATCTGAAAGCTCCACACGAAACGGAACTTTCACAGGAAAAGTTAAGAAAATAAAAAACAATGAAACATGTCACATGTCTTAAAAATATTTAAAATTTAAAAAAAAATTAATGTAACCGTGAAATGTTTTACTCTATAATTCGGTACATATTTAGGAGTGGAATGTTTTGCTCTATAATTCGGTTTTTTAAGTATAAGTTGTAACAACGCAATTGAAATGATACATTGTATCAAGTTTCAACCAATGAATCTAATTTGGTACAGTTTCAAAGAAATGGTGTATTGTTTCCTGAATATTATTAAATTACATATTATATATAATATATTATATTAAATTTTATTTTTAAAATTATAAAAAAATATCACAAGTGGTATATATGTCGTTTCAACAATAAAGTGGTTTTCACAGAACGAAAAAGTTAAGAAAATAAAAAATAATGAAACATGTCACGTGTCTTGAAAACTCCTTATGAAACGGAGTTCTCACAATAAAAGTTAGGAAAATGGGAACATATGAGATATGTCACGTGTCAACAACATTCATTATTTAAAAAAATAAAAAATTCTTGAAAAGATATATTTTATGGACTAACACCCTTTCATAATAGTTTTAAAAAATAAAAAATTCATGAAAATATATGTCTTATAACTAACACCATTTCATAATATTGTTTCTAAATATAATTTAAAAAAATAAATTCTGAAACAATACTAATGCACCTGTACAAAATAATAAATTCTTGACAAGTTATGTCTTATGAACTAACACCATTTCACAATAGTATTATTAAATACATTTTTAAAAAAATAAATTCTAAAGTAATACTAATGCGCCTGTTAAAAAAATTTTGAAACACCCTTTCATAATAATACTAATGTATTTTAACAATTTAAGACTTTATATATAGTAAAACTCTATATTATATTTTTGAATCCAAATTTTACAATTAGAAAGATCCTCACGAAACGGAACTTTCAGAGGAAAAGTTAAGAAACTAAAAAACAATGAAACATGTCACGTGTCTTGAAAATATTTAAAATTAAAAAAAAATGTTACAGTACAATGTTTTACTCTATAATTCGGTACAGATTTATGGGTGCAATGTTTTGTTCTATAATTCAGTTTTTTAAGTATAAGTTGTAACAATGCAATTGAAATGATAAATTGTTTCAAGTTTCAACCAATGAATCTAATTAGATACAGGTTCAAGTAAATGGTGCACTGTTTCCTGAATATTATTAAAATAAATATTATATTATATTAAATTTATATTTTTAAAATTAAAAAAATATCACAATGTTGAATCAAAAAGATTTTGATGAAGACAAATAGCTCGGTTCTCAGCCAAGGCTTTGATGAAGTCAATTGAATCAACGTATGCTATGAAGCTCGGCAAATGAACCAGTTCCGTGTGTTGATTTCGGTCTTTGATTAATCAGCTCGGCACATGCTCGGCTACCTGTAGCAAGTCAGCGGTTCAGGTTCAAGCTCGGAATATGCTAAGACATAAGTATCGAGTCAAGATCAAGAACAAGCTTGACAGTTGCTCAGGTGCAAGTTCGAAAGACGTTCTGAAGTTGCTCAGTAGAATATGTAGCACAAGCCAATATATCAAGGTCAAACAAAAGCTCAGTTCGGAAGATGCTCAGAAGATGTTCGGAACATGCAAGCTCAGATACAAGCTTTAAGATGATCAGCTCGGCCTTCGTCAAGTCCGATGTTGAGCTCGTCCTCCGAGTAAAATCGTAAAGTTTCAACTTATCAAAAGTTTTGTCGAACGAATAACATGTTATATCATCAGCTCGGCCAAACAATCAGCTCGGCCTTTGGTGCAGTCAAGTCAAAATCTTAATTAATCAGCTCGACTGAAGTTGAGCTCGACCTAAGCTCAGTTGACAAAGTTGAACTCAAGATCAATATAAAGCTCGGCCAGAGCTCGGCTCAGAGTCAAACTCAAGATGAAATCGAGAAGCTCGGCCATAGCTCGGAAGTAGGTCAAGCTCAAGCTCAGCTCAGAGTCAAACTTAAGATAAGATGCAAAGCTCGGCCAAAGCTCGGACGTTAAGGTCACTCAAGCTAGTTTACATTGCTCGGCCAAAGCGCGAATTTCAAGGGTCAACTTGAGATAGAGTATAAAGCTCGGCTAGAGCTCGGATCTCAATCAATTCAGTACAAGCTTAAGTGAGAAGCTCGGCCAAAGCTCGGATCCTTGCTGCAGAAGTAAGATTAGATCATTTTCAGTGCAAGCATCATCAAGCTCAGATCTTCAGCCCGGTTCAAGCTCGTTTCTGTCTTAGCTCTCTGTTGCATAAAGAAATCAAGTTCCCTAGCTCGAACATATGACAAGCTCGGATACTATTCATCGTCGTCAACATTCAGTTGTCTTCGACACCGTCAAAACTTGAATTTCAAATTTGAAAAAGGGATTGCATTCAGAAAGGACAATACGTGTCTCCGTGCATTGCTGTAAATTAGAAGGATTTGGAATCATTCTTTGGAAAGGACATATGTGGACTGTAACGTTGCAATAAAATGGATAATATCTGGATTATCCGTTGCAAGGACAGTGTGTCACAAAAATATCTTTCCTCTTGTTGGGTGCTGAGATCAGTATAAAAGCACTAGTTATTCCTCCACTTGAAGGTGCTGAAAACATATACGAAGAACAAGAGAAAACAAGACACAACAATCACAACATTTTCTTAGAACACAGAGAAACAAAACTTTCACAACCCAGTTTCAATCTTCTCTGTGAAATCCCTTTCTTTAATCAATTACTCATCAAATACACAAACTTTCAAAATCATACTCTGTTGAGTTTTCGAGTTGGAGCCATACTCTTCATTCATCTTTGTAACTGTGTTGGAACGAAGTTGTTCTTGAAGGTTTCAAGAAGTTTCGGTGTTGTAAAGTGCTGAAGAGGTTCTTCAGCCATCAATTTATTTGGGGTAGAGTTCAAACGCTTGGTACACTCTTGAAGGGATAGGTTTAGAGGGGTTCTCTTGTAAATCTTGTGTAACCATTTAAATTGATTTTGAGTAAAAGCTCCCTAAAGGTTTTAGGGGGGACTGGACGTAGCTCTCAAGTGGGTGAGAGTGAACCAGTATAAAATTTCTCGTGTCTTGTTCTTTACTGCTTTCTGCATTTTGTTATGTGTTGCATTTGTTATTTTCGAGCATCTTAGTAGGAAAAACCGACCTCTGCTCGTTAATTTGTGCTCGCTATATTCACGCTACAAAAAACGGTTTCTGTGTGTAGTAGCTCGGATAATCTATTGCTCAGCTTAGACAATAGATTGTCAGCATCTGCTCGGCAAAAACTCGGCAATTTTCTTAAAACCAGCAAGCATAAATTAACAACTTTCAATTAATCCGAAAAATTGATACTAGTGTTTCAAACTACTATTCACCCCCCCCCCCCTCTAGTGGATTGTTAAGCTGCTTGTTGGTTTCCAACACACAAGTGGTATGTTGTTTCAACAGTAAAGTGGTACATTGCACTAACTTGACACTTTTTTAAATGGAGATGGTATGGTTTTTTAATAATGATGTGGTACATTCCACTAACTTGGTACCTTTTGAAATGGTACAAATAAATAAATATATGGATATCATTTTTATTTATTTATTGCTTCAATTGGTATCTCAGTATGAATATTCCCCAAATTAAAGTGGACAAATTATATATTTTATTATAAACTCATAAGAATTCATGTTGTATTTAATTATTTTATTAAAATATTGATTAAAGTTTATATAAGTTTCCATATGCTCTAATTAATTAAAAATAAAAATCAATATCAATTACTACTCATATTTTTTTATTCTTCCAAAATCTAAATTATAATTATTATATCAAACTCTATTGTATATTTGTGAGTCCAAACTCTGAAACCAGAGAGCTCCTCATGGAATGAAGCCCTCACAGACAAAGTTGAGATAATGGAGGATAATTATATATGCCACATGTCCTTATTTATTTTAAATTAAAAATAAAAATTAATTTTGAAAAGATGCATCTGCTGATTTGAAATCAAAAGATACACCTGGTATTAAGAGTGTTTTTGGGATACCGATAATTCCGCAAGGAATACAAACAAAAAAAAAATACACCCGCTGAATTCAATTGGAAGGGATGGATAGTTTGAGTATGACCTGTTGAATTCAAATAAAAAAATACACATGTTGAATTAAAATTAAAAAAAATACAAATTCTGATTCAGTGGTAAGGACTAAATTTAAATGAATTTACTATTAAGGAAGTATTTCCTCTGTCCTACTAAAAAAACGTAACAGTGCTTCAACTGGTACAAGTTCAATGTTTCATTCCATAATTCATTATAATGACCTCTACTGAAATAGCAAGAACATCAAACTTTATTATATATTTCTGAACCCAAATTTTGTTACCAGGATACTTCTCATACAATGAGACTCCCACATGAAAAGTTAAAAAAAAATAAAAGACAAGCAAGCGTGTCATTTGTCCTAAAAATTTTCAAATTAAAAAAAAAATATCAATGCAAAGGTGCACTGTTTCAATGGTGAATATTTAAAAAAATAATAAAAAATAAAAATGTATCAGTGCAATTGCACCATTTTCCCCCTCAATTTTGAAGTTTGGGCCTGGCCCAAAAAGCCCAACCCAGCAGGCAGCCACACGCGCGGAGACACGTGGCGCAGAATAGCTGGAATCACGGACCTCGAGCAACGTCGCAGTAATGGCGACGCTTCGTTAGGTATGATTTCTGACACGTGTCAGATCTGGAAAGGGCATGCGTCATTTCGGAGCAGGTGAAAGGACAGCTTTCAAACCTGCTCCGTCACAGTGAAAGGACGTCAGAGACAGCGGGATCCAACTCTCGACAGCTTATCGTCCGAACTCCCTAGAACCTCGGAACAAGGCTTGAATGGCCTTGACCGAGCTGGGGGGCTTATGTAATGGACTTAGGAAAAGAACCTGAACCAAGACCTCGGAGCAAGGCTCAAATAGCCTTGACCGAGCTGGGGGGCTTATGTGGTGGACTCGGCCTAGCCGAGCTCCCCATAGCCCTCACTTAGGACCTAAGGACCCCTCAGGAGGCCCTCTGTATGCTTGGCCGAGCTCAAAGCTCAACGACCGAACAGACATCAGACACGGGCCGATCTCAGGCTCCTACCAAGGTCCGACATCCACGTCCGACACCTCCCAAAGTCCGATACCTCCCAGAGTCCGATACCAAGGACAGGATGACGTGTCTCACCTTATCCACAAGGACAGCTCACCCACTCATAGCTCAGTACAGGCTGGCCCTACTTGGGCCTTAAGCAAGCCCATTAGGGCAACCAGCTCCCCTCATAAGTAGCTCCGTACTACATGGGGCTCAGGTACGTCCTCTAACCCTAATTGTCATCCTCACACACCAGTGATTAGGGTTACTTCTTGGCTCTCTACCCTGCCATTAGAGGACTCCCATAAACATCACAGATTAACCCTAGACAGAGGTTTCCTTAAGGTCTTCTTCCCTAACCTTGGGGGACCTCACAGTCTAGGACACCACATTGGCGTCGTCTGTGGGAAAAGAAAAACTTCATTCCCACCCAAAGATTCTACCATGTCTGAGATACAACCAGGTCAAAGAAGGAGGAGGGGGCGTCCAAGGAGGGTGCCATCAACTGAGGACTTGCACTTACACCTTGAAGCCAACAGGGCAGCAAGGTCCCCACAACCACCCCCTCCACCACCACCACCAGGGTACCTCGGACCCAGCAACATACCCAGGTATAATGGGTTGACAGATCCCCAAGAACATGTGCTCTCTTACGAGGGAGCTGTGAACTTCTATGGTGGTGGAGATCGGCTCAAGTGCCGAGCTTTCTCCATGACCCTACAAGCTCCAGTTCTCCGATGGTATTCATTATTACCTAAGAATTCCAATAACAGTTGGGCAGAGATGAAGCGGGCATTTCTCAACAGGTACACTGCTAGCTGTGTGCAACCAAGATCGGACCACACTCTAGCAACAGTAACACAAAAATCAGATGAATCGCTACGCGCTTACCTACACAGGTTTCACAATGAGTCCAGCTCGGTCCCCAACTTATCTCCCGAGGTGGCCGTCCTCCTCTTGACTCAAGGTCTGGCTGAGGGAGGGTTCAAGGACTCGCTGATAGGAAAGCCACCAAGAAATATGGCCGAGCTCAGGCAAAGATCCAACAAGTATATCAACCTGGAGGAATTTAACAAAGGCCAAACAAGTAGGATGGAGAATGTTCAAGCTACTCCACAGAGTGCCCTTCCTCGAGGTCGCCCTCGAGGGAACAGAGACGACAGAGGTGGAAAGACGGACCAAGGCGACCGACGACGCCCCCATGTCGAGGACCGCTGACGTCCTTACATCACCAAGTATGATACTTACACCCCACTGACGGTTCCGAGGTCACAAGTATGGAGAGAAACCATGCAGACCGATCTCAGAAACGTAACCAGGCCACCCTTCCTCAGAAACCAAAATAACATCAGAGACAAATCAAAGTACTGCAACTTCCACGATGGGTATGGCCACCACACCGACCAGTGCACCTGGCTTCGAGATGTTATCGAAGACATGGTGAGAAGAGGAAAGTTGCAACAGTACGTACGAGAAGCTGTGGAGAGAAGAGGCCGAAGAAGATCTCGGAGCCCCAACCAGGATAAAGGAAAAGCAAAGGTTGATCCATCCCCAGAAAATAAAAATGAAGAGCCACAACGAGCGAATATGGTTGTGGTGCAAGATTTGGATAAGTCACCGGAAAATTTCCGAGTTGAAACTATCTCGGGAGGTTTTGCCGGTGGTGGTGAAAAGAGATCAGAAAGAAAAAGGTATGTCAACCAAGTATTAGCTGTTCATCACAAACCCATCTACAAGAAACCATCTCGGAACATCCCCATCATCTTTTCCGATCAAGACATGGAGGACATCATCCCGGATCACAATGACCCAATGGTGATCACGACGTTGATAGACAATTTTGAAGTCGCCCGAGTTTGCATTGATCAAGGAAGCTCGGCCGACATTCTTTTTCTACACACTTTTCAAGCACTGAAGTTGAGGTCGTCCGACCTCGTCGATTTTGAAGGTAATCTTATCAGCTTCACGGGTGAGGCGATTCGCCCCCTAGGAGCCATCCACCTCCCGGTGACCTTAGGTAAACAGCCTTCGGCCCGTACGGAGATCATCAAGTTTTTGGTTGTCGATTCCGAGTCCCCCTACAATGTAATACTAGGAAGAACTTGCCTACAAGCATTTGGGGCGGTGGTGTCAACAGTACATTTAGCCATGAAATTTGTCGGTTCTGACGACAAGGTCGTCACAGTCAAGGCCGATCAGACCAGGGCCCGACTCTGCTACAACGCAAGTCTACGGGAAGTTAAAAAGAAACAAGAAGAGCTTACTGGCTCGACATTGGCCAAAGGGAGAGTTCTGTTGGCAGAGCTGGATGTTCGGGCCGAGCAGGACGATCTTAGGCCTTCCCCTCAAGGGGAATGGTTCGCAATTCCCATTGATCCTTCTAACCCCAGCAAAACTGTTAAAGTGGGTGACGACCTCCCTTAGGAGATCCAGGGCGAGATCATCAACCTGTTACGAGCTATTTTGGATTTGTTTGCTTGGACCTCGGCCGATATGCCGGGAATTGATCTGAACTTTATCTGTCACAAGCTCAGCGTGGATCCAAAGGCAAGGCCGGTAGCACAAAAGATGAGACGAGTTGGGGCAGAGAAGGCAAAAGTTATTCAGGAAAAGGTTTCCGAGTTGCTGGAAGCGGGTTTTGTCAAAGAGGTGCCATACGCGGAATGAGTTGCAAACACTGTTTTGGTTAAAAAGGCAAACGGAAGTTGGAGGATGTGTGTAGATTACACCGACCTCAACAAAGCCTGCCCCAAGGATCAGTACCCACTGCCGATTATTGACCAGCTCGTCGATAGTTCGGCAGGGTACCAGCTGTTGTCGTTTACTGACGCCTACTCGGGATACAATCAGATCCCTATGTATCCCCCAGATCAAGATAAAACCACATTCACGACTGAAAAGGCAACTTATTGCTACACTGTCATGCCTTTCGGTCTGAAAAATGCTGGCGCAACCTATCAAAGAATGATGAACAAAGTTTTTGATGGAATCATTGGTACCACCATGGAGGTCTATATTGACGAAGGAGAACCATGTCCGAGACCTGGCCTTGGTTCTTGAAAGGGTAAGAGCGCATAGGATGAGGCTGAACCCGGAAAAGTGCACCTTCAGAGTTCCCGCTGGTGCCTTCCTCGGCTTCATGCTGTCCGAAAGGGGAATTGAAGCAAACCCCGACAAGTGTCGAGCCATATTAGAAATGAGGAGCCCTGCCGATCTCAGAGGAGTACAACAGTTAACAGGCAGGATAGCAGCACTGTCAAGGTTTCTCCCTCAGGCTGCAAAAAAGGCCTTACCCTGGTATCAACTGCTGAAAAAAGGTACAACTTTTCATTGGGATCAAAATTGTGAAACTTCTTTCCTGGCACTTAAGGAATGTCTCTCTTCTCCTCCGGTTCTCTCCAGCCCTCTGCAGGGGGAGAGTCTTTTCATTTATCTTTCTGTTGGTGACTCCGCCCTCAGCTCGGTGTTGGTCCGAGATGAGGGCCGAACTGAGTTCCCTATTTACTTCATTAGCCGAGCTCTGCAAGGTCCCGAGCTCCGGTATTCCAAGATTGAGAAATTTGCATTTTGTCTGATCCTGGCTGCACGGCGACTACGACAATATTTCCAAAGCCATCCCATTGTCGTAAGGACCGCCCAGCCCATTAAACAAGTTCTGCAGAAGCCTGACCTCGCTGGGAGAATGATGGCGTGGGCAATCGAACTGTCCGAGTTCGACATCTCCTACGAACCGAGGAAAGCAATCAAGTCACAAGCATTGGCAGATTTTGTGTTCGAGTTCACAGAGCCCCACCAAAGCTCTAGCTCGGACACTTGGGTGATATATGTTGATGGCTCAAGCAATCAAAAGGGAGCAGGTGCTGGTGTTATTTTGGAAAATGCGGAAGGTCTCAGCATCGAATATTCCCTGAAATTCGAGTTCTTAACCTCGAATAATCAGGCTGAGTATGAAGCAGTCATTGTTGGCCTCCGCATGGCTAAGGAGCTCGGCGCAACTGAAGTTCAAATTATGAGCGACTCCCAGTTGGTGGTTTCCCAAGTCATCAGAGACTACCAAGCAAAAGAACCCATCCTGCAGAGGTACCTTGACAAAGTTAAATCCCTGGCTCTTGATTTTGCAAGATTTTCTATCACCCATATCCCCCGCTGTTCAAACTCCCCAGCCGATGTGTTTTCCAAGCTGGCGAGCACAAAAGGTGTAGGGAACAACAAAAGCCTCATCCAAGAACAAATCTCGGCCCCGAGTGTGGTTATGGTTGTTTCCGTATCGCCGAACTGGATGCATCCGATAAGGTCTTACCTCGAACACGGAATACTCCCAGTCGATCTGAAGGAGGCAAAGAAACTTAACAGAAAGGCGGCTGAGTATGTTATTATTGATGGAATCCTTTATAGAAGAGGAATATCCTCCCCACTCCTCCGATGTCTCACCTCCGAGGAAGCTCAAGAAACCTTGAACGAGGTTCACGGAGGACTGGGGAGCCACCATGTTGGAGGCAAGTCCTTGGCAAGAAAGGTATTGAGGGATGGATACTTCTGGCCGACCCTGGTGACAGATTCTATCGACCATGTCAGAAAATGTCCTCAGTGCCAATTTTTCAGCGACGTGTATCAGAAACCCTCCGAGGAACTCCACTCTCTAGCTTCCCCCTGGCCTTTCAGTATGTGGGGAATGGACATTGTGGGACAGTTCCCAACAGCTCCAGGTCAGTTGAAGTTCATTGTGGTAGCAATAGATTACTTCACCAAATGGATTGAGGCTGAACCATTAGCAACCATCACTTCGGCAAGAATCCAGAAATTTTTTCTGAAACAAGTCATTTCTCGTTCTGGACTCTCACTCACACTAATCACTGACAACGGTAGCCAGTTCGCTGCCAACAACTTCCATATATTGGCTGAAAATCTCGGAGTCTCCCATCGGTTCTCCTCGGTCGAGCATCCCTAGACTAACGGGCAAGCCGAGGCTGCCAACCGAGCTATTGTTCATGGCCTCAAGAAGAGAATAACACAGGCCAAAGGAGTATGGGCCGATCTACTACCTGAGGTCCTTTGGTCTATCAGGACCACGGTACAGACCTCAACAGGAGAGACCCCCTTTAGACTCACCTATGGTCTTGATGCGGTCATCCCCATCGAACGAAGGATTCACACCTTCCGAATGAGGGACAGGCCCGAGGAAGACAATGAAAATTTGATCAAAGAAAATTTGGTACTAGTCGAAGAGATCCGAGAAGCCGCCTCTGTTCGGGAGAAGAAAGCGAAGGAAAGGCAAGCCAAGCAGTACAACAAAACAGTGCAACCCAGGTCCTTCGAGGTCGGAGATCTTGTACTCCGAAGAGCTGACATCGGTCTTAAGAACCAAAGAGATGAGAAATTTGCTCAGAATTGGGAAGGCCCCTACAGAGTCGTTTCAAAAACATACTCTGGGGCATACAATCTAGAGACCCTTGAAGGAGCCGAGCTCAAAAATTCCTGGAACGTTGCAAAACTGAGAACCTACTTCAGTTAGGTTTACCTCGGATAATCATCAGCAGTCATCAACACCTCCAGCTAAAGTTTAAGTTTCATTTTAATTTCTATTAATGTTTTTACATCTACTTCCTCTAGTCATGTTCTGCTACATTGTTATATACTCATTTTTTCAATTCCCTGAAAGGCAACGTACTCACGTTTATGATTAATGAAAAAAGTACAAACTTGCCCCTACTCAAGTGCTACAGTTTTATATACGTACGTACTAGCTTCTCATTTAGCACTAGCCACCTAAATGTTGCATGGCGTTATGCACAGCCAACATCTTGTAATTAAGATCGGCTCATATGCACAGTGTACAAGAGACACCCGATAAAGTACAGCTTGCTGTGAAATGTTTTCACGTAGCTTCACTAAGCAACCTCTTTCACATCGGGGCCGAGGGCACCCACCTCGGCTAAGGTGGGTAGATCCGAGATCCCTACCGTATGCACTTATATACAGTACCTTTATTCAGAGGAAAACTTATAAGATTACTGCACTTACTGAGTCGTCCGATCTTATCCGAGTTATTTATACTAGATTTTAAACACCAGTGTCTTTATCATAAGTTTTCCAGGTCCGATTAAGTCTGAATACAACAAGTTAATGAAGGACTTGTATTTTCAAAAAACAGTTTTACTTGGTTATCTAAACAAAATGCAACAAGTCTCAAACACTTGCGTTTTTAACAAGTTTTCTTAGTAAACTCTCAACTAATAGCAGTTCGGATCCGAGGTCTAAAGAATAAACAGGCAACGAGTTAGTAAAATAAAACTCGCGTTTTTGCAACAAGTTAAAGAAAAAGCTTGCACAAAAACGACCTCGGACACAATGTGTATGCAACAAGTTAAAATAAAAACTTGCATCAAAATACCAGAATGCAACAAGTTAAACTGGAATGAACTTGCATAAAAAGGAAATGTTGTACACAAAAAGCAAAATAAAGTACAATGAAATACTGTCAAGCATGTTACAAAAACATAGACAAAATACAAGCTGCCCAGCATAAGGGACTTATGCTGCTTCATCTTCAACATCGGAAAGAACAACCGTGCTCGGATTGAACTCCTCATCCGGTTTCTCCACCAAGGGGTTGGGAATGTTCTCCTCAGGTTGGTCGAGGTCAACCTCGGCCCCATCCTTCTCATAGTCCACCATCTTCCCATCTTCAACCCCATACCCAGCACAGGCGCCGACGACCCGAATTCGAAGCCCTTGATTCAGGTGATGAAGAATCTACTCCACGGCACTGGCAAAGATTTTACTTCCTCCCTTCTCAAAGTCGAAGTTGGCCTCGGCTGCCGCTACCTTATGCTTAAGAGCTTGAGCAGCCCTTCTCTTCAGCATTGTTCGGACCTTCTCAACCTCGGCAAGCCCTTCCTGCCGTCCAACCTCTTTAGCATCTACTTTTGCTTGGGCCAGTGCCTCTTCGTGATTTTTAAGCAGCTCCTCCATTTGTTGCTGATGATTCTCTTCTAATTCAGCCAACTTTTGATCGGCAGAATCTTTGACACTCCTTAGATCAGCAACCTCAGCCGCCATCTCAGCTCGGGCTTTCTTCTTGGCAGGCGACACACCTTCCGCCACATCATCGGCGACCTCCGCCAACACGTTGAACATTGTGGTGGATCTTTTCAGCTGACAGGCCAGCTCCTCGGCCATTCTCCTCCACTCTGCCTCGGACATTTTTATTAACGTCTCTTTGACCGAGGGCTTGGCAGTAGTGGTCGGCGGCCTCGGGAGAATATCAATCCCCCTCCTCGGAGCTGCCGATGAAGTAGGGGTATCTGCAACACTGACCACCTCGGTGCTTGGATTCGGAGACTGAGGTGAACGAGGGAGAACAATTACTGTAGGAAGAGTGGGTTGAGGCCGAGGAGCCGAGTCGGTAGAAGTCGTGTCGGCAGAAGCCTCGGCAGGCGCTGTTCCAGTGGAAGGGCTGTCCGACCTTTTCCTCATTCGAGCCTCCAGGGATGCTTTGAGTGCCTTGGACGACATCTCCGACCAATGTTCGTCTGAAAGCAAAAGAACAAAAGAAAAGTTAGTAAGTAAGTTGAAAGAAAATGTATAAGTGTAAGAGTAAAGTTAGCTACCAATTTTGGTTAAGACTTCGTTATCAGGACACTTCATGAAAACTCCGATATCAAGCTGAAATTTCCGAGCTCGGTACTCGGATTGGAAATGGTAAGCAGTCACTGCTTCATCGGCATCAAGCGTCGTGCCCGACCATCTCTGCGGCGTGTCGGCGTGACGAGCGAAGAATTCCTCGGACCATTCCAAATGAAACTTCGGCCCCGTCTCGTCTCGGAACCAAGGCCGCCCTGTGCCTACATACTTGTACTTGAAAAATCTGGGCTTGAAGTGCTTCCAAGAATCCGTAAACATGCCAAAGAGCCCATAGTGACCTCGGGCCTTGGTCGAGACCCAGAGCCGACCAGTAACGCCGTCCTTATTGCTCACAAACGGGTTGTACATCCACAGGAGGAGCCGAACTGTGCATATCAACCTTTTAGCCCCACAATACTTTTGAAACGCTCGAAGGAATGACCAAGTGTTGGGGTGAAGTTGGGAAGGGGCCAATCCGAGCTCTTCCAAAACTCTCATCTCAAAGTCGGTAAATGGCAGCGTCACGCCAATGTTGTGTATCAGGTCGGCGTAGAAAAAGAAAGAGTTGTTATCAGTTCGGCTACATATTCTGTCGTTTGCCGAGCAGGGGAGCACTTCGTAAGAGGTCCCGGTAGCATCCCCTGAGCAAGGAAGCACGACTCTCTTCACTCTAGCTAGTTTGTCCTCGAAATCCAAGCTAGACTGAACTCCTTTGGGCTCCACGTCGACCCACTGATACCGATCGACATCAGAAGGTGCTGGGTAGAGATCAGGTCGGTTGATGCACTTCCGGGGGGCCATTTTACCTGTGGAAGAACAGGGGAGCTCGACGTTAGTCCTACAGGTTACAAAAAATAACCCCCCAGAAAACCCCCTCGAAGTTGTTCCGAGGGGCGAACATCTCCCCTCTACCACAGAAACCCCCCGTTCGTACATTCTCTCTCTCTCTCTCTCCATCCTTTCAAAGTCGGCACGCTCCCTACCACCGACAAATTCGGCCCAAGCATACTGTCTTACCCATTCCCACTTCTCCTCCCAATCCCGAGGATAGACGACCTCGACGGTATCGACCTCCAGAACTCGCCTCTCATACCGCTGCCTATACTCCCTTTGGCGACGGAGCGCCTCGTCTATCTCCGTAGAGGAGCAGGATGAGGAGGAGGAGTCGTACTCCTCCTCACTATTGCTTGATGACAGGGAGACTACCCCTGCCCATTTCCTAAACCATTTCCTACTCATACTTCCCCAATCTACTTCTCTGGTTTTCTGAAAAATCAAAATAAAGACATGAATCAAAAACCCTCCATCATCCTAAAAACGCCCCCAACCCAAAGAATTCATTCCCCAAAATCAAAACCCTAAAACCCAGAAAGAATACCCCATCCCATAAAAATAAAAACAAGAACAAAGTTACTAAACCCTCCCATGTAAACCGCAAAACAGTAAGCAGAGAAGAAGAGGGAAGAAGAAGAGAAACAGGGAGAGAAACAGTACCTTAGGAATGTAAACTTGGTGAAGAGGGCTTGCAAAGTTAATAAAATTCGCTGCTGGAGAAGACGAAGACGAAAGGTAAACAAAGAGAGAGAGAAGCGGTTGCAAAGAAGAGAGAGAGAAGCGGTTTTGCTGCAGAAGAAGGGAGGTTTCCGTATGGAAGAGAGAGTAATTGGTAGAGAGAGATTGAAAGGCGATTTTGTGTGAAAGAGGGGGAAGAGAAACCGTTTTCCCCCTCAATTTTGAAGTTTGGGCCTGGCCCAAAAAGCCCAATCCAGCAGGTAGCCACACGCGCGGAGACACGTGGCGCAGAATAGCTGGAATCACGGACCTCGAGCAACGTCGTAGTAATGGCGACGCTTCGTTAGGTATGATTTCTAACACGTGTCAGATCTGGAAAGGGCATGCGTCATTTCGGAGCAGGTGAAAGGACAGCTTTCAAACCTGCTCCGTCACAGTGAAAGGACGTCAGAGACAGCTGGATCCAACTCTCGGCAGCTTATCGTCCGAACTCCCTAGAACCTCGGAACAAGGCTTGAATGGCCTTGACCGAGCTGGAGGACTTATGTAATGGACTTAGGAAAAGAACCTGAACCAAGACCTCGGAGCAAGGCTCAAATAGCCTTGACCGAGCTGGGGGGCTTATGTGGTGGACTCGGCCTAGCCGAGCTCCCCATAGCCCTCACTTAGGACCTAAGGACCCCTCAGAAGGCCCTCTGTATGCTTGGCCGAGCTCAAAGCTCAACGGCCGAACAGACATCAGACACGGGCCGATCTCAGGCTCCTACCAAGGTCCGACATCCATGTCCGACACCTCCCAGAGTCCGATACCTCCCAGAGTCCGATACCTCCCTGAGTCCGACACCTCCCAGAGTCCGATACCAAGGACAGGATGACGTGTCTCACCTTATCCACAAGGACAGCTCACCCACTCATAGCTCAGTACAGGCTGGCCCTACTTGGGCCTTAAGCAAGCCCATTAGGGCAACCAACTCCCCCCTATAAGTAGCTCCGTACTACATGGGGCTCAGGTACGTCCTCTAACCCTAATTGTCATCCTCACACACCAGTGATTAGGGTTACTTCTTGGCTCTCTACCCTGCCATTAGAGGACTCCCATAAACATCACAGATTAACCCTAGACAGAGGCTTTCTTAAGGTCTTCTTCCCTAACCTTGGGGGACCTCACAGTCTAGGACACCACAGCAATGCTTCGATAAATTACACTGTGAATATTAAGAAAAAAAATATAACATCATGTATCAGTACAATACTTCGATACATTTTGCACTGTTTCAACCACAGAAAAATATTACATGCTTCGATACATTACACACTTTATAATAATAATAATAATAATAATAATAATAATAATAATAATAATAATAATAATAATAATAATATAACATCATGTAACAGTGTAATACTTCGGTACATTTTGCATTGTTTCAATCCGAGAAAGATATAACGAAAATGTATCAGTTATTCTATAATTCAGAAAAAAAATATCACCAGGAAATATATTGTTTCAAATTAAATATCAACAAAAGATATATTGCTTCAAACTAACGCATGATTGAGTGCAATAATTCGATACAATAAAGTGGTGCAATATTTCAAACTGGTCATGAGGAGAACGAAGTATCAACTAATACACCTTATTAATACACATGTATGTACACATAAACTAATGCACCTATTTTATTGCACTAATTTATTGAAGGAGAAAAAATTCTACTTCACACACACTTGTACTTTCTTTATATATATATATATATATATATATATATATATATATATATGTATAACTAAATTAAAAAATAATCCTTACATTTCTAAATTTTCTATTTCTTTATCAATTTTAAACAATGATTATAACTCATATAACTTTAAAAATATTTCCAACATGCAAAATGTTTAAACTTTAATTATTGGTAAATAAAAAACTTATAACCCATGCATTGCACGGGATAAATACTAGTTATAAATATATAAAGCCTTTCGCATTTTCAAAACCACGTAATAATGGCATAAATACTCTTTATAATTTTGGTCATTTATCTTATTTTTAAGTTTTAATTTGGTCTTTTATCTTTAAAAAGAGTTAATTTAGTCCTTTGTGTTTCTAACTAACGTATGTTAATTTCATCCTTTTGTCATGATAGTGTTAGAACTTCACTGGAATATATTGATTTTATCGGAATTTCCTTTTAAGATCAATAGAATCTAGACTTTGTCGCTAGAATTTGCAATTTAAAAACAAGAAAGGCAAAAATATGAATGAAATTTTATCCCATAAAATGTGGAACAACATTGGCATTTAACCAATCAATGTATTAAACATATTGGAAAATGCAGATCTCAGCCAAAAAATGCAGATTCTAGTAACTGGAAGAAGGAATCTTCGATAATATCATCATATATATTCCGATAAAAATCTAACATCGTTATGGCGAAAAGATGAAATTGACAAAAATTAGGAATATAGAGGATTAAATTGACTCTTTTTAAAGATATAGAACCAATTATTGAAACCTAAAAATAAAACAAAAAACCAAAAGAGTATTTAAGCCTATAATAATATAACATTGTTTCACATATTCACATCTATAAAATTTAAGGTATAGAAATACATGGTTTAATAATTATTCTTTATGTATTACCATTTTTTTTAATGAATGTTACCGGTAATAATTTATCTAATTAAAAGTTGAAGAGTCAAAGTATTAACATATTTGTTGTTACATAGTTGTAATGTTAATATTACAACTATAGCAATTTTAGTAAGTTGCTAAAAAAAATTATAGCAATTTTAGTAAGTTAAATTTTTACCTATATTCAGGATCATGTTCAATTTTTTTCTTTAATTACAATTGACAACTTCTTAAATAAAAACATTTCAAAAAATAAAATCGAAAACGTTGGTACAACAAATCGAACACATGAAATTGAATATAGTAACATCAACAGCTAACCACTACCTCACAACCTTATTCATTCTGTAGTGAATAATTAAAAAATTTATAACATAAAATATGCATATTACGTTTAAAAAATCCGTTATTGGACATAAGCTTTTCACAAATATTGGGTATAGATAATGATATTGGAAATGTAAATATTTGATATATATTTTTAAAAAATTATCATTATAATTATTATTGAAATTATTAAAGTATTGAGTAAATATGGATATTTGTTGAAAAAATAATTAAATATCATTTGGAATTGAAATTGATGTGTTATTATAAACAGGAAAAAAAAAGCTTACAAGGAAATCTTATACTCTCTCTAATCTTAGTTATAAATCAATTTATATTTTCTAATATGCATTTATTGTTCATTCTTTTTATTTGTCATTTATTCATTTATGTAAAATAACATCCGTAAAATTTTCAATACAAATTAAGAATGTAAGATTGTAATATTTGGAAAAATTATTAGTTGGTCTTAGACCATGGTGGTCCGGACTCATCACAACCGTTCATCATGTTAAAAAATTTTAAAAATAAATAATAAATTATGATGATTGTCCTGGACCATGAAATTCCGGACCATCTAATAATTTATCATTTATTTATATGATCAAGTTTATATGACTAATAAATAACGTTAGAGGAAGTATTAAAAGACGTAGGGAGTATGAATTTTTATTTTATTATCCTTGTATACATGATTTTATTATGTCTCAATTTTGATACATATGCAAGAAATACAAATAAAAGAAAAGTATTTTGATTAAAAGTAAGTGCGTGTACCTTGCCTATAAATACCAAGCAAACGAGGCAGTGCTCTGCACAAAGCCACAAACCCATTGCAAGGTAGCAAATCTTGTTTTGATAACAAGTTAGTTTTGTGTGATGGCAGTGAAAAGCAAAATCCTCATCATAGGTCCTACAGGAGCCACTGGAAGGCACATTGTGAGGGCTAGTGTTGAGGCAGGACACCCCACTTATATTCTGGTCAGTAACACCACCGGCACTGAAATACCTAACAAGCCAGAGTTGATAGCAACCGCTAATCCTGAAACCAAGCTTGAGTTGTTAGAGAGCTTCAAGAGTTCTGGAGTCACTCTCCTCATAGTATGACCTTTATTAGTTTCCAGCATTACATACAATTTCTACTCCTTATTAATTGTTCTAATATTACTATATTATTACTAATATCTAATAAAGCATAGGAATCTTATAAGAAGGCAATTTTCAATGCAAACTTATTAAAATTTTTATAAATGTTATAGGACATATGTTAGAAAAATCCTTCATATATTAATATCTTATGAATTATCTATGCATTTGTGTTTGATTCTATATATATATATAGGGTTCATTGAGTGATCATGAAAGTCTGGTAAAGGCAATCAAGCAAGTTGATGTTGTAATATTTGCGGGAGGTAAAGTGGTATTAGAAAATCAAAAGAAGGTCATTGAAGCGATTAAAGAAGCTGGAAATGTCAAGGTAGTAACATAGCTAGAACTGGATTTGGATTTGGTGACTATAAATTAAACTACTCCCTCCGGTCCATATTATAAGCACCCGAGGATCCATATTATAAGCACCTTTTTGTGAGAGAGAAAGGGTGCTTATAATATGGACCGGAGGGAGTATAAAATGTATTTTGTAACTTTAGCATATACTGTATGTGTCATTGAATGAAGATCAAATGAATTTGATTCCAAATTATTATGTTTTATATTTGATTTTTGTTTTAAGTTTCTCAATCTTCATTCAACCACTCAGATTTACCAAAATATGCCAAATTTAGTATTTTCAAAGCCACTAAATCTATCAATAATTATGTTGTAAAATCTCAAATTTCATTCTTAATGATTTTCTATTGTAATAATTAAGTGGTGGCCCGTAATTTGTATGTGATTTAGAGATTCTTCCCGTCGGAATTCGGGCTGGATGTAGATCGTCACGATGCCGTTGAGCCAGTTAAACAAGTTTTTGAAGACAAAGCAAGATTTCGAAGACAAATTGAAGCAGCGGGAATTCCTTACACTTATATCTGTTGTCATGCCTACACTGGTTACTTCTTACGTAACTTGGCACAAGTAGGATGCACAAAACCACCCCGAGACAAGGTTTCCATCCTAGGAGATGGAAATGTTAAAGGTAATTAACACCTTAATTAGTATGACTAAACTTATAAATGTTATAATTACTGCTAATAGAACAAATAGCTTGCTAATTGGTGTCATGATAAAAGTCTTCAATGAAATGTTGTGTATTATATTACTATTTCAATATAATAAAAACTTTGTCATCTCTTCTATTAGGAGCTTATGTGACGCAAGAGGATGTAGGGACTTATACTATTAAAGCAGTTGATGATCCCAGAACCTTGAACAAAATTGTACACATAAGACTCCCTACCAATTATCTGACAATGAATGAGATTGTATCAATGTGGGAGAACAAGATTGGGAAGACCCTTGAAAAAATTTATATTCAAGAGGAACAAATTCTTAAAAATATCAAAGGTCATTTTAATACTTTGTCTTTACTGTCACAAATTCAATTGCTTTTTTTTTTTTTTTTGCGATATTAATTACTCCAGTAACTAACTATGTCTTGTTTTAATTATGATGTGAATGTTTTTGTTGTTTCCTGCAGAGGCGGCTTCTTTACATCTTAGCTATGTCTGGGCATTGTACCACTCACAGCAAATAAGGGGAGATGCAGTGTATGAAATTGATCCTATCAAAGATTTTGAGGCTCATGAACTTTATCCAGATGTCAAATATACTACCGTTGACGAATATTTGGATCAGTTTGTCTGAATTTCGAAATACGAGAAATATTACAAAATGCTCACATCTTAATAAACCAATGTTACTTTTCTTGTGGAATTATTGTATCACTGGCAATAAAGTTTATTATTTGGTTTTCAAATAAAATATGCAAAATTGTTTCTCTGATCTCTTAAGTTATTTATTTATTTCAAATTGACACTTAACATGCTACCCATCAAATGTTGCAACCGAAAGTCACAATGCATAATTCGATTCAAATATTCAATAAGTATGAGGCATGAATTAAAAAAAGCTCAAAATTAATGTCACGAAGGGGGGCTTGGTTCATGGCATTCGTTTGGTTTTGAGTAGTCGAGGTTATAGAAGAGTGGTGGTTGATGCTAATATGGTAGATGACGCTTTATCCAAACATGGTCATGAGCTTAATGGTAAATGGTGTTGCTAAAGTTTATAACAGTGCTCCTAGTTTTATCACTATATTTGCAGCTTTTCTATGTTACTGTATATATAAGTGTATATATATTCCCATAGGGGTGTAATTTCGTTCTGGTTTAAGGCTTTTAGCCCCTTCTTTTCATTGAAAGAAAAACGAAGAATGAAGTACACTCATTCATGATCAGTGATACAAAAACATAAGAAAGAAATAACTTCATGATTTCATTGAATTATGAATACATTTTCTTTACTAGTGTAATTATAGTGGTTGTATCATTTATGTTTCATTAACTTATTGTAATTACATGCAATTATTCAGTTGACAATGAGCCAAGCAATGCAGTGACATTATTTGTGGAATATGTTGAATTTAGACTAATCAAACCCCCCGATTTATGTGTTTGGAATTGTGGTTGAAAATCACGTTCAACCAAAAGCTCCATGTACATAGCTTCTTCAGACGCGCGTTAGGGGATCTAAAACGCGGATCCAAACATAGCTGACGCTTGGACCTGTCCGCTTCACACAAAATTGCTTGGTTTCACAATTTACATAAAAAATACTCCTACCTACCATGTTTTACTGGTTGTCATCGATTCATTGCATGAACGGTCTAATTGGTTGTACTGCACTAATTATTAGGTGTCCGGCTCTCACATTTTCCAATTGAATTAGCGGGACGATACGATATTTACAACAATAATTCCATATAATTCTCATCCCCCTTATTGAAGGTGCGATGACCCATATAAACAAGATTGTCATCAGCAATATTTATTGTGGTCATCATTTAGATGGAATTACTATCATTTTTGTTAATTGTTACGTAGGCTACTCTCTTACAACAAGTATCAATATTGAAAAATACAAATCGATGAACAGTTACACCAATCAGGAAAAGAAAAAAAGGCATTTTTCAAGACTTATATATTGTGTCCCAATATATTCCATGAGTCATAATATTTCACATATGTAGATAGTCTTATCATAATATATTCTCTGATATTTATTATAAGGCATATTTATCAAAATTACACATACCAATAAAAATAATTTTTTTTAAATTTTTGAAAAGAAACTTTAATATTACAATTTCACCCTCTCAAATTGTCTCCTTGAAAAATTCGCACTCATTAATAAAAAACAATATATAGTCAAAATCTTTAATAAGGACAAATAAGAGAAAAAAAATTAATGATTCATAAAAAATATAAAATAACTTATATTTAAAACAAAAAAAATCTTATAAAATGTGAGCTATAGTAAATATCCTTGAAAATATAGTAATCCATATAATATGATAGTGCATATAATAGTCCATATTGTCTTGTCATAATAAATACTCCCTCTCTTTCTATATATAGGCCACATTACAGAAAAATTATTTGTTCCTATATAAAGGTCATTTTATATTTTTAAGAAAAAATTTAATTTTGTTTACCTAAATTACCCTTATTAAATGAATGTTTTAATTAACTATGTTCAATTTCTCATGAAAAGTGTAGTGCAAGTAAGTGGATAAAAGTGTAAATTAATACTATATTGTAGTATTTAAAAAAAACAAAAAGTTAACTTCTTAGTTTGATCCGTATATTTCAATTAAATGTGATTTATAAATAAAATACACTCCCTTCGATCCTATTTGCAGGACTATTTGGGAAAAATTATATCCAACAAGAAAGTGATTTAAAGTTGTTTGTGACATTCAAAATGTAAACATTTAATATATTTTTTTTTCAAAATTACCCCTACAATTATTATTGGGATTCTAGAAAATGTTGACTTAATAAAGGTGTTTTTAAAAAGAAGTAATTAAATGTTACTCCCTCCGTCCCATAAGTAAAGTTCTTATAGATTCTTGCACATAAATTAAGAAATGAGTAAATGATGTAAGAATTTGGTATATTTTGACTAAATGAACCTCAATTAATGATAGGAGAGAGTAATAAATTTATGAAAATTTTCTTCAAGAGAGATAGAGAAAAAGGTGGTAAAAAAAAGAATGCAATAAATAAGGATACACTTGAAGAAAAAAATATAAATGAAAATTGATTTTTTTTTAAAAAAAAAACATAATTTATGAAACAAAATAAAAAACCTAAACACATGACTCGAGGGAGGAAATATTGAAAATTAAAAATCATCTTAAAATAGGACCAAAATATTTTTCTAATAAGTGTACATGAGCAAAAGCGTAACAGTCATTCTAGTTTCGTGCATGCATTGAAGTTTGAATAATCCTTTTATAACTCCGTGCATAACTGTCACTTTGCTATAAGTCCTAGGACTAGGAACTATAGGACGATAGTGTAACAATAAGGAAAGGAGAGCCGTCAAGTTAGTTTCATTTAGCAATTTTTTTTTCTCTTAAGTTATGTTTTTTTAGGAAATTCAATACTCTCTCCAATTCGAATTATAAGGAATTTTAACTACTTTTATGCTTATTAAGGAGGTTAGTTGATTGTATTTAATTTTCTTAAATTTATAAAAAAAATAGAGGTATTTTTGTAAAGTAGTATTGGGAATGAAACAAAAATTAATTAAGATTACAATTTTCTAGAGATGTTTTATGAAAGTGACATTGAGAATGAAACAAAATTTAAAAAAATTAGTTAGTTTTGCTTATATTTTAAACCAAGAGTAATATGTTTTTTGTTGCTTATAATTCGAGCCGGAAGGAGTACTCATTTAAAATTTTTTTTCAAGCATATTCTTATTTAATTTATTATATTATCTTTTTTACTATTCATTTCTTCATCTCTTTTCGGCATAATTTTCGTACACTTATTATTATTTAAAAAATGATTTAGAAACCTACAAGTCTACAAACCTACATATAAGATTATGACACTTGTTATTTTTAAGTTTGAAAAAATTATATAAAAAAATTTAAATGACAAATGTCAAGATCCTAATGTGTAGGATGATGAGTAGGTCTCTTTATGTAAGTAAAGATCATTGCTCTATTTGTTTTCTTTCCTCTTATGAAATGGGGTAATTTAATTTAGTCAAAATATATCAAATTCTTATATCATTTACTCATTTCTTAATCTATTTACAATAACCTAAAAACAAAAAACTTAACTTATGAAACGGAAGGAACAATAACCCTTATTCCTAACAATGCATGCATTCTTAATCTTTTAAAATTTTTATATTAAATACTCTCTTCAATCCTTATTATAAGTTTTTTGACTAATTTTTACACCATTTAAAAAAGTTAGGACTAGTTAGTATTGTTAGTGGTATTGGAAATATAAATATTTGTATACTTTTTCAAAACTCAAAAGTACCCCGATAATTATTATTGGAAATCTAACGAGTGTTGAGTAAATAGGGGTGTTTATAGAAAATAAGTAATTAATGCAGTTGAAAATTGGAAATAAGGCTTATACTCCGTATTAAGGAAAGAAGACTTCAACGAGGCTTATATTTAGGACTAGAGGGACTATTTTTATAGAGTAAAGATTATTGCTATTAAACAACAACCAACAATAATTATACAAAAAACAAGAGTTCAAATCAAATCGTATACTTAAAAAATTAATCTAAACTTTGATAAATTTTGTACTTCCTCGTATATATGACTAAAAAATAATACTTTTTATCTGAGATATTCCTTATATTTATTTTATAGATAAATTAACATTTTTTTATATGATTAACAATTTTATTATGATGAATTAAAATTAGACATTTTGATCTTTTTTGTTTGATAGTATTATGAACATAATTAATGATGATATCTTAACAGATTTAATGAAAGTACATGCAGATATTTTTCATCCCATAAGTACATGCGGAGTCATATATGTCTTAAGGGTAATAATTTTACATGTAGATAATATTTTGATTGGAGATAGTAATTTGGAAAACTTGAATAATCTATTTAGTTTAAAAATGTAATATTTTTGTCGAGGATAATAATTTCACATGCATAGTTTAAAAATCATTATCCTCGAATCATTTATTTCATATTTTTACATATTTCATTCTAAATTCATAAGAATCCACGTTGTGTTTACTTATTTTATTAAAAATATTGACCGGAGTTTATCTAAGTTTCCAAGTGCTCTAAAAAATTAAAAAGAAAAATCAATCTAATCAATTACTACTCATACTTTTTTATTATTCCAAAATCTAAATCCTAACTATAAATTATTATTATCATTATCATAAATGAAAAGATAAATAATTGATGCTAAATTATTTAAGAGAATTAAAGCAATTCAAATTCATTTACGTATATATATATATATATATATATATATATCATGAGAATAAATTGATCACGTAACTAATCTACTATCTATAAAGCTTATATAAATAGACATCTTTTCGAGTCATCGCATCTGCAGTTGAAGTTTTCCTTGCATTCGAGTGATTGCAGGTAACTAATAATTATCTCTAACCAAATTACAATTTGAAATTAAATAGATTATTCAAGTTTTTCAAATCATTATCCTCAATCATGGTTTTGTCTGCATGTGAAATCATTATCCTAACAAAAATATTAAAATTTGAAATTAAATAGATTATTCAAATTTTCTAAATCATCAAATTTAAGTCCCTTTGAGAATTAATTACATTATGCACCACAACATGAATGCGGGAAGAATACCAAGGCCAATGAAAAGGAAAACTTTGCAAATGAGTACTTTTGAATCAAATCATATGTTCTCTTTAAGACAATTAATTGTTTTCAAAAGTTTAGTGATTGATAATTAGTTTTTCCTTTTCAATGACCTTGGTAAGATAATCTGTGTACACGGAGTACATTCTCAAATTAACTTATTATGGTATGAATGAAGTTTGAATTGAAATGACACAATTCAGAGATTACTCAATTGATTTGGAAGCCCAATAAATGATACATGATTTATGAAAACAATAAAGAATAAGATTCTAAATCAATTGAGTCAACCAATTTGAAGAAGTTATAAATTAAATTTAAATCTAATTGAGAATGTAATCTGTCATACATAGAAGAAGCGGATATCACATATGGAGTCATAAGGTGGACGATGAGGAAGTTGGGGAATACATGACGTGAAGGTTCAATTGGACTGAAGGACTTTTCGTGAAGGTCCAGTGAAAACGTGAGTGATATGTGACTGGGTTGTGCTAATGAAACAACCGCGGGAACTGTCGCTGGGTGGAATTTTGATCTCCTAGGAAGGCATGGACTGGCCACCCATGTCGGGGGATTGGTTCCGCATCAACCACGATAGTTCTATCGGTCACAAAGTCACTTCGGGACCGGTTGAGGGTGGTTCCCTGCTATAGCCAACTTGGGCCCTCAACTCAAGTTGTACTGGACCGAGAAAGAAAAAGAGTGGTCAGTACTGTGCAAGCAATGGTGGAGGGACACTTACTCCCGGTTATGTCTTTCCCTGGAGTGGAGGGTGAAGTGAGGTATGAAATGAAAAGAATGATGAATGTCTCATACAACAATACTGAAAATGAGAAAAAGTGAAAGCCCAAAGTGGGGCAAGAGAAAAAGAAAGAAAGAGAAAAGAAAAAGAAAAGAGAATGAGCACGAATGTGAGGCGAAAAATGAAATGAGAAAAGAGAAAATGGTTTGCAAATGGAAAGTATTGGAAAAACTAAAAATGTGTTTGAAAAAGAATGATTTTGGCACCGGAAACCTACGAGAGCTCACTAGGAATTCAGTGCGAGAGAAAAAGAGAATACTTATCCACTTGTAAATAATTTACTTGGTGGCAAAAGAATGAAAGAGTGAATGAATGAATGAAAAGAAATTATGGAATTTGAAAGAGAAAGAGAAACCCTTAGTATTGAACTAACAAAAAGTGAAGATGAATGATATTTACATGAGTTTTGAAATAATCACTAGTACAAAAAACACATTTTAGACCAGTTGAAACAGACCGGTTCCGTGCGGAACCAGTCTCTTAATGGACATTTGTTAAAACTAGACTGGTTACTTTGTATAACCAGTCTGAAAATATAATAAATAAGACTGGTTCCTCAAGGAACCAGTCTCTTTTTGAGTCTTTTGTTAAAATCAGACTGGTTCCGTGCGGAACCAGTCTCATACCATAGTACAAATCAGATTGGTTCCTTAAGAAACCATTATCTTTAGACTGGTTCCATGCTGAACCGGTCTGAAATTGGCATTAAGTTCAAATGAGAGTGGTTTATTTAGACAACCAGTCTAAAAAATACATTACAAAAGTCCTACCCTAAACCTAAAACATTTGTGTATGTTTCCTTACTCTCTCTGTCTCTCACACCCTCACGGACCCGACGGCGCATAACCCTCCTCCGTCAGCCACCATCTGATCGTCGCAGGCTCGCAGCCGCCATCTGTTCGCTCGTCGCTCGTGGGTCGTGGCTGATCTCGTCGCTCCTCACTCGTGGGTCGTGGCTGCTGTTCTCTCGTCGCACGCCGCTGTTCGCTCGTCGCCGAGGAGAAGAGGTCGCCGCTGTTCGCTCGTGGCGGTTTGGTTCTTCTCCGTCGTAGCTGTTCGGTCACCGGCTCGCCGCTACACGGTCTTCTCCGTCGGTCTCTCTGTCTCTCACACTCAAAGTAGTTTTTTATTTTTTATTTTTTTTTTAAAATGAGGTACTACTCACCACCGCTAATGTCACTCACCATCGCGGCTCACTTAATCCCCAATTGTGATTATGTGTTTATTAAGTTCCCAATTGACTTTGTGAAATGGTTTATTTGCATTTTGTGGATTTATGTGTGAAATTAGGTTCCCAATTTTTATTCTTTCACTGATCAGATTATGTTTTTGTTGTAAAAAACTAATAGGGGTATCTGCAGCAAACGGCTTAGGAGGATGCAAAGAGGTTAGTTTCTGATTTTGCATTTACTGAACTATTGCATAAATTAGTTTCCCACTTTTTATTCATTCACTACAAGAGAGTGAGGGTTTTCTTGTAGTTATTGATGAGAATTTTTTTCACTATATGCATGTACTGAACTTTATACATGTTTCTGACATCAATATCCGACTTTTCAATTAAGCAACAACTTCCACTTATTGGTAAATTCCCACTAAATTGTCTAACTCCAATTTACAGTTATACAAAGCACTGGTTTTTACATTGATCTGTTTGATCCAATTCTAGTCATTGAATAAAAATAATGCCTTATTTATTTGATGAGTTGAACATGTTTGCAGCTGCACTATCTTGTTGGAATATGATTTTTCTTTGTAATAAGTCTGCTATGTCTCATGTGTGATGTGATCTTTGTTGGTATTTTAAGCATTTTGGGTAATATTGATTTGGTAATTATACAATCCTATATTAACACCAAATCTTATATGAAAAGCTAATCTTATGGAATTGCCTTTTTGTTACTATTTGCAGGTGAGTCACTTTCAACAAAGCTTATGGTCAATTAATAAGATGCAAACATGTTCCAGGGACGAAAAATACAAGTGCGGTAAGTGATTAGGATTGAATTGTGAAGTTTAGTGTTGTTCTTTTTTTCCCTTTATTTATTTTTTCAGAAGAACAAATTCATTAAGAGGAAGTGAAGAGTAGTACAACCATATTAAAAATAAAACAACCGATGAAAAGAGAAAGCATCAATGGAGAAAAGCTCCCCTATCCCTTTGCATATCTTTTGAGAATACTCTTAAAAAGACTTATGCTTAGCACCAAAGAGAATCCCGTTACCTAATCTTACTCCTCATAGGTTACATACATTTGAAACAAGTGATGAAATCTTATGCGCATCATGGGTAACATATATTTATCTTATTCTTCTACAGGTCTCTTTAGTTCTCAGAGGTGCAAATGACTACGTGCTTGATGAGATGGATAGAGCTCTGCATGATGCATTGTCAATTGTCAAGAGAACTCTTGAATCAAATACGCACGGTAACATGCTTTCATTAGCTTTTGATCCTACTTTGACTGAAGTTGACCTGTTTTTTCAAATTTCAGTTTATGAAATGATTTCTTTTTGTTTGAGTTTCATAATATAATTTCTCTTCTTTGTTCTTTTATGGTTGACTTTTAGTGGCTTTTGCGTGTCCTTGTGCTGTTGAATGTATACCTGATCATTTTAGTAGGGTAGGCTTACTTTGAAGCACATACTATCACGTGTATGCCTTTCTTTGTATGTATATATGCATATATATATTTATTATTGTAGACTTGTAGTTTATGGTGTTAACTGAATAGGAATAAATTAACTCACTTAAATGGACAAAATAAAAGATGAACGTAGAAAATTAAATTATTTTACTTTTTGTTGTCACTATTGGGTCATCTTAATGGTGACATTAAAATTTGAGGAAAGAATTCTGCAGGAGGCAGCCAACGTTTGTGGCTACTTTTATTTATTTATTTTTTAAAATTAATTTCCTATTCATCTACCTTCTTTTTTATGCTTGATTTTCCATGTATAAATTTTCAGGTGGTAGCCGATGGAGGTGCTGTTGAAGCTGCATTATCAGTTTATTTGGAGTATCTTGCTACAACTTTAGGATCCCGGGAGCAGTTGGCTATAGCAGAATTTGCTGAATCTCTGTTAATCATTTCGAAGGTAAGACAAGAGACTAAGGCTAAGGTTTTAGGTTATATATAGTGTAAGTGTTAGTCTATTGGGGGGCCTCCAGTGGGTGGGGGCGTTAAAGAGGTAAAAAAATTAGCTGTCTAACTACTACATTTTTTATAACTAGTGTCTCTTTAATAAATACGTCCTAATTTCCTTTCATTTTAGTGCAAAAACAATGTTGATGACATGCATGTGTTGCAGGTGCTTTCTGTCAATGCTGCTAAGGATGCCACTGAGCTGGTTGCAAAATTACGGGCTTACCACCATACAGCACAAACCAAAGCTGATAAGAAAGATTTATCAAGGTATTTACTTATAAGTAAATTGTTTCCTTAACTCCCTTATTGGATACTTGGGAGGTTTATGGCAGTATTTAGAATTTATCTTTGTTCATGTGTCATTATATTCTTCATCTGTTGTATTTTCCCCCAAAGCATGTAGGGATGAAAGTGCAAAACTTCATGTGACAAGAAGGAATTATATTACTGTTAGTATACTTCATGTGACTAGTTATACAAAATAACTTCTTCTTTTATGTTATTTCAAATTCTAAGCTTGTTCCATGTCGTTTGTTCACTGTTTTAATGACATGAAGGAGAATAGTTGCATGTGATTCACTTTGTTCCCACCTTTTGATTTGTTCCTTGGATTGTATGATGCTAGGAGAATAGTTGTGATTTGTGTTATAATTGTGTTTCAAATTCTAAGCTTCTTCTTTTATGTTATTTCAAATTCTATGCAGGAATGTTGCAGGAATAATGTATACTTGGCGATCAAAATATAAGGTGGCTGGACAGTGGAGCTTATAAAAGGAAATGTTGCTAGGTTGCAGAATATAAGTAGTTAAAGGAAATGTTGCTAAGTTGCAAAATATAATTATTTTTTATAAGACTTATGTTAGTTTCATTTTGTGTAGAATCCTGCAACATATAACATGGAATGTTGCAGGTTGCTAGACAGGTTCTTTTTTAGGAATTTCGCAAGAATCTCATTTTGTGTAGATTATGTTAGTTTCATTGAGCATAGGACGTTGATCAAACTTGTAGTAGAAATACATACATATATATAACGTGGTTGTTATAATATAATTTTAGCATCTAGTTATTATTTATTAGTTTTATTATATTTTATATTCATGTGTTTTTTTAATTGAGATCGGTTAAAAACACTAAATAAGACTGGTTCAAAATTTAAATGAGACCGGTCCAAAACATTCTGGTTAAAAATTTAATTGAGGCCGGTTCAAAATGCTCAATCAGACTGGTTATTTTTAAATTTTCAGACCGGTTCAAAATCTCAATCAGACTGGTTATTTTTGAATTTTCAGACCGGTTCAAAATCTCAATTAGACTGGTTTTTTTAAATTTTCAGACCGGTTCAAAATCTCAATCAGACCGGTTCAAAATCTCAATCAGACTGGTTATTTTTCATTTTCAGACCTGTTAGAAACCAGTCTGTTTAGTTGGGAACCAGACCGGTTCGGAACCAGTCTCATTTAAAGGCATAGCAATAAGACCGCCACTTTTGAGACTGGTTAAAAACCAATCTCAAATGGGGTGCGGAACCGGTCTGAAATGACTTATATGTAGTAGTGAATAAGACATTGGTATGAAGTGTGAAGACTTAATCTAGATAGCAATGACTATTATCATTAATGGATTATAAGATTGGGACGAATCACCCCAATACTTATATTCATTTGGAGATAATGTCATCGAAATCTAGAAGTTTGAACACCTCATATGAAAGAATGAGTAAATGTTATTACAGATGGTGCTAGTTCCTCTTACCCTTCTTACTTTTTGATATTTGGTATTCATAAAAACATATATGAAATGGAAGTAACAAGAGTGGTGTCGAAATAAATCGAAGGAATAGAGTATCATGCATATATAGATTGCATTGGTAATTACATGAGTATAGAATTAAGAATCAATTAAGTGTTTATGATAAAATGAAAGCACGAATTCAACTAATGAAATATGAAATTGATTAAAATAAAGTTTTCAATATATTTGGATAAAGTCAAATTGATTATGAGTGAACGTCATGTCATCCCTTTGGATCCGAAGATGCCAAGTAGTGAACATAGACCACAAGGCAGCACCATATTTTTTCATGGTTTTTTAAGTAGAGATTAGTTCCCAGCCCTCAAATATTAGTCTCAGTTTTCATTTTAATCGGGAAAATATCAAAATGTCTCTCTTCTCTTTTTTTTCAACCATTTTTCCATTTCAAATCCAATACCCCAAAACCCACACTCATTTACCTTCCATGTTTCACCATTCACCCTCCACCTTCTCACCTTCCACCACTTTCAAGGGGATGGTCACACCAATAGCACATGCAACTTTAATTTCTTCTTTTTTCTATTTTTTTAATTGAAGTTATTCCGACAAGTCAATGTTGGAATTTTATTATTATTCCAACATGTCAGAATTTTTAAGAAGATTTCTCTAAGTGTTTTTCGAGATACTTCTATTGGAAAAATATAATTTTTATGTATATTTTTTTATGCCAAAATAGGTTCTCGTGCTTAAAAAATTATGTTTCAATAAATTCTGATACTTCCGTGTCAAAATTTTATCTTTCCTAGATTGGTTCGTCGGAATTTACTAGAAGCATGAAAGGAGGTAATAAAACAAAGACGATGAACACAAAGATAAGACAATTAACACATAAAAAAACGAAAAAGACCTAAAACTACTAAACACATGAAACCCCAAAAGAAAACAACCTATTAAATCTTACCCTAAAAATAATTAACAAACTCTAAGAATAGAATCTTAACACAATGGAAGCAGTGAAGGTATCTGCTGGGCGGCGGGCGGCGGGCGGCGGAGAGAAAAGAAAGGGAAAAAGAGGGAAGAAAAATGGAATTTGTGAAATTTTGAATATATGAAAGCATAATTGAAAATTAAAAAAAAAAAAAAATGAAAGCTTAAGGCTAATAATTGAGAGTTGTGGACTAAGAAGACTCTTTGAAGGAAACAACTGAGTGCCCATGAAAAGCCTCCACGATGCAAGATGCTTGAGGCTGAAAGAATTTGAATCCATGAATAAAACATAGCCCACCTACGCAATTTTCACCACTGGGCACAATAGGAATATATGATTTGTGCGGTTCCACCCTCGCATTACAAATAGAATTAGTTATTGACCTGTGCACACCCGTTGGATCTGACATAAGCTTTTCACAAACATTGAGTATAAACGTAAAATTAATGATATTGAAAATATAAATATTTGATTTTTTAAAATTATCTTTATAATTATTATTGTGATTATTAAAAGTATGAGCATTGATTTTTTCGAAGGGTTGAATATGATTAGGGTCTTGTTAATAAGTACCCTTAAGGCACTTGTTAAGGTTGCTTGAACTAGTAAAACAATTATAGATAGATGGACATTATATCTAAAATCCCAAAAATCACATTTTTCTATGACAAAATACTACTTTTAACTTCTTAACAAGTGCTCTTAAGGCATTTAGGGCACTTATTAACATTTTCCATATGATTATTGTTTACTGAGGAATGCTTATTGATATATTATATTTGGAACATGATTAAATTACAATTTATTTTATGCAACCTTTTATTTCTTAGACAAACTCAAATTGATCACACAACAGTTTATTCAAACATCGAATATCAACCTTTCTTGGATACTAGCATAACTCAGTTACTTCCTTCGTCCTCTGCAATTCCCTTTAAACTTATCCTTCTAGTCTATTCTTAGGTATTCAACCAAGTGTATATATGCTTCAGCCTTTTTCAATTTTCATTATCTCATTAATGGTCTTTATCTTGTGCATCACCAAATGGTTGGTGAACTTCCCAGGTTTGAGTGCCATCATGAGCAAATGTACCGCAACTGACAATTCGACGTTGACAAATACTCGATGTTGAACTGCATAAGAAAGTCCCTCAAAGATTCTCCTTTCTCCTGTTTGATATGGGAAAGGTGATGCTCAGACATCGGTTGTGCCTTGCTAGTCGTGAAGTGTCTAAGGAACTTGGCAGCCAAATCTTTCCAACAACCAATCAAATTTGGCTTTAGCTTGGAATACCATCACAATGCTACCTTCTTCAGAGTTAGCGAGAACGTCATACACTTATAGGCCTCTCTGACTCCCCAATAAGTCATTGTTAGAAGGAAGCTATCCACACATTCCTATAGATCAATGTTCCCATAATACGGCTCCACATTTGCTGGGGCTTTGTGATTTTGGGGCATCGGATAAGCCATTGTGGCTTCATTAAACGGATGATCGGCACTCTCACCCTCTTCCTAACTCAACTTCAACAGCACTTCCATACTCCCTTCCTTTTGTCCTAAAGAAGTTGCTCCTCTCTTCAATTCAGTAATCAACTTATCTTGAGCATCTAAACGCTCCCTCAAATGCAGAAGCTCCGCATCCAAATTGGGTCTTCTCTTTGAACGTCCATCAGATGATCCTCTACTTTCATGATGGAAGCGCGAGGGGATTCCCTTTCTGTGGGGGGGGGCATTGTCTCAACTTTTCTCGATCATTTTGAGTGAGACCTTTCTGCTTTAAGTGTTCAGCTTCCTATCGTTCCCCCTCATGACGTCTCCTACCTTCACTCAAATGTTCCCTCAATTCAAAATGGTGAGAAGTTGCCCTACCATTACGTAAACGATCCCTAAAGTTCACGCCACCATGATGGTTTGACTTCATCTGTTCGTCGTTTGATCGTTTATCCATCTCCAAATAGTGGGTGGTGGAAATAAGTTTCTCGCTCCCACTGTGGTCGCCAATGTTGTGGGATTATCCCACGTGTACCAGTCAAGCCAGCTTGTTGATGTATGACAACGGTGATGGGACCTCAATTAGAGGACTCCGTCAGCCAAGTCAAGGACTTTGGGTGTGTGTATTTGCATGAAAGGTTAATTGTCGTACCTTTGCGTCTTACCTGCCTTTATAGGCTGGGGTGTTATGGCCCGTTTATGGTGGTCCCGAGATTCCTGCCAGCGGTGGTCTTCCTGGTGATGGTTACTGGAGAGAAAATATCCATTGTCTTCTAAACGGATAGTTCGTTAACCAGAGATCCAACGTTCCTTTATTGCAAGTATCCAGTTCTCCGGATCCACGGGTTTAGGGTCTCGTGGACCATCCCCTAACTGGGCCGGTATACCAATAATATAGGGTCAATGTTCCGTCTGCTAATCTGATCATCATGGGCCGTTAATCTGGTAAACCGGTATACTGGTAACATGGGGTCAACAGTCCATCTGTTACTTACTCAATGTACCAGTGATAAGAGGTCCATTTAGCCCTTTTCGTTATTTAAGCCTATACTGTCGTTAAGCCTTTATTTCGGATTCCGTTTAACCGAATAACCAAGTAGTGGTTGCTGAACCATTGATCCTGATTGTATTGGTTAAGTTAAGGGAATTCTTGCTGAGCCATTAAACCGGCTAACATGTTAATCGGTCAGGAGCTGTTTAACCTATTAATTGCACAAAATAAAAGCTGATTAATTTTAAATTGAAGCCATTAATTATAATTCAAAAGCTATGATTAATTGTTTTTGTTTCTCACATCTTTCTTACTCACATATATTTATTTCTTTAGTCCCTTAATATAAGATATTTTATGAGATTTCATGTTCATTATTAAAAATGTCAACTAATCTTATTTTTTTATTAACAAAAAATCTTTATAATAGAGTACTAAAAATATTCAACTCATTATAAAAGATTATAAGATTGTTAGGAGATGCTTAGAAAAGCACTTATTGAGGAGGCCTTAAAACCAACCAAGTCAAATTGATTGTGAGAGAACATCATGTCATTCCTTTGGATCCAATGATCCATGCCAAGTGAACATGGACCACAAGGCTGCTCCATATTTTCAACGAAGGGAATTTATTTTTTTTAATATTTCTAACATGCAATCTAAATTTGGATGATTGCTATACAACCTTTTGTTAGATTAATAAGAATTTGCCACCTAATGCATGTATGTCATGTCATTGCTTAAAGTAGCCAAAATTGATTTTTGCAATCTAGTCCAACATAAAAATTAGATTATTTTAATTTAGTCCCTTGTACCTTTACACAAATTATAACTTTTAATTTTCAAAAAGATTACTTAGAAAAAAAATTAAAGTTGTTTCAATTTTGCTAGAACTGCTTCTTCTTTTTCTTCTTCGCGTTCTTAACATTATGCTTTAAGCAATGACATGACATACATGTATTAGATGACAAATTCTTATAAGTATAACAAAATGTTGCATAGCAACCATCCAAATTTAGATTGCATGTTAGTAACTCCCTTAATTTTTTAACCTTCTTAGTTACTTGTTGACCCTTTTAATATTTTTTTTTTAAAAAAAATCCCAAAATATTTTTAAAAAAAATTCTCCCATTTTCTTCCATGGTTTTCTCTTTTTTCCATGGTTCTCTCTTTACCTTTTAATTTTCTCTCTCTCTCTCTCACCTCCCTTTCTGTCTCCTCCCTTGCCTTTTCTTCCTTCTCTACACTTCTGTCTCAAAACAAATTTGCTATGTACACTACTATGTAAGCGTTTTGTTTTGTTTTGTTTTTATTTATTTTTTTTCTTTTTGCAAATTTTTCACTTACGTTACCATTAGCCATGGTCTCTGTACGGAGTAATGATATTGAAGTTTCTCTTTCCGTTTGACCCTTCTATTAGATTCATCCACTAATCAAAAATTGAAGAAAATGGAATATTAAATTACAAAACTAACAATTTTGATGTCTTTGGACAATTCCACTTTTTCTCCTCCAAGCTATGAAGAAGGAAAGGGTCGAGTTGCCTATTTTGTAGCCTTTTTTGTCAGCAACCAAATTGATGCTTGTGTTTTGATTTTTTGCGTGACACATTGCATTTGTATGTATAGTTGCTTATTTCACAGCCATTTTTTTTTAATTGTGGTGACATATTCGGTAACTTGTTGTCTTTTGACAAGAAGGAAGAAGGAATGACAAGAAGGAAAAGTGAGGAAGAGGGGTATTTTAAAAAAGATAAATTCGGAGGGGATCAACCAAAAAAATGGGGGTTAAAAAAATTCCTTAGGCTATGTTTGGATACACTCTTGAGGATGAAACGGAATGAAATATGATAGAGTGGAATGGAGTAGGATGAAACAAAAATAATGATAATTGTTTGGTTACATCACAAAGACACAAACAATTCAATTTGGGAAGGATGAAAAAGTGAAGCTTTTGATGGAATTAGATTGAATCTATTCCACCAAATTCTATTTCACTCCATTATAAATATAACAATCCAAACAATAAAACTTCTTTAAATACCATTTCATTCCATCATATTCCACCAATCCAAACAAAACATTAAGGAAACAACTGACTGCCCATGAAAACTGAAAAGCCTCCACGATGCAAGATGCTTGGGGATGAGGAGTTTGAATCCATGAATATAACATGGCCCACGTTGGGCACATTAGGAATAAATGATTTTTGCATTGCCCTACATTACAGATAGAACTAGCTAATTCTACCATCGTGGTGTTGGTTTATCGGTGAACTTATTAGGATCCTTAATTAGTGGTTTCGAGTTCGAGCCTTGCGTATGGACAAATATTCATTGGGAGATCCCTCACCCTCAAGGGAGCTCCATTGATCCGGATGGATTAGTTGGGTAACAGAAAGTGAAGTAAAACACTACATGTGAAAGGAAAAAAAAAGAACTAGCCAGTTATTGACCAGCACACCCGTTTTTTTTTTTTTTTTCTAAAGGACCAGGACACCCGTTGGACATAAGCTTTTCACAAATATTGAATATAGACTATAGACATATAGTTAACTAGCTTTTATCGTGCAATGTACTGATTATTAATTTTTAATTTTTTAATATTAAATATTTTAAATTAAACATTATTATTATTTTTATTATAAAGTAAAGATTATTATTAAACAACAACAAAAAATAATTATAAAAAAGTAAGAATTCAAATCAAATTCTATACTTTAAAAAATTAATCTAAATGATCTTGTTGATAAATTTTGTATTTCTTCATATGAATAAAAAATGTAACACTTTTTATATGAGATATTCCTTATTTCTTTTATGGATAAATTGACATTTTTATATATGATTACCAAATTTATTATGATAAATAAATATTAAATCAGAATTGAACATGATCTTTTTTATATTTATGTGATGGATGAAGTAGTTTTTTTTTTGTACAATTAGTATTTTTTTAATATGATTATCACATTTGTCGTTATCAATCATAATTAAATATTTTATCTTTTTAATCAATTATCTTATCTGAAGTTAATAATAATATTTAATTCTAAAAATCTTTATCTTATCTCAAGCTAAATATTTTTATTATTTTTTATGATTATCTTTAACTTATTGGATCTTAATCTTTATTTTCTTTTTTTTTAACACTTCTCATCATATCTTAATATTAAAAAAAAAATGGGGACATATGCCAACAACAAAGATAGGCTCTTAGTTTAATTTTTTTTAAAATAAGCCTAATCTCTATATACCTACACAGTAGTGGGATAACGTAAGAATTTGGTAGAAAAATAAAGTTTTATTGAAATTTATATATATACTCATATTTCTACATAATAAGTAGTAATACCTATCTTATCTTTATAAATATGCAGAATGGATGAGCATTATTTACTTTGTCGGGTAACCGCACAATTGGTTACACCCAGATCAAAATTTTGATCGAACAAACTACATTTTGATTAACAGTGCATACAAATTGTTGAATTAAAGTAAGTATTTAGAGAAAAACGTAAGAATCAAATAATACAAAATTAAAATGAGAGCGAATTATTAGAATTAAAAAAAAATTAACGACGAAAAAATACAAAAAATAAAGGCAAATATAATTGTGAGATTGTTGTTTACCTGAATATCCATAATTTTGTGAGCTAATTCCAATCCGCATAAATGCTAAAATATTGTCGAGGAGTCATCCAATGCATATTGCGTACTATATATAATGATTTGAAAAACTTATAAAATTAAGGATAATGATTTCACATGCAGATAAGATTAAATAAATTTGAATAGAAGCTTCATCTCTTTGGGTTTACCTTTTTTGAGGATAATGATTATTTTTTTAACAAACTGAGGATAATGATTTCACACTAAGGATAATAATTTCACATATATATAATTTATTTAATTTCAAATTATAATTTTGATTAGAGATAATGATATTTATCTACAAATACTCTGGTGCGAATATTCCTAAAGCGGACAAATGTGGTGCTTAGAAAAAGAGATCTTTTTATATAAGTTTATAGTAGATATATTGAAAATAATCAAAATATATGTATTTGATATATATTTTTAAAATTATCCTTATAGTTGTTATTGGAATTATTAAAAGTATTAAGTAAATATGAATATTTGTAGAAAAAAAAAGTAATTAAATATCATTTAAAATTGAAATAAAGTACTATAAAAAGGAAAGTAAAAAAGCTCACAAAGAAATCTAATACTCCTATTATCTATGAGTCATTTTGTATTTTTTAAGATTTATTTATTGTTCTTTCTTTTTATTTGTCATTTGTTTCTCAATGTGAAACAACATTTGTAAACTTTTAAATGTAAGTTAAGAAGATACTAGTAGTAAAATTGTAATGGTAAAATACATTTTTAAAGTTTGAAAAAATATAATTATCTTTCTTTTATCTACTATCCTTATATAAAAAGAAGCCTATTCGAGACACCACGTTTGTCGGAGAAATTTTCGAGGCACCACATTTGTCGAAGAAATTTTCGAGGCACCACGTTTGCTGTTGAAGTTTTCCTCTCACCAGAGCATTTGTAAGTAGATAATCATTATCTCCAAACAAAATCACAATTTGAAATTAAATAAATTATTATCTTATCTGCATGTGAAATCATTATCCTCAATTTTACAAGTTCATCATTATCCTCAATTTTACAAGTTTACGATTATCCTCAGTTTTACAAGTTTTCCAAATCATTATATATAACATGAGTATTTTTTTCTTTTTTCATCTTTCATCTTTGCATTCATCTTTATTCTTTTTTTTTTTTAGTTATATTTTTCTGTTCTATCTTTCTTGAATATGTATCATGCATATACTTTATCTACTATACTTATATAAAAACATCCCTTTTCGAGGCACCACGTTTGTCGGAGAAATTTTCGAGGCACCACGTTTGTTCGCTTAAGGAATATTCGCACCAGAGCATTTGTAGGTAGATAATATCGTCTTTAATCAAAATTATAATTTCAAATAAATAAATTATCTGTTCAAAATTAATATTTAAAATTAAATAAATTATTTATATGTGGAATATGTTGAATCATTATCCTCATTTTGTTAAAAAAAATCATTATCCTCAAAAAGATCGATAAATACAAAGAATAATAATACTAAATATTTTATTATTTATTTTGTTGAAAAAAGAAGTAATCATTATCCTAAAAAAATATTTGAAAAAAAATCATTATATATAACATGATCAAAAAAATCATTATATATAACATGATCTCACCTTCATTCTTTACCTTTATTTCATCTTCAGATCTCTCTACTTCCAAGAATTTTCTAATTTTATTATTTCGTATTTTATGTTCCTAATTATTTATTTCTTATTTTATATTCATATTCTTATTCAATATTCATATTCTCAATCCTAATCTCAAGGTTCTAAAATGTTGGAAACCAACAAGCGGCCTAACAATTTAGTAGAGGGGGTGAATAGTAAATTGAAGTAACGATACTAATTTTTCGAATGTAATTGATAATAACAAATTACGCGCTTACTGTTTTAAAACAAAAATAATTTTCTGTCCAAAAATGAATGAACTACTCGATTAGTTGATGGACTACTCGAGTAGTGCGTGTCAATTCAGACAGATAACAGAGTTTTCAAAAGTTGGGTTTTGCTAACACAAAGCCAAGAACAGAAGCGGATGATTTGCTATCTTAAGGTTTTGAAGAAAGATTAAATAACAGAAATAAACTAAAGCAATAAAAGATAGACACAGAGAATTATTATACTGGTTCACTCTCTACCCACTTGAGAGCTACGTCCAGTCCCCCCTAAACCTTAGGGAGTGTCTACTAATAATCAATTAAAATTGGATACAAACAGGACTAATTAGTGAACCTCACTCAATCTAATCCTAACCCTTCAAGAGTGTACCAAACTCTTGAACTTTACCCCAATTTCAATTGATTCTCTGTTGAAGAACCTCTTCAACCTTCCACAAAGAGAGCTTCTTGAAACCTTCAAGAACACCTTCTCCCTTTAGCAATCGAGCCTCTTGAAACCTTCAAGTGCTCCTTCCTTTCTTCAATGGAGTAATCAGATCACAGCGAAGCGGCTCCAAACAATCTCAATTGACAATGAGTAGGAAAACTAGAATACTAGAAAGAGATTGATTCTTAGAAAGGGATTGGATCAAAGGTTCTTTTTGGGTGCAAGTTTTGAAAACGTTTTTGCTCAAGATGATCCGTGTGGCTCTTGTTGAAGAGGTAATCATTATATTGAGTTTTCAAATCGCCAGAATCAGGGAGGAGCCTTAGAAAACTAATTAGGAAAGATTCTCCCTTGATTGCCTCTTCAACAGCCATATTAGAATTAAAATACTGACAGATCTGATACGTACTACTCGAGTAGTTGAAGCACTACTCGAGTAGTGAGAAAATTTGTGGACTTACTGTTTCTTAAACTACTCGATTAGTGAAGTAACTAATCGATTAGTTGAGAACTAATCGATTAGTCAACAGACTACTCGAGTAGTTGATGAGACAGTAAGTAGACTAATTTTCATCAATGCAGACTACTCGAGTAGTGCACCAACTACTCGAGTAGTTACTGCTACTTTTATAAAAATTAAAGACCAGAAATGATTTTTCAAAGCACCTAGTCCCTTTCTAAGCTTTTTCACTATTTTAACTCAACTAGTATTCATGTCAACTAAATCATAATCACTTGAGTAACATCCTAAGTCTACCACCCACACTCAACATAAATATAAAATATTACAAGGGAGCGGGAAATGGAAAACTTCTAAATGGTTGTTGTTGCTTTGTCTTCATCAAGGACAACTTGTTGATTTATTTGTCTTCATCAAAACCTTTTTGATTCTACATAAACAAATACAATCAAAGTTTCTTTTCAGAAGCATGAGTGATTTTGGAGTGAAAAAAGGAAGAAATAATATGAAGAAGGAGAAGTCTTCTTCTTCTACAATCAAAGCTCTTCCAAAAGAGTTGGTGGTAGAGGTTCTGGCAAGGGTGACATCTTTGTCATGGTTTACACATGAGAAAGAATTATCTTTCTTGAACCGTTGTAGGGAGAGTGGTAACTTTGAGTCGTGAAGGAATGATAGAATGTTTCAGTTCTATGAAGGTAGTTTCGGATATTGAGAATTTGAAGAAAGTCACTATGGTAGTAACCCAAGTATGTTCACCTTTGTTTGGATTTTTATTTGTTTATAAGATATACTTATAATCTAAATATATAAGAAAAAGGTAAGTATTGTTACATTGTTAAATATTATCGTCCTCAAAACATAATTCATTATTTTTAAAATAATATTTGAAAATCTTGCTTTCACGACAATTTAGTACCTGAAAAAACAAGTTAAATAGATTATTCAAATTTTTCAAATCATTCTTCCAACAACATTAAAATATCATCATTAATTCTATTTAATAATTAAATTAAAATTAAAATCCTATAAATAAGTCTCATCATATATTAAAGATAACAACAACATTAAAAAAAAAAAGGATACAAACTACAAACCCAAAAATATAAATATTTAATGAAATCAACGGTGTGGATGTGTCTGGGATCATTGGTCCCGGACCACACAATAATTCCTCCTTAGCATGACTCTACCTTTGATTTTGGGTAAACAAACTCCCTTCAATAATCATATAATACTCGATTCAGTAAAACAGTGCAAGTAACCAAATTCATTTTATGAAAATAACGATCAACCAGTGTTTCTGTCACATGCTAAAGAGAAATAACACGATAATGATAACATAAGACAAGGAACTAGATGAACAACAACAACATTAAAAAAACAACATTATCTAAATGTATATTAAAAGATAAGAACAACATTTAAAAAAAAACAAGATACAAACTACAGACCCAAAGATAAAAACAGCTAAATTCAATCTAAATCTCTTCCTACTTTTTCTGTAATCACTTTATCTAAATGTATTATGGAGATAAATTTATTTGTTTTTTTATCACAATAATTATGAAAAAATAATAATTAATATAAAAAGTGTTATATTAAAAAACTAAGGGATTAATCTATAAAAAAAAAACTTAGGTATTATTTGGTTAGGATATTCGGGAATAAAAGAATTTTGTTTCTATCCACAAATTACAAAAAGGAGATAGATTCAATACTTATAAAACATATAAGAAGAAAAAGAATTTGCATGTCTCATCTAGAAATTTCCATGTAATCCATGGAGAGATCATAAATCTGTATAGGTTGCAATATCAAAATTGAGAATATTCCAATATTTTTTTTAAAAGTAAAACAAATTAAATACTAATAAAGTATAGATTTTTTTTCAAACATTACAATTAATATGGATATATGATTAAATATAATGATTATCATTTTGTAAAAAGTTTGCAATGATAAATACTTTAGTTGTTATAATCTCTACAAAAAAAACTGTAACAGATTAAAAACAAAGGTACATACATTTCAAAAATTGAAAAAAAAAATAATAATTCAAGATGATTATAACAATTAGGATAAAGATTTTTTAGGATCAAATCTTATGATTAATTTGAGATAAGATAAACGATGAAAAATATCAAAATATTTAAATATGAATAATAATAATAATAATAAATGCGATAATCATATTAAAAAGATGATAATTTATATTAAAAAATACTAAATTATCATGTCCCATGAAATAGGAAATATTTTGATTTATCCTTAAATATACTCATAATATAATCAAACAATAAACATTAAAAAAAATTATTTTGATTTCACTCCAATTAATCATAATATCATAATAAACGTAATAATGATATATAAAAAGTGTTACTTCATCGATCAACTAAATAAGAAATACATTAATTTAATACTCATCTATACATAAACAAATATAATATTAAAAATATAAAAAAAAGAGCATTCATTATATTCCTTATAAAATACAATGTGTTAATTAATAAAGACAGTCAAGAATAACAAGTTCAATGTTGTCTTCATGTCCTATGAAATACGGAATATTCTAATTTATCCTTAAATTTACTTATAATACCACCAAACAAAAAAGATGAAAATATTTAAATATGATTTACTTTTGATTCTTTAAAATAAAGTTGATAATCAAATAAAAATGTTAATTTATCTATTAAATAAATAAGGAAGATATCAGATAAAAAGTGTTACTTTTTATTTATACAAGAAAGTACAATATTTCTCAACAAACTCATTTAAATTAATTTTTTTTTAAGTGTAGTGTTTGATTTAAGTATGTCTTTTTGTATAATTTTTTTTTATTGTTGTGTAATAATAATCTTTACTTTAATATAAAAACAATTTTTACTTTAAAATATTTAATATAAAAAATTAAATTATCAATAACCCGTGCATTGCACGGGGTGAGAGCTAGTATTTTTGTAAATTTAACCCATAAAAAATTGTCTATCTTAGTTTCTTTTACGAGATTTGCTTATGTTATTATGTAACTTATTGAGTTTTTAAAATTTTTAATTGAATCTGGTCAGTCATTCTCCAGTTTTCAAAGTATTGCTTGATAATATCATGGAAGAAAGTCATAGTGGCACTATCAAAGAAAACTATCAAGGAAAACTATTGCAAAATATGAAGGTAAACAACAACCTCCTAATTATATCCATGCTCAACCTTTGCATTTTTTTGTCATTAAATCTCTTTAATTCTAATAATTCTCGCTCACATCTTAATTTATATTATTTAATTATTGAGTTCCTCTCTCTCTAATTGCTTACTTCAATTCAATATGTTTATTCACGTAAACAACAATCTCCCAATTATGTCAATATTCAATTTTTGCATTTTTTTTGTTCCGTCATTAAATCTCTCTAATTCTAATATTTCTCACTCATCTTAATTTATATTGTATGATTCTTAAGTTCATGTTTAATCTTATTTTTAGTTCAGTATTTTGAAGACGTTATGTGGTAGAATACTGCATCTTCTCAAATGGTCTAAGTTTTAATTTAAGAAGACTCCATCATCTGCGATTGCTGCAATTCCTTCGATAATATATTTTGTTTTTGGAATAGATAAAAATCATTATATATTTTGATTTTATACTTGATGTAAATATATTTTTAAATTTTTTTACAAGAGAATTAAAACTACAATATGAAATCATTATCCGCAACCAAAATACTACAATTTGAAATTAGATAGATTATTCACGTTTTTCAAATCATTCATTTATTTTAGATAAATACATATTAAATAAGTTGAATTTGTTATTAATTTTGGATAAATCTTTATGGGTAAATAATCATTATCTCTAAACAAAATTTTATGATTTGAAATTAAATAAATTATTCAAATTTTCTAAATCATTATTCTCATTGAAGATATTACAATTTGAAATTAAATAGATAATAAATAAATAGATTATTTATTTTGGATAAATATAACTTAAATCTATAAAATTTGTTAAGGTAAGTAACCAAACACGTGGTTAAAGATAAACTGCATACAAATTCCATAATTCAAGGAAATATAGAAAAATCGGTAAGATAAAGTTGAGAAAAATAAATAATCTTTTGATTTAATTTTGATTTATCACAATAAAGTAGATAATCATATAAAAATATTAATTTATTCATTAAATAAATAGAGAATATTTAAGATAAAAAGTGTTATTTTTGATTTATATTGGGAAGTACAAAATTTATCAACAAAATCATTTAGATTGATTTTATTTCGTTGTACAGTTTGGTTTGAACTCTTACCTTTTTATATAATTATTTTTAGTTGTTGCTAATAATAATCTTTAATTTAAAATATTTAATATAAAAAATTAAAATATCAATAATCCGTGCATTGCACGGATAAGAGCTAGTTTATATGATATGATTAAATATCACCTATAAATAGGACATGAAGAAATATCAAGAGAGGGAGGGAGTATGAATTTTTTTATTATCGTTGCATACATGATTTTATTATGTCTCAATTTTGTTATGAAAGAAATTTATAAATAAAAGAAATGTATTTGATTAAAAGTGTGTGTACCTTGCCTATAAATACCAAGCAAACGAGGCAATGCTCTGCACAAACCCATTGCTAATAATAACAAGTTAGTTTTGTGTGATGGCAGTGAAAAGCAAAATCCTCATCATCGGTCCTACAGGAGCCACTGGAAGGCACATTGTGAGGGCTAGTGTTGAGGCAGGGCACCCCACTTATATTCTGGTCAGTAACACCACCGGCACTGAAATACCTAACAAGCCAGAGTTGATAGCAACCGCTAATCCTGAAACCAAGCTTGAGTTGTTAGAGAGCTTCAAGAGTTCTGGAGTCACTCTCCTCATAGTATGACCTTTATTAGTTTCCAGCATTACATACAATTTCTACTCCTTATTAATTGTTCTAATATTACTATATTATTACTAATATCTTATAAAGCATAGGAATCTTATAAGAAGGCAATTTTCAATGCAAACTTATTAAAATTTTTATAAATGTTATAGGACATATGTTAGAAAAATCCTTCATATATTAATATCTTATGAATTATCTATGCATTTGTGTTTGATTCTATATATATAGGGTTCATTGAGTGAACATGAAAGTCTGGTAAAGGCAATCAAGCAAGTTGATGTTGTAATATTTGCGGGAGGTAAAGTGGTATTATAAAATCAAAAGAAGGTCATTGAAGCGATTAAAGAAGCTGGAAATGTCAAGGTAGTAACATAGCTAGAACTGGATTTGGATTCGGTGACTATAAATTAAACTATAAAATGTATTTTTGTAACTTTAGCGTCATTGAATGAAGATCAAATGAATTTGATTCCAAATTATTATGTTTTATATTTGATTTTTGTTTTAAGTTTCTCAATCTTCATTCAACCACTCAGATTTATCAAAATATGCCAAATTTAATATTTTCATAGCCACTAAATCTATATATGCATAATTATGTCGTAAAATCTCAAATTTCATTCTTAATGATTTCTATTGTAATAATTAAGTGGTGACCCGTAATTTGTATGTGATTTAGAGATTCTTTCCATCGGAATTCGGGCTGGATGTAGATCGTCACGATGCCGTTGAGCCAGTTAGACAAGTTTTTGAAGACAAAGCAAGATTTCGAAGACAAATTGAAGCAGCGGGAATTCCTTACACTTATATCTGTTGTCATGCCTACACTGGTTACTTCTTACGTAACTTGGCACAAGTAGGATGCACAAAACCACCCCGAGACAAGGTTTCCATCCTAGGAGATGGAAATATTAAAGGTAATTATTATTAACACCTTATTAATTAGTATGATGACTAAACTTATAAATGTTAATAATTACCGCTAATAGAACAAATAGCTTGCTAACTAGTGTCATGAATAAAAGTCTTCAATGAAATGTTGTGTACTATATTACTATTGCAATAAAAACTTTGCCATCTCTTTTATTAGGAGCTTATGTGACACAAGAGGATGTAGGGACTTATACTATTAAAGCAGCTGATGATCCCAGAACCTTGAATAAAATTGTACACATAAGACTCCCTGCCAATTATCTGACAATGAATGAGATTGTATCAATGTGGGAGAACAAAATTGGGAAGACCCTTGAGAAAATTTATATTCCAGAGGAACAAATTCTTAAGAATATCAAAGGTCATTTTAATACTTTGTATTTATTGTCACAAATTCAAATTCATTGGTTTTTTTTTTTTTTTTTTTTTTGCAATATTAATTAGTAACTAACTATGTCTTGTTTTATGATGTGAATGTTTTTGTTGTTTCCTGCAGAAGCGGCTTCTTTACATCTTAGCTATGTCTGGGCATTGTACCACTCACAGCAAATAAGGGGAGATGCAGTGTATGAAATTGATCCTATCAAAGATTTTGAGGCTCATGAACTTTATCCAGATGTCAAATATACTACCGTTGACGAATATTTGGATCAGTTTGTCTGAATTACCAAATACGAGAAATGTTACAAAATGCTCAAATCTTAATAAACCAATGTTATTTTTCTTGTGGAATTATTGTATCACTAGCAATAAAGTTTGTTATTTGGTTTTCAAAATAAAATATGCAAAATTGTTGTTTGATCTCCTAAGTTATTTATTTATTTTAAATTGGTCCTCAAGTTTTATTCTATTATTACAGTTAACCCTTCCATTATTTTTCCTAACAAATTCATTAACAAACCCTTTTTTTCCTCTCCCAATCGTCTCCCTCATCTTTTCCAGCAACATTTCTATATTTTTGGATTTTTTTTCTTTCTACCTCCTCTTTCTTCTTTCATAGTTGTTTCTCACAATCACATCGCTCCACTCAAGGTTATTAAAATCGTGGCAATGATCGAATTGGTTTGGCAATGATTTATTGCTTTAGTAGTTTAACATGTATAATAATAATTAAACCACATACAAGTTAATAAACTGGTTAACCCGAGCACAATATATATATTTATAAGAAAATTAAGAAAAGTACTAAAATTTAAAATCTATAATTTACAGTAATCTACTCTAAATTTCCATGAACATACACATACTCGATCTTTAAATGTTTAACAAATTACATATTTCAAACTAAAAATATTTATGACACTTAACATGCTACTCATCAAATGTCGCAGCTGAAAGTCACAATGCATAATTCGATTCAAATATTTAATAAGTATGAGGCATGAATTAAAATTAGTATATTTCTATCATGCATGTAATCCAAAATTGGATGGTTGTTATGCAACCTTTTCTTAAACCAATAAGAAGTTGTCATCTATGTCATGTCATTATTTGAGGTAGTTAAAATTAGTTTTTTGCAATTTAATCCAATATAAAAAGTAAATTAAAAATTTAGTCCTTTGTACCTATAGACAAATTATAACTTTTAATTTAAAAAAAATTAAAGTTGTTTGTATAATCTATAGGTACAAAGGACTAAATTTTTAATTTACTTTTTATGTTAGACTAAATTGCAAAAAACTAATTTTAACTACTTCAAATAATGACATGACACAGGTAGTAACTTCTTATTGGTTTAAGAAAAAGTTGCATAGCAACCATCCAATTTTGGATTACATGTTAGCAAGCCCCTTAAAATTAAACAAGCTAAAAATTAATGTCACGAAGGGGGGCTTGGTTCATGACATTCGTTTGGCTTTGAGTCGAGGTTATAGAAGAGTGGTGGTTGATGCTAATATGGTAGATCAGATGACGCTTTAATTTATACAAACATGGTCATGAGCTTAATGGTAATTAAATGGTGTTGCTAAAGTTTATAACAGTGCTCCTAGTTTTATCACTATATTTGCAGTTTTTCTATGATACTGTATAAGTGTATGTATATCCCCATAGGGGTGTAATTTCGTTCTGGTTTAAGGCTTTTAGTGTAATTGAAAGAAAAACGTAACGAAGAAGTACACTCATTCATGATCAGTAATACACAAACATAAAAAATAAAAAAAAAAATAACTTCTTGATTTCATTGAATTATGAATACATTTTCTTTACTAGTGTAATTATAGTGGTTGTATGTTTCATTAACAGATTCTATGGCTTGAGAGCAGCTGATATGTTTGTTCCTCATATGAGCGTAATATAGAAAAGCACATGTAGAAAAAAGGCTTCAAAGGTTAACTTTTTAAGATTCAAACATGAAAACTACCCAATACATCTAATATAATTAAAAACCAGATCACATCTTAATTTTCACTATGCACCAAAAATAACAAGACCGTATGTATAATAATAGAACCATTTCTGTTGGGAAAAATACTACAATCAGCACATAAGGATTTAATGTGAAAAAACTCTAAAATTGAAAAAAAAAAATTACATACGGTCGTTGTTGCCTAAAAACAATCAAAAAATAATACTATGTGAAAATTTTTACATACATGTCACAATATTCTCTAAGTATGTATAAGAAGAGAAAACAAAGGTTTGTCACCTAATTCCAGGAGTCATTATATTTTGGGTCTCTGAACTAAGGTTTTTTTTTTTTTTAAATTGGTCCTTCAACTTTTTTTTTTCAAATTTTGGGTCCCTAAATTTTGCTTAAATATTTTTAAATGGTTTTTTTGGTATTTAAATGATGATATGCTCAATTACATGTCATGTCAGTTTTGTAACATCTACATGTGATGTGTTATGTGGTGTCACATGACACCTTATTTAAAAAAATATATAAATTCTTATAAAAATAATTAAAATGTTTGATTTTCTTTTAAAAAAATTAATTTTTAATTAATTTTGACAAATTTCAAAAAATAATAAATTTTTTTTTATTAATTAAAAGGTTTTATTTTTGTCTTATTAAAAAAAATAAATTTTTTAATTGTGGTGTGTCACGCATCGACATGGTGAAGATGACATGACATGTCAATCATATCATCACTTAAGTGATGAAATGACGATTTTCAAATATTTAAGCAAAATTCAAGCATCCAAAACATTAAAAAAAAAACAGTTTAAGGACCAATTCCAAAGTAGCATATAAGTTCAAGGACTAAAAACTTAAATAAATCTATTCCATATACTCCTATGTAGACAGTCTTATAAGTTATAACAATACTTTTTCATGTTCTTATTATAAGACATATTTAACCGAATTACATACTAATAAAAGTAGTTAATTTTTTTTTATTTTTAAGAAAATACTATAACATTTCAATTTCACCTTTCCAAGTCTCCTTGAAAAGTTTGCATTCACTATTTAAAAAAACAATAGGTATTCAAAGCATTTTAAGAAGTGTAAATAAGAGAAAAAAATAAATAATCATCGAAAATGTAAAATAACTTATAATTAAAAAATTAATTTTAAAATGTGATTTATAATAAAAAAATTCTAAGGAAAATATAATAGTCCATATAGTTATGTCATAATATAATACTTTCATCTGTTCTTATATATGTCATATTTTAGAATAATTTTTGTTTCTATATGTAGATTACTTTAATTTATATTTTTTTAGAAGATATTTATTTTTTTTAAACCTAAATTAACTTTATTAAATGAATGTGTTAATCAACTATGTTCAATTTTTCATGAAAAATGTAATACAAGTAAACTAAATAAGTATTAAATTAATATGCTATACTTTAAAAAAAAATTAACTTCTCACCTTGATTCTTATATTTCAATTAAGGGTTTTTTAATCTCATCCATGCGTCTAAAAGTGAATATTTTTTTATTGGAAAGTATTGTGTTGCTAAAATAAAAAGACTTTGTATTTATTTTGTTAATGAAAAATATTCACTTTTAAGCTCTTATCCTCGTCCCTAAGGGTGGAGGTTAAGAAAACCCTCGGTTAAATGAGACTTAGAGGAAAAAATAAAGTACTTCCTCTGTTTCATATGTAGTGTTCATAAAGTTTTTGTCCTATGTTTCGTATGTACTGCTCTTTTACAAAATCCAATACATAATTAATATTATTTTTCCAAATACACATTTAATTAGGTTTTTTTAAGCGATAGGTCCCAAAACTTAAGGGGTGTTTTTGATTTAGTCCTTCATCTTTTTTTTTGTTGAATCTGGTCCCTAAACTTTAACGTTGTTTAGAACTAGTCCTTCCGTTAACCCAAAATTAACTTCGTCAGTGTCTTCCAATAAGATGTTGCCACGTGTCCCAACTTGCAATTTTTTTTTGGCATTTTTGACCTTTGAGGTCCCTAAACTTAGGGGGTAATTGAATTTAGTCCCTATCCTTTTTTTCGTTGGATCAGGTCCCTAAACTTCGGACCATTTTGGATTAAGTCCTTCTGTTAGTTTTAATCTAACATCGTTACCTTGGGAAAACTTTTTATGCCACGTGGACCAAATACTTTAATGCCACATGGAATTTTTCTTTTAAAATTGAAAAATTACAAAATTACAAAAAATAAATAAAATTAAAAAAAACAGACTCTTGCTTCCTCCTTCTATATGTTCGATCAGCATGAGTTTATTCCTAGAACTCAAGTATTTGTTAATCCATCCACCTGCATCCTATCTGTTCCTTTTAGCTTATTATTACCTGATTTGAAGTACAACTGAACCAAGCATCATAAACAGACCCACCATGCCACAGAAAATTTTTCAGGCCAGAATGTGAACCACCTTCCCTATCTTCCTCTTGTTCCTCGTCGTGGTCGATCGTCTCGTTAAGGCTTGACATAATTGTTTCTTCATCTTGGTTAGGGGGTGACATTGTTTTTCAGAATATAAAAATCTAAACAAAAAAAAAAAAAACACACACACAGTGTCAAGTGATAAAAACTGAGTTAGACACCTACCAAACCTTCATCATCAAACTCTAAAGTAATAAAAATGAGATTTTTCTGTGTCAATCAAAGATACTTGTTGCCTTTCTTCCTCCCTCCAGACTCTGCATATGACGCGCCGCTAAGAAGAAGGCGGAGGAAGCGGAGAAGAGGGTGGAGGCTGGAAAGCAGAGGACACTGAGGTTGTTGAGGGTTAGAAGTTGCGAGGCTGCTGCACGGTGAAGGAAGCGCGACTGGTCTCCTTCGATGTCGCATCAAATTTGCAGAGAAGATGACCAAGCGAAGGATGAAGAACGAAGAGGATCTTCGGGGTCGCCGCTGCAACTAGGTTCCAGGGGCGTTGCATTCCCATCGTTATACAAAAAAAATCAATTTTTTTTAATTTTATTTATTTTTTGTAATTTTTCAATTTTAAAAGAAAATTTTCATGTGGCATTAATTTATTGGTCCACATGGCATAAAAATTTCCACGTGGTAATGGTGTTAGATTAAAACTAACAGAATGACTTAATCCAAAATGCTCCAGAGTTTAGGGACCTGATCCAACGAAAAAAAAAAGGATAGGGACTAAATTCAATTATTCCCCTAAGTTTAAGGACCTCAAAGTCAAAAAGCAAAAAAAATGCAAGTTGGGACACGTGGCAACATCTTATTGGAAGACACTGACGGAGTTAACTTTGGGTTAACAGAAGGACTAGTTCCAAATGGCGTTAAAATTTAGGGACCAGATCCAACAAAAAAAAGTTTAAGACTAAATCCAAAACACCTCCTAAGTTTAAGGACCTATCGCTTAAAAAAGCCCATTTAATTATTACGCTATTTTTTTATTTTCAATATTTTTCTCTCTCTTCAATAATAATCATATAAAGGCATTATAATCGAAATACATCAAACTATTACATCATTTAATGACTTCCTTAAACACATGTATAAACCAATAAAATTGAATTGCCAAGAAGAAGCTTAAGCAGCAGGTGAAGAATAAGAAACTGAAATGGAGCTTTCTTATGAAATTGATGCCAACGGGGGAGATGGGGCGTTTGCCAGCCAGAGGTAGTACGTGGATCATTAAAGTACTTTAGGAGTAGATGATACTGTAAGTTAATACTGTATTGTGCTAGTTTCTAGAAATTAAAGTAAGCATTGAAAAATTAGCAAATTTATTATGTTCTAATAATTGGGTAGAAGGGTATTTTTGGAAGAACATATCATTTTTTATATGAGATTCAACAATATTGGTGGACGTGAAAAAACTCAAGAGGGCCTTATAAAAAGGAACGGAGAGAGTACACAACTTACGTATACTATTAAACAGAGTGAGCATCATTGTTTAGTGTTCTTTGAAGTTTGAATTGTCATTCTAGAATTCCGGCCGGTGGCTTTCTCACCCTTTTCTGGAATAGTCTTTCTACAATTAAGGTGCCTGTATGCGCCCTACTCTAGGTTATTATTACTCACAACGTTTTATTTACTATTGCTTATAAAGTTTTTACCTCATGTTTTATATATATTTATATATATATATATATATATATATATATATATATTACAAAATTCAATATATAATTAATGTTATGTTTTCAGGAGTTAGAATATGTAAACACCCCTATTTGCTCAATACATTTTAGATTCTCACTAATAATTATAGGATACTTTCGAGAAAGTATATAAAATATTTAAATTTTCCCGGTAAATGATTTTTTTAAAGGGTGTGAAAAATTAGTCAAAGAGATTTATAATAAGGATCGAAGAGGGTATAAGAATTTCTTAACTTCAGCCTTTAGAATTGAAGATAAAAGGTTTAATAAAGTAATTTTGCATTGAATAAATAAAAATTAATATTTTGAAAAAAAAATAGTCTTAACTTCCAAATATGTTTTTACTATTTTTTTATGTTTTATCCTTAACCCCGAGAAAAACCGAAAATATATAATAAAATTGGACTAAACAATTAAAAAAAAAAAGTAATAGTGTCAAAAAGTTACAAAGAAAAAATAAGATAAACATACATGTGAAGAACAATGCTTGAGTTTTGTCTTATACTCATTCCCTTCCATTTTGTTTGATCTTTTAGGTTTCGGGATACAAATTAAAAAATGTTGATTTTTGTAAGTTTTCTGTGTAATTTGTCTAAAATGTCTTTATTTAATCCTTATAGAAAATTGTAGTAATATTTAATTTTTATTAGTAAATGTATATATTAATTAATGTATAGTGTTTTAGAGATGAGAGAGATGATAAAAATAGAATTAATGAGGAATAAGAAAAATGATTGAATGAAGGGTTAAAATTAAAAAGAAAAATATGTTTTTGAATTACAATTGTAAAAGGACAAAATATATGAACAGAAAAAAACCTAAATGACCAAATAAAAAGGAACGGAAAAATTAGCAATGATGGTGAGTACAGTGATGAGTTGGGGTAATGAAAATTTGCAGTTTAAATATTCACAAGTTTTAGGTGATAGAAACCCACAATAATAGATAAATTTTGGGCACCACTTCTGAACCTTTGGCCAACGGCACCACGCTATAATGCACCGTTCTCCAGTTATATTTGCAAGCACTACTCTCCTTCCAAGGGGCTTGGTTATGTCAATACGAGCCTTGATTCTTAGGTACGGACCAAAAGGGTGTCCATACTCATGTGATTCCAATTTTGTTGCAACCCCGAGTATGTCCCCAATCGTGACACCCACACTCCTCATCCGAAGGCCAAGGGGGAGATCATAAACTCTGATCCAGAAAATTGAGTGACCAAACTCCATCTCTGAAACTCTGATGTTGGGGTTATAGTCTCTAAAGACTATAAGGTTTTTTTAGAAGGATCATGGGGCACCATCAATGACCTTCTTTTTTTCCCTTAAGTTGCCAAACCTAAAATGTAAAACATCATCTCCAAGGGAACTACTAGCCACCTTTGATACTACCTTCATTTCTTAACTTGGTTTTTTTAGACTTGGACACACATACTAAGAAAGTATTGATTATGGTAAGTTTTATATATATTTTGTTTATAATATCTCAATTTAATCCTTATTAAAAAGAGTTAGGTTACGTTGACAGCAGGTATAAAAATTGATCACTTACATCCTCACATAACTTTTTATATATTATGAAATTGGTCAATCCAACCGTTGAATTAATTATAATTATGTTTGTAAAATAGCAAAGAAAAACATGAATTACATTAACTTTTAAAAGAAAAGTGTTATGGGATGTTATTTTAGATATACCAGTAAATCAGCTTATTGATATATGATGGTGCTGACAAGGCTTAGTTAGCGGATTATGTTAGCCAACTAGCTACCACAAACGTGAAGCTACCAGTAAATCAGCCCACCATGCGTTTGGAAGTCCCAAACGCCAAACCAAACGGGGCTTAAGGAGATAATGGATAAAGAAAAGCTTTTTTTATGCTTTTGTCCTTTTGCAATTTGGATTTCAACTGATTTAAGGTGTTTCAAGCATTGCCGGCACTGAGATTTCACCATCCATGATTAACTTGTTTTTGTGGGAATTGAATTTAGGAACCCAGCAGTCTACAACTGCTTTCAAGCATTGCTGGTATTGAAATTCAGTGCATGTTTGGCGTTATTAACGCATGTCACATTAATCACTTTTTTAGTTTATAAAAGCAATGGCCATGTACATTATCAAATACTCCCTTCGTCCTTTATTATATGACACCATTTTGTTAGATTTGATATTCATTTTTATAAGTCGTTTGAGAATATCTAAATAGCATTAAAGAGTTTATTCCAAATGCAACCTTTATATTATATAGGAGTGATAGAGTAATAAATACAATATAGAGATAAATGAATAAAGTTGTAAAGTTTTAAATAAAAGTAACTTTGGAATAAAAATGAATATATTTTTTTTATAAATTTGAGAGTAATAATTATTTTTCTTAATCTGCGTGAATTAGATAAAAGTGACTTATAATAAAGGGCAGGGAGTACAATTCAAGTGTACATAATAAAATTATAAAGTTTTACCTACAAGACCCAGCATAGTTGGCAGATGATTGAGTTCTTTAACTATGATGTCAGGGATTTGATCCCTGTCGTGAGCATGGTCACACAAAAAAAAATTAAAAAGTTTTTTTTTCTTGCGAATGTACATTGTTTAAAGAAATAAAATGAATTATCTTGATGAATTAAATTAATTTTTAATTTGTGATACCAAAATCTATCTCTTAAAATATAAGACACTAAATTTTTCAATACAAATATGTTATTATACCTCCTTATCATCAACATTTTTTTTACATCAACCGGTACCCGAATCTGGTTTATCCAGAATCCGACTCATCGGGTCCAATCCAACTGAGCTCGCACTAAGCGGTAGGGGTCTCCCAGCGGGGTTACTCCATACCCAAGTCTCGAACTCGAGACCAATTGGTTAAGAGATCAAGTAAGCTACCACTTGACCAACCCATGTTGGTATATCATCATCAACATTAATATCCCTTCTTTTAATAGGAAAATATTTTTTAGGAAAGCGCTATCACTACTGGAGTTTGAAACTAAAAATAACACTTAGAAACCCAAATAGGTTTGGCCTAGTGGAACCATGCTAGGACCATAAGGATATTCAAAACTCATAAGACCATAAGGTTAGAGGCTCGAATCCTTGTGGAGAACATTCCTTGGGGAGGTACCCCACCCATGTTGCTCCAGGTGCCGGGACTGTGAAGTTCCCCTCCACAGTTTTTTCATTTAAATAAAAAAATAACACTTAGAACCTGTTTGTTTAGTGTAAAAAAAAAAATGATTCTGCAGAAACAATAAGGGCAACACAATTTATATAAAATCTGAAACTATTTTGAGTTTGGTTATAAGTTTATAAATCGATTTTAGTTTATAAAGCAATTTTGTCCCACGCCTGAGCTAGGGGACAGTCAATTTTACTGTCAGATCATCAATGTTCGGTTGTAAACACATCTATGAAAGATTGGTAAAATTTTATAATAATCTATAGATTATTTTGTTACAATTGAAAAAATTGTATCTAGAAGCAGAGCAGCTAAAATGTGGCAAGCTGTGTAGTACGATTGGTTTGAATATTTCTGGATGATTCCTTCGGGTGGGGTTGATAATAATGGTTAAGTGTGTGTTTGGTTGGATGTTTGCAAATATGATTTTGGATCAATTTGATTTTGATAAAATTGAGTTTGAAATCAATTGATTTTGGAAAAGCAATATTGTTTGGATAATTTGAAGCAAAATCACTTTTAGATGAATAAGTACAAAAGAAAAATATATTTATATATTATTTTATTAAAAATTAATGAAAAGAAGAAGGCTAAAAATGAAAAAAAAAAATTGCAAACGTGAAAGCTAAACTTGCTTATGCCTAAACTCACGTTTGAACAATAGAATTAATTTTGTTTTGTTTGCCAAACATGAAAAAAAAATTCAAAAGCAAGTTCGTGAGACCATGACGCACGTTTGGAACAAAACCAAACATAGCCTAAGATTGTGTTAGAAATATTGGTTCCTTAAATAAATAAATCAATTAAATATAAAAAATGGAGAAGAGATGAAAATCAATATAATAAATTTATAGACTGAGACGTGTATAAATACATTGTCCTTAAGGATTATTTCGCCTTATATATGAAACTCCCCAAGGATTTGCCTTATATACGAAACTCCCCCAAGATTTAACAGACTCTTCAAGATAACATCTGGGCTTCAAAACTTAACAAGAATTACATCATCATCAACTCTGAAAATACAAGGCAATGCCTTTTTACTCTCTTGCTCTCTATCACATACAAGGGAATTCTTTTTCAATACATAAAAGAATATATAATATATGTTCTGCGGAACCTTAAAATGGAAGGTCCCTCTCGACCTTCAATAAGACATAATGAACCTTTGACCAAGACCGGACCGGTCAAAGGAAGATCTTTCTTCCTCGACCTCCCAACCGGACCGATCAAAGGAAAGCCCGTCTTCTTCGACCTCCCAACTAGGACTGGTCAAGGGAAGGCCTCCCATGACCTGCCAATGAGGACCGGTCGAACGAAGGTCCTCCCATCCTCCTAACAAGGACCGGTCCTACGACCTCCCAACGAGGACTAGTTGAGGAAAGGTCTCCCATGACCTCCCAACCTCCCAACGGGGACCGGTCCCACGACCTCCCAATGAGGACCGGTTGAGGGAAGGTCTCCCATGACCTCCCAACCTCCCAACCGGGACCGGTCCCACGACCTCCCAACGAGGACCGGTCCTCCCAAGACCTCCCAACCTCCTAACGAGGACCGGTCCCACGACCTCCCAACGAGGAACGGTTGAGGGAAGGTCTCCCATGACCTCCCAACCTCCCAACCTCCCAACGGGGACCGATCCCACGACCTCCTAACGAGGACCGGTCCCACGACCTCCCAACGTGGACCGGTTGAGGGAAGCCCTCCCATGACCTCCAAACCTTCCAACGGGGACCGGTCTCACGACCTCCCAACGAGGACCGGTTGAGGGAAGATCTCCCATGACCTCCCAACCTCCTAACGAAGACCGGTCCCACGACCTCCCAACGAGGACTGGTCAAGGGAAGGCCTCCCATGACCTCCCAATAAGGACCGGTCGAACGAAGGTCCTCCCAACCTCCTAACGAGGACTGGTCCCATGACCTCTCAACCTCCTAACGAGGACCGGTCCCACGACCTCCCAACGAGGACTGGTCAAGGGAAGGCCTCCCATGACCTCCCAATGAGGACCGGTCGAACGAAGGTCCTCTCAACCTCCTGACGAGGACCGGTCCCATGACCTCCCAACCTCCTGACGAGGACCGGTCCCACGACCTCCCAACGAGGACCGGTCGAGGGAAGGTCCCTCGTGACCTCCCAGATAGGACCGGCCAAAAGAAGGTCCTCCCTTTCGACCTCTCAACCGGACCGGCCCATAAAGGAAGGTTCCTCTTGACCTTCCTCGAGCATTCATTGAAGGCCTAGTGAGGCCCCCGCGACCGGACCGGCCCCAACCACTGCGGTATTTCCGGTCCAAAACACGATCCTTCCTTACTTGTTCCACAACCACCCCGGTCGTAGCAAGTCACATCAAGTGTCACTTCCAAACCTCTGGCTCTAACTGACTCCGCCGACAGACAAGGGCGACGACATCTAATCGACGACATGACCACTGATGGCTATCATAGCCCATTTTTTACTATAAATACCCCTCACCTGAATGGTGCTAACGGGGAAGAGACGACCTCTCCCCATCACTCCTCCTTCCGGGCCGACCTGATTCGCCCCTCTCCCACTTCTCTCTATTCTCAAGAACTACGTGTGGCTTGATCCCCTTTTCACTAGGGTACGTAGGACCGGGGCCACCCTCGCCAGCTACAACAACCCACGACCCGCGTCATGATGTTTCATCAAGACCGGATCAACTGACCCGGTTCGCTTCCGCTCGCTCGGACCGGTCAACCTCCCCAGCCAAAGCATCCACGTCAGCAAGTCAATCTGCCGTACCTCAGAGAGTTAACAATTAGCTGGACCAGCCAAGGAGACAACCTTCCAGTCAACCGACCGGACAACCTTCCAGTCAACCTCCCGCCATAAACCACAGAACATTGGCGCCCACCGTGATCTTACATACCTATATTAACCAGATTCTAACGAAGAAGAATCCACAATCGCGAAACGAAGACACCACTTCCGAGACGACACGTAGACCCTCTATGGGTAACCACTCGTTCACGACGTAGAGCACGACCCCCCATATCATGGTCGGGCAACCGCCTATTCAAATCATAGAGGTGGACACCCCATATCATGGCCGGGTGACCTCCTCCATGTTATGTCCGGGTGAACCACCCGTGGAGGTCAACCCCCCTTATCATGGCCGGGTGACCTCCTCCATTTTATGTCCGGGTGAACCACCCGTCCACGACGTAGATCTCGATCCCCCATATCATGGCCGGGCGACCTTCTATTCAAATCATAGAGGTCAACCCCCCTTATCATGGCCGGGTGACCTCCTCCATTTTATGTCCGAGTGAACCACCCGTTCACGACGTAGAGCTCGACCCCCCATATCATGGTCGGGCAACCGCCTATTCAAATCATAGAGATCAACCCCCCTTATCATGGCCGGGTGACCTCCTCCGTGTTATGTCCGGGTGAACCACCTGTAGAGGTCGACCACCCTTATCATAGCCGGGTGATCCACTCAATGTAACTTCATTATTTCGCACAATAATTCCATAAGGCAATGAACCATTACCGTTCGGTTCCTGATGCAAGACTCCACCTATGCTCAATGTGACTCCATTGCAAGACTTAAATTAAAAAGGTCGACCATCAGTGTAAAATGCTGGAAGGTTGACCACCTCTCCTGGCATAAGGTCAAAGAGATAGAAAAATTTATCATCATCGTGCGACCCTCTCAAACAGGCGTTCCCGTCGCCCGGCTAGCCACCGGTCGAATGAGCGTGGCTAAACCTCCAACCTTCTTAAAAGGTAAGGAAGGGCCATAAATGAAACGCAAACGCACAACCCCCACCCATAAAAGGGAAGAGTTGAGGTACTTAAAGATTTTTTCCGGCTGAAAAATCTAAAAGTTGTGTATTACGAGAAGAAGCTATTAAGTACAAGGAGGCAAAGGTCCCAAAAAAAAGAGAAGAGAGATAAATAGAATTTTTACATGATAATTCACCGCCGTGTACCGGGCCGAGTGAAAATTCATGTCCAAATGAATCACCACCGAGTTCCGGCCGAATGTAAACTTTTCCACATGAATTTCACCACCGGATACCGAGCCGAGTGAAAAATCGTCCAAATGAATTTCACCACCGGATACCGGGTCGAGTGAAAAATAGAATTTTTCAGGAGATTTCACCACCGGATACCGGGCCGAGTGAAAAATCGTCCGAATGAATTTCACCACCGGATACCGGGCCGAGTGAAAAATAGAACTTTTCACGAGATTTCACCGCCGGTTATCGGGCCGAGTGAAAAATCGTCCAAATGAATTTCACCACCGGATACCGGGCCGAGTGAAAAATAGAACTTTTCACGAGATTTCACCGCCGAATACCGGGCCGAGTGAAAAATCGTCCAAATGAATTTCACCACCGGATACCGGGCCGAGTGAAAAATCGTCCAAATGAATTTCACCACCGGATACCGGGCTGAGTGAAAAATAGAAATTTTCACGAGATTTCACCGCCGAGTACCGGGCCGAGTGAAAAATCGTCGATATAAATTTCACCACCGGATACCGGGCCGAGTGAAAAATCGTCCAAATGAATTTCACCACCGAATACCGGGCCGAGTGAAAAATAGAACTTTTCACGAGATTTCACCGCCGGATACCGGGCCGAGTGAAAAATCATCCAAATGAATTTCAGCACCGGATACCGGGCCGAGTGAGAAATAGAATTTTTCAAGAGACTTCACCGCCGAGTACCGGGCCGAGTGAAAAATCGTCCAAATGAATTTCACCACCGGGGTACCGGGCCGGGTGAAAAATAGAATATCTCTCAAGTTTCACCACCGAGTACCGGTCCACACCACCTAGTACCGGGCAGAGTAAAAAAAAAATCACCAACATGTACCGAATTTTTATGAGAGTACTCCTTACTTAGTACCGGGCCGAGTGAAAAATTTCAAGCAAAATCACTTTCCCCACCTGGTACCAGGCCGACCATGTAGGTTTGAGCAATCTGAAAGGTTTGTGATCGATCCTGCAAACTCAGTCAGCAAATAGGTCTACGCCAATCATAAGATCCGGCTATGGCTTACATAATGTTTTGCGAATATCAAAACCATACCTAAACAGGCCGACCCAAGAGGTTAGTCGACTCCAAGCTCACAGCCCACTAGTAACTAGACTACAAATGTCGATAGTTCCTGTTCTCCCGGGTGGCGTCCAAACAACCGAAAAGGGTGAGATAATATCCACATTACTTAAAGAAGGCATTACCATCAATGCGAATAAATACAAACCCGAAAGAGAGCTCCCCCACCACCATTTTACCTTGAGCTCCCCCCCATCTTACAGTAACGGGACTAACCATGAGTTGAGTGTTCCTTACGTTTAAAATAGAACTACGTGGCTTTGATTCCCACCTCATAAGGGATACGTAGGAGCAGAACCTCACTTCTGTCAAGCCAAAACCAAATTTTATCCAATCATGTGAAAACGAAAATATCCACAAGTTTACAAATAGTTAGACCAGCAGGCTGACCGCAACTATCGGACAGGCCACAAGTTTACAAATTCCTACCCCGTGTCTCAATAAGCAAGACCGTGAGCCCGGGCTGACTGCGCGACCGGCCTCTCGCACGCTGACATGGACCCAACCGAGGCATTCACCCGTTCGCTCGGACCGGTCTCTTAGACCTCACACGGACACGCCTTCCCTACACGGAAGCAGGCTCAGACTAGGCTATAAAAAGAGTGGCTTCCCTCCGCCCACACAGACCCGACCCTTTGTCCACACTTACCAGCATCTGAATCAAGCATAGCTTACCCGGTCTAGCTTAAGCTCCCTAAAGGGGCGCCAGCTAGCTCGGCCTTCTCAACCCCGAGAGGTGGAGAAGCCGAGTAAAGGCTCCACACCCGGACCGGTCAAGGAGAACCCGACTTGGACGAAGTAATTGACCCGCCACTAATTCCACGCGGAACGGTACCGATTTCATGCGGCACCCAAGCTTTAACCACATCAATAAGACAGGCAACCCGCTTCACCACGTGAACGACTTCCCGTATGGAGGGCAACTGTTATGGAGATACCTAAGTCAAATCACGCACACGTGGCATCCCCCCGTAGTGTCCAACCGGACCGGGCCGAGTCGTGGCGTTCCCCTAGTGTCCGACCGAACCAGGCAGACTAATGGCGTTTTCCCTAGTGTCCGAAAAACACATTCCTAAAGCACTTGGAAGGTTGTGTACTTGGAAGGTCGTGTACTTGAAAGGTCGTGAACTTAGACCGGCAACTCGCCCGCACACCGACCAACCTACCAGTCTGGGGGCAACTGTTCTGAGGAACCTTAAAATGGAAGGTCCCTCTCGACCTTCAATAAGACATAATGAACCTTTGACCAAGATCGGACTGGTCAAAGGAAGGTCCTTCTTCCTCGACCTCCCAACCGGACCGATCAAAGGAAAGCCCGTCTTCTTCGACCTCCCAACTAGGACTGGTCAAGGGAAGGCCTCCCATGACCTCCCAATGAGGACCGGTCGAACGAAGGTCCTCTCATCCTCCTAACGAGGACCGGTCCTACGACCTCCCAACGAGGACTAGTTGAGGAAAGGTCTCCCATGACCTCCCAACCTCCCAACGGGGACCGGTCCCACGACCTCCCAATGAGGACCGGTTGATGGAAGGTCTCCCATGACCTCCCAACCTCCCAACCGGGACCGGTCCCACGACCTCCCAACGAGGACCGGTCCTCCCAAGACCTCCCAACCTCCTAACGAGGACCGGTCCCACGACCTCCCAACGAGGACCGGTTGAGGGAAGGTCTCCCATGACCTCCCAACCTCCCAACGGGGACCGGTCCCACGACCTCCTAACGAGGACCGGTCCCACGACCTCCCAACGTGGACCGGTTGAGGGAAGCCCTCCCATGACCTCCCAACCTCCCAACGGGGATCGGTCCCACGACCTCCTAACGAGGACCGGTTGAGGGAAGATCTCCCATGACCTCCCAACCTCCTAACGAGGACCGGTCCCACGACCTCCCAACGAGGACTGGTCAAGGGAAGGCCTCCCATGACCTCTCAATAAGGACCGGTCGAACGAAGGTCCTCCAAACCTCCTAACAAGGACTGGTCCCATGACCTCTCAACCTCCTAACGAGGACCGGTCCCATGACCTCTCAACCTCCTAACGAGGACCGGTCCCACGACCTCCCAACGAGGACTGGTCAAGGGAAGGCCTCCCATGACCTCCCAATGAGGACCGGTCGAACGAAGGTCCTCTCAACCTCCTAACGAGGACCGGTCCCATGACCTCCCAACCTCCTGACGAGGACCGGTCCCACGACCTCCCAACGATGATCGGTCGAGGGAAGGTCTCCCATGACCTCCCAACGAGGACCGGTCGAGGAAAGGTCCCCCGTGACCTCCCAGCTAGGACCGGCCAAAGGAAGGTCCTCCCTTTCGACCTCTCAACCGGACCGGCCCATAAAGGAAGGTTCCTCTTGACCTTCCTCGAGCATTCATTGAAGGCCTAGTGAGGCCCCCGCGACCGGACCGGCCCCAACCACTGCAGTATGTCCGGTCCAAAACACGATCCTTCCTTACTTGTTCCACAACCACCCCGGTCGTAGCAAGTACATCAAGTGTCACTTCCAAACCTCTGGCTCTAACTGACTCCGCCGACAGACAAGGGCGACGACGTCTAATCGACGACATGACCACTGATGGCTATCATAGCCCATTTTTCACTATAAATACCCCTCACTTGAATGGTGCTAACGGGGAAGAGACGACCTCTCCCCATCACTCCTCCTTCCGGGCCGACCTGATTCGCCCCTCTCTCACTTCTCTCTATTCTCAAGAACTATGTGTGACTTGATCCCCTTTTCACTAGGGGTACGTAGGACCGGGGCCACCCCCGCCAGCTACAACAACCCACAACCCGCGTCGTGATGTTTCATCAAGACCGGATCAACTGACCCGGTTCGCTTCCGCTCGCTCGGACCGGTCAACCTCCCCAGCCAAAGCATCCACGTCAGCAAGTCAATCCGCCCTACCTCAGAGACTTAACAATTAGCTGGACCAGCCAAGGAGACAACCTTCCAGTCAACCGACCGGACAACCTTCCAGTCAACCTCCCGCCATAAACGACTGAACAATATATATGGGCGTTGGAGCCTTGCGATTAGACGTAGAAGAAGCTCATCGGTGATGAAAGAAGCATCATGGCAGGTTGAGAGGAATGCTACAAATTGCACTATAAACTTCTCCATTATTATATTAAAACAAAAACACAAAACACATAATAGTTATGCTAAGAGATATAAGGGATGTGATATATGCAAGAAAGTATTCCAAAGGAAAAGGAAAAATAATGAAATAATAATATCTAATAAATTTGTAACAGTTGATTTATGAAATGTAACCGCAATAGTTAAATAAAAATAAATGTTATAAATACCAAACTTTAAATAAAAATAACGGTAACATAAATATTTAACTGAAATATTTAAAATAAAATGCTCTTAATAAATAACATTTAATAATTTCAATTATAAATTAAATTATTTTGAAATAAAATAAATATTTTTCCAACAATCCCCCACATATTTCAAAATAATTTTCTGAGACTATTACCAATAAAATTCAGAGTTGGAACATGGGTGGTAATGCATAAAATTTGGTGTCTTTTGAACTATGAACCAAATCTTAGACTGATAAGCCCTATATCCTACAAATGCATTGGTGAAGTATAAAACTTCTATAAACCAACACATTTTTCTGTAAGCTGGATTCCTATCAATCACATTACCCCCCACAATTCTTGTTGTTACGCTGTTGTGCGCGTTTCGGCCACGCGCGTGCCTGGTAGTTCATGAGTGCTCTAGAAATTTGCCACGTTTCATAGGAGCGGCCCCACTCCACACTCATATAAGTGCTATTTCATCAAGTGTACGCTGCACTTCATACACCTCCTTAAAGGATATGAAATTCATTAAGAGTACGTTATGAGCTCACCCTCTCTTGAATGCAGTCTAACACTACTTACACCCTAGGAAGAGACAAAAAATATCAGTGCTAGCAGAACTAACAAATGACTTGTTATTACCCATATGAACCTTCTTCATGGGATCTCCAATCACAAAGGTTGAGTTACCATCACTGTTAGTTGTCATGTTGGCAAGTCTCATTCCCCTCAATGTTATTGTCAGAGGATTGACCAAAATTCATTTCTGACTTTTCATAAAATTCTATCCATGCATGGAAATAAAACAATATTACTTAACCACATCACAAAGTTCATTTAACTTCGGATAAAATATTTGCTAAGAATTTTTCCAACCACTTAGTGGTATTACCAGCCAATTCCAAAATAATAAACTCCAATGCCATTCAATTTTTGGCAATAAAATTATCTTGGCTAATCTTAAATGATCGATTTCATCACCACTAAGGATGGACACAACCAACATATTTAGTCTCATCTGAATTTAAAATTCAAACATTACTATATCCTTCTAATATAGCGAAGTCCATAATGTAAAATATTACAATTCCTCTTCACATGCATGTAGAAGGCAAAATCAGTTCATCCCCAACAATAGGAGGCAAAAACAATTGTATCATATTTAATTTTCTACAAAAATGTAGATAACATTAAATTTCATTCCTTATCAAAAATAGGAGGCAAAAGAAAATTCATCCATATGCATTAAAATGCATGATCACTTGGGTTTCAACTTAAAACCCCCACACATCAAAATATTATAATTCTTCTCAACATTGTTGGGTATTCAAGTGTGAGATGAAGTCTCACATTGGATAGGATGGGATGGGTGAGAAACTTTATAAGTGGCAAGAACCATAGAACCATTGCCTTAAGGTTTTGGTTCAGGATGTGGTGTCTTACTTATAAGCGACTGCTCACTATTCCCAAGACCCTGGAGCGGAGCAATGTGACTCCCCGGTGGTTGGAGCATCCCCGGTTGAAGGTCCAACAAGTGGTATCAGAGCCGATGGTTCGGCAGAGACTTGTGGATCAAGGGGGAGTGACCGGAAAGTGTGGGAATTCACACTTGAAAGGGGAGATTGTTGGGTATTCAAGTGTGAGATGAAGTCCCACATTGGATAGGATGGGATGGGTGAGAAACTTTATAAGTGGCAAGACCCATAGAACCATTGCCTTAAGGTTTTGGTTCAGGATGTGGTGTCTTACTTATAAGCGGTTGCTCACTATTCCCAAGACCCTGGAGCAATGTGACTCCCCGATGGTTGGAGCCTCCCCGGTTGAAGGTCCAGCGAGAGCATTAAATCTTTAAAAATTATATAATCATCATATACACAAATAAGACAAAACATTATTCTAAAGTAATCTATTTCAATGAATATAAAAATAACAAAGTAAAAAAAAATAGTAAACACAATTTTTCCTCTTTATGTATCTAAACACTATATCACAATTCACAAGTGTGATATAGCTTCCTTTATATATATGCCACAGATGCCAAAGAAAAAGAATTCGTTGAGCAGTAAAGAAGAAAAAAAAATTGGCACAAAGTTAGCATTAACTAATTCTTACTCAAAATGATTAAAGAAAAACAACGGACAGAATGAATGCATAATTTAAAATTATAGAACGGTTTTCATGCTATATGTAGAGGTAGAAAATCATTTTTTTTGGTCCATGATGGGAGTGTCCACCACCGACCGCAGTGACTAATCTCCTCGCTGGCTTGTAGGCACCTCTAATGGGTGGGACAGCTGGAGAGGTAGAAAATCATTAGTAGGTAACAATAGAAAACTTTATATATATATATATATCATCAGCACATATTGAGTACGTTGAGACCAACGGCAAAAGATAAATACAAACAAACATTAAAACAATTAAATAAGGTAACCACATAAATACAAATATTAAAACAAAGAATAATATTAAAGAATAGTAAATTTTGATTCTAAAAAGAAATAAATAACCTTTAAAAAAAATTCAGTTATAATAACTTCATTTTATCCCAAGGATAAAAGATAATCCTTTCATAATTTTGTTTTTTAATAAAATCATAGATAACAAAATATATATTATGAATATTTCTCATATCATAAAATTCTACATTAAACCAAATACTACGACAAGTTCTAATACTACGACACCCCTATGTTCCAAAAGTTTGACTTTCTATTCATCAAATTTTATACAATTTGTAAAATACTTTCAAATATAAAAAACAAATTTTACATCTCATTGCCTAATATAAATACAGAGACCATCAAATATATTAATGCTTTGGCATGTGGAGACCTCAGTTAAAGAGAGAAGTTCTCACAGTGAACTTTATATTCATCACTCCTTTACCAAGGACATTACATTACTCTCCTTCCCCCACAATAGTACAGGAGGTAACGCATTTATGTTAGCACAGAGTATATCTCTCAAATTTCTCCACAACAACCAAATTATCAATTGATCTCAAAATCAATTGCGGCACATTATCCATCTCAGCTAACATAATTTTTGGAAGAGTTATTTCCTCTTAATTTATATCAAACAAAACAATTCACGAACATACTTGTACTCCGATATAGTAATAATAATAATAATAATAATAATAATAATAATAATAATAATCTTTCTCTTTCTTGCTTCAAGATATCACTTTTGCTCAGTAAAAAATAATATTAATCTTGATCGCTCAATGCCTTCATAATTCATTTGTTCCTCATTCTTATACTCCCCTCGCAAACAAACTTGCTTATAGCCACGTCACACACATCAACGCCCTCAAAGCAAAGGATCAAAAGAAATTATTAGAACAATCACATATTCCAATAAAGTAATTAAATTTTTTTTCTATTCTTAATATTTTATGCAAAGTAAAAAGAACGAAACCACCTGAACATTTTGTTCAAACACTTTGCAATCATCACTTCAGCTTTGCTAATCGGACTTGTGAAGATGCTCCTGACCCTTTATCTATAATTTGATTTCTTTGACACCAAGTGTTACATGATAGACAGTAATCCTTAAGATGGTTAGAAATATTGGTTCCTTAAATAAATAAATAAATAAAATAGAAAAGATGGAGAAGAGATGAAAATCAATATAATAAATTTATAGTCTGAGACGTGTATAAATATACTGTCCTTAAGGATTATTTCGCCTTATATACGAAACTCACATACTCTTCCAGGATGACATATAGGCTCCAAAACTTAACAAGAATTATATCATCATCAACTCTGAAAATATAAGGCAATGCCTTTTTACTCTCTTGCTCTCTATCACATACAAGGGAATTCTTTTTCTATACATAGAAGAATATATAATATATATGGACGTTGGAGCCTTGCGATTAGACGTAGAAGAAGCTCATCGATGATGAAAGAAGCATCATGGCAGGTTGAGAGGAATACTACAAATTGCACTATAAACTTCTCCATTATTATTATATAAAAAGAAAAAAAACACAAAACACATAATAGTTATGCTAAGAGATATAAGGGATGTGATATATGCAAGAAAGTATTCCAAAGGAAAAATAATGAAATAATAATATCTAATAAATTTGTAACGGTTGATTTATGAAATATAACTGCAATAGTTAAATAAAAATAAATGACATAAATACAAAACTTTAAATAAAAATAACGGTAACATAAATATGTAACTGAAATATTTAAAATAAAATGCTCTTAATAAATACTATTTAATAATTTCAATTATAAATTAAAGGCTTAATTGCATAATTGGTCATTTATCTTATTTATTAGATTCACTTTGGTCCTTTATCTTTTTTTTGCAATTTACTCGTCCTTTATTTTTTTAAAAAAAGATTCAGTTTAGTCCTTCCGTTAAAATAAAGTTAAATGAGAAGGAATAAAATTCATGTTGGGAGACTCACCTGCCATAGCCAGGCACGCGACCCGGGTCGGATCCGGATGTACCTAGGTAGTACTTAGGGAACCGGGTGGGCAACCAAAAAAAAAAAAAGAGAAGGAATATATTCCCTCTTCTAGGCTTAATTGCATAATTGGTCCTTTATCTTATTTATTAGATTCACTTTGGTCCTTTATCTTAATATTCCAAGAATATTCTCTCTTCTTCTTCATCTTCCTCTGCTCTCTCCTTACAGCGGCGGCAACCACCATGAGTTCACACCCTCTTCCCTCGAAAATCATCAAATTTCTTCAACATTCTTCAATTTTTCACGGTTTTTAAGCTTTATTTTCATTATTCCTCAAACAAATTCGTGTTTTTTGTTCTTTTTTCCTCAAAATCCGAATTCTAGGGTCCATTTTCTAAAACCTTGGTTATCAACAATGGTCTCCTCCTCTGAATTTGCTGGAAAACGTGTGAAAACACGTGCAAAACGCTTCAACAACTCCGATTAATTTCTAAAAATGGCGGCGACGGTGTGGGCGGTGGCGGCGGCGCCCATGGTGGCTGCCACCTCTGTAAGGAGAGAGTAGAGGAAGAAGAAGAAGAGGGAATATTCTTGGAATATTAAGATAAAGGACCAAAGTGAATCTAATAAATAAGATAAATGACCAATTATACAATTAAGCCTAGAAGGGGAATATTCTTGGAATATTTCTTCTCATTTAACTTTATTTTAACGGAATGACCAAACTGAATCTTAAAAAAAAAAATAAAGGACCAGTAAATTGCAAAAAAAAGATAAAGGACCAAAGTGAATCTAATAAATAAAATAAAGGACCAATTATGCAATTAAGCCTAAATTAAATTATTTTGAAATAAAATAATAAATATTTTTCCAACAGATTGTTGAGAAGATTAAACATAATACATGGTCATGGCTCAAAAGAGGTTTACCAGTCTTGTTTAAGACAAAACTTTGTTTATTGTTTTCTTTTTTTAATTTAATTCTTAAGTCTATGTCACAACTATTAAAAAATAATATTGATAATAGTTGTATCATGAAAAAATTCATTGTCTTAAAGATAAGATTGGCATATAGCCGTGATACAAGTATATCATTGATCTTGCTCCTAAAACTAGCATAGCAGATCACGGATTCGTGTTCTGAGATCAAAAACTTGGAATGACACAAAGAGAAAAAGTTGCTTAGAAAAGAATAAAAAGAAGGAAGAATTCATTTTTCTATGTTATTTTGGCTAACCAATGTGGCCTTTTATATTGCCACTGCAATAATCATAGACTTATGGCTCATTATTTATCATCAAAACCGAAAAATAGTTTAAGTCATTAAACTAAATTTATTAACTTGAAACGGTATTAGGTTCAACAAGACTACTTCAAAAACTCAATTAGATATTTGCTAATGATGAAAAGTGAATGAAAATATATAAAAGCTAAATATTAATTAAGAATGAACAATATGAAACTAGATTTTTCATCGGAATGTCATTATTCCAACAACAACCTGCATCTAATATGGGATAAGAACAATTAATAAGTAAAACATCACGTCTTGAACCAAAAACTTTAAAATAATAATTTTAAAAGTCACTTGTAAACTTTTTCGTTATGTAATTTTCACTCGCACTTAAATACCCAAATCTACATGAAAAAAGCAGTGACCGCCACTGACTGGGAATATAAACAGGAACTCCCTCATTATGGTTCTAAGTTCTAACTAGCAAATGAGTGATACAAAATGGGAACCAAGTACAAATCATGTTTTCTTCTAACAGCCATGCCAAATGATTCAGTCATATCAAGTTCTTCATACTTATTCCCATCAGGCATCTTCCAATCAAAATGGAACAGCAAATTTGCAAGAATGAGTTCAATGTTAGCCATGCCAAATGCAATGCCAGGACACATCCTCCTTCCAGCACCAAATGGAATAAACTGAAAATCTGCGCCTTTGTAATCGATCGCGCTATCAACGAACCTCTCTGGATAAAATCTCTCAGCTTCAATCCAGTATTTAGGATCCCTCCCCATTGCCCAGACATTAACAATGACCTTGCTCTTAGCTGGTATCTCATACTCATTAATGTTACATCTCTCACTGCATTCCCTTGGCAGTAATAATGGAACAGGAGGATGTAGGCGCAAGGTTTCTTTGATAACTGATTTTAAGTATTTCAGTTCATGTAGATTAGCTTCATCTACATATAACTTTTCATCATAAACCCTTCTTACCTCAGCTTGTGCTCTTTCCATCACCCTTGGATTTTTGACAAGTTCTGACATTGCCCACTCTAAGGTTTTCGCTGTAGTACCGGTACCAGCACCAAAGATATCCTGAAAGAAAATGCTAATAACATGAACAGAATTGCCAACTTTTTTTCTTAGAGCACTACTACCACACTAGTATCAAATGAAACTCTAACTTGATGCGGCTAAGGATTCATTTTCTTAAATTAATTTCCATGGCAAAGCAGTTTTAATCAAATTCAGGACTCAAAAAAGATTTTACTGAAAGCTTTCCATGGAAATTTCTTCACTTAAATATGTACATGTGAGTGTCTTGAAATTGCAGTTTTTTAACATACTGTTGATATTTAACTTCTCTGTATATTATGAGTCTTGCTTTTCCTCTGTTTGCAGCAAGCAGTATTTAACAAAAAAAAAGTACTCTACTCTGCATTATGAAAAGCAAAGTTTTATTTGGTGATCTACTATTCTTCAGAATATTCAGGGAATTTTGATTTTCAAAACAAAAAGTACTCTACTCTGCATTATGAAAAGCAAAGTTTTCTGCAAAGTTTTCAAAGATATCTCAACTTTGTAAAGTTGTACAAATAACATTCATCCAAAGCAGACTACTCTACTGTATTTAATCCATATTTGATGATATTGTCCCCAATAAATAGCTCTGTTGGTAAAGCCATGGGACATAACTGTAAGCACCTATGTTCGAATCCTGACATAAGCACAATTTCCCTTTTCCTTTCCCCGAAAAAAAAAAAAGCATGCCTATCAAAAAGTTGATATTTAATACATATATTGAACTTTTCTTTTTTGCAATTATGTGATTTGTAAGAGGAAGACACTAACCAAAATTGTTGCTTTGACAACATTGTCAGATAGAGGATGCTCAAGGTTGCCTTGCTTCTGAAGCTTTAGTAGGACATCAACCAGATCCTCACCTTCTTTTTCTGAAGTCATGTCCCTATGATAACAGACAATATTCCCAAGGATCCTATCAATTTCTTGATGGAGTTTCTCAGCTTTGGACCTTAACCCTGTCAAAAATTGAAGCACTTTGATGGAAGGATACAAGTCAGAAATGGAGAAACCAGCAGCTACTTTCGACACATCACTCATAACATCTATGAATGCTTCTTGATCTTTTGATTTTAACCCCAAGGCTATTCGCGACGTTAAGTCACATGCCAATAAATTTACCATCTTACTCAGGTTGATAGACGACCCTTCATTCAAACATATCTCTTTAACCAAATTTGATGCCTCCTCTTTTCGAACCCCTCGAAAAGATTCGACACGTTTCGTAGTTAGTAGCTCAAAAGTGCAAATCTTTCTCATCTGTCTCCAGTAACTTCCATAAGGGGAAAAGGTCATACCCTTTGAACCATAGGTTATAATATCTGCAGCAATAACATAAGGCCTATTAGCAAAGTTGATATCATGTGTTTTCATTACTTCTTTGGCTATTTCAGGAGAAGAAACCACAATAGCAGGAAGTGAACCAAGCTTAATATGCATCAAAGGACCATATTGTTTGGATAGTTTAGCTAGGCCATGATGTGGCATAGCAGTAAGCTGGTGTATGTTCCCTAAAAGAGGGAGTTTTGGTGGTCCTGGTGGAAGGTTGAGGTTTGAAGAAGCCTTGGCTTTTGATTTCCAAAATATTCTAACCACTATGAATAACAAGAAGAGGGGGAGGAAGAAGGGTAAGATTGCAGGTGATGGAATAATGTTCAGGAAACCCAACTCCATGGTTGTGAGTGAATTGCTCGAATGAGTTTGACGGTGGATACAAGCATCGGTCGGTCACAACTCACAACTAAATACTCCAATGTTTCGGTCGGTCAAAATTAAAATGCTAACTCATGGCACTGGTTAAAAAAGTAATTATATGTTCAACAAAAAAAAATAATTATAAATAAAAATTATCGGAAATTGAGATTTTGATTTTTTCGAGAGAAAGATCAATGTTGACTTAAATTTTTTTCTATATGTAGTACTCCCTCCGGTCTTATATATAGGACATACTTAACCGTATTTCTCGGACCAAGAAAAATTTTATGAATTCTATGAGAATATATTGTAACATTACAATTTTACCCTCAACTTTTCTTGAAAAATTCACACTCACAATGAACAACAAAAAACACATGCATTTAATAAGGGCAAAAAAGAGAAAAAGCAATAAATGATGCATAGAAAATACAAAATGTCTTATATATAGGACCAAAGATTGCTTCTAGAATATGTCCTATATATAGGACCGGAGGGAGTAACCTGTTAGCAAAATCCTCTAAGATTAAGGGGTTTGTTTTGAAAAATTTAGTGTGTTTTGATTTTAATTTTGAACTAATTTTTTACTATGGGTATCAAATCAAAATGTTTGAAAAATTAAGGATAAGTTCTTATCAAAATAATTTTTAGTGGTTAAACCAAAAATATATTGAAATTTTAGGGACATAAACATTGATAAAGCCTTAAGATTATATTAATAAATAATCAAATGATGTAAGTCTTTTAATTGCAGTTAATAAATTTTATGTAATTATATATTATTTAAAAAATGTGCAAAAAGTTTTGATAAAAAAAATATAATCATAAAAATAATATTTTTTACTATTTTTATTATAAATCAAAGTTTAAAAGATTTTATTGGTCTTAATTATATTTTTTTATGCATTATTGATTATTCTTTTTTTTCTTTTTTCTTTTATTAAATATTTTGATTAACTATGTTTTTTTTGTATTAATTGATTAACGAACTTTTTAAGAAGAATTGAGAAGATAAAATTATAATATTACAATACATTTTTATTGAATTAATTTATAAATATGTGATTTAGTTAAATATGCTTTACAACAAGAGGTACAATAATATATTGATTATATATTGTATTCGGTAAAATAGTAAAGAAAAACATAAACTACATTAATACTATTTTAAACGGAGGGGGTAATGGTCTAATGGATAACGAAAAGCATTTTTCTTTGTCCTTTTGCAATTTGGATTTCAAGTTTTCAAATTATTGAAGGTGATTCAAGCATTGCCGCCTTGCCGGCATTGACATTTTACCATCCATGATTAACTTGTCTTTGTGAGAATTGACTTTTGGAACCTAGCAGTCTACCACTGAAGCTCGTGACATCATGTGTTATTGTGTTTTGTTGGTGTGTTTTGTTGGGTTTGATTATAGGCTTATGTGCATTTTCATATGTAGAAATGAAATAAATAATTTGATAAATACAAATTAGAAATAAATAATTTGATAGGAAAAGGACAATTTACCAAAACATAAATAAAAGAACTTAATTACATTTTTTATCCTTTATCTTTATTGATTATGTGATTTAAGTTCAATGGTGTCAAACTTGGATTGTAGTAGGAAATAAACCGAAAATGGCTCCGGTTTAGGTTTAATGAATTTAACCAATTATATTAGATGGTTTGACCCGCAAATATAATCACATAAAGACAAAGTGGTTCAAAATATATACTAGAAAAATGTTAAAAAGATAACACTTGTTAATAAAAAAAACCAAATGTTTTAGAAAAATATTGAAACATGTATAATTTTGTATTTTTGAGAGATAATATACACTTATGAATATTTTTCTAATCCTAGTAACCTTAGAACACTTATTAATAATAAGATGCTATACACTATTATAAATTATAATGATGGAAAAAATAGATGACCCACAAATTACTCCTTCCTTTATGTTGATTTAAAAAAATGTTATACATTAGAATTTAATTTCGCAAATTCGCTAGTTTTAGGATGTCCATACTTTATTTGTTTATAATAAATCATATATTTATAATTGTATATTTGTTCTTCTGATTTTTTTTAAGGTTCTTACTAAGGGCACTTGTTAGAATTACTAGAAAAGGAAATTTAATCATAAGTCTACTATACTTTATCTCTTGAGAATATAAAAAAATACATTTTTCAACGACATTTAACTACATTTAAATGCTTAACTAGTACCTTAAGAGCACTTGTTAGCATTTTATTTTTTGGCTTAAATATCAAAATGGTCCCTATAATTATTGCTCATTTTGAAATTAGTCCCTATAAAAAAATTTCTTTGGTTTTGATCCTTGACATTATTTATTGTTTTGATTTTGGTCCCTGACATTATTTATTGTTTTGATTTTAGTCCCCCATGTATAAAATTGGATGGAAATCACTGCCGTGGCCTACCAAAATGGTGGTCAAGAGGCTGTTGCTACTGGGAATGGTGATCAAGAGGTTATTGCTACTGGGAACGAGCAATCATCTGCACAACTTGCACAGTCATGTAGAAAGAGAGCTAGATCAATTGATAAAGCCCTCTTTCTACATGACTGTGCAGGTTGTGTAGATGGATGATCATTTCTAGTAGTAGCAGCCTCTTAACCATCATTCTCAGCAGTAACAACCTCTTGACCAGTGACGGATCCAGAAATTTTTAACTGTGGGGGCGACACGTGTATAAATATATAATATTACAATTATATTCCATCCATTCTTATATTTGGTCATTTTATATTTTTTAGGAGGTATTTAATTTTTTTTCCTAAATTACACATATTAAAATAGTGTTTTGATTAACTAAATTTAATTTATCATAAAAGAAGTAATGTAAATAAAATAAGTAAAAGTATAAAATTGATAGATATCTTTTTGTTAAAAAAACAATTCAACTGCTTATCTTAATCCGTGTGTTTTGATTAAGTGTGACTTGTAAAATATTAACGAAGAGAATAATATATTGCTTACTCCCTCCGATCCTTATTATAGGGCATACTTAACCGAATTACACATACCAAGGAAAGTGGTTGATTTTATGAATTCTATGAAAATATATTGTAACATTACAATTTTACCCCCTTAACTTTTCTTGGAAAATTCACACTCATTAATGAACAATAAAAAACACATAGATAGTCAAAGCATTTAATAAGGGCAAAAAAGAGAAAAATCAATAAATGATGCATAGAAAATATAAAGTGACTTATAATTAAGACCAAGAAAACTTTCTAGAATGTGACCTATATATAGGACCGGAGGGACTACAAAACAATATAAAATATATTTACGAAAAAAAACATATTAATTTCTATTGTCATCAAGAGATACTTAACATTTAGATAATGTAAGTCATATAAAAATCACATAATAATAGCATTGCCACAACAATACAATTTCAAAATAGAAAAAATTCAATATGATACTAGTTTTATAGTTATTCTAGTAATAATAGCCCACGTGGTCATTACCAAGTTTTATGGTTTGGGAGTTGGAAGTTTCAGGTTCGATCTTGGCCACCATCATTTGGTGGATTTAATTTTCCTTCCCCTATCTCTGTAAAAAAACCAGAAAAACTCTTTGCCTATAAAAAAAATAATATTTATACATATGGTGAAAGTCAAACATGTTACTCAACAAAAGCTTTGTGCTAAAATTTAACATAAAAAAAATCTCCAAGACAGGTTTCAAACATGTGATGACATTCATTAGCTTATGAACTCAAGCCACTATGCTGCAGGATTGTTTAGGTAACTTTTTCACAAAACAATACATTTATAACATAAATATTTGAGTGTATTATAAAAAATAAATAAAAATTTTTTTGTGGGGGCACGTGCCCCCTCTAGTTGTTATGTGGCTCCGTCCCTGCTCTTGACCACCATTCCGTTAGGCCATGTTAACGATTTTCATCCAATTTAAATGCGGGGGACTAAAATCAAAACAATAAATAATGTTAGAGACCAAAACCAAAGAAAAAATTTTATAGGGACCAATTTCAAAATGAGCAATAATTATAGGGACCATTTTGATATTTAAGCCTTATTTTTTTAATTAGATAACTCGACGCCAGTTTACCATTGTCGATGGCAACCTTTGGCCAAAGATGATCACACCCGTTTTTAAAGAATGAAGACTCTTGAAATTATTCTCATGGTGGGTACACTCATTCATAATGATACTAAAAACCAATTATATACTCCCTCCGTTCCAATTTAACTGTCACTTTAGCAATTTCACACATATTAAGAAAGTCATTTAATATTTCAATTTTCAAGAGAATTATTAAATAACTTTACTATAATACCCTTAAAGTACATTAATTATCACCCATTTCACATATTTCAACACATTAAATGCAAGGTTAAAGGTGGAAAAAATCAATTAATACATCCTCGAATTCCTAAAGCGACAAATAATTTGAAACAAGTTAAAAATGCTAAAGTGACAGATAATATGGAACGGAGGGAGTAATAAATATATATGAATTAGGGTAGTTACGTCTTGTAATGATAAAAATTTATGGGCTTAATGATTAGAATTAAATAGAGGAAATGAGAGTGCACGGCTACACACCCTCCCCCTCTTACAAATACTTGAACATGCTATAGTTTATTTATTTATTTATTTATTTTATTTATTTTAATTTTTTAACAAAAGTTTAGGTGAGTTGGGCTCCGGGAGCTCACCAAGGTCAAGGCAGGCCTTCGGGCTCAAAGAGCGTTTACAGAGGTATTTACAAATTACTCATCAACACCGTCCTCACATCAGTGGAATTCGAACCCGAGATCCTTCTCAATCCCGGACTCAATCCTTACCAACTGAGCCAACTGTTGTTGGCTATACATGCTATAGTTTAGAGAGAATAAGAAAACTTTTTAGTTTCTTGTAGATATGTGTTTATGGTATGTTGAGGTTCTGTATCATGGGTTCGGCGATTGGACCTTGGCCATATTAAAGGTGTGATACTCTTGTATGATGTCTTTTGTGAAAACTTTTGTATAAGATTGTGGCTTCACCTCATTTCTTTTCCATATTTTTGTCTTTTTTGTTGACTATCCTTTTATCTTTTACATTTTGTTTATGTTATTGCAGTGTTTGTTCTTTGGATTAGTTATGAGAGTTACTCATAAACCTTAGTTTATCTTTTCGTGATTTGAATAAAAAGTGTGTATTTTGCCCAATAAAACACCACGACTACGAGCGTTAAGATGCCAATGAAGATCTTTGAAGAAATGCCTTAGTTAAAATTAACCGCAAGTAAAATATATTCTTTAATGGAGGATTAAAACTTGAAGAAAGATGTGCGACATTAAAAAAGAGAAAATATTAACCAATGTTATAAAAATATAGGTTATGAAATTAAAATTTGTTACTATTTTGTACTCCTTCTCATCCAAAAGTCTTTGACCATATAACCAGAGTTGTCGTCGGTCTAAACAAAACTCGAAAAATCACGAAACGCAAGCTTCTTACTATTACATGTTTAACCATTTTAGACTTTTTGATCCGGACAGATCGGATTTTAAGAATTGATTGATTTTCTAACCTCCCCAATTGGGTTTTTGACCCCCTCTTAATTTTTTTCTTCTCAAAATACCCTTCTTCTTCCACCACCGACACCCACCTTCTTCTCCTCGTTCCTTCTTCTTCCACCATCTCCACCCACACCCACCTTCTCCTCCTTCTTCTTCCCACCTTCACCGCCAATGTTGAAGGGTAGGAAATATATCCTACGCCCAGACCTTTGATGTACGTGTTTTTTTTTTAAACTTTCGCTTAAACGACACTATTTTAGCAAATCAATTTTGAAACTGGAGATTTTCGCTTAAGCGAAACTTAAAAAAAAACACGTACACCAGTATTTGGACATACTAACGTACGTGCATTGTGCACATATGCCAGGGCCTGGGCATAGGGGACAATTTTTTTTTTTAAAAAAAAGCCCAACTCCTCGTTGGGTATATTTCCTACGCTTTGATATTGGCGTATGACACTTTTTAAGCGAAAAAAAGATTGAATATTGCAGTATGAGACTGGGGTTATTAGACTAGGGTTATTGGGGGTGATATGAATGAGTTTGAGGGTGAGTTAGTGAGTGAGGGTGAATGGGTGAAAATGAGGAAAAAGAATAAGGAGAAGGAGGAGAAGAAAGAAATAAAGAAGAAGAAGAAAAAGAAAAAGAAGAAGATTTAAAAGAAAAAGAGTGAATGTAAGTGAGAGAGGAAGAAAAAAAAAGAGAAGGGGAGAAAGAGAAGTGGGAAGAGGAAGAAGAAAGGAAAGAAAAGAGGAAGGAGAAGATAACGAGGATGAAGAAGAAAAAAAAACAAAAACTATAAAAATGGAAAAAAAAAATTAAAAGGGGAGTCAAAAATCCAAAATGGGTAGAAAATCAACCCCCTTTAAGAAAATCGAGCCCCATCCCAAGCAAACCGGGCCGGGTTTCGGCCCACAAAATTTTGCACCACTTCTCACGTGCAATGCAAGTGTTCCACAGAACAAAAGGTCTCCAAAATAAACCTAGATTGAATTTCCTTTCATTGAACTTCATCCTCCTCCACCTGCAATCTCTCTCCTCCAAACCTTAAAGCTCACTGCCGCCACCGCCCACCCCCGAACCCGGGCTGCCTGGCCCACACCCTCTCCCTACCGTCCACCATCCCTCACCCAAATTGTGTTTAATCACACATCTCTGTCTCTGTCTCCGTTTTCAAACTTCATTCATAACCGTATCGATCAATATCAATAATACCTCATAACGCAGGTACGGTACTTTTTCAGCTCCATTATTTAATTGTTCATTTTTATTATTATTTCATTCCGACGCCATTCTCTTTCTTAGCTCTAGGGTTAGGGTTTTCATCGTTCCTCTTTTACCACAATTTTTTTAAAAAAAAAAAAAAATCTGTCTCCGTGCTTGGATCTACAATCCACAAGGTTTCAATTCTAAATTTATTATTAGTTATCCACATATGCACAGAAATTCGGGTCTTGATGATTTTATTTTTATATGTAATATGCTTGATGTTTATTATTTCTGTGTTAAAGGTTTCGGGAATATTACTCCCTTTTTTACTAAATAATGATCACATTAATCAATTTTTGGTATAAATACCAAATTGGTCCTTCTAATTGTTGCCCTCTTTGAAATTAATCGCTATATTTTCTTTGGGTTTTGGTCCCTTTTTTCCGTTTCCTTTTGGTTTTAGTCCCGCCGTCAACTATGATTTAGGATAATGCAAATCAATTTTGGTCCTTGCTTTTCTGTTCCTCCTTGTCCCGTTAGGCCATGTTAACTTTTTATCCATGTTAGCCTTTTATCCATATTTGACGACAGGGACCGAAACCAAAATGGAATGGAAAAGCAAGGACCAAAACCCAAATCGTTAACATTTACGGGAATCAATTTGGTATTTAGGCCCGAATTTTTTCCCAATTATTACTTATGGGTGAAGATGTGCCATTATAATTAAGGGCAAATATGTAAATACACCTCTAATCATTAACAAATTCAATACTATTATCCACTTTAACTAACTTTCTTACTCTGCGTGAAAGGCCATGGTCACCCAAGGGCTTATATTTAGGAATGGAGGTAGTACCTACTTACCATGGATCTATGCTTAGTATTAAATGATTTCTCTTGACTCTAGAATACAATTCGGCATTGTCCCACTAGAATTCGTAGTTGTTCTTCTGAGTTTGCATGATTTCTGCTATTGTTGTACAAAAATGGAGCATCTTATGATTTTCTTGCATTGCATTAATTGTATAGAGATTTATAAGTTAAGGTCCCCCGATAGTTGCAATAGAAACTATTCTCCTTTCCTTCTGTTGTCACCAAAATTTGTTAAACCACGGGCTGCTGCATTCTTATTCTCTGAAATCTGCACCCTCTATTGAAGGTTTTGGGGACTTTCTTCACTTTTAACAAACAATGTAGAATTGTCTTCCAAACCTTGCTATGTGATGTTGAGTGGGGTTCACAGGGTCCAAAATAGCAGATAATCAATTTGAAGGTTAAGTTATTTTACAAGGAGGAAGATACTGACTGGATGATTGTTACAATATCTTTTATGTCAATGATTTTGTTAGTTGTATTGTCTGTGCAAATGATGGCAATGCAGCATCTCTATTTTCTGTATAGGAGCATTGTCTTACGTTCTGTGCTCTCTATATTATGTTCACCCAACCTCTTATGTACATGAAACATAGGTATATAGCTGCATATTTCAGTTTAAAAAAAGAGTGTAAATTGTTATGTAATATTGCTGAGGCTTCAACTGTTATGATAACACTGCAAAAGGGCCACAAGTCTGTTCAAGACTATTTGTTCAGTTTAAAGGCACCTGTCATTTCCAATGGCAACATGTGGCTTTTGCCATCTGTATTTCCTTTCTTTACCCGTTGGGCATTTTCTATGTTTTACCCCTCATCCCCCGTGAAAGGAAAAAAGTATTCCTCATAAAGCTATGCCTCCATGTGACTTTCTTAATGGATCAATATTTTAGCTTATTCATTCATCTCTACCAGGTTGGCTTTATTGCCGAGAGGGTGGAATTTTATCCTTTCCAATGTTTTATAAAGCTAGAATTGATCTTGTGTTGGGATTGTTATTTGTGAGAGGTACATGAATTTTATGAAGAATGTGGCCTGGGGGCATGTTATCTATTTTGGGGTGCTGACTTCTGGTACAGTGATATTTGATTGATGTGAGATGGATTGCTTGTTGAAATTTCATATGTACTGTTGGATTTTGCGGTTTTTCTATTTTGAAGGGGAGGTTAGGGGTTTGGTTTGGCTTATGGATGATTTTGGATGTGTGGTTGTGATGTGGACAGGGAGGAAACAGTGGCTGGTGGTGTTGATTGTGTTGTTGGTTTTGCTGATCAGTTGTGGTAGAGATTAGGGAAGGAAAAAATTGAAAATGAGTTCAGACAGCAGGAGCCGAAGCAGGAGCAGGAGCAGGAGCCCAATGGATCGTAAGATCCGCTCTGATCGACATTCCTATCGTGATGCACCTTACAGGAGAGGAGGAGACTCACGTCGGGGTTTCAGGTTTTTTATTTTTTTGGATATTGACTATATATACTGTTTGCTTTAGCTTCTTAGGGAGGCCAAAGAAGACAGCAACTCTGCTTGTGGTTTGCTAGAAGAGGCTTTGAATGTCTTTTAAAACTTTAGGCATGACCCGTTCATTTATTGTTTTTGTGGTATGTCTTCTGTGACTACTTTGGAACCTGAATGTGTTCCCTATCTCTGAGGTGGTTTGTTCTAGTTTTTAGCTACACAAATAGCAAAAGTCATGACATTAGGAATATATGTGTGTTTTTCCCAATGGTAACACTAATTTTGTTATGTTTGGTCAGCCGAGACAATTTGTGCAAGAACTGCAAGAGGCCTGGTCATTTTGCCAGAGAGTGCCCAAATGTTGCAATTTGCCACAATTGTGGCCTCCCAGGGTATGGAACTCATTCTCTTTTTCTTAAGAACTATGCATGTGATTCCACGATGATCTTGTTGCTATTAACTTACACTGTTTCAGATATTATAAGCTGTTTTAGGAAATGATTGAGGGAATTGAAATTATATGATATGTGCTTAATAATAATAAGCATTATGGCTCGAGTTACTAGTTTTCATGATTCTACTTCTTGAATGTTTGATCAGGCACATTGCTTCTGAATGCACCACAAAATCGTTGTGCTGGAATTGTAAAGAACCTGGCCACATGGCCAGCAGCTGTCCAAATGAGGGCATTTGTCATACTTGTGGTAAAGTTGGACACCGAGCTAGGGACTGCTCAATGCCTCCAATGCCTCCAGGGGACTTGAGGTTGTGCAACAACTGTTATAAGCAGGGCCACATTGCAGTTGAATGTACAAATGAGAAGGCATGCAACAACTGTAGGAAGACAGGCCACCTTGCTCGTGATTGTCCAAATGATCCCATTTGCAACTTGTGCAATGTTTCTGGGCATGTGGCTAGACAGTGTCCAAAAGCTAACGATCTTGGAGAACGCAGTCGTGGTGGTAGCGGTGGTTTTCGTGGTGGTGGTGGTGGATACCGAGATGTTCGAGATGTTGTATGCAGGAACTGCCAGCAACTGGGTCACATGAGTAGGGATTGCATGGGGCCCTTGATGATTTGTCACAATTGTGGGGGTCGGGGTCACTTGGCATACGAGTGCCCTTCAGGTCGGATGATGGATCGATACCCAAGGAGGTATTGATGGATGGCAGATTTATGTGTAACGGTTATATCATCGTTGGTTATCATCGTTATTTTTCTTTATTTATGTGGACGGGCATTGCTCTTCTTGGATTTGCTTGTTGAGCACAGATTGTGGAATCTTGATAGTGTATGTTTTATCTTTGCTATGTTTTACTTGGTAGCGAGACATAAGTCACATAACAACGATGCCAATCTATCATCTTTTTAGTATTTATGACCATGCTTGTGGCCTGGCCTTGTGCCAGGAATAAGAATTTGCTACTGCCAAGAGGTACTATATTGAATGCATTGTATTACCGGTTGATACAATTTGCAGCTGTTCTGTTTTTTGTATTCTCTGTTAGTGTTTCATATGCTTGGTTTGGTTTATTTGCCGATTCATTTTTGCTATTTCATCATTTTTAACTTGCAGTTTCAATGTGCTTGAGAAGTTATTAACATTTTCCATTATTTTTTTTTAAAGATTATGATAATGGGAATGATAATGATCGTGAGGCCATCTATATTGAAAATGTAAAAGCTTGGTCATGAAAAGCTTTGAATGTTTCTTATCATTGTTGTGGTCTTATTCTTGACACTTGAAATTATTGCCTCTATACTTTAAATTTTGAACAGAATTGCAAACTAAAACCATTAAAAAAAAATGAAGAAATAATAATTAAACAAAATAGGTTGCAGGCTGACCTACATAGGGTGGGTTTGGGTTTCATGTTTGGGTATTTAATTTATAATGAGGTTTTTTGGCTCGAGCTTGAAACGAGCTGACCTGAACCTGGACGGGTGGTTTGTCTTGACATTTCTACGTATAATTTTTTTTCTCTTGATTCATGTCTTATCATTTATAAATTAAATACATAATTATCCTATTTTCTTAAATTATACCCTTAGTTATAACTACCATTTTTTCATCTCAAATCTTTTTCTTTATTCACTTAATAATTAATGATTACAAAAGGTATTTTAGTTAAATTATTCTAAATTTTTACATTATTTAATCATTAATCAAAACCCGTGCATTTTCTATACGATTAAGATTTTTGGATCGGAGGGAGTATTAGAAGTTGTTGCATTCATTACATTAGCTGGTTTTTTTCTTTAACAATACAAATGTTTCTTTTATACTTCCCTCGATCTCGAATATAAAGACTTTTTTGGAGAAATTTACGTCCACAAAAAAAGTTGATTAATATTTTTAGTGGCATTAGAAATGTAAAAAGTTGATACTACACTTTTTCAAATTTACCTTTATAATTTTTATTATTAATATTTCGAAAATATGTTGAGTAAATAAAAATATTTATGAAAAAAGTAATTAAATATCACTAAAAATTGGAATATGGTCTTATAAATAGAATCAAAACAAATAAAATAAAAAAATTATCTTATATCACTATTTCTTAAACAAGTTTTTTATTTTTTAATATTTTATTTATCATTATTTTATTATTTTGAATTGGGGCCAGGTTAGAATAACACAACTAAACTACTCATCATGAAACTAACAAGGCCCACGTACTTAGTAGATGACTGTGTTCCTTAAGAATAATGTTAGGGATTTGATCTCTATCGTAAGTATAAAAATGATTTTATTGATAAGAGCAAAACTTATTTCGGTGATAAAGCTACATTTGGTGCTCATAAAAAAAAATTTCGTGATAAGGATACCTTTATGGAGGGAAAAAAAAACAAGACTAATCATCATGACAGAGTCTTTGCCGAATCATTGACTAAGACAATAAATTAACGGGAATGTACCCAAATGGGTTTGGCCTAGTGAAAGCATGTTAGGACCATAAGGATATTGAGAATCCATAAGACCATAAGGTCAGAGTCTCGAATTCTTGTGGAGAACATCCCTCGGGAAGGCACCCTACCCATGTTGCTCCAGGTGCCGGGATTGTGAAGTTCCCTCCACAGTTTTTGATGATAAAAAAAAAATTTAATGGAATGTATATCATTGAATTTTTTTTAAGGAACAAACGTATATTCGAATATTCCATAAAGATATGTGTCAAAATTTTGGGGACCACAAGGGATCCATTGTTAGAAGGAAAAAGAAAAACATAATTTATCCGGTACTTGGTTCGCCCTCCGGTCGTTATTATAAGTACTAATTTTCACACTCTTTAAGAAATTTAGTTAATATTGTTAGTGATATTGGAAAAGTAAATATTTGATATACTTTTTTCAAAAATACCCCTATAATTATTATTGGGAATCTAAAAAATGTTGAGTAAATAGAGGTGTTTGTGGAAAAGAAGTAATTAATGTCATTGGAAGTTGGAAATGAAGCTTATATTAAGGAAAAAAAAAGTTTTCAAATGGGGCTTATATATAAGACCGGAGGGAGTAGTATTTAGTAAAGTGTATTGCTAACAAGGTCACTTATTAAGGTTACTAAAGGTGGAAAAATAATAATCAACAAGGTTCAGCACAGTTGGTAGATAATTGGGTTCCTTAACCATGATGTCAGTGGTTCGATCCGTACCCTATGTATGGAAAATGCTTTGTTGGTAGAGACAAAACTCACTTCGGTGATCTTTACGTCTCGGAGGAGATTAGTCTTCGGCTATGGCTAGAGGATACCCTTTGTGCACGAAAAAAAAAAAGGTGGAAAACTAATCATAAACATTTAATTTTTATTCTAATTTTTGATCATATTGTTAATGTAGAATAGAATTATCAAAAAAGCATTTTCCAATAATTCTATTCTACAATTGATTTCTTAACAAATACTTTTAGGGTACTTGTTAACATTTTCTAAAATAATTAATTTGATTATCCAAGAATGCATTGTCACTAATTTGATCATTAAAAAAATATGCATTATTAATACAGTCTTTCAAAAATCAATTGTTTCATCAATCTAATTTCTCGGAAATAATTTCCATCCATATAAACCCTCAAAAATCAATCATGTTATCAAGTTAGTATTTCAAAGATATTTGTCACCAATATAGTATCTCAAAGATCAATTGAGCTACTACATTAGTTCCTCTGCATTGCTCCAATACATAGCAATTTCACAATGCTTATGTGTCATACTAAATAAAAAATTTTAAAATAATTTTTAAAAAATTAATTAAATAAACAAATATAATTAAAAAACAAATACCTTATTAGCTTGAGTTGGAACAGAAACACAGTTAGGTTTAAAGATGACAATTTGCACACATGTATGAAATCCGCAAAAGGACTACTCATTTGAGGCCCCGTGAGGTTAGGAGTGAGGATGGAAAAGAAAATCTCTTTGAAGACTTTGAGAAATGAGAAGAAAATCTTTTCAAAACCAATTATATATCTAGAAGGGAGTGAGCATATCTTTTAAGTAGATTTAGCAATAAAGCAAGGAATGTGCGGAGACTCGAGATATTTTTTTCGAAAAGATTTTCTTCCCATCTTCCAAATAGTTTTCGGAGCTATTTTTTTTACATCTTCATTCTTATTCCCATTGGGGAAAATCCCTATCCACGAGACCTCAAATGAGTAGTTTTCTTGAGGATCTCAAACATGGGTGCAAATTGTCATTTCTACATCCAACGGTGTTTCTTTAGATATATAGTTTCCATTCCAATTCAAGCAAATATGTGTTGGGTATTTGTTTTCTATAGATATATTGTTTGTTTGTTTAATTTTTAAAAAATTATTTTACAATTTTTTTTATTAAATGTGCCACATAATCACCATTAAATTGTTTTATAACGAAGTAACACAAATGAAGTAACATGATGACACAATAATTGATTTTTGAGGAACTATATTGATGTCTAATATCTTTGTGGCAAATACAATAATCTTTGTGGGACCAAATTAGGGTTGTGTTTGTCATGTCTAGCTAGGAGATTTTTAGGTAGCTAAGAGCTTTTGGACTTAGTCAATAAGTTACTAGTTCCGTTTGGTGAATACAAATTAGAAAAAGCTTATAACTTTTAAAAAACGAGTTTGTAGTTTTAGAAAGCTAATTTTTGAAAAGTTTTCAAGAAATTAAATTAGTTTTCAATAATCCATATACCAATTATACCCTCAATTTTTTTTGTCAAAAATTATTTGCCTACTCTAATATATAAATAATTGTTCACACTCTCACTGCTCAAACTTATTCACACACTACTCCTAACCCTTCACAAAGTGGCCGTGTTTATTAATTAATTTATTAACTACTTATTATTTAATTAATTACTTCCTCCGTTTTTATTTAACTATCTTTTGTTTTTGTAGAAATTTTTTGTTTTTATTTATCTGTACTTTTGATAATTTCAAGAGTGTAATAAATGTTATTTTTCATGTTTACCCCTATTTAATAGGGTATTGGTTTTCGTAAGTAGTGGAGAAAATGTAATGACTATAGAGAGAGAAAGGGTATAGTGGGAAAAAACATAACTAATGTATTGAAAATCTAAGTAATGATTGCATTTCTTAAAGGATGTGTTTTGTTTGAAATAAGACAGATAAATAAGAACGAATAGAATATAATTTAATAATTTTATACTTAATTAATTATTAATTTAATAAACAAAGAACAAAATGAATAAATTAAAATAATAAATATGAATAACATTAACTTTCAGCTACTCCAAAAGCTAGTTTTACCAAACAATAGCTATAAGCTTGCAACTACGAACTCATACTCCCTCCGGTCCTATATATAAGCTCTTTTTGAAGACTTTTCTTTGTTCCTTAATATAAGCCCCATTTCCAAATTCCTATTTACTTCTTAGTATTTTAAAAATTTGAAAAATGCAAACAATTGCTTTTAAGAGTATTTTTTACGGAACTAAAAAAAATTGTTATTAAAAGATATTGTATTCAATAAATTGGATAAATTTATGTATATATTTTCAATAAAAATTTATTTTTTTATTCTTTAACAATATTTTTAAGACATCCATTATCGAGACCTTAGTAATTTAAATAATGATATGGTTAACAAGTGCTTTGAAAATATTTGTTAAAATTTTTAGGAATGAAAATACTTCCCAAATTTCAATTTTTTTTTATAAAAATAAAAAATCACATTTTCCAAAAAATTTTGATTTCATTTAGTTTCGTATCAAAACAAAAACCTCGTACACTTAGCTTTTAACGATCGACATCTAATCGATCCAAATTTGTTTTCGCGTGGACGGCAAGGTGCAAAGAATTTTAATATGTGAGCGTATGAAACTAAACATCGATTGAGAAGTTCATAAAAAAAAAATAAAAATCGATTGAGATTACTAAAGGAATACAACTAATTAAGGATCATAATCATAATCTTAGAAGAAGAAAAAAAAAATGTACGTGACAAGGCCTCTGTCCATGTACAAGAAGGACCCAAGTGCTCTCACACAACCTCCTCAAGGGCCAAATTCAGGTTATCTTGTACTCATGGATGAAGAAGCACGAAATCGCCCTATTGCTGGCTACGAATATAAGATCAAGCAACTTCCCTTCCCTCAGAACAAGAACTTATCCGTTGACTATGTAACCGATGATGATGCTGGGGACAAAGTCTTGTTCATTCCAGTATTGAATCAACCATTGTCTTCAAACCGTTACTATGTGATTGGAAGGTGGTGGGTGTATCCCGGGTATGAACCTATTACTTTACCATGGAGTCCTCTCTCCGATCTTTATTAAAAGCACCATTTTTGTGAAAGTGAAAGGAGACTTATAATAAAGATCGGAGGAAGTATTTTTAGTTTTACTATATCAATTATGAGATTTTCCCTTGCTAGTTTTTATGTCCCAAATAGGATTGAAGATAAGAGACTAAAAAAGAGTATGTGTATTAAAAAATTAATGATTTAATACTTTAGTAATAATGAACTTAGTTTTTTTAATAGGCTTAAATACTTTTTTTATCATGCATCTTATTTTTAAGTTTCAATTTAGTCCTTCATCTTTGAAAAAAGTCAATTTTTCTTTTTCATGTTTCTGATATTTGTCAATTTCATCCTTTAGTCATGATGATATTAAATTTTCACCAAAACATACTAATTTTGTAATAGGTTTTTTATTCCAATCATTAGAATCTGCAAATACTCGTCAAAATTTACATTTTTCATCATATTTGATACTTTGATAAAATTTCAATGTCATTCCAGTTTTTTAGGGTAAAAATTTGCTCACATTTTTCCTTTTTTTTGTTTTAAAAATTACAAATTACAATGATACAATGCAGATTATGATGATTAGAAAAGGAATTTTAGGCAAAATCGGTATATTCCGGTGAAAATTTAACATTGTCACGACAAAATGATGAAATTGACAAACATTAAAAATATAGAGGACTAAATTGACTCTTACTAATTAAAGATGAAGGACCAAATTGAAACCTGAAAATAAGATAAATGATAAAAAAATATTCAAGCCTTTTTAATACATTTTGATCTGTTTTGAGTTTTTATACTCAGTTCTAATTAACAGAACTTTTTTTTTTGTCATTGATTTATTATTTGAAAAATATTAATTATTAAAATTGAATAAGGAAAAAAATGAAAAAAAATGACAATGTTACCCATATTGCCATTTCAACCCCGAACCCCGATGATTGCCACCAACACCCCAACCACTCCTCCAACCCATGTTGTGGTGGACTCGGCCTAGCCGAGGTCCTCAGACGACCTCGCCAAAGTCCTAAGGCCCCTTCAGGAAGCCTTCTGAGCGCTTGGCCGAGCTCAATGCTCAACGGCCGAACAGACGCCAGATACGGGCCGACCTCACTCTCCAACTCAGGCCCGACGTCCAAGTCCAACACCTTCCTAAGTCCGACACCTAGGACATGATGACGTCTCCCTTCTTATCTACGAGGACAGCTCACCACCTTATCCGTAAAGACAGCCTATCCACTCACAGCTCAGTACAGGCTGACCCTACTTGGGCCTAAAGCAAGCCCATTAGGGCAACCAACCCCCCTATAAGTAGCTCCGTACTACATGGGGCTCAGGTACGTCCTCTAACCCTAATTGCCATCACACACACCAGTGATTAGGGTTGCTTCCTGGCTCTTTTCCTTAGCCACCTGAGGACTTCCCCCAAACATCACATATCAACCCTAGACAAAGGCTCCTTTGAAGGTCATCTCCCATACCCTTGGAGGTCCTCACTGTCTAGGACATCACATTGGTGCCGTCTGTGGGGAGAGATAAACTTCACCCCCACCCAGAAGACTCTACCATGTCTGAAGCGCAGCCAGATCAGAAGAGGAGGAGGGAGCACCCAGGGAGAATCCCGTCAACCGGGGACCTGCAATCACATCTTGAGGCTAACGGGGCAGCTAGGCCCCCACCACCGCCACCTCCTCCTCCACTGTCACTGTCGTCCCATCGAAGTTGGCTCGTGCCGCACCCTGCCAAACCAGCCACTGTCCAAGCCTCAGCCCCCGACGGACCCCAACAACAACCAAGAACTTTTGTTGTACCAGATCTGGTTGAGACCCCGGAAAATGTCCGGGTGGAAACCATCTCTGGAGGTTTCGCCGGTGGCGGCGAGAAGAAGGTGGAAAGGAAAAAGTACGTTCAGCAAGTATTAGCTGTCCGCCACAAGCCCATTTATAAAAAACCATCTCGGAACATCCCCATCAGTTTTTCTGATGCGGATCTAGGAGATATCATCCCGGATCACAATGATCTGATGGTAATCGCGGCGATGATCGGCAACTTCGAAATCGCCCGAGTTCTCGTCGACCAAGGGAGCTCGGCGGACATTCTGTTTCTTCACACATTTCAAGCTTTGAAACTAAGGTCCGTCGACCTCACATATTTTGAAGGGCACCTTACCAGCTTCATGGGCGGAGCGATACGCCCCCTTGGAGCCATCCTCCTCCCGGTAACCTTGGGCAAACTGCCTTCGGCCCGAACGGAGGTTATCAAGTTTTTAGTGGTTGATTCTGAATCCCCATACAATGTGATACTGGGACGAACTTGCCTGCAAGCCTTCGGGGGAGTCGTCTCAACAGTTCACTTAGCAATGAAATTCGTCGATTCGGATGACAACCTTGTCACCGTCAAAGCAGACCAGCTCAAAGCCCGACTCTGCTATAACGCGAGTTTACGGGAATATAAGAAAAAGCAAGAAGAACTCTCGGGTCCGACATTAGCCAAAGGGAAGGTCCTTTTGGCCGAATTGGATGTCCGAGCTGAACAGGACGATCTCAGACCGTCTCCGCAAGGAGAATGGTTGGTAATTCCTATCGATCCTGTTGACCCCAGCAGAACGGTCAAAGTGGGTGCCGACCACCCTAAGGAAATCCAGGATGAGATCATCGCACTGTTGCGAGCTAATTTGGATCTGTTTGCCTGGACCTCGGCCGACATGCCGGGGATCGACCCGAACTTTATCTGTCACAAGCTCAGTGTAGATCCGAGGGCAAGGCCAGTGGCGCAGAAGATGAGAAGGGTTGGGACCGAGAAAGCAAGAGTGGTCCAGGAAAAGGTATCTGAGTTGCTCGAAGCCGGGTTTATAAAAGAAGTCCCATATGCCGAATGGGTGGCAAACACGATCCTGGTTAAAAAGGCAAACGACAGTTGGAGGATGTGTGTGGATTACACCGACCTCAACAAAGCCTGCCCCAAGGACCAATATCCGCTGCCGATCATCGACCAGCTCGTCGATAACTCGGCAGGCTACCAATTGTTGTCATTCACTGATGCATATTCGGGATACAATCAGATCCCTATGTATCCCCCTGATCAAGACAAGACCATATTCACGACCGGAAAGGCAACTTACTGTTACACTGTCATGGCTTTCGGCCTGAAGAATGCTGGTGCAACCTATCAGAGGATGATGAACAAAGTTTTTGATGGGATTATTGGCACCACCATGGAGGTCTATATCGACGTCATGATTACAAAGAGTAAGAAAAGAGAAGACCATGTCAAAGATCTCACCATGGTTCTGGAGAGGGTAAGAGCACATAGGATGAGGTTGAATCCAGAGAAGTGTACCTTCAGGGTCCCCGCTGGTGCTTTCCTCGGGTTCATGCTCTCCGAGAGAGGAATCGAAGCAAATCCCGACAAATGCCGTACCATACTAGAAATGAAGAGCCCTGCCGACCTCAGAGAGGTGCAACAATTAACTGGTAGGATGACGACATTGTCTAGATTTCTTCCTCAAGCTGCTAAAAAGGCCTTACCCTGGTACCAGCTTTTGAAAAAAGGTACGACTTTTAACTGGAATCAAGACTGTGAAGCCTCTTTCCTCGCGCTTAAGGAATATCTCTCTTCCCCTCCTGTTCTCTCCAGCCCTCGAGAGGGGGAGAACCTCTTTATTTATCTTTCTGTTGGGGATTCCGCCCTCAGCTCGGTTTTGGTTCGAGACGAGGGCCGAAGTGAGTTCCCCGTTTATTTCATAAGCCGAGCTCTCCAAGCTCCCGAGCTCCGGTATTCCAAGATTGAGAAATTCGCATTCTGTCTCATCCTGGCTGCACGGCGGCTACGACAATATTTTCAAAGCCACCCTATTGTCGTAAGAACCGCCAAGCCCATTAAACAAGTTTTGCAAAAACCCGACCTCGCGGGGAGAATGATGGCCTGGGCAATCGAATTGTCCGAGTTCGACATCTCCTATGAACCGAGGAAGGCGATTAAGTCGCAAGTATTAGCAGATTTTGTGTCCGAGTTTACAGAGCCCCACCAAAGCTCTAGCTCGGATATTTGGGTAATATATGTTGATGGGTCAAGCAATCAAAAGGGTGCAGGAGCTGGTGTTATTTTGGAAAATGCAGAAGGACTCAGCATCGAATACTCCATGAAATTCGAGTTTTTAACTTCGAATAATCAGGCCGAGTACGAGGCAGTCATTGCCGGCCTCCGTATGGCCAAAGAGCTCGGTGCATCCGAAGTCCAGGTCATGAGCGATTCCCAGTTGGTGGTTTCCCAAGTTGTTGGAGACTACCAAGCCAAAGAGCCTATCCTGCAGAAATACCTTGACGAAGTTAAATCCCTGGCTCTTGATTTTGCCAAATTTTCCATCACTCATATCCCCCGCACTTCAAACTCCCGAGCCGACGTGCTTTCCAAGTTGGCAAGCACAAAAGGCGGAGGGAACAATAAAAGCCTCATCCAAGAGCAAATCGCGACCCCAAGCGTAGTAATGGCCGTTTCTGTATCGCCGAACTGGATGCATCCAATTAGGGCATACCTCGAACATGAAATACTCCCTGCCGATCAAAAGGAAGCAAAGAAACTTAAGAGAAAGGCAGCTGAGTATGTCGTTATGGATGGAGTCCTTTATAGAAGAGGAATGTCATCCCCACTCCTCCGATGTCTTACCTCCGAGGAAGCTCAAGAGACCTTGAACGAGGTCCATGGAGGAATGGGGAGCCACCATGTCGGAGGAAAATCCTTAGCAAGAAAGATACTAAGGGCCGGATATTTTTGGCCGACCTTAGTTATGGACTCCATCGACCATGTTCGACGATGTCCTCAATGCCAATTCTTCAGCGATGTTTACCAGAAACCGTCCGAGGAGCTCCACTCTTTAGCCTCCCCCTGGCCTTTCAGTACGTGGGGGATGGACATTGTGGGACAGTTCCCAATGGCCCCAGGCCAGCTAAAATTCATTGTGGTAGCAATAGACTACTTCACCAAATGGATCGAAGCTGAACCCCTAGCAACCATCACTTCGGCAAGGATCCAGAAATTTTTTATGAAACAAGTCATCTCTCGTTTCGGCCTTCCTCTCACATTAATAACCGACAATGGTAGCCAATTCGCCACTAATAACTTCCAGATATTGGCTGAGAGTCTCGGGATCTCCCATCGGTTTTCTTCGGTAGAACACCCCCAGACTAACGGCCAAGCTGAGGCCGCCAAACCGAGCCATCGTTGACGGCCTCAAGAAGAGAATCACGCAGGCCAAAGGAGCGTGGGCCGATCTTCTTCCCGAGGTCCTCTGGTCAATCAGGACCACGGTCCAGTCCTCAACCGGAGAAACCCCCTTCAGACTCACCTATGGTTGTGATGCGGTCATCCCCATCGAACGAAGAATTCATACCTTCCGAATGAGGGACAGACCCGAGGAGGAAAACGGCAATTTGATCAAAGAAAATTTGATACTGGCCGAAGAGATCCGGGACGCCGAATCTGCTAGGGAAAAGAAAGCAAAAGAAAGGCAAGCCAAACAGTATAACAAAACCGTACAACCCAGGTCTTTTGAGGTCGGTGATCTCGTTCTCAGGAGAGCCGACATCGGTCTTAAAAACCGAAGAGATGGGAAATTCGCTCAAAATTGGGAAGGCCCCTATAGAGTCATTTCAAAAACACACTCTGGGGCATACAGACTGGAAACCCTTGAAGGGGCCGAGCTCAAAAATTCTTGGAACGTTGCAAAGCTGAGAACCTACTTCAGCTAGGTTTACCTCAGATGTTATCAGCCGCCCCGGCTAAAAGTTCCTCATTTCTATTGATATTTTACACTTACTTCCCCTAATCACGCTCTTACTTTTCACTTTGGGACATACCCACCTTCTTAATTCGCAAGCAATGTACTCATGACTACAATTAATGAAAAGTACAATCTTGCTCATACTCAAGTGCAACAGTTTTATATACGTACGTACTAGCTTCTCATTTAGCACTAGCCACCTAAATGTTGCATGGCGCTATGCACAGCCAACGTCTTCTAGGTAAGATCGGCTCGTATGCACAGTGTACAAGGGACACCCGATAAAGAACAGACTGCTGTGAAATGTTTACTCATAGCTTCACTCAGCACTCTCTTTTACATCGGGGCCGAGGACACCCACCTCGGCTAAGGTGGGTAGATCCGAGTTCCCTACCGTATGCACTTATATACAGTACCTTTATTCAGAGGAAAACTTAAAAGATTACTGCACTTACTGAGTCGTCCGAGTTTAACATTAAATAAGTTTTAAATCCGATCAAAGCCAAATACAACAAGTTGGTAAGGGACTTGTATTCCCAAAGACAGTTTTACTTATTATAACGTCGGACGCAGCATACATGCAACAAGTCAGAATAAAAACTTGCATAGATATGATAGCATGCAACAAGTTAAAACTGGAAAGAACTTGCATAAAAATAAAATGCTGTACACAATAAAGTAAAATACAATCCAACAATGTCAAACATGTTACAAAAAACATTGACAAATCGCAAGCTGCCCAGCATAAGGGACTTATGCTGTTTCATCCTCAACATCGGACAGGACAACCGAGTTTGGGTTGAACTCCTCATCTGGTCTCTCCACCAAAGGATTGGGCAGGTTCTCCTCAGGTTGGTCAAGGTCAACCTCAAGCCCATCCTTATCATAGTCGACCATCTTTCCTTCCTCCACCCCGAACCCAGCAGAGGCGCCAATGTACCGAATCCGGAGCCCTCGGTTCAGATGAAGAATCTGCTCTATTGCACTGGTAAAAATTTTACATGCCGCCTCTCAAGATTGAAATCCGATTCATGTGCGGCTACCTTGTGCTTAAGAGCCTGAGCGGCTCTTCTCTTCAGCAGTGTCCTCACCTTCTCCACCTCGGCTTGTCCTTCCTGCCGACCAGCCTCCTTTGCCTCCGCCGTCGCCTGAGCCAGGGCCTCCTCTTGATTTTCCGAAGCTCTTCATCTCTTCCGGCGGTGCTTCTCTCCTATCTCGGCCAACTGTTGCTCGGCAGAACTTTTACTATTCCTCAGCTCCGCCAATTCGACTGCCATATCAGATCGGGCCTTCTTCCCGGCTGGTGACACGCCTTCCGCAATGTCGTCAGAAACGTCGGCCAACACATTGAAAATATTTGTTGACCTTTTCAAGTGGTAGGCCAACCCTTCGGCCATCTTTTTCCATTCGGCTCCCGACATCTTCACAAGTGTCTCTTTGACTGAGGCCCTAGTAGTGGGAGTCGTCAGCCCGGGGGTACTGGCGGCATTGGCGTGCTCAGTACTTAGAGATGGAGAGTGAGGAGGAGGCGAGATAGTGATCACCGCAGGCGAAGTAGAGCGCGGCAGAGCGGAGTCGGCTGACGTCGTCTCGGCAATTGCGGCTTCATTGGAAGTACTCCCTGACTTCTTCCTTTTGCGATTCAGCGCAACCTTCAATGCCTTAGATGACATCGCGGACCAATATTCCTCTGCAAACGAAAAAGACAAAGAAGGATAAAAAAAAATTACAAGGGTATAAGTGCGAGGTTAACTACCAATTTTGGCCAACACGTCATTGTCAGAACACTTCATGAAAATTCCAATATCAAGTTGGACTTTCCAAGCTTGATATTCATTTTGAAAATGATGGACTGTGGCGGCCTCGTCGGCATCGAGAGTCGCGCCCGACCACCTTTGTGGTGTACTGAGGTGACGGTCGAAGAACTCCGGAGTCCACTCTAAGGGAAACCTCGGACCTGTCTCGTCCCGGAACCAAGGTCAGCCAGCACCCACGAACTTATATTTGAAGAATCTGGGTTTAAAGTGCTTCCAAGATTCCGTAAACATACCGAACAGCCCACAACGAGCTCGGGCTTTGGCCGATACCCAAAGTCGCCCAGTAACCCCGTCTTTGTTATTGACGAACGGGTTATACATCCACAGAAAGAGCCGGACTGTGCATACTAACCCTTTGGCCCGACAATATCTTTGAAACGCTCTCAAGAACGACCAGGTGTTGGGGTGAAGTTGCGAAGGAGCCAGCCCGAGCTCTTTCAGAACCCTCATCTCGAGGTCAGTGAACGGCAAAGTCACCCCGAGGTTGTAAATTAAATCGGCATAAAAAAAGGAGTTGTCATCAGTCTTGGTACAGATTCGGTCATTCGCCGAACAAGGAAGAACTTCGTAAAAAGTGCCGGCGGCGTCTCCCGAACAGGGTAGTATAACTCTCTTCACGTCGGAGAGCTTATCCTCGGAATCTAGATTAGACCGCACTCCCTTCGGCTCCACGTCGACCCATTGATATTGGTTGGCATCAGTGGGCGCAGGATACAGATCCGGTCGGCTGACGCACTTCCGGGGCGGCATGGTACCTGTGGAAGAATAGGGGAGCTCGACGTTAGTTCTACGGGTTACAAAGAATAACCCCCCAGAAAACCCCCTCAAAGTTGTCCCGAGGGGCGAGCAACTCCCCTCCACCACAGGTACCCCCCGTTCATATCCTCTTCACTCCCCCATATTCTCGAAATCGACATAGCCCCCACCACTAATAAACTCGGCCTAGGGGCATGGCCAAACCCACTCTTTCCTCAGCTCCCAACCCCGAGGATGAACTACCTCAACGGGATCAACCTCTAAAACCTATTCCTCATATTCCTTGTCGATCTCCAGGGAGGAACAGGATGAGGAAGAGGAGCCGTCCTCTTCCTCGTTACTGCTACAGGATAGGGAGATCACTACAGACTATTCCCCAACCCGTTCCCTACTCATAATGAACCCAGTATATCCCTTTGATTTCTCGAAAAATGAAAGCAACAACCCTCCAACAAGTCCTAAACCGCCCCAAACCCAGAGACATTGTAAGCCATCAATTCCTTTTAACACGAAACCCAGTAAGCAGAAAAAACCACCCCTATAGAAACAGAGCCTTTAGAATCCTAAATCCTACCCAGACGAACCAGAATAGAGAAGAAGAAGAGGCAAAAACAAAAGGAGAAAAGGAGCAAGAGAATACCTTGAATATGCAACCGTGAAGAATGAATGAGAATGAGAGTAAGCTGCTGTCAGTTTTCTGCAAAGAAAGAAGGCAAGAGGAGCACGATCTCAGAATGCAGTCTCGAAAAAAGGGGGGAGAATGGAACTGGTGTAAGTGAATGAAGGTGCAGCCATTTGGTGGAGAAAAGAAGAAGAACGGTTTCTGTCAGAATAAGAGAAGAGGAACCACCTTCGAAATTTGGGCCAGGCCTGAAAGGCCCAACCCAACATGCAACCATATTAATTGGGACACGTGGCACGCAGCAGCTGAAATAGTGGACCTCGAGCAACGTCACAATAATGATGACGCTTCGTAGGTCGCGATTTCTGACACGCGTCAGATCCAGTAAAAGCAAACGTCACATCGGTACTGGGGATTAGACAGCTGTCAAACCTGCTCCGCCATAATGAAAGGACGTCAGTGACAGCTGGATCCAACGCATCGGAGACTTATCGTCCGAACTCCCTAGAACCTCGGAACAAGGATCAGTTGGCCTTGACCGAGCTGGGGGGCTTATGTGGTGGACTCGGCCTAGCCGAGGTCCTCAGACGACCTCGCCAAAGTCCTAAGGCCCCTTCAGGAAGCCTTCTGAGCGCTTGGCCGAGCTCAATGCTCAACGGCCGAACAGACGCCAGATACGGGCCGACCTCACTCTCCAACTCAGGCCCGACGTCCAAGTCCAACACCTTCCCAAGTCCGACACCTAGGACATGATGACGTCTCCCTTCTTATCCACGAGGACAGCTCACCACCTTATCCGCAAGGACAACCTATCCACTCACAGCTCAGTACAGGCTGGCCCTACTTGGGCCTAAAGCAAGCCCATTAGGGCAACCAGCCCCCCTATAAGTAGCTCCGTACTACATGGGGCTCAGGTACGTCCTCTAACCCTAATTGCCATCCTCACACACCAATGATTAGGGTTGCTTCCTGGCTCTTTTCCTTAGCCACCTGAGGACTTCCCCCAAACATCACATATCAACCCTAGATAGAGGCTCCTTTGAAGGTCATCTCCCATACCCTTGGAAGTCCTCACTGTCTAGGACATCACACACGTTATGTACCAACACTTGCAGAATCCCCAATTCCTCACGTAATCGGCTGCCATCATCCTTGGTTGTTGCTGTCGATATATTTGCTTTATGATCTTAGAATGGTATTGAAGGTAAGGGAAAAAATGAGTTTTCATATGTTAAAATAAAATGGGAGCATTAAATTTTTTTCCATCAATTATAATCTTAGAAATGACTTTTCCAAATGCATGTTTAATTAAATGAACATAATAACCTTGGAAATTATGAAAAATGGCAATTTTCTATATCAGCGATCCGCTCTTTTGTCATGAACTCTAATTAAGATATCCTAAATTGAAATTATCTAATTAAGTGGCATCATTTACAAATAGTATTGAAATTTTCTCACATAACTTCTTTTCTCAGCAAAAAAACATATTGTACTACTAAGGAACATACATAAGGGATACATATTGTACTAAGGAGCAAAAAAAAACCGCGATCGTTATCAGAGTTTGAAACTCGAGCTAACTCTTAGAGTCTATTTGTTTAGGTGACGAATCAATATGACTAAAACGATTTATGTAAAATTTGAAACTATTTTATGTTAGGGGTGCTTTTGAATTTTGATGCCCACCCCTTGAAAACTAGAGGACCATACAACACTTGAAGTCATCCCAATTTTATAATAATCAATTATAAAGAAAAACAATTTTAAAAATAATCAATTATTGGACTAATAACTTTTAAAATTATTTCATAAACATCCTAGTGCATGGCGATTTCGTTTTGGTGACCTTTTAAGGCGTGGTACATAATTTGATTTGATAGCTCTAATATTTGTTTTCTTGATTATTTCAGCTTAGCAATTACAAGTTCAAAGGAAGAAGATGTTTCGACTTGTTTATGTTGCACTATTATCAATGATGTTCAACCAAAACCTTTGGACCCCTTTAACGAATATCAACAATTTGAGATAATCCAGGAGGATAATAGTTTCTATGCAGAGTCTGTTGCCTCAAATGGCATTCCTCCTTATTTTTTGAGGAGAAAAGGATGGACGATTGGTGCCAACACTCCACAAAATTACCATTTTGATGAAGCTTTGGGCTCAAATGACTCTTTACGAGCTCTACTACCAGATTTCAACTTCCCATTGTCGAATGATATTTCTGAATCGGTGATTGTTGGAAAGTGGTACTGCCCTTTTATGTTTGTAAATGAGGGGATGAGATTAAAGGATCAAATAAAAAAGTCTGTGTTCTATAAGTTAACATTGGAACAAAGATGGGAAAAGATATTTTCCAAGGAAAATAGTGACATTGGCGAAGATTTTGTGGTTGTAGATGTTATTATTCCAACAGAAGTAGCAAAGGTTGCTGGAAGAGATGTTGTTTGGGATGAAAATGGTGTAATAGATAAAGTGATATGGTTTAAGAGTTTTGATGATAATGTGGGAGCAATGACTAGAGTTGGGTTGAGATGGGAAATTATTGAGAGAATGAAATGGGAGCAAGAAAGATTTGGATGGATTGGTGGTAATGAAAGACATGTGAGGATAGAAAGGGTAGAGGAGTTTGGTGGAAATAATAAGTGGCGAAATTTTAGCTGCTATGTGTTGGTGGAGAGTTTTGTATTGAAGAGAATGAATGGAAGTTTGGTGTTATCTTACGATTACAAGCACATAAAACAAATTAGGTGCAAATGGGATTGATGTTTGTGTGTTTTCTGAATTTCTCTTTCATTGCTCTCCTCCATTCTTTGGGTTTTAGTGCTTCTTTCTCACATACTTGATTCCATCATGTTACTCTCTTGTACTAGTGTTATATTAATATTTTTTGGATTTGCCTTCCAAATACTCGTAGATTTCGTTAGTTGTAGTTGAGGAATTCTTCTATTTGACTTGGTTGATTTACTTGTCTATAAAGACCTAGTGAGTACCCCTTTTACCAAGTGTACTTCTCCTTTTATCTGCTAATTTTACTTTGGCTAAATCAACTATAAAGGTTCAAAGCCAACAACTCATTACTTTGGCTTGATTAACCTTTGTACTTAATTTCTCTTTAATTTACATCCAATCTGGTCACAATCTGGCCACAATATTACCTGCACGCAAATCACAAATCACCACTATGATACTTCGCCAAATATCACATTTTGAGAAACATATTGTGTAGAAAGGGAGAGTTATTATTACACATTGAACAAAAATTATATATATTTTTTTAAATATATTGTATGTGAATTCTAATACATTGAATATTTAAAGGAAAAATATATTGCAATAAGGCTATATAAAGATCAGATTTAAACCAAAATGAAATAGTTATCATGTTACCACCTAGAAAGCACAAAACCTTTATAATAATAAGGCTTATTTATGTCTTTGGTCCCTAAAAGTTCAGTTTATTTTGATTTTAGTCCCTATAAGTTATTTTGACCGGGACTAGTCCTTAATTTTTCAAACATTTTGGTTTTGGTCCCCTCCATTAGGAAAAATCTGTTATTTGTTTGTGTGGTTAGCGGAACATTATATCAGTAGTTCGCTTGATATAAGGCGACACCAAATAAGTGATATGACCTGGATAATAAAGATTCACGAACGCAAAATGGTCCGACACGGAAAATGGTCCCATACGCAAAATTTTGAGTCTATGAGTTTGAATATCCATGTTACATCATCTATTTGACGCTACCTCACACCACGTGACTGTTGGTGCGAGTTTTCGTTAATCATGTCAGTAAATAACCGATTTATTCTAATGGAGGGACCAAAACCAAAATCTTTTAATAATTAAGGATTAGTCTCGGTCAAAAAAACTTATAGGGACTAAAACCAAAACACGCTGAACTTGTAGGGACCAAAACCATAAATAAGCCTAACAACAACAACAACAACAAGATCGCTGGTATAACCCGTTTCCAAATTATAAGATCGCCGGTATATGGTTATTCAAAATCGATTCATTATGATTTTCTTGTAAATCAAACTAACATATATAGTTGTCAACTCGTGAGTTAACTCGTAGAATTTTACGAGTTTAGACCATAGAATCGAGTTAAATCGGTTTAAAACTCAGAATTGGGTAAACTCGTTCAAACTAGTGTAAACTCGCGAGCTAACTCGTATAAATCAGGGTCAGTCCTAACATATTTAGGGTCCTAGGCAAAATGAAAATGAAAGGTCCCTTTTTATAAAATGTTTCAAATTTCAAGTAAATTTTTAATAGTATAAAATATTATCGATGTTCACAAGTCTACGTTATTAAATGCAATCAACAAGATTATATGAGCTACATATATAATAACTTAATAGCGTGATATTATAAAAAAAAAAATTAAATAAACAAAATAACAAAATGAGTATTTAGAAGTAGACTATCCTCCATGACTTGCCCGAATCCTAATACTGAAATAAATAAGAAAAAATGTTAGTTATCATGTAATAAGCGATCCTAATGTGATTTTACAAGTTTATCTCGAGTTTTTGTTTTTTCCCTTTTTTCGCATCCAGACAAATATTTTCTGAGCACCATATTAAAAAACAGAATAATTAAATTAGAGAGTAATCATTAACACCTAACACCTAGAGAATTCGAGATTAAGAGATAGGGACACCAATTACAAATAACATAATATAAAGCAAAAGGAACAAAAAATTAAACTATTAAGGTACAATACTACAATTGAAAAATTAATTTATGCTAATTTCTAATTTAAAAATATTTCTAATTTTATATATGTATAAGTATAAAAAAAAAAATTTGAGTCCCCTAATTCTCTGACTCTGGGCCCTAGGCCTGCGCCCCACTTGCCACCCCTAAGGGTCGGCTCTGGTATAAACTCGTGAGTCATCTCAATAAACCCAGAAATAGAAATAATTCATCCAATTGACTTAGAAATAGAAATTCAACTCTAATACGCCGTCATTTTGGCCCAATTTCTCAAAATCCTTTCACACTTTACTCGAATCTCTTGTCTTCCTCAATCATCTCTTTCTCTATGCTGAGTCTCCCTTCGTCTCTCAAGTTTCAATCATCTCTTCATCAATAAAGATTTAAGTCTCAACCATCGATTACGCTCAACCATTTATTACATCATAAACATGTTCGTTGGAATCACTTGTGTGTGCAACAACCTTTGACATTGGTACATTCATACTTGACATCACTTTTGCTTGTTCTTCATTCTTTTCCAATCTTTGTCGATTTAACTTTTAGTCTTAACTAGTAATAGTATCTATACCCGTGCATCGCACGGGTATAGTTCTTGGGTGGGATAATTGTTAGATAAATATTTTCACTAAGTTTTATCTATATTAATCAAAAGCCAAAAAATTTATTTTTTTATGCACAAAGCATAAATATATATACATAACTTTTTAATATATTTGTCAGAATCACTTCAGAAAAAATAAACATTATTATATCCGGTAAAAATTAGAGTAATTAACTTTGTAGAAAATCATAATTATCATTGATATATTGTACTACTACAATATTATGCAACCAAATTCCAAAAGAAATCAACCTAGAGATTACTAATCTAGAAAGTAACCAAAATTATCTATATAAAAATTAGTACAACCCTACAAACAAATTGTAGGCCAAATATCATCCATATATCTAAAAAATTACTAAAATTATCTTTTTGAAAATTTCAACATTGTTAATAAATTGTACCCCCAACATTTATGCAATTAAAATCTTCCAAAAAAACCAAGTTATCTAGAATAAAAAAAAAGTCAAATCATATCTAAAATATTCCAAACATTACAATAATTATAACCCAATAAAAAATATTTTATATAAAACCGACATTTTAAGTTATTCAAAATTGTGCACAACTCATTGTTCGATTGATTTCTGTCGATGATTTTTAGTTTTCTCTATTATTGGCTTCCCTAATTCCTTATCCAATTTTTTAACTTCATTACGACATCGTTATAAAGAAGATAGTCGTAAAAATAAATATAAATAGATTTAACACAAATCTACGTCAATTGGAGAAATATGTAAAAATTGTTTATAATAATTAGTAATAATTATAGCAATTAAAAAAGTCACAATTTAAAAAAAAAAAAAAAGTTCTCGGTATCATAAAGTATAAGAAGAGAGTGAAACAAATGCAGAACCTCTTCAAACCATAAACAAAAATTGTTTTCTTAATCTCAAAATAAAATCGTTGTTCTTACTATTATTATTTAATTCTACAATGTCTTTTATTTGTTTTAAGCTGCCAAAATTATTGTATAAGAGAAATATATACTGTATTTCGTTAATATGTTTTACTCTTATTTTCATCGTGCAAAAAACAAATATTAAAATAATTAGTCACCCAATTGCACGAACGGATACCTTCGAGAAATTAAAAAAAAAAAAAAAGTTGTGAACCAAACCCTTTGTCTAATCAATAGCAACAAAATGACCAAGGAAAGTGAGCTTGATCTTTTCTAATTTCTTATTCTATGTGCATGTAACTGAAATTGTTCAAAAGTATTTAAAGACTACACGTGTTTAAAAAAATTTAAATGAGAATAAATAAGGATATTATTAAAGTAAGAAGTTCCTTTTTTTTTATTACTCGTCTGTCTTTAAATAAAAGACTCTTTTAACACTTTTATTTTATCTCTTTATAAAACATTTTACCAATTTTCAATGATCATTAATTACTTTTTCCAACAAACACTCTTATTTATTGAACATTTTTTAGATTCTCAATAATATTAATAGGAGCAATTTTAAAAATACATATTAAAAATGCACATTTCCAATATAATAAACTAAATTATTCCACTTTCTTAATGGACATAAAATCTCTCAAATGAGTCCTATATTTAAGGACGAAAGGAGTATTATCTTTGGATAAAGAAATCAAAGTGAGTAAAGATGCACTGAAAAACTAAATTTATTATTCTCCTGTGACTTGACATTTGGTTTTTTAGACTTTTTTTATTTAATATCTTTTATTTTTTTTACAATTTCAATAAATAAAAATATTTGTTTCATTCCCACATATTTCTAAAATAACTTTATTTTTTTAAAATTTAATGAAATTAAATACAATCAACATACTTTCTAGATAAAAGTGAAATTAATTTTTTTTCTTATATTTCGAAGTACGCATTGGGAATCTTGAAAACCTATTAAATTTGTTTTTTAGTAGTGCAAAATCAACATCCCTTAAGAAAGTGATATTGCACTACTGAAATTAAATTTTTTTTGCAGTATGGGTATTTTTTTTCGTGAAATTATTTTTTTAGAGATTGTATTAGTGCAAAATCAACTTCCTTTATTGTCTTTCCCCATTATTATTCATCCCTTGTTTAATAATCTATGAGAGAAAAATTCTCATTTTATTTTGAAAGTATATGCTCCATTTGACTCAAATTATAATAAAAAAAATTAAATTATAACCAAACTAACTTTATTAAATTTTGTTTCTTTCTCAACGTCACTTTCTTAAAACATCCATAAAAAATTGTTATCTAATTTAATTTTTGTTTCGTTTTCAATATTACTATTCTAAAATACCTTCATATTTTTTATAAACTTGAAAATAAATTAAATACAATCAATTAACTTCCTTAATAAACATAAAATTAATTATTTTGTTTATAATTCGAGCCAAAGGAAACATTTGTGAAGTAAACAATTTCTTCCCACTTTAAGAACAAACTATTAACATAAGTTAAATTTTACAATTACGTATTAATAAATCTCTATAGAACATAAAATAATTTATTCAGATTCAAAAATAAAAAAAAATAGAGTTTTAGCTTTTACACAAAAGACATTACATAAATCCAAACAGTATACACACACTACCAAAAGCAGAGTCCTCTCTCACTTTCTCGTGCTTCTTCTTGTCATCACCACTGCAAAGCCAGCCATGTCCACCGTTATTTTGCCCATCGTTCCAGTGGGATAAACACCACTCAACACCACATACACGCTGCCTTGTCTCTCTATCACTCTCCCCTCTTCTAGCCACCATAAGTTGCTTGGATAGCAGCCTTCTTTGAGTCACAGTCTTTAGAAATCCTATCACATAAGCAATGTGACAATCTCAACACTGAACAATATGAAAAAAGGAACACATTGGATTAGAACAAAAATACCAAAATCCTTTAACCTTACCTCTATTTATATCTGAGAAGTAAAGAAAGTAGTTAAAAAGCTCAACACCAATTTACTATACTCATGAGTGTCTGCATTGAAAATATCAATAAATGACTCGTAAATGAAAAAAAGTTTAATATACACGGGGAACTCCACAACTGTATTGGCATATAAAGAGCCATAAAAGGGCTATAATTAAATTTGCTTGATAAAACCAAAAGGTTAGTTTCAAAATAATTCTTCCACCCTTCCACAAGGATTGGTGAAAAAAAGACAACATTTTTTTTCTTAAACTAAAATTATAGTAATTAATGAAAATATTTAAAAATTTTAAATTTTGAATTGTGATTGGTTAATCAATACAAAATGCATTAAATTAATTGTTTTATAATTGTTTGATGTGCTAAACAAATCATTAAATATATATCTTCTCAAATTTTTTATTTTTGAAAATTTTTTATTATATGTCTTCACAAAAGAAGGGTCCAAGCAAAGAGGTGGGAATCTTATCTTAATAAAAGACTAAAAGAAGATAAAAAGACTACTAACCTTGAAAAATGATAACAACTTTTGTATGCAAACTCACCTTGGTAAACTTAATTACTAAAAGTAGAAATAAATTCAAAAAATTTCAAATGTAATGTTCATATATCATACCACTTGGCAACCTAGAAATGCCACTTGGCAAAACTTTCCAAAATTCTTTCTTCAAATTTAACATATTAAGAATTAAGATTTCATTCTCAATACAACTTTTTTAAAACATTCCTAGAAAATTATTATTTTAAAACTAATATAGAAAGTAAGTAAAATTGATTGTTTTTTGTTTACTGAGTCATTTAATTGCATGCGGTGCTCAAGATTATAGATATTCGGAAATACTACTCCAGTTCTTTATTAGTAGTATTATTTTTGGTTTTGATAAAAAAAATCTTAATATATAAAATTTCAAGGAAATAGTATTTATTACTTAATTACTAAAAATAGAAATAAATTCAAAAATTTAAAAATATGATGTTCATATATTATGCCACTTGACAACCTAGAAATGCCACTTGCAAAACTTTCCAAAATTCTTCCTTCAAATTTACTCGCTCAGGTCCTATTTATAAGACCCTTTTGGGGTTTTTATTTTGGTCCTATTTATAAGACCCTTTTCAATTTTCAATAGCATTTAATTACTTCTTTTCACTAACACCCCTATAAAGTCAACACTTTTTAGAGTTCCAATAATAATTATAGGGGTAGTTTTGAAAAAGTATATCAAATTTTCACATTTCTAATGCCACTAACAAATTTATTCACTCTCCTTGGTGGGAGTTAAAAACCCCAAAAGGGTCTTATAAATAGGACCGGAAGGAGTAACATATTAAGAATTATGTCTTTTGTACCACAAATATCAAATATAGCACTTTGATTTTCGTGAGATATTTTTTAAGATCAATGTACCAAAATATATGTCAAACTAAAAAAAATATTCATTTGTTACTCCCTCCGTCCCTAATTATAAGACCCTCTTAACACTTTTATTTTGTCTCTATTTGTAAGGCCCTTTACCAATTTTCAATGAGCATTAATTATTTTTTCCACAAACACCCCTATTTATTTAACACTTTTTAGATTTTCAATAATATTAATAAGGGTAATTTTGAAAATACATATCAAAAGTTCACATTTCCAATACAATTAACTAAATTATTTCACTTTCTTAATGGAAGTAAAATCTCCTAAGAGAACCTTATAATTAGGGACGAAGGTAGTATTTGGAGAAAAAAAAAACAGTCTAATTCTAATGTATATGGCTATGTCACGAAATATCTTGTGATATGTGGTCAATGTAAAAAAATTTATATTGTCGGTATATCTTCATTAAACATATTGCAAATTAAAAAGAAAATAGTTGATATATTAACAAAATAAAAGTTTTTTACATTCTTACTTTATCATCCACCGTTGATGATTGACCGTAAGTAAAGTTGAAGTACTTCCTCTGTTTCTAAACGTAAGAGGTAGAAAACGAATTTTGCTTGTTTCTAAATATAGGTATTTATCTCAATTTTTAATAATAATTATATTTTTTTTATAAACATCTGTATTTAGTTAACACTTTTTAAAGTTCCAATGAAAATTATAGGAATAATTTTTAAAAATATAGCAAATATTATCATTTCCAATACCACTAACAATATTCATCAATTTTCTTAATACACGTAAAAATTCACCCTAAATACTTATATTTAGAGATGGGAAAAATAATACAGAGTATTACTCCCTCCGTTCCATATTATCTGTCACTTTAGCATTTTTAACTTGTTCCAAATTATTTGTCGCTTTAGGAATTCGAGGATGTATTAATTGATTTTTTCCACGTTTAACCTTGCATTTAATGTGTTGAAATATGTGAAATGAGTTATAATTAATGTACTTTGAGGGTATTATAATAAAGTTATTTAATAATTCTCTTGAAAATTGAAATATTAAATGACTTTCTTAATCTGTGTGAAATTGCTAAAGTGACAGTTAAATTGTAACGGAGGGAGTACTAATGAATGGCACAAGGAATTTTGGAGGCCTTGTTATTTGGCTGACATCAAAGCATGCATGGCAAGCATGTATATCTATGGGATTTAGTGCAGAAGCCTGAGAAAGTGTGTAAAGAAGGACTTTAGTATATCAACAATGGAAAATTCATACTCCACTACAATTTTTTAAAAGAACCTTAGTTAAAGCTAAAAAGCTAAGTGTGTAAAGATGGACTTTAGTTTGAAGGTGGGAAATGGCAATTCATCTTTTTTTGCGATGAGTGGTGGAGTTGGGTCCAATAATTTGCAATTGAGTGGAAATGGTGGTCATCCATGATATAGACTTCTGTTTAGCAAAGAATCATCAAGATCAAATATCTATCAGATTCTTGCTTCTTGTAAATGTGTTGAAGAAATTAAATATCGGTGTTGGAAACCTGCACAAATACTCTGGTACCTCAATGAAGGGAGCTGAGGAGGTGGTCATGCTTGGGTTGATGGCTTTGTGGTGGATTGGGTGATTGTGGGTGGCAAATCTAATGCTTCTATGGTGGTGAGGGTGGGAGACTGGGAGTTAGCTAGTAACCATAAATATAATGTTGGTAACCACATCTACGATGCTCCTTCCGCTTGAATTATAAGCAACAAAAAACATACTACTCTTGATTTAAAATATAAGCAAAACTAACTTACTTTATTAAATTTTGTTTCATTCCCAATGCCACTTTCCTAAAATATCTCTAGAAAATTGCAATCTTAATTAATTTTTGTTTCATTCCCAATACTACTTTCCAAAAATACCTCTATTTTTTACAAATTTGAGAAAATTAAATACAATCAACTAACCTCCTTAATAAGCGTAAAAGTGATTAGAGTTGTTTATAATTCGAGTCGGAGGGAGTAGCCGATAACTACGTTAATTAGTATAGCAAAAATGGAAGAAAAAAATGTGAAGGTGGTCATGGAAAATGATGGTAGTGAGCAGTAAATAAAGGGTGGTGAGGTGGTGGTGGTGAGAGGGATATGATGATGACAATTACTCCCTTTCTTCCATGAAATTAACAAGGGTCTTGCTATACATATGAAAAAAAATTCTAAGTTGATATTTATCATTTTGTCGAAAACATAAAAATCACATTTTTATAATAATTTTTATATATAATGACTTTCTTAAGGGCACTTGTTAGCATTTTCAAATTAATAAAAAAACATACTCCCTCCTTCCTTTCTTGTAGGCACCATTTTGGTAAATATTTTGTCCCTTTTTATAAGTCGTTATGAAATATTTGGTTAATATTAAAGAGTTTATTCTAAATACACCCATCATAATTACTAGAGGGTTATAGGGTAATAATTAGTTTAATAGAGAAAAATAAATAGAGTTTCAAAGTTTTAAATAGGGTAACATTGGAATGACAACATATTTTTTGATAAATTTGAGAGTAATGATTATTTTTCTTAATAGGTGTTAGGTAAAAGTGACTTATTATAAGGGATGGAGGGAGTGAAAAATTTTGTTCCAAATTAAAGATAAAATAATGAATAAAAAAATTAAAATTGCATTGTATATTCATTGATGAGTTAATTAATGAAACATACATTAACTATTTGATTTGGCAATTGGTTGATTTGGAGATACAATACATTAAAAGTATGTTTCCTTATTTTTGTTAAATTTTCAAAAAATTTACTAACTTTTTGGAATAAAGAATTGTATCAATAGTTATAATGCTGATAATTATAAGTAATAAAATTCTAACTAGTGTATTAAGAGTACTTATTAAAAGAGCAAAATCGAATATTTTATCTTGAAAAATACTCCATCTTATCGTATATATAAGCCCTCTTTCAAGACTTTTTTTTGTACTTAATATAAGTCCAATTTCTATTTTTCAATGGCATTAATTACTTAAACATCCCTATTTACTTAACATTTTTTACATTCTCAATAATAATTATAGGGATACTTTTGAAAATATATACCAAATATTTACATTTCTAATGCCACTAATGATGTGTTTGGTCTGTTGCATGGTGCCGCAAACGCGGAAGCTCCTGAGGGGTTACTTCTGCCCAAACACAAAAACAAACACAACCTAAGTATACTAACCAAGTTTTTTAAAGGGTGTGAAAATTGATCAAAAAACTTATAATAAGATTGGAGGAGTAATAGATTTAATATTTTGAGAAGTGTGAAGTTGTTTTTAGTTTTTACAATACATATTTACCAGTTTTATCTTTCTTAACTAATGCTTTTAGGGTGCTTTGCTAGCAAAATTCTTATAAGCATATCAATTAATAACTTTTATACTTCCTCCGTCCCACAAGGATGGTAAAAAATACTAAATTTTTTATCTCAAACTATAGTTAAAATAATTAATGAAAAGTTTAGAAATTTTAAACTTTGAATTATGATTGGTTAATTCATGCAAAATGCATTGAATTAATTGTTTGATAATTGGTTGATGTGTTAGACAAACCATTAAATACACGTCTCCTTAAATTTTTGACTTTTGAATTTTCTAATCATCCTTGTGGGACGGAGGGAGTATTCTTTTAAAAAAATGTGATAATTAAAATAAAAACTACTACATAAAAATATATATGGTATTTTTTTTTTGGTATAAACTAAATAGATGGTATCTTGTAAAATAACAATATCGATGAGAAAGCATATCCATGGTTGCTAGCTAGGATGTTACACCATATGGGGAAGGCGAGAATGGCACCTTCATGATATCTTTGGCGTGACTCAGTCCTAATGTAATCTTTATTGTTCTTTTCGGCCAACTATAAAAAAGAGTTTTACTTTTTGAACCCTTTGTTTACTCATTGTCCCCCATTTTTTCCGCCTTATACAAGGCGGAAGTACATTTTTCCGCCTTATACAAGGCGGTAGCGTAAAATTATCATATTTTTTCCGCCTTATACAAAGCGGACGTGCAAAATTACCATTTTTCCGCCTAGAAAGAGGCGGAAAAAACTGATAATTTACACTACCGCCTTGTATAAGGCGGAAAAATGCACTACCGCCTTGTATAAGGCGGAAAAAATGAGGGTCGGTGAGTAAACAAAGGGGTTAAAAAGTAAAACTTATAAAAAAATGTCTAATCCATCCAAAAGAGTATCAAGAAAAATTAGTTTTTCCACTGATACAAAAGATGAACAGCATTTAGTTCATTTCATCTCTCAATTACTTCCAAAAATTTAGAAAATCATAAAAGGAGTAATGCAGAGGATTTATAAGATGATTAGGTGCAACAAAAGAATCACTCAAAATAAACAAAGGAACTCTGTTATGATTTCTATGCTAGGAAGCAAGACCATCTAATGCTACAAAGAATTAAGGTAGCTTCTATACAGTGACTATTACTGTCTATGATATACAAAAAGCAAAGTAAATTAACCACTGTACAGGGAATGGCCAAAAAACAGGTGCAGTTTATTCCTCAGTCCAATTTCACTTGCCAAATGTTGGATCTGTATACCTTGCCATCCCCATGGAAGTTGAAGTAAGCTACATAACTATCATGCTGAGAGGAGCCAGAATGCAATTACATAACTATAGACGTAAAAAATATATTTCCATGCGGCTATACACAAACTACACTCTTTGATGCTTGTAAGAAGAATATGTCAAGCTACACTATCTATCGTTAGTAGCTCGATCTTTACTGTGGTTAGACTTAGCAGCTAAGCGTGCGGTTGAACCAACAGTTGTTGGCCGCAACGATCTCTGTCGCAACATATCACAGAATTCAGGATCATCGGTCTTTCCCTCATACCTTATCCATTGTACAATTTCGTGATACATGGGAAAGAACTGCATCTGAATTGCGGAGTAAGCGAAGTATGGTATAAGTGTTGAGATCACCACAAACAATGTCACGATCCAATAGGAAGGAGCCGGAGCGAGAGTTTCCAAGAAGACATCGTAAGCATTTGTGGAAAAACTCGGAGGCATTGCTCCGTAAATGATGAGGAAAAGATACCAGAAAGCAATGGAGCCCCATAGGAAAATATGTTGAATCAAGGTGAAGTAAGTAACAGCAAGTGCCATCTGCAAGTTTACAACCCAAACCACACTAGTATACATCGTCGCTCCAAGTATATCCCTCCCAGCTGTTCTTCCCTCATAGTCAAATGCCTGAATCTCCATTGCTTTTGTGCAGAAGAAGAAAATTATTATGGCACTGATAAACCCATTAAGCATCCAGCTGAGTATTCGTCGCCAGCTAAAAAGGACATTTTGAACTCCTTCTTGATATAACATAGGAAACTGACATGTTGAACAAATAAAAAAACAAAAAGTGATCACCAGAGAAGTAAGACAAGAACTCCAGATCAAGCAAGTCGATGCTTAGTAAAATTTTAATTTGTTTACACAGCATTGCTACCCTTTACTATGGGCTACCCAAGTGATGTCAATGTCAAGAAACAACTAAAAGCCACCATGAAAGAGAAAAAAAAAATAGGTCTAAAGGTTAAGGTAAGTATGATGTAGATTGGTGTAATCATTTGATATAGTGCAAGATTTTCAAGCTTTTTCCTTTTTGGATGTTCTCTATTCTCTAAGTACATTGGCCTCCCTTGAGTTTTGTCTTAATTACACCTGGCATCCCTCTTGTTTCAAAAATTACATTCATCTCTCTGCTAAGCAGATGTAAGTGCAGCTTTTGGACTGGAGGGTTGTTGATTTCAGTTAAGCTAAACTTTAGAGGAGATCAATGTAGTTTATCCTATTCTATATCCAAATAATGGTGTAATCAATGAACATGACAACATATTATATGGTGAAGCATAAGCTTACCTTCAAACAGTATCGGGCAGATACATCCTGGTCATAGACCCCAAGGGCAATCACGGGAAGTGATGAGAAGAAGACATTATAGAGAGACAAAAACCAGTCATTGTATGCAGCCTGCCCCGAGAATGATGCATACACCTCATACAAGAATACAGTAAAGCCAAATGTGACATTCTTGTAGAAAAAATAGCATATCTGTTAAGGAAGAATGAGAAAGTTAATATAAGTGCCAAACAAAGGTTTCAGACCATCTTTTAGAGCCTAATTTCTAAAGAATGTTGAGATCAAGATATAAGGGTGTATTCAACTGTCGGTTGGGGGACACCCTTGCTGCATAGCCAAAAAAAAGATACAAGGGTGGCAATACCATTGATGAGATCCTTCGGTAACACCAATGTCCATGTACAAGAAGCAATCTTTCCAAATAACGGAACTGAGCAATTGCAATATCACTAGACATAACAGCCTGAGGAAGAGAGGATAAGGAACATGGAGATGAATTAAAAGAAGATATGGAAGCAAAAACCAATATAAGAACAAAAGATGAAGTTTATCAAAATTCGGACTACCTGCATTCCTTCAACACCACTGATTCCAACCCCTATATCTGCTTCTTGAAGCATGCCCACGTCATTAGCACCGTCACCAATAGCTAATGTAGTTTTACCGGTTCCAGATTTGACCAGTCTAGTGACCTTTAAGAGAGGAAAAACATTAAAATACTATTTTTAAAATCTAACCAGTATTATTTTAAAATATTTAAGAGAGGAATTCATGCCAAATAGAGGGGAAGAAGCACAGAATAAGCTGAAACATACCAGTGCCTTCTGCTTTGGTGAGGAGCGGCAGCATATAACAGATGCACAACGAACAGCAAGGTCAAGAAACATGTTCTTCAAGTTATCCTCTAGAGCATAAACAAGTGATTTTCCATCAATAATCAGAGCAAATGCTTGCTGAGAGGTTCCTCTGGAGGCAGTAACTTGTTGTGCAGCTTCAGATATCTGATTGCGGACACTTTCCCTTGAAGCCTAAATCATGAGAAAGGTAAGAATAAAAGGACGTCAATTTTTAACACTATAACTTCACCAAGATACTCACACAACAAGGAATTCCTTAAAACACAAGCAAAGAAAAGTTTAAATAAGAAAAAACAAATGACAAGAAGCAGAATAACTGAAACCATGCTTTGTCATTCTTGCATATTTTGACACAAAAGTGAACAATACCATGCAAGAGCAGTTAACAGAATTCTTAATATCACACCACTCTACCAAGCTTCTTTAATAGCAAAACTAAAATGGAAAAATCTATGAAATATAAGTTCAAATTGCCAGCAACGTAAATCAGATTCAACCCACATGTCAACTGCGAGAAAGAAGATCTTGTTGATATTGAAATGTTTTAAGAGAATAATCTTGTTTACAAATTACAAGCAAAGGCTGAAATTTATTTTACCTTGGCAATAGCCATCTTGTTTCCAACCTTCTCCACTGCTTGAATTTCTGGAGTCTCCAAATGAATTATAATCTGCTTCATTCCTTGTCTAAGCAAACTACAAGCATAACTGCAATAGTATATTGATGTCAATATCTTGGCAAGTAACTCCCATGCTTAAGGCAATGTAAAAAAGGCATAACAACAACATAATACCCAATATTGATGGCAGTCTCCATTTTATCCCCAGTCAACACCCAGATCTTAATCCCAGCTTGGGCAAGCTTGTCAATGCAATTTGGAACCTAGCAAAACAAAGAGAAGCATCATCTCAAGTCCTATTCCAATTGATAAACCTTCACACATGTAAATACTTTTTTTCTAACCTACCCCATTTTGGAGCTTGTCCTCTACAGCAGTTGCACCAAGAAGGATCAGATCCTTCTCAATCTTATCTGAGACTTCCTCAATCAAACTATCCCGATCTGCACTAACTGAATTTTTTGCTTCAGAAATTTTATTATGGAACTCCTTGTATTCTTCTTTATCGAGTTCACGATATGCCAATATCAGGGTCCTTAGACCTGCATCAGCATACTCATGCACATGTTCCAAGGTTTTATCTTCAAACTCCCTCCCATTCCTGGCAAGCCTTTCAAACATGACACTGCATGAAAATGACATAAGGCAAGTTAATAGGCTAAAATGAAAAAGATAAGAGCTACAAAATACTGAAGGTTACAGTTCAGTTTATCACAAACCTGTCAGCACCTTTACAGAGTAGAAAAATTCTCCCTTCTTTATCTTTCACTGTCACTGACATTCGCTTCCTTAAGCTATTGAATTCTAAAACATTGAGAAGCTTGAACACCCTGCAAAACGAAAGAAGTTAGGGTTCGTTAATGCATTCAGTACTACTTGACTTGAAGAAATTAAACTCCAAAAAGCAGTAACTTACAAAAATAACTTAATTACAAATACTGCATCTCAAAAGTTATTTTCAGAATTTATCATACACGCATCAGTTAGCATGTATAAGCAATACCGTTAATTCCAAATGCCATAACCAAATACTAAGGCTACGACAACAGTTTAACAAGTTTATATCCACATTAACCAAAAAGAAAAATGTCCGTTCTGCCATTTTTCTCTTTTAAAACAATTTCAAACTATCAATGGGACTTTATTTCCCATCATGAGGAACTTTAGTCAAGATGCACGGATCCACAGATGTAAGGGAAGGATACAATTCAGCTTATGGTCTAGTTTTTTAGTCATTCCAGAAAGAGTTGACAAATATCAATATAAGACATTCAGACTCCACATCCCCGTGCAGCTATAAGCTAGTGACTAGACCAGCAGAAGAATGTAAAACTTGCTACTTCTGTGAACTTTTTATTGAAAATTAGCTGTAATGATCACGAGACTAATTCTTATGTAATTGCATGTGCCTTTCTCAAGTTACTAAACAAAAAAAGCAATTAAAAAAACACTAACCTTTCAACTTTATTGCCAGAAACTGGATCCAACTCATACATTGATAAACTAGTCTGAGTCCTTTTATAGAATTCAAAACCAACTTCTCTTGCTGCAATTACAAATGCTGCTTCATCTGGAGACTCAGCCTCATATGAGACATTTCCTGTGTCTTCATCCACTTCAGGTATGGCTGTATGACAGATTGCCAATAAGCGAAAAAATTTCTGGATAACAACTGCACAAGGCTCATTTACCCAGTTCCCATTCATTATCCTCTCATCTGAGAAGTTAAAACTTTTGATGGGTGATTTCCTATCAGGAGATTTCCTTATATCACCTGATTCCGATACATTGACATGCTGTTGAGTCGAAGGTGAACCACTTCTTCTGCTCATGGTCCTCTCAACCTCTGTAACACCACGGCCATAAGCTACCCCAGCAATGGAACACTTGATGAATTCCATCGAGTTACATGTCAAAGTTCCAGTTTTATCAGAAAGTATTGTGTCGACTTGCCCAAGTTCCTCATTCAAGTTTGAAGTACGTGCATGGGCTGGTTTGTCTGCTTCTTCATAGTACATATGGATATCTTGATTGATGAAGATGCTCTGAAGGACTTTGACAATTTCTATTGATACGTACAAGGAGATGGGAATGAAGTAGCTGTATAACATCAAAGCTGTCAAACAATGAAATGTAGCAGCAGCTGGTGCTCTTTTAGGATCAAAAAAGATTGTAGAATTATCTGGTCTGAGATACCATCTTTTCATCACACCATCGTCCAAGTCATCTTTAGTTGTAATGCCAAAGAAAATTGATCCAACAAACGCCATTAGAAATAAAATACAAAACAAGAAGTAGATAACTCTATCCATCTTCCTCTCAACTTTGCTTCTCTTTGAAGGGGGATCAGTAGAATTTTGAACAACCTTTGTATCATGACCAGTGAAAACAACAGCTCCTAATACGTAATCAGTATTACGAAGTTTAGAGTCTCTCAGAAGAAGTTGCTGAGGAGAAAGGGGATATTGTTGCTCTTCAAACTCCATGCTCCCAATAAATGAATACAAATTTGCATTTGGATCTTCACATTTGATCGTGGCTCTAAAATCACGGAACTTGGAATCCTCATGTAAGGAAGACGTTACCTCCAACCCTTGCTTTATCTTCAAATTTGTTTCCCCATCCAAGTTCATGGTCTCGACATAGCACACCGCATCGTCGTAACTAGATGAAAGCAGAAGGAGGTCTGCAGGGAAGAACTCATCCTTCTCGATCTTTACTATATGCCCCACCCTCAGATTCTTCCACTCGGTATATTCAAAAGTCCCATCTCCTTTATGCACTTTAACTCTTCTATTGTTCACTTCAATATCCTGCAACAATACACCTCTGCCTAAATTATATATCCTGACATTGATATCTTTCAATAAACACTGACATTTTTTGGTCCCCCCATTGGGTCACCAAATAGACGATGCTAAATGATAACCGTTTAGCTTATTCTTCTTAATCTACATAACTTTTGGTTTATTATTTTGATTTTATATAGATATTTAATTATACAGGGAAAAAAAAATCTTAACCAAATTTGCACAGAACTTAAAATGTAGGAAACATATTTTGTAGCAGAAAAAATTATGCAGGCACCATTTTGGACTTTCTGTTTTTTTGACACACTGTTATTAAATCAAATCATTAAGCACTTTCAACTACAGTATTAAATTTAATTTAGAATCTGAGAGATCATTTAAACAGATCCTGGAATTTATGAACAAATACCAGTGTGATTGAACTTTCATCTATTTCAAACAAATCAGAAGTCACACCAAAGGTCCAAACAAAGATTCTGGAATCTTACAAAAAGACGTCTGGCTTGGGGCATGAAAATTGACTCACAAATCGATTCTTTCGAAAGTTTTAATCGAATTACCATAGGATAAAAATATAGAATCCTCTAATCTCTTATAACCTAAACACTCCCATAACCTTGTAAAAAAACACAAATTTTCTTTTCAGAATTACTGGTATTCTTCAAGCCTAAGAGCTGCAAAAGAATATAATAAATATAAATATAAATACAACAAGAGACCATCCATAAATTAAATTTAAGGAAGAAATTAACTTTATAAAAATGAAACTGAAAACAGGATAAAAGTGGTACCTGCTTTTTCCTACGCCAATCTTCAATACCCTCTTTGACCATAGTTGCTCCAATAACAACAATCAAAGGAAGAATAGCACTGCCAGCCGTGTAAGGAGCAAGTTTTGTGAAGGCCAATATTCCAGTCACCAAGAAATAGAAATTAGCCACTCTCCTAAACTGCTCAAACAATGACTTTGGCAAGAAAGTAGCAATGCTATACTTTGTAGACCTCACAGCATTATCTTCATAGTCCCTTAACCCAACTTCAAAGTTATCTGGCTCATTGCAGAACACCACCCTCGAATATCCTCGCCCTCCTATCTGCGAATGATCTCCCTTGAAAGATTGTTTTCCACACGCGAAGGAGTAGATCTTGCTGAGATGCAATTGCTTCTTTTTCTTGCCTCCACTCCTCATTTTTTTTTCTTCTTCCTTCCTCTAACCAAAGATGAACAAAATTTGGTAACTGAACCTCACATCACAATTCACAAAGTAGCTGCACCTACCACAGATAATAACCAAAACTAAAAGCCAAATTTGAAACTTTCTTATAAGTCTCAAAGTTATTACTATTCTAACTAATTGGTAACTCGGTCCAGAGAGCTTTGCCGCTCTATTAGTCCTGCCCAACTCGAATTCCAATTAGTCAGTAACCGGAACAAGGTATTCTAACTAACTAGAACAGTGAATACTTTAAAAAAATAAAAAGGAGCTCACTTTCAAGTACTTCAGAGTACAAAACACTGAATGCAACACAGCCTCATCTAGAACCTTCCAAACCTTAAAACCTCTGAACCCTTTTATCAGCAACACCAATAGATAAAAATTGAAAATTTAAAACAGAAAAGCTGAACCCCAGACGAAAAAAAGAAAGAAAAGCTCAAAGATCCTTAATTTAATGAACAAGGGATCAGAATGAACCAAAGGGTAATCGCATATCACTGTGGAAAACTCAAGAAACAAAGAGAAAACTCAAAAGGGTGTTTGAAAAAAGACAGACACGTATGAAGACTGAGCTAAGGAAAGGAATGTTCGGGGAAGATAATAATAATAATAATAATTATAACAATAAAAAAAGGAGTGAAACTTTGTGTACATATGTTTAATGATTTGTGAAACTACGCGGTGGTTGATGCCTTGATGGTATCACATAGTAGTAATGAAGGTGGTGAAAAAGAAGAAAGGTTTGATTTTGAACGAAGACTTTGATTAATGGCAATGTTAATAGTGGCAATCTAATGAGATCTGGCATTTTTGTAGTTTGACCCCTAAAGAGAGGCTATGTTGTTGAACCCACATTACCCGTTTTCTCGAAGGTGACACTTTCAAATTTGTGTTTTTCTTCTCAGGAGCAACTACCACTGTGTGACATTATTATTATTATAAGTTATGAGGATCAGAAAGATGAGAAAATTGGGAAAAAAATAATTAAAAACTAGAATTTTTAAAAATAAAAACAAAAATAAAATAAAATAATTTATGGATTTTGGTTTTTCAAAGAAAAGAAAGTGATAACAACATATGCAGAAATGAACACAGAGACAAGACAACGAGGTTGTTCTGGAATTATTTAATTCTTTTTTTTATTATTATTATTTTGCTATATATTTCTTTTTTTTTTTTAATGATAGTTTTGCTATATATTTCGCGGGAAAGCAACCGAGCTCGTCAACGGTGACAGAGGAGACTCTCTGTCTCTCTCTCTCAATCACTACTAGTACTATTATTTATTAAACAGAAGAAAGACAAACCAAAGTCACTCACTTTATTTTATGATATGATGATATGATGATGAAGTAAGATGGAGTAGATAATGAATGGGTCTATCTCTAAATAATGTGAATATAATATAGATGTTTTCATGGACTCGTTAAGGTCTCTAGATAGATAAATATGGAAAAGTATCATCAAAAGATCAAAATTTACATTTTTAAATATGCTTTTGTTATGCTTGGTTTTTTTAGCAAATGCTTTAAAGTAGGTACTATTTCAAAAAATAAATAGATAAATAAATCTTAGCAATTACTATAATAATTTGAAATATATATATATAAGGTTTTACTGACGTATGTCATATAGTAAAAAATTTCATATGTAGTAAGTTTAAAAATTAGTATATTCATAAAATTTATGTTTATTAATTATATCGATAGATTTACTAAATTTAATTTCTTTAAAACATACCTTAAATCATGCCTTTAAAAAAAAGGGTTTTGTTTAGCTTCAATTTAATTTTAGAACTGATGACAAGAAATTAAAAAAAAATAGTAAATTAGTATAAGAAAATGAAGTTCACTATCACCTAATATTAAATATTTAATTTTCAATATAAAAATATTATTTAAACCTCTTATTCTTTAGTAAAAGGCGAAAGAACAGTCCCCTCTGTGATTTCCACATGGCTCCGTGATTTTTAATATAAACCTCTTATTTAAATCTCTTATTCTCAACATTAAGATATAAGGTTAAGAAAATCTTTTAAAAAAAAACCATTATATAATACGAAAGCATATAAGGATTAGGGACAACTAACCAGGGAATAATTAATGAGTCTATCTAATCAATTTTGTATTCTTTGCCTGTTTTTCATATATTCTCTCTTAAAAAGAGTTAACCAAAAGCAAAAAGCAAAACTTCTGTTTTGTCTTCTATGGTTGGATATTGTTAACATATTAAAAGATTTTTTTAAAAAAAAGTATATAATACTTCCACCATCTCATCATCTTATAAAAAAAAGGCAAAAAAAATTTATCCAAAATAAAGTAAAAATAATTAATGAAAATTTTTAAAAATTTATAATATATATGACTAGTTTTGAGTCGTGTCATGCACAATTTTTAATATTTTAGTTGAAGATAATGACTTTACATGCAAGTAATATCTTGGTTGTTGGAAATAATGATTTGGAAAACTTAAATAATTTATTTAATTTATTATTTCTTGAAAATGATGCATCAAATAAATCAAAGGATTAATACTTTTATTTTTTCAAGAAATAATAACCACTTTGGGTGCTTATCCTCAGCCTAAGAGTTGAGGTTAAAAAACCATAAATTATAACCAATACTCCAATACTTTGAATGAAATAAGTAAATACGACGTAAGTTCTTTTTAATTTAAAATGAAATATGTAAAAATATAAAATAAATTATGCGAACTACTGTTCATGAATTTCACTTTAATTTGCCCATTTAATTTGTGCAACATTCATACTAACTATTTTTATTTAGATAATATGGAGGCAACCAGAGCATGTGCTAGTCAACCCTCACCATCTAGCTGTTGATTTAGGATGCGTTAAAAATTGAAAGGGAGAATTCTAATATTCATAGTTATCCTACCTAATTTGTGTAGAATTGTTTTCTTGATACATGTGCGAGATATTGTAACTAAAATGTCAATAATTTCCTTTTCATCCTTAAACGACATATGGCAATAAACAAATTAAAAGATGAAAAATTATAATAATAATAAGCATCAAACAATTTCATTTTATTGCTGCTCAGATATCAATTGAAGTAATAAATAAGAAAAATGTTACTTTTATATAAATATATATATATATATATATATATATATATGAGTTAATGGGTATGCACCGACGGTGTAAAGTTTTTTACACCTTCATCAGTCCATCATCCACCATTCGTTTGTATTACTTTAATCTAAAAGTCAACGACCATACGCGAATGAAGATGTAAAAAACTTTAACATTGTCGATGCATTCTCCATTCTCTCTCTATATATATATATATAAGAGATTTCAGGAAGTACATGATAACACAAGTTTTCTCTCAACTCTTAGCTTCTATCTGAATTCATAAGTTGATTAAATGATAGATATATGTTGTAGTTGCAGTGGTTGCAGGAACAACTCTGGTTGAAATGTCTGGTTTAGACAGATATAAAAACATAAGAATTTGACAGTGAAATAGTTAAATGTGCAAAGCTATAAACCAAAGCATAATGTTCTTCTCAAAATTAGTGAATTTCACCGTATACCAAGGCAAAACTTGAAAAATTGAAAGTGGGAAAAAAAAAAAAAAAAAAACAGGCGATCAAGGCATAAAATCAAATTATTTGGAAAACATGAATAATTTATTTAATTTCAATTTTTAATGTTTTTTATAACAATTTCGCATGTAGATGATACTTTGATTGAGGATAATGATTTGAAAATCTTAAATAATCTAATTAATTTTAAATTTTAATATTTTGGTTGGAGACCTACAATTGATGTGGTGCAAGAAAAATTTTAACACAAACGTGGTAGCTCAAAAACTTCAACAACAAATGTTGTGGCTCGAAAAAGCGTCTTTTTATACAAAGATAGTAGATTGAATGTTAAGTAGTTAACATATTAAAGATTTCAAAAAGTATATAATACTCCTTTCGTCTCATTATCTTACTAAAAAATGGTAAAACTTTTATCCCAAATTAAAGTAAAAATAATAATAATTTTTTTAAAGATTATATATTATTCTCCTTTCTTTCTTATAATAATACATTTTTAATAGATTTTACGTCTATTAAAAAAGTTGGTTAATTAATTTAGTTAATGGTATCTTTTATTAGAAAGGTAAACATTAATGTTTTTTTTTCAAAATTACTATTATAAATATTATTGAGAATCTAAAAAGTACTAAGTAAATATGAGTGTTTGTGAAAATAAGTAATTCATTATTATTGAAAATTTGTATAAAATCTTATAAATAGGGAGAAAATAAATATTTCAAAATGATTTTATATTTAAGGACGAAGGGAGTATCTATAATTGAATGTCAACATATTAAAAGTTTCAACAAGTATATACGTAATACTCTTCTTCGTCCCGGATGGATAAAAAAAATACTATTTGTCCCATTATTTTGATAAAAAAAAATGTCAAAATTTTTATTCCAAATTAAAGTAAAATAATAAATGAAAATTTTTAAAATATTTTAATTTAAAAAAAGGATTTATTTATACATCAATTTCTTCTTGTTAGTTCCTCCAAAAGGATTATGCAATATTCCAATATGTATTCGTTGTAACGATTTTTTTTACAATTTATAATTAATTAATTAATCAATCATGTATTACATTAAAAATGATATTCTTTAATTTCATTAACTAGTTAAACTAGGGAGTATAACTTACCATGATTTGGCTAAAAAATATATAGTATTGTACTTCTTCTATTCTTTATTTATATATTGTATTCTAGAATTCTCTGGTTTTATTTATAAATTCAAGATTAAAAAATAAACAATATCAGTGTGAAAAAACGTTGCAGTATTCTTAATACAAATAAATAATAACATACGCAATATTTATAAAAGTTTGCATTAATGTTCTTTTATTTTGTAATTTTAATATTGTAAAACAATTAGTTCCTATCATAAAATTTTAGTATATGTTTTAGCTTTTGAAATGAGGGTTGAGTATCCCATAACAATGAATATTTATGTTTATAAAAATATATGTTATATTTTTAATGATATTTAATTTATATTTGTCGACCTCACATTTCTAAAAAAATTTTAGTCAGTCCCTGCTTGAGACAGGCGATGTTATGGTCGAAGAAGTTTGCAACCATTTCACCGCAGCCCAGAGCTGCCGTCGCACCATCCATGAGTACTGCTTCCCTCTTTGGTTCCTCCTGCCACAGTAGCGCTCCCAAATCCCTAAATTCCAAACCAAACAAATTAGTTTGGCCACTCTCTCTTTGCATAGTTATACATAACAAAAAGAATTGATGCTGTAAAATTTCTTATTGGGTTAATTAGTGATACACAAAAACCATCCATACTTAATTAGTTAATTAGTTTATTCATACATAAATTATAGATTATTGTTCTACGAAAGAAATTTTTGATGACAATGAAAATCACTTTTTACCATGTGTGAATTTATACTAATAAAGATGATTTGGTTGAGTGTTAAGTACTGGATGGCAGAGTGATGGCAATTGACACTTGACGGTGGCCATACGGTGGTGCTGCTACGAGAAGCAAATCTTTTACTCTTTAGGTTGTTGGCCAAGAATATTAAAATTGACGAGAACAATGTCGAAGTATATTAAACTAGTAAGCTTGGATAAGGGCATATGTGAAAAATAGATGAAAAATTACCTATAAAAATGTATGGGTTTTTATTTTTAGTACTTCAAGGTCTTGGCATCTTTTTCTTTTTGTTCCCTACCCATTACTCTTTGGCCCACATTTACCTTTAATTTACCGATTTTACAAAGGCGAAATGTGATTTTTCGATTTTCAAAAGACGGAAACTATTTTAATTTACTACCGATTTGTATAAGGCGGAAAAATTACGACTATTTAAAAGCGGAAATACTTCCGTCTTTTAAGAAGTGGAACAATTAAAATGTCGAAATCCCAGAAATGCCCCTCCGTGAACCCTCCACCTCCCTTTTGTACGTGAATGAATGGAGAGGCAATTTTGGTATTATAACAAATTTTTAATGTTTCCACATGATGAAAGGCGGAATACTCTATTTTATTTACGATTTTGGAAAGGCGGAAGATAATACGACTTGCATAAGGCATAAATTGTTTTATTTTGTTTCCGTCTTGTTTCAAACGGAAAGAGTAATGGGGCCAAAGAATAATGAGCGAGGGACAAAAAGAAAAAGTCTATATGTTAAATTTTACACAGAATTCAAAACCTTGGAATATGTCTTAAATTTAAATTCAACATGTACTTCACAACTTTGGAGTACGTGTAAAATTTAACATATACGTCAAGGTCCTGGAGTATTGGGCAAAAAAAGCTCTAGTGGAAGCATATTGGGTTAGTGAGTCGGAAGTGTTTTTGGAAATACGAGAGAGTGCTTGATATGAAAGTATGAGTGAAGAGATGAGAGTGAGTGGGTGTGAGTGAGGAAGTATGGAAAGAGTAAGTGGGTGGCCATGTGGGTGTGAGTGAGGAGGTGGGAGAATAAGTATGAGTGAGTGGGAGTAAGAGGTGAGAAAAGGAAAAGAATTTTATAAAAAAATGAAGGTATTTTAGGCATAAAATTAAAAAGGGATCAAAAACTAAACGCGAAATTAGAAAATCAAAACCCTAAAAAGAGTGTTTTTTTAGTGGGGTATTTTAGGCATAAAATTAATTAAAAAGGAGATCAAAACCCAAAAAGGGAAAAGTAGAAAATCAAAACCCTACAAAAATACTTACAAATTATACACCAAGTCACCAACAAAACTTTTAGGCTTAGTTGCACTTTTGGTTTCCCAATTTTATTACTTTGACAAATTTAGTTTCATTTTTTTAGTTTGGCGAATTCAGTCCCTCAATTTTTAATTTGTGGCCAATTTTGTCCTTCCGTTAAAATCCAATTTAATGGTGCTGAAGTGGCTAATGCCAAGACACGTGACAACACCTAGTTGTCCTAAATGAAATTTCTTTTAATTAATTTAATTAAAAATTAAAAATTAATAAAAATAAAGCTTAGTTACACTTTTGATCCCAAATTTGATCAATTTGGCGAATTTAATCCCCTTTCTATTACTTTTTACTAATTTAGTCCCCTAAATTTTAATTTGTGGTCAATTTTGTAGTTTCCTTCAAATTTTGGGCGTTTAGATGTAAGGACGAAACTAACCACAAATTGAAAATTGAGGGACTAAATTAGCCAAAAGTAATAGATCGGGGACTAAATTCGCCAAATTGATCAAATTGGGGGACCATAAATGCAATTTAACCTTATTTTATTAATTTTTAATTTTTAATTAAATTAATGAAAAGAAATTCCAAATAGGACTACTAGGTGTTGACGCGTGTCTTGACATTTGCCACGTCAGCACTATTACTTTGGATTTTAACGAAGGGACGAAATTGGTCACAAATTAAAAATTGAGGAACTAAATTTGCCAAATTAAAAAAAAAAGGAGACTAAATTCGTCAAATTAATGAAATTGGGAAAAAAAATTCCTTACCATGGCAAAACCATCATCACCTTCATATGTCTCACGCTGAGTTTTACACCGACTACTGCTTCCAACCTCAAAAGTGTTCCGAACATTCGCATCATCCATTTCACATATCTTATCATGAAATCCAGAATCGAAGTTACCATCATTAGATGAATAATGCACTACAAAAACACAATAAGGGGAAAAAATCAACAAACAAAACATAAACAATGCTATTAATAAAATCAAAGCACTGTATTTAAAATGCTGTAAACCTGGGTTTGAATTTAGTTCAAAATCAGGTGAAACTAATGGAATAAGCAAACCACGCTTTGAATTTTCGACAGAATCACACTCCACAACAGACAAATGTGTATAGTGTGATTTCTGTCCATCACCTTTGCACAATTTTTTTACAAATGAGTTAAAAATATACTCATTCACATAGTCAATAACTTAAAATATATGAGATAACAAAAAACATTATATCACACCTGACTCACCATCAAAGGCAATATCATGAGAAAATCTCCTAACATCAAATTATCATCATTACCAAACAAAGCACGCATCCTCACATTACTCGAGCGAACCAATTCTTCAATATAATTAGACGGTTTTGAGCATGATCCTTCCGCAATAAGCATTAGAATCAGAAAATAAATATATGCACCACAACACAATCACCGTTACTAATAACAACACGAAAGCAAACCTTTTAGCACATGCTTCCAGGTGTTAGCTTTGTCATGGATGACAACTCAACCTCCATATCACATTCAGGAACCGAGAACAAAACAAAGCCAAAAATTCAAAAACTTGCCATATATATATATATATATATATATATTATCTTCTACATATAAAATAAAATACTTCAAAAATACACCTTCATTCAGATCAATCCGATGTCTTTTACACGCCCTTCCACCTTCCATTGTTCACCAAACTTTAAAAAAAAAAAGTTATAAATCAAACCAACCCAAGCTCCAGCAAAGAAAAGCGTATCAAAAATAAATAAATGACTTACCTCCAACCCAAGATCCAGCGACACCACCACCAACAGCAGCACCAGTGACCAGTGATAACACCAACACAAAGAAAGAGAAAAATAGAGATGATAAACAAAACAAACCCGAGAACAAAAAGTTGAAAGGATGCAAACGAAAATGAGATTTGCAAAGCTAAGCTAAACGAATGGTAACAACAACAAAAAACAAAAAACAAAATATATAAGAAGCATAAGGAAGGTGAATCGTGTCATTGATCCAAGCAAAAAACACCAAAGCAAATTAACACTGGAGGCCCTCGAGACAAACACCAAGACACACAACAGAGGAAATGAAAGGAACGAAAGGGACGCACGCTTGCCTTGGAAGCTGCCAGAAGACAACACGGTCCAGATCTCCCTTATCAATATCTTACACAAATGAACAAGTAAGATTAAACATACGATGCAATAGGCATGAATTTAAAAAAAACATACAATAAACAGTACAAAACATCATTAACAAAGTAATTAAATGTACAATCAATGAAAATTAAAAATGGAAACCAATCATAAGGAGGATTAGGCGGGAGATCAAAATAGAAATCAAATGCTCCTATTTCATATTATGTAGATTAGAGACAAGAGGGAGTACAAATTAAGAAGGGTAATTTGGTATTGAAACTTTAAAAAAAATACTTTAACATTACAATTTTACTCTCTTAATAATTAAATTGAAAATTTCAAAACTCATTATTTCACATTAATGGATCAAGGGAAAATATATATGAGAAAATAACAAGAAATGCCTCGTAAAAATACAAAATGATTGATAAATAAAACTAGAAAATTCTTATAAAATAGTAGTATGACTTATAAATAAGACTGAAAAAAGTAATTACTTCTTCTGGTCTCAAATATAAGCAAAATAATATTTCATTAGTGATATTAAATATAAGCAAAAACTAACTAAATTATTATTCCCAATACAATCATTCTTAAAATATCTCAATAAAGTGATTGTATAATTTAATTTTTGTTTCATTCCTCATGCATGTTTCCTAAAGTAATATATTTTTTTTACGAATTCGAGAAAATTAAACATACTCAACTATCTTTCTTAATAAGAGGAAATATACTCCATTCGTCCCTTAATATAAGTCGCTTTTATCTAATTCACACATATTAAGAAAAATAATTATTACTCTCAAATTTATCAAAAAAATATGTTCTCATTCCAAAGTTACTCTTATTTAAAACTTTACAACTCTATACATTTCTCTCTCTATTATAATTATTACGTTATCACCTCTATGTAATTATGAGGGGTGTATTTGGAATAAACTCTTTAATGTTATCTAGATATTCCAAAACGACTTATAAAAAAGGACAAGAAATCTACCAAAATGATGTCCTATATTAAGGGACAGAAGGAGTAATTTTTTTTCTTGTATACAAGATCGGAAGAAGTACTATTTTTTATTATTAATGTTATTTTTTCTCAAAATTATTGCAATGATTTATGAGTAATCAACTGTATTTCTTGATAACTTAAATAATAATTGCTAAAGGTCTACAATAATAACTTCCTACTCGAGTCATTTCTAAATAATTAAAGAAAAACAATGTATATTTATTTTGGTCTCAAATATAAGAGTTAATTATTATTTTTTTTTTATAATTAACGGGGCTATAAGCCCAAAGAACAATGATTACACAAATCTAGGAAAAGTTATCTCATAAGTATACTCACAAACTAGGGGAAATAAATCAAAGGGGCAAGTAGCTAAAAAAGTATAACTATAATTGCTAATTTTTTGTTCTCAATACAATTATTCTTAAAATATTTATAGAAAATAGTGATCTCGTTTAATTTTTCTTTCATTTAATTCCAATGCAACTTTCCCAAAGTAACTACTATATTTTTTTTATGATTTTGATAAAATACATTCAACTAACTTTCTTAATAAGTGTGATTTCAGTTACTTTTTCTTATAAGAGCTAGCCTACCTCTACTCTATATCTTTTGACCTTTTAGGCTTGGGCACACATATTAAGAAAATGTTGATTATTGCAAGTTTTATATGTGTTTTTGTCTAAAATGTCCATATTTAATCCTTATTTAAAATTGTAGTAGTATTTAATTTTTAATAGTAAGAGTGTCCATTAATTAGTATATACTCCCTCCGGCTTGAAATATAAGCAAAAAAAAACATACTTCTTTTGGTTTAAAATATATATAAGCAAAATTAACCAACTTTCTTAAATCTTATTTCATTTCCAATGCAACTTTCCTAAAACATTCTTAGAAAATTGTTATCTTATTTATTTTTCATTTCCAATGCAACTTTCCTAAAATACCTCTATTCTTTTATAAATTTTAGAAAATTAAATACAATCAACTAATCTCCTTAATAAGAGTAAAATTAGTTAAAGTTGCTTATATTTTGAGCCGGATGGAGTACTGATTTAGGGATGAAAGAGAAGATAAAAGTATAATTATTGAGGAGTAAGAAAAATGATTAAATGAATGGTTAAAATTGAACGAAAAAATATACTATGTTTATGCATTGGAATTTTAAAAGGACAAAGATATGAAATAAAGGGAGTATCATTTTAGCTAAATAAATTTGTTCTTAAATACCCCCTCTGTCCATGCGTTAAGTTAATTTAGAAATTGCACATAGATTAAGAATTGAGAATATAATGTAAGAATTTGGTATATTTTGACTAAATTACCCCCATTCAATAATAGAAGAGAGTAATAATAAATGCATGAAGAGTATATTGAAGAGAGATATAGAAATGAGTTGTGAAAAAGAAAATGTAATAAATAAGGGTATGTTTGAAAAAAGAAATATAAATGAGTATTGAATTTCTAAATGAACATAACTTATGAGACAAAGTAAAATGACTAAATGAACATAATTTATGGGACGGAGGGAGTAATTATCATTTTATAAATCTAATACATCATTAATTACTACTTTTACGACTCTACTTTCATTTAACTAATAACAGAGATAATAAATGAAAAAAATAATCTATTACAATAGAAAAATAAAGAACAAAAATACTTCCTCCGTCCCAAAAAGTCAACAAAAATGAGATAAATACTTTTAATGCATTGTCCCCCAAATCAACTAATTACCAAAGTAAATATTTAATGCATGTTTCCTTAATTAACCAATTATAGAATATACAATAAAATTTGAATTTTTTATTCACTATTTTAACTTTAATTTGAAAGAAAAATTTTCTATGTTTTTTACTAACATTATAAAACAAAAGAGTAATAAAATAAACATTGATTTACTAAAAAAAATCACATTAAATATATTTCTTATTAATCCATGCATCATAACCTTACATATTGAGGTAGTACAATTATTTTCTCGGTTTTGTGTTAGGACAATGAATAATAAACTTCAAAAAACAAACATGCATAATTGGAAAAGAATAATAAATTCAACGTATGTTTTTCTTTTTGGATTTCTTATCATTTCGGTAAAAGTAATATAATTTTACCAATAGAAATTATTTGCACATATAATAAGGAATCTGTTATGGAGCGCATCTATTAAACTGGAATACCGATATGCTGATACCGGTAAACCGAATGCTGATACCGACATACTGGCAAGAGATCCAATTATGCTGATACCGGCATACCGGTTATGCTGATACCGGTATACCGGCAAGAGGTCCTATTGGACCAATTATGCTGATACCGGCATGTCGGCAATAGGCCCTATTGGCCCAATTATGTTGATACCGGCATACCGGATGCTGATATCGGCATACTGGCAAGAGGCCCTGTTGTTAGCCCAACTACGCTGATACGAGCATACCATCATACATGTATCCTACTCCAACGATCTGATTCCCACTTCTATACTGTTACACATACCAGATATCGGCTACACGTGTGAAGGAATCCAAGGAATTCCGTTATCCCTTCTGTGCATTGGATCCTACACGTTATGATACCCGCCATAATATCCTGCCGTTTACAGGAATTACACTTGCTTCTTGATGACGGCAATCAACACCCATAAAGGGGGTAAGCCTATATAAGTCTGGTAAAGCAAGCAGATATGCATCTATCTCATCTCACACAAACACACACCACTCCAAAGTAAAACGATAAGAGCGTGAGTATCTTGGTGTTCAAGGTGCTCACTTCACGTCTGATATCAAAAGTGGGATTGCCGAATTCTTAGCCAAATTGTCTAAGACTAGTAATCCTACGAGAAAACGGAATCTATTACAGTATTATTTAATTAAGTGATTAGATGTTCAATCTTCAATCTTTGTTAATGTAAAAAGCCTCACAAAAAACTACTTTTAAAAAGATTCATCAATATTAAAAAAATTAGTCACGGAACTGTTTGGGTAGATACATCGAAAAATACCCATAAAAGTACGCAAGCCAGCAAAACCTATACACATACGGAAATTTGCTCAAAGTTAATGGTTCATTGGTCAGCAGGTTGCATAAGGTGGGAGTGGAAAGCAACGTGTAATAAACAAAAATTAAGTTTAAATCCAAAATGCAACATATTTTTTTTTTTTTATAACAAATGCAACATATTTTCTTTTGGTTGTATGTGAGGAGAAGCAAAGAATAATAAAGTACTATTCCTATATTTATATTGCAGTTTATCGCCGAGACTTCAAGAAAGCATATATTCAAGAAAAAGAAAGCATAATTCAAGGTAAAATGAATTTGCTTTTTCACAATAAGATTTTTGAGGAAAGAACCAAGGTTCAATTCCAAATAAAAACACTATGAATGAATAAATAAACTTCATTACGTTTGAGATACTGTATTTTTTTTGTCCGTATTCCTTGCGGAACCACCGATATCCCCAAGAACACCCTTAATACCATAGAGCCCTTTAGACTAATATGGAGCGAGCTGCGTGGCCGGCTTTCCCAGCAGGATGTTTTTAGTGGAAATCGAACCCGGAGCTACTAACATCCATGTACCATTCCAAATTTTCAGTTGGGGTCTTACACCAAATGAACCAAGCCCCGTTGATATTTGAGATATTGTATTAGTTTTATATCTTAAATATAAAGTGATTGAATACCCCGGAAAACCAAATAATCCTTCTTTCTATTTCTATCCATGATTCTATGAAATTGAAAACAAAGGAGAGTAGATTACAATTGATTATATTATAAGTGTTTCGGTTATATTCTCTTAAGCACATGACAATTTCTTTTAGGGAATTGCTTTCTTGCTATTTTTCTTTTAAAAGACATCAATGTCACTTTAAAATGGTTTATTTATGATTTTGGTTCCTAAAAGTTCAGCGTATTTTGATTTTAGTCTCTAAAAGTTATTTTGATCGGTACTAGTCCCTAATTTTTCAATCATTTTGGTTTTGGTCCACTCTATTAGAAAAAATTAGTTATTCGCTAACGTGATCAACTAAAATCCACACCAGTAGCCACATGGTGTGAGATAGTACCAAATAGGTGGTGCGACATGGATAATTTATGCCTATGAACACAAAATTTTGCGTATGGAACCGTTTTGTGTATCAGACCATTTTGCGTCCGTGAATCTGTATCATCCACGTCACACCACCTATTTGACGCTATCTCACATCACGTGGCTGCTGGTGTGGTGTTACGCTAATCACGTCAACAAATAATTGATTTTTTTATAACGGAGGGGATCAAAACCAAAATGTTTGAAAAATTAAGGACTAGTCCCGATCAAAATAACTTGTAGGGACTAAAATCAAAACATGTTGAACTTTTAGAAACTAAAGACATAAATAAGCCTTTTTAAATTGTCAATCACAAAATGACACTTATGATTATTTTTTTGGCACAATCAGCGCTTAGTTGTATACTTATGTCTTTAATTATGTGTCATGCATATAGTAAGGTCTTTTTTTTTTTTTTCAAATTTTAAAAGTTTAATTCAACCATAGTTTTAATTAAATTAACTTTTTTAATTTTAATTGTAAGATTTTAAAAAAAAAAAATTCATCTTTATCTTCTTGTTTCTTTGTTCATTCATCCTTACATTATCCCCAAAGCAATGACATTCGAATTCCGATATCCCGTTCATCTTCAATATCCATCTTCAATATCCATCTTGTGCATTGTGACCCATGGCTAAAGTGACTTGTTGTGGTGGCACAGGCTATGGCACACAGCGCATGGGAGAACAAAGTGACAATGAGGATGAGGGCAAGAGCCTTGAAGTAAACTTATCAAGAACGTAGCCACTGGCCAGGTGGAGCCGTGGAGGCATGGGAGAACGTACTCACCTCCGGCAACTTTGAAGGCCATCGCCTCTGTTGCATTCACCTTCGGTTTAGATAGATATTAAGATTAGGATTAGGTTTTTGTTTTATTTTATTTTATTTTGTTTTTTTTTCATTGAATTTATTTATTTTTTATTTGTAATCATGATTAATTTAAAAGTTTAAAAATTTGTAAAATAATCCTTCAATAATCAATATGATACATATAAGATGCTTTGTAGGTGGTGATTGTATTAATTAACAAAAGGCTTAATTATGTCTGGGTCCCTGTAGTTTGGATCTCTTTTGTGAGATACCCCTATGCGTTTTTTTCAATGAATATACCCTGTAGTTTACTCCGGTTAGGTATTTGCCCTCAGTTCCTTTTCCGGCGAGTTTTTGGGTGAGCTGGACCGCCGGAGCTCCACCTGGAGCTGACACGTGGCAGTCTCTTAAATTTTTTTTTTAAATTAAAAAAAAATAAGGCTTAATTATGTATGGGGTCCCTGTAGTTTGGACCTCTTTTGTGAGATACCCCTATGCTTTTTTTTTCAATGAATATACCCCTATAGTTTATTCCGGTTATGTATTTCTTTTATTCCGGTTATACGGTGGGATTAGAGAGAGAAAAGGGAGGCTGCTGTTAATAATTTTGTAGAAGTTCCCTTCTGTGATTTTTCTTTAGTAGTAATTGATGCTAATACAACTAGTCATAGCATGTCCGAAGCTACTTTGAAGTTTGAAGCCAAAATAGTTGAATTTTCATGATTTCTGAACATACAAGAGTGCAATTCACCAGTAATTAAATTATGCATAAGAGATTAGCCATTATAATTTACAACCAATGGAAATGGTACGTTGTTGACAAAAGCAATTAGAATGAAACCAATGGAAGTAACTTCACTAACAGATCAGAGCTTAAAAAAAGAACATGATGTAATTTGTATTGCTTTTCAACTTTAGGGCATCCAAATAAACTACATTACTGCCCAAATTAGGTTCTTTATTATCAAGTTAAGCTCTGCAAATATCACCAGAAAATAACAACAGAGACAACACCAGAACAGCAAATAAAACAAGAAAACAACAAAAAAGGCAGAAAGATGCAACAACAAAAATGATCACACCTAAATCTCCAAACCCAAAAACCAAGGAACAGGACCACGTACTAGATACAAATATAGCCATTATTGCGAAGAGCAATAACTATCCAAACATATCCTTATGCCCATATCTATCTATTCTTCATCAAAGGATAAAATGAAATATGAAGAATGATTCCAGTCTTTAATTCAAGTAAAAAATAAGAGCGGTGACACAGACATTAAAATGAAAGAATAATGATTCTAATCTTTAATTCAAGTAAAGAATAAAGAGCGGTGACACATACATTGTAGCAGTGCATGTTAAAGATATCTAAGTAAACTTTTATGAAAGGCAAATGTTTTAATAAGGAATTTAAAGGTATTTGTTAAAGAACCGAATATAATTAAAAAAAAAGTGTGATATTTTATCTTCTTCAAAAAAGAGAAAAGGTGGACTTACAAAAAATTTTCCAAATTTAATACCCTTAAAAAAAAAGTATTTCATCAAGATATTTTATTAAAAAACTAAAACTATCACATTTTAACATATTTAATACTCCCTCTTGTTCTTCATACAAGATTTTTCTAATAATTTTATTTATAAGATATCATTCTAATTTTCAATAGAATGTATTTAATTATTATTTTTTAAATATTGTCTTCGATCCTATTTGTAAGATTATTTTTGAGAAAAATTTGATCATGTTTTGTAAGATTTTTTTTTCAATTCTTCAATAACATTTAGCTTTTTTTTTAAAAAAAAAAACACCCTATTAAGTTAACACTTTTAGAATCACAATAACAATTAGTATATGGATAGTTTTGAAAAATTATATCAAATATTTATATTTTCAATACAACTGACAATCTTGATCTACTTTCTTGGTAGACGAGAATTTCTCCAAATGATTCTTACATATAGGATCGGAAGAAATATCTTTATTTCTTCAATGATTTTTAGAATTTCAATAATAACTATAGTAGTATTAATTTTGAAAAACATATTAAATATTCATATTTTCATTATTACTAACATAATTAAAGAATTTTCTTGGTAATTAGGAATTTATCAAAAAAAATCCTATATTAAAAGCCGAATGACAATATATAACAAATAACATATTTTTTTCCCTATATATAAGATCATTTTGAGACTTTTATTTTATCCTTATTTACAAAACCTTATACTAATTTTCAAAAACAATTAATTACTTCTTTCAACAAGCACCCTTATTTACTTAACATTTTTTAGATTTTCAATATTATTAATAGGGGTAATTTTAAAAATACATATCAAATATTCACATTTTTAATACTATTAATTAAATTAATCAACTTTCTTAATTTATACTGAAAAGTCATATATAGGAACAGAGAATATTATATTAAAAATATATTTTTAACATTGTCCTTGACAAATCATGTGAACTCCCTCGAGAAAAATAAGACATACATATTTATTTTTGTCTCAAATGTATCAATACAATTATTCTTAAAATTTTCATAAAATGTAGTGATTTTATTTTTTATTTTTTTGGTAAAAGAAAAAATACAATACCAACAAACAAAGTTCAGAAACAATAAAAAATGTCATAAGCAAAAGTCTTGCCACATTTTAGGAAGGGTTCAAAACAGTCAAAGGTCTAATGAACAAATAAATAACAACTAAAGTTATGTCTGATTCTGTCAACTAAAACCCTATTCTTCCAATCTAAAAAATTAGGAAAACAAAATCTAATCCTATAAGCAACCTCCCTCCTAATAGTACTGAAAATAAGTTGCACACTGCTCTTCTGATTCTTGAAAGTTCGATTATTTCTTTCCTCCCATATGTGATAAATCAAAGCTGCAAACATAGCAAAACCACACTTGCGCGGACCTTATCCTTGAAAGCATAGCAGATCCATCTTGTCCAGTTGTGAAACTTGTATGGACACCTGTCAATTCCAATCCAGAGACAACAGTAATCAAGGAGGCTACCGCTCCAATTACATTAAAAAAATAAGTGATCCCTAGACTCAAAAGTAGATAGACATAGACAACAATGATTAGGAATATTCATAAAATATAACTTGTCCAGAGTTTGAAGCTTCCCAAGAGCAGCAAGCCAAGCAATAAAACAATGTTTTTGAACATTCACATTATTCCAAACGATTCTATGCAAAGGAAAAATCCCTTGCTGGTCTTTCAGCATCAGGTAACCACTCTTGACCGTGTAAATGTCATCCTTAGTCCTACTCCAAGTATCATTACATAAACCTGGTTTTAATTTATCTCTGACTTTCAGAATCTGCTTCCAGGGCCACCCAGATCCCTGAGTTGAATTGCAATGCCAGAAATCTTACTCCTTTATATAAATCGAATGCATCCATCTCACCCAGAGCGTATCCTTCTTCATAGCCAAGTCCCAAACCTGCTTTCCAATTGCTGTCAGGTTCCAAATGTAACTGTCCTTAATGTTCAACCCACCATGCTTCCTAGATTTACAAACAGAATCCCAAGTGACATTAGCTGAATAATGACATGTTTTTTGCTTCTCCCAAAGAAAATCTCTGCAAATCCTCTTAATATCACGCAAAACAGTTTTCGGAATAATAAAAATAGTGGCCGAATAAGAATGCAAATTCAAGAGGACTGAATTTATAGGACAACACTTGCCCTGATACGACAGGTTCCTGGTTTTTCATGAGTTGATCCTCTTAGTTACCTTATCTACTAAAAGTTGGCAAGTTGAAACAGACCATTTTTTAGCAGACAAAGGTAAACCAAGGTATCTAAAAGGGAAAATCCCCTTCTGAAAACCAGTGATCTATTTCAACGAGTTCCTCATGCCTCTGTTGAGGAATACCAACCATAAATATTTTATTTATTTTTTATTTCATTTCCAATACAACTTTTCTAAAGTAGTCATGTATTTTATGAATTTAAAAAAATTAAATGCATTCAACTAATTTCTTTAATAAATGTAATTTCAGTTACTCCATCCGTTCTTATTTATTTGTCATATTTCAAACAAAACACACAATTTTAGAAATTTAATCATTACTCATTTTTCCAATACATTAATTATATTTTTTTCCACTATACTCTTTCTCTCTCTATAATCATTAATTTTTCTCTACTACTTACATAAACCAATAGATATTAAATAGGGGCAAAATGAAAAATAACATTTATTACACTCTTGATATCCTCAATACGATTAATAAAAAAATCTCTAAAAAATAACCGATAATAAAAAATGAAAAGAGTATTTTTCTTGTACTCATAAATATCGAAAGGAATACAAAAGCACTTTTTTCATGAATTAATGAGATGCCGGTGACCGATACGAAAATTATAGCTGCCATTTCGCTAAAGGGACCATTTATATCCTACATACCTACCTACTAATTTCTCTGGTGACTTTTTTCGGTTTTTATTTTGATCTTATTTACAAGATATTTTTTCAATTTTTAACAGCATTTAATTACTTCTTTTCATTAACACATTTATAAAGTCAACACTTACATTTTAGAGTTCTAATAATAATTATATGGGTAGTTTTGAAAAAGTATATCAAATTTTCACATTTCCAATGCCTCTAACAAATTTATCCACTCTTCTTGGTGGGAGTGAAAAACTCCAAAAGATCTTATAAATAGAACCGGAGGGAGTATATCCTAAGCGGATGAGGATTTACATAGGAAGGAGCAGGTAAGCCTTATAAATGAGACCTTGTTTTACTGTGTATTCTCTCTAGTGTCATTTTTTAAGCAAAAATAACTAATTTACACTTATTAAGGAAGTTAGTTACTAATTGTATTTAATTTTTTCAATTAATAAAAAATAGACTACTTTAATACATTTACATTGGAAATGAAACAAAAATTAAATAACTCAACCACATTATGAGGATATTTTAGAAATGATTGTATTGAAAATAGAAAGTTATTTAATTTTTACTTATATTAATGAATTGTCTTTTTTTACTTATTAATAAGACCGGAGGGAGTACTAGCTAAGATGAAGTGACATTGACCGATGTACCTGTGTATACTTCTTTAAGTTTCAAATATAAGTATATAACTAAAAAAATTAATTTCAGGATGTTAACCGATCATATTTAATTTTTTCGAATTTATTAAAAAATTTCTATTTTCGAAAATATGCATTAGGAATAAAACAAAACTTAAATAGGAATAATACAATCATTTTATTGAGATATTTCAAGAATTATTGTATTTATGAAAATAGAAAGTTAGTTAAATTTTACTTATACTATTTGAAACCACTAATAGAATAATCTTTTATATATATATATATATATATATATTTGAGATAGCAATTCAAAAGTTGTACTTTCTTTGGTTTGCAATATACTCCCTCGTATCTTGAATATAAGAAAAATAAACTTTATTAATGGTTTTAAATATAAGAAAAAATTACTCCTTGTGATTCTTATTATAGGTCACCTTCTAGAATATATTTTTTGTCTTAGTTATAAGTCGTTTTATATTTCATATACATCATTTATTGTTTTTTGTCTTTTTTGTCCTTATTAAATAACTATCTATGTTTTATTGCTTTTCATTGATGAGTATGAACTTCAAAAAAAATTTGAGAGAATAAAATTGTAATGTCATAATATACTCCTTCTGGTCCTATTTATAAGATTTTTTTAGGATTTTTCTCTTCCACCAAGGAAAGTAGTTAAACTTGTTGGTGACATTAAAAATGTGAAAATTTTATATACTTTTTCAAAACTACCCGTATAATTATTATTTGAACTGTAAAAAGTGTTGATGAGTTAATAGGGGTGTTTGTAGAAAAAAAAGTAATTAAATATTATTGAAAATTGAAATAGAGTCTTATAAATAGAACCAAAATAAAAAACTAATAGGGTTTCATATATAGGACCGGAGATAGTATTCTTTTAGAATTTATTAATAAGTGTGAAATTAGTCATTTTTTCTGTATATTTGAAATCGGATGGAGTATATGTAGAACCAAAAAGGTTTTGATGAAGACAAATAAATCAACAAGTTGTCCTTGATGAAGACAAAGCAACAACAACCATTTAGAAGTTTTCCATTTCCCGCTCCCTTGTAATATTTTATATTTATGTTGAGTGTGGGTGGTAGACTTAGGTTTTTACTCAAGCGATTATGAGTTAGTTGGCATGAATACTAGTTTAGCTAAAATAGTGAAAAAGCTTAGAAATGGACTAGGTGCTTTGGAAAATCATTTCTGGTCTTTAATTTTTATAAAAGTAGCAGTAACTACTCGAGTAGTTGGTGCACTACTCGAGTAGTCTGCATTGATGAAAATTAGTCTACTTACTGTCTCCTCAACTACTCGAGTAGTCTGTTGACTAATCGATTAGTTACTTCACTAATCGAGTAGTTTGAGAAACAGTAAGTCCACAAATTTTCTCACTACTCGAGTAGTGCTTCAACTACTCGAGTAGTACGTATCAGATCTGTCAGTATTTTAATTCTAATATGGCTGTTGAAGAGGCAATCAAGGGAGAATCTTTCCTAATTAGTTTTCTAAGGCTCCTCCCTGATTCTAGCGATTTGAAAACTCAATATAATGATTACCTCTTCAACAAGAGCGATACGGATCTTGAGCAAAAATATTTTTCAAACCTTGCACCCAAAAAGAACCTTTGATCCAATCCCTTTCTAAGAATCAATCTCATTCTAGTATTCTAGCTTTCTTACTCATTGTCAATTGAGATTGTTTGGAGCCGCTTCGCTGTGATCTGATTACTCCATTGAAGAAAGGAAGGAGCACTTGAAGGTTTCAAGAGGCTCTATTGCTAAAGGGAGAAGGTGTTCTTAAAGGTTTCAAGAAGCTCTCTTTGTGGAAGGTTGAAGAGGTTCTTCAACAGAGAATCAATTGAAATTGGGGTAAAGTTCAAGAGTTTGGTACACTCTTGAAGGGTTAGGATTAGATTGAGTGAGGTTCACTAATTAATCCTGTTTGTATCCAATTTAATTGATTATTAGTAGACACTCCCTAAGGTTTAGGGGGGACTGGACGTAGCTCTCAAGTGGGTAGAGAGTGAACCAGTATAATAATTCCTTGTGTCTATCTTTTATTGCTTTAGTTTATTTCTGTTATTTAATCTTTCTTCAGAACCTTAAGTTAGAAAATCATCCGCTTCTGTTCTTGGTTTCGTGTTAGCGAAATCCTTATTTTGAAAACTCAGCACTGTCTGAATTTACACGCACTACTCGAGTAGTCCATCAACTAATCGAGTAGTTCATTCATTTTTGGACAGAAAATTATTTTTGTTTTAAAACAGTAAGCGCGTAATTTGTTATTATCAATTACATTTGAAAAATTAGTATCATTACTTCAATTTACTATTCACCCCCCTCTACTAAATTGTTAGGCCGCTTGTTGGTTTCCAACAAGTGGTATCAGAGCTCGGTCGAAAGATCGAGTGTAAAAACTTTTTCGAAAAGATCCTTAAGGAAACCATGGGCTCTAACAATCCTTTTGGAGGGGAAGGCTCTTCAATAAACCGTCCTCCACTGTTTAATGGTGAAGGATATGCTTATTGGAAAGCCAGAATGAAAATATTTATTGAAGCGATTGATATTGATGTTTGGAATGCAATTGAAAATGGTCCCTATATACCTAAAAGAAAAAATAAATGATGAAGTTGTAGAAATTCCTAGGGCAAGTTGGAATGATGATGACAAAAAGAAAGTTTCCTATGATTTGAAAGCTAAAAACATCATCACGTCCGCCTTGTCTTATGATGAGTTCTTCAGAGTTTCACATTGTAAAAATGTGAAACAAATGTGGGACGTTCTACAACTTACTCAAGAAGGGACAAGCGAGGTTAGAAGGGCTAGATTAAATACATTAATGCATGAATATGAGTTATTTCGCATGCTCCCTAATGAGTCAGTTAATGACATGCAAAAGCGATTTACTCATATCATAAATCATCTCATTGCGCTTGGTAAAACATTTCTTAATTCTGAAGTTATTAACAAAGTATTGAGATGTTTAAGCAGGGAATGGCAACCCAAGGTCACAGCTATCATGGAGTCAAAGGATTTAGGCACCTTGGAGCTTGCAACCCTCTTTGGAAAGCTTCAAGAGCATGAGATGGAGCTAGGCCGTCTAACTTTGCATGAGGAGTTGGATAAGAAAAATAAGGGAATCGCACTAAAGACCACCACAAAATCAACTAAGGTATGTGATGATTCCTCTAGCTCTAGTAATGACTCCGAATCTAGTCTAGATGATGAAAGTTTTCAAAAACTAGCAAAGAGGTTCCGTAAATGTTTTAAAAATAAAAATGATTTAAAAAGAACAAAGGAACCTAAGGACTCCTACCATAGAAATTGTTCTTCAAAAGATAAAATTAAATGTAATGAATGTGGTAAGAGAGGTCACATAAGACCTCATTGTCCTGAGTATCTTAAGAGACATAAAGATGAAAAGAAAAAGGGCAAAAGAGCCTACATAGTGTGGGATGCACCGGATGAAAACAAAGAGACAAGCTCAAGCACATCAAGTGATGAGGAAGAAGCCAAATTTTTGTTTGGTGAGTAGATTTGATGAAGGCGCATCATCAAGTTTCACTTCAAGTAAGCAAGGAACCGAGGTAAATTCCGATTCCGAATCTGAGTCTCATGATTATGAAGAATTATATAATGCTTATGTTGAAATGCATAAAGAATTCAAGAAACTTGCTAAATCAAATGACAAAGGAAAAAGAGCTATTTTGAAATATAAAGAGCAAGTCTTGAATTTAGAAAAATGCATTGATGAGCTAAATAGTAAAAATGAAGCACTACAACAAAGTATTGATTCTTTGAAAATTCAAGAAATCCCTCCTTGTGAAAGTTGCAAAAGTCATGAACATGAAGTTACAAATTTGAAAAACACTATTGCAACTTTATCAAGAAGTGATCAAAGATTAAATCAACTTCTTGAAAATCAAAGGAACAATACAAATAAAACCGACTTAGGATACATGAATGCCAATAAAAAGAATTTTAGAAAAGTTGGTTCTTTTTCAAATGTTAATTATTCTAAAAAGCCAACTTGCTTTTATTGTGGCATTCATGGACACACCTCAAATATTTGTAGAATTAAATCTCATGGTGTGCCTAACGGTTATTATGTTTGGATTGTGAAAGATGAAAATCCCGATAAGCCCAAAACAATTTGGGTACCCTCAAGCAAAACTTAAATTTTTTTTCAAGTACTTTTGAAGGGCTATGTGCTTAAATGTTTTTTTTTAAATTGCCTCTTCATAAGTATATTTGTTTTAGGGGGAGAAAAGTTTTCTTTTCGGGCTATAAATCAACAAGTGTTATCATTGCTCATAATCCAACAAAGTGTTATTATGTTCTTCCTTTGGCATATTGCTCTTAATTTAGGCTCCTTTTTGATCATGCCAAAAGGGGGAGAAATGGTGTTGTTGTTTATGTTGTGCAGGTTTCTGCTGTTGCATAAAGTCAGGGGGAGTTTATGCCAAAACAACAAGGTTGATATTATCAAGGATTTGTCATCATCAAAAAGGGGGAGATTGTAGAATCAAAAAGGTTTTGATGAAGACAAATAAATCAACAAGTTGTCCTTGATGAAGACAAAGCAACAACAACGATTTAGAAGTTTTCCATTTCCCGCTCCCTTGTAATATTTTATATTTATGTTGAGTGTGGGTGGTAGACTTAGGTTTTTACTCAAGCGATTATGAGTTAGTTGGCATGAATACTAGTTGAGCTAAAATAGTGAAAAAGCTTAGAAAGGGACTAGGTGCTTTGGAAAATCATTTCTGGTCTTTAATTTTTATAAAAGTAGCAGTAACTACTCGAGTAGTTGGTGCACTACTCGAGTAGTCTGCATTGATGAAAATTAGTCTACTTACTGTCTCCTCAACTACTCGAGTAGTCTGTTGACTAATCGATTAGTTCTCAACTAATCGATTAGTTACTTCACTAATCGAGTAGCTTGAGAAACAGTAAGTAGCTTGAGAAACAGTAAGTCCACAAATTTTCTCACTACTCGAGTAGTGCTTCAACTACTCGAGTAGTACGTATCAGATCTGTCAGTATTTTAATTCTAATATGGCTGTTGAAGAGGCAATCAAGGGAGAATCTTTCCTAATTAGTTTTCTAAGGCTCCTCCCTGATTCTGGCGATTTGAAAACTCAATATAATGATTACCTCTTCAACAAGAGCGATACGGATCTTGAGCAAAAATATTTTTCAAACCTTGCACCCAAAAAGAACCTTTGATCCAATCCCTTTCTAAGAATCAATCTCATTCTAGTATTCTAGCTTTCTTACTCATTGTCAATTGAGATTGTTTGGAGCCGCTTCGCTGTGATCTGATTACTCCATTGAAGAAAGGAAGGAGCACTTGAAGGTTTCAAGAGGCTCTATTGCTAAAGGGAGAAGGTGTTCTTGAAGGTTTCAAGAAGCTCTCTTTGTGGAAGGTTGAAGAGGTTCTTCAACAGAGAATCAATTGAAATTGGGGTAAAGTTCAAGAGTTTGGTACACTCTTGAAGGGTTAGGATTAGATTGAGTGAGGTTCACTAATTAATCCTGTTTGTATCCAATTTAATTGATTATTAGTAGACACTTCCTAAGGTTTAGGGGGGACTGGACGTAGCTCTCAAGTGGGTAGAGAGTGAACCAGTATAATAATTCCTTGTGTCTATCTTTTATTGCTTTAGTTTATTTCTGTTATTTAATCTTTCTTCAGAACCTTATGTTAGAAAATCATCCGCTTCTGTTCTTGGTTTCGTGTTAGCGAAATCCTTATTTTGAAAACTCAGCTCTGTCTGAATTTACACGCACTACTCGAGTAGTCCATCAACTAATCGAGTAGTTCATTCATTTTTGGACAGAAAATTATTTTTGTTTTAAAACAGTAAGCGCGTAATTTGTTATTATCAATTACATTTGAAAAATTAGTATCGTTACTTCAATTTACTATTCACCCCCCCTCTACTAAATTGTTAGGCCGCTTGTTGGTTTCCAATAGTATATATATCACTCTCTCCATTCCAAATCTGTAGCCTTTTAGGCAATTTTTTTATTCAATATATTTTATCATTTTAAAATCCCAATGTATAAATATATTTTTTTTCCAATTTTAACCATTCATTCACTTATTTCTCTTACTCCTCATTAATTCTACTTTTATCATCTCTCTTATATTTAAACCACTATGCATTAATTAATAGGCACATTACCTAATAAAAATTAAATACTACTCCCTCCATTCATATTTATAATACCTTTTTGGGTTTTTTTCTTCCACCAAGAAAGGTAATTAAACTTGATAGTGACATTGGAAATGTAGAAATTTGTTATACTTTTTCAAAATTATCCCTATAATTATTATTAAGAATCTAAAAAGTATAGAGTTAATGTGTTTGTGAAAAAAGTAATTAAATGCTATCGAAAATTGAAATGAGGTCTTATAAATATAACCAAAATAAAAACTCTAAAGGGTTTTATATACAGGACCGGAGGGAGTACTACAATCTTCAATAAGATTAAATAAGGACATGTTAGATAAAACACATATTCTCTCTGTCCCATAAATTATGTTTATTTCGTTATTTTATTTTGTCTCATAAGCTATGTTCTTTTAGAAACCCAATAATCGTTAACGTTTATACTTCTTTTTCCAAGCATGCATACCTTTATTTATAGTATTTTCTTTTTCACAACACATTTCTTCATCTCTCTTAATATAATTTTCATACATTTATTACTATTATCTCTCTTATTATTAAATGAAAGTAATTTAGTCAAAATATATCAAATTCTGACATAATTTACTCATTTCTTAATCCATGTACCATTATTATTAATATTCTGCATGATTATAAATTCATTGGATTCTTTTAATGAATGAGGATTACGAGAATTAATGACTGAGGAGAATCAACAGCTGAAAGATATGTTGGTTAAGGTTAAGAAATTGCTTATACATACTCCCTCCGGCTTGAATTATAAGCAATTCTAACCACTTTTACGCTTATTAAGGAGGTTAGTTGATTGTATTTAATTTTCTCAAATTTATAAAAAATAGAGGTATTTTTGGAAAGTAGTATTGAGAATGAAACAAAAATTAATTAAGATTACAATTTTCTAGAGATGTTTTAGGAAAGTGGCATTGAGAATGAAACAAAATTTAATAAAGTTAGTTAGTTTTGCTTATATTTTAAGGAAAATGCTAACAAGTGCTCTTACAAGAGAAACTAAAAGTAGTATTATGACATAGAAAAATGTGATTTTTGAGATTTTCGAGAGAGTGATTAATACCAACATATGATTGTTTTACCACCTTTAGTAACCTTAACAAGTGTCCTAAGGGCACTTGTTAGCAAGACCCATATTTTAAACCAAGAGTAATATGTTTTTTGTTGCTTATAATTCGAGTCGGAAGGAGTAAACTTTTAACTCATTCACCCCCAGCGAATGACTATGAGCATGAAAATCAGCAACAGAATGATGATGATGATGATGATGTTGAGTGTGACTATGATTATTAAACATGGGATATTATTTAATTCGTACAAATGATGATTACTTTTTTTTTTTTGCTATAATTGGTTGGATAATTTTTTTGGCAAGAATTGGTTGAATCCTTTTTTTTAAGGATATATAGATGAATATCTTAGTTACCTCAAAAGTTTAAAGTATATTTTAATTTTTATGTTGATACTAATTAATATATATATATATATTATGATTATTTTTAATTTGTATATTACTTTTATTAGTTATTTATCAATTATTTAAATAAAAATAAATGACATTACTTATGCATAACCGTTGTCACAAAGGGCCCTGTTTTCCTCTATATTGAGGGTCATTGCCTCGATTCCTCAGTAACCAATTGGTAATTTACCAAGTGCAATGGCCTCGGTAAATAATTAGTACATTTTTGAAGGCATATCTCTCGGTAATTAATTATTTTACCGACTGTTATGCTTTTGGTAATGAATTACTTTATCGACAGAATATCTCTTGGTAACAGTTAGCGACACGTTTGTTACCGACAAATACGTGACCATTAGTTGGCCATCGATAATCAGTAATTATCGAGAACTTTTGACCTTTCATCGAGGAATTTGCTCCTCGGTAACTCGATTTTTTTTTTGGTGTACTCGATCTAATTTTCATTATACTCCGTAAGACATTATTTTTAAGATTTTGATAATTTTTTTTATAAGACATTTAATGTTATTTATGTAACATTTATTTTTTTCTCTTATTTTTCTTTATTAATTTTTTTTGACTATGTATATGTAAACAGGGTTTGGTCTTGTTAATTATTCCTGACTTCATCGCTGCATATTTGATTTAACTTAATTATTATTATAAGTATATCCTCCATTTCCGGAAAAAAAAAAAAGTTGGAGATGCATGTATGAGACGATGTAAGAGACTATTATAACTGATGTATCATTATTAACTTAACAACTCCTCCAGCAGGCAGTACTATTTTTTTATCATGAAGTTGGGTATGTTGTTATGTCAGGCTATTTTTTTCGAGTTTTTCTTTTTAAACCCCATGCATTGCTCATTGGCCCCATTGGACATTGTCCTGACGTTATTGCCCTTTAATATACCGACTTATACAAGGCGGGACTATCTTCCGCCTAGTAGTAGGCGGTAAAAAATAGATTAAATGAACCGACTATATTAAGACGGAAATTTTTACCGCTTAGTAAAAGGCGGTAGTAAATTTGAATTTCCGCCATGTTAGAGGCGGAATAATTTTAAAAATTGTTAAATTCCCAAACTGCCCCTCCGTTCAGTGACTAACAAAACAAAAGCAACAACTTCATTTCTTCTCTCATAAGCTACGGAGAGAGTACGTGAAGCTTTTACAGAGCAAAAAAAAATAAGAAAAAAAAGTCCTGAGTTGTGCATTTGATGAGGTCCCTAGTGAAGCAACATTAAGCCAAGCATTGGAGCAACATTGGGAAATCTTTGCCCAAGAATATATCTCATTTAAGGTATTTGAAAACCTTATTTTTTGGTTTAAATAATATTATTTGAAAGAGTTTATACCATTGTTATGTTAGGTTATAGTTTCATTGAATATATATCTATCTCTGTGTTTTTTTTGCCTTGTGAATGGTGGCACTCCATTAATGAAGCAGTAATGGCTGCAATTAATACTCCCGCCAACCCTGGGTCGGTAAATTAACCGCTAACCCTGAGTCGGATATATTCCCGACTTGTTATAGGCGGAAATAGTAACAGAGACCTGTTTTAATGCATGAATTGGTAATAACGTAAATTAACCTTGCATGCAGATACAATGGTGATAGATGTCGAAGACCCTATGCATGAGAAGGTTCCAAAGACAGAGTTTCCCGATTTTAGCACATCGTTTTGCACGAAAGAAATGTTTAAGAATCGTGATGAGCTTATTGATTGGGTGCGCGGAGTCGGATATAATCTAGGGTTTGTCTTGAAAGTATTGAAATCTGATTTAGGACTAGGCAAAAGTAAGCGGCAAAGGATTGTATTTGCGTGTGAGCAAAGTGGTGTTTACAAGCGTACCAAGGTAGTCCTTAAATATGAGACTGGGAGTAAGAAAATTAATTTCCCATTCAGATTGTATGCAAAGCGGAGTCGTTCTGATGATAGGTGGAATTTAAAGGTCAAATGTGGTTTCCATAACCATAAGGGATACGAGTCATTAGTTGGTCATCCATTCCCTGGAAGGCTAACTGAAGAACAACACGCTCTTGTTGTTGACTTGACGAAGAATGGTGTGAGACCGAAGAAGATAATGATTACCCTTCAAGAACGATACCCTGGGAATGTGACGATGATGAAGCAAATATACAATGTTCGTGGCCGATACAAAAAAGAGGTGAGACACCCGCGTACACAGATGCAACATCTGTTGCTATGTTTGGCGAGGGAAGGATACCAGTATGCTTACAGGACTTTGCCAGATTCTGATGTGGTTAAGGATATCTTTTGGGCTCATCCTGACAGCATTGCTCTAGTCCGCAACTTCAGTCTTGTGCTAGTAATGGACAACACGTACAAGACAAACCGTTATAGAGTGCCGTTGCTTGAGATTGTGGGTCAGACATCAACATGTAAAACATTCTCGGCTGCCTTTTCTTTCATGTCATCCGAGAATTATGACAGCTTCGTGTGGGAATTGAAGCAGTTTAGGGCATTGTTTTCTGACCCTCGGCAATTTCCCATGCGTATTGTGACTGACTTTGATGGAGCTCTCGTGAGAGCTATCAGTGATGTGTTTCCTACATCGACACATCATCTTTGTCAGTTTCATGTGAAATGCAATGTCAAGGGAAAGTTTAAAATCTATTTCCAGGACACTGCAAAAACCGGCAAAGTGATGAAAGCATGGATGGATGTCGTCCACTGCAAGATCATAGATGAGTATGAAGCTTATCTTAATGCATTCAAGAGTGTATGCAAGGAAGTCGGGCCCGGGTGTGGTGCATTGCTTGATTATGTTGAGAGGACATACCTCAATCACAACAAGGAAAAATTTGTGGATGCTTGGGTAAACCAACATATGCACCTTGGCAACACAACGACAAACAGGTATAATTATATATACTAATTTATGTAACTTTAATAGACATGGTTGTTTTAATTTAGACCTTTTCTTATGTATTATTGTTGAATTGTAAAACAGGGTTGAGAGTGCGCATTCTACATTCAAGAGGATGTTGGCTGATAGCTTCGGAGATTTAGCTACTTGTTTTGATGCCATGCATAGTATGCTGATATGCCAGCATCGTGACATCGTGGACTCGTTTCAGAAGAGCATTACAAGGGTTGATCATGTGATGAACATACCTTTCTACTCGGAGTTGCGGTATGCAGTGTCTCGAGAAGCTTTGATTATGATACATAGAGAGGTGCAAAGTATTGGTGGTGATGGTTGTGCCTGCCGAATCCGAACCACCCATGGATTACCCTGCTGTTGCGAGCTTGCTGGTTACAAGAAGATAGGCCAATGTATTCCTCTGAGTGCAATTCATGTTCACTGGAAGAAGTTATCAATGTTTGATTGTGGACAAGTCGAACCAGATAAAACAGAGGACAATGAAGAGGTTGATCCAGATCCATTACCATTGTGGGAGGAGTACTTGAAGATGTTCAACGCAGGAGACAAAGCTACCAAAAAACGACTTTGGCACAAGTTTCGCGAAGTTGTCCGGCCCGAAACCACCACAATGATACCACCTAGAGAGAAGGTGAATGCAAAGGGTAGGAAGGCGAAGAAGGATAAGACAACAAAACGTTGTCCTTCGCAATGGGAGCGGGTGGATTCGCAGGTGGATAGTTTGCTTAAAAGTACGGACAAATCAGAAACATCGAAGAAGAAGTCCAAGTCCAAGTCAAAGTCAAAGTCAGAAAAATGTACAACTGTCCCCCAATCTCAAGCATCTCAAACTTCAACCGCAGGAATTCCGACTCATGGGTTCTTGGCCCCCACGGCACTACAAGAACATATCCAATCCGTACATGATGTTGGTGGTGATGGGAACTGCGGTTTCCGGGCCATATCTATGCATCTATTTGGAGATCAACACAGTTGGATGTCGGTGCGCCATGATTTGATAAAAGAGATGACGGAGTATAAGGATCTTTACATAGAGTTATTGGGCATCAAGCTATACAACGAGTGCCTAGATGATTTGCATGTAGACAATGTTGGCGGAGTTTCAAAAAAGAAGTGGTTGAGATTACCGGATATGGGTCATGCCATTGCGTCAAAGTACAATGTAGCTTTTGTGTCAATAACCTCTCAACCGGCAAATATTGGGAACTATCAAACCTTTCTCCTATATAGAACAAACCCGACGTCAACACCTCGTGTATGGGCCGTTGGTAACATCGATAATGACCATTGGGTGCACATTATATTGCGAGATAACAGTCCGTTGCCTCCGGTATATTCAACTTGGTATCGATCCCTTTGGCCTACTGCATGTGAATGGTCGGATAAGCTAGGAGATCGGTTGAATGCTTTTAAATCATTACTTCCAAAAACATATTTTGATGGTGCGGTCGATCTTACAACTCCATGAGTTGTTACATTTGTAAATGGTTATGTAATTAGATATAATATTAATTAATGTAATTAATATTTGTTAATAATCCATTTGTAGTTATTGTAATTTTATCATTTATATTAAGTATACTTATTGTATAAATCTGTTTGGCCATTGTTTTCACTGGTATGTATCTTTGCAGGTTGGCAGATTGCAGTTTTTGAAGGTTTCTGATTACTGATATATATTACTTCCGCCTTAGGGTAGGCGGAGGTTTTACCGACTTTAAGAAGGCGGTATTTATTCCGCCTTAAACAAGGCGGTAAATATTCCGCCTTAGCCAAGGCGGTATTGATAAATAATAAATATATTGATAAATAATTACATATATAATAAATATACTAATAAATAAATATAATTATATGTAAATAATAAATATAATGTACTCCACAAATAAAATAAATAAAATAAATATAATATAATAATAATTGCAAAGTCAATATAATATAGTCAATATAAACTAAAGTCTTACTAATTGCATAATTTGTCTGATACAAAAAAGTCTAATTCTAAACCAATATTATGATGTCAAAAACCAAATAAAGTGTAAACCCACAACTACTGCTGCCTACCCCTACCCCGACCCCTCGGCGCACGCTCGCCTCTGCCCCTAGCCCTGCCCCCCCGCGCTCCTCTGCCTCCGCGCTCAGCCCTACCACCCACATAGCCCGCTCCTCCGTGTGGTACAACCCCTCCTCGGCCTGCAAAGACACCCTGATGCCTATCGCATATAGCCAGCACCTCCTGGATAGCATGCTGATCAACAACTTCGGTGTCCTGCATCGGTCGTACCAAATCCCGGATACGACTGAAGGGATCCTCCACCCTTGTAGATGTGGATAATAAGTACGGGTGGCAGAATCGATGAACCCAACCCATGTAGTCAGCTGCATGCTCCCCGACAAATCTCACGGGCCGGCCTCGAAGCTCATCTGAAAGCACATGCACTGTCCACTGTGCAAACTCCATCTCGACATCCTCCCAACGAGGAGCATCACGTGGTGCCGGAGGAATGGTCTGTACATATCCAAACTGGCGCAGGACACGCTCCGGCAGGTAAGCCACCTTCCTCTCTCCCAATCTCAAAAATCCCGAGAAGAGGCTGACCTCGGCAAAAGGGCGGGCTACACGGTGCTCAGGATCGAACGGTCGCCACCTCACCTGATCAATGGTAAGAGACTCAAGGTGCGACCTATACTGCAAGTCCATGTGACCAGATGCTACCCCAAACCTCCACTTCAGAACTCGGGGTTGCTGTTCCTCGTACTCCTGGCGAGGGATGGCAGATCCTATAAAAGGAAAATACTCGTTTATCCAAGCCTGCATTTAAATGCTTTCATTAGTTATCATGAGTTAAATAAAATAAAAAAAATCAAACAAAAAAAATTAAATACTTAAATATACCTGCAGCATAGTCATGTATCCACCGAGCTGCCTCCCCTTGCTCTTGCAAGTGTCATCAAGCTCATCGTATAAGTGGGCGAGGGCACATGCACCCCATGCATACTCATGCACGGTGTCGAGGTGCTCAAGGGCTAAGATGTACTGACATCCCATGATCGTCATGCCCTTATCTAAGAAGAGCGTGCTGCCGACGAGGTACAGTAGATAACATCGTGCAGCGAAATCTCACCTCTGAGCTGCAACGTGGTCGGCGTACCAATCTGCGAGTGTGATGAATCTACTGATCCACCACGAGTCTTCTGGACCTCCGCCGCCGCCACTGCGTATGATACACCCAATAAATCTCTCATAAGGATGATAGCATCCTCCTTCCTTGGTCTGCTCTAGCGAATGAAGCTCCCCGTGACTGGTATATGTAAAAGCGATGACACGTCATCTAATGTGACTGTCACCTCTCCAACAGGCAGGTGGAATGAGTGCATCTCGGGGAACCATCTCTCAGCAAATGAGGACAACAACCGCTTGTCCACCTGCTCATATGATACTCCCACAAGCGAGGCCAGCCCGGACTGCTGCACTACATGGAGCACCTCCTGGGGCAGATCATCAAGCAACGGCAAGACCCATCGCCGCGACGTGCATCTACCCAGAACACCACGCTCCTGAAAAATAAAGATAATCAAGGAAACATAATAATAATTATGATATCATAAAAAATAAACATAATTATAATAATATTAAATCATTAATAAAAAGTAATTAGTTTTGTAATATTAAATACTTACTCTGTCTTGCCAAATCTCACGGGCTATATGGGAAGCATAAGACGGCAACAACGTCAAATCCTGGGGATCAGGTTTCGGGTACTGATCCTCCTGCTGATCCTGAGCCTCCTCCTCCTGAGCCTGATCCTCCTGCTGGTCCTGAGCCTCCTCCTCCTGAGCCTGATCCTCCTGCTGGTCCTGACCCTCCTCCTGGCCCTGACCCTCCTGCTCATACGATGCCGAATCATCATCGGATGATGATGATGATGACTCCGTGGATAAATCAACCGAAGGATCTGATGATGGTGGTGCAACAACAACTGGCTCATCGGATGATGACGAGTCGTCAGAAGATGAATCAGAAGAATTAGATGAATCATCGTCTGCTGATGGTAGTGCTGACTGTGGTGTAGGTAGGACTACAGAGGCTGATGGTGGTGGTGGTGGTGTAGGCTCGTCCACTAAGGAGAGTGGTAGTGGTGGTGTAGGCCCGTCAACTGAGGGTGGTGGTGGTGGTGCAGGCTCGTCTGCTGAGGGTAGTGGTGGTGGTGGTGCAATGTCGTCTGCTGAGACAAGTGGTGGTGGTGGTGCAATCTCGTCTGCTGAGGGTAGTGGTGGTGGTGGTGCAGGCTCGTCTGCTGAGAGTGGTGGTGGTGGTGTAGGCTCCTCGAATGAGGGTAGTGGCGACGATGGTGGCTGTGGTGCGGACTGATCTGCTGATGGTGGCGGTGGCAGTGCGGACTGGTCTACTGCTGCTGCTAGTGATGCCTGCGGTGCAGAGTGGTCATCAGATGGTGATGGTGGTGGTGTAGGATCGCCTTCTAATGGTGGATCTACAGGTGGCTGTGACGACGACGCCTCAAGCTCCCCTGCCTTCCGCTTCCTACCCGTCGCGCTCGGTGCCTCTTTCCCCGCGCGAGTAGCACCGGGTGGCAGCATCCCACGGTTATCGGGATGAACTGTCTGCGGCGGTGCACTCCTAATGGTGTTCTTGCACCTCGCCATACCTGAAAAACAATTAAATCAATAGATTAATAACTAATCAATACATTAAATCAATACATAAAAAAAACAAAATAATATAATAATTAAATCAATTCATTTATACTAAGCTATATAATAATAATAATATTAGCAATTAAATTTATTCACTAATACTAATCTAATAACTAATCAGCAAAATAAAAAAACATAATAATATACTAATTAAATCAATTCATTTATACTAAGCTATTATATAATAATATTAGCAATTAAATTTATTCAAAAATACAAATCTAATAACTAATCACCAAAATAAAAAAAACGAAATAATGTACTAATTTAATAAATTCATTTATACTAAGCTATATAACATAATAATATTAGCAATTACCTTTATTGATTAATACTAATATAATAACAAATATAAAAAAAATTATAATATACTAATTAAATCAATTCATTCTATATATACCACTATTCTAATCAAATCAATACATTAATACTAATTTAATAACTATAACTAATCACCATAAAAAAAACAAAATAATCTACTAATTAACTCAATTCATTTATTAGTGTCTATATATCACTAATATTAGCCATTATAGTAATTAATTCTAATAACTAATCAACAAAAAATATTACTACTCTAATATTAACTAATGCAATAATACTACTCTAAATTTATACTAATCTATATACCACTATTCTAATCAAATCAGTACATTAATACTAATCAACAAAATGATAAAAAAAATTACTACTCTCAAATCAGTACATTAATGCAATAATACTACTACTATAATAATAATAATAATAATAATAATAATAATAATAATAATAATAATAATAATGATACCTACCGCCTTTAGGGTGTCGGTAATCCTATACCGCCTTTAGGGTGGCGGCAATCCTACCGCCCACACCTAGGCGGGAGTTCTACTGCCTATCTGTAAGCGGGAGTATCTCCGCCAACCATGAGTCGGTGGCTATGGAGTAGCAGCAAACAGCGAACAGCAAACAACAACCATACGCATGAAACAAGCATCAAACAAACACAAACCATACAATGATCAAACAAAACCCATAACCCATAACAATGATAAAACAAACACATAACACATTATTAAAACAAACACAAAACAATAAACCATTATCAATTGAGGAATAAACCCTACACCATAACAACTATCAATGGACCATGGGAGAGAATGAAAATACTTACTTGAGAAACAGAGATGAGATTGAAAACGAATGAGAAATCGAGTTGAGCGACTTGAAGGAGGAGACCGAGATTGAGAGGGAGTTGAAGGGGTTCTCTGAGAGTGGTTGACGAACGAATGAGAGGGAGAATGTGGAACGGGAGTTTTGAATGAATGTGGTAATGTAGGGGGAATTTTGGAATTTAATAAATTCTTAACTTATTCCGCCTCTAACAAAGCGGAAATAAAAAAATACCCCCGACTTAAACAAAGCGGGAATACTTCCGCCTTTAGACAGTCGGTTTCATTAATGAATTGTTAACCGCCTACTTTAAGGCGGAACTAGTTCCCGACTTGTATGAGTCGGTATATCGAGGGCAGTTCCGTCTGAGCACTTCAAAATGGGGGCCATTGAGCAAGTCATGGGGTTCAAAAAGAAAAACTCATTTTTTTCTTCTTATTTTTTATTTTTAGTTTCCAAGTTTATAGTTTGTCGGGTTGTAGTGGGAGAAGAGACAAAAAATAATGCCAATGAGGAATGCAAAGAAGGCAGGGTCTTACATGCGCAGTTTTGGTTTTAGCTTACCATGCGCAGGGTTTTTATTAAGAAGTTTTGCACCGGCTTTTTTCTTTATGTTCCGGTTCTTTATGTTCCGGTTGTACACCTATGTGGTGGACTCGGTCTTATGGGGTGGACTTGGCTGTTTATGTGGTGGACTTGGGAAAGGGACCTGAACCAAGACCTCGGAACAAGGCTCAAAAAGCCTTGACCGAGCTGGGGGGCTTATGTGGTGGACTCGGCCTAGCTGAGCTCCACGTAACCCTCACTAAGGACCTAAGGGCCCTTCAGGAAGTCCTATGTATGCTTGGCCGAGCTCAAAGCTCAACGGCCGAACAGACATCAGACACGGGCCGACCTCATGCTCCTATCAAGGTCCGACCTCCTTGTCCGACACCTCCCAGAGTCCGACACCTCCCAGAGTCCGACACCTCCCCTAGAGTATGACACCAAGGACAGAATGACGTGTCTCACCTTATCCACAAGGACAACTCATCCACTCATAGCTCAGTACAGGCTGGCCCTACTTGGGAGGACGGTTAATAGAACTCCCTTCACCTCCAAACAGAGAGTTTGAAGCCATGCTCTTGAGACGGTTAAGTCTTAACACAAGAGACGAGCTCTGATGCCAATTGTTGGTTTTGGCCTCAAAATCTCGAGAGGGGGGTGAATCGAGTTTTATTATGTATTGAAAAATTCGTAACAAATAAAAAATTGTTTTGAGATGGAGAGATTAAACGTTCAAAACGGATCGCGAAATCGATAGAAAAATAATAAACGAGTAGCGCGGAAACGTAAAAATTAAATATGCGGAAAGTAAAAGAGATAGGGATAGAAAAGTTTGCACTGGTGAATTTTATATTGGTTCAGCCTTCCCGTCGAAAGGCCTAGTCCAGTCCCCAAGCGACCCGCCTGAGAGTTCTTATACCAAGCAATAGAGTCGCACCCTATTACAACCAAGAGCACCCTGCACACTACTAGGAACCTCCGTTCGCTAGGGTCCTCAATGACACAGCAGGGTTCCTTTCCCTACGACGTATCACACGTCCACTAAGGGATTCTCTCCCTAACCACTAAGGTTTAGAACGATTACAATGATAGTGATTACAATAGCTTTTTTGAGTTCTCACAACACGGATACAACAATATGCTCTATGATAGTGAAGTATAAGTTTCTCTTAGAGTTTACTCAGCCAATATAAGTTTTGCTCTTCGAAAAATATGAACGATGAAAAGCAGAAGACTTGAGAAGAAGAAGAAGAGAGAAACATGAATCAATGAATAAAATAAAAAGTCTGATCGTGAAAAACTGTTTTCAATGTTGGAGTGATCTTTATTTAAAAAGGAAAACGATTTTGAATCAACAAAGATTTTTAATAAATAAAACAAAATAAAAATAGAATAAAATAGTATTTGAAATAAGTTTTAAAATCAAAATAAAATCAAAACGATTTCCGAAATAAAATAAAGATTTGATTCTTAAAACCAAAAAGGAAATAATTCAAAATTAAAATCATTTTCGAATTTTGTAAAATATATCAGAATCTTTTATATAAAAACAAATCAGGAAATAATAAAAATGATTCTGACACATTTTTCAATAAAACATGAAGTAATCGATTACTTTTTGAAGATAATCGATTATTCCTTCAAAAATAGAAATTCTTAAATACATTTGAAAACCATGTAATCGATTAGGCTAATAATAGTTAATCGATTACACCACTCCTGTTCATTGTATGATGCAACTCATAATAATCGATTACACTAGGGAGTTAATCGATTACCGAGCCTCTGGTTTGCATATGATGCAACATCATGTAATCGATTACTACAGAGCTTGTAATCGATTACTAAGCCTCTGAAAAATATATGATGCAACAATTATAATCGATTACTTGACTAATGTAATCGATTACTTTCATAAGAAAGTAACTGATTAACACAATTCAAATAATCGATTACAACCTCTCTGATTTTTCTATGATGCAACAAAGTTAATCGATTACTTTATGAGATAATCGATTACTCTCATTGCAAACATACAAATATACAGAGTTTTGTAACATCAAGTATTTCACTAAGGTTAAATGCAGAAAAAACACTTTTATATGCAAAAACACGTTTTTCTTCTTCTCTCCTAAAATGAAAAAACTTTATTGGCTTTGTAACTTTTAAGGAAACAAAAACTTCATTACCTTACATTTGATCTAAGGAGAAGGTTTCTATTCTTAAGCTTGCTTGAGTCTTCAACCTTAAGACTTGCACTTGTGAGCTTGAACTTGAGTTGGCCTGTTATCATCAAAACACATACTTGAATAAAACTTGAAGTCCATAGAGAGTTTTAATCATGCCTTCCAACCAGCTTGACTTCCATGGATTGTTCTTGAGTTTTCTCTTCAACTGATTCATCTGATTTTCCATTGCTTTCGGAATGTTCCTTTCCTTTTGCATTCGGCTCCTCATCCTCATCAATGAATAAATCTCCAAGAATACCTGAAATGTCATTAACAGATACCTTTCCCAACCTTCTGGGATCGGATTCGTCAAATGATACATGAATAGATTCTTCAATAGTATTACGAGATTTATTGTAAATCCTATATGCTTTGCTCGAAGCAGAATATCCAAGGAAAATGCCCTCATCAGCTCTAGCCTCAAAACTTCCTAGATTTTCTCTACCATTATTATGCACATAACATTTACAACCAAAAACTCGAAAATGGGAAATATTTGGTTTTCTCCCCTTGTACAGCTCATAGGGGGTTTTCTTTAAAATAGGCCTAATTAAAACACGGTTCATAACATAACAAGCTGTACTCACTGCAACGGCCCAAAAGTATGCAGGAAAATTCATGTCATTAAGCATTGTTCTAGAAAGCTCTTTTAATGAACGATTTTTCCTCTCCACAACCCCATTTTGCTCTGGAGTTTTGGAGCGGAAAAATAATGCTTAACTCCATGTTTTTCGCAAAACTTTTCAAAAAGATGATTTTCAAATTCTCCACCATGATCAGTTTTAATGGATGCAATGCTCAAATGCAATTGGTTTTGAATAATCTTGGCTAGCTTTTTAAAATCATGAAATGCGTCATTTTTATGAGTAATAAAAAGCGTCCATGTATACCTAGAATAGTCATCCACAATAACTAAACAATAATAGTTGCCACCAAAGCTTTTCGTTTGACAAGGTCCAAAAAGATCCATATGTAAAAGTTCCAAGGGCCTTTGAGTTGAAACAAGGTTTTTAGAAGGAAAATTTGCCCTTGTGAGTTTTGATTTAGGACAAGGATCACATTTTTCAGAAAAATAAAAATTTTGCTTTGGCAAACCAACTACTAAGTTTTTAGAAGAAATTTTATTTAAATGAGCCATGTGGATGTGACCTATTCTACGATGCCATAGCCACGATTCATCCTCTTTAGATAGTAAACATTTTGCATCATTTGAGGGAATTGAATCAAAATCAATAACATAAACATTGTTTATCCTGCGAGCAATTAGCTTAATAAGATTATCAATTTTTCCCTCGATAATACATCTATCAGAATCAAATATAACCCTATTGCCTTTATCACACAATTGACTAATGCTTAGCAGATTGTGTTTTAGGCCCTCAACATGTAAAATATTTTCAATGCAAGGGTTAGGAGGTGTACCAATTTTACCGATTCCGATAATCTTTCCTTGATTGTTATCTCTGAAAGTCACATGTCCTTGGTCCTTAGGCACGAGATGCGAAAATTTAGATTTATCTCCAGTCATATGTTTTGAGCATCCGTTGTCCAAGTACCACCACGACTTCCTTCCTTCCGGAGTAAGCTACAAGCAAAGAATTCAAGATTTCTTTTTAGGTACCCATATCTTTTTGGGTCCTTGAGCGTTAGTATAGCCATAGTTTAAATCATGCCACCTTCTAGCTTCATTGTTCGGTTTAACGAACTTCACTTTTCGGTGTATGCATTCATGTGCACCATGGCCCTTTTTACCACAAATATGACAAATAATAAGAGGTTTCTTATGATTACCAGCAGAGACAAAAATGGTACTTAGTTTCTTTTGATGTCTACCGGGTTGATATCCTAAACCCGCTCTATTAAAGAAACATTTTTGTCTCCCTAACATTAAATTTAAAGTATTTCTACCTTTTGTAAATTTAGCAAGGGTTTCTTTTAAATCTTCAACTTCTTTAACCAAGTCCTTGCAGAATTTACAAGAAGAAGAACTAGCTTTGAATTTAGTGTTATTACTCGAAGTGTTTGAAGAATTTTTCAAAGTGAAATTCAGCTCCTTATTTTGATTTTTCAAAAATTCATTTTCTTTAGTAAGTTCTTTATTCTTTTCTAAAATAGAAGCTGAATTTTTATTTTCTAGAGAAACCAATAAGGATAACCTCATAGATTCCTCATGTAATTCTTCAAATGCTTCTTGTAACTCATCATAAGAAAAGTTTAGTTCAGTAGTTACCTCATTGTCGTGAGCCATCAAGCACAGGTTGGCGGTCTCCTCTTGTTCGTCTGAATCCTCATCCGAACTGCCTTCATTGTCCAGCCATGCCAAGTATGCTTGCTTTCCTTTCTTTGAACTTGAGGTGCCTTTTTCTGAATTCTCTTTCTTTTTCAATTGATAGCAGTCTGCTCTAATGTGACCAGGCTTGCCACACTCATGACATGTGATGGTTGAGCCTTCACTCTTGTTGTTGTCTCTCCTGTTGAAATTCTTCTTCCTCAGAAATTTCCCGAACTTTTTCACCAATAGACCCATGTGTTCATCATTCAATAATTCTTTGTCCGAGTCACTTTCAGCTGCAGGTGCTTCAGCCTTGAATGCTAAGCTTTTTACTTTCTTGTTTTCCTCTTCATGCTGAGCCAACCTTTTTAGTTCACTCTCATGTTCTTTTAATTTTCCAATCAGGGTTGCCAGCGTCATTGTTGATAAATTTCTCGATTCAGCAATCGCATTCACTTTGGGTTTCCAATCTCTTCCCAAACACCTTAGAACTTTGTTAATGAGATCCTCATTGGTGATTTCTTCCCCAATGTCGTCAGTTGATTTACAATCATTGTGAAGCGTTTTTGGATCTCTTGAATCGATTCTCCATCTTTCATTCTGAATAGCTCATATTCACCAGTCAACGTATTGATTCTCGACCTCTTTACTTCAGTTGTACCTTCATGCGTGACTTCCAGCGTATCCCACATCTGTTGTGCTGTCTCGCATGTTGATATCCTGAAAAACTCATCATAGCTCAAAGCAGATGTTATAATATTTTTCGCTTTCAAGTCGTACTGGACTCTACGTTCCTCCTCCTCCATCCATTCAGCCAAAGGCTTATCGACGGTGTTACCATTAACCACATAGGTAGGACATAGGGACCATTTACAACAGCATCCCAAACTTTTAATCCAACTCCTTGAATAAAATTTTCATACGGGCTTTCCAATACGCGTACCCTACCCCATCAAACATGGGAGGACGGTTAATAGAACTCCCTTCACCTCCAAACAGAGAGTTTGAAGCCATACTCTTGAGACGGTTAAGTCTTAACACAAGAGACTAGCTCTGATGCCAATTGTTGGTTTTGGCCTCAAAATCTCGAGAGGGGGGGTGAATCGAGTTTTATTATGTATTGAAAAATTCGTAACAAATAAAAAATTGTTTTCAGATGGAGAGATTAAACGTTCGAAACGGATCGCGAAATCGATAGAAAAATAATAAACGAGTAGCGCGGAAACGTAAAAATTAAATATGCGGAAAGTAAAAGAGATAAGGATAGAAAAGTTTGCACCGGTGAATTTTATACTGGTTCAGCCTTCTTGTCGAAAGGCCTAGTCCAGTCCCCAAGCGACTCGCCTGAGAGTTCTTATACCAAGCAATAGAGCCGCACCCTATTACAACCAAGAGCACCCCGCACACTACTAGGAACCTCCGTTCGCTAGGGGCCTCAATCACACAGCAGGGTTCCTCGCCCTACGACGTATCACACGTCCACTAAGGGATTCTCTCCCTAACCACTAAGGTTTAGAACGATTACAATGATAGTGATTACAATAGCTTTTTTGAGTTCACACAACACGGGTACAACAATATGCTCTATGATAGTGAAGTGGAAGTTTCTCTTAGAGTTTACTCAGCCAATATAAGTTTTGCTCTTCGAAAAATATGAACGATGAAAAGCAGAAGACTTGAGAAGAAGAAGAAGAAGAGAGAAACGTGAATCAATGAATAAAATAAAAAGTCTGATCGTGAAAAACTGTTTTCAATGTTGGAGTGATCTTTATTTAAAAAGGAAAACGATTTTGAATCAACAAAGATTTTTAATAAATAAAACAAAATAAAAATAGAATAAAATAGTATTTGAAATAAGTTTTAAAATCAAAATAAAATCAAAACGATTTCCGAAATAAAATAAAGATTTGATTCTTAAAACCAAAAAGGAAATAATTCAAAATTAAAATCATTTTCGAATTTTGTAAAATATATCAGAATCTTTTATATAAAAACAAATCAGGAAATAATAAAAATGATTCTGACACGTTTTTCAATAAAACATGAAGTAATCGATTACTTTCTGAAGATAATCGATTATTCCTTCAAAAATAGAAATTCTTAAATACATTTGAAAACCATGTAATCGATTAGGCTAATAATAGTTAATCGATTACACCACTCCTGTTCATTGTATGATGCAACTCATAATAATCGATTACACTAGGGAGTTAATCGATTACCGAGCCTCTGGTTTGCATATGATGCAACATCATGTAATCGATTACTACAGAGCTTGTAATCGATTATCATGCTTTAATCAACTCAATGATACCAATTGAATTAACTAAACATTTAGAAAAGTAATATCAATTGAGAAGATACCAATTAAGATAATATATCAATATCAAATATTACCACTTTGTAGGACATTCACTTGAGATGCAAGTGTGATACCAATTGAAGATGTGAATATAGACATTCATAGTTGAGACCAATTGAGAACATGTGTCATTCATTTGCATCTTCAATCAAACCTACAAAACAATCATGCTTTGCTTTTTGGTATCCAAATGGTTTTGGATCCATTTTTGTTAGTGTAGGGACTTTCACCCTTTTTCATCCAAACAAAATTTCCTTTAGATATACCATGCACTTTAACATAACATACATTTGAAGTATGTCCATGAGTACCACAATAGAAACATGTTGGAGGATTTGAAAAATCAACTTTAGAAAAATCAACAACATTTCTATGAGATTTACTCTTAGCATTAGTATAACCCAAACCAAACTTGTTTGAATTTTCTCTTTGAAAATTTAACAATGTGCGCAATCTAATATCACCATTTGAGAAACTTGCAAGCTTATTTTTCAAAATAGCATTTTCATTTTTAAGCAACTTGCAATTCTCACAATCAACCACAATATTCAATCTACTAGCACAATCACAAGAAGAACTAGCATATATAAGATCAAGAGTTTCATTTTCAAGATTAAGCTCATCAACTTGTTTTTGAAGTTCTAAAATCTCTTTTTGATGTTTCAAAATGAGCTTCTTTCTTTCAATGTTTTTCAAAGCTAGTTTTTCAAGTTGTTCATACATTTCTTCATAAGCATTATGTAACAATTCATATTTAGAAGAAATTTCGGATTTAGATTCACTTACATTGCTATCCTCGCTTTGATAACTTGATTCATCATTTGAACTTTGTTCTTCATCATCTACTAGAGTTATCAAGTTGAGACAAGCGGCTTCTTCATCATCCGATGAACTACTCGATGTGCTTTTCTTGTTATCTTCATCACTATCCCAAACTATGTATGCTCTTTTAGATTTAGAATTTTTCTTGTCTTTCTCTTTCTTCTTGAGATACTTAGAGCATGAGTACTTGAGATGACCGGGCTTTCCACATTCATGGCAAACTACACCTTCTTTTGATGTCTTGGTCTTGTAGTGTGGGGAATCCTTCTCTTTACTTTTGTCCTTGTTCAACCTTCCTTTTCTCCTTAGAAACTTGTCAAACTCTTTTAACAAAAGTTTCATGTCTTTTTCATCAACATCGGAATCGGAATCTTCACTATCATCATCATCGGAACTATCTTTCTTTTTATATGCACTTTTGACTCTAAGAGCAAGTCCTTTCCTTGATTTGTTCTTATCCGACTCTTCATTGATACTTAATCGTCCAAGCTCCATTTCATGTTCTTGAAGCTTTCCGAAAAGTGTTGCTAGATCCATAGCATCCAAATTTTTAGATTCAACAATAGCCGTTACTTTTGGTTGCCAATTCCTGTCTAAACATCTCAACACTTTGTTAGAAAGTTCACCTTGAAGAAAAGTTTTACCAAGAGCAAGTAAATGATTTATAATGTGAGTAAAACGCTTTTGCATATCATTTATAGATTCATTTGGAAGCATATGAAACAATTCATAATCACGCATTAAGGCATTCAATCTAGCTCTCCTAACCTCACTAGTTCCTTCATGAGTCACTTGTAAAGTGTCCCACATTTCTTTAGCACTAGAACATTGAGAAACTCTAAAGAACTCGTCATAGGATAAAGCGGATGTGATGATATTCTTTGCTTTATAATCATATTGAACTTTCTTTCTATCATCATCCTTCCACTTATCCTCGGGAATCAATTGTTCTACACCTTCAACTAAACTAGAGGGGATATGAGGACCTTTTTCAACTACTTTCCAAATTTCACTATCTATGGCTTGGATAAAGATTTTCATTCTAACTTTCCAATATGCATAGCCTTCTCCGGCAAACAATGGAGGACGACTTATTGAAGCACCTTCACCACCAAAGGGATTAATGGAACCCATTGCGATTTTCTTAAAGGATCTTTACGAAAAAGCTCTTATGCTTGTGTCTTTCGACCGAGCTCTGATACCAATTGAGGAAACCGCAATTGGTGGTTGGAGAGACTTAGGAACCCTAGGAAAAACACCTAGAAAGGGGGGTTGAATAGGTGTTGAAGCTACCTTGAAAGATTTTCGAACGAAACAAATCGAAACAATCAAAACAAATGATTTTTGCAAATTCTACAGCACTTAATCGATTAACCTACAATTTACTCGAGTAGTACTCGATTAAAGTTGAACTTAATCGATTAAATATGACAGAAAACAGAAAAATCAATTTTTCATTCGAATACGAAAATCAATCAATTCACATGCAAGATCAGAGATTCAGCGGAAATGATTAACACCTATATTCTTATTGATTAACCTAGTTATGAAAATGATTTTCCCTTTATCAATTTGAACAATTAAAGATTCAATTCAATCAATTATGAAAATCAATCTTTCTAGGTTTTCAACCAAGAACGCAATCAAATGACTTGAATATAAAGAGTAAGAGTTTAGAGATACGACACAGTGATTTATCCTGGTTCACTTTCATCCACTTGAAAGCTACATCCAGTCCCCTCTTCAACCAAGAGAGATTCTTCACTATGAGGAATTAGAGTTCTCAAATTACAAGTGATTGCCTCACAAGACTCCCTTCTTGCTAGCTTACAAGAGATAACCGACACCCTTGCCTTGTAATCCTATTGATCTTCTCTCTAATCTAACCTCTACCCCTTGTTGATAATCGACACAACAAGTCTTCAATTGCTTGATGATAAACCACACACCAAGGCTTCACTTTGCTTGATTCACAACCAAGACTTCTTCTTCTTCAATGAACGTTGCTTGATGATAATCGACACACCAAGGCTTCTTGTTTGTTGTAGTGGCTTGCCTTCTTGCAAAGATTACAACACAATAGAAAACACAAAACAATCCTATGAATCTCAATCAAGAGTTATGACAATTCACCATAAGAGATTCAAAGGTTCTTGATCAAAGAATATAAAAATAGAAAAGCTTTGATCTTTGAAATTGAGAGAGAATAGAGTGGCTTGATTCTTTGTAAAATGAATATCAAAATGATAGAGTATGATCACAAAGGTTAGGAAAAGGTTTATATAGAATACCCAAAAGTTGTAGCACTTGAAAACTGATTTTGAGAAGTGAAAAACGTATTTTAAAAATCAGTTCAGCAGTACTTAATCGATTAAGCAAGTCGTGTACTCGAGTAGTACTCGATTAAGTTATCACTTAATCGATTAAGTTGGTACTGTACATGTTCAAAACTTGTTTTCTCAAAATCCAACCTTTCCTTTAAAACCTTTAAGCCACCTATTGATTCTAGGTTAAGTGAAAACTCAAATTATGATTAAATCATGACTTATGAATGAGATTCACTACCCTCTATAATAATCTACCCAAATAAAAAACCTATGAAGCTTGAGAGGCAAAAGATAAAAGAAATACAAATACACTCAAACTTAGGTCTTCATGAGCTTGCTTTCTCTCTTCTTCATTTGATGTTTGTTGTTGCTTGTTGAGCTTGAAACTTGATCAACACATGTAGCTTGTTCAAAAACACTTTGTCATTATCAAAACATTCATCATGTTCATCATGGAACTAACAAGAGAAATCGTTTTCCCCCTCATTTTTGAAGTTCGGGCCTGGCCCAAGTGACCCAGCCCAAACATGCATCCACACATACCGGGACACGTGGCGCATAATAGCTAGAATCACGGACCTCGAGCAACGTTGCAATTATGGCAACGCTTCGGTCAACGTAACTCTTGGAACGTGTCAGATCTGGAGAAGGCAAGCGTCACTTCGGAGCAGGTGAAAGGAAAGCTTTCAGACCTGCTTCATCATAATGAAAGGACTTCAGAGACAGCTAGATCCAGCTCTCGACAGCTCATCGCCCGAACTCCCTAGAACCTCAGACCAAGGCTCAAATGGCCTTGACCGAGCTGGGGGGCTTATGTGGTGGACTCGGCCTTATGGGGTGGACTTGGCTGTTTATGTGGTGGACTTGGGAAAGGGACCTGAACCAAGACCTCGGAACAAGGCTCAAAAAGCCTTGACCGAGCTGGGGGGCTTATGTGGTGGACTCGGCCTAGCCGAGCTCCACGTAACCCTCACTAAGGACCTAAGGGCCCTTCAGGAAGTCCTCTATATGCTTGGCCGAGCTCAAAGCTCAACGGCCGAACAGACATCAGACATGGGCCGACCTCATGCTCCTATCAAGGTTCGACCTCCTTGTCCGACACCTCCCAGAGTCCGACACCTCCCAAAGTCCGACACCTCCCAGAGTCTGACACCTCTCAGAGTCCGACACCTCCCCCAGAGTACGACACCAAGGACAGAATGACGTGTCTCACCTTATCCACAAGGACAGCTCATCCACTCATAGCTCAGTACAGGCTGGCCCTACTTGGGCCTCAAGCAAGCCCATTAGGGCAACCAGCTCCCCCCTATAAGTAGCTCCATACTACATGGGGCTCAGATACGTCCTCTAACCCTAATTATCACCCTCACACACCAGTGATTAGGGTTACTTCTTGGCTCTCTCTTTAGCCATTTGAGGGCTCCCACCAAACATCAAACAGAAACCATAGACAGAGGCTCCTTAGAAGGTCTTCTTCCCTAACCCCTGGAGGACCTCACCGTCTAAGACATCACAACCTGCACCACAACTCCTTGATCGTTGAATACATGACATCATAATGTTAATCGTTAGATATGGCTCCGTGCTACCTTCAGCACTTGTAACGTGAGGTCCTTGATTCATTCTTCTTTATATCTCAACTGCTTAGTACTTCTTCCGGTCTTAATTATAAGCAAAAAAATACACTCCACTAATATAAGCAAAAATCAACTAACTTTGTATTCTCAATACAATCATTCCTAAAATATTCCTACAAAGTGGTTGACTCATTTAATTTTTATTTCATTCCCAATGTAAGTTTACTAAATTAGTTTATTTTTTTATGAATTTGTGGAAATTAAATGCACTTAACTAACTTCCTTAATAAGTGTGAAATTAGTTTTTTTTAAATGAGACCGGGGGAGTATTAAATTGTATTCCCTCCGTCCCCAAAAATAATACCCTTTTGACAGTTTTGTTTTTTATTCATATTCATAAGACCCTATACCAAATTTAAATGGTCATTAATTACTTTTATTGAAAAATACCCCTATTTATTTAACACTTTTTAGATTTGTAATAATATTAATAAGAGTAATTTTTTAAATATATATATCCAAAATTTACATTATGAATACCATTAACTAAATTAATATACTTTCTTAATGGACGTAAAATCCTCTAAATAGTTCTTATATACAGATAGGGGTGAGCATGACCCGACCCTACCCGGAGACCCGTCCCAACCCGGCGGATTCGGGTCGGGTCAAACCCGTCTTCAATCATTCAAAGGGACAAACCCGAGTGAGAAAAGGACAAACCCGATCCTACTAAGGATGGGTTCGGGTTTATGCCCGGGTCACCCGGACTTATAATTAATTAATTATATATATATATATATATTAATTATAATTATTATTCTTGTTTCTCCGGCGACTGTTAGCTTCAAGACTTCAAGGTACACTTTTTTTTGTTACGGTAATGGATATATCAATAATTTACCTTGTTTATGTTATTTTTAAATCATTGCTAGAATGTTTTTAATTTTTTATTTTTTTTCTTCCTTGATGTGTATGTTTTTCAAATTTGTGTATATATTTTATTGCTAATTGCTACTGTTGTTGAAGCCACAGCTTTTTGATGTTTATTGAAGTTTAAGCCAACGCGTGGTTAAGTGTTTTTGAACTTTGAATTGGTACATTATACTTGGTTTTTAATTTATGGGGCTGATACCTTGAAGTGTTGTGCTAGCACGGTTCCTTCCATGGTTGATGAAAACCGAAACGAAGAGAATTTAGATGAGCTTATAATTGTTAGTACAATGGGAGAAAAGAAAATCATTGTGGCATACGTAGTTTTGATTTTTCCTTTATGCAGATGTGGTTGATGTTTCTTGTGACTTGGTATCTTTGTTTGTTTTCTAAAAAAAGGACTTTTTTGTTTTTAAATGATGATGGAAATCTAAAGTTCTTTACAAATGCCTTGTAAATAAAGAAGGTTCCATTTGTTATACAGGAGTTCCTTATACTTATTGGAAAAGGATGGGCGGAATATGCATGGTGCAAGATCAACAAAGGCGAATTCTTCTCTTCTGTGAGTAACGAATTTTAGAATTATACTTTGTTGTTGTTGAAGGAATTATATTAGTATTAGTATACTTCTTGTGGTTAGTTATAGAATTCTAGAAAGATTATGCATGGTTTGAAAATTTTTTTAATGTTGTTCATCCATGTCCCGGGTGAACCCGGACCCGTCCCTATTTTGGACCCGTCCTATTTTGGACCCGTCCTTACCTTGTCCTTCTCCAATTAGGAACGGATTCGGGTTGAAAAATTGACCCGTGCAACATTTCGGGACGGGTAAGGGTCAAGCCCAACCCATCCCATGCTCACCCCTATATACAGAGACATAACTCATAAGTAATTAATAGTTTCTCCGATTGTAAATATAAGAGTAATGGATTGGTTTTTTTTGTTATTTATATCCAATTTTGAAATTAAATTCAACCTCTCATCATCAACCCCATAATCATCATCAAACCCATAATTAGGGGTGTAAGTGGTCCGATCTGGGACCGCGAGACCGATCGGATTGGACCAAAAAAAGGACCGGACCGTGAGACCGTGGTCCAGTCCGGTCTGAAAATTTTTGGACCGTTATGCTGTGGTCCGGTCCACGATCTCACAATTTTTTGGACCGCGAAGACCGGACCAAAACGGTAGTTGAAATAAAACACATAGAAGACCAGAACACTTAGCAAATAAATAATGGAAAACACACAATCCTTCTCTGCTTCTGCTATGCTATAACAGTGTTCATTCTCTTCCTTCAACTTCTTCGTTCTCTTTCTCCAGGCACAAAACAACAGTATGCAACATGCCTTCAAAGCACCAAAACAAGCGTAACTGCCACCCATGAACCTACCTATTACAGTATGCCGCCAACATAGCTGCCATCGTTAGGATCTCATTCTCCCTTCGTTCTCGTTCGCTGCCTCTGATTCTCCCTCCGTTCTCCCGATTTGTTCTCTCCCTCCTCCCTCAGATCTGCATTCTCTCTCTCCCTCCTCCTTCCGATCCGTGTCTCTCTCTCCCTCCTCTGTTCCGATCCGCTCCGCCGCCGCCGCTTGGATTCTCCCTCTGATTCTGCCGATTCGTTCTCTGCAAGTCTGCATGCGTTCACCCTCTCCATCCTCCTTCCGATCTGCGTCTCTCTCTCTCCCTCCTCCGTTCCCATCCGCTCAGCCGCCGCCTCCTCCGAACCAAGCAGCTGTTGCTGCTCCAGTGAAAGAGAGGGAACCCTAGGTTCCAAGGGAAAAATGGGACTGAAGCCCAATTTTATTTTTTTTTTAAAAAAAAGACTTGAACAATTGTGGTCTATTTAGACCGGACCGGACCTTAACGGTCTAGACCGTTATGATCCGGTCCAGTCTTTGCATATGAAACACATCGAGACCGGACCGGACCGGACCACATTAATTTAATCGGTCTGGTTCTTAAAGTCCATGAAAGACCGGACAGGACCGGGCGTTACACCCCTACCCATAATCATCATCTTCAATAACCTCTAATCCTTCTGATCAAATTGTTTATCAAATTTTTAGATCTAAAATTTGATAAACGATTTTTTTACTCTAAATTATTAATCGGGGCACAAAAGTAACCAATAATGACTTTTCAAAAATCATTTGGAAGTGTTGCGGCTTTTCAGAAATCATTTTTATGTGAAAAAACTACTTGATAAGGCTGTTTAAATATTTTGTTTGTTGAAAATGTGATAATGGCTAATGTGTAAAATATATAAATTATGCTCCCCCAAACCATTAAAGGAAAGACTCGGCGATAGGGAGGAGATGTATCAAGGGAAGAAAAATATTTTGCCTACTAGCCTATGGGTTAGCAGCCTGCAGGGTTTGCTTTCATGCCCATAATTTTTTCTAATTCATTTCAGTACTAGAAATAAATACTGAATTTCTCTGCAAATTTGTTTATTTTTATCAAACACACACCCCTAGTAATTTTAAACACGAGACCATCTATTTTGTCTCTGTTAGCTTCTGTTAGAACTTAGAAGGTATAATGTATTCAAAATAAAGTTTATATTCCTGAAAATATTATGATATTCGTGGAGATGAGAATTGGATGAGAAAGATGAGAGGTTGAAAATGATTATGGGGGTTGATGGTGAGAGATTGAAGGCGGTGGGTGTGAATAGTAAAATTGATTAAGTATTAGGTTTTTAGGATAATGAGTGCAAATAATAGGATGAGAGGTGTGAGTAATAGAAATATGAATGTAAGTATTAATATAAGGGTAATATCGGTAAGTAAGTGCAAAAATTTATAAAAACCAAGTGCAAGTAGTAATGAAACGAGTGTTAATAACATCTCCCTTTCAATTATATCTATTTTTTTTTTTCTATTTTTCATTACATTTGCATAACACTATCAATCATTTCCCTCTCCTTTCTTCTTATCTTTCCTCTCAACACCTATATCTCAAAAAGAGGCATGACAATATATGTTTCAAGAGTATCATTGATCGTATACAGAAAATAATATGAAATTCATTATTATGAGATATCTAATATAAAAAAAAAAGGCAATTTGTGGTGGTTTTTGGAGGTGATCTGCGGTAGTTAAACTGTCGCAAAACAATTTTGTGACGGTTCAACAATTGACACAAAACAGATAGTCGGGACTCATATTTTGCGGCGGTCTTTGACCCATAGATTTTGGGACTAAAAAACTGTCACAAATCTCAAATATAAAATTTCATTAAAATTAGCGGTGGTTCGAGATGCCTGTTTATGCTTATAAAAACACTAGTTTTAAGCTAAGGATGTTTGTTTGTTGGTTAGTCTTTTAGAATTGATCGAATTAGTATCAATTAATTTGTAAACAAAAAATTATTTGATAAAATTCAAATCATCAAGTAATTACGTTGGTGAAAACATACTAACAATATATAATGCATCATTTTTTATTGTCTTATGGTGTCAAATATATATTGAGTGATAGACTACAACTTGATAAATTATAGATAAATACAACAATAAAAATTAAAGAATAAAATAACAATGAAAAGGATAAAATATAAAGATCCAAAAAAAAAGATAAAAGATAGAAACAACCAATAGAGATATTAGGAGGAAAAAGATAACACTTCAACAATCACTAATTCCAAAGATAACCACAATAAAATAAAAAATGGATAAAAAAATGCAAAACTGCCCGGTGTTTATACTTATTCGAATGAAACAAAAAATGGTAATTACTTCTGAAAGCTTCATAACAGTAACATATTCTTTCTGTTCTTCTTCTTGGACCGGAAAAATAACTACTCCCTTGCAAATGGGAATTAGGGATTAAAAAGAAGGCAGCAATTTTTTATTTATTTACAATCATACAACAGTTTTTTAATTTAACTGATTTTATTAGAAGTAGGATTAGTTTAAAACAAATTAGAATTGGACTAAATTTTAATTTATAGACTTTTTAATGCATCAACCGTGGTTTGCACACCAAAACTTTCTCATGCATTATAAATAGTTATAGATTATAGATATAAAAAATTATAAGAGGAAAACAAAAAAGTAGAGAAGAATAGAAGAAGGGAGAAAAAACTGCACACAACACATATAAAAGTCAAAATCCACTTCAAAAAGTAAACACAATTACAACTTATCCAGTTTTTTGGGTGGAAAAGAAAGGTACTCCAAGTAGCAGTGAGACTTTGAAACGATGCTACACATTTGGAAGAACGAAAATGGGCAGTGAAAATGAAGAAGATATGATATGATACAGTAGTGTATAAAAAACTGCTCTATATTATTTTGAAAATGAACAAAAACTTAAAAAAATGCTCTATATTATATTTTGAAAACAAACAAAATTAATACTACCCCATCATGAAGACGTTAGCAAGAAGAAATTTTTTTTAAGATAAAGTTGGTTAATTACTTGATAAGTGCCTTGTGCATACGGGTTTGAAAAATAAAGTGCTAATTACCATTGTCACTTGGATACTCTAATTGATCATGATTTCTCATCTTTTACTCTAGATGCAGGTAGGATTTCAAAATGGAGGATTGTGGAGGCTCCATTACGATAGGTTTTTATAATGAAAAGGAAGAAAATTTTTTTGAAGATATAGTTGGTTACTTACTTGATAATTACCTTGTGCACAGACCGGGGTTTGAAAAATAAAGTGCTAATTCACCTAGATACTCTAATTGACGAGGATTTCTCAACTTTTACTATGGAGGTTGAAATTCGAAATAGAGAATTGTGGAGCCTCCATTAGGATAAGTTTTTATAATAAAATAAAAAGAAAGATTTTGCAACATTAGAACAGCCGCTGAAACTGCATACAAAATTTGAAAGAAAAAAAAAGATCTGTTGTTAATCATCCTTAGCTTCCACCCCTGTATTCCCTTCTGCCTATATCTCCTCCTATGTTATCTCAGATCAATTTAGCATATAGATCATTAAAATTGAAATTACACAACACATCAGTCGCAACAACGTTTGCACGAGACCAGATAATAATTAAACCTAAGGGTGGCGAATGGATGGATTTGGATTTGGATCTTTATTGATGGATTTAAAAATATCCAACAAATTATTAAAATTCATTTCATCTTTCCTGAAATCATTCAAATCCATCAAATATCCTAACTTCAATCCATCCATTAATCCATTTGAAAGGATTGGATGGATGGACATCCAATCCATTTGTTTTTTTAATATAATTTTATTTTTTTAATAATATATAAATTATAAATTAAATAAAATAAATTAAATAAATTTAAAATTAAATCCAAAATATTTTTTTAAATTTAAAATTAAATAAATAATTTAAAATTAAATCAAATCCCTGTCTCTTCCTTACCGTAGTGAAAACTCCAAATTCTCAAATCTCTGTTCTCTTCTTCTTTATTTGCTTTCACATAAACCAGACCCCAACTTTATGTCATCGCATCATCGCTTCCTTCCGTTGTTCGCCATGCCCACTGCTTGGCTAAGTCCCCTTGCTCTCTCTGCTGCGCTCCCATAAACGCGGCACCCTTCCCTCTCTCAATCACTCTCGACCCGACCCGATCCGACCATTGCGCCTCCTAAACCCATAAATTTCAGTTCATACAGTTTAGCCTTTGCATCATTGTAGGCTACACCTGTTTTTCTGCCGTTGCGGCTGTTGATTTTTTTTTTTGCTGAGCTATTGCTTTTTATTTTTAAGAGAGTCTTCAACTAAAAATCATTTAAAAATATAAACTAATATATAACAATTTAAAAATTTTATTTTAAATTTTAAAAAATTTATCAATTTATTAAGTTTTAAAAAAAATTAAAAAATTATTTTTAAAAAAAATTTATTTTTTTTAAAAAATTATTTTGGATGAATTAATTGAATATCCATCTTTTTGGATGAATATTGATGGATTGTAATCCATCCAATTTTAAAACAATCCAATGGATCATATTCATTTAGATCCATTATTATAAATAGATGGATTGGATGAATGAAAATGTAATGGATTAGGATGACTCATGGATTATGGATAATTTTGCTACCCCTAGTTAAACCCGTGAAGCGAATGAGGTTGAATATATATGCTTACAAGGTCATCTAAAAGTTATAAAGACGAAACAAACGTGTAGGAACAATGAATCACATTTTTTAACAACAACTAAATAAAGTCTTCAAAAATCTGACCTCGGTTCCTTTCTAGTAAATTTATTAGAAATCAACTACTATTGAAGATGAGATTAGAAATAAAGAGGGAATCTAGTATTGTCGTTTCATTAATTAATCTTTCTCAAACAACAAACTGATTGCATAGTAATTCATGGCTAGTTGCTACATTGGATAAGGGAACAGAATAAACATTTCACCGCACCATGGATGAAGCTTCCAGGACACAAACTACCATTTTTCACACCTCTGAGCACTTCGGGTTTATAACTGTACACATCTCCAAGATGACAAGATCCAAAGCAAGATGGTTAACTAAATAAAACTTTTATAAAAAAAAATGACAATCATCATTACTGGGTACACTAAAAATGAAGTCTCCAAGTTTCTTTGGTAATGCATCATCATAAGGGTCTGTTGGCGAATTGGTTTCAAGAGAAGGAAGGGAAAGGGAAAGCATGATATCGAGGTGGATGATTCCACATTCGAGAAGCGGAGACTCTGGGACAAGTCCGGAGATGAAGACAATGCAGAGGATGTTGGAGATGTTTTGGGATCAAAGATGACATTTATGATCAAGAGGATGAGATCGATGCTCCACAAGATTTGTCACTATTGCATGCTTATCCAAATCATGCGCATCAAATATGACAACGCAATGGTAGTAACAATGATCCATTTCTAGTAAATATTTGATTTAATAAAACAAAACTGTTACTTTTAAATTATTTGATTTCACAATAATATAATATGCCCTAACGTTAAATTGTTTTAATTCATTTTAGGAGCGTGGAGTTTTGACTAGTGCCACTTCAATTCACGTACGTATGTTAGTATTGGTAGCGATCACCTGAGAGGAGGGAGAATTGGGTGTTTACAAAAACGTTGGCAATTTATAAAATTAAACAGTTTTTCATAAATTAAACGACAATCACAGCAGAAAACATAATAACGTTCAAAACAATTTTGCAACCAAAAACTATTATAACAATGAAACTGATTATGCATAAGCAATAATAATAACTATGAAAGTATGACATAAACGGGCGGAACTAATTATATCAACTAGCCTCCAACCCCGTGCGATGCACGGGAGAAACACGAAATCGATAAAACATTTCATAAAGTTGTAATTAATATTAGTTTTAATATATTGATAAAACATTTCACAAAGTTACAATTAATATTAGTTTAAATTTATTATTGAATAGTTATGAAGAATTTTAATATGAATAATGTTTAAATGTAAACAAAGTATAATAATGTAAACATTATTGTTTAAAAATTGTTTAGGAAGGAATTTTCAATTTGGGCGGGTGGAATTTTCAATTTCAATTGGAGATTGGGGAAATTTGGGCAGCTATTGTGAGAGGGGAAGTTAGGAAGGAGGAAATGGACAGTGAGAACCACGCTAGGGAGCAAATGGGCGAGATGCAGTAGTAAATGGGGGGAATCACCCGTAATATAATATTATATAGATTAGTTTTAATTTATTATTGAATAGTTATGAGAAATTTTAATATGAATAATATTTAAGTGTAAATAAAGTATAATAATGCAAAAATTGTTGTTTAAAAATTGTTTAGGAAGGAGTCGATTAATATTATTATTTACGAAAGAGTCAATAAATTGAAATCGATTAACATTCTTGTATGTAATATTTTTAAACTAAAAAATTCGCTTTTAAAAAAAGTGAATAAAATTGTTTTTGAAAAAGAAGTAATTAATGGCATTATAAATTCAAATCCAAATAACAAAAACATGTACATAAAAAGAATACAGAAAACCCAAAGCATAGTTTTTTTTAATATATTAGGTTTATTAAATAAAAAAATTAAAAAAAGAGCCCGAGCACCAAAAACCGGTGCATGATAGAAGCACCTTTGTTTTATGTTTTATTTGTTTGGAACATTATTTGTGTCAGAAAACATATAATAAAAAAAATTCAAATCCAAATAACAAAAACATGCATATAAAAATAACACAGAAAACCCAAAGCATATTTTTTTTAATATATTAGATTTATTAAAATAAAAAAAATAAAAAAAAGAGCCGGAGCACAAAAACTGGTGCATGGTAGAAACACCATTGTTTTATATTTTACTTGTTTGGACCACTACATGTGTCCGGAAGAATATATAAAAAAAATTCAAATCCAAATAACAAAAATATGTACATAAAAAGAACACAGAAAACCCAAAGCATATTTTTTTAATATATTAGATTTATTAAAATAAAAAAATAAAAAAAGAGCCGAAGCACCAAAACCGGTGCATAGTAGAAGCACTCTTGTTTTATACTATTTTACTTGTTTGGACCATTACATGTGTCTGGAAGAATATATAAAAAAAATTCAAATCAAAATAACAAAAACATGTACATAAAAAGAATACAGAAAACCCAAAACATATTTTTTTTAATATATTATATTTATTAAAATTAAAAAAATAAAAAAAAGAGCCAAAACACCAAAAACCGGTGCATAGTAGAAGCACCCTTGTTTTATATTATTTTACTTGTTTGGATCATTACCAGTGTCCGAAAGAATATATATAAAAAAAATTCAAAATCAAAATAACAAAATATGTATATAAAAAGAATACAGGAAACCCAAAGCATATATTTTTTTTTAATATATTAGATTTATTAAAATAAAAAATTAAAAAAAGAGCCGAAGCACCAAAAACAGGTGCATGGTGGAAGCACCCTTGTTTTATATTTTACTTGTTTGGACCATTACATTTGTCCGGAAGAATATATAAAAAAAATTCAAATCCAAATAACAAAAACATGTACATAAAAAAAACACAAAATCCAAAACATATTTTTTTTAATATATTAGATTTATTAAAATAAAAAAAAAAAAGCTGAAGCATAAAAAACCGGTGAATGATAGAAGCACCCTAGTACTGTTTGGACGGGATAGTCGAAACAGGAGGGAGTAGTTAAAAAATAAAGGTGAGGCAATGGGTGGAAAAAAAAAAAGAAGAAGTTTGGGGGAGGGGGGGTCCACATGGGAGAGAGAAAAAGGCGGGATAATTTGGGGTGGTGAAAAATGGAGGGAAACTTTGCTAATATAATATTAGATAGATAATAACAATATAATGAAAAACATTACCGCATGTTAACTAATTAAACTATTATTAATAATATTTACGTTGTGAAGAGGATAATCAAAACAATAAAACTATGTGCAATGATAATGATATTAAAGCAGTAATAAAATAAAAGGACAAGGGATAGTGAGATTGCACCAGTGTTTTTTATATTGGTTCAGCCTTTTCAGCGAAAGACCTACATCTAGTTCCCAAGCGACCCGCTTGAGAGTTCTATTACTAATCACGTAAAGAAAAACCCCTTGTACAACCAGAGCACCCCGCACACTACTAGGTTCAACCGTTCGTTAGGGGCCTCGACAAAACTCTTGGGTTCCTTACTCTACAAAGGGTGCCACACCTTCACACTAGGGACGTCTCTCGCTAATAACTATGGTAGCCTGACTACTAGGTGCCCCATCTTTCGTAAAGGACGACTACCCCAGACCAAAATAAGGGTGCCTCTCACCCTAAACACACAAAGGTGCCACACCTTCAATGCTAGGGAGTCACTCCCTAGTAACTAAAGGTTACACACCCCTTACAACAATGGATATAATAAACGAAATATCACTAACAATAAGACACTCTATGTAGTGCAAATATTACAACTTGAAGTACTATTGGCAAGGTAATAGTTTCACTAAAGCATAGGGCAAGACTTAGAGAATGGAGAAGAAGAACAAGATTGAGCGTTAAAAATATTTTTCTCTCTAAACATAGTTTTTGAAAGTTGGTGATCAGATTTTTGGAAGAGAGTACATATATTAAAAGAGATTCTGATCACACTTATTTAAATTTGAAAATAGGATAAAAACAAATCTGGAAATAATATGATTGATTAAAATATTTTGAAAAGAATGAATCAATATAATCTTAGAGATTCTGATCAGCCAAATTTAAAACGAAATTGTGATCAGAGTAATATCAAAAACAAATCAGGAAATAAATCAAATTGATTCAGAATTGTTTTTGAATTTTTTCAAAATAGTAATCGATTATCTTGAAAAGTAATCGATTATTTTTACCAATCGATTATCTCATTTCAAGTAATTGATTCACAACTCTCTGGCATTTGTGTGATGCAACAAAAATAATCGATTATTTGTGCCAGTAATCGACTACTTTGCCTCAAGTAATCGATTACATCTTTTCAAGTAATTGATTCTAGATTCTCTGCCACATTGTATGATGCAACAATTATAATTGATTATTTGAACAACGTAATCGATTACTTTTAGTCAAAGGTAATCAATTAGTCAAGTCAAATATTCGATTACAAGCTCTCTGGTTTTTATGTGATACTGCAGAAGTAATCGATTATTAAAACCAAGTAATCGATTATTCTGACTAAACTTTGTAATGATTATTTTTCATAAACCAGAAAATGCAGCCAGAGGTTTTTCAAAAGTATTTTCACAGAAACAGATACGCAAACATTTTTCACAAATGCTTTTAGAAAAAAACTTCTCCAATTCTATAAATGTGGCCTATAACTAAAGTGAAACAATTAACTAGCCTTACATTGATTTCCTTGCTTGGCTCTTTGTTAGATTGTTGTTTGGCATCATCAAAACTTCAACGTATTTCCACGTTGAGTTTTAACAAGGTAGACCATGCCACGACTTGAAGAACTGCCGGCGGAGGTCCGTGACATAGTTGAGCAATTTGGTTTGACGTCGTCGGTGGGGTTTTCATATGAGCAGGTGGACAAGCGCATGTTGTCTTCATTTGCAAAGCGGTGGTACAGTGACTACAAGAAAAATGCAAAATAGCGACGGACAAATCCCTCGCCAATCCCTCGCAAATCCCTCGCAAAATCGAATTTGCGACTGATTTGCGAGCGATGCGTCCGTCGCGTCTCATTCATCGCTAATTAGAGAGCACATGTTTCCCTCGCAAATTCCTTGCTAAAATCATGCTTTGCGAGGGAATTTCCCTCGCAAATCCCTGGCAAGAGTCATTCAAGAAATCGGTCAAACTTATCATTTGGTCGTCGCTAATTAGTGACCAACAGTCCCTCGCAAATCCCTCGCAATTGATCAAGCCGTCACTAATTCGCGATCAACAGTTCCTCGCAAATCCCTCGCAATTGATCAAGCCGTCGCTAATTGGCGACCAACAGTTCCTCGCAAATCCCTCGCAATTGATCAAGCCGTCGCTAATTCGCGACCAACAGTTCCTCGCAAATCCCTCGCAATTGATCAAGCCGTCGCTAATTAGCGACCAACAGTTCCTCGCAAAATTTCTCGCATATTTTCATCCCTCGCTAATTGGTGACGAAGAGGAGTTTTGGAAAATTTTTGCGTCACTAATATTTTGTTAAAAAGGTTTGCGACAGTTAAAACTGTCGCTAAGCCAGAGAATGGATACAAAGGAGATTTCCTTTAGCTACAGTTTAAATGTTTTAGGCACAATTATAAATGTGGGTAATTAGAAAAGAAAAAAGAAAAAAAAATATATATATATATAGCCACTTAAATCGTGGCTAAATTAGATATTTTTATTTTTACATTATCACTAATTCAAGAAATAAAATAAACACAAAATATTGCATTTAATATTATCCAATTTCAATGAATCATTATTCAAATAATAATCAACCCATATATTAAAAGCATTTACTATAATAATACAACAAACTATAGGAAAAAATACAAATTAAGTGATTAATTAAGTTTCATATACATAAAAAATGCAAAAATTCCACACTAAGTGATAAGCATTTCTTTGTGAAGGCTCCTAGACATATTTAGGAGGGACATCCTCAAAGATAGTACTACTTCAATATTGTGGAGGACCATCCTGAAAACACAGCAAGACAAAAATCAATAAATCAAAAAGATCATTTGCATAAAACCACAAGACTTTACATATAATGGTGACATCAATCATCTATTAAGTAAACATTTGAATCTATTTCGTACAATAACACTATTCATATTAGCAAAATCATACCTTTAGACAACACCAACTTACAAGGAACAAGAGAACACCAAACCACCCCAAGTAGGACAGCACCACAGACAACAAAAACCACAGAGAGAACAGCAACAAAAAGTGGCAATCTAATAGTATTATCATCAGGCTGAAACTTTTGACTATGTAATTGTATAAAGATGATCGAAATGATCATTGACGATTTTTCAGCTTGTTCAAAAACCATTGCTAAGATGATGCCCATAGTCTTCAATCTTGTTTTCCTTTCTACAACGATTTCTTCATATAAAACAATTTCTTTTAAATGACACACTATGCTTGGTTTGCATAACCTTATTATCAAGGCAAAAAACTCACACGGCTTGGAGGAATATGTTTCCCACTGACAAGGTCAAGCAATCGCGTCCCAAAGCTATAAGTTACACTTTCTGGAGAAATTCTACCTGCATAACAGGGGAAAAGAAGGAAGACACTTTGTCATCTTATGTTATGTTTATAATTAGGACAATAGACAAACGAATATTGTGTTAAATGAACCATCATGTCATGGATTTATTTATTGACCTTCTCATCACCATGAGGAGAAGAAAATGGAATTGAAATGTCTAATTATCCACAAATATGTGTATGGTACTGAAGTTCAACCACCAAACACATACATATAAGGTCAAATAATATACATTTCTGGTTTGAAAGTAAACACATTTTTTTTTAAAACTGTACCTGTCCTCATATACTCTGGTGGAGTAAATGCAAGGTTTGTACTATAACTTTTCCCATTTCTACTGTTTTTCATCAGACCAAAGCATGAAAGCCTAACATTGCCTTCCTGAATAAAAGGAATATAAATGAGGATATTCAAGACTTAATATTTGAGTACTCATACAATTCCCTCAAACACACACATGTTGTACCATACATAGACTTTTATTTACCAATAGCTACTCTTTTATTTTGCTCATCAAAATCACAGCTTGAAGTTTGAACATGATTTCCCAAATTTTTTTAGTTCTTTTTTTAATTATACATCTTGGTGCTCATTGACTTCATGGCTATATTCACAGGTCAATTGCTTTCAGTTTTATCTGTTAATCCAAAACTGTATAAGTGCACATAGTCACATACACCTCTTGAATTCAAGAGAATTAGCTAACTAAACATATAGTATTTTGTTACAGCTTTTTAATAGAGATCAGAGTAGTAAATGCTAACAACAAACTTTTTAATAAAAGAGTTTTATTCCATTCCATTAATAAATAAAGCAACTTTCAGAAAAATGGTGTAATGGAACACCATTTCTAATATTGAGATGTGCAGAGAGAGAAAGGACCTGAATAGAATTGTTAGAGCCAACATAGTACTGATCAACGGTTTTCAACCAACCCACATCATCGTGGGTATGAGGAACCAGGTGAACATTAAGCTTCCGTGGGACTATGCCTTGAGAAGTGTTATACACCATGCATGAACTTGGATTTCCCACACAGGATTATTCCAAAAATGGTTAAGAAAAACAACAATTCCTTCTTCCCCATTGGATTGGATGATGAAATTGAAATTGGAAAAAGAAGAAGGGACCTTCCACTTCCACTACCTAAATAGAATTCAGCCACAAATAGTATTTTGCTACAATGTGGGTTTTTATCTGATTAATGAAAACCATTTGCAAGTTAGTGAAATGTACACGCCCTAATTTTTTTTGTTAAGCTGTAGAAATCTTACCTCCATTGCAAGATTTGCAGCGTCGAGTCGTGAGATGAGGAACGGCGACTGGTCCTGGTTGAGGGAGAAGCGACGGCTACGGTTCTTCTTGTAAGGAGCGGCGACAAGCTTCGCTTTCCTTGGTTCATTTGTGATGGAGGATGGACACTGGACTATACTGTGGGTTGTGGCTCTCTATGATAAAGAGATTAAGAGATTAGAGAAATAGAAGAGTTAATATTTGAGTATTTGACTTGTGAGCAGAGATTTAGAGAAATTGAAGAGTAGAGCCGTGGAGGAGAGAATCAGAGAAATAGAAAATAAAAGTTGGAAAGTCAGAGACTCTTTGGCTGGTGTGGCGTTTTGGTGAGTAGGAACGACGGTCCTGGTTGAGGAGGCGGCGGCGGTAGAGGAGAGGAGGAGGCGGCGGCGGTTAAGGTAGAGGAGATCTAGGGTTTGTGAGTTGTCTTGTGACTTTTTGTGGCTGTTGGGTTTCAACTAAAAACACAACTTCAAGTCTTCAACTCTTGAAGCATGTGAGGAAGGAACGCTGCGTTTCATATTTTTTTTATGATAAACGGGCCCAAAGGCCCAAACACTTAGGGAACTTTAGACTTAGTGTATTCTAGGGTTAGGTTTTTCTTTTTCTTTTTTTTTAAATATTGGGTTAGTTTTTAAAATAAATATAAATAATAATAATTTTTTTTATCATTGTGTAGTTTTTTTTATTTAACTTATGCTTTTTAACCCGTACACACGACATGGGCAACTACATTAGTTAAATAATAAACGAGGATAGTTTAACAAAAAAATCCTCTTCAACAATGCTTAAATAACAATTTTGTAGTAGTGACATTTTAACTAACGGAATAATGCTTAAATAACAAAATAAACATTGGCCTTAAATAACAATTTTGTAATAATGACATCAAAGTATAGAAAATAAGAAAGGTATTACAGTCAAAAACCATCACTTTCCTTTGTTTCGGCTAATGACACCATGCATCTTCATTGAAACAAGCTTCTTTGGTGAACTTACACATGATTAGGGTTTCCTTTCGATCCTCTGCCTCTTTCTTTTTTGTCTCTCTTTGTTTTTGCATTTATGCTCAATTCTTAGTGTCTTGAGTTTTGCATTTCTGCTCTGTGTGTATATATTTATATATACTGGTTGAACCGGAACCGGTTTTACCAGTTTAATCTGGATCAACTCGTTTTAGGTTGCTTCTTCTTACTTGTTTTGGATTCAACCAGGTTTGTTATTATGGCAGTGGTCAGAACGAAGGACGTGGTTTTGGTGGTTAACGAAGTTGCATTAGTCATCGGGTGGTGGTGAACAATGGACATGGCGATGGATGTTTTGAACAAAATGGTTAGGGTATGATTTAGGTTAAAGTTATTCTCAATGGTGAAAATGGTTAAGGGTTTAATTCGTGAAGTAATCATGTTATTATGGATTTAATTTGGGCAGAGATATTATACTTATGATTTAGGGTGCAAATATATATATATATATGTACACACCTAGAAACAACAAATAAAATAATATTTATTTCATTAAAATGCATACCTAGCAAGGGATTTGCGAGGAAAATATTCCATCGCAAACGACTTGATAGCATAAAGGAATTTGTGGCGACGGATTTGGGAGAGAAACATGCCCTCGCAAACTTTATTGTTATACAAATGTATTCGTAGCGACAGATTTGAGAGGAAACTATTCTCTCGCCAACAAATTGACTACATACGTAAAGGAATTTTTGGCGACGGATTTGCGAGAGAAAGATGCCCTCGCAAACTTTATTTCATTAAAATGCATACCTAGCGACGGATTGGCGAGTAAAATATTCCCTCACAAACGATTTGATAGCATAAAAGAATTTGTGGCGACGGATTTGCGAGAGAAATATACCCTCGCAAACTTCAATGTTTTAAAAATGTATACATAGCGACGGCTTTGCGAGGAAACTATTCCATCGCCAACAATTTGAAAAGTTTAAAGGAATTCGTGGCGACCGGCTTGCGACGGAAACATGCCCTCGCAAACTACCTAGCGACGGATTTGCGAGGAAAATGTCCCTCGCCAAAATTGCTTAAAATAATCTCTCGCTAATTTGTCGCAATTCCGTCGCAAATGTTGTCTAAAGGAATTCGTGGCAACCAACTTGCGACGGAAACATGCCCTCGCAAACTACCTAGCGACGGATTTGCGAGAAAAATGTCCCCTCGTCAAAATTGCTTAAAATAATCTCTCGCTAATTTGTCACAATTCCGTCGCAAATTTTTTTTAAAGGAATTCTTAGCGACCGACTTGCAACGGAAACATGCCCTCGCAAACTCTCTAGCGACGAATTTGCGAGGAAAATGTCCCTCGCCAAAATTGCTTAATATAATCTCTCGCTAATTGGTCGCAATTCCGTCGCAAATGTTGTCAAAAGGATTTCGTGCGACTGGCTTGCGACGGAAACATGCCCTCGCAAACTACCTAGCGACGGATTTGCGCGAAAAATGTCCCTCGCCAAAATTGCTTAAAATAATCTCTCGCTAATTTGTCGTAAATCCGTCGCAAAATGATTATTGTTTTCACGTTTTCGAATGTTCATCTCTTTGCGAGGGAATTCGCTTTTGCTCGATAAACCCTCGCATGTCCCTCGCTAATTAGAGACCGATTAGCGACGAAAATTTGCCCTCGCTAAAATCCGCCGCTATTTTGGTATTTTCTTGTAGTGCGACACTAACACTTTCCATCTTTCGGTTGGAGAGATGACGATTACTCTGGATGTCGTGTCCTCGTTTCTACACGTACCTGTGGTCAGAAGGTTTATTCCCTAGACCAAGCCAAAACAACATAAGGATGTAGTAATTATGATGGATCTGTTGGGGTTTGATGAGGGTCTGACATTGGAGGAGGTACATATAACACGTGGTCGATCTGTTCGACTTAACACCCTTAAGGATCATTACGAAGCTCATGTCATAGCTGACAGACATGAGTTCGCAGCACCATGCTATCTACTAGACATGGTTGGCAATACACTCTTTCTAGATAAGAGCATGACTTATATTGGATGCTACAATGTCCTACCATTGGAGGATCTTAACGACATTCATGAGTACTATCGCACGTACTATGGCACATTTGTATGACGAGCTTGACTACCCAATCTAGACATCGAAGAAGCAACTTAGGGGGTATATGACGATGTTGCAGGTAAATTTACTTAAGTGTTGTTATATATTATTAAAAAAACAATTATATAAATTGCACAATATAATTCTTTTTAACTTTTTATAAATGCAAGCATGGATCAAAAAGTATTTTCCCAGCACTGGATGTGTCATTCTTCTATAGGAATGACATGTCAAATGTTGGAAAAGTGCTCCTTGATCTATGCCTGCATTAACAAAAAGTAAAAAATATTTTATTGTGCAATTTATAAAATTGTGTTTTTAATAAGAACATCACTTAATTAAATTTACCTGCACCAGCGTCATATACCCGCTAAGTTGCTTCTTCGATGCCTTGCTTGCATAGGCAAGTTCATCATACAAATGTGCCACAACACATGCACCCCACACATACTCATGAACGTCATTAAGATCCTCCAATAGTAGGACAAACTAACATGCATCCAATATGAGCTTCGCACTTATCCTTAAGGGTGTTAAGCCGAACAGATCCACCACGTATTATACGCGCCTCCTGCACTGCCACACCCTCAGAAAACCCGAGCAGATCCCTCATAAGTACTACACCCTCATGTTGTTTTGGCTTGGTCCAGGGAATAAACCTGCTGACCACAAGTACATGTAGCTAGTTCGTTAACTAAATAAAACTTTAAAAAAATTACAATCATTACTGGGTACACTAAAAATGAAGTCTCCAAGTTTCTTTGGTAATGCATAAGGGTCTGTTGGCGAGTTGGTTTCAAGAGAAGGAAGGGAAAGGGAAAGCATGATATCGAGGAGGATGATTCCCCATCATCCGAGAAGCAGGACGGAGACTTTGGGGATGAGTCCGGAGATGAAGACAATGCAGAGAATGTTGGTGATGTTTTGGGAAATGACGTTGATGATCAGGAGGAAGAGATCGATGCTCCACAATATCTGACACTTTTGCAGTCATATCTAGATCATGTTGTGCGTCAGATATGGCAAGGCAATGGTAGTAACAATGATCCATTGTTATTTGATTTAAAACAAAATTGTTAACTTTTAAATTATTTTATTCCACAATATGTCCGAACTTTAATTTTTTTTATTTCATTTTAAGAGCGTGGAGTTTTGACTAGAACCATTTAACGTAGGTAGATCATCCCATGACTTGGAGAACTACCGGCGGAGGTCCGTGACATAGTTGAGCAATTTGGTTTGGCGTCGTTGGTGGGGTTGTCATATGAGCAAGTGGACAAACGCCTACTGTCTTCATTTGCAAAGCGGTGGTACAATAACACTAACACTTTCCATCTTTCGATCAGAGAGATGACGGTTACTCTGGATGACGTGTCCTCGTTGCTACACGTACCTGTCGTTGGCAGGTTTATTCCCTGGACCAAGCCAAAACAACATGAGGGTGTAGTACTTATGACGGATCTGCTGGGGATTGCTGAGGGTTTGGCAGTGGAGGAGGCGAGTATAATAAATGCTGGATCCATTCGGCTTAACACCCTGAAGGATCATTACGAAGCTCATGTCTCAGCTAACAGACATGAGTTTGCAGCACGATGTTATCTATTGCATATGGTTGGCAGTACACTCTTCGTAGATAAGAGCATGACTTACATTGGATGCTAGTATGTGCTACCACTGGAGGATCTTAACGGCATTCATGAGTACGCATGCGATGCATGTACTCGGGCACATTTGTATGACGAGCTTGCCTACGCAAGCTAAGAATCGAAGAAGCAACTTGGCAAATATATGACGCTGTTTTAGGTAAATTTAATTAAGGCTTGTTCTTATTAAAAAAACAATTAAATAAATTGCACAATATAATTTATATATTATATTATTTAAATATATAAATATTATATTGTACGTGCAATTTATATAATTTTGTTTTTAATAAAAAAACACTTAATTAAATATACCTGTATCAACGTCATATATTCGCCAAGTTGCTTCTTCGATTCCCAACTTGCATAGGCAAGCTCATCATACAAATGGGCCACAAAACATGCACCCCACGAATACTCATGAATGCCATTAAGATCCTCCAATGGCAGGACATACTGACATCCAATATAAATCATGCTCTTATCCAGAAAGAGTGTACTGTCAACCATGTGTAGTAGGTAGCATCATGCTATGAACTCATGTCTGTCAGCTGCGACATGAGCTTCGTACTGATCCTTAAGGGTGTTAAGACGAACGGATCCACCAGGTGTTATACGCGCCTTCTCCACTGCCACACCCTCAGCACACCCTAGCAGATCCCTCATAAGTACTACACCCTCATGTTGTTTTGGCTTGGCCCATGGAATAAACCTACCAACCACAAGTACATGTATCAACACTACAAAAAAAACCATTTATTGCAACGACCTTTTGCAACGACTTAAAAAAGTTGTTGCTAAAAATAGATTACCTGCACAACTTTGCCAACCCTTGTTTAGCAACGACATCTCTTATGCAACGACATCTGTCGTTGCTGAAAACTGTTCTTTATAACAACGAAGAAAGTCGTTGCTATACCCTTTTGCAACGGCTTTACCAGCAACGACCAAAGTCGTTGCAGAAAATATTTTTTGCAACGACTTTTGTCGTTGCAATAAAGGGTTTTTCTTGTTGTGCAACGAGGACACATCATCTAGAGTAAGCGTCATCTCTCCGACTGGAAGATGGAAGGTGTTAGTGTCACTATACCACCGCTCTGAAAATGAAGACAACAAGCGCTTGTCCATTTGCTCACATGACAACCCCACCAACGATGCCAAACCAGACTACTCAACTATGTCACAAACTTGTGCCGGCAGTTCTTTAAATCGTGGTATGGTCCACCTACGTGAAGTGGCTCTAGTCAAAAATCCAAACTCTTAAAATGAAATAAAACAAATTAAAGTTAGGACATATTATGAAATCAAATAATTTAAAAGTTAACAATTTTGTTTTAAATCAAATATTTATTAGAAATGGATTATTGTTACATACATTGCCTTGCCATACCTGACACACAACATGATCTGGATATGACTGCAATACTGACAGATCTTGTGGATTATTGATCTCATCCTCCTGATCATCAACGTCTTCTCCCAAAACCTCACCATCATTCTTTGCATTGTCTTCTTCTCTGGACTCATCCCCTGAGTCTTCATCCCGCTCCTTGGATGAAGTGGAATCATTCTCCTCAGTATCATGCTCTTCCGAACTGTCGGAAGAATCAGAAGATGAATCCAAAGATTGTGATGGTGGCGGTGGTGGTGCTATTGCGGGTGATGCTGCAACTATAGGTTATGGGGATAATGCAGATGGGGGTGGTAGTGCTGTTGCTGCAGGTGGTGTTGCTGGTGTAGGTGGTGATGATGAAGCTAGAGGTGGTGACGCAACTGCGGGTGGTGGTGATGGCGCAACTGGGATGATAATTGTAATTATCAATAATTTTTTTAAATAAAAAAAAGAAAACGTTTTTATAAACCAAACATACCCCTAAATTTTTACCCACTAATTTTTCACGTTCTCCTTTTACTTTAATTTTCAATTTGAACAATAAATTCAAAGTTTTATATAAAAAAATAAAATGCAAATAATCAACACTTCAATGTCATTATCTTTACAAAATACCTAGGTAGTCAGCCCTTCACTGTGACGATGTATGATGTAGCAGAGCGGAAGGCAGAAATCGCCAGCAAATCGCACCCAAATCATGGTTGTTTCGGCCTCTCCATAAATTTTATTGCAGAAAATATAAAGACTTCGCTATTAACACATGACCCGGAAAAGAGAAGTAAGAGAGATTGAAGAGAAAGAAGAGATATTAAGGAAGAGAAATATTAGGGTTCAGAGAGGAAGGTGAAATTTGGGGAGAAGATCGTATCTGGCTATCTGTTGCGGCTACTGTTGCATTGTGAGCTGGAAGCTTGTGTTTTTAGGGTTAAGATTGTTTGGGTTGGGTCATAGGGTATTGGGCTTCATAACTTAAAAGAAAAATCTAAATAGAATCTCTAACATCAAATAAATATTAATTAAGCCATTCATTATTTATCTAATTTATTAATTAAAGTGTTTAATATGTAGTAACAATGAATTTTTTTAAAAAATAGTATCAATAAATTTTGATTATTAATTGTTAATGTTTTAAATTTTGTTTATATTTTTATTTTTGAACAATTATATATATATATAAAACATATTTCATTATATTTTTTTTAATCTAAGTCGTAGTGATTATTTCATTATCCGATATCCCGTCATGATATTTTTTGGGCCAACCGCTACGTTCTGCTATCTATATTGACTACCCAACAAAATACTTGTTGTTTAGATCCTTTATGAATTGTTTATAGACTCCCTATTAGTAATATTTTTTTTGTCTATGAAAAAATAATAGTAAAGGGGAATGTTTTTCATTCACGTTTGCACCCGGTGTACAAATTGTTCTTATCTACTTCCTCGGCTCTTATATACGTTCCTTTAATTGAAAACATACATCTTTTAAAAAATTTATTCCTTCCGGTTTTATATATAAATTGCCTTTGAAGATCTCTTTTGTTCTTAATATAAATCTCATTTTCAATTTTCAATAATATTAATTATTTCTTTTCCACAAACATTATTATTTATTCAACATTTTGTAAATTTCCAATAATAATTAGATATAGAGGTACTTTTGAAAAAGTATACCAAATATTTATATTTCCAATACCATTAACTAACTTTTTTAAAGGGTGTGAAAATTCGTCAAAGAGTTTATAATAATGACCAGATGGAGTAGTTAATATTGTTAGTGGTATTAGAAATGCAAATATTTGGTATACTTTTTCAAAATTATTCATATAATTATTATTGAAATCTAAAAAATGTTGAGTAAATAGGGTTGTTTGTGAAAAAAATTGATATCATTAGAAAAAAGTTTATACTAAAGACAAAAAAAAAATCTTAAAAAGGGTTTGTATATAATATAATATTGGAAAGAGTACTAATTACTCTATTCCGTTTCTAAATAATAAAAGTATTTGGAGTGATAGAACTTGATAATATTTGATATACCTTTTTATAATTATTTATATAATTATTTTTGCAACTTTAAAAAGTATTGAGTAATAAATATGGGTGTTCATAGAAAAGAAATACTATAATTGATATAATTGAAAATTAAAATAGAATTTTTCTCTCTTCGATCTTATTTATAAGTCACATTTTAGAAAAATTCGTTAGTCCTATTTATAAATCACTTTATAATTTTTAAGTCACTTTATATTTTTTAGGATGCATTTATTATTTTTTTCTTTTATTTACCCTGTAATCATTAATGTGAAACAGCACATTTTTGAAATTTTCAATACAAATTTATAGGACAAAATTATAATGTTAAAATACATTTTTAAAATTTCAAGAAATATAATTATTCTATGAGTGAAGACCCAATTTGGTCCCTCAAGTTTTCCGACTGGGACACTTTAGTCCCTTAAGAATTATAATTCACTTTTAGTCCCTAAAGAATTTAAAAAATACCACTTTAGTCCTTGTTTTCATTCCGTTAACTACTATAACTGTTGGCATAAACTGTAACATTTCATTCCCAGGTGCTAATGGTCTCCCAGTAAATGTCCCTGGTGCTTCTGGAAACAGTGACAATAGTTAACGGAATGAAAACAGGGACTAAAGTGGTATTTTTTAAATTCTTTAGGGACTAAAAGTGAATTATAATTCTTGAGGGACTAAAGTGTCTCAGTCGAAAAACTTGAGGGACCAAATTGGACCTTTACTCTTATTCTATTTAATTTGTGTAATATGGTTATGTATAACATTTAAATAGAATAAGAGGAACCAACAAAGCCCAACACAGTTAGTAGATGGCTGAGTTTCTTAAGCATGATGTCAGAGGTTCGATCCCTTCTGTGGGTATGGAAAAAGTTTTGTTTGTAGAGGCAAAACCCACTTTGGTGATCTCTACGCGTCGGAGGGGATTAATCTTTGGCTGTTGGCGAGTCGGATGATACCCTTGGTGTATACCAAAAAATAAATAAATAGAATACGAGGAATAACTTTTTTTTTCCAAAAAGCAAAAATGAATTAAGAATGAGCACTAGGGGTACTTAAACCCATATACAAGAGCGAAGCTTACATATGAGGAATAAGAGAAAAGCAAGACTGAGGACTCATACTCCAAACAGAAAAAGGGATATTCCTGCCAACCAATATATAATGAGACGAACCAATGCCAAGTCCTAACTTTGATAACGTCAAGGAGAGAAGAGATATCACAAGCACCATTATTGAACACCATATCATTACGCATAAGCCATAAGGACTAAGTAGTGCCAAACCACACCATCCAAGCATAATAACTTCAATTGCCATTAGGAAACAAAGCTCCAAATTGCTCAAAAAAAACTCTAGGAGAAAATCAGCATGCAACATCCTAGATTCAAGCCAGTGAAAAACATGATACCAAAGGCGACTAGCAACAGAGCATGTAACAAAAAGATGAAGGGAGGTCTCTTCATGAAACCGACAAAACACACAACAAACATTCTACAAAATACCTCTTTTGAGAAGATACTTTTTAGTTGGCAAGCGATCCCAGAAAAGTTGCCTTACAAAAGCTTTAACCTTCCTTAGAGCTTTCACTTTCCATAGAACTTTTTACATCGGAGCAGATGGAGGCGGAGGACAAGAACAAAATTTCTCCATAAGCCACAAGTAAGCCGACTTGATCAACCCACATTGCCCATGGACCAATGGCAAGAATCAACACTAGATTGGTCAAGAAAAGGGTCACGAAGCAAAGACAAAGCTCATCATTTATAGGAATTTCCCAATCACGAAGACGACGATGCCAAGCCCAAGACCATTTCCAAACTCCATCCTCCAAGACGCCAGACTCTTGAACCAATGCAGTCTTATTCACAACCGCCAAATAAAGGCTAGGATACAGATCACAAAAATTATTCGAGCCACACCAAGGATCATGGTAGATACTAGTTTTATCACCACAACCTAGCTTCAACCCAATGCAATTCACAAACCAATCCTCCATCCCCCAAGGCAACCACTATAACAAATATCCTTCCACCAAATGGAGCTTTTGGTAAAATGCTTTCTTCTGAACGCAATAAATCTAGGAGGATTGAAATCTCTATAACGAAATCGAAGAATATTAGCCCACCAAGACTGATCATTAGCAATTAGTCTCCACCTCCACTAAGTTAAAAGAGATAGATTAAACATGTTCAAGTTTTTTATGCCCAGGCCACCCTCCTCTTTAGATTTGTAAACCAAGTCCCATTTAATCCAGGCAATTAACCTTTCTCCTTTCCTCCCCTCCTCCCCATAAAAAGTCACATTGGATTTTACTAAGAATTTTCCTCACTTTCTTTGGAAGACGAAAGAAAGAAAAGAAGAAAATGGGAATACTATTAAGAACAGAGTTAATCAAGGTAATCCTACCTCCAAGAGAAAGATTCTTCCCTTTCCAAGAAGATAGACGACGTTGGAGAGTATCAATAATTGGCTGCCAGCAACGCAAAGACCTGGGATTATCTCCAGTCGGTAGACCAAGATATTTAAATGGAAAGGAACCCTGAGAAAAATTTAGAGTAGAAGAAGTTGTCTCCATAAAAGAAGAAGGGATGTTAATGCCAAAAATTCTACTCTTCATGTAATTCACTTTGAGACCAGACACCAATTCAAAAGACCTCAAAATCGCTTTGATCACCTTAACATTCTCCAAAGAGCCATTACCAACAATTATAGTATCATTAGCAAATTTGAGAAGAGAAATATTTATACCTGGAGACTTAACTGAATAGGGCGAGAAAAGCCCCGAATTCACAGCTTCCTTCATTAAGTCGTTCAAACCTTTAGCAACCAACAAGAACAGAAACAGAGCAAGCGGTTCCCCTTGCTTAAGGCCACGTTTAATATGAATTTCTTATCTAGGGCTTCCATTAACAAGCACAGAAAGCAAGCCACAACAGATACAAGCATGAATCCAATTGATAAAGAGAGGACAAAAGCCAAACCTCTGAAGCATATATTCCAGAAACGACCAACTTACCGAATCATAGGCCTTTTCAAAGTTAACTTTCATAAGGAAACACTCCTTCTTGAATATATGGGCATGATCAACCACTTCATTTAGGACTAGAACCCCATCCTGAAGTTGTCTTCCCGATATAAAAGCACTTTGGTTAGAAAACAAGAGATGGCATAAAAACCTTTAAACGAGCAGTCAACAATTTTGCAATTAGTTTATACATACTACCTAATACTCACTCAAATGCTAGGGAGAAGCAACTTTAGGAATCAGAGCCACAAAACAAGAGGAGAACGCCTTAGGAAGCCTAGCATTGCTGTGGAATTCATTCACTGTGTCCCAAACCTCACCTTTAATAAGATACTAGAAATTTTTTTTTATGAAGTTAAAATTAAAACCATCTGGCCCAGGGCTCTTATCCCCATCACAACAAGCCACAACATCATCAAGCTCTTCTAAGGAAAATTGCTCAGTCAAGCCACGATTATCATCATCTGAAAGAGTGGAAAAAGAAAGACCATCAAGCTTCAGCCTTTGCTGAAAAGGTTCATCAAAATGACTCCTAAAAAAAGCTAAAACAAACGCCTTGATTGCACCAGCGTCCTCAATCCAGGAATTACCATCCCAAAGAGCACAAAGATTATTCCTCCTTCTCCTAGAATTAGTAGAAGCATGAAAAAATCTAGAATTTTCATCATCATGTTTAAGCCACTGAACCCGAGATTTCTGCTTGAGCACACTCTCTTTATCCTTTAAACACTTCCAAAAAGCAGCAAATTTCTCTCACCTCTAAATAATCTCTTCATTTTCAAGGCCTGACAATTCAGCTTTATTATCCAAGAGAGAAATATCACTTTTAAGAGATCGAGCCTTCACATCAATATCACCCGGCACATGTAAATTCCAGTCCTTTATAGCAATCTTGAGCTAACGTAACTTTTCCTTTATACAAAAACCCTTCCAGCCATTAACCAAAGAAGAAGACAAACACGATTCAACTAGCTCAATAAAACCATCAGCAGAAAGCCAATAATTGAAGAAACGAAACAGTTTGGGGCTCCCAATTATCAACCCCCTTCTTCAAAATAACAGGACAATGGTTAGAAACGTCTCTAGGAAGCACCCACTGATTCAAAGGCCCAAAAAACAACCCCATATCAGAGTTGAACTGATTGAACCCATCAATCTCCAAGGAACTAAAAGAGTCACGAATATCGATTCTCTCATCTAGGCAACATACAACATTAAAATCCCCCAAGACACACCAGAGACCATCACCGAGGGAAATTGTAAACTGAAGAATATTAGCTCAAATAGCTTCCTTTCCCGAAAGAGAACAAGGAGAATACACATTCACTATAAAAACTCGGTGCCTATTTTTCCAATCCAAGCACACACCAGCAAAGTCCGGACCAGAAAAAGAAGAAACATATTGGAAAGAAGAGTTCCATAAATTAAATAGGCCACGAGAACGATCAACAGAAGAAATAAAAGACCAACCATAATCCTGACCCCCATAGGCTAGAACATAAAAAGTTGTCGACATGTTCAAGCTTGGTCTCTTGTATTGCTAAAAAATCAAGTTGCTCCACCCTCACTAAACTGCATATATTATTTTTTTTAATGGATCCTCCTAGACCCCTAACATTTTACGATGCAACCCTCATTTAACACGTTTTTCATTACCTTCTCTCCTTGCCTTTTGGTCCCGCTTTTCTAGCTCAAAAAATTGCTTAATCACTGCCTCATCAGAAATCGCCAAGGACAACCCCAACCTCTTGCCGACTTCTAGAAGGTGGACAGCTTCATCATGAATTATCTTATCACTATGCTTGGAGATGAACACTATAGCAGAGCTCCACGTTGATGAAGAGTCCTCATTCCTCTTTTGTTTAGATTTTGTAGCACCTTGAGACATTAGTTGGAATGAAATAGGCCCAATTGGAACAACGGCCTCCTCTTAAGGGTTTTACGCTTTGATCTTGACCTTTTCTTTTTAGCCCCCATCCGTTACTTTTTGATCCCAGTTGTCTTTAATTTACCGATTTTACGGAGGCGGAAGATGATTTTTGATTTTCAAAAGGCGGAAACTATTTTAATTTACCATCGATTTGCATAAGACGGAAGAATTACCGACTATTTAAAAGCGGAAATACTTCCGTCTTTTAAGAAGCGAAACAATTAAAATGTTGAAATCCTAGAAATGCCCCTCCGTGAACCCTCCACCTCCCTTTTGTACGTGAATGAACGGATGGACAATTTTGATATTATAACAAATTTTAAATGTTTCCGCCTGATGAAAGGCGGAATACTCTATTTTATTTACGACTTTTGAAAGGCGGAAGATAATATGACTTGCATAAGGCGGAAATTGTTTTATTTTGTTTCCGCCTTGTTTCAAGCGAAAAGAGTAATGGGGCTAAAGAGTAACAGATAGGGGCCAAAAAGAAAAAATCTTGATCTTTCTCCTTTTTCATAAGATGTTTAGTCCCCAAACCTCGTTTTTAACCCCAAATCCCTTTTTTTTATGGGGTTCTGTCGAAATATTTTCTGATATCCCTAATGGATTTTTCCGATTATTCATTTATTAAAAAATTCATTTTTAAAATCAAAAAATGCATTTATCCGACTCGGGGATATCGAAAAAAAAACGAGATTTGGGATTAAAAACAGAATTTTGGAAACTAAACATCTTTTCATAACACTCCTTCTTCCCAAGACGTGGAACCAAAGGGGCCTGAGGAGGGTCCACATCTTCAACGCATCTAAATGCATCAAGCATAAGCTGTCCTACAAAGTTGCACATTCGGTTGACTCTTCCTCATGCCAAGGAGCGAATATTCTCCTTCATTTGCATGATTTGCTCGTAATTTTGTGCCAGAATCTCATTCTCAAAACCTTCCATAATAGGCTCCTCAAAATCCTCACCCATATCATTTTCACGGCAACCAATGGAGTTAACCGTTTCGGATTCCACAGAAACCAACCCTTGCCACTGCCTCATCTTCATCATCAACTCTATTCCGCCATTAACGTCCAAGCTTGAAACCTTCATCTCTTTATAAAAGATTTTAAAAGAGACGTTGTTGATGTCACAGATCAAAGACCCTTTGACAGCATCACTCACAGGCACCTGCACTAACAAGAAATTAAAGCAGTTATTATTAGAAGTTATAAGATGTGAAGTAGTTATTACATGAAAGGATGGAAGTTAAGTTCGTTTATATTGCACCTTAAATGTGAGAACTGATGTATAACTTCAATTCTGACATATAAATATGGGTTTTCTTAACCTCAGCCCTTAGGGCCGAGGATAAGAGCTTAAAAGTAGATGTATTTCATTGAAAAAATAAATACAAAGTCTTTTTATTCTACCCATACAACATTTCCCAATGAAATACATCAACTTTTAAGCTCTTATAGGGCTGAGGTTAAGAAAACCCTATAAATATATATGAGAGTGGTTGTTTAAATATAAGACACGGAAAACAGAGGAAGGAAATTTGAATTCTTTGACTTTTGTCGGATATTAAAAATACATTTATCTTCCTTTTTTTTCTTCTAAGTTTTTTGATCCTCGTTTTCTCTATTCTGGGATATATAATCATAAGGTCATCTCGGTGCGCGAATAAATTTTAATGACAGACGAAAAAATTTTAAGGACAGTATTTGACACGCTTCAGATCATGTTTTTATTTTATGTATTTTTTGATGTATATTCTCCATGTTTTTCCAACAATCTTAAGAATTTATTTTATATCTTAAGAATCTATTTTATAGAAAATATACAAAAAGAGTTTGTGATATAATTGTTCATCGTGCAATGAGGCCAAAGAAAAAGAAATCAACATTTTGGGCTTTTTTATTTAAGTTGGGTAGTTTTGCAAACAATTTACAAAAAATGGGTAGTTTTAAAACTATTTACATAACATGGGGTAGTCAAAAAAACTATTTCCAAAAATGGGGCAGTCAAAGTCAATTTTCTGCTAGTCAAACAAGTCATTCCGGATGACTTAACCCATAGGACACGTGTCACTCTCCCATTGGCTCTCCGGATTTTTTCTGAATAAAAAAGCAAAAAAAAAAAAAGCCAACCGACAAGGCTGCCACGTGGCGCAACCCTGTGAATTGCGTCAGACCGGTTGACGCAACCCACGGGGTTGCGCCACGTGGCGCCCTGTCCCCTCCCTGTCTCCCACGCTTCCCAGTTCCCACCCACCCACCGGATTTTCCTCATCCTTCCCCAATAAATACATGCTTCCCATTGCCAACACGTGCATTTCTTCTACTATGCTCTTTACTTCTCAACTACCTAACATATAACAAGTTTCATCCACAGATATTTTTTTTTTGCTTCCAATTATTAATCTACACCAATTTCAGGTATAATCTTTAAGGTAAATTTAATATTTTTATTTATATTTTTTTTTAAATTTTAGTTTTATATTTTAATTAACCTGTACATGGAAAATGATAGTCTTATTTAGTTTTTTTTTCATGTATATAAGCAGAGCATGAAACTGTAAATTTATTTTTTAATTTTTTTTGTGAATTTTATTGTTATAGACTTGTGCATGTTTAATAATACTCTTATTGCTTTGTGCATGTTTAGGTATTAGTTATATATTTTTATTTATTTATTAGTTTTTTTTATGTTTAGGTATTAGTTAGATATTTTTTATTTATTTGTTAGTTTTTTTTGTTAGATATTAGTTTGATATTTTTATTTTTATTTATTTAGTTTTTTTTATGTTAGATATTAGTTTGATATTTTTATTTTTATTTATTTAGTTAGATATTAGTTTGATATTTTTATTTATTTATTAGTTTGATTTTTAATGAGGTATTAGTTAGATATATTTTATTTATTTAGTAGTTAGAATATTTATGCACTTATTATTTTTTTAGGTATTAGTTTGATTTTATTTGTATATTAGTGTGATTTTATGTTTAGTTATTAGTTAGATTTTTTTTAATGTTTAGGGTTTAGTGAAATTTTTATTTATTTATTAGTTTTTCTATGTTTAGGTATTAGGTAGATTTTTTTTTAATTTTTTTATTAGGTAGATTTTTTTTATTTTTTTTAGTAGTTAGATTGTTTATGCACTTATTAATGTTTAGCTATGAGTTTGATGTTTTATTTATGTAAATAGTTTGCAAAATTACCCTACTTAAGTAAAAAAGCCATGTTTTAGCTTGTAAAGCACTTATTTATTTATTTTCAATTTAGTTTTTGATTACATATCCCCTATTAGTGATATTTTTTCATGTTTCATGCAATGATTTATTATTTATTTAAATTTCTCATAATATTTTTTTAATCTATTTATGTTATTGTCTTTTTATGTATTCATGTGGATAATTTTTTAATTTTTTCATGTAGAAAAGGTATGGGTAAAATTTTGGTTTTTATTTATTATAATGGGAGATATTATGAAGGACCCGAGGGCACGGCATTTGAAGGAGAAAAAAAAGGGATACAAATTGAACGTGGTATCACTTTGGAGCAATTAAACATGAAAATTGGTGAGAAGATTAGGCTTCGACAAGATCAATACATTTCGAAGTTAATAAGCATACTTTTAGTGCAAGAAAATCCGAGCAAATATGTTGAATATGTAATCTATGATGAAAGTGACATACATTGTGTCATTGATTATTTTGAGGGGTCAAATATGAGAGTCATTGATATTTATGTTTCATTAGACGTTATGGGTAGTTTCACTGCTCTAGCGGTGACACTTGCAAATGAAATGGAGAATGATTACATAGAGAGTGATGATGAAGATTGGCGTCGAGACATGGACGACGATTTCACATAAGATGAAGAAGAGGCTCAATTTTCATATGTCAATTCGTCTGACTCCGAAGAGGAAGGAATAATCAATATTTTTTTACTTTCACAGTCGACACCGGTTATGCCAACTTTTGAAGGATGTCCAAACCCTGAAATTGCAGGTTTGTCGTTGTTTATTTTAATATATTTTTTTATTTCTATGTAATTAATTTTTTAATGATTTTTATTTTCGTATTGATTACAGATCTAGATTACGGTCCATTCCCACTGCATACTCCCCATTCTAGTTACATTAATTGGGACAACCCAGATCAAGAAATGGATGGTAGAGGGCTTGATGTATCAGGATCTTCTTTGCGGGAGGGTGATGAATTTTATGTTGGTTTAAGATTCAAAAGAAAAGAAGCAGTTCTAATGGCTATCAAGCAGTATTCGATGAAGACACATCAAAGTTATACCACTGTTGAATCGAAGCCAACAAAGATATATTTGAAGTGCCCAAAACATACAGATGGTTGTCAGTGGAGGATGAGAGCCATTCTACCCAAAGATGATGACGAATGGGTAGTGAAGACGTGGGGCGGCCCACACACTTGTGTGAACACAATGTTGTCACAAGATCACAAAAAGTTGGACTCTAACGTCATAGCGTCGTTTATTCATGGTATGACATTTAATAATGTTCGTAGTTTTATATGAAATGCTAGTTACATTTTCGTATATTATAATCTTTTAAAATTAAAACATTTGCAGATTTGATTTGCGCGGCACCATCCACTTCTATCAAGGCTATCCAAGCAATAATTAACACTCAATATAATTTTCGAATATCATACAAAAAAGCTTGGCTAGCAAAACAAAAGGCAATTGAAAAATTTCATGGAGACTGGGATTTTTCTTACGCTATGTTACCAGCATGGATGGAGAATATGCTTCTTTATGCTCCTGGTGCTTACTACCAGATCCTAGAAAGAGATGCTTATCCTGGATCTGGAGAATTTGCAACTTTTCGGACATTCGAAAGACTATTCTGGACATTCAAGCAATGTCATGATGCCTTTGAGTTTTGCAAGCCAATTATTCAAGTGGATGGAACACATCTATATGGAAAGTATCGTGGTGTGCTTTTGATTGCAACAAGCCAGGATGGAAATGATCAAGTGTTACCACTGGCATTTGCGATTGTCGAAGGAGAGACAACATCTGCATGGGAATGGTTTCTGACACATTTACGTGAGCATGTGACCAATAAGCAGGGTTTGTGTTTGATTTCCGATCGCCACCGAAGTATATTATCAGCTGTCCGTAATGAAGCTCTCGGTTGGCAGGCTCCAATGGGATATCACAAGTTTTGCATACGGCACATTGGAAGCAACTTCAATACCAAATTTAAGAATGATAAATTGAAGCACTTATTAAAGAGTGCAGTTACCCATAATTTTAATTTATAGCGTATTTGGTTTTTTTTAATCGTGTATCGTACCATATCTCATTTTTTTAAGCGATACAGGTTATGCTACTGATAAAGATACCATGGAGCGGAGGTTAAACAAACTCCGTAATAAAAGTGAAGAAATAAAAAAATGGGTCGATGACATACCAAAAGAGCAATGGTTACTAGCTTGTGATGAAAACGGGCGAAGATATGGACACATGACAAAAAACCTATCAGAATGTGTAAACAAGCTTTTAAAGGATGCTCGTAGTTTACCAATTACATCATTGGTGAGGTGGTTATATCACCGGTTGGTTGAATATTTTGTTGAAAGGGGTTCCAAGGCGAGGGCCCAATATGCATCCGGTCAAAGGTATACCATCGAATTAAACAAAGCCATTGATGAAGCTTGTAAAGATGCTAGTAGTCATCAAGTTCGACAGTATAACATTGCTAAGACAAGGTTTCAGGTGGAGGAGTCATTCAATCCAATCAAGCAAACGGGTGGCCGATCGTTTTGTGTGGATTTGGAAAGACAAGTTTGTGAGTGTGGAAGATTTCAACTTTTCCATCATCCATGCTCTCATGTTATTGCTGCATGTGCATCGGTGAGACTTGACTTTTATCAATTTGTGGATGACGTGTACAAATTAACTACTATGATCCGGGCGTATTCCCCTGAATGGTACCCAATCCAGAATGAGCATACGGTTGCATCAATGCATGTGGTTCCGTGGATGCTAATGCCTGATCCCAAAAAGTACGATGCAGCAAATTTGTAGTGTAGTTTAATAATTTTAATTCCTACTCATAACTTGTAGAAATAAACATTTAGTCATAATAAAATAACAATAACTCATGCTTATGATACAATGAAAATAAAAATATAACAAGAACTCATGTTCCGCATCGCCAATGCTTGTCCCTAGCCCCACGATATGGATTTCTCCTAACTTCTTCGTTGGCATCTTCAGAAGCTGGTCCATCGAATAGTTGTGTATTTAGATCGAATTGTGGTGCATTTGTTCCAGCCATGTCGTAAACATCAAAGTTAGGAGATACCAATTCTCGCTCCCAATGTGTCGGTGCAGATGGAGTACTCGTAACAGGATCATACAGAGATGGTGTATTGAATCCTTGCATTTGAGGCATGGGCATATATCCATAAGATTGGGGCGATGGCATATATCCCTGTGGCAATGGTGAAGGTATGTAGCATTCCTGACTTGGCGATGGTTGTCCATGGGCACTACCTGGAAGACGTGGATAGAAACATGTCTCATACGGTGCCTGGGATGTATAATATGGATATGGTTGTGAAACGTAATACATCCCTGGTTGTCTATCCTCTGCAATTTGTTGTCGGCGCTCAACCGCTTTTTCACGTCTTCTCCTGCGTCCTAGTCCACCACGCTCACGAGAAGTCATTGGAACTACATCATCCACATTGGTGGGTTCAGGAACATGCGATGCTGCTGGAGGCTCTTGGATCGATGTTTGTATGCGATCAAGTTCATTCATCGCTCCCAACATATAATCTATTTCTATTTTCATTTCTGCAAAGTTAGCTTCGAGATCGTCTTTATGTCCTTCTGGAGAACATATAAAGTCCATCCTTTCAAGTCCATCCACCTGTACAAATTAATAAATAACTCATGAAATTACTATAATATTTGAATAAATATAGTGTGTTCATTATAAAAAAATTGCTTTAAATGGGTAATTATGTTTACCACGTAGCCATGATTAGCACCGAGCTCCGACATCCAACGTCTTGTATGACGCAGATACCACATCATGTATTCCGATTGTCTACCCAGAGGATGATTTGGATGATCATTCCATTCAACATAGTTATCCCTGTAATTCCACTTGTCGATGAAAGTGCGTAAAACATTTTCCCAATTCCTGCTTTCTTTTCCTCTGAGCGTCAACTCATGCACTTCTTTAGACTGCGATGGTGCGAGGGGGGTGGGTTGACCCATACCAAATTGACGCACGACACGATCTGACTGATGCCACTCTACAATATTGTAACATATAAGTGGACATACGGATCTCCAAATATGCGGGTTTTGTGACGATGAACCCGGTATAATGGCCAACGCACCATCTGTCGTGTATGGCTCCCATACAATCTGAAATAATAATAATAATATATTATACAAATGTGGATACAAACAATAAGAGTTAAGATGCTAAAAAGAAATACACTTACGTCACTTTGTTTTAACTTATCAAATTTGTTCCTGTACCATTTCAAGCCATGAGCATGTCTAGTGAAATTCTTACCATGCACCCACCTAAAAAAATTACTTTAAAATATTAATAAATTAAAATAATATTATTTATAATAATAACATGCAATATAACATTCAATGAAAATAATTAACATGTACTTACCTTGTACCATATGCGACGTCATATCTACGCTCCTCATTTTCATTCCTATTTATTATCGGAGCTATGCAAGGAAATCTCATCCAAGCCCACATTTGGTTCAAGGGAGTAAAACCACAAATATCTTTTCTCTCATATTCAGTGGATAGGCATAACACACGATATAAGAAGCTTAACACAGCCGATCCCCAACTATATTTCCCAGTTTCATTGAGGTCTTGCAATAAAAAAAGATACCTCAAGGGTACATAACTTCCGGAATGGTTGGTGAACATAACACCTCCAATCAATCTTAATATGAAGGCTCGTGTATATATTAACTTCATATGATCATTGTCATCATATTCTGGAGGAAAGAACCCAAAATTGTTCTCTAGCCAGCTCATCCTCAATCCGCTGCCATGCAAAGCTCCGTCAGGTCACTACAACAGATATGTCAATTAATCCCGGTTCCGCACCTATATTAATCCCGGTTCCGCACCGGGATTGTATCCACTGGTATAACAAGAATATCGCTTTTGATCCCAGTTGTTTTGAAAAAAAAAACGGAATCGGGATCTAAAGAGAAATAAGGAACCGGGATCAATAATGCTGAATAATCACTGATGAAATTTTTAAAGGAACCGGGATCAATAATTCTTTTGATCACTATTAAGTTTTTTATAAGGAACAAGGGATCAATAATTCTTATGATCACTGTTAAGTTTTTTTATAAAGAACCGGGATCAATAATTCTTATAATCAATATTAACTTTTATAATTTTTTCCTTAATCCATATATTTCAACAAGTTCTTGATGTCTTTTATTTTTTTATTTATTTTATCAACAAATAAGTTTTATTATTAAAAGAGCATAATGACATTCAGTAACAATAATATATATATATATATATATAAGATAGAAAAACATGAAACTTGGAAAAAAATAAAAAAAATATCAATATCTCGGCATCACTAAATTTGCAATTGTTCTATCATTTCACTTTTACAAATGGCAAAAGATTTTAGTTTTCTACTTACACTAAAATCTTAAAATTTACATTATCAAAACTCCTATTGAAGAACTATCAAGAAAGAAGCTCAATATCAACTGTAAAATATAACATTTGCCTCAATGAGCTAATGAATAAGGGGGAAAACATCAAAGAACTATCAAGAAATTAGTAGGCATTTTACTTACAGTTGAGTTAAATTAGTTAACAAAGATATATTTGATGGGATAGGTCCCTCCAGTCCACTTGCATGCATTTCTCTTCAATGAGGCACATCAAATGATCAAAATGAGAAAATATATCTTAAAGTACACATGATGTAGGTTTATTAATTGTCGAAACTTAAAGATCATTTTAAGTATTATTAAACACAATGGAAAAAAATGGAAATACAAACTCACAGTCTTTGTAGTAGTTTCCAATTCTGAATGAAGCTAGGTATTTTCCCGTTGAAACTGTTATCGTTTATCCTACTGCAGTGCACCATAAAATAATATTAGTCAGAGGAAGTGTCAGTATTTACATTCTAAGGGACATAGTAGATATGGACATACAAATCTATCAAATTCTGTAACTGAGCAAATGACTCTGGTATGTTCCCAGTCAAATTATTGGATGATAAAATCCTGCAAGGGTAATTTTGCATTTATAAAGTCAGATAAAGTATTTTATTTTGCAAAATTATTAAGCCAAAAAATTGGTTTGCTTCAAGGTTCCTTGATTAGAGAGGGGAGAGGGGGAAATTAAGCACAGAAAAAATTAGATAACCAACGAGAAAGTAAGATAGGACTAACAACGGCGGTAATCTGGAGTCATGATAATCCAATAGTTGTACTAAGAATAGAGAAGCCTTTTGAAACATATCCCACAAGCAAGACACCATGATTTAGCAATCCCACAAACAATGTCGTTTCCTGATGAAGAATGAACCAATGTTTTAACAAAAGAGCATTAAGTGGTAAAAGAATCAAAATTTGAAGTCCAAACTCCAACTGCAACTATAACTATAACTTAAAGATGCAATAATTCTGCTCCAAGCAAATGGGAATGCAAACAGCACACTACCACAAAATTTAACATCCTTCTTGCTGACATCCTCACTAAGCCCCTATCTAATACAAGATTCAGCCTTCTCAAGAGCAAGTTGTGCATCACTAGCAAAACTCAGATTTCTTCTCAACATTTTATATACGAAAAATACACTTTATAATTCATAATCATCCTCACAGTCACAATGCAAGATTAAATAAAGTGTGTGTGCATTGGAATCCCCAGTCCACTACTTCTCGAAGTCCTAAACTCATCAATTCCTGATACTAATCTCCTATTTTTTTAGTCTGTATCTTCAGCCCTAAAGGTCGAAATTAACATTTTTCAACATTAAATACTAATTCATCAATTCAATATCAATAAAGATGTAATCAAAAACCAAACCACAATCAAACAAGTTTCTTAATGTCTTTTGTCCTATCATTTAAAGAAAATGCCTATACATCAGCTCTATTCGTCTTCTCATTCTACTATATATTTCCTGAAATTTCCACTTTAGGAATTTGAAAGGGAAATCTGATTTACAGACTATTTTGTTGTTTGCTGGATTCAATTATCTCTCTTCTAATCCAGTTAAAAGGATCTGGTCTCTTTACACTTCGCATAAATTTTCTAACAAATCCTATATCCATTTTATAATTTCAACTCCAAATCCTATTTTGTCTTTCCTGCTCCACTTACTCCCATTAGTGCAGTAAGAACTCCTGGCCTAAAGGCTCCTGTGATATCTCGCAGCAGTTGTAGTTTTTTCTCGTTTGTACCATGTTTTTTCATCTCCTGTATAGACGAACAAAGTTAACATTGTTAACTAACAACCTCGACAACAATATGCATAACAATGACAATGATATGGTTGAGCTTATTACCGGAGGGGTCTCAACAAAGTACTGGACATCCTTAAATGCTATTGTCAGTGGCTCAAAGGGCAGGACCATTTTACCTGAATGACCAACAATGAAAAAGATAACCAAAAATATTTACTGTTTGTTTAAAAGTAAGAACTCGTCTGTGAGATAATTTATCAAAAAAGTAGTTTTATTCACCTGTTCTTTGAGTTTCCCTTGTTGCCTACTTAATATCAACTGTAACTGATTTTAGTTCCACATTATTGCTTCTTTCTCCTCCCTTCTGTTGAGAGAGCTTCTTTTATGAAACTAAAGCTCGAGACATCTTAGGCTCTGAATACATTCCCTTCTTTCTCCGTCAAATCCCTCCTATATGCATCCTCTTCAGATGTACCAAAACTTTGCTGTTAGGCATAAGGTAAACTTTATTTTACAGAACCACATTTTCCAAATGGCAAATAGAATACATGATCAAAATTAGAAGCAAAAAAAAATAGTGGAATTTATATGAGCATATGGTGCATATTTGCAAGTAGAGAGCAGAAAAAGATTGCACACCTTGGAAGGAGTGCGGCTATTCTCAACGTATTCTTCGCTCCGGAGATTAACAAAATCAATCCACATATCAAACAAGCGCATCCTGGCTGTTTCCATATGCAAGGACTGATCAAGGTTGCTGCAATTAAATTAAATTAAAACAATAAATAAATAATGGAGCATTGCTAACTAAACAAATACTATAATTAAAAAAAGAAGGACGAAGAAAGAGATGGAACCGAACCACTCAATAACACAAACGCCCTGAGCATCTTCTCCAATGGATAACAAATACTCCCTGACCTTATCAACAAACTCAATGCCCATAATGTTGTCAAGTGCTATATCAATGTCATAGCATTCTTTTCCCAGAAGCTTCAATCATCACCGTCATAATACAACAACAACAACAATTATTAGGGTTTATCTATTAATTTACTTTAATTGCAGAAATAAAGAGAATGAACAAGAGAGAGAGAGAGAGAGAAGAAGGAACAAGTACCTTGTCACGAACCCAGCCACCGGCAACGCGGAGCTGAGTAGGGAGGTTGAAGTGGCGGAGAGTGGCGAGAAGTCTCTCGAAGATTCTCTTATCGATATCGGAGAGTTGGATATTATCCCGAACCTGAATGAGAAGATGTTGTTGTGTGGTAGACATTGGGGTGGAATGGGAAGAGTGAAACGACAGCCCAGTGGTGGTTGTGGTACGGACAAGGGTTTTGGAGGGATTGTGAAAATTGGAAAGGGGAGGGAGAAGTAGTGGAGTGGTTGGGAAGAGGGAAAAGAAGGGAATGGTGGTTCCACTTCGAGTTATGGGTTTGGGAAGCAGAATGATGAGGGAGGAGAAAGAAGCGCGAATCGGTAGCCTAAGAGGGGTTCACGGCGGCGGCAGCGAAGTTCGAATCAGCGCCTCTGCCCTCCGGTGCTCTTCTCCGTCTGCGATGGCCAGAAATGGAGATGGTGGCTGCAAACCCTAAGTCTCAAACTCTGAGTCTCTAAGCGTATGGGTTTACTGGGTTTGGGGAGGATGCTGAAAGCCTGAAACGAAAAAGGGAGATGTTATTTGCACCCTTGTCATTACTCCATACATCCAATTTTTATAATTTTTTACACCAAATTTCCAATATTACCCTAATCATTACTACTCACACCCATGCATCTATTATTTACACCCATCACTAATATTTACACCCCTAATCCTAAAAACCTATATATATCAATACTCACACCCTATATATTATTACTTACACCCAACTTCTTCTTCTTCTTCTTGTCCATACAGATCCTCTTCTCCATAAAAACCATGTTCACCACTTTGCTCACTCAAAACCTTGTATGCCTTTTTAATCATTGAAAACATTATTGTGAATTTTGTTCAAGGCCACCCCAAAGAAAACAGTGTTGAATCGTTACTCAAAGAAATTTTGTTGATGTAACGATTCAACACTGTTTTCTTTGGGGTGGCCTTGATGTCTCAAAGAAATTACCTTTGATTAAAAACAATAACATCAACAAAATTCACAATAATGTTTTCAATGATTAAAAAGGCATGCAAGGTTTTGAGTGAGCAAAGTGGTGAACATGGTTTTTATGGAGAAGAGGATCTGTATGGACAAGAAGAAGAAGAAGTTGGGTGTATGTAGTAATATATAGGGTGTGAGTATTGATATATATAAGTTTTTAGGATTAGGGGTGTAAATATTAGTGATCGGTGTAAATAATAGATGCATGGGTGTGAGTAGTAATGATTAGGGTAATATTGGAAATTTGGTGTAAAAAATTATAAAAATTGGGTGTATGGAATAATGACAAGGGTGCAAATAACATCTCCCAACGAAAAATGATTTATTTTACGATATTGATCCCGGTTCCAGTTTTTTATTATTCATCCCAGTTGAAGTAAAACAATGGGATAAATAAGGTTGGTGTGATTTTTAATTTTTAAAAAAATACAAAATTATTTATGTTATAACATTCATTCCGATTCCGTGTTTTTTATAACTGGGATCAATAAATTAATGGTATTTTTTAACTATCACTTGTCTATTAATCTCAGTTCCGGAAAGGAACCGGGATTAATATCTAGGAACTTTTTTGCAACTCTGTAGTAGTGGGTGGACGAATGCCTAACAGCTGTTGAACAAGTGCAGGCCAGTCATGATGATGAGTAGGATCAATCACCACTTGTCCATCCACTGAAATACCTAGCAAGACGGCAACATCCTGTAATGTTATGGTGCATTCTCCGAATGGCATGTGAAACGTGATGGGTTTCAGGCCGCCACCGCTCTACTAGGGCAGAAATTAACTTATGATCCACTTGGAATAACATCAATTCAGCAATATGATAAAATCCAGCAAGCTTTAAATTTTCTTTCAAAGCCTCAGGAATTTCAGCAATTCCACTATGAAACTGCTGCGCACGTCCACATCTTAAGATGCGATCAGGGTTGCCATTCCATACATGTTGGGACACATGTTTATGTTGTAAGTATAAAAGAGAATCATCTTCTGGACCGGGGTGAATGACACGTCCTGATGAAGAAGAACTTGATGTCATCACTTTCTGCATAAACATTAACATAATTAATTAATAACAATTGTAATAAGAATAGAAATATTTTAGTAAATACTGAAAATAATAAAAAATTATTCATGGAACTACTAAACATAAAAATTATATAATTAATACCCAAATAAAAAATCTTACTAATATCTAAATTAAAAAAAAACTAATGAATAAATAATAAAACTAAAATATAAATACAAATTCTAACTAATAAATAAATCAAAAATCTAAATATACCTAAACATTAAAATTCAAACTAATAAATAAATAAAAAATCAAACTGAGTATAAAACATAGACATTAAATAAAATTCAATAATATAAAACATTAAATAAATTAAAATAAATAAATAACTAAAATAAGTGCATGATAATGCCTAAACATTAAATAATATTATAAACCATAAAAATTAAATAAATGAAAGTATCACTAAATAAATATATATAACTAATAAGTAAATAAAATAATCTAACTAATACCTAATCATTAAAAAAATTCTAACTAATACCAAAACATAAAAAACAAATAATAAATACATAAAAAATAAAAATAAATACCTAAACATTAAAAATCAAACAAGTAAATAAATAAAAAAATCTAACTAATACCTAAACATAAAAAAAATATATAACTAATAAGTAAATAAAAAAATCTAACTAATACTTAATCATTAAAAAAAATTCTAACTAATACCAAAACATAAAAAACAAATAAAAAATAAAACTAAATACCTAAACATTAAAAATCAAACGAGTAAATAAATAAAGAAATCTAACTAATACCTAAACATAAATAATATATAACTAATAAGTAAATAAAAAAAATGTAACTAATACCTAAACATAAAAAAATATATATAACTAATAAGTAAATAAAAAAATCTAACTAATACCTAATTATTAAAAAAAATTCTAACTAATACCAAAACATTAAAAACAAATAATAAATAAATAAATATAAAACTAATAGATAAATACAAATTCTAACTAATATCTAAACATAAAAAATCTAACTACTAAACCATAAACATAGAAACAAAGTAATACCCGAATAAAATAGATCTAACTAATGCCTAAATATAAAAAAAACTAATAAGTAAATTAAAAATCAAACTAAATACCTAAACATTAAAAGTCAAACTAAATACCTAAACATTAAAAATCAAACTAGTAAATAAATAAAAATATCTAACTAATACCTAAACATAAAAAATATATAACTAATAAGTAAATAAAAAAATCTCACTAATACCTAAACATAAAAAAAAATATATAACTAATAAGTAAATAAAAAAATCTAACTAATACCTGAACATTAAATCTAACTAATACCTAAACATAAAAAATATATAACTAATAAGTAAATAAAAAAAATCTCACTAATACCTAAACATAAAAAAAAATATAACTAATTAGTAAATAAAAAAATCTAACTAATACCTAAACATAAAGAAAATATATAACTAATAAGTAAATAAAAAAATCTAACTAATACCTAAACATAAAAAAAAACTAATAAGTAAATAAAAAAAATCTAACCGGTGTATAAATTTAAAATTATTAAAATTTAAATTAAAAAAACGTAAATATAGAGGGATAAAAATTTACCTCGAAAATATACCGGAGATTTGTATAGATTGATGATTGAGAACAAAAAAAATTATAACAAGAAGATATGTAATAGTGCAGAAGAGTAGAAGTGGAGTAGCAAGTGTGTAGGTTGGTAAATGAAATTTGCATCTATTTATAAAGAACATGCGGAGGTTGTTTGAAAGAAGTAGGTCTGGTGCATTAATTGGGTTAAATGGGGAACATGTTGGTATTGGGGGAAAATCCGGTGGTGGGTGGGAACTGGGAAGCGTGGGACGCGTGGGAGACAGGGAGGGAACAGGGTGCCACGTGGCGCAACCCCGTGGGTTGCGTCAACCGGTCTAACGCCACCGGTTGCGTCAACCGGTCTGACGCAACTCACAGGGTTGCGCCACGTGGCAGCCTTGTCGGTTGGCTTTTTTTTTTTTACTTTTTTATCCAGAAAAAATCCGGAGAGCCAATGGGAGAGTGACACGTGTCTTATGGGTTAAGTCATCCGGAATGACTTGTTTGACCAACAAAAAATTGATTTCGACTGCCCCATTTTTGGAAATAGTTTTGTTGACTACAGTTTTAAAACTACCCCTTTTTTGTAAATTGTTTGCAAAATTACCTCACTAAATAAAAAAGCCCAACATTTTGTGGTACACGTGATGTGACATTGATGTTTTGGTGGAGATGCGGATATCGATCCGCGTATGGGATGCGGAGTTGGCGTTTGATTTGGTGCCAAAAAATTTGGCACCACCGGTGGTTCCATGTGTTTGATCCGTTGATGTGGGGAGAATACGAAATGGATGGCTGAGATGGGTGACCTGGTAACTCCTATACAAGTTTTTATACAGTGTACCTGTATTTGCTGAAAAAAAAAGAAAAATAGGAAATTTGTCGATGGGCTGGAGAACCCGGTTTTGGTTTGGGCCAAAGAGGCAGAAATTTTTTTTTTTGTCTTTAACAAATCTATGGACCAAGTTTGATATATGGATGGCATTTTGCTCATTATTAATAGTAAAACATAGAAACTTTTAATAGAGTGTAATGAATTGTAATATAAATTGATTTTATGACAATAAATTATAAAATAGTTAGAAATATAAAATGAGGACGTGTGAATGGGTTAAAAAAAATTAAGGTAGAATTAGTGATTAAGTATGTTCCTGGTAATTATGCATGTCCAGTCCACAGATACCAGGAACAAATATAAAAGTTCCGTCTTAATATTAATGTAAACTTTAGGATAAAAAACTGAATAAGTTCCTAGTAGGCATTGTATACAGTTTTAGTTAAACTGATATAAGCTGGTCTGACTATTATATGGACCATATATTAGTAAGTTTTGACTGGAACATATATGGTTTACTCAACTTGATTCGTAAATTATAATTGATGAGGAAGAAATAGTGAAATTTAGATAATATAGAACAAATCAACATGATTTAGTAGATGATTGAATAGAAGTACCCTTTTCAGCACCATAATTCCTGTGTTTGCAAGAAGATTCATAGTAAAAGTAAGAGGTCATGCCCCTTTAAATAAGTTGACAAATTACATTCCAAATAGATTTTTAGGCATAGTTGTTCACAAACCATATCAGGACAACAATTCAAGAAGTACAATTAACCAAAGTCTAAGAAATTAGCCAAAATACATCTCTGAGACATCATCTAAGCTATGAGAAAGTCAGTTGATTAGTTCAAGAGAAAACATGATCTTGTCATCTTCAGCGACATAGAGCGTAATTTCACATTCTTGATCATCTTTGATCTTGTGTTCAGTAGCAAATGCCTTCCATCCATCATTTACAAAACAAGTTGATTTTTTCGGATCCGTGGTTAGGGTCGCCGACTTGGCACCCGTGCCCAGAGTCAACAAGAAGTCATGGTCCTCCTGCAGGCCAAGGTAGCCCTGGAAATGGCTACGTGGCAGGGGCTGTAATTGTAAGAAAAGAAGAAAATGAATCAGTTAAAACGTTTTGATGGTTAAAGGAATGGCGCATGTTTAAGTATTGAATTGTTCATGCAATGCTTACCAATGAGTCGGCTTGTATCATGTAGTTTTTTATTGTGACCCTGAATCTGTCAGCGTCATCGGCGTTGGGTGATTTAAACCTGACTTCGTCACAGCATTTGAACTGGTAAGCTGTGACTTTGAAGACATTATTCTCATTGAATTGGAAACACAATGAAGTTGTTGGAACCAATGAAAGATCAGTTAAAAATTTCTTCCATCCGCAATCAAGCCATGCATCTCCTTCATAGCAATTCAGTTCTATGTTCCACTTCCTTCCATTAGGAATCTGGAGCACAATTGGATTGGGTATGGAGCTGCCATAGTACTGCAGAAATTTCCGTGGCAGCTTCTGCATCATAATGAAAGTTATCATTTACCAACAGTAACTAAAATAAAATAAGGGCAACATATTAACAATGAAATTGATCAAGAATCTTAAAATGATATTTAAAATAAGCATGTAAAATCGAAAATGCTGTGTAAGTATTTGGGAAGGCAGTTATGTTGGACATAACATAATACTTGACTAAGTAATATATCATATTGAAGCTGTGAGTGATGTTAGTTTATAGCCTACTATAACAAAAAGAAAAAGTAGTGAAAACACACAATTAGCTGTACATAAACCTGAACTGGGTTTTTAAGTAAATCAATCCGGTTAAGGAGTACACAACAGCGACAATCACAGCTCTTCAACCGACCCAACATTACAAACAAGAACAATGTTTAAAAGCACCTTAAATGGGATAATAAAAACCATAATCTAATTAACTTAGAACAGAAGCCTATTAGCAGCGGCTCAACAGCAAACCTGCGTGGAGAAAAGTAAAAGCCATTGAGTTATATTAGAAACAGGGAGGCGCAAAAAGAAATAAACAACTCATATCTACAAATCAAATCAAACCCAAAGGATGAAATCAAGCTTACACAATATATAAAACGAAATTCCACCACCTTAAACCAACATTGTGGCATCACATGACAAAAACGTATTGGGGATCTAGAGAATATGGGTTTTTCAGGCAAGTTGAATTTCGGCAAAAAGAAATATTATCAAGTAATAAAAACAATAAAAAAATTTCAGCATCATTACCATTTGTGCTCCAACTCAGAAACAATGCATCATTTATCATTCACTACAACCCCAATCACCATGACTAGCTCCATAATCATCCTACAAAACACGAAAGTACTACTCACATTCCACTCCACAATGACCAATACGAATAACAAATCATGTAAGAAATCACTTACGTAGTCATCTCCATCCATGTAAGCATTGGGTGCGGATCTTCCTTTCTTGAACTTCTCAACCTCTGCAGCCATGGGACATGATTTGCGAGTATGCCCCTGTAATTTGCAAATACCACAAGATAGAACTCTTTTCCTTTTGCCTCCCTTAGGTGATAAATCAGCACATGATCTAGCCCTCACAATTTTCGGGTCTCTCACAATCTCACCACAGCTTTGACTTGTCTGGCACTGACCTCCTTCGCTTCAACTTCCTTTGCCTCCAATTCTAAGGTTGCTGTGCTTAGCAACTCCCTTTTCAAGTTAAACTCATCAATGCTACCACTAGCCGATTTGCACAGACGTATGGCCCACGCAAGCAAGCCGGTATATCTACAATATTTCAAAGCTTCATCAATCCAAGGACCCTGCACTTTAGATAAATCAAAGCTCTCCTTCGCACACTTTGTCCATCTGTCTAAGAGCACACATTTAGGTAACTCACCAATACCAAGAAAAAATAGAACTGAAACCTGATGGGCACATGGAATCCCATAGGTCTCCAACCTCTCACACGAACATTTCAGCTCCACCTCTCCGCCCTCAAGTTCACTATAACAAACATGCCAGCATATATGCTCTCTTTGGTATCTGGTCACAGTATATATTTTATATGAGGGGGTCTCTTTCCACCCTATCACCTTCATCCAAACAGCATCAATAATGTAAGGTCGGAACATTTCAAATATTTCCTTAGTGAAAACCTTCGCTGCATGCCTCTCAAGTGAGAACATGTGGGTTTGGATTACTGGTTCACCATATGCAGAGTTGAAATCGGCCTCAACTTCAATATTCCTCATGGCACTTAGAGTACACAAGTCCCACTAGAACATACAGTGTGCTTCCAAAACATCCCAGGTTCAGCGGTCGCCATCTCAGTTAGGTACTTTATAGCATTGCTAGAATTCCCATCTTTGGTATACCTTTGCTTTTGAACCTGGTTATACATGTTCCGCTTATTATATGCCAACTTCTCGTACCCGCTTGCTTGGCTAGCAGCCGCCGAAAAAATGTGTGGAATGCCGATACCAACATCCCTCATCCAATTCATTTGCGAAATGTCTGCATCGGACATACACTTTTGAGATCGCAGAAGCACACCATACCTTCCACCAAATAGTTTATGGTTATGATCATCATTAAAGAAAAACACACTCCACCAACCAATTGTCTCGTCAACACGGATGCGCATTTTGGCTTCACATCCGAATCGAGTAACGGACTTAGGGTTCCGCTTCCGGTTCTCCAGCTGCATGAAACTACGGTCCCGATAACCTTCACTGCTGCACAAGAAATACTGCCTAACAAACTTCCTTTGAGAATTCTTTGCCATCTTGCTTTTCCTGATGCTAAATCCCCGCACAAGTCCGTACGCGTTGTAAAATGCATAAGCAAGTTCATTGTCAGCAAACTTGAAACATTTCATTGATTCGCTCGTTACTTTCGAGAAATCCGTGGCTCCAACATCATCCATTCCCTTGATTTCAATGGTACGAGCGTAAGGATCATCTTGAACTTCATTCTCATTCTCTGCAATGACTTCTTCGGGAGTCTCAAGTGGGTTTGACTCTTCACGCACATCAGCCATTTTTTCCCTGCTCACAAATTAAGACAATTTTAAACCTCTTAGTAAAAACAGCCACTAATTAACCCATTACAAACTCCATCACTGATAATTGATGCTACAAATATTTTTTCTCACAGGAATTCAAAGGAGCTTACTTTAATGATTTAATCTAGAATAGTTCAACAAGCATATGTCCAAACGACAATGTATAAAGAAATACTTTCGTTTCTAAACGACATTGACTAAATATGCCAGATTGAAAATGAAGTGCTTCAATACATAGTATTATTAAACCAAAATAAGTCAGGATTCATAACTGCTAATGATTAATGAATGGGTCAAAATGCTGTTCACAGTTCTCCAATTAAACAAACTCATTTAAATTTGGGTCAAATACAATCAACTTGAGTACTTATCAAGTTCTCAAACCCATAACAAAATAACAAAAAAAAATAAGAACCAATATGAACTAATCTTACTTTCATCTACGGACATTGCAACCATATAGAGTACTGATTCATCATTATTAGTATTTTTTATGTTAATCAAAATAATCATATGGATGAGCAAAACAGATGAAGCACCCACCCACCCACTGATTCCTCTAACTAACTATACGACATGGATTTGGGATTCACCAGTGCCAACGATTATAATCAATTCTGTCATTAACTATTGGTTTATGGGAACCCTATGTCAGCTCATCGAATGGGATAAAATCAAAGAGTAAAAAACAAAAACAATCTAACCAATCTTCCAATAACTCCTCCGTAGGAGGTGAAAAAACTGACTAACCTGACCTTGGATAGCGATGTGTGGCGACTCAAACAGGGAGCCGAATTCTGGGTAGCTGCAAAGAAATGGAGCTCGATCCGCGACTCCTTCCTTTGGTACGTGCTTCGAATACGGATCTGTTAGTTCAAAGAGAAGGGGTTCTGGTAATTTATGTTGCTTCAGATCCCGATCTGTTGCTTCATGGAAAACGGGCTCTGTTCGAAGAAAGGGGACGGCTTGGACAAGCTCTGTTCGACGAAGTTTGGCACAATGAATGTGTTATTCACATTTCAATGAAAGAGAAACGGGTAAGTGGTTGAAATTAATACAAAGTAGAGGGGTTTCCGGTAATTCTTGGAAAAATTACCTACACCAACAGGTAAATGGTATGTCACCATCGGTGGTGCCGTATATATACGGCACCAAATTAAAATCGTTCGGATGCGGATGCTTGTTCACCGAGGAATAGGCCTGGAAGAGGTTGATAACGCCTATGATGAATAGGCAAGGTGTAATTAAAAATTCGGAATAAGGTGATAGTTGTGCATTCTCGGGGTCAGGGTGTAGGCTTCAGATTTCAGGGTATTAATTTTACCTATTGGTTCATGACAAGTGGTAGCATAACTGTTGTTCAAGCGTAATCCTAATGCAAATGATCTAGTGGTCTAGTTTTTAGCTTTTCATGGTACTCAGTGTTAATTGTCTTTTGCTACTCAAGAATCTTTTAGCCCTTGAAGTGATGCAAAGTCATGTGTAATAACTTGGAAGAAGGCCTATGAGATACTCCCTCCGTTCCTATTTAACTGTCTGTTTTTGGAGAAGTTTTTTGTTTCTTTTTATTTGTCCTTTTGATTATTTTAAGGTATAATAAATGTTACTTTCCATGTCTACCCTATTTAATTGGGTATTGATTTTCGTAAGTAGTGGAAGATAAGTAATGATTATAGAAAGAGAAAGGGTATAGTGGGAAAAAACATAATTAATGTATTGGAAATCTAAGTAATGATTGCATTTCTTAAAGGATGAGTTTTGTTTGAAATAAGACAGATAAATAGAAACGGAGGGAGTATTATATTGATATATGTTTATTTGTTTTGGTGGAGGGCGCAAACACGACTGATAAACTCGGATTGCATAATATTCTAATGATCTCAAGTAAGATTTATATTTTGTTGTTGCCCATAAAAATGATACACTCTCTTTTCAAAAGTTGTGAAATACATGAATTTTTAAATATTAACGTGTTCATGATGATAGTTTATTCATGCATAAATTAAGAATAATTTTTATTGGGCATTTGAGCACTAAGCTAGTTTAAGAATGAGAATTAATTAATTGTGGAGTTTTCAAATTTTGCAATTGTTATGACTTTCATTGCTTCCATTTTGAACTTTAGCATGACACTGGTCGAAGTTTGACTTTGGTGTGATACAATGTGTCATTTACTGCATCTTTGGTGTGATTTAGCAATTATTAGTGTTATCAATTATATTATTGCATTTGGCACCGATGAGTTCAAACTTGTTGATTACAAAACAGTTACAGTTTTGAAATTATGAAACGGGGCTTAGTTTTGTAATATTTTAAAAAAAAAAGTTTGTGCGTAATAATTGTATGTGTATGATATTAAATTGTAGAAAAGCTTGAGATAATATGATCCTTGAATTTAAATTACTCATTGAGTATAGATGAGAAATATTATGTTTTCAATGTCTGATGATAAATTGAAATGTGGGAGTTGCAAGTACAATTTGTGTGATAATGTATTTTAGTGCATATGTTGGAAGAGGAATAATAATCCTCCTAGTCAAAAAGGAAGTGTTGGTCTATAGAGATGATTTTATTGTTGTTGTCATTTTTCAAAATCTTGTTATTTCTAATGTGAAATGATAAGTTGAAAATTATGGGTCTACCTCCTTTAATTTTTGGGAGACGATGATAAATTGCTATATTTTATATATTGACGCCTGGATTTTAGATTTAGATGAGACCAAATTCGATATGAAAATTGGTGATAGACTTTGAGGCTATCTGGTTTATTTGAATATATAATGTTACCTCCTAAATTAGATAGGGGATGAATTATGATATTCTATAGAATGATGCCTGAATTTAAATTTTAGATGAGGTCATAAGTGGCCATGTGGTCAACTTTAATGGTGTTGAAATTATTTGAGATAATAATAGTCATTGTAAAGAATGAGTCTTTCAATAACAAAATGTGGAGATATCTGTCCGCGTAAGACAACCCAGTTGGTGGCTGCAGGGACACTTAGGATTTCCCCCTCCCCAGGTCATGGGTTCTAGTCCCAGACCTCCTATGTAAACAAAAAAAATGTGGAGATATCCTTTTAAGGTATAATTTAGTTATGCATGCTAACAAATATTATATTTGTACCAAAGGTGTACATTACTTATGTGAGGTCAGAAGGGATTTTGGCCAATCCCCTGACTACACCTTTAAAAGGTTGAGATACAAGAAACATCGAGGGAAATGAGACATGTTTAAGCCTACCTGATATTATCGGTGATGGGAACATAACTTTGTGATTGGAGATCCCATGAATAAGGTTCATATGGATAATAACAAGTCACTTGTTAATAATGCTAGCACTATTATTTTTCCCTTCCTATGGTGTAGTGTTGTGCTATTCAAAAGAGGGTAAATTTAAAAGCTCTTAATGAAATTCATATCCTTTAGGGAGGTTATGAAGTGAAGCATATACTTGATGAATCACATGAGTGTAGAGTGAAGCCGCTCCTATGAAATTAGTGGCACAATTTCTAGAGCACTTTTGAATACCCAGGCACGAGCATGACTGTAATATAGCGCAAATCGGCGATAACATACAGTAGGAATTGTGGATTATAGTGTGACTGGTAGGATCTCTGCTTACATAAGTGTGTCATTGGTTCATAGAGCCTAGCCCCACCAATGTACCATATATCAAATCCTATCGGTCTAGACTTGGTTCATAGCCCAGAAGGCACTATGATGCACTACATCCGTGATGTTAACCCAGAAATTTGCTCAAATTATTTTTCAAACATTTTTGAAATAGTGGGAGATTGTTGTAAAATTTAGTATTTATTATTATTATTTATATTTCAAAAATATTTATTGATGTTAGTTTATTATTATTATATTAATTTTTTGAAACTTGTTTCCTATGAAGCAATTATTAGAAGTTATAAGATGTGAAGCAGTTATTATATGAAAGGGTGGAAGGTAAGTTGGTTTATATTGCACTTTTTGAAGATAATGTGTGAACTTATGTATAGCTTCAATTCTCGCATATAAATATATATGAGAGTGGTTGTTTAAATATAAGACACGGAAAACAGAGGACCATTACAGAGAAGGGAGTTTGAATTCTTTGACTTTTGTCGCAAAGATATTAAAAACACATCATCTATTTTCCTTCTTCTTCTTCTAAGTTTCTTGATCCCCATTTTTTCTATTCTGGGTTATATCATTATTCAATATACTACCAGTTATGTTACCTGATAATAATCAGAAGGGTTTGCTGAATCCTGGGGAATCGTAGCGGTGCACGAATAGATTCTTTAGGACAGTGTGTCTGACACGACTCAAATCATGTTCTTACTTTATGTAATAATATAAAATTAGACTAAAGTCCAAAGCAAAAATATATCTTATTTTATTTTATAAAAAAACATATTTTATTTATCCAGATTTTATTGTAATTTTAAACTTAAAATATCATTTTTACACTAAATTTCATCTAATTTTTTCTCTTCGAAGGGATTGATCCATTTACTTAAATAAGTAAATGCAATGTGAGTTTTTATGAATTTAGAATAAAATATACAAAAAATATTAAATAAATGATTCGAACTAATCTTCATGAATAAGAGATGGTGCAAATGCTTGATTTAGATGGATGTAGAAGCCTGAGAATAACAACAATGATATGAGTAAAAATAGTGTTAGTGCATCCAAGTGGATTGGCCTAGTGAAAATTGGCTGGGCGCTTAAGGATTTCAGGGTCAAAGGCTCGAGTCCCAGTGAAACAACAATTCCTGGGGAGGATCCATACTGTTGAGTCAAAGACTGACACAGTTTACGGATTCGAGATGAATTAGTTGGGCTAAAAAAATGTAAAACCCAAACACCACCTGGTTTCGACAAAAAAAAAATAGTGTTAGTGCCATATCATATTTGTTTGGTGGTTGTTAGTAATTGCTTAATACTATCTTTGCAAGTTAGTTTCAAATTTTATTCTATGAGCTCTTGGCAATTTTATTTTATTTTATTTTTTTTCTTTTTATATAAGAATTCTAAATTTTGCTTCTTCATTCATCCTTGACTTCCAAGCACACTTCCAAGCACACAAGATAGATTTTACTATTGGTGACATTTACACGGGTTATTAATTTCAAATAAAAAAACAATTTTTTAATGTAAATATACTCCTCCGACTAGAAATATAAGCAACAAAAATCATATCTCTTTTGGTTTAAAATATAAGCAAAACTAACCAATTTTCTTAAATTTTATTTCATTCCCAATGTCACTTTCCTAAAACATTCCTAGAAAATTGTTATCTTATTTAATTTTTGTTTCATTTTCAATGCAACTTTCCTAAAATACCTCTATTCTTTTATAAAATTTGATAAAATTAAATACAATCAACTAACCTCCTTAATAAGCGTAAAATTAGTTGATTTTGCTTATAATTCGAGCCGGAGGGAGAATATAATTTATACTTTTCCTCTGATCTTCTTATTGATAAGTTCCAAGACTATTGATAGTTTTAATTCTATTGTAAAAAAAAATTCACATCAAGCATATTATTTATAATGATTTTAATATGTTACAATAAACAAAACTTATTAAAGGAATTGCAGCAGCAGTAAATGCAGTCTTCCGAAATTAAAGATTAGGTCTTTCTAGCTTCAATGACAAACGTGGTGCTTCAAAAATTTCAATAAACGCCTTTTTATATAAGTCTGTAGAAGGGTAAAGATCATGCCATAAAGTTTAAAGTGGGATAGAGGTAAGAAAAATCAAGACAACAATAGCTATAACCAACAAAAAAGTTGGAAACCTGAAGCATGGTTAACTTCTTTGTAACACCTTAAAACTCAAACTCCAACATAGTCTGCAAATTTATAAAAAAAGAATGTCATATGTAGAAGAAAATATAGAGAACGTCCTAAATATATCAAAACTGAGTATATGTAAACAAAAATATGAGGCAAAGAGAAACTACAAACAACATTGAGATACAAAAGAAAGAAATAATAGCCTTCAGCATGATCTTCTAACAAAATAAGCTATGCATGCTATAAACTAGATGAGTGAGTTTCTAAGAATTAGAGATATTTAAAGGTGAAAAAAAATGCAAAGATTAAAGGTGAAAAAAAATACTCACAACAAGCATAAAAATAATTTTGTTATTATATATAATGATAAGTCGAAAAACTTAAATAATCTATTTATTTTTAAATTTAATATTTTTTTTAAGATAATGATTTATTTTTTTTTACAAACTGAGTATCATGATTTTTTTAAACAAAATGAGGAAAATGATTTTACATGTAGATGATGATTTGAGAAATTTGAATAATATATTTTATTTCAAATTGTAATTTTGGTAACAGATAATGATTATCTACCTACAATCGCAATCGCTCTGGTGAGAGGAAAACTTCAACGACAAATGTGATGCCTCGAAAATTTCAACTACAAACTTGATGTTCGAAAATTTCAACGACAAACGCAGTGTCTCGAATATACGTCTTTTTATATAAGGATAGTATATTATCAAACAACTAATTTAATATTTTTGCATTGATCAACCAATTACAATTTAAAAATTCAATTTCAAAATTTTTTATTAGTTACATTTAGTTTCGGACAATTTTTTTTAAAATTATTTATAATCCTTGTGAAACGAATGAAATACATAAAAAAAATATAAAGTAACTTGTAAATAAGATAAAAAAGATCTATTAGAAAATGACTTGTAAATATCCCAGAGTATACTCCCATCGATTCTATTTATAAGTCGCATTTTAGAAGAATTCTTTAATTATATTTATAAGTTACTTTTTTGTTTTTTAGGAGATATTTATTGTTTTTTTTGTCTTTTGTTCATTGATGTAAAATAATACATTTCTAAATTTTCAATAAAAATTAAGAGGGTAAATTATAATGTCAAATTATTTTTTTAAGTTTAAAAAAAAGTAACCATTATTCTTGGCCTTTGTTGAGTAATCAAATGTGACATGTAACAAAGTTTAGATGGAGTATAATATACTTTTTTTTCGTTATTGTAAGACATATTTAATCAAATTACACGTATCAAAGAAAATATTTAGTTTTCCGAATTATAAGAGAATATACTACTCCCTCCGGTCTTATATATAAAGCATACTTAACCACATTGCCCGGACCAAGAAATATAGTTAAAAGTGATTTTTTTCATGATTTCATGAAAAACAAAGCTATTACATTTACATTTTTACCCTTGCTTATATATATTGGCAAAAAATCTGTTCATTGTCCAAAGTCTCTAAAGTGAACAATTAAATACAGTATAACCAATGAGAGAGAAAGATAAATTCTATGGCTGCCAACGATGAATGAGGTTTTATTATGCTTTTTGCGTTATTAAATTTACGCTATGATTGAACATTGATTGTTAAATTTTTATGTTATAATAGAGATGCTAAAAAGTGTTGAGAAAATATGGGTAATTCATAAAAAAAAATAGTATTATTAAAAATTAGAATAGAATTTAAACAAAAACTAAATAAAGTTTAAAACTAATACTTTTATATTTATGACCGGAAGTAATAATATGAAATAAGAATATATATATACATATAAAATTATTAAAAACGAAAATTAAAATATAATAAATATATTTCGTTACCCATTAAAACACCAACAAGCCATTGACCTAGTGGTTCTGACATGTATCATAGTATATCCGTCCCCCTGATTAGACGCAATTTGACGGTTGCATCTGAAAGTGCAACAAGGAAAGCTTTATTTTGATGAAGACAAAGTGCCAAAGGAATCAACAACAACCACCAATTTTAGGAGTCTTCCATTTCCCGCTCCCTTGTATTATTTTATATTTATGTTGAGTGTGGGTGGTAGACTTAGGTTTATTACTCAAGCGATTATGAGTTAGTTAGCATGAATACTAGTTAAGCTAAATAGTAGAAAAAGCTTAAAAAGGGACTAGGTCTTTTGGAAAATCATTTTTGATATTATTTGTTAAGAAAGTAGCAGTAACTACTTGAGTAGTTTGTGCACTACTCGAGTAGCCTGCAATGAAGAAAATTGGTCTGCTCACTGTCTCCACAAACTACTCGAGTAGTCTGTTGACTAATCGATTAGTTCTCAACTAATCGATTAGTTGCTGCACTAATTGAGTAGTTTGAGAAACAGTGAGTCCACAAATTTTCTCACTACTCGAGTAGTGCTCCAACTACTCAAGTAGTACGTATCAGATCTGTCAGTCTTTTAATTCTTATATGGCTGTTGAAGAGGCAATCAAGGGAGAATCTTTCCTAATCAGTTTTATCAAGCTCCTCCCTGATTCTGGCAATTGAAAATCACATTATAAGGATTACCTCTTCAACAATAGCCACTGACACACTGATCTTGAATGAAAAACGTTTTTGAAATCCTTGCACACAAAATAGAACAATTTGATCCAATCCCTTTCTAAGAATCAATCTCTAGTATTCTAGCTTTTCTTACTCATCATCATTTGAGATTGTTTTGGAGCCGTTTCTCTGTGATATGATTTCTCCATTGAAGAAAGGAAGGATATCTTGAAGGTTTCAAGGAGTCCTACAATTGGAAGCGTTGAAGAGGTTCTTCAACCAACAAGATCAACTCAAATTGGGGTAGACTTCAAGAGTTTGGTACACTCTTGAAAGGGATAGGTGTGATAGAGTGAAGTTCACTTGTATCTCCTATTTGTAATCGATTTGAACTGATTTTAGTAGACACTCCCTAAGGTTTAGGGGGGACTGGACGTAGCTCTCAGTGGATAGAGAGTGAACCAGTATAATAATTCCATGTGTCTATCTTTTATTGCTTTCGTTTATTTTAGTTATTTAATCTTTCTTCAGAACCTTAAGTTAGCAAATCATCCGCTTCTGTTCTTGGATTCGAGTTAGCGAAACCCCTCTTTTGAAAACTCTGTTCTCTGTCTGAAGTGCCTCGTACTACTCAAGTAGTCTCTGAACTAATCGAGTAGTTCATCACATTTTGGACAGAAAATTAATTTTGTTTTAAAACAGTAAGCGTGTTATTTTTTAATATCAATTACATTCGAAAAGTTAATATCGCTACTTCAATTTACTATTCACCCCCCTCTAGTAAAGTGTTAGGCCGCTTGTTGGTTTCCAACAAGTGGTATCAGAGCTCGGTCGAAAGATCGGGTGTAAAAACTTTTTCGAAAAGATCCTTAAGGAAACCATGGGCTCTAACAATCCTTTTGGAGGGGAAGGCTCTCAATAAACCGTCCTCCACTATTTAATGGTGAAGGATATGCTTATTGGAAAGCCAAAATGAAAATATTTATTGAAGCGATTGATATTGATGTTTGGAATGCAATTGAAAATGGTCCCTATATACCTAGAAGAAAAATAAATGATGAAGTTGTAGAAATTCCTAGGGCAAGTTGGAATGATGATGACAAAAAGAAAGTTTCCTATGATTTGAAAGCTAAAAACATCATCATGTCCGCCTTGTCTTATGATGAGTTCTTCAGAGTTTCACATTGTAAAAATGCGAAACAAATGTGGGACGTTCTACAACTTACTCATGAAGGGACAAACGAGGTTAGAAGGGCTAGATTAAATACATTAATGCATGAATATGAGTTATTTCGCATGCTCCCTAATGAGTCAGTTAATGACATGCAAAAGCGATTTACTCATATCATAAATCATCTCATAGCTCTTGGTAAAACATTTCTTAATTCTGAAGTTATTAACAAAGTATTGAGATGTTTAAGCAGGGAATGTCAACCCAAGGTCACAGCTATCATGGAGTCAAAAGATTTAGACACCTTGGATCTTGCAACCCTCTTTGGAAAGCTTCAAGAGCACGAGATGGAGCTAGGACGCCTGTCTATGCATGAGGAAACAGATAAGAAGAAAAAGAGTATTTCCCTAAAGGTAGCCACTAAGACCCCCAAGGTAAGCAAAGACTCTTTTTATAGTGAATCAAATTCTGATATGGATGAGGAAACCTTTGGTCTCATGATTAAAAAGTTTGGAAAGTTTTTTTAAAAATAAAAGAAATTTTAAAGGCAAGGGAAAAGAGACCAAAGATTCCCATCATAAAGGTAACCATTCAAAAGATAAGATCAGGTGTCATGAGTGTGGAGAACCGGGACACATCAAGGTCTATTGTCCTAAGTTACACAAGAAAAGCAGTGAAGAAAGAAAGAAAGGCAAAGACTATAAATCCAAACAGGCCTACATTGTCTGGGATGCACCAGAAGAGAATGAAACTTCAGATTCAGACTCGTCAGATGATGAGGAGGCAAACCTTTGCTTAATGGGAAGATTCGATGAAGAAGCATCTCAAAGCCATACATCATCTGTGCAAGGAAATGAGGTAACCTCCAACACTGAATCTGATACTGAATCTGAATTTGACGATTATGAAGATTTATATTCTGCTTATATTAACATGCAATATGAATTTAAGAAACTTGCTAAGAGTTATATCAAATTGAAAAAGAATGTTTTAAAATACAAAGAGCAAGTTCTTGAATTTGAAAATTGCATGGAAAAATTAAGAAGCGAAAATGAATCTTTAGAACATTCTATCACCTGCTTAAAAAGTCAAAAGTGTGAAAGTTGCATTGAATATGAGAAAGAAATTTTAGATTTAAAAACCAAAAATGCAACTTTCTCAAACAGTGATAGAATGCTAAATAAACTGCTTAATGATTAACGAGATAATTCAAACAAAACAGGCCTTGGATATCAAAATGCCAAAAAGAAATTTTTTAGAAAAGTTGGCTCATTTTCAAAATTAAATAATTCAAAAAGGCCAACTTGTTTTTATTGCGGCATTCATGGTCATACATCGAATGTTTGTAAGATAAGGCATCATGGTATTGCAAATGGATCTTTTGTTTGGATTGTCAAGGGAGAAGATCCCTATACTAACACCAAGGGACCCAAGACTACTTGGGTACCCAAAATGAGTAAGTAATCTCTGTCTTGTAGGTGTGCTTTCGAACGAAGGAGAATCGATGGTACTTGGATAGCGGATGTTCGAAGCACATGACTGGAGACAAGCAGCACTTCATAGAGCTTACTCCAAAGGAAAAAGGATACGTTACGTATGGGGACAACAACAAAGGTAGTTCTATGGACTTAGCTGATAATCTTAGAGAGAACATTCAAAACTCAACTGAAGAGGAAACTCAAAAGGATGATCTACCTCCCGCTTGGAAAACAAGCAAAAACCATCCAATCGACCAAGTGATAGGCGATATCTCACAGGGAGTATTAACTCGTCGTTCCATTCAAAATTTTTGTAATTTTGTTTCCTTTGTTTCTCAAATTAAACCTGATTCTGTTCAAAAAGCAATTGAGGATGAACATTGGGCTATTGCTATGCAAGAGGAACTAAATCAATTCATCAGAAATGATGTTTGGGATTTGGTTCCTAAGCCTGATGATCATACTATAATTGGTACAAAATGGTTTTTCGAAATAAAATGGATGAATCAGGAATAATTATTAGAAACAAAGCAAGACTTGTTGCTCAAGGCTACAACCAGGAGGAAGGTATCGACTATGACGAAACCTATGCTCCAGTTGCACGCCTTGAAGCAATTAGAATTTTGCTTGCTTTTGCATCATTGATGAAATTCACTCTTTTTCAAATGGATGTTAAAAACGCATTTTTAAATGGGTTTATAAATGAAGAAGTTTATGTTAAACAACCTCCTGGCTTTGAAAACCATGAATTTCCCAACCATGTTTATAAACTCAAAAAGGCTCTTTATGGTTTGAAACAAGCTCCTAGAGCTTGGTACGACCGATTGAGTTCTTTTCTTTTAGAACAAGGTTTTGAAAGAGGGAAGGTTGATGCAACTTTATTCATTTATAAATCCAAAAAGGACATTCTTTTAGTACAAGTATATGTAGATGACATAATTTTCGGTGCTACTAATATGTCCTTGTGCAAGAAATTTTCAGATTTGATGAAAGGTGAATTTGAGATGTCGATGATGGGGGAACTCACGTTCTTTCTAGGACTTCAAGTGAAGCAAGTTAAAGGAGGGACTTTTGTGCATCAAGCGAAATACTGCAAGGACCTCTTAAGGAAATTTGGAATGGACAAGTGCAAGAACGCAACAACTCCTATGAGCACTTCTTGCTACCTCGACAAGGATGAGTCACGTAAGCCGGTAGATGTAAGTAAATATAGGACATGATAGGTAGTCTACTATATTTAACTGCATCTAGACCGGATATAATGTTTAGTGTTTGCATGTGTGCACGTTTTCAAGCAAAACCAAAAGAATCCCATTGATCTGCGGTAAAACGTATTTTTAAATATTTAAGAGGGACTGAAAACACAGGATTATGGTATCCCAATAATGCTAATCTTAGTTTGATTGGTTATTCTGATTCTGATTTTGCGGGATGCAAGCTTGATAGAAAAAGCACTAGTGGTACTTGCCATTTATTGGGAAGTTCACTAGTGTCTTGGTTTTCCAAAAAGCAAGCTTGCGTTGCTCTTTCTACCGCAGAAGCAGAATATATTGCAGCCGGTAGTTGTTGTGCTCAAATCCTTTGGATGAAGCAACAACTATCGGATTTTGGTTTAAAATTAGATCACATTCCTATCAAATGTGATAATACTAGTGCAATCAATCTAACTAAGAATCCTGTGTATCATTCACGAACAAAACACATTGAAATAAGACATCATTTTTTACGCGATCATGTTCAAAAGGGTGACTGTACCATAGATTTTGTAAGTACTGAAAATCAATTAGCTGATGTTTTTACAAAACCTCTGCCAAGAGACACCTTCTATCATATAAGAAGGGAGTTAGGCATTTTAGATGAATCTAGTGTCAGCTAATTGAATTAAGTATTTTTTTTTGTCACCATGATTCAAAGTCTTATTTTTTCGACCAATCAGAAATTGACACGTGATACTTTGACATTGACAAAAAAAAAATAAAAAATTGGGTTGATTTTGATTTTCCCATGTTCGGTAAATAGTTTAAAAATTACCCATTTTTCATAATTTGCTTGTATAAGTGATCTAGAGGGTGAAATTGCTTTTTGGCCCCAATTTCAAATTTTCATGGACCAAAATACCCTTAACAGTGTTAACATTTCCGGTTCTATGAAACCGAAAAAGTCTTTTCGGTTCTTCTGAACCGGAAAAAAATTCCGGTTTTCCTGAATCGGAAGACTTCCGGTATAACACAACCGGAATTATGTATTTTTGCTGTTCTTCTGCGAGAAAAGAAGGAAAAAAGAGAAAGTGTTTGTTTGGAGATGGTATAGTCAATGCTCTACAAGAATCAGCTATCACCTTGAAGTTTTGGAGATGGTAATTTTAATGGGATAGATAAAAAACATGGTGACGTATGTTTTTAGCATCTCTCTCAGCGGAGAATGGGTATAAAGTTGGGAAAAAAATAGAAGAACAGCGGAACTGTAAGTAGAAGAACAGCGAAAAAATTTATTCCGAGAAGAAAGCATGACTTGATCTGCAGCTTCATCTTCAACTTACTGTAATTTGTTAAACACCTTCTTCCCCTTTCTGCTCAGTTCTCTTTTTTCCTTCTTTTCTCAGTAGAAGAACAGCGGAAAAAATAGATAGTTCCGGTTGTGCTATACCGGAAGTCTTCCGGCTCAGGAAAACCGGAAAGATTTTTTCGGTTTCATAGAACCGGAAATGTTAACACTGTTAAGGGTATTTTGGTTCATGAAAATTTGAAATGAGGGCCAAAAAATCAATAACGGGGCCAAAAAGCAACTTCCGTGACAAAAATAGGTGGCCAAAAAGGGGCCCATTATGGTGGCTAAGGTTGAAAGATTCTGTTCCGTCCCACAACTGAACTCCTCCTCGGTGGTGCGCTTGCTGCGAACTAAACTAACAACTCACAGCAAATCGAATCCAATGTAATCAAATCAAATCCAATGAGCTGAATCCATTTTCCACTTCCCAAACCCATCTGATTTCTCATTCAACCAACTTTACACAAAAACTTGAAACCCCAAAACTCGTCATGCATAACAAGTCCTAACTCTAAGGATAACTATACGTACATACATACCCATCACGATTCAGGGTCTCAGGTACCCAGATTCAGCACTACCCTCTTCAAAAAGTCACCTTTTTTTTTTGTCTCAGGTACACATACTTTGTTACACTTATTTCCTGCATTTTCATTGTTTTCTCAAGCTTTTTTTGTTTACCCTTTCCTATTCAGGAATCCATCTACTGTGCATAGACATGGACCCTTCAGCTAGTTGGTGGTGATGAAATATATGCAGGGCATAATGGGCAATGGTTAGTTACATACTTACATTAGAAAAACAGAAAGGTTCTAAATTTGAAGTGAAAATTGATTGTTCCTTGTTGATGATGGTTTATTGACATAGGAGATTGTAATGTCTTATTATAAGTACTGGCTCATTATTTCTGTAGAAAGCGTTTTATAGAATTTTGTTGGGGGAAGGTAGTTTAATGATATAAGAGATTATAAATTTGAAGTGAAAATGATAGTTCCATGTTGATGATGGTTTATTAATATAAGAGATTGTAATGTCAAATTATAAGCATTGGTTCATTATGTGGATAGAAAATGTTTTATAGGACTTCTTGGATTATAGGTTTGGTTTAGGAAGGTAGTTTTATGTGTAAAACCAAGGCACTTTACTTCCCTGAAATTTCGTGGTATAGTGATGTTCGGTGTGGTAGACTGAAGTTTGTTGCGGAATCCGAATGTCAATTGTTGGCTTTGGTAAGGATTCAGTTAATGAACTTGCAAGTATGAACTTGTGGGATGTGGTTACATTATGATGGTTTTGTGAATATTCACTGAATTGGGTGGGAGAATTTGAGAGCCGTGGTTTTGTCAATATACATTTGAACAGGTTCTGTGATCATGTTGTCGATGTGATGAATATATGTGTACTGCATGTGACTTTTTGGGATGCTTGTGCCTTGAAAACTTCCATGCTGCTGCGTTAAAGTTATTGTTGATCACTTGATCCTTCTTGCTCTCTTGTTCTCTAACTGTTGGATATCATATCATAATTGACATAATTTGATTCACCGTTTGTTGAAGTTAGTATATGCTTTTTCTTTAAAGTAAAAGATGGATCTGCTTTCAGCATTTTGGGATTGTTGTGATATGTGACGATTAGTGAATGTGATGGATGTAGCCCTTTTGACACATTCTGTTGCATTGTTTTTTGCTACTATCTGTTCTGAAGTTTGAATATTTTATGATACTGAGATACGTTGATTTAGTTGTTGAATTATGTCGGTCCTTCTTATTTTGTTGAACCATCTATTGGTACAGGTGTGAAAGGTGAACGTACGGTAGATTCACACTAGTTCACAGGCTGATATCATTTTGGCTCCTATATCAGCCCTCAACAGATTATGGCTTACAGCTTACTGCCTATTGCCATTCCTATCTTATCTTGCTCAGTCCACTTGAATGAGCATTTCTAATCTGCTCTGTTTGACATTGTTTCTCTACATGCTATAGCTCAGTTGTAATTTTAAAGACCAACTCCCATCGAGGCACTCTCTCCCACCCTTGGTGGGAATACACAGGCAACTATGTACAACACATATTTCAGCTCAACAATATATGCTGTTAAGTGTAAAGAGTCATTCACTTTATCTTCCAATGGCTACTCAAACTTCTGGTATGAAAGATTTGACAGAACCCCTTCACACTGTTCACCATGTTGCAGTTGTTGTGATTGCTGTGCACTCTCCACTTACAGAGTATCCGTAAAACCTAGTATTCTAAATGGTTTGAGGCAGTCCACTCTCCTTCAATTGCCAGCTTCTAGAAGGTTGATTTTGGGCGGTGGGGACATGTACTTTTCTCGGCTACCATCTTATGATCTTCACAGAGGTTGTTATGAGCTTAATTGTTCTGTTAACGAGAGAACTGTTTGCAATAGAAGTAGAAGGAGAGTAGAAGGAAGACGTATGTCTGCAGCCTCACGGAAAGGAAGAGAAATTTGCCATTCATTTGATTCTGATGATGTTGAATCAGTTCTCAGTTTATTGAGTGAGGAAGCCGATAAGGATGATAGCAGTATCAAGTTGAAGAATTCATCTTCATCAAAAAGAACGGAAGCCCAGAAGAAAAGGCAAAATGTGGTGAGTAAAGAGAGAAATTTGAGTTTGAGTAAGAAAGCAGAAACAGAGAAGAAAGGAAATTTGAAGAAAAATGAGACAACCACTATAGACTTGAGAAGAGAGGATGAAAAACTCAAAAAAGAAAGTGGGGCCCTTATTAAAAGTGAGAACCATAGGAAACGAAGAGATGTTTCTAGTTCATCTTTTTACTCACTTTCGTCAGGAGACTTTGCAAGTGACCTGGAAGTTCAAGATAACCATGATTTGAAAGAATTATCAATAAGATATGAGAAGGATGCTGCAACTCATGAGGAGGGACAAGTGGAGGATGAACTCAACAGGCAAAGAGATGTCTCACAGAAGCTGCATGGTGTTTCAAATCAGGAAAGAACTACATTTGGTGCTGATATTGATTGGAACCTAAGGAAGAAGTCTGAAAAGAAGCTGGCTGACGTGTCTATGGAAGAAACAGTATCCACAAAAGAATACCAAGATAAGCATTCAAGAGCATTTAGAATTCATGATTCTAGTTATGGAAAAGCATCTAGTTCCTACAAGCAACTCGAAAGGGAGGAAGATAATTCATCTTTTGTCAAGGATTCGGATAAGAAAACACAGAAGACACATATTCAAACAGGAAAGATAAGAAAGCATCAATCTACAGATACACAAGTGTCAGATTACGATGAAGTTGGTACAGCTTTGTCATCACAGAAGACTTTCAGTGGCAGGGAAGGAATCCTTGAGATATCAGAAACGCTGTTAAAGGAAAGAAGTGATGAGCATAAAACATATGTTGGATCTATTTCTACCACAGGAAAGGAAACATCAAAATCAAAGAAGGCATTCAGTGGCAGGGAAGATAACGTTGATATATCAGAAGCACATTTACATGGAACACATGATGAACGTAAAAAATTTGTTGGTTCTGCTTCTACCACTGGCAAGGATGTAATAAATAGAAATTCCCAGAAATATATGGGAGAATATTTAGTTGAAGACACTGAAAGGACCTCTAATTCTAGAGTGCAGAACCTGGGAGAGAAAAACGTTTCAATTTTGAGAGAAGTTCAGGGAGTGGATGAGCAACAACATCAAAGAGGTGAAAAGATCATTACACGGGCTAAAGAGAGATGCAAGTCTCAGCAGTTTTCTGAAGTGTCACAAGTTCATGAAAGTAATGTCGAAGATACATCAATTGTGAAGTCCAGAACTAGGATTAAGGACTGGGAAGAAAATTCAAACTTAGGCTCGGATGCTAGGAGTACATGGCTCCAAACGGATAAAAGTTCAAATCAGAGTATTCAACAAAGGAAAGGATCTGAGCATGTCAGCACGTTATCAGAAGGCTATGCCAGTGATGAAAAGCAAGTTTCAAGCTCTCAAAGGATTTCTGGGAAGTTGAGGATCATCCCTAAAAGTAAATCGACATCAGTTGTTAAAACTAGAGAAAGTTCTTGCCAAACTGATGAAAGGATTGTTAATTTTGAATTGGCCAGTGAAGACCAAAGACCAAGGAATCAATCAGTTGCTGAAGAAACTGTCTCAAGAGAGCAGTCCAGCTTCCACGGATCACTGAATTTGGTTTCAGAGGCTGGAAAACGTGTTATATTGGGAGAAGGTGGTGAACGGACTTCTGCAGTAATATCATTCCCTTCCTCATCCAGATTGATGGGTAGGGAGGCAGCACATGTTGATCTCACTGCTGGAATTGCAAGTCCTGAGATCATCGTTGAAAGTTCAGACAGTGGCTCGTCTGCTTTGTATGACAATTCAGGAAGAAGTCCTATTTTGCTTTCTGGATCATATTCCACAGATGAAACTGATCAGGCCTTTAGCGAGCCTTCTAATATCTTAGCTCTGGAAGGTGCTGGTTCAGCTGATCTTTCAGAGAACTCATCCAAACATTTTGTTGAGAGGGTCAGGGCCACTTCAGAAACACAAGAGATGGAAGTTACTGGAACAAGGTTGGCCATCGAAGATGAAGGAAATCAGGTCTACAGTTCAAGGCAACAAGGCACTCAAAATGACTCACAGTTGAAGGAGCACGGTTCTAGCCGTTCCTCTGGGTTTCCTGGGACCAAAGGACCTTCTGATGAGATGTGGGATGTAACTGAACCATCTGTTGAGCAAAGTCTTTTAGCTGGAGAACCAGAGGTTAGCAAGGAAACTGAGAAAACAATTGTCAGCAGAACTGGCAGGTCCCTGTGGAGTGTGATTGGAGATGTTGTTCGATTACGCTGGGGTTCACGTGCTGGTTCCACCACTTCGGCTGGAAGATCAGGTGACAGAAACTCATCAAACAAGTCTGATAGTGAGACATGGTTTTCTGGGCAGGATCAGGAGGAAGCCAGTAAAAGTAATGTAATAAGAGAAACAAGTGTACAGCCACAAACCGAGACTTCTGATAAGCCAAAACCGAGTACACCTTATACTCAAAGTGAAGGAGAGGTGTCTGACGCTAAAAAGTTGAAGGACAAAGGAAAACATGTTGAAGTTGGATCATCTTCTCCACATACATTGGAGAGTGGATCAAGATCAGTAGGTGCCTCATATGCTTCCGGAGAGGAAAATGCTAATCGGAGTGAAGATGGAAAAGATTTGAAAGTCACTACTTCAGGCATAAAAAATGTGGAAATCCCAATTCCGTTGTCTGCCAGTGGGCCTCCTGTTGCAGGAAAAATTATAAATATTGGTGGAGCTGACATGTCTGGAATTAAGCCAATGGTGCCGACAAAGGAACCTGATGCTCCATTGCAGTCTGAATTGTCTGGTTCAGGGAAAAAGGATGGAGAGTTGAAGCAAAGGAAGTTTCAACGGACCAAGCAAGTCTTGAGAGATAGGTTTGATGACTGGGAAGAAGCCTATAAACTTGAATTTGAGCAGCGGAGAATGGATGAAATGTTCATGAAGGAAGCTCTTGTGGAAGCTAAGAAAGCTGCTGATATTTGGGAAGTCCCTGTTGGTGCTGTTCTTGTGCAGCATGGGAAAATTATTGCGCGAGGATGCAACTTGTAAGTATTATATTTATACGAGATTATTTCATTCTTTGTAGTTGCCTTTGTTCTTAAAATTGTATCAAAATATCTGTTTCAGAGTAGAAGAATTACGGGATTCCACTGCTCATGCAGAGATGATTTGTATTCGAGAAGCTTCAAGCCTTCTTCGGACATGGAGACTATCGGTAAGTTTTTCTTGTTTTGAATTTGAAGTGTATGTTGGTATTCCAGCCAAAGCTCAACACTCATTCGATGTTTCTCATATGACTAAACTTAACATGTCACAATATCTGTGTAAATCCCTAATAGAGTAATAGTTCAGGGCCTTCAGGCCAATTTGACCGGTTGTATGTTAAAAACATGAATCACAGCATACCTAATATTCACATAACTTATGTCTGATAATACTATTTCCCATCCACCCGTTGAAAGGAACCAAATGCTTGTTATCTAATCTACTAATAGATGTCAATGATTAGTAACTATCGTACCACTAATTATATTACTTTATCGGCGAATGCTTCAATGCACCAAAAGTGAGCATATTGCAAGTTGCACCTACCTACTATTGCTGTTTCAATTTCGTTATTTGACTTGTTTTAGCCAGTTGCCCTTTCAAAATTCTTATTTTACCCTCCTCCGTACCTTTCAACTCAGCCTACCCATCTCCAACCCATCAGGGCCTAGCACTAGCGCCGCCCCACTCAACCACCATAGTCACCAGAAGTTCTGCAACTCGCTGCCACCATTCTCCATAATCCCTTCTTGTTTCAGATCTGCACACGCCAAGGATTCTCAGCAACTCCACTCCCTGTGCTGTTCGATCTGGTCCACTCGTGTTTGAAGACGTTCTCATGTGTTGTCTCGCTCAGACCAACACAACACCAGAAGGGTGTACCATCGCACTGGAGCTAAAATTCGCACTACGAGCTGCATGGCAGCTTTCGGTGACCAAGGTTGACTCTTGCTGATCCCTTCGCGCTCGTGTCTAGATCTTGGCACCTATGACCCACGCCGGCAACCCTGCGTCAGGCCAACATTCGTGGTTGATGGTAGTTGAGGTGAGAAAGAAAGGGCTGTGTTGGTGAGGAAGAAAGATGGGGGTGGCCAGCGGTGGTGGCTAGATCTGATGTTGATGGACCGTGGGGTGAGGTGAGGTTGGTGGGATGGTGCCAGTGGTAGGTGTCGCATAGTGGTTGGCAGTGGAAGAAATTGATGCAGAGGTAGCAGTGATGAGTGGTAGATGGTCATAATCGTTAGGGGTTATGGTCTCTGGAAAACGCCTCATCAAATTGGTTGGGGTGGTGCTGGCATTATGCCTCTTGTCGGTGGCTGTAGTGTTGGCGCCAGCGAGGTGGGGGAGGTGGTGACATGGTTATCAAGAGTGAGTAAAGGTTGAAGGTAGATTTTAAAGGATAAAATAGGAATTTTAAAAGATTAAGAAGGATTGGCATGCTATAGCAGGTCGGTGCAAGATGCTGATGCATTGAAGCGTTCGCCTACTTTATCTGTTGCTCCCAACTTTTTCTTTCGATTGTTAACATTAACAACCTTGTTGGGGTAATTGGATTACTCTATAATCCATTGCTCTTCACTTTAAACAATATTGACAAAAACTGTTGAAGTTTTGTCTAATAAATAAATAAATAATAAATAAATAAATAATGTTGAAATGCCCTTTTGTGGTAACAGTCTCAAAATAAATGCTTCTTTGAAATTAAAAATGAATTTCATAGTAATTCCAGACTTCCAGTAGTTATGTTTAAATCACTTGGGCAATATTAGTTAAAAGGGAATTGGAGTGAAAAGAATGGAAAGGATATATTATTTGGACTCGCCTGTGGGACAGGTGAATGAATCCTTTTCCTCCTCTCCAATTCTTTTAGCAATTATTGCTTGAGGATCACTTGGTAATCCAGTCCATCTCAGGAAATGGTTGATACTTATTGGTATTTGATATACTACTTAGTGAATTTGTTTGATGGTTTATTTGTTTAAGGACACAATTTCCCCACTTTCAGGACACTACACTTTATGTCACTCTTGAGCCCTGTCCTATGTGTGCTGGTGCCATTCTTCAGGCAAGAGTTGACACGGTTGTGTGGGGAGCTCCCAACAAGCTTCTTGGTGCTGATGGTAGCTGGATTAGGTATGCTGTCAACATGATTCTTATATTTCTTAGTACTGTATGGTTGCAAGGGGCATAGGAGTCTTATGGTTCATCCATGTTCTTCAATCTTTACTCATTTCATGACTGAATTAGTTAATACTTATGCCCAACTTAAATGCCCTGTATATCTTGTACCTTTAATGCCCCTTTTATTATAGTATTTGGTAAAATGGTCATGCATTGAAAAACTGCTAAAGAAATTACATTAATCATAATTAGAGAAGGACTACAGTTCCCTTAATAGTTAATACTTATGCCCAACATAAATCACAACAAACTGCATTTGATGATTGTCTAAATATTTTGACTACATTTGGATCACGGTTAAAATAGTTAAGATCTCAGATTACCATATTTATTTATCAGTGTTATTTCATTAATAAGCCTATACAAAAAAGTAGCTTGTGCTTGAGATATCTGTATATCATTGTCAACCAAAGTTCCTGCTAATTTACCCTTTTCAGAACCTCAATGAACTCATTTCTTTAAACATACAGTCCTCTTGTTATCCTAACCGAATTTGAGTCCTCTTTTTGGAAATTTTCTTGAAGGATCATCACATCAAATAATTATAACCACATTGGCATATGGAAGATAAAAAGATAGTAACTGTAACATTTTTGCAGGCTTTTCCCTGATGGAGGAGAAAGTGCATCTGAACCAAGAGATATACCACCTGCTCCGGTTCATCCATTCCATCCAAAGATAAAGATAAGAAGAGGAGTCTTGGCCGCGGAGTGTGCAGATGCAATGCAGCAATTCTTTCAGCTGAGGAGAAAGAAGAAAGAAGGATCATCAAGTGACCCTTCTTCCCTTCCTGTTACTCCCCACCACCCCTCCAAGTTTTTTAACAAGCTTCATGACATCTTTCATATTTTCTGCTTGTAAAATAAAATTGCAGATGCCCATATTACCTCATGTTTTAAATGAGCATATGAATAAAATTTTCAAACATGATGAATGGTCTTGGTGAAAAGTACAATATTCAATTGCTCTCAAGTCTTATTCATTCAGCTAAGCTGTCCTGGACAATAACTATTAACTTCACGTCATAGCTTGGAACCTTTGAACCTTAGTAAAAATGATGAGAATATCATCATGTTTTACCATTATTTGTGACAGCTCTCTGCATCACTCCCTTTGATTGGCTAAGAAAATAAATTTAAATTACTTGATCTAAATATTTTTAAACTTTATTTTCGCTATCAAACATTGAGTTAACATAGGAAGTGATACTAGTGAAGGATGCTGATTATTTACATCACTTCCTATGTCACTTTCTTTGATTGGTTAAGAAAATAAATTTAAATAACTTGTTATTAATATTTTTAAATTTAAATAGCTGTGATGAATATTTTTAAATTTTATTTTCTTGACCAAATTGAGTGAATTTAAAGTTATAACTAGTGAAGGAGGATGATTATAACAATACAATGTTGTACAATAAGAGTTATATTTTTTGCACCATCTGGGACAACATTTATTATTCCTTTGGTTTTTGTAAAGCATTTATAAGAGGCGTGTATGTATAAAATAAAAAATAAAATAAGTGAGCAATAAAGATAAATGTATTTGTTTTAAGAGAATTGTCAAATTCTGATATGGAACTCATAATAAAGTCCATTTGTCTTTATTTCTTCTCATTTATTTGGAAAGGGTGAACGTGGAGTATTTAGAGATCATTTGAACTGCAGATCTAGAGTATGTACAACGATTGAACTGCAGATAAAACATCCCAATCACAATGATATGTTAGACCATCACATATTAACAGAAAGTGATACAGACATCATACTTAAATTGGGTCAAGTGTGGAAAATAGTAGGTGAAATCATGCTCTCATCAATATGAAACCTTGGTACTTTTTTCTTCACTCCCCCATCTCCACCCAACCCTTTACCATAGTGAATATGAAAATCAAATCAAATGTGCTTAGAAGATAAGTTAGGCCACAACCATAATATAAACTTTGTTTCGGTGTGAATTAAATCTGCAGATAAAGACTTGTGATTTTTGGGGCCACTTGATGGAAGGGAAGCTAATTATACAATACTTTTTCCATTGTTAACTTCCTTGTTAGATTATTAGAGGTGATGTTACAATCACATGAAATTTACATCTCTCCTTCCATAAACCATTCACGCAATACTTCTTTCTCAACCTTCTAAGCTTTATCATAGCCCATATATAAGAAGGCAACTCTTTATGGTCTCTTAACAAATCCCAAGTCACAACATACAATGGCTGCTATGTTCTGGGCACTGGCTTTAGCAAGCATCTGCTGCCAGGTAGCACTGATCAGTGCCCAAGGACCAGCAACCACACCAACAAAGTTGCCGCCTACAACACCAACTGCGACTTCCCCATCTTCCAACACACCACCAGCTACCATACAACCACCCATTGCGGCATCATCTCCTCCCACCACAAGCAAACCACCGACCACAACACCTGCAGCTGCAAATGTGGCTCCCAAATCTGCTCCCGTAACATCACCAGCTCCCAAGGTCGCACCAGCTTTAAGCCCAAAAGCCCCACCACCACAAATTCCGCCACCGCAGCCACCAAAAAGTCCACCTGTACCGGCTCCCACATTGCCACCAAAACTACCACCACCAAAGATATCCCCAACACCAGTCCAAACACCACCAGCACCTGCACCAGTAAAGACTACACCAGCACCAGCACCTGCGCCCACAAAGAAAGCACCAGCTCCTGCACCTATTCCTCCACCACCAGCTCCAGCACCAGCGCCCATAGTAGAGGTACCAGCACCAGCACCTCAACCCCACAAGAGGAGAAGACATAGACACAGGCACAAGAAACATCATGCTCCAGCTCCAGCACCAACAACTATTCACAAGAGTCCCCCAGCACCACCAACTGATACTACAGCAGATTCAGATACGTCCCCAGCACCAGCCCCAAGTCTGAATTTGGTAAAATATCTTTGACTGGCGAAGTATCAACTTAAAAATTAGTATATATAAACTGCTGACACAGATCAAAAGATGAAATATATAGCCAAATCTACGATATGTCTTATAAGCATCACATTTTTTTACCACATTTATGTTTTTTACTTGACAGAATGGTGCACCATCAAACTCTCAGCCCGGAAGAAATGTATGGGCAACAGCTGGACTTGCTATTATTGTTTTGCTAGCTGTCACAGGCTACAGCTGCTAGCATTCTCTTGGTGACCATGGATTTACTCTAAGCAGTTATTTGGTTTGCAAAATGTAAAATCATTTCATGTGTATAGATCTAAATAACGGGAATCTATACTAATATTCGTTTTTTCTTTATTTTTGTGGTGATCTTTTCTCAGAAATATTAATGAATATGAATTTTTTGAATTACGAAAAGAATCAGGAAGTGTCACATAAAAATGTCTGGAGTTCTGAGTTATAGCATTAAACTTGATCAATTTCCGAGTCCATCTTCGATTCCTCCCGAAAGTCATACTCCACTATAAGTCCAAGATTGTCAACTAATTTGTGATGCTGGAGACATCCTGCACACTAGTAAGATGCACTTCCAATTACTAGCAATAGAGTAAGTACTTGAACAATATTACTGTTATAAATATGTCCAAGAAGAACCATGAAATGCAATATGGTCATCATCAATAAGGTCTATAAAAAATGAAAGTGCAGATTAGCAAAAGAAGAAAAAGGCAACCTTCAAAAACAAAACCATCACCGGAAATGCACTTCTGCCCACTTCCATATATAATCAAATCTTATAACATGCTGACACACTACAATGCAAACCAGTAAACACTTATATGATGATCACAAAACTCAAATCTTAGCAAAGGGTATCTAGCTGGAAATAATTTCCTCCATTGGAGGCAAAAGATTATGTTCCAAAAAGAGCTATTTTTATGGTGAAATTTACATTATAAAAATTTTGGAATTTGCAGTAGTTTTTTTTTTCTTTTTAGAAAAATTAGTAAGATGTTATGGGTGTTAAGTCGTTGTTAGTCAATTTGGTCAGATGGTGATTTTAGAAGAAAAATTGGTGATTCATCTTAAAGAATAGAGTGTAATTTACCCAATATCATTTTAAAAGTATATTAGACAAATGCCACCTCTTTAAGAAAAATGAAAAATAACAATGCTTACCATATTCAGACAATATTGTGGAACATAAAGATACAACATACATGTTCGCAGGAAATAATATATACCTGTACAAAAACGGAGCCCCTTTCATAAGCTAAACGGTTTACAAGCCTCTTTGTACTTTCACCACACGACTTACAAGTAAACTGTACAAGCAAACTTCTTCTTGGAAGACGTAAGTCAATACTGGCACCCTGCACATAAGACTCGTAATTAATAAATTGAGATCAAAGAACAAACAGACAAAGAAAATATTCAAAAAGAAGAAGATGCTTAATCACTACCATCAACAGACCCAGTAACAAGGCATAACAGAAAGTAGTGTCAAGAAAGAGAAATGATTAAGAATGAAATAATTTATCTAAAAACAAGTTGCTTTTGGAATAACATGAGAGGAACCATAGGAAATTAATTGATCCTTTTTTAGATATAAAACCACATAATGAATTGATAGACATTCAATAACAACCAAGTCTTATTTTACTACGATTATAAATTAATTAACACTTGATGGACATTAACTTGGAAATTCTGAAGCCAATAAATAATGTTGTCTTCAATTATTCGTAAACATAAAAGTGGGGCAGGGACTGGTGTTGTGCAGAAGGAAATGTGAAAAAACAAAGACAATATCAGTACTTGAGACATAAGAAGGGCATTCAGGTCCTGAAAAAAAGTTGTTGAACTAAAATGACAAAGATCACTTCAAGTCAGCAAAGCTCAAACCAAAATCAATAAGAAAAACAAATAATAAATCTCACAATTATGTTTGTCTGTATCACAAATCACGAACCTCATACTTTAGATTGAAATTGAATCACTGAGTAAAAATCTTAACATCATTTTATTTCCAAACATAGCTGATGGCTAAGAGCATATATATAATCTACCAGTCAAGTAATTTGTTTTATATATCAACCACACCACAAAAAATTAGGAAATCATAAACCATAGAAATAACTCATCACAATTTTTCTTTTTTCCAATTTTTGGTCTTTGACCAGTATCCCATAGACACAGCCGTTGACTATGAGGTTAACTCCTCAGGATGAATGATGGTTAGGTAAATCCCTTCCCCAAGTGGTCACTCAATGATTCGAACACATAGGGGCGCGGTCCAATTACAGTGCTCCAATTTGAATTATTTCCTTTTATGCATTTGAGAAATAATATTTAATAAAAATGTTATATCGATAAAGTTTATGAAAAATTCAATATTAATTAAAATATAAACTTACTTTCCATCAACTACAATGGCTAAAAATGTAGCAAGGCCTTGTTTGACATAACTAGATGATAAGCTAGGAGATGAAAATTAAGCTGATTGAATTAGAACTATTTGGTAAAATTACAAGATAAGCTAGCTGAAAGGTGTAAAATGAAATACGCCCCTAGTTTATAAGCTCATAAGCTACCACATTTAAGCTTATCAAATACAAGCTTATAAGGTTGTAGCTTGTTCCAATAAGCCATTTTCAAAAAAACACTCTCAGATGGCTTATTTTTGGTCACATAAGCTAACAGACTACTCAGTTTATAAGCTAATTAATGTTGTTGCCAAAGCCCAAACACACTCTAAATCAAAAGAACTTGTTTTTTTTATTAAATTTTTATCTGCTGAAATAATATTTATTAAAACAAAAAAAGAATAAAAACTGACTAACAGCTTCTGAATTGTGTGATTCTGGCTGCGGGGCAGAGTCAAAATCATCACCCACCAACCCGCGGATCCTAAATACCCGACCCGAGATTCTTGGGGGTACAACTGCTGCTGCACCAGAAAACCTTGACCTGAAAGTAAAACATTTTGTTGTGATTATTGTTAATAGAGTCTAAATTAATGTCCAGAGAAGTTGAAATGGAGAAGTATAAAATAAAAAGATAATTTTTTTTACCAAACCCAGAAAGAAAATGAAGTATGGGATGGGAAGCTAACCTGGAGAAGGAGAATGTGATGGAAGGTGAGAATGGAGGGTAAAGGGAGTAATTTGGTTGTTTGGAGGGAGATAGAGAAGGAAGAAACGGAGGCACACTCGCACTGTACACTGTGCTTGCCGCCATTGTTGGATTTTCCAATTGAATCCACAAAATTCTATTTTCTATGTTACCACTTAGAACTCAGAGCATCCACTGGGTGTCCCTAAAAAATTAGGACTGTCCCTAACATATGGTCCCTGAGACATGTGACTCTTTTATGTGAGTGTGAGTGAAGTGTTTTAAGCGAGTTATGTACCAAACTAGTACACTTTGACCAATGAATTACAGAAATAGTATAACTTTTGCAAAAATTACAAAAAGAGTATAATCCTTGATAGGATCCACGATTTATGTATCAAGTGGCAAAAATCAAGTAAGGCCAATACTAGAACTAGATGTTAGACACATACAATAAAAAGACAAAGACCTTATAAAGAAAGGTACAAAAATGAATAACAACCTTTCAGAAAAAGAAAATATTATTTTTCAAAGACAAGAAAGTTTTGACAAAAATTTACAAAATAAAAAATTAAAATTAATTTATAAATTAGAATTACCAGAAGGAATAAAACAACAAATAAGTGAAAAATATATGGAAATAATAGAAAAAGAAAGAGTACAAGTACAATTAGAAAGATTAGTACAAGAAGAGAGACAACTAAAATTCTTATTCAAAGAATATAATAGGATTGAAAGGTATGAAGAAGCCAGAATAACGAATAATTCGGACTATACAGATTCAGACTAATTATGAGTGACATAAGAATCTCAGAAAAATTAGAAATAATAATAAAAATGTTAAAAGAGATACAAGAGAGAGAAATAAATCTAAAAATAGAAGAAGTCAGATCTTTGGTTAGAATTATTAAAGAAGAAGAACAAAAGCAAATAATAGTTCCTTCAAACAAAGGAAAAATAAATTTGTTTGATAAACCACCATTAAGATAATATGGAAGATCTTTCGGATAAACTACAAGAACAAATGAATCAATTAGGTAGACTTATGGCTACTTTAAATATAGAAGAAGAAGAAGAACCTAAAGAACTAGTTTATGATTTTGACTCAGAGGATTTTAATCCATATGAAGATGAGGATTACGAACAGCCTAATTTTGTAAAAGCTGAAGAAGGCCAAACTTCAGGCGAAAAACGAGGAACAGATACTAGACCAAATTATAACGAACCATATTATAAATGGAACGAGACTAAATTTAGAAAGATCCCTCAAAAATATACGCCTATAATAGAAACAACAATCCAAGAAAATATCCTTGATGTTGATTGTAGGATAGAACAAGATAAAATTATACATACTTGGTATCAAGAACTAAGCATTATGCTTAGTCTTCAAGAAGAACTAAGAAATTTGGATAGAAAAAATCAATGGAATTTTATTCTATACAAAACTAGAGGAATCACATCAGAATTTCTGCAAGATATCCCTCAAGAGGAAGTAGAAAAAATAATAGCAGATACAAGCTCTAAAGTTATCGATATAGTTTATCGAATCATAGTTGAAGAATTTATAGGAAGAGAAGCAAACACAAGTGAAATAAGAACTCTAGAAATAAATAGAGCAATATGGCATCTTACAAATTAAAGAATTTGTAATATGTGTTATCTAGAAAATTTTATATGCGAATATAAAAAATTTTACTACAAAGTAGAGAAGGGAATGAGAGAGAGTCTTGGCTTAGATGATCTCTTTTATAATAAACTTCCGATATCAGTTGGAGAAAAGGTAAAAGACATGTTCCAAGAACAAGTAAATTTGGGACAAGCAAGTAAAACCCTTGGAGGACGAATATCAGTTCTTAACCAATGGGTACAACAAGAATGTGCTAAAAAGAGAGCACGAAGAGAAGGACAAATTAGTCTCTGTTGCTCAAAATTCAGAGATAGAGTGGGAGAATATGGATGTGAAAGACAACCAACCATATAAGAAGCGAAGAACTTCGCATAATTATAGAAAAACTGATAAGCGTAGGTATAAGAAGTCTAAAAACAAGAAAAGATTCTTCAAAAATAGAGAAAAATATAAGAAAAATAAAAAGAATCATTGCCCATCAGGAAAGAAAACAACCTGTCGTTGCTGGATTTGCGACGAAGTAGGGAATTATGCCAATAAATGTCCCAAAAAGGGACAAGATAAAAAAAAACAGAAACTTTAAGAATAGCCTTTGGAATAGGATATGAGCCGATAGAAGATTCTGACTTAGAATCCGATGATAGTTTACTAGAATTCTATAGTTTTAGTGAAGATGAGCAGAATCCTGAAGAATGGTAACCATAATGCTACCTTTATAAAAGTAGGGATAAATAAAAAGAAATTTTTGGCATATATTGACACTGGCGCAACTCTATGTTTCGCAAGAAAAAACATATCCAAAAATTGGAAACGATTAAGCAAACCTAAAAATATTATTATAGCAGATAAATCAATTCATGAACTATGGTTTTTCCTTGAAAATCAAAGCATACAAATAGAAGATTACATTTTCCAAGCAAAAACAATATACCTTCATGACTCAGGGGTAGATATAATTCTGGGAAATAACTTTCTAAAACTCTATGAACCATTTATTCAAAGAAAAAATACAATGAGTCTACATTGGTGGGACTTAGTTTCGAAAGAAACCCAAAAGGAGGTAAGAATGAAAATCATTACAAAAAACGAAATTTTAAGAATGGTTTCAGAACAAGCAAAAGGAGTATATTCAATACTTCACGAATTATACTTCTTTTCGGTAAACCTGGAAGACGAACTTAAAAGGGTTTGTAGTGATCACCCTCTTGACCCAATAAAAAATAGGAATCAAGAACTAATTACTATTAAACTTAAAGATCCATACCAAGAGATCAATGTACCTAATAGAATTCCATATTCTGTAAGAGACATTGAATAATTTAAAGCTGAATGCAAGGAGCTACTTGAAAAGGATCTTATTCGAGAAAGCTCAAGCCCATATTCCGCACCAGCTTTTTATGTTGAAAACCATAATGAGATTAAAAGAGGTCGAAGAAGAATGGTTATCAATTATAAAAAGTTAAATAAAGGAACAATAGGAGATTCCTACAAGTTTCCAAGAAAAGACTACATTTTAGAAAAAATTAAAGGCTGTAATTGTTTTTCAACACTAGATGCAAAATCAGGATACTACCAATTAAGGTTATCAGAAGAATCCAAACCATTAACTGCATTTTCATGTCCACCTCAGAAGCAGTATGAATGGAATGTTTTGCCATTTGGCCTAAAACAAGCACCATCAATATATCAAAGATTTATGGATAGATCGTTACAAGGATTAGACCATATATGCCTTGCATATATCGATGACATAATCATTTTCACAAAAGGAACAAAGGAGGATCATGTTAACGCATGCCTCAAAGTTTTAAAAAGGATACAAGAAGTTGGGATAGTAATTTCAAAAGAAAAATCAAAATTTTTGCAGCAAGAAATTGAGTATCTTGGTTTAAAAATCGGAACCGAAGGAAAGATAAATTTATCACCACATGTTGCTGAAAAAATTCATCAATTTCCGGACGAATTAACAGATCGCAAACAAATTCAAAGATTCTTAGGAAGTTTGAATTATATTGCAGATCAAGGATTTTTCAAAAATTTGTCAAAAGAAAGAAAAATCTTACAGAAGAAGATTTCTGAAAAAATTCCATGGGAATGAACAGAAGCTGATAGTAACGTTAAAACTATCAAAGAAAAAACAAAGTTCCTACCAGAACTTTACAATCCAACAGAAAAAGATTTTTTAATTATAGAAACTGACGCTTCAGAAACCGTATGGGCTGGTTGTATGACAGCAATTCCTAATGAAAAAGCTATACTACAATTAGATGAATACGGAGAAAGGTTGGATTGCGGGAGTAATCTAGCTAAGAAAGATGTGGAAGTCCTTGAGGAAGGATATACACATGAAATAAAAACTGCTATAAGTTCAAAACCAAAAAGCCTTCCAACAGAAAAGCACGAAAGAAAGCTATGTCGATATGTATCGGGCACATTTACAGATGCTGAAACACGATACACCATAGCAGAAAAAGAAACCTTAGCTTGTCTAAGGTGTTGGAAACCAACAAGCGGGCTTAGCAATTACTAGAGGGGTGAATAGTAATATGGAAGCAACAGTGACTAATTTTCGGTGCAATTAAAAGATAATTGATCAAAAGCTTGTTTTTCTGAAACTGGGCAATTTACTCGAGTGAAATGAAGATCACTCGAGTGAAAGTCCACGAAATACTCGAGTGAATTGAAAAACACTCGAGTGTTTTATGCAGAACAGAAAGGAGCAGTTTCAGAGAAATTTAGCAAAATGATTCAATTTCTTAAAGACTAATCCAGGGCAGATATAAATCGAAGTAGAAGGCAATTAAACTAAGTTAAAACAAGTTGAAAACAAGTTAATTGCAACCAATTGCTACTAGAATTATAAAAGCCCCTTTCTAGAGAACTTAGGGTTTGGTTTTACTTGAAAACTAAGAAAGCTATAAAAGAGAGAGACAACACCAATTTTATCTTGGTTCACACTCGATATAGAGTGCTAATCCAGTCCCCCTAATCAACTTAGGAGTTTCTACTAGTGATCAAATTGTTAGAAATTACAAGGATAAATTGAGATTCCTCACTCAATCCTAACCCTTTTCAAGAGTGTACCAAACTCTTGAAATTTCTCCCCCAACTTGATTTGGTGATGAAGAGTCCCTTCTTCTTAAGCTCCTTGGAACCTCCAAGAGCCCACCAAGCTAAGAATCCTCTTAGTCTTTGTGCTTGAGAACCTCCCAAGGCTTGAGAACTTGGATACCTCACCATGTACTTGGATACCTCACCAAGATTTTCTAAACAAGCTAAAGTGTTTGAGTGTTTGAGAATTTTACAACAAATAATTCTCTTACAAATGAAGCACACTCTCTTAACTCACTAAGACAAATAATAAAGATGAATGCTTGGTTGAGTTTAGAGAGAGAAAATGATTTTAACACTTGAGAGAGAGAATCAATGATAGAATGTAAGCTTATTCACATGGATAATGGCCACTATTCAGAATATAAGTGAGGGGACAAAAAGTGAGGAAAAACCAAGTTATTCTTCCTTTTTGTCCTCTTCTAACGTTTAAAAAATTTGCTGTCACACCTAAATCACTCGAGTCTTTTTGAAAACACTCGAGTGTTTTAGGTCAACTCTGATAGTGTTGCCTTTTTACTTTATCCAACGGCTATATTACTGAAAATTCATAAATCACTCGAGTGAATTGAGAATCACTCGAGTGAATTGCTCAATGTTGGAAAAATTAAGTTTTTCTAACATTGTTTTCAATTCTCTTCTCAAGTCTAATTGATTTCAATATCAACCTTTCATGCATGATTATTATTTGACCTTATGTGAGAATAAAAACCTAAACTACCCACTCTCATAAATGAAATAAAATACAATAAGAATAAATGAGAATGAATAAATAAACTAAGCACTTGATCTTCTTTAATGTTGGGGTTGCATTCTTCAAATTAAGTCCATAATTTAATTACATTGTCATCATCAAAATTAATCCACCTTAATCGGAGACTTGATTTTACAATCTCCCCCTTTTTGATGATGACAAAATAATTAAACCTCTAGCACTTGAGAGCTCCCCCTCAATCTAGGAACCTTTTTAACCTGTACAATCCATAAAATGCCAAGCACAACGTAATACAATAATAATCATAATCAAGTGCTCATTGGTATCAGAGCAAGAGCATATATCATCAGAGTGTAAGTAAGAAAGCGGAAAAAAAAATAAACAATATGCTCTTTTATCTTTAATCTCCGTTCTCCCCCTTTTTGTCATGATCAAAAAGATAACATTTTGGAAACAAGGTGGAGAATGAAGGATACCAATAAGAAAACTTGCCCTTAAGAGTAAATAAGACTATGAAGCAATAAAAAAAACTTTAAAGAACATGAAAACCATGAAGAAAACATGATTAATGCATAAATATCATAAATCCATCATTCCACACACACCATCCATAGACCATGAAACATGAGTTTTAAACAAAGTACACCCAACTCCAAAAACAGCAAAAAACTCAAAAGTTTCAACATAGCTAAAAATAAAGTCATAGAAATAAAAAGTAGTGCAAAGGAACATCGTGGACTCAAGAGTGTGGTGGTTGCTGATCATCATCACGATGATAGGGCTGGAATCTCCCAAGAGCTGTCAGAATCTGACTGAGATCGGAGCGCACATGTCCAAAGTTCGCATCCACACTAGCAGAATGGGCATCAAGCCTACCATGAAGAGCTGAGTGCTGGATGTCCATCCGAGTCCTCATATCAAACATAGTTGCACGCTGCTCTAGAAGTTGATTGTCAATAGCATCCAAGCGCCCATCAATGCGATCAACTCTCCCAATCATATAGGTCCTAAAGTCCTGAGCCTCATGAGCCAATGAGGCAAACCTCCCATCAAAACCATCCATTCGCTCATCCATATATACCCTGTGCTCTGCAAATGTGGTGTGCCAGGACCCCGACATATCAAAGTTGAACCCATCAGTAGGATCATCCTGGGGTACTCCACTACTCCCTCCTGCCTGCTGATCAAAAGTGGCATGCTCCTCCTCCAACTGCTGAGGGTCAACGCCCAACTGATCTGCAGCCTGCTGAACATTGCCCTGACCTCTCAGAGCAGCTGCCTCATCAAAATACATACATCGATCACCGAAGTACTCGATGTCCATCTTACCCAAAGAGTTATCAGAAAAGGCATGGATTTTTGCAGGAAGACGAACGACAGGCTCCTTTTCCGAAATAGGAATCTCAAAGTGCTGAAGGAGCCTGCAGACATGCATCGGGTAAGGTAGGTTTTGCTTAGGTTTGGAGTCGGAGGCTTGTTTCATTCTAGCAAGGATAATGGAGGCCCAATTCAAGACATTTCCATTAAGAATGGCATCCATAACACGAAGCTCAATTTGAATTGGGCGGGAGTAGTTTGGAGATGTTTGGGGTAACAGGATATGACAAATGAGATAGTGGAGGAATCTATTGTTGGCAGTCATTTGGTTTGCTTTCTTCTCGCCCTTGAGATATACACGATCGGGGCGGAGCAAGTTTCGAAAAATTGGGTCAACATCTCCTTTAGATGTGCCCTCTCCCGATCGTGACAACCCAAAGACTTGGAATAAAGCCCTAGGGGTAACCTCAAATCGTTGTCCTAACACAGAGGTCTCATATGAGTTTCCATTTTGCCTAAAGTTTGCATAAAATTGCCTAACTAACCTAATGTAGATAGGGCCATTATATGATAGGAAACCCATGAGTTTTTGAGTTTTAATGGCATCTACAAAGGGGAATCCTCTACTAAGGAGATAAGCTTCACTTACCCAAGATTGTGTTGCATAATCATTGGAAGCAAATTTTCTTTCCCTTTCAATGCAATTTGCCCTTTGATAGAAATCATCTTCCTCCTCTTCAATTGGTTGAGGTTCCTCCATTCTTGGCTTTTTCCCTTTTCTTCTATTGTCTGAAGATGAAGCCATTTGCACTTACAAGTGAAAAACTAGAAGAAATTTTGAGAAATTGGGGTTTTGGGGAGTTAGGGTTTTGGAAAGGGAATGATGAATTTGATGCTCAAAAACTTGAATTTGATATGAAATAGGAGTAGAAATGAGTTTAGAAGATGAAATAGAGTTGAAATATGAAAGAAATTTGAGTTTTGGGTGAGATTTGTGAAGATGAAGGTGAGAGAACAGAGAAAAAACGCGAGTAGAGAGAGAGAGGTTCGAGTAAAATGAAAAGAAAATCGCAGCAGTAGGCTATATCTGAGGAAATTACTCGAGTGAATTTTAAATCACTCGCGTGTTTTTCAGAAATTCTGAAGAACACTCGCGTGAAATATAATTCACTCGCGTGTTGGCCGAAAGATAGATTTTCAGAAACTTTGCATTCACTCGAGTGAAATGGGATTCACTCGAGTGTTGGCCCAAAAGACTCGAGTCTTTTCAAAAAGACTCGTGTATTTTCCATCAGACATGCTCAAAAACTTTTTCAATTAAAACTGATTTAATTTTGAATTAAAATCACTCGAGTGATTTTATAAACACTCGAGTGTTTTTATCAGTTATGCTGAAAATCACAGTTTTAAAACATAAAACACAAAATTCACCACATTTAATGAAAACAACAGATAGGAAACTTAATCACACACAATTAAAGACATAAATTCATAACATCTCAAGGTAATTTCAAACAAGTATCATCACACACTAAATTTAGACATACTTGGTGATTTTCAAATGGCACAAATCAATTAGTTTATACTTGACTCCTCTAAAATACCAAGTTCCCTTCTTATATGATAGAAGGTATCCCTTGGCAATGGTTTTGTAAAAATGTCCGCTAATTGATTTGTGGTACTTACAAATTCAATTGTGCAATCACCCTTTTGAACATGATCCCTTAGGAAATGATGTCTAATTTCAATGTGTTTAGTCCTTGAGTGATATACCGGATTCTTAGTTAGATTGATGGCACTCGTGTTATCGCATTTTAATGGAACACTTTCTAATTTTAAACCAAAATCCGATAATTGTTGTTTCATCCACAAGAGTTGAGCACAACAACTACCGGCGGCGATATATTCCACTTCGGCGGTGGAAAGAGCAACACAAGCTTGCTTTTTAGAAAACCATGACACTAATGAACTTCCCAATAAATGGCAAGTACCACTAGTGCTTTTGCGATCAAGCTTGCATCCCGCAAAGTCGGAATCCGAATAGCCAACTAAACTAAGACTAGCATCCCTAGGATACCATAATCCGGTGTTAATTGTTCCTTTAAGATATTTAGAAATATGTTTAACTACGGATAGGTGTGATTCTTTAGGATTTGCTTGAAAACGGGCACACATGCATACACTAAACATAATATCCGGTCTGGATGCGGTAAGATATAGAAAACTACCTATCATGCCCCTATATTTACTAACATCAACCGGTTTACCTATGTCATCCTTGTCTAGGTAGCATGTTGTGCTCATGGGAGTGTATGCTTCTTTGCATTTGTCCATTCCGAATTTTCCAAGGAGCTCCTTACAATATTTTCCTTGATGCACAAAAATCCCCTCCTTGACTTGCTTGATTTGAAGTCCTAGGAAGAACTTGAGCTCCCCCATCATGGACATTTCAAATTCCTTTTTCATCAAATTAGAGAACTTTCTACACAAGGACACGTTAGTGGCACCAAAGATAATATCATCTACATATATTTGCACTAACAAAATGTCCTCTTTGGTTTTATAGATGAATAGTGTATTATCAACCTTTCCCCTTTGAAAGCCATTTTCTAATAGAAAGGTACTTAATCGATCATACCAAGCTCTAGGAGCTTGTTTTAATCCATAAAGTGCCTTTTTCAACTTGTAAACATGGTTTGGAAACTCATGATTTTCAAAACCGGGTGGTTGCTTAACATACACTTCTTCATTTATGAAACCATTCAAGAAAGCACTCTTGACATCCATTTGATAAAGAGTAAAATTCATAATTGATGCAAAGGCAAGCAAGATTCGGATTGCCTCAAGACGTGCAACCGGAGCAAAGGTCTCATCATAATCAACACCTTCCTCTTGGTTGTACCCTTGGGCAACAAGTCTCGCTTTGTTTCTTATAATCAAACCGGATTCATCAAGTTTATTTCTATAAACCCCTTTTAAACCAATTATGGTATGATCATCGGGTATAGGCACTAATTCCAAAACATCATTTCTAACAAATTGATTTAGCTCTTCTTGCATGGCCATAACCCAATGTTCATCCATAATTGCTTCCTTAATTGAATTTGGTTCGATTTGAGAAACAAAGGAAACAAAATGACAAATGTTTTGAATTGACCTACGAGTTAATACTCCCTTTGAAAGATCTCCTATGACATTGTCAATAGGGTGAGCTTTCACCGTTTTCCAAGCCGGATCAAGTTCATCTTTGACTTCTCCTTCATCCTTTGATTTTTCCATCTCTTCGTCAACATTTGAAATCTCAAGTCCATCATCACTACCCTCACATAAAACACTATCTTCTTTCGAAGACTCATTAAAAACAACATGAATTGATTCTTCAATAGTCATAGTTCGTTTATTATAAACTCTAAAAGCTTTACTATGAGAAGAATAACCCAAAAATATTCCCTCATCCGATTTAGAATCAAATTTTCCAAGTTGATCTTTTCCATTGTTTAAAATGTATACTTTGCATCCAAAAACATGGAAATGGGATATATTGGGTTTTCTACCTTTGTAAAGCTCATAGGGGGTTTTCTTTATCATGGGCCTAATTAAAATTCTATTCATTACATAACAAGCCGTATTAACGGCATCGGCCCAAAAATATTGAGGTACTTGAGAATCATTTAACATGGTTCTAGCAAGTTCCTCTAGCACCCTATTTTTCCTCTCAACAACTCCATTTTGTTGTGGAGTTCTAGGTGCCGAATATTGGTGCTCAATTCCATGCTTATCACAAAATCTATCAAATTTATAGTTTTCAAATTCACCTCCATGGTCGGTTCGAATTATAATCACTTTTTGGTTTACTTGGTTTTGTGCAAGCTTAATATGGCGTTTAAAAGATTTGTAGGCCTCACTCTTAGCACTTAAAAATAATGTCCTTGTAAATCTTGAAAAATCATCAACAATCACCAAGGCATAGTAGTTGCCACCAAAACTTTTTACTTGAGAAGGTCCAAACAAGTCCATATGAAGCATTTCCAATGGTCTTGTTGTGGACACATCATTTTTGGAACCAAAATGATTTTTAGTTTGTTTGCACTTCTTGCAAGGAGTGCAATCACCTTTAATTTGAAAATTGAGCTTTGGTAAACCAACTACTAAGTCTTTGGATTGAAGTTTCTTAAGTTGATTTACATTAATGTGAGCGGTCCTACGATGCCATAACCAAGTATCACTTTCTTTGCTAATTAAACATTTTGAAACTAAAGAAGTGATATTATTCAATTCAACCATGTAAGTGTTATTAGACCTTTTTCCAACAAATTTGATAGATTCATCTTTGTCACTTTTTATGAGACAATGAGTAGAGTTAAATAATACATGGTTACCAATATCACATAATTGACTAATGCTCAAAAGATTATGTTCTAATCCTTGAACATAAAGTACATTATCAATAACCAAGTTGGAAGAATTACCAATTTTACCTATACCAAGTATTTTGCCTTTGTTGTTGTCTCCATATGTGACATATCCTTTTTCTTTAGGAGTAAGCTCAATGAAATGTCGCTTATCTCCCGTCATGTGCCTAGAACATCCACTATCAAGTATCCAAAGTTGCTTTTCGGTTCTTAGGCACACCTACAAAACACAATCACTTGCTCATTTTGGGTACCCAAATTATGTTGGGTCCCTTTTTGTTAGTCTTGGATGATTCTTCCTTCTTAATCCAAACATAAGTACCATTTTGAATTCCAAAAGATTTGATATGACACTTATTGTTTGTATGTCCAAATTTTCCACAATAAAAGCAAGTTGGTTTCTTTGTAAAATCAATTTTTGAGAATGAACCAACCTCTTTATTTTTCTTTTTCTTGTGGACATATCCTAGACCGGTTTTGTTTGAATTGTGTCTAAGAGAACCAATTAACCGATCTAGGTTTCTATCACTTTTGTTAAAAGTGTTGAGTTTGATTTTCAAATCATTAACTTCATTTTCAAGCACACAACACTTTTCACAATGAGTGATGGTATATGATTGATTTGCATTCTCACAAACATGACTAGAGTTAGCAAGTTCCAAGGATGCATTTTGGAGTTTCAAATCATTAATAGATTTTTCTAATTCATTGATTTCCTTTTGATACTCCAAAAGCTTCTTTCCATTTTCTTTGTTAACTTTAGCAAGTCTTTCAAATTGAGTGAGCATTTCATTATATTCATTTAGCAAATCATCATAAGAAATAGTATGAGAGGAGGTGTAAGAATAGTTAGATGGTACCTCATCCTCACTCTCATTGTCATTTCTTTCACTACTTGAGGAGGCTTCATTGTCATTCTTGGCCATTAGACATAGCTTGGCTTCCTCATCATCCGAACTACTTGAGGTTGACTTGGAATCCTTTTCCGGTTCATCCCAAACAATGTAAGCTCTCTTCCCCTTTCCATCTTGAGTCTTCCTCTCATTCTTTCTCAAGTGGGTGGGACATTCCATTTTTATGTGTCCTACCCCACCACACTCATGACATTTCACACTCTCACTTGAGCTCTTGTTTCTTTGCTTGTTATCCTTGGATCTTTTGTCTTGAGGTCTCTTGTCCTTAGAGAATGATGAACTACCCTTTTTGCCTTTGAGGAATTTGTTGAACCTCTTGGCAAATAAGCTAATGTCTTCCTCATTTAGATCACGATCGGAGCCTTCACTTGAAGATTCATCTTCATCCTCTTTTGACATTTTGGTTGAGGCTTTTAAAGAGATGCTCTTCTTTTTCTTGTCCGAATCTTCATTTAGGTGAAGTCTTGATAGTTCCATCTCATGTTCTTGGAGCTTTCCAAACAAGGTGGTCAAGTCCATAGATTTTACATCCTTAGCTTCCTTGATGGCGGTCACCTTAGGTTGCCATCTCCTATCAAGACATCTCAAGACTTTGTTAGTAGTTTCACCATCTCTAAATTCCTTTCCTAAGCCAATCAATTGGTTAACGATATGTGTGAACCTTGTTTGCATATCATTGATAGACTCATTAGGGAACATATGAAAGAGCTCATATTCATGAGTTAAAGCATTTAATCTTGAGTCTCTAACTTCACTAGTTCCCTCGTGAGTAATTTGCAAGGTATCCCACATTTCTTTAGCCGATTGACATTGTGAAATCCTATGAAATTCATTTTTGGACAAAGCGGAGAAGATGATATTTTTAGCTTTTAAATCATATGAAACTTTCTTTTTATCATCATCATTCCAACTTGTCCTAGGAATAACAATGGCTTCACCATTAATCACTCTTCTAGGAATATAAGGACCTTTTTCAATTGCATCCCAAATATCGGTGTCTATTGCTTCTACAAAGACTCTCATCCTAACCTTCCAATAAGAATAATCTTCACCATTGAAGAATGAAGGTCGGTTAAGAGACATAGACCCTTCTTGTTGATTGCTAGAGCCCATTGTTTCCAAAAGGATCTTTTTCGAAAAAGCTTTTACGCTCGATCTTTCGACCGAGCTCTGATACCACTTGTTGGAAACCAGCAAGCGGGCTTAGCAATTACTAGAGGGGGGGGTGAATAGTAATATGAAAGCAACAGTGACTAATTTTCGGTGCAATTAAAAGATAATTGATCAAAAGCTTGTTTTTCTGAAACTGGGCAATTTACTCGAGTGAAATGAAGATCACTCGAGTGAAAGTCCACGAAATACTCGAGTGAATTGAAAAACACTCGAGTGTTTTATGCACAACAGAAAGGAGCAGTTTCAGAGAAATTTAGCAAAATGATTTAATTTCTTAAAGACTAATACAAGGCAGATATAAATCGAAGTAGAAGGCAATTAAACTAAGTTAAAACAAGTTGAAAACAAGTTAATTGCAACCAATTGCTACTAGAATTATAAAAGCCCCTTTCTAGAGAACTTAGGGTTTGGTTTTACTTGAAAACTAAGAAAGCTATAAAAGAGAGAGACAACGCCAATTTTATCCTGGTTCACACTCAATATAGAGTGCTAATCCAGTCCCCCTAATCAACTTAGGAGTTTCTACTAGTGATCAAATTGTTAGAAATTACAAGGATAAATTGAGATTCCTCACTCATAAGGATCCTTGAAAAATGGAAGATTGAACTTCTACCAACAAGGTTCGAATTACGAACTGATTCACAATATTTAACAGGTTTTTGGAGATACAAGCTTCAAGCCGATTACAAAAAGGGAAGATTAATCAGGTGGCAATTAAAGCTCCACCAGTTCAATCCATACATCAAATATATCAAATCAGAAAAAACGCATTCGCAGATACCCTCACAAGAGAACGGAAAGCATCATAAAGCAATTACAAAATCAACTTAAACAAAAAGAAGAGCAGATTGTCAAAGCTGAAGACTCTATCAAAACTCTCAAGCAGGAGAGGGGGGAGATCATTACAGCAATCTCAACCCTAAAAAACCAAAATTCAGAAGAAGAAAATGCATCAGAAACTTCAGAAGCAATGACTGCACTAGAAGAACTTCCTTCAACAGGACAAAAGGAAAATGAAACTGAAAAATGGTACGTTATCTTTGAAGAACCTCTTAAAGGAGTCTACAATAACTGGGGAATCGTAAAATCCCATGTAAATGGAAAGAACGTAGCTTTTAAAAGCTATTTGAAAAAAGAAGAAGCAGAAAAGGCTTACAATGAAGCATACAAAACAATAACTGAAGCAAAAGATATCATGAAAGATAAAATGAAAGGAGTAATCCTAGGAAAAAAGAAAGACATCCCGGAAGGACATCTAAAAAGAATGATGAGCCTAACTAGAACAGTCACCCCTCTCAATTATGCAAAACAGCAGCAAACATGGCGGTTAGCAACAGAATACACCCAGGAGATGAACGGAGAAATGTTCTATCCAAGGCATAGGTATTTTGGCGCTAAAGTAAATATTCTGCCAGGAGCAGACCCAGAATTAGTATTCGATTTCTTCCAAACAGGAATGATCGACACTCTATATGTAGCAACTCCAGCAGGACGAGAAATTCCAGAATTAAAGTTCTTTCCAGAAGGAATCCGCAATATGGTAAAATCCTTTAACAACAGATTTGCCAAGGGAAAAGAAATATATTTAAATTTTATTTCCTCGTATCCAATAATCGACGACAGTGATACTGTTCAATTAGAATCCATCCAATTAATCAAACTTGGATATTCCAATGAAGAATACTAGGCAATTGAACAAAGTCATAAAGGAATGCCAATTAAAGAAGAAATGATCATTGAATCCATAATCGGATTAATTCACGGTACGCTCAGGCTTGGTTCAGCAAGCACTGAGGGAATTAAAAAATTTAAAATCGTATATGTCAGTGAAAAAATACTGATGTATTCTATAAGTAAAAGGGAAGCCTCAAAAGAAGACACAAAGTCCATAGAAGCCTTTGAAGAACCCATCATAACCCTCACCAAATACATGGAAAAGCTCGATAAAAATTACAAGCAGGCCTTGTGTGAAAGATTCAAGCACTTGGAACAACACCAATGCCCCCTCTGCAAAGAAGAAAAAATCCTAGAAGATCTAACGGTCGAAGATTGCTAAAAAGTGTCGGCAAGATGTAGACCATAGATTAAACTGTCGGCAGAAACCGACAAAATGTAGCTAAAAATGTAATGGGGACCAAATGAGTCACCCACCAATAATAAGTGTCGGCAGTTGTGCTATGTCTTATCTTTATCTTTTCGGGAGTGGATATGAACTATCCACGCGTCCAGGTTGAAAAAGCATTGCTTTGAGCTATCCAACCTCACTTGTGATATATAAAGGGATGCTGAGACCCTATTGTTCTCAGAGCGAAATCATTCCATAAATAAACAAGTTTGTTTATCTTTCCTACTTCTCATATCTTCTTAGAGAAAAAGGAAGTTTTGCTTAGCAGAACTTAGGTTGAGTCTGCGAACTCCCTAAGTTGCCTTGAGGTCATACTCTGGAGGGCAACCACATCAAGAAAAGCTTGAGGTCACACTCTGGAAGCAATCAAAGAACATTTCAGAAAAGCCAAAGATCAGGTATTATACCCATCCATAAACTTTTATACTTAGTCATGACTACTGAAATCGAACAAAGTATAATAGAAAATCAAGAAGACCAAGATGGATACTATTTTGATACAATCTTTGACAAAAAGATAGAAAAGGAGGACTTTACTCTAAAAGAAAATGATAACTTTAAGAACAACATTATTTGTAGTTTAAGAAATATAATATCTAGAAGAAATATTTTAAAATTCGGAATGATGATAGGAGAGCTTCCTGTTCCAATTGAAAAAACAGAAGGAGATGTTATGATCTCAATAATAAATAAGGCACAAATACAAAAAAGAATTAGATCTATCAGGGAAGAAGATAGACCCAAAATCCAGTATATTCATATATCTACTATTCAGATAATTTTGAAAAGTACATATATGAAAGGAATTGAATCCCCTATGGTTTTAGAAATATTAGATAATAGACTCATAGAAAAAGATGACGCAGTAATTGCGAAAGGGCAATGTAATTTAAAGAAAGGTAAGGTCAAATTTGATGTTAACCTTCATATAGGACTATCATTAAAGGATAAAGATCTAGATAGATCCATAGTATTCCATTATGAATTACTTAGAAGAAACTTTATGAAAAAAGAAAATTCACCTTTTACAATTTGTTATAAGGTTAATTATGCCTTAAGCAATAGTCATCATAGTATTGAATTCAAGGGAAAAGATTTAATTTACATAAATGAATTATTTACCCCTTTGATCCAACTAGAAACACAAAAATTCCAAAAATTTGAAACTAAAGGGTTATTTTTACCCTCTTATAAAAGAAGTGAATCAGAAAGAAGAGAGACTGATTTCCAAGAACTAAATAAGAGACTTATAGAAATTGAAAATAGACTATGAAGATTACAAAAATACATCCAGAAATAGAAAACTTTTGGAGAGTAGAAATTGAAACAAATTCTGAAGAATTTTGGATCAATAAAAAGATAGATTGCTATATAGCCTTCATAGAAGAAAAATTAATAATTATCAACCAATTAACTTCAATAAAAGAGGTTAACGAAAAAATCAAATTAGAATGGCTTAAAGAAGAAATCATTATATCCATAGTAGAAGAAAAAATAGATCAAGAACTAGATGAAGCAGATTGGAAAGAATATTATAATGATTTATGGTATAAAGAGCAAGATAATCACTTTAGTGATTACTATTGAAATGCCAGGCTATACTTGGGATACTCTCTTTGGGCAAAAATATAGAGAAATTAAAGAAACAGATGAAATAATACATCATCTTGTAACATATATTCAAGGAGAATATAATCAAAATCCACAAAATTTTGAATTAAGAGACATATATAATAGATTAGTAACACGAAAAACAATACTAGAAGGAGAAAAAAGAAGAATAGAGGACACTTTGTTAATTTTAGAACATATAGCAAATAAAGAATATAGACTAATAGATTATAAAGAAACTCTGAAAGAAAGAATTAGAATATCAACCGATATTAAAGCTACAATAAAAATTGCGAAAAAAATATTAGCTTTGAAGAATGGCTAAGTACGGCTTTGGAACTAAAAATCTGGTATCAGAGCTAGTCTACGGACTGGTTCTACGTTAGAAATGGAAAGAAGGAGCGAATCCATAATTGAAACTCTTAAAAGGGATTTAAGAAAAATAAATACTGAAATAGCATGGCAACAAAAAACTATAGAAGAATTAATAAAATTAAAAGATTTAGTAAGAATGGATTTAACTGATCTACAAGAAATAAATCAGTTAATTAGACATGCTAGGATGCAAAAAGAAATGGCAAAAGAACTAAGAAAAAATATAATTCACAGACCAAGTTACGGTTTTTAAACTAAAAAAAAAAAAAAAAAAAAAAAAGAGATAACATAAAATCGTGTAATCTTCGCACGATTTATATAAAAATAAAAACATAATAAAGAATCGTGTATTACAAACACGATTCCTATAAATACAAAATTAGTCATAGCTTTTTATTGATTGTGTCCATAAGTAGAAAAGTAGGAGCAATACATAGAATGATTAGCCCATATGAAACTACACCAGTTTTGCAATTTTATAAAAAGATACACTAGTCTGGTAATAAACTAGTCAAACTGCACTAGTTACGTAAAAAAGCCTGTTTTAAGCAGGTCAATTTTGTTTTGGCTAAATTATATTGGTTGAATTATTGAATTGCAATCCTAAATATAAAGCCTTTTTGGGGATTTCACGTCCATTAAGAAAGTGAAATAATTTAGTTAATTGTATTGGAAATGTGAACTTTTTATTGGGAATATAAAAAGTGTTAAATAAATAAGGGTGTTTGTGAAAAAAAGTAATTAATGATCATTGAAAATTGGTATGAGACTATATAAATAGGAACAAAATAAAAATGTCAAGAAAGCTTTAAATTTAGGGAAAGAGGGAGTATTATTTATAGGTTAGGAATGTATATCAATTATAACGAATAATCGATAACATAAATAGATCATATTAATGGGATAAAAGAATTTTTTTGAAAATTGAAAATTGAAATATTAACAACATTTTCTCTTAGAAGTCCATATCTCAAATAAGGGGGTATACGTTAAAACATCATTAAAAACTATGCTAACAAAATTAATGGGATAAAAACCTCGGCGAAGGGAAAAAAATAATGCACAATATTTTTGAATAAGATGTATTATAATATCAATATATACTTTTGTTAATTGTTGTTATTTTGCATATGTGAAGAAATTGCAACTATAGATTACCTTTTAGGTCATTCTTATAAAGCCATATCATCATATCAATTAGAGAATGTGGATTATATATAAATAAAAATAATTGTATCAATTATATATGTTACCAAACTATGGTACTTCAAGACCATGATATCTGTCCATTTAACTATCAGCAAAAATAAAGTAGAACCTAAAGTATAAAATATTAATATAATATTAATTTACCTCCCCAGTAATAAATGAACTGCACTTTGTAATATTCTTTTTTTTTTTTTTTACATGAGAGGTCTGGGACTAGAACCCATGATCTGGGGGAGTGGGAAATCCTAAGTATCCTTGCAACCATCAACTGTAATATTCAAGTGTACCTATTCTTTAGTATGTGGAGAAAGAGAGGTGCAAGCGAAATCTATAGAAGTTAAATTTGTCTAAATAAAAAACTTCTTTTCGTCATATTATTTAGTTTTAATTACATGGTTTGCTCGCTAAACCTCGGCCTAAATTAAGAAAAGAGGTTAAAAAATAGAAGAAAAAAAATATTGGAAACATAAATTCAGGCTCGGTCCTAATATGTTATAGGTCCGGGGTGAATTTTTTTGGGCCCTTAAACTATAAAAAACTTGTAAATAAATAAAATTTTAACAATAAAATCTCTCTCAATATAGGGACTTTTCAAATATATTGCTAATGCTTATAACTCTATAAATTTGCAAAAATACAATCAACCATAATAAATCACATAGGCTTCAACTGCTTCAACAATTCTATTAGTAGAGAAGTTTGAGAATAAAGAGGTGTTTCAAAACCATAATTAGTAAAAAAAAACTTGGACAAAAAGTTAAAGGAAGATGAAATAAAATATTATGCAATAATATAATTATATATCTTAATAATATCATTACTTAATGTTCGGAATCTACTTTAAAACCCTTGGTTCTAACTTTGGCAAATATTGTTCCACAATGCAATCTTATATTGTCATTTAAACTGATTCCAAAATTATCTATTTTAATGTTGATTAATTAGCAAAAAAATAAACAACATTTCTCTAATAGTTGTATACTTTCATTCTATTATGGATAAAAATAACAATCAATTCAACAAACCTTGAAATTTAGAAATAAATGCTTCAACAATTCTATTAGTAGAGAAGTTTGAGAATAAAGAGGTGTTTCAAAATCATAATTAGTAAAAAAAACTTGGACAAAAAGTTAAAGGGAGATGAAATAAAATATTATGCAATAATATAATTATATATCTTAATAATATCATTACTTAATGTTCGAAATCTACTTTAAAACCCTAGGTTCTAACTTTGGCAAACATTGTTCCACAATGCAATCTTATATTGCCATTTAAACTGATTCCAAAATTATCTATTTTAATGTTGATTAATTAGCAAAAAAAATAAACAACATTTCTCTAATAGTTGTATACTTTCATTCTATTATGGATAAAAATAACAATCAATTCAACAAACCTTGAAATTTAGAAATAAATACTTCCTTCGGTTTTTTTATTAATTGTTTTTTCATGAATTTTTTTTCTATTTATAAGTTACTTTGTATTTTTTTTACAAGACACTTATTGGCTTTGTTTAATCATATTTGTTTTTTATTCATTAATGTGAAATAATATATTTGTGAAATTTTTAATATAAATTAAGATATAAAATTGTAATGTTAAAGTATTTTTTTAAAATTTAAGAAATATAACTATTTTCATTGATCTTTATAATATAATTAAGTATGGCTCATAATAAAAATGAAAGAAAAAAAATTAAAAAGTGCATTTAATTTGAACAAAATAAAAAGGAGAACATATATAAATAAGTAAAAAAAGAAAAGATGCCAAGTTACTTTATTCATTAAGATACAAAGCCAATAAGTGTCTTGTAAAAAAATACAAAGTAACTTATAATATATTTGTTCTCCTTTTTACTTAAGATATAAAATTGTAATGTTAAAGTATTTTTTTAAAATTTAAGAAATATAACTATTTTCATTGATCTTTATAATATAATTAAGTATGACTCATAATAAAAATGAAAGAAAAAAAATTAAAAGGTGCATTTAATTTAAACAAAATAAAAAGGAGAACATATATAAATAAGTAAAAAAAGAAAAGATGCCAATAGTGGGACTCGAGCTCTAGTTACTATGGAAAGCAAAAGTCTTAATGACCAACTGGCTAATACTAATATTAATATTTTTAACATTTTATATATATATATATATAAATAAATTTTTTTGGGCCCCTAAAAATCATGGCCTAGGGCAGGCGCCCTTGTTGACCTCCCTTGGCAGGCCTGCATAAACTTACTAAGTTCCAAGTTTTAAATGTTTAAGTTTTCAATGCAAAAATGCTTTATAAAGTTTTTTATCCTCAGCCACTGAAGTTAAGAAAATCCTTAATTATAATAAAATTATGCACGCACCCTCCCTATGTTCGTTCCTTTGCATTCATCACATTGTTGAAAAAATGCGGCCACAATGCGATTGCCTAGACTATTAAAGCCATAATAATATTACTGTCACAATTGTAGTTGTGGATCACAAAATGAGATGTTTAAAATTTATAGCTCTGTCTTGATGTATGTTATAGAACTCTGTAGTAAATGATATGAGAAACAATTCAGCACTTCAATTGGAGTAGGTAGTCTTTCATTGGATGGATATTTGTATAAGTTATTATATTCAGAAAATCCTATTGATTTACTTTATCCGGAATCATTTTATTCAAAAAGAGCATGTTTTTTTTTTTCTCTTTTCCCACTTTTTGTTGCAGATTTTATTGAACCTGGGATAATAATAGCACATAAAGTACATGACATGGTTTTACCAAAGTATAGTGCAACTACACCTTTTTCATTAATTTCTATGAAAAATGTATACAATTGAGGAAATTCAACCGAATGAAATAATCAAGTTGATCAATAATACATCAACTTGAATGAAGACTACTGATCTGCATCCCCTATCAGGAATAAAAATGCCAATGGCCTTATTATTGGTCTTCCTCATCCACTTCATGAAAAGGAAGTGGTACTGTCTTCACTGCTCTAAACTTGCCAGCATTATTCAGATGCTCATTCTCCAATCTGGACATACAAAATTTAATTTATTAAATCATTTAAATAATAATACTATCTTCACTTTGCATGAATGAATGAATGTTATTAGTAATTGAGACAAGTTATGCATGTATCATAAGTGAAAATAAATGAAAGTTCACTAGTTTACCTGTAGAAATTCCATAGCCCTCGTCTAATGACTTCGAGAGCTGCTAAAAATAAGCTTGTTACTCGATAATCGACGTTTTCGAAACTTGAATGGAGGACAGTTTGCAACCAAGCAAGCCTCAGAATAAAATTTAATCCCTGCATACATAAAATTTCCAAAGTTTTTTCATGGTCAAAATAAGCTTTAAGAGAGTAGGACCCAAAATTTTTTTAGTCTGAAAAGAAATCATTATTTGTTTCTACAATGTCTCCTTATTATTAAACAAATTATTATTATCTGATACTATCTTGTCTTTCTTTATTTTTAGGAATCTCACTTTAATTTGTATAATGGCCTTATCAGCATTTCTTTAGAGAATATGTTTATTCTCCACTTTGTGGCATTTTATCATGAATACCTAATAGCAAAGGTTACTGTCCTCTTTGCTAAGATTTTATTAGACAATGATAATTTTGTTGTCTAATTCTGATTAGTGTTAGCTTGTTAAGTACCATGGAAAAGTAGTAAATGGCTTTTCTGCGTAGCATTAATTCATTCCTTAGCCATGGATTCTTGGAATTCATTTGAAGCAAACCCCAATCTTTTACAAAGTCCCAATACAATTGGTACATAGTTGCAGCACTTGACATGATCACAACAAGACATAGCCATACAACACTCCCATCTTTCTCATAAGCCACTTTAGCACCTGCTGCTAACATTGCTGATACATATTTTCCAAGATTGACTAGGTGGCTTGTTTGCCCTTCATCAAACCATCTTCTAGCACACTGCAAAATCCAATCGAGTCACATTAGTTCTAAATTATTGTATTTGATAATTTGCTTCAAGTAGAAATTTAAGTATTTTACCTGCATTGCCCTCCAATAGTAGGGTAGAAATGACACTGCATAAGCAAGATCTCTGTAGTGCTTTGTTCTCATGCAGTAACCATAGTCCTGAGTTTTGTAGCTTCCGGTTACATAGTAACATGCCACATACTCTAGGTTCCTGAGCATTGGTACCTACACAAGTAATGATATAATTATTTAGTAGTTGTTAATTTTTACAATTTATGCGAGGTAATAATTTTATCAATTTCAAAAAAGAACTTCGTGCAAAATAGTACCTGACTACAAAGTTGATCAGCCATGAAAAAGTCTAGCATGACAACCTAAACAGACATAGAAAAGACTGTAAGATTATGGCCACAACAACAGATTTTATTTGTAACTAACTTTATACTTTCACGAAAATTAGTGGCACTGTGTTTTATGCTTGATGACATGATGCTACAATGATCATAGTGGGAAACACTACCTTATAAAGGGGTGACAAAACTATGTTCCTTATCACACAAAGGAAACGATAACGGCTTGACCGGTATATAATGTTGAAGGGGCACACCAGTATTAGTAAGAAGGCCTGCACATGTAGTAAAAAATAAAAAAGGTTAAATTTAAACTAAGGCTAACTTAAGTGTTATGCAACTAAAAAGTGCCTAAGAAAATTGCTAGAGTGAATGTAGCAGGTGCCGAAAAAAAAATACCAGTAGAAGTAGTCCTGGAATGTCTTGAACTTGGGCAAAAGAATACCCTTTAGTCAGTAGAGTCAGATGAAGAAACATTACACCAACCACAGTAGTCATTGTCATTGAACAAATTAGGAATATATCTTGGTACTTTAAGTCTTTCGCAGCGAGCTCAAAAATGAAGCTGTAGTTTATACGCGTCTTTCTCCATGCAAGAATGTTGCATCCATAAAGAAAGAAATGTAGAAACATAAGGCTGAACATGCTGCAAAAATATAACATCAACTTCATCACTTATTAATGCTCAAGTGCTATGCAAATAAATATGAATGGATTCTGCTGCTACAAAAAGCAGGTTTTCTTACCTAAGCACAGGGTACACAGTTTCCATGTAAACTGAATGTTGTTGTGGCCTATACAGACCAGTTATATGAGCCATTATAACATATCCCACCATAAGCGCGAAGAAGCATCCGGTAAATAGTCCTGATTTTATTTGAAAATTGGAAATACGTAAATGTTAATATTAACTTTATTTATGCTATTAGTACCCTACTACCCTATATGAATAATGAACAAGGAACTTCAATTTTGAATAATTTCTATCATTTTTCTAAGTTTTGGCTTGCAGACAGAATCAACACATGTTAACAAATTAGGAAACATATACTCATCATTTCGCAGTGTGAGTGAAACTTGTTTAGGCTCCATAGCCAAGAGAAACATTGTTATGCTGCTCCTATTGGTTGTGATAGGCCTTTTGAGGTTAATTTTTTGATACAGAGTAACATGAAATCTATACATCCCATCCACCCAAGAGTGGACCAATGATGCTATTCCTTTCGTAAACTAGTGACTTAAAGTTAAAGGGTCCATATTGGATTTTCTTTAGATGCTAATGGTCACAATGCAAACAAACTTAAAAAAGCTCTCTACCACAATGATTGACTAGCAAAAGACAAAATAGTAAAAGTTAAAAATAAAAAGTTGCAATATTTGACCAAAAGTAACGTGCGAACTTAAGTGAAATAGTGTTTAAGTGAGCTTGTTGCACATCTTATCCAAAACCTTAAAACATTAAGTTTATGGGTCTTAAACTATGTTATATGGAACTTACATACACTTTAACTTATCTATTATTTTCCAATGTGGAAATTTTTTTTATCCATAACTCATACTTGAAAATTCTTAACAAGTAACTTACCAATGAAGAAAGTTACAGCATGTGATTCCTTAGCCTGACTTGGTCTAAGGTACTTCATGGCCTTCCTTTTATTATCTTGAGCAAAATTTTTCACAAATAGTTCCTCAACTTCATCTTCTAACTTCATCACCTGTCATTGCCGAGACTAATAAGCAAACAAAAGCTGGTTTATAAAAAAGTTAAAAAAGAACTCTTGTGCAAGTGAGAGACAAGCATATCTAATTTTTATTTGCATGATTATGACTATCTTTTGGTGCAGACATGAATCATAAGATTATTGACCACTTAAGATTGTCACTGAAACTTTCATGTGCAAGGATAACTGGTGGCAAACATCTTAACATGATTTAACATAGTATCAAAAACATAAGATTTTCATCAAAGTTTGATTGGCAGGAGATACAGGTTAGATATTTTTTGTTGGCAACAGTTCTAGTTTATGCCTGTGAGTTTACCTTGTCCGAGCTATTGAAATAGGAACTCTCAACTACTTTGAGATATATTGGAAGAATCTGTTTTGCTGTGACCTGAAAAATCACAAAGAATTGCATTTAGTGAATACTTGAAAGTTGAAACTCCCATTTTTTTAAACATAAACTTTGAAGGCTCTAACAATCCACTTACCTTGTCAAACTTCTTCAGAATCTTCAAAAATGCAAGCATATTCAAGTTCCTGAAAAACAATATGGTGGAAAAAACATAGATTTTAAATATTAAAATCCAATATATTTGTCAAGTTTGTTAAACAAACAAGCCTATATGTGACCAAATAAGTTTAGGATTGTTATTGTACCTATAAACTTTGAGATATCCTAGTCCTTTATAGAGCTCAATGAAACCTCCTTTGATCATCTTTTCAGCATGATGCAACTTTGTTTTGTTAACATGAATTTTTCCACCTTCTGCACCACATTTCCTTGAAGACTGGTTGAGCAAATCTTCCCGGACAAGGTAACTTATGGCCGAAAAGGTTCGAGATGGTGTTGTCAAAGGAATGTTTATCCTTAGATTCTTCCCTTGGCAATTGATTATGCGGCCGGAGTGTGTCCTCAGTTTTCCATCTTCCCTTTTCATCTGCATCGATTTTCCAAGTTCATCGGTGCGAGGGGAGTCTGAAAATGGTTCTTCATTTTTATCATCTGAACTAGTTTCCTGCATATCTTCATGCAGTTCTCTGTTTCTAACAGAGTCCTCCTCTGTAGCCAGTGAACAGAGTATGAGATACACTATAAGAAAGAAAAGTATAACTAATTTTTATGTGACAAAATTACGTTCATAATTTGAATTCATTTATGCTTTCCTCATCATTTTTTCCTCTAGTGTGTGTTGCCTACAAATTTAAGTAATTTTTTCAACTAATGAAATTTCAGTTTCTTTTATTTGACTATAATAAGTAAAAAAAAAAAAAAAACAAAATGATTATTTAACCAACCATATAATAAAAATTAGAAGTGATTCACCCATCATACAGATTTCATACTTGAATGAATGCTTATAAGTGTACATACGTCGCGCATATGATGCACTCATTTTAAGGAATATATAAAAGATAAATGCTATCAAGTGTCTTAAGGGTACTTGTTAAAGAACCAAATGTAGCAAGAAAGTATGGTTTTTTATGTTCTCGAGAGAAGAGAAAAAATGGATTTATGATATTTTTTTCCAAATACAATAACCTTAACAAGTGCCATTGTTAGCAAAACCCTATAAAATAACGTAGAAAAGAATGTGACACCAAATTTACATCTTAGTTGCATGAAATCCATTTATGAATCTCCTTTTATTGGTTAAAAAGGGTCCAATTTGAACACATGGAATTCTCAATTTGCAGCATTAAGAAGACAGGATTGATTATAATTTATGTACCATTAGAGAATGTGCATGAGATAGATTGGTCCTCTTTGGAGTCTTGGGAACACCCTCCTTTGCTTTGCTTCTCCAAGAATGTTGATTTAAGCTCAAGCAATATTTCCATTTGTTTTCTCAGTGAATCCCCTCTCTCCATGAACTCTTCCTCCTTTGTTCTGTAAAACTTATTGACCTTGTTTAGTTGCTGGTCTAGACATACAAAAAACTCTTTAGTAGCATCAGTGTCAGCAAATTGCTCTAGCAGTTCTGTTTCATACATGTCCCCCTTACTAGTTGATGAAGCAAGTTTCCTATGGACCTGTAACCAAAAAATATATATATAATTTTTCTCAGTCTCATAAATCAATCAAATATGCAAAATATTCAACAAGTTATGTTTGTTATGTCTTAAAGAAAAAAGAGAGGTTACTTGAATTGGTCCATGCTCTCTATGTTGATGGCCAAATAGAGAGTAATTTCTTAGTGATGAAATGATGGACTTAGGCACATAACTACTTTGGTGCTTGTTAGGTGAATTGTTGTTGGTATTATTAAGGAGTTGGATTTTTTTGAGGCCCTTCTTAAGTTGCCAATAATCCACAAAGGCTTCTTTCCATTCTGGAATAAGCTGCCCTTCAAATTGCTTAGAGAACTTCACCATCTTTCTTCTCTCTTTGTACTTTGGAGACTTGAGGACAAGAAAGGAAGTTCTATGTGATGTGAGCTGCTTTGTGAGTGTTCAATGAAAACCCAATATAACATTATATATGGAGTTGGAAAAGGGAAAAGGTATTTGATTGATAATATTGTGGTACTGATGCTTTGGAGCACATTCTATAATATACTTAGATACTATGCTTCTCCACTTGAGGAGTTGGCAGCTATGATGGCCTAGTTCGCCGGAAAGTAACCAAACCACCACCGGTTATGATCACTTCTCGGCCAACATGTTCCTCATCTAGATTTTGAATAGGGTGGCAATTTAAAGAGGTTTGATGTAGGGTCAAATTGGACTATTCAGAACACATATAAAGTTTGCTACAATAATTCAGAACTTAGAAGCAAAAACTATTAGGATCACAAAAGGTTATATGTTAAGAAACAATCAAGGACATTTTTGATATATATGGTGTACTTAAATGTGATAGTGTCCTGTAAGTTAAGTCAAGAATTGCTCATTTGTTAAAAAGTTAAGGTTATTGGCTAAATTATTTTTCTAGCACACAAAGTGTCTTCTAATTAGACCAGCTTTAATTTCCACTAATTCACGATAACTAAAAAGCTTCAATTATTTTCACAACCTCTCCACTTTCATTAAGCACCCCCTTTTGTTTGCAAATGTTAAAGTTGATTGCTCACGTGTAAGCCTAGCAGAAGATGCACCATCACTTTAAAGTATCACAAGGAATCATTTTCAGTTTCAGCAATTTTTGGCAATTCATTTCTCAGACTTGGATTGGTGTGTGGTTATGGTAGTGACAAGTCCAATTTGTACCTTCACAAACCACAGAAGAACAAAACCACCTCCTTGTTCCCCTCTTTCTCATGCCAAGAAAAATAAAATGTATAAAGTAGTTTAATGAAATTTTATCCAACACCCGTATCTACTTTCAGTGGCAATTTTTAAATCTTTCAATTAGTGGAGGTATAGATTAGGCAACTTCCAATTGTTACAAGGCAGAATCTTTGTACCTTGGATATATCAGATTAGGCTCACTACAATCACCTAACTTTAATACACGTTCTTGTGGAATAATTCTTCCATATTACATGTAGAATGTACTTTAGGATAAGCAGCATAATATATGGTGATGTCATGTATGTATGTATGTGTGTGTGTGTATATATATATATATATATATATATATATATAAACAAAAAGTATAGGTGAGCCGAGTCTCAGAAGCTCATTAGAATTATGTCAAACTCATTGCTAATGTTTACAGAAGTATTTATAAATTATTCATTATTGAGGTTCTCATGTCGAAAATGAGATTTCAACTCACGTTCTTGTGAAGTATGACTCGTATCCTTGTTAACTAGACCGACATTTGTATGGCTGGTGATGACATCTAACAAGGATGCTAATAAATCTGGTAGACTTGTACCTAGCTAATAGCAATAGTGGCTGGGCAGTGAAGGAGCTTCCTTGTTATATTCCTTGGTTCTAAGCCCACTACCTGACCAACTTGTGAACATGATGATGGGACATACCATAATAAAGCTACAAAATTCAAAACATGTAATTGTTTCACTCCTGCCCCTCTCAAACACACAAACAAATTAAAGTGCCATCTTTTCAGTTTTTCTTCCTTGACATGGATTGCAAGATCTCCATTATAATTGTGGAGAATTGGCACCGCCCTAAAGATAGCTGACTCATAAATAAATTGTTTTATTTATTTATTTATAATAAAAATTTTACTCTCTTTAACTGTAGTATTGTAACTTGTAAGCAAGCAGGGATAGATGAAAAAAAGAATATTTGCACATATGATATACAGACAAAATTAAAATATAGTATTAACCAGTATTACAAGTTTGCTTACAACCTGATAATGTTGAAAATGATATGCCATTATTGCCCATTGGACCCTATTGGTTAATATCTTTAATTGGAACATTTGAATTTGTAGCTTTTGTGTTATTATCATTGCATGATTACATAGATTTTCAATGCAATTTTATCGTGATACATTGTAAAAATAATGTCAAGACTTGTACAATTATAATTACTTATACATCCTTAACAGTTTATTCAGGTTAGATGATTCAGTTTTCCAAACTCTCTGAGAGCCATGCACAGTTAAGCCAAAGATCAAATGGAACTCATAGGCAATATCTGCCACTTAAAACAAAATATCTTTTCCAATCTTTGACATGCGAGTATAACTTCCTCCTATTGGCCCCTGAAAATTGATAAACTAAAATGTCGGCAATTATGTGCAAATGGTGTCCAATCATTGCTTAAACATCATATTTATCAGCATCTAATAAAACAAAGAAAAAAAATATATATAGATGAGAAGTTTTTCTATTTTTGGTAAGCAGATGAGAAGTTTCTAATAGTACAGAACTTTTGTGTGATATAAACGACCCAAATGGAAACTCAAACAGCGAAATAGGGTTTACATACAATATGTTCAAAGTCAATAATTCCAATAATTAATATCAGTCTTGATATAAGAACAATTGCATGATTAAGCTAGCTACACACGCACCAATGTGTTGGTACAAGACTACAAGTGGATGAAACGTACTGTATATTGATTAAGTATGAGGTTATAACTATAAGTTTGATTTATGTATTCATGTGTATGTAAAAAACTGTTATTGGAATAACAAAGTTTCGTTTGTTTAAACATTTGATCTTATAACGAAAAAAATTAAAGTTGTGCCAATCAAGGAAAAAAACATTAAAAACAATATGAGGTACTTTTGATGTTACAAGTCATCAAAATTGGCCAGAATTGGTAGTAGGGGTATATGACAAACTCAGAAGTAACTTCGGGGAGTCAGATATTAAAAAAAAAAAATAAAGGTATTTGGCAAAAGTACCCCAAACTTCAGGGACCTGTGACATAATTAAGCCTAATATATATTAAGCAGGTTGATTTTGTAGGCCGAAATATTATAATTCGAATGCATGTTGCATGTAGGAAAAGAAAAGATTACCAACGAAATCTAATAAGCTTTAAGGATATGGCGCCAATGACAGGGCAAGAAAATGATGGTCTGATTAGGATTGCATAAAACATTTGGTGCGTCCCCTGCATACTCTACCCAACCCAACACCTCTGTGTGTTCATTCCTTGAACATCATTATTTACATTATCATCATCTTACACTCCTCCGTTTCTTTACAAACAAATAGCATACATTTGACCCCACATGCCTTTTGATCTTGACCTATATGGCTAGTATATGTTTGATTTGATCACCAAGGGCCAGTCACAAAAAATCATTTTCAATGATACCACAAAATTTAGCAAGTTTTGATTTTAGTTTCAATAATTTTATTTTAGTTTAGTTTTTATTATATTTTAAAATTTTGGTTGAAGTTTTATTGGATAATGTGGCAATATCGCAATTACTTATGTCGGCAATTATTATAGAACATGTTACATATAATTTACATCACCATTACGAATTAAAACCAAAATTTTGATCCATTTAAAGACCAAAATTAACGAAAAAAAAATTATATGGACTAAAATAAATAATTGCAAGATTTTCATGAAAAAAAAAACATATTTAAACCTAAAATATAAATGTTTAGGCATAGATATCATGGAAATTTGTTTTCTTTTCTAACGAAGCATTCTCTTTTCTCTTAGATGAATCAAACTCGTGACATTCAAGTTTAACAAATCTCTGGATAATTTGCAACTGCAACTATGTTGGTCTTATTGATAGGGTAAAATTTGATTGGTAGGTTAAATCGAGAGCGAAAACATCGGCTCCTATATAACATTGATATACTCCGTATTTGTTGAATTTTTGTTAACCATATCTTGGTATTAAGGACATATATTTGTTGAATTTTTAAATGGACATGTTTAGTACATTGGTGATTGGATTGAGTTTGGTTGAAAAAATGCGATTCACTTGATAGTGTGTGCAGAGTTGAGCTAACTTACTTTACATATATTAGTAAGAAATCCTTCTAAAATAATTGTTGAAATAAAAAATAGAAAATCCCTTACATATAACAAATCTTAATCAAAAGTTAACATTGAAAAAATGGCAAAATTGTTTCTTTGATCTCTTAAGTTATTTAAAGCAGTGGCTCAAGCAATCCCGGCGTATGTGATGAGTTGTTTCAAGCTCCCAAAGAGTTTATGCAGAAGAATTGACAGCATGATAAGTCGATTCCTTTGGAGTGGTGATGTGGAGCAACAAAAAATTCACTGGATCAATTGGAAGACTTTGTCAAAGCCTAAAAGAGAGGGTGGTTTAGGCTTCATAAATTTTGAGGCTTTTAACCAAGCTCTCCTTGCTAAACAAATTGGAGGCTAATCCAGAATGAGGACTCCTTAATGGCAAAAGTGTCGAAAGCAAAATATTTCCCTAGAAGATCAGTTCTGGAAACAAAGAAGTGCAACAGGGCCAGTTACACTTAGTCCAGTATTCTTGGTGCATGTGGGATTATAGAAGAAGGTGCTATTTGGAGGGTGGGAAATGGAAGTAAAATCAACATTTGGAACCACAAATGGATTCCCACCCTTGCTGATGAAAGGCTACATTCGGGTACTACCAATCCCTATGGTTTGAATCAGGTTAGTGACCTTATTAATTCCTTAACTGGAAGCTGGGATAGAGATATCATTTGTATAGAGAAATAACGTGTTGCTATTCAAATTGATAATGTGTACAGTACAACTTTACAATATATAGAGAACTTGTGGTTATCTAGTTAGCGCTATACTAGGAACAGAGAAGATATTCTAAGAGAAGTTACAAACAGATAGCAACGAAGAATTAGCAACAATGTGGGAACTAGTCAGACTTATCTAGAAGTACTCCAATATGCCCCCTCAAGATGGTGGAGGGACAAACGACACCAATCTTGGACTTGAGAAAATTGTGGCGAGTAGACGAGAGTGGTTTGGTTAGAAGGTCTGCGAGCTGATGACTGGAGGGAAGATGGAGGACTTGTATGTGCTTGTTAGCAACTAATTCACGAACAAAATGGTAGGAAATGGCCAAGTGTTTCATACGAGAGTGGAACACTGGGTTTGCACACAAATAAGTAGATCCAATGTTATTTGAATAGACTGTGGGTGGTTTGGACAGCGGGTGATGAAGCTCAAGAAGCAGTTGACACAACCATAACACTTCATCAGTAGTAGTGCTAATTGTCCGATACTCAGCCTCGATGGAGGACTTGGCAACAGAGTTTTGTTTCTTGCAGGACCAAGAAACAGCATTGGGACCCAAGTAAATAATATAAGCTGTAGTGGATCGGCGATCAGCAGTGTCCCCAGCCAGTCGGCATCACAATAGGCTGTGAGTTCAAGATTAGAATCGCGGCGAAGAAGAAGACCTTGTGCAATGGTACCTTTAAGGTATCGAAGAACACGTTTGGCAGCCTACATGTGAACTTCAGTAGGAGCAGAGAGAAATTGAGAGAGCCTGCTGACTGAGAAGGAAACATCTGGTCTTGTGAGAGCTAGATATTGAAGAGAGCCAACAATGCGACGATACTCAGTGACATCACAAGTAGATGCATCAGATGGAGACGATAAGTCACAGGTTGTAGATAATGGGGTAGTAACAGGTTTAGCATCTTGCATCTGCACATAATGAAGAAGATCGCGAATGTAGTGATGCTGAGTGAGAAAGAGACCATCTGGAGATGGACTAATCTCAACACCCAGAAAGTGACTAGGAGATCCTAAGTCTTTTAATGAAAACTGATCAGCCAGAGCCGCTTGAAAAGTGTAGAGAAATGCTTGATTATTGCCAGTTAACAACAAATCATCAACATATACCAAGAAATAAGCCAAAACATCCTCTTTACAATAAACAAACAGTGACGTATCAGACTTGGAATTTGTAAACCCATAGTTCAAGAGAAAGCTGCGAAGGGCAGTATACCAGGCATGGGGTGCTTGTTTAAGACCATAGAGAGACTTGTGTAGTTTGCAAACATGGTCAGGGAATTGAGGGTGAGTGAAACCTGGAGGTTGACACATATACAGATCTTCCGTGATGTGGCCATGAAGGAAGGCATTGTTGACGTCCATTTGACGAAGAGACCAACCATGAGAAAGAGCAATACACAAGACCAATTTGATAGTTTGAGGTTTTACCACAGGGCTAAAGGTGTCGCCATAATCAATACCGGGCCGTTGGTGAAACCCTTTGGCAACGAGACGTGCCTTAGAACGCGCAATGGAACCGTCAGTATGCCGTTTGAGACGATAGACCCATTTGTTGCCAATGATGTTAAAGTGAGGCTGTCTTGGAACCAAGGACCAAGTCCCATTAGCAAGTAGAGCATTGAACTCATCAGACATGGCTGCTTTCCACTTAGGACTTTTTAATGCTTTCGTGAGACATGATGGTTCGGTAGGCTCAGGGAGTGGGAACTTGGAGGCCATGTGAACCTGTTTGGGTTTAAATACACCATTTTTGGAGCGAGTGACCATCGGGTGAGTGGACATAAGAGGCGCGGGTGCAAGAGGAGATGATTCAGCCGCAGCAGAAGGAGAAGGAGACACCGTGTACAAGGGAGGTTCAGTGGAGGTTGGAGGTTGGTTACGGGAGCAAGGGGAAACTGGTTGGGTGTGAGTCGGTGGCAGTGGTGGGCTGGAAGGTGGAGGCGGCGAGCATGGTGAGGTGGGTTGGGCGTAGGGAGATGGCGCGGTTAATGATGGTGACGGTGGGCTGGACAGTGGCAACGACTCGGGTGGAGAGGAGGATAGAGAGTGGGTCGTAGAGGAAACGGGGAAGGTAGGTAATGGCGTAGGAGTAGGTGGGGTGGGCAACGAAGGGTGAAGGATGGTGAGGGGAAGGCATGTGGTTGAAGCAGGATGAGAAGGGGATGGAGGCGCAGCAGAGTTGTTAGGGCAAGGAAGGGATGAAGGCAAGGAAGAGGAGATGGGCCGAGTGGGCCAATGGGGAAAGGGTGAGACGTGTGGGCTTTGAGAGGGAGGGAGAGTAGAGTAGGGAAAAATGTTTTCAACAAATTGTACATGCCTGGAAGTGTATAACTTTTTGGTTTTGGGATTTTAACATAAATAAGCACTTTGGGTAGGACTATACCCAAGGAAAATACAAGGCTGAGACTTGGGAAGAAGTTTATTATTAGTGTAGGGAACAAGCCAAGGGAAGCATAAAGAACCAAAGGGACGCAATTTATTGTAATTAGGGACACATTTAAAAAGAACTTGAAGAGGGGTGCGCATAGAGAGACCAGGGGTAGGCATGCGATTAATAAGATAGGCAGCAGTTTGCATAGCATAACACCAAAAAGAAGGAGGAAGGGAGGCATGATGAAGAAGACATTTGGCAGTTTCAACAAGATGACGATGTTTGCGTTCAGAGATACCATTATGTTCCGGAGTATGGGGGAAGTGGTGAGATGAGAAATTCCATGAGATTGAAGAAAAGTTCGCAATTTGATAAATTCACCACCATTATCTGTATATAAAGATTTAATTTTACAATTCAATTGATTTTCAACCAGAGATTTAAAAATCGAAAAAATGGTAGAGACATCAGATTTAAATTTCATTGGATAAAGCCACACATATTTGGAAAAGAGATCAATGAACACAACATAATAACAGAAACCATTTATTGATGACACAGACGCATGACCCCATACATCAGAATAAACAATTTGAAGAGGAAAATTACTGGATAAACTAGACTTAGAAAATGGCAATTTGTGACTTTTATTTTGCATACAATCTAGGCATTTGCTACTGGAGACGGGAGAAAACAAAAGTTTATTGGTTTTGAGGGTGCAGTGATGGATCCTAGAGGCTGGGTGGCCAAGACGATGATGCCAAAGTTCAAGGGATGGTTTGGTGATGGCGCTGTAGGCTTGTGGAGATGATGGGTAAGGCCTCAACTTGTACACGTTGTCTTCATTCTTTCCGCGCAGCAGAATCACACTTGTTTGCATATCCTTGACCTCAAAGTGCCAAGGAAAAAATTCAATGGAAACATCATTAGATTGGCATAATTGAGAAACATAAATAAGATTTTGTGTAACATTAGGCACATGCAAAATATTAGAAAGGTAGAGAGGCTGAGAGGTGGTAGGGAGATGAGTGGAACCAACATGAGTGATTGGGAGACCCTTACCATTAGCAACTACCAATTGATTAGTGCCACGATAATCATTAGTAATGGAGAGATTGCCAGAGTCATTAGTAACATGGTGGGAAGCACCAGAGTCCAGCAGCCAGGATGGTTCACTGGTTTCAGGGAGAGAGGCAAAGTGTGCTGTGTGCTTGGGATGATTAGGTGGAAACCCATTAAGCTGATAACAGGTCTTGGTAGTATGACCGCGACGATCACAGTATTGACAGACATGAACAGTATGAGAAGGGGTGCCACGTTTGGAAAGAGCCTGTGAATTGGTAAAAGAAACAGAACGATTGACACCGGGATAGTCACGGGATGAGCGTCGACCGCGAGAGGAAGGGAAACCAGGCCTATGAGCATAATTGGCCGTGACAGGTAAGGCTTGCTGCATGCGCTCATCACGGTGAAGAAAAAGCTCATAATCAACCAGTTTATCAAACAGGTCATCAAATGACAAAGGAGAGTCGCGAGCATGAAGAGAGGCATTGAACTCGCGAAATGAAGGACCAAGACCATTCAGAGTGGCAATAACCAGGTCAATATCATCGACGGGGTGACCAATGAGAGCAAGCTCATCGGCAATAAAACGAATGGAATGCAGATACTCGCTGACAGTAGAAGTACCTTTGGTTATGGAGGCAAGACGCTCCTTCAAAGACATAATGCGTGTTCGAGAACGATTAGCATATGCCTTGGTCAACCGCGCCCAGACATCAGCAGAGGATGTTGCGGAAGACATAACAATTTGGGCATCAGACTCGCAGGAGCCCAAAAGAGCAAGATAAACATGATGGTCCTGTCGAACCCAGTGATGGTAAGCAGGATTGGCAGAGATAGCATCGTCAGTGCCAACAGTGGCCGAGGGACAGGGGATAGTGTCGGTGACATAACCAAGCACATCATTAGCAGTAAGAAGATTGGTAATTTGTTTGAACCAGGTAGGATAGTTGGATGAGGTAAGTTTGATGGGAAGAGAAGAAGAAGTATTGAATTCAACTAGAGGTTTGGTAGGGGTAGAAAGGGCCATTGGGTTAGGATCGATGATGCTGTGAAGCTATGGATTTTCTAATACCATATAGAGAAATAACGTGTTGCTATTCAAATTGATAATGTGTACAGTACAACTTTACAATATATAGAGAACTTGAGGTTATCTAGTTAGCGTTATACTAGGAACAGAGAAGATATTCTAAGAGAAGATATTCTAAGAGAAGTTACAAACAGATAGCAACGAAGAATTAGCAACAATATGGGAACTAGTTAGACTTATCTAGAAGTACTCCAATAATTTGCAACATTTTTGCTCCTTATGAGTAAAGTCATATAACCAGAATCCAACTTAGAAGGTCAGTCCTAGAGGATAGTGTGATTTGGGGATTAGCCACGGATGGGGAGTACTCAGTGCGTTCAGGGTATAAACAAGATTGCCCCACCTTCTTCCTCCTCTAACTCTTTCTCTTTGCATATTAATTGGAAGAAGCTTTGGTCTGCCACCTCTATTCCGAGAGCAAAAGAGTTGGTTTGGAGAGCCTGCAGAGGAAAAATCCCTGTCAAAGATGCACTTGTGAAAAAAAGGATTGTGACTGATGAAGGGTGCCCTTGTTGTGGTGCTGAAAAGGAAACAATTTATCACTCTCTTGTTTCATGCCATGAAGTAAGGAAGATTTGGTTTGCATCTTCTTTTGGGCTTAGAGACATCAAGCCTGAGATGGAGTTTGGGAAGTGGTTCCAAGATATGTTCCTGCAGCCTGGGAATAAAATTGCAATTGGTATGGCCTGTGATCTTCTCTGGTCGATTTGGAGACGTCGTAATAATTGGGTTTTCAACAAAAACAGGCTGGAGGCATCAGGTACTTGATTATGCTCAATCAATTAATTCAGTTCAGACTTGCAGGCGGCAGAGTACCACAGGTTCTGACCCAGGTAATTGGAAGCCGCCTTCAACACTTCATGCAAAGGCTAATGTGGATGCCTCGATAAGTGATTCGGGTGGCACATGTTGTGGAGTCATTTTTCGAGACCAAGAGGGGGTAGCTCTTGCTGCTACAACTCATTTCACAGAAGATAAGTTGGAACCTGTAATGGCTGAAGTTGTAGCACTCAGATGGACCATTGAGATGGCTTTACAATTGGGCTTTTCTTCCATCCAAGTTGAAACAGACTGTCTCATGATAAAACAAGCTTGGCAGAAGATGGATTCACACCCTACCTATTGGCACGAGATGATAAAGGAATGCAAACAGGAGGCTAATCATTTTGATGAATTTGATCTTTCTTATGTTAATAGATCATGTAATACAGTAGCTCATAAGCTAGCCTCCTTAGCTTTTTCTTATCATGACTTTGTGTGGCTAGATGAGTTTCGCAGTGATGTTTGGAATCTCATTCATGCAGATGTAGCAAACTCTGATCATTTTAATATTTGCTACCATTTCAACAAAAAAAAAATTATTTATTTGTTCCAAAGTGGTTCCTCAAGTTCTTTTTTATTATGTTTGAAAGTGGTCCCTCAAATTTACTTCCATTAACATGATTGATCATCTACTCCGGCGATATTCCGGTCAATGCAATTTTTTCTGACGTGGCTCTCATCCTTCCCTTTCCTCTCTTCTTTCCCTCGCTCCCAGTCTTCGCCCCCACCATGTACATTCTCTCTCTTTTATGGTATCTTCCATTTTCAACCATAAGCTAACAATAAAATCAAACCCTAGTCCCTCTTTCTCTTCACCTTGTTCATACAAAAAAAAACGTGAAAATTGGAAGATGCCATGAGAAAGAGAAAGGTTCATGGTGGGGGAGAAGGGAGGGCTGGAGTAGAAGAAGAGAGGAAGTGGAAGGGTGGGATGCCACATCTGACAAAATATCAATGATAAAAAATCCCATCGGAGAAGATGACCGGAATTGAAGAAGACAAAAAATTTAATGGAAAAACCAATCGTGCTAACAAAAGTAAACTTGAGGGATCACTTTTAAATAAAATTAAAAAAAACTTGAGGACTACTTTGGAATAAAAAAATAATGTATGAGACCAAAAAACCAATTTTACCTTTAAAAAATTAAAAATCACATTATCAGTATTAAACTAGCAAGTCTCAAATAAGATAAATAATAAAATTTCGATAAAACTACTCATATTCTCCCTTAAATTATTTATTTGTTCCAAAATAATCCTTCAAATATTTTTTATTTATAAGTGCTCCTTCAAATTTACTTTTGTTTGCATCGTTAGTACCCTGTCAATAATATAGCGGTTAAATCCATTAAAATACTTTTTTTTTATCTCCCCGATCATCTCCCCCCATCTTCTTTGGAAGGATTTCTAGGGTTTAAAAAGTGGGTTTTCAATTTAGGACAATGGAGAAATTAGATATGTACGTAGATTTAGAAAGATGATCGATTAAAATATTTTTATTATAAGGGTCTTACTAACAAGTGTCTTAAGGGCACTTGTTAAGACTACTATAAAAGGAAATTTAATCATAAGTCCATCATATTTCATTTTTTCGAGAATCTAAAAAAACACATTTTCCAATACCATTTAACTACATTTGGATGTTTATCTAGTGCCCTAAATGCACTTGTTAGCATTTCCTTTATTATAAACAGACGTTGAAGTGGGTGTTGTTGAAGTGGGTGTTGATAGTTGGTGGTGATGGTTATGTCCCACGTGAAGAGGAGATGAAAAATATAAGACAAAAATTGTGGTGCGCTGTGTGAAAAGAAACAAAGGTGGAATAATGTGGTGGTGAAAACAACCATGGACAAAAAGGGGGGGGGGGGTAAAAGGAAAAAAGGAACTTCTTTCACCAAAACAAAATGGCGTTTTTTGATAATAAAAAGGCAATTTTACTATATTATCTTTACGTATATTACATTAATTATCACACATTTCATATATTTTAAAATATTTAAAAGTAAGGACAAAATTGAAAAAATTAATTAATTAATGCACCCTTGAGTTCTTAAAGCAACAATTAATTCAGAATAAATAAAAAATATTAAAATGATAGATAAATTAGAATGAAGTGAGTAAATATTTTTAAAAAAAAATCAAAGGAGTAGTTTTGCCATAAAGTTAACTAGTCCAAATACACTAAAAGCTAAAAGTCAACAGTAGTCCACTTTATCCGACCAATAAACTTGATGAGCCTTTTTTGCAACAATAACTTGTTACCAACTATTAGGTAGATTGTAATTTATTGACTCTTAATTAAAATCCTATAGATATGTTTAATGAAAAAATAATTAAAGGAGATATATGTTGGGAAGAAGAGATTGTAGTTTCAAAAAATTATTACTCCATCCGTCTCAAAAAAAAAAAAATGAAAAATTATAAAAATTATTATCTCAAATCAAAGTTAAAATAATAAATACTAGTAATAAATAAAATTTATATTATTTAATCTATGATTGGACAATTAATTAAAGATAAATTAAATGATTATTTTGTAATCGACTAATTTGGAAGACAGAACATTAAACGCTTATCCCTTAATTTTGTTGACTTTTCAAAATTTAACCAACTTTTGGAAGGTAGAGATTATTTAAAAGTTGTTTCAAGCACTCCCTTCATCCCTTATTAGAAGTCATTTTAGAATATCTAGGTAGTATTAAAGAGTTTATATCAAATACATTTCTCATAATTTTATAGGGGTGATACGGTAATACTTCTTCGATCCTTATACGTAAGACCATTTTGAAAGATTTCACGTCCAAAAGTTGATTAATTTAGTTAATGTTATTGAAAATGTGAATATTTGATATGTATTTTCAAAATTACTGATATTAATAGTATTGAGAATCTAAAAAGTGTTAAATAAAGGATTTTCTTAACCTCAACCCTTAAGGCTGAGGATAAGAGGCTTTATAAATCATTTTTGCATTGAAAACTTAAACATTTAAGACTTCGAACTTAGTAAATTTATGTTTCCAATACTTTTTTTTTCTATTTTTTAACCTCTTAGCCTCAGCCAAGCAAACCCTTAAATAAATAAGGGTATTTATGGAAAGAAGTAATTAATTATCATTGAAAATCGATATAGGGTCTTATAAATATGGACAAAATAAAAGTGTCAAAAAGTCTTATATTTAGGGATAAAAGTAGAAATTACAATAGAGAGAAATGAATAAAGTTTTAAAGCTTTAGATAATATAAGGATAATTTTGAAAAATCAATGTATTTTTTGATAAATTTGATAATAATTAATTTTCTAATCTACATAAATGGATTAGCTTTCTAAATGCCATTAATGTTGAAAGTTGCCAATAATAATTACCCTCCTATTTTTGCCATTTTACTTTTTTCTCAAATATGGTTTAATTAAGTTTTTAGTTCTTGAATTGAAATGATTTTTTGAAATTGATTCTTGAACTTCTTTTTGATGTTTTGAATCGTTGAACTTTGTTTAAACATTTGAAAATGGTTTTTTCATCACTTAAGTGGTGATATGACCGACGATATATCACATCACCTTCGCCACTTCGATAGACAATGTGCCATGTGAATTTTTTAAATTAAAAAAATGAAACTTTTTAAAAATAATTAAAAAGCGCATTTTTTTAAAAAATAAAATCGAACATTTTAATTATTTTCAAAAGAATTAATTTTTTTTATTGAAAAAAAAATCATATGGTGCCACGTGACACCACATAGCCCGTCACCTATTGATATTAAAAACGTGACGTTGCATGTCGTAGACTATATTATCACTACTTAAGTGACGAAATAAATATTTCCAAATTTTTAAGCAAAGTTCAAAAACTCAAAACATTAAAAAAATAATCAAAGATCAATTAAAAAAATACCTAAATTCATGAACTAAACTTTAATAAGTCTTCAAATTATTTTATTGGCCAAAATTTTTTTTAAGAGAGATGAGAAGAGCTGGAGTTTGAATCCAAATACTCATGTAAAGTGCTTGACAATTCTATCCGCGAAACGAACTCTTGAAAACACATACTCCCTCTAATTTGAAATATAAGAAAAAAAATATACCGTATATCTTTTGGTTTAAAATAAAAGAAAAACTAACCAATTATTTTAAATTTTATTTTATTCCCAATTCAACTTTCCTAAAAAATTTCTCTAAAATTGTTATTTTGTTTAATTTTTGTTTCATTCTCAATGCAATTTTTCTAAAATACGTCTATTCTTTTATAAATTTTAAAAAATTAAATACAATCAACCAACTTCCTTAATAAATGTAAAATTAATTAAAATTGGGAGTATCCTACTAAATCATTTAACAAAATTGAGCTAATTTCATAGCTTTTTAACTACATTCTTATATTGAGTAATATGTCATATTAGTCCCTGACTTTGTAAGCGTCGATCAAGTTAGTCCCTGACTTTATCGAAATAGCAATTTAGTCCCTAAGATTTCATTTTAATTCACATACCTCCCTATCTTTATCTCATTTTATAGCAAATACATCCCTGCGATAGTGACGACAGGAACTAACTTGATCGACGTTCTCCTATCTCAGGGACTAAATTGCTATTTCGATAAAGTCAGGGACTAACTTGACCGACGCTTACAAAGTCAGGGACTAATCTGACATATTACTCTTCTTATATTTTTTTTCCCCGAGTAGATCACCAGTTCACCACATAAAGTAAATGAGTTGTCATATATACTATTTGTCATCTACGCCATCCCATAGATTTTCATGTTATTGACTTATTGGTCATCATTTAATATTATTAATTTTAATTAACGGTATTTTTTGATTGATTAAAAACAAAAAATTCCAAAAATCAGTAGAGCTTCTTCATAAAAACATTTTCTATATATCCAACAATATGTGTTGGAATAAAATCTATTTTGCTTATAAAAATATACGACAATAAGAATCGAACAACTAAGAGCTTGTTTGGAGTGATTTTTAATTTTTAGTTTTGAAATTTTTAAAAACCAAAGTAAGTTTTTAGTTTTATAAATTCTAGTTTCAAAACTTTTTCTTTCCAAATTATAGAATTGTTCCCAAATTTAATAACATTATCACTGTAAGGTATCTACTACTATCATCCTCATCACATAACATTTTTTGCTATCGTATTGCAACCATCACTATTGTTATTACCACTTTTTATCGTTGTAACCAACAACTTCCGTTAATATTATTGTACAATGACATATTTTACCAACAACATACATCATCATGCTTTCATCACCATCCACTAGTGTCTTCCAACACTCATCATTGTCGCCCAACAACCACGGAGAAAAAAAAGGGATAAAAGGAAAAAAGGAATTTCTTATACCGCAACAAAATGGTGTTTTTCGCTGGAGAAAATGAGGGAAAGAATTAAGATAGAGAGAAAAAAGAATAGTATTTTAATGAAATTTATGAAAAATATAATGAAAAGACTAAAAATAAAAACTTGAAAGATAAATTTGAAACAAATAAATAACTAAAAAAATCAAAGGATGTAGTTTTGCCATAAAGTTATCTTTAGTTAAAATACACTAAAAGCCAAAAGTCAAACAATAGTCCACGTTATCCGACCAATAAACTTGATGAGCCTCTTTTGGCAACATACAATAACTTCTTACTAACTGATTAGGTAGATTGTAATTTATTGACTCTTAATTAAAATCCTATAGATATGTTTAGCAAAAAAATTTACTAAAGGATATATATATTTTGGGAAGAGGAGATTGTAGTTTAAAAAAAAAAAAGGGTTTGCTAACAAGTGTTAAGGTTATTATGTATAAAAAAAATCTCAAGTTCATATTCATTAGTCTCTCGAAAACATAATAAATCACATTTTCAAATAATTTTTATCTATGATTACTTTCTTAACAAGTGCCCTTAGCATTTTTCCTTCAAAAAATTATTACTCCAATTTGTCTAAAAAAAATGAGTGAAAAATTATAAAAGTTATTTGTCAAATTAAAGTTATAATAATGAATAAGAAAATAAAAAAAATTATATTCTTTAATATATGATTAGATAATTAATTAAAGATAAATTAAATAATTATTTGCAATTGGTTAACTTGCAAGCCAAAACATTAAATGCATGTCCTTTAATTTTGTTGACTTTTCAAAGTTCAATCAACTTTTTGAAGGGAGAAGGTATTTGAAAGTTGTTGTTTCAAGTACTCCTTCCATCCCTTATTATAAGTCACATTTTTTAAGGTTTTTTTGTCCTTTATTATAAGTTAATTTAGAATATATGGATTATATTAAAGAGTTCAGATTGGCAGTCTCGGTTATTCATGATTTCTGCTCTGCTTCTCATTTGCAAGTTAATTTGGATAAGTCGAGAGCTCTTGCTTCTAACAATATCTCTCCTTCTAAGTGTCGTAAGTTTGAAGATATTTCTTCTATTCGCTTCTCTTCAAGTTTAGGAAAATATCTTGGTTTTCCGCTCTTGCATGGAAGACATAAGAAGGAAGATTTTTTGTTCATTGTTGAGAGGCTTCAAACTCGCCTTGCAGTTTGGAAATCAAAGCTTTTGAATAAGGCAGGGAGATTAGCTCTGGTCAATTCGGTTGTCACTGCTATGCTTGTTTATCCTATGCAAATTTTCTAGCTCCCTCGTTCTGTGTGTGATTATGTGGATGCCCTCGCTCGGTCTTTTTTGTGGGAAAGAGCTTCTGGATCCTCTAGAGGGTTTAGCTTGGTGTCTTGGGAGAAAATTGTTCGATCAAAGCGGTTTGGTGGTCTTGGTATCCGACAAGTCAGGTTGGCAAATACTGCTTTGTTAGGTAAGTTGATTTGGAGCATCCTTCATCAACCTCATAAGTTTTGGGTTCATTTACTTCTTCATAAATATGTGGGCACTTCTTCTATTCTGTCCATTACTGCTAAACAAGGAGACTCTTTTGTTTGGCCTTCCATTTGCAAAGCTTCTTCGTGCCTTAAGGAGGGTTTCCGCATAAGAATTGGGGAAGTCTCTTTCTGGTTTGATAAATGGTTGGATATAGGTCCTTTGTGTAATTTTGTTCCGTTTGTAGATATCAAAGACACTATGCTTTGTGTGGCGGATATTTATGAGCATAAAGATTGACACTTTGATAGATTAGTAACTATGTTTCCTGTTCCGCATCAAGATGCCATTCGGGTTGTACCGGTTGATACTAATTCTGGTATTGGGGATGAAGTTATTTGGGCTGCTTCTACAGATGGTATCTACTCGGTTTCTTCTGGTTATAAATGGTTGCTCTGTGATCATAATGAATTTTCTCCTACTCATAACTGGTCTTGGGTTTGGAGGATTAAAGTCTCTGAGAAGTTGCGATTCTTCCTTTATTTGTGCTGTAATGTGGCCTTGCCAACAAATTATTTCAGAACTTTGAGGAAGGTTGCCTCTAATCCTACTTGCCCCCTCTGTGATTCCCAAGTGGAGGATATTTTACACTGCTTAAGAGATTGTACTATGGCTATCTCAGTTTGGCTCCGTTGGATTTCCTATAATGGCTCATTTTTACCCTTTATCGATGGTTGACTGGATGCGGCACTACACTTCTTCTCCTTTGGCAGTAACGTTCCTAGTCACCTGCTGGTGGATCTGGCATTTTCGAAACACAACTGTCTTGGAGAATTGTGTGTGGTCTCTGCAGGCTATTCTTGCTCGTATAACTAATATGTTATTTGATATAAATAATATCTATCCTTTCTCTCCGGGTTCTTTTATGGTGCAATCTATCCAGCCTAAGTCAATTGCTTGGTTTAAGCCGTCGGTGGACTTTGTCACCCTTAATGTTGATGGTTCTTCTTTGGGGAATTTGGGTTCTTCTGGGTTTGGAGGTTTGCTTAGGAATGCTGATGGTGATTGGATTACAGGTTTCTCGGCTCATGTTGGGGTCACTGAGATTCTTCAGGTGGAATTGATGGCTATTCAAGAGGGCTTGAAACTTGTTAAAGGTTTGAATATCCAAAAGTTGGTGTGCCAAAGAGATTCAGTCGAAGCCATCCGTCTTGTTCAGAGTGGTAATTACCAGCTTCATCAGTATGCTTGTTACATCCATAATATTCAAGTTCTTTTGCAAGGTTCATGGGAAGTCAAGATAGTTCATACTCTTAGAGAAGGTAATTTCTGTGCGGATTGGTCGGCGAAGCATGGTGCAACTAATCACGATAAGCTGAAGATTTGGACCGCTCCTCCTCTTGGAATTTCTTCTCTCTTGCTAGCAGACAAGATGGGGGTCACGTTCTTGAGGCCTTAATCTTTTTGTTCTTTCTGTTTGTTTTCTTTATCTTCAGTTGTAACGAAAAAAAATATTAAAGAGTTTATACCAAATACATCCCTCAAAATTTTATAGGGGTGATAAGGTAATAACTACAATAGAGAGATAAATGAATAAAGTTGTAAAGTTTTAAATAGAGATAATTTTGGAATGTCAACATATTCTTATATTCTTTGATAAATTTAAAAATAATAATTACTTTTTTTAATTTACATAAATTAGATAAAAATGACTTATAATAAAAGACAAAATAATTAGCTTTCTAAATGCCATTAATGTTGAAAGTTGGCAATAATAATTGGATTTTCTTAACCTCAACTAAAAAAAGAGGCTAAAGAAAGTATCTTTGTATTAGAATAATAAATGTTTAATACTTTAAAAGTTAGTGGGTTAGTTTTTCAAGACATTTTTTCTACTTTTTCACTTCTTATCCTCAACCTTTAGGGCAAGGGCTGAGGCTAAGCATAATAATTACCCTCTTATTTTTACCATTTTACTTTTTTCTCAAATAAGGTGGTTGGTTCAAGTGGTGCGATCCAGCTACTTGAGAACGTGGGAAGAGGGTCCGAGACTAATAGTATCGGGTTCGATTCCTAGTCAAAACATCCCGCTGAGAGAGTCATGGGACGCGATCTCGTGCAGGATTAGCCTCAAGGATTTCTGGTATTAAGGGTGCTTTTGGGAACACTTATAGTACTAGCCGAATAGTAAAAAAAAATAATTATAAGGTCTATTTAAGTTTTTATTCATTAAATTTAAGTGCTTTTTTAATTGGAATTTGAATTTTTTTTTAAGTCCTTCAGCTTTCCACCTATACACGTTATTATGAGACTTCAATTTATTAACATAGTTACTGTTTTAAAAAAATAATTTTAATGAAATCCAAATACTTTTTTTTCTTAAAAAATTGATAAAATATTGTAAAATCAAAAAGTTTAAGCAGACATATATTTAATGTTTTGCCTTCCAAATTAACCAATTGCAAAGTCAATCATTTAATGCATTTTTACTCCCTATATTCCAATTTATCTGTCACTTTAGGAGTTTCCTATGGATTATGAAAGTTATTAAATACTTCAATTTTCAAGAGAAGAAGAAGGTAACATTACTATGTTATCCTCACACTATATTAATTACTCCCTCCGGTCCTATATATAGGACATATTCTAGAAGCAATCTTTGATCCTATATATAAGACATTTTGTATTTTCTATGCATCATTTATTGCTTTTTCTCTTTTTTGCCCTTATTAAATGCATGTGTTTTTTGTTGTTCATTAATGAGTGTGAATTTTTCAAGAAAAGTTGAGAGGGTAAAATTGTAATGTTACAATATATTCTCATAGAATTCATGAAACTAACTACTTTTCTTGGTCCGAGGAATATGGTTAAGTATGTCCTATATATAGGACCGGAGGGAGTATCACACATTTTACATATTTCGAAATGTTTAAAAACAAGATTAAAGTTGGAAAAAATTAATTAATGAACTCTCGAATTTCGAAAGTAACAAATAATTTGGAACAAATTAAAAATGTTAAAATAACAGATAAATATATTGGAACGGATGACAGATAAATTAAAGAATGTAATTTTCCAATTATATATTCACTACTTTGACTTTGATTTGTGACAATAATTTTTGCAATTTTTTATTAACTTTTGGACGGTGAAAATAATAAATACTCTTTCAATCCTTAATATGAAATCTTCTGTGAAAATTCATACCCACCAAAAATATTAGTTAATTTTGTTAATGACATTAAAAATATTAATATTTGATATACTCTTTAATATCTAGCCTTGTGCTATTATTGAGACTAAAAAAAGGATGGGAGAAAATCCCAACATTTTACCCAAATAACATTTTAAAATGCAATGTTATTATTGAGACTGTAATATTTGAAAATATCCGACCGTGGTGCGAGGGATTAGTCGCCCAGTTGCACGGGTGGATACCTTGGTTCATCCAAAAAAAAAAAATATAGATATTTTATATTTTTCAATTTTTTTTGAAAGGATGGGAGAAAGCGTAATTTACTGGAATTTGAACTGAGGTTTATATATCGCAACTTTATCACTTGAGTTGAGTGTTGAGGATGAAAATAGTCAAATACAGTCATTTGAGTTTGAATCCAAAACCAAAAACAACTTCACTCTGTTTGGTTGTTGAGAAGAAAATGGGATCAGAAAAATAGAAGAGAAAGAAAATGATGAGAAAATAGATATATATAGATTTTTTCATTGTTTGGTAAGAGAGAAATAGAATAATTTTCTATTGGTGTTTCACTTTATAGTTTTCTTTCCATAATCTCTCAATTTGTGAAGATAATATAATTTTATGTGGGTCCCACAATTTTTTTTTCTCTCTTCCCGCCCTTTTTTTTTTCTAGACTAAGTAAGAGAAAACTCATTTTTCTTTCCATTCTCTCTCTCCCCAAAATCTTTCTTCCTAATATCTCTAATTTCAAACAAACGGTTTATGTCCAACAACTTTATCAACCAAGCTAGATCCGGTAAAAAAACTCGGCCCGATTGGACCGGCCCAAATAAGCCCAATATATAAGCGAGTTTAGACTCTTAAAATATTACCCCGAATAGATCCCGGGCCTTTTTAACCCTAATTATAAAGCTCGAACCAGCCAAACATTCGAGCCCTCCGCTAAGATCACCTAATTAAAAAATCCCGAATTAGGTAAAAAAAATAACCTGCTATTGGGTTTAATTAGATGTTTTTTTACCCGAATTTTGTCGGAGCGTTTTTAGCCTGACTCGATCATGGGTCTAGCCCGAAATGGGCCGCCCCAAACCCAACCGAGTATCTCAAATTGCCACTTCTAAACCAAGCTGGTTTTTGAAAATTAATTAATATTCAATTAATATTTAATTATTAAAAAAATAAATTAGTACTCCCTATAATTGATATAAATATGAATTAGCATAACTTTTGCCTATATGTATTTTATATTAAATTTTTTATTTTTTAACCCAAATATTAAGAATTGATAAGTAAAAAGGACAAATTTATGTTGAAAAACTAAAACTTCAAATATTTTGAAAAATAGTGAACTTATCTGAGGCATGAAAAATACTGAACATGCCTCAATACCAAGGTAGGATAAAGATGATTTTTTTTGGAGTCTCAAGGTATTGATATTTTTAATACCACAAACAAAAATAACTAATTTCTTTGTTGGGTATGAATTTTTCACAAAAGATTTTATATTATGGATTGAAAAGAGTATTTACTACTCTCTCCGCCCAAAAAGTTAATAAAAAATTGCAAAAATCATTGTCCCGAATCAATGTTAAAATAGTGAATAAAAAATTGAAAAATCATGTTCTTTAATACTTTTTCTATAACTAAATATAAGCACTAGATAATGGGTTTTGCTTATATCTAAATATAAGCATTTATCTCAATTTCCAATGACATTAATTACTTTTTTTTTTATAAATACCCATATCTAATAAGTACTTTTTAGAGTCTCAATGAATATTATAACTTATAAGGTAATTTTGAAAAAATATATTAAATATTATCATTTCGAGTACCACTAACAATATTAACTACTCCCTCTAGTCCTATTTATAGGGTATACTTAACCATATCACACAGATCAAGGAGGGTGGTTAGGTTTCTTGAAACTTTAAAAAAATACTTCAACATTACAATCTTACCCTCTTAAGTTGCATTGAGAATTTCACAATGTATTACTTCACATTAATGGGCAAAGGGCAAATAAGAGAAAATAGTAATAAATGCTTCCTAAAAAAATACAAAGTGACTTATAAATAGGACCAAAAAATCCTTCTAGAATGTGACTTATAAATAGGACCGGAGGGAGTAATACAAATGATAATCATCATGAAATTTACATTTTGTTCCTTATTTGTTTTTATAGACATTATATATCACTTATAATTTAAGAATAAAATATGCCCCCATTCTTTTTGTCTCCCAAATCTTTCAAAAATCAATTCGCAAACTAACATATCCTTAAAGGAGTAGAATTAGATTGTACTGAAAGCCAAAAAAACAGAAAAAGAAAAAAGTGTGTTGACATTAATGTCATGAATCAACGAATGAAACCATAAATATTATGCAAAATTCGATATAACTTTTTTTAAAAAAAAATAATTTCAACATTTTCGTGGAAATTTGATATTTGGAAGAGAAAGATTTGCATGAACACACGTCAAATGGAAAAAAAAAAAAACAAACAAAAAAAACAAAACCAACTAGTGTTAAATTCATTTTTCATTCATTAAAAGCAAATAAGCAATGACACCATAAAAAAAATGAAGCATTTACTAAAGTAATTTTAATAAAATTCAATAATTGCAATTTTTTTTTACACCAACCACTACCCGGATCTAATTTACCCAGAATTCGACTCATCCAGTCCGACCCAACTGAGCTCGCACTAAGCGGTAATGGTCTCCCAACGGGGTTTGCTTCATACCCAAGGCTCGAACTTGAAACCAGTTGATTAAGGAATCAAATGAGCTACCAGTTGACCATCCCATGTAGTCAATAATTGTATATATATTTTTATGTCCACCGGGTATGTATCTATACAACTTTGGTCGGAGACTCCTTTTTAAATTTCCTTTCTACCGTAAGAAAATTCAGCAAGAAAAAGTGGAAGAGAAGATTATATTTCCGACTTTCACTAATCTAATTAATTGCAACAGATATCCGATGCTTCCACGTTCCACGTGAACTATATTACGTAATTCAGGTGGATAAATCCCACGAAGTAGTCTAGACGAATAAGATGCCATGCTGAATTATACTCCTCTTTCCTCCATTATGTACGGGTATTTCTCAAACAATAATTTCTACAATTTGAGTACTGACTTAATTCAAAGTTCAAACATGCAAATAAAGCATTAGCTAGTAGATAGTGGAAAATTCTTAGAATATGATTCTCACGATTATGGTTATTCTATAAATCAATAATTCTCTTTTCTTTTTAAAAAATAAATAAATAAAGAATTCTCTGGAAAATCCTTATACAAAGGAATGTCCACCTTTAATAATAAATTAATATTAATTATTTTATACAAATTTTCCCATGCTGTCCCCTTTGACACGGATAGGATCGGAGTAAAAGTAAAAGTAGCCATCATTTCTATATCCAGCCTTCATGCATGCATGGTGATAATTCGGTACTTGGGGCATATACTCCTTAAATACTAAGGTTCTAACACTTATGTTTTAAACTATTTACATAAAACTACAATAGTTAATTTCCACCATGAAGTTTTATAACGAGTATATGCTGTATTCTTTCCATGTGGCACATTAATGTATTATAATATTTCCCTTATTATTGTTCAAGTAATGGCATACCAAAAGGTTCTGATTCCTCTACATAATGTTAGAAACCATTGAATTCTAGAGAGAATAATAATACATAAATGGTCAGGTTGATGTTGACGTATAATGTGAAATATAACTAAATGAAATAGTACTATACGTCGGGTTAAGTTATTTAATATTTTATCTAAACTCAGTTAATTTGTTAAGTATTTAATTGTAAATGAAAGTCTCATATTAGATAGGATAAAATAAGTGAAAGAGTTTATAAGTAGTAAGATCATTATTTTAAGATTTTGTTTCAAAATGTGATATCTCGCTTGTTGGTGACTATTCACTTTTCTCATAACCATAGCGCGCTAAAGCACCGAGACTCTTTATATGGCAGAAGCTCCCTAATTGCACTTCCTCACACATAAACTACTTTCTCATTAACCTTAAAACATCTACATGTTTCAAAGCTTTGCAATATCTAAAATACATCTTATAATATTCTCAAAATAACAAAAGAAGAAGCAAAAAAACTGACAATATGAGATTTACTAAAATAATATATTCGAAGCAAAACCTAACATAATAATTACGGTGAGTGTCTTTCTATGAATTTAGAAAGCTTGTTATTTGATCACATGGTGTCAGTTAGTTCGTGATTCATTTATGCTTATAAGGATTTGGATTCGCGTGACGTATATAGAGAATCAAAATCTGTATGAGGATTTCTAAAGTTAGAGGGATAGATAAAAGTATACAACAAAATGGTCGATATAGGGTTCTTTTGATTTCAGACATGGATTTGTACCAAACGAACATAAAAATATATTTTAGTTTTTAAAAGTCTAATCCCAGCACTTGCAGTTAAAAAAACAGTAGTTCTATACATCAGGAAATTAAAAAAAATGAAAATTTATAGCCAATAAGATTTTGGCTTTTAGCAAAAATCACGGAAAAAATAAGTTTAAAAAAAGAAAGATGTCACTCACGAAAATTCTTTTCGTACCAAATACCATTTTTGTTAAAAAAAATATGAATAATACAAATTCATCCCAACAAGAAAATCAACTTGAATTCAATTAATTATACAATCGAAGAAGATCCATATTAGTCCCTAAGAATTTTCGATTGTGCCATCTTAATATATCATTGAAAGTATGAAAAATACAATTTAATTCTAAAAAATTTTAAATATGAACTATGTTAGACCCTTTATATGTGAGATAAGGATTTTCTGTCATCAAATATCATGTTTCTAACAAATCAAATTTTTTTAAATATTACAAAAATGTCATAGCAGTTAAGAATTATTTCTCATTTTATTAAAATCTGCAAGGGAAAACAAATTTTGGGACATGATTTAGGAACATCTAATCCTTATTCCTCAGTGTGTTGCATACCTTTTTAACTTAACGGAGATGTCTAAATCATTTTTTAATTTCTGAACTCAATTTCGACCCATGAAAATTTTCTACATTTATCAGAAAGGTTCTGACCCATTTTTACTACTTTGTAACAAACAAAATGAACCTTACAATAATAATGTACAAGGTTGCTTTTAAATCTAGCTGAAGTGGGACTTTTTCTTCCGACTAAGGCTTTCTATGTTAAATATAAGCTAAAACTTATAAAGTCAGAAATCAAAAGGTGGAAGAAAGAAGTTTTTGGGAAATTGGATACAAATATTAAACAGTTGTATGACAATGTTATCTGTTGGGGATGCTCATGAAGTGTGTTAAGAAAATTTAAAATGATGATCGTAAAGTTTTTGCATTCGGATTTTAGGCATGTTAATTAATTTCACACCCGTGGATATCTACTCAAACCCTGATCTGATTTTGGTGGAAAAAATCCATTTTGATTGGGTTTAGAAAACCCGAACTCAAAATTCGTTTTAAAAAGATGGTATTGGTGCGATTTTGGAGTTGTAAGTAATATATGCCTCGCCCTCGCTCTAATAAAAAATTCAAATAATTTTCATTACACTAAAAGTAAAATGGTGGAGTTAAACTAACATATTTAATTTGGCTAAAGCCATGATTTAATTTTTAAATTTTTAGATATTTTTAAAATTTATGGCGTTTAATATTATATATTATTTGAATTATAATGTATCTTATATATGATTTATGCTTAATACAATAAATGATAATTTAAAAAATAATTAAAAATAATTGGACTGATGGATTACCCATGGGCTTCCCCGAACCCGACAAAGAGGGGTTTGAGTTTCACTTTTTATACTTGCTCTTCTTAAACCCACACGGCCGCACCCGCCCCATTTTTAATGAGTACGGGATTGGGATTGACGAAACCTCCTCAAACCCGATTCGTTATCATGTCTAGTTAATATTACTCCTTCGTGCCCGATATGTAAGCTCTTTTTAAAGATTTTTTTCTTCCTAATGTAAGTCTTATTTCAAATTTTCAGTGGCATAAATTTAAGCTAAACCAAACATGAACTAGATTCAAAATAGTAACAGCACATACGCAATGTTAGGGATTTGGAGCTTCGGTCGTTCGAGATTATGAATTTGGAGCTTCGATCCTCCCAGAGCCTGGACCCAACCACGTCGACCCTTGGACCTGGAAAGACTAGCCAAACTGGGGGGAGATATCTACCCCGTCCCTGGAGCGCCTCCCTCATAAATCTTAGGCATGTCCGTCCTGACCAGGATTCGAACACGTAGCCACTAGGTAAACCCAGCCTTAGCGTGCTCTCCCTTTGCCAGTTGGGCCAAGCCCAGGGGACGAAACACGTGACTTGAGTGAGTGCTATATTGGAACGGGTGAGTGAGAGTAAAACGAAAGTGAAGTGAGAGTGAAACCACCATTAATAATATGTCCCAAATCACAAGTTTTCTTGTAGTGAGGGCCTAGTTTCAAAATGATCTAATTTAGAGTTCATTTTAATTCCATGTATAATTATATCACCACTACTAGCAAATGTAGTACTCCCTTCGTTCTTACTTGTAAATCATATTCTAAAAAATATGTTTATTCTTAAATGTAAGTGACTTCATATTTTCAAGGAGGTATTTAATTATCAAGCTGATAATTTTATTTTATTAAAAACAAGAAATTAACTATCCACTTCTATTTGTGTTTCGGTTGAGTTTGACCTATGAATATGAACAATAACAAATAGATTATTTAAAAGAGGGAGAATGAAACAATACAGTGTAAAACAAGGATATAAGCTGTGCATATTTACATTTACTAGCCAGAATCTAGCATGAAAGTTACCAAAGTAAAGTTCCTTATGCATTATTGTAAAATACGGGAAACAGCATGGTTGTGTCTGTCACGTACGAGGGTTCAAGAAAGTGTGGTTTAATTTTTTTATACATATTTTTCGTTTCTGATCAGAAAGAATCCGAATCGCCTTTTCAAGATTTGGAGCATTTAGATGATTATTAGGGCATATAGCATTTTGGATTTATTTAGTTTATTCTAACTAATTCCTTATCTGATCTCTCTGCTCCAAAGTAATCCATATAGTGATATCCATAACTAGAATACTATAATTCCCAATAAAGATAAACAAAATGGTTGCAACGCACTTTGGTATATAATCAAGATCTTATACGTTATTCACACTTTACTTCCAAGGAATAATTTGAAACATTGGACATAAGGATAAGAATTTTACCTCTCATGTATGGCACCTTTACAATGTATTAATAGAGTAGGCTGATTTTGTCTTTGGTGGGTTCTATCCCTATTGTTATTTTGGTTTGAGTATACCTTTATACTCCCATTAATGAATTTGCTTAATTATAAAGAAAAAACCTTTTATGTATATTTTAGTTATCCTGGTTTTATACCCTTTTTCTTTTTTCTTTCTAAGGGTTCATGGAACAAATATTTTTGGTTTGCACCCTGGTATCTGGCTCACTGGGTCGACTAATCCAGTTCGAGGGGGGTCCCGGGGTTAAGGTTTTATTCCTCTCCCAACGTTGTTGCGGGGGATCGAACCGTGGTTCGCCCTACCAAGTGCAGCCCCTGGCACCACTGCACCAACAGCTCGTTGGTTCATGGAACAAATATAATCTCAACTTCTCATACTTAATTTACTTTCTTCCCTTACCTTAATTAATAAAAGTTTTTTTTCCTCATATAAAAAACACTTCTTATACTTTCATTCTCTCATTATATAAGTATATATAATTCTTAAATCTCTTTCATAAAATGCACTTCTTTGGATCCTTTCTCAACCGTCTTTTAATGTTAGATCACATATTCACATTATTTAAAAAAAATTGTAATTATTATATCTAGTGTTATTAAATTGAGAAATATATCACCATCATGTTTTCTCTAAAATAAGTAATTAATGATGAGTAAAAAAAATAAGAAATTAATGAAAAGTAATGAAGAACTATTATTAGCTCGTAAATGATGGATTAATTGGAAAATATTTTTTATACGTCACCTTTTTTATGCAGTTGAAGTGATTGGAAAATAGGAAAAACAATATATTAATAAATGTTTAGAGGTATATATAAAAATACGGTGAAGATATTCAAATTAAATTGATTATAAAAATAAAGTAGTAACTCTTTAATTAAAGGAGTGCGTGTACATTTATGCCTTATGCCTACCTCTTTTAATTTGGGATAAGTAATGAATGGTGCAAAATAAAACATGGTTCAGGTTTCTCTTTGCAATTGTTTTTGCTCCTCTTCTGGTCCCCACTATAAGAAATGAAAAATGATTTAGAAACTTACCGGCCTATAAACTTACATATAAGATTATGACACTTGTTATTTTCAAGTTAAAAAGAATTAAATAAAAAAACTTAAATGACAAATATCAAGATCCTAATGTGTAAATTTATGAGTAAATCTCTTTATATATGTAGGTTACTCAATTATTGCTTATAAGAAACTACCTATGAACGACGAGCTAATAAGGATTGTATATAAAAAAACAATCGTCACGTAACAAATTAAATGCAAAATAGAGATATAAGCCAATATTTAATTCGGATTTTTTTTTTGGTAAGTTCACATTGTTCATTTGTGTAATTGGATAATTAATCCATTCACATATTAAATGAGCTTTTCTTATAATGGCATCTCTAACATGATATTTTCCATTTACATAAATTAGAGATCGAATATGTAACTATGTATGTAACTATACATGCTTAAAGAACACATATCCCATTTATTTGTGTATGTCACCACCGATTAATATTCATCTCGGATAATGCAAGCCAAAAGTGAACTGTATGGAGCAGTTCCACTATCTCTTTTAAAAAGGAATTGCATGCAAGAGAAGTAATCAATACCATGCACATGCACCTATATATATACACACACATTTATTCCACGTTTTCTTGTCTCATAAAAAAAATAAACCATTCCACGTACGTTTGCTCCCTCTCTCAAACATACTCGACCGTTGAATTATATACTTTAATAGAGAATGTTAATATGTGCATTCGTAGAAATTATAGCAAATTTTTTTTTATATGCAAATAAAGATTTTATTACCAAAAAAAAAATTATAGCTCCTTCATTAAATACACCACTAACCTTTTTCCTTCTATAATTTTTTTTAAGATTTTCTTAACTTCAATTCTTAAGGTTGATAATAAGCATTTTTAATTGGATAATTTTTTTTTAAAAACAAATAAAGATTTAAGATTTTATCTCTCCTAAATGTATCATTCCCTATAAAACTTAACCATTTTGGGTTATTATCCTCAGGCCTAAAAGCTAAGGTTATTAAGAAAACCCTTTTTTTAATTTCTTATTCATTTTCCTTAAAAAAAAATACTATTCGCAAAATCGTAGTGTGACAATTAGCTTTAAGAACTGGTCATTACTGAAGGCAAGGCAAGATCTGTGATTGTAAAATTTTCTTTTTCAAAACGGATTATGAATCCAAAAGAATGTAGCAAAGAATGTTTAAGGTGTAACTAATGTATTACCTTTGTATTTGTAGGTGGTGGAATGTTTGTTACGTGTTTATTAGGATTTGTTATATTTTTTTTTTCTCGGATAAGATTTTTTTTCAATTGATTTTCCTTATTAATAAGGTCTTTAAGAAGGTAGAAATCCTTCTAATGCTTTGATAGACGTTTCAGTAGTTGCTTGCTGTTTGGGGTATTGTTTTGTTATTTCACTTTCTCATAACGTAGAACTCTTTTGTATTTTCTTGTTTAATAAATTTTATTTGCTAAAAAAACAAATATGTCAAAGATATTGTTTAAATAATACAAATTGATTATTACCTATTATTTTTTTCATCAACTCTTTTTAGTGAATTCCAATTAAGTAAGTTATTAATCTTGGAAAATCATGTTCATGCATTGCTCAAATATTTAACATATCATCTTCCAATGCAAAATGCTTTTCCTTTATAACTTCCAGAAATAAACAATATGTTAAATACACTTGTCAATATTTCTCATAATCTTTTCATCACCTACCTTCTTTTACAAGAAAAAAATTACTTTTATTCAAATCCTACCTTTTTAGGCATCAAATAAAACTTTTCATACCCTAACGAAAAGACTTCTCTTGCAACATTGAAAGTTGAAACTCTAAATAGATTTCAAGTAGGTAGCATTCCATATTAGCTCATTCTCTTATCCTCTCTTGCCAATCAATCTATTCGCGTGCTGCTTATGAATGATCGCGCAGTCACTAAAAAGTTGCTTTTACACAAATGGTATACATGGACTATCCACAGCCGCTTCTTTAAATGCCAAACCTTTATAGTAATTTTTAACATGAATTTTTCTAATAACACATGTTAATAAACTTATATCGAGTAAATTTAAATAAGAAATTAATGTAATTAGTGTATATAAAATTTATAACTGTATCAATTTTTAATATAAATTTTTTAACAAATATTTTAGGACATACATTACAAAAAAATTAAAAAAATAAATAAATAAAACATTTACGACCTTTTCACTTTGATTTTTACTAATGATAGAGCAATGCATTACCATGTACTACTGCAACACGTATGATTGTGACAATAAGTCCCTTATCCGTGAAATTTTGATGTGCATGAGTCGTTGTTGTAATTGTTCCGTGCACGAATGTAAGAGAGATGTTACATTTCCATATAGAGTTTGTTGATTCATGAATAAGCCGCAGTTGGAAATTGGATGAAGTAGATATTTGTGTCATAGGGAAAATTAATGCCTCAAAAACAAGATTATTCAATAATCATGGTGTAAGTACGTGTAACTAAATCAACCAACCATGCTCTTAAGATTAGCATATAACAATTCCTTGACCTATGCATTAATTATTCGAGGTAGGAAACTTCAAAAATTCATGAAGTTAACTTACTCGAAGGAGAGAATTGAGGAAGGATTTTCGGATTGTTGTTAGGCCATTCATCAACCGAAATGGCCATGTAATAAAAACCCCGGACAAGATAAAATAAATAAAAGAAAAATAAAAACAAAAAATATTGAGAAATCTACTTAGAGAGACCTATGTGCAAACCTACACATAAAATTGTGACACTTGTGTTTTATGTTTTTTTATTTTATTTTTTTAATTTAAAAAATAATAAGTGTCAAAATCTTGTTTGTAAGTTTACATATAGACCTCCTTATATAAGTCTCTTATTCATTTCTAAAAAAAAAAAAAAAAGAGTTGGCTTTGGACCTCCCTCTTGGAAATGATAAAGGATGCATAGCTTGCTAAATTGGATTGTGGCTCAGAATATCAAGGATTCGAGAAAAAACTCAAATGAGCAATCAAATTTATACTTGAATTGATGAATATAAGCTTACATGAGAGGTCTATGTATACTACTCGGGACTTACATAGAAAATATATATTAAAAAAATACAAGTGGAGGTGGGTGGTGAGTTGGTGGTAGCTATGAAGGTTGAAAGCTGGTGAAGGATGCACATGTTTTTGGATAATTCTCCTCGAGTAGGAGAACACTCGTACTTGAGTCTAAGCATTATCTTCATAGTAAGTCGATATATAACATTGAATGTGGCAAAAACACCATAGAAGTGAGGTTGTAACATCCACCACTTTTTCACTTTACAAATCATATCATTACTAAAAATTTCATTTTTAGTGACCGCAAATTTCGGTCACTAAATAGCATTTTATGGTCACTAAACTTGTTAGTGACCGAAATAGTGACGGAATAGGTCCCGTCGCTAAAAGTGGCGTCCCAAAGTAATTAGTGACGGAATTTTGCAGTTACAAAAAACTTTATTCCGTCGCTAATTTGTGACCGAATTCCGCAGTCACAAAAAATTTATTCCGTCGCTAACATAGTTAACATATAAAAAGTGGGACCAACTTGGTGACGGAAAGTTTGACGTTAGTGACCGAAAAATCCGTCACTAATCCTTAGCAGTCACTAGTTATCCGTCACTAATTACTAACAGTCACTAATAGTGACGAAATTGTAAGTTTGGTGACTGCTGTTTGCAGTCACTAATAGTGACGAATTTCTACATTTCGCTGTTACGTTTTTCAGTCACTATTTGTGACGCATTTGTCATGTTAGTGACCGAATATTTCGTCACTATTTAAAAAATATGTGACCGCAACTTTTGAATTACTAATGATTGTTTTTATCCCTGTTTTTATCGCAAAATATATATTAGCTACACTTGATTATTTCACAAAATTTAGAAAAATAAACACTATCGACAAATAAAAATATAAAATAAGATTTAATTGTTGTCCAGTATCTATCAACAAATAACATAAACCAATTCCTAATAATAATCCAGAAATTCTGAACCAAACACAAATTATCGTAAACATAAACACAAACACCAACACGTTATCAAAAATACCAAAAAAAAGGTTCAATATTCAAATTAGTAATGACTAAAGGGTAGGAGGGACATGGTCATCATCATCATCACTATTATTAAGAATAATTAAATCATAACAAGCTAAGCCCAAATATCAAACTAAACATTTAACTTGATGGTAGACAAAAAACATCTTCATGGATTTTAACCCTGCAATCAAACAAAAGAAACAAGACAATCAATGCTAATACAATTAAAGCAATTAGTAACTTAAAAAAAATGCAACACAACAATGACAACATAGGGATATTAAGGAAAAAATTAAGTAACATAAACTTACATTATGACTAAAAGTGCTTAGGCGCTAGATGTCAATTGAATGACAAACTTCTCCAAAAGGGAGCACTTGATATTTGATCTCCCAATCAAGTTCTTGCTTTATTTGTTCTTCATGACTATATGCATATTCAGCATGAATCATTTTGCATTGTATCATAAAATGAAACTAGAGATGGTAACTGGAAAAAAAAACATAAAAAACTAAAGAAAAGCAAACTCTCAAAGAAGGTTAACATATGACCCTAAAAGATATCAAGTTGTTATGAGAACTAGTGTAAAATCATCAAAAAATCATTCAACTTAGTATAGGAAAAGGCCATCGATCAAGAAACAAATTCTCTTGTATGTTGAGCAGTTAAACCTGAAACACATATTTTCTTCTCTAAGGCCTTAGCTTTCTTACTCTTTCCATGGCATTTCTACTTTTACTCCTCTAAGGGCTTTCTTAATCTATTAAACATCTTTAAGGTAGGTCTATAAATTGTTCAGTATTAACAAAAACATGAACCGCATAATGAGATCGCATCAAAAAGTTGTCTTGACAACATATCTTTTCCTACTAGATGTCCAACAAATTCTATTACTCGTTACAACATTGACTTGACAACATTAGAAATTGACAAAAAACAAATTTATCTAAATTAATTGCTCTAATGGATCGGTAAAGCACTAATCTATTAGTTGCTTTAGTTTTCAGAAAATTAGTTTTTCAATTATGTTTGATTAAAAACTATTATTTTTACCAATCCCTTTCAAACCAATTTCGAGTATTAATCTCAACCAATTTGCATATTTAATCAAGCCAATTTTAAACTAATTACTACATAAAGAGCACTGACTGGTTTTTGTTCCATGTTACAAACCAAAATATGATATATGCAGAAAGAAGTAAATAAGGTAATTTGGGGATTAGGGTTTTATTGAATCTGAATAGCCAATGAACTATCAACACATCAATGGTGACTTACTCTAATTTGTAACGAATTAATAATTTATTTATCTCAAGCCCTAATTTCACTGAATCTGCAGTAAAATAAAATTTATAAAACCATATCACAACGTTATTCTCAAATTGAAAACTAACTAATTGACCCTAAATAACAAGTCACACACAGAAAATTAAAAGTACCTAGAGGTATGTTAATTCGTTATCACCAGAGCAACGTTGCAGATAACAGATTTGGGAAGGAGATAACAATAGCGTAATCACTAGAGCAACGTTGCAGATAACATATCCTTCGAGAGATTTGGGAAGGTAGAGCAGAAGATGAGCGGAGGTCGTGCCCGAGTCACCAACAAAGGCTGTGAGCGGAGGTCGTACGGAGGTGATTTGGTGAGTGAAAATGAGGGAAGGAGGGACGGCGAAGGAGGGAACAGGTGGCGGTGAAGGGTGGTTGTAACAAATTGGGGAACGAAGGAAGAAGGGAACGGAGTAATGATCCTCCCATGTGCTAGTCCCAAAAGAACCACGGCCTAGAATAAAAAAGCTTCTCAATACAGGAATTTGAGCTGACACAGGATCAAAGCATTTTTACTATAAGGAATTTTCTAATGCCTTCACACAGTTCATTTTGATGAAATCCAGGTAGAAAAGGCTTCTGCACATGCTGTTGTTATTACTATTGTTTTACGGCATTCAATTTGCATTTCAAGGTGTAAAATGCTGTATTAACATGATGATAAAGTGTCTAACAAAAATAACAAGATACTTTCAACTTCTAAAGACAATTTTAGAAGAGTGAATAACAAAATCTATCCAATTAAATGCTCCTTGATATATGACAGGAACTCGTGGGAAGGTCTTGAACTCACACAAATCTATCCAAAAAGGTGGCAAATTAACCTCAAGATTGTATCATAAATTTACCATAGACTCCGAAAACAAATGAAGCTAACTTAATTGATTAAGCTTCTCATCAGTCAAAATCACCTTCCCTCCCGGTACCCATAATGCTCTAAGCACTAAAGTTAAAGTAGCATCATTTAAGGACAATAGAATTACCTAAACCAACCAAAACCAGAAGCATAACATAATTTGGAAAGAAAATTAGAAGGAATGGAAAAGCCATGAACCTGGCAAGATAAGTAAGTCCACTTAGAGACACAAGGGCACTGAAATGAGTGGTCACAGAGTGTCGTGAGTATTCCACTAGTATCTGGGTCCAATCTTTCTATCATTCAAAGAGTAAAACATAAGACATATATCAAAATTACACAATTAAACACCCATTAAATAAAGTCATTACTCCATCATGATACTATAACTTAGGATCCATGAAATCTTGCAGTGGAAAACTAAAATTTCTCCAATCCAACCAATAACAAGTAGAACAAGATTAATTGCATCCAAGTAAATTGATTGCGAAGACAAACCTCTTGCTTCATAAATCATTGCTAGTTCTGGGAACCGAATGTCATAACAGATGCCAATGCCAATGCCAATGCCAATGTGCCCAACCTCTGCGTGAATCAACTCGTTATTACAAATTTTTACCTAATATACCAAAATGAGTCCGAAAGAATGAAGAAAGCTAGACCACTCTTATATGAACATAGTAGTCAAAAAAGATGTTCAATTATATAAATAAAGAAAGATTACATGGGAAGCCTTTATAAGGTTGCTTTCTTGTTTCTCAATTTTAATTTTTAAAATGCAAGATATTGATAAAACTAGGCTACAAACATAACTACCACTTGGGTCATCATCTCCTCCGTACTTATCTCCTGGTTTATTTATAAAAAAGCTGCATCCTTTGTATTAAAACACAAACACGAGAAGCCACAAAAACAAAAAAAATTAAGTAGTCTCAATTCATTACATAGTTATGCAAAACAACAACCATAATAACCACTATCATTTCCTCTCCTCGTCTGCCTGTCAAAAATAGTACTATCTGAATAGTGAATACACATTTCTCATTTACATGATGACAAATACATTTGCAAAATCATTGATTGAGATATAACTGAGGAAAATGTATGCGCTGAAATGGGTGAAGCAGGAATATAGTAAACCTGTGTCCATAATGTGCTGAGATATTTCATAATTGTGCAGCAACAAGAAATCCTGTGTGGCTTTTTATATATAATAACGAGATTTGGTTTTAAGGTTCAGAGGAAGATGTTAAGTGAACTTGAAATAACTGAAATCCCTGAAAAAAAGACAATTATAGAATAATCATCGTCATAGTAATTTCATTTTACCATACATCACTTAAGAAAATTATATTATAAACCAATTCAACTAAAATTACCACTAGCATGGTCAAAATTGTGAGCAACAAAAGGAAGGACGTGTGGAGGTTTAGCAGAGAGAGCAAGATAAAGATAACACGGAAAGCAAAGAAGAATGAGAAATGGTATGCAACAAAGTGTTGGAGAGAAAGAGAGACTTACAGATGGAATAGAAGGGAAAGGATTGTTCCGTTGAGTTGCAAAGAGAGAGAGAGAGAGAGAGAAGAGGGACCTACAACCAGCGATTGAATCAATTTTGAAACCCTAGAACTCAAAAATGCAAACAAAAAAATTGGAGGAACTTGAAGCCGAAGCAGAGAAATCAAATTTTGAAACCTTAGAACCTCGCCTGTCGCTGCTGAGGGAGATGGAGGACGAAGGTTGTGGTGTGGCTGAAGGAGGGAGCAGGTACGGTGGACGAAGGCTGTGGTGTGGCTGTGGTGAAGCTAATAAGGAACAAATTGAAGGAAGAAGGTGGACGGAGTGAAGCTAAGGAGCGCGAAATGAAAATGAGTGTGGCGGATCGATCCAGAAATATTGAAAATGAAATGAATATTGAGGGATTATTTTAGTATACTCCCTCCGTTCTTCTTTAACTGTCCGTTTTTGGAGAAGTTTTTTGTTTCTTTTTATCTGTCATTTTGATAATTTTAAGGTATAATAAATGCTACTTTCCATGTTTACCCCTATTTAATATGATATTGGTTTTCGTAAATAGTGGAAAATAAGTAATGATTATGATTATGGAAAGAGAAAGGGTATAGTGGGTAAAAACATAATTAATGTGTTGGAAATCTAAGTGATGATTGCATTTCTTAAAGGGTGTGTTTTGTTTGAAATAGGACAAATAAATAGGAACGGAGGGAGTAATTAGTGACTGAATTTATTCAGTCACTAAATTGTACTTTAAAAAAAAAAAGCATGTTTGGTGACTGATTTAGTGACTACTCCCTCCGGTCCTATATATAGGACATATTCTAGAAGCAATCTTTGGTCCTATATATAAGACATTTTGTATTTTCTATGCATCATTTATTGTTTTTTCTCTTTTTTACCCTTATTAAATGCTTTGACTATTTATGTGTTTTTTGTTGTTAATTAATGTGTGTGAATTTTTCAAGAAAAGTTGAGAGGGTAAAATTGTAATGTTACAATATATTCTCATAGAATTCATAAAACTAACTACTTTTCTTGGTCCGAGGAATATGGTTAAGTATGTCCTATATATAGGATCGGAGGGAGTACTATTTAGTGACTGAAAATTTCAGTCACTATTTCGGTCACAAAATATTTTTTTTTTCAATATTAGTCACTAAATCGGTCACTATTTGTGACTGTTTTCATTGCGGTCACTATATCGATCATTATTTGTGACCGTTTTCATTGCGGTCACTATATCGGTCATTATTTGTGACCGTTTTCATTGCGGTCACTATATCGGTCACTATTTGTGACCGCAATGAAAACGGTCACTATATCGGTCACTATTTGTGACCGTTTCCATTTCGGTCACAAATTTTGGTCACTAAAACTTGATTTTTTTAGTAGTGTATGTTATTATTAATTCTAGTTTTATTCAAGTACTGGGTTTTATAAAATATTGTATTTTAATTATGCTTTGAGATAATATAAATATATGTATAAGTGAAGTCTTTTCAATGATATGCTATAATTATTTGACTTGCAAACAAAGGAATCCATTCGTAGCTTTGTTGGTGAAAAATGATAATAAGATATGTTTGTGCAAAAATAGTTTCCAAGTGTTTTTATAGTTGTTGTTATGTATTTAGGACATTATGGAGTGTTAAAATTGATTTATAAATGAAATTCTGAAACAAGGCAATTTCGCTTAAGTGAGGCAGGTTCGCAAAAGCGAAATTTATCTAAAACAAACATTTGGTGGATTTAACGGTCTCGCTCAAGCGAGATAGTCTCACTTAAGCGAGTTGACCATTTTCGCTCAAGTGAGTTTTACTCGCTCAAACAAACGTATTAGTCTATAATTTTTTAGAATTTACTGCACTTTTTGCTCAAGCGAAAATGCTTCGCTTCAACGAGATTGGTCAAACCCAAAATCCCAAAGGGACAAATAAGTAGGTTTGGAGGAGTATAAAAGGGGAACCATCGACTTTCATTCCCAAAATAACCCTATTTTCACTCCTCGAAAACCCTAGCTCCACATCTATTAAATCGTCAGTCCTAAAATCACTCTCATATAATCTCTACTTTAAACATAAGCCTTTTGAGATGTGACTCTAAGCTAGGTTCATGGCAAGGAACTCTAAGTGATAGCTTGAGTTGAGTGGTAACAAAAGGATTCTCAAAGGTTCTAACTCCTAATTCCAAGTAGTAATGAGAAGTTACCATACCATTTGAATAGTAATTAAATGATTAAGGGAAATATGATTGTTACCATAATAAGATTATTTGATTTGGATATCAAGATAACCCATGATAATGTTTTAAATATGTTAGAATCATTATATATGCTAACTTGGAATAAATTATATATTGAGATTCGATTTGGATTAAAATATGATATAATAGATTGTTGTAAATTGATATTTGATGTGTATGTTATATGAGATGATATGATAGATTTGTGTAAATTGATACTTTGATGTTTTTGTCATATGGATTGAATTGATGTAATATAAGATTGCTACTTTAATTGATTTGTATGCGATATTGAGCATGCTGAATATGTCTAATGATGTGGAATTGTTATAATGATCATTTGGAATGGATTGGTGTCGGAAAAACTCAAGTTTTCTAAGGAATAATATGGATAATCGGTTATTGAGTTGAATGAATCAGTTAGCTAGTGAAGATTCCAAATTCTAAATATTTTAAAAGTGAGTTAATCGTGTGATATATTTTAACAACCAGTTATCGGTTTTGTCCTTAAAATAACAAAAGTGAAATTCATGCTAAATATTTTTTTGGAATTCCTAATGCCTATCTATTAACGGATGATGGGATAAAAGAAAAAAAGAGATTATTATTATTGAAATCGAACATTGGTGAAAAACATAAATGAGTTTAAACATACAAGATATATGCTGAAAATTTAAGCAAGTGAGATGCATGCCAATAATATTAAATATATGAAATTTGAGTTGTACATTATATTTATTATAATTTGTACCAGATCTAATTCAAAATGTTGAATTTACTAAATGATTTTTTTATTTTCAAGTTTTATAGAAAGTTAAATTTTGATTTCACTACACTATCTTTTTAATATAATTACTTTAAACGATATTATTTAATTTGGGAGTGCTACATTATGGTATTAGAACAGTTTTTCCTTCTAGCCTAAGATATAGTCTATAATACCTTCGCTAAATGCACCTCTGTTTGTTAGTGAAAATCGATTGTCAAAGCTAGTGTTACACTCTGCCTTTAGAATTAAGAACTTTATCAAAGAAATCTCTTTAGCTCCACTTTAAATCATAGTAGCGTGTTTCTACTATCTGATCAAGCTATGTGTTTGATCTGTCTGTTGTTTTAAAATTGTCACATTCAGAAGATGAATATTAGTCAAGATTAGGGGAGGATAAAACCACCCAACAAACTAGGATATATGATTGTCATCCTAATGAGAAAGACTAATCCCGAGATTTGACTATTATAAAAGTTTTAATCGAAAGTCAATTCAAAATTCTTAAATACTTCCTGGGTATTCGAATGAAGGTGCGCAGGAGAAGCAGATAAATAATATATTAGAAAGATCTCTATCTTTCATATTGTCCATTTCTTTCTACCCTTTTGTTGATGGTGCAAAATATTTTAAATTTCATTATCTTTACTTGCTCCTTTATCTTAGTTATTGTTTGTTTCTAATAGTTTATATGCTAATGTTTTAGTTTTTATCATTTAGTAATTACATGATAAAGCTCATCACTAATGGATCCATTTTGGCCTCAATTCTAGCTATTCCAAGTCTTTGAAGAAGATTTACTAAGTTGGAGGCATTCACGGATGAAAGGAATCATTGAAGAGAGAAAAGAAGTAAAAATATCAAGATATTTGCAATTGGAGGCGCCTAGGTGCACAAAGCATACACCAAGCGCAATTTAGGATCTAAATCTTGAGAAACCACAAGTCTAGCACCTAGGCGGGGAAAAAACCATGCCCAAACGCAGCAGGTAGGGTCCAAGGCACCCAGACATACACCAACTTTTGGGTGCCCAAGCGTGGCTGGCAGATATTTTTGGGTTTTGTTGTGAATTTGCACGACTTTTGGAATCTTTTCTCAATAAAAACCATAAGAGGGTCAAAAACACACAGAGAAATGTGGGGGAAGGATAAGAACAGAGCTTTGAAGCAAAAAGGGGGGACTCAAACTCAAAGAGAATGAATTCCAAGCGAGGGAAGGTTCAGGTATGCATCTCCATCACTATTATGGGGTTTGATTCTCTAACTTTTTCATGCAAACAAACAAAAACATACCCAACTCTCAAAACTATTAATAAAACGTATCAAGATAAATCCTCAGCATACTCCTCACCACTTTTTTTTCTCCTTTTATTCACAACAGTCATTTTCATAATCTTCCTCATAAAACTTGTTTAAATCAAAGTTTCTCGCAAAAGAGGGAGCAATAGCAAGGGAAACCTTCAATTTGTTTAGATTGAACTTCACCTTCTTCATCATCCTTGTGTACCTCCGTTACAACACCTTCAAAGGAATCTTCCACTATCTCCCCACCAACATCTTTGAATAAATCCTCAACTACTTCCATAGCAACATCTTCAAAGGAATCTTGGACACCATCATCAAATTAAAGGAGTCTTGAACAATCTTCATAGCAACATTGTCAAAAGAATCTTGAATAACCTCACAACAATGTCTTCAAAGGAATCACAAACAACCTCCACAACAACATCTTCAAAAAAATCTTGGACAACATCCATTTTCATAACCTACCTCCACAACAACATCTTTAAAAGAATTTTGGATAACCACTACTAGAAAACCAAGATTTAGTCACCAAAATTTGTGACCGAAATGGAAACGGTCACAAATAGTGACCGATTTTGTGACCGTTTTCATTGCGGTCACAAATAGTGACCGATATAGTGACCGCAATGAAAGCGGTCACAAATAGTGACCGATTTAGTGACCGCAATGAAAACGGTCACAAATAGTGATTGATTTGGTGACCAATGTTGGAAAAAAATATTTTGTGACCGAAATAGTAGTCACTAAATCACCAAATCAGTCACTAAATAGTAGTCACTAAATCAGTCACCAACATGGTTTTTTTTTAACGTACAATTTAGTGACCGAATAAATTCAGTCACTAATTATGCTATAATCCCTCAATATACTCATTTCATTTCATTTCGCGCTATACTATATGTCTCATTTTCATTTGGCGCTTCTTCCTTAGCTTCACTGTACTACTCCTTCTTCCTTAGCTTCACTGTACCTGCTTCCTTAGCTTCTTTGCCGTCCACCTTCTTCCTTAGCTTCACCGCCACCGTACTTGCTTCCTCCTTCACCGTCCCTCCTTTTCGAGTCTCAACCTTTCCTCCCTCCCTCATTTTCACTCACCAAATCACCTTCTTCCTTAGCTTCACCGCCACCGTACCTGCTCCATCTTTTGTTGGTGACTCGGGCCATCTTTTGCTCTGCTCCATCTTCTGCTCTGCTCCTTCGACATCGACTTCGACTTGCGGTGAGTAGCAACATTTCAATTTTGATAATAAAACCCTAATCCCCAAATCTCTCGAAGCTACTCTTTGCTACTCTTTTCAATTAAAGAAAAAAAGGGATATGAAGTGTTAAAATAAAACCCCAAATCCCATTTTGTTAACCCTATGAAAAATCCCAAATCCCATTTCCCTTTCCGTGTTATGATTTTTAGTGTTTCAGAAAATGGACTTTAATTGTTAATCTAATTGTGTTGATACCCTATGTAAAAACTAGCATAAATTATGATAAATATATAGAATAGAATTGTACTACTATAAGATAGACCAAAATAAACGAGAAGAATTCTGTTTTGCTGCTTCTTCTTAGATACCAGCCTTACAGATATCCTAATCTAACTGTTTCCTTATTGTTTAATTTGGATTCCAATGGAGAACGTTTGAGCTAGCAGATTCTTGTTAATGACAAGTTCTAACAAACTGCTATATCATACTCTGCCACAGATATATCTTCCGGTGTCATCCGAAATCAAAGGATGCAAAGCGTCATTTTGCATCAGTGAATGACATTGCATTCAGTCCACTGTATGTGCCTTCTTATATATAAGTTGCCATTATAAATTGTAAAACTTGAAACTTGAGTAATTAATTTTCTGTTTAGTGTGTCTGGCGCTTTTGTCACCGGTGACAATGATGGTCATGTTATCATGTGGGATGCTAGAAGTAGGAAAAGAGTTATAGAGGTATTTGCCCTATTAAGTTTCTACTTGTGTCTAATTGCTATGATGTTTGTAAACTGTTCAGCAATTTTCTTTCTTTACTACTATCTTTTCTCAATTTCAGTTGCCCACGTGCCCAAATAGTGTTGCATCTTTGTCCTACAACCACGTGGGACAGCTTCTGGCCGTAGCATCCAGCTATACATACCAAGAAGCAAACGAAATGTGAGTGATTCTTATCTTGTTTGTCCTCCATCTTCTATATCAAATGTGGAAGCTGATATTCCATAACAATCCTACCATTGGCATTGCAATTTTCCTTTTATTTGTGATTCATAATTATAAGAATATTATAATTATAACAATCATAGTTGCTTACATAATTATAACAATCATAGTTTGTGAGTTATTGTTGTTATCATTTGCAGTAAGAAAGCCAGAAATTTGAATTGAAGAAATTGGAGGCCTTGGCTTTAAGAGAAAGTCCTTGTTCAAGTTTGGTTGCATGTAAGTACTTACTAATTTATAAACTGTTAATGGTTTTCTTGCTGTTTCTGGATGTTGTATATCTGTGATTCTGTCTGTTCGTTCTGCTGTTTTGTTAACCTCAAATCCCATTTTGTTAACCCTATGAAAAATCCCAAATCCCATTTCCCTTTCCGTGTTACGATTTTTAGTGTTTCAGAAAATGGACCTGTCAATGGTTCTGACTTCACACAAGTGGGTTCTTAATTTGTCTATTAAACTATTTTGGTTATATTAAACTATTTTGGCTATCTCAGTGACTAAACTAGCAGAATTCAGCCATATGCAAAGTTAAACTGAAGAGAACTGCATTCTTCATCATTAGCTTTTGATGCATTAATGCATTGAGGTTTAAGCAAGACATAATCACATATTGTTAGTATCTATAATCCTCCTATTCGTTGACAAGCTATGTGGTATAATTTTCATGAACAATTTTTCATGGTTAGTAGCTCTACTGCTGAAATATCAAAAATTAAAGACTACACCAAATACCAGACCCAAATGATTGATTTGAACAATAGATTCAGGTCTCCATTTAAATAGCATTTCAAAGAAAAAGTAAAAGGTTTTGTGCTTCATTCTGAGGTGAGGCAATCACAGGACTGCTCACTTGGAGAGTTTTATCAAGTTGCAATACAAATCCATATTTAAAAAAAAAAAAGGTGCAGCAACAAGTGACTTCTCCTTTATTATTAATGATTCCTTTTATTTTTGGTTGTTGCAGGCAGCAAGAGGATTTACCCAGTGAAGTGAGGCTTCTGAAAAATCTGCAGAGGTAAAGAAAAAAGAAACCATTTAGAAGTTATGAAATGAGAAGATAAAGAAACCTTTTACAAATTACATTAGATTATGCTAGTCTTCAATAATCCTACGAGTATAATATCTAATTTCTTATTGTGTGTTATATTCGCTATGTCTCTCTTTTGACTAATTAATAAAATATTAAGTTATGGAATATTCGAATTAAGGTTGTCTTAAATTTTATTTTATTCATGAATTAAAGGAGAGTGATATATATATATATATATATATACATTGTTGTGTGCAACAGTTGAGTAGATGATTCCACTCCGGGTTAAAGGAGAGTGATACAGGGATCATCCAAATATATTTTATTTTTATTCATAAAATATTTTTTATAGTTTGCTAGGTAATTTGTTCCTTTTCTTTTCGTAGTGTGTTTGTTTTCTTTCAAAATGCATGCTGATTGTGAAATATCCATTAGCTGCCTAGATAGCTTTCTGCTTCTGATTTTACAAAGTCCTCTTGATGAGCCGGCAAATGATTTTAACCAAATTTACCTAATGGTCTAATGATTTCATGTTTCCCTTTAAGATCCTAGCTTCCTGATAATTTCATGTTTTCAAGTTCAACAGGTGTTTTTAACTTGTTGTATGGATCTATGACCGATATAATCAGATTAGTGGAGGGAGAAAAAAAGGATTTTTTTTTTTTTGGGTTCACCTGCTGAAATTTGCATCAGACCTGCAATTTCTAGAGTTATGTGGCAACTTTATTTTGATTATAGTTGCTTTGTTACAGGCAAGAGCTCTTATCTCAAGGCTGACTGAAGAAAAGAATAGTGCAATTCAACAAAATAACAAGCTCCGTCAGGAACTGGTGAGTATATAACTTTACCCCCCACTCCCCCACCACATCTGTATAATATATATGCTTATGTTGAAACAACATTGCCTTCCATGACAAGCACAAGCACTTAAATTTATGGTCAACCATTTCATAATTAAATTTGATATAAAGTAGTTGGTAAATTATATGCATACTGCACCTGCTAATTGACTAAGTAAGGAGCTACTATCTATTAATTGGTTATTGTTGTTATTATTATTCTTCGTAGAAAGTACATGCTCTATGTGAGTTGACATTTTTCACATGAAAAATTGGGTATATATAACAAAGAAAATATAAATATTTAAGTGGCCTGTTTATTGATTAATGAAAGATTATACTTGTTTGAATTTGGTGATAGCAGAGGTTTGTGTATACCCATTTATATTGATGTTATACTTTTCATGAAAAGCTTAGTATGGATGTAGTATATGCATCTTTCTGATTAGTCTATCTATATGCCTATAAATGAAATTGATTGGATATTTCATGCTTGGGTTCTATAATTTCTATATCGATACTGGACAGAATAATTATCAGGGGATTTATGTAATTTGTGATGAACCTGGCATTTATCCAATCTTCTTTGCTGGACATTCATCTCTACAAGCATTTATATGGTCTGGTGTGTTTATCTGCTAGCAGCTGCTTGGTTATTATCAAAATTGCTTATGATTTAGTTGAGCGTGCAATGGTCCTCAACATATTAAGTAATACATGTCAAAAGGTGTTTCAAGTTCAAGTCCAAGCTGATTTTTTAGTGTTACCAAATCTTTTTCATATTGAATGATGCAAGCAGTGAGTGTGTGACCTTATCTGAAAATAATTATTATCCTTTTGACCCGAAATTTTCCCATGACAAATAGCATTGTCCCTGATCGTTATTATTTTTTGCTGTTATGGAAATGCTTATCACAGTCGAGAAAAGATTAGGCCAGAAAAGGAGTTACAAAGAACACTGCTTAACCTTGGATAGTGAAGTTAATTTTTTTCCCCTAACCTTTCATACTTTTATACGGAAGTTTGAAGCTTAATTTAATGCTTTCTAACTGTAGACAAGTCAATGTAGTCATTCCTAAATCACATTTTACATGTTGGCTTATAGTGACTCTGATCCTGGCCTTCACATTAACATATTCTGCATTGCTCATTTGTTGAGTATTAAGAGTATATATCATATCTTCCTTCATAAGTTAAAAATATATTTCTATCATAATAGTACTCTATCATGAATCTGACTGAAATTTGTGTTATATTGTAGCTTAAGTTTAAGTGGTTGCCCATATATGCAAAAGAAATGGAGACTACATTTGCACATAAGGGATCTACTTTAATAAAGAGTAGTATGAGCAAGATTAGAAATGGACATGACTCGGGCAGGTGGCTTCTACCCACTACCCTAGAAGCTTTAAGAAATTTTTGGGCCACGGATGCAGAATTCTTGAGGAGGAGTGCCATTGCTAAACAGAATAGGGCTTCTGAGACTGGAGCTCCTTTATATACCGGTGGCTCTTCCTCCGCTGCGAAGCATGCGTATAACATGGTAACTTGAGTTCAAAGTAGCTTTTTATTATATAAACATATGTTAGCCTTAGGAGTTAATTTACTCTTCAGTTTTAGTATTCAATTTATAAACTGTTAATGGTTTTCTTGCTGTTTCTGGATGCTGTATATCTGTGATTCTGTCTGTTCGTTCTGCTGTTTTGTTTGCGCATAAGCAAGTTGGATTTCAACTTGTTGTGGCTGTAAAGTTTCTAGTTTATCTGTTTTTAAGTTAGGTAATGATAAGATGGGTGTTGAATTTGACAAATTAATAACTACCATCTGGACAACAACACAATTAGATTAACACAATTAGATTAACAGTTATGTTGCGCATTTATATATCTGTTTTTAAGTTTTAGTTTCTAGTTTGTATGAAGTTATGTTGTGCATTTATATATGTAGGAATTGGTCAATCTGAGAAAGCCCAAAGCATTGGAAATCCTGAGCAGAACAAAGAAGAGAAAGGATGGACATTGGGTGGATGATTTTTCACAGTCTGTTGCGGTAAAAAATAAAAAATCACGAGCTAATGTTTTATGTTTTGACTATATATGCTTATATATTCGCTAACATATATTTTTATTATGCAGGATAGGGTAGAACAACGTCGTAGGGAGATTGAGGAGAATGTTAATGGTAATGTCGATGAGTCATCTGAGAATGCCATTTACATAGAGGTTGTCGGAGGTCGGAACAAGAGAGGCAATGTATATGGTTTAGGAGGTTTAGGCGACCAATATCTTAGAGAAACAGTAGGTGTTCCATTTCAGTCCCAGGTGCCTCCTCCACCACATTATGCAGAGAAGATTACTAAACTTGAAGAAGAACTTGGTGAGAAAAACAAGGAGATTGGTAATATCCGTGCTACACTTCAAGCTGTATTGGATCACTTGGGGATGACCATGCCTGAGGCTCATAGCATGCGCACTGAGAGCAGTGTCCACCTTGCTGATGATCATGTTGATGATTTTGTCGATGGTGATGGTGATGGTGATCGTGGTGGTGTTGCTAGTGGTGATGATGATGGTGATGACCATGTCCCTCCTACCCTTTAGTCATTACTAATTTGAATATTGAATCGTTTTTTTGGTATTTTTGATAACGTGTTTGTGTTTATGTTTACGACAATTTGTGTTTGGTTTAGAATTTCTGGATTATTACTAACTAGGACATGATTTATATATGTTATTTGTTGATAAATCGATGCTAGCACTATACAACAATATTAAATCTTAGCTTATTTTATATTTTTATTTGTCAATAATGTTTATTTTTCTAAATTTTGTGAAATAAGTGTAGCTAATATATATTTTGCGATAAAAACAGGGATAAAAACAGTGATTAGTGATTTAAAAATTATGGTCACAAATTTTTTAAATAGTGACGGAAATATTCAGTCACTAACATGACAAATCCGTCACTAATAGTGACTGGAAAAAGTAACCGCAGAAATCCGTCACTATTAGTGACTGCAAAACGCAGTCACAAAACTTACAATTCCGTTACTATTAGCGACCGTTAATAATTAGTGACCGAAATATTCGGTCGCCAACGTCATATTTTCCGTCACTATTAGTGACGGTAACAATTAGTGACCGAAATATTCGGTCACTAACGTCATATTTTCCGTCACTAAATTGGTCACGTTTTATTTGGTAACTATTTTAGCAACGGAATATAATTTTTTTGACTGCAAAATTCGGTCACAAATTAGTGACGGAAAAATTTTCGGTCACTAATTTGTTTGTGACGCCACTTTTAGTGACCGCACCTATTCAGTCACTAATTCGGTCACTAACATGTTTAGTCACCGAAAATTGCTATTTAGTGACCGAAATTTGAGGTCACTAAAAAGCTTTTTTTTTTGTAGTGAACACCCATTTTCATATTATGCCTTAGCTTCCTTGAATGAAAGATATGAGTATAGGGAAAAAGAGATTAGTGTGTGAATTCATATTATACCTTCCATAAAGTAAGACATAGAACACCTCCAGATGCATAATACCTTCCAACTTTGATACGCGAGTGATGAGTAATTCGAGCATCCATTGCACTTCCCAATTTAATTATTCCTCTCTGTCTTTCTATCTTCTCAATAAGGGACTTTTAATTCACCGTTGCAATAAAGTGTTAGTAGCAAGGGTAGTTTTGGAAACAATCAATTCATTTAGTTCACTAATTGTGAAAGGGTCTTACAATTAGGAAAAAAACTTCCAAAAGAATCTTACAAATAGGATCGAAGGAACCCAAGATTGCACCATCTATAATGAAAAAGAAAAAAAGGACTATTCATTGGGAACAATCATATTGAAAAATTGGAAGCAAATACTTCAATTCCTTTGTCCTTTAATATAAGATTGTTTAAGGAGAATTCACGTTCATCAATAAAATTAGTTAGTATTATTATTAGTAGTATTAGAAATATAAATATTTGATATATTTTTTTCAAAACTACCCTTACAATTTTATTAAAATTCTAAAAAGTATTAAGTAAATAAGAGTCTTTGTAAAAAGAAGTAATTAAATATCATTAAAAATTGGAATGGGATCTTAGAAATAAGTATTCCCCCTTTCCTAATTATGAGTCACACTTATTTGAAACCCACGCAATATGAATAATTAACTCCTTGTGTTTAACAAAAAAATTTATTAATTTACACTTTTACTCATTTTACTTACATTATTTTTCTTTTATGGGGAATTGAATTTAGTTAATTAGAACTCTAATTTAATAGGGGTAATTTAGTAAAAAATTAAATACCTTCTAGCAAATATAAAATAACCTATATATAGAAACAAACAATCCTTTTAAAATATGACACAAACACACACACATATAGAAATGGAAGGAGTAAAAATTATTAAAAAAAAATCTTATATTTAGGGAGAAATTAAGTACAATATATTTAAATGTTGTTTGTCTGATATGTGTGTTTAAGTTCAACTATTTCAACTAAACACAAATTCTCTGGTCTCAAATACCTTATTTCCTCGTATTCAACCAATCAAATTTTATCAAATATTACAAAAGTGTCATAGCAATTGGAAATTCATTTTCCACTTTATTAAAACATGAGTGGCGGGTGGAAAAGGGATATGGGAAAGGTGATCTTCATCCATTTCAACTTAACATTGAAAGTTCTGTTGCCCTTATGATTATGTTAAGTTTAAATTTGGAGTAATTGCATACATAATTATGTTAATAATAACTTGGTTATTTACCAACATGGGTTGGGACGAGTGGTAAGCGGCTCGGTCTCGCTTAAGCAAGGTCTCGAGTTCGAGTCCTTGTGAATGCAGAAAATTCATGTTGGGAGACTCACCTGCCATAGCCAGGCACGCGACCCGGGTCGGATCCGGATGTACCTAGGTAGTACTTAGGGAACCGGGTGGGCAACCAAAAAAAAAAAATAACTTGGTTATTTGGTATAAGGTTTTTAAATAAGAACAAAATAAAAATTTTAAAAAGGTTTTATATTTAAAGACGAAATGAGTATAAAGCTTATATACACTTTTAAAATCATATCTAGTTCTTTCATTGGGGGGTTTGGTGCTTTCCCCACACAGCATAATAAAGCTAGCAGCGCAAAGTGTTGCAGAACAACACTAATTCAGAAAGGGAACAATCAAATAGTGATCAATTTGCATGATACGATCTTGTAACTGTTCCTTGCACTATGAAATTCTTTTCAATGATAATAATATGGTGATATCAACATATTGACACTTTATGTTTAGTAGATTTATTAAACCAATTAATTACTATACCAAGCTAGCAAACAAACAAATGAATTTAATTTGCATCGTTCATGTCACCTCAACCAAATCATTTTCGAAGCCCATTTGCTTCCCAATAAGTACAAAGTGTACAACTACCAAATGTTACTTGATAATAATGCGAAATTTAATCATTGGTGACCTTGATATAAGTGCAAATATGTATGCGGAGAATGGCAATTTTAATTGAACTATCAACTTAAATTTATGGTTAATGAAATATTGATGAAATAAGAAAATTGTTTCCGTGCGGCTTTCTTATAAGCAGTACTCATTAAACACGTCATTTTTCTCATGAATCCTTCTCATGTCTAATAAGCACATGCATGCACAACTTAGGTTCACTTCCAATAAATCAAAATTCGTGGACTATATATATGTCACATTTTGTCTAACTAGACATGGAAATTGCATATTTTACACGTTTATACAAAAATAAGATTTCTTGATCATATAGTTTCACTATTATCACAAAAACTAATAAAAGAAAATGAAACAATTGCGTACACTTTTGTTGGGGTCATACTCATCTTCTCAAAAAGACCATGCAATAACAGCAACCTCCTCCAGCACCTTATTATGTCTCTATCGATCTCTTGATTGCTGGGTTTCTTTTGTACTTATATATGACATTTTAACACTTCAATAATCTTTTTGACTGAAAGTTGATATCCAGTAAAAAGAGAAACCCCTCCAGCTATCAAAGAACAACACTTATACAGTAACTTTTTAAATCTGAAAAGAAAGGGGTTTCACTTTGGAGTATATTTTATGAGAAAGTTTGAAGTACTCGTAGCTTTTAGATAGAAACAGAATCTTTGACCCATTTAGACACTTGTTGGTGAAAGTAAAGAAATGAATATAATTATCGACTTATCTATCGTACTCGAATCACGCCATTCTTTATTTTGTAGCTTTAACAATTTCTTTCAAAATTTAATTGATGTTTTAATTCAACTTGAATTAAAGCTTTATAGCAGCATTACTAATATTAATAGAGTGGCATTTATATAAGGGTATGTATACTATACTCATTGTTTGTGGATGAGTACAGATACTTATTGGCTGAATCTATGGCCAATATGTTTTAAAAAAAACATTGAACGGCTGAGATTGATGGATGGGAGCATGGTGTATGTATACACCTGGTTAAGTTGAGTACACAATAGAAAGTGGCAAACTGTAGGTTTTTTTTTGTAAACTGTTTTTTTTAAGAAATGATAAATTCTCCTAAAAATAATGACTTTATTAAAGAAAAAATAATGACCTTAAAATACACTAATCACAATTTTTTGACACATGTCCACTAATAAAACATTACTTTCTCTATTCTTTAACGGTGACAGTTTTAATTCATACAGTGGTATTTTATATTTTTTTTTGAAGTGGACAATAGTATTTTATATTGAACTTACTGTGTAGCATTTTATAACACTGCGGTGATAATTTTAATTCATAAATAAAGTGAAAAATTTAAAGTGGCGGCGTATATCAAAATGTGTTTTGTCTAAAATATTTTTATTTAATTCTTGTTGAAAATTATAATAGTATTTAATTTTTATTTGAAAGTGTATTCATTAATCAATGTATAATGATTTAGATATGAGAGAGAAGATAAAAGTAAAATTAATGAGATGAAAGAGAAATGATTGAATGAAAGGTTAAAACGAAAAAAAAAATATGTAAAGGGCGTAATGTTTTATTGGTAAAAGGACAAAAAATATGAAATAAAAAAAAACCTGAAAAACCCAAAAGTTAAAGAATAGAGGAAGTAATGTTTTATTAGTGGACATGTGTCAAAAAATTGTGATTAGTGTAATTTTTAAGGTCATTATTTTTTCCCTTTAAAAAGAGGTCATTATTTTTAGGAGAATTTATCATTTCTTAAACAAAAAACAGTTTAAAAAAAAAGCCTACAGTTTGTCATTTTCTACGGTGCACTTAACTTAACCAGGTGTATACATACATTATGCTCTCATCCATCAATCGCAGTCGTCCAATGTCTTAAAGACGCATTGACCATAAATTCAGCCAATGAATATCTGTACTCATCCACAAACGACGATGAGCAGTACAATATACGGAGCCTTTATAAAACGATAGTGATCAACATTGCATTTTTATTCACAAAGGTCGTTCTTGAGGAATATTTTTGGAATGATGGCCATACTATGTTTTGATATACTCTCTCTGTTTTATAAAAATGAAAAAATAATTAATGAGACATATATTTAATGATTTGTCTAACGCATCAATCAATTATTCATATTAAATAATTAATATAATACATTTTGCATTGATCAATCAATCACAATTCAAAGTTTGCAATTTCTAAATTTTTTTACTTTAACTTTATTTTGAGAAAAAAAATTATCATTTTTTACCATACTTATGAAAAGGAAAGAGTAATATATTTTTTTTTCTGATCACAAATATAAGAAAAAAAAAGCTATGTTCCCACTTATTAATTTTTCAAATTCATAAAAAAAATAAACTTCTTTATTAAACTTGAATTGAGAATAAAACAAAAATTAAATATATAACAACTGTATAAGAGTATTTTAATCAAAATTATATTGAATATAAGAAATTGGTTAATTTTTGCTTACGGAGACTATTAATGATTATTTTTTTATATTTATTGAAGATGGTGGTATGCATACTAATTTTATTAGGGTATTGTTTAAGGAATACAATAAAGAAAAACTTGCATTAAAACTTTAAATTCATTAGTTTTCAAAATTTTAAATTCAATCTTTTTAAAGATAAAACAATCTCTTTTGATGCTTTATATCAAAATAAAAAATTTTAAATTTTTAAAGACCTTGACCGGTAAAAAAAATTAGGACTAAAACCAAAATTCGATTAACTTTCAAGAATTTTTTACTTAAAATAAAAAAGATACGTGACATGCTGACGTGACACTTCGTTAGTCACATCATCAATTAACAAATTAACGGAAAATCCCTAAAGGCAAGAACCAAAATAAAAAAAATTAAACTTTTAAGAATCAAAACCGATCAAACAAAAAAATAAGAACTAAAAGCAAAACTAGGTCAACTTTCAAGAACCAAACTTAAATAAATCTTAAGATAATTTTGTTTTGAAAAAGTGTACTGATTATTACAAATTTTAATGTCATTTTTTAATTCCCATGAAGTTCTACTATAAGAGCATCTCCAGCGGCTTTTTAAGCCGTTCGATGAACGAACGCCCTTTCACGTTCATAACCGGTGGGACATTTTGCACGTTCGTCCCATTTTCAAAATTGTTACCTAATTAGGTAACGTTCATAAGGAGGAGAATAGAGAGAGAAATATCAATAAAAAACACATAATTTTATTTTTTTCATTTCAAATTTAGTCAATTAAAAAAATATCCTATGTATTTTTCTTTTCACAAATATATAATTTTTTTGTTAGTCTGATTTAACTTTTTTTTTTAATTTGTGCTCTCTGACAGAGGTTAAAATTTTTTTTCTTGTTTTCAAATGTAGTTAATTCAAAAATAATATATGTGTATTCTTTTTCACTGGTATGCACTAGTTTTTATGATTTGGATTTTTTTTTTTAATCTCTGTTCTAAAAAAAAAACTCTGTTCTAAAAAAAAACTATATTGATTAAAAACTGTATTCAAAATTGAAATATTCTAATAAATTTTTTAGAATCAAAAAGGTTTTGATGAAGACAAATAAATCAACAAGTTGTTTTTTTTATGAAGACAAAGCAACAATAACCATTTAGAAGTTTTCCATTTCCCGCTCCCTTGTAATATTTTATATTTATGTTGAGTGTGGGTGGTAGACTTAGGATTTTACTCAAGCGATTATGAGTTAGTTAGCGTGAATACTAGTTAAGCTAAATAGTTGAAAAAGCTTAGAAAGGGACTAGGTCTTTTGGAAAATCATTTTTAACATTATTATTTAAGAAAGTAGCAGTGATTACTCGAGTAGTTTGTGCACTACTCGAGTAGCCTGCAAAGAAGTAAATTGGTCTGCTCACTGTTTCACCAAACTACTCGAGTAGTCTGTTGACTAATCGATTAGTTGCTGCACTAATTGAGTAGTTTGAGAAACAGTAAGTCCACCAATTGTCTCACTACTCGAGTAGTGCTCCAACTACTCGAGTAGTACGAGTCAGATCAGTCAATTTTCAAATTCTTATATGGCTGTTGAAGAGGCAATCAAGGGAGAATCTTTCCTAATCAGTTTTATCAAGCTCCTCCCTGATTCTGGCGATTTGAAAACACAATATATTGATTACCTTTTCAACAAGATCAGACAGATCATCTTGAGCAAAAACGTTTTCAAACCTTGCACCCAAAAAGAACCTTTGATCCAATCCCTTTCTAAGAACCAATCTCTTTCTAGTATTCTAGCTTTCTTACTCATTGTCAATTGAGATTGTTTGGAGCCGCTTCGCTGTGATCTGATTACTCCATTGAAGAAAGGAAGGAGCACTTGAAGGTTTCAAGAGGCTCTATTGCTAAAGGGAGAAGGTGTTCTTGAAGGTTTCAAGAAGCTCTCTTTTTGTGGAAGGTTGAAGAGGTTCTTCAACAGAGAATCAATTGAAATTGGGGTAAAGTTCAAGAGTTTGGTACACTCTTGAAGGGTTAGGATTAGATTGAGTGAGGTTCACTAATTAATCCTGTTTGTATCCAATTTAATTGATTATTAGTAGACACTCCCTAAGGTTTAGGGGGGACTGGACATAGCTCTCAGTGGATAGAGAGTGAACCAGTATAATAATTCCCTGTGTCTATCTTTTATTGCTTTCGTTTATTTCAGTTATTTAATCTTTCTTCAGAACCTTAAGTTAGCCAATCATCCGCTTCTGTTCTTGAATTCGTGTTAGCGAAACCCCTCTTTTTAAAAACTCTGTTCTCTGTCTGAAGTGCCTCGTACTACTCGAGTAGTCTCTGAACTAATCGAGTAGTTCATCACATTTTGGACAGAAAATTAATTTTGTTTTTAAAACAGTAAGCGTGTTATTTGTTAATATCAATTACATTCGAAAAGTTAATATCGTTACTTCAATTTACTATTCACCCCCCCTCTAGTAAAGTGTTAGCCGCTTGTTGGTTTCCAACAAGTGGTATCAGAGCTCGGTCGAAAGATCGAGTGTAAAAACTTTTTCGAAAAGATCCTTAAGGAAACCATGGGCTCTAACAATCCTTTTGGAGGGGAAGGCTCTTCAATAAACCGTCCTCCACTATTTAATGGTGAAGGATATGCTTATTGGAAAGCCAGAATGAAAATATTTATTGAAGCAATTGATATTGATGTTTGGAATGCAATTGAAAATGGTCCCTATATACCTAAAAGAAAAATAAATGATGAAGTTTTAGAAATTCCTAGGGCAAGTTGGAATGATGATGACAAAAAGAAAGTTTCCTATGATTTGAAAGCTAAAAACATCATCACGTCCGCCTTGTCTTATGATGAGTTCTTCAGAGTTTCACATTGTAAAAATGCGAAACAAATGTGGGACGTTCTACAACTTACTCATGAAGGGACTAGCGAGGTCAGAAGGGCTAGATTAAATACATTAATGCATGAATATGAGTTATTTCGTATGCTTCCTAATGAGTCAGTTAATGACATGCAAAAGCGATTTACTCATATCATAAATCATCTCATTGCGCTTGGTAATCATTTCTTAACTTTGAAGTTATTAACAAAGTATTGAAATGTTTAAGCAGGGAATGGCAACCCAAGGTCACAGCTATCATGGAGTCAAAAGATTTAGACACCTTGGATCTTGCAACCTGTAGTGTCCTTGAACACTTTATGTCCTTAACCCTCTGAGCCCTCAGGATTATAGTAATCAGGAGTTCACCAGGAGGTTAAGTATCTATGTATGACCTTATGGTTTTTTTGCAATTCCAGTTGGGAAAGGCAGGATCTCCCTAGTCAACTAGTGTGTGCAGAGTGTCAACTTAGGGATGAGAGTACGTACCTGAAACCCTAGCTATTGTGAGCTATTTATTGGGTTTGGAGGAAGTTGATGTGGGCCGTATGGGCCTCGTATCAAGGTGAGCTGAACCGGGATTCTGTGAGGGAATATAGGAGATTTATTCCCTTAGAGTCCGGATAGGATCAGCTCACAATCCCATGTAGAGGCTGTTGCGAGATTCTAGGAGATACGGTTGGAAGTGATAGGAAGCCTTGGTGAGACTGAGTCAACCTACCAGCCGACGTTATGTCTCGGTTCTAGAATCCCGAGCCGATGGAGTGAAGACCGTTGTTGAGGCTCGGTCCCGTCAAGTCCGAGCCTGGTCTTTTCGTATGCTCGGAATGAACATGTCTGAGCGTGGGACATTCGTGCTAAGTGAATCGAGGGAAAGGTCCTTGGAAAATCCTTTATATAGGACTGTAATTTTTATACGGTCGGCAGACCCTACAAGCCCCCCAGCTCGTAAGACTTTGAGAAGTCTGTGACGAGGTAATGAGCGCTTAGGATAAACTTTCCCGCATGCCCCGTGACAATTGTAATCGTGCCGACCGCTTCGAGGTGACGTTTTGGGTTCTCGAGATACGGCGCGTTTCCTTGTAAGTTGTGCCAAATCATTGCGTTTTTGAAATTTGAAAAAGTACCTTTTAGAATTGCCACGTCTCTCCCTATGATTGGTTGCATGCGTCCATGGGCTTTTGGCCCAAATGGGTGAGACGAAGGGAAACTGAAAAGTTTTCTATTTTAACTAAAACTTACCCTTTCTCTGCCTCATTACTCACTCTACTCCCAAAATTTCTCCGAATCCCCTTATTCTCTCTTCGAGTTCCACTTTGCTATTTCCGTTCCCAAATCAAGATCCCCCAAATCCTTCTCCAGTTTTAACAACTTCACACAGGTAACCCCTTCTACTCCTCTTATTTCCATTCCTGCAGTTTTCTTTATTCGTTTGGGGTTGTTTTTCTTTTGGAGTGAGTTTTTCTTTGTAAACGGGTTTTCTGGTTTCGGGATTTTGCAGGGGTTTCTGGGTAGAGTTTCTGGGTTTCTTTCGTTTTTAAGTGAGTGGGGTTTATACCTCAATTTGTTTGAATCATGAGAGGATGGAGAGGTTTTAGGGAAGTTTATCGTGAACTCTGTAGGAGATTAGGAGAAAATCCATCTAGTGACAGTGAATCAAGTTCTTCATCCTTTCCTGGGGTTTCTGAAGATTTTGGGAACGAAAGAAGTCCATGTTCGGAAAGCTCCACGCCTATCCCTACTATTCCCCCCCTCAATTCGGGTTCTTCCGAGTTAAAACCATTAACAGTAGAACATCCATTGAATCCTGCTAACGAGACTAAGTGGTTATTAGCCTATAGATTTGCTGAGCGTAGAGCCCAAGTTAGACTTAGCCCCGATCAAGATATGGGGGAAAAAGAACCTGTAGGAAATCCATCTGAGATAGGTGTAAAAATTTCGGGGCTCGGCATTAGATTTAAAGTAAAAACTCGTGCTGTAAAAAATCCTAACGCCGAGCCTTTTTCTTTTTCCCCAGAAATGGTGGAACGCAGGTGCGTAACCAACCCTGAAGAATATCCTCTACCGCCTAATCATGCGCAGTACGATGCTGTCTTTGATCGGGAAGTACTGGGGACGAGACCTTCATTGCTGACAACAAATAGTCTTAATCATCTCCTGCCGATATTGACACCTCCGAGAGCCGACGGAAATACCTCAGATTTCGTATTGAGACCTTTGGGAATCGACGATCGGATTTGCTTCGAAGTGCCGGAAAATCGTCAATATTTTTACTTCTATGAAGAAGTAGTAACCAAAGTCGGTATCCGCTTGCCCTTTTCCACCTTCGAGGTTGAGGTCCTCACTCATTTAGGAATAGCCCCAAGCCAATTGCATCCAAGTGGGTGGGCTTTCGTCCGAGCCTTTCAACAATTCTGCGATGTTGAAAACTTTGTCGCGTCGGTACGGTCCTTCTTTTGGTTATATGCTCCCCAAGTAAATAAGTTTGGTGATTCCAAGGGTCTTTGGGTGTCCCTAAAGGCTCGGAGGGGACATGCCCTTTTCGCCAAGGTGACAGACTCTTGGAAATCTTTCAAACCTCTCTTCTTCCAATACGAGTATACTGGGGCCGAAGTATGTTGGTTCATGGAACAGGTTGAAGAAGATGGAGTGATGAAGGTCATGCCTCGGTTTCCGTTGGGTTGGATGATGAACATTTATAACCGAGGATCCTCCTTGTATCAATTCGACTATAAGTCGGATTTAACAAAAGCCGAAAGGCGATTATGTGATCACGTTTGGGAGTATCTTCAAGCAAATGGTCAAATTGATTCAAAACGAATTCTGCTGAAAGATACGCGAGACGAAGTGAAGGCGGAGCTGGGTATTTTTTTTTTTGATTTGATATATTTTTCTTGCAGAAGCGATGGGGAAGAAAGTAACCAAGGCCAAGAAGAGTGAAGCTCGCGCAGCTAGAGTGTCACAGCTAGCAGCACTCAAAGAGTCTGCGTCCGGTTCTCCAATTAAGGGTCAATCTTCTGAGCCGACCCATCCTGAAAGGCCGACCGTTATCCCCAATACCACCCCCACTGTCAGGGTTACCGGTGTTGAACAGGTGATCAGAAAGGGCCGCGTTGTAGATGCGGTGAATATCGAAGTAGAAGCTCATTCATCTCCCCAAGACGTTCCCGAGCGTCCCCTCAAGAGGACTCGGCTAGATAAAGGAAAAGGTCTCGCTGGAGACTGGTTCAATTTGAGCAAGTCCAACAAAGGGATTGAAATTCCCGAGGGTAAAGAAGATGCAGCTGCCAAGACGGTGTGGGGTAGGAAGATGTCCGACTCATTCATTGCCACCGTCTTTCCTCCTGAAAATGCTGAGGTAATCGAGTCTTGGACCCTTGGGACTTGGGAAAATAATGGTAAAGCGTTGGTAAAAAGCTTCTTACGGGGCGCGAGCATTTTCCATCACCTTGGTCATCATGGTGATGATGCTTATGCTGGATTGGCTCCCGAGGAAAAGAAGAAAAGATATGAAGCCAACGAGCGGGAAGATTACTTGGAAATCCAGGTCCAAGGTCTGAATAAAAGGATACAAGAAATGGCGGCTGAAAATGAGAGGCTTCAAAAGGTGGCACAAGATTCGGAGGGGGCCAAAGTTCTGGCCGAGACAACACTTCAAGCTGCCGAGGCACAGATAAAGAGGTCGGAAGAGATTCAGAAAAAGGCTGAAGAGGATGCTGCTGCTCTTCTGGTGGCTACGGAGAAAGCTCGTTCGGCCGAACAAGCTGCTGCAGTGGCTCAGGAACAACATGAGTATGCTAAGGACGAGATACTCCGGCTCCGAGCTTCCTTGGAGAAGATGAGCGCGAAAGCGCTCAAGCATAAGAAAGCAGCTAAGGAGAATCTGTTCAATTGGGACCATGCAATTGAAGATTCTTTCTACAATACTGCCGAGCAACTCCGTGTTCTGAATCCCGGGCTTGTGACCAAGGGCGCTGATCCGAATTTTGCTGTGAAAAAAGGTCAAATTTTCGGTCCGAGTGGAGTTCCCATAGATCTGAATAACTCCGACCTTCCGGACCATTTGGCCGAAGACTCTGAAGGGGAAGGAACCGAGGATGCCGAAGGTGAAGAAGAAGAAGAAGACACATTCAATGCTGATAGCATCGTATTGTTCGATTTAGAATAGTTTGATCTTTTTTTTTTTTGCCCCAGTATTAGGTTTTTGTAACCGCCCCAGTAGTGGGTTTGAACTTTTTCTATGCTTCTTTGCTCGAAATATTATGAACGATTATGGTATTCGCAGTGAACTGTTTGCTTCTTTTTATACTTTGTGTTAAGAATTCAAGTGTCAAGACCTCGGAACTCCAACGCTTTAGCCAAGGTGGGTTCCTCTATCCGCTATGTAAAATGATTTTAATAAACCATGTTTGAATCGGGAGTCTTAGTAGAATACTTGACGAGTTATAAGCTCTTGTTTGAGCTGTTTATAATCGTTCGCGTCATACACGGTGGCTAATCGAATATGAGGAAAAGTACGTGATACAATGAATTCAGTAACAGTCTTTTTATTAATCAGAAGCAGAAAGTACAAGGGGCTCGGAGTTCCACCGAGCGTACACCATCATTAAACAAAAATGGATGAAACTAACAATTCTAACAAGAATAAATGAAACTATGAAACTATAACGAAAGAAAGATTCTAACTGTAATATCCTCTGAGCTTCACCACATTCCATGAGTTGTTGATAGGAGCTCCCGAAAGAGTTTCAAGTTTATAGGCTCCTGTCCCGGTTTTGAATGTGACTCGGTATGGTCCTTCCCAGCTTTGGGCCAGTTTTCCGTCCTTCGCATTCTTAAGACCAATATCCGCCCTTCTTAAGACAAGGTCACCTATCTCGAACTCTCTGGGGTTAACCGAGCGATTATATCCCTTCGCCTGCATCCTTTTAGCGTGCTTTTCTCGCTCGGCAGCCAAGTCCCTGACCTCCTCCGACAAAACAAGATCCTCACACAGCAAAGTGTTGTTTAGAGGATTTGGCTGCTGCATAGCTCGGAAAGAAGGGATAATTTTTTCAATGGGGATGACTGCGTCGCAACCGTAAGTGAGCGATAGGGCGTTTCACCTATTGAAGTTTGGATGGTGGTGCGATATGACCAAAGCACCTCATGCAAGTTTTCCACCCAATTCCCTTTTGCTCCTTCAAGTCTTGTCTTGATCCCTTGAATGATGGACCTGTTTACTGCTTCCACCTGGCTGTTGGTTTGAGGATGCTCAACCGAAGAAAAGTAATGTTTAATATTCAAAGCACTGACCAAATCTTGGAACGCCCTTGCCGCAAACTGGGTTCCATTATCGGTTACCAATATCTGTGGCACCCCAAATCGAGCCACAATTTGCCTCTCAAAAAACTTTTGCACCTTTGCCGAGGATATGGTTGCCAAAGGCTCGGCTTCTACCCATTTTGTAAAATAGTCTATGGCCACGATCACCCACTTCAACTGTCCTGGTGCGGTTGGGAACTGCCCAATCAAATCCATTCCCCATTGGTAAAAGGGATAGGGAGATGAAAGAGAATGAAGTTCCTCGGCTGGTTTTTGATAAACATCACTGTGAAATTGGCATTTATCACACCTTTTCACGTGGTTTATCGCATCTTGTTGAAGGGTAGGCCAGTAGTACCCAGCTCTTAGGACTTTTCTAGCCAGTGACTTCCCTCCAATGTGGTGGCTGCCTATTCCTCCATGAACTTCTTCTAGTGCCAGCTTTGCTTCGGCGGGGTCGAGACACCTGAGCATTGGACCGTTGACCCCTTGGCGAAAGAGTACACCCTCAGCTAGTGCAAATTGAGACGCCTTCCTGACAAGTTTCCTAGCTTCCACCAAGTCGGTCGGCAAGGTCCCTTGTTCCAAATAGCTTGCAATTGGGTTAATCCAGCTTGAATTCAGTGATATGGAGAGGACAACGCTAGGCCCATGCACCATTTCCTGAATTAGACTCTTGTTGTTTTCAGAGTTTTTTGTTGAGGCGAGTTTGGAAAGAATATCCGCTCGGCTATTGCTTTCCCTCGGTATGTGACAAATTTCGATTTTCACAAATTCAGATGATAAGAATCTTACTTTTTCCAAGTATTTTTGAAGAATTGGCTCCTTCGCCTGATATTCACCCTTGACCTGTGATACCACTAATTGAGAGTCGCTGAGAATTTTCACCTCTCGGGCTCCCACTTCTTTTGCCATCCTCAACCCTGCCAAAACAGCTTCATACTCAGCCTGATTGTTGGATGTTGAAAATCCGAACTTCAAGGAATATTCAAGGGTGACTCCCTCGGAGTTCTCCAAAATTATTCCTGCTCCTGCCCCCATCTTATTGCTCGATCCATCCACATAGATGTTCCAATCCGAGTTTGAGCTCATCAATGGCTCAGTGAACTCGTTAAGGAAATCAGCCAAAGCCTGAGACTTCATCGCCTTTCTCGGTTCGAAAGTTATTTCAAACTCAGAAAGCTCGATAGCCCATGTCACCATCCTTCCCGCCAAATCAGGTTTCTGCAATATTTGTCGGATCGGTTGAGCCGTTCTGACCGTGATACGGTGGCTGTGGAAATATTGGCGCAATCGCCTGGCAGTTATTACTAAACAGAAGGCTAATTTCTCCACTTTTTGATATCTGATTTCCGGTCCCTGGAGAGCTCGACTCACAAAGTAAACCGGAGACTCTTTACCTGATTCCTCTCGTGTCAAGACCGAACTTATCACTGAATCTCCAACCGACAAATAAAGGAAAAGAGTTTCGCCATGGCTCGGACTAGACAAAATGGGAGGCGATGCCAAATAATGTTTAAGGTCAGTAAAGGCCTTTTCACATTCTTCATCCCATTCAAATATTTCCTTCTTCTCTTTCCTCAGCAGCTTGTACCATGGAAGGGCCTTTCTAGCTGACTGAGACAGAAACCTTGAAAGAGCTGCGACTCGACCTGTTAGCTGCTGAACCTCTTTGATGTTCGAGGGACTTTTCATCTCCAAAATGGCTCTACACTTTTCCGGATTGGCCTCTATTCCACGCTCTGTAAGCATAAACCCGAGGAATGATCCTGCCGGAACTCCGAATGTGCATTTTTCCGGGTTCAGCCTCATATCAAACTGTCTCACCCTTCCTAAGATTTCTTTTAAGTCTTTTGCATGATCTTCCTCTTTTAAACTTTTCGCAATCATATCGTCTATATAAACCTTCATCCTCGGCCCAATCAAAGAACGAAAAACCTTGTTCATCATGCGCTGGTAAGTTGCCCCAGCGTTCTTCAATCCGAATGGCATAACATTATAGCAATAAGTAGCGTTTTCTGTGATAAACGAGGTTTTTACCTGGTCTGGGGGATACATTGGGATCTGGTTGTATCCCGAGTAAGCATCCATAAAGGACAACCTTTGGTAACCAGCCGAACTATCCACCAATTTATCGATGCATGGCAGTGGGTACTGATCCTTCGGGCACATCTTGTTGAAATCTGTGTAGTCCACGCACATCCTCCATTTCCCGTTGGACTTCTTGACTAGCACAGGATTGGCCAACCAATCAGTGTATACCACCTCTCTAATAAATCCAGCTTCTAAAAGCTCAGCTACCTTCTCATTGGTCGCTTGCGCTTTCTCAGTTCCGACCCTTCTCTTCTTCTGACATACTGGCTTGGCGCCAGGATATACACTCAACTTGTGGCAGATGAAGTTAGGATCGATTCCCGGCATGTCTGCTGAGGTCCATGCAAACAAATCCTTGTTTTCAATTAGAAGTTCAGTGAGCTCTTCTTCTAGCTTTTCCGACAGGCCAACCCCTATCTTGACGTAGTGAGATGGCTCGGGGCCGAGGATTACTTTTTTAAAGTCCCCTTGCGGAATTGGTCGAGTTTCATTCTCTTCTCTGACGTCAAGATCGGCCAAGTTGACGCTTCCTTTATTCAATGGTTCCTTCATAATTTTCTCATCATCTAGTTTCAGCTTTGCCAAACTGATGTTATAGCATTTTCGGGCCAACTCCTGATCAGACCGTACCGTTACTACCTTGTCATCCGACCCTGGAAACTTCATGGCCAAATGCACTGTCGAAACGACGGCACCGAAAGATTGGAGTGTTGTTCTTCCGAAGATAGCGTTATAGGCCGAGGGAGCTTGGACAACGAGCCACTTTACCATTTCCGTTCGGGCGGAAGGTGGTTCACCCATTGTCACTGGGAGGTAGATATGGCCTAATGGAACGATTGTGTGTCCCGTGAAGCCAATCAAGCTTCCCTCGAATGGAGTAAGATCTGACCTTTTCAACTTCAATTTCTCAAACAGATCAAGGAACATGATGTCCGCCGAACTCCCTTGATCAACGAGAATTCTTCTTACTTCATAGTTGCCCATCCGAACTGTGACGACCATTGGATCATTATGGTCTTGCAGGATGTCTTCAAAGTCTTCATCACTAAAACTGATTACAACATTCTTCTTTCTCGGTTTCTGAATCGGTCGGCTTGCCACCGAAAGAACTTGCCCCACGTACTTCTTGCGGTCACACTTCTTTTCCCCACCGCCAGCAAATCCTCCAGTAATAGTACCGATAAGGAAGTCATTTGCCTTCTCGGATTGTTGTATTGGGGCTCCGCTTGCAGGTGGTGAAGGACTTTTATTCCTCTTCTGCTCGGTTTTGGGGGGCGAGGGGCTCTTCCTTCTAGAACGCTTGAGCAAGGCTTCCCCGATGTAACGCTGAAGCTTGCTATCCCTTACCATCTCTTCAATCAGATCTTTCAGTTGGATACATTGGTCGGTGGTATGCCCCCATCCACCATGGTGATCGCAATACTTCGATTTATCCTTTTGGGCCGCCTTTCTTAAGGCTGGTGGCCGAGTGATGTTGCGCATTTCAGTATGCATGGTCTCACGAAGGATTTGACTCCTCGGGACCGCTAATTGAGTGTATTCCTCATACCTGCCTTTGGGAGGCAGTTTATCACCTCTTTCTTGTTCCCTTTTGTCTTTCCTTCCTCTTTCCCGAAAACAATCACTCTGACGAGCCTCGTTTTGGCGAGGACGTTGCTCCTGTCGTCCTTCAGTACCCCTTACCGCAGTGCTTATCCTTCGGAACTCCTCTAGGTTGACATATTTCCTGGATCTTTCTCTAAGTTCTGCCATGTTATGAGGTGGTTCCCCGATCAAACAATCTTTGAAATCTCCATCCAACAATCCCTGAGTGAGTAGGAGAACGGATACCCCCGACTGTAAACCAGATATGCCACTGGCCTCTTGTTGATACCGAGCTAGGTAGTCACGTAAAGACTCGCCAGGTCTTTGTGCGACTCCAGCTAAAGAATGATCCGACTTGGGCTGTGACATGCTTGCTGTATACCGATTGAGGAAAACCCTCCGAAGCTCGGCCCAAGAACTGATGGAATTTGCCGATAGGGAATTGAACCATCTCAGCGGCGCCGGGCCTAGCGTCATTGAGAAAGCTCGGCATTTCATTTCATCTTCTCCTCCGTAAAACATCATGGAAGACTCATAAGATGCAATGTGATCCATCGGGTCAGTCGTCCCATTATAGCGAGAGATGTTCTGATGGCCCATGAAAGCTTGTGGAGTCCGAAATGCCATGATTGCGGCTGTGAACGGGTGTCCCGGATGCGTTTCAGCAGTAGCAGGTTCGGCAGCCTCATTCGAAGTAAAGGGTGGAGGCAAGGGAAGGTTACATGGGTTGCCAAGGGCCATGCGAGTGCCTTGTTCGGCAAGCCTAGCCATGCTTTGCTGCTGTAAAGTCGCGATAGCTTGGTTTTGCTTTTCGATTAATGAAGTTTGAGTCCTCAAAATTTCCATAATTGACTCTTCTCTTCTCCTAGCCGAGGAGGTCGTCATGTAAGATCTTCCCTGAGATTCGGAACGTTCACCACCCTGAAGTGTTCCAAAGCGCCCTCTAGCAAATTGCGGTACTCCTCTAAACAAGGGTATTTCTCTTCCAGACCGCTCGTTTCGGGAGTTCTCTCGAACATGACGTTCAGCTCGTCGCTCCTCCCCAGTTCGGGATCCAGCAGGGGCTCTTCTCGACTGGTGTGGTCCAGAATCCACAGTATCACGCCATTCCGACACATGACCATCCGAAACATGACGTGGCTGAGAACGTCGTTCATGGCCCTCCATAGCCGGAATGACGGCGGCTTGCGGTTGGACCTGAGGAACAGGCGGATCTACAGGGTGGACTACTGGAGGAACTTGGGGGTTCTCAACCTGATTACCCTCAGGGGGGGCCAGTCTGTCCCTAACATTCCTGCCAGCAGCATTCCTAGGTCTGGCGTTCTTTGGTGGTCTTCCTCTAAGGCGACGGCAGAGATCACCTCCTCCTTGGTTGTTATCGTCGTTGTTTGCCATTTCGTGCAGTGAGCGGTGGGAATACTGGTTATTCGTCCCCACAGACGGCGCCAATGTAGTGTCCTTGAACACTTTATGTCCTTAACCCTCTGAGCCCTCAGGATTATAGTAATCAGGAGTTCACCAGGAGGTTAAGTATCTATGTATGACCTTATGGTTTTTTTGCAATTCCAGTTGGGAAAGGCAGGATCTCCCTAGTCAACTAGTGTGTGCAGAGTGTCAACTTAGGGATGAGAGTACGTACCTGAAACCCTAGCTATTGTGAGCTATTTATTGGGTTTGGAGGAAGTTGATGTGGGCCGTATGGGCCTCGTATCAAGGTGAGCTGAACCGGGATTCTGTGAGGGAATATAGGAGATTTATTCCCTTAGAGTCCGGATAGGATCAGCTCACGATCCCATGTAGAGGTTGTTGCGAGATTCTAGGAGATACGGTTGGAAGTGATAGGAAGCCTTGGTGAGACTGAGTCAACCTACCAGCCGACGTTATGTCTCGGTTCTAGAATCCCGAGCCGATGGAGTGAAGACCGTTGTTGAGGCTCGGTCCCGTCAAGTCCGAGCCTGGTCTTTTTGTATGCTCGGAATGAACATGTCCGAGCGTGGGACGTTCGTGCTAAGTGAATCGAGGGAAAGGTCCTTGGAAAATCCTTTATATAGGACTGTAATTTTTATACGGTCGACAGACCCTACACAACCCTCTTTGGAAAGTTTCAAGAGCATGAGATGGAGCTAGGACGTCTAACTTTGCATGAGGAGTCGAATAAGAAAAAGAAGGGAATCGCACTAAAGACCACCACAAAATCAACTAAGGTATGTGATGATTCCTCCAGCTCTAGTAATGACTCCGAATCTAGTTTAGATGATGAAAGTTTTCAAAAACTCGCAAAGAGGTTCCGTAAATGTTTTAAAAATAAAAATGAATTAAAAAGAATAAAGGAACCAAAGGACTCCTACCTTAAAAATTGTTCTTCAAAAGATAAAATTAAATGTCATGAATGTGGTAAGAGAGGTCACATAAGACCTCATTGTCCTGAGTATCTTAAGAGACACAAAGATGAAAAGAAAAAGGGCAAAAGAGCCTACATAGTGTGGGATGCACCGGATGAAAACAAAGAGACAAGCTCAAGCACATCAAGTGATGAGGAAGAAGCCAATCTTTGCTTGGTGAGTAGATTTGATGAAGGCGCATCATCAAGTTTCACTTCAAGTAAGCAAGGAACCGAGGTAAATTCCGATTCCGAATCTGAGTCTCATGATTATGAAGAATTATATAATGCTTATGTTGAAATGCATAAAGAATTCAAGAAACTTGCTGAATTAAATGACAAAGGAAAAAGAGCTATTTTGAAATATAAAGAGCAAGTCTTGAATTTAGAAAAATGCATTGATGAGCTAAATAGTAAAAATGAAGCACTTCAACAAAGTATTGGTTCTTTGAAAATTCAAGAAATCTCTCCTTGTGAAAGTTGCAAAAGTCATGAACATCAAGTTACTAATTTGAAAAACACTATTGCAACTTTATCAAGATGTGATCAAAGAGTAAATCAACTTCTTGAAAATCAAAGGAACAATACAAATTAAACCTGCTTAGGATACATGAATGTCAATAAAAAGAATTTTAGAAAAGTTGGTTCTTTTTCAAATGTTAATTATTCTAAAAAGCCAACTTGCTTTTATTGTGGCATTCATGGACACACCTCAAATATTTGTAGAATTAAATATCATGGTGTGCCTAACGGTTATTATGTTTGGATTGTGAAAGATGAAAATTCCGATAAGCCCAAAACAATTTGGGTACCCTCAAGCAAAACTTAACTTTTTCAAGTACTTTTGAAGGGCTATGTGCTTAAATGTTTTTTTTATTATTTGCCTCTTCATAAGTATATTTGTTTTAGGGGGAGAAAAGTTTTTCTTTTCGGGCTATAAATCAACAAGTACTATCAATGCTCATTATCCAACATGTGTTATTATATTCTTCCTTTGACATATTGCTCTTAATTTAGGCTCCTTTTTTATCATGCCAAAAGGGGGAGAAATGGTGTCGGTGTTTATGTTGTGCAGGTTTCTGATGTTGCATAAAGTCAGGGGGAGATTATGCAAAACAACAAGGTTGATATTATCAAGGATTTGTCATCATCAAAAAGGGGGAGATTGTAGAAGCAAAAAGGTTTTGATGAAGACAAATAAATCAACAAGTTGTTTTTTTGATGAAGACAAAGCAACAACAACCATTTAGAAGTTTTCCATTTCCCGTTCCCTTGTAATATTTTATATTTATGTTGAGTGTGGGTGGTAGACTTAGGATTTTACTCAAGCGATTATGAGTTAGTTAGCGTGAATACTAGTTAAGCTAAATAGTTGAAAAAGCTTAGAAAAGGGACTAGGTCTTTTGGAAAATCATTTTTAACATTATTATTTAAGAAAGTAGCAGTGACTACTCGAGTAGTTTGTGCACTACTCGAGTAGCCTGCAAAGAAGTAAATTGGTCTGCTCACTGTTTCACCAAACTACTCGAGTAGTCTGTTGACTAATCGATTAGTTCTCAACTAATCGATTAGTTGCTGCACTAATTGAGTAGTTTGAGAAATAGTAAGTCCACCAATTGTCTCACTACTCGAGTAGTGCTCCAACTACTCGAGTAGTACGAGTCAGATCAGTCAATTTTCAAATTCTTATATGGCTATTGAAGAGGCAATCAAGGGAGAATCTTTCCTAATCAGTTTTATCAAGCTCCTCCCTGATTCTGGCGATTTGAAAACACAATATATTAATTACCTCTTCAACAAGATCAGACAGATCATCTTGAGCAAAAACGTTTTCAAACCTTGCACCCAAAAAGAACCTTTGATCCAATCCCTTTCTAAGAATCAATCTCTTTCTAGTATTCTAGCTTTCTTACTCATTGTCAATTGAGATTGTTTGGAGCCGCTTCGCTGTGATCTGATTACTCCATTGAAGAAAGGAAGGAGCACTTGAAGGTTTCAAGAGGCTCTATTGCTAAAGGGAGAAGGTGTTCTTGAAGGTTTCAAGAAGCTCTCTTTTTGTGGAAGGTTGAAGAGGTTCTTCAACAGAGAATCAATTGAAATTGGGGTAAAGTTCAAGAGTTTGGTACACTCTTGAAGGGTTAGGATTAGATTGAGTGAGGTTCACTAATTAATCCTGTTTGTATCCAATTTAATTGATTATTAGTAGACACTCCCAAAGGTTTAGGGGGGACTGGACGTAGCTCTCAGTGGATAGAGAGTGAACCAGTATAATAATTTCCTGTGTCTATCTTTTATTGCTTTCGTTTATTTCAGTTATTTAATCTTTCTTCAGAACCTTAAGTTAGCAAATCATCCGCTTCTGTTCTTGAATTTGTGTTAGCGAAACCCCTCTTTTTGAAAACTCTGTTCTATGTCTGAAGTGCCTCGTACTACTCGAGTAGTCTCTGAACTAATCGAGTAGTTCATCACATTTTGGACAGAAAATTAATTTTGTTTTTAAAACAGTAAGCGTGTTATTTGTTAATATCAATTACATTCGAAAAGTTAATATCGTTACTTCAATTTACTATTCACCCCCTCTAGTAAAGTGTTAGGCCGCTTGTTGGTTTCCAACAAATTTGTGTACTAATATGTGTAGAAAAATATTTTGAATAAATATTTTTGTTAGTTGATGGTGATTATATTTATAATAAAATATTAGGAGTGTGGGGTAGGTAATGAGAGTCATTTATGAACGAAAAGTAGGTTCATGAGTGGAGTGAAAATGTGGTTGAAGTTCATAGTGATTCTTAAAGTATGGAAAAATGTGAAATAATAAAATAATGTGTGTGATCCATTTATGAACGAATTTTACGTTTATGACTGGAGATACTCTAAGGACTTATATTAAAGAACGATTGTACTTACACCTTGTTTGTTTCAAGAGAAAATGGGTAGAAAGAAAATGGGAGGAGAGATTTTGGAGAGAAAACTTCATTTTTTCTTGTTTGGTTTAGGAGAGAAAATGGAGAGAAGAGAAAAAAACACATGGGACCCACAAAAAAAATTTTCTCTCCCCAAATGAAGAGATTTTGGAGAGAAAATTGTGATTGACATGTAAAATTACTCATCTGTTCTTCACTTGTCCATTTTACTTCATCTTTTTTCTTTAATTTTTTTTAATTATTTAATTGAAAAAAAATAAAACATTTTTATTTTAATAAAAAAACTATTTTAACAATATTTTGGATTCGAAAATTTTATTATGTAATAAAGAATTGAAGCAAAAAAAAAAATTGACCATATGAAATATAGATATATATGAAAAATAAAAAAAATTATTTATATTTTTGAAAATAATGATGTAATTGTCTTTTGACAAATTTATTATTTTCTCTCTTCCCACATTTCTCTCCAACCAAACAAAAGGAAAGAAAACTCAACTTTTCTTTCTTTCCAATTTCTTCACATTTTCTCTCATACCAAACAACCATAAAATCTACTCATTTTCTCTCCATAATCTCTCTTCCCTATTTCTTTCTTCTCATTTTCTCTGTTCCTATTTTCTCTCTGTTAACCAAACAAAGTCGTGTTTTGTTTGATCTTTGTACATCGGTTCAGAGAAAACGGAGTAAGTCAAAGAATATAGTTTAAGTAGGTCGTATCCCGTGCAATGTGCGGGTTATTAAAATTTTAAATTTTTTATATTAAATATATTAATGTAAATTTTATTAGTATTATTTTATTATAAAGTAAAAATTATTATTAAATAACAGTATAAAATAATTATACAAAAAGACAAGAATTCAAATCATACCTTATCCTTAAAAAAATTAATCTAAATTATTTTGTTGATAAATTTTGTACTACCTTATATGTATAAAAAATTACACATTTTATCTGAGATATTCCTTATTTATTTGATGAATAAATTAATACTTAATAATATCCCAGAATATCACTTACTTCATTGAATATGAATTCATTAGAAAATAATAATAATTTGTTCATTTTTTAAATATTATATTTGTTTATGGAAATATCAATATTTAAAGAAAGTATTCTTTATTTATTTGATGAACAAATTAAAATGTTTTTGGATTGCTTTATCACATTTATTATGATTAATTGGAATCAAATAAGCATTAAACATTCTGATATTTTATTTATGATAATGATAATAATAATTTATAATTATAATTGTATATAATAATTATAATTTAGATTTTAGAATAATAAAAAATATGAGTAATAATTGATATTGATTTTTCTTTTTAATTGTTTAGTACATGTGGAAACTTAAATAAACTTTAATCAATACTTTTAATAAAATAATTAAATATAACGTGAGTTCTAATGGATTTATGATGAAATATGTGATTTTTCATTTTAATTAGTGCAGTATTCATACTCAAATATCAATTGAATAATAAATTAAAAACATAATACTTATATCTACTATACATATATAAAAAGATCCCTTTTCGAGGCACTACATTTGTCCGCTTAAGGAATACTAGCACTAGAGCGTTTGTAGCTAAATAACATTATCTCTAATCAAAATTATAATTTGAAATTAAATAAATTATCTGTACAACATTATAATTTGAAATTAAATAAATTATCTATATTTGAAATCATTATCCTCAATTTGTCAAAAAAAATAATCATTATCCTCAAAAAGATAAACCCCAAAAAGATGAGGCTTAAGTTCATGATAAACCCAAAAATCTAACAAAAGTTTATTTATCTATGACTCTTTTTAGTTATCACATATTTCAAACTATAAATATGATGATTTCTCAAGTCTTCACATACTCATGGCTTCCATAATCATGAAAGTCACCTCCTTCATCATTCTCCTCTCTTTTTTGTTGTTCATCAATCACTACCTCTTCCAATGTGTCTGCCCTCCTCGCAAAAACCCAAAAGAGCTCTTCTCTTTGCTTAGTGTTAATGAGGAGGCGTCAATTAAAAACACAAAAGAGGAGGAACTGTGACCAGATCAACATCAATAAAAAATTGTAAGGTAAGGAAAGCCGGAGTTGCAACATAATAGATGAAAATAATTGTATATATATAATAGCATTTTCTTATAATTAATTTTGTTTATTGTAATGAATTTTGGTTAGAGAGGAGTTTTCCACAATTGTATATAATAAGATTTGATTATATATATACTTGATATCTTTGATGCTTTGTAGTTGTGACATTTTCTTTTCCGATCCTATTAACAGGTTTTGCATATGATCTTAACCTGGATTAGGTGTTCTTAATTCTTATTTCCAGATTTGCATATTTTCTGATTAAGGCACTGTTTAGTGACATGTATTTGCAGATGAATGTTTATTTATTATGGAATGCCCTTTTTTAGTGGGTCTTTTATTTCTTTTAACTTATTTTTAATGAAAAAAAGATCATTCTTTAAATGGGAAAAAAATATGAGGTGCGGATGAGATAAATATACTTTTTCGGATCTGGAAGATGATAAAAAATAATATTTTTTTTCTCTTCAAAAAAATATTTTTCAATACCCTTATAAATAAATAAATAAAATCTAGCAATGTATATAATAAGTATTACTATACCCTTGGGGATATGTAAATAAAAATTATAAAATATAAACTATTTATTTAAACTATAAGTAGTATAGTAGAACTTTATTCCCTACACGTCAACCCAAAAGCTAAACTTTAAAAAAAAACACAAAGTTACATTTCAAAAAGTAAAAAAAAAATCAAAATTATTAGAAGATTAGGATAAAGAAGATTTTTTAGGATCAAATCTTATGATCAACTTGAGTAAGATAAACGAAGAAAAAATCAAAATATTTAAATATGAATATTACTAAATGTGATAATCATATTAAAAAAAGATAATTGTACAAAAAATATTAATTTATCAATCAAATAAATATAAGAAATACTTATATTATTTATTATTTTGAGCTCTTTTTTTGAGCTTTACTTGAGACAATTTTTCCTAACACACTATTTATAACAAACAAAACAATATTTATCAATATTGAAATTGAGAGTATCCCAATATTTTTTTAAAGGTAAAACAAATTAAATATTAATAAATTATATTTTTTTCAAACATTATAAATAATATGGATATATGATTAAATATAATGATTATAGTTTTATCAAAAGATATTTCAAAAAATTATTTCAAGATAATTAAGATAATTAGGATAAAGGTTTTTTAGAATCAAATTTTATGATTAACTTTTTTTTTGGACAAATTTTATGATTAACTTAAGATAAGATAAACGATGAAAAAATCAAAATATTTAAATATGAGTAATAATAATAAATGTGATAATCATATTTATAAAAAAAATGGTAATTGTAAAAAAAATATTAATCTATCCATCAAATAAATATAAGATATATCTTATATTATCATGAAATAAAAAAAAATCAGAATGTATAATTTTGGTTTAATTATGACTTTTCATATTAAAGGATTTATTTTATTCAAAAGATGTTAAATTATCATATCCTTTGAAATATGAAATATTTTGATTTATCCTTTAATATACTCATAATACCATCAAACAAAAAAAATATAGAAAAGTTTCATTTTGATTTCATTTTAATTAATCATAATAAACGAAATAATGGTATTTAAAAACGTATTAATTCATTCATCAGCTAAATAACATCAATTTAAATATTTAATACTCATCTATACATAAACAAATATAATATTAAATATAAAAAAAAATCAATGTCGTCTTCATGTCCTATGAAATAATGGATATTTTATCATAAAAAATAGTGGATATATTAATTTATCCTTCAATTTGCTCATAATACCATCAAACAAAAAATATCAGAATATTTAATTCTGATTTACTTTAAATTCATCATATTAAACTTGATAATCATATAACAAATGTTAATTTATCCATTAATTAAATAAGGAAGGACAAAAATATCTTAACAAGTTCATTTAAATTAATTTTTTTTAAGTATAGGGTTTGATTTGAGTCTCAGTCTTTTTGTACGATTATTTTTTATTGTTGTTCAATAATAGTTTTTACTTTAAAATATTTAATATAAAAAATGTAAATATCAATAATCCGTGCATTGCATGGGGTAAGAGCTAGTATATATATATGTGTGTGTGTGTGTGTGCCATTTTAAAAAGTAACAAGTTAGTGCAGTGTATCACTTCATTATTGAAACGACATATCATTTTGAAACGACTTATCACTTCACCGTTGAAACGGCATATCACTTCACCGTTGAAATGACATATCACTTCATTTATGAAACGACATATCACTTCTAATAATTTTTTTTTAAAATTTGTAAATTTTTTGGACAAGTGACATGCCTCATTACCTTTTATTTTCTCAACTTTTAATGTGAGAGTCCCGTTGTATAAGAAATTTTTTGGTTGCAAAGAATGGACTCAAACATATGTAACAGAGTTTGATTCATAATGATTTGACTTATCTTTCAATAAGGTGAATTCGTATCCCACTATTAGTGTGAGAATCTCTTTGTTGGATAAATTATAAGTGAGTAAACTCTCACTTTGGTTCCTGAATTTACACGGTACTTTCACTTTAGTCCCTGAAATTAGCAAAAATATTTTTAGGTCCCTGACTTTGTAAAAAGTCATTCACATTAGTCTCTGCCCCTAACCCCCGGTCAACAGACGTTAACGGAGTGATAACGTGGCTGACTAGAGGCCTTAAACGACGTCGTTTTTGCGTCCCTGTGCACTTATAACGGAGTAAACTGTCACGTTAGTTTCATCAGCTGCATCAGTGCCATGTTCAGTTGCACCAGTCACATGTTCAGCTGCATCAGTGCCATGTTTTGAAGTGTGCATATTTTGAAATGTTCAGCTTCAAAACATGAGACTGATGTAGCTAAACTTAACACTGATGCAGCCGATAGGACTAACGGGACAGTTTATTCCGATATAAGTACCACGAGGACGCAAAAACGACGTCGTTTAAGCCCTAGTCAGTCACGTCATCACTCTGTTAACGTCTGTTGACAGAGGTTAGGGGCAAGGACTAACGTGAATGACTTTTTACAAAGTCAGGGACCTAAGAGCATTTTTATTAATTTTAGGGATTAAAGTGAAAATGTTGTGTAAATTCAGGGACCAAAGAGACAATTTACTCAATTATAAGTATTACTATTACTAATCGTTTTGCCGTGATCAAGTGAATCGCTAAGATCCAACTTGCATTAACACTTAAGTTCTTAAAAAAAAAAAGTGAGTTGATATTTTTGTCCCACATCAGTTGTAGATTGATATGCAGAGCTATCAAAGTGTTATAAAATGTTTATGCTAGGCATGCTGATTATTGATGAAGCCTTAGTGGTGAAGTATTTACGCCTATCTTTTAAGAAATTTTAGTTAGTGCTGTCCTAACCAAGCTTAATGTTAGGAAGAAATGTTTTGGCTCTATCTCTAGGCAAAGATGAAGTCAAAGGTTAGTGTTTTGCTTTAGATACGAAGGATTGTGTCCCATTAATAAAACAGAGAACAGTTTGTGTATGTCTATAATTTAACAAAGAATAATGCCATTTCCAATAGAATTCTGTTACTTCCTTTCTTTCTAACAACAGCAACTTACGCCCCCATGCAAAATGTTACAATCAAAAAAGTTCTAATTACTCCCTCTGATCCTAATATAAACGTTTTTTTTATCAATTTCACTCCCTTTAAGAAAGTTAGTTAGTGACATTGGAAATGTAAATATTTGGTATTATTTTCAAAAGTACCCCTATAATTATTATTGGGAATGTAAAAAGTGTTAAGTGAATAGGGGTGTTTGTGGAAAAAAAAGTTATTAATGCTATTGAAAATTGGAAATGTGGCTTATATTAAGGACAAAAAAAAGTCTTAAAATGAGACTTATATATAAGACCGGAGAGAGTATTAGTCTTGAATTTTTTAGGGGTGTGGTAAAATTGAACCGAATATATCATTAGGTGTTCAAAAGAGAATACAAATTGAGCAGCATGGCATAATGTGAAATGAAGAGTCCGAATGGTTAGCGAACATTAGTAGGGAAATTGATATACTGAGCACATGCTAGACAAGATTTAGAACATGCCATGAGTGTAGTAATTTGGACAGCACATTCTATGCAGCTAATGCAACATATCCAAAAATAATCAGAGATACAGCAGCAGTGATACAACTACTGAAGTATAATGTAAAGTGCAAAATCAATACTAAAGTGCATAAAAATCTTACAGTGTTTCAGAGACTAGGTTCTAAAAGATTGTGCTATTAGGTAGCTAATTTGTTACTATGTGATTGGTTAAAAGAGATGTAAACACAGGGAATGTCTGTGTATAAGACTTTGGAATCTGATTATGTAATTTGGTTGGTTGGAAATATATATTTCAATTCCATTTTACCAAAAAAAAAAAAAAAAACTTAGTATCATGTACAACTTCAGCTTGAATTCGCAGAAGTTGCCATAATGATGAAGACTTATAGTTCTTTTTCATTTTTTTTTTTTGGTGAAAGACTTATAGTTCTTTTTCACTTTGATGCTGCTGATTCTATATTATATTATATAAGATGAAATTCAAAATGTAATAGCATCCAAGGCCAGGATCCTATATGCCATGAATATTTACATATGTTGTTCAATCTCGGTGCATAGGTTTAGGGAAAATTGAGTTGATATTGATGTCCCACATCGTCTGTTCTTTGAGAAGCAGAGCTGTCACAGTGTTATAAAAAGCAAGAAATGATATGAGTCCAAACATCTTTGCGCTTGGGGCAATGACGCAGCTTATGAGGTTCTAACCGAGGCGCGTCTATTGCTGGTTGAAAACTATTTCCAAACCCCCTCTTAGGCCTGGGTTCAGCCTAGGCCTTTGAGAATTTCTGGAAGGGCTCCCTTTGGGGTAAAGCCCTACAATACCTAGTTTAATAATTTGGTTTTTTAAAGTTCCTTTCTCCATTTTTTTAAATATTTAGTGGTGGAATATGTGATCCTATATTTTAATACAATATTTTGGGTTAGGGGTTGTTTAGTTTGAAGATAAAGAAATTTCACGGAAATAATAAATCTTGTCGCTCCTACTATAAACTCTTAATATCTCTTTCGTCTACATGAGGAAACAACAAAAAATCAAACAAGCCGAAGTTTTTGTGGAGTAACTGTAAGTTACTAAGGAACTTTACTTTGTTCTTTGTTTCCCTCTCTTCTAATTAATTGATTCTGGAGAAAATTCTATTGATTCTGCCTATTTTCTAAATTTGGCTTATTTAAGTTTTTGGTCCCTGAAAGTTGGCCGAGTTTTGGTTTTAGTCCCTATCTTTTTATTTGACCGGTTCTAGTCTTTAAAAGTCTTAATAAGTTTCGGTTAACTGTTGACGTGACAAACGGAATCCCACGTCAGCTGCCACGTGCCCAGTAATTTAGAGTGAAGTGGCACCACATGGATGGTGACATGGCTAACCCATTCGGGCCAAGCAAAAATTCGTAAACAGTCCATTTCAGGAGCACAACACGCTGGCCCAATCAACAATTTAAACCTCAGATGTCAATGCGGTTATATGAATTATTTTTTTCTGAATCCCGCCAATGTGGGACTTCACGAAGCCAATAGGTTCATACTTTTTGGTCAACTTTCAAAACATATGCGATGTGGGACTCGCATTTTCCTTCAAGCAAATAGCAATAACCTGTTTGTACAGAATCTAACTTGTGTTGGAATTTCTCCACTTTCTCATTAAATGTCATTGCTTCCCATGGTGTCTTCTCAAGAGCAGCTTGCTTGTCTGCAAGCTTAATCTGCAAAAACAAAGAACTATTATTGCTACCATTTTTTCCTTGTTCTTTTTCTCCATCGTCCCATTTCCTTTTGAGGTTAATAGACTGCCTAATGTTCCCTTTTAAATCTTTTGCCTAACAAAGGATGTAATGATTCAGTACTTAGATCATTAGAAAGGAATATCATTCATCAACACTAAGTACAGAAACGTTATGCCATTCACAACTCACAATTATGAGCACTGATGCTTGTATACTTCCAGAACACTAACTTTACCCTCTCCAAACAAACATGCATTCAGGAAGCAATAGAAAGTAGTTAAAGTGGTAGGATAGAAATATGTAGAGGTTTAGGTCCATGATTGCGTCCATTTATAAACACAATCATATTAGACAAAATCATACAACACAAGAGTAATAATAATAATAATAATAATACAACCCCCCACAAGTTGAACCACGGCAGAAGCCGCAACAACTAGATGGAGTGATACGTGACTGCAAAAGCCAAGTGCAGGGACTTATGCACATTCAGGTGCAACATGTTCCACGAGATGCAAATTTGATTGTGTTTATAAATGCTATTAATATGCACATTCCTTTTGATTAATAAAATCATGGCTTAATTAATTTATATATATATATATATATATATATATATATATATATATATATATATATATATCAAAGGCAGTATTGCATCTTCAAGCATTGCTTTCTTACATATCCCTTCAACTATATATATATATATATATTCATGGCTGCAACAATTTAGGATCAACACAAATCCTTCACATCCTCTCAAGCGTTCAAAGTTCAAAAACTTGTATGTTATTTAAAAGTCTCTTCTCAACACTTATATCTTATTTAAAACTTGTATCATGTGTAGTATTTCGAATTCCTATAGTGTATTTGATGTAAGACTACAAAAGCAGAAGCTGTAGAAGCAGATGAAGGAAAATTCGAGTACCACATCGATTATGATTTGAAGAGTGTAAGGCTTTATATAATGTATTTGAAACCCAATTGCTAATATTGATTACCGGTTCAACATCAAAATCTTTAAGCCTCTTAATTAGTATTATGTGAATGTACAAACACTTTGAATTTTAGGCTTTATTCAGACGAGTTGCATTTTAATTCTACTAGCTTTAATCAGCTATTTTTAAATATGGTGCAATTGGAATTATTGTAAAAGTTACATAAAAATTTGGACTATATTCGTACAAATTCATATTGCATCATTTCATATTCAATTAATCACAAGGATTTAACATAGACTCCTTACAAATTGAATCGAATTACCACTTGCACTGAAGTGGTTTAATTTGAAGTTGTGATTTGAACAACAATCTGTGAATTAATATTATGGCCCCTGATTGATCTAGTCAGTGATGCTGCCCCATAACTCTGTATCCAACCAATATTACAAACAATGCAACCACATCTCCCCTCATATTATCAAGTTCCAGATACTTAATGGCAGGAAAATCTCTTACCCTACAATGTAACCTTGGTCCACACTCATAAACCTCATTCACTGAGTACTGCACTCTTATCATAAGCTTATTATAGCAATAGTGACTGAAAGAAAAGTACTTTAACCAAGCTATAAAAGATGGCATTTGTTGAATATAATAACCAGCCTATTCCTTGAGAGACTAACAGATTAAAGAGCATGATCAAGAGGGTTAAGAGAAATGTAACAAGTGAAGGTTTGAGACCACCCATCCAATATGCAAATGTTGCAAAGATGGTTGGTAGTACAAGCTCCATTGGTAAGTCGCCAACCGTCCTGGCAATATAGTAGGAGGAGAGATGGTACATGCCCGATGATCGTTCTTTCGTCAGCATCGGTCGGTCCAGAGGAAATGCAAAAATGGCGTTGAAGAGAGGGAAGAAGATGGAGAAGAAGAATAGCATGCCTACATGTTTCAAAGATATCATTGTTATGAGCATTAATACTTATACTACTACAAGGGAAAAAAACTTCCTATTGAGTAGTGCTTAACCCAAATCAAGATTATAAATTTTGGTCCACAATTGCAATTGTAAACACAATATTGTGGTTTTGGTATTCTATGCCATAGCTTCACCTTCACAATTGTGGTCGAGTTTTTCTACAATTGTGATAAATGCAACATATCACAAACTTGACCACAATTTTAACTAAGGACCCAAATTAACTGGCAAGTGACTAATTGAGCATATTATTATCCAATCAAATTGGTTTGTAATTGATGAATTTGATCCAATGTATACCTAATTTCAATTCTTAGAGAGCCATTTATCTTAGTTTTTAATAAAATAATAAATAAAAAGATATAAACATAACATGTAGGTTGACAATGTACCTAATCTTGTATGTGAGAGGGAGCAGATGGACACCAGAGAAGTACTATTTCGCTGCACAGTTTTTCTATTGCGGTTTTGATTAGTTTTTCTACTACTCTACAAGGCAGTTTTGATTCAAAGTTAGTTTTAGAGAGTGAGATGAAAATTTATTAGTACTACCACAAATCCACTCCTTAAACCATAACAATTTCGTTTTGTTTGGTTTTATGGAAGATATCTCACACTCTTTTCATCCCCACCATCTCCCCCTCCCTCTCCTACGGCGATATCTACACCGGCACTACTCTCTTCGACAGCACACCTACCCCACGGCACCGGGAAGTTCTTTTGGTCTGACGGCTACATGTACGAAGTATGATTAATATTAGGAATGCATCCATGCATTTGCATAAAATAGTATAGTTGGTGTCATCTTATAAAGGGTAACGAGAAGTTGAGAACCAAACGGTGTGTGGTGTATTTGGATTGGCTTATTACTGTTCTGGTTTTGCTTCATGAAAATGATGCCCCGTTATTTTAGATTTGCAAGAGTATATCAACAAAGCATGGGTACTTGACAGGAATAATGAGTGCTGGTGAGTTTGGTGACTTTCTTTTCTTCGAGTTTTATTTGTTCATGATTTTTTTTTATTACCCTGGCTTACTTCGGTATGTGAGGTAGCAAGGTAGCAAGGTAGCAGAACTAGAGGTATTGAATCTAGAACATGAAGTAATCTGGCAAGTAGATGTGTTCCGAATACTAAAGAAAAATTGGAATACAAGAGTGAACAACATGTATGAGTTATCCTATAATTTAAAATGGGTGTATGTTTCCCTAGCAAAGAGAACAAAATCAGTTTTGAATCTATCAAAATTAGAGCACCACAGAGGTTGTGAAAAATGCATGGATTTTTTTTAATGATTTGTTATAATTAATATCTTCTCTTTTCAATATATTCAACTTTATGATTTTGATTTTTGGTTTTTTAAATCCTTCTGCAAATTTGTTAATCAAGCATTTTCTCTCCAACAAAATTTGTGCATATCATGAAAGTAAGGATTTTCTCTCCGGATTTGTTTGTATAGCTTATATTTGTTAGCATTTTTGTCAAAACTAAACTGTCATATCAGAAGCTTCATTGACCATGTTAGCAATGAACTTATCTTACAATTCAATACCAAAATGTTGAAGGAAGTACAATCATTTGGTTTTATCCTCTAATATTTGGGTAATTGTTATCCTTTTACGGAATGAGTTTCCCGATCTTAGCATTAGGCTATGTTCTTCCTCTGACAAAATATACTTTCTCTTACTAGGTATCCAATGAGTTATATATTGTAATTTTTTCACTTCGCAAAAAAACAATAGTAGAAGGAGACAGGGAAATATACAACTGTATATATTCAATGATTTTCAACGAGGATAATAGTAGAAGGAATTCAAGCAATTGCATAAAGGGTCTCTGTAAACGGTAAAACAAGGGAACAATATCAAGTGTCTATATTTTTTTTCCATTTTTAAAATTTACAAAAAAAAATGTCTTTATGATATTCTCTTTTCCAAATAATTTTATTTAACTTTATTTCCATTTGTTAATTTACGTTGATTAGTTAAGTATATCACTCTCATTGGTCTATTTTTTGTTTGTGGGCAGAGAAGGAACTCAAAGAATATAGCATGAGATACCCTCAAATTAGTATTGATAATGAAATATTGGATGATTCATTCTCTTCTAAAGTTCTAAGTGGTTTCTTACAACTAAAAGTTTTTCTCTTTTCCAAATAATCTTATTTAACTTTATTTCCAGTATTACTTTACTCTATTTACTTATGTTATTGTGATTGTTTTATATATTTGTTATTCATAAATTATCAATTTAAGAGTGGTTGAGTTATATGAAAAAAATGTCATTTGTATTTTAGAAATCTAAATTACTTCAGTACATTCTATGAGGATGACATGGCCATTTGCAAAAGTTTAATTTAATCTCAAGCCCGTCTCTTATTTCTCACATGATGTTAAGATCATAAAATTGACTTATTTTGTAACCCATCATGTATCGTATTTGTTAAGTCATTATTAAATGTGCAGATCCAATGATTAACGAGTCGTAGCATGTAAGTTGTAACAATACCAAACTAGACATATTCTAGATGCTTTAATACCTTCTTAACAAAAAAACTCTTGAAAATAGAAATACATTTAGATCTATACACATATCATTTTAGGACAAAAATCTATTTTAACACAAGCTATTTTATGACAATAAGAATGCGGGTCGATAGACACGATAGTAAACCCAACCTCCTGTTCATTACATAGAGGTTTCAAATTTTCAATCTTTATTGCTCAATGGTTTCAAAAAGATTGAATGAAGGATAAGAGAATAGGGTGGAGTAAATTGCCAAATAGTAGAAATCGGACCATTAACTAATTTTTCCTGATGATGTTGGCGTGTTACTTTAGTAATAGATTGCATAAACCTTGGTTAGTGACTGGACTGAGTTAATGGAAACTGCAAATTGTTAGTGCAATTAGTCATGTATATAGTATAGAATATATATTAGAGGAGTTTTCAAAGTTTAAATAACTATATTTAGTTATTCACTATCGTCAATTATCTTATAAAATATTTCGTCTGGTCCTTTTTTTAACTAATTTTCACACCCTTTAAAAAATAAGTTAATATTGTTAGTGATTTTGTTTTGCTTTATGTATCTATTATAAAGTTAACTTAGATTAGATAATGTTTCACTTTTTAACAAAATAACAATGCATATATAATTTCGTTGAAATTTATAGATCATATTCTGGAACATGACAACTAAGAATGCATATGATTAATAATAACAATTTTATACGAAAATGAACATCTTTAACATATAAATAACATTCATAAAGATCGATTTTTCAATATATAATTTTATTATAAACAACTCTTTATGACAAAAACACGACAATGGGAATGCAGGACGACAGGCACGACACGCTAGTTGTGATAAATGCAACATATCACAAACTTGACCACAATTTTAACTAAGGACCCAAATTAACTGGCAAGTGACTAATTGAGCATATTATTATCCAATCAAATTGGTTTGTAATTGATGAATTTGATCTAATGTATACCTAATTTCAATTCTTAGAGAGCCATTTATCTTAGTTTTCAATAAAATAATAAATAAAAAGATATAAACATAACATGTAGGTTGAAAATGTACCTGATCTTGTATGTGAGAGGGAGCAGATGGGCACCAGAGAAGTACTGAGACAGATAGGACTTGGAAAATCCTTAAGCCTGAATAAGATTCATGCCTCCCATCCTTTAAACCCCTCTCAAGCATAGAACCTTGAATTGTTCCCACCAGCTAGTGGTCCATTGGTTCTTAGAACCTACCATACATGCATAATAATTATTATCATCATTTATTCATGTGATGCATATACCTCTGCTCCTTATTCCTTGCTGATATAAAAGAAAATGAACACCAAATTCACTTACTTCTGGAGTTCTGGGTGTTCCAAATGTCAAAAATGTTGCTGGCTCTGTATTATGCTGCAGAATCTCTTCTTTGATAAGAGGGTGTAAGTGCCTTATAGGATGAAGCTAGAAACTATTTGAATGAAGCTTGATCCTCACGGTGATCTATATGATCACAGGTTGACATCAGCAATTATACCTCCAAACCCACATAGCTAAAGAAATAGAAGGTTCATTTGCATCTCTCTCAAGAAATTCAATGGAAGTCTACCAGTTTCTTTATGGGCTTATGGCCAAATGCAAGTCTACCATCATAATTTATAGAGTTCTAGTATCTTGTTCAATTTTAGGAAACTGAGCTTAAATGTTCATATAAATAAACTTGATGAACTTTAAATTGCACAACAAGGCAAACAACACAATGGATAATTAAGGATCAATTGTAGGGAGGTTGATGACAAAATTTGGATTTGTGCCTTTGTGGATATGCCACATTATTTGGATATATGAACTATGATTAATCCCAAACAAATAACAATCTTGTACTAAAAAACCTTATCTGGTCTCATGGGAAGTGGATTGATTTCAAGCATCTTTAACATTCATTACATAAAGTGTCTCGTGTGTTGATCCAAGAACATAACCTTATTGCAAAAACTGAGAGCAAGTGTTATAAGGGTGCCCAGTTAACGGGGTTCAAATTTGGTGTCCTCCAATCTCATCATTGATTTTGGGCTAGAATTGTTCGATGGTGACAAATTGTACATGGTAAAGGTAAGATTGGTCAAATTGTGTAGCTACACCAAAAATATCAGAATCCTCCCTCTTGGTTTTAAAGAGTTGCTGCACGCAGTGCAGAATGCAGACGAAGCATTTTGTTTTTATTGTTCCATGTATCAAATAACTATTCAAAACTCAGCTCACATAATCTAATAACCTTTTATCCATCCTTTAAGAGAATTTTGGACAATTAGTTGAAAAAACTCTTAGCACATATGAGACTGATGGGGACTTCAAGGACTCCAAGGAATGTGAGAAAAAGATACTAATGCCTTGCAGGTCACCAGAACAAAAACACTAACAACTAATGCAGATAATGTAATCCACATTCCATGCCTAGATACCAAACCTATGATAAAACCAATCCAGCTAATAGCCTTAATTAAAAACATAAACAGCAATTGAGACAAGATTGTTACTGTTGTTGTTTCTCGCTCTAAAAAGTTAGGGCACAGTTTGAAATTTTTACTGCCAACGCAGAAATTACAGAACACTATCTAAACCTCCTCTCTACACTACATCTTAAAGATTCCCTCTCTAAGTCTTCAAGATTCCCAAGTCCACCCATCACATACCTGCACAATATTAAAGCAATCAATCTCTGCAAGGAATGCATTGCAACCAATCAACTAACCAATTATTTCTAATAACCATAAACATTACTAGTGATAGGGGAATCCCATCATGCACCTTCATAATACACTAAGATCTAGTTATTTACATCCAACGACTTGTTAGAAGACCTGCAGTTTCATAATTTTTTCAATTATGCTTTGAAATGAGTGATTGTTTTGGCACGAGTGTTAACATATAATAAATACTATAAAGTTGCATGCAAGCAAAACTGCATCCATGGCTGTATGACTCAAAACAGAAGATTCTGAAGCATGATACACTCCCTGCACTGTAGCAACACTAGTTTCCATGGTTTGCATGGAAAATGCAGAGCTTCTCACGCGTTCAAGCCGTTATGATGATCGATTCGATTATGGGATTTGGGGTTTTAATGTTTGTTTTTGTAGTGTCCTAGAACACTATGTTCTTAACCCTCTAAGCCCTCAAGATTATGGTAATCAGGAGTTCAAGAGAGGATCAAGTGTTTATGTGTGACCTTATGGTTTTTCTGCAGTTCCAGTTGGGAAAAGCAGGGTTTCCCTAGTCAACAAGTGTGTGCAGAGTGTCAACTTAGGGATGAGAGTACGTACCTGAAACCCTAGCTGTTATGAGCCATTTATAGGGTTTAGAGGAGGTTGATATGGGCCGTATGGGCCTTGTACCAGAGTTAAGCTGAACCTGGATTCTGTGAGATAATATCGGAGGTTTATGCTCTTAGAATCTGGATAGGGTCAACTTACGATCCCATGTCTAGGCTGTTGCGAGATTCCAGGAGAGATTTGCGGAAGGGATAGGAAGCTGTGGTAACTGAGTCTATCTACCAGCCGACGTTATATCTCGGCCCTGGAGTCCCGAGCCGATGGGCTGAAGACCATTGGCGAGGCTCGGCTCCATCAAGTCCTAGCCTGGTCTTTTATTATACTCGGAACCAGCGAGTCCGAGCGAGGGACGTTTGTGCTGAGTAAACCGAGGGAGGGGTCGTTGAAGAATCCCTTATATAAGACTTAGTCCTTATTGGGTCGGCAGACCCTACAAGCCCCCCAGCTCGTAAGACTTTATAAAGTCTGTGACGAGGTAGCATGTGCTTAGGGTTAGACCTCCTAGATGTCTCAGTTCGAATGTGTGACAGCTGTCCGAGTTGACGTTTTGGTTTCTCTAGGTACGGCGCGCTCTCTTGTAAGTTGTGCCAAATCATTACAAATTTTGAAATTTGAAAAAGCGCCTCCTGAAACTGCCACGTCTCTTCCAACGAGTGGTTGCATGCGTTTATGGGCTTTCGGCCCGTATATGCGATACGGGGGGAAACTGAAAAGTTTCCGTCATTACTCCAAATCACTCCTTCATATCTTTACTAACATTTCTCATTTCTTTGGCTCCTCCAGAATCTTCTCAACCAGAATCCCCCATTTCCCTCTCCTCTAATCTCCTTCCCAATTCCTCTGCATTTGATCCCGAACTCTTCTCCTGCTATCCTAACTTTCTCAAAACAACTTCTTCAAACCCAGTTATCTCATCTCTTTCAGCAACCAAAAAGCAGGTATTTTTTCCAACTTTTCTTATAACTTCTGCGGTTTTTCAATTTTCGTGGATGAGGTTTTTTGTTTTGGGTTTCCCAGTGAGCTTTGATTTTAGAGGTTCTGGGTTGTCTCTGGGTTTTGTTCTAAGTGAGTAGTGTTTAGGCTTCTTTTCATTTAAATCATGAGGGGATGGAGAGGTTTAAGAAGGATTTACCGTGAGCTTTGCAGAAGATTAGGAGAAGAACCCTCCAGCGATAGTGATTTAGGGACTTTAAGTTCTTCCGAGTTTTCTGGGAATGAGGGAGACTCTGAGTTTTCTGGAAATGAGGGAGATGAAATTGATGATTCTATACCCACTTCTACTCCCCCTTTAAACCAGGGATTCACTGAGTTAAAACCGTTAACTGTAGAATACCCCTTGAATTTCGTCGACGAGAATAAGTGGTTGGTAGCTTATAGATTTGCCGAGCGCCGAGCTCAAATTAGAATCAGTCCTGACCGTGATACCGAGGGAGAAATTTTAGGAAGCTCAACTAGAGAGGGGGGAAAAAGTCCAGGGCTCGGCCTTAAATTTAAAACGAAAACGCGTGCTGTAAAAAATCCTAACGCCGAGCCTTTTACTTTTTCCCCAGATATGGTGGAACGCAGGTGCGTGACAAATCCTGAAGAGTACCCGTTGCCGCCGAATTACGCGCAGTACAGTGGCATTTTTGATCGGGAGGTGTTGGGGACAAGACATTCTTTGCTGACAGAAGATAGTCTTACCCACCTTCGACCAGCTTTAACTCCTCCGAGCGCTGACGGAAACGCCTCGGAATACGTATTGAGACCTCTGGGCATTGACGATCGGATATGCTTTCAAATTCCAGAGAATTCTCGATTTTTTTACTTTTATGAAGAAGTAGCCACCAAAATTGGTATTCGCATGCCTTTTTCCACTCTTGAAATTGAAGTCCTGAAACACTTGGGCATTGCTCTGAGCCAACTTCATCCGAGCGGATGGGCTTTCTTCCGAGCCTTTCAGCAATTTTGTGACGCCCAGGGGTTGACGGCGACTTTACGATCTTTATTTTGGTTGTATGCCCCACAAGTCAACAAATTCGGAGATTCGAAGGGGCTTTGGGTATCGCTAAAGGCTCGGAAGGAGCATGCCCTATTTGCCAAGGTAACCGACTCGTGGAAATCTTTTAAACCCCTCTTTTTCAAATATGAACATACGGGAACTGGAGAATGTTGGTTTATGGAGCAAGTCGTTGAAGACGGAGTAATTAAGTCTGTACCTCGGTTCCCTTTGAGTTGGACCACCGATATTTATAGCCGAGGGCCTTCTCTATACCAATTTAACTTTAAAACAGAGCTTACAAGATCCGAACGTGGGGTGTGTGATGATGCTTGGACTTATCTTCAAACCCATGGGCAAATAGATACTAAGCGAATCTTGTTAAAAGGAACACGGGATGAAGTGAAAGCCGAGCTGGGTATTTTTTTTTGTTTTTTTGTGCTAACCTATTTTTCTTGCAGAAGCCATGGGAAAGAAAGCGACCAAGGCCAAAAAAAGCGAAGCTCAGGCAGCTAGAGTGTCGCAGCTGGCTGCACTCAAAGAGACTGCATCCGGATCTCCAATCAAGGGTCAGTCTTCTGAGCCGACCCATTCTGAAAGCCCGATCGTTATCCCCAATACCACCCCCACTGTAAGGGTTACGGGTGTCGAACAGGTGATCAAAAAGGGCCGTGTTGTCGACGCGGTGAATATTGAAGTGGAAGCTCGTTCATCTCCCCAAGACATTCCCGAGCGCCCCCTCAAGAGGACTCGGCAGGACAAAGGAAAAGATCTCGCTGGAGATTGGTTCAACTTGAGCAGGTCTAACAAAGGGATTGAAATTCCCGAGGGTAAGGAAGATGCAGCTGCCAAGACGGTGTGGGGTAGGAAAATGTCCGACTCATTCATTGCCACCGTCTTCCCTCCTGAAAATGCTGAAGTAATCGAGTCTTGGACCCTTGGGACTTGGGAAAATAACTGTAAATCGTTGGTGAGAAGCTTTTTACGGGGTGCGAGCATTTTCCATCACCTTGGTCATCATGGTGATGACGCCTATGCTGGATTGGCCCCCGAGGAAAAGAAGAAAAGATATGAAGCCAACGAGCGAGAAGACTACTTGGAAATTCAGGTCCAAGGTCTGAATAAAAGGATACAAGAAATGGCAGCTGAAAACGAGCGGCTTCAAAAGATTGCTCAAGATTCTGAGGGGGCCAAAGTTCGGGCTGAGAAAACACTTCAGGCTGCCGAGGCACAGATAAAGAGGTCGGAAGAAATCCAGAAAAAGGCTGAGGAGGATGTTGCTGCTCTTCTGGTGGCTACGGAGAAAGCTCGTTCGGCCGAGCAAGCTGCTGCAGTGGCTCAGGAGCAACATGAGTATGCTAAGGACGAGATACTCAGGCTCCGAGCTTCCTTGGAGAAGATGAGTGCGAAAGCTCTCAAGCATAAGAAAGCAGCTAAGGAGAATCTGTTCAATTGGGACCATGCAATTGAAGATTCTTTCTACAATACTGCCGAGCAACTCCGTGTTCTGAATCCTGGGCTCGTGACCAAGGGCGCTGACCCTAATTTTGCTGTGAAAAAAGGTCGAATTGTCGGCCCGAGTGGAGTTCCCATAGATCTAAACAACGCCGACCTTCCTGACCATTTGGCCGAAGATTCCGAAGGGGAAGGAACCGAAGATGCTGAAGGTGAAGAAGAAGAAGAGGACACATTCAATGCTGACAACATTGTATTGTCCGATTTAGAATAGTTTGATTATTCTGCTCTTTTTTGTAATTGCCCCAGTAGATGGGTTTAAACTTGTATTACTGTTTCATTTGGAATATTTTATAATATCCTTAATCATGTTATGCTTCTTTTTATGCTCTTTGTTAAGAATTCAAGTGTTAAGACCTCGGAACTCCAGCACTTTAGCCGAGGTGGGTTCCTCTATCCGCAATATAAAATGATTCGAAAAAAATCATGATTTAATCGGGAATCTTACTAAGAGTACTTGACGAGTTATAAGCTCTTGTTAGAACTGTTTATAATCGTTCGCGTCATAAACGGTGGCTAGTCGAATATGAGGAAAAGTACGTAATACAATGAATTCAATAACAAGTCTTTTTATTAACCAGAAGCAGAAAGTACAATGGGCTTGGAATTTCACCGAGCGTACAAAAATGTTTAAAAGAAATAAACAATAAAAACAATACACTATAAAATTGAAATGAAAGAAAGATTCTAACTATAGTATGCTCTGAGCTTTGCCGCGTTCCAAGTGTTGTTGATGAGGGCTCCCGAGAGAGTTTCGAGCTTGTAGGCTCCTGTTCCAGTCTTAGAGGCTACTCGGTATGGTCCTTCCCAGCTTTGGGCCAGTTTTCCGTCCTTTGCATTTTTGAGACCAATATCAGCTCTTCTTAGGACAAGGTCGCCTAGCTCGAACTCTCTGGGCACAACCGTGCGATTATATCCTTTCGCTTGCATCGTCTTGGCATGCTTCTCTCGTTCGGCGGCTAAATCTCTGACTTCCTCCGACAAAATCAAATCCTCACACAATATAGTGCTGTTGAGGGGATTCGGCTGTTGCATAACTCGGAATGAAGGGATGATTGTTTCAATGGGAATGACTGCGTCAGACCCATAAGTGAGCCGATAAGGTGTTTCTCCTGTTGAGGTTTGTATGGTTGTGCGATACGACCAAAGTACCTCATACAAGTTTTCCAGCCAATTCCCCTTCGCACCTTCGAGTCTTCTTTTGATTCCCTGAATGATGGATCGGTTAACGGACTCTACTTGCCCGTTAGTCTGGGGATGCTCGACTGAGGAAAAATAGTGCTTAATGCTCAGAGCGTTGACCAAATCCTTGAATGCCTTTGCCGCAAATTGTGTTCCATTATCTGTTACTACCACTTGCGGAACTCCGAATCGAGCTACGACCTGTCTCTCGAAGAACTTCTGAACCTTTGCTGATGAAATGGTAGCAAGCGGCTCAGCTTCAACCCACTTTGTGAAATAATCAATGGCCACTATCACCCACTTGATCTGTCCTGGTGCGGTAGGGAACGGTCCGATTAAATCCATTCCCCACTGATAGAAGGGATATAGAGATGAAAGCGAATGGAGTTCCTCGGCGGGTTTCTGATATACATCACTGTGGAACTGACATTTCTCACATCTCTTCACATGGTGGATTGCATCTTGTTGAAGGGTCGGCCAGTAGTATCCTGCCCTTAGGATCTTTTTAGCCAGTGATTTCCCCCCAACATGATGACTTCCAACCCCCCCCCCCCCCCCCCGTGAACTTCCTCTAGCGTTTGTTTTGCTTCGGCAGGGTCCAAATATCTGAGCATTGGGCCACTAACCCCTCGGCGAAACAGGACTCCTCTTACAAGGGCAAACTGCGATGCTTTTCTGACAAGTTTTTTGGCCTCGACCGGATCAGTTGGCACAATCCCTTGTTCCAAGTAACCTACAATTGGAGTGATCCAGCTCGGATCCACTAAAATGGAGAGGACAACGCTAGGTCCATGCACCATTTCTTGAATCAGAGTTTTGTTGTTTTCAGAATTTTTTGTTGATGCGAGTTTGGAAAGAATATCCGCTCGGCTATTACTTTCCCTCGGAATGTGGCAGATTTCGACCTTCATAAATTCGGAGGATAGGAATTTTACCTTTTCCAAGTATTTTTGAAGGATAGGTTCCTTAGCCTGAAACTCGCCCTTGACCTGTGAAACCACCAACTGAGAATCACTAAAAATTTTGACCTCTTGGGCCCCCACCTCTTTTGCCATCCTCAATCTTGCCAAAACGGCTTCATACTCCGCTTGATTGCTCGACGTTGAAAATCCGAACTTCAAAGAGTACTCGAGGGTGACCCCCTCGGAGTTTTCCAAAATTATTCCTGCCCCCGCTCCAAGTTTGTTACTTGATCCGTCCACATAAATGTTCCAATCCGAGGTTGAGCTCGTTAATGGCTCAGTAAACTCGGTGAGGAAATCAGCCAAAGCCTGAGACTTCACCGCCTTTCTTGGTTCGAAAGTGATTTCAAACTCGGAAAGCTCAATTGCCCAGGTTACCATCCTTCCAGCCAAATCAGGTTTTTGCAATATTTGACGGATCGGCTGGGCCGTTCTGACCGTGATATGGTGGCTTTGGAAATATTGGCGCAGTCGTCTGGCAATAACAATCAAGCAGAAAGCTAATTTCTCCACTTTTTGATATCTCAACTCTGGTCCCTGGAGAGCTCGGCTAACAAAATAGATGGGCAGCTCTTTACTAGATTCCTCCCGAACCAAAACCGAACTGATCACCGAGTCTCCCACTGATAAGTACAAGAAAAGAGTTTCACCATTGTTCGGACTAGACAAAATTGGAGGTGATGCCAAATAATGCTTAAGATCAGTAAAGGCCTTTTCGCATGTTTCATCCCATTCAAACGCCTTTTCCTTCTCCTTCCTCAACAGCTTGTACCAGGGAAGGGCCTTCCTAGCTGATTGAGATAGAAATCTTGAGAGAGCTGCAACCCGACCCGTCAGTTGCTGTACACCCTTGATATCCGACGGACTCTTCATTTCCAGAATAGCTCGACACTTTTCTGGATTTGCCTCGATTCCACGCTCAGTAAGCATGAATCCGAGGAAGGACCCTGCCGGAACTCCGAATGTGCATTTTTCCGGGTTCAATCTCATATTAAATTGTCGGATCCTTCCTAGGATTTCCTTTAAATCTTTAGCATGATCTTCCTCCTTTAAGCTTTTTGCAATCATATCGTCTATATAAACCTCCATCCTCGGCCCAATCAGAGGACCAAACACCTTGTTCATCATCCGCTGGTAAGTTGCCCCAGCGTTCTTCAACTCGAACGGCATCACATTGTAACAATATGTGGCGTTTTCTGTGATAAACGAGGTTTTTACCTGATCCGGGGGGTACATTGGGATCTGATTGTACCCTGAGTAAGCATCCATGAAGGATAGCCTTTGATAACCTGCCGAGCTATCCACCAGTTTATCAATGCAAGGAAGTGGGTACTGATCCTTGGGGCAAACCTTGTTCAAATCTGTGTAGTCCACGCACATCCTCCATTTCCCATTGGATTTCTTGACTAACACGGGATTGGCCAACCAATCAGTGTACACTACCTCTCTGATAAATCCTGCTTCCAATAGCTCGGCTACTTTCTCATCCGTTGCCTGTGCCTTCTCTTTTTTTGACACACTGGCTTAGCGCCAGGATACACACTTAGCTTGTGGGAGATGAAGTTAGGATCGATTCCCGGCATGTCTGCCGAAGTCCAGGCAAACAAGTCCTTATTTTCCATTAGTAATTCCGCAAGCTCCTTTTCTAGTTCCTCAGATAGGCCAACTCCGATTTTGACGCAACGAGATGGCTCGGGGCCTAGGATTACCTTTTTGAAGTCCCCCTGAGGGGTCGGTCTAGTTTCATCCTCCTCTCTTACGTCGAGATCAGCCAGGTTGACACTTCCTTTGTTCAATGGTTCTTGCATAATTTTCTCATCATCCAGCTTTAGCTTCCCCAAACTGATGTTGTAGCATTTCCGAGCCAACTCCTGTTCGGACCGTACTGTTACTACCTTGTCATCCGACCCTGGGAATTTCATGGCCAAGTGGACTGTCGAAACAACGGCGCCGAAAGACTGGAGTGTCGTTCGGCCAAAGATAGCATTGTACGCCGAAGGAGCCTGGACAACTAACCACTTCACCATTTCAGTCCGAGCAGAAGGTGGTTCCCCCATGGTCACTGGGAGGTGGATATGGCCTAAAGGAACAATTGAATGTCCCGTGAAGCCGATCAAGCTTCCTTCGAACGGGGTGAGATCGGACCTTCTCAACTTCAATTTTTCAAACAAATCCAAAAACATGATGTCCGCCGAACTCCCTTGATCGACGAGAATCCTTCTTACTTCGTAGTTGTCAATCCTTGCCGTGACGACCATTGGGTCATTGTGGTCCTGTAGGATGTCTTCAAAATCCTCATCGCTAAAACTGATGACCACACTTTTCTTTCTGGGTTTTTGTATCGGTCGGCTTGCCACCGAGAGAACTTGTCCCACATACTTCTTGCGATCACACTTCTTTTCCCCACCACCAGCAAATCCTCCAGCAATGGTGCCAATGAGAAAATCGTTGCCTTTCTCGGATTGCTGGATAGGGGCTCCGCCCGCTGGCGGTGAAGGACTTTTATTCCTCTTCTGTTCTGGGAGGCGAGGGGCTTTTCCTTCTGGAACGCTTGCGCAACGCTTCTCCAATATAGTGTTGAAGCTTACCATCCCTTACCATCTCTTCGATTAAATTCTTCAGCTGGATACATTGGTCGGTGGTATGCCCCCATCCACCATGATGATCGCAATACTTCGTCCTATCCTTTTGGGCCGCCTTTCTCAAGGCTGGTGGCCGAGTGATGTTACGCATCTCTGTATGCATAGTCTCACGAAGGATTTGACTCCTCGGGACTGTTAACTGGGTATATTCATCATATTTGCCTTTGGGAGGCAGTTTTTCTCCTCTCTCTTGTTCTCTCTTATCTTTCCTTCCCTTATCTCGGAAACGATCATTCTGACGAGCCTTGTTTTGGCGAGGACGTTGCTCATGTCGTCCTTCGGCACTCCTTGTTGCAGTGCTAATCCTTCGGAACTCCTCTAGATTAACATATTTCCTGGATCTTTCTCTCAGTTCCGCCATGTTACTAGGTGGTTCCCCGATCAGACAATCCTTGAAATCTCCATCTTCTAGTCCTTGGGTAAGCAGAAGAACGGATACCCCCGACTGCAAACCAGATATGCCACTGGCCTCTTGCTGATATCGAGCCAGATAGTCGCGTAAAGACTCGCCAGGTCTTTGTGCAACTCCAGCTAATGAATGGTCAGATTTGGGCTGTGACATGCTGGCTGTATATCGATTCAGGAAAACTCTTCTAAGCTCAGCCCAAGAACTAATGGAGTTAGCTGGTAGGGAGTTGAACCATCTCAACGGCGCCGGGCCTAACGTCATTGAGAAAGTTCGGCATTTCATTTCATCATCTCCTCCATAAAACATCATGGAAGACTCGTAAGATGCAATGTGATCCATCGGATCGGTCGTCCCATTGTACCGGGAGACATTCTGATGGCCCATGTAGGTTTGTGGAGTCCGAAATGCCATAATTGCTATTGTAAAGGGGTGTCCAGGATGGGGCTCTGTAACTGCTGGTTCGGGAGTCACATTCAAATTGAGGGGTGGCGGTGGGGGAAGGTTAGTTGGGTTGCCGAGAGCCGCGCGAGGGCCTTGCTCGGCAAGTCTAGCCATGCTTTGCTGCTGTAAAGTAGCAATAGCCTGGTTTTGCTTTTCAATCAACGAAGTTTGGGTTCTCAGTATTTTCATAATTGACTCCTCTCTCCTCTTGGCCGAAGAGGTTGTCATGTAGGATCTTCCTTGAGATCCGGAACGTTCGCCAACCTGAAGCGTTCCAAAGCGGCCTCTAGAAAACTGTGGTACTCCCCTATCAGATCGCTCGGCTTGGGAGTTATCGCGAGTGTGACGTTCGACTCGTCGGTCCTCCCCAGTTCGTGATCCAGCAGGGGCCCTCCTAGATTGATGTGGCCCAGAATCCGCTGTGTCACGCCATTCCGACACATGGCCATCTGAAACGCGACGCGGCTGAGATCGTCGTTCGTGGCCTTCAACAACCGGAGGGACGGTGGCTGACGCTTGGACCTCCGGAACAACTGGATCAGTAGGCTGGACAACTGGAGGATCCTGGGGATTTTCAACCTGGTTGCCCTCAGGGGGTCCTCCAGGGGCAAGTCTGTCCCTTACATTCCTTCCAACAACATTCTTTGGTCCAGCGTTCTTTGGTGGCCTTCCCCTAAGGCGACGGCAAAGGTCTCCTTGGTTGTTGTCATTATCATTCGCCATTAGTGCGGTGAGTGGTGGGGATACTGATTATTCGATCCCCACAGACGCCGCCAATGTAGTGTCCTAGAACACTATGTTCTTAACCCTCTAAGCCCTCAAGATTATGGTAATCAGGAGTTCAAGAGAGGATCAAGTGTTTATGTGTGACCTTATGGTTTTTCTGCAGTTCCAGTTGGGAAAAGCAGGGTTCCCCTAGTCAACAAGTGTGTGCAGAGTGTCAACTTAGGGATGAGAGTACGTACCTGAAACCCTAGCTGTTATGAGCAATTTATAGGGTTTAGAGGAGGTTGATATGGGCCGTATGGGCCTTGTACCAGAGTTAAGCTGAACCTGGATTCTGTTAGATAATATCGGAGGTTTATGCTCTTAGAATCTGGATAGGGTCAACTTACGATCCCATGTCTAGGCTGTTGCGAGATTCCAGGAGAGATTTGCGGAAGGGATAGGAAGCTGTGGTAACTGAGTCTATCTACCAGCCGACGTTATATCTCGGCCCTGGAGTCCCGAGCCGATGGGCTGAAGACCATTGGCGAGGCTCGGCCCCATCAAGTCCGAGCCTGGTCTTTTATTGTACTCGGAACCAGCGAGTCCGAGCGAGGGACGTTTGTGCTGAGTAAACCGAGGGAGGGGTCCTTGAAGAATCCCTTATATAAGACTTAGTCCTTATTGGGTCGGCAGACCCAACAGTTTTTATGTGAAGGGTGATGGGGTTTATCGATGAGTGAAAAATAGGGGTAATTTTGTCCATTGAAATTAGTATCAGCGTTGGCATTCCAAGATTATAAAAGTCAGGTTTAATTAATTATGGCACACGTTGTGGGTAAGATAAAAATGAGATTATGATTATTTTTATGTGATTATGATATATTAGAAACACTCCGTGTTATGTATGAGGCCAATACGACAACCCACCAACTTAAGCATGAAATTATTGTGGCTTTAAATATATGATGAGATTTATAGTGGCAGTAATTAAATCATTGTGGCTTTAATTATGGGTGATTAGTGCCTTAATAAAGAGATAATGAAAAATATTTTTGAAGGGATATAAGCACCTAAGAGAAAAGTAATTGTGTAAAATACATGAAATTAAACTTGTTCAAAAAAAATACATGAAACTTTGTTATGGAAATAGTCTAAAGTTTTGAATGGATATATAAATTGTTCACAACTTATATTTAACTTTCATTTCTATGTATTTGTTTTATAAAATTCACAAAATTTTAAAAAGAGAACAAAATTAAGAAAATTTATTTTTTATACATTGTTTGTCAAATTAATCAATTTCTAAAATATTAATGTTAATGCATATTTCCTAAAACTCATCAAAAGAATGTAATTTCAATTTATAAGTAATTAAATGCTCTTAAAAATATTGCATTTAGAGAATTGAAAATTTATTTGAATCATTGGATCTAAATTTGTAACTACCATATTCTTTATTTCTTAGGTGCCCTCTTGATTTTTGTAACATCCCGTTTTTTTAATACTTTTAGTAAAAAAATTAAATGATTTAACATCATGTTTTCAAGATTGGAGTGCCGGAACAAAATTTGAAATTTCATCATTATATTTGAAATATGTTTCCTAATCGAAATAAGTATAAATATGTTACCATACACTTTACAAAAATAAATATATTAATCGAAATAAGTATAAATTTGAAACATATGTTTAATTTAATATTTGGAATGTTCTCGTCTATTTTCATAGCATTTTGAGACTGTTTTATTTTTAGTTCTCGGACTGATTTTAATATATTACCGGTATAAGTTATATATAATGACTTATTATTTAAAGATTCTGAATATTATATTTTATCAATTTTTATGTCAGGACTGAGAAAATGTATTTATATTTAAATTTTGTTACTTTTTCTTAAGCAATAGCTATTTGTAGGTACCGGTAACTTTATTATTTTTCAATCAGTTTTGAGTAATTAAAAATACAACATTGATGTACTTAAATATATTTTATTTTTATGATCATCAAACTTTTAGTTATAATTCAAAATACCTACACATATTAATCCACATAGTAGCAGCGGTGAATTCCTTTCTCCCTCTCACTTTTCACTCCTTCTCACTTTTCCGGTTTTCCCTCCCCTCTCTCCCCGATTCCCGCCTGGTAGCCAAATGGGGTATACCCATTGGCTTTTATAATAAATATAGATTATAATCTGTAAAATTATAGTAATATATTAAAATTATAATCTATTTATATTTGGATATCTAGCTGAAAAATAAATTTAAATTAACTTGTTTTGTTTGAATAATGTAAAGAATACTATTTTTACTGAGTAAAATACAATAAAGGGTATGATGTGACAAGTGGGTAGTTAATGTGATGGACTAATAAGGGTAGAATAGGAAAATTATATGGGTCTAAAAAAATAATCTTTCAAAAAATAATCTTCAGCTACTATATGGAAGCTTATAGATTTTAATTATTTTTCAAAAAAATAAGTTAAAATTATAATCTGTAGTGCAAACAAACACATTGCTAGCTTATGATTATTTTTAAAAAATAAGCTAAAAAAATAATCTTCATCTCAACCGAACATGTTAGAATCAAGAGTTTAAGAGGCATTATCCGTGATAGTGCTCATTTTGCTATTCGATGCTTTTAAAAATTATGATTAAGTATTAGTAAAAAATAAATAAAATTCACCTTAAAAATAATTACTCCATCCATTTCAATTTATCTGTCATTTCAAGATTTTTACATAGATTAAAAGAATCATTTAATACTCCAATTTTCAAGAGAATAATAAGGCAATTTTATTAGTATATTATTCTCACACTACATAAATTATCACACATTCACATATTTCAAAAAGTTTAAAAACAAGATTAAAGTTGAAAAAAATTAATTAATACATCATCGATTTCTTAAAGCGATAAATAATTTAAAATAAGTTAAAAATACTAAAACAACAGATAAAGATGAACAGAGAGAACATGTTTAAGAATTTAAAAAAGTAAAATTCACCTTAAAAATAATTAAAAATCTGATTATTCATACACTAAATATTACACTTTTCAACATTGAATTAACACTTTAAAATGTTTTATCATTATCCTAAATAACAAAAAATATTGATATTATTATTTAAAACTTTGGAAAAATAATTTCAAATGTTACCATTAAAAAAAAAGTATGTCAATGAGTTTGACATTAGATTGCTCTTATCCCCATAATTAGGGGTGAGCATGGACGGGTTGGGATTGTCCCTTCCCGTTCTTAAATGTTGTTTGAGTCAATTTTTGAATTCAAACTCGTCCCTAATTAGAGTGGGACAAAGTAAGGGCGAATTCAAATTAAGACGGGTTCAGGTTGATCCGAGACAGTGATGAATAACATTAAAAAAAAATAAATTAAAAAATGTTTTTCTCGTTTTTTTTAATCATTACATCTAAAGTTTGTAAAAAAAAAAAGACCATGAGTAAAAAATTCAAGATATGTTTGTCTAAGAATAAAATTCCTTAATAAAATCCAAGATATGTCGATGTCCAACAATTATATTACTTGTCACAACAAAACTTGTTGAGACACCGACAAGTATACCAGGTTCCCCACGAGTATTACTGTTGTGGCAAATATCACTTTAATATGGTTAAACTAATGAAATTGGATTAAAAAGATGAATTTGAAAAGAAAAGAATAAAAATAAAAATAGTTATGAAAGCGAAAAAAAGCTAGGAACATGCTTTCAGATATTAGGATTGTAGCACTAAGTTTTATGAATTCCATTCTATTTTAATCTACGACGATTCCGATATTTTAGTGAAAGTTTGATTCCTCAACAAATTCACGTTTCTTATAAACTTTAAAAGTCCCTACTCCCTTAATAGAATTTTAGATTTTATATTCATTCTTTTGATAAAAACTGTCGGTCCCATGTTCAGCTGCATCAATGTCATGTTTTGAAGTGTATATATTTTGAAGAGTTCAGCTTCAAAACATGGAACTGGTGCAACTGAACATGACACTAATGCAGCCGATAAGATTAACGGAACATTTTACTCCATTATAATTGTCACGAGGACGCAAAAACGACATCGTTTAAGCCCCACTCAGCCACGTTATCACTCCGTTAAAGTCTGTTGACTGGGTTAGGGGCAGGAACTAATGTGAATGACTTTTTACAAAGTCAATGACCTAAAAACATTTTTGTTACTTTCAAGAAATAAAGTGAAAGTACGGTGTAAATTCAAATACCAAAGTGATAATTTACTCGATTTGGGGGGTTTTTATGTTTTTATGTGAAGGGAGGGTTTCTCGATGGGGTTTATGAATGAGTGGAAAATAGGGGTAATTTTGTCTATTGAAATTTGTAGTATCAGCGTGATTATGAAGCCAGGTTTAATTATGGTGTACATAGTGTTGGATTTGCACCACAACTTATTCTAAGAGTTTAAGAGGCATTATCCGTGATAGTGCTCATTTTGTTATCCTATGCTTTAAAAAATTGTTTAAGAATTACTAAAAAAAATTCTTGCTAAGTCCACTTAGTGTTAAGGTTGTTAGAAATAGTAAAATAATCATAATTAACATTAATTATTTTTTCTAAAATCTCAAAAATCATGTTTTTCTATGACAAAACATTACTTTTACCTTCTTAACGGCATTTTCCTTAAAAAAAAATAGGATCTTGCTTAAAATTTCTTTAATAGAAAAAAAATATCACAAGTCCCTTTTTATTTTTCTCGCAAGAATATAGAAAATTACATTTTCCAAGAGTCAAAACATAAAAAAAATCACGTTTTTAAAACAATTTTGTTACAATTGGTTTCTTAACAAGGACACTTGTTAGTATTTGCCTTAAAAAATAAGGCAAACACTAACAAATGTGCTTGAAGCACTTGTTAAAAAAGATCGGACAGGTTGTCGATTTGAGATTGTTCAAGTGGTAGCTCAATTGGTCTCGAGTTTGAGTCTTGGGTATGGAGTAACCCCCGTTGGGAAACCCCTACCGCTTAGTGCGAGCTCAGTTGTGTCGAACCGGATGACTCAAATTTTGGATAAACCAGATTCCGTACCCGTTGATATAAAAAAAAAATGGGACAGGAGTACTGTTACATATAGAAAATTTTGCTTGCACCCCAAGCACATCCAATTCCATCCAAACACACGTGTCCTATAACTACAGGACAAAATCAACTCAATGGAATTCCACAGTATCACCCAGCCTAAACGACGCCGTTCATGTATAAAAACATTGAGCTAGCGCAGAGCACATCACACTCAAGCAAAAAACAAAAATGGCGAACAACGGAGAAGAAGCATCGCCACCGCAAGTGCCAAGGGTAGCAGTGGTCGTGTTCCTGTTGAAGGGCAGATCGGTCCTCCTCGGCCGCCGCCGCTCCTCCGTCGGCCACTCCGCCTTCGCCCTTCCCGGTGGCCACCTCGAATTCGGTCTCTCTCTCTCTCTCTTTCTCCCTCCAACTTTTAAATAATTTAATAAAGCCTTTATTAATTTTAAAATAGTTTGGATTTATTTATTTATTTATTTACAGGGGAGAGTTTTGAGGAATGTGCGGTTAGAGAAGTGAGAGAGGAAACGGCGTTAGAGATAGGGAAAGGAGGGAAAGTGGAGTTTTTAACGGTGACTAACAACGTGATGTTGTCGGAACCAAAGAAGTGTCATTACGTCACGATTTTCATGAGAGCGTTGGTGGATGAAGGTGGAGAGCAGGTGGTGCAGAATGCGGAGCCTGAAAAGTGTGATGGGTGGGATTGGTATGAGTGGGATCAGCTACCACACCCATTGTTTGGGCCTCTTGATAAGATGGTCAAAGCGGGTTTTGATCCATTTCCTCTTTAGTTATCATCCTGAGTGGCCTTTTTTGCAATATTAGTGGCTTGCTTGATTTATGTATTTGTAACGTTGTATTAGTGTTTGTAAGAGGGTTCGTAGTTATATGTCCGCTTAAATAGTCTCTTTAGGTTAATTTGATCCTCTAACTTAGTTACCATCACCATCGTTGCAAATTGGCACTATTGCTAGTTTGCTACCGTTGTCATCACCTCATTGTCATTAGTCATTGTCAACATAATATAAAATAGGAGAATATAAGGGCAAAAAATATTTCCTTCTTAAAACATTCATTTTTCCTCCTAATGTTGTATTTCTCTCCTAAATTCATCATTAAGTGTGTGTTTTGTGTCTTTTAATTTTAGTCATCCATCATATTTTATTAGATTAAATCATAATCGTTCATCACGTTTTCTTAGAGATACACTTCTCTTCATCTTCTTTCTTTCGTTTTTTTTTTCTGGTTGCCTTCCTTTCTATCCCTTTCAGTTTCTTTGTCTCTTCTCATTTCTTTCCATCTCTTAAATACATATTTTCAAACACTTTTATGTAAAAAAAAAATTGGAAAATAAACTTTTGATTTTGATGTTCGTTAAGCTCTCCAAATATACATCATAAAAAAAATACAAATGAGTACTCGAATAAAAAAATAATTTATCTTTAATTTATTTTTTATTTTTTTCTTTATCTTTAATTTATTCTTTGTCATTTTGAGAGTTGTCATAAAGTTTCAGAAAAATTATTTAATTATATATTTTTTGGTGAAATTAAATATTAAAGATTTTATTTGATCTAATTAAATAACTTATTGTTTCTAACTAAACCAAAATTTATGCCTTTTTGTGAAAGTTAAAGATTTGATAAGACAAGTGCTGAAAACAAAAATAGAATATGAAAATTGATGAGTAGAGTATTAGTGATATAACTATTTTGATTATATATATAATTAGTTTTTCTATAACACAATTACATATAGATAATTATTCATTATATTTGATCATATATATATTTATTCGTTCTATAACACAATTACACATATATTTATTTTTTTTAACACAAATACACATATTTTTTCACATAGATATATAATCTAATGAATAAGAGATGTCAAAAGTCTTACGAAAAAACAGAAACACCAATGGTGGATTAGAAAAAGGATTAAGAAAATGAAGATATGAGTGAGGACATTGACACACCCATATGACTATTCACACTCTTCATTTTTTTAATTAATAATATTGTTAGTTTTATTTTTCTAATATATCTTTATTAAAAATTTTAAATTAAAAATTAAATAGATTTATCTTTTTCTCAATAATTGATTTTTTAATCAAGAATTCCAGAACTCCAAAACCTATATTTTTATGGATATACTTTTTTATGATCTTTAAATTCTTATATATTTAACACTAACTAGATATTTCAATTTTTATATTTATGTCAAAGTTCATGTCAACTCGAGTATAACGAAATTTAAGTTCATTTTTCCTAGTTAACATAATATCCATACCATTGTCGACACTCACCACAGTGCTTTTGCCACCACCGACTTGAAAAATTTAGATTTAGAATTATGATTTTATATATATATATATATATATATATATATATAACAAATAAGATCTTCTAAATTATTATAAGCAATTACAAAATAAGATAATATCTTTGTTCCTAAATATAACACTTTTTTTATATTTTTATTTTGTTTTTTTATAAGGCTTTATACCAATTTTTAATGACCATTAATTACTTTTTTTCACAAATATCCTTATTTATTTAACATTTTTTAAATTCTCAATAATTTCAATTTATTGAAGTGAATTACAAAACAAAGGATGGTCCTAATAAAATAGGAGTTCAAATTTCATGTAAACTTGTTTGTTTTTATTTGGCTAAATTACTCATTTGGTTTCTTACCTTATTTTTCAATTTCAAATTGGTCTCTTGCCTTTTTTTGGTTTCATATCGGTCCCTTATATTTCTTTTCGCTGTCAATTTGGTATCAAAATCACTGTTTATCCTACGTGTCAATATCATATTGGTCCACGTATATATTATTGGAGAGAGAAAGTGACACGTGTCAATAACATATTGGTCCACATAGGATGAACAGTGATTCTGAGACCAAATTGACAGCGAAAAGAAACATGAGGGACCAATATGAAACCAAAAATACGTAAGGGACCAATTTGAAATTGAAAAATAAAGTAATGGATCAAATGAGTAGTTTAGCCTTTTTATTTTAGTTCTCATCGCGAGCTAAAATAATTACAGGGATCAAATGCAAAACACAAATACAATATAGGGACTTTTTTGATTTTGCCATTAGCTAAAAACACGTAATAGTCCTTACACAACCTATGAGAACTATGAGAAAGGCCTTAATAGAAGAGACTAGGTTAAATGATCTATCACAAAGGACTTTGAGCATGGAAGAGTTTGGATATAAGCGTAACACATGAGCTAATCATACAACTTAATCAAAAAGTCAATTTTTGATAGATAATAATCTTGTTAAAAGGAATAAATGTTTGATTTTCTATGATTATAGAGGATTACCACTTATCTGAACATCATAAGATCACACAAAAATTATCTTTAAGAATAAAAGATTTATCGGGGGAAATATGTAAGGCCAAACAACCTATGTAAACCCAATAAATATCAGTCTCCATCAGAAGGCATAAACACCACAATACATGAGCCACAATAGTGACTTCAATACACACAAAGTATACATGATATACATCCATACCACCAAAAAGATATCTAACAGTGAGAGCATCCAAACAAACTCTTGCAATCCTCATGGTGATAGTTGATTACAACTCCATCGTAGATAACTCATAACATCACTAAGGTCACCACCAACAATATTGAGAGCCATGACCAATACAAAATTAAAAAATAAAGCTGCCAGATCTTCATCCAATGATCGAGATGTAGTGAAGTTTGAGAAGTCACCAAATGGTGAAGTCATTTGATCTAAATTCGAAAAAGAAGTTATGATAAATAAGTATATAGTTGAAAAAAAATATAATTACTTATCGAGTTTGGAAAATAACATTATATATATAATAAGATAAAAAAAACTTAAACAACATTACAAACAAAACTGACGGAATATATGGCTCATTTGGTGATCAAGATATGATAAAGAAAAGGAATACAACAAAATAGGATATGAGCTAGATAATTCGGATCGTGATTAATGTTTGCTAGACAGCAAATAACGATGACATTGATGAAAAGGTGGTGATGATGGTGACAATGTGATAATAGTGGTGGGGCAGTTGTGTTAATGCATGAGGGTATGAGAGAGAAAACCGTACTATCTTATCCCATTCATTCTTAACTCAGTTCCATCCAAATGATAGAAAATACTTCAACAGGATATGAAAGGCCAACAAGTTAACAGTAACATATCTTGCTTGTTCACCAAACTCTAGATAATAAGAGGATAAAACACACTATCATATATTGACTTTCTTATTATGTCCATCGAACAAGCTCATAAAATTTCAATAATATATTAATCGGTGAATATATTTTTCAATAAACTTTATTATTTTTAAGTTTCTTCCGGACAAGGAAGAAATTTAGACTAAACTGTCACTTTAGTCTCTTACTTTGTAAGAAGCTTTCGTTTTAGCCCCTTATTTTTCAATAATTCCTCTTTAGTCCCTCACTTTGAAAAAAGTTACTCACGTTAGTCCTTGGCAAATGGCAACGTTCTTTGTTCATAGACGTTAATGTCTTATACACGTGGTCGTTAACTTATGATATCGTGTTTCATTTTAGTCTCTAACTTAAAAATTTTAGGGAATTACTTACATGCAACCTAATTGTGGGTTGTTCCATGGAATCCTATGTTGGACCAATGATACTTTGCTACTTTACTTGCAATTGCCAAGTCATTATTTAAAAAGTCAAAATTGCATATTAGGTGGCAAAGTATCATTGGTCCATCATAGGATTGCATAGCAACAATCCAAAATTAGGTTGCATACTAGAAATATTCAAAATTTTAATTTACTTTAGTCCCTCACTATAATAACAATAATTTTACAAGATTGTATTCAGTTTAGTCCTTCACATTTACTAGCAAACTTTACATCTCTTGGTAAAAATTGCATTTGTAAGAAACCAAGCAAGCGGCCTAACAATCTACTAGGGGGGGGTGAATAGTAGTTTGAAGCAATAATACAAATTTTTCGCGATGTGATTGAGTTCGGTCTGATAATGCTAGTTGTTAAAATGAAAATGCTGACTTTGGTTCGAGCAGTATCTGATAATCGGTTATCTACACCGACGACCGATTATCCGAGCTGCACCACTCAAAGGTCAGGTTTGCAGCGAAAATATACTAGCACTATCTGAGCTTATAATAGGATTTAAACTAGCCGACTAAATGCTCGGAATAAAAGACTGAAAGCAGTAAAGAGAAATAGAGACATCGAGTTTTTATACTGGTTCACTCACAACCACGGTGAGCTACGTCCAGTCCCCCTGAACCTCAGGAAGTCTTTAATAAAATTAAATTGATAGAGATTACAAGGGATCAATTAACCCACCAAGAGAGTACCAAACTCTTGGTTTCTACCTAATTTGACAAGTCTTGAAACCTTTGAGACACCTTGAAACCTTCAAGGATTTTCACCAAAGAACCTCTTTGGATTTCTGCTCAGGAACCCCTAAGACTTTACAAAAACACCTAAGAACCTCTTAGATGGCTTGGAAACCTTCCAAGATTTCCACGTGCTTGAGAACACCTCAAGACTTTGCAAAACGATTGAATGAAAGATGATGGCTCCAACCCGAAACTCAAGTGTGTATGATTCTAAAAGTTTGGTGAACAAATGAGTATTTGGTTAAGTGTTTGAGAAAGGAATTTTGTGCAGAGAACGATTTGAGACTTGGATGCAAAATATGACAGTTACTCTTTTGCTCAAACGTTCTCTTTGCTGCGTTTTGCTTCTGTGTTTATCAGAGAATGAATATGAAAATTTTGGCTCTTGTTCTCTTGTGTTTCTGAAGAGGAAAACCCATCCTTTTATAGTGATGCCAGTATGTATGAGGTAGGAGAGAGAGTGAAAAATATGTATGTCCTTTGCAATGGATATACTGGACATTTTGCACTGTACAACGACGTTTTGTCCTTTGTCTAGCTGTTTCCACTTGTCTGTAACGTTCTAAATTTGTCTCTCTTCCTATGTTGATTTGAATTTCAATTTTGAAATATTAAGGATGGTGACAAATGAATGCTGCTGAAATAAGGACAGAGATGCCAGCCATGCATCGTACTATAATGTCAGAGACGAAGTGGTGCATGTGGCTGACGACCTTGCTGAAGGTTGGAGAAGATGAATAGTTATGCCGAGCTTGACAACTGGTTTGAGCTTGGGGACTTGAGAGATATATCTGTTTTGAGCTGAGCTGAGCTAATATTTCAACCGACTTCCTTAACCCGAGCTTGAGGCTTCTGAACTGTGTTGACCTGATGCCGAGCTTAAGGACTGCCGAGCTTGAAGACTTCTGAACTGAGTTGATATGATGCCGAGCTTGAGGTCTTCTGAACCGAGCTTGAGGTCTTCATTGAGCTTGACACCTTCACTAAGTTTGACATCTTCACCGAGCTTGACATCGGCACCGACCTTGGGGTCTTGAGTGATTAATCTTCTTGATGAATAGTATTCCCGAGCTTGACGAAAGTTCGAGCTTCTTCTTGGCTGACTGAGTCTGCTTTGATCACTAAGTGTTGCTGAGCTTGACGTCGGCTGACTAAGTCTGCTTTGAGCGATAGTTGTTGCCGAGCTTGATGTCGGCTGACTGAGTCCACTCTGATCGATAATGTTGTCGAGCTTGACGTCGACTGGCTGGGTCTGATCTGAGCGATAGCTTGGATTGATCACTTCCGAATACGCACTGAGCTGATCCATACCGAGCTGGTCAACATACCGAGCTGATTTGATTTCCAGGATACTTCATTTCTGATTCGTTTGGCTTCATCAAACCTTGGCCGAGAAACGAGCACATGATATATTTGTTGTCATCACACCGAGCTTGCGCATTCGTCTTCATTAAGTCGAGCTTGTACATTTGAACCGAGCTTGCTCATTTGTCTTCATCAAAACCTTTGATTCAACAACATTCAGTTTTTTGTTTTTGTATTCTTGCCTTGATGATTTATTCCTCTTGAAAAAAAAAGGTTGTATATTAGTAAGGAGCTACAGGTGGTGTCTGATGCATATCTAATGGTTCTGAGTATTCTATGAAAAGTATTCATGCCTTTGGTTGATTTTTATTGAGCCCTATTTCTTAAATATTGATTAAAATGGCAAATCTTGTGATGGAGTAAACATGAGCCCCTCAACCAATATATATACTAACACTTTTTTTAGAATTGTTTGATTCTCAATAATATTAAAAAAAGTAATTTTGAGAATACACATCAAATATTCACATTTCTAATATCTTTAAATTAATCATCTTTTTTAGTGAACGTGAAATCTCCTAATGAAGTCTTATATACAAGGACGGAGGGAGTACGTTTTTACAATTTAATGCATAATTAATACATATTTTTTTAACTATACTACTATTATTTATGATAATTTCCTTTTTATTGTTAATATTTTTTTAATAATAGTTATACTGTATATAAAAAGGATGGAGTAATACAATAGATAATAATCATCCATGAGTTATGATAAATAAATCTAAAAAATTAACTTACAAATAAGTTTATACCATAAAAAGTGATATTTGTTATTTGTTAACCAATTAGTAATAATTAAGTGACACATGTCATTTTTTTGATGTTGTAGGTTTATTTGTAAGTTAATTTTGCATATCTACTATCTACTATACTTATATAAAAACATCCCTTTTCGAGGCACCATGTTTGTTGGAGAAATTTTCGAGACACCATGTTTGTTCGCTTAAGGAATAATCGCACCAGAGCATTTGTAGATGGATAATATCGTCTTTAATCAAAATTATAATTTAAAATAAATAAATTATCTGTTCAAAATTAATATTTAAAATTAAATAAATTATCTATATGTGAAATATGTTGAATCATTATCCTCATTTTGTTAAAAAAAAATCATTATCCTCAAAGAGATCGATAAACACAAAGAGATGATGTTTGAGCATTATCTGTATGTGAAATCATTATCCTCAGTTTGTTGAAAAAAGAAGTAATCATTATCCTAAAAAAAAATATTTAAAAAAAATCACTATGCTTTCATTATTTACCTTTGTTTCACCTTCAGATCTCTCTACTTCCAAGAATTCTCTCCTTTTATTATTTCGTATTTTATGTTCCTAATTATTTATTTCTTATTTTATATTTGATTTTTTTGTGTGCTTGTAGCATAAGAGAGCGTTGAAACGCTTTGTGTTAATGAGGATGCGTCAATTGAAGACCCCAAAAGAGCGTGAAAATTGATGGAGAAACTGTTACTAGATCAATATAGAATTGTAACATAAGGAAAGTCACTCATAAATCCCAACTGTTTAGCGTAGAGTTGCAATTTATTTTATAATTATTTTTTTATTTTATTTATTATAACATATCAAAATAAATTTTATTTATTGTAATAGATCAAAATACATAAGAAAGAGGTAAGTGTTGTAACATTGTTAAATATTATCGTCCTAAAAAAATAATTCATTATTTTTAAAATAATATTTGAAAATCTTGCTTTCGCGACAATTTGGTACCTGAAAAAATTAAGTTAAATAGATTATTCAAATTTTTCACATCATTATTCCAACAACATTAAAATCTCATCATTAATTCTATTTAATATTTTAATTAAAATTGAAATCCTATAAATAAATCCCATAATATATTAAAAGATAACAACAACATTAAAAAAAAAACAGGATACAAACTACCGACCAAAAAATTTTGGTGAAGTTTGACACACAAAATTGTTAACCTTGAGGGTGCAATGATCCCGGTCACCCTTAGCATGACTCTACTTTGATTTTGGATAAACAAACTCCCTTCAATAATCATATAATACTCGATTAAGTAAAAAGTGCAAGTAAATCAAACATAAATTCCATAGAGCCAATTAGAAGGATCTCTTCCTACTTTTTCTATAACCACCTTATTAAATGTATTATCGAGATAAATTTATTTGTTTTTATTATTCTGTAGTAATAATCTTTACTTTAAAATAAAAACAATCTTTACTTTTAAATATTTAATATAAAAAATTAAATTATCAATAATCCGTGCATTGCACGGGGTGAGAGCTAGTTTGTAAATATTTTTATCACCCAAGCCACCGTTTTCACCTATCACCCTATTCGCCTATCTTTGCCATCTTCTAGTAGGGAGAGTAGTTTATTGGCTCAATGCTTTTATAGATACGATGATGGTATAAACTTTCTGACTTTGTTGCTTTTGGACTGTGCTGTCCACCATCAATTAAAAAGTCGGTTATGTTAGGTTCCATTTAACCATAGGCTACTTCTTATCAAGATTTTTATTAGCAAGGGAAATGTGGAAAAAAAAAGGAAAAACCAAAAATACCAACCATATCAAAGTTAGTGGATAGATAAATTTCTTTAATATGTGTGATATGTTAAATTTTTATTATGAGTTTGGCTATTTTTATTATGAGTTTTGTTAAATTAGTTAATATTTTTATATTATGAGTTTTGATAAATACTCCCTCTCATTTTATATATAAAATCATTTTGAGATTTTTATTGTGATTTTATTTACAAGATTTTGCTTCAATTTTCAGTAACATTTAATTATTTCTTTCCACAATCACTACTATATATTCAACACTTTTTAAGAGTCTCGCTAATAATTATAGGGATAATTTTAAAAAAGTATACTCCGTATCAAATTTTTACATGTTGAATGTCACTAACAAGTAAGACTAACAAGGTCTTATACATATGACTAAATGGAATATGTCTTTATTTTCTTGTACTCAACATTAAAGATGGAAGGGTATTGTTAACCAGTGCATTAAGATATTGATCAAGGAATCTATTAAGAAAAATTTGTAATAGAAATCTATGTTAATTATTTCTTGATGTTTTAAAATTAATATTTTTTCAAGATAAAACTACCTATTTTACTTTCTTACTCCTTCTGATCTTATTTAACCGTACTTTTTTGGAGAAGTTTTTTGTTTTTTATCTGTCCTTTTGATAATTTCAAGAGTGTAATAAATGTTACTCCATCCGTCCCTAATTATAAGGCCCTCTTGGGCATTTTTACGTCCACCAATGTTGTTGAATTCTATATTAAAATTGATAAGTTCTTCCAAAAATACTCCTCTACCAATTATTAGAACATAATAATTTTTTTCATTTTTCAATAATTAATTTAATTCCTAGATATTCCATCATTTATATTTAATGCAGTGAATCAATTTTCAAGTCATTTACAACATTGAACAAACTTCATTAAACAAGCTCCATTTCATATTCTAATAAAATTGTATTTATTTCTTCTCACAAAAACTTAGATCACAATGATTAGATGTAAGGGTAATTTTGGAAAAAATTACAAGAGAGTTTTATATTTAGGACCAAATTTTTTTAACCAAGAGAGCCTTATAATTAGGGACGGATGGAGTATTTTCCATGTCTACCCCTATATAATAGAGTATTGGTTTTCATAAGTAGTAGAGAAAAAATAATGATTACGAAAAGAGAAAAAGTACGGTGGGAAAAAACATAATTAATGTATTAGAAATGTAAGTAATGATTGAATTTTTTAAAGGGTGTGTTTTACTCCCTCTGGTCCTATTTATAAAACCCTTTTGGGTTTTTATTTTGATCCTATTTATAAGACTTCTTTCCAATTTTCAATAACATTTAATTACTTCTTTCCACTCACACCCCTATAAAGTCAACACTTTTTAGAGTTCCAATGACAATTATAGGGGTATTTTTGAAAAAGTATATCAAATTTTCACATTTTCAGTGTCACTAACAAGTTTATCCACCCTCCTTAGTGAAAGTGAAAAGCTTCAAAAAAGTCTTATAAATAAAATCGAAAGAAGTATTTTAAGTAATAAAATAAATAGGAAAAGAGGAAGTAATAAATACCCTAAAGGTACTCTTAAAACTTGAGACCTGTGTTGTGTGGGTATTTTATAGCATAGGATATAAAAAATGTGCAAATCCCAATCGTAATGTTTTCAAGAACCACAGCCTGTGAGTGTTTATTTGTGAACACAGCTGTGACTCATCAGGCTGATGCTTTTCTCAATCCATTTTTCTTTGTGAAAGGATACACACACAGAACACAATGGTGGCTAAAGTGAATAGTGCAGACTGCTGAGTGGCTTGGTGGGAGTGGTGGGAGCATAAAAGTTGAAGAAAGGACTAAAGTCTGGGTTGTGGTGGGTATATAGTTGTTGTGTCTTCACCTGCCCTTAACTGTTTCCAATGCAAGTCAGAGTAATGAGTCAATAATCCTCTGCCTGGCCTTCTTTTCTGCCTGTGTGCCCCCACCCCTTGATAGAGAAATCACACCAAAAGCTTGTCTCTTTTTGTGCTCACTCCACACACCAAAATCCACATCCCAATATCAAATCAAGAAATCATGATCCCTGACAAAGTTATATTTACACAAAGATTACTTGTAAATGACAAAATGAATTTAAGCTATTTTAATTATAGGTTTTTTTAACTTAAGTTTTTAGGACTAAGAATAAAAATCCAAAAGTGAAAATGTTTTATGAAAAATTATGCAATTAAAAAGTTAAAGATTTTTCATATTTATTCATTCAAAAAATCATTTTCATATTAGAATTTTTATCCTCAACCTTAAAGAGTTAGGTTAATAATTTTTTTTTTAAGGATCTTATTAACAAGTGCCCTTTTGTTAAAGTTCTTATACTTAGAAAAACAATTATCAATGCATATTACTTCGTGTCTCAAGAATTTATAAAAAATACATTTTTCAATGATTATTTACTACATTTAGCTTCGCACCAAGGACATTTGTTAGCATTTGTCTTCTTTTAAAAATACCGTAAATTACTTTTTTTCTGGATCTCTCTTTCTTTTGTCTATATCAACTCTCGTTTGTTTGGCTTCTCCTCTAATCCCTCAAAATCTCCAATTCTTCCTTGTTCCCAAAGAGGTAGGTGGGGCTGCTCACCTTCCTTTTTGTCAGACTCTATTGCCTGTCCTTCACTATAACAAAGCCTGACAAAAGGTTTGTTCGAGTGAACCATAAATCACCCATTTAACACACTTCTCACAAGCCAACCTCATAACCAAATAATGAATGAGTGAAAAAAGAAAAATCTCCTTATTTATTACTATTCTCCTTTGTGTTCTTCATCCTCATGTAATAACAAAACTCATCATTTCTACTACAAAGCACTATCATTTGAAGAAGAGAAAGTTTCTCTTTTCCTTTTCCATGTTCTCCTTTTACTACTATCCAATATGAAGACAATAATGGCAGCAAAGTCTCCACATGATTCTTCTTTCTCTTTCTCGAGGAGGTACTTGAACTTCCATTGGAAAAAGAAGGGTGTGGATGAAGATGATGAGGAAGAAATCCTCAACATTAGTTCATCCACGCACTTCTCTGAGGAAGATGAGAAAGAAGAGGATAATAATAATCTTCATCAACTCATGATCCAAATGCCAAAAGAACTTGCTTCTTCTATGCCATGGGAAGAAGTCAAGAAGATGAAGAAGAAGAAGCATTATTCTAAGTCCAAGTTCAAGTCAGCATTGCATGTCTTCACAAAGAGTCATCATAACTTAGGGACACGTGTCATGGTGGGTACCCTTTTTGGGTACAGACGTGGGCATGTCCATTTTGCATTGCAGGAAGACCCTAAGGCGGGTCCCATATTCATGATCCAGCTGGCAACACCAACATGTGTGTTGGTTAGGGAAATGGCTTCAGGGATGGTGAGGATTGCACTAGAGTGTGAGAAGAAGGGTGGGAAGAATTACAAGGGTGTGAAATTACTGGAAGAGCCCCTATGGAGGACTTATTGCAATGGGAAAAAATGTGGGTATGCAAATAGGCATGAGTGTGGGGCAGAGGAGTGGAAGATATTGAAGGCAGTGGAGCCTATTTCAATGGGTGCAGGGGTGTTGCCAATGTCACGTGGGAATGATGGAGTTGGGTCCGAAGGAGAACTCATGTATATGAGAGCCAAGTATGAGAGGGTTGTTGGGTCTAAGGACTCTGAAGCCTTTTACATGGTTAACCCTGATGGTAGTGGGGGTCCTGAACTCAGCATTTACTTGCTTAGAGTCTAATGTTATAGGTATTAATATTATTATTATTATGGTTATGGTGGTTATGTTTGTAATGCTTCAATTTTTAGCTTATGTGATTTTTGATAAAATATGTTTGGCATTGATGTGTGTAAAGAAGGGTGATGGGTATGTAATTTGAGTTTTTATGATGATGAGGATTGTGATCTGAATGTGGCTAGTTAAATTGGTTGGTAACGTTTATCATATTTGAATATTGAGCTTGAGCATAATAACTTTCATGTATAAACATGTAGTACTCTTTTATTTTAAGGTTATGTACAAGTTTTAAAAAATAATTCAATAATGTAAGAATTTATGATATTTTAATTATGATACTCTTATGTAATCATTATTAAAGAAAGAAAAATACTATGTCGTACATGGGAAGTGAAAAAAAATATTATGATAAATAAAAATATAATTGAAAAAAACAATATTAATCGTTGTACATTATATTTATAGAAAAACAATATATACCTCACATGTGATAAAAAATTTATGAACATTACTTATAAAATGGAGGAAGTACTAGTTTATCATGTTTTTTTTAGGCTTAATTATGTCACGAGTCCTTGAAGTTCGATATATTTTTGTCAGATACTTTTGTACTTTTTTTTAATGTTTGACTTCCCGAAGTTACTTCTGGGTTTGTTATATACCCCTATTACTAATTTTGACCAATTTTGATGAGATGTAACATCCGAATCTTAGTCAGACGTAGGAGGTTGGTGGTGTCGCGTAATATCACACATGCGAAGACGATCTCTCTCTTCAATTCCCCTTTTTTCTTTTTTTATTTAACTAAAAACATAAAAATATTAAGTTTTTTAGTTTTTTTTAAATTTTTTAAAATAAAGATCTTTGCTCGTGGGGACATCCACCAGGTGTTTAACTTCCTGCGTCAGATCCCAAAAGTAACTTCGGGGAGTCAGACATTAAATAAAAATAAAGATATCCGATAAAAGTACTCCAATATTTAAGAATTTGTGACATAATTAACACTTTTTTTTATTTGATAGTGATTTCTGAATTTCCTTCCTTTCAAATATAGTTTTGTTTGGTTTCTCTTCGCCGTAATAACTAATATGGTTGGTTCTTCAAAATTTTAGCAAAATCATAGGGCTATATATTATGTCAGCAATACAGTTTTTGCTTTTTTATTTTTTTTCGATGTTACTTAAGAGTTTTCCCACGGTCTTATTTATAAGGAAAAAAAAACATTTTATTAATGGTCTTAAATATAAGGTATAAGCAAAAATTAACCAACTTTCTATTCCCAATATAATCATTTTTAAAATATCTATACAAAGTGGTTATAACATTTAATTTTTGCCTTATTCCTTATGTAAGTTTCCTAAAGTAGTCAATTTTTCTGTGAATTTGAAAAAATTAAATACGCTTAACTAATTTTCTTAATACCTATGCTGATAGTTATTTTTGCTAATAAACAAGATCGGAGGAAGTAATTGATAGTAGCTTCGAGGGAAACGGACTTGATTGATAAGCATGAAACTGATTAATTATCAAGACAAATGCTAATAAATATTCTAACTGTATATGTTAAAAAGCTAAATATAGTAAAAATGCATGAAAATGTGTGATTTTTTGTATTCATGAGACATGAAAGAATATCCATTTATGATTTGTTTTCCAATATTCCCTCCGGTCCTATTTATAAGTCACATTCTAGAAGGATCATTTGTTCCTATTTATAAGTCAATTTGTATTTTCTAGGAAACATTTATTGTTATTTTCTCTTATTTGTCCTTTGCCCATTAATGTGAAGTAATACATTGTGAAATTCTCAATGCAATTTAAGAGGGTAAGATTGTAATGTTGAAGTATTTTTTTTAAAATTTCAATAAACCTAATTATCATCCTTAATCCGTGTAATATGATTAAGTTTTCCCTATAAATAAGACCAGAGAGTATTAATAATCTAGCAAGACCCAATTATTAACGATGTCTGCGTTGCTCACAACACAAGCTAAAGTTATTTGGCAATACTCCCTCCGATCATATATATAGGTCACATTCTAGAAAGTTTTCTTGGTCCTAATTATAAGTTACTTTATATTTTCTAAGCATCATTTATTGATTTTTCTTTTTTTTACCCTTATTAAATGCTTTGACTATCTATGTGTTTTTTGTTGTTCATTAATGAGTGTGAATTTTCCAAGAAAAGTTAAGGGGGTAAAATTGTAATGTTACAATATATTCTCATAGAATTCATAAAACCAACCACTTTCCTTAGTATGTGTAATTCGGTTAAGTATGCCCTATAATAAGGACTGGAGGAGTAATGATTCTTGCTCGGATTTTAGTTTCTACTATTTCTTTTTTATAAACCACAGATTTGTAAACTAGAGACCCGTACAATTTTAATCTTCCATAGTTGTGCTCTCTATCTTCAAAATGTAAATAAAGTTCTCTTGCCACTTAGAGACAGGCCCGGCCTAACAAGTTGTGGGCTCCGGGCAAAAAAATTTTGAAGGCCACTCAATTTACCAAAAACTTGTAATTGGATAAAAATTTAATTAAAAAAGTTTCAGTTTAAAAAAAAAAAAAAGACAAAGTTTCAAAAGTATTTCTCTTATATACGGATATGGATTCGGAAATTCCTGTGATACATTTTTTGTTTCTATTAATTTTTCGTTTTTATTTTTTTGTAGCTACCGGTAGGAGTGAACAGAACTCAACTCGTTCCATAAACCCGTCTCATCCCAATGACTTCGAGTCGGGTCTGACCCGTCACGATTGTCATAAAAGGGACAAACCAGGACAAAATAAGACAGACCCAATACAAGAGGTGATGGATTTGGGTAAACTCTCAGGTCACCCGCACTACTGGAAAAAAGGGTTTTGAAATCGGGGTTTTGAAATCGGTCGTATGAAAGCCGATTTAAAAAAAAAACGCGGTGGCAATTTTGTAAATAAATTCTAACTTTTGAAATCGGTCGTAAAAGTACTTTCGAAATCGATCGTTTTCTAAGCCGAGTTAGAAAGTCATTTTTATTTTTAAATTTTTTTCATATTTTTCTCTTTTAAAATCGGTTGTTTGCAGCAGAGTTAGAAAGTTTTTTATTTATTTAATTTTTTTTATTTTTAATACTTTCTAACTCGGTCTTTATTGACTGATTTCAATAATTCTAACTTATAAAATCGGTCGTGAAACGACCGATTTCAAAAGTACTTTCGAAATCGGTCGTTCTCTAAGCCGAGTTAGAAAGTCTTTTTTATTTTTTAAAATTTTTTATTTTTTTATCTTATTGACTCGGTTTTATTGACCGATTTTAAATAATAAAAAATAACAGAAAAAAAAATTAACTATTTTAACTCGGTCTTATTCACCGATTTTAAATATGTTAAGACAGAATTAAAAAAAAAAAACTTTCGAATTCGGTCGTTTTGACCGAGTTAAAAAGATCTGCTAGCTTAGGTCAATAAGGCGCGGCAACATTTAGACTTAGTGCGCCAAAACCCAAAACAAAGAGAACAAAACTCTTCCTCCACTGCCGCAAGCTGCTAAGCCTCCACCAGCCTTCCCTTCCCTTCCCTTCGCCGCTGCTATTGTTCCACCGCGTCTTGTTCTTGTTCTCCGTCGCTCCTCACCGCGTCTTGTTCTTCTCCGTCGCTCCTCTCTTTCGCCGCCACAAAGCATTGCTCCACAAGGTTAGGGATTTCCACTCACTCCTCACCACTCGCTCTCTGCCTCTGCTCTCGCTCCACCACTCCACCAGCCCGCAACCGCCTCCACCAACGGCTACCACTTCGTTCAACGGCTACCACTCCACAAGGTTAGGGCTGTTGATTTAATTTTTTCTTTGTTTTCGTGGCTCTCTCTCTCTCACATGCATTTTGATCTTGAGGTTGGTTGGTGGGTATGGTGTCTTATAGATTCCCAGTGTTGACTAAGGAAATTTAGAGTACTTACACATCTAAGGAAGTAGAGATGATTTTAGGTAGTAAAGAAAAGCTTGCAGAGTTACTAACCCCATCGACATACGAACTCTAAGTCGGTTTCCATCTGTAAAGTTGAGAAGGTAGAGATCATTGACAAGTACACCAAGGGATGAGTAATGATCTGCATACTCAACTTCATAGTCACATTGACTTGGGTTTTCACAGTTGTAATTATCAGTCTGCTGCAATGATGCACAGAGGTGATGCCTGCAAGGCACCAAGTCATTGCTAGGCCTGTAAAGAGGATGGGGTGTTTGAAACATAAACAATAATTAAAATCATTAAGAGTCTGTAATCAAAGACATTATATATAAAGATGATCTCTCATTTTTCAATGGCATAAAAAAGAAAGAAAGATTTAATTTGTAGTTCAAGCTTTTTTTGAATGATAATAGTTGTTGATGTTTTTGAATACCTGAGAGCAATGAGAACAAGGGGCATCACATTGAAGCCATGTGAGGTCACTGCCAGTGTCAATATCAAGAAAATAGGGCCTTGGTGGGTGGCCAATGCTGAGAGTAACATTATAGAACCTGTAAATGTTGAAGGGTAAGGGTGAACTATATTAGAGGGATATCTTCTCATCATAACTTCATTTACACGCATATTCACTTCACAATTAGAAAAAGTTGAGTAGCCCACGTGAGTAGTCCTTTTCAAATTAGTGCTTCACAACTATGCTTGTATGGGTAGTGAGTTACTTTCAACAAATAAACAATTGACATGCACACAAGTTCCATTGCATATGTCTATGAACTAAAGATCTTTGGGAGTTACAAAGTTAAGAGTATGTTTATTTCATTTTATTCTTTGATTCCTGTTTTATTCTAGGAGGAAAAAAAATCAACTAGATATAAAAACACGTACCATGATGTCTTGAAAGGTGAGGTTTTTTAAGGTGGAAGCCTTTGATGGCAAATTACCCATAACTAAAGATCTCAGGTTTGAATATTTAAGAATTTGCATGCATTCAGTAATCGACAGGTAGAGTTTTGTCACTCTTATAATCCTGTCCAACTTGAATCCAAATTAGCTGGACTTGGGACACACAATTATGTATAGTTTTTATTTATTTATTTATTTTTAATTAAGTAGATCTCTTCTACACTAACTGCAAATTATAAAATCCTTCTCCATCAAGTGTTCATTGAATCAAATTGTCAGATAATATCAATTTTGTGTCTATCAAATCTTCAAAGCTAGATTTTAGCATAGAACCTCATTTATTTGAATATCAGAGGGGTTAAACTTGAATCTTATGGTTGATATATTTGTTGAAGGTTGCCGAAATGCTTGGTTTACATACATGAAGCAACAGTTCTGCCAAAACGAGCAATCCAGGTGTGCATCTCTGAAAATTAACACTACTGAATTTACTTGAGGGGAAATAACATTTGCTTTTTGAGGGCTTGTAATTTTTTAATTTAGATCTAAGCTTCCATGTTCATGTAATGATAGTTTTTACGAATAGCTAATAGCTTTAATCCACTTGGCTGCAACTCAATGTCCCAATCATATGTTATTTGTAACAGTACGTGTACTTAATTCTTATTTTTTGCTACTAGATCATTTGATAACCATAACTCTCGGTAGATTTATGGATTAGAGGTTTGGATCACTTTGAGTTTTTCACATGATAGGGTCCTGGTGGAGAATCAGATACAGAACCTGCACATGATAATTTGTTGGCCATTTTCAAAGGTTTTTGTGTTTACGGGTCTTCATGTGAGCAAGTGTGATGATTAAGTTTCCTGAGAGGATAGCTGCCTTTTTTTTTTGTTAATTTAAATATTATTCTATCTTTTTTTTTCTTCTTTGCTGCTGTATTCATTGCTGTTGCCTTTTGCGTTATCATTTTGCTGATGTATTCACTGCTGTATTCATTTCTTCTTTTTTTTTGCTGCTGTATTCATAGCTTTAGATCTTAGTTATCATTTTGTTTTACAAAGTTAAGTTGCATTACTACTATGATTCTTGTTCATTGAGTTCTAATATTTTGTTTTTTTGTGTTCCGTTTCTTCTCCCTCCAGCTCGTGAGCTCCTTCACTCCTCTGCACTCTCTCACTCCGGTGTTCACTTCATTTTCTTCCTCTGCAGGTACTAATTTCATTCTTATTTCCTTTTCTGTTCCTTTCGACATGGAAGGATGTAAAAATTGAATTATTCATTTAAAATTTTATGGCACTTTTTAATTTTGAATATAATATAATCTTACAGTAGGAGTGATTACATAATATACTTTGTTTGAAATGATGATAAAATTGAATTATTCATTTAGGAGCACCCCTGTTTGGTTGAATAATTATATATGGACCATAGTTGGATAAATGCTGATCGATTGAGTGATGAGTATGCTCGTGGAGTGGAAGAGTTTTTGGAATTTGCAAAAGCCAATGACCGTGATAACAATGGGCTATTTCATTGTCCATGTGTAGAGTGTGTCAATGTTGATCGGAGAACAATTAGGGAAATAAGAGATCATCTCATTTTTCCTGGTTATTGATATTTCTAATTTCTAATTATACTTCTTTTATGCAGGCTCATGGATTCTACTAATCCTCCTCCCAGAAAAAATGTTAGGGGCCCGACACGGTTGGCCTCATTGACTAAAAAACGTCTTGACGGTGAAAAAGTGCATGTTGACCTTGATGAAAGCTTGGATGCTACGGGGCCAGAAGCTAAAAGATTCAACACTTATGTGGGTTTACTAGGCCGTAGTAAAGTGTCAATACTAATCGATCATTGGAATCATGTATCGGAAGAGACGAAAAACCATATTTGGGAATGTTTACAGGTACCATCACTACTACCATTCCTTATGATTCTTTTTAATCGATATAATATATATTTTGATTCATGTAACTAATCATTATGTTTGTTGTCTAATGTAGATCACTTACGATATTCCCGACAATGGATTGTTAAGGAAAAAATGTATTTCAAGTGCTGTTGTTGCATGGAGACAGTTCAAGACAAAACTCACAAATAAGTACATATTTGGACCAAAGAGTCATATTTCACCTTGTTTGAAATATAAATTTATTGCTCCGGAAGTTTGGGAGGAATTTATTCGAGGTCGACATACTCCTGAGTTTCAAGTAAGTTATGTACTAACCATTACTAATAATACACATTATGTGTTATTGTAAGAGTAACATGTATTCTTTCACCATTGGTAGGTCGTGAGAAAGAAGGCCCAAGATATTTCAGCGATGAATTTGTACCCTCACGTAACGTCTCGTGGAGGATACAAAATGGTAACCGAGCAGATTATGGAACAAAAGATCAAAAGACATAAACTTGAATGTGAGAAAAATCCTGAACTTGATCCTGATGCTCCCCCGTCTCCACCATTACGTGGTGAGAAATGGAAGAAAGCTCGCATACGGAAGACAGGAGCGTATGTAAACCAGGCTACAGAAGTTGTTGCTGAAAAGATTGTAAGTAAATAACTAAATTTATTATATAATAAATACATCTATATGTGCTTATGCTTATAATTATATAATAAATTTATTTATTGTAGGACTCTTTGACCCAAAGTTGTAGTTCTCAAGGAACGGAGCTGGTAGGAAAGAATGACATCCTTACTACTGCATTGGGGCGACCAGAGCATTCTGGTCGTGTTCGGACAGCTGGAAATGGTGTGGGGCACCGACAGTATTGGGGTGCATCATCATCATCCCAATCTATGTCTTCCACGAAGAAGATGGTGGGTGCTCAATTAGAGGCTCAGGTGGAGGCTAAGCTCCAAGAAAGAGTGGATGCCATGAGAGCACAACTCATGGAAGAAGTTAAACAAATGATGCTATCTAATGGTTTGAGTCTTTTTCAAGAGCCTGTCGAACCTCCACGTCTTACACCTAGAAGCACTAAAGGGAGCAATAATGTAATATTAGATATACCGAATGATGATGATGGTGGTGGCCTTCAGCCCAAGGACATATATAACTTATATGTTGAGGAGCCAGATCTCCGTATTGTTGCGAGGGCCAATGTTTATGAATCAACAACCATACACAATATGCCAATACCGAAGGGATTTACGAAAGTGGTGGTTGTCGAAGTCATAGATGGAGATGCTGAAGTGCCACACGAGACTGATGAAGTTAAAATCGTAGGAGAAGTCCTCAAGAGCTTCATATTGTGGCCTACTCCACTCGTCAAGCATAGCTCGGACACGGTATAATTAATTCATTCTCATTTATTTGTAATTATTTTCTTTTATCTTTTATTCCTTTCACTAGTAACATTCCTATTTTGTTGTTTAGGGAATGTCCAAAAAACCAATTCAATCTCAAGATGTTGCACCTGAAGAAGATGATGAGCCGGCTATGCCACGTGCACTGTCACTGGCCTTTAAATTGAAAAGGACAGAAAGAGTTTTACAACTAGTTATTGGTAAGGTGATTACTGGGTTGGATCAAGACATAGAAAACTTTATTGATGGGAAGATAATAGAGTGGATGATTAGATGTTCTGAGGTTGATATACCAGCGATACAAGCATGGATAGTGTAAGTTAAATAAAACTATCTTAGGTAACTAGACTAGTTTAATATACTCAAACAGTTATTTAATGCTAACACAAAACTTATTATATTTTAGGTATTTACATGGCTTATGTGTCTCAAAAGGCATACATGAAGAATACGGATTCTTAGAACCTCAGCACATAGCACATGGACAATCCTCAAATGATGATATTCAGAAATACATTAATATGAGGATTACTAGTGGAAGACATAAATTTTACTTAGCACCTTATCTTATCAGGTAAATATTAATTCTATAATATGCTCCAATAAGTTTCCTTTAGGTTATAATTATGTATTGCTTAATAACCATTATTCTCTTGTAGTCAACATTGGCAGCTATTGGTCATTTGTCCCAGTGAATCTTATGTGGTCTTGTTGTGTTCATTATGGTGGAACATGAATAAGAATATGGAACAGATTTTGACAACGTGAGCAATTTTACTTGTTATACAAATTCTTTAGTGTAATTGTATTATTATCCAACATATACAAAATATACTTATCATTGTTATTTTGTAAAATAGAGTGATGGAAGCACACAATAGAAAGAAGATGAAAATCATTAAACCCAAGGTATTTTTTTAAGTTTTACTATTATTAACCCAAAGCTACTGTATAGTATCTGAACTGTGATATGGACTCTTGATGATAACCCAAAGCTACCGAAGGTTGCATTCTTCTTGATTTGAATTTGTCTTCTATGTTGATATATAATTTTATTTAATATTTCAAATGTTGTATGTTGTAGTGTGCAAAACAACAGGGGAACGTACAATGTGGGTATTATGTTATGATAATATGCTCACCATTATCATGACAAATATTTCCAACAAATGGAATGAGGTAATTGAATATGACTTTGTATTTTGAGTTTATTGAACAAAGTAATGAGGTAATTGAATAATCTTTATCTCATTTATATTTCAGGCCATGAATCACAGTCCTCAAGGTCCCATACCACAAGAATGCATTGACAATGTTATTGAGCGCTGGTCATCATTTATACTTACTCTCAAAACTATTAGCTAGGCTTTAATACTTAACTTTTGTAACTCTTGATCATGAGTATTTTGTTAGTTTGATAAGTATTTTGCTTATGAATTTTTCTTGGTTAGGTTCTGTATTTTTCTACTTCAAGATTGTTAGTTTGATATGAATCTTGCTTATGAATTTTAGCTTGCTTAGGTTCTGTAATTCGGTTATATATTCTTCAACTTTTGTAACTCTTGCATATTTTGTTAGTTTGATAAGTATTTTGTATTTTCTACTTCAAAATGGTTAGTTTGATATGAATTTTGCTTATGAATTTAGCTTGGTTAGGTTCTGTAATTGGTATTCTTCTGTGTAAAGAAGAAAATTTTTAATTTCATGCAGCAGGGGATGTATAGATTATGTGTTATTAAAAAAAAAGACTTTTAAAATCGGTCTTTATGACCGATTTCAAAAATAATTTATGAAATCGGTCGTTTTGGACGATTTCAAAGATACTTATGAAATCAGTCGTTTTGACCGATTTCATAAATTATTTTTGAAATCGGTCATAAAGACCGATTTTAAAAGATCCACTTTTAATTCCACCTTTTTCAACATCACCACAGCAACCGATTTCAAAAGTCCAAAATGACCGATTTTAAAACTACTTTTTCCAGTAGTGCCGGCCCGTCCTTTCATATATCAAGGTTCTAATTTTCTTCACTGATTTGTTTTTATTTAAAGTTTTATGTCATAAAAATAACAATTGAAAGTAACACAACTTCAAACATGAAATATCCCTGTATTTCTTTAATATATGTAGTTATTGATATGATGTGAATATCTTGCCTAAGATATTTGTGCCGGAGATACGATAAAATTTTATTTACGCATGTGCGTAATCAAGCGTGATAAGTATTTATCAATGGAGTATTTATTTATGTCTCTTCGAATAGTAAAAAGTCTCTTGATATTTTCATTTTTTTATGTTGTACAGGATTCTTAAATCATGTAGAGTGGACATGATCACGAGACAATCTAGTCAACTATGATTACACAATCACTTGAGATTTAAGTTTTAGATATCATTTTAATGATCTTACAAATAAAATAAACTTAGTGATGAAAAACTTATTGTATCATAACAATTTTTGACATTTTTGTCTCAAGAATATATTTATATTTTTACAAATTTTATACTCCCTCTGGTCCTATATATAGGGCACCTTCTAGAAGAAATATTTGGTCCTATATATAAATCATTTTATATTTCCTATGCATCATTAATTGTTTTTTCTCTTTTTTGCCCTTATTAAATGCTTTGACTAACTATGTTTTTTTGTTATTCATTAATGATTGTGAACTTTCCAAGTAAAGTGAAGGGGGTAAAATTGTAATGTTACAATATATTCTCATAAAATTCACAAAACTAACTACTTTCCTTGGTCCGGAGAATACGGTTAAGTAAGCCCTATATATAGGACCAGAGGGAGTACTTATATTTGTCCTTCGGGCCAACCCGACCTGTCCCTATCTTGACCTATCCCAAATTGGACCTGTCCCAATCGTGCCTATTGTGTCCCTTCCTGATTAGGAACGAGTTTGATTCAAAAATTGACTCGATCAACATTTAGGGATGGATTCGGGACAAGTCTAACCCGTCCCACGCTCACCCCTAGCTATTGGACGACTAAGAGGGAATGATAGTACTTTCAGATAATTCATAGGAACAACAAATTAATAATTCGTTCATATTAAAGGAGACATTTTAAAAAAAAAATAAAATTGAAGCAGTGGTGTAATTAGATAATTCGTATAATAATTATGTATAAAACTTATGGTCATTTTCGTCCTAGTTGAAAAAATATTAAATTAAAAAAAAAGACATAAAAATGAGTCAAATAAAAATAGTCAAGTAAGCACAAATCTCACGTTAAAAAAAAAGCCCCAACCTTGATTAGTATCAAGATGTGTGAGAAACAAAAGGTAAAAGAAAGATCCTCATGAGATTCGAACCCATGTTTTGGGCGCATAGGCGAGAGAAGTACCAATTAAATCAAGGACAACTTCAATTGATATTTGTCAAATTGGCAAATATATAGAGTATATGATATACTAATTTTTTTATGGCCCCTAAAAATCTTGGGTTCAAGGCAGTCGACCCTATAGTCTTGCCCTGAGCCGGGCCTGGCCATGACTCCATGAATAATTACAGTTGTATTTATATACTACCAACATACAAGATCCTCGTTTGGACAATATAATTCAAACTCATATTCTTATGAGATATGAGGTGATTCCTTGGCAACTGGATCATCCTCATGGTTGTTGACTAATTTGTTTCTTAGAACTTTTGACTATTTGGAGATGTTTCAGAGGCAGCATTTCATACACTAATTAATTCAATTTAATCTTCCATATTAAATGCAGCTAAGGGACCTAACTTTCGATTATGATATACTATATGGTCATCACTCTAGGGGACAAATATTGCTTAGTAGAGACACATGATGGTTGGCTTTTAGTAGAAATCCTTGCACGCATTAACTTCTTTGCTTCATGGATGCTGCTATGGCTTTGAGCATTCTCTGTGTTTATGAACTGTCCTGGGTCCATATTCTATTAATTCCCTTGCTTTGAGGGCATTTAGATTCTTTGAAATCATACAGACTTCCAATCATACTTTGGCACTTTGCCTATATGATACTAATATAATATGATACTACAGTCCCATTTGCAACTGTATAAATGTTAAAATAATATTATTGTTTTTAATATTTTGTTATAGACTATCAATCAACTTTGTGGCAACCAATAGTTAGGGGCAAGGTTTTATCTCATTACAACATCTAAGTTGTGACTGTATAATAAATGTTCAAATAACATTGTTGTTTTTAATATTTTGTCGTAGACTATCGATCAACTTTATGGCAACCAATAGTTAGGGTTAGGGTTTTATCTTATTACAACATTTAAGTTGCAACGGTATAAATGTTCAAATAACATTGTTGTTTTTAATATTTTGTCATAGATTATCGATCATTACCCCACACACAGTGTGGGGGGGGGGGGTATTCAATAATATATTGTTATTGCATAATTGTAAATTTATAAGTAAATAATCGTGTCATTCAACTAAGCAACACTATAAATGGGTTGCACAAAATTTTTTAAATTAATGGAAGAGGGAGGAGTCGGAGCCTACGGTTACCCCTCTTTCTTACGCAAAATTTTGGGCTTTTCCGCTACCACAACATATATAACCACCATTACAACCATAATTTACATTTTACAACATTATTATTGGGATGATTTAAATCTACAAGTAGAGTTGGAAGAAAATAAAGTAGTTTTTATTTAATATTTTTTAATGGTCCAATTTTCATTAGAGAGTGGCCTAGCGGCCAATCCTCTGAGTCAAAAGGCAACAAGGACGACTGCATTCAACTTTTGCCTTTCATCCTATAGTGCTGAAAAGTGAAAAAATCCAAACAATGACTACTTTTTTTATATCTGAATTTTCACAATTTCATCTGAAGTCAATGTTACACGCACACAAAGAGAGAAATTAAAAGTCACAAGGGAGAAAATGAGGGTAATTATTCAAATCAAATTTCAACGTGATGATGGCTGCTGAAGAATCTGATATATATTCTTGTTGCATACACACGTGAAATTAAACAAACAGAAATATAAGGCAAATTAAACCATTCAATTTGAATGGTCATCAATCATAATCACACACCAAAACACAATAACTGAACAAACTTTATAAACAAGAAAAGCCTCATACTGAAAAAATAACATCTATATTACTATACTTAACAATCTAATAATAACAATCTTTTCTATACAGTATAATTTAGCATCACACAGCCAAAAAAAATTATTTCAGATCCTTAGAGGATTTGATCTAGTTGGCTTGGTATCTGATTGGAAACCTTACATTACAAACCATGAATACAAAACCCAACCAAATTCTACAAGAAAAAAAAAATAATAAAATAAGAATCTAGAAAATCATACAAAATGGACCTATTAATTCTGAGGTGTTGAATCAACCACTGAGTTATGCCTCTTTGAAGGACCTGAAGGTGGGACTGATCCTTTTGGAAAGAAGTTGAGAACAAGGTCTTGGTTTAGAAAACCTGGTTGTTTGTTCTTTCCCTTGAGAAGAAACTCTTTTCTTTCATGATTCGCCCTCAGAGTTGCCCCTGTTCTTATTGCAGTGCAAGAACCAATACAGAGGAAATAAAGCAGAAGAAGAACTAGAGAAAAGTTTTTGCATGGAAGATGATGCAAAGATTTAGAAGAATGAGAACTTGCCATAGAAATAAATTTAAGGACTATAGGAAATGTGTATTTGATACTTATATATATAATGGTATCCTTAGAAACTTTAGCTTATTTTTGTTATGAAGGAGAGATTAAAGGCTTGAGGGGTGTTTGAGTTTTGTGAGGAAGTTTTATACTTAGAAGGAAGTGGCTTTATATATATGTGTGTGTTTGCATGGGGAACAATGAAAAAGTTAGGCAATTGGGATTGTGAATTTGAGAGTGGGAAATATGAACAAGAAAAGTGAGATGCACGCAAAAGGGTAGAGACTATTTTGCATCTTTTAATGTCAACGGTGGAAATAAAATTATACTAAAGTTATAGTAGTAGTACTAGTATAGTAGAAGAATTTGGTGCCGGCTATGATTCTTATTGGACTTTAGGACACCAACTCATAACTTTGGATACGTGGAATGTCCTTATTTCTTGGTCAGTGAGAATGATTTTCCCGGAAGACATATGAAAGCGTGTCATTGTGAAAAATTGAAAACTAGGCACATGTTAAACTCCCTACAATACAATGAGGATGGAGTCACTATTACTATATGTGGAATTTGTTTTCTCTCAATTTAATGGGTATTTAGGCATATCTATTTTGCCTAAAATCAGAATTATTAGAACTATTAGAGCATGACCTGTTCAATTTGTTCTCATCCAACATTAATAATCGAATATTATGCAAGTGCATACTCCAAATGTTATGGACTAAGTCAAGTTTAAGGATCTTACAACACAACATTAAAATTAATTTTTTTTGAAGCATCAATCAGCTCCATCAATAAAAGATAAATAAGACTAATAAAGTCCAGCACGGTGGGTAGATAGCTAGGTTCTTTAACCATGATGTCAAGGATTCGATACCTGTCGTGGACATGGAAAAAACTTTGTTGGTAGAGGCAAAACCCACTTCAGTGATTTCTACGCCTCGAAGAGGATTAGTCTTCGGCTATCGGCTTGAAAATACCCTTGGTGCACACAAAAAAATAAAATAAAAGATAAATATATATATATATATATATATATATATATATATTATGGTGAACACTTCTCCTCGTATAATTATAATTTTACATACATATATAAATTTAAAGATCGAAATAAGATTTAAAAAAAAATAATAAAAAATGATCGAAATAAGAAACCTGACATTTATGCTTAAGTGACTTAGGCTTATTCTATATTTGAATCAACACATATCAGTAGTATCTTATTTTCCTTTATTATTCTTCCTTTTGTGGTTTAAATAAGAAATCTTGTTTCACACGCAGGAGCTATATTTTGGATTATTCTAGTACGGTAAGCATGGCATTATAATGGACTCTATAATTTGATCCACTCGGTATGTACAAAGAAATTGGACAAAATATTTGTTATTTTGAGAAAAGCCAAAACTGTTGAAACTTATCTACCTTTGCAACATGATGGCTACCAAAATTTCCACTTTTGGCAAAGAAAAACCTATTATCATGAGTGATTAATGGCATTAATATTGGCAAATTTTGTTAGGAAAATGAAAGCAAGAAGCGATAAGAAGATAATAAAAGATAAAAGTGATGAGGAGCCACTTTACAATCCTCGATCTCGAGTGGCTAGCTGTTCATGAATTGCCAAATTGTGACAGAACTTATGGCATTATTATTGGGGTATTTATTTTGAAGAACAAAAATGATTGGGAACTGTTCTTTACATGGAACACCAATTATTTTTCTATGTATCTTTTACGTGAGACACTCTTATAAGAAAACAAGCAATTTTCGGGTCCACCTATCCTTACTATCTTATTGACATAGTTAGGCATCTGGATTGATAGTACATATATATAATAATCTCAGGATCCAACTAATGATACAATGATACACAAAGACGATGTAACAAAAAAAAAAAAAAACATTTTTGATAACCAAGTTAATTCCTTTTGCTAAAAAAGTTGAAATTCACTTTTGTGCTTATCCAGTTGCGACACATACATACTATTACAGTTTACAAAGTGTGTTCAAAAGACTCAATGTATGGTTCTAAATATGCAAGTAATCCAAATTTTAATATGTTGGCAAATTATTTTCTAGTAATAGCAATGTTTTGGCAAAATAAAGGGGTATTTGAATATAGACCATCTATTTTATGACAATCACTAAAAATAGAATATAACTATTACGAGATTAGAAGATTTATAAATATTTCATTACAAGTTTGTAATGCTGTGTAAAAGGGAGTTATTTGAATGTAAATTCAACAAATAATTTCTCGCCTGTTGGGTTTTTTTTAGCAACAAAAGCAAATAGTATTAATAATTGAGTACTCGTACCAAAGATAAATAAAGTGTACAAGCTTTGAAGTTTGTGGTCTTGAATAATATAACATCTCCTGCATTACATACCAAAGAGATGCGTGTGGCGTCAATTCAGTGAGTTGGTATGAAATTTAAGACAAAAATAAGATATTATAATGTGTCAAATGTCAACGTGGTATGCATGATATGAACCGTCTGAATAAGTTTAATTAATCCAAAGGGAAGAAATAGTCAGAGAAATCAATTTAACAATAAGATAAGAATAAAGAATGACGTCACCTGGTGAGACCGACACCAAAAGCAGGTAAACGTAAACGTAGGCCGAAAATGCGAATTTCGGAAGTTGGTATGATCAAATATTCTCAATTGAGTCTTTTGAGATCTATAGGGCTACCTATTTTATTTTCGAGTCTTTTATTCTATAGGGCTACCTATTTTATTGTTGAGTCTTATTACAAGGCTTTAGATTAAGGTGATTGACGTAGTGAATTGGGAAGTAAAGATTATATTATTTGCAAGCAAACATTCCTAGTGACACCGATGCACACTATTTGCACTGTCACGTGCAAGACTTTGATGTGTTCTAACAAACTAACAAAGGAACCGAGACCAATTCTTGCTATGGGCCTTTCTTTGCGGGCCATGTGGAAGATAGATGGCTATTTATACGTCCATTTCACTATGAGATCATGTGGCATGTGCATATATGAGGGAATTAGTTTCTTTACCCCTCCCCTCAATTAGTTGACCCTCTTTGTTTTGAAAAGACACTATCAACCTTACTAAAAATCAAGCTACCCAAAATGTCTCCTCGTTGAAAGTTCAGTGAGGGTTATAAAATTTATTTTTTATATTATCCAATTAATTTTTATAACCCTCGTTTGGGGATCAGCGAGGGTTATAATTTTTTATTTTATAACACTTGCTGACCCCACATCGAAGGTTATAAAATTTTGATTTTATAACACTCGCTGAAGGTTCAGCGAGGGTTATAAAATTTAATTTTTATAATTGGATAATATCATCATCTCACCTGTTCTTATCCATCTTTTATACACTCTCCTATTGTTGTAACGAACTTAGATAATCATGCATGTTGTTATTGTATGCATGTTGTTAGTATATTCTGTTGTTATCTCTTGTATATAGATTGCTCAATATCAATATCAAATATCATATGTGAGCGAGAATTATAATTTTTTATTTTATAACTCTCGCGGACCCCAGCGAGGGTTATAAAATTTTGATTTTATTACACTCGCTGACCCTTCAGGGAGGGTTATAATTTTTTATTTTATAACCCTCGCTGACCCCCAACAAGGGTTATAATTTTTTATTTTATAACCCTCGCCGACCCGCGACTGAAGATTATAATTTTTATTTTATAACACTCGTTGACCCCGCAGCGAGGGTTATAAAATTTTACAACTCTCATTGTGCCCTTAACATGCTTGTTAAAATATATATTTTATAATCCTCGCTGAGGGTTAAGTGTGGGTTGTTTAATTTTTTTTTAAGAGGGGACAAGGTTGGAATAAGAGGGAGGTATTTTGGGATTATTGGAAGCTAGTAAGGTTATTATGGGATTTTCATATGAATAAGGGGGTCAACTAATTAATTAGGGGGTCAAAAAACTAGAGCCCTATGATAAAATGAGATAGTTAACACTTTGAAGGTAGACTTTGAGGTTTTATTTAGATGAACTCATGAACATTTTTTTTGGGATATTATATGATGGAAGCAATTCCCAAACTTTTATATATAATAAGGTGGCTTGGATGATCTGCCAAATTTGGAAGACTTTTGTATATTTTATTGACATCAGAAGGAGTTCAAGCTTATCAAGAGGAGTTGGTTCAATTGGGCATTGTGAAACTAACTGAGATCTTAGGAATGAGATCCGGGCGCTAGTAATCTCGGGTTCGATTCAATTTTTGGGAAAAAAACCCCATTAAAAGAGGTACCCTCATGACCTCGAAATAGATTAACCTTAAAAATTTCCATTAGTAACTGTGGATCCTTGGAAATACTATGGGCTTGCAAAGTATATAAACCTAAAAAAGGGAGTTCAAGCTTTGGGGCATTTTCTAACTGATTGATGTGCAACTTATGATAGTTATATCATGTGGATTAGATCCAATAATACTGAATTGACAGTTAAGCAGCCACAGGGTTTTTGCTTTGCTTATTTAGTGGGTGTAGTTTCTTGTAAGCAAAAGATTTTGTTTTACTTGTGTATTAGCTAGTGATTTGATATGGATTGTTTTAGGGCAATCCTTAAGCAGTATATATGATGGTTGACGATGTAAAACGTTTTAACATTGATAATATACAATAATTATTAAATTTAGGATTTTTTTAAGTATCTCTCTAAATTTAGAGTATCTCTCTAAACATCCATGTTAAGGCAATCATGTTTGGATCATTGAAAATTAAACAATATTAATTAGGCTTAATTGCATAATTGATCCTTTATCTTATTTATTAGATTCACTTTGGTCCTTTATTTTATTTTATTTTTTTGCAATTTACTGGTCCTTTATTTTTTTTTTAAAGATTCAGTTTGGCCCATGCCACCGTCGCCGCCATTTTTAGAAATTAATCGGAGTTGTTGAAGTGTTTTGCACGTGTTTTCACACGTTTTCCATCAGGTTCAGAAGAGGAGACCATTGTTGATAACCAATGTTTTAGAAAAGGGACCCTAGAATTCGGATTTTGAGGAAAAAAGAATGAAAAAAACGAATTTGTTTGAGGAATAATGAAAATAAAGCTTAAAAACCGTGAAAAATTGAAGAATGTTGAAGAAATTTGATGATTTTCGAGAGAAGAGGGTGTGAGCCCATGGTGGCTGTCACCGCTGTAAGGAGAGAGCAAAGGAAGAGGAAGAAGAAGAGGGAATATTCTTGGAATATTAAGATAAAGGACCAAAGTGAATTTAATAAATAAGATAAAGGACCAAAGTGAATCTAATAAATAAGATAAAGGACCAAAGTGAATCTAATAAATAATCAATTATACAATCAATTGATGTTTACGTAATTCTATTTTTATTTTTTTCTATAAATAATGTAAGCATGTTATTTTTTTTTTTACACCAACCGGTACCCGGATCTGGTTTATCCAGAATCTAGCTCCTCCAGACCGATCCCAATTGAGCTTGCACTAAGTGGTAGGGGTCTCCCAACGGGAGTTGCTCCATATCCAAGACTCGAATTCGAGACCAATTGGTCAAAGGACCAAGTGAGCTACCATTTAATCAATCCCACTTTGGTACGTAAGCATGTTATGTTGTTGCAACACTTGTGTGCAATTCTGAATATCTAACCAAACTACCCCCATTTCAAAAAAAAAAAAAAAAAAAACACACACCAAACTACCCCCTTTTTTTTTATAAGAAACCAAACTACCCCTAAATTTTGATGTTGCGGGAATTGGTCATCAAGAAAAACAGAAACCATTTGCTACAGAAATAGGACATGATAGAACATAGTTACATAGGTGTATGGCAAAAAATATATAAAAATATGATAAATAGACACATGTCACTTCTTTTATGATATAGATCTATTTTGTAAGTTTATTCATATTTTTAAATAACAAATATGAATTGTTTGTGTTTTTTTTCCTGATCAACATTTATTCAAAGCTGACTTAACTCTCCTAATCTAATATAAATTCAGTAACATAATGGCTTGTCTTGTGGATCAGATCTTCAGATGTTTGATAAAGCTAGACTGGGAAATGGTTTTAGGAAATACTATTAGATTCTTGTCAATTAATTGGGGGTCGCATCAGAATGAGATACATGAATAAAGACGGAGTTGCACATTCATGTAGCGTGCGCAATAACTACATATACCCATCGAATAGTTGTTGATTTAGGTGTGAAGAAAAGACGTCGCTAGGTGATTCAAACCATGCATGCTCAATCATTTCACGTTTGAGACATTGAGTCACATCCAACTGAAAACGAAATAGAGATATATGTGAATGTGTAACACAAAAATTTAAAAGAAGAGATGCATCGGCACAATAAGGAGTAATTGATGGTTATGATCTACCTTAAAAATGGAAGTCCATTAGAACATAAAATTTGAATAACCAGTTTAAGTGAAGTATCATATTAGTGAATGACACCACATCTTGATCCAAAACTCTAAATTAATGAGCCTTATCACTTATATACATTTTAACTTATTCATTTTTATATCATTATTATTATATAATAATATGAAATTTCTTTATTCACAACTCACGCTTAAAATTTTTTAACGATCTATGATGCAATTTTGTTATATTAATAAGGGTATCTCCAACCTATGACTAAAAAAATAATCTCTTTCGATATGCGTGGTTGTCCTGCCCATAGATTGAACCTTGACCTTGTATTATACGAGAATTTAGCGAAATCAGAAGAAATCTTAAGTCACTTAATTAACTGTATATTTGTTGATCAATCTTATATATTGTTAGTGAATAATCATTGCAAAGATTTTTTTAAATAAATTAAATACATAGATTTACATTTTTATGTTTTGCATCTCATTTTATTATCCTCCATAATTTTTTTAGTATAGCTATTCTTTTATGGAAAATAATTCGATTTAAGTCAGAAATATGAGAAGTGATAACCAACGGGGGTTGTCTTAAGTGGTGTCATCCTGTCAACTTGAGAATTTGAGAATAACGCCCGAAACTAAGAAGTCTTAAGTTCGATTCCCGGTTAACACACCTCGCTGGGAGAGGCATAGGAACGCAACCTCGTGCAGGATTAGTTCCCTGATATTAAGGGTGCTCTTGAAGATATTTGTGGTACTGGCGTACTGACAAAAAAAAAAGAAATTTGAGACGTGATGAAACTAACTTTTTCAACTAGCACATTTATTATTATTATTATTATTATTATTATTATTATTATTATTATTATTATTATTATTAGGGTATTGCTAACAACGACTCCATTAAAGGAAAACTTGCATTGGAAATCTAAGTCCACTAGTTCTCCATGTTTTAAATTCAGCATTTTCCAAGATAAAACTACCTCTTTTACTTTCTTATCTAATACTCTAAAGGCACTCTTTAGCATTTTCATTATTGTTGTTGTTGTTAATCCGAAACTTTTTTTTTTTAAATATTTGGTTATTTTCATGGACATCGAAACTGTTTGCTACGACACTACGCCTCATAGTAGACTGTTTTGTAAAACCTTGTTTAAGGGAAACCAATATATATATATATATATATATATATATATATATATATATATGGGGTTTTTCAGTTGGAATATTTTAGCATTGTGTTCCAAATTATTGTAAACAAAAATACCCTCATACATAAAGAAGAATGAATTTTAAAATAAGGGTATTTTAATAATTTTGTTTTGGGAGTATATTAAAAAAATTTTAAAAAATCAAAGACTCCAAACCCATCAACCCTTCTCTCTCCTCTATCATGTCTCCCCCTCAGCCCCACCGCCACCCAATTCCACTGGTGACGAAGTCAATGCTACAACGCGCTCCACCAGCGCCCGCATCAACCCTCAATTGTGAGCCTGCAAGTTGCCATCACCATTGCTCCGCCAAGAGCCAACCCGTTCGAGTTTCCGTCACCGCTTCTCCGACAAGGACCGACCCGTTTGCGACCTGCTGGTACCTGGGTTGGGTGCACGACGGTTGCTTGGTTGGTCTGGGGGCACACGGTTGAGCTTAGGTATATATATACCATTTGCAATAAATACTCTCCCAACAAAGATTTGCATGAGTAAAAAAGGAAACGTAAAAAACATGGAAACAATATATAGCCACTTGCTACCGTTACTTATTATCTTTTGACTAATTATGTCACATGTTCCGAATTTTTGGGTATTTTTGCCGGATATTCTTATTTTTCTTTTTTCAATATCTGATTCTCCAAAATTAGTTCTGGGTTTGTCATATACCCTTATTACCAATTGTGGCCAATTTTGCTAATATGTAACATCGAAATCCTACTCAGACGCATAATGTTAGACATGTGGTGCCACATGGCCAAAGATCTCGATTTTTTAAAATTAAAAAAACTAAAAAACTTAATATTTTTATATTTTTAGTTAAAGAAAAAAGAAAAAAAAAAGATTGAAGAGAGAGGTCGTCTTCGTCCTTGTGACATCACGCGACACCACATCGCCAACCTTCTGCGTCTGATAGGGGTGTAAGTAGGGATGGGCAAAATATCCATGCCCGCGGGTACCCGCATAAATACCCGTGACGGGTACCCGCATTATTCCCTTATGGGTGGGATGGGTATTATGGTATAAATAAAATAATATTTTACTAGTTGTGATTAAAATTGGAGGTACATCTATTGATCTATATACTGATTAAAATCTTCATAGTATTCGGCTATATATATATTATGGGAAGTGGGGAGTTAATTAATTATCATAAGACCATGACTCTAGAACGAAGAAAGATATATAATAAAATGCCCTGTAATTTTAGCAATCATCTCAAACATTTATTTGCTACAGAGATGCACTATGATACTTGAGGTCACTTTTCTCCTATTATTATGTGGAAGTTCATGTATGCCTGACGTGTAGTATAATTGAAGATCCCGTGAGCTTTTTTATCATTATGTGAATCATTAAATTAAAGGAAAAAATAAAAAAAGTTCAAAACCCGTGGGTACCCGTAAATAAATGTTACCCGTATAAATACCCGCGGATAGGGTAGTGGGTATGCACTACCCGTGCCCGCCCGCACCCATGCCCATCCCTAGGTGTAAGTGATCCGGTCCGAGACCGCGAGACCGCTCGGACCAGACCGGACCGGACCGAAAAATGCAATCTAGTCTGGTCTCACGGTCCGGTCCGGTCCCAAAAAACTTAGACCATACATGAATGGTCCGGTCCACGGTCTTTGATATTTTTAGACCGTTGGGACCGGACCGGACCGATAGGATTAATAATTAAAAAAAAAAACCTACATATACTCACTAGTCACTACTCACTAACCCTAATCTAAGTTCAGCACCTCCAGCCACAGTTCAAACCCTCTCACTTGTTTTCACTTCTCTCTCTCACACAGCCAAAGTTCAAACCCTCTCCCTCATGTAACCCCAAGCCGTCGCCGCAGCCCTTCCTCTTCCCTCCGTCACTCGCCGCCCTCCCTGTTCCCTCCGTTCTCGACCTCTCTCTCCCTCCGCCACTGGCCGCGACTGTCTCCCTCGATTCACTGGCCACCGCAACCTCCAGTCCTCCCTCCTCCGTTCTCCCTTCGGTTCGCTCCCTCCTCCTGCGATTCTCCCTTGGTTCTCTCTCCATACGCCACTTCGTTCTCTCTCCCTCGTCGAGCGCCGCTTCTCTCTCTCCCTCGTCATGCTCGTCGCCGCTTTGTTCTCTCTCCCTCGTTGAGTGCCGCTTCGTTCTCTCTCTCGTCATGCTCGCCGCTGCCACGGGTTCCTCATCGCCGCCGCTTGATTTTGCCCTGTGTTCAATTAGGTTTTTTCTCTGTGCTGCCCTGTGTTGTGTTCAATTAGGTTTTTTCTGGGTCCAATTCGGTTTTACTGCCTTGGTTTAGTTCCAGCATTTTAAGTTTTAATTTAATGGTCTAAATAGACCGGACCGGACTGGACTGATACGGTCCGGACTGATATGGTCTGGTCCGGTCTTTCTACATAAAACACATCAAGACCGGACCGGACCGTGTTAATTTGATTGGTCTGGTCTCCAATGTCCGTCAAAGACCGGACCGGACCGGACTGTTACACCCCTAGCGTCTGACTAGGATTCTGATGTTACATGTTAGCAAAATTGGTCAGAATTGGTAGTAGGGGTATATGACAAACCCAGAAGTAACGTTGGGAAGTCAGACATTGAAAAAAAAAAGAATAAGGATATCTGACAAAAGTACCCCAAAGTTTAGGGACTTGTGATATAATTAAGCCTTTATTTAAGATTTTAATCGCTGAACTTAAATGCTTTTTTGGAATTGTTTTTTGAACTTTTTTCGATGCATGCTTTGTGTAACATCCCTAATAGGCAAATGGATTGACGATTATCCCCACATACCAACATAGGTCTTTTCAATGTACTTTGTCTTCTCTCACATGTTTTCCGGGAAAACTTTCCAAGAGGTCACCCATCCCATAATTCCTCAAAGCCAAGCACGCTTAACTATGAAGTTTTTAAGTGATGAGCTACCAAAAAGAATATGCAACTTGTTGAAAGGGGTAGTCCAATCAATTTCATTTAAGCCTTCATGTACTGTGTAGTCCCATACCTACACAGTATCATGATCCATCTATCATTTTGGTGTGTCGGTTCATTCATGTACCCCTTCCTTAGAAGTCTGCCAAGAGTTGCTCCTTGTCCATATCTCTTGCACTGGTGATCACTCCTCGACCTCGTCAGCCTAGGTCTTACATGCCCACCAGCTTCCGCCTGGTTTGTCCCCGAACCACACCTCACTGGGAGAGAAGCCACTCTGATACCATTTGTAATATCTCTGGTAGGCAATTGGATTGATGATTATCCCCACATATCAACACGGTTCTTTTGAGCATGCTTTGTCCTCACTCACATGTTTCCTAGGAAACTCCCCAGGAGATCACCATCAAATAATTTCTCCAAGCCAAGTGCACTTAACTATGGCCGACGACATGCAACGTCACCTTTGTCATGTCGATAGATAGCATACCACTTGAAGCCACATGTATTTTTTAAATTAAAAAAATTAAAATTTATTAAAAATAATCAAAAGTCATAATTTTTTTTAAAAAAATCGAAGCTTTTAATAATTTTTTAAAAGAATTTATTTTTTAATAAAAATAATAATGTAGTGTCACGTGACGCTACATAGCACGTTACTTATTGATATTGTGAAAGTGGTGTGACATGTTGTCAGGCGTCAGCCATATCATCACTAAAGTGACAAAATGACCATTTTTTAAAAATTTGAGCAAAACTCATGGACTCAAAACATCGGAAAAAAGGTTCAAGAACCAATTCTAAAATAGCACTTAAGTTCAGGAACTAAAAATTTAACCAAGCCTTGTTGACTAGAAGTAAAAAATCGACAGAGAGAGAAAATGTCGAATGCATAAGTGACGTCGACGGAAGTGTACTTAGGCAAATTGCTTAAAAGTGACTTCGAAGGATGTGGACGTGTCTCGACAGGATGAGAGTGTCGACGATATAAGTGATGTCGACGGAAGTGTACTTAGGCGAATCGCTTCAAAGTGACTTCGAAGGACATGAACGTATGTCGACAAATGGAGGATTCGTAATGAGGTCGGTATCGAAAGGGTATTAACATGGAAACCAAGGAGGTCAAAGTAGCAGTAAATGATGATGATATTCCATTGGAAATAAGGAAACAATCACATCAGCATTTAATGCACCTTCTCATGGCTATAAATACGTCACTTCCATCGTTCACAAGGCCGTGAGTGTGTGAATTAACGGGGTGATGGAGCAACCTTACGATTTCTGGAAAGAAGAAAAGTTGTTTGAAAGGAAAGAAAAGAGAAATCACGCAGAGATTAAACATGTGAGATTAGAGGTATTCGAAAGAGGGAGGAACAATATCAAAATATTTGCCCCGAATACCCACTTTCACCCGTTGATGGTGAAAGATTAAACACGTGAGATTACATAAGGATAACCTCTTGTGTTTTAAGCTGGTGTAAAAAGCCTGGATAGAAGGGCACACTCAGTTTGATACATGAGCTTGTGTGGCAACTAGTAATTCTCCATGGTCCAAAGTTGAAACCTTTTTTAGGTAGGAATTTGGGTATCTTTCCATTCAACAAGGGAAAGGAAAAGTTCTCTAGTGACAATTCCCTAAGAAGAGTAGTCGACAGATCCTTTGTTAAGGTTGGTGGGCGAAACATAGCCATAATCAGAGACCATGTCACCGACATCGACTTAGGGGATTGGCTCAATTAGAGGCCGACACCTTGTGCAGCATAGTGTCGAAGGAGCTTGATGTCGTCAAGGCATCATTAAAGCCCAAGGAGCGGGAGAATGTCACTTCGACGGAACCACGAAAAGACTTAGCAAAAATCCCAAGAGTTTTAAGTTGCATTATCTCAGTTGTGGGAAGTTGCATTATCTCAGTTTTAAGTACAGGACTCTTGTCGAAAGATTACTGGAGACGTGGCAGATTGGAAGCGAACGAAGAAACCGCATCATGGGTAGTTAATTAGTGGGTAGTTATTTAGAACATGGATGCTGCAGTTACGCAGAACGTGCCCAATAATGTAATGTAGGGGTAGTTATTTTCTAAGACTATAAATATGTAATCTATTGTTTGTAATCGGGGTTGACACATCGATAATCATCCTACATATCTCACCGCAAGCAGATTGACGGAGAAAATGCCATTGTAATAACTACTTTACATTCCTGCACTTTACAAATCCAATGCAATCTTTTTTCTTTTTCCTTCCTTTACAATTCGAGCACTTTACTTTCCAGCACCTTTAAATTCTGCCTTTACGGTTTCATCGCACATTTAAATGCTCGCAGTTAATTCACGCATTTACTGCTTTTTCTTTTACATTCTCGTCGATTTACTTTACTCATTGATTTACGATTCGCATGCCCATTTACTTATTCGCCAAGATAAACCCCAAAAAGACCAAAAATATCCGAAGTTCATTACAAGATTACCACATAACCAGCCGATCCCCACAATCGCTTGATCTCTTATTTCCCCATTCCGACTCGTGTTTGTCCGAATTGACGAACTGACATGCCCCGAAACCCATTTTTCCCCCGGAAACAAGCCTAATTATTATTCTATGTAATAAGAACTTGTTTAATTAAATTTGTGGGACTCCAAGCACGTATATATACACATCAAGACATGAATTTGATCAATACATTTCAGGTGAGTATGCAGAGAATTTGGTAAATACATGTAGGTAAGTGATTGAGATGTACTATTTGGACTATAAGCGGCAATCACTCTCAAACCAGTTTATGCATGTTCACGTGCATAAAAACTACAAATTCTAGTTTTTTTTTTTTTTTTTTTTTTTTTTTTTTTAAGAAAAACTGCTAATTCTATTCAAACACTGGAATTGTAACTTTTATCTATTGGGTGGTTTACCAAACAATGTAAAACTTTTTGGTAATATATTTAAAAAAATAAAAGTGGTATCGAATAATTTATCCAAAATTTTATATGATTGTATGTCGAAATTTCTAAATGAATACAAAATTTCACAAAACTAAAACCGTATATGTCAATTATCATCACGCAATTATTTCATAAAACTTATTTTATATCAATTATCATCAAACAATTATTATCATGCAATTATTTTATATTTAAATTTTATAAACAATTTTAAAAATTTGTCAAATAAAGAAACTTTATTTGTGATAAACTTATTGCATCATATAATTTTTTTTCATTTGTCTTAATTAAAAATAAATTCATATTTTTTATAAATTTTATACTTGTATTTTGTCTAAGATCAACCCAAACCGTCCCTATCTTGAGTCGTCCTAATTTGAACTCATCCCTATTGCGTCTCATTCTAATTAGGGATAGGTTTAGATCCAAAATTTAACTCGATCAACTTTTAAGAATCACATTCACCCCTAAAAAGCCATGACAAACAAAACTCAAAAAAGTGCAAAAATAGCAATTTCATGTCGATGCAATCACTTTTTTTGAGCTTTTACACACATCCAATCCTGAAATGCTATGAGATTTTCCACTAACCTTCAAATTTACAACAAGTAATTAAATCTTTAAGAACCAAAGAATACTCATTACACTCTTGAGATACTGAACCTTAGTTTTTGGGTTTGTATACAATACTACCTGGGTGAGAAGTGCATTCTAATACAACAGGTGCACCTTCGATAACTTTTTTTTTTTTAAACAATTTCAGCTATCCTTTTTCTTTCATGTATTGGGCTTGATTTTCTATCGGGCTGTGCTTTTTTTGGATCCTAATTTTTGGGAGTTTTGATTTTTGGCCCCAATATATGAAAATTTGGCTCCCATTTTATTTTTTCTTTGACAAAATTGTCCTTTTGCGTGTTATTTTTTCCGTCTTCCTCATGACAAAAATGTTTTTCACCCTAAAGAGACAGAAGTGAAAACTATAAATTCCCCTCTATAGCAAGACGGAAATTTCTATCTATGAAAAATATACATTTCTAGCTATAGGAAGACAGAAATTTCCGTATATGGAAAGAAGGAAAACTGAACTTGTTAATTGTTATTATAATCTTATTTGTGGGTTACTGTTTCTTTCATTCTTTGTATGAGGAGCATGGCTTTGTTTTTGAATCTTAATGGAATGAATTGGTTGCTTCATAAGAATAAAAGAAATGGAGTTTATAAATTGTTGTTCGAAGTGATCAAATCATGAAAACAAATAGTCATGGTTAGATCAATCAAGTTGATAAGTGAGTACCAAGTTTGCTTAATGATGCAAGATTGGTATAAGCTTTCTTGTTCTGTAGGGGACTGCCTTCCTTCTACTGACCCATGCAAGCAAGCCCAGCCTTTTGTTTTGTTTTTGTGAGGGACTACTCTACTACTACAATATACAACTATCTATGCCACAGATACGTGATTTCATAGAAGGAAATTTCCGTTTTACTATAGACGGAAATTTATATTTTTCATAGACGGAAATTTTCATCTTTCTATGGACGTAAATTTATATTTTTGACTTTCGTCTTTTGGGGGACAGAAAAGCATTTCCGTCAGGAGAAAGATGGAAAAAATAACACGCAAAAGAGTAATTTTTTTTTCTTTTTTTTTTGAACAGCAAACAAAATAAGAATTTCATTAAAGAAAAGGACACCCAAGCATCATCGTACACAACAAAGGCCCCACCTTCTAAGAAGGGTTTGCCTAAGGGTACCAATCATATGCTCAAAAATGTCCAAACACCAAACTTACAAAAGTTAACTTCACAAACATGCGAAGAGAATCATACAATTCAAATTCCTTGGAACTTCCTACCAAAACATCCAAAAAAACCTGACTGCTAGCACCAAAACCCCACACTAGGAACCCTACCTCCTTAAAAACCTTGCAAGAAAAAAATCCAAAGGGTAAAAATTCAAGACAAGGGAAAAAGAGCATAGCAATTCCAAGCAAGGAACACCAACCCCACCACAGCAAAAGAGAAATTTTGTCAACAAAAAAGTAAAATGAGGACCAAATTTTCACATTTGGGGGCCAAAAATTAAAACAACTCAATTTTTGGGTTGAGTTCCTTTTAATACTAGTCCCCAAACCCACAAATTAGCCCCAGCCCCCATTTTAAACGCGAAAAGACAAAAATATCCATCCCTTATTTTCCCTCCAAAACTCAAACCTATTCAACTTTCAACCCCAAACCCCTCCAACTTTCCCTATATTCACAAACTCCTCCATCTTCCACCATCTCCAAACCTCTCTTAACACCAAAAAAAAAAAAGCTTTCTCCTCATTCACGTTTAGAAAGACATACACTAGATATTATATACTTGTTGAAGGTAAATTTCTTGTCTTTCTGTTTTTTATGTTACTGTATATATTTTGACAATCCAATGTTAAAATTTTTTTATTATTCGTACAGGGTATGTCGAAAATTTAAGATTTATTTTACTAAGTGTTTTCCGACATATAGTTATATCGGAAAAAATAAATTTTGTCCATATATTTTTATTTCAAAACAACTTCATGTTCTCACACATTTATATTATTAAATGTTGATAGATTTTTTTGTTTTTATTATTTCAGTATTAATGGAGCATAAGGAAAATACGGTTGAAAACAACTTTGAAACTTGGTTAAAAAATTGTGTTTTGAAAAATTACGAGATCCCCACGTTGGAATTTAATTATTCGGACACTTGTTTGTCGGAATACACTTAAACAAAATCTTGCTCATGCGACAGCGGTAGCGTGCGATGATAGAGTTCGTGGGAGGCAATGGGGCAGTGGTGGAGTTCGTGAGAAGAGTGATGGAGAGTTGTGGGTTTAAAAAATTTTTAAAAGAGAGGGAATGGAGGGAACATGGGAATTGGGGAGTATTAATGGAAATAAAAAAAATATTGGCGGCTGGGGGCTTTTTTATGGGGCTGAGGAATAATTCTCAATGTTTTTTTTTTCCTTCTTATATCTATGGGTGGAGCTGGGGTTAGTAGCTTCGAGTTCGATTCCTATTAAAAATATCTCATTGGGAGAGTCAGTCACGCAATTCGCTTTGGATTAGTTTCAAATGCTCCATAAGGTGCTCTTGGAGATACCGGTTATTCCGCAAAGAATACGAAAAAAAAAGAGTGAAGCACCAAATGCTATGCGCAACAACGGCACGCACTGAGGGCAAAACATAACATAGAGAACTGGGCCATTTTGTTCCTCTGCACCATGGCCTTAATTAATCCCTAGAATTACTGGTGCAGAAAAAGAAGTGAGGATACCGATGACACTGAAGAGAGATAGAAACTGAGAGCACGAGTAAATTAAAGCAATCAAATATCAAAGACAGTAGAACAAAGAAGTGCCACATCACTAAAATAAGTATATGTCTATAATAAGATTGAAGACATGATTTATAACTTACTAAACAAATTGAATGGAAACATAATCAGGGGCAACAAAACAGCATAATCAAAAACACTGTCAACCGAATTCAAGGATTCTAGTTATAATCACGTCATAGTGACCTGCTGTTATGAGTATGAACAATTTAGAATGTTTAGATGGCAAGGAAAGAAGAGGCCCAATTCTCTGAAGTCTAAACACTATCACTCCTAGCACACCATTGCACAATCAAAGTTATTAACAGAGCTATTAGATCCTGAAACCAGAAATTTATGCAACTAATGATAAAACTTTCATCTTTCTTTTGTCTATCCAAATACAAAAGAGGAGGAAGTGATCGCCATCTTCATTGTTTTGTAAAGCCTGAAATTGTCAAGTTATTTAGAATTTCAGTCCAGCAATGTTGAGAGCTTAATAGATAAAAAGCCAAATGAAAAGCAAACACCACTTAATAGAATTACATTCCATAAATTAGGACAATGGCTCTATATAAAGTCAATTGAAAAGATAGAGAATCTTAATTTTATGTCAAACATTCAATTTGATTTTTGCTCAACAGGCTTGCTCCTAGAGCAAGTGTTACAATCCAATATAAACCATTTTGCGAAACAGCATCTCGCAGCTCATAGGCTCTCAAGCAACAAGCATAATTGCTGGTTTTCAGCTTTAGTTTGAATTCAACATGATTGTTTATATCTTGGTAGGTTGTCCATGTCACATTTGCATAAGCCTACAAGGTGAAAATATTTGCAGTCTCAGTGGTCCATTTCCTATGGAATATATCATTCTGTTGTGGCTAAAGATACAACAATCTTCCTTTTGCACCCTTCCTTTTAAGACCAGATGCTATTATCAATTTAGAAAGGTGGCTAGAAGCTAACCTTATGGACCCTTTTTAGCCTAAAAAGGCAGTTCAAGTCAATATGAAAAAAGTTGAGATTTTCTATTTTGGAAATCAAATTGACATTTTCAATCCTTCTAGCCTAGCCTAGCCTGGAGGTCCCATTAAAATTTATTCTCAGCCTAAGTATCGACAATGAGGTCATAATATGCATTCTTTCAGTCACTGCTAAATTATTTGATTAGCAGATCAATGTCCAGATTTCTATATCAAAGACAATCATTATATATAGTTTATATGATATAACAAACACAACAAAAAACAGTTTCTAGCAATTATATAGCAAAGTCGTGACGAGGAAGGGAGAAGGGAAGGTGTGCATTATGGGGATTCAAACGTGTTTATACTACATGTCCACAACTCTAACAAGTGAGCTACTCCTTGGGGACTATTAAATTATCAATTGTTTTTTTATACCAAATTTTATTTCCTAATTTCAATTGGACGATAAAAAATATAATCAAAATTTCTAGCTTTATTATGTTAAAGATTCACAAACATTGGGATTAAACTCTACCCATAGTTGTATATGGGATGTGTACCCCTAATACTCAACTATTAATGAATTTGTTAGCTTACTAAAAAAAATTAACAATTCTACCAATGGTTATAAAATTCCAAGACCAGTTCCATGAATGAACATATACAACAAACAGTTCATGGCAATTCTTAAAACTAGTACCTATGTCCGTGCCATGAATGCAATTTCAGATTAACATTCAAAGTTATCTCAGCGAGAGTCATTCTCGCTGTAGCTATGGCGCAAAAGGAAGTGTTGGCAAATCAAGTAAAATTGCAATTTAGAAATTTAGATGCTTTGAGAAAAAATATAAAATGTTTAAAGGACAAAATTTATCTTAAAAAAAAATTTATTGAACACTCAAAAAATCTTGAGAACCGATAGGAGGAAGTAGTATATTGTTTGTGATTATTTTTTGAGGAAACATAATGTTAAGCAACAGATAATTGTCAAATATATTCCTTCTTAACATAATGGAGCGACAAAAAAAAAAAAGAAAGAACAGAACGATCGTAATAGGGTGAGAAGCATACTCATTTGTAAGAAATTATCCAAGAGTTTTTGGACGAAAGCTGTGGCATATGTTGTTTACATCCTGAATAAATGTATTGTAAAAAATGTCCATAAGAAGCTTGGAGCGGGAAAAAGCCAAATCTCAATCACTTGAAAGTCTTTGGTTAAATTGCTTATTTAGATGTTCCTTATCAATTGAAGAAGAAGTGGATGTCAAGGCATAAAAATGGATCTTTGTAGGATATGGTGAAGAAACAAAAGCCTACAAGTTGGTGTACAATGCATATACTCAAAAGCTAACTATCAACTAAAATTTTACCTTTGGCGAAGATGCAACATGGGACACATTAGAAAAGAAAAATGAGTTGTTGCATGTATTAGTAACTATAAATGAAGAAATTGATGATAAAATTGATGAAAATATGAATCAACACCACATTTACCACCTCAAATGTATCAACAGGGAGCAACATCCACATCCTATATTGCAAGATTATGTAATTAGCAAAAATATGATACGAAGGATAGGGATTGCAAGATTATGTAATTAGTAGAGATGATGATATGGAGGATATGGAGCAAGAGGCTACCTAGTATGCCTTATTTGCAAACTGTGATCCAGCGACATTTAAAGAAGTAATCAAGTAACCAATGATAATTGCTGGATTAAAACACTAGATGAACATATTCATGCAATTGAGAAAAATAACACATGAGAGCTAACAACACTTCCCAAAGAAAAAAGACCTATTGGTGTATTGGTAACAACTACTAGACAAATAGAATCCAAATGGAGAAGTATATCGTTATAAGGCAAGATTAGTAGCAAAAAAGTACAAACAAAAACACGACATAAATTATTTTGAAGTGTTTGCTCCAGTTGCTATATTAAATACGGTAGGTATGATTCTTTCCCTTGCTGCCCAAAATAAATGGAAGATTTTTCTAATAGTTGTAAAGTCTGCTTTTTTTAATATAAGAAGTTTATGTAGAGCAACCACCAGGTTATCAACAACAAGGAAAGAATGACAATGTCTACAAGTCAAAGAAAGCATGGTATGATTGAAGCAAGTGGCTAGAGTTTGGTACACACGTATTAACACATACATAAACAATGAATTTCATAAAAATCCACGTGAACATGTTTTATATGTTAAAACAAATAATGTAAGAGATTTCATTGTTGTTTTTCTGTAGGTGGATGATTTGGTCTTCATTGGGAATAATTTAAAATTGCTAGCTGAATTCAAGAAAAGTATGTCCACAAAATTCGAGATGACATATATGAGCCCAATGTCATATTTTTTAGGCATTGCAGTGAAGTAGACAAATGAAAGAATTTTTATCGCTCAAAAGAAATATGCAACAAATGCTTTGAAGAATTTTAAGATGGAGGCTTGTAAACCTATGCTGACACATATTGAAGAAAGACTGAAGCTGCTTGGAAAAGATAGTGGTGGTAATCTTGTCAATTCAACAAATTTCAGAAATTTAGTGGAAAGTCTTAGGTATCTGACAACAACAAGACCTGACATAATTTATGGAGTTGGGCTTATAATAAGCAGGTCACAATTCCATTGGCAAGTTGCAAAAAGAATCTTGAGGTATGTCAACGGTACAATTGATGAAGGTATATTTTATTCAAGTGCTAAGAGCCAAAGTTGATTGGATACACAAACAGTGATTGGGCCGGTGAAACTGAAACTTGAAAATGCACTTCAAGTTATGCTTTATGCTTTCCATCTTGGTACATGAGTATTTTCCTGTTCCTCCAAGAAACAACAAGTAGTTGCTTTCTCAACTATAGAGGCAGAGTGCATTATTGCAACAAATTGTGCTACTCAGGCAGTTTGGTTGTGAAAAATATTAAGTGAATTGCGGGACTAACAAGATAGTTCAACAAAGATATTATGTACAATTGCTTTGATAAAGAATTCAGTTTTTCAAGGACATAACAAGTTTATTGATATCAAACATCATTTTATTCGAGATTTAGATCAAAAATAAAGAAATTGTGGTGGAGTATTGCCCTTTTGAAAATTAAGTAGGTAACATATTCACAAAGTAACTCAAAATCAATTTACTTTTAAAATTAAAAAAAAAATGCTTGGAATGACAAAATTTGATTTAAAAGGGACAATGTGAGAATTATTAAACAAAATATGAGGTCAACCAATGTGGAATTTTTATTTTTTTTTATAAAAAAAAGTGCCTCATGCTTTTGTATTTTCAAAGTCCAACCAAAGAAAGCAAATTCAAAGCGGTAACTTTTGCTTTCGGTGCAACAAGAAGCAAAACTGGATACAACCCTTCGGGGCTGCAATGACAGAAATGCTACGGCGTGTTTACATTTCAGGAGAGAATGCAGAGAAATTGAGGTAAGAGAACATAAAGAAGTAATATAAAGAGTAGCTACTTGAAAAATATAAAGACTCTAATGAGTGTTATGTTTTTAGTACTTTGTGTTTGTTTTATTTTTTTTCATAGCATCTACATTTTTAAAGACAATATTTTTTGTTTTGTCAAGAAAAAGGAAAAAAGGTGTTACCGAATCTGGAAACTAAAAAAGTGAATAATCATACACCGTTGGATGATGGATGATGTATTAACAGTGTAAAAAATCTTTACACTATCGGTGTATAAACTATTTTCTATTTTTTATATATATATAATTTATAAAAGCAACTAAATACATCAATATTTCTCATTTCCACTAAAGAGGGTAGGGGTAATAGCGAATAAATATAGGGAAGTCTAGCGAGGAGATGAAGAGCATTAATTTTCCATCCTAAGTGAATACCGTAGGCAAATACCGATAAAAATTGTATTTTCCATCCTAAGCACAGTAAAAATTGTATTGAAAATGTATCTTTTGAGATTTTTTATAAAAAAATATTACTCCCTCTGTTTCACAATGTTTGGACTTTTAGGTCTAGACACACAGATTAAGAAATTGTTAATTATTGTAAGTATTATGTATAGTTTGTCTAAAATGCCCCTATTTAATCCTTATTGAAAATTGTAATAATATTTAATTTTTATTAGTAAGTGTGTCCATTAATTAATGTATAGTGGTTTAGAGATGAGAGAGATGATAAAAGTAGAATTAATGAGGAGTAAGAGAAATGATTGAATGAAAGGTTAATATTGGAAAAAAAATATGTTTGTGTATTGAAAATGTAAAAGGTCAAACATTGTGAAACAAGGAAAAAAGTTTAAAAGGCCAAACATTGTGAAACGGAGGGAGTAATGATTATCTTTTCAATAATAATAAATTTAAGGTATAACTATTAGATTGTTTCATTAAGTTATTTTTAGGGTATAAATTAGTTTCATGAATTTTCTTTGTTTTAGATAATTCTCGTAAATTATTGTAGTTTAACAAATGATGTCATTTTCGTTAATTTTTTTCGTTAAGTGACTCATGTTACTCAACTAATGTTATTACGTGTTACAAAACAGTTCAGTATTTTTTTTTAAATTATGGTGCTACATGTCAGTGTGTCGCTTAACTGCAAAAATTAATGGAAATGATTGATTTGTTGAATAACAACAATTTACAAAACTTATTTAAAAAGAAAACTTAAAAAACTGATTTGTATCGTAAAAATAACTTAAGGACCAGTCTTATAGTTTTTTCAAACTTAAACAAGTTTCTAGACTTTTTTTTTTTACACCAAGTGTATTCTCCAGCCGGTAACCAAAAACTATTTTCCTCTGAAACGTAGAGATCATCGAAGTGAGTTTTTTATTTACCAATAAAGTCTTTTCCATATGCACAGTAAGAATCAAACCCCTAACATCATGCTAAAAAAACAAAATCATCTAGGATTTTTTTTTAATGGAACTTTGGGATTTTGTTTCTTGATACTCCTACTGAAATAGTAAAATCCCTTGTTTTAATGCCTATGAACAAATGAATAAACCATAAACCAATCTCTTAAACAAAGAGAGCCCAAATTATTGGGGCAGAGCTTTGACATGGACCCAACCTCATCATTATCTAGTTAAAACAATACAAGGTCCAATAAAAGCAATGTACCATTATATTTAACCTATGAAACATGATATTCGTAAACGGGTGACGTATTCCTACCGGGTACACTTTGGGTATTAGTATACATACTGTATTCTTGAATACTTGTAATTCGTATGTTAATGTATATTTTAGGTACGTACCGATAATGTAATTTTTGCCTTAAAATTTATATTTTAATATTATAATCAATTTTTTACCCTTATATCTTAACTAATTTTGAGTATTAACATCTAATTCTACAATACTCATACTCCCTCCGTTTCACTTTAAGTGTCTTTTTAACATCAAAATTTTGTTTCAAAATAAGTGTCTTTCTACCAAATCTAGACAACATTTAATACCGTTTTTCCTTATTTACCCTTACATTTAATGTTGTTTTAATTTTGAAATTTGTAATACTAGTAATTATGCATTGACAAAATAAAAATATTAAATAGTGGTATTTTTGACAAAATACACATAAAACTTACAATAATCATCATAATCAATACTTTCTTAATCTATGTGCAAAAGTCCAAAAAAACACTTAAAGTGAAACGGAGGGAGTATGTTATTTCATTGTCAAAATTATTTATTTGCACATTTTTTATATATATTTATTTATAAAATTTCAATTTATATTATCATATCGTACCCTAATTTTTAGTAAATGTCGCGATAATGCAACACATTGTTCTACCAACCTACCCATGTTATCATCATGTGCAATCACACACCCTACATCTATAGGTCCATAGGTAACCCTTCTGTAATCCTTCACACTTCACTTTCATCCTATTAAAAGTCATAAATGTCTTGCCTTGGAAATCAAAAGGTAAAAATGCCAAAGCTTCATTCCAAACTCTTTGTTTTATCCAACCCCTTTACTTGCTAGTCAATCCCAAAAATTTTCACAATATAGAGTCAGTGATACTCTCTCCTATCTCTAATATATAAAAAAATTATTTTGATCTTAAATATTTAAAAAAGAATAATTGGTTTTTTATTTTTAATACAAAAAATATATAAATTGGTCTTAGATATAAAAAAATTTAACTAATTTTTTATTCTCAATACAATTATTCCAAAAATATTAAATATTCATATAAAAGGGTTGTCTTATTTTAATTTTTATTTCATTTCCAATACAATTTTTCTAAAATAACTATTTTATTATGAATTTAAAAAAATTAAATGCATTTAATTAACTTCCTTGTGTGAAATTATATCATATATCTTACTATTTCTATCAATTTTCTATGTTACTCTTAATGATTACTTAATAGTTAAAAATGTATTAAGATTTATAATTAGGATTTTGCTAGGATAATGTGTAAGCAACTCAAAAATGTAAAGTTAATTTTGAAAGACTAAAAAAATTAATTCTTAAATATTAAATACATCATTTCTTAGAATGACTTTCTACTTTAGATTGTTTATACATTGCCCTTAGGCCAATGAATAACAAAATCCTTATAATTAATTGATTACGTACTTAGCTTGATTTAAGTATTCATTAAATTTATTTTCTTGATTTAGAAGTGAAGTGATATAGGAGTTACACATATAGTGATATAGGTGATGCTATCTTACTAACACTACAAATAAAACATAAATACATAACATACCTAAGAAGCCATTAAAGGAGAAAAATTGTGACATTTGCATATGATTCTTCCTGTGATCTTGTCTTGGTGTCTTTGAAAAGTCAACTTGCTCTCCTATAGTACGAGAAGAAGTCAATTCTCAGCTGAAAGTAACCCGCATTTTTTGCTATTAGCAAATGGTACCCAATGTACAAATAAAAATAAGCAAGTTTCTAAAGAAGAGGAGAGAGAGTAAATAAGACATGTTTAACTATTTAATCCTCCCTCCGTTTTATATGTAGTGTGTTTTAAGGTTATGCACGAGTTTTAAGAAATAGTTAAATGATGTAAGGATTTGTTGTATTTTGACTATAATGACTCTATAATCATTATTAAAGAGAAAGAAAGGTATTGGAAATTAGGGGTGTGCAGGACCCGGACCGACCCAGTGATCTGGACCGGACCCGGTTGTTTCGGGTCGGGTTGGACCCGGTCTTATGTGTCAAAAGGAGAGGGGTTCGGTCCCAAAAAAAAAAAAAAAGCTATCCGACACCGGGTTCGGGTTTGACTCAAGGTCACCCGACCCAACCCGATATATGTAAACTTTTTTTTTATATATATTAATGATGTAAACATGTTTTTCTTTTAATTTTATATTATATATTTGTACAATACATTATATATTAAATGACTTCATTTCTAACTTAGCAATTTAATTACTTTTTATTTATTTATTAAGTGACACTTTATTACTTAAATTTACTATCAAAAGTTATATTTTCTTATCTTTGTTGTACAATATTATATAAATGACATTTTGTAAACAATATTTCCCTAATTTAATTATTTTTTTAGCAATAAGTGAAATCTTGAATCTAAAATTAGCATAGTTTTTTTTAAACATCGAAACTTAGTATCTTGCAATGATTTGCTATACTTTAATATCACTTTTAGGCTTGTGATTCTTGTCCCGGTTCAACCCGAACTCGTCCTCATCTTGACCCGTTTTATTTAGACCCACATATATTGGGGTTTTTTTTCGGGTTCAGGAACGGGTACGGGTTTAAAAATTGACCCTATTAATATTTACGGGTCGGGTGACGGTCACGCCAAACCTGTCCCAACCCGTCCCACGCTCACCCCTATTGGAAATGAAAAAAAGAGTTTAATAAATAGGGGTGTGTTTGATTAATTATGTATTGGGTTATTAAAAGAACAAAACTTATGAAATATGGTAGAAATGTTAAAACAACATCACATATGAAAGAGGGGGAGTAGATTTTTTCTGTTAGCAAATGGTAACCAATGCACAAATAAATTAACTAATCTTCATACATTCTTCTTGTGATCTTGTTTGTTTCTATTTGTATGTTACTTTATACTTCCTTCATTTCATAAATTAAGTTTTTTTTTTAAGTTTTTGCACATAGATTAAGAAATGAGTAAATGATTTAAGAATTTGACATATTTTGACTAAATTATTCTCAATTAATAATAGAAGAGAGAATAATAATAAATGTATGAAAATTATATTAAAGAGAGATGAATATGTAGGTGGTGAAAAAAAGAATGCAATAAGAGTATACTTAAAAAAAGAAGTACAAATGAGTATTGAGTTTCTAAAAGAACATAACTTATGGGACAAAACTTATATGAACATAACTTATGGGACGGAGAGAGTATCAAATAAGAGGTATTTAATTCTTTTTTCGTAAATTATCTTTATTAAATGAGTGTTTTAATTAATTAAATTCAATTTTTCATAAAATGAGTAATGAAATATATGGGTAGAAGTGTAACATGATAGATTAAAAAAAAAAGAATTAAGTCTATGTATTTCGGTTAAGTGTTAGTACTTATAAATAAAAACAGTTCTTGTATATATAAGCTCTTTGGATAACTCAGCATGCGGACTAAAAAAAAATTAATTAAAAAATTAATAATGATAATACTCCCTCAATTCCTTAACTCTTGTCTTTTTAGACTTTTTTCTCATTTGATATCTTTTAACATTTTATAATTTCAATGCATAAACATATTTTTCTTTCCAACTTTAACATTTTATTTAATCATTTCTCTTAATCCTCATTAATTCTACTTTTATCATCTCTCTCATCTCTAAACCATTGTACATTAATTAATGGGCACACTTCCTAATAAAAATTAAACAATACTACAATTTTCAATAAAGATTAAATAGGGACATTTTAGACAAAACACATATAAAACCTACAATAATCAACACTTTCTTAATATGTGTGTCCAAACCTAAAAGATCAAAAATTAAGGAATAAAGGGAATATTAAATATGTTAATGACTATAGATGTATTTTCATATTTGTCCTTAATTATTAAGGTATGTTGTATCTTTCCACTTATTAATAATTTTTATAAAATTGTTGAGTGGAGAGAGAGTTAAAATATAGTATTAAATGTTTGTAACTAAAAAATATGGAAGATATTTTTGAAAAAAAAGAATTAATGTTATAGATAGTTATATTTATGAACGGGTTGAGTATAGTAGTATTGTTTTTTTTTTTTAATGGAGTATAGTAGTATTGTTAACGAATAAACAATGAAAGAAAATTAAGTAATAATATAAATTAAATAAAGATCATGTTAATCGATATTTTTAAAACATTAGTTAAAGAATACATTAAAAATATAAATCTTGTCACTGCGTTGCTTTGTATGGTTGTAGGAAAGAAAATGAGAAGAGAGAAATAGGGAAGATAGATTAAGGTGAGAAAATGAGTAGATTTTATGGTTGTTTGGTATGAGAGAAAATGTGAAGAAATTGGGAAGAGAGAAAAGTTGAATTTTCTTTCCTTTTGTTTGGTTGAAGAAAAAAGTGAGAAGAAAGAAAACAATAAATTTTTCAAAAAACAATTATACCCTTATTTTACAAAATAGAAATAAATATATTTTTTTCTTTGTCATGTACGTATATTTTATATAACTAATTTTTTTTTAATTCAATTATTTATTAAATAATAAAAATTTCTAGTCCAAAATATTAAAAAAAACAGTTTTTTTTATTGAAATAAAAATGCTTTTTTTTCAAATTAAAAAATAAAAAAAAAGAAAAGGTCAAACAAAATGATTAAATAAATGACATATGGGTAATTTTACATGTTAATTCTTGTTTTCTCTCCCTTCTCTCTTCTATTGGGGAGAGAAAATATTTTCTCATGCGACCCGCCATATTTTCTCTCCTAAACCAAACAGAGAGAAAACAAGGTTCCTCCCAAAACAAACACATCTGTAATTCTCGAAATCTTAAATTCATTAATTTTTCAAAATAAAACTATTTTATTTATTTTCCAATCCAATACCCTAGCATTCTCCCCTCAATTATGCAGTGTAAGATAGTAGTTGTGTGCCTGAAGTCTCTTCGCTGACTCTCATTATTGTGTACTTGATCCTTCACCTGTACAGGCACAGGCGCACTGTGACTACCAAAGTTGACATTTGCATTGCAGTTTCATACTACTATATTCCATTTGTAACTCATTTGCAAAGGGCCCCTCACTCTTAGTTTATTGTTTGACCTTGGCAAAGCCCAAATATTTGGTGCTGCTGTGCTGAGAAACTGGGAATGAAAAAAATAAATGACTTACCCTTAATGCAGTTGATAATGCTGCTACTAATACACATGCACGACCATCTAATATTCCAGATATGACACTTTTTTGTCGTAAATATTTAAATCAAGTAATTTTGATTGTCTTCATCAAAATTGGAGGAGAGGTATAAGGATAGATACATTTTTTTAAGGTTTAATTATGTCACAAGTTCATGAAGTTTGAGATATTTTTGTCAGATACCCTTTTTTTTTTCCGATGTTAGACTCCCCGAAGTTATTTTTGGGTTTGTCATATATCCCTGCTATCAATTCTGACCAATTTTATTAAGATGTAACATTGGAATCCTGGTCAGACAGGAGATTGGTCATGTGGTGACGCGTGATGTCACATGGATGAAAACAACCTCTTTCTTCAATATTTTTTTTTCTTTTTTTATTTAACTAAAAATATAAAAATATTAATTTTTTAGATTTTTAATTTAAAGAAGAAAATGATCTTCGCCCATGGGGCACCACATGCCTAACCTCCTGCGTCTGATCAGGATTCCGATGTTACATGTTAGCAAAATTGGTCTGAATTGGTAGCAGGGGTATATGACAAATCCAGAAGTAACTCCGGGGAGTTAGACATTGAAAAAATAAGAATAAGGGTATTTGGCAAAAGTATCCCAAACTTTACGAACTTTGACATAATTAAGCCTTTTTCTAATTAGTTGATTCTTTTATGATGTATGAATAAGAAATAGTTAATAAAATTAAAAAAAAAAAAAAAAAACAAAACAATGTTTTAAGGACAAGGGTTAAAAAAACTCTTAATCATTGAAACATTACATGGACAAATCAAATGAGGTGATGGGGCTACATTAAGATAATTGCCTTATTTTCTAACTAACCAATTGCCAAGACTAACAGCTTATGTTAGAACAAAATACAAAAGACAAATATAGTTTGATGTAACAACTAGTAACAAGTCATAGCCCAAGTTGAACTCTAATGAATTAAAGGCCTATATAAAAATTCAAGACTACACACATGATCAATATTTCTTGCAGAAAAGTCCAGCAGAAACCATTAGGAGCACAGCTCAAAAATCCCAAAGAGGCAATGGTATGAGAAGTCTTGTTCACATAACCATTGAGCAGCTTATAAGTTCTTGCATTTGATTCTAGCAATTTGATCTCATGATGGCATGGTTTTACCCCAAATGGAACATGGCTTTCTGACATTACTCCAATTTGGTAACAAAGGTTTGGGTTGCTCCATGCCCCAAAACGTGTCCCCATTTTTCCATAAAAATTCTTAGAAAAATTAAGCTCACCTGTCAAATTGTTTCCACTAACATACAGTGCATTGAGACTAGGAAGAGTTGATAGCTTTGGTGAAAGGTTCCCTGTGAGGTTGTTGTCACTAAGGCCCAAAAATCTCAATCTCTTTAATTTTGACATAGACTCAGGAATTTCCCCTATCAGCCCAATATTAGAGAGGTCCAAAATGACCAAGTTCTGAAGATTTTCCCACTTTAGGGTCCTCATATTTCCACCTATTGCATTGTTGGACAAAACCATTTCTTCTAATGAATACAACTCTTGAAAACTCAATGTCAATCCACCAGAGAATCTATTATTCCTAAGGTCCAAAAGGGTCAGATTCTTAAGATAAGCAAATTCTTTAATCAAATTCCCTTCTAAATAGTTATGACTCAAATCAAGCTTCAAAAGTGAAGTTAACCTTCCTAGACTCAAAGGCAAAGTCCCTGACAATAAATTTCTACTTAAATCAAAGATTAATAACTCACTTAGTCCATTAAACATATCAGGAATCTGGCCATTAAAATAGTTACTAGAGAGAACAAGCCTCTTCAACTTGATAAGGTTACCAATTTCTGGTGGAACTTTACCTGTTAAACCATTTTCTAATAGTACTAGTGACTGAAGGTTCTTGAGGACACCAAAACTTGAAGGAACTTTTCCAACTAGGCCTGTGTTTGATCTAAACTCAAGTGATTCTAAGCTGCCAGCTAGTTTGTTCCAATTTCCATTGGGGATAGTAACTTGATGCTTGTGTTGTGACTGAAAGCACTTGAAGAAAGATAGAGATTTTAGGTGCTTAAGCTCAAACAAATGTGGTCTAAATTCCAATTTTTTGGCACAACTAAGAGAATTGTCATGAATGGGTCCAATGTTCAAGACTGTAACATACCAAAGCCCATTAAAGAAATCACAAGAGACACCCTGCAGTAGAAAAACAACACAAATTATAGTAAAGCAAAATAATTGAAGATTATATATAATGTTCTGAAAAATCTATGATTTTCATGGCATGCAAAGTGTTCTGATTACTTGGCTTAATTGGCAATGAAGATAGTGGCTACTGCATGTAATTTTTTAACCAAGACCAGTAAAACTTAGCAAAGGGAGACTAGTAGTGAGAAACAACTGAATTTCATAGCCTGAAAGGTTGTCATTGAGTGAAAGAAGCTTAAAATGAAAACAGTTTTTAAATTATGTGTAGAACTATCAAAATTAAGGCAAGTGTTTTTTTTTTTTTTTGGCCTTGCCTTACAGCAGAATGCAAAAAAGCTGAAATTCACCTAATAGTTCATTTCCAAAAAATACAAATCCTAATTTTTCAACCTAATAATAATGATTACACAATTTTTTTATGGGGAAATAATAACTTTGCTAATATTTGAAGCTTCTGTGAATAAATGGCTTCAAAATATTCATTTCATTGTACATATGTGTAAAGTCACTTCAAAATTTCAAATCATGAATTAAAATATATCAATATTATTATTTTATTGTTATTATTATTATTCTACCTGTCAAATTATTCTTTCTGATAGTCAGAAAGAGAAACCTTTTTCCAGAAACAATTTAATATGTCAAAGTCTTTTCCAAACGGTCCATAAAGGTAGTAGTTAATTAAAAAATTTTGCAGCATAATGTACAGTGTATGAAGATGGTTCAAAACTGTACCTGAATAGGAGTCCAACCACAAGGATCTGGATAGAGATCTGAGCCATTCCACCGATCACCAACAAAGCCTTGAATGGTGGAGTATAGAGCATCCTGTTCTGTTTTCTCCATTGGAGATATATCAAGTTCTACTTCTCCATAACACCTTCCACTCAAAGATATAATAAAGAGAACAAAAATGACATAACTAAAAACCTTGATACCCTTCATGATGTTTTATTATTCAGTGTTTTGACCCAAAACAGGAATATAAGGCACAAGAAACTTGCTTGGCTTGAACACTACTAGTGCACTAAGGCTTATGTACCAAAAGAGTAATTCACTTTTAACAAACACATAGACAATGTTTAACTAAATTACAAGTAAAAGGGTCAGACACATGAATGAGAAGAAAGAACAATTACTCACTCTCAATAATGAAGTATGATATATCAAGAGAAATACCAATCAACATGGGTCCCTAGAGATATTTTGGAAGGAAAATAAATATAAAAAAGATTGTAGCATCAAGAGAGGAAGAACATGATCCTAAATAGTTTCAAACTGAAAAGAAAAAAAAGAAAGAAGCATAGTATTGAGGAAACATACAAGCAATGCAAGAAACCTGACCCTCTTTTCCTCCTTGTGTTTATGGAAAAGATAAGGAAGTATATAGGCTATAGCAGAGTAAACATACACGAGATGTTAGCACATTTCTCAATGCTCAAAGTCATAATAGTAATGAGTCTAATGTGGCCAGAGCTGAAGTAAATTAGCTGAGAGGCCTATATAGAAATGAAAGCGAAAGGTGGTCTGCAAATTGCACACTCCCTCTGTGATTCTGTTATTGAAATATCACGTTATTGTTATTATTATGTGTTGAAATAATCTGTGTTACATAGTTAATTTGTTTGTCACAAACTTAATACCTAACCCCATCAAGTGTTACAATTTTTCATATAAATTTAAATCACTTAGTACATTGGTAAAGTTGTTGTCTTATAAGATGAAGGTCATAGGTTCAAATCGTGAAAATAACTTTGAGTTTTTAAAAATAAGGATGCTTAGGTGTTTCAAATTGCGACTTGACACCGAATTGCAATAATGGAGCATCATCAAGCCTCATTGCAATCACATGACCATATCAAGACAACATCACTTTCAAAAAGATAATTCCAATGGCAAAAAATTTCCCACCCCACCATGGTCACACATGCGATGCTCGTATTCGCTGTAATACTCCCAATCCAACCGCAATTTAAACCTAACCCTATTATTAGATGAGAGCATCGTGCACAGATTGAATTAATGGATAAACAATCATTGGTTATTATAATTGGTAATGATTTCATTAATATAGGAAAATCTTTTCTTCAACCATGATCCTATTACTCACAAATGTTAAATGAGTCATTAGACATGTAAAATTTTGTAAAAAAAAAAATTAAAATTAGATGACTTAAGAATACATGATCGAATGACTCATCCAACGAATTTGAGTAATAGAGTCACGTGCGTAGACAAAATTTCTCTCAATATAAATCTTTTCTTTGAAACTAATGAACATAAAAGTTGAATTTTCCTAGATAATTTTTATTTTTTTAAATTTTTGAAGCCTTAATCAATGCTACTATACATTGGATATTCGGATAGCTTGACAATATAGTATTTTATTCCTGTAATTAATGTTAAGAGTTTTATAGAACACGGAATTGTTTTTGGTTGTTGGAGAGGGAATTGTGGAGGCATTAGTTATGTTGGGGTTTGGGAAGGGAGATAGTGGTAGGGGACCATCGTCCATGCAAAAGCATGCAAGACAAAATAGGTTTTTTTATCTGTTATTGCTTGGTTGCCTTGTTTGGTGCTGGTGGCCTGGTGGGTTTTTAACAGCATTCTGAAACTGCAGGAGGGGAAAAAAGGACAAGAGAGCACAGTGACTTTGAAAGGTGAACTTAACCATATTGCATCATTGTTGTTGGGTCAAGAGGTTGGACCGTATTTGTACCAAAAAGCAAACTGGTGTAGGGTCTCTGTTGATTCTCATAGTTTGTAGCTGTGGACTGTCCTCAACAAAAGAAGAAGAAAATTGGTTAGCTTCAACTTAATTAGATAGTTTATCAGTTTTCAACTCAACTTAATTAGTGCATATTTGGTAATATGATGAAAAATTAAAATCATGTTTGAGATTAGATTACGTGAATAATTTTTGCGTTCCATAATCAATTCTAGGAAAACACAAATATACACTTATAAACTTTTAGTTAGTTTATAAACTAGTTAGGTCAAACAAAATATGATTAAGAGAATGTGATAAATAATATAATACACAATATATATGCAAGTAAAAATGAATTTGAAAAAAAATTCTATCCCTGTCTTCATCCATTACCAAACATGACAGCACTCAGGGATAGATTTTAGTTGGAAAAAAAAAAAAGCGATTTTCCAAAAGATTAAATAAAACATAATATCGCTTAGTAGTTTGTTTATGAATTGTAAAGAAACCAGTGTATAATACTGCATCCTATTTCTGTTTACCTTCTAAGGTTGATATAAATATTAAAAGAAAAAACTTATAAATTATAATCTTATTTTTTGGTTTCTCAAAGTATTTTCATACTAGATAAACAAAGAGATTAACCTTTTGTAATACGATAATAAATCTAATTAATAACTCCTTCTGGTAATATTTTATTTTTATACATACACATGAATTTAGGAATGGAACTAAGTACCTCTAGCTTAAATGACTCAAGCCCCATCCAATTAGACCAACGTACATTTAATTATGCAATGCTAACATCCAATTAGACTAATAAATTGCTATTGGTGAAATGCTTAAAATCTCATTTAATTAATTTTTCCTCGCACTTAAGACTGTGAATGCTTAAAAAAAAAAAGGCTTAACTATTTTGTCAGTTTTTGAATTTTATGGTCATTTTGTAACTGTGCTTATTCTTTTTTTTTTTCAATGTTTGCTCCTCGAAGTTACTTATGAGTTTGTCATATACCTCCTCTTATTAATTCAGGTCAAATTTTTATGATACCGGAATCTTAATTAGACATAGGAGGTTGGTCACATGATGTTACATAATTCTACATGGGCCAAAATATTTTTTTTAATTAAAAATAATAATATTTTTATATTTTTAATTCAAAAAAAATAAAAAAAATTGGAAAGAGATGTTGTCTTCCTCCACATGAATTTACGTGACTAATCTCCCGCGTCTAACTAAAATTCCATCCGATATGACATGTCAGCAAATTTTGGCCGAAATTGATATGAAGAGTACATAACAAATCCAAAAATAACTTCCGAACATCAGACATTAAAAAAACAAAGGCATATGACAAAATAACCTAAAATTCAGGAACTTGACACATAATTGAACCAAAAAAAATAATGGGGTTTAGTATCATTGACGAACCAAGCCACCAACGGAGGAAAAAAGCAGACACGAGCCGAAAGAACAGGACTCGATACCAAATTCTCTGAATTGTAGGGATGGGAAGGAAAGGATAAAAAGAAAACCACAAAAGGCTAAGGAATCATAGCGATACTAACGGCCTACTTACTTTCCATTAGGGCCTACGTATGTTCGATAAGTCCTTTTCTTTCTTTGCTACGAGAGCTAGATTGCACTACCAATAAAATGTACTCAGTTTAAGTTCATTGGATGTACTGTATTCTTTATAAATAAAAAATTATCATCCCAGATCTATGTCCTTTAGTTTGAATTACACTTTTATAATGTGTGAGATTTTAATACTTCTATTTTATTTGGATTACTCTTGGTTCTCCATCCTTTTAACTTGACATTTAGTCCCTGTAGTGTTCATCTATATCACGAAACTTGTTTACGTAACTAATTACTAGACTACAATTTCAAAAAAAAAAAAATAATAATAATAATAATTAGACTACCATTTGGGGTATTTTGGGCATCCAAGTGACGTGCTGATTGAATCTGTTAATTATTACATCTCAGTAACAATGAGTTGATTAATGTCTTATAAATGATGGATAGGGGAGACAAACGGTGCATAATTTATCACACAATATTTACATCAATCGTATAATACACTCATTATTTAGCCGCTGAATCTGCATGTCATATTGAAAAGCATTAACTATCCTTGGTTAACAAGCAGTTTACCTTCCTTTTAAAAAACAATAAAGTAATGATAGATTTTCATAATGGGATTTCTATTTAAATAACTCTAGCAGCAGTGAGAATTTGGGATTCTTTAACAAGCCTAGCAAACAAAAAAACTGGCTAGCATCCAAACCAGTAGGATCACCGCCACATCCAGCTCAAGTAGTTACACTTATTACAGCACATGAAAGATACACAGGTTTTCAACTTTCAACATCCAAACCTAAACTAAAAAGTCTACTCTTTACTCAACTTATCAATAAAGACCAGCAACATTTCATTGATGCTTTAAGGAATGATGCATTAACAAATGTTAGACAAACATGAAAGCTAACCGAAGAAATACTACAACACCTCTCCTATATAAAAGGAATGAGGATATATGAATATCTAATTATCTATTCTGATATCAAAGGGAAATAGCACCATCATGTAGTAAAAAACTTGAAGATCTTTTTTCCAATGGACAGCTCACCAGGATGCTCCTCCTCTTCTTCTTCCTCCTCCTCCCCCTCCCCCTCGTCTTCTTCATATTCTTCCTCCTCCTCCACCACCTCATTATTGTTTTCAACTTCACGGATTGTGTTTCCATCTTCATCTACATTTTCGGGTCGAGCATTTCCTTCCATGCGATCCACAGAGTTGGTTGCAGCAGCGTTGTCATCAACAATGTTGTTAGGTTCTTCAAACTGTAACGAACACATGTACAATGAATAAAAATGAGCTTAATTATGTGTCAAGTCCTTGAACTTCAGGATTATTTTGTCACAAGCTCTCATTCTTTTTTTTTTCCAATGTCTGAATTCCCGAAATTACTTCCGGGTTTACCATATACCCTTCCTACCAATTCTGGTCAAATTTTGGTGACATACTGACATATCATATTGAAATCCTAGTTAGATGTAGAAGGTTAACCACATGGTGTCACATGAGCGAAAACAACCTCTCTCCAATTCCTTTTTTTCTTATTTTCAAACTAAAAATATAAAAATATTAAATTTTTTGGTTTTTTTTTAAAAAAAAAGGATTTTCGCCTCACTTGGCATCATGTGGTACCACGTGATTAACCTCTTGCATTTGACTAGTATTTCAGTGTGACATGCTAGCAAAATTTGGTCGAAATTGATAAAAGGCTATATATATGTCCAACCCAAAAGTTATTTTGGGTAGTCAGACATTGTAAAATTTTATTTTTTTAAAAAAAAAAAAAAAAAAAAAGAACAAGGACCTGTGACAAAATGACCCTAAAGTTCGAGAACTGGAAACATAATTAATCCATAAAAATATAAATAAAAAAATCCAATGAATCATAACAGGAAGGGTGTTTTACCCTAACAACTCTATTTTCTGAGAACACCACAGTTTTTGCTGATGAGACCTGCACCAGATTTGTGGTTTGGACACTCCCATCAGCTAGTACTGATGAAGTACCAACGGCGTCATCAGGGCTTTTATCCTCCTCCACTTTGTCACCAGCAGCTTCTTTATCCACACTCTGAGTTCCATTGGACTTGCCCCGTGTTGATGAAACATTGCCTGCACTGCTAAAGAAAAGGCTAGATATATCAGAACAATCAAGAAGATCTGACCAGCTACATACAGCCACATACAACACACTTACAATAACACCCTTAACATCCCCCCACAGTGATTCAAATGCATTAGACAATCATGCAACTCAACATTTCATTTTCCTCCAATTATAAACACATAAAATACTATTTATTATAGGGGAAGTATCCAGTTGTAGCCATGCAGTTAATTTATCAAAAGACCGCGATAAAAAAAGAAACACCCAAAATTAATATTTCAAACACCTTCAGTCAAACAAATATAGTACCCTGAGTCCCTGACTAAACCCAAAATATAACTAAACAAACTAGCTAACAAAGATTCTGGGGCATCAATTCAGATCCTTTTCCATTTCAGTAGTTCAAACATCTTCGGTCAAATAAATGCTGAGACATCTGAAGCCAAATTATAACAAAAATTAGATAACCCAGAATTTTGTGGCTTGAATTAATATCTTTCTCATTTCAATAAAACATTCTGAATAATCAACATTAAATCAACAATTACGAATTCTCTCAACCCTTTGACCATGAGCGAAGAGAACTTTCTATAATTACCACACTAATCAGAAACAGCCATCTTGATAATAATTTTGACTAATATCCGAAAACTAGTACGCTTAAGTCCATATAGAGATACATGATAATGAATCTAGCTAAGGAGATTTACGCCAGAACACGTTGACTAATCAAAACGTAGCTGGAAAGATTGACTGGCATAAGAAATGTTATGAACTATTAATATTGCAAGATGGAAACAACAATGACCAAAATCAAGCCAGCCAGTAAAACAATTGGCAAACCAAAATTTTCTTTTATTCTTTTATAGGCAAGAGCCAGGGGGAGGGGCAAAATGAAGGATGAGTCCATCAGCGTGGATGTCAACAAGAATGAATTTATTTCAAAGATGTCATTCCTTCAGAACAAATATCAATATAAATATATATCATTCAATACCCAATTGTATTCAAATCACATCACTACAATGTAAAATATTTTCCTCAATAAATATACACAACATACACTATAATGTAAAATACTATTATTGTCCCCAGATGATGCCACTGAGACTAAACTTACGTCTTATGCTGCCTGAGATTGTATCGCGTCTGCCTTGAAACTTGCACAGGTGGAGCAACTGTTTGCCTCTTCTTCCTGCGACCGCCAGCTGTAATACTATCTGAATGTCCTTCACTATCAGCAGCGTTCTGCTCACTTTCTGAAATTCTAGAAGTTTGTGCCCGTTGCCGCTTCCTTCCAGTATTACCAATGGCACGACTGGATTCTTCTCGACTATCTTCTTTGATACGATCAGTATTGAGAGACTGCAAACTTGCATTTGCTGTTTCCTCTGAGGCTTTTCCAAGGAACTCCTCGGCCTCTTTAACTACAGCCTTCACTGAGCGTGTTCTAGCAATTCCAGATTTGCTTTTCCTTCCAACTCTACGTTGATGACTCTTTGGAGTTGACTGTTGAGAATCAGCTGGACCTCCTTCTACCAAACTATTCATGTAGCTGTGATCATCTACAGGTGGAGAGTATTCGTCATCAACCTCTCTAATAATGTTATCAAATTGGTGCTGATTGGAGCGATGAGCTGCTATCACACCTGATGGTTGATGTTCTTCAAGGGTACCTCTAGCTCCTTGTTTATCAGGAATAGATGCAGGGTCATCTATTTTTTCTGTATTAACATGCACATCTGACAGCGGTGATGACCCAATCGTATCTGAAGCACTCCCAGCATCTGTTCCTTTAATTGGAGATAAATTGAAAATCTTTGATGTGCATTTACGGAGCCAAGACACAGGCCTTACAGATCCAGAATAGTTTGAGTCAGAAGCAGCTACATTGTCCTGGGAGTTCTTAAGAGGTCGTTCATCATGAACAGGGGAGGTAGGTGATGCAATAGCCTCTCTTTCTTTACACTCAGGTAACTGAATATCAGATACAACAAAGTCCCTAACAACTTCTCCACAGCCATTGCAACTCCTTAGCTTCTCAACAAGTGCAAGAAAGTGATTTCTTTCAGCCACAAGGCCTTCACGTTCCTTCTTAATCTTCTTGCTGAGATTAATAAGCTTTTCAGAATCTTCATACATCTCACGTTGGCCTGACTTCAGCTGCTGCTTGTTTGACTCAAGTTCGTTCCTCTCATTCTCTAATCTAAGTCCCTCAGACTTCACCTCTTCCCATTCCTTCTCAGTAACATCCTTCAAGACATTAATATTACTAAGCTCTCTTTCCATTTCCTCTTCAAATTTTCTCTCTCTTTCCTTTAGGTCATTCTCCATTTGCTCCTGCCTTTTCTGGATTTCATTCTCAAGATTCCTTGTCTTCCATTCAAAATCATTAAGCATTTGTGTCTTTTCATTTTTCAACTTTCCAGATAAAAGAAGTTCCTCTTGCCTCATTGAATCTCTAAATGATTCCTTCTCCAATTCAAGTTTCTCGAGCTCTTTCTTTAAATGATCTTGCATATCTTGTTTCTCTCTATTTAACTTTTCTTCTTCACTGTGCTGGAGTTTTAATAATCTTTCTTTCTCCAAATCAATCTCACGCTGCTTGCTACTAATTTCAGCCTTTTTCTCATCCAACACTTCCCACTCTTTCTCAAACCTCTGTCTCTCCTCCTTTAAGCTCTCAACTTCCTTCATTAAAAAATCCTTCTGCAATCTAGTATGATCTATCTCTTGTTTTAGTTCCAATTGTAAACGAGAATGCTCTGACCTCTCATCTTCTGTAACCTTCAAATTCTCACTCTCTTGGCATATCTGCAGCTCCTGCTTAGATAGTTCAGCTTTTGTCTTCTCAAGTTCAACTTTTAGATTCTCCAGACTCACCACATCAGCAAGCAATCGTTGTTTTTCCTTCTCCAACTCTTTCTCTTTGATTTTCATCGTCTTTTCCTTCTCCTTCAAAGATTTTAATTTCGTGTCAAGTTGGTTACTTTGTTCCTTTATTCTCTCAGCCTTCTTGCTCAAAGCCTGATCTTCTATTCCAACCTTCTTTTCCCTATGATTGACTTCAACTTCCCTCTGCTCCAAGGCTTCTTCCTTGCTTCTATACTCCTCAGTAAGGAATTTCCGCTTTTGTTCCATATCCAGATCAAACTGCTGCAACTTTAAATCCAGTGAATCCTTCTGCTCAGCAAGGACCTTCTGGATCCCCTCCTGTATGACCACAGGTGCAACAGTCAGAATGCAACAAATTCATGCAAATTACTCAAGTGATTCAAGTTGGTACACAAGTGCTCACAGAACACATCATATGTCACAAGACTAGGTTTATATAGCAATTTCCTATGTTCAATTTCTTCACAGCTTACTCTTAGTAAATATTTCCTGGTCCTTCCCAAAGAAAACTGCAATACACACACATATTGCCATAAGACTTCAAGCAAATGTTTCCCGGTTTATACTGTCCTATGCGGAAACATGCCCTTGGTCTTGGTTTTTGCCCTAGTTAGTGGGATATTAATTCTAATCTTTCCTTTGCCTTAAAAAAGGGTTGAAAAGCAGAGTCGAATAGTAATTCAAAATATTATTAAAAATAAGTTTTTATCATTGTTAGATATCAAGATGCTACTAGTATTAATGCAATAAGCATTTCTGAAGTTACAAGGCCTGAGTTTTATTGAGGACTAGTAAATATGATGCAGAAACTAAAAGAATACATATTGTTAAAGCATTCACTCTTTCATATGTGTTGACCCTATTCTCTTACAAAGAAAGGTCAAAGATATTGTCAGGCCACTTCATACCAAAAGATGCATTATGCTTAGCATCTTTGAAATCAAAATATTTCAGGATCTTTTGACATGTGTGTCTACCTGAGGATTTATATAATTGTGTATCTCTTTAAAGCAATTATAAAATAATGATGGATCACCAAGTATTCAATGCAGAAAACTTTCATAATAACCTACTGGATGGTACAGTTATCAAGTATCTGGACTCACTCTTTCTCTAGCACTAAGCTGTAGTTCCATGTCAAGTAATTCTTTCTCTTTCATCTCCAGCATACCCTTTAAAGATTCCACTTTCTGCAAATATAATCATGTCAAACAAATAATGGAAAGGACCAAATCAAATCAAATAGATCTGCATGCAAAAGGAGAACACAAGTCATCCAGACACAATAATAAGGTACGAAACAAACCTTCTCTTCCACATCTAGTTCTACTAATCTTCTACTTATCTCAGCTTCTTTTTCCTTCAATTGGGAATCAGATGAAATGATTTTCTTTTCCAATAATTCCAGATCTCTCTCTTTCTGCTTCAAGTTCTTCTCAGTTTCAATGGCCTTCTCCTCTCTCTCACCAAGACTTTGCCTACCATTGCAAAGTATATCTTCTCTTTGACGTAACTTCCTCTCCCACTCTGTCAAATCTTCCCTTTGTTTGTAGAATGTTGCATCAAATGCTTCTCGGCTGTGATGGGAGGTAAAATATCAACTCGATGAATCAAGTCACACTACAAAAGAGCTAACATAATACAAGTACCAGCAACATTCATAAATTATAAAGTACTGTACATACTCAGTAGCTACTGACAAACGTTCCTTCTGAAGCAAACTTTCACGAACCTCCAGCTCTCGCAATTTCATATCCAGCTCAGCACTTTTCCTGTTTACCTCAGCAAGCTTAGCTTCTGCATCATGCAGTTTGTTGTTTACCATGGACGACTTCTCTTCAATTCCATCAACCAATGCATCTGCTTCAGCTAACTTTGTCTGGGAAGAAGACAGTACCTGAGCACGCTCTTCTTGCATTGCATGCAAAACTCTCTCAAGCTGCAATTGGTCCATTTCCACAATATCACCATAAAATGAAAGAACACCTAAACAGCTGTCTAAGAGGTGGACAACCTTAACAATGCAACACATGAGAGCAATAAAAACAAGAACCAAGTGTTTCCCCTATATAAGGCCGACCACATGAATCAAATGATATCATCATGAGGGCAATACATACATAAATAAATAAATATCTTACAAATCCAGCCTAAAAATGTTTTATCGAAATAGCATATATACTAGTCATAAAATTGGATTAGAAACAAATTAGTAAAGTATTGAAAAACATGATGGGCAAGCTATAAGGAAAGAGAACATTTCTCATGGTGCGAATTTGACATCCTTGCTCTTGTCATTCATGTTCAAGTCGAGATAGCAAAGGCATAGAAAATGCTAACATGGGACAAGCCTCAGAGAAAGGAACAATAAAAGTTGGAAGCTACTTTTAAATAATCTTTGTCTTTGAATCCCTTGAATAGGCACATGAACCAAGTTATGACGATTCTAGCTTTACAAATAGTAGAGCTATATTAAATAGGCACATGAACCAAGTCATGTACGGTAGCCACAGCCAAAACACGGGTTATGGACAAGAGGGAGCAATATTCATGTTTGCAGAATTCAAAACACATAACATATAAAATTGAAATTAGATTAAATTCTAACAATTATGACAACACTAATGGTATATTAAATCAATGCAAATTAAAATTAGCAATTCCACAGCTGGATCCCAGAAAGGCACATTTTACATGATATTTCCAGGCCATTACAGCTTCTGGTCAACTATCCATAACTCAACAGACAAAAAGTTAAGACAAACAATAAGAGGGAAGATGAAGAAAAATGTGCATATCACAGTCATAAAAATATGCATATACACTACATAATGAAGTTGGAAGAAATGGGGACAGTAAGCCACAGAGACAAATGTTGAAGCCCAGCCCCATCCATACAAGCAGCTGTTCCAAAACTAACATAAGTAATCAGAAAGACAGGATAGACAGAAAGAAAAGACAAACTTAACACAATCATATAATTGAAGATAGAAATGAGTAGATAAAGCATACATCAGCCCCACACTGCTTCTCGGTGGTCAATGCTTTCCTCAAATTTTCCTCTCGCTTCTGAACTTCGGATAATGCAATTAAGTGTGCTGACTGTTCTCGTTTAAGAATCTCCTCAGTTTCAGCTAATGCTTGCCTTAGCTGATCAAACTTTGAGCTCCATTCTTTCTTCTCAATCAACAGGAGGCCCATGTTGTACTGGTAGTCAAAAAGCTATCCCAAAAAGATGAAGAGAAAATTCATCAATGATCAATCGTCACAAACATATAACACATGGTTTCCCCAGGAACATACTTTTACATTAACATTCATAAAACACAACAACCTGCAACCATACAATTGTTTTATAGAGTATAAGGCAACCAAAGTGTTTGCTTGATTATTCACTTAAGTTTCTTACTTTCTTTTATTTTATAATATTTAGTCTACAGTAATAATACTTGTTTATCATCCAAACCATGACAACATTTGTATAACCGTTTCTTTTCTTCCTGTTTTATATCCACTAAATTTCAAAATTTTGTACAATTTTAATCCCCCTGTCAACCTTTCAGACGCAATGCCTCTTTCCACTATATTTATTGCCTTTTCTCTACACACCGAAACTCATTTAATCTTAAAGGATTACAACTAACAACTACGCAAAACCAATGAAAAAAAGTTCCTTTCTCTAAATCACAGTAGCGTACAACATTCAGAACATTAGTGAGTAAAAGTAATCAACCTTGAATACCAAGTACCTTCGCCAGCACCAATCAAACAATAATCTACTTAATAAGTATTATTATAAAAAATAAAAAATAATAATAAAATAAACTAAGGATTTAAAAAAAAAAAAAAAAAACGCACACTGAAAGGTGATGCATTTGACATATCGAAAATCCTAACGTTACTATCTCTAATGCAACGCTTCTATTTATTGAATCCCTAAACAAGTCCTAAGCAATTTGCATGATAAACACATTGAAACCAATAAAACCTAACAATGGAAAAAAGAAAAAGAAAAAAAAAGCACATAATTTTCGAAACTAACCTCTTTTTCGAGCCTCGAAGCCTTATCGAACAGCGCTTCCTGATCCTTCCTCTGCATAACCGCCTCATCGAGCAACCCAGCCTCCCTGAAATTCCTCCAATCATCAACGTTCCCGGAATCGAACCCCGCCGCGGAAACCTCCTTCGTGGCTTCGCTCAGCGAACCCAACGGCGGAGGCCGCAGCGGCGATGTTTCATTTGCAACGGCCTTGCCCTTCGCGGAGCGCGTGAGTGCGGAAGCGGTTCCACGGTGCGGCGTGAACGACGATGCCGTATGCATTGCCTTCCTCTGAGGCGTGAACATTATTACGACGTCGTCGCGATCGGATATTGATGGAAGAGTGAAAAGCCCTAAGAAATTGAGAGCGCCGGAGAAAGGGTATTACCGGGAAAAAAATTTGGTGGTAGTGAAATGAGAGAGAAGGAAGGGTTTTTGGTTTTGAAGTTGGGATTACGATTAGTTTCTGTGGCGAAGGATTAATTTATTCATTTCCGGTAAAAGGAATGGGTGATTTTCTTTTTTTTTTCTTTTAATTTTATGGTGAATGCTTTGAATAAACAAAAATAGAGTAGGTGTAGTCGGAATCAATTCTGGAATATCAATGTTACTAGTTCTCACATCGTGCAATACACGATTTGTTGATATTTTAATTTTTTTTATATTAAATATTTTAAATTAAAGATTATTATTAGCAGCAACTAAAAATAATTATATAATAAAGTAGGAGTTCAAACCAAACTGTTACAACAAAATAAAATTAATCTAAATGATTTTGTTGATAAATTTGTATTTCCCCGTATAAATCAAATATAACTCTTTTTATATGAGATATTCTCTATTTATATGATGAATAGATTAATATTTTTATATGATTATCTACTTTATTGTGATAAATCAGAATTTTGTTTGATAGTATTATGAGCATAATGTCTCTTGTTTATTTTGAGAAGGAAAGTTGAATCTTGGTGTTACAATAAAAAATTACTTATTTTTTTTTAACTTTATCTTACCGATTTTTCTATATTTCCTTAAATTATGGAATTAATATGCAGTTTATCTTTGGCCAGATGTTTGGTTACTTATCTTAACAAATTTTATGGATTTAAGTTATATTTATCCAAAATAAATAATCTATTTATATATTATCTATTTAATTTCAAATTGTAATATTTTCAATGAAGACAATGATTTAGAAAATTTAAATAATTTATTTAATTTTAAATCATAATATTTTGATTAGAGATAATGATTATTTATCCATAAAGATTTATCTAAAATTAATAACAAATTCAACTATTTAATATGTGTTTTTCTAAAATAAATTAATGATTTGAAAAACGTGAATAATCTATCTAATTTTAAATTGTAGTATTTTGGTTACAGATAATGATTTCAAATTGTAGTTTTAATTCTCTTATAAAAAAAATATTTACAAAAAATATAACATTTCTTATATGTTTTAACGATTTTCTTTTCAAATAAAAAAGGAAAGTGTTTAGCGAAAATAAAAAAAAAATTAAGTAACGAAAAATTAAGTTTAATATTTTTATATGTTAAAATATCACTTTTGAAGATAAAATTTCTATTTTTTATTTCGTAAATAATACTCTAAAAATACATTTATCATATGTATATGATTATTCATCTTATAATTATTTTTTTGTATAATTATTATTACAAAATATATAATTATATAATAAAAGTTTAAAACTCGCGGGTATCCGGAGATACTCATTACCCCGCAAATACCCACGGGTATGGGCATGAGTATGCATTACCCGCGTCCATGGGTACCCATGTCCATCCCTACATAAAATCTACTCATTTTATCACCATATTTTATCTTCCATATTTCTCTCTTCCTATTTTCTCTCTTACAACCAAACAAAGCATAACTAACTGCTCTTATGTTTCTTTAGAATATAAGCTTCCTCTTGGTTTAAGGAGGAATCTTATTCTATTTAAATATAAACTAAAGTTAATTAGTTTTTTTATAATTAAATACTATTATTATTATTATTAAAAAATAGATCCTTTAAACTAATTGTTTTAATTAATTTTTTGTTTTGTTCTTAGTGTTATTCTTAAAATATTTTTTTTATAAAAAATAATTGAAGAAAATTAAATGTATCCCATTAAAATTTTTACTCCCTTCGATCCTTATCATAAGCCCATCACGAGGGAGTAATAAATATGAATTTTTTTTCTTAGAATCAAGTCGAAAAGAACTGCATAACATTATCGTTGTTTGGTTTTGGACCTTAATCCTAATAATCAAGGTTATTTAGCTCCTACCAGCACGAAAACTACCAAAGTCTCCACCCGTAAGAACACAAAGCACAGCCTTAGAGTCAATGTGCAATTCAACCCGTAAGAACACAAAGCATAGCCTTGAAATGTGTCCTATGATGAAGTTAACATTTCACATTATTGAAATATGTTCACAAATCACAATGGAGATCTTGGCTGCCCGAACTCATAACATACTTGAACCTACAATCACCAAAGGATAAACAAAATCTGTATTAACAAACTGTGGATCAATTGCACTTTGATATTATCAAGCAATGTTTTGAAAACTGCAAAATGACTAATCTGATTCAATTAAAAAATTTAAAAACTCAATAAATAACATAATTACATAAGCAAATCTCGTAAAAGAAACTAAGCTAGACAATATTTTATGGGTTAAATTTACAAAAATATAAAATATATGCATGATACATATTCAAGAAAGATAGAAAGAAAAAATAGAACAAAAAAAATAAAGATGAATGCAAAGTTGAAAGATAAAAAAAATACTCGTGTTGTATATAATAATTTGGAAAACTTGTAAAATTGAGGATAATGATAAACTTGTAAAATTGAGAATAATGATTTCACATGCAGATAAGATAATAATTAAATAAATTTCAAATTGTGATTTTATTTGGAGATAATGATTAACTTTCCACAAAAGCTCTGGTGAAAGAAAAATTTGTTTGAAGATAATATATTTTTCTTATTTAGATTTTGATTTTAATTGACCCCACATTTTAATATATGTTATTCAAGAACTTTAGTTGGATAAGTACTTGATTTTTATTAATAATTGTAAATCAAATTGTAACAATTACTGCAATTGCGTATAAACTTTACTTTTGTATCTTTTATCTGGAATTAGAGTTTAGTGGTAAGACATAAGAGAACGTCACCAACCAAACACAATATAATATAATATAATAAAAAATTGAAGAATTTATTATTGGTTATTTGGTGACCAAATAATTTGTAAAAATTAAATAACAAAGGGAATGGTAATCATGTGTGAACAACTAATATATTGATGTGTGAGTTTTACTTGACATGGTTAAAGTAACACTCCCTTGCCACATCATTATTTACATTTAACAAATCTAGACTAATGATAAAGACCTAAATATCTGCACTAATGATAACAACCTAAATTAAATGGTCGACTTCAATCATAGTTCTTCTTCAATCATAGTTCTTCACGCAGCAATGAAGCATATGAAGTTTGTTGTTCTTCACGCAGCAATGAAGCATATGAAGTTTGTTGTTCTTCTCGTGCTGTTGTTGGGAATTCGTTGCTATAGATAAAGCTTCTGCCAATGCAAAAATGAGAATGGTGATGAATGCATGCAGTGAAATTGCAACTTCTTATATGGTGACACATTGGAAGAGGCGGTGATTCATGAACAATAAAAAAGAGAGAAGAATGATGAAAAGAAGTTGACTTTCATGACTTGAGAAATCATCATATTTATAGTTAAAAAAATGTGATAACTAAAAAGATATTTGGGTTTATCATGAACTCAATCATCATCTATTTGGGTTTATCAATCTTTTTGAGAATAATGATTTTTTTTAACAAAATGAGGATAATGATTCCACATATTCCACATATAGATAATTTATTTAATTTTAAATATTAATTTTGGACAGATAATTTATTTATTTTAAATTATAATTTTGATTAAAGACGATATTATCTACCTACAAATGCTCTGTTGCGAGTATTCCTAAAGCGAACAAACGTGATGCCTCGAAAAGGGATGTTTTTATATAAGTATAGTAGATTAGTGAATGCTTGATTTTGTTGTGAGTTAGCCCAAAATCAATTTTGGAATGTCAACACTACTAACAATTGCTTATGCTCCAACGTGATTTTGGAGTAAAAATTGATTTTTATAATTGAAACCAAACATGTTATTAACATTTGCTTCTGCTTCAACGTGATTTTGAAGTCAAAATCAATTTTGGCCCTCGTAACCAAACATGCCCTAACAATTGATTTTATTCCAACATAATTTTGAGCTCAAAATTAATTTTCGAACTGGAAACCAAACATGCTCTACAACGTCACTCTCATCTTTAAAATTGCACCAACATTACTCTAATTTTTGAAATTGAAAAAAAAAAGTATGTTCCAAAAAGAATTCATGTTAGTTCATTGAATCACATGTCATTTGACACTTTTTTTTTTATATCTTATATGGAGCATTAACTCTCTCGAAACGACAATATTTTGGCGTAGCAAATTTATTTTAATTTCTGAATTTATAAGTTATTTTTACTTTAATTTTTAATTTCGTAGGATATTTTTACTTTAGTTTTTAACATTAAAGAAACTTCACTTTTATCCCTAACTTTGACTAATATTTGTAAACATTAGTCCATCAAAGTATTAACTTTTAGAAAGCGTTAATCTTATTAATAGTTGAAGCAATCACTTGTTTCATTTTATTTTGCGTTGATGGTTCAATTCATCATTAACTCAATTGAAAACCAACTAGGCTTGGTTCAGTTGGTGTAAGGTCCCAACTGAAATCTTGGGAATGGGATATGGGTGCTAGTAGCCCCGGGTTCGATCCCACTAAAAACATCTCGCTGGGAGAGCCAGCCACGCAGCTCGCTCCGGATTAGTCTCAAGGGCTCCCTGGTATTAAGGGTGTTCTTAGGGATATCGGTGGTTCCGCAAGGAATATGGACCAAAAAAAAAATTGAAAAATTTACATTATGGCTTAATTATATGTCAAATCCTTAAATTTTAGAGTTATTTTGTCATATGCCCTTGTTTTTTTTCAATGTTTTGTTTTCTGAAGTTATTTATAGGTTTGTCATATACTCATGTTATCGACTCCAGCCAAATTTACTTAAGTTTAGGGATGACAATGGGTCCGGGTATCCCATTACCCGGACTCGCCACGTTCATGCATATCCGGACCAGGACCCGCCCCGAACCTGCACGGGTACCAGCTATCAAGTGGGACAGTGGGTCTTTGGATACCCAAACGGGTTCACAGGTACCCATTATATTTTTAAAAAAAAATTTATTAAAATTTTAAGCTTATTTTTTTTAACAAACATAAAAATTTCATACTTTTACTTGTCAAACATTTGATATATTATTAAACAAATTCACAAGAGACAAAACAGATTTACTTAAAAATAAATCCTCTTACACAAACATACTTAAATTTCAAATCAATTGAATAAAAAGTATTTTTTTGCGGGTCCGGGTATCCGCGGGTCCAATACCCCATTACCCGGACCCGGACCCATTCCGGGTATTACCCATGTCCATTTTAATCACGGGTTCATTTTTGGATCCGGACCCGCTACGGGTATTACGGGTCCAATTGCCAAACCTACTTACATTTCACATCAGAATACTAGTCATACAGAAGAAGTTAATTATGTGGTGTCACGTGATGTCACATAGGCGAAGATACTTTTTTTTAAAATTTTTAAAAAAAATGAAGATAGAGATCGTCTTCGTTCACGTGACACTTTGTGACTAATATTTTGTGTCTGACTAAGATTCCGGTGAGACATGTTAGAAAAACTAGGTTGGAATTGGAAGTAAAGGTATATAACAAATTGCGGGTAAGACGTTGAAAATAAAGAACGAGGACCTGTGACAAAACGAATCCAAAGTTCCAGAACTGTAAACATATATATTTAAGCCTTGCTTATTTTTTTAAAAAAAATGGCTTAATTATGTGTTAAGTCCTTGAATTTTAGGGTCACAGGCCCTTGTTTTTTTTTATTTTCAATGTCTGGTTTCCCAAAGTTACTTCTAGGTTTTCCATATATTACCCTTCTCACAAATTTCGGCTAAATTTTGCTGACATATCATACTGGAATTCGAGTCAGATGAAAGAGGTTAGCCACATGGTGCCACGTGGACGAAGACGACATTTGACTAATTTTTTTTTAAACTAAAAATATAAAAATATTGATTTTTATTTTTTTAATTAAAAAAAGATATTCGTCCACGTAGCATCATGTGACATCACATGGATAACTACTTGCATTTGACTAGGATTTTGGTGTCATGTGTCAACAAAATTTTACCAAAAATTGATAGTGACGGTATATTTCAAACTCAGAAGTAATTTCGAAGAGTCAGACATTAGAAAAAAAGAGAACAAGGGTCTATGACAAAGCGACTCTAAAGTTCAAGGACTGAAAACATATTTAAGAAAAAAAATCATTATATTAGCATTGCACAATTGGGGATGGTACAAAGGTTTTAATGTTCCAATCTTATCTATTTAGTCATTTTTCTCATAATGTAATAAAAATCTTTAACTTGAATCGGTAATCCCCAAATTACCACCCAATTTGCAATTTTTTAACCCCGAATCATAAATCAAAATCTCAAAAATACACCCTACACTATCCAATTCCTCCGGCTCAAAAGCATTGTAAGTTACGATTTAAAAAGTGCAGACTATGTTTTCGAGATTCAATTTAAGAATTGCAAATTGAGTCGCAATTTGGAGATTGAGAATTTCAAGTTATATATTTTATCACTTTTGAAAACTAATGACTAAACAGAGAAAACTAGAACATTAAAACCATTATATTGCACTCACCCTCTGAGTTGTGTAATAATAATATGATGATTTTTGTAGCATATGAAAAAATGTACATTCTTTAGCTGGATTGAAAATGAATTGAACAATCAATGGAAAACAAGGTTATATAAGTGATTGATGCAAACACTTAGTGCTTTCAATTACTAACGTGACAAACGTTGGTCAAAGTTAGTGGCAGACGTGGAGTTTCTCTGATATGGAGGATTAAAGTGAAAGCAACCTACAAAGTCAGGAACTAAAGTGAAAGCAGCCTATAAATTAAACTGAATTTGTTACATCAAAATGAGGTCATTGTAGGGGGGCTAACAGTCCACGAATGACATCCATTAATAGTGTTAAACGACAAATGGTATCAGAGACTAAAATGAATAACATTTGACTATTTTAGGGACCAAAATGAAATTTTCACAATTTCAAAGACCATACTGAAGGTTAAGTGCAATTCCAGGGATGAAAGCGACGATTTAGTCAAACAAAAAAATTGTGGAAAGTAGTTGAACAATTTAGTTTTTGGGATTTTTTAGATAAACAATAATATGAACTTATAATTAATTTTTCACCTATAGTGACCTTAACAAGTGTCTTGTTAAGGAGACCCTTTTTTATTGGCGAATGATAATAAATTTTCACTTTGCTAATGAGCTAAATGTAGTGAAAATATATTGGAAAGTGTGGTTTTGATCTTCTGAAGATATGAACAAATGGGGGCGTGTGATTTTTTTTTCTAATCGTGAACGTGACTCGGGTTTGACTTAATTTGAACCTGATCCAAAACTTAGGCTTAGTCATTTGCTTGAACCTTTATTCGACCTGGTCTTGACCTAACAATATTCGAGATAAAATGACCCTAAAGTTCAAGGACTTACACATAATTAATGTAACACCCCGATTTGATAACTTGAAAATATTTTTACTTATAAAACTTTAGTGAAAATTGGAGTAAATTTTTTTTAAAGTCTTGTGTATAAAATAACTTTATTTCCAAAAATCTTTTCATTTTCTACATAACAAATCATAATTCGTTACTAACGAGGTGTGACACACCTGACTCGGGACTTTGTCCTCAGTTCGCAAGGACATGGGTTCGAATCCCACCTCGGCGGTATGAACCTATCGCCCCTTCGGGAGTGATTGTTCTCCTTCGGACAGTTTGCAGGCTATAACCTGAAGGCGAGGTTGCCCATCAGAGTCGTCAATGTGCGGCAATGACTATGGAATTTCCCTCGTAAACAAAAAAAATCATAATCGTCGTAAGATACCACTTATCTCAAACTCCCAAATTGAGCTATCACAAACTTCATTCTCAAACTTATTTCCAAAAATCTTTTCATTTTCTACATAACAAATCATAATTCGTTACCAACAAGGTGTGGCACACCTAGCTCGGGACTTTGTCCTCGGTCCGCAAGGACACGAGTTCGAATCTCACCTCAGCGGTATGAGTCTGTCGCTCCTTCGGGAGTGGTTGTTCTCCTTCGGACAGTTTGCAGGCTATAACCTGGAGGCGGGGTTGCCCATCAGAGTCGTCAATGTACGGCAATGACGATGGAATTTCCCTCGTAAACAAAAAAAATCATAATTCGTTTCGTCGTAAGATACCACTTATCTCAAACTCCCAAATTGAGCTATCACAAACTTCATTCTCAAACTTATTGCACAAAATATAACAATGGTTGATGAAAAAACATTTTATTGAAAACTCAATACTTATTCATAAAATATGTGATGCCAAGAATTAGCCATCACCATTATTCCAAGTACAAAGAGTTGTTAATTAAAAGGGATAAGGGGGTACATAGTGAAATAATAGTGAAATAGAACAATAATAATATCAAAAAGGGTAACATAACATGTTACAAAATAATTACCTTAAACACTACCATTTGAGTACACTTGACACATCTGCAACGTACGGTGTAGAATCGTTATCCTTGTACGCAAAAGCCTTCACCGAGTCTAGCTCCATTCCAAATGATCTTCAACTGGGTTCTTTTCCGTTTCCTCTTTTGGATCTTCCTCCAAGCCCTCGTTCGGAAACTCCTCTCGGTCTTCCTCAATGTCATCCTCCATTGGTAGAGGTAGTAGGTCTCTACGAACTTCACCCGTGCCTCCATGCCCGAACTTCAACCGCACTTACTCCTCATGCTGCAACCAACAACACTCACTGGTGTGTGGAAATCTATCCAGATGTATTCTCTCTATAGCCTCTCGGTCAACTAACTGTAAATTAAAAGAAAACATATTAGGTACTAGTGAGTTATCCGAAGGTTGAGGCTTAGGGCTCACCCAAGCATTGTCATACTTTTAATGTCTAATCACAATGACATATAGTACGAACCATGCGGAGATTCAATGTAAGTGCTCAACCAAGCTAAATTTTGCCTTAATTTAAGTTGCCTCCCACTATAGTGATATAATAAACGTCTGCAACCATGACAATTCAGCTCATTATCCATGTTATATGTCTCATTATTATGACTTTTTCTTTTAGCTTTTAGCTTTTTTATTCTTATTTGTTGCTTTTCCTTATTTCTTACGTTTGCCATTAAGAGAGTTAGTTGGCTATATAACTTGTACATGTAGTGATATATATATGTAAAAAAGTGAAAGAATGAGTATGTGAACGAGCATTGCTTTGATAAGAAATCCTTTTTCCTCAATGCATTAAGGACTCATTTGGTGTGCGGGATAAGAAAGACAAGATGTGATGGTTGTCCTATCCTGCTATTATCCTAACTATAGTGAACTAGTAGGATATGATAATGCTATCTTGTTTGCATAGTGTATTTTCTATCCTATGCCGGAAATTGGGTTAGAGATGAGTAAGATAAGATAGTGCAGTTTTCCCTTTATACCGTTACACTTTAACATCACTGTTGCTATCATCATCACATTGTCATCACCATCACCGCCTCATTAATACCATTGTTAATCTAGTGTGCATCGAACACTAGACAGGGCAAGAGTTATCCTGCTTATATTTTATCATGCTCATATCATGCTCTCTATCCTATCATGTCCTTATCATATTTTGACCACCAAATGAGTTTAAAATATATTTGAGGGTGATAAAAAACACTTGTATGTTTATATTTGTATAAGATAAAATATTTAAAATTGTGAGAGAAAATCAACATTTTATCTTTAAATATTATGAATTTCTAATATCACTAACCACCGAAATCTAACCAACAACCCAATATTGCAGGTTTCTTAACAACCTAGGGTCAATTGAAGGATTTAGTTTCTAGATTCTTATTTGCCAATTTAACTTCTTTTTATATTAGTTGAAAAGAACACAATGAGAACACACCATGCATGCTTTGAATAAAAGATATTATTAAACAAGTAATTCACTATTGGGTGTAATTATTGCTTTATATGTCCGACATAATCCTTTTAAACTTGATTATACATGTTTAGAACCCAAATTTTGCAAAAAAAAAATATATATATATATCTCAAAGAAGAAAGTTAACTCATATTAATATTAAGTATGTAGTAGAATGCACCAAAACTTCATAAGATTTTTTCCTTTTAACCCTAAATCACATGTGTTGTGTTCAATCTTTTTCTTCTAGATTGAAAGATTCGCTTCGTTAGGGAAAAAATCAACGGTTCTTTACAATCACTCCTTCCACCATGTTGCACCACTTGGATCTAGGTTCTTCACTAATGGATGACTCACCACTAGATTGGGAATTCCTAATTCGCTATTTTTAAAAGGAGATAACCCATACAAATTTTTCAAAAAAACTTCTTCAAAATGTGTATAATGAAATGCACCTTCAATGTGTAGAAAAATACACCATGGAAAAAACTCTATGAACAAGATAAATCACTCACTGATAGAAAACGAATATAGGGAAGCAAGATTAATATTGATCTTGAATTAATTTGAAAATTTGAGAGAAAGTGTTTGAGTAATTTGGGGATACTTAAAAGGTAACCTGAATTCTTGCCTCTAGGGTAGATTGGTGGAGATATATTGTGTTTTGTTTTTAGACTCACAATACTTAATTTTTATAAAGTATGAAATTGTAATAATTATGAGGTTAATTGGTAGGAATTGAATTTCTGCATTTTTAGTTATAATCTAATTTAATAGAATTGGGTTTTGAATTATGATTTTAATTCCAAGTGTACAACCAAACATCACAGTTCCAATTACAAGCCCAAATTCTGATTCCAACCCCAATTTCATGCTCAATACCATGCGCCAAATAGACCATAATGACATTTTACTTTTGAAGAAAGGGATGAAAGATACAATTTGATGAGTTGTATATGGATGTTGGAAAATAACTCGGCAAAGGTAATCCTTTCTTGTCAAGTAGCTTACTTTTCCATGAAGCCATCCTTTTTGCATCTTTTAATAGATGAACATAAAATTCTATTTTGCTGTGGGCCAATCAAGAATCGGAAAACTCAATATTTTATTAGATATATTATTGGTATATATTGCTCATTCATTTTAGAATAACCTTATCCAAAAAACTTTTAAATTGATAGTATATATTAAAAGTAATTCCTAATGTGGAGTTGTCAAAATGGCCCTACTCAGCAGAATTCGGGCCGAATGGCTTCATATTCGAGTCAGATTGGGCTTGGGCTAAAAAGCCCGATTGCAAATTGTGTATCCTAATATTAAATCCAAACTTGCCATAAGCTGGCCACAGTCCTTGTGAAGGCCGACCCACATTTATTTTATTTTATTTTATTTTCATTTTTGCATTTTTTAAAGAGTTATTATGGAAAGTTATTTCAAAATTTAAAGTATAAAACCAATAACTTTTTAACATACCGAAAATTGATAGTTTACAAAAATATCAGCATATGAGTACAAGAAAAATTGGATTCTCTTATCCAACCATGTTCAGACCACATGTTTCGGTCCAATTTTTTTTTTTGGAAGTTGATTGATTCATTTTCCTATAGAAAAAGTAATCATTACTTATTCATAATATGATCCATTCATATCTTCTGTAAATTCAACATTTGCAAGTGGTATATATCCAAAAAAAAATTTGGCAAGTGGTGCATTATTATTTACTATTAGTTATCATATTTTTTCCCCATTCCGCACTATATACTCGTGAGACCCGCAATTTTACCCAATTTAATTAAATTATAATAATTGTATTTTTGCTTTATTTTATTTAGTAGTATTTATATTAAGGATAATTTAATGAAATTTGTTAGTAAAAAGTTGGTTTTGGTTATATAATTATATATATGTGGCGTTAATACATATATATATATATGCATATAATTATAAATTTCTAATTAATAAAAGAGAAAATTATTCTTGGGATAGAAATAATTATTAAGTATATTTTTATCTTAGAAAAATAATTTTGGAGTGATTTTATTAATGTTTGGACAAAAATGTGAATTTTCAAGTTATAATGTTTTTTTCAAGAATTCATATCTTTTAAACCGTATGTCGAAAAATTACAAATGATATGTCAAAACGATCGTATCAAAATCTAGGGTATGAAAATGTAAAGCTTTGATTTTTATTTTAGAGTTTTCGAAATTTTTTCCCTGCTACAATGTTAAACGATTTTTTTAGTTTTAAGTATGAATGTATGGTTTTAATGCATTAAATGACCTTTTGACTCAAGTATATTTTATTTTGAAAATGAAAATACATTTTTGAAATTGTATATTGTACTACCATTCAAATAAAGTGTATTTTCGTATTTTTCTTATTTTTAAATTATTTGAAAACTTAGGAAGTGTATTTTTGAAGGAAATAATATTAGGACTTCAAAAATTCATAACTTTCAAACCGTAAGTCCAAAAATTATAAACTTTATATGAAAATGATCGTATTGAAATATAGTATCTGAATATGTGAAAATGGAATTTTTATTTTGGCATTTACAAAAATTTACTGTACAGTAGGTAGAAAATCGAATTTTGGTAATTTTAATTAAGAAAAATTATTTTAGGACATAAAATAATTTAATAGACTATAAAATATTTTTATTGGTATATTTAAATATTTATCTTAGTGATGTTTGACTGCACAGTCCATATCTAAGTATTTTCCTAATTATTTTCTGATTTAATTAAAATAAGAGTTTAATATAATTGGTTGATTTGGGAGGCAAAATTCAAATGAACCAATGAAACAAAATTTATTTTATTATTTTATTATCCCCACCGTCCAGAAAATAAGAGAAGGAAAGAGGAGAATTTCTGAAATTTAATCCCAAGTTATTAACCCATAGTTTTTGGCAAATCCTATTAATTACTAGTCTTGGTTCCAAGTAAAACATTAAGGTGATGACTCACCCATGACTAAGGGGACCAAAATTCCTAGAGTATTTGGAAGGAATATGCTGCATTTTTTCACCTATAAATAAGACCTCTTACCCGTCATTTTTCACACACACAATTCTTGATAGTTTAACAAAAAAAAAATAATCCTAAGAGAAAATTGAGAGAGAGGGACGAGTTTGCTATAGGAAGGAGGGAGGAAATTGCTTGTCACTTGAAGTTTTTCTTAAGCTTAAGGAGTAGAGGTAACCCAAAATCACTTATTTATTTAATATCTTTTTAAGTTGTTTTGTTGTTATTATTGAATAAAAACTTCTAAATTCTTCTATAGTTAAGTTCTAAATTTTCCTTTTCATTTTAAAGTTATTGTTGAATATGTGATATTGTTCTTGAGTCATATGAATTAAGGATGAGAAAAGGGACACAAAAAGGGTGTTTAAAGGGATTTATCTCCCCTTTTCTTTAATTCTTAAGATGGCTAAAAGTTTTGATAATTTAATTTCTGGGTTTATTTTATTTCTTAGACTATATGAATTATAAAGAATTTTGTATAATTAAATAAGTTTTTATTCTTTGTCTTTTAATTGTTTTGTTTCTTTGTCTTAAGGAATAATAATAAAGAAGTAAATAACAATGGAAAAATAATATAATTTCTGGTATATATATATGGACCGTGACATATATTAAGAGAAGTTGAGGATTGATTTGTGTTTTTTAATATGTGAATCGTATTGTTGTTTAATAAAATAAAAGAGAATGGAAATGAATAAGAAGATTAAAATGGATTTTTATTTTTGTTTTTACTTATTCTTTTAACTCTGGACCGTGTGTGTATATATATATATATATTATGGTTATTGTTGTTATTTCATGTGTATTTGAGTTATAGTTAAGTCCCTAAAAAGAATGAAAACAAATAGGTGTTTTCCTTAAAGTAAAAATGAAATGAAAATGATTTAAAAGAACTAAAAATAATTTTTGAGAAATAAAGTAAATTCTGGAAAATTTTAATGTTCTTAATGTGTATGAAATTTTATTTTATAGAAGTTTTGTTTAATTGTTATTGTTTGATTGTATTTGATTTTCTTTTTGGATTTAAGTGAAATAAGAACAATGAGTAAGGATAATAAACAAAAATGAAATTTTCTGCAAATATAAAATAAATAATAAGTAGGCCATGAGGCCTATGGTCCTTCTTAGAATAATCTTTGTAATTTGTTTGTTATTTGATGTGTAGTTAAATTATAGTTTATTGTTTAAAAGAAATAGAAACAAATGGTAATTGTTATAAACTTATAAGAGCATGTATTGTTAAATGATTGTATGAGTATGTGATTGATGTGTTTGAAAATATTATTTGCTGGAAAATCTGAGTTCTTCCTTAAAGAGATCTATTTTATATTTTGTTAATGATTAAAACTCTTATTTTTAGTATATAAAGTGATGTAATGATATTATATAAATGTTTTAAAAAAATTAAAAATGTTTTTCCTAATTTTTTAAGTGTTGGTCGAATTTTAGGAGACAAGAAATTAAGTTAATTGAATTTTTCTAATTGATTTGATAATTGTTTTAGTATGTCTATGGAATGAATTACATGTTGTTATGGAAAAGATAATTCTGAAAAATTTAATTTTTAATTCTGGAAATTTAATTTTTATTCTGGAAAATTAATTAGTTAAGATCCCAAATGATTATTTTTAAGGGTGTTAGTGATACTTTGTTTGTATGTGCAAATATAATGTAGAAACAAATAGAAATGAGTATTTTTGATTGATTAAAGTAATTTAAATAAAAATATTAAGTTGCTGTCCAGAATTTAGAATATATGAAAAAGTAATGTTTTATTAGAAATAATAGTGTTTTAAAGTCTTTGGCATAAGTAGGAATTGTGTATAATTGTTTTGGATTGTTTTACTTGAACTTCTTGAATTAATGCAACTTTTTAGTGGCTGTACAGCAGATGCAATCATTTTATTTAGTTTAATTTTAGTCATTTTATTATAGTAGAAGTTGTAATAAGAATTTAAAAAGAAACGACATACGTTTTCGATGTTCTGTTTAAGATAAAATGAAATTTTAAGTCTAAGTATGCATGTTGTCCAAAAAACTAGAAGAATGTAAAATGTGTGGTATTTATGTTATGACTTGTTCTTGAATGATTAAATATGTGAAATTCATGTTAATCTTGAAATATAAGTGTTTAGGATTAAAAGTGAAATTTTTAAAAGTAATTTTAGAATAATTATAAGTAAGGTTGTATATGTGTTTGAATGAAATGTTGTTTGTACTTGTATGGAAATGTGAAGAATGATTGAAGGATGTCCTTGAAAAAGAAATGTTGATTTGATATTTGAGGTGGATAAAAAGAATTAATTAGAACTATTGTTTATGAGATTACATGAATTTGTGATGAGTTAGCCATAGTGTATAGTTGCTGTCCAAATGATTAAAAAGGTTGCATCAAGTTTAAGTTATTTGTTTTAAGTGGCTTATGTTAATCCTTGAGTGGTAGTTGTTATTGATTTTTGAGTTAATGAAAAATATGAAATAATCTCTTTTGATTTAATAATTAGTTCTAAAAATTTCCATTGACGTTTTAAGGGTTTTGATTTGTAAAGTATGATTTATTTTAAGTATTGGAAGTTTTGGTTCAAGTCTTTTGGATTTCTAAAAGTGATAAAGGAAATTGTTGTTAAGGATATGTGTCTTGTGGTTTGCTTAATTGAAATTGAGTAGTTATTTATGAAATTATTTTGTAAATATTATTTGGTAAAGGCTTTCGTTCGGATTCGGGTGACGTGACTTCAAAGCAAGAGGACACTAATTTTGTAGCTTCAACTCAAGGTGAGAGAGAAGCCTTCTTAAGACATAGTGGCATGTAGAGTAAAATTAGGACGTTCCGTATCATCTCAAAGTGTGATGTCCTAGACGGTGAGGACCTCCAAGGGTGTAGGAGATGACCTTCGAAGGGACCTCTGTCTTGGGTTGATTTGTGATGTTTGGGGGAAGTCCTCAGATGGCTAAGGGAGAGAGCCAAGAAGCAACCCTAATCACTGGTGTGTGAGGATGACAATTAGGGTTAGAGGACGTACCTGAGCCCCATGTAGTACTGAGCTACTTATAGGGGGGAGCTGGTTGCCCTAATGGGCTTGTTTTAGGCCCAAGTAGGGCCAGCCTGTACTGAGCTAGGAGCGGATAAGGTTGGATGAGCTGTCCTTGTGGATAAGGTAGTGAGCTGTCCTTGCGGATAAGGTAATGAGCTGTCCTTGTGGATAAGGTAGGGGGACGTCATCATGTCCTAGATGTCGGACTCGGGGAGGTGTCGGACCTGGATGTCGGGACTGAGTGGGAACACGAGGTTGGCCTGTTTCTCGCATCTATTCGGCCGTTGAGCATTGAGCTCGGCCGAGCGCTCAGAAGGCTTCCTGAAGGGTCCTCAGGACTTCGGCGAGGCGGTTTAAGGACCTCGGCCAGGCCGAGTCCACCACATAAGCCCCCCAGCTCGGTCAAGGCTATTTGAGCCTTGTTCCGAGGTTCTGGTTTATGTCCTTTTCCCAGGTCCACCTCACAAGGGCCGAGTTCACCATATAGAGGTTCTAGGGAGTTCGGACGATGAGTTGCCGGTAAGTTGGATCTAGCTGTCTCTAATGTCCTTTTATTATGACAGAGTCGGTTTGACAGTTGTCAAGTTATCAGTACCGGAATGACGTTCGTTCCACGCGTCAGAAATCGCGATTCTCGAGGCGTCACCATCATTGTGACGTTGCTCGAGGTCCACACTTTTCTCCGCTGTGCGCCACGTGTTTTAATATGTGTAGTTGTAAGCTGGGTTGGGCTTTTTGGGGCTAGGCCCAAACTTCGAATTTGAGAGGGAAAGCGGTTTCCCTTCCCCCTCTATCCCAGGAAACTGCTTCTCTTTCTCTTTTTATCGATCATTCTCTTTCCCCTTCTTTATCTCTCCAAAAAAGCACTCCCATTGAACCCTATTCCTCTTCTCCGCCCAACGCCTTCTTCTTCTTCAGCACTGACTTTTTCACTTTACAAGTTTACGATTTCCTCTGCTCCCATTCTCACTAAGGTACTGTTACACTTGCTTTTTTCTTTTTCGTGTCTGTTTCCTTCTTATTTCTAGCTTTTACTTCTCTCTTTACTGCTCTATGACTTATACGGTGGGGGATTGAAATGTTTTATTTCTGGTTTCTATTTTCATGGCGGTGGGTTTTTTCCTTTAGGTTTTTGGCTCTGATTTTGGGGAATAACACTGGGGTTTGGGGTTTTTCTGGATTTGGGTGTTTTGATTTCTGGGGTTTTGGCCTTCTTCGGGTTAGGCATGTTTTGAGATTTTTGGAGAGTTTTTGATTCATGTTTTTTTTTGTTCATTTTTAAGAAATCCAACGGAGTGGATTGGGTTCAGTATGAGTAGGGAATGGTTTAGGAAATGGGTTGGGGTAGTGTCCCTGTCCTCTAGCAGTAGTGATGAGGAGGACGGCTCCTCCTCCTCATCCTGCTCCTCCACGGAGGTAGACGAGGCGCTCCGTCGCCAAAGGGAGTATAGGCAAAAGTACGAAAGGAGGGTTCTGGAGGTTGATCCCGTCGAGGTAGTCTATCCTCGGGACTGGGAGGAGAAAAGAGAGTGGATACGGCAGTACGCCTGGGCTGAGTTTGTTGACGGTAGGGAGCGTGCCGATTTCGAGAGGATGGAGAAGGAGGGAATGTACGAACGAGGGGTACCTGTGGAAGAGGGGAGATGCTCTCCCCTCGGAACTACTTCGAGGGGGTTCTCTGGGGGGTTATTTTTCGTAACCCGCAAGACTAATACCGAGCTTCCTTGTTCTTCCACAGGTACCATGCCGCTCAGGAAGTGCGTCTGTCGACCTGAACTTTACCCTGCACCTTTTGACGCCGAACAGTATGAGTGGGTGGACGTGGAGCCCAAAGGAATTCAGTCTAATCTTTGCTCCGAGGACAAGCTTGCCGAGGTAAGGAAGGCCGTGCTGCCTTGCCCAGGGGACACCACCGGAACTTCTTACGAAGTGCTCCCCTGTTCGGCAAATGACAGAATATGCAGCCGGACTGACAATAATTCTTTTTTCTTTTATGCCGATATTATCCACAATCTCGGCGTGACCCTCCCATTCACCGACCTAGAAATGAGAGTCTTAGACGAGCTCGGACTAGCTCCATCTCAACTTCATCCTAATACTTGGTCATTCCTCCGAGCGTTCCAGAAGTATTGCGGTGCCAGGCGTTTGGTGTGTACGGTTCGATTATTTTTGTGGATGTACAACCCGTTCATCAGTAATAAAGACGGGGTTACTGGTCGTCTTTGGGTGTTGGCCAAAGCCCGAGCTCATTGTGGGCTGTTTGGCATGTTTTCTGAGTCTTGGAAGCGCTTCAAACTGAGATTCTTCAAATACAAGTATGTTGTGGCGGGGCTGCCCTGGTTTCGGTCCGAGACAGGACCGAAGTTCCCTCTGGAGTGGACCTCTGAGTTCTTCAATCGTCATTCCAGTACACTGCAGAGGTGGTCGGGTGTAACACTAGATGCCGACGAATCTGTGACGGCCCATCACTTTCAAACGGAATACCGCGCTCGGAAAGCCCAACTTGATGTTGGAATTTTCATAAGGTGTCTTGACGACGAAGTCTTGACAAAGATTGGTAGTTACTTTTTCTCTTGCACTTGTGCGTTTTCTTTCGATTCTCTTATACTAATGTATTTTTTTTTTACAGAAGAACATTGGTCTGAGATGTCTTCCAGAGCGCTGAAAGCTGCTTTTGAAGCTCGGAGGAAGAAAAAGCCTGAGGTTTCTTCTGCCGAGCCGTGTCGTCCGAGGTTTCTACGGATACGCTATCGATCGACTCTGGTCCCCTCCATCCTACCCCTCCTGCCGTTATTATTGCTCCTCCTCCTCCTGCCTCGCCGAGTCCCAGCACTGAGGTAGCCCTTGTTGCAAATGTGCCGCCTCCAAGCACTGAAACTCAATCAAGGCTGACAGCTACCCCCACCAAACCATCACTCAAAGACACTCTTGTCAAAATGTCAGGTGCGGAATGGAAGAAGAAAGCGGAGGAAATGGCTTGCCAGCTGAAGAGAGCCACTACTATGTTTAATGTGCTGGCCGAGGTAGCTGATGATGTGGCGGACGATCTTTCTCCTGCTAAGAAAAAGGCTCGGTTGGCTATGGCGGCGGAGGTGGAAGAGCTGAAGAGTAGCAAGAGGTCAGCCGAACAAAAATTGGCTGAGGCTGAGGAGGAGCACCGTCAACGGATGGAAGAGCTCCGAAAAAGGCATGAAGAGGACTTGGCGAAAGCCAAAGCAGATGTGAAAGAGGTCGGTCGGCAGGATGGCCTGGCCGAAGTGGAAAAGGTTAGGGGTCTGCTGAAGAAGAGGGCTGCCCAGGCTCTAAAGCATAAGGTAGCGGCTCGGGAGTCGGACTTCGACCTGAAAGGGTGGCCGATAAGGTTTTCACCAACGCAGTTGAGCAGGTTCTTCACCTGAACCAGGGGCTCCGCATTCGGTACGTCGGCGCATCTGCCGGATTCGGAGTGGAGAATGGAAAGATGGTTGACTGTGAAAATGGTGGAGCCGAGGTTGATTTGGACCAGTCTGAGGAGAATCTGCCCAACCCACTGGTGGAAAGGATGGATGAGGAGTTCGACCCGCGGACGGTCGTCCTTTCTGATGTTGAGGAAGATGCAGCGTAAGTCCCTTATGTTGGGCAGCTTATATTTTGTCTATGTCCTTTTATATCTGAGAATGTTGACATCTATTTAACTTATTGTAGCTTATTTAATTTTACAGCAAACAGTTTTAGCCTGTTGCGTGCCGTCGTATTTATGCAAGTTCATACACTAACTTGTTGCATATGTCCGATGTCCGAGGTCGGAATTGTGCCCGCATCTTTGGGAACTCGTTGCGAGCTATTGCATGTTTATTCGTTCAACCTCGGGTTCGGTCTTCGATTGGTTAGGTGGCCACTAGGGAGATTTTTAGGAAAAGATGCAAGTGTTTGGAACTTGTTGCATGCTGAAACTTTTTATGCAAGTTCTTGTTTTAACTTGTCGCATATATATTGCATCCTTGATCTTTTTTATAAACAAAGCTACTTTACAAGTCTTTTGCCGGCTTGTTGTATTTCGGCCTGATCGGACCTTAGGAAAACTTGTACCCAATCATTGGTGTTTGAAATATCAGAAGACTCAGTAAGTGCAGTAATCTTATAAGTTTTCCTCTGAATAAAGGTACTGTATATAAGTGCATACGATAGGGAACTCGGATCTACCCCCTTAGCCGAGGTGGGTGTCCTCGGCCCCGATGTAAAAGAGAGTGCTGAGTGAAGCTATGTATAAACATTTCACAGCAGTCTGTTCTTTATCGGGTGTCCCTTGTACACTGTGCATATGAGCCGATCTTATCTGGAAGATGTTGGCTGTGCATAGCGCCATGCAACATTTAGGGGGCTAGTGCTAAATGAGAAGCTAGTACGTACGTATATAAAACTGTGGCACTTGAGTATGAGCAAGTTTGTACTTTTCATTGAATAAAATTATGGGTACATTGCTTTTTCTTTTGAAAGGTGAATATCTCACAATGAAAACTAAAGACATGAACGATAATTAGCAGGGAGGAAATTGAAAATAAAAGGAAGTTAAAATAAAAACCCTCAGGGGGGGGGGTGCTGGTGACTGCTGAGATGCCTGAGGTAAACCTATTTGAACAGGTTCTCAGTGTTTTGAAGTTTTTGGAAATCCTTGAGTTCGGTAATTACCCAGAGTATGTTTCTAGAACGCCTCTGCTGGGGGTTATAGATCTCGGGGTCAGTTCCCGCTTTTCTGGCCGTTAGGGGATGTCCGATCCTCAGGGCACGAGGTGATCCGATTCAGAAGACCCGGGTTGCTTTCCTTTCTCGTCGCGGTCGGCTGGCTCTTTCATCGCTATCCTCTTCGGACCAGGAGCGCCTTGTCGGATTTCCTTGTTATTGTCCTCCGAGGTGGGTTGATAGGAAAGGCTGCCGAGACTGTTGGTAATGTTGTAAAGTGAGGACCTTTCCATCTTGAAGTACCTGAACTTGGGGGTCTGAAAAGCTCGGCTGAAGATATGGGCGAGAAAGTCACTTCGGCCCTTAATTCGGAGATGTGCCGAGTGAAGGGCGGGGTTAGTGAGAACTAGATGAAAGAGCAAATTCTCCCCATGCAGGGAGTAGGAGAGGACTGAAAGAGAGAGAGGATCTCCTTTGACTGCATCTTGGATTTTTCGGAGGGGTTTATCATTCGCGATAGCATCTTTGCTCAGGAGAGAGGTGAAGGGGGGAATTACCACCCGTTCTTCATAGGTGTTTCGTTCAGACTGGAGTTCGGCCAATAAGACTCTTCCCTTGGACAGTGTCGGATTGAGGAACTCTTTTTGCTTCTTTTTTCCTTCCCGTAGGCTCGCATTGTAGCAGAGCCGGGCCTTCACTTGGTCAGCTTTTACCGAAACCACTTTATCATCGGATCCAACAAACTTCATTGCCAAGTGCACTGTTGAGACTACTTCCCCAAAAGCTTGTAGGCAAGTTCGTCCCAATATTACATTGTACGGGGAATCGGAGTCAACAACAATAAATTTGATGATCTCCGTTCGGGCCGAAGGCTGGTTGCCTAGGGTCACCGGGAGATGAATGGCTCCCAGGGGGCGGATTGCTTCACCTGTGAAGCTAATGAGATTTCCTTCGAATCCTACGAGGTCGGCGGACCTCAACTTCAAAGCTTGGAAAGTATGCAGAAAGAGGATGTCGGCCGAACTTCCTTGGTCAACGAAGACTCGGGCGACCTCAAAATTGCCAATCAACGCCGTTATCACCATAGGATCATTGTGATCTGGGATGACGTTTTCCATATCCTGGTCGGAAAAGATGATGGGAATATTCCGAGAAGGCTTTTTGGGGACGGGTTTGTGATGAACTGCATAAACCTGGTTGATGTACCTTTTTCTTCCCGCCCTCATCTCACCGCCGCCAGCGAAACCTCCCGAGATGGTTTCTACTCGGAAGTTTTCTGGCGACTTATCGAGGTCCTGAACCACGACCATGTTTACCCGTGGTGGCTCCTCTTCCTTCTTCTCTGTGGACGGGTCGGCCTTAGCTTTTCCTTTATCATTGTCCGGACTGCGAGATCTTCTCCGACCTCGTCTTTCCACTGCCTCTCGGACATACTGCTGTAGCTTGCCTCTTCTTACCATATCCTCGATGACATCCCGAAGCCATGTGCATTGGTCGGTATGGTGGCCGTACCCGTCATGAAAATTGCAGTATTTGGACTTGTCTCTCACATATTTTTGATTTCTGAGGAAGGGGGGCGGGGTACACTCCTTAGTTCGGTCTGCATGGTCTCTCTCCAGACTTGAGACCTCGGGACCGTGAGGGGGGTGTAAGAGTCATATTTGGTGGTATATGGACGGACGTCGGCGGTCCTCTTGTTGAGAGCGGCCTCGATCTACCTGATCTGCTCTTCCTCCTCTTTCATCCCTGTTGCCCCGAGGACGGCCTCGGGGCAGGGCGTTCTGCGAGGTGGCTTGAGCATTTTCCAGTCTGCTCGACTGTCCCTTGTTGAATTCTTCAAGGTTTATATACTTGTTTGATCTCTGTCTCAGTTCGGCCATGTCCCTTGGTGGCTTTCCAATAATTGAATCTTTGAAGCCTCCTTCGGCCAATCCCTGGGTCAAAAGGAGGACGGCCACCTCGGGAGACAAATTTGGGACCGAACTGGACTCGCTGTGAAACCTGTGCAAGTACGCACGTAAGGATTCATCTGGCTTCTGGGTCACTGTCGCTAGCGTGTGGTCCGATCTGGGTTGCACGCAGCTGGCAGTGTATCTGTTGAGGAAGACGCGCTTCATTTCTGCCCAGTTGTTGACAGAGTTTTTAGGAAGCGTTGAATACCACCGAAGGACTGGGGCTTGGAGGGTCATAGAGAAAGCTCGGCATTTCAGCCGATCTCCTCCTCCGTGAAAGTTCACGGCTCCTTCGTAGGAAAGGACATGTTCCTGAGGGTCAGTAAGGCCATTATATCTGGGGATGTTACTGGGCCCTAGGTACCCAGGCGGTGGTTCATAGGACATGACTGCAGGGGTGAAAGGATGTCCAGGATGGGAATCGTCCAGCTCAGGTTGTTGCTGGTCGGGAGTTGGTGTGAGTTGTGTGACAGTCGTGTGTGGTGTTGCAAAGGTTTGTGGAGTTAACGGGTGTTGTGGTGGAAGAGATGGGGGAGGGGGTGGTGGAGGGAACTCGTTCGGGGCCGGGGCTTGGACAGAAGCTCGTTCAGCTAATCGTTGCATAGCAACTTGTTGGAGATCTGCAATAGCCTTACCTTGTTGCTCTACGATTCCAGGTGCAGGCGCATGTCCTCAGTCGACGGCACCCTTCTTGGACGCCCCCTCCTCCTTCTCTGGACCGGCTGCTCTTCTTCAGACATGGTGGAATCTTCTGAGTGGGGTTGAAATTTATCTCTCCCCACAGACGGCGCCAATGTGATGTCCTAGACGGTGAGGACCTCCAAGGGTGTAGGAGATGACCTTCGAATGGACCTCTGTCTAGGGTTGATTTGTGATGTTTGGGGGAAGTCCTCAGATGGCTAAGGGAGAGAGCCAAGAAGCAACCCTAATCACTGGTGTGTGAGGATGGCAATTAGGGTTAGAGGACGTACCTGAGCCCCATGTAGTACTGAGCTACTTATAGGGGGGGAGCTGGTTGCCCTAATGGGCTTGCTTTAGGCCCAAGTAGGGCCAGCCTGTACTGAGCTAGGAGCGGATAAGGTTGGATGAGCTGTCCTTGTGGATAAGGTAGTGAGCTGTCCTTGCGGATAAGGTAATGAGCTGTCCTTGTGGATAAGGTAGGGGGACGTCATCATGTCCTAGATGTCGGACTCGGGGAGGTGTCGGACCTGGATGTCGGGACTGAGTGGGAACACGAGGTCGGCCTGTTTCTGGCATCTGTTCGGCCGTTGAGCATTGAGCTCGGCCGAGCGCTCAGAAGGCTTCCTGAAGGGTCCTCAGGACTTCGGCGAGGCGGTTTAAGGACCTCGGCCAGGCCGAGTCCACAACACAAAGGTCGGAACTAGGGATCTATCGAGTGAGTAGTAGAACGACAATTGTGTGTGTTTGTTCCGCCGTTCATACGAAAACACGATCCCTCGATAATAATTGTATGAGTTATACATCCGGATTTATTATGAGGTTTACTTTATTATGATGTTTATAAATTGTTAATGGTAACATGTCAGGCGTATATGTTATATAAACTTGTTCTTGGAAAATAATTGGTTTATATGATGTTATATTGGATAATTTTGGGAATTGATTAAAAGGCTTTATGGTTAAGGAATTGGTATGGAATCTTTATGGAAATTTATAAAGTTTATAATGTTATCCCCTGATCGCACTGTCAAGGTGATGTGCTCGATCATTAAGTTTTGCCGACCACGTGAATGGAACGCCGTGGTTGTGAACTCGGTTTGGAATTTACTATGGCATGGAAGCGCCTATGATAGGTTAATCCCTTAGAGGTCGAGACCCATTAGAAGTGTGGCTTAGAATAATGGGTCGACCACAATTAGGAATGTTCAACTTAGTAAAACCCTTCGATGATTTAAAAGACTTAAAAGATGTAGGAACCCCTTTTTCTAAACCTTGCGATGAGAGTGAAGTAGTGGAGAGGAAAGATACCATATGCTTGGAGGCTGGAGTCCCTTCAAGTGATGATTGCAATAGGGGAGGGCAAGGACGGTGAAACGTCAAGAAGCCTCGAGTACTTCTCTAGGCGGGCAAGGTTCGCCGGAATCTGGACTTTCGTCGTGGCAAGGACTGCAGGCCAACTGGAGAGAGTGTTGTCACCCCCTTGAGCAAATCCTAGATGGTGAGAGGGAACCTGAACGAGGCTAGAGGTCAGTAAGTGTTTGGTTTTTGGAAACTTTTATGGAATAAATCTTGTTGACCACCGGCGTCTGGTCACATGAATTTTGATATCTTACTTGCCACCGACGTCTGGTACCGCCTCTCGTTTTCCGACTTCGATGCCGGCGTGGTTAGGGTTCCTGTGCGTCTCATCTGCTTTCCGAACTAGGATATGGTTGGACTTGTGGAGGAGATGTAACGTGTGTGATATCCATACCTTGAACCTCGGTAATGGTACCCCCTTTTGATTTACCGATGGTATGAAACTTAGAGACTAAAGATAATTAAATATAACGATTATGGTTTTAAGAGGTATACCCTTCTCGGGAAAGGACTTTATGGTAACGAATGGAATAAGGTAATGGTAATAATGATGTATATATTGTATGGTTTTAATATTCCCCTATAGTAAGCCCGCGCTATCGACGATGATATCGTTCGGAAGTGCTTACTCTCTCTATTCCCCTTCCTGTGGACATTGGGAAAACAATGTCCACAGATGACAGAATATGCAGTACGAGAAGTGGTTGCTCAAGTAGGAAGAGGATCGCAAGATGGCGCCCTTATAAGGAGGAAGCAGAAGCATAGCTCGAGGAATCTTCCAGGCACTCGTGGTGGGAGATAGCAATGAAGACTAGTAGTGTAGGATAATATAGTCTTTGCTTTGTATCCTATCTTAAGGTGATTAGGACATGATTAATCTGTCCCGAATGTAACCCCAGTTGTAATATGAATTATTTTAAATGGAATAAAAGGAGTTCTTTTTGATTATGTATGAAGTTCATTTAAATAATTAAATGTTTTTCCCCAAGTTAACCATCGAATAAATTTGGGATCACAAAAAGGAGCTTTTGGAAATAAGTTAGTAACATCTTTTTTTGGAAAGGAATTTTATGTTGCAAGTTTATAAATCAAATAATTTGAAACCAAGTGAATAAAATTGTTTTATAAAAACCTTTTTTGTAAAAGAATTAAACTGATTTGATTTTGATAATGTAAAAAAAAAGGCGCAAATTTTTGGTGAAAATTCTAAGTTCCAAATCGGGGTGTTACATTTAGTGGTATCAAAGCGATGGTTGTCCTTAGTGGCCTTAAGCATAGTCTTACAAGCTTTCCTTATGTGACTCTGTTTGTTAGTATGTAGGATGAATGTCCTTTGTGGCTTTAAGCATAGCCTTATATGTTTTTCTTGTATGACCCTTTGCTTAGTCTAAGACTTAAAACTCCACGTATGTAGAAGAATCGCAATGGCACGTCGACAAGCAAATGAGGAACCGTTGAACGCTCAACAGCAAGCTGCTATCATGTCTCAAACAGTGTTAGGAAATAGGATGCGACAAACACAGCGGAAAAAATAAAAAAAATAAATAAATCCTATTTCCATCCAGGATCCATGTGAAAACATGATTTGAGATAGGGAATAAAATTACCTTTTGCAGGGAAGAGGAGACCAACGAATCTTATCACGAACGCTTCGTCAATCACGAGCACATCAGTGCTAGCGGAGAAGAGAGAGTCTGTGTATCACTCACTCTCTGATATGACGGCTAGGGTTGTCGTTCTGTGTCTCACACATCTCTAATCCCCAAAGCGAATAATATTATATTTATAATATTATCAGACCAACTGGTTGGGCTTTTTTAGGAGATAATTCGAATTCTATCTTATATGTAGAAGATAAAATCAAATTTATATCTTATACATAAAGATAAAACGAATCATATCTTAATCATATCAGAAAGATTTAATTTTATAAAAATACAACTATTGTATTTTTTATCAAATGTGATATCTCCAATTTTATCTGCTCTTAGTGTGTGACCCTATAGGTTCCTGTAACGTTGGCAATAATGTTAAAATCACATTTTAACTTTACAAGCAATGAGCGATATCTAGCAACACATCATTGCTACCCAAGTGACAGGAATATCTGTGATTTGACTAAACCTTTTACTGTGACCAATGAACATGTGTAAGTTTAATCCCTTTGTCCAAATATCATAGTTACACTCATGGCATGGAACGTGTCACCCATGAATAGTGTAACCTATGGTTTCTTGATCCTTGAGTAGACGCGTCTAAACAAGTCTCGTCAATATCTCATACTGACTGTCTTGAGTATGGCCATACATTTCACCGTCTCACTCAATCAAGGGGCCCAGAGATATAATTGCTATTGATAAGGAAGGACAAATCCCATCTACGTCACTCACATCCCTCTACATGATTTGTCATATACCCGACTACAACCGTTATGATCACCTGGTTAAAGATGACGTTTGATTGCGTGAAAGCATATAATTCCTCATGTTGGGAACCGTAGCGACTTCAGGTCGAAGGACCATGTACACCATTGTCACTATGAGAATCGCTTATGACACTCACTTGATAACCCATGTAGCATTCTCATGGCGGGTCAATCCAGTACACAATTGTCCCAATGTGTACTTACGTGAAGACTTGATATCCCATATCCATGACCGGTGAGATACAGTCATCAGTCTGCCACATACTAGTCTCGATGTATTATAGTTGTCCTTATTAACTATAATACTCGACTAGGGAATCTTTAACGATAATTATCAATCAATAAGATCTCACTATCAAGTCATGTACTTGATATTCTTATGACATTGAACTTATAATCCTAAGGACTTTATTACATCTATTTTAATTAAACAATTAAAGAATAAATATAATAAATGAAATGCCTCATTATTATTAATAGTAATAATCCATAAACATGAAATAAGTACAAGTAAAAGAGAAAATACGATTGCCACTAGGGCACTCTCCAACAAACAGCTGCAGTTTTGGCAGGAGTGAGGGACAACATGAACCTTATGCTCCAACAACTCCAGCAGAATCAGAATGCGAATGCTGATGGACAAGGAATCAGAGGCCTTGATGAGTTTTGCCGCAGAAATCCGAAGGAGTTGGCTGGAGGATATGCATCGGAGGAGGCTGAAGCATGGATAGCTAGTCTGGAGAGGATATTCGGAGGAATGGTGCAATGCACGGATGAACAAAAGGTTGCTTATGCTGGATACATGATGGTAGGAGAAGCAGCCGATTGGTGGCGCAATGAGAGGCAAGCTTTAGTTGGAGAAGCTGGAGTGATAACTTGGAATCAATTCAAGGATAGGCTTTTGGTGAAGTATTTCCCGGAGCATCTGAAGACAGCCAAGGAATTGGAATTCCTGCGATTGGAGCAAGGCAACATGAGTGTAGGGGAGTATGCCGCCAAATTTGAGAACTTGGCAAGGTTTATGCCTTACTATGGAGAAGCTGTGAACGAGAGGTCTAAGTGTGCAAAGTTCCTGGATGGTTTGAAGCCGGAAATTAAGCAAGCTCTAGCGCCTTTGGAGATAAATGTGTAGAATCAAAAAGGTTTTGATGAAGACAAATATATCAACAAGTTGTCCTTGATGAAGACAAAGCAACAACAACCATTTAGAAGTTTTCCATTTCCCGCTTCCTTGTAATATTTTATATTTATGTTGAGTGTGGGTGGTAGACTTAGGTTTTTACTCAAGCGATTATGAGTTAGTTGGCATGAATACTAGTTGAGCTAAAATAGTGAAAAAGCTTAGAAAGGGACTAGGTGCTTTGGAAAATCATTTCTGGTCTTTAATTTTTATAAAAGTAGCAGTAACTACTCGAGTAGTTGGTGCACTACTCGAGTAGTCTGCATTGATGAAAATTAGTCTATTTACTGTCTCCTCAACTACTCGAGTAGTTTGTTGACTAATCGATTAGTTCTCAACTAATCGATTAATTACTTCACTAATCGAGTAGTTTGAGAAACAGTAAGTCCACAAATTTTCTCACTACTCGAGTAGTGCTTCAACTACTCGAGTAGTACGTATCAGATCTGTCAGTATTTTAATTCTAATATGGCTGTTGAAGAGGCAATCAAGGGAGAATCTTTCCTAATTAGTTTTCTAAGGCTCCTCCCTGATTCTGGCGATTTGAAAACTCAATATAATGATTACCTCTTCAACAAGAGTGTGAGGGATCTTGAGCAAAAACGTTTTCAAACCTTGCACCCAAAAAGAACCTTTGATCCAATCCCTTTCTAAGAATCAATCTTTGTCTAGTATTCTAGCTTTCTTTTTCATTGTCAATTGAGATTGGTTGGAGCCGCTTCGCTGTGATCTGATTACTCCATTGAAGAAAGGAAGGAGCACTTGAAGGTTTCAAGAGGCTCTATTGCTAAAGGGAGAAGGTGTTCTTGAAGGTTTCAAGAAGCTCTCTTTGTGGAAGGTTGAAGAGGTTCTTCAACAGAGAATCAATTGAAATTGGGGTAAAGTTCAAGAGTTTGGTACACTCTTGAAGGGTTAGGATTAGATTGAGTGAGGTTCACTAATTAATCCTGTTTGTATCCAATTTAATTGATTTTAGTAGACACTCCCTAAGGTTTAGGGGGGACTGGATGTAGCTCTCAAGTGGGTAGAGAGTGAACCAGTATAATAATCCCCTGTGTCTATCTTTTATTGCTTTAGTTTATTTCTGTTATTTAATCTTTCTTCAGAACCTTAAGTTAGCAAATCATCCGCTTCTGTTCTTGGTTTCGTGTTAGCGAAATCCTTATTTTGAAAACTCAGTTCACTGTCTGAATTTACACGCACTACTCGAGTAGTCCATCAACTAATCGAGTAGTTCATTCATTTTTGGACAGAAAATTATTTTTGTTTTAAAACAGTAAGCGCGTAATTTGTTATTATCAATTACATTCGAAAAATTAGTATCATTACTTCAATTTACTATTCACCCCCCTCTACTAAATTGTTAGGCCGCTTGTTGGTTTCCAACAAAATGTGTTTACAACCTTGGTGAATAAAGGGAGTATTGTGGAAAATGGTTTGAAGTCGAGAAATCTAATAGAGAAGTCACCTACACAAGCTTCAAGTGGTGGTCCTATGAGGCGCTCCCTAGTAAGTGGAAACCAGAATAGAGGAGCCCGACATCAAGGTCCCTATGGACAGGGAAGTGGACAAAGAGACAACAGATCTGGAGACAACAATTCAGCTGGAAATAACAATCGTAATGGTGGAAATCGGAACAGGCATGGGAATGATCGTAACAACAATGGGAATAATGAAAACAATGGTGGGAACCGAGGGAACAATGGGAATGCTGTCGGAGGACAAGTTACTGCACCTTCACTTTGCAACAAGTGCAACAAGAATCATTATGGACCCAACTGTCCTTATGAAAATCCCAATTGCTTCAACTGCAACAAACCAGGACACATTTCGAAGAATTGTAGGGAACCAAAGCGTGAAATGGGTTCTGATAGACCAAAGGGAAACAGAAGAGTATTCGCTATGGTTGGAAAAGAGGATGCTAATGCTGTTAGTTGTTCTTAAGATTGACGTTTTGTATTAAATGTTGTTTGAACGAAGTGGGTTTATCCACTCGTCTTGTCTAAGTCTGTCGATTGTTTTGTTACTTGACTGGTTTTGAAGGAGTTTTCCTTCTCGTACTTTGATATTTTAAGTTGGAATTTTTAAGATTCAATGCATGGAAGCAATTATTTTCATAAGAATGTTATGCCTTATTTTCGATAGCATAGTATTTCTCGGGGACTAGAAATCTCTAAATTGGGGGGATTGTGAGACCCGCAATTTTACCCAATTTAATTAAATTATAATAATTGTATTTTTGCTTTATTTTATTTAGTAGTATTTATATTAAGGATAATTTAATGAAATTTGTTAGTAAAAAGTTGGTTTTGGTTATATAATTATATATATATGTGGCGTTAATACATATATATATATATATGCATATAATTATAAATTTCTAATTAATAAAAGAGAAAAATATTCTTGGGATAGAAATAATTAGTAAGTATATTTTTATCTTAGAAAAATAATTTTGGAGTGATTTTATTAATGTTTGGACAAAAATGTGAATTTTCAAGTTATAATGTTTTTTTCAAGAATTCATATCTTTTAAACCGTACGTCGAAAAATTACAAATGATATGTCAAAACGATCGTATCAAAATCTAGGGTATGAAAATGTAAAGCTTTGATTTTTATTTTAGAGTTTTCGAAATTTTATCCCTGCTACAATGTTAAACGAATTTTTGAGTTTTAAGTATGAATGTATGGTTTTAATGCATTAAATGACCTTTTGACTCAAGTATATTTTATTTTGAAAATGAAAATACATTTCTGAAATTGTATATTGTACTACCATTCAAATAAAGTGTATTTTCGTATTTTTCTTATTTTTAAATTATTTGAAAACTTAGGAAGTGTATTTTTGAAGGAAATAATATTAGGACTTCAAAAATTCATAACTTTCAAACCGTAAGTCCAAAAATTATAAACTTTATATGAAAATGATCGTATTGAAATATAGTATCTGAATATGTGAAAATGGAATTTTTATTTTGGCATTTACAAAAATTTACTGTACAGTAGGTAGAAAATCGAATTTTGGTAATTTTAATTAAGAAAAATTATTTTAGGACATAAAATAATTTAATAGACTATAAAATATTTTTATTGGTATATTTAAATATTTATCTTAGTAATGTTTGACTGCACAGTCCATATCTAAGTATTTTCCTAATTATTTTCTGATTTAATTAAAATAAGAGTTTAATATGATTGGTTGATTTGGGAGGCAAAATTCAAATGAACCAATGAAACAAAATTTATTTTATTATTTTCTTATCCCCACCGTCCAAAAAATAAGAGAAGGAAAGAGGAGAATTTCTGAAATTTAATCCCAAGTTATTAACCCATAGTTTTTGGCAAATCCTATTAATTACTAGTCTTGGTTCCAAGTAAAACATTAAGGTGATGACTCACCCATGACTAAGGGGACCGAAATTCCTAGAGTATTTGGAAGGAATATGCTGCATTTTTTCACCTATAAATAAGACCTCTTACCCATCATTTTTCACACACACAATTCTTGATAGTTTAACCAAAAAAAAAAATAATCCTAAGAGAAAATTGAGAGAGAGGGACGAGTTTGCTATAGGAAGGAGGGAGGAAATTGCTTGTCACTTGAAGTTTTTCTTAAGCTTAAGGAGTAGAGGTAACCCAAAATCACTTATTTATTTAATATCTTTTTAAGTTGTTTTGTTGTCATTATTGAATAAAAACTTCTAAATTCTTCTATAGTTAAGTTCTAAATTTTCCTTTTCATTTTAAAGTTATTGTTGAATATGTGATATTGTTCTTGAGTCATATGAATTAAGGATGAGAAAAGGGACACAAAAAGGGTGTTTAAAGGGATTTATCTCCCCTTTTCTTTAATTCTTAAGATGGCTAAAAGTTTTGATAATTTAATTTCTGGGTTTATTTTATTTCTTAGACTATATGAATTATAAAGAATTTTGTATAATTAAATAAGTTTTTATTCTTTGTCTTTTAATTGTTTTGTTTCTTTGTCTTAAGGAATAATAATAAAGAAGTAAATAACAATGGAAAAATAATATAATTTCTGGTATATATATATGGACCGTGACATATATTAAGAGAAGTTGAGGATTGATTTGTGTATTTTAATATGTGAATTGTATTGTTGTTTAATAAAATAAAAGAGAATGGAAATGAATAAGAAGATTAAAATGGATTTTTATTTTTGTTTTTACTTATTCTTTTAACTCTGGACCGTGTATATATATATATATATATATATATATATATATATTATGGTAATTGTTGTTATTTCATGTGTATTTGAGTTATAGTTAAGTCCCTAAAAAGAATGAAAACAAATAGGTGTTTTCCTTAAAGTAAAAATGAAATGAAAATGATTTAAAAGAACTAAAAATAATTTTTGAGAAATAAAGTAAATTCTGGAAAATTTTAATGTTCTTAATGTGTATGAAATTTTATTTTATAGAAGTTTTGTTTAATTGTTATTGTTTGATTGTATTTGATTTTCTTTTTGGATTTAAGTGAAATAAGAACAATGAGTAAGGATAATAAACAAAAATGAAATTTTCTGGAAATATAAAATAAATAATAAGTAGGCCGTGAGGCCTATGGTCCTTCTTAGAATAATCTTTGTAATTTGTTTGTTATTTGATGTGTAGTTAAATTATAGTTTATTGTTTAAAAGAAATAGAAACAAATGGTAGTTGTTATAAACTTATAAGAGCATGTATTGTTAAATGATTGTATGAGTATGTGATTGATGTGTTTGAAAATATTATTTGCTGGAAAATATGAGTTCTTCCTTAAAGAGATCTATTTTATATTTTGTTAATGATTAAAACTCTTATTTTTAGTATATAAAGTGATGTAATGATATTATATAAATGTTTTAAAAAAAATTAAAAATGCTTTTCCTAATTTTCTAAGTGTTGGTCGAATTTTAGGAGACAAGAAATTAAGTTAATTGAATTTTTCTAATTGATTTGATAATTGTTTTAGTATGTCTATGGAATGAATTACATGTTGTTATGGAAAAGATAATTCTGAAAATTTAATTTTTAATTCTGGAAATTTAATTTTTATTCTGGAAAATTAATTAGTTAAGATCCCAAATGATTATTTTTAAGGGTGTTAGTGATACTTTGTTTGTATGTGCAAATATAATGTAGAAACAAATAGAAATGAGTATTTTTGATTGATTAAAGTAATTTAAATAAAAATATTAAGTTGCTGTCCAGAATTTAGAATATATGAAAAAGTAATGTTTTATTAGAAATAATAGTGTTTTAAAGTCTTTGGCATAAGTAGGAATTGTGTATAATTGTTTTGGATTGTTTTACTTGAACTTCTTGAATTAATGCAACTTTTTAGTGGCTGTACAGCAGATGCAATCATTTTATTTAGTTTAATTTTAGTCATTTTATTATAGTAAAAGTTGTAATAAGAATTTAAGAAGAAACGGCATACGTTTTGGATGTTCTGTTTAAGAGAAAATGAAATTTTAAGTCTAAGTATGCATGCTGTCCAAAAAACTAGAAGAATGTTAAATGTGTGGTATTTATGTTATGACTTGTTCTTGAATGATTAAATATGTGAAATTCATGTTAATCTTGAAAAATAAGTGTTTAGGATTAAAAGTGAAATTTTTAAAAGTAATTTTAGAATAATTATAAGTAAGGTTGTATATGTGTTTGAATGAAATGTTGTTTGTACTTGTATGGAAATGTGAAGAATGATTGAAGGATGTCCTTGAAAAAGAAATGTTGATTTGATATTTGAGTTGGATAAAAAGAATTAATTAGAACTATTGTTTATGAGATTACATGAATTTGTGATGAGTTAGCCATAGTGTATAGTTGCTGTCCAAATGATTAAAAAGGTTGCATCAAGTTTAAGTTATTTGTTTTAAGTGGCTTATGTTAATCTTTGAGTGGTAGTTGTTATTGATTTTTGAGTTAATGAAAAATATGAAATAATCTCTTTTGATTTAATAATTAGTTCTAAAAATTTCCATTGACGTTTTAAGGGTTTTGATTTGTAAAGTATGATTTATTTTAAGTATTGGAAGTTTTGGTTCAAGTCTTTTGGATTCCTAAAAGTGATAAAGGAAATTGTTGTTAAGGATATGTGTCTTGTGGTTTGCTTAATTGAAATTGAGTAGTTATTTATGAAATTATTTTGTAAATATTATTTGGTAAAGGCTTTCGTTCGGATTCGGGTGACGTGACTTCAAAGCAAGAGGACACTAATTTTGTACCTTTAACTCAAGGTGAGAGAGAAGCCTACTTAAGACATAGTGACATGTAGGGTAATATTAGGACGTTCCGTATCATCTCAAAGGTCGGAACTAGGGATCTATCGGGTGAGTAGTAGAACGGCAATTGTGTGTGTTTGTTCCGCCGTTCATACGAAAACACGATCCCTCGATAATAATTGTATGAGTTATACATCCGGATTTATTATGAGGTTTACTTTATTATGATGTTTATAAATTGTTAATGGTAACATGTCAGGCGTATATGTTATATAAACTTGTTCTTGGAAAATAATTGGTTTATATGATGTTATATTGGATAATTTTGGGAATTGATTAAAAGGCTTTATGGTTAAGGAATTGGTATGGAATCTTTATGGAAATTTATAAAGTTTATAATGTTATCCCCTGATCGCACTGTCAAGGTGATGTGCTCGATCATTAAGTTTTGTCGACCACGTGAATGGAACACCGTGGTTGTGAACTCGGTTTGGAATTTACTATGGCATGGAAGCGCCTATGATAGGTTAATCCCTTAGAGGTCGAGACCCATTAGAAGTGTGGCTTAGAATGGGTCGACCACAATTAGGAATGTTCAACTTAGTAAAACCCTTCGATGATTTAAAAGACTTAAAAGATGTAGGAACCCCTTTTTCTAAACCTTGCGATGAGAGTGAAGTAGTGGAGAGGAAAGATACCATATGCTTGGAGGCTGGAGTCCCTTCAAGTGGTGATTGCAATAGGGGAGGGAAATGACGGTGAAACGTCAAGAAGCCTCGAGTACTTCTCTAGGCGGGACGGGACTACAATGGCAAGGTTCACCGGAATCTGGACTTTCGTCGTGGCAAGGACTGCAGGCCAACTGGAGAGAGTGCTGTCACCCCCTTGAGCAAATCCTAGATGGTGAGAGGGAACCTGAACGAGGCTAGAGGTCGGTAAGTGTTTGGTTTTTGGAAACTTTTATGGAATAAATCTTGTTGACCACCGGCGTCTGGTCACATGAATTTTGATATCTTACTTGCCACCGGCGTCTGGTACCGCCTCTCGTTTTCCGACCTCGATGCCGGCATGGTTAGGGTTCCTGTGCGTCCCATCTGCTTTCCGAACCAGGATATGGTTGGACTTGTGGAGGAGATGTAACGTGTGTGATATCCATACCTTGAACCTCGGTAATGGTACCCCCTTTTTGATTTACCGATGGTATGAAACTTAGAGACTAAAGATAATTAAATATAACGATTATGGTTTTAAGAGGTATACCCTTCTCGGGAAAGGACTTTATGGTAACGAATGGAATAAGGTAATGGTAATAATGATGTATATATTGTATGGTTTTAATATTCCCCTATAGTAAGCCCGCGCCGTCGACGATGATAACGTTCGGAAGTGCTTACTCTCTCTATTCCCCTTCCTGTGGACATTGGGAAAACAATGTCCACAGATGACAGAATATGCAGTACGAGAAGTGGTTGCTCAAGTAGGAAGAGGATCTCAAGATGGCGCCCTTATAAGGAGGAAGCAGAAGCATAGCTCGAGGAATCTTCCAGGCACTCGTGGTGGGAGATAGCAATGAAGACTAGTAGTATAGGATAATATAGTCTTTGCTTTGTATAATATCTTAAGGTGATTAGGACATGATTAATTTGTCCCGAATGTAACCCCAGTTGTAATATGAATTATTTTAAATGGAATAAAATGAGTTCTTTTTGATTATGTATGAAGTTCATTTAAATAATTAAATGTTTTTCCCCAAGTTAACCATCGAATAAATTTGGGATCACAAAAAGGAGCTTTTGGAAATAAGTTAGTAACATCTTTTTTTGGAAAGGAATTTCATGTTGCAAGTTTATAAATCAAATAATTTGAAACCAAGTGAATCAAATTGTTTTATAAAAACCTTTTTTTTAAAAGAATTAAACTGATTTGATTTTGATAATGTAAAAAAAAAGGCCTAAATTTTTGGTGAAAATTCTAAGTTCCAAATCGGGTGTTACAATACTCTTAAGGACTGAAGTCCTAGTACCGATGTCACTGTCAATATAATTATTTTTTTTAACAAAATTAATAAATTTCCTTTATTCTTTACACATTTTTTAGCCAACAATAATTTTTTTCCTTTCATAGTGAACACTTACATATATAAAATTAAGAAAATGACCTACGGGGGTTGACTCAAGTGCGTGATCCTGCCAACTTGGGAATGGGGCCTGAGACTATGAAGTCTCAAGTTTGACTCCCAGTTAACACACCCCGCTGGGAGAGGCATAGGAATGCGACTTCGTACAGGATTAGTCTCAAAGGTTCCTTGGTATTAAAGGTGCTATCGAGGATACCTGCGGTACTGATCAAAAAATACAGACAAAAAATAAAATAAAAATAAAATTAAGAAAATGTACATATTTTCTTCTTTTCAGGGTAGCCAGAACCCGACTGGGTTTACCCGGCCTAAACCCAGCCCCAGTCGGTCATTGAACAAAGAGTTTTAGTCTACAAGCCCCATACTTTAGGCCCATTGTTAATCCCCAAACCCCATTTTTTCCAATGGGGTTCTATCGGAATATTTTCCGATATTCCCGAGTTGGAAAAATGCATTTTCTGACTTTAAAACCCCGTTTTTAATAAATGAGCATTCGGAGAAATACATTTTTCCGACTCGGGGGTATCGAAAAATATTCCGATGAAACCCATTGAAAAAAAAAAAAACGGGATTTGAGACCTAAAGAATGAAGTTTGTAAACTACTACCCTTGACCTTGAAAAAAAAGTTAGGCCTGATAATTTTTTGAGTTTTCGGGTGGGCACATTTTAACAGCTATACTTAATGTTCGCGGATTTTAATATGTTCATCCCATCATCATTTGTATGTGTTATTTAGTATTATTGCTAATTGCTAATTAAAACAGGATAAAATCTTCAATTATAATGTATGTGTGCGTCTGTCAGTTCGTGTGTGGTAAAAAAAAAAATTATAAAACTCTGAACATTAAAATAAGATTATTTATTTATTTATTTTTCTTCATTTGTCAAACAGAATGATGCATGGAATAACACATAATCATGGATGCCAATTTTTTAGGTAATTAAAACATAACATGGTTTTTCATTTTTCATCTTTTTTGAATTTCCTAAACAAGTTTCTAATTATGAATTATTTTATATATAAAATAAGTTAGAATTTTTTTAGTATATGTGTCCATCAACCCATTTAAACTTACTACAAATAAAATAAATTAATTTTGCCTCAGTAATCGATGAACACACATTATAATAGGTGTTAATTTATTAACATGGGGTTGGTCAAGTGGTAGCTCATTTGGTTCCTTAACCAACTAGTCTTGAGTTCGAGCCTTGGGTACGGAGCAATCCTCGCTGGGAGACCCCTACCGCTTAGTGCGAGTTCAGTTAGGTCGGACCATATGAGTCGGATTCTGGATAATCCAAATTCGGATATCGGTTGATGTACACACAAAAAAAAAAGGTGTTAATTTTTTTTAAGGGTATAATAGGTGTTAATTTTTTTTAAGGGTATAATAGGTGTTAATTTTATAACTCTAATAGTATTTTTATGGGATATTCTCCTACTTTATTACTGTATCTCTTCTATCTTTATTATAGGACATATTTAACCAAATTACATATATAAAAAAATAAATACTACCTCCATCCCTATAAGATTCTTTTGACACTTTTATTTTGTCCCTATTTATAGGACTTTATATCAATTTTTAATGGTAATTAATTATTTCTTTTCATAAACACCACTGTTTATTTGATACTTTAGATTTTCAATACTATTAATATGGGTAGTTTTGAAAATACATATCAAATGTTCATATTTCTAATACCATTAACTAAATTAACCAACTTTGTTAATAAACGTGAAATCTACCAAAATGATCTTATATATAGAGATAGAGGGAGTAATTAATTTTATGAATTCTATGAAAATATAACGTAACATTCTCTCTCAACTTTTTTGAAAAATTTACCTTCACATTAATGAAAAAAAAATATAGATAATCAAAATATTTAATAAGGACAAGAAAAAAATTAAATGATGCATAAAAAGTATAAAATGACTAATATTTTAACGAAAAAAATCTTTAAAAAAATGGGCATATAATAAGTACCAGAAAAAATATCATGATAGAAAATTAATTTTTCGAACATACTTAAATTTGCTTACATTCTCTTCTTAACTACTCCCTATTTGTTTTTAAAGATTAAACATTGGTTCCAACTTTAACCATATGTTTAATTATGTGTTAAGTTTTTGAATTTTAAGGTTGCTTTTTTTTCATTGTCTGACTCCTTAAAATTACTCATGGGTTTACCATAAACCTCTGCTTCCAACCAAATTTTACTGACATGTCACACCAAAATCTTACTTAAATGCTGAAGGTTAGTCACGTGATGATATGTGGACGAAGATTTTTTTTTTCTTTAATTTAAAAAGCTAAAAAAAATTATATTTTTAGTTTAAATTTTTTTTTGGAGATATACAAATGTCATCTTTGCTTACGTGGTAGCCTCATGTGTTTAACTAAGATTCTAGATTCTGATGTATTATGTCATCAAACTTTGGCCAAAATCGTTAGCAGGAATATAGACAAACCCAAAAATAATTTCGAAAAACTGACATAAAAAACAAAAATCAATGATAAAAAACCCTAAAATTCAAGGATTTCATATATAATTAAGCTTTAATAATAATATGCCTCCACTTTTACAACGACACCCTTTTATATTTGATGCTATAATACTTCCCAATATAATTTTACCCCTTTTGGTAAATGTACATAAAGCGTTTAAGAAAAAACTGAAATACTAATTTAGTCCCTAATGTTTTTCATTATATAAATTTAGTTGGTGAAAATTTATAAATCCATATTTAATCTCTCAATATTTTTCGATGTACCAACTTGATTCCACAAAATTTTCTTACATACCAACTTGATTTCTCATATTTTAAGGACCAAATTAATACATCTGACATCTTAAAAGAACAAACTGATACTGTACATCCAAAAATCTCAAAAAACTAAGTATGTATTTATGAATTTTCAAGGATAGTTGGTACAGTAAAAAAAATCAAACACTAAATTGATACTTCACCTAAAAAAGAGTACCAAGTGCAAAATCTAATACTAACCCCAAATTTGGATAATAGACACACAAGCCCTTTGGACTGGATTCTCCTCAAAGTCCAATGATAGAGAAAACTGGCAAGTCCAAAGTTACTGACGTGTCATCTTATGATTGGTTTAACTCAAAGTAAAAGTAAACGAAAATTACCCAAAAAGGGGGAAAAAAAAAAAACAGATAGTATATAACATTCCATCTTCACATCATGTCACTCAGCAGAAACCGAATTCTCAGATACTAGTAGTCTTCAGAAAAAAAAGGGTCAGAAGAGAAATCCCCAAATCCCAAACCCTAATCGTTCGCGCGTTCGATTATGGCGTCAGAGGGCGCTCCCCGATCGAATTCCGCTGCTGATTCTTACATTGGCAGCTTGATAAGCTTGACTTCGAAGAGCGAGATTAGATATGAGGGTGTTCTGTATAACATCAACACTGAAGAGTCCAGTATTGGACTTAGAAATGGTTTTCCACTTCTACCCCTATTTGAATTTTTGATGTTGATTTTATCTGGGTTTTGTTTTTATTCAGCTGAATTGTGGTTTTTTGATCTCAGATCTTTGAATTCAGAGCAAAGCTTTGATCTTTATGGTTTTTTCAGTTCTGTTGTTTGTTAATTTTGAAGAGTGGAGTTTTTTAGATGAAAGTTGTGCTGCGCTTTGTGATTTTTTTTTAAAAATTTTATTTTAATTTCAGTAGGATTTGATTGGTTTGACCATGTTTTACTGTTAGTTCTTGTGTTCTGAACTGGAATTTGATTTGAAAAGGGTGTTATCTGCTACCCAGTAGTGTGGTTTTAGTGTTATGGAAGCTTTTTTTTTACATTAATCTATCTCGGAGACGGAAGAAATTTCTGGGTTTGTTACTTGCCTTTTGCCTTTGTTGGTTGCACCGCCTTTTGTATATGGAGTTTCAGATTAATCAACAAAGGCAAATGGAAAATAATTAACTCGAATTTAAAAAGCCTCTAGTCATTGATGCACCATTAAAATGAGCCCAATTAAGACTGAGATAGATTAATGAATAGCTTCAAATACCATGAGAACATGATGATGGAATGGAAAGTATTGCAGGAATTGTTAACGAATGTAGATACATTTCACTCATGATTAAACTCACGGAGTGAATAATATTTGGCATCCATATCAGTGTTTTGGTACCACAAAATGGAAGAGCCTTTATAGAATTTGGCTATTGAAAGTATTTTTTAACTTGATTTCCTTTATCATTAATGTTTAAAATTGAGGACTTCATAAGCTCTCTTTCAAATATTTTCTATACCTGGTGCTTTCCAAAATGGAGATACATTGGCTTTGCTTTTTTCTTACATTATAAATGGTCAGGAACTTATATCAGTGGCTTTAATATATGCAGCTTTTCTTGTAACCTTGTGGTTATATTATTTCAGCTTTCAATTTTATCTTTTACTACATATTTTTTGGGTTAAAACTTGCTTAAATAAATATATACTGCCAAATACTTCTTCATATGTTGTTTATTATCACCAGCTGGGTTGCTGGACTGATGCTTTTGTTTTTGTGGATCAGTGCGTTCTTTTGGTACTGAAGGAAGGAAAAAGGACGGTCAACAAATTCCTCCAGGCGACAAGGTTTATGAATATATACTGTTCCGCGGATCTGACATCAAGGTATGTTTCATGTAACTTATCCAGATTTTCTTATGCCTTTTTAAGTTATTGTTATTGTATGGCAAAGGCTTTGTTTAGATTTTACTGTATGCAGGCTTTGAAGGATTGATGTCCATGTTATATAAATCAAATCTTCTTCGACATTTGTTATTTTTTTCTGCAGGATTTACAGGTTAAATCTTCACCACCTGTCCAGCCTGCTCCACAAGTGAACAATGACCCAGCAATTATTCAGGTTTATAGAGACTCAATGTTTTAATAATGAATAATGAATCAAATCAAATTAATCACATCCTAATTATATTTAACTGGATTTGCAGTCTCACTATCCTCGCCCAGTCACCACATCTTCAAGTATGCCTCCTGTTGCGACTGGTTCCTTGGCTGATCTTAGCTCTCATGCCACCCAACATGGACTCCCTGGCTCAAATTTTCAAGGGCCCTTGCCTTTATATCAACCTGGAGGGAACATAGGTTCATGGGGAGCTTCTCCACCTGCCCCAAATGCAAATGGTGGTGGGCTTGCTATGCCGATGTACTGGCAAGGATATTATGGTACCCCAAATGGACTTCCTCATTTACATCAACAGCCTTTGCTTCGACCACCACCTGGTTTATCAATGCCTTCATCTTTGCCGCAGCCAATGCAGTATCCCAATTTTAATCTCTCTTTACCAACTGGATCTTCTAATTTACCTGAGTTGCCATCCTCATTGCTACCAGTTAGTACTAATGCTCCTAGTGTAACATCTGCTTCTTTACCGCCATCTAATTTGCCTTCGGCACCTTCTGCGTTGCCTTCAGCACCTTCTGCTTTGCCTATGGCTTCTGCAACACTAGCTTCTGAAACTTTGCCAGTATCATTGACAAACAAGGGACCAAGCGTTTCGCTTTCAGCAGTCACACTAGCTGTTAACTTGCCATCACTGACTCCTTTGACAAATCCTGGTTCAGATATAAATGCTAATGTGCCACTGATCTCCAGCAAACCTAATGCAATTTCAGGTTCAAGCTTGACATATCAAACCATATCCCAGTTGTCTCCTGCAATTGTTGGATCATCACATTCTATCCGTACAGAAACACCAGCCCCTTCTTTGGTAACCCCAGGTCAACTATTGCAGCCTGGATCAACTGTGGTTGCTTCAGCTCAGCCTTCACAAACACCTCATAAGGATGTCGAGGTGGTTCAGGTATCAGCAACATCTCCTCCCGAGCCTTTGTCAGTTTCTGCTGAAAGTCAACCACCAATTCTGCCATTGCCAGTGACTGCACGCCCTACTCACAGGGTATCCTTTTCTTGATCTATCTCTTTTATGCTTAATGCAGCGACACACACACCCTTGTATTGGTTTTGCATGTGCTTGCATTTTTGTATAGTGGTAGCCTGGTAGATTCTAGGGTTGTGTGCATTAACTGAAATATCTCTCACCGACTAGAGCTATTATTGATTTCACTTTGATTGTACATTGGCAGGTATCAACTACAAATCATGTAAGCTGATAAATCAGGATTATGTGTGAATTGTTCTGTGTATTTTAGATAGTCTTCGTCCTCTTATTTTCTTTCCAATTCCATGGTTTTCTCCCTTTTCTTCTTGTGTTGACAATTCACGAGAATTTGGTCTGATTTGTCTTTGGTTTTAATTGGCAGACTGCCATAAATGAATTATGATGATTGATGAGCCTCTCTCATTTTGTTTGTTTTTACTTTTATGAAATAAATTTAGCAATGTGATTCATATATAGACCGCAAGTACGGAAATCTTATTATATCAGTTTATCTTTTTTATCTTTTGTTTTTTTTGGACAAGACTTTTTTATCTTTTGATTGAGAAGGAGTTTTGACATTTGGTTGTACTGTTTTAAGCCTGCTGGAGCTCCTATCCAAACTCATCACGGCTATGGCTACAGGGGACGTGGAAGAGGAAGAGGAACTGGGGTAATGATCTGTTTACTATTTCATTTAATATGCAAAAATATTGTACCTCTGTATATGTATAGACATTGAGAACTAGGTGAAATGTTTGTAGTTCTTCAGCTCAATTTTTTTTTTTGGGGTGAAGGGGTTGCTATTTCTGAGTTTCCAAGCTCACAGATCCTGGTTGAGCAATCTATACTAGTTAAATAATTCTTTCAGAATGGGATTCTGTCATTAATTTGGATATATATATATATATATATATATATTTTTTTTTTTAACATTGTAATGAAACAGTTGAGGTTTTGAAAGATTGACTTAAATGCATGGCAGGTTTTGCGCCCAGTCACAAAATTCACTGAAGATTTTGATTTTACGGCAATGAATGAGAAGTTCAAAAAGGATGAAGTATGGGGTCATCTCGGTAAAAGCAACAAGTCTAATTCAAAAGAGAAAGATGGGGAAGAAGATTCCTTTGATGATGACTACAGTCAAGATGAAGACAATGATGATTCATCAAATTTTAAGGTTGATGTAATATTATTTTGTGTAACTGGATACACGTATTCAAATGTATTGTTTGTCAGTCTTTCTGTCTTTAACTCTGCTTTTCATGGTTTTTGCAGCCTGTTTATAACAAGGATGATTTCTTTGACTCTCTATCTTCCAGTGCACTTGATCAGGCTTCACAGAATGGGAGGATCAGATATTCTGAACAAATTAAGATTGATACTGAGGTAATAATGTCTATCATGTTTTGATCTCATACTCGGGGACATGTCATGTGCAACTCATTTGCTAATTTTTGTGCAGACATTTGGTGATTTTACGAGGCACCGTGGTGGTAGAGGGGGTCGCGGTCCTTTCCGCGGTGGACACTCTTCTCGGGGCGGTTATTATGGAAGGGGATATGGCTATTCTGGAAGAGGAAGGGGACATGGCATGCCCAGTCGCAGTTCTTAGGCGGCAGTTTTATTAAAAAGCACACACAACCCGTTCGCATATCAAAAGGCAAGCTTTCATTAAAGCACTGACAACCTATTCGGTTCTTAAGGCAAGCTTTCGATAAAGCACACACAACCCTTTCGGATATCCAAGGCAAGCTTTCATTAAAGCACAAACAACCGATTCGCATATCTAAAGGCAAGCTTTCATTAAAGCACCCAGTCTATGGCTAGTTCTAAGGCAATTTCCGTTATGTACTCTGGTTATCTTTAGAGATTATGGTCTAATGTTGTGTTTTTTTTTTCCCGCATAAATAAGTAGGACAATTTTTCTGGTCATGTTGCCCTCTTGTTTCTCATTACCAAGGGCACTAGGTTTGGTGGTAAGATGTTTGTACACCAATTATTTGGCTGATATCAACATGGCTGAAGTTTAGACTAATTTATTGCAGTATTTTGTTTATGCATGTGAGCTATATTAGCAAGTCCTCCATTTCGGATTTGTCATTTATTAGCATTATTATAAGTTGGTGGTTCGGTGTCAGATTTTTGAAGGAATGGAAATTGATCTTTCCAAAGTTGACTATATTTGGATAAAAAATGGTGTGAAGGGAAAATGTTTTAGAAGTGAGAAAGTATAGGTATATATATTTTCCGTTATTTATTTAGTTAAGTTTATGTGGTAATTTATTAAATTAAGGATGAGTCGTATTTTTTGAAATAAATTTGTTTTAAAGGAGTCATTTTAACTACATTGTATCCTAAATAAATAAATAAATTTATTTACCAACGGGGTTTGGTTCAGTTGGTGTAAGGTCTCAACTGAAATCTTGGGAATGAGATATAGGTGCCTTGTGTTCGATTTCCACTAAAAATCCTGCTGGGAGAGCCAGCCACATAGCTCGCTCTAGATTAGTCTCAAGGACTCCCTGATATTAAGGGTAGTACTCTTGGGGATACCGGTGGTTCCGCAAGGAATTCGAAAAAAAAATACATTTATTTAAGAGTCATTAAGGATGAATGTTTCTTATTCGATTTTAGAAATAAATTTATTTCCAAGGAGTCATTTTAATTTCTTTTTCTTTTTTTTTAGGTTTTGTATTTCTAAACATTCATGGGTATGGATAAATTGTATTAAAAAAATTAATTCTTCAATTTTCACCACATATTAAAATATATTTTAAATAGGAGGTGGCTCCTTTAGGTAGGGGGTACTATGTTTGGTGGCTGTGGATCAGAGCAAGACATCACTGAGTGCTTGTATGTTCTTTGGTGAGAGATTATAATTTTGAAGTCGACACAAGAAATTTTCTACCAAATAAAATGGGTGATAATGAAAATTCTTGGATTGATTCAATAATGCACTAAAGCAGCAAATATAGTACAACTTTATTTTTGAGTTTGACACTCGTTTCTTTTGCATTTATTTATCTCAGAGTTTTTATGAAAATGGTGTAAAATGACATTTTTTATAGGCATTTTTCCCCCTTATGCTTCTCTTTTTTACAAGGAGAGAGGAAAGCTCAACTGTCTAGGTTTGAACTTAGACACTCAATTTTAAAATCATATAGTTGTACTAATTGTTCTTGAGGTTAATACCTTGAGGATATGAGTTATGTTTCATCGGGGAAAATCTTGGATAAATTCTAAGGGCTATGCACATCCTCCATGGATTATATGAGATAAAACTTTTAGAATCATAAACAACTAGCAATGGGGAGGGCGAAGCATGAGATCATGAACACCTAAACTGTGTATACCATCACATAGACAAAAGGCATATTCCCCAAGTCAGGTGGCAAGAAAGGACTAGCGGGGCAATCAAAACTAGGAGGAGTCATGTTCCCAAGGTTGAGAGTATGTGGTACGTTCCTTGGGTGTAAATCTTCAATAAATCTTGGAGTTTATACCCACCCCTCTGGGGATAATGGGATAGGACTTCTAGAACAACGGAGAGATAAGAAGGGGTGGGGTGAAGTGTGGGATTACAGACACTTAAATCGGAACGATTTTAATGTCCACCCGTTTTTTTGGGGTGGACTTATCCACTGCTTTTTATACCTGGTGTAGAAGGTTTTGGAACTTGGTAATTTTGTAAATATGAGCAACTTGGAGAACCATTATTTACAAAAAAAAAATATGTATTTTAATATTGCATTGTTTAATGTTAAATTGTTAACAGTGTCTTGACTAGGGGTGTTCAAAAGAACTGGTTCGGTTGAACCGAACTGGAACTGAACCAGAACCAACTTAAAAAAACTGGTTCTATTTTATTCAATCCAGATCCGGTCCACTTTTAAATGGACCGGATAAAAAACCAAACATTAAATTGGATATCCAGATCCGGTCCAAATCCAAATCTTCTCCGTTCAGTCTTCTACTCTTCTCACGCCACCGTTACCAACGTCGCAATTCAAGCACCGCGCAGGAGCAGCGGTGGCCGAGTATAGCTTCTCGACAATTGCGTCCCTCCGGCTCTTCAGCTCGTCGCCGGAGTCAGTCGCCACGACGGCTATCGCGGTGTCGATGAACGTGAACACGTCAACGCCCGTTGTTTCCAATACGGAACGGAAATCATCCCTATCCATATCGGAACCACGCGCGCGTAGCACGAAGGAGAAGAAGAAGAAGAGATTTCAGAAGCAACAAGAGCAAAAAAAAAGACGAAGGTTAATAAATAACTGAAGAGAAAAGGTTCTTCAGTTTTGTTATTGTTTTTGTTTCAGCTGAAGGAAGCAAAACGGCATAGATCTGAGGAATGGAGTTAGTAGATCCGGAAAGGGAAAATAAAAGGTTTAGAAATATGCTTAGTAGAGAAGAAAAGAGAGGAGAGGAGAGGAGGAGAGAGTATATTCTTCTCTAAGTTTTATTCATTTTTTTAATTTTTTTTTTTTTTAAGTTTTGGTAATTTGATGATGAAGGGTGGTGGTGTGTGTTATGTGTACAACATGTTCTGCATTGGTGTGTAGAGAAACAGTGTTACGTTAAGAAACAGTGTTGTTTAATAAACCAGTTTTGTTATGGAAAAAACCGGATTTTTGAATTGTGGACCAGTTTTAAGCATAAACCGGTCTCCACCACAAGCACCTCTACTGTGTCCAGCAAATTGCCCTGCACATGCTACACTAAACCTTCAGCAGGTAAGTGGTAATGTATACCATCCGTTGATTGTCCAAATGACATCCTCACCATTTAAATTACTGAGTGGACAGATCCACCCGGTAGACATTAAAATTCTTCCTTAAATCGCCTAAATCATCAGCACATGGGCAAAATGCATATTCCTTAAGATAGGTGGTGGGAAAGAATTGGGGAGCCAGTCAGGACAAAGGCATGTACCTAACCTGATTCCTTAATATATAGAGAGGTGATATCACCCATTTTCAGATAGGTTATTCATTCATTGTACATTCTATAGCCTTAGTGTGCAAACACAAACTTGATTCCTACATATGATCATGATATATATGCTACCATTCCACAATAAAATATTCGTCCGACATGAATTCTTTCGTGCTCGGTACTAATACAAAGTCATGCATGCTCCTCTATCCTTGCTATCAACATTCATTCTATCATAATTTCCTCTTTACTTTTCCATTATATTTCTTTTCACAACATTTATAACATGTGGTTATGTTATGGGTAAACTATAGGTAATTTAGTTAAACTTGAAATCCATCTCAAGTACACCAATTAGTAGGTATGAGAGGGTTAATGTCGGATTCACAAGGACAAATGATTGATTTACCCATTCAAAGCAATTTACGCGAAGGACTGTCTTTAATAGAATATATAATTTCTTGCTACGGAGCTCGTAAAGGGGTTGTGGATACTGCTGTACGCACATCAAATGCCGGATATCTTACATGCAGACTTGTTGAAGTGGTTCAACACATTGTTGTTCTTCGAACAAATTGTGGTAACATTCGCGGTATTTCTGTGACTACTCAGAATGGAATGATGTCGGAAAGAATTTTGATCCAAACATTAATTGGTCGTGTATTAGCAGACGCCATATATATATATATATATATATATATATATATATAGGTATATATATATAGGTACACGATGTATTGCCATTAGGAATCAAGATATTGGGATTGGACTTCTCAATCAATTCATAACCTTTCAAACACAAGCAATATCTATTCGAACGCCTTTTACTTGTAGGAATACATCTTGGATTTGCCGATTGTCTTAAAATGGTTGGTAGGTGGAAATGCATAGATAAAAGTATAACTGTATAGTTTGAATCGGAGACTATTGGGTCCTATGATTCATCTTGCCAAGCTGTACTATAATTATCCTCCAATATAATCCTATATAAAAAAAAAATATATTCCTCCAATATAAGATGAATCAAGAGGCTCAATAGCCTTCAATATTTATCTTACTTATTCTTCTGTTTATGCATATCTCCACCCACACAAGACAAGTTGGTGGAGGTTGTGGCTTAGTTTAGGTGCAAACCATGATCACTAAGGCTGAGCAGTATCTACATACCCATTGTTGGAATATAATGTAGAATGCTATGAACATAATTTATGTGATATTTATAACAATAATAGGAAATTAAGCTAAATGCTTTAATTTGTTCCTTATTTATAAACGAATTGTGATTTGTGCGTGTCAGTAATGTTTTGCTTATATTTGAAGTCATTTGGAAATTTAATTTGACAGATTTTTCTTGGACCAGAAAAAGCCTTAGTCATTTTCATCTTCAAGTAGCCAAAATCATCATCACAATCTTGAACGTTATTGGTACAAACGTTGCTTTTGGGACTAATGTTGGAGACAACTCTTAATTAGATCCCTAGGGTGAATAATTTGATACCGGCAAGTCCTATTTTGTTTCAATTTCAAAGGCGGCAATTTCCACTTGCAGTATGTTTTGCTATTACAATCAGTGAAAAGCTTAGGGAAAACATGTCACACACATTGGGTTACATTTTCCTTGTCCTTGTTTCCCCCATGGATTAGCTGTTGTATAGTTTATAAACCCTACAATGACAACAACAATATGGAGACTATATTCTTTTCTTAGATTTTAAGAAGTAGTAATAAATATTTAAGAGTTTATTAATAAGTTAGTCAAACATTATATTAACACTTATTACATATTTTGAAGATCCAATCCTAGTACCTGGCGACACATGTCATATCTGTTGGTAATTAAAACATAAAACAATTTTCTAAAATCATAAAAATCCTTATTTACTATTATAATTATGAATTACACATTTCAATTTTTTTCTGCCTTTTCTATAATTAATTTTCCAAACATGCATTTTCTTATCTTTAATTGAGATCGAAAAAATCTATTTATATCTTTGTTAATTATATTTCTCAAAATCATTTAAAAAAAATTATATTTCTCAAAATCTTTTAAGGTATCCATGTTACATGTTGGCCATTATTTTAAAGAAAAGAAGGAAAAAAAAAAAGAAGATTCAAAACATCATACATAGTTTTTGAACATATATAATATATTTAGAGAATTGCGAAATTAACTGTTGGAATACAAGCGGTATAGTATAAACATGTAATGAACACCTAGAAAGGGGTTAAATAGGTGTTAGAGAAACCTTAAACAATTTTCGCAACACCAATTAGAATTGATTAAAAAATAGTTTCTTTAATCAATTTACAGTGAGTAACCGATTACTCAACTCACTAACCGGTTAGGAGCCGTAACAGAAAACATGAAATTGTTCCAATTAATTCAAGAACTCAGAATTAACGCGGAATTGCTTCAAACCAAGATTTAAACCAATTACCCAGATGTTTTGAAAAGGTTTTCCCCAAATTAATTTGTTCAATTAGGAAATAATTGATTCAATTAATACGAAAATCACTTTTCTAGGTTTTTATGCAAGAACTATGAAGATTGCAGAAATTAAAGAGATTAGGGATAGAAATACGACACAGATATTTATATTGGTTCACTCTCATCCACTTACGAGCTACATCCAGTCCCCTCTATCACAATAGAAAGATTTTCTTCACTAGAATTAGAATTCTTTGATTACAAGTTATGCCTCTCAAGATTCTTCACTTGCTAGCCTTCAAGAGATGCCTCACTCTTGCCTTGCAACCCTCTCGACCTTCTAATTCTAACTCCTTGAAAGAATCTCTTTCAAGATCTCTTCTAATGTGGATTCCTCACCACACTCTTCAATCTATGCTTAGTGATACCTCACACAAGTCTTTCTTCTTTTTCTTCTTCTTGTTTGTTGTAGAACAACTTGCCTCAAATGCAAAAATTACAACACTGTGAAAATACCCAGAACCTATGAATCTCATTCAACAATTGAGAACAAACTAAAATTGAGATTCAAGTTGATAAGAAAAGAATATCAACAAGATATAAAAAGAGAGATTTTGATCTTTTCAATTCTAAGAGATAAAGTGTAGCTTGTTGTTGTAAAAACGTGTATTCACTATCTGTCATGAGATATAAGAAAAGTTTATATAGGATACTCATAAAGAATGAAAACACAAAATTGAATTTTCAACAAATTTAATAGTCACTAACCGGTTACTGGGTATGATTAACTGGTTAGCCACTGTAATTTTTGTTTTCTAATTCAGCAAAAATTGTTTACAAAAACTTTAACCTTTAAAACCAATTCTTACAAACCTTAATAAAAATATTTAGCCACAAATAGATGCATTCAAAAATATTTGTAAAACATTTTGAAAAACATAATGCATTATATTTTAAAATAAGTTTGGTTATGTGAAAAACTCAAAATTAACACTACTAGAAAACTGGTTTTTAGTGACTGCAAATTTCAGTCACTAATTAGTGATTTTCGGTCACTAAAACTGCTAGTGACCGAATTAGTGACCGAAGAGGCGCGGTCGAAAAAAGTGGCGTCACAAGAAATTTAGTGACGGAAAAAAATCAATTCCGTCACCACCAAATAAAATTATGTCGCTAAAATGGTGACCCAAATAAAAATGGGGCAGATTTAATGACGGCTAAATTAAATTTAGTGACCACATTTATCTGTCACTAATTTTAGCAACGGAGTTTTCTGTAACTAATTATGACGAAATAAATTTGTGCTCACAAATTCTGTGGGATGCCACTTTTTGCGACCATGCTTGGCTGGTCACAATTTTGGTCACAAAAAGTTTTAGTGACCGAAAATAGACGTTTAGTGACAAAAATATGTTGTCACGAAAAAATCAATACAAGATTGAAAATATACTAAATGTCTCCACAAACCAATTTGCATATATACATTACTCAAATATATACAAGTACATATATGAAGTAAAGCTTGTCCCCAACAAATTACATTGACTTTCATTTATAACAATTGATCCCTTAAGAAAACTAAATATTACCAAGGAAACATCCAATCCTTTGCGTAAATCATAGATATCTACGTAGGTTAACTCATGAATAACTAAAAGATTTTAAAGCCTGGAGAAGCCACCTTCTCTCAACATCTCAAATTTTACTCGCCAAACTTTCATCCATGAGAGGCATCATATGTATGGTCCAACATAACCTAATCCAATAACCAAATCAAGAACATGTCAGGTAGCTAACTTAGTCATGTAAATAATAAACCTCTCTGCAGACATGTAAATCATTTACAGAACAAAGATAAAAGAAGGTTAATAGAAAAATAAGGGTTGAGGAGGCAGAAAAAGAATTAAAACCCTATAGCATCCTAATTATTAGTTAGGTACATAGGTTGAACACACACGGATTGGAAATTTATTGTAAGCCGAAATTTAAAAGTTCTAATGAAATCTAGAAGAGATGCATTTGCTTCTCTCATTAGAAACCAAATTTAAAAATTTCATAAGCATAAAAGAGAAGTGTAGCAATAAAATTTAGCATAGGATCATTTGCTTCAAAGTTAAAATGATGCATCAAAGTGGTCTCAAAATCATTAATTAGGCTCAAGTGAAAGTGAAACATAACAACTCATACACCAAATTGATGTTCAGTGTGTTGGTTCAGTTGCAAAACCAGAAATAATAACCAACTAGACTCCATAAACCAATGACAACATGAGTTGAAACTTAGGTTAAAATTACCACAATAAACAGAGGTTCAATATCTCCATATACTACAAGAAAAACTCTCTATTGCAATGACATAAAAATGTCATTGCATAAAATCTGTATTACGCAACGACATATATGTGTCGTTGCGTGCGTCGTTGCGTAACACATATATATCATTGATTCTAAATTATTATTATAAATGAATAGATAAATCATTGATGCTAAATTCTTATCTTTATTTAAAAAGATTAAAACAACTCTCATTCATTTACCCATATTAATCATTAGAATAAAAAAACAATATTTTATGATAATCTCAAAGAAACAAAAGAAGATAACTCAAGCAAACATCATCTTTGTAAAAAAAATTAAATCAAAATTATTAAAACGATTACCATAACTGTTATAAACAATTCATATCTATCTAATTAGTGAATGACTATCTATTGGATTGTGTTTATATTTAGTTTAAACCACTTCATATTATGGTTTTCTATCTCCCTATGAATAGGACTCAACTATTATGTAAAATGTACACTGAATACATACAATATATTGTTTCCTGTCTTCTTCCTTATTTTCATACGTTTCATAACACGTTATCAGCACGAAGCTTTAACCAAAAGGTGTGTTGAAGCTTATACATCAAAGAGTATTGAAGCAAGTTAAATTTTAATATTATTAATATTTTATTTATTTATTCATTTTTTCTTTTGATATATTATATATTAATCCCAAAGTATCAATATTATATTAACATGAACATTTTATAAGAGATACAAGTTCTTGATAATTATAGCATTTATCATGTTCATCATAAAAATAAGAAAGAAAGAAAGAAAGATGCAAATCGAAACAGCAATTGGTACTATAATCCTGTTCATTGCATCCACTGTATTTAGTTTCTAAGGGTCTGTATCTTTGGAGTAGTTTTGGGGGTAATTCAGTGGCCTTGCATGAATAGCCGCTGATATTGCTTTTTTATCTTGTTTTCTTTCTTTGGTGTGGACTTCTTGTCCCCTTTTAATAAAATTTTTTTTGCTTATAAATAAAAGAAGATGCAAATCGAAACAGATTTGAAAAAATGCAAACAAAAAAAAGTGTTGATTGATTTGAAAAGGAGAACTCATCGATACAAACAAGGCAGAAGCAATTTATAGCTCCGCAGTAACTATGGTATTTATATATATTATGTTTGCATTTCATGCCAAGCGGTTGGCATATTGGTAGCAATAATCGCTGCAAGTATGGCAAGTCATGGTTTCAAGATTGATCCTTGAATTCTATTTTATATATTTTCTATAGAATGATCAAAAAATAAAATAACAAAATTTTTCTAAGATTGGAATCTATAGAACCCGATGTGGGACTTGGTTTGTTCCACCAGTCCAAGGAGTTACAATCTATTTAATACTATGTCAATGGGGAGTTTCAATCTATTTAATACTATGTCAATGGATGGCAAGGTTCTCAGTGACCAAATCTTACTATTAATGATGACAACTTCTGATCTTAAAGCAATCGAAGGACTTGTATTCATTCTTCATCTCCAATTTGTAATGTCTAACTCTTGCTTCAACTGTGTGCAAATTCCACAAAATGAAGAATACACATCTAACCAAGATGTGCATAATCATGTCTAGTGCTAAGGATTTCAAGTATTGCTGGAGAGTTTAAAAAGTAAATACATCATTGGAATTTGAACACACACTGACACTTATCATTGTGCAACTCCAACAATTTGGGCTGATTGTCTTATTGAATTAATAAAATTTTTATTAAAAAAAAATTGTTGTTTTCACCGAATATTGTACTCGGGATCCCACGGGTCATTCCGATCGCACCTGTTTGTTGTGTCTTTATTGATGAAATCAATATTTGATATCATTTTATTAAATTGGATAATTTCACTATTATATCGACAAGTTCTAATTTTAATGCAAATATTTCTTTGGTAGTGGTAATCATTATTTGATGTATCAATGGTACTGCTCATGTGTCATAAATTATTAGTTTTAAATGTTAGCACATTTATTTTTATGATGAAAAAACAGTCAAATAAGTATGATTTTACTTTGAGAAAAAATAATTTTCTTTATTTTGCCTTATATATTTAATTGTGTTTCTTGTCAGTTATTATTGAACGTTATGTTGAAACATGAAAATATTAATGTTTTCATGAAGTAAATTAATATGATTTATATATTCTATCATTAACAATTTGACATTAAAGTAGAGCTTTATTTGATATAATTTTTGTTATTGTTCCTTAATGATCTTCCATACTCTACTAGTTATACAAAATTTTTCTTCTTATTGCTAGAAACCGTTGGTAACACTATATTCGTGTACGATGATAATTTGGAGATCTAAAAGATTTGTTATCCAGAGGTATTTAAAAATTTTTCAGTTTACATGTATATAGTTGAAATAACTCATATCGTAAAACCAAAAGTTTATAAACTAGAAGTTTATAAATTATAATATAATTTTTTTTTTGTTTGGCTTGACTGGTTAGACCATCCCAGATCAACTATATGATGCGAAAAAAAAATTAAAACTTATGTTGACATCCAATGAAGAAATCGAAGTTTCTTCAATCTGATTATCTCAATGTGCTAATAATTGTTCCAAAGAAAGTTTGTTCAGCCATCACCATAAAATTTGGATTGAATCTGAAATGAATACAATGTGATATTTATGTGCCATTACTTTCATCATGTGGATCATTTAGGTATTTTATATTTTTAATTGATGCATCAAGTGAATGGTCACATGATTGTTCATTGGCAATTCACAATCAGAAGTTTGCGAGATTACTTGTGCAATTGAATCAACCAAAATCTAGTTATTAACTATTGTATGTCTATTGCCATTACTAATTGGGAACATGTATGACACTGATTCGCATCAAGCCATTAAAATTATCATGAGTTTCCGATCCCCTTTTACAAATGGTTTTTTGTCAGAAACCTAATATTTCCCATCTAAGAACTTTTGAATGTGCGGTATATTTTCCACCACAACGCACTAAGATGGGACCTCAAAGAAGGTTGGGAATATATGTTGGATATGAATCCTCATCCATGATAAAATAACTCAAACCAACAATAAGAGAGTCATTCATGGATCGATTTTCGATCATCGCTTTGATGAATTTGTTTCCCAACATTAGGAGGAGAAAATAAGCAGTTGGAAAAAGAAATAATTTCGAAAGGGTTATCATTATATTATCTTGATCCTCGAACAAAACGATTTGAACTTAAGTTCAAAAGATAATTCATTTGCAAAATTTAGATAACCAATTGCCAGACGCATTTACTGACCTAAAAGGAGTGACTAAGTCACATATTCCAGCTGCTAATGCTCCAATGAAATTGATGTCCCTCTTGGACAAATTAAAATTGCAAATGAGTATGGGGCACGTTTTGTAAATTCAATGCTCCTAATTATGTGGATTTGATTTTGATGATGACAAAGTAATTAATAATCAAGCCTTGAAGTCATTGCAACATCAACAACAACAAGAATTCAAGAAGAAGACAAATGCTCACTCATTCTCAATTGGATTGTAATTGTAATTTTTCATTTGTGTTAAGAGTGGGTAGAAATAGTTAATCTCTTCTAAGAATAAAATAAGTAATATTGATATTAGGTTGAGATTAAGAAAAATTAATACTTGAGAAGAAAAATAAAAAGGAAAATTAATTTTTGATATGTCTGATCAAAATACTCGAGTATTTTGAAAAAGACTCGAGTATCTACTCGAGTATTCTGAAAAAGACTCGAGTATTTATGCCAGATCAGCAAATATAACCGTTAGTCTTGTTTGTGCAACGGATCTTTCCAGTCTGGCCAAAGAACTCGAGTATTGGCCAAAAGACTCGAGTCTTTAGGTCCAGTCAGCAAAAAAAAAAAAACGTTGGAAAGACTCAAAAACCCATGTTAGGGCACTTGAGTCTTTCCCAACTCTAGAGAAAAATTTCAGCACTTTATTGTAAAATCTCTCTTTGATTTTGCACAAGAACAAACAAGACAACAAGCTCAAAATCATTACAAGCTTTCATTAATTCTTCTTCTCAAGTGTTGATTTACAAAACTCAACTTTGCACTCATATTGTTATTCTCTTCTCAAGTTGAGTTTAGGTCTCAATTTGTATATTGAGCTATGCTTATTTGTGTTAATCCATTGCGAGATTCGTAATACACATACAAAAGCTTGTTGATTCAAGTCTCGGATTGTTCCCAAGCAAAACCCTAAGTGGCTTAGGGTATTGGAAGTCTTGAGAGGTTCTCAAGCACAAGACTAGGAGGTTCCTAGCCCGGTGGAGTTTCTTGAAGGGAGTTCAAGGAAGCTTTAGAAGAGTTCTTCATCACCGGAATCAAATTGGGGTAGAAATCAAGAGTTTGGTACACTCTTGAAGGGTTAGGTTGAGTGAGGCTATCTCAAGTAATCCTTGTAATTTCTAACAATTTGATTTATAGAAAAATCTCCTAAGGTGGTTAGGAGGACTGAATGTAGCTCATTCTTGGAGTGAACCAGGATAAAATTGCTTGAGTGTTGATTTATAGCTTTCAATTTACAATCTTGCTCAAACAACCTAAAGCTTTTCAAAGAAATAGGATGTGTCTAATTGGGTAGCAAGTTCAAGGAATCTAAGTGTTATTCAAGTGTTAAAAGCTATTTAGATTGCTTGCTATTCTGTTGGATAAGTTTCTGTTTTGTATTGGATTGATTTAAAGTGAATTGCTGATTTTTCATTTCTGGTTTAGCACATATCTGATACGAAAGACTCGAGTATTTATCAGAATACTCGAGTAGTTCTTGCTCAAGACTCGAGTACATCTTGAAAGACTCGAGTAGTTCATCCTGAAACACTCGAGTATCTCAAGAAAGACTCGAGTATTTCGAGTCTGTTCCAGAAAAATCAGTTTTAGCTCATTTCTTTTAATATTATTCGAAATATTTGGTATTACTGCTTCAAATTACTATTCACCCCCCTCTAGTAATTGCTTAGCCCGCTTGTTGGTTTCCAACACGTTTGAAGCGTGATAGATCCATCGGTTCCAAAATAAAAAAAAATATACAAAAAATCCTCGAAAAAGAAAAGAAGCAAAGAAATAAGATGGTCAATTCGAGGATGTAGAGACTCCTGAAGAGTCCTTAGACATAATTAATAGTTCAGTTCAAGAAGAAACTCAGGTACCTGAAAAGTGTGAAAACAAAGAGATCTCAATAAATTATGTCGTCACTGAAATACAATGGAACCGAAATGCGCTCAATGTTGACGATGCTTTTACATATGATATAGCGCTTAAGTGATATAAGATGAGGTTCATGCATCAAAGTCTATTAAGGAATATAGACAAAGAAATGATTAGCCAAAATGGAAAGACACAATTGAGCCATAATTGAATTCGCTTGAAAAGCGACAGGTATTTGGACCTATAGTCCGTACACCTAAAGGTGTAAAGTCAGATGGATACAAATGTGTTTTTGTACATAAGCGAAATAAGAAATTATCAGATATAAAGTAAGCTTGATAGCCCAAAGAATTTCACAAAGACCTGACATTGATTATGAGGAATAATACTTCCCTGTGGTGGATGCAAGTATTTTTCGATACTTGATTAGTCTGACAATATATAAAGGATTCAAATTGTGTCAAATGATTTTATAGCAGATTTTATGGCTAACTTGATTAATAACATATATATGAATACCCCTTAAGGACTCAATATGCTCGAAGCATATGCTTGAACTATTTAATATGGTTGAACCATATCCATGGATAATTAAAATGTTTGAAGCATAAAGTGTAATATGTCGACACATGCACTTTAATTAGTTAAATTGCAAAATGCAATAATTTTGAACTTATAGTTCAAACTCCAAGATATTTTTAATAGACTCGAAGTTATAATTCTAGCAAATATAAAATACATTATATGTTTGCAGCCATTATCATGTTCATTCGAGAATGATACCATTATATCAATATGAGAAATTTAAGAAGAATTAAGGATATTGATATATACATGTATATATCTATTTAGATTTAGCTAATAATTTATGTTTTTTAGTTATATATTGTTTAACTTATATATATGATGTCATGTCATGCAATCATGGATATGTTTATGGCAATTGTTTGAGAATAATTTTATGATTATGGTTCATGTTATGTATTTATTTTAGTATTTATGTAGTTTTATTTTAATATTGTTTGAATTACTTAAAGTTAAAGGAAACATTTCAAAATGAAATACCTCGGCGTGAAGTTCGAGCATTTAGTAAATTAAATTTGTGCCTATCAAGTTGGGGAAAACAACTTCTAAAGTGAGTTGCTTTGATAAACAACAACTAATTTATATGATAATCTCTATTAGATTGTTAAATATCATACGTGCCTTAATATGTCATCTGATATTAATTTATTAGCAAGATATTGTTATTCATTCACGGGAAGATGTTGGAATGAAGCTAAACACACATTTTAGTATGATAAATTGAATATTATTTGAATTCCTGAAGAGCTTCCAAATGTTGTATATTGCTTAAAGAAAGAATTTGAAATGAAAGATTTGAAAAGAACAAAATTTTGTTTTAATTACAAATGGAATATTTAATGAAATTTTGGTACATCATGAAACCTATGTTGCGAAGGTAATAGTGTAATATCTCAGAGATAATTGTTCGTATCAGGGGAGATATAAAAACACACTGCACTCTTTTTCTCTTAGTCACGGTTTTTTCCCAATGGATTTTCCTGGCAAGGTTTTTAATGAGGCAACATCCAATTGCGTAGGAAGAATTGTGTACTCTTTTTCCTTCGCTAATTTTTCTTATAGGGATTTTCTTATGAATGTTTTTAAAGAGGCATATTCTCTTAATAGTCATCCAAGGGGGAGTGTTATAAACAATTCATATCTATCTAATTAGTGGAAGACTATTTATTAGATTGTGTTTATATTTAGTTGAAACCACTTCATATTAGAGTTTCCTATCTCCCTATAAATAGGACTCAACTATGATGTAAAATGTACACTGAATATATACAATATATTGTTTCCTCTCTTCTTCCTTATTTTCATACGTTTCATAACAATAACGACATTTTAGGATCTAATTTTATGATTAACTTGGGATAATCATATAAAAAATGCTAATTGTACAAAAAAAATACTAATCTATCCATCAAATAAAAAAGATAAGCATTTATAATTTTGATTTTAATTCTGATTTTTCATATTAAATGTGATAATTATATTCAACAAATGCTAAATTATCATGTCCCATAAAATATGAAATATTTTGATTTATCCCTGAATCTACTCATAATATCATCAAACAAAAAATATCAAAAAGTTTAATTTTGATTTCACTCTAATTAATTATAATATCATGATAACTTTTTAATTACAAAGGGTTGAACAAAGAAAAACGATACTTATTACGAAGGGTTATAACTTCTTAATTTTGTATGAGATGTGATTTTTTTTACCTATATATAATCGCTCCTACTTACACAAATAAATTAATAAATTAGTTGCTCTTGAAAGGGTAATGATTTTTTACATGTTGATGAAGGTATTCCTAAAAATTGTTTTTTTTTTTTTTTACACCAAACGGTACCCGGATCTGGTTTATCCAGAATTCGACTCACCCGGTCCGACTCAACTGAGCTTGCACTAAGCGGTAGGGGTTTCCCAGCGGGGGTGAGGTTGCTCCATACCCAAGGCTCGAACTCGAGACCAGTTGGTTAAAGGACCAAGTGAGCTACCACTTCACCAACCCACGTTGGTTCCTACCAATTGTTTTGGTAAATTTAATTTTTATAACAGTGTCCCACCAACATGGCTATGCACATATAAATGCAAGTTTATTATATAATTTTCTATGTTGCTTCATCTAAAAGTAGTGTCAAATTAACGGATCCTCTATATGCAATGCAAGTAGATTCTGCACAGAAAACAATATTATTCAACAAGAAATGATGTGATACATAAGGTTACATTCCTTTTAAATATATTGGGAGTGACACTTAATTATTCATCTACTAGCTTTTATTCTCAATACCCTTTATCTATCTTAGCATTATCGCATATTTATTGAACATAACACAACAATCACAAATTAAACTACTTGCACGTAGCAACAAGGACTTTTCTAGGAGGAAGTGAAGGCCTTCTACCATGAAGCAAAGCCAAGTTATCAAGGAAGAGAACATCTCCTTTCTGCCACTTGAATTGTATGCTCTCTTCTTCAATGATCTCTCCACACCTTTTCACTACATGTTCTGGAATCTCTGTTCCATCCACCAGCGTGGCCGAGCTAAGCTCCTTTCCATGCATGCCTACGATTGTGTTAAACCACATTCTTCTTCCTTTCCTTCCTTCAAATACTTTGGTTAAGTTTCTTGGTCCTAGTATTGTCTTCACCCCACCATCTGGTTGCCACTCCATGTCCATTCCAAGAGCATTTGCCCTGTATGTAACAATTTCGTGAAAAACATGTATAGACTATATAGTTCATTATGCCAAGCCACAAATAATATCGTATAAACTTTTTCACTAGATTGTGTATCTATATATTAGAATTAATGGAGCCAAAGTACAAGAAAAAAGTGTCAATGCATACTTGGTGGCATTAATTAGACAGAACATTGTAGTTAACATGATAGCACATCTTCTGTTTCACACTTTGTACCACTTCATGTGGCATTTATTTTTATTGGTCCAAAAAATTAATTTTGAATTAAATTTATATTAACTTAATATTTTTTGAACCAATAAGAATAAGGGGCACATAGAGTGACACAAATTATGGAACAGAAGATGTTAACTCAGTTAACATAAATGTCTGTCCATGTGTGAATCCGTTAGACGAGGAATAATAATAGATATTTTTGTTTCTGGATTGAAAATTTAGAGAGCCTAGTCTACTATATATGTGAATTTGTTATGATGGACTAGATAACAGTAACTTGCATGCATAAACAAAAGTAGTGGATATTATATTGTATGTAGGAGAGTTTGAAGGTAAAATAGATACCTTTTTTCAGCTTCAATGGGATCTGAGGTCCCAAAGGCATCTTCCCACCCTCTACCTCTCATGGAAGAGGTATCATTTTGTGTACTACGAGCTGTGAATGTGTACTTCAACCCTTTTTCCTCCATTATCTGCACCCATTCTGGGTACTCCTTCAACATCTTTTCTGTTACTTTGAAGCTTGGAACAAAAGGGGTCTCTCCTCCTTCAGGGGGTGGTATCTCACAATAGAGTATCACTTTCAAGGGGTGATCTTTAAACTGTTTATTTAAACACCCCATTTTAAAAATAGCTCATGGAAAATAACACTCCACAAGTAATGCAAATAATTAACCAAATTTTACTAGTAAGTTTTTTTTTTTTTTTTTTTTTTTAATTGATAGTACTATTTTGATTGTTTTGGAAAGATATGCAATTAAGCTGCAAGATGATGTAAGAAGCTGCATTAAAAAATGCATATCAGTGCATGTATCTTTGTGGCAAGCTTGGTGCCAAACTGCCAATGCTAACTGCAATTTGCTTTCTAATTAAAAAAAATGAATACATAATGATGTATGTGGAAGGATACCTGTTCAAATATACATTAATAAATCAGTATGTTTAATTCACATCACATCATCACTTTCTGCCCCAATTAGTGTGTTTAAATACATAAAGGATATGACATAATCTGAATATATTAATTTCATTAAAAGAAGAATATACCGAGAACCTTTTCATACATTGACCACTAGTGGTTTGAATTACACATAAATATATTTCATAAATTTTTCTTCTGAGCTCATGTCTATAATCTATGCTGACTTTGTTTCCATTTGGTCAATTGTGCGTGCGTGCATACGTTTTAACAAAAGAATCCAACAAATTGATTCTTAGATTAATGCATGTTGATCTCAAACTTTATTAATAGGATTTTCCCTGGGATAACTGACTTGAGAATTGCCCAAAACACAAGATAAAACCACAGAAAAACAGAAGAGAAATACTTTGGAAATGTCTCCCAACATTAGGAAACTAACTAAATGCTTATTATATCTTCACCATTCACTCCAAATTCATTACTAAAACTAATGTAAGATTTTTAATTATCATGGAGCATATGAATTAAATGTATTCCAATTTCCAAGAGCATGTTAGAATTTTTCCATCTCATGATGCTAATATGAATATGATAACTAATTCTGACTTACCAAAACCATTTCATGGTGATAGTATATGAACTCTGACAGAGGTCCTTCATTAGCAGTCCACACTCTTTTGTAAATTTGTGTCCGCGGCGCTGGTCCAACGTACCGAATGTTTTCCCATCCACAAGTTTCTACAATTTCATTGAATCCCTCAGCACTATTGACATCGAAACCACGAAGGAGAACGGCGCTGTTCTTGATGATCATTTGCTCAAACCATTCCTTGTTGTTCTTCAGAGTCAAGAGCAATGTTTCCAAGTCATTTTTATTGGCCTCAGCAGGATGTAGCACCAAGGGCATGGTTTCACCATCAACTACCTTTTCTCCTTCACAACTCCCCACCTTGAAGGCTTTGCAAGATTGTTCCATCTTCTCTGCTTCCTCTGCCTCTTTGATATCAAATGTTTGTCATATGTTATAGATAGTTTTACTATGTTAGTTTATTACCTTGAATATGCTTACATATATAGTGGTGGCTGTCATCATCAGCCTATCCTGTTTCTTGTCATAATCTAGATGTTTATATGTAGTGAGAGGAATTTAGCAGTGCAGGCCAATTTCCCTTACTTCTTACAAATTGTAAAAGTGTCTTTACTTACGTTTGGCATTTTTTTAAAGACATTTTAGGTAAGAGGGTCAAATTAGCGCATTGTTTTTCTCCCAATATGTTTAAAAAAAAAAAAAGGGTGGTCCACTGTTTTACAATTTTGTATATTTAGTATTAGGCTTTTTAATCCAAGTCCTTTATTATAATTGGGGAGTATGAATTAAATCAATTAATCTTGTTTTTATTAATGAGGTTAATTGAACAACAATATAAATGATTTGTCACCATGTCTTTCTACTTATATATTGTTCAACTTACCAAATTTTAGTTGATGTGGGACTTGTTAGGTTTATATTACAAAAACACAAGATAAATTTAGGTACAAGCCGAAAATATTGACATGGCCAAGAATACCAACGAACAAAGTATCTTTGTGATCATCCCTAAACATTGCTTAAGAAACTCAGAATGTGTGTACCCAAGCCACGTAATCTTATACTTAGATTGTGTATCAGTAGTTTGTCATCAATTAGATCAATCCAGAGACGTGATATTGCAATAATTATTACTATATTGGAAGCAACAAGGTTAACTTGCTAGATGCATCGACATGTGTGTGAAATGTCTTGTTCTACACAATTGCAATAGTTTGACTTGATTTAAAGATCGATATAGTAATAATTGCTTTTTTTTATTCATGTTTATCTTTATTCAATAGAATCTTGATTAACTTAAGGAAAATATTATTACTTAGTACGAAACAATTTCCGTCACGTTTGCACGAACAATTTTTTCATTCTCCTTTGACTTTTTCCAACTCCATGATTTCTGTAGAAGTTGAGTTTTAATTGTTTAAACAATAATTCGTACACAATTCGTTGGACATTATTAGTATTATATAGCATTCCTCTTAACTTAATAGTGAAAAAAAAAAACCAATGATTACACAATTAAAGGATATATTAAAAAAAATTAATTTTTTCAATATCAGCACAGTCATTATTTCAATGAGCTCAATGGAGCAATGATCCTTGGCCATGTGTTGTATCGATCATGTGACCTTTTTGATAGGACGTAGTCCATTCGTTGTATAAGGATAAGCACCTCTTGTGCTTCTTTAAATATCTTTCTTTTGCTTAGAAAAAAAAACACACAATCATTATTTCATTTTTTAAAATATGTATTTTATGTAATGAAACATACTATAAATAACAACCGTAAGAACTTCCGATCCACCAGGTCTATAGAGAAAGCAAACTCCAATTTTCTTAATCTAAAACATAGTAAAAGCTAATTTCTTGATCTGCAGACTCTAACCAAATAATATTTGACTCATGAACTTCTGACCTATATAAAATATGCAGTATAGTTTGAAATTTGACTCTGAACTTCTGAGTTCTGATGACCTTCATAAAATATGCAATATAGATTGAAATTGCTCATCACTAACACTATTCATATGAAGTCACTACTTCACATTCATGTTACACTTGTCAAGCCAAAAATAAAGGTCTCAACACCAAGTCTCACGTGTTTTTTGAACTTCTGACTCTATATATGTTACCTTTTGCTTGTAGATTGCTGTGTGTACTTATATGCAAGAGTCTAACATCAGCTTCAGAAGCATAAAGCCATAAGCACTAGACGACCTAATAATCCAAAAACTTATAATAGGTGCATATTTTAAATTCAAAAAAGAATTATATATGAGCAAAGGTAATAGCAGCCTAAGAATTCGTTTAAGGATTAAAGTACCTATGCAAGCAACTACTATATTATTAGCCTTGGATCATTCAATTTGCAGCTACCATTCCTGGAGGCTCACATATAACTGCATAAAGATTCATTGCTTAACGTTGTAAACAAAAAGGGTTTAATTAATTTGTCGAGTCATCAACATCTTCTATCCCACGATAAAAGTCACTCTATGTGCCATTCAATTTCATTCTCATTGAATATTGAACAGTATTATAAATATAAATTAAAACGTTGCTCCTCGGGTAGAACGTGCCATTCGCCTTTATATATGCCATAGTAGGATTTCTATGATATAATCCACTTCACTGTTTGGACACTCGCTGTCAATACACCACGAGAAAAATGGCGATTTATGACGGATTATTTGCGGCAGTTTATAGAACTGCCGTCGGTGCCTAATTTAAAAGCAAGAATTGTGTCAGTTTTACAACGGCCGCAACTTGCTCGTCTACACGCACGTTACCACTCGCTCAATTGCTGGGTCACACTATCGCTAACTCCCTTCTCTCCCCGTTTCTCACTCTCACTCAGTCTCCATAGCTGCGTTCCTGACATTACCCATTAACTATTCACACTCTCGCCGCCATCTCTTGCTTCTCTTATCACGATTTTCTCCCTTTCCTCTCTTGCTTCTCACTCTCGCCGCCATCTTTCACTTCTCTGCTCACGCTTTTCTCACATTCGCTACCATCTCATTCTTCCCATAGCGAACCACCTTCTTACCATGGCGAACCAGCTTCTCTATCGAACGTTAAGTCTTCTCTCTCTCATTTTTTTTATTTGCATTTTAGGGATTAGGGTTCTGAATTTGTATTTTATTGATTATTGTTTTGAAATTGTATTTTAGGGATTAGGTTTTGAAATTATGATTTGTTTTGTGATTTGATTAATCAAAACTTTTAATTAATTGATTAATTATTACTTGTTTGAATTTGTTTCAGATTTGTAAATTATGTCCATATGCTTAGTTGTAGTAATGTTATTTAACAATGATTTGGTTAGGCAAAGTAACAATGTCTGGTTTAAATAGGTTCATTATCTGGTTAAACCAGGTAATGAAAACATTATATGCAAAAAGAATGCGGGTGACATTGAATTAAAAGAGTGAAGATTGATTCAACTCCTTATATACAATAAGATAAGGGAAAAGAAGAGAACAAAATTGAGTAGAGAGTTTACCATAAAAGAGTTTTTTTGTTTAAAACTTAACATAAACGAGAATTATGGATTTCTTTCATAACTTTTGCTGTGGAATGGAGTTACTGATAGGATTCAGTCCTGAGTGAACCTCATGCAATGCTTTTCTTTGAACATGATCCCTCTCACTGTGAGTAGAGAAAATATGATACGAATGACTTAGAGAGTTCTGATTTAGAGGACTAAGAATTGCACATCATCCGTTTGACAAAATTCTAGAGTTATCATACATGTGTTTTCTAATTAATATCCATCCACTGTTGTTTCTCCATGTTGATGTGCAGTTTAGATGCTCAAAATCATTAATCTCGATGTGATTTTTTGCTTACAGGACACAATGATTTGTTAGAGAAATGTAAGGGTACAATACTGAGATGGACAGTGCAGGGATTGCAACACAAGTTTCATATGTAAACTCACCAAAAATTACAATGTTTTTATCTATCTTGTAATTTACTTTTAGTGTGAATGTTATGGTTGGATTGCGAAGAAAAAGCCTAATGTGACTAGGGTCTACTTCTTTCTAAATTTCTGAAGAAAGGAGTCGGAGACCAACCCATGTTTTCTCATCACTACAAAATATATCAACAGAAAATGTATAAAGGTTTAAGTTATAACTTTTGTTTTCTCATCAGTACAATGGTTTCATTAGTTTATTGGTTAAATGTGTAACAATATCTTCTGCAAGACTTTTTTAATAAAGCTAGTGAAGAAAATTGTAATCCTTAATCTATACTTGATGTATTTAAAGAGTTATTGCAGGCTGGGTCAAAGGAGTTTCTTCAGAAGAGTTCTTCAAGGGAGGTTTAGTAGAATGATTGATACAACTCCTTTTAACATGTATACAAAAGCAGATTACAAAATTGTGAAAATGGATAGTATATTAGTCCTTCTGCTGTTGCAGAGACGCAAGCACTTGATGCACAAGAAACTTTAAGTAAATTACTGCATGGATATACACAAGTTGCAAAATATTTTTTCAAGTTATGTTTCTATTTTCTAATATATATTGCATAAAAGCCCATATGTTTTGTCTAGCTTCCACATAATTATATACTCAAATATATCCTGCCATTGAGCTTCTTATTTTTATTTTGTGATTTCTTTGTTTCAGCATTGGTAGCAAACATGGTCATGGTGGTTTAAAGTTGGCTAGAGTGCGGATATTAATTAGTGTGGAAGGTGCTGAAAGCTTTTCTTATTAATTGCTAGAGTTTGCTTTTTAATTTAGAAGACATAATTCTGGCCTCTTAGTTTGTGATTTCACTAGATCATTCTCAAACTATGAATAACCATTCAACACAAGAAAAACAGTGATTTATGGCAGATATAAAAATTATGGTGGATCAGCCATATTACTATTTAATTATTGCCAATTTGTAGGAAATGCTTACTTAATTAATTTCCGTGATTGTGTAAAACAGGAATCTAATGGCCACACCAGCTGACGAGGGACAATTTCTGAGTCTGTTGCTTAAGCTCATCAATGTCAAGAACACAATTGAAATTGGTGTCTACACGGGTTACTCTCTGCTTTCCACTGCTCTAGCTCTTCCCCATGATGGAAAGGTTCTTATTTTGCTGGAACTTAAAATAGTACTACATCCACCAAGGTTATTGATTATAGTTAATTATTAGTTAATGTATAATTGATAAGCTTGTTTTAATTAGATCTTGGCTATGGACGTGAACCAGGAATATTATTTTGCCATTTTGCAGGAACTCAGGGATGGGACAAGGGCTTCACAGCCTTCAAGCTCTAATAGCAATGTGAGGTACTTCTTGACTGTTTTCTATATGTTTTAAAGGGCTTGCCATTGTTAGGCTTGTGCTAGTGTTTCCTAATGACATTTGGTTATTGTATTTAATTTTTTCGCTTTTTAAAGTAGAATACCAGTGACTAGATAGCTTAAGCCTACATTTGTTAATAATTTTGTTACCATCTTACCAAGCAAAATGAATACTCATAATTTGAATTCATAATATTTGGCATTGGCAATTAGGTTTAGTTACAAAAGGCTTGAGGTGACTTGAGTTGCTTTATCCTTTTGTTTTAGTATAATGGTTTTTGGTTTTCTCATCTTACAGGTGCAGAAGGTAGGTTCTGTAGGAAGATCAATTGATGTCACTACATACAAAAACTATGAGGAACTGATAAGTGCAATTGAATGCATATTTGGACTTGAGGGTCTGCTGACTGACACTAGAGGTTCATTTTTTTTTACTGCTTGTTGGGGATGATCATTGGTGTATGTAGAATCTGGCGGATTATTTGCGACAGTTTGATCATGTTGCAGGTTCTTGAGGGAAGATCATATTGACTCCGAAACCCTTGGGTGGGAATTGTAAACCGTTCTCAGGCAGATATCAATAGGAGTGTGAATATGATTTCTGCTCGGCAAAGGGAGCGTGAGTTTTTTGCCACTAGTCCTGATTATGCGCACTTAGCCTGCAGAATGGGCTCAGAATATCTTGCAAAGCTTCTCTCGAAGGTTTCTATTTATTCTACTATTGTGTTGCCACAATAATGCAACTCAACAGATGTTACTTGGTTACTCATACAATTGATTTGATTTCAGCATTTGGAATCTGTGATAAGAGCTGGGATTCCAGGGATTGCATCTTTGATTAACAGTAGCATTGATGAGCTTGAAGCAGAGATGGCTCGCCTTGGAAGACCAATTGCTATTGATGCTGGGGTGAGAAGGAGTATAGTATATATACTGTCATCATAAGTTGAATGCAATTCCTGTTAGGATATTTATCGAACTTCTTTTTTATTTTATCAGGCACAACTTTACACTATTCTAGAATTATGCCGTGACTTTGACTGGGTCTTTAAGGAGCATATGGATGGAGGGTAAGAAATCAAAATTTATCTCTGTGCTTTGTTATATTTGTTCGGTTTATTTCAAATTTAAGCGGCAATCTCATATATCTCAATTAGATGTCCAAGTTGATCCTCTATTGGTATGATGGTATTTACTATTTTAAAAGATAACCGTATGTCTTACCACTAAAATGTTATGTTTTAGTTTTTTCCACGCATACTTTATCATTGCATTTTGTAGAGATTTTTTCTTCTTTTTAATGCTACTTGACTTACTTCCTTTTTACACTCGTTTACTATATATACTCCAATTTGTTTTAATTGGACATTGATAATAGGCCATTTATTGATTATCTCCAATGGTGACCAATTACAAGTTTGTTAACCAAAAGCACATGTCAATTACAAATTTATACATTGTTAGCTGGGGTAAGAATGCGGAAACTGGTTCACTAGTGTCTTTTTCCATAGATCACTTAGTGTAGACATAAGAAGATGGGCCTTTTCTATGCATTCTTCACGTTTTCATCATATAGTACTTTTGAGATGGATTTGTCTTGACCTTTCTTATATTTCCCCCTCCTAGGCCACCAGGTGGCGACCGAATTTATATAGTTTTTGATCACCAGCTTCTTGCTGCATTCAGAAAGCTTCCACTGGACCAATTGCTACCCAATCTTCTGCACTTGTGAGTATTTAAGCCTTTTTTTTTTTAAAAAAAAAAAAAAATTCCATTAAGATTTGGATTGACATAACTTCGATTGATTTTGTTTTTTGAAATAATGTTTGTTTCCTCTTTGGTTTAGCAGAAGTCTAAGAAACTGTCTTTTGCAAGGAGCTGTCCCAGATTTCAGTTCAATACCGGAGCTTAGTTATTTGTATGTTTTAGTATGATAGTGCTTTATATTTTGCCTATTGACAATGAAATCATTTATATAATTTTGATGACTTCATTAAGTGAAGAGATACAACTGAAATAACTTGGAACCCATTTTTCCTTTTTGATTGCAGTTGTATTATGCTGAACTACTGTTGCCAAGACTTATGGGTGTTTGAGTGGAGTATGGTTCATCTAAACCTGGTTCAATCTATTTTGAACTTATTAGTGCACAAGTCTTGCTCGTGTATTTGCTAGGAATAGCAAGCATTTTGGACTTTCTGGCATTCAAACTACTGCATGACGTCCCTTTTTACTTGTTTCCTTGTAACAAACAGTTAAATGCTTCACCTTATTCTAGTCCATTTTTTTTGTTGACTCAAATATTCTTTAATTTATGGTTTTACTGTCGCAAATGTATATTTACTTGCGGCGGTTAAGAACAGTCGCAATTACTTTTATAAAATAGAAATGGGCATTTTGCGGCGGTTAAAACTGTCGCAATTGTTTTCATCATATAAAGAGGCATCTTGCGGCAGTTATAAACTGTCGCAATTGTTTTCATAATATAAAGAGGCATCTTGCGGCGGTCATAAACTGACGCAATTGTTCTATAAAAATATATAGGCACCTTGCGACGGTTATAACTGTCGTAACTGTTTTTAATGGAATTTCATATTTGCAATTTGCTGGGGTTTTGAACCGCTGCAAATTTTGCGTCAAAATTCTACAGGTCATAACCGCTGCAAAATATGATTCCCGACGGTTAGTTCTGCGTGAGTTAGAGAACCGCCGCAAATATATTTTGCTACGGTTAAAACCGCCGCAAAAGACCTCCATAAACCGTCGCAATTTGCCCTTTTTTTGTGGTGATATGGATTGTGAATTTGAAACAGGTAATCTACTATGGTGATTTTGGTAAATCCGAGTCATTCATTCCTAGAATTACTGGTTGATATTGACCATTATGTTATCTATGGTTTAAATCAATAATAATTTGATACATGTCACTTTTTTATTTTATTTTATTTTTAAATTAAATTTTACATGTATTAATAAATTATTATTGACCTAAACCACATATGATAATTTGGTGATTTAAGACCTGTGTTGCATGAGTACAGGTACAGGGTACGGCATTTTTAAAAAAATTAGGGTACGGGTGTTGGAAACCAACAAGCGGCCTAACAATCTACCAGAGGGAGGTGAATAGTAGTTGGAAGCAATAGTATTAATTTTTAAAATATAGTTGAAAAGGATGAATTAATGCTGGTTGATTATTTTTAAAATAGTCGGTTTTGTGCCGAGCAGTTTGAGATAATCGGTTATCTAGACCGATAATCGATTATCTTAGCTGCAACACACAAAAACCAATTTTGCAGCGGTTTCACAGCTAGCACAATTCGAGCAGTTTAAGTTTCAACGAGACGACTAAAAACACTCGGACAATGCAGTAAGCAGTAAAAAGAAGAGACACATAAATTTTATACTGGTTCACTCTCACCCTTGAGAGCTACATCCAGTCCCACATAAACCTTAGAGAGCTTTTTACTCAAAATCAATTTTAATCGGTTACAAGGAATTACAGTGAATCTCACTAATTCCTAACCCTTTCAAGAGTGTACCAAACTCTTGAAATCTATCCCAATTAATTTTGCTGACTGAAGAACCTCTTCAGGGCCGAAGAATCTCTTCAGCACTTCCACTGACGGAGCTCCTTGAAACCTTCAATAGCTCCTCCTCCACTCTCGATAAAACCTTCACCGAGCCTCAAATCGTGATTTGTTGTTGTTTGTTGTATGAGTTTGCACCTTCTTGATTTGTGCGAATTACAACTCGAATTGAACAACAATATAGAAGAAAATTGTTCCGACCAGAAACTCAATTGGATATATATCTGAAAGTGTGGAAACCAATTGAGTATTTGGTTGGGAAAGAAATTGACAGAGATGATTAACAACTTTTGTTTTCGCGTGTCTGTTCTGTGTCTACTACTGTCTTCTTCAACGCTCCCTTTATAATCTCCAAAATCCCCAAAGATCAGGGAGGAAATGGAGTCACCGAATTAGTAAAGATTCTGGGAGTAATTGCTTTTCCAACGGTCACTTTTGAATCAGATTTGATTTCAATCAATCCCGTCTCAACTGTTGTTTGTTGACAATGCTGAACAACCGTTAGTGAACTCGGCATTTGTCAAAGCGTCTTGCCGAGCTAGGGGACTTGAATAATAGATCTGATCAAAGTCTGACCGAGCTGATCTTACGCCGACCATTGTGCACTAAGATTATGGGTACCGACTGATCCGGTCTTCTGCCGACCAGATAAGACTGAGATTATGAGCACGGATCAATCCGACCAGATAGAACTGAGATTCTAAGCATCGATCGATCTGACCAAGTAACACACCGAGCACCGAGCTCATCAAACTAATTGACTTCATTCGAACAGTGAGCTAATTCATTTGTCTCCATCGATTTGACCGAGGACGGAGTTAGCTGCCGAGAACCGAGCTCATCAAAGTAACTGACTTCATCTGCATAATGAGCTGCCGAGATCCGAACTAGGTGCTGAGAACCGATCTCGTCAAAGTAGTTGACTTCATTTGCACAGTGAGCTGATTCATTTGACTTCATGAATGGCTGAGATCCGAGCTTGTCAGAGTAATTGACTGACCGAACATACTGAGCTGATACATTTGGCTTCATCAATAGCCGAGATCCGAGCTCATCAAAATACTTCATTGGTCGAGCATACTGAGCTGATACGTTTGGCTTCATCAATGACCAAGGACCGAGCTTGACTTCGTCATCACAGCGAGCTTATTCATTTGTCTTCATCAAAACCTTTTTGATTCTACGTACGTTCTTATATATATTTAATTTATAAATAAAATTATATATAAATTTAATAAAAATTGCAAAAATAAAAATACAATCAACAAATTGAAATTCATAGGAATTAATACTTTCCTACCTCACAACCTATAATATTTGCACTATATAACCATTAATAAAAAATCAAAAACATCCAAAAATAACACAAAATAGGAAAAAAAAAGCGGTGCATAATAAAAAAAAAAGTAGTTGAATTCCTAAACTAGTTTAAACACCTGGTGTGCAAAAAAAATCAAAACAAAATATGAGCATCAAACCACTTTTCATTGCTGTTTTAAATCAAGATAGTATTCATTATTTCATCACAACGAAGAAAAAGAAAACAGAAAAATATTTATCGAAAATGAAAAACGGAAGTACCAGTTAGTAAGAGAACAAAACAGAGAGAAAGGGAAACAAAGACAAGGGAGACAGTTTAACGGGAGATACCAAACTAATGAAGGAGGGAAACATAATGAGGGGTACCGGGAGAGGTGGAGGGGATCAAGCACAACGAATGGTGGAGTGGGTCTAGCATAGTGAGGGACCGAGGGGTTCAAGTCAACGAGAGGACAAAGAAATTTGAGACTTGAGAGTGTTTTAAATGAAAGAGGGTGAGAAAATAATTGAAAAATATTGAGTAAAGATGACTTTCCCTTATCCTTTTGAACAAAACACATCGTTTGGGCAAAAAATTATGTTTAGTCGTATCACATAGTGGGTATGTCCGATTGGTACGTACCTATTCAAGTACGCAAATGTACCTATTCAAGTACCCATTTTTCTTTTTTAAATTTTTTGTTTGGGTACGTACTCAGGAGTACCCAAGGCGTACCAGGTACGGGCACGTACCTGATACGTGTACGACAGCCAGATAGAAATACTCATACTTCATGGTTTAAGACCAAGCAACAATTTTTCAAACCTTTGATAATTGTATTCCTTAGATTCAAAATTATATTTTGACTCTGAGTTTGGTAAGATTGGAATCTTTGCTATAGGCACAAATTAAAAAAAGCAAGTGACATAAAAAAATCGAAGCTTGAATATCGAAAAGAAAATCCCAGCTTGGATGTAAACAAAAAGACTCAGCACCAAAATGGTGTTACCACGCAGTTACACTAAGATGATATGAAGTGTTAAGAACTCATTTTCTTATGTTCCTATCCACTGGCAAAGCGGGCTATTCATTCCAGCCCGATTGGGCCAGCAAAAAGGCCTAGTTTATTTGATCACCAAACGGTGGCCCTTTCTTGACCAACTATGTGGGGTGTTAGAATTGGCATCAAATCTCGAGGGGGTGAATCGAGTTTTATTAATTTATTGGAAATTACGCAAACGATTTTAAAAAATTGGTTTACAGAGAGATTAAATATTTGAATGGCGAAACGATTAATACAAAAATAACAGAGTAGCGCGCAGAAACAAATTTAACAGAAATAATGTGGAAAAATGAAGAGATAGGGAAGATGAACAGACAAATCAATTTTATACTGGTTCAGTCTTTCCAACGAAAGACCTACGTCTAGTCCCCAAGCAACCCGCTTGAGCTTTTTATAACCTTGAATTGAGCCGCACCCAATTACAACCAAGAGCGTCCCGCACACTGCTAGGAACCTCCGTTCGCTGGGACCTCAAAAATTCACACAAGGGTTCCTCACCCTACACACGTTCCACTAAGGGATTCACTCCCTGCAACTACGGTTTGAATATGATGAATATGAGAGTGATACAATTTCTTGTGTTCTTAATAACACGGATACAACAAGTAAGCACTATAGCAATGAAGATTTAATTCACAAGTGATAAGACCAAAAGGTTTTCTCTTCGAGAATTAATATGAACGATGAAAAACTTGTTCAAGGAGAAGAAGAAGAAAAAGAAGAAACGTGATTCTTACCAGAGAAAGAAAAATAGGATTAGTCAATGAATTTCTGAAAATCAAAATAAATAAAAGAGATTTTAAAATCAAAAAACATATCAAAGAGATTCAAAAAATAAATCCAAGATTTGATTCTTAAAACAAAAAAGGATTTATTTCAAAAATATATTCAAATTCGAATTTTGAAAATAAATCAGATAATTATGTAAAAACAAATCGGGAAACATTTAAGATTGATTCTAGCACGAATTTCAATAAAACGTAAAGGTAATCGATTACTTTACAGAGGTAATCAGTTATCTTCTTTCTGTGAAGAACAGTGAAATTCATTTTTAATAAAGTAATCGATTATTAAACCAAACTAATCAATTATCAACTCTCTGTGAGGAAGGTAATCGATTATGAAAACAAGTAATCGATTATTTTCAATTAAAATTCCCAGGTCACAACCCAGGAGCATAGTAATCGATTATCCAGGTGAGATAATCGATTACTTCTGCTTATTTTCATAAAATTGATTTTCTAAAGCAGAGTATGTAACCATAGGTTTTTAAAAACATTTTAAACTGAAAATCAAACTTAAAAACATTTTTCACAAAAGTTCTTTTCTTCTCATTAAAGTGAAAAATAACTTTGGCCTTATGAACTTGGAACAAATAACTTCATTACCTTACAAAGATTCCTATGGGTAAAGCTATACTAATCTATTTGCTTGAAGGCTTGAGCCTTGTGCTTGAATCTTGTTTGTTATCATCAAAACCTTCTTCTAGAAATCTTCTAGCATAATTCTTTACGTCCTTGGGAAAGCTTGACTTCCAACATGCGGTGTGAAAGTGAAGCTATTATCATCAAATTGAGTTATGAAGATATTCTGCTCGAGTGATGTATGAGAAATAAGATACATGCATGGATTGTATGAGAAACATCAAACTTAATTGTTTTGAATTGATTTTAGTCCATGCGGTTAGGAAAAATCCGTTAATTGTTGATTTTAGTCCACCTCAGCATACATGTGTGCAAGTATTGCAGGCCCCCGATAGGATGACGTGGATGATCCGTCCGGACGCTCAAGAGAAAAAGGGCCAAAGCCCGATCCACAAACACATTTGGGTTGACCTTTGGCCCTTTTACTCTTGCGGGTCCGGGTCATCCACGTCCTACCGATGACATACAATACTTGCATACGTGTATGTTGATGTGACATTCCGTTATCCACATCAGCAGTTAACAGATGTTTCCTAATGGCAAGAACTAAAACCAAATTTTCAAAACAATTAAGGATGATTCAAGATAAAAAAAACTCTCAGGGACCAAAACCAAAACACCCCCAACTTTCAGGGACTAAATATATAAATAAACCTATTTTAAATGTCAATTGGTTAATCTTGACCAATCTCATATAATTTTTAATGCTAATAGATTGACCAATTTCAATCATGTGAACAATTGTTGATCATGTTGCGATTGAAATAATGTAATTAAATCACCATTGACACTTCTCACATAACATACCCTAAGAATCCCACCAAAGGATTGTTTAAAATCTATTGTTCGAAAACTATTAAGAAAAAGGTTCCCCACTGAAATGTATTGTTTGGAAGCCATTAAGAAAAAGATTCCAAACAAAGGATGCCTTGCTTAAAAGAAATGTTCTACACCCATCTACTGCAATTTTGCAAAAGAAGAGAAGAACAATGAGAAGATTGACAAACCTTGGAGTAAAGAAGAAGAAGATCCTTGCTAATATTGCATTTTCTACACTTGAGAGAGAGAGAAAGATGGTGCTTCTCTACTCTTCTTTATGCAATTTTCGTGAGAAAGGAAAAGGGTGCTTTCTTATTTCTTTTCTTCTTTCTACTTATGATTCTCTTCCATTGATAAGGGATTGTGCTTCTATTCCCTGTGATTATTATGTGAGATACAATATGATGTGGGGTGTGTGCATATAAAAAAAGGAAGAGAGTGAAGTGGATGATGAGTGGAAAAAAAAATAGTTTTTTTTAATTAAGGATATTTTGAAATTTTCACCTTGTAAATGGAATATGTAGAGTCATAAATGGGATGACAAAAGCTTAATTTAAAGAGATTTATTTTTTCTTCGAGTTAAGACTATAGCAAAACCCTATAACTTAAGAGCATTTAGAATTATAAGATACGTTTACTTTAAGACTTGACTTATTGACGGTAAATTAATAAGAATGTGTTTGGTTCCGTGTTTGAAACTATACAAACGCGCAGTGAAGTAGAAGCTTCCTCTCTGAAGCTTTCACGGTCACGGTTGGACTCCCCAAACGCAAATTCAAACACTCCGTAAGTAAATAAATCAATAAAAGAAAGTGAGTAACGGGACATTTCTCATTACACGTGCTTGCACTCACATGCTGTATTAATGGTAACATTTTTTTCTTCAGAATTAGGGGTGTAACGGTCCGGTCCGGTTTAGTCTTTAATGGACTTTAGGGATCGGACCGATTAAATTAATGTGGTCCGGTTCGGTCCAGTCTCGAAGTTTTCCATATGCAAAGACCGAACCGGACCGGACCGTTCATGAACGGTTCGATCCGGTCCAATCCGGTCTATTTAGACCATAATAATAAAAATTAAATAAAAATTAATTAAAATAACTAAAAAAAATAAAAAATACTAACCTGGAAGGCTGGAACTGGAAGTGAGAACTTATTATTATGCAGAGGCGGTGTCGGCGAGAAGACGGAGGTGCGAGAGGACGGTGGGTCGAGTGGAGGGCGGTGGTTCTCGCCGGTGCGAGCAGACGATGGGGCAAGCGGAAGGTGGTGGTTCTCGCCGATGCGAGAACTGGAGCGTGAGGTAGAACAAAGGGAGAGAGCTTGAGAACCGGCGGTGGCGCTTGAACTGAAGGAGAAAGGTGGTGACTGCGACGGCGACAACGGCTTAGGGATGGGAGAAAGTGGCTGAGTCTAGTCTCCCTCACTGGCTGCATTTTGATCTCCGTCTCCCTCACTGGCTGCGTTTTGGATTTTTGAGTTTTGAGGGAAAGAGTCTTCTAGTTCTAGGGTTCATTGGCTACTGTAGTGTTGTGCACTTGTGCTGTGTGTTTTATTATTTTTTTTATAATATTTGAACTACCGGTCCAGTCCGGTCTTTGCGATCTAAAAAATTGGAGTTTTTATTTTGCCACCCCAGTATCTATAGATGCCACCCCATATGTATAAAATATACTTATTATGTCCTTTTTAAAAAAACAACTTTTAATACGGGTCGTAAGAGGTACTTACGACCTGAAGGTCGTAACACCCTTTTACGACATTTTAAAAACTAAGTTTTAACACGGGTCGTAAACAGGTGTTACGACCTAAGATTTTTAACAGGTCGTAAATGAGTGTTACGACTTTATGGTCGTAACATTCACATACGACCACTTTATAGAAATCTGTTTTGCACAAGTGACCCAATGAGCCGAATAGAATGATGTATAGAAGATACTATTATTTTTCATTTGAAGTGTATTTCCAATGTGCCAAAAAACACTCTTCATCACATTTCAGATATATGCAATCCAGGAATTTCTGCCGTTTTCGAAGTACTCCATTTTTTTTACAATGCATTTCCGACTTAAAAAAAATTTGCACTGTTGATGTTCCAGGAATTTGTAGTGGACTAGTGGTCATTAAATCGAGAATGGATGAAATTTGAACTGTTAATTAAACCAGCGAATGGTGGGGTTTGGAATGTGTAATGTGTAAATACAATTCGTTTGTAATCGCAATATCATTGCCAACCTACAAAAAATTTGGTAGGGCAGTGTATTCTTTGAACTGAGAAAAAGACTTGGCATGTTCACCGCTGTAAAATATATACCACCCAAGAATTTTGCTTTTCTATATGCTACTCTGTATTATGCATGGGTGTTTATGCTTTGTCGACTCAGTCAAAACTCGAAAGTAAGGGAACTTGCGGCTTCTGATAACTATAAAGGGGTCGTATGTGACTGTTACGACTATAAAGTCGTAACACTCATTTACGACTTGTTAAAAATCTTAGGTCATAACACCTGTTTACGACCTGTGTTAAAACTTAGTTTTTAAAATGTCGTAAGGGGGTGTTACGACCCGTATTAAAAAGTTGTTTTTTTTAAAAGGATATAATATGTATATTTTATACATATGGGGTGACACCCATAGACCTTGGGGTGGCAAAATAAAAACCCAAAAATTGTGAGACCGTGGATCGGACCACAGAAGAATGGTCCAAAATTTTTAAGATTGAACCGGACCATGAGACCAGACTAAACTGTATTTTTTGGTCCGATCCGGTCCGACTGGTTACACCCCAGTTCAGAATTGGATGATACCAAATTACCAACCCTTTTCCAAACAAAGAAGCCACTCACTTCACTTAGTACTGTTTTCAGTAACTAATTAAATAAATAAAGCGGTACTATACTAAAGTAGATCTAGAGCTTAAAAAGTTGTCGGCACTACTCACTGTACTGATGAGAGAGTGAGACTCAGTGACTCATCACTTCATATGGCTACTACTGCCTCACCCTCACTTCTTGTTCCTCTGCTCTTCTTTGCAAGGCTTTCAGGCCTTGCAGTTGCACTTCTTGTTCTCTTCTGGGCTCTTGCCTTCAAATCTAGCTTCCTTCCTTCCTCCCTTTCTCAACAAGACCTCATCTATTCAGTATGTACTACTACTTTATCTTACTATGCCCCTTTCTCTCTTTCTTTCTTTATCCATTCTTTTTTTACATTCACTAAGAAAAAAACTTCAACTTTAATTTCAATTTGCTAAAGGAACTTACATCTTTTTTTTTTCTTATGTATACTAACTGCAGGTTCTACATCCTTTGTTGATGGTAATTGGGTTTATTCTACTAAGTGGAGAAGGTAATTTATATGTTACTAGTTTGAGATTTTTTTGATATACAATTAATAGAGTAAAAGGCATGTTTAAAATTATTGAACATTATTATCTTTGTTGTGTTTTGTAGCAATTTTGGTGCATAGATGGTTGCCTGGTTCTACTGGCTTCAAGAAACTGGTGCATTTGAGCCTTCAAGGGGTGGCTCTAGCATCTGGGATCTTTGGGATTTGGACTAAATTTCAAGGAAAGGATGGGATTGTGGCAAACTTTTATAGCCTACATTCATGGATGGGTTTGATTTGTATATCTCTGTTTGGAGCTCAGGTATGCTTCTGAACATTGCTCCCTATTTTCTTTTTTGTTAGTTCAATTTTGATTCCATAGTCTGGAGAGTTAGCTCAATTGGTTATATCGTGGGATATGAAAAGTTGGAAATTTAATTCAAACTTCGATAATGATACTTTTTTTCCACTAATTTGCTTAATTCTTAAATAATTAGAGCCTAAGTTAATTAGATGTATCCCAAATAATGTGATTTTGTGTACCAAAGATTTTTGATTGATTAAATTTTAAATTAAATTTGGTATACATTGACTGAATAGTAACATGTGTGGTACACGTGAACTATTTATGTAGTAAATCTTAAGCTCATTGAACGGTATATATTAGTAAATTCTTTACTAATTTTAGCAAGTTTTGGCATAAGAATTTAAAAATGTCACTACGTTTATATATACTATATATATATATATATAATTAATAAATATGAACTATATATGGTGGTCCCGATGGATGAATGGATGATGATGCCATTGTGGTCTTCCTCTCGTTTGAAAAGAATGCAAGCCATGTATATTATTGAGTTTTGGTTACCGTTGTCATAAGAAATGTTTAAAGACTGAAAAATGTAAAATCAATTTTTAAAAGGATTTTCTTAACCTCAGCCCTTAAGGTTGAGGATAAGAGGCTTTATAAAGCATTTTTGCATTGAAAACTTAAACATTTAAGATTTGGAGCTTAGTAAATTTATGTTTCCAATACCTTTTTTCTATTTTTTAACCTCTTATCCTCAGCCCTAAGGGCTGAGGTTAAGCAAACCCTTTTTTAAAACTAAAAATGTTGATTCTTTCTTTTGGTTCCTCCATCATTGTGTCAAAACCCGATAGTTGGTTGTTTCAACATTCGAATTTCGTTTATTATAAAATACAATTATTTGTCTGCGTAAGACAGCCAAGTTGGTGGCTGCAGGGACATTTAGATTTTCCACCTCCCCAGGTCATGAGTTCTAGTCCCAGATCTCTCATGTAAACCAAAAAAAAAAAAAATACAATTATTTTGTAATAATATACCAGGAAAAAAATTATTAATAAGATTTATTATTTGTAACTAAAGTTTGTATTATGGTATAAAATCTATTATTATTATTGTTAATTTAAGAAAATCGCTAACGGATATTTATAGGACATTCTTCAATGTATCAAAATATTTAAATTATTATTGAGAATTATCATATTCAATAAATTAATAAGTTTTTTTAAAATAAAATATATTTAATGAAAAAAATACTAGAAATTAGAAATTGAGAACATAGCCCTATCAATTGGGAAATAAAAATCAAGGAACCGAAAAACCCACCCATAAAGGATAAACCAACAATAACATTAATAATATTATGTGTATGTTTTCAATAAAAAAAATTACTACTATTTATTGATTTTATGAAAATATCTTGAGAACCTTCGTAAGTAATACTTTTAATTTGATACATGAAAGTAATTCTTTTATACTTTAATTTTAATTTTTTTTATAAGTGATATGTGGAACAAAGCGATCAAAATAATTGAAACTATATTATAAAAAAAAATAAAAAAATAAAATTGAAACTGTGATTAATTAATTAGGGATTAAAAAAAGTTTAGTGAAAAAGGAAGTCCACAAGAATAAACCGTAAAAGTATCACGGTTGTGCCCGAAAACAATGAAACAATCTTTGCAAACATCTAATTAATTAGGTGTGAGGTGTGACGTGCAAGCAACGTATATGCAAATAAATAAATAAATACTTCAGCACTGATTTCAAATAAAAACAAAAGTTTACTATCTATTTATTACAGTACTTCATTCGATCTCAACTACAAAACCCTGTTGAGAATTTGTTTTTGATCTTAAGAAATTATGGAGAAGAACTTACAACTAATTAAATTATATAAGAATTTAGGATATTTTTAATATGATCTTCATATGTAATTATAATTGAAAAAAGAAATATATTAAAAATGAAAAAAAATATTATAATAAATAAGAGTATAATTGAAAAAAAAAATTCATTATTTATATGAAAAATGCTAAAGAGGGTCCTTAGGGCATTGGTTAAGAAATTAAACGAGATAGTTTTATTTTGGAAAATGTTGAATTCAAAACATCGAGAAATGATGAACTTAAATTTCCAATGCAAATTATCTCTTAATGTATTTCTTGAACAATAACCTTAGAGCATTAATTAACAATATCTTTATTATACACATAAAACAAAAATAAATAAATAAATAAATACACTTAAAACAAAAAAAACCCAAGAAAACAATACATATGAATCATATTGAGTATTAAATAATGCAAATCCAAAAATATCCTTATTCAAATTTGTTACCTTAATAAATTTGTGTTTCATTCTCAATAGCATATTTCTAAATTACTTTTATTTTTTTAATGAATTTAAAAAAATTAAATTAATTCAACTTATTTCCTTGATTAATAGATGCGAATTTTTTTTATTTATAGATTTTCTTAACATCTCCTTTCATGAATTGAGGATAACAAGTTTAAAAAAAAAATAAAAGTTCATTGAAAAATTTTAGTATTGAATTTTTAGTTTCTCAATGCATATATATTTTTTTAGTCTCTTATTCTCGTAAAGGGGAAGATAAAAAATTCATTTTTATTTTATATTACCTCCGTTCCTAAATATAAAACTATTTTGACACTTTTATTTTGTCCCTATTTATAAGGCCTTATACCAATTTTCAATGATCGTTAATTATTTTTTTTTCCCACAAACACCCTTATTTATTTAACACTTTTTAGATTCCTAATAATATTAATTGGGGTAATTTTGAATATGCATATAAAAAATTTATATTTCCAATAAAATTAACTAAATTAATCAACTTTCTTAATGGAAGTGAAATCTCTCAAAAAGGTCTTATATACAGGGACGTAAGGAGGAATTGAAATCGGAGGAGAAAGTACTTAATTAATTTAAAACATTGTTTAATAAATACATATCAAGGAAAAACTTGTATTGAAAATCTAAGTTTACCTTTTTTTTCAACATTTTCCAAGATAAAATTATCTCTTTTACTCCTTTCGATCCTCATTATAGAGCATGTTTAACCAAATTACACATACCAAGAAAAGTAGTTAGTTTTATGAATTCCATAAGAATATACTGTAATATTACAATTTTACCCTCTCAACTTTTCTTAAAATATTCATGAAAAAAATATAGATAGTTAAAGCATTTAATAAGGATAAAATAAAAAAAAATCAATAAATGATACCTAAAAAAACATAAAACAACTAATAATTTGGACAAAATAATCTTTTAAAAAGTAACCTATGATAATAAAAAAAAATTAATTCTTTATCCAATAACCTAAAAATACTCTTTAACATTTTCCTTCGTTTAAACATAAAATTATGAATATGTCCAAAACCGATTAGGACACTCTCTTTATAAAGAGCGTATTTTGGTAAATGTGTCTGCCATGGTTGTCGAGCAATTATGAAATCCATTGGATCATATTCCCTAGATGGGCTGGAATAATACTTCCTCCATTTTATTTCAAGTGTCTTTTTGAACTTTTGCACATAAATTAAGAAAGTGTTGATTATGATGATTATTGTAAGTTTTATGTGTATTTTGTCAAAAATACCCCTATTTAATATTTTTATTTTGTCAATGCATCATTACTAGTATTACAATTTTCAAAACTAAAACAACATTAAATGTAAGGGGTAAATAAGGAAAAACAGTATTAAATGTTGCCTAGATTTGATAGAAAGATACTTATTTTGAAACAAAATTTTGATGTTAAAAAGACACTTAAAGTGAAACAGAGGGAGTAATATACTCCAGTACATCCCAATTTTCTTCGAGTGGGATTTTGCAATCGCACTTTAATTTTTAATTTTCAAAATATTCTACTCCCTCGGTCATTAAATATTAGACCCCTTTGAAAGATTTCATATTCATTAAGAAAGTGGAATAATTTAGTTAATTGTATTGGAAATGTGAACTTTTGATATGTATTTTCAAAACTACCCCAATTAATATTATTGGGAATCTAAAAGTAATAAATAAATAGGGATGTTTGTGGAAAAAAGTAATTAATGATCATTGAAAATTGGTAAAGGATCTTATAAATAGGGAAAAAATAAAAGTGTCAAAATGGTCTTATATTTAGGGACAAAGAGAGTAATAAAAAAAAAACTTACTCCCTCTGTTTCATATGTAATGTTGTTTTAGCATTTGTACTATGTTATTTATGCTGTTGTTTTATAGACTCAATACATAAATAATGATATTTTTCCAAACAGACCCTTATTTATTACACTTTCTTTTTCATTTTCAATACATTTCTCTCTTTTCAATAATGATTATATAGCGGTATTATAGTCAAAATACAACAAATTCTTACATCATTTAACCATTTCTTAAAACCCGTGCATAACCTTAAAATACACTACATATGAAACGGAGGGAGTATTATTCTTTTTAACTTCAAAAAGTTATTATATCCTATCCTTAAATTTATTAATTATTGGGTCTTGCTAGCCCTTGTTAAGCTTGTTAAAGTTAGAAAAAATATAATAAATCAACTTATTTTTTCTCTAGAAAACCCCAAAAGTTATATTTTTCATACTTGGTGCTTTTACAAATGCCCTAGTATTTGCGTTACTTATTTACTTTATCTCACGTACTCATTCCCTCATCTCAATCATATAGAATGTCACATTCTTTCACCTCATCATCCCACTCATATTTTTTATTTTCTCAATCTAAAAAACCTTAGGTCATGATCAATAAATCACAACCAAATAAAAAAATGAACAAACATTAAAAAAACAAAACAAAACAAAACCTTAAATCATGATCTGCTGGTCACGACCAGATTAAAAAAATGATCAAAGCAGCTTGGGTCGTGACCAGGCCCTTGTTATGCCTACTCTTCTCTATTCTTTACGTCGGACAAAATTATCATCACTTTCTGAATCAAAATATTTATATATATATATATATATATATATATATTTATTTATTTGTGTACACACTATAATATTCATTTCTGCCCATTATTCCCTTTGTTTGTTATTCTTTGAATTGTCAAATATTATGTTAAATTCTGATTCCTGTGTACTCCCTCCGGTTTTGAATATAAGCAAATAAAAACATCTTATTTATGGTCTTAAATATAAACAAAATTTAACTAACTTTCTATTTCCAATACAATTATTCCTAAAATATCTCAACAAAGTGGTTGTTTCATTTAATTTTTGTTTCATTTCCAATACATCTTTTCTAAAATAATGGTCTATTTCTTTTGTGAACTCAAAAAAATTAAATACACTCAACTAACTTTCTTAATACTTGCAAAAATTAGTTATTTTGGTTTATATATGAGACCGGAGGGAGTATGTTATTGGGTGGAAGCTTGCGGTCAGAAAACAATTTACTAAATATGGTACTCTTGTACTCCCTCTGTTTCACTTTAAGTATTTTTTTGGACTTTTGCACATAGATTAAGAAAGTGTTGATTATGATGATTATTGTAAGTTTTATGTGTATTTTATCAAAAATACCCCTATTTAATATTTTTATTTTGTCAATGCATCATTACTAGTATTACAAATTTCAAAACTAAAACAACATTAAATGTAAGGGAAAATAAGGAAAAACAGTATTAAATGTTGCCTAGATTTGGTAGAAAGACACTTATTTTGAAACAAAATTTTGATGTTAAAAAGACACTTAAAGTGAAACGGAAGGAGTATAATATACGCTTCCTATGTAGATTGACTAAGGAAGTGATGATAATTTTGTATGCTGGAATAAATAGAAGAAAAGGCATAACAAGGTTGTGATTTATTGGTCAAAACTCAAATTTTGTTATTTTTTTTATGGATCTCGCTCACAAGTGTCATATTTGTTAAGGTTTATATACTTAGAAAAACAAAGGCATAATATTCCGTGTTTGGATAATCTAAAAAAATTCATTTTCCAATGCTTATCTACTATTCCAAGGACACTTGTTATCATTTGTCTTTTTTTATTTGGTTGTGATTTATAAGTTACTCTCTCCGGTCCTATTTATAAGACCATTTTGGGGTTTTTTATTTTGATCTTATTTACAAGACCCCTTTTCAATTTTCAATAGCATTTAATTACTTTTTTTTTACTAACACCCCTGTAAAGTCAACACTTTTTAGAGTTCCAATAATAATTATAGGGGTGACTTTGAAAAAGTATATCAAAATTTCACATTTCCAATGCCACTAACAAATTTATCCACTCTCCTTGGTGGAAGTGAAAAGCCCAAAAAGGTCTTATAAATAGGACCGGAGGGAGTACAACTCAAGGCTTTTTTAGGTTTATTCATTTTTTTTATTTGATCGTGACCGACGTTAAAAAAAGTGTGACCTTAAAATGGTGAGGGGAAAGAGTGTTGTGTTGTTTGTGACATGATGGGTGAGAGAGTGAAATGAGGTAAGAAGAAAGATGAATAAAATTAAGGATGATACCCGAGTGAAATGTGTTGGTGTCTTCCTTACTTACTTTTATCATAATATTCATATGGTCCCTCCCTTTTACCCGAGGGTAAGAAGTGGCTCTAATACCACGTTGATCGGGAGCCTCGCATATCTTAATAAACTCTGGCATGAGTTTCCTTACAATTGAGACTCTGTTACGGCCTCCTTGCCTTTTTCGTCTCCTTGGGGGAATACTCATCTTAAAAAATTTATTAAGATAGAGAGGACAGTAGCATGGATCACTTGTCTAATGATTTCTGATACACAAGATCCTCATAAGAGGCAAGTGTTGAGCATACTCCATTTCTAAAGGATATGTTTCATACTTGTATTATGACGGAGCTTTAAGGAAGAACTAAAGATTTTAACTGGGATTCATATTTTTAAAACACACCAAGGTTTATTCATTTCAATCTTAGTTCTTACAATTGAGAATGGTCTCTATATATAGAGCCCAAGGAGATAAGCCTCCACACAAAGCCGGATTTCAAAACTCTTAAGTCCGGACTACAAGACAAAAGGAAAATAATTCAACACTATTATTACACATCATAGGTAATAAAAGAGATTCCATCTTAGCCATACTTTAATAAAGTTGACCCTCACATGGCCGAAGTAAAGTAAGATCAGTCTTCATTAGATGGTCCATCATGGTCCACTAGCTTTGTCTTTATATAATCACAGAGTTGGTAGGTTCTAGTTTTTCCATGACTCAGAATCAATGGACCCATACATTCTGTTCCACCATGGCTTGTTGTCTTCTTCTGATTGTTTTTCTTTCAACAAGTCTTCCATTAACTCTTCATTAGGATCTTGGGAATCCTGCATCATGTTCTCCGGTGGTGTTAACTTCATAGGATCTTCTGAGGAGTTCATTTGTTGATCTGCTCCACTGGATATTTCTGGACAGTTATTGAGGGAACACAAATATTTAAACAGGATTGTATCAACATTTTTTAGAAGAGGGTAAGTGTCAACAGTGTTCCAAATTTCTGCATGTCCTTCTGAGCAAAGATTGAGTGTTGAGAGGTGTTGTGAACATGTCTTGTTGATGATGAAGATGGTTTTAATTTTGCCAAGAGCTCTAGCGGCAAACTTGGTTGTTTAACATATAACTGAGCGCGCCACCTATCTAGAGTAGAAAACCAATTTAGAATGACCCAAAAAGAATGGGTATGATTTTCTGGGGTAGTTAAGAATTCATACGCGGTCTGGGTATCTAATATCAAAGCAACCTTATAGAGAACAGTTAAACACCAAACATACCATAAAAGCTCTTTAGGGAGATCAAGATCTTTTGATGGTTTAAGGTGGATAAGATTCTTAAATATATAATTTTGATGAAACAACGGTTCTTCATCTGTGGTATGAGTGTATGGTAAGGCTTTGTGAAGAAAATAAAAAACATGACTCTGGGCATACTCTTTTACTTGGCTTGGTGTAGAAGACACAGAGATTCCTGGTGGGAGGAAGTTGGTATCAGAGGGTGAAGTATCAGAAGCACCTGCCATGAAGATGAAAGGTATTATGGAAGTTTTTGTAATCATGTGGATCGGCTTAGCTGGTCTTGATAAGAAATCAGGGATAAGATTGTCTTTTCCCTTAACATGTTTTACTTTGAAATCATATCTATCAAACCACGCCTTTAATCTGAGAATCTGGGGATCAGGAGGCATCCTGTTCTTGAATTCTAGGATCTTAGGGAAAGCAGAGTTATCCATCCATACTTCAAAGAAATAAGGTCTTAAATGGAAGTCAAACTTCTGAATTCCATATTTAACTGCAAGGGCTTCTTTGTAAGTAGAATAATAATGTTTTTCAGATTCTTTGAATTGTCCACTAGCATGTCCGCAGTAGTGGTTCTTTTCTTGATCATGTTTTATAAGAACTGCACCCCAGCAGTCATCACTTGCATCTATTTGGAGGATTCTTTTTCCATCACCTGGAATCTTCAAGGCTGAAGGACTTTGGGCAAACTCTTTTAAATGTCTGATAGCATCAGTTTGAATCCTTCCTCAAGGAGGCACATTTTTCCTGAGCATTCTGGAGAGAGGGCTGGTCCACTTGGAAATATGAGGAATAAAATCTCTGATGTAATTCACAATTCCAAGGAATTGTTGAATTTGCTTTCTGTTGAGATTTTCATTTGGAAAATTGATTAGTTGTTCTGTAATATGTAACTCTGGTTGATATCTTCCTTGGGAGCACCTCATGCCTAGGAAATCTATCTCATGTTGTCCAAGATAAATTTTCTTTTCAGCCAGCATAATGTCATGCTTGTCAGCAATGGAGAAGAAATCTTCAAGGAGACACTCATGCTCTTCAGGGGTGAATGAGAACAGCAGGATATCATCAATGTAGATTAGTGCTCGGTCCAAGATGGGTTGGAAGATTCTGGTTATGGCCTTCTGATATAAGGACGAAGCTATCTTGAGTCCAAAAGGCATGACAGTCCATTGGTAATGGGCCGTTGGTATACAGAAAGCGGTTTTGGGCCGGTCCGTTGGTTCAATTCCTAGCTACCAAAAACCTGATTTCAAATCAAACTTTGAAAAGATCTTTGCGTCTTTGATCAGGTGATCAACGCTGCTGATTTAGGAATAGAGAATTTGTCATCCTTGAGGAAGTAGTTTAGCGGCCGATAATCAATTACAAGCCTCTTCTTTCCTCGAACTCTTTTTGAGCTTTTTTTAACATAAAAGGCCTGACAGGCCCACTTCGAATTTGTATGCTCGATAAGACCAAGCTCTAGTAACTGAGAGCATTCTTTCCTAGCTTCTTGCAATTCGGACGGAGTCATCCCTGGGTGAGCAGTCTTTGTTGGATTAATGTCTTCATTCAGTTTGAATGGTAACTGAATGAATGTCCAAGCAAGTCTGCTAAGGCAGCCAAGATGATTCATTATCTTGGATCCCTTGAAGGAGATATTGAATCTCTCTTCTCAGAACAAAGCGAAGCTGATGAAGACATTGCTTTTGCATTACAAGAATCAGACTCAAGCTTTACCATAGCATCTTCAGATGAAGAAGAAGATGTTTTCCCAATAACTCCTACCCTGGAGATCAACAACATCCAACTAATTCCACCAAAGCCAAACTTTCGTGTCCAGATCCTCTCAAATAAATATGCCCATCCAAAAAAGGCCATAGCATATATGGACACATGAGCTGCTTATTCAATAATGAATCCCAGAATCCTTCCTCCAGAAGATTGGAAACCTCATACCCAGTATTTCCATGCAGCTGATGGAAAGGTTTTCAAAACTGAATTAATAAGCAGACATCTAGTAGGAATCAGGTTCTTCTCCACCCGTAGAGTCTGGACAAAGATGATAGGCAGCCACCTTCCAGATAAGGATATCCTTATCGACATGGACATATATGTCAAGGCAAAGAACCTACAGATTCTTCCTAGAGGACTGAAGTTCAAGAGATCCTTCCAACCCTATACTGAGGTACAGAACTTATTTGCTATAGAAGGAGATCTTTTAGCACTAAATGATGCTCCTCCAAGATTCTTGGACATCAAGGTGAAGGTAGCTACTCTCTGTGCTGATAGCCATGGACAATTTAAGCATCCTAATCCTCTTTGGAAAAACAAAGACTTTTTTGTCCAGTTACAGTTCAAACTGAATGAAGACATTAATCCAACAAAGGCTACTCACCCAGGGATGACTCCGTCCGAATTACAAGAAGCTAGGAAAGAATGCTCTCAGTTACTAGAGCTTGGTCTTATCGAGCCTACAAATTCGGAGTGGGCCTGTCAGGCCTTTTATGTTGAAAAAAGGTAAGAAAGAGTTCGAGGAAGGAAGAGGCTTGTAATTGATTATCGGCCGCTAAACTACTTCCTCAAGGATGACAAATTCCCGATTCCTAAATCAGCAGCGTTGATCACTCGGATCAAAGACGCAAAGATATTTTCAAAGTTTGATTTGAAATCAGGTTTTTGGCAGCTAGGAATTGAACCAACGGATCGACCCAAAACTGCTTTTTGTATACCAACGACCCATTACCAATGGACTGTCATGCCTTTTGGACTCAAGATTGCTCCGTCCTTATTTTAGAAGGACATAACCAGAATCTTCCAACCCATCTTGGACCGAGCACTAATCTACATTGATGATATCCTGCTGTTCTCATTCACCCCTGAAGAACATGAGTGTCTCCTTGAAGATTTCTTCTCCATTGCTGACAAGTATGACATTATGCTGGCTGAAAATAAAATTTATCTTGGAAAACATGAGATAGATTTCCTAGGCATGAGGTGCTCCCAAGGAAGATATCAACCAGAGTTACATATTGCAGAACAACTAATCAATTTTCCAAATGAAAATCTCAACAGAAAGCAAATTCAACAATTCCTTGGAATTGTGAATTACATCAGAGATTTTATTCCTCATATTTCCAAGTGGACCAGCCCTCTCTCCAGAATGCTCAGGAAAAATGCGCTTCCTTGGGGAAGGATTCAAACTGATGCTATCAGACATTTAAAAGAGTTTGCCCAAAGTCCTCCAGCCTTGAAGATTGCAGGGGATGGAAAAAGAATCCTCCAAACCGATGCAAGTGATGACTACTGGGGTGCAGTTCTTATAGAACAGGATCAAGAAAAGAACCACTATTGCAGACATGCTAGTGGACAATTCAAAGAATCTGAAGAACATTACCATACTACTTACAAAGAAGCCCTTGCAGTTAAATATGGAATTCAGAAGTTTGACTTCCATTTAAGACCTTATTTCTTTGAAGTATGGATGGATAACTCTGTTTTCCCTAAGATCCTAGAATTCAAGAACATGATGCCTCTTGATCCCCAGATTCTCAGATTAAAGGCATGGTTTGATAGATATGACTTCACAGTAAAACATGTTAAGGGAAAAGACAATCTTATCCCTGATTTCATATCAAGACCAACTAAGCCGATCCACATGATTACAAAAACTTCCACAATAACTTTCATCTTCATGGCAGGTACTTCCGATACTTCACCCTATGATACCAACTTCCTCCCACCAGGAATCTCTGTGTCTTCTACACCAAGCCAAGTAAAAGAGTATGCCCAAAGTCATGTTTTTTATTTTCTTCACAAAGCCTTTCCGTACACTCATACCACAGATGAAGAACCGTTGTTTCATCCAAATTATATATTTAAGAATCTTATCCACCTTAAACCATCAAAAGATCTTGATCTCCCTAAAGAGCTTTTATGGTATGTCTGGTGTTTAACTGTTCTCTATAAGGTTGCTTTGATATTAGATACCCAGACCGCGTATGAATTCTTAACTACCCCAGAAAATCATACCCATTCTTTTTGGGTCATTCTAAATTGGTTTTCTACTCTAGATTGGTGGCGCGCCCAGTTATATGTTAAACAACCAAGTTTCCCGCCAGAGCTCTTGGCAAAATTAAAACCATCTTCATCATCAACAGGACATGTTCACAACACCCCTCAACACTCAATCTTTGCTCAGAAGGACATGCAGAAATTTGGGACACTGTTGACACTTACCCTCTTCTAAAAAATGTTGATACAATCCTGTTTAAATATTTGTGTTCCCTCAATAACTGTCCAGAAACATCCAGTGGAGCAGATCAACAAATGAACTCCTCAGAAGATCCTATGGAGTTAACACCACCGAAGAACATGATGCAGGATTCTCAAGATCCTAATGAAGAGTTAATGGAAGACTTGTTGAAAGAAAAACAATCAGAAGAAGACAACAAGCCATGGTGGAACAGAATGTATGGGTCCATTGATTGTGAGTCATGGAAAAACTACAACCTACCAACTCCGTGATTATATAAAGACAAAGCTAGTGGACCATGATGGACCATTTGATGAAGACTGATCTTACTTTACTTCGGCCATGTGATGGTCAGCTTTATTAAAGTATGGCTAAGATGGAATCTCTTTTATTATCTATGATGTGTAATAATAGTGTTGAATTATTTTCCTTTTGTCTTGTAGTCCGGACTTAAGAGTTTTGAAATCCGGCTTTGTGTGGAGGCTTATTTCCTCGGGCTCTATATATAGGGACCTTTCTCAGTTGTAAGAACTCAGATTGAAATTAATAAACCTTGGTGTGTTTTAAAAATATGAATCCCAGTTAAAATCTTTAGTTCTTCCTTAAAGCTCAGATGGAGTATGCTCTACACTCGCCTCTTATGAGGATCTTGTGTATCAGAAACCATCACACAAGTGATCCATGCTACGGTCCTCTCTATCTTAATAAATGTTTTAAGATGAGTATTTCCCCAAGGAGACGAAAAAGGCAAGGAGGCCGTAACAGAGTCTCAATTGTAAGGGAACTCATGCCAGAGTTTATTAAGATATGTGAGGCTCCCGATCAGCGTGCTATCATAGCCACTTCTTACCCTTGGGTAAAAGGGAGGGACCATATGAGTATTACGATAAGAGTAAGTAAGGAAGACACCCGCACACACATATGAGTATTAAGAGTTAAAAAGAAGAAGTTTTTTTTTGTTAAGTTATTTTAGAAATTAAAAATTAAAGTGGGATGTTTAGAGGCATGAGTGGATAGAAAAGCTCCACTCTTTCCTTCTATTTTTGGATTAAGCCCAATTTGGTTTTTTGAACATAAGAACACACAACAGTGGATATTCATAATTTTATTCATGTGCATATAGCCATGAGTGGATACACAGGTTTGATTTCTTTTTCTCTGTCTAAGGTAGGCTATAAGAGGTCAAACGGTGAGGGGAGAATAAGAAAAGTTTGGACTGCACCTTTGAGCACGCATGGTTATATTTTATGTTTCACGGCTTTAACCAACCGAACTAATTAATTTTAAGATATTACTTAGGTGTCAAGTTAAAATACTTGAAAAAAAAAATGTTCATATGCTTAAATTTAAAAATTAATGTGTGTCACATAGCATATGTTAATGATAGTTTAGATAACAAATGTTTATAGAAAAATTTAAAATATCATATTTCAAAGTATTAAATAAATCAATTTCCCATGCATATAAATTAAATTAACTTAACTTTTCAAAAAATTATCGACAAAATTGAATATCTTTCTTTTAGTTTATTGAAAATAGAATGCCTAAACCACTTATTATTGATCCCTACCTAAATTGTCATCACTACTAGCACAAGTTAATTATCATCACTACTAACACAAGTGTTAATTGGGAATACTTTGAATATATAATGAGTATGATTCTCTGAAATGTTATATTATTGAAGCCGGATATGTAAATTACGTTATCGAAAATTCATGAACTAATTTTTTTTTTTTTGGTGTACAACTATTTTTTAAAGTACTCCAGGTGTGTGAAACACTTGAGTACAAGAGCTCGAGTGTGATTCGCGTATATGTAAAGTTAAATTTTTTCTATTTTTTTCACTTAAGTGTGTGATCTCACCGATTTGGTAGAAGAATATTTCGGAAACAAAAAAAAATAAAACATTTAACAGTCTTTACAAACAAGAATCACATTTTTAAAGTTATATATTTCTGTGATTCTAAAGATAGAAAAATAGTTGGAAAAATAATATTCCCTCTGGTCCTATATATAGGACACCTTCTAGAAGAAATCTTTGGTCTTATATATAGGCACTTTAATTGTTTTTTTGTTATTCCTATGTATCATTAATTGTTTTTTCTCTTTTTTGTCATTATTAAATGCTTTGACTAACTATGATTTTTTGTTATTCATTAATGAATGTGAACATTCCAAGTAAAATGGAGAGGGTAAAATTGTAATGTTACAATATATTCTCATAAAATTCACAAAACTAACCACTTTCCTTGATCCGGGGAATACGGTTAAGTATGCCCTATATATAAGATCCGAGGAAGTAATAATTCACAAGACTCAAGAGGAACGAAAACTAAGTTTTGTATATATGCTTTCCTTTTGTAAAAAAAAAAAAACAATAATCTAAACATTATTGTATTGTTGTTTCATGGAATATCCCATAATAAAGGTAATCCATTAATGTGATGAATGCACTATATCTTTTTCTTCTTCATTACTACAAAGTTAAAATAATTAATAAAACATAATTTATTTTTAATATCCAACACACGGAAATAAAGTGACTATTTATAAACACTACCTTATTCTTGCCTTAATTAATATTATGTATGCAGTGGCTAATAGGGTTCTTGAACTTTTGGCACCGAGGAGAGGTGCGGAGGGCGAGGATAAATATCTTACCATGGCATATATTCCTAGGCCTATACACTTATGCTTTAGCAATAGCAACAGCTGAAACCGGATTGCTGGAGAAATTGACATTCATACAAACAAAGAGGAATGTATCCAAACACAACACTGAGTCTATGGTGGTTAATAGTTTAGGCCTAGGTCTTGCCCTACTCAGTGGCTTTGTTATTTTGGCTGCTGTTTCTCCTAAGTACCAAACCCTTCAAACGAAACTTGTGTACTCACAAACCAGGTGTTTGTCCTCTTAATAATATACAACACATTAAATTGGTTGGTGTCTTCAGTAGTATGATTGTCATTTTTCTTTTCTTTTCATTTCATGATCGTTAATGTTCATTTGAGTTTAGATCTATTTTGCAGCTAGTAATCGTCTTAATTACTGTCATACTGTGATGCATGAATGGTCAAATTGTTCTGATGTTATAAATAGATGATAGATAGATAGATAGATAAATAGATAGATAGTGGTACACAATTTTTTCTAGTGGTGAGGTTTTTTTTTTTTTTTTTTGGTTTTTGCTTTTTCTACCTCTTCTTTCTTTCTCAATCCATAAGAAATCAACATTGTAAAGAATTTGTTATCTCATGTCAACAGTGCACTATTAGAAATCAAAGTCCGTCCCCTTCGGCGGTGAGGGCGAGACTAACAACCAGATTGACTAAAGGCGTTGGCTAGCAATTGGTGTCTGCTACCGAACCAAGAGAGAGAATTGGTCTAAAGGCAGCTCAAAACCAGCCCAACCTCTTCATGGTCACATCCTCGAGAATCCCCTATTTAGAAAGAATATTTTGTTTTAATTTGAGAAGTCAACAAATCTGTGAGAACTATAAAAGGGTAGTTGACTTCATCAGTGCGCCATAATCTATTGATTGCACGAGCGACTGAACCACATGTGTGGGTCAGGATTATGGCATATCCTATTAAAAAAATCCCAGAGATCTGGTCTTCCACAACACACGGGATATTCTCATGGACGTTTGCTGGGGAGGCTCTTCGTAACACCCACTAAATTTAAAAATTAATATTTTATAAAGTATAATTATTTTCAATATTTTATAACTTGAAAAGGTAAATTAGTAATTTGCAAAATATATTATTCAATTCTGATTTTGGTGGGAAAAGAATAAAATATAATTTTTTGAATTTGTAGAAAATTTTACACGTGATAATCAATTATATTTCTGCAACACTATTAAGGCGGTTTCGGTATGAAACTTGTGGAAACCTTCAAATTTCTTCTCCTCAGGCCACGTGTCTCATCCCCAGGCACTGGGGGATGAGTTGCATACGTGCAAAAGGGTTGTGTAGGCAAGAGGTGAGTCTTTCCACCTCTTCCACCTCCAATTCCCTTCTTTATAAATAGACACGTCATTTGTTGCTTCTGGTTCCTTTTCTCCTTGCGTTTTTCCTTGTTGGATCGCTGCTAAAATCATACACGATTCGTGTGAATAACTTACCTTGAGTTGTCACCCTTGAAGCTTAGGATTAGTGAGTGAAAAGCTTGAAGAATTGAAGGTGAACCTCTCTTGGTTTAGTTGTTGTTGGTTGTTTTTTTTTTAACAGCAAACAAAAAGAATCCATTAAAAAGAAGGCAACCAAGCATTAAAGCACACAACAATGATCCCACCTTGTTTTGTTGGTTGTTGTTATTAGTTGTTGTTGCTTTTCTTGGTTAAGTTTAGGTTCTATCCAACTCCATAAAGATATGGGAGATGTCATTCATATCAATAGGATTAATTATCGATATAGGTCGTGATTGTGAGTTTTTCATGAACTTGAATAATGAATATAAAATCATGACAAGAATGCTTGATATAGAGGTCAAGACAACCCATGGATTCCTGCTGAATTAATAAGTTGAATGATAAGCAAGTTAAGTGAATGCATGAATTGATACTAAACTTAATTGAATGAATAAGGTTATGCTGAAATTAAAGTTATTATGATATGTAAAATTATGTGCTTATTTTGATTTGGACAAGATCTTGATGATTGTGCCTATACCAAGTTTATTATTATGTATTAACTATTATATGATGGCTTGTAGTTATTGGAATGAAATGGACATGAAAAGAAAAGGATTTTGGTCTCAGGTCATGATAATAATTGATTATCGTGAAGTGACAATCGATTATCGGACCTTTATGTAAATTAGAAATAAAAGTTAACACTGGGTAATCGATTATCAGGTATTCATCTAGTGTTCTGGCTCTAAACAGTTATATCCTCTTTGTAGTCCTTTCAATCAATTTCGATTCAGTTAGCTACTAGGATGAACCACAAAGAGGCGATCCCTTCTTCCCGACATGCTACGGTACCCCAAGGTGGGTAGGAGCAGGTCGAGTCCATATCGCCGCGGAGCAACAACCGCATGAAGCCATAGCACCGTACGGGACTAGGTTGCCAAGCAGATAATGGCAACGAAATTACAAGAGGATCGCCTACCATGCACCCTATTCTCTTCACCCAATACAAGAAGGTTGTTGTGCTTTCTTAAATTGCATACCTATACAAGGGTTCAAGTTTTGATGGATATTTGTGGAGGGTTGTCTCTCACCACCATATCATTTCACCTTTATTTTTATTTCTCTTCATTTCTAGCACCATTATCTTCTTTTTCTTTTTCCTCTTCTTCTTTTTTCCCATCACCACCACTAAAAATCAACACACACTTTAATCAATATCCATAAAATTATCTTAATCACCTTTCTAAACCTACATAGATGTTTAATTTGTGCTTTAATAGTCCCAAATCAAAAACCCCTTCTGAAACCCTAGAAACCTGTGAAAGAAGAAGACTACGAGAGAAAAGTTGACGGAAAATTGACGAAATGACCAACTGTGTTAACGAAAGTAAACTTGAGGTATTACTTTTGATAAAAACTTGAAGGATCACTTTGAAATAAAAAGTTAAAACTACTCGTTTGGTCCAATAAGTTATTTTTTTGTTCCAATCTGGTCCCCTAAAATGTCTTATGGTACCAGATTAAAACAAATAAATAACTTAGAGAACGTACGAACAGTTTTGCCTAAAGAAATATTTTGCCTAAAGAAATAACTTAAGAACCAAAGAAGCAGTTTTTCCAAAAGAGAAACTATATACGGTGATAATAAACCTTACATGGAAAACTAAAGAATGTGTTGAATATTAAGTATGATGGCCAACTTGTTCTATGAATTTTCCAAATATGCTTATACATATATTAGAGGAAAAATTTGATGATATTCATATATTTGGAGGACTAACTGACATTTTTTTAATTTTTTAAAATAATAAATACACAATTTTCTTATAAAAACTTGTTTCGTGCACTTTTAAACATGTATCCATAAACACTCAATAAAAATAAAACTAAAAAAATTGTTTAAACATCATTCTTTGTGAAAAAACTTTAGGATATTCTATTTTAAAGTATCAAGTAGTGCCAATGAAAATTAATTTAAGAGCATTTAAGTGTAAAAATTCTTTTGAAACTTCGAGGGGGATTTGATGTAGTCCTTCACGGATAAAAGGCCTTGAATTAACAGTGCCATTATTCAAACATTTGATATCATATATAATTAATGAAGTGTGCCCTAAATCTTACTCCATCCCTTTCAATTTATCTGTCGTTTTAGAATTTTCATACGTATTAAGAAAGTCATTTAATGCTTCAATTTTCAAGAGAATTATTAGACAACTTTACTATAATACCCTAACACTACGTTAATTATCACTTCTTTCACATATTTCAACATATTAAATAAACGGTTAAAGTTGAAAAAATAATTAATACACCCTCGAATTTCTAAAGCGACAAATAATTTGGAATAAGTTAAAAAAGGATAAAGTGACAAAAAAATTGGAACAGATGGAGTAGTTCACTTCAACCGAAACCAATCACATGTGAGAGTTTATGCGTTGAATGCTAGAAACAAAAAATGAAAGGCTAAACTACTTATTTAGTCTCTTACCTTATTTTTTAATATCAAATTGGTCCCTTGCATTTTTTTGTATTATATTGATCCTTCATGTTTCTTTTTGCTATCAAATTGGTCCTTGAGTTACTGGTCATCATACATATTAGTCCACATATGCATTATTGGAGAGAGAAATGACAGGTTTGTGTATTATTATATTGGTCCACATAGGATGTGATTCAGGAACCAAATCCATAGTAGTGAAAAGAAACGTGAGAGACAAATATGATAAAAAAAACGTGAGGAACCAATTTGATAATGAAAAATGAGGTAAGGGACCAACTGATTAGTTTAGCAAATAAATAAATAAAAAGCTATTTTCTTATATACACGCTTTTTTTTAAAGTTTTTTTTGTCCTTAATATAAATCTCATTTACAATTTTCAATAACATTAATTACTTCTTTTCCATAAACACCTCTATTTATATAATATATTTTAGAGTTCCAATAATAATTATATGGGTTGTTTTGAAAAAGTATACCAAATATTTACGTTTCAATAGCACTAATAATACTATAACTAACTTTCTTAAAAAATGCGAATTTTAGTCAAAAGGACTTATAAGTAGAACCAGAGGTAGTATATGTAAATACTATTGTGATGCTTCTAGCTCAATCAATATCCACCAACTCACTTGATTAATATTCAAAATAAGAGTTGAAAATAGATTTAAAAATGTACCAAAAGTGTTGTCTACCAAACATTTTTAAAGATATAAACCTATGCGATAGTTAAAATAGTGCAGATTCTTGTTACATCAAAAGTAGGAATAATTCATTCAATCACCGAGAACTCCCCACATCATCGTCCATGCCACTATCCATGCCCAAAAAACACCCTGCATCAAAAACAACAAAATTCTTATCAAAACATAAGATTTTTAGCTCAAAATTTAATACCCACCCATTTCCCTGCTCTCTTTTTTTTTATATGGGAAATTTTTTCTCTTTTTTTGTTTTTTTTACGAGGATAGAGGAATGGAAATTAAATCCACTAAATGGTGGCGCTCAAGATCAAAGCCGAGACTTCCATCTTTCAAGCTTTAAAACTTGGTACATAGCCACGTGGACTACACCCACTTATATATCCCTTTCTCTCCTCTCTTATAAATAATAAGAATCCATTTTCAAATCGGAAAAGGAATACAATTTCAGCCTTAATTTGATTCCTTGAACACCACTACTCAAAATGTAATGCTCTTTAATAAAGTTATATCGTAGTAATGTGCTTTTGCATATTAGCGAACCGAAAACACATTTCAAATAAATATTCAAATAAAGTACCCTTTTATTCCACAAATAAAGTACCCCTTTTTGAGACAGATGGAGTAATTTCAAATACCTCGAGAGAATGCTTCTTCACGTTCTAAGAAAACGTGATCAGATGTACGAGCAGATCCTCCTACTTCTGGGACATTCAAATGTCTGAAAACTCAAAATAATGAAATTTAAGATAGCAAGAGATGGGAAAAAAGAGAAGCTAACAGTTATGTTTATTCAATTCAAATGATAAAGATAGCCTCGAACTCGGCTCATGGGAGGAGTTTGGGCGGTTGTTGTTAGCTTTAATTTCTTCGTTATCTAATGGTTGCATCCATTAAAGATCGATTTCTACCATATAATTAGATAAGAATAAGGGCTATTTGCTTTTAAACGATAATAATTATGTTTCATTATCTTAACGAAGGAATGAAGAAATAGATTGAATTTTTGATTATTTTTTCTCAAATTTATTAAAAAACTGTATGAAAGTAAGAATAATAAGGAATTAAGGAGAATTTGTGAAATAATATTTTGCTAGAATTTGTCATGGTATCCTCCATGTTTTATCCAATAAAATCGATGTATATGAGATAGAATGTAACACGAATATAATGTCATATCTTTTTAATTATAAATTTCAAATTTTAAAATTGAATCCTTGGATCTTCATGAAAAATTAACAAATCCATTAAAACTTTATGGAATTAAAACCATGCAAGTCTTTCTTCTTCCTATTCATACCTAGTTCCCTCATTCATCTTCTTCAATTTACTTTCCCAAATTTATTTAATTAACAATAGAAACCCAACAACATCAAGTATCTTGTTCTTCTATTTCAAACCTTCTTTTGTTCTCTACTTTGAGAACAATAAGACTAAAATCTAAATCTGAAATGGTGAAATTAGATGACTACCTTAGGGTTCTAATAACTGTCCAGGATTTTGAACAAGAAAATCTAATATTTGAAGTTTAGGGATTGAATTGGACATGAAAAATATAATCTTAATCATGGATTTAAGCTTAATCCTAAGCTGCAACTGTAAGCGGTACCACAACTAACCCTTTTTCATTAAAGGGTACAAAGAGAAAATCCTATTTTTATTTTACTCCTCTTGTTAAAAGAATTTATATATAAATAAAAGTTTGCTTTCCTTAATCTTTCTTTCTAACTACTAAATCCAACATAACCAAATTTGTGTTCTCCCGATACCAATTTAAATCCAATCAAATACAACAACCATGAATATAACATATACTAAATCACTTTTTTATATAAAAAAATGCTATACTAATTCACTTGGTCTGTATCTCATTGGTATAAATGGTAAACTTGTGTTATTATCATGTAATTAGAAAGCTTTCGAAGTATAAAAAAAAATTAAAATAAATAAAAAGAGAGAGAGGAGAGAGAGGAAGAGAGGGAGAGAGAAAGAAAACTTCAAGTAAAATATTACCGAGAAGATGAAGGTTCAAGAATTGTTGGTCTATCACTTTGCAGAGTGATTCTATTCTCTAAACAAGCAGCAACTTGCTCTATCTGTATGCCGTTCACTACTTGAGACAACCTAGGTAATTTAATAAGTTAACATCATATCAAAGGTGAAAACAAGCAAAAATAATTGACATGTCAGCAACGGTGAAAACATAGGAATTATCTTTGACATCTTGCATGAAAAAAAATAAGCAAAAATGAACACCTTCAGTCTAATAATCAATAAATGTCATGTCAGAATAAAAAATGTGGAACAAATGATTTAATACCTAGGAGGCGCTGAAGGGCTAGAGGTGAATGAACTATATGATGTTGCCTCAATTTGGCTAGTTGGAGAATGATTAGGATACAATGTATCACTATATCTAAAAAAAAAAAAGAAATTAAACAATTAGTGTATGTCAATGGCAAAATTAGATAATAAATTGAAGTGAGAGTTTACTCATTTTTGAACAAATAATTAAAAATAAAATAAAATAAGGAAAACAAGTACCCATAATAAGTAAGAACCATCTCAAGTACCATTGGACTATATTCCAATGTATTCTGAAACTACAAAAGATCAAAATAAACATTCGACTGAATATTGAACAATCTCAAACCAAGTTGTATACCAAAATAATTTGATGGCTTAGGAGAAAAATTGGACTAAATATATGAATGTATTCCAAAACGAAAAATATAACTCAAAGTAATTGTTTTTTTTACCAACTTTTTGAGTTGAAATCTCACGAGATCAGATAATATAATACAACAAATTTACTTAAAAATGAACCGTTGTCTTCTTGCTACCCTTCCATGCATTAGTTGTTTGCGAGTTTGAAATTCTAGGGCGAGAGAAAAATATAAGTATTACTATTTATTATGTACCATGTATCTTAGATATTTAGCTTACATAGTTTAGTTTAGTTCACTTCAATTAATAAAAAATATAATCATATAAATTAGAAAGTGTATGTTGAAATTAAATTTACAAAGTAAACAACTATTTTGAGTCTTGAAACATTTAAGAATTTCTCAAAAAACACATTTCACATCACCAAATGTTCCATGTCCTCATAGAAGTGATGATTTGGTCATTTTGAAGAGGGGATAAAGACATAGGCAATTTAATAAATTAATAACATATCATGGTTGAAAGTAATAACAGAACAATGAAGCATGTATAAATAAGTATTATATATCTTTTCATCTTGCATGGACAAAAAAAAGATAAAATCAAATACCTTAAAGCCTAATAATCAATAAACGTCATATCCAAATAGAAAATACATAGCAAATGATTTGGTACCTTGAAGGCGCGGAAAGTCCAGAGGCGAAGGAATTGTATGTTGTTTCCCCGAATTGGCTAGGTGGAAAATGAATAGGAGTCAATGTATCACTAAATCTAAAAAAATTAGATAATTAGTGTCAATGAAAGAATAAGATAAGTTGAGAATGGACTCATTTTAAAATAATTAATTAAAAAAATATGAAGAACAAGTACCCATAAGTAAGAACAATCTGAAGTACATGGGTGTCAAACTACGTTGATTATCAAAATGATTTAGTGGCTTCCGGAAAAAATTGCACTATTAATGTGAATGTATTATGAAACTAAAAATATAAAACAAATTAATATAGGATTTTATACCAACTTTTTGAGTTGGAAATCTCTCCAAAATTAGATAATATAATACAACAAATTCATTCAAAAATAACTCCATGACTTTTTGCTTCCCTTCCAAGCATTAGTTTTATCCTTTATTATGTACCATATTAGCTATTCCGCTAAGATGGTTTGGTTTAGTTCACTTCAATAATAAATTTAATATTATAAATTAGATAATGTATGTTGAAATTAAAGTTACGAAGTTGATAACTTTTTTAAGTTTTGAAACATTTAAGAATGTCTTAACAAACATATTTCACTTCACCTGGTGTTCCATGTCTTTGGAGAAGTGATGATTTTGATTATTTTGAAGAGGGGATAAAGGTCGGTAATTTAATAAATTAATACCACATCATGGTTGGAAGTAATTACAGAATGATGATGCATGTATGATGTAAGTATTATCTTTGTCATCTTGCATGAAGAGAAATAAGTGAAAATGAAACACCTTAAAGTCTAATTATCAATGAAGCTAATCTCAAAATAGAAAATGTGTAACACATAATGTAAAACCTAGGAGGCGCAAAAGGTCCAGAGGTGAATGAATTGTGTGAAGTTGCCCCAAATTAGCTAGGTGGAAAAAAATTAAAAAATAAACAATTAGTGCCAATGGCAGAATTAGATAATTACAGAATGGCAGAATAAATTAATACCACATCATGGTTGGAAGTAATTACAAAACGATGATGCATGTATGATGTAAGTATTATCTTTGTCATCTTGTATGAAGAGAAATAAGTGAAAATTAAACACCTTAAAGTCTAATTATCAATGAAGCTAATCTCAAAATAGAAAATGTGTAACACATAATGTAAAACCTAGGAGGCGCAAAAGGTCCAGAGGTGAATGAGTTGTGTGAAGTTGCGCCAAATTAGCTAGGTGGACAATGATTAAGACAATGTATCATTATGTCTAGAAAAAAATTAAAAAATAAACAATTAGTGCCAATGGCAGAATTAGATAATTACAGAATGGCAGAATAAATTAATACCACATCATGGTTGGAAGTAATTACAGAATGATGATGCATGTATGATGTAAGTATTATCTTTGTCATCTTGCATGAAGAGATATAAGTGAAAATGAAACACCTTAAAGTCTAATTATCAATGAAGCTAATCTCAAAATAGAAAATGTGTAACACATAATGTAAAACCTAGGAGGCGCAAAAGGTCCAGAGGTGAATGAATTGTGTGAAGTTGCCCCAAATTAGCTAGGTGGACAATGATTAAGACTCAATGTATCATTATGTCTAGAAAAAAAATAAACAATTAGTGCCAATGGCAGAATTAGATAATAAATTGAACTAAGATTGGACTAGCTCAATTTTCAAACTAATAATAAAAAAGGAGTAAACAAGTACACACAATAAGTAACAACAATCTCAAGTAACATTGGACTAAATATTTCAATGTCTTCCGAAACTAAAAATGACCAAAATGAAAATTGGGCTGAATATATATTGAACAATCTCAAACCATGTTGATGATCAAAAGAATTTGGTGGCTTCCGAAAAAAAATTGGACTAAATATTTGAATGTATTTCAAAATATAAAATATAAATCAAAGTAATTGATTTTTATACCAACTTCTTGAGTTGAAGTCTCCCGGAGATCAGATAATATAATACAACAAGTTTACTTAAAAACAACTCGTTGTCTTCTTCCTACCTTTTTAGTTGATTTTGAGTTTACCATCTTAGAGCAAGAAATAAAACTATAATTTTCCCTATTTATTATGTACCATATGAGCTTTTTAGTGGATATAGATTAGTTTAGTTTACTTCAATAACAAAATTTAATCATATAAATTAGAAAGTGCTTGTTGAAATTACAATTTCAAAGTAAACGAGCTTTTTTTTATTCTTAAAACATTTAAGAATTTCTTAACATACATATTTTACATCACCCGGTGTTCCATGCCCTCGTAGAAATTATGATTTGATCATTTTGAAGAGGGGATGAAGACATAGATAATTTATTAAATTAATAACATATCATGAGTGGAAGCAATTACAGAAAGATGAAGCATGTATAACATAAGAATTATGTTTGTTATCTTGCATGGAAAGAAATAAGAGAAAATCAAATACCTTAAAACCTAAAATCAATAAAGGTCATGTCCAAATAGAAAATACATTGCAAATGATTTGATACCTTGAAGGCTGGGAAGGTCTAGAGGTGAAGGAATTGTATGAGGTAGCCCGAAATTGACTAGGTAGAGAATGAATAGGATTCAATGTGTCACTATATTTAAAAAAAATTGAGAATTAGTGATGATAGCATAATTAGATAATAAATTGAAATGAGAGTTGACTAATTTTCAAACTAATAATAAAAAAATAAAATGGGGAAAACAAGTACCCAAAATAAGTAACAACAATCTCAAGTAACAAGGGTGTCAAACCAAGGTTAAGTATGCAATACTAGAGTAAGAGAAGAATATAACTTTTACCATTTACTATGTATCATATTAGCTATTTAGTTATATGGTTAGTTTTAGTATAATTCAATAATAAATTTAATACAATAAATTAGATAGTGTATGTTAATATTAAAGTTAGGAAGTAGATAATCTTTTAAGTCTTGAAACATTTAAGAATTTCTCAACAAATATATTTCACATCACATGGTGTTCCATGTCTTTGGAGAACTGATGATTTGAAAATTTTGAAGAGGGGATAAAGACCTAGGTAATTTAATAAGTTAATATCGTATCATGAGTGGAAGCAATCACCAAGCAAAGAAACATGTATAACATAAGAATTATCTTTGTCATCTTGTATGGCAAAAAAATAAAAACATAAAATCAAACATAAATTCTAATAATCTATTAAGGTAATGTTAAAATAGAAAATGTGTGGCAAATGGTTTGATACCTAGGAGGCGCGAAAGGTTTACCGGTGAATAAAGTGTATGACTTTGCCCCAAATTCACTAGGTGGACAATGATTATCATTTAATGTATCACTATATTTAAAAAAATAAAAAGATTAGACAATTAGTGCCAATGATAGAATCAGATGATAAATTGAAAAGTGAGTTGACTCATTTTCAAAATAAGAATAAAAAAAAATTAAAGTGTGAAGAAGATATAGGTAACCATAAGTAACTTCAATCTCAAGTAACATGGGTGTCAAACCAAGCTAATGATCAAAATGATTTGGTGGCTTCGGAGAAAAATTGGACTAAATATTTGAATGCATTTCGCAAGTAAAAATATAAATCAGAGTTTGCACAACAAATTTACCCAAAAATGACTAGGTATCTTCTTTATACCTTTCCATGCACTAGTTGGTTACAAATTTGCAATCCTAAGCAATTGAAGAATGTAAACTTTTACTATTTATTATGTACCATATAAGCTATTTAGCTTATATGGTTTAGTTTAGTTCACTTCAATAACAAAATTTAATAATATAAATTTGAAAGTGTATCTTGAACCTAGAGTTACAAAGCAAACAACTTTTTTGAGTCATAAAACATTTGAGAATTTCTCAACAAACATATTTCACATCACCTGGTGTTCCATGTTCTCCTAGAAGAGATGATTTGATCATTTTGAATTGGGGATAACCCAGATATTTGGTTAGTCGTTTCTTGTACCGTTAGTATCCCCTTCTCATTAATATGCCATGCTTTAGTTGGTTGTGAGTTTGCAATCCTAGTGCATAAAAAGAAATTAACTCTTAATTATTTATTATGCAACATATCAACTATGTATAGCTTGGTAGTTTCTTTTAGTTTTGTTCACTTCAATAATGAATTTAATATTATAAATTAGAAATTTATGTTGAAAGGTACAATAGATACAATTTTTTTGAATTTTAAAACATTTAAGAATTTCTTAACAAACATATTTCACATCACCTAGTGTTCCATGTACTTGCAGAAGTGTTGATTTGATCATTTTGAAGATGGGATAACCCCGATATTTGGTTAGTCGTTAACTGTATTATTGGTATTCCCATCTCGTTATAATTCCATGGTCTTGCCTTTACCTGCCAATGAATTACGATGGACAACAATATACAATCAAAGTGTTTCACAAAACACAGTTCACTTGTATTAATACATAATAGCCATATAATAGAATATTTTGTGGTGGTTGTACTCACGGGTTGTTGTTGCAACAGAGTTGTGTATGAGTCTTGAATATTATTGGTTTCACCGAAGAATTGATTACTCAAATCATGAAGCCTATAAAACAAAATTGAAATATATATGCTAAAACATATGATAATTAATAACTACGATAACATTATACATAAAATAATAAGAAAACCTACTACCTTTGTAAATTCTCATTTTGATATTGATAAGCAACTTCTTCTTCTTCTTCTTCTGAGATCATCCCCACCTAACCAAATGATCGAAAAGTTTGGATTAAACAAAGTCATAACTTTCAAATGATATATATGTTGTGTGTGAATGCTTTAGGAGAGTAGGAAGTTGTTTTTGTTATTTCGAGCGAAAATGTGTAAAGCCCCCAGCTAGAGCAACCAGAAGGAATTAAATTCAAAACTCTTGTAAGTGTTATTGATGATATGATTGACATCTATGTATGAATAATAACAATCCTACTTGCATTTTACTTTGTTAGTGTACATCAAGTTTTTAAAGAAAATGCATATCAAAGAAGAATTAAACACATGAATTGTGATGATCGACCAAGTAGCATATATCATTTAAGAAATATATTTCACCGTAGATGATGAAAGATGGTTTGGTAGTGCTTCGTTTGGTAATGGAGCTGAAGAATTTGGTAACCATGGTTGTGGATTAAGATTGTTCAGTATAGGTGGTGGAACCACTGGATTTTCATAAGTAATAGACTCATTTGTTTGGAACTGATTGTTATCCATTCTTGTTGAACTTGTAGCTCCTTGAACCTAAAACAATAACAACCAAAAAGTATCACATCCACGTACATGTCACATCTCCTTACATAACAAAATGTGTATAAAAAATAATGTCAATTTGGTTATAATCAAATGTTATAATTATGAAAATGTGAAGAGATTTGATAAAGTAATTTCATAAAGGAAAAAAGATCATGAGGTAAAGGTTCAAAATCATTTATAAAGGGTTCATGCATAGCTGCTTCATGCTACAGTTTTTAAATAAAATAATCTGTAATGAAGCTAAGCCAATTTTAATTTCAAGTAGATAAAATTGAACTCATATAACAACAAACCTACTTGCATTCTACTATGTTAGTGTACATCAAATTTATAAGGAAAATGAATATCAATGAAGAATTAAACACATAATTGTGATGATCCGCCAAGTAGCATATAATCATTTAAGAATTATATTTCACCATAAATGATGAAAGATGGTTTGGTAGTGATTCGTTTGGTAGTGGAACTGAACAGTTTGGTAACCATGGTTGTGGATTAGAATTGTTGAGTACAGATGGTGGAACCACTAAATTTTCATAAGTAATAGACTTAGATGTTTGGAACTGATTGTTTGTCATCCTTGTTGAACTTGTTACTCCTTGAACCTAAAACAATAACAACCAAAAAAGTATCACATACACGTACATGTCACATCTCCATACATAATGAAATATGATTGTAATGTGTATAAAAAATAATGTCAACTTGGTTATAATCAATTGCTAAAATTATGCAAATGTCAAGAGATTTAATAACATAATTTCATAAAGAAAAAAAATCATGAGGTGAAGGTTCAAAATCATTCAGAAAGGTTGCATGCATAACTCCTTCCTACCACAGTTGTCAAATAACTTAAACAATTTGTAATGAAGCAAATAAAATTATATATAATATCAAGTACACAAAGTTGAACTCGAGTAATAACAAATCTACTTGCATGTTACTATGTTAGTGTACATCAAATTTATAAAGAAAATGCATATCAACGAAGATTTAAACACATGATTTGTGATGATCCGCTAAGTAGCATATAAACATTTAAGAGTTATATTTCACCATAGATGATGAAAGATGGTTTGGTAGTGCTTCGTTTGGTAGTGGAGCTGAAGAGTTTGGTAACCATGGTTGTGGATTAGGATTGTTGAGTACAGATGGTGGAACCGCTGAATTTTCGTATGTAATAGACTCAGTTGTTTGGAACTGATAGTTTTCCATTCTTGTTGAACTTGTAGCTCCTTGAACCTAAAACAATAAAAACCAAAAAAGTATCACATACATGTACATGTCACATCTTACGTAATGGAATATGATTGTAATGTGTATAAAAAATAACGTCAACTTGATTATAATCAAATGCTAAAATTATGCAAATGTAAAGGGATTTGATAAAATAATTTCATAAAGAAAAAAGATCATGAGGTAAAGGTTCAAAATCATTTAGAAAGGTTGGATGCATATATAACTCCTTCCATCTACATACAGTTGTCAAATAACATAAATAATCTGTAATGAAGCTAAGCTAATTATAATTTCAAGTAGATAAAGTTGAACTCAGGTAGTAGCAAACCTACTTACATGTTCCTATGTTAGTGTACATCAAGTTTATAAAGAAAATGCATATCAATGAAGAATTAAACACATGATAATTGTGATGTTCCGCCAAGTAACATATAATTATTTAAGAATTATATTTCACCGTAGATGATGAAAGATGGTTTGGTAGTGCTTCGTTTGGTGACCATGGTTGTGGATTAGGATTGTTGAATACAGGTGGTGGAACCGTTGAATTTTCATATGTAATAAACTCAGTTGTTCGGAACTGATTGTTTTCCATCCTTGTTGAACTTGTTCCTTCTTGAACCTAAAACAATTACAACCAAAAAAGTATCACATAAACAAACATGTCACATCTCCTTACATAATGGATTACGATCGTAATGTGTATAAAAAATAATAATGTAAACTTGATTATAATCAAATGCTAAAATTATGCAAATGTAAAGATATTTGATAAAATAATTTCATAAGGAAAAAAGATCGTGAGGTAAAGGTTCAAAATCATTTAGAAAGGCTGCATGCAAAACTCTTTCCTGCTACATTTGTCAAATAACTTAAATAATCTATAATGAAGTTAAGCTAGTTATAATTTCAAATAGATAAAGTTGAAACATCAAGAACAAGAGAAAGGATGATTGCAAGATCTAATCCGCAAGACCTCAGTTAACTGCAATAATGATGATGTCTTTATCAATTGAACTAACTAGCACTTTCCAAAACTTGATTACATTGAACTTCAACAAACTCACTGAAATTGACTTGACTAAGTTAAAAATTTTATTTGATTAAGAGAAAATAAATTAAGAAAACTAATCAATTTAATTAAGTAACAATTTACTTTAAAAATCAAATCGAACTAAACATGAAATAATAATTAAACAAAAATATTAACTGGAAGAGAAGAGAGAATTTTAACACTTCTTACATTGTCATCATATAAGCTAAAGAGAGAGCTATCAGATGGTGAAGGTATCGCCAAGAGATCAAAGATATCCATCTCGTCATCTTCAAAATCCATATTGTCTAACTCGTTTGTATTGTCCATATCCTGTTCATCACACCAAAGATTGCATTCATAAAATAAATAAACACATTAAAGAAAGATTTTTAATAGTTTTAAGCATTGTGCTTTACCCTTATAAATAAAGTTGATTCTATATTAATATATTGCATGCCTAAATAAGTTCTTCATATATTCTAAATGTCAATTGCTTAATCTCGACCAATCTCATATAATTTTTAATGCCAATAGATTTACCAATTTCAATCATGTGAACAAGCACTCGTCATGTTGCAATTGAAATAATGTAATTAAAACACCATTGACACTTCTCACATAACATACCCTCGGGTTCCAACATAGGATTCTTTAAAATATGTTGTTTGGAAACTATTAAGAAAAAGGTTTTCAACAAAAGGATGTCTTACTTAAGAGAAATGTGCTACACCCTAAGCATTGTGTCGTATGTTCTACTGATAGAAACCTAAGTATTTATCATCTCTTTTTTCATTGTATCCTTTGCCATATATGTTTAAGTGGGATGTTATCTTTGGTTAGGGATTTCAATAGCTATCTCTAATAATTGAAAAGAACACTTCAATTAACATGTAAGGATATGTCCTAATTCAAGTGAGATCTTGAAAAGATTTTTGAGCTATGAAAGGGAAATTCACATGCAACTTTACTCAATGGTGTAAGGAACCTTTGTTTATTTTAAAAGCCTTGCTCTCTTAGTTTCTATGCTTTATTCCAACTTTTGGATTGAGGATTGTATATTGATGGCCACTCGTGCTCAATTATCAATTCAATTTTGCTTTTATATATATATAAAGGACCCAAATAAAAAGTTATATGATAGTAACCTAAAAAGATATGAAACAAATTCAAATAAGGAGTGGAATGAAGAAATAAGGAATTGAAAAATGAAATAGAAGATGAGTAAATTTTACCTTAGATTGCAAGTGCAAAGAAGAAGAGGAAGAGGAAAGTCAAAAATGTGAAAAGATGATGCAGATGCTGGAAAATAATGTGTTCTACCTTGTGCTTAAATAGCGCAAGTGAGTAACTAGTGACAACTCAGTAATGAAGTGTCATTCGGATAAAAACTTGAATCATATTAGAAATAATATATAATATAATATAATTATACATTGGGAGAAGATAAATAGTAAAGTTAAATCTTGGTGGGGCAGTTACAATGCCATACATAGGTATGTTAAAGCACCTTCAAAACATGGGGTCGGATAACCTGCGCACTATCTTAGTGCGGATGGAAAAATATCCCACATCTCAAGGTTAAAAATTAAATTAAGATTGAGAAACAAATGAAAGGTGTGGATTCATTATGTTTTTGTGGTGACTTTGTGCATGATGGTCAATGGTGAGAAAATGCAATTTGAAAAATGAATTGAGTTATTTATATTTTTCATTTTTTTAAAATATAAATTGAATATCTTTTTTTTTAAGACCATGTGAATAACAAAAATAAATACTATAATATAATTTAAATAAAAGTTTACTGATGATAATGCACTAATAGTGTAAAATTTTTACACCATAAACACATTATTTATTATTCATGTATATATGTTACTTTTATTTAATAGTTATTACCACATACACTACATAGTTTATTTTTTATTTTAAAATAAGTTATATAATAAAATATAAAATAAACTTAGAATAAATTAGATATTACACGTTCCACTTTTTTATGAAAAAAAAAACTATTGGGAGGATAACTATTAGCCTCAGAGGATTAGTCATACTCTTTCTTAATAATGAGTTGAAAGGGTATTGAGTTATTAAAAACAACATTGAAAATATTAATGAAGTTAAATTTTTAAATCTAATTTATTGTATTTTTACTTTCATATATTTATGATTTATTTTAAATTCGACCTATAAAAATATTGACGTAGTAGGAGAGTCATATTACGATTAGGAAAAAAATCGCAATTTGATTCCGATATAAAAAAAAAACTAGTGAAAAATAATAAAACTATCATATGGATAAAGAAAAATATAAGCTATTTAGATATTACCTAAAAAAATTAATATTTCGTTTTTTGTTTTAGCTAAACACATACCATTACATCCCAGATTATTTCTCAAACTTAATTTTCTCGCAATCCTCCATGATACACAAACCCACCTCAAAAACATAAAAAATAATGAATAATCATGACCTTCTCTTTGTTTTTCATACTTAATTTAATCCCTGGACCTTAGATATGTGATGCTCACTAATACATGGTGCTTAGGTTATCCAAACCCTCGAAACACATAGTAAAAAAATTTAACCGTTAATCAAAGAAACAATGATTGAGATTATGAAGGCACTGAAATTCATAAAGGAGATTGAGAATAAATTGTTGTACAATGCCAGCAGGTCATGGATGTAGCACAGTAATCGGGCTGTTGCAAAGAATCCAAGAGTTAATTAGAAGAGATGACAAAGAATTAAATAGGGAAGTTACTCATACATTAAAGAACAAGACATCATAGAGTTAAAGGAGGAGCTAAGAACAAAAAGAATTAAAGGAGGAACTCTTACACTCATGAAATTCGGGTTTAATTATGTAGTAACTGACAATTTCAATCTTCAAGTTCAATAAATATTCGTCTTCTTCCTTTTGAATTTCTCATTTACTATGATGATGCATACACAAAGAAGACTACCATCAACCTTCAAGTTCAATAAAGGAGATTGAGATTAAATTGTTGTACGGTGCCAGGTCATGATGTAGCACAATAGTGGGGTTGTTGCGGAGAATCCTAGACTTAATTAGATGAGATGAGGATGAATTGAATTGGGAATTACTCCTGCATTAAAGAACAAGACATGATAGAGTGAAAGGAGGAGCTAAGAACAAAAAGAAATTAAAGGAGGAACGCTTACACTCATGAAATTTGGGTCTGATTATGTAGTAACTGACAATTTCAACCTTCAAGTTCAATTAATATTCACCTCTTCTTTTGGAATTTCTCATTTACTATGATGATGTATACACAAAGAAGACTACCATCATCCTCTTGACTCCTTTTACATGTTTTTCCACTTCATTGTGCATCTTAATTATGGTTGTTTAATGATTTATTTATTTATTATAACAATGTGCTGGTTTTGGTCAGAAACTTATTAAAGAAAATTATTAGCCCCCTTCACAAATTATCCAACTTGGTAAAATTATAGGTTTATTTTCTTCAATAATGTATGTTGACAAACCTTTTAAAATTTCAAAGAATTTGAAAGTGAATGAATTCAATTACTATAAATTTGCATATGGGCCTCCTTATAAAAGTTTCTCAATCATTTCTCTTATATTTTATGCTTCACAGCTTTAACCTACCGACCTAATTAATTCTAAGAAATTACTTAGATGTAAAGTTAAAATACTTGCAAAAAATAAAAGGTTCATATGCTTTAATTTAAAATATGATTTTTCAAATATATGTCACATAACCCATGTTAATGATAGTTTAAGGCAAAAGTATTATTAGATTGATCCTTTAAGCTATTTTTAGGTTAAAAATCAATCCCTTAAGTTTTCTTTGTTTCAAATGAGTCCTGTAAGGTATTACCGTCTAACAAATTCGTCTTTCTATTAATTTTTTTCTATTAAGTAACACGTGTCCCTCAACTAGTTGTGTCGTGTGTTAAAAAAATGGTTTTATGATTTTTTTTTAATATTTTTCTTATGATGCCATGTGTCACTTAACAGGAAAAAACTAACGAAAAGTAATTGTTTGTTGGACGGCAACAATTTACAGGACTTATTTGAAACATAAGAAAAAAGCTTAACGAACTTATTTGTAACCTAAAAATATATAACTCAATGGACCATTCTAGTAGTTTTGCCACAGTTTAAATAGAAAATGTTTATGGAAAAATTTAAAATATTATATTTCAAAGTATTAGATAAACCAATATTCCATATAAATTAACTTAACTTTTCATAAATTATCAAAAAAATTGAATGCATAATAGTTCGCCACTTATTATTCATCCCTGCTTAGATGGTCCTCACTAGCACAAGTTAGATGGGAATACTTTGGATATATAATGAGTACGTATGATTCTCAGTAATGTTATATTACTAGTACAGTACTCGTGCAATGCACGAGCTTAAATTAAATTAAAGTCTAACGTTACATAAAATTTATATTTAAAATATGAATTACGGTGATTTTTAATCTTGACACATTGCAATTATGTAATTTTGTTTACCCTATATCAGAAAAATATGATTTACCAATTTTCTTCACGACACACGCTATGAATTAATTCAACCATTAAATAGATAGCAGCAGCTGATTACTATGCACCTAAATCCTAACGGGTTGAATAACATAATTTCTCCAAATTTTTAAAAAGAATTAGATTACATTAGTGAATTTATATTAGGTAGAAATAAAATTTAAATAACTCAATTAAACTAAAAAATATATTTCAGGAATGATTTCATTAAAATTGAAAATTAGTCAAAATAATCCATCATGTATATTATTTCCTTCGTTCCATACCAATGTTTAAAAAATTTAAAAGTCAAAAACTCAAGGAAATATGCTCGGTGTGGAGGAGAAAGTGGTCCGGCAGATCTCGATGAGAGATTGCATTGAGAATGTGAAACATTAAATTGTTATTTCATGAAGTTGTAGATCTTAGCCGCAATTGGAATGAGAAACCACACTCCTAAGCAACACTGTAACAACTATCAGAAAATCAGAAAAAGAACCAAAGTGAGAAAACTCAACAAAGTCATCCAGAACCCATCATAAATAAGCTAAGCCATAATAGTGTACCAACTATTCTTAGTCTCAACAATGAGAAAGTTTCCAATAGTCACAAAAGAATACCAAATTTTAAGGCTCAATTCAATATTGATGGAGGGAGTAATTTTTTTTATTCCCAATGTAAATTTGTTAAAGTAGTCTAATTTTTTTTATAAATATTAGAAAATTAAATTAATATTTAAGAGTATAGCACAAAGGTAGCTAAGACCACTTCATAGAAGAATATAGCAAAGGCATAACAGATCACAGAGGATCGAAGGTAGCTAACCGTGCATAGAAGAATATAGCAAGCCATAAAAAGACAGAGTTGAAGAGAGAACCCTCATAACGATCAAATAATGGCTATACATAATAACGCATGTAAAGATCAATAAAATGTGATCAAGTCATTTTCTTTTTGACTTGTACATAAGATACTTAATTTGAACACATATCAAAAGGATTTAAAATGTTATCAAAAGGATTTAAAATGTTATAAAAAGTATAGAAAGAAAACTACACCTTAAACTAAAAGCTAAGGAAGCTATGCAAATAATGTTTTCAACTTTCAATACTTCTATTATACCAAAATATATTACTTAAATTAAAATAAATTTTGAAGATGTGTTTTTATCAATTTAGTTTTTTTTTAATGAATAATAGTTCTTGTATAATATTAAAAATTTAACAAAAAGAGAGAATGATGTCAATCTAGTCCTCCAATAATAATATAGATTACCAAGTTAGTCCTTAAACAAAGACAACAAAATAAATCTCTAAAAGCTTAAATAACCATCACATTACTCTTTCCAATGATTTATTTGATGATCATAGTTTAGAGATCAAAATTCATGATATGTAATAACCATTTAAACTTTCAAAAGCTATCTTTTCTTTTCGAAGTACTAACTTGGTGAGATCACAAATCTTCAAATTTGGGCTATTTCAAACTATTGTAAATAATATAGTGACAGATCTAAATGTATCTAAGGTAAACGTTGAAGACACCAAAAAAAAAAAAACCAAGAGAAATCCTTAATCACATATACTTTTGTTGATTTTGTGATCTAGTAAAGTCGGTTGTGTAAATGAATACAAATAAAATGGTGACAATCTATACAAATGGATACATGGCAGTTATATATATAACATAAGAAATCACCAAAAAATGTTACAGCCTGTGAGTTATACACATGAATTTGAAAGATTGGCCAATCAAGGATGCAATTTCTCATTAACTGATTTCAGCCTATCAGCCAAGTAACAACATACCGATTGGATCAATATTTTTGTGGATTCTGAGTTGATTGGTTAAAGATCCTGCAAGTGGAGACTTAAAAACAAAAACCAAAAGTATCAACTTGATTTTATAAATGAAACAAAATTTTACACATTTAAAAACTTATATAGAACCTTGATAATAATATTTTAAATTAACAATGAACCAATATGCACCGGCTAACAATGAGTCAAGGGAAGAAAAACCAAAATTTTAGTATAAGAGTTATCCAAATTTTTATAAGTATAAAATCTATCGCCTTACTAAAATAATTAGTTTCAAACAAAATTATGCCATTGCCTTGGTGAACATAGCAAGTTGCTCATTGCCTTCTACCACTTAGTAAGACGGTTAATCATTTACCTATCCATCAAAATGTGAAACCAAAATTGCAAAACTTCCCAAAACAGCATAAGTTAGAGATTAAGTTTCAACATATGATGCAAATACTTTAATTGCATGTAGTTTTTCTAACATGTATAAATGACAAATGTAGAGCTCAAGACCATTTTGCAGTTGATTAACTATTTTGGAAGTTTTAGCTGGATTTCATATCTCTCAACATTGACTTCACATGCTTGTAGTTTTACACATTATACTACTGTAGCTCTATTTTCTCTAATATCTGTGCTTTCACTCCTAATATACAGAGCTTTTAAAGTTCCCTTCCTTTGATATGAAAATTTTACTGTCACAATGTGGCTTTTGTTGGTAACAGACCTCAGATTTTTTTAAAACCATGTTATAAAAATAAAGAAACATAATCGTAATGCATAAAGAGTACTTGATAGATAATATACATGAAATATGGAAAATAACATGTAAAATATATATGAACTCTCAAACTGTAATCCAATAAATTTACCAATGAATAACATTTGTTAGTATCTTATTTCATATTACTGCTAGGAAACCTAACTAAAAACTGAAACATGTATGAACACCTTAAATCCTACCAAGTATCAACAACTTAACCCGCTTACCATGATAAGCGTTCACAACTTTGTTAGCTTCCTCTGGGAAACAGACAAAACCAAAGCCTTTGCTTATCCCTTTGTCATCATGCATAACTTTTGCAATAGTTATTGCGCCACATGCAGCAAAATGAGTTCTTCATCAGTAACATTGGCATCGATGTTCTTTACATAAATGTTTGATTGCTGGAAGTTAAATAAAGACATTCTAAGGCAACTGAAAAGAGAATTGCTAGTTAAGACTTAAGTATAGAAGAATGGTAAAAGAAATTACCATATACTTCAAGATTTGTTCCTTGCGTTTCTCCTCAAACTGATTATGCAAGATCTGCTCACGCTCATCTTTCTTTTGTGCCTTGGCTACATATAAAATCTTAGAACCTGTATAAACAAATCAAAACCAAATGATATACATCAGAAAATTACAAATTTTCACATAGAAACCAACACAGTAAAAGGATAAACAAACTGCCAAATTTTGTTCCATTAATTGCCTCAAGCGCCCTTTTAGCATCATCTAGGTTATCGTAGTTCACAAAGCCAAAACCCTTCGACACCCCATTGTTATCCTTTGCAATAGCCAACCTAACAATTTTCCCAAAAGAAGAAAACTTTTCGTGCAAAGCTGCTTCTGTGATATTAAGGTCCAAGTTCTTCATGTACAAATTTGTATATCCAGCATCCGGTCGTGGGAAAACACGATCAATCTTTTTGACAAATCTCCCAAGTCCCAACATATCTGTGACAATAATTGCAGTCAAACTAAAATTAATCTCATAAGATTAATAGGTGCACAGAAATTGAATACAACAATTAACTATAGGCACAAAAATAGTAATATAGGCTTCAAAGCATAACTTCAAAAGGTGTTCACTTTTCTTGACAATTTCCCAATATATTTGTGACAATAATTAGTTAATTACAGTCGTATTAAAATTAATCTCAAGAAATTAAAGGTGCACAGAAGTTGAATACAACAATTAACTGTAGGTGCAAAATCATGGACTTCAAAAGCATCAACTTAAATAATAGTACTATCTGCTTACCAGGAAACTACTAAATTAATAGGTTCACAGGAAATTGAATAAACCAGTTAACCATAGGCACAAAATCATAGACTTGAAAAGCATAAACCTAAATACATCTCCTTATTAGTAAGACATTACTAATAGGTTCACACAAAACTGAATAAAGCAATTAACTATAGGCATAAAAATCAAAGATTTTAAAAGCATCACAGAATTTTACTAAGTTTTGTATATATGCTTTCCTTTCGTAAAAAAAACAATAATCTAAACATTGTATTGTTGTTTGCTACGTTCCATGTTTCTCAGTTGTTGATTGCTGATTCTTTAGGAGTTAAAACTCCTCCTCTTCTTTGGGCTTTTCCCCCCTTATTTACCAAAAAAAAACATTGTATTGTTGTTTCATGGAATATCCCATAATAAAGGTAATCCATTAATGTGATGAACGTTGGGAAAGGAATAAAACCTTAACCCGGAATCCTCTCGAACTGGATTAGTCGGCCCAATAGGCCGGATACCAGGGTGCAAACAAAAAAAAATGCCCTATATCTTTTTATTCTTCATTACTACAAAGTTAAAATAATTAATAAAACATGATTTATTTTTAATATCCAACACACGGAAATAAAGTGACTATTTATAAACACTACCTTATTCTTGCCTTAATTAATATTATGTATGCAGTGGCTAATAGGGTTCTTGAACTTTTGGCACCGAGGAGAGGTGCGGAGGGCGAGGATAAATATCTTACCATGGCATATATTCCTAGGCCTATACACTTATGCTTTAGCAATAGCAACAGCTGAAACCGGATTGCTGGAGAAATTGACATTCATACAAACAAAGAGGAATGTATCCAAACACAACACTGAGTCTATGGTGGTTAATAGTTTAGGCCTAGGTCTTGCCCTACTCAGTGGCTTTGTTATTTTGGCTGCTGTTTCTCCTAAGTACCAAACCCTTCAAACGAAACTTGTGTACTCACAAACCAGGTGTTTGTCCTCTTAATAATATATAACACATGTGTCTTCAGTAGTATGATTGTCATATTTCTTTTCTTTTCATGATCGTTAATGTTCATTTGAGTTTTGATCTATTTTGCAGCTAGTAATCGTCTTAATTATTGTGATGCATGAATGGTCAAATTGTTCTGATGTTATAGATAGATAGATAGATAGATAGTCAGTGGTACACAATTTTTTCTAGTGGTGAGGTTTTTTTTCGTTTTTGCTTTTTCTACCTCTTCTTTCTTTCTCAATCCATAATAAATAATCAACATTGTAAAGAATTTGTTATCTCATGTCGCACTATTAGAAATCAAAAACCGTCCCCTTCGGCGGCAAGGGCGAGACTAACAACCAGATCGACTAAAGGCGTTGGCTTATAGCAATTGGTGTCTGTTACCGAACCAAAAGAAAGAATCGGTCTAAATAAAGGCAGCTCAAAACCAGCCCAACCTCTTCATGGTCATATCCTCGAGAATCCCCTATTTAGAAAGAACATTTTGTTTTAATTTGAGAAGTCGGCAAATCTGTGAGGACTATAAAAGGGTAGTTGACTTCATCAGTGCGCCATAATCTATTGATTGCACGAGTGACTCAGCCACAAGTGTGGGTCAGGATTATGGCATAACCTATTAAAAAAATCCCAGAGATCTAGTCTTCCACAACACACTGAATATTCTCATCGACATTTGCTGGAGAAGCTCTTCATAACACCCACTAAATTTAAAAATTAATATTTTATAAAGTATAATTTGGAAATAAATCAAAGAATCTTTATTTTCAATATTTTATAACTTGAAAGGGTAAATTAATAATTTGCAAAATATATTATTCAATTCTGATTTTGGTGGGAAAAGAATAAAATATAATTTTTTGAATTTTTTGAAAATTTTACGCGTGATAATCGATTATCACCCCCGATAATCCATTATCTGAAGATTCCTGCAACGCTATTAAGGCGGTTTCAGTATGAAACTTGTGGAAACCTTCAAATTTCTTCTCCTCAGGCCACATGACTCATCCCCAAGCACTGGGGGATGAGTTGCATACGTGCAAAAGGGTTGTGTTGGCAAGAGGTGAGTCTTTCCACCTCTTCCACCTCCAATTCCCTTCTTTATAAATAGACACGTCATTTGTTGCTTCTGGTTCCCTTTCTCCTTGCGTTTTTCCTCGTTGGATCGCTGATAAAATCATACACGATTCGTGTGAATAACTTACCTTGAGTTGTCACACTTGAGGCTTAGGATTAGTGAGTGAAAAGCTTGAAGAATTAATGGTGAACCTCGCTTGGTTTAGTTGTTGTTGGTTGTTGTTATTAGCTGTTGTTGCTTTTCTTGGTTAAGTTTAGGTTCTATCCAACTCCATAAAGATATGGGAGATGTCATTCATATCAATAGAATTAATTATCGATATAAGTCATGATTGTGAGTTTTTCATGAACTTGAATAATGAATATAAAATCATGACAAGAATGCTTGATATAGAGGTCAAGACAACCCATGGATTCCTGCTGAATTAATAAGTTGAATGATAAGCAAGTTAAGTGAATGCATGAATTGATACTAAACTTAATTGAATGAATAAGGTTATATGCTGAATATAAAGTTATTATGATATGTAGAATTATGTGCTTATTTTGATTTGGACAAGATCTTGATGATTGTGCCTATACCAAGTTTATAATTATGTATTAACTATTATATGATGACTTGTGAGTTATTGGAATGAAATGGACATGAAAAGAAAAGAATTTTGGTCTCAAGTCCTGATAATAATCGATTATCGTGAAGTGACTATCGATTATGACAATTGATTATCAGACCTTTATGCAAATTAGAAAAAAAAAGTTAACACGGGATAATCGATTATCAGGTATTGACTTGGGTCTGATATATATACCTTTTGGACTTCATTTTATCCTCTTTTACTTTGATTTGGCTTGTTTTCATAGCAAACTTAGGATTTTTTATTAGTTTTTAGGAATTTTAGTAGTTGTAGTTTCCCATGAACTTTTTGATCGTTTGTTCAGTGTTTTCAGGTGATTTTGGAGCTCAATTGCAAAAATAAATTATGGAATTGGAAAGAGCATTTAAAGACCTTGAAATAGGAAAAAGAACGGAGAAAAACGGAGCCGGAGGGGCGCGTGGACGGGTGCGCCTGGGGCGCGCCACTTGAGGAACAACAATAGCAGCAGAGGCGCGCGCCTGGGGAGCGACACCGCGTGCGCCTGGGACGCGCGTGCACCAGAAAAAGCCAATTGGGCCAAAACTTCAGAAATTGATTGGGATTCTACTTAGAGATAGATTGTAATTATAAATTAGTGATTTAGAATTAGGTTAGGCAGCCAACAGGAGGAGAAAACAGAATTTAGATTTGAAGAGGGAGATTGCATTGATTTGGAGCATTTGAAGATTGAAGGATTTGGGGTAATTTGTCTATGAATTTCCCTATTATGTCTTTTTTTCTTCTTATTTCTATGTGTAACTAAAACCCTCGTGTTAGGAACACGGTGAATTTGTATGGCGTAGCTTATTTCAATTTATGATTTAGGATTTTGCTGTTTTCAGTTCATGCATTAATTGTGTTTTTATTGTATACATAAACCCGCGCAATTTATGTTTTGGATCTCTTAATTCGCAACGAGAGTTGGGATTTTGAATAGGCCATGCAATTAATGGTATAATCAGTTTAGTTATAGAGATATGATTAAATGATTATATGACTTTATAATTCCCTTGTGCTGAAATTGATATTTTCTTATATTGTAATTTGTTGAGAGATCAAGGATTAAGTATTTAGAAAATAAGGGTAATGTTAGAGAGATCTAACTATTGCTATTTGAGAGGAATGGTCCATGAATTGAAGGATAATTAAAGGAAAATCTGAATTATAATTGAATAAGTGAAACCTGCAATGAAACCAACGTTCCTAACCACTTTTCTCCCATAGTTTCTCAAATTTAATTTAATTTCAGCAACTTAGTAGTTTAGTTAATTAGTGATTTTAAATCTGAATTTTAATTTAAATCAACTTTTTAGTAATAGGATCTATTTTTAATTACATTAAGGTGAAAATATACTAAAAACACAACTCCCTGTGGAACGATATTCAGTCTTCCAGACTATATTACTCGTTGACCCAGTCCACTTGCTGGCACATCAACAGGTATCCATCTAGTATTCTGGCTCTAAACAGTTATATCCTCTTTGTAGTCCTTTCAATCAGTTTCCATTCAGTTAGCTACTAGGATGAACCACAAAGAGGCGATCCCTTCTTCCCGACATGCTATGGTACCCCAGGGTGGGTAGGAGCAGGTCGAGTCTATATCGCCGCGGAGCAACAGCCGCATGAAGCCATAGCACCGTATGGGACTAGCGCAGGTTGCCAAGCAGATAATGGCAACGAAATTACAAGAGGATCGCCTACCACCCCCTTCTCTTCACCCGATACAAGAAAGCTGTTGTGCTTTCTTAAATTGCATACCTATACAAGGTTTCAAGTTTTGATCGATATTTGCGGAGGGTTGTTTCTCACCACCACATCATTTCACCTTTTTTTTATTTCTCTTCATTTCTAGCACCATTATCTTCTTTTTCTTTTTCCTCTTCTTCTTTTTTCCCATCACCACCGCTAAAAATCAACACCCACTTTAATCAATATCCATAAAATTATCTTAATCACCTTTCTAAACCTACATAGATGTTTAATTTGTCCTTTAATAGTCCCAAATCAAAAAACCCCCTTCTGAAACCCTAGAAACCTGTCAGAGAAGAAGACTACGAGAGAAAAGTTGACGGAAAATTGACGAAATGACCAACTGTGCTAACGGAAGTAAACATAAGGTATTACTTTTGAAAAAAACTTTAAGGATCACTTTGAAATAAAAAGGTAAAACTACTCGTTTGATCCCCTAAGTTATTTTTTTGTTCCAATTCGATCCCCTAAGTCTTTTTTGTTTAAAAGTGGTCCCCTAACTCATATAACGTTAGCACCGTTAGTCCTTTCTGTCCATGAACGAACTCCCTATCTCGCTCATAATCAACCCTATCTCGCTCATAATCAACGACAATGTTGCAGTTCGTTCTCTCTTAGAAAATGCCCTAGCAACCCTGTTTTCCCACCAAAGTTTAGTGCTTTTCTCTCTTAGCTCATAACGACTTCTCATGGAAGAAAGGAGAATATGAAGTGAGTGGCTTCAAGCACCAAAACGATGTCGTTTGACTCCACCATTTTAAACTTTTAACGTGGTAAAAGAGAGGGTACACGTGAATCGCCTACATTGGGCACTTTGGCTGCCACGTCAACTTAAATAGACGATGTTAGGTCGTAATGGACGGAAAGGATTAACGATGCTAATGTTACATGAGTTAGGGGACCACTTTCAAACAAAAATGACTTAGGGGACCAGATTGGAACAAATAAATAACTTAGGGTACCATCGAACAGTTTTGCCTAAATAAATAACTTAAGAAACCAAAGAAGCAGTTTTGCCAAAAGAGAAACTATATATGGTGATAATAAACCTTACATGGAAAACTATAGAATGTGTTGAATATTAAGTATGATGGCCAACTTGTTCTATGAAGTTTCCAAATATGTTTATACATATATTAGAGGAAAAATTTGATGATATTCATATATGTGGAGGACTAACTGACATTTTATTTATTTTTTAAAATAATAAATACACAATTTTCTTATAAAAACTTGTTTCATGCACTTTTAAACATGTATCCATAAACACTCAATAAAAATAAAACTAAAAAAATTGTTTAAACATCATTCTTTGTGAAAAACACTTTAGGATATTCTATTTTAAAGTATCAAGTAGTGCCAATGAAAATTAATTTAAGAACATTTAAGTGTAAAAATTCTTTTGAAACGTCGAGGGGGATCCGATGTAGTCCTTTACGGGTAAAAGGTCTTGAATTAACAGCGCCATTATTCAAACATTTGATATTATAATTAATGAAGTGTGCCCTAAATCTTACTCCCTCCCTTTCAATTTATCAGTCGTTTTAAAATTTTCATACGTATTAAGAAAAGTCATTTAATGCTTCAATTTTTAAGAGAATTATTAAATAACTTTATTATAATACCCTAACACTACGTTAATTATCACTTCTTACACATATTTCAACATATTAAATAAACGGTTAAAGTTGAAAAAAAATAATTAATACACCCTCGAATTTCTAAAGCGACAAATAATTTAGAATAAGTTAAAAAAAGGATAAAGTGACAAATAAATTGGAACAGAAGGAGTAGTTCACTTCAACCGAAACCAATCACATGTAAGAGTTTATGCGTTGAATGCTAGAAACAGAAAAAGAAAGGCTAAACTACTTATTTAGTCTCTTACCTTATTTTTCAATAGCAAATTGGTCCCTTGCATTTTTTTTGTATTATATTGATTCCTCATATTTCTTTTTGCTATCAAATTGTTCCTTGAGTTGCTGTTCATCATACATATTGATCCACATATGAATTATTGGAGAGAGAAATGACAGGTTTGCATATTATTATATTGGTCCACCCACATAGGATGAATAGTGATTCAGGAACCAAATCGATAGTGAAAAGAAACGTGAGAGACAAATATGATACCAAAAAAACGTAAGAAACCAATTTAATAGTGAAAAATGAGGTAAGGGACCAACTGATTAGTTTAGCAAATAAATATATAAAAAGCTATTTTCTTATATACAAGCTTTTTTTAATGTTTTTTTTGTCCTTAATATAAATCTCATTTACAATTTTCAATAACATTAAATACTTCTTTTCCATAAATATCTCTACTTATATAATATTTTTTAGAGTTCCAATAATAATTATAGGGGTTGTTTTGAAAAAGTATACCAAATATTTACATTTCCAATAGCAGTAATAATACTATAACTAACTTTCTTTAAAAATGCGATATTTTGTCAAAAGGGCTTATACGTAGAACCAGAGGTAGTATATGTAAATACTATTGTGATGCTTCTAGCTCAATCAATATCCACCAACTCACTTAATTAATATTCAAAATAAGAGTTGAAAATAGATTAAAAATTGTACCAAAAGTGTTGTCTACCAAACATTTTTAAAGATATAAACCTATGCGATAGTTAAAATAGTGCAGATTCTTGTTACATCAAAAGTAGGAATAATTCATTAAATCACCGAGAACTCCCCACATCATCCATGCCACTATCCATGCCCAAAAAACACCCTGCATCGAAAACAAAAAAAATCTTATCAAAACATAAGATTTTTAGCTCAAAATTTAATACCCACCCATTTACTACCTGCTCTCTTATTTTTATGGGAAATTTTTTCTCTTTTTTTTTTTGTTTTTTTTACGAGGATAGAGGAATGGAAATTAAATCCACCAAATGGTGGTGCTCAAGATCAAAGCCGAGACTTCCAACTTTAAAGCTTTAAAACTTGGTACATAGCCATGTGGACTCCACCCACTTATCCCTTTCTCTCCTCTCTTATAAATAATAAGAATCCATTTTCAAATCGGAAAAGGAATACAATTTCAGCCGTAATTTGATTCTTTGAACACCACTACTCAAAATGTAATGCTCTTTAATAAAGTAATATCGCAGTTAATGTCCTTTTTCATATTAGCGAACCGATAACACGTTTCAAATAAATATTCAAATAAAGTACCCTTTTATTCCACAAATAAAGTACCCCTTTTTGAGACAGATGGAGTAATTTCAAATACCTCGAGAGAATGCTTCTTCACGTTCTAAGAAAATGCGATCAGATGTACGAGCATATCCTCCTACTTCTGGTACATTCAAATGTCTGAAAACTCAAAATAATGAAATTTAAGATAACAAGAGATGGGAAAAAAGAGAAGCTAAGACTTATGTTTATTCAATTCAAATGATAAAAGATAGCCTCGAACTCGGCTCATGGGAGTAGTTTGGGCGGTTGTTGTTAGCTTTAATTTCTTCGTTATCTAATGGTTGCATCCATTGAAGATCGATTTCTACCATATAATTAGATAAGAATAAGGGCTATTTGCTTTTAAACGATAATAATTATGTTTCATTATCTTAACGAAGGAATGAAGAAATAGATTGAATTCCTGATTATTTTTCTCAAATTTATTAAAAAACTGTATGAAAGTAAGAATAATAAGGAATTACGGCGAATTTGTGAAATAATATTTTGCTAGAATTTGTCATGGTATCCTCCATGTTTTATCCAATAAAATCGATGTATATGAGCTAGAATGTAACACGAATATAATGTCATATCTTTTTAATTTTATATTTCAAATTTTAAAATTGAATCCTTGGATCTTCATGAAAAAATTAACAAATCCATTAAAACTTTATGGAATTCAAGCCATGCAAGTCTTTCTTCTTCCTACTCATACCTAGTTCCCTCATTCATCTTCTTAAATTTACTTTCCCAAAAACAACAACATCAAGTATCTTGTTCTTCTGTTTCAAATCTTCTTTTGTTCTCTACTTTGAGTACAATAAGACTAAAATCTAAATCTAAAATGGTGAAATTAGATTACTACCTTAGGGTTCTAATAACTGTCCAGGATTTTGAACAAGAAAATCTCATATTTGAAGTTTAGGGATTGAATTGGACATAAAAATATAATCTTAATCATGGATTTAAGCTTAATCCTTAAGCTGCAACTGCAAGCGGTACCACAACTAACCCTTTTTCATTAAATGGTACAAAGATAAAATCCTATTTTATTTTACTCCTCTTGTTAAAAAAATTTACATATAAATAAAAGTTTGCTTTCCTTAATCTTTCTTTCTAACTACTAAATCCAACATAACCAAATTTGTGTTCTCCCAATACAAATCAAATACAAAAACCATGAATATAACATATACTAAATCACTTTTTTATATAAAAAAAATGCTATCTAATTCACTTGGTCTGTATCTCATTGGTATAAAGGGTAAACTTGTGTTATTATCATGTACTTAGAAAGCTTTTGAAGTATAAAGAAAATTAAAATAAATAAAAGGGAGAGAGAGAAATAAAATTTCAAGTAAAATATTACCGAGAAGATGAAGGTTCAAGAATTGTTGGTCTATCACTTTGCAGAGTGATTCTATTCTCTAAACAAGCAGCAACTTGCTCTATCTGTATGCCATTCACTACTTGAGACAACCTAGGTAATTTAATAAGTTAATATCATATCGACGGTGAAAGCAAGCAAAATTAATTGACATGTCAGAAACGGTGAAAACATAGGAATTATCTTTGACATCTTGCATGATCAAAAATAAGCAAAAATGAACACCTTCGGTCTAATAATCAATAAAGGTAATGTCAAAATAGAAAATGTGGAACAAATGATTTAATACCTAGGAGGCGCTGAAGGGCCAGAGGTGAATGAACTAAATGATGTTGCCCCAATTTGGCTAGGTGGAGAATGATTAGGATACAATGTATCACTATATCTAGGAAAAAAAAGAAATTAAACAATTAGTGTATGTCAATGGCAAAATTAGATAATTAATTGAAGTGAGAGTTTATTCATTTTTGAACAAATAATTAAAAAAATAAAATAGGGAAAACAAGTACCCATAATAAGTAAGAACCATCTCAAGTAACATTGGACTATATTTCAATGTATTCTGAAACTACAAAAGATCAAAATAAACATTCGACTGAATATTGAACAATCTCAAACCAAGTTGTATACCAAAATAATTTGATGGCTTAGGGGAAAAATTGGATTGAATATATGAATGTATTCCAAAAGGAAAAATATAACTCAAAGTAATTGATTTTTATACCAACTTTTTGAGTTGAAATCTCCTGAGATCAGATAATATAATACAACAAATTTACTTAAAATTGAACCGTTGTCTTCGTGCTACCCTTCCATGCATTATTTGTTTGTGAGTTTGAAATTCTAGAGAGAGAGAAAAATATAAGTATTACTATTTTAAAATAATTAAAATAGGAGTCAATGTTTCACTAAATCTAAAAAAATTAGATAATTAGTGTCATTGAAAGAATAAGATAAGTTGAGAATGGACTCATTTTAAAATAATTAATTAAAAAAATATGAAGAACAAGTACCCATAAGTAAAAACAATCTCAAGTACATGGGTGTCAAACTAAGTTGATTATCAAAATGATTTAGTGGCTTCCGGAAAAAATTGCACTATTAATGTGAATGTATTATGAAACTAAAAATATAAAACAAATTAAAATAGACTTTTATACCAACTTTTTGAGTTGGAAATCTCTCCAAAATTAGATAATATAATACAACAAATTCATTCAAAAATAACTCCATGACTTTTTGCTACCCTTCCAAGCATTAGTTGATAGTGACTTTGAAATCCTAAAGTAAGAGAAGAATATAACTTTTATCCTTTATTATCTACCATATTAGCTATTTCGCTAAGATGGTTTGGTTTCGTTCACTTCAATAATAAATTTAATATTATAAATTAGATAGTGTATGTTGAAATTAAAGTTACGAAGTTGATAACTTTTTTAAGTTTTGAAACATTTAAGAATTTCTTAACAAACATATTTCACTTCACCTGGTGTTCCATGTCATTGGAGAAGTGATGATTTGATTATTTTGAAGAGGGGATAATAAAGGCCGGTAATTTAATAAATTAATATCGCATCATGTGTAACACATAATTTAAAACCTAGGAGGCGCAAAAGATCCAGAGGTGAATGAAGAGGGGATAATGAAACACCTTAAAGTCTAATAATCAATGAAGCTAATCTCAAAATAGAAAATGTGTAACACATAATTTAAAACCTAGGAGGCGCAAAAGATCCAGAGGTGAATGAATTGTGTGAAGTTGTCCCAAATTGGCTAGGTGGACAATGATTAAGACTCGATGTATCATTATGTCTAGAAAAAAATTAAACAATTAGTGTCAATGGCAGAATTAGATAATAAATTGAACTAAGATTGGACTAGCTAATTTTTCAAACTAATAATAAAAAAGGAGAAAACAAGTACACATAATAAGTAACAACAATCTCGAGTAACATTGCACTAAATATTTCAATGTCTTCCGAAACTAAAAATGACCAAAATGAAAATCGGGCTGAATATATATTGAACAATCTCAAACCAAGTTGATGATCAAAAGAATTTGGTGGCTTCTGAAAAAAATTGGACTAAATATTTGAATGTATTTCAAAATAGAAAATTTAAATCAAAGTAATTGATTTTTATACCAACTTCTTGACTTGAAGTCTCCCCGAGATCAGATAATATAATACAACAAGTTTACTTAAAAACAACTCATTGTCTACTTCCTACCTTAGCTTTTTAGTTGATTGTGAGTTTACAATCTTAGAGCAAGAAATAAAACTACAATTTTTCCTATTTATTATGTACCATATGAGCTATTTAGATGATATAGTTTAGTTTAGTTCACTTCGATAACAAAATCTAATCATATAAATTAGAAAGTGCTTGTTGAAATTACAATTTCAAAGTAAACGAGCTTTTTTTTATTCTTAAAACATTTAAGAATTTCTTAACATACATATTTTACATAACCTGGTGTTCCATGCCCTCGTAGAAATGATGATTTGATATTTTGAAGAGGGAATGAAGATATAGATAATTTATTAAATTAATACCACATGAGTAGAAGCAATTACAGAACGATGAGGCATGTATAACATAAGAATTATGTTTGTTATCTTGCAAGGAAAGAAATAAGAGAAAATCAAATACCTTAAAGCCTAAAATTAATAAAGGTCATGTCCAAATAGAAAATGCATTGCAAATGATTTGATACCTTGAAGCCGGGGAAGGTCTAGAGGTGAAGGAATTGTATGAGGTAGCCCCAAATTGACTAGGTAGAGAATGAATAGGATTCATTGTGTCACTATATCTAAAAAAAATTGAGAATTAGTGCTGATAGCATAATTAGATAATAAATTGAAATGAGAGTTGACTAATTTTCAAACTAACAATAAAAAATAAAATGGGGAAAACAAGTACCCATAATAAGTAACAACAATCTCAAGTAACAAGGGTGTCAAACCAAGGTTAAGTATGCAATATTAGAGTAAGAGAAGAATATAACTTTTATCATTTACTATGTACCATATTAGCTATTTAGTTTATATGGTTAGTTTTAGTATAATTCAATAATAAATTTAATACAATAAATTAGAGTGTATGTTAATATTAAAGTTAGGAAGTAGATAATCTTTTGAGTCTTGAAACATTTAAGAATTTCTTTACAAATATATGTCACATCACATGGTGTTCCATGTCTTTGGAGAACTAATGATTTGAACATTTTGAAGAGGGGATAAAGACCTAGGTAATTTAATAAGTTAATATCGTATCATGAGTGCAAGCAATCACCAAGCAATGAAACATGTATAACATAAGAATTATCCTTGTCATCTTGCATGGCAAAAAAAAACATAAAATCAAACATAAATTCTAATATTAATCTATTAAGGTAATGTTAAAATAGAAAATGTGTAGCAAATGGTTTGATACCTTGGAGGCGCAAAAGGTTCACCGGTGAATAAATTGTGTGACTTTGCCCCAAATTCGCTAGGTGGACAATGATTAGCATTCAATGTATCACTATATTTAAAAAACTAAAAAGATTAGACAATTAGTTTCAATGATAGAATCAGATGAAAAATTGAAAAGAGAGTTGCCTCGTTTTCAAAATAAGAATAAAAAAAATTAAAGTGTGAAGAACATACAGGTAATAACCATAAGTAACTTCAATCTCAAGTAACATGGGCGTCAAACCAAGCTAATGATCCAAATGATTTGGTGGCTTCGGAGAAAAATTGGACTAATATTTGAATGCATTTAGCAAGTAAAAATATAAATCAGAGTTTGCACAACAAATTTACCCAAAAATGACTGGGTATCTTCTTTCTACCTTTCTATGCATTAGTTGGTTACAAGTTTGCAATCCTAAAGAAATTGAAGAATAATGTAAATTTTTACTATTTATTATGTACCATATAAGTTCACTTCAATAACAAAATTTAATAACATAAATTTGAAAGTGTATCTTGAACCTAGAGTTACAAAGCAAACAACTTTTTTGAGTCATAAAACATTTAAGAATTTCTCAACAAACATATTTCACATCACCTGATATTCCATGTCCTCCTAGAAGAGATGATTTGATCATTTTGAATTGGGGATAACCCAGATATTTGGTTAGTCGTTTCTTGTACAGTTAGTATCCCCTTCTCATTAATATGCCATGCTTTAGTTGGTTGCAAGTTTGCAATCCTAGAGCAGAAGAAGAAATTAACTCTTAATTATTTATTATGTAACATATCAACTATGTATAGCTTGGTAGTTTATTTTAGTTTAGAAATTTATGTTGAAAGGTACAACGGATACATTTTTTTTTAATTTTAAAACATTTAAGAATTTCTTAACAAACATATTTCACATCACCTAGTGTTCCATGTACTTGCAGAAGTGTTGATTTGATCATTTTGAATATGGGATAACCCCGATATTTGGTTAGTCGTTAACTGTATTTTTGGTATTCCCATCTCGTTATAATTCCATGGTCTTGCCTTTACCTGCCAATGAATTACGATGACAACAATATACAATCAAAGTGTTTCACAAAACATAGTGCACTTGTATTAATACGTAATAGCCATATAATAGAATATTTTGTGGTGGTTGTACTCACGGGTTGTTGTTGCAACAGAGTTGTGTATGAGTCTTGAATATTATTGGTTTCACCGAATAATTGATTACTCAAATCATGAAGCCTATAAAACAAAATTGAAAAATATACTAAAACATATGATAATTAATAACTACAATAACATTATACATAAAATAATAAGAAAACCTACTACCTTTGTAAATTCTCATTTTGATATTGATAAGCAGCAGCTTCTTCTTCTTCTTCTGAGATCAACCCCACCTAACCAAATGATCGAAAAGTTTGGATTAAACAAAGTCATAACTTTCAAATGATATATATGTTGTGTGTGAATGCTTTTGGAGAATAGGAAGCTGTTTTCGTTATTAGGAGGGAAAATGTGTCAAGCCCCCAGCTAGAGCAACCAACAGAAGGAATTAAATTCAAAACTCTTGTAAATATTATTGATGATATGATTGACATCTATGTATGAGTAATAACAATCCTAATTGCATTTTACTTTGTTAGTGTACATTAAGTTTTTAAAGAAAATGCATATCAAAGAAGAATTAAACACATGATTTGTGATGATCGACCAAGTAGCATATATCATTTAAGAAATATATTTCACCGTAGATAATGAAAGATGGTCTGGTAGTGCTTCGTTTGGTAATGGAGCTGAAGAGTTTGGTAACCATGGTTGTGGATTAAGATTGTTCAGTACAGGTGGTGGAACCACTGAATTTTCATAAGTAATAGACTCAGTTGTTTGGAACAGATTGTTATCCATTCTTGTTGAACTTGTAGTTCCTTGAACCTAAAACAATAACAACCAAAAAAGTATCACATCCACATACATGTCACATATCCTTACATAATAAAATGTGTATAAAAAATAATGTCAACTTGGTTATAATCAAATGTTATAATTATGCAAATGTAAAGAGATTTGATAAAATAATTTCATAAAGGAAAAAAGATCATGAGGTAAAGGTTCAAAATCATTCATAAAGGTTGCATGCATATGCTACAGTTTTTAAATAACTTAAATAATCTGTAATGAAGCTAAGCTAATTTTAATTTCAAGTAGATAAAATTGAACTCAAATAATAACAAACCTACTTGCATGCTACTATGTTAGTGTACATCAAGTTTATAAGGAAAATGAATATCAATGAAGAATTAAACACATAATTGTGATGATCCGCCAAGTAGCATATAATCATTTAAGAATTATATTTTACCATAAATGATGAAAGATGGTTTGGTAGTGATTCGTATGGTAGTGGAACTGAACAGTTTGGTAAACATGGTTGTGGATTAGGATTGTTGAGTACAGATGGTGGAACCACTGAATTTTCATAAGTAATAGACTCAGATGTTTGGAACTGATTGTTTGTCATCCTTGTTGAACTTGTTACTCCTTGAACCTAAAACAATAACAACCAAAAAAGTATCACATACACGTACATGTCAGATCTCCTTACATAATGGAATATGATTGTAATGTGTATAAAAAATAATGTCAACTTGGTTATAATCAAATGCTAAAATTATGCAAATGTAAAGAGATTTGATAACTTAATTTCATAAAGAAAAAAATCATGAGGTAAAGGAACAAAATCATTCAGAAAGGTTGCCTGCATAAATCCTTCCTACCACAGTTGTCAAATAACTTAAACAATCTGTAATGAAGCGAAGCTAATTATATATAATATCAAGTACAGAAAGTTGAACTCAAGAAGTAACAAATCTACTTGCATGTTACTATGTTAGTGTACGTCATGTTTATAAAGAAAATGCATATCAACGAAGATTTAAACACATGATTTGTGATGATCCGCCAAGTAGCATATAAATATTTAAGAGTTATATTTCACCATAGATGATGAAAGATGGTTTGGTAGTGCTTCGTTTGGTAGTGGAGCTGATGAAGGATTTGGTAACCATGGTTGGGGATTAGGATTGTTGAGTACAGGTGGTGGAACCGCTGAATTTTCATATGTAATAGACTCAGTTGTTTGGAAATGATAGTTTTCCATTCTTGTTAAACTTGTAGCTCCTTGAACCTAAAACAATAACAACCAATAAAGTATCACATACATGTACATGTCACATCTCCTTACGTAATGGAATATGATTGTAATGTGTGTAAAAAATAATGCCAACTTGATTATAATCAAATGCTAAAATTATGCAAATGTAAAGGGATTTGATAAAATAATTTCATAAAGAAAAAAGATCATGAGCTAACGGTTCAAAATCATTTAGAAAGGTTGCATGCATAACTCCTTCCTGCTACATACAGTTGTCAAATAACTTCAATAATCTGTAATGAAGCTAAGCTAATTATAATTTCAAGTAGATAAAGTTAACTCGGGTAGTAGCAAACCTACTTGCATGTTACTATGTTAGTGTACATCAAGTTTATAAAGAAAATGCATATCAATGAAGAATTAAACACATGATTGGGATGATCCGCCAAGTAACATATAATTATTTAAGAATTATATTTCACCGTAGATGATGAAAGATGGTTTGCTAGTGCTTCGTTTGGTAGTGGAGCTGAAGAGTTTGGTAACCATAGTTGTGGATTAGGATTGTTGAATACAGGTAGTGGAACCGCTGAATTTTCATATGTAATAGACTCAGTTGTTTGGAACTGATTGTTTTCCATCCTTGTTGAACTTGTTTCTTCTTGAACCTAAAACAATTACAGCCAAAAAAGTATCACATACACGTACATGCATGTCACATCTCCTTACATAATGGAATACGATTTCCATGTGTATAAAAAATAATAATGTAAACTTGATTATAATCAAATGCTAAAATTATGCAAATGTAAAGAGATTTAATAAAATAATTTCATAACGAAAAAAGATCATGAGGTAAAGGTTCAAAATCATTTAGAAAGGCTGCATGCAAAACTCTTTCCTTCTACATTTGTCAAATAACTTAAATAATCTGTAATGAAGCTAAGCTAGTTATAATTTCAAATAGATAAAGTTGAAACATCAAGAACAAGAGAAAGGATGATTGCAAGATCTAATCCGCAAGACATCAGTCAACTGCAATGATGATGTCTTTATCAATTGAACTAACTAGCACTTTCCAAAACTTGATTACATTGAACTTCAACAAACTCAGTGAAATTGACTTGACTAAGTTAAAAATTTTATTTGATTAAGAGAAAATCAATTAAGAATACTAATCAATTTAATTAACAATTTACTTTAAAAATCAAATCGAACTAAACATGAAATACTGCTTAAAAAAATATTAACCGGAAGAGAAGAGAGAATTTTAACACTTCTTACATTGTCATCATATAAGCTAAAGAGAGAGCTATCAGATGGTGAAGGTATCGCTAAGAGATCAAAGATATTCATCTCGTCATCTTCAAAATCCATATTGTCTAACTCGTTTGTATTGTCCATATTCTGTTCATCACACCAAAGATTGCATTCATAAAATAAATGAACACATTAAAGAAAGATTTTTAATAGTTTTAAACATTGTGCTTTACCCTTATAAATAAAGTTGAAGCTATATTAATATATTACATGCCTAAATAAATTCTTCATATATTCTAAATGTCAATTGCTTAATCTCGACCAATCTCATATAATTTTTAATGCCAATAGATTGACCAATTTCAATCATGTGAACAAGCACTCGTCATGTTGCAATTTAAATAATGTAATTAAAACACCATTGACACTTCTCACATAACATACCCTCAGGTTCCCAACATAGGATTCTTTAAAATATTTTATTTGGAAACTATTAAGAAAAAGGTTCTCAACAAAGGATGTCTTACTTAAAAGAAATGTGCTACACCCTAAGCATTGGGTCGTATGTTCTACTGATAGAAACCTAAGTATTTATCATCTCTTTTTTCATTGTATCCTTTGCCGTATATGTTTAAGTGGGATGTTATGTTTGGTTAGGGATTTCAATAGCTATCTCTAATAATTGAAAAGAACACTTCAATTAACATATAAGGATATGTCCTGATATTAGGAGGAAGATGTGGGTCGTCACTTATGGAGGGTGTTTTAGTGTGTTACTATATGGTTTATCTGGTTAATGAGGAATGAAAAAATTTAATCCAACACTCTGTTCAATTATATACAAAACATGAACTTAATTCAAGTGAGATCTTGAAAAGATTTTTGAGCTATGAAAGGGAAATTCACAAGCAACTTTACTCAATGGTGTAAGGACCCTTTGTTTATGTAAAAAGCCTTGCTCTCTTAGTTTCTATGCTTTATTCCAATTTTTGGATTGAGGATTGTATATTGATGGCCACTCGTGCTCAATTATCAATTCAATTGTGCTTTTATATATATGTATATATATATATATATATATATATATATATAAATGGACCCAAATAAAAAGTTATATGATAGTAACCTAAAAAGATATGAAACAAATTCAAATAAGGAGTGAAATGAAGAAATAAGGATTTGAAAAATGAAATAGAAGATGAGTAAATTTTACCTTAGATTGCAAGTGCAAAGAAGACGATGAAGAGGAAAGTCAAAAATGTGAAAAGATGATGTAGATGCTGGAAAATAATGTGTTCTACCTTGTGCTTAAATAGAGCAAGTGAGTAGCTAGTGACAACTCAGTAATGAAGTGTCATTTCACATAAAAACTTGAATCATATTAAAAATAATATATAATATAATATAATTATACATTGGGAGAAGATAAATAGTAAAGTTAAATCTTGGTGGGGCAGTTACATTGTCATACATAGGTATGTTAAAGCACCTTCAAAACATGGGGCCGAATAACCTGTGCATTTATCTTAGTGCGGATGGAAATGCATCCCACATCTCAAGGTTAAAAATTAAATTATGATTTAGAAACAAATGAAAGGTGTGGATTCATTATGTTTTTGTGGTGACTTTGTGCATGATGGTCAATGGTGAGAAAATGCAATTTGAAAAATGCATTGAGTTATTTCTATTTTTCAATTTTTTAAAATATAAATTGAATATATATCTTTTTTTCAAAACCGTGTGAATAAAAAAAATAAATACTATAATATACTCCCTCCGGTCCATATTATAAGTACCCTTTCTCTCTTACAAAAAGGTGCTTATAATATGGACCGGAGGGAGTAATTTAAATAAAAGTTTACTGATAATGCACTAATAGTGTAAAATTTTTACATCACCATAAACACATTATTTATTATTCATGTATGTTACTTTTATTTAATAGTTATTACCACATACACTACATAGTTTATTTTTTATTTTAAAATAAGTTATATAATAAAATATAAAATAAACTTAGAATAAATTAGATATTACACGTTCCATTTTTTTTCGAAAAACAACTATTGGGAGTATAACTATTAGCCTCATAGGATTAGTCCTACTCTTTCTTAATAATGGGTTGAAAGGGTATTGAGTTATTAAAAACAACATTGAAAATATTAATGAAGTTAAATTTTTAAACTCTAATTTATTGAATTTTTACTTTCATATATTTATGATTTATTTTAAATTTGACCTATAAAAATATTGACGTAGTAGTAGAGTCATATTACGATTAGGAAAAAATTGCAATTTGATTCAAATATTAAAAAAAAACTAGTGAAAAATAATAAAACTATCACATGGATAAAGAAAAATATAAGCTATTTAGATATTACTTAAAAAAATAAACTGAGGTAATAATTCTTTTTTTGTTTTGGCTACTTAATTTTCTCGCAATCCTCCATGATACATAAACCCACCTCAAAAACATAAAAACATAATTAATAATCCTGACCTTCTATTTGTTTTTCATACTTAATTTAATCCCTGGACCTTAGATATGTGACGTGCACTAATACATGGTGCTTAGGTTATCCAAACTCTCACAACACATAGTAAAAAAATTTAACCGTTAATCAAAGAAACAACGATTGAGATTATGAAGGCACTGAAATTCATAAAGGAGATTGAGAATAAATTGTTGTACAGTGCCAGGTCATGGATGTAGCACAGTAATTGGGTTGTTGTAGAGAATCCAAGAGTTAATTAGAACAAATGACAAAGAATTAAATAGGGAAGTTACTCATACATTAAAGAACAATACATCATAGAGTTAAAGGAGGAGCTAAGAACAAAAAGAATTAAAGGAGGAACTCTTACACTCATGAAATTCAGGTTTAATTATGTAGTAACTGACGATTTCAATCTTCAAGTTCAATAAATATTCGCCTTCTTCCTTTTGAATTTCTCATTTACTATGATGATGCATACACAAAGAAGACTACCATCAGCCTTCAAGTTCAATAAAGGAGATTGAGAATAAATTGTTGTACAGTGCCAGGTCATGGATGTAGCACAGTAGTGGGGTTGTTGCGGAGAATCCTAGACTTAATTAGATGAGATGAGGATGAATTGAATTGGGAAATTACTCCTGCATTAAAGAACAAGACATGATAGAGTGAAAGGAGGAGCTAAGAACAAAAAGAAATTAAAGGAGGAACGCTTACACTCATTAAATTTGGGTCTGATTATGTAGTAACTGACAATTTCAACCTTCAAGTTCAATCAATATTCACCTCTTCCTTTGGAATTTCTCATTTACTATGATGATGCATACACAAAGAAGACTACCATCATCCTCTTGACTCCTTCTACATGTTTTTCCACTTCATTGTGCATCTTAATTATGGTTGTATAATGATTTACTTATTTATTATAACATGTGCTGGTTTTGGTCAGAAACTGATTAAAGAAAATTATTAGCCCCCTTCACAAATTATCCAACTTGGTAAAATTATAGGTTTATTTTCTTCGATGTATGTTGACAAACCTTTTAAAATTTCAAAGAATTTGAAAGTGAATGAATTCAATTACTATAAATTTGCATATGGGCCTCCTTATAAAAGTTTCTCAATCATTTCTCTTATATTTTATGCTTCACAGCTTTAACCTACCGACCTAATTAATTCTAAGAAATTACTTAGATGTAAAGTTAAAATACTTGCAAAAATAAAAGGTTCATATGCTTTAATTTAAAAAATGATTTTTCAAATATATGTCACATAGCACATGTTAATGATAGTTTAAGGCAAAAGTATAACTAGATTGGTCCTTTAAGTTATTATTACGTTACAAATCGGTCCCTTAAATTTTCTTTGTTTCAAATAAGTCCTGTAAAGTGACGCGTGTCACTCAACTAATTGTGTCAAGTGTTAAAAAAATGGTTTTATGATTATTTTTTTTTAAATATTTTTCTTATGGTGTCACGTGTCACTTAACAGGAAAAAATTAACGGAAAGTAATTGTTTGTTGGACGGCAACAATTTACAGGACTTACTTGAAACATAAGAAAAAAGCTTAGCGAACTTATTTGTAACCTAAATATATATAACTTAATGGACCAATCTAGTAGTTTTGCCACGGTTTAAATAGAAAATGTTTATGGAAAAATTTAAAATATTATATTTCAAAGTATTAGATAAACCAATTTTCCATATAAATTAACTTAACTTTTCAAAAACTATCAACAAAATTGAATGCATAATAGTTCACCACTTATTATTCATCCCTGCCTAGATGGTCCTCACTAGCACAAGTTAGATGGGAATACTTTAGATATATAATGAGTACGTATGGATATATAATGAGTACGTATGATTCTCGGTAGTTATATTATTGACGCCGCAAATGTAAATTACATTAATCAAAATTTCATGAACTATTTTTTAAAGTACTGTACACACTCTGGAAGGTGTGTGGATCACTTGAGTACAAGAGCTCGAGTGTAATTCTTGAATTCGCGTATACGTAAAGTTAAATAAAAAAAATTATTAAAATGACTTCTCACTTAGACGTGTGATCTCATCCATTTGGTATGAGAATATTTTGGAAAACAAAATAAAACATTCAACACTCTTTGCAAGCAAGAATTACATTTTTAAAGTAATATTTGTGTAATTCTAAAGATGGAAAAATGAGTTGGAAAAATAATAATAATTGATCAAGACTCAAAGGAACAAAAACTTATAAGTTTTGTATGCTTTCCTTTTGTAGAAAAACAATAATCTAAACATTGTATTGTTGTTTCATGGGATAACCTATAATAAAGGTAATCAGCCAGTCATGTGATGAATGTCCTATATCCTTTTCTTCTTCGTTGTTACAAAGCTAAAAGTAATTAATAAAAGGTTTAATTATGTTACAAGTCTCTGAAGTTTTGGGTACTTTTGTCAGATACCTTATATTTTTTTTAATGTTTGACTCTCCGAAGTTACTTCTGGGTTTGTCATATATCCCTAAAAATTATAACCTCATGCATCTGGTCAAGATTCCAATGTTACATGTCATCAAAATCGGCCAAAATTGGTAGTAGGGGTATGTGACAAACCCAAAAGTAACTTCGGGGATACAAACATTGAAAAAAAAATAAGGGTATTTGACAAAAGTACCCCAAACTTCAGGGACTTGTGACATAATTAAACCTTAATAAAACATAATTTATTTTTCATATCCACCAAATGGAAATAAAGTGACTATATATAAACATGACCTGATTCCTTTAATTTATTGGCCTTAATTATTATTATGTATGCAGTGGCTAATGGGGTTCTTTAACTTTTGGCACCGAGGATTGGTGCGGAGGACGAGGATAAATATCTTACCATGGCATATATTCCTAGGACTATACACTTATCCTTTGGCAATAGCAACAGTTGAAACTGGATTGCCAAAGAAATTGACATTCATAAAAACAAAGAGGAATGTATCCAAACACCGCACTAAGTCTATGGTGGCTAATAGTTTAGGCTTGGGTCTTGCCCTACTCAGTGGCTTTTGTTGTTATTTTGGTTGATGTTTTTCCTAAGTACAAAACCCTTTAAACCAAACTTGTGTACTCACAAACCAGGTGTTTGTCCTCTTAATAATATACAACACATTAAATTTGTTGGTGTCTTCAGTATTACTACCACTTACATCTTACTTCTGTTTTTTTTTTTCATGATCGTTTAATGTTCATTTGAGTTTAGATCTATTTTGCAACTACTAACCGTCTTAATTAATGGGATGCATGGATGGATTATATTGTTCTAATACTATGGATAGATATATATATATATATAGGCAAGATGAATTTTATTGATGATTGACGATTGATTACAGAGGGTACTCAATTCATTTATAAAAGCTTAGAATTTTAGAGTTGCTTAATTAATACTTGATAACGGGTTTGCAAGCCAATCAGAATAGAAAAAATTTATGCCAACAAACAAAGCTTTAATTTCCGATGATATACTATAAGATAACTTGAAATAATAATAAATTTATTATATGTTAGAAACTATATAGTGATGATAAACCTTGAACGGAAAACTAAAGAAAGTGTTAAAAATAAAACTAAAAAAATTAGTTCAGGCATTATTCTTTGTGGAAAGTGTTTAAGATATTCTATTTTAAAGTATCAAGTAGTATCATGATGGGGATCCGACGCGCCAGAATTAAAACACTTGACATTATAGTTAGTAAAGTCCACCCAAAATCTTATTTTACTTCAACCCAAAACCAATCACATTTAAGAGGTTACACGTAGAATGCTAGAAATGAAAAAAAATAAATAGTAAATAAAAAGCTACTTCCTTCAATCATTATATAATTTTTCTTTGGAGATTTTTTTTCTTTAATATAAGTCTCTTTTACAATTTTTAATTCTAATAATTACTTCTTTTTCAAAAATATTCATATTTACTCAATATTTTTTATAGTCCTAATTAGGGATGGCAATAGGTATGATTAATTCCGTTCATGCATATCCAAACCCGAACCCGAACCCGCCCCAAACATGTACGGGCACACGTTGTTAAGCGGGCCAACAGATCTTTGAGTACCCAAACGGGTTCAGGATATCCATTATATTTTTATTTATTTTTTAAAAAAATTATTAAAATTTCAAGCTTATTTTTTCTGAACAAACATAAAATTTCCCTACCTTTACTTGTCAAACATTTAATATATCATTAAACAAATCCACTAGAGGCTAGGAATGACAATGGGTCCAGGTAATGAGGTACCCAGACCCGGACCCGTTCATAAATTACTAGGCATATTAATCCCTACTATCATTAAACACTCGTAGACATCAAAGAAATTCTCTCGTTAAACACAAACATACTAAATTATATATATATATATATATATATATATATATATATATATATATATATATATATATAAAATGAATATATGTAAATATGGATGGGTGCAGATACCCACGGGTCTGGATATCTCAGACCCGGACCCAGACCTGTTCAAAGTGCGTACACAGACAGGTCCATTTTTTGGGCCCACGGGTCTCTTTTTTGGACTCAGACTCGGACCCGTTGCGGCTATTATCCGCCGGTACCCCTGGGTCTAGGTCCAATTGTCATCCCTTTTATATACCCGAGGGTCCATTTTTGAATCCAGACCCGAACCTATTACAGGTATTAATCGTGAGTATGGGTCCAAATACCAAACCTCGGGTATAACCCGCGGATTCCCGATTTTATATACCCGCGTGTCCATTATTGGATCCGGACCCGTTACAGGTATTAACCGCGGGTACGGATCCAATTTCCAAGCCTAATCCTAATAGCAATTATAAAGGTAATTTTGTAAAAGTATACTTAATATTTAAGTTTCCAATGTCATTAATAATACTATAACTAACTTTTTTTAAGAGTCAAACAAGCTTGTATATAAGACCAAACGAAGTATATGTAAACAATTGTGATGCTTCTAGCTTAATCAATATCAACCAACTGACTAAATTAATATTCAAAATAAGATTTGAAAATAGATTAAAAATTGTACCAAGGGTTGTGTCTACCAAAAAATTTTAAAAATATAAACCTATGCGTTAAATAAAATAGTTCACATTCATGTTACACCAAAATTAGGAATAACTCATTCAGTCATCGAGAACCCCCCACATCTTTCCCGCTGAAAAAACTCCCTGCATCAAAAACAACAAAATTTTTATCAAAACTTATGTTTTTTAAGCTCAAAATTTAAGGAAATTGCTTTTTGGCCCCACTTTAGATTTTTTGGCCCCATTTTTATTTTCCAAGGACAAAAATATCCCAAGTTTTTTAATTTTTCCGGTTCTACAAACTCGAAAAGGTAATTTCGGTACTACAAAACCAGAATACATTTATTTCATATTTCCGGTTTTGCTAAAATGGAATATGGTTTCCGGCTTCGTGGAACCGGAAAATTTAATCATTTCCGTCTCTATCTATAGAGACCGAAACCACACTTTCTTTGTAGAAAGTATTGCATACGGAGTGTTCTTCTCTTCTTATTACAGGTAAACTTTTCTTACTTTGAAGCTGGAGAAAACAAACAAGCCCTAGTTAAACTGGTAACGTGTGAGAGGTGAGTCAATATGAGACAGTGCTGGTTGTTACTTATGCCATTGTTCTCTTGTAGCCTTTAACTTGAAATTCTAGAAATTTCCTTATGAATGATTCATTGTTCAACCATGCTCGTTAAATCATATTTCTTAAATGCTTCCGTTGTTATTGCTATGCACTTCGTATTATTTTTGAAGCTTAACCACAATTACTTTGAAGTCCCTTTCCGTCTCTGTATAAATTTAATAATTTGTGGAACCACATAAACAAACACAGAACAAAACTATACAATACTTTCTACAAAGAAAGTGTGGTTTCCGTATGTACAGAGACGGAAATTATTAAATTTTCCGGTTCCACGAAGCCGGAAACCATATTCCGTTTTAGCAAAACCGGAAATATGAAATAAATGTATTCCGTCTTTGTAATACCGAAATTACCTTTTCAAGTTTATAGAACCGGAAAGATTAAAAAGCTTGGGATATTTTTGTCCTTGAAAAATAAAAATGGGACCAAAAAGTCTAAAGTGGGGGCCAAAAAGCAATTTTAATGCCCTCCCCTTTTCCTCCTGTCTTATAAATAAGAATTCATTTTGAAATGGGAAGAGGAATACAATTTCAAGCGTAATTTGATTCCTTAAAATCACAGCTCAAAATGCAATGCTCGCTTATTATCAAAACTCTCTTAGTGTAAATTCTCTTTAATAAAGTAATATTGCAATTAATGTGTTTTTGCATATTAACGAGCCAGAAACAAATTTCATAAAAAGGTTCAGATAAAGTACCCCTTTATTACACAAATAAATAAATATTTTCTCAAAAATCAAAATTATAATAATAAATAAAGAATTAAGAAACTGCATATTATAAATTGTGATTAATTAATCAATGCAAGATGCATTAATTTACTGGTTTGATAATTAGTTGGTGTGGTAGAAAAAACATTAAAAACAAATCCCTTAATTCCTTTGATTTTCCATATATTTAATTTTTTTTGATAGATGAAGTAATTTCAAATACCTCGAGAGAATGCATCTTCACATGCCATGAGAATGTGATCACCTGTACGAGCAGATCCTCCAACTTCTGGTACATTCAAAGGTCTGAAAACTCAAAATAATGAGAGTTAAGATAGCTACAGATGGTAAAAAAGAGAAACTAAAAATTTTGTTTATTCAATTCAAATGATGAAAGACAACCTTGAACTTGGCTCATGAGAGGAGTTCGGGTGGTTGTTGTTAGCTTTAATTTCTTCATTATCTAATGGTTGCATCCAGTGCAAGATTTCTACCGTATAATTAGATAACATGGGCTATTTGCTTTTAAACCATAATAATTATGTTTTATTTATATCTTAAGGAAGGAGTGAAGAAAAAAATTAAATTCCAGATTTTTTTTCGAAATTAATTTAAAAATTGTATTAAAGTAAGAATAATAAGGAATTATGGAGAATTTATCAAATAATATTTTATTGACATTTGGCTTTGTACCCTTCATGTTTTATCCAATAAAATCGTGGTATATAGGCTAGAACACAATACGAATATTTTGTCAAATGTCTTTAATTAAAAATTTTAAACTTTACAAAAAAAAAAAAATAACAATTCGATTAAAACTTTATGGAATTAAAGCCATGCAGGTCTTTATTCTTCCTATATATTCATACCCAGTTCTCTCATTTATTTTCTTCAATCTACTTTCCCAAAAATATTTAATAATAGAAACACAAGAACAACAACATCAAGTATCCCGTTCTTCTACTTCAAATCTCATTCGTTCTCTTCTTTGAGAAGAGTAAGACTAAAATCTCAATCTAAAATGGCAAAAATAGATGACAACCTTAGGGTTTTGATTGTCTAGAATTTTGAATGGGAAAATCTAATATTTGATGTTTAGAAATTAAATTGGACATGTAAATATAATCTTAATCATGGATTTAAGCTTAATCCTAAAGCTGCTATTGTAAGTGGTGCCGCATTTCTTTTTCATTAAGTGGTACAAAGATACAATCCTATTTTATTTCACTCCTCTTATTAAAAGAATTTACATATAATTAAAAGATTGCTTTCCCTAATCTTTCCTCCTAACTACTAAATACAGCATAAACAAATTTTTGTTCTCCCATACCAATTTAAATCCAATCAAATACAACAACCTTGAATATAACATTTACTAAATCACTTCTTATGAAAAAAATATACTGTACTAATTCACTTAGTCTGTATCTCATGCATTGATATAAATGGCAAAGTTGTGTTATTATCATGTACTTAGAAAGCTTTTGAAGTATTAAAAAAAATTAAAAAAAAGGGGGAGAGAGAAAGAGAAATAGAGAAAAAATTTCAAATGAAATATTACCGAGAGGATGAAGGTTCGAGAATTGTTGCTCTATCACTCTGAGGAGAGTTTCTATTTTCAAAACTAGAATAAACTTGCTCCATCGGCATGCTCGTTACTCGAATCGGCCTAGGTAATTTAATATGTTAATATCATATAAGGGTGGAAACAATTACAAAACAATGAAGCATGTAAAACATAAAGAGTTATCTTTGTCAACATGACAAAAAATATGTAAAAATGAAACACCATAAAGTCTAATAATCAATAAAGGTCATGTCAAAATAGAAAATGTGTAATAAATGATTTAATACCTAGGAGACGTCAAAGGTCCAGACGTGAATGAATTGTATGATGTTGCCCCAGATTGGCTAGGTGGAGGATGATTAGGATTCCATATATCATTGTATCTAGAAAAAAGAAATTAAACAATTAGTGTCAATGGCAAAATTAGATAATAAATTGAACTGAGAGTTGACTCAATTTTAAACTAACAATAAAAAAATAAAATGGGGGAAATAATTACCCATAATAAGTAACAGCAATTGGACTAAATATTTCAATGTATTTTGTAACTACAAAAGATCAAAATGAAAATTGGATTGAATATTTGATAGGACCTGTATATGAGGAGGGGTATAGTTGGTAAAAGAGAATGAGAGAGGGATGTGTTCTGTCACTTAGTTATTAGCTTGGGAAGGGAATATTCTTGTAGGGGAGTCTATATAAGATAAGGTTAGTGGAATGAAAAAAGGGCAGTTAGGAACTTGTTAGTGTGTTCGGCATTTTTGCTTGGGCAGAGGTGGTCTTTGAAGGAGCTTTGCTCTTGGGGTTATAGGGGTTTTCTCTTGTAATCATTTCTATCTTTCACATATAATACATAAAATTCCTCTCTCTAATTTCTGGGTTCCTAACAATGGTCCAACCTGCCGGATCGTTGGCCCGAGAGGAAGAAGTGAGGCTTAACCATGTACCACTGGAGAAAGAGATTCCACTGTTCGAGGTGGGAGCTTCAGATTGAGCGCTATTTTGACCACAAGGGAACACCTGAGGAGCAGCGTTTGGCAGAGGCGGTAACAAGGGCGGTGAAGGGACGAGCTCTCATCTGGTGGCGATGGTGGAGTTTGCGAAACCCAGGTGTTGTTTGGCTGAAATTTCAAATAGCATTGCTCTGGCAGTTCAAGCCTGAGTATAGGGATGTTTTGCCGCTAACCGAAGAAGGTGAAGAGCCGGAAATATTGGAGATAAGGGATGATGAGTCACCAGAGGAGATTTGGGAGATTCGGAAAGATGTTCAAGAGGGGATTGTGTTTGAAGAAGGTGATGGTTCCGGCAAGACCGACAGCGGCTATGAGGGAGTGATGGTGGACCTTGTCAAGGAAGCAGATCCGACCTCGATGAATATGAAACATGAGGGGTGGTTTGGTGGAGATCGACCTCCGATGTCGGTGATACATCACAAACACGCAGCAGAGGTAAAGAAGGATATATCAACAGAGGAAGAACAGAGATGGTTATTCGGTGGCCAGGTTCCAGCCAATCATCCACCGCCACCGAAACCGCCAGATTCAACTCCTTCCATAGTGGAGGATGGGGAATTCACCGTGGTCGAGGTTGGGATCTCACCGGCGTCGGCCAAACGACGATCGTCGATGCCACCTAACCGAGATCCTCTTATGGTGGTCGTTGTAGAGTGGGCGGCTGCCGCTACTAGCAAGATGGCAGACAAAGAGAGGAAGGAAGGAGGGGCAAAGCTGGAATTGAACAGGTTGAGTTGTTTTCTTAACCTAATGGGCCATGCCCAATTCATTATTAAGAGCGAGGTTCGGGAGGAAAGCAAAGTCTTTAATACGGGCCAGGTCCAAGTAAAAAGAGTTATGGACTTAATGTTTAGTGAGCCCAAATCTTTAATAAGAATAGGAATCGAGGGCATCTTGGAGGAGTGCTCACCCTCTCAAGTGGCATTATTCCTCACAGATACTACACAGGTTCTTGGGCACGAACCCAAAATAGAAATGGAAGCTGGATTCAAATCATTGCACTCTAGTATGCTTTCACAAGGGAGGACACCACAAGACACATGGGGGATTCTAATTCAAACAGGAAAAGAGTTGTTTTTTCTCTCTAACTTACTGATCGAAAATGGCTTGGGGTCAATATTTTTAAGCAGTATTACACGCTTAAAATCAGTGTCCCTTATGTCCAGAACACCTCCTTTCATGTTCTTTATTAAAGCAAATTCTCCATCTAAGCTTGAGAAAAAAAAACAAGTGAGTTTATTCCAAAGACTATATCAAAAGGAGGAGGTTTGAATGTGTTTACAGTTTGGTGTTTATGGATGGGACTACCATAGAAGTTAAGCAGCTAAGAAGGGATGAGCAAAATGAAGACCGTGATCTTATTGCAAAAGTTGAGATACTAAGTCACTTGCATCACAGTTATTTAATAATACTAATGAGTATAAGCATGGAGGGGCATAGGTGTTGCTTGATGTATGAGCTTATGCACAAGGAAAATGAACCACTAGATTGGGAAGCACATGTGCAAATTGCCCTTGGAGCTGCAAGAGGATTGGTCTTTTCTGGTGAGTATTCTAATGTATTTTGGAACCTGCACATTGAGGCTATGGGGAAATTCTTCACAAAAGAATGCTGGTATGGATGTCCAACTACTATTGAAGTAGTGGCTTTAGCTAGTCCTTTTAGGAGACATATGTTTTTCTCCTTATCCTCTAAGCTAGTTTTAGATATGGGAATTGAAGGAATCCAATGGGACCCTGGTGGAAGTTCTTATATTTTATTGTTAGGTTGGTCATCATGCTTCAAACAATGGGACCCAGGTAAGGATTTGTTATCAGCTATCTCAAGATTCATCTCATCACCATTGTCGCTCCAATCTACCACCTATCTCAAGATTCGTAAACCTCAAGCACTTTCAGTTCACATCCATCTCAAGATTTGTCAACCTCTAGCATTTTCAATTCACAGCCTTGAGGACAAGGCTGAAGTCAAGGAGGTGGCAGTGATAGGACCTGTATATGAGGAGGGGTATAGTTGGTAAAAGAGAATGAGAGAGGGATGTGTGCTGTCACTTAGTTATTAGCTTGGGAAGGGAATATTCTTGTAGGGGAGTCTATATAAAATAAGGTTAGTGGAATGAAAAAAGGGTAGTTAGGAACTTGTTAGTGTATTCGGCATTTTTGCTTGGGCAGAGATGGTTATCACCTTTGAAGGAGCTTTGCTCTTGGGGTTATAGTGGTTTTCTCTTGTAATCATTTCTATCTTTCACATATAATACATAAAATTCCTCTCTCTAATTTCTGGGTTCCTAACAATATTGAACAATCTCAAACCTAGTTGATGACCAAAATGGTTTCATGTCTTAGGGGAAAAATTGGACTAAATATTTGAATGTACTCCGGAACGAAAAATATAACTCAAAGTAATTGATTTTTATACCAACTTTTTGAGTTGAAATCTCCTGAGATAAGATAATATAAAACAACAAATTTACTTAAAAATGACTCGTTGTCTTCTTGCTACCATTCCATGCATTAGTTGTTTGTGAGTTTGCAATTCTAGAGCGAGAGAAAAATATATTTTTTAATATTTATAATGTACCATATTAGCTATTTAGGTTATATAGTTTTGTTTTGTTCACTTCAATTAATAACAAAATTTAATCATATAAATTAGAAAGTGTATGTTGAAATTAAATTTACAAAGTAAACAATTATTTTGAGTCTTAAAACATTCAAGAATTTCTCAACATATTTCACATCACCAGGTGTTCCATGTCCTCATAAAAGTGATGATTTGGTCATTTTGAATAGAGGATAAAGACAAAGGTAATTTAATAAATTAATACCATATCATGGTTGGATTTAACTCCAGAACAATGAAGCATGTATAACATAAGTATTATGTTTGTTATATTACATGAACAGAAATAAGTGATAATGAAACACAAGTCTAATAATCAATAAAGGTCATGTCAAAATAGAAAATGTGTAACAAATGATTTAATACCTATGAGGCGCGGAAGGTACAGAGGTGAATGAATTGTGTGACGTTGCCCCAAATCGTCTAGGTGGACAATGATTAAGACTCAATGTATCATTATATCTAGAAAAATAATTAAACAATTAGTGTCAATGGAAACATTAGATAATTAATTGAATAAGATTGGACTCATTGCAAACTAATAATAAAAAAAGGAGAAAACAAGTACATATAATAAGTAACAACGATCTAAAGTAACATTCATCTAAATATTTCAATGTCTTCCGAAACTTAAAATGACCAAAATGAAAATTGGACTAAATATTGAACAATCTCAAAACAAGTTGATGATCAAAACAATTTGGTGTGGCTTTCGAAAAAAATTGGATAAAATATTTGAATGTATTCCAAAACAAAAAATATAAATCAAAGTAATTGATTTTTATACCAACTTTTTGAGTTGAAATCTCCTCAAGATCAGATAATATAATACATCAACTTTACTTAAAAATAGCTCGCTGTCTTCTTCCATGCATTAGCTGGTGGCGAGTTTGCAATCCTAAAGTGAGAGAAGACTATAATATTTACTATTTATTATGTACCATATGAGCTATTTAGCTAATATGGTTTAGTTCACTTCAATAGCAAAATTTAATCATATAAATAAGAAAGTGCATGTTGAAATTACAATTGCAAAATAAACAACTTTTTAGTCTTAAAACATTTAAGAATTTCTCAATATACATATTTTACATCACCGGTGTTCCACATCCTCGTAGAAATGATGATTTGGTCATTTTGAAGGGGGCAGGGATAAAGACATGGGTAACTTAATAAATTAATACCATATCAAGGGTGGAAGCAATTACAAAACGATGAAGCATGTATAACATAAGAATTATGTATGTCATCTTGCATGGAAAGAATAAGAGAAAATAAAGTACTTTAAAACCTAAAATCAATAAAGGTCATGCCCAAATAGAAAATACATAGCAAATGATTTGATACCTTGAAGGCGCAGAAGGTCCGATGGCGAAGGAATGATATGATGTTGCCTCGAATTGACTAGGTAGAGAATAAATAGGATTCAATCTATCATTATATACAAAAATAATAGAAAATTAGTGCCGATAGCAGAATTAGATAATAAATTGAACTGAGAGTTGACTCATTTTCAAACTAATAACAAAAAAATAAATTGGGGAAAACAAGTACCCATAATAAGTAACAACAATCTCAGGTAACAAGGTTGTCAAACCAAGCTGATGATGAAAATGATTGGTGGTTTCGGAGAAAATTTGTACTCAAAATTTTGAATGTATTCCGAAACTAAATATAAATCAAAATAATTGACTTTTATACAAACTCTTTGAGTTGGAAATCTCTTCAAGATCAGGAAATATAATACAACAAATTTACTCAAAAATGATTCAATGACTTCTTGCTACCCTTCTAAGGATTAGTTGGATGCGAGTTTGCAATACTAGAGTAAGAGAAAAATATACTCCCTCCAGTCCATATTATAAGCACCCTTTTGTGAGAGAGAAATGGTGCTTATAATATGAACCGGAGGGAGTAACTTTTACCATTGACTATGTACCATACTAGCTATTTAGTTTATATGGTTTGCTTTAGTTCACTCACATAATTAATTTAATATTATAATATGGATAGTGTATGTTGAAATTAAATTTAGAAAGTAGATAACATTTTTGAATCTTAAAACATTTAAGAATTTCTCAACAAACATATTTCACATCACATGGTGTTCCATGTCTGGAGAAGTGATGATTTGATATTTTGAAGAGGGGATAAAGGCCTAGGCAATTTAATAAGTTAATATAGCATCATGAGTGGAAGCAATTACCAAACAATGAAACATGTATAACATAAAAATTATCTTTGTCATCTTGCATGACAAAAAAAAACATAAAATCAAATATAAAGTCTAATAATCAAATAAGGTAATGTCAAAATAGAAAATGTGCAACAAATGATTTGATACCTAGGAGGCGCGGAAGGTTCACCGGTGAGTGAATTGTGTAACGTTGCCCGAAATTGGCTAGGTGGACAATGATTAGCAACCAATGCATCACTATATTTAAAAAATAAAAAGATTAGACAATTAGTTGTCACGACCGTCCTAAAGGGCACTGTGAAAAAAATACATTTTATTATTTAATTAATTTATTAAAGAGATTTAGAGTCACCGCCAATTGATTTATCCATGAAAAATGGAATTGTGCAATGGGACACCCTAAAAAATGGTATGTACTAGAGTTTGGATTCAGGGGTTGGTTACGAGTAGGGAAGTTATTAGCATCCTACCACGTCCATTCTAGGAACGATTACCTATTTGGTCTATATCATTTGCTTGATTAATTTGCTTTGGTTTTCAATTATTATTTTTTAAGAAATATGTTTTTTAATTATTTGTATTTTTAAATGTCCCATCTTACTAGAATATTGTCAAAAAATAATAAATGACTATGATAAAGAAATGGGTTGCTAAATAGCAATTTTTCGACGGAACAAATTTAAATCCTATAACATTTTAATATGACAATGGTGAACATAAAATTCTCTTTTCAAAAAAATTGTTTGTAATAATAGTAAGAGTTTTATTTCAAATAAAATGATTAACTTTGAAATGAGTTTGATTTCACATTTCATTTTATTAATAAAAATGATTTAATAAATAATTTATTTTAATTTTTGATAATTAGTTTCGACCAACACTCCTGTCTAACTCTAATATCAAAAATATACCTCAAGAGCATTAGGTAAAATTTATGAAACCGTTACCACGGTCTTTTCCTAACTTTTCTATTGTCGGCAAAGTCTTTCTTTCTTTTTAATATTTTTATTATACAACAAAACGTATTTTTAAAGAATCTAAAATATATACACTTATACTATTTTAAATTTGAATATCAGACCCAGCCAACACTCATGGCCTAATTTGATAATAAAAATATGCCTCAAGACCATTGGATAAATTCTACATAACCGTCACTTCGGTCATCTTCCAATTTTTCAGTCATCGGCTTTAATTCATGAATATTTTTTTATTAATATCTTATCGCAAAATTTTAAAACGGAATCAATCAAAAATAATTTTAATAAATAATGTTATCGCAATATCTTAAAACGAAATCAATTAAGAATCGCAATATTGAAATCAAGTAGGAATAATATGCCTCATGAAACTTTGCTCCTCAGTGAATATGTCAAATAACAGACTTAGTGGGCTATGATCAGATGCCCAAGGTTCTTACTGCATAGACTTCACATACAGATCACTATCTATTACTAACTTAACGAGGAGAACATAAAACCAATGGGTTAAGAATTACATGCACAAAATTATAAACTAAGGAGGGTGAAAAAAGTTGAAGGTATCTTTAAAAATAACTGTTAGAAATAATCTCATAACCTCGAAGGCTGCATTGCTGCAGATTTAAATGAAATAGAAATAAAAAAAATAAAAAAATAAAAACACAAACACAAACACAACGAAAAAGAACTACAACAATGATCAAAGCATATATAACACACACGCAAGTCAGCACTATGAAGATGGAATTAAAATAAAAATATAACAAATCAATCATAATGAGATGAGAAAGAAAGAAACAAATATTAGAGAATAAAAAAATGAAAATGAAAAGGAAATAAAGGTAACGGATTTTGGACGAAGGAAAGCAACCAGAGAGAAGGCATCGGGGATGGCGCGACGGTGGATGTGATGGCGCTCGCGGTGGTGGTCGGCGATCATTGTCGTCTCCCTCTCGGATCCTTCGGTCTCTCTTTCTTTCGTCGTTCTTCTCTTCTCTTTCATGATTAGGGAAGCAATGATTTGATTTTAAAAAAACGTGAATTGGAGATGGAGAGAAAAAAAAAAAGAGGGGGTGGCTGCTAGTGCTAGGGTTTAGAAAAAAGAACAACGGTGCTCCTGCTAGCGCGAGAAAGAAGAGAACCGGGGGCTTAACCGAGTTTGAGGGAGTTCCGGTTTTGGGCCACAAAACGGGCCCAAATCGTTTTTTTTTCACCTTTTTTTTCAAATACTATAATGAAATTTTTTATTTTTATATAAAACAAAATTAAAATAAATAAACCGTTCATAAAAATAATCTTTGACTCCGGATAAAATTGAGTGTCAACAATTAGTGTCAATAACATAATCAAATGATAAGTTGAACGAAGCGTTAACTCATTTTACAACTAAGAATTAAAAAAATTAAAATTGGAAGAACAGATAACCAAAAGTAACAATAAAACTCAAGTAACATGAGTGTCAAATCGTGTTGATGATCATAATGATTTGAGGGTTTTGGGAAAAAATTGGACTAAATATTTGAATGTATTCCGAGAGTAAAAATATAAATCAGAGTAATCGATTTTTATTCTAACTTTTTGAGTTAAAAATCTCCCTGAGATCAAATAATATAGAGCAACAAATTTACGGTATCTTCTTTCTACCTTTCATTTCCATGCATTTGTTGGTTGGAAGTTTGATCAATGGAAAAATATAAATTTTTAATATTTATTATGAACCATATAAGCTATTTAGATTATATTGTTTAGTTTAGTCCACTTCAATAACCAAATTTAAAAATATAAATTTAAAAGTGTATTTTGAACTTAAAGTTACAAAGTAGACAACATTTTTGAGTCATAAAACATTTAAGAATTTCAAAGCAAACATATTTCACATCACTTGTTATTCCATGTCCTCATAGAAGAGATGATTTGATTATTTTGAATAGGGGATTACCCAGATATTTGGTTAGTCGTTAATTCACTTAATTGTACTCTTGGTATCCTCATCTCATTAATATTCCATGTTTTAATTGGTTGTGAGTTTGCAATTATAGAGCAAAAGAAGAAAACAACTCTTTATTATTTATTATGTAACATATCAACTATGTATAGCCTGGTAGTTTATTAGTTTTGTTCACTTCAATAATAAATTTAATATTTTTTTTTTGTGTACACAAAGGGTATCCCCCAGCCGACAGCCGAAGACTAATTCCCTCCGAGGCGTAGAGATCACCGAAGTGGGTTTTGCCTCTACAAACAAAGCTTTTTCCATGCCCACGACAGGGATCGAACAAATTATAAATCAGAAAGTTATGTTCAAAGGTAGTACAAAGTAGACAAATTTCTTGAATTTTAAAACATTTAAAAATTGTTCACCAGAAAAAATTAAATATTTAAAAATTTCTTAACAAACATATTTCACATCACCTAGTGTTGCAAGTTCTCGCAAAACTGTTGTTTTCATCATTTTGAAGATAGGATGACCCCGATATTTGGTAAATTGTTAAGGGTATTTTTGGTATTCCCAACTCATTAACACTCCATGGTCTTTCCTCTACCTGCCAATGAATTACAATGGACAACAATATACAATCAATGTGTTTCACAAAACATAGTGCACTAATATCAATACATAATAGTTGTAGAACATAATATTATGTGGTGGTTGTACTCACATGTTGTTGTTGTTGCAACAAAGTTGTGTATGAATCCTGAACATTATTGGTCTCACCGAAGAATTGATTAGCCAAATCTTGAAGCCTGTAAAACAAAATTGCAAAATATATGCTAAAGCATATTATGATAATTAATAACTACAATAACGTTATAAATAAATAATAAGAAAACCTACTACCTTTGTAAATCCTCATTTTGATATTGAAAAACAGCTTCTTCTGAGATCAACCCCACCTAATCAAATGATCGAAAGTTAGGATTAAACAAAGTCATAACTTTCAAATGATATATATGTTGTGTGTAAAAGCTTTAGCGGAATAAGAAGCTGTTTTTATCATTAGGAGAGAAAATGTGTCAAACCCTCGGCTAGGAGATACCGGAAGAAATTAAATTCAAGACTCTTGTAAGTTTTATTATTCATGCTATGATTGACATCCATGTACAAGTAATAACAAACCTACTTGTATGTTACTATGTTAGTGTACATCAAGTTTATAATAAAAATGCATATTAATGAAGAATTAAACACATGATTTGTGATGATCTGTCAAGTAGAATATATCATCTAAGAACTATATTTCACCGTAGATGACGAAAGATGGTTTGGTAGTGATTCATTTGGTAATGGAGCTGAAGAGTTTGGTAACCGTGGTTGTGGATTAGGATTGTTCAATAAAGGTGGTGGACCAGCTGAATTTTCATAGGCGAGAGCCTCAGTTGTTTGGAATCGATTGTTTTCCATTGTTGTTGAACTTGTTGCACCTTGAACCTAAACAATAACAATAATAACCAAAAAGGTATCACATACACCTACATGTCTCATCTCCTTACATGATGGAATAAGATTGTAATGTCTACAAAAAATAATGCCAACTTGGTTATAATCAAATGCTAAAATTATGCAAATGTAAATAGATTTGATAAAATAATTTCATAAAAAATCATAAGGTAAAGAAAGGTTGCGTGCTAAACTCCTTCATGTTGCAGTTGTCAAATAATTAAATAATATATAATGAAGCTAAGCAAGTTATATTTTCAAGTAAATAAAGTTGAAACATCAAGAACAAGAGAAAGGATGATTGCAAGATTTGATCTTCAAGACCTCAGCCAATTGCAATGACGATGTCTTTATCAATTGAGCTAACAGGCACTTTCCAAAACTTGATTACATTGAACTTCAACAAACTCATCAAAGTTTATTTGACTGAGTTAAATTCTTTATTTGATTAAGAGCAAATCGATTAAGAAAAATAATCAATTTAATTAACAATTTACTTTTAAAATCAAATCGAACCAAACATGAAATAATGCTTAAACAAAAATATTTACTAGAAGAGAAGAGAGAATTTAAAACTTCTTACATTGTCATTATACAAGCTAAACAAAGAGTAATCGGATGGTGAAGGTGTCGCTAAGAGATCAAAGATATTCATCTCGTCATCTTCAAAATCCATATCGTCTAACTCATTAGTCTTGTTCATATCCTGTTCATCATACCACAAATTGCATTCATAAAATAAATAGTCACATTAAAGAAAGATTTTTAATAGTTTTGAGCATTGTGCTTTACCCTTGTATATAAAGTTGATTCTATATTAATATATCGCCTTCATAAGTTCATATATTTTAAATGTCAATTGGTTAATCTTGACCAATCTCCTATAGTTTTTAATGGCAATAGATTGACCAATTTCAATCATGTGAACAATTACTCATCATGCTTCTATTGAAGTAATGTAAATAAAACACCATTAACACTTGGGAATGATGAGCCGGAAATTCGACCAGTATATTGGAGGTAAAATCGGCCTACTCCTCCTTAACTGAAATTGGCCCTTTGCTAATCATGACTTGCTTTGTGTCATATGTAAAAGATTAAAAGGAGAAATGAATTTATTTTGTGGATTAATAAGGCTAGTGACATTTGGAAGGAACTCAGACATTGTTTCTCACATGCTGATTTGTTTTGCATAGCAAATATTCAAGAGCAAATTGCTTTCATGAAGCAAGGTGAACTCTCAGTTACTTCCTATTTCACTGAATTAAAAATTTTATGGGATGAATTAGATAATTTCAAACCTATGCCTAAGTGCACTTGTGCAATCAAATGTGTCGGTGATGCCCTAATCAGTGCTGAGAAGTATAGAAAGAAGGATAGAGTAATCAGATTTTTAAAAGGTTTGAATGATTCTTTCGGAAATGTGAGACCTCAATTGATGTTGATGGATCCACTTTTTGTCTTGAGTAAAGCATTTTCATTGGTTACTCAACAGGAAAGACAAATGTTTGGTGCTTTTGCAGAATCTAAAGTTCTTGCTGCATATGGTAGGAATAATGCTAATAACTAGCAATAGATATAATGCAAATAAAATTGAGAACTCGGGAAATGAGAACAGTGAGAAAGGAATCCTTGGAAAAGGAACAAATTCTTACAATTCAGGATCGAATTACCATAATAAAGAATGTACATATTGTGGAAAGATAGGTCATACTGTTGATATATGCTATAAGAAGCATGGATTCCCAACCAATTGGAAATCTACAAAACCAAATCATGGTTATGCAAATATGACTGAAGCTTCTAATGAATCTGATGAGAATGTGCTAGAACCAAATGTTGTAGCTGATAAGGGAAGCACGGTTGAAGATCGATCAGTATTTTGGTTTCACAAAAGAACAGTATCAAGAACCAAATGTTGTAACTGATAAGGGAAGCACAGTTGAAGATCAATATTTTGGTTTCACAAAAGAACAGTATCAAGGGTTGATGAACATGATGCAGCAAGCTATGAAGGGACAAGCTCAAGCTCAGGGAAATTCTGCAATCAATCAACTCAGTATTGATGTGGGACAACCCTCAGCCATGAGCACTATTAAGGTTCAGTCAGGTAACAAAGTTAGTAACACTCCAAGTGAATGGATATTGGACAATGGAACAACATATCATGTTTGTTGCTCACTAGTTCATTTCAATTCATTTCACAAAATTAGACCTATACACATTAAATTGCCCAATGGTGCAAAGATTGTGGCAAAATACTCAGGCTCTATCTCTTTGTCTCAGCATTTCCTCATACATGATGTCCTTTATATTCCTAGTTTTTCTCTAAACCTCATTTCAGTTACTAAGTTGACAGCTTCTATGTCATGCTCTCTGACTTTTAATTCATCTCAATGCCTCATACATGACATGAGTACATTGAAGATGACCGGTACAACTAGTGTTGTAGCAGGCTTGTACATCCTCAGAGTTGCCCCTATCAATAATCAATTTTCTTTTCATTTGGCTAAGACTACTTCTACTGAAAATTTTTATGCGCATGATTTATGGCATTATAGATTAGCTCATCCCTCTTTTGATTGTATTCACAGCATAAAAAGTCATTTCCCTTCAATCACTTGTAATAAGTCACTTGTGTGTGATGTTTGTCATTTGTCTAAATAAAAGAAATTGTCATTTCTCAATTGTATTGATTAGTTGAAACTAACTATTACAAGTGGTATATATAGTTAGTTAGAAGTAACTAACTTGTTAGACTAATGAATGATTAACTCTAACCTATTCTTAGTTACAATTAATTATTCACTAATCAAGATACTACTACTTGGTCAGTTAAATAAACTAAACTAAGACTATGTTGCTTGCTTGTTCAGCAAGTCATCACGATCATGAGATTGATTTAATAATATGTTCTACTAATAGCTAGAAACCAAAGCATTTATCATCTTTTTTTTTTTTTGCATTGTATCCTTTGCCATAAATTTTTAAGTGGGATGTTATGTTTGGTTAGGGATTTCGATAGCTATCCCTAATAATTGAAAAGACAACTTCAATTGACATGTAAGGTTATGTCCTAATAAGAGGAAGGTGGGTCACTTATGGAGGATGTTTTAGTGTGTTACAATATGGTTTATCTTGTTAATGAGGAATAGAAAAATCTCCCCCAACACTTCATTCAATTACACATAGAACATGGACTTAATTCAAGTAAGATTTTGAAAATATTTTTCAGCTATGAAAGAGAAATTCACCTACAACTTTACTCAATGGTGCAAGGACCCTTTTGTTTGTGTTAAAAGCCTAGCTCTCTTAGTTTCTTTGCTTTATTCCAACTTTTGGATTGAAGATTGTATATTGATTGATTAGCATTCGTTGTGCTCGATTATCAATTCAATTTTGCTTATATATATATATATGCACACACAACGACCCAAATAAAAAGTTATATGATAGTAACTTTATAAAAATGAAACAAATGCAAATAAAGAATAACAATTGGAATGAAGAAATAAGGATTTGAAAAATGAAATAGAAGACGAGTAAATTGTACCTTAGATTGTGAGCGCAAAGAAGACGATGAAGAGGGAAGTTAAAAATGTGAACAGACAATAGAGATGCTAGAAAATAATGTGTTCTTCTTTGAGCTTAAATAGCGCAATTGAGTAGCTAGAGCAACTTAGTATTGAAGTGTTATTCGGATAAAAACCTGAATCATATTAGAAGTAATAATATAATATTATTATACATTGGAAGAAGATAAATAGCAAAGTTAAATCTTGGTGCGGATTAAGAAACAAATGAAGGCGGCATATTCAATTTGTTTTTGTGGTGGCTTTGTATATGATAGTCAATGGTGAGAAAATGCAATTTGAAAAGTATATTGTGTTCTTTTATTTTTCAATTTTTTAAAATATAAATTAAATATCTTATTTTAAGACCGTGTGAAAAATAAAAATAAATACTATAATATAATTTAAATAAAAGTTTGATGATTTTGTACTAATAGTGTAAAGTTTTTACACCATAAGCACATTATTTGATATTCATATATGTTACTTTTATTTAACAGTAATCACCACATACACTACATAGTTTATTTTTTAGTTTAAAATAAATTATAATAAAATAAAAAATAAACTTAGAATAAATTAGATATTACATGTTCCACTTTTTTGAAAAAACAATTGTTGGGAGGAGAACTATTAGCCTGAGAGGATTAGTCCTACCCTAAACCACAATTTGATTCCGATAAAAAATACTAGCGAAAAGAGCAAGCTTACTTACACTCGATTAATTAATTTTATCCTAATAATATCATATGGATTAATATAAATCAGAAAGTTATGTTCAAAGGTACAAAGTAGACAAATTTCTTGAATTTTAAAACATTTAAAAATTGTTCACCAGAAAAAATAAATATTTAAAAATTTCTTAACAAACATATTTCATATAAGCTATTTAGATATTACCTTAAAAAATAAATTTGCTGAAATTTATTTTTTATTTTGACAAAACACATTCCATTGCATCCCAGATTTTTTCCGATATTGCATTTTCTTGCCATCGTCTATTCTACACAAACCCACCTCAGAAACAAAAAAAACATAATGAATCCTCACTTTCTATTTGTTTTTCATACTTAATTTAATCCCTAACCCTTAGATATAGGATGCACGCTCTAATACATAGTGCGTAGGTTATTCGGACCCTCAAAACACATAGTAAAAAATTTAATCATTGATCAAAGAAACTTCGTTTGAGATTATGAAGGAACTAAAATCCATAAACAAGATTCAGAATAAATTGTTGTACGATGTCAGGTCGTGGATACAGCACAGTAGTGAGGTTATTGCGGAGAATCCTAGACTTAATTAGACGAGATGATAAAAAATTGAATAGGTAAGTATCTCGTACATTAAAGAACAAGACACGATAGAGTGAAAGGAGGAGAAATTAAAGGAGGAACACTTACACTCATGAAATTCGAATCAATCTTCAAGTTCAATCAATAGTCACCTTCTTCCTTTTGAATTTCTCGCTTACTATGATGATGCAAAGACAAAGAAGACTACCATCAACCTTTTGGCTCCTTCTGCATTATTTCCCACTTCATTGCGCATCTTAATTACGTTGTATAATGATTTATTTATTTATTTATTTATTATAACATGTGACAGTTTTGGTTAGAAATCGATTAAATAAAATTATTAGCCCCCTTCACAAATTATCCAACTTGGTAAAATTATAGGTTTATTTTTTTCAATTTATGTTGACAAACATTTTAAAATTTCAAATAATTTCAAAATGAATGAATTCAATTACTATAAATTGAATTCCTTTTGTTGCAAAATTTCTTTATTTTTAAAGTAACTAATTTCCTTTCATTTTCAAAATTCATTGAATGGCTAAAGTAATTAAGTTTCCTATTTTTCAATTTTATTTTATTTGAATATTCAATTTTGTAAATCTGTTTTATTTTTTACAAAAATAAAGTATAAGAATATATAGTATTAATTATGCCTCTTCTTTTATAGGGCATCCGAACATTACAACTAGCATAAAAGACTAATCCCTCATACTTAAACACTTTTGAAAAACTATTGCACCCAACCAAGATTAATAAAACATATTGTTATATTTGTGAGACCAAATACTGAATGCAGGGAGCTCCTTACAAAATAAAGCTCTTAAAACAAAAGTTAAAAAAAATAAAAGGCAATGAAGTATGCCACATGTCCTGAAAATAAGTGCAAACTGTAACATCCCTAATTTTGATTCCGGCATAATGGGAAATTATGCCAATTAATTAGGAAGAATTTCCAAGATTCGAGGAAGGTTTCAAGTCTCAAACCAAAACTAAAGGGATATGGGGACCTAAGGAAATGAATTGGAGTTAGAAAAATCATCAAAATGTGACTTTTCCACTAAATAATCGATTACTAGATGGTCAGTAATCGATTACAAACAATAAAAAGTTGCAGCAATTCTAATCGATTACCTCATATGAAGTAATCGATTATTTTGAGCTATAATCGATTACTTTCAGGGCTTTAATCGATTATAAGGCCTCTGGTGAATGTACTGAGAAATGTTGCATTGAAGAAATAATCGATTATTTGGCTAGAATAATCGATTATTTTAGGGTCTGTACAAAAAAAAAAGAGAGAGAGTGCACGTGATGCACTCTCCTCCACTCAAATAGAATCTACCTTTTGGGCTTTTAATTCATATCCACTCATTTTCATTCCAAACCAAAAACAAAACACTCACTTTCACTCTCTCTTTCTCTCTCACACCGTCCTCTCTTTCCACTCCCTCCCTTGTTCGACTCCTCCCTCTTCCTCATAGGGGTTCCATTTGCTTTCCTCAACATCAACCAAGAACAAGTGATCCTTGCATCTCTATCATTGTAATTTCTTCTTTCTCATCTCAAGGTAAGTGTTTAAGTTTTGATTTCTTCCTTCCCTCTCTAAAATTCGTGCTTTCTCTCTCCTCTAGGGTTCAAGATTCTCTCACTTCCATTTGATCAAGAATCAAGTGGGTGGCACTCATTCCATCATCAAGGGTTGTTATTATCATCTTCAAGTAAGTGTTTGATTGTGGATTCCTCTCTTTTCCTTTCAAATTCGTTTTTTCTCTCTCTCTACCTTCAATGGTGGTTTTTCAATGCTAGGCTTTGGAGGCACCATTTTCTTTGATTCTTGACTTGATTCATGACATAAATGATGATTTCCTCTCTTTTGTAACTCTATATTAGGTACCATCCTTATCCTTTGGTTGGGTATCTTATTGGTGGGCAAACTCAAGCATAGGGCATTGGGGGATCTCCTTATCTCTAAGTATTTGAGGTAAGGGAGTGCATATAGTGAGCTTTGCCTTGTTCTAGGGAGTTGGGTCTAGTTAGTATATAATGCTTGTTAGGATTTTGTATTAGGGGAGAAAATTAGATTATAAAACCCTAGGTTATGAAACATAAAATTTTAATTAATTAAATATGCATGATGATTTGATGTTAAGACTAGGAAAAGGAAACCCAATACCATAAGAATCAATCATTTGATAAATGAAATTTGGTTAATGATTATATTGAAATACATGAGGAATTGGGTAATGTGTTAATGAAGTGGACATAAATGATTTCTATGATTGTTGCTTTTATTGGTAAAGTTGTGAATCAAATGATAATTAATTGCTATAGCTAATATAAGTATGTGTTGTGGAATAAATTGATATAGGAAGAAGATGGAATGAAAATGGCTATATGAGATGAATGTGCGTAGTTGTTTCTAAATTCTAAATGAGAATAAATGTTAAGTACTATCAATTGTGAATAAGGGTTATGGTTTATGAATTGAACATGTGAAAATAGGAAATGGAAGTAAAAGGATTACGTGCAAATCAAAGTAAAAGATGATATATGTAAAATCTAAATGTTGGGCTATGAAAGAGAACACTATTTGGTATGAATGTGGTAACTAAGAAAGGAAATGAATACGGAAATTACATGAAAGATTATGTGTTGATTGTGGTTAAATGTGTTTATGAATGAATTGTTTATCATGAGATTAATGTTTAAGTATAATCTGGGTGGTTGTATGAGGTACCTTCCGGCGTGGAGGTGAAGTACCCACCGGCCAAATTGTATGAGGTACCTTCCAGTGTGGAGGTGAAATACGATGGTATGAGGTACCTTCCGGTGTGGAGGTGAAGTACCCATAGGCCAAATGTATGAGGTACCTTCCGGTGTGGAGGTGAAGTACGATGGTATGAGGTACCTTCCGGTGTGGAGGTGAAGTACCTGCAGGCCAACTTGTATGAGGTACCTTCCGGTGTGGAGGTGAAGTACAACGATATGAGGTACCTTCCGGTGTGGAGGTGAAGTATCCCTAGGCCACATTGTATGAGGTACCTTCCGGTGTGGAGGTGAAGTACAATGGCGCGAAATGTATTTTTAAGAATAAGATGTTAAAATGTCTTGACCTCTGACCTGAGGGGCACGAAATGAATAAAATGTTAAAATGTGTTGACCTCTGACCTGAGGGACACCTAATTTAAATAAGGAAATGTATGAGGTACCTTCCAGTGTGGAGGTGAAGTACAATGGTGTGTGATGCATCTTAAAGAATGAAATGGAAAGAAAAAGGAAAAGGGTGTTGAAATGAAGAATGAAAATGGATATTGAAATGAAATAAGTATGTGAAATGAGTAAATTAATAAGGGAAATGAATGTTGAAATGAATAGTGAAATTGGACGTTGAAATGAATAATGAAGATGAAAATGTGAAATAAGTAACGAGTATGGAAATATGAAATGAGTGTGGTATGCTATATGTGAAAATATGCTTATTTGCTAATTGTGCTTGACCTAGTGGGTTGTTATGTCTAGTTAGAAACGGCTTTCTATTTCATGTGCAATGCTCACTCCCTTACATTTTCAGGTACGGAGATTGAGTTGGCACAGCCCCCGGCCGAGCAGGAGTACTTTCCCTTACAGGGAGAGTAGGGTTATTATGGGTTTTGGTGGATATTATGAACCTAAGCCTCCTACACTATTTTTGATGTAAATGTGTTATAAGTATTTTTAAGTGAGGCTTAGGAGGTTTTGTTTTGAGAAAATTTTAGGTTTTAGTTTTTAATGATCAAACTTTGTACTTTCCGCTGAACTCTAAATATTTGATGTCTCTGTTATATCTGGAGCCAATAAGGTCTTGACATGATTTAGAAATATAACCGGAAGCCCTGCTGGCTATTAATTGTTTATTTGAAACTATTTATCGCAGGTTAAATTTTGGGAATAGTCCTAAAACAAACAAAACTCAGTCCGTTTGACGGTTGATTTTATTGTAATAAAAAGAAATTTTCAAGTCCGTATTTTATTGTAATAAAAAGAAAGTGTCGGAGGATGGTGATAATAATTCTGTCACGGAAGTGATTATGGGCAAAGGATACCAGATGGATCAGAGGGTTCTGCTCAAGTGTTAAATCAAACTCCTAAGAAGTCCTATTTGGAGACAGTCATGCACATGGAGGGATATAAACCAGATGCTGCAGAAATAATTCAAATGGTCACAGAGGAGTTGTGTTTTGGTTTGGAAAAGGATGATGGACCGGTGGCTGACGATGAGGATGATCCTAAACCAACTGTGGAAGTCTCTTTGGAAGAACATGAAGAATGGTGTAAACCATGGCAACATGCTCTGATTGTCAATGTGCTGGCAAGAAAAGTGGGCTACAAATATATGGTAACCAAACTTCAAGCATTATGGGCAAAGAAAGGAGTAATTAGAGTCATTGATCTAAGTGAGGGCTTCTTTCTTGTCAGTTTTCAAGATGAGGGTGATTATAAACATGCCCTTTTTGAGGGACCATGGAATTATGCCGGTCAGTGCATTCAGGTGCAACGGTGAAGACCTTTTTTTAGTCCTAAGGAGCATGAAGTCCGTAAAATAGCAACATGGATTCGAATCCCAGACTTGCCTATGGAATTATCTAATAAATCTTTCTTATGGCGTACAGGAAGCAAGCTTGGTACTATGTTGAAAATTGATGAACATACATCCATTCACTCTAGAGGTAAGTTTGCAAGAATTTGTGTTGAACTTGATTTAAGGAAAAAGTTAAAACTTGCAATATTTGCTCTGGGAAAGGAATTTACACTTTGTTTGGTTTGAGGGATTTTGGGGGAGGAGAGTTTGGGGGAGAAGAAAATGGAGAGAAAATGGAGTTTTCTCTTGTTTGGTTAAGGGGAGAAAATGAGGGAGGAGAGAAAAAATGGTGGGACCCATTCCAAAAACTTTTCTCTCCCAAAGTGAAGAGATTTTGGAGAGAAAAGTTTGAGTGGGTTATTATACATAGAAAAAGACATAATAAACCTAACTCCCTCTTCTAACTCTCATTTTCAAAGAATTTAATTTTATTTTTTTGATAATTTGGAATTAGAATTTTTATTATGTAGTAAATAATCAAAAAGAGAAAAAATATACTAAAGTAAAAAAAATAATATATGAATTAGAATTTTTATTATTTAAAAAACAATTGAAGTAAGAAAAAAATATTTGGCTATATTTGATATTTAGAAAGAAAATATTATTCTTTGTTAGGTAAAATAAAGGTACATTTTCTTTTATCATTAGAGAAAAAACAAGTGCTCTCACACAAATCACAATTCAAAACACACACTTATTTGTGCCTATGTAAAATAAGGGTGTTTTTGACATTTAACCCATTTATTATTTTCTCTCTTTCCATTTTCTCTCGTACCAAACAACCATAAAATCTATCCATTCTCTATCCATTTTCTCACCATAATCTCTTTTCCCTATTTCTCTCTTCCCATTTTCTCTCCGCTTACCAAACATAGTGTAAAAGTGGAATATGAAAGTTTGCATCTAATTTGTTTTCATTGTGGACGGTTTGGTCATAAACAAAGTGCATGTCAAGAAGCAGCTGTTTATCATGGTGAAAATGGAGATGACAAATTACCCACGGTGGTGGAACCGGTGGCGGGAGGAGATGATAGTCAGAGTGAGAAGTCAACTTCCCAAACGGCTACCGAAGCAAATTTGGAAACAAAAAATTTGCCTCCTCATAATCAGATATATTCTCGCCCACATGATAAGGAGATTAATGATGGGGGCATTTATGGCCCATGGATGCTGGTCCAAAGGTACCAAAAGAAGAAAACGGTGAACAGTAAAAGCAAGGATAAATTGATTGGGGAGAATCAAGACAAAAATAAGAAGTCAAAGCATGATGCTTCTTTTGACCGGCACATAACTACACCAACCCATGGAGCTAGAGATCAACCAAGGCCCAACGCATAAGCCCAATAATGATGAAAGGGAAGTCTACTTGAACAAAAATGATGTGCAACATGGTGGGCCTATTATTGGGCCAAATAAGACTAACAATAGGAGGATTGAATCAAAAGGAAAGAATTCTAAGCCTGTTGCTAATCAAAAAGAAGGACCGAGAAAGGCCATCACACTCGAGATCAAAGATAGAGATAGAAAGATTATCACCGTCAACAACGATAAGAAAATAGGGGACTCGGCGGAAAATTTAGCTAACCAAAAAGCAAACAGAGATGAGATGAGGTTGAAGGAGCAAGAAATCCTTCGAATGACGAGTCGCAAGCAACAAGAGATGTGGAACGATTACAAACTTGGGAAAAATTGTGATGATTTTCGTGGATGCTAATGGTTTTGCAGGAGGAATTTGGTGTCTTTGGCGTACGAATTCCATGGACGTTCAAGTTCTCTCTTCCTCAAATCAGGTTGTTCATTTGAAATGCTCTAATGGTCCTAATAGTGCTTATACTTTCAGTGTTGTGTATGCGAGTCCTCACACTAATGATCGTCAAGAAGCTTGGGACAATCTTCGAGCCTTCAGTTCAAGCATATCTGGTCCCTGGTGTTTGGGAGGATTATGAACAGGTCACTCTCCAGGAAGAAGCATACTGGTTTCAACAGTCCCGGAATAAGTGGATCTCTATGGGTGACCAGAATACTCGATTTTTTCATAATGCAGCTATGAGCAGACGTAGAAGGAACAAAATAAATGCTTTGCTGAATGAAGAGGGTAACTGGATCTATGACTCAAATGCTCTGCGTGACATGGCTGTAAGTTATTTCAGTAAGTTGTTTTCCCCTAATGATAATATTAACTTGTCTTTGAATACTGAAATTGGTTTTCCTAGACTTCCTCCAGGTACCGAATCTATTTTTAATTCTGCGGTTTCCATGGAGGAAACTAGAAAAGCCCTTTTTAGTATGGGTAATCTCAAAGCTCCTGGTTCGGATGGGGTTCGTGCCCTCTTTTACAAATCTCAATGGGAGCTTATGAAGCATTTTGTGCATAATTTTGTCATACATGCTTTCCTCAATCCTGATTGTATATCTGACGTGAATCAAACCATTATAACGCTGATCCCTAAATTAGATCATCCCCAGCGTATTTCTGATTTTCGTCTCATTTCCCTCTGTAATGTGATTTATAAGGTTGTGACCAAGGTTATAGTTAATAGGCTCAAACCTCTCATGAATAAAATTGTCTCAAATACTCAAACCAGCTTTGTTCCGGGTAGATTGGGTATTGATAATGTCATTATTCTTAAAGAGGTGGTTCACTCAATTAAAAACCTCAAGGGAAGAAAAGGTTTTATGGTTGTTAAACTGGACCTTGAAAAAGCTTATGACAGGTTACGCTGGGACTTCATTAGGGAAACTCTTGAACTTGTTGGTATCCCTGCTAATTTTATTAATATTATTATGCATTGTATTTCCTCTTCCTCTATGTGTGTAAATTGGCAGGGTGACCTATCTAATGTCTTTTATCCAGCTACAGGAATTCGTCAAGGGGACCCCCTCTCCCCGTATATTTTTGTTTTATGTATGGACAGGTTATTTCATTTAATCCAGGATGCTATCAATTCTAATGATTGGAAGCCCTTGGCAATGGGTCGTGGAGGACCAAGAATATCTCAATTGTTCTTTGCGGATGATGTAATCCTTGTTTCTGAAGCGTCTTCAGCTCAAGCAATTGTGGTGTCTAACATCCTTCAAAGATTTTGTGAAGCCTCGGGTCAGAAAGTGAGCTTCCATAAATCCTCGGTTTACTTCTCAAAGAACGTCAACAATGAGCGGAAGGAGGAGATCAGCAATATTTTAAGTATTCCCATAGCCCATGACATTGGCAAATACTTGGGGATTCCCATCATTCATAACAGGGAAGTTATTTCTTCTTACTCATTTATAATAGACAAAGTTAAGAGAAAGTTAAGTAACTGGAAAATGAATTCGTTGTCTTTTGCAGGAAGAATTACTTTGGCGCAATCTTGCATTATGAGTCTGCCTTGCTATGTCATGCAAGCGTGTGTGATACCTGCTAGCATTTGTCAAGAGGTTGAGAAGATCTGTCGCGGATTCATTTGGGGCAGTACTGATGAAAGAAGGAAGTGTCATCTTGTCTCTTGGGACGTCATATGCTCTCCAAAGAGAATGGAGGCTTGGGGTTCCGTAACCTTAAAGCTGTCAACGAAGCCTATATGATGAAGTTAGCTTGGAGTTTGATCTCTAAACCAGATGTTCTCTGGGCTAAAGTGCTTAGCTCAAAGTATAAGGTGAATAACGCCCTTCAGGTTTCTCCTTCAACTAATTCCAATGTGTCTTCTCTCTGGCGTGGAATATCGAGAGCTTTTCCCAAAGTTCGTGAGGGTCTAATGTGGAATATGGCGAATGGGGGTACTATTAAATTCTGGAAGGACCATTGGCTCCCTGGTGTCAAAGCTATCGCAGAAATTCCAGGGGTTGATGTTCTGGAATGGTGTGTCAATTATCCTGCTGTTCACTATGCTCTTAACGGTGAGTGGGATTGGGATACTTTGAAAGCTCTGCTCCCGGACCAGCTGTGCAATTTGATTGCGGGCATTACTCCTCCAAACCCGGAAGCGGGTAATGATTCTGTAGCTTGGATGGCGGACACTAGTGGCTCCTTTTCTATAAGGTCAGCATACGAACTCTTACGGGGCCATAACTCTGTAATGCAGCATGCCGATAATAATTTTACCAGAGTTTGGGATTGGAAGGGACCTCATCGTATTCGTTCATTTTTATGGAAGACATGCCATAATAAATTATTAACTAACTCTGAACGGGTTAAGCGGAATATGAGTTTTGATAGCACCTGCCCTTGTTGTCAAAGCAATGAGGAGACAGTTTTACACATGTTAAGGGACTGTAGATTAATTGTTCCTTTCTGACAGCAAATAGTTCACGATTCCAGCAACTACCACTTTTGGAATTCCAATTTGGATGATTGGATATATGCAAACATGAGTGGAAAGATTCATGGTAAAAGAAGCATCCATTGGGAGACCTTTTTTGGGGTATCCGTTTGGCTCATCTGGAGGAATAGAAACCTTCGGATTTTCGAAGGTAGATATGAATCCTTTGAAACTCTTCTGGCGCATTGCATAGGGTATACTGCAGTTGTGGAGCGTGCTGTGGAACAGACTCGTAACACTCTTTATCTTAAAAGGGAGGTGCTTATTTCCTGGGAAGCTCCACCCACCACTGGTATAAATTGAATGTTGATGGATCTGTCTGTAAACCCCGCATGAATGCTGCTTGTGGTGGGCTTGTTAGAGACCAAACAGGTTCTTTCGTGAAAGGTTTTTCTTGTAATATTGGCACGACCTCTGTTATAAAAGCTGAATTATGGGGCCTTTTTTGGGGGCTTAGGATGGTTAAGGATTTGGGCATGACGAACATCATCATTGAAATTGATTCGCAGGCAGCTTTCACTCTGGTCGAGTCTGGGTGTTCAACTGCTCATCATTGTGCCATGCTGGTGCGTGACATTAATAACATCTTACACAGCAACTGGAATATCCAGATTCGTCACATCTACGGGGAAGCAAAAGAAGTGTTGACGCAATGGCTAATTTAGGCCATGATCTTGATTTTGGATGCTCCTTCTATAACTCTGCTCCTCAAACTGTTTTTCATATTGTCTGTGAAGAAGCCTATGGAATTAAATTTCCTAGGATGATTAATTAGTTTTCTTGTGCTTTTCTGGGCTGATGCCCCGTTTATCTATAAAAAAAAAAAAGATCAAACATTACAGAAACAAAGCACATATTTTCCATACAATAAAGATTGCTAAGAAAGACTAGATACTCAGCAATAACAGCAAACTCCCTTTGGACATGAATCATCATCAACATCCAGCTTCGAACTCTAACAAGAGATTCAACAACCTTTGTTTCCAAGATAAATATCTCATCGATGCCGGAAGTAAGCACATTTCGGCGACAAAGAATCTCAGATATGTGGAGGTAGAGCCACTGGCCAGAAGATAAAACATAAATCTGGAGGGGAAGATCTGTCCCGAATATCAGCCTTCTAGTTATTTGAGAAAATAAGAAGGGAATCAGATCTGGACAGACAAACATTATACAGATGTATTCCCACACTCAAAACAAAAACCTATATGAAACTGGGAGAAGAAAATCACACCACTTGCACAAAGGCAAGATTATTTAACCCAGATATAACTAGGAGAGAAAAACCCGCACACCTTTAAAGGAAGGGGAGGTAGGATAAAATCTCTCTCCCCTTCTACCGCTATCACACTTAGTGAAGAGAGAAAACTAAAGAGAGCAAGTACAAGGGGAGAAGAAGACAAGTAGTTATATTTCTTGAAACTTTGAAAAGTTACTACTTTAATATTTCAATTTTACTCTCTTAATTTGTATTGGTAATTTCACAAATGTATTATTTCACATGAATGAACAAAAGACAAATAAATAGAAAAAATTAATAAATGTCTCCCAGAAAATACTACTCACTCCATTTCTTATTATTTGTTCTTTTTCGGGAAAAAAAATTGTTCCTTTTTATATATTCTATCGAGGATTTCAATAGTGTAATAAATATCATTTTTCATTAAACCAAAAAAAAAATATCATTTTTCATATTTATCCCTTTTTAATAGGATATTAATTTATGTAAATAATGGATAAAAAATTTAATGATTATAAAGAAAAAGAAAGAAAAGATATGGTAAATAATTTATTGAAAATCAAAGTAATCATTGCATTTTTTTAAAAGTGTGATTTTTTTTTAAATAAGACAAATAAATATAAATAGATTAAGTAACATACAAATAGGACAAGAAAATTCACATAAAATGTAACCTTATAAACATGATAGGAGAAAAGGCTCAAGTCCAAGTGAAACAACAATTCACGAGGAGGATCCATACCGTTGAGTCAAAGACTCGCACTGTTCGCGGATCCAAGATGAATTAGTTGAGCCCCAAAAAATGTGAAGCCCAGACACCACCTGGTTTCGACCTAAAAAAAATAAATAAATAAATATGATAGGAGAAATAATATGCTAAAGTAGCAATAATATATTTTTATGGATATCTTCCTTTCCCAATTAAAAAATTCAATCTAAAATATGAAAGAAAACTGAAAAATGAGTGAATGTAAAATATTTTACATATGATGAAAAAACGTAAAGAAAACAAGAATGAAAGAAATTGACAAAAAAAAATTATAAAAAAGCTTAAATACGTGAACCCAGTCCCTACCACGGCATTGGACCCAGTCCCTACCACGTTCACATGTGGAGTTCGTTCTGCCTAGAAACATACTCTAGACTTCTTGACGGTTTCACCGTCATCGTCCTCCCCTAATGCAATCTCCTCCTGAGTATCCGCAGATACCCATGGTTCCTTCCTCTCCACTACTTCGCACTCTCATACCTCACCGCGTGTGTCTTTTAAGTCTTTTATCTTTTTAATTATCCTAAGGTCGGCCCATCCTTCGTGCAACCCTTCAATGAGTCCGGACCACTAACTTGGCACAATCCTTCACTCATCATTTCTCACATAGCACAGAGCTGGGATCACCTCAACAAACTTGCATCTCCTTTCTCAATCTTTCTCTCAAAACAATCTTTTCAAAAATATCATGTATTGTGAAAGCAAGATTGAAAAGAATGACCAGTGGCAAAATTTAGATGGTGGGAGGCTGGGAGCCGAAGGCGAAGAGGGATTCAATTTAGAAAGAATGGAAAGCGCCGTGTTCTTTTACAAGTAGAAGCTCCTCCCAGCAGCTTCTTGTGAAGCTCATTGAGAAGAGCTTTTAAATTTATGTGTTTGACCCAACCTCTACTTTTAAGTAGAAGAGAAGTCAAAATAACGCCGGCCAAACAATACCATAATCTGATTTTTGGGAAAATCACTAATTGAATTCAACATTCACTTCAACAGTGTGTGGGATTTGAGAGGGGGAGGGGGTCTTCAACTCTTCACTACAAAATGTATTACATGAACCCAAGTTTTAGTACAACCAGATGTTTCAATCTCCCAAATAAATATGGCATCCATCTGATGCCAATAACAAAATTGGCTTGTCATAGGGATACATAAATTAAATAGAAAAAGTTACACAGACTTCTAACGTGCGCGAGGTTTGGAATACAAAATTTATGCGCTGCATTATAGCGTGCGATCTCCAATGAACACTCCACGAAACAAGCACTATAAACTCACTTGCCAGTTGCCTTGACAAGGTAACCGATGCTTTCTCTTCAACAATGGGATTATCCGCCTATAGCATGTGTATGGTTTAGAAGAATATCCATATCTATCTTGTCAGTGACAGTAAAGTTTAATCAGTTTATCAGCACCAGCTGTAAATAACCAAGGCTGTCTCGGGTGAAATTTACAGTCCAATATCCCTGCGATGCAGAAGATAAGTTCCATGTAAGATAGAAATATCTTACTCAATTGTTAGCATATAAGCAATTATTTTGAAATGCATTGTCAAGAGGAAGAACATGGGACAGGAAAAATGAGGGTGACAATGCATGAAACATGAACAGTCCGTGACACAGAAGTTCTCACCTCTCCCATTCGAGTGTTTATGACCTCGTAAAATTTCCAAAGGAACAATAAGAGGATTCTGATTGAGATCAGAATAAACCATTCCGTGAAAAATATATGCAGTGCCGTCATCTGAACATGAGGCAAACAATGGGTATGAACGATGAAAAACGACGTTATTGATATCTTTAGGATGGCACCTGCAGCATTAACAAATTCAAAATAATGTGCCATAACATTAAGATACAGTAAGGAAGATATTCACTAGGAATCAGAAAACCACTATGGCACAAAAGAATGTCACAAGTTTGGTGCTGCTTTCAATTAAAAACAAAAATAAAAAAGACTTACTTGAGAATTTTATAAGGTTTAGATGAAAGGTCCATGTCAAACCAACACAACTTCCCTTCTTTGCTCCCCACGATTACATTATCACCTGCAAGAAACCGTACAGACAAAAAATTATGATGAATAATTTTCTGTATTCATGACTAGAAGAAAACATATTAACATAATGTTCAAAACAGACCTCCAGGATGAACAGAGATGGACGAAGCTTCACGAAGACCAGTGTCAAGCTTTTTTATGAGTTTGGCCTTCAACAAATCATACACACGGACACTCTTCTTTGTACAAACAAAGAAGATGGAGTGAGATGGATGGAAGGTTGATCTAACAGCAAGTCCATGTAACTTGAATGGAAGTTTTTGTGTAAGTTTCTTGGATAACTGGTGTATCAGAACTGCTCTAGATTCCCGTGAAGAACTTGTTAAGGAAAAAAAGAGCCCTTCAATTTTTAATAACTTTAAATTTCCTTTCATATGAAAATCAGCTAAAAAGTTGAACAAAACCAAGTTTGATAAAAACAGTTTGGAAGCAGATATGATATGAAATGAGTGGAAATGATGTGTAAAAAGACTGCCATGGTTTTTATTGTTTTGGATAAGAAAAAGACTGCCATGGTTAAAGCTGAGTTGAACAAAATAAGGCACAACCCCCAAGCAACATACGCATGCAAGGAAAAGCATGTGCACTATCATCACTTATGAAGAACAGTTGGATGAACAGCCAACAAGAATTTAAAGCATTACAAACAAATACTAAAGAAGTTATTTCATAGACATCGTCATCACTTGAGATATGTAATAAGTTCATGTTGAAGCAGAAATTAAAAAAGGATATCTGCTGGCATCACTGTTGAAAAGTAGTCACCTTTCCTGTGCCACTCCACAGCAGTAACAGTCTGCATGAACAGATCCACCATTCTTTAATATAACCATGCTCAAAAATACATTCATCACATGCATATTGCAAACCAAAATGGAAATGAAGACAAGTATCAACATATACCTTAAAATGCCTTAACCTTATGCCCCCGTGTTTATCATCTTGAAGCCAGTTTACACTAATTGCTTTGTTTTCTGCGAACACAAGCATTCCATGGGACATCAGAAGTCATTACTCATAAGCAAAGTTGAAAGTTGTATATATCAAGTCAACACCCTACCATAGTGACTAGTTAGCTTTAAATTCTGAGCTGACCTTTCCTTTTATTTAATTAAGGGGGAAATTACACTGTCCTCCCTTGAGGTTTGGTTTAATTACACCATACACCCCTTTTATTTTAAAAAGCTACACTCACCTCCCCTAGAGGTGAGGTGGTTGTAGTTACACTGACCTCCCTTAAGGGGAGGTGAGTGTAACCTTTTCAAATAAGAGGGGAGGTAAGTTTAATTAAGCAGTATAATTTCCCCTTAAATAAAAGCTTACTTAGGGAGCATAGGCCAGTTTGAAGTATCTGACATCTTAGAACAGAAAGATAACCAGCAGTAGTATGCAGGAGATTTTACAAGTTGGTATTTGCTAGACTGAAGCAAAATAATGGTGCACTGTTATATATCACAATATGAAAACACATGTCGAAAGAACTAAAGTGGATTTTGTAAGGATCATGGACTGTAAATGTTTATAGTCTCCCCTTTTCCCCTTTCATATATGGATTTTCCATTGTAATTTTAGGCTTATAATGATCAAGTTAGGAACTCTTGGAGAGCCTTTTTTTTCCAAAAAATATGTTTAAATTAAAACCAAAGAAGGAAGTGACAACAATGCTGACCAGAATCATCTGACACTGTTGATGGGTCAACCCGGAGAAGTTCCTTGATCCTTTTCTGTTCTTCTTCATCGCCTAAACAAGTGTTTAATAGAAGCACATCTTGTCCCCTAAAAAAAAGATTTGGCATTGGTTTAATTTCAAAATCAAGCCATGTGTAGATTAAAGAGAAAACTTTAAGATATTTATAAAACAAACAAATCTGAATCCTATGGCTAATATAACCAAACTTACACAGAGGCAGCTAGGATATGAAGATCAGGCAGAGGATTCCAAGCAACAGAGCTAACAGCTTCACCAACCTCCCACTTTCTAAGACATCTGCCAGTTTCAACCTCCCAGATCCGGACAGTTCCATCACTTGAACCTTCGCAGACAGCAGACAGTAAGACACACACCTCCATCCTCACTTAATTTAAACCAAAATAAATATTATCAACATCCATACCTGAAGCCATCCACTGCCCTGAAGCTTCAACAGAGATTGATGTAACTGCATCTTCATGGCCTTTGTACTCAATGTAGCATGTTATGGGGTAAGGTTTAAGCTCCTTTCGACTTGGAAGCTTTGGCTTTAAAGATTCAGGATCAATATTAAGCTAGAAGACAGAATGAAAAACAAAAAAGTTAATGAATTAAGCCAATTTAGACTCACACAAGATACTAAGTAATATCAAAAGCAGTAAATTAGTTCTTCAATTCGGATATTTCACTGACACGTTTCTTCCGAACTCGAGGGCACAAGTACAAATCCAAACAACGTTCGAAGCAGTCCTTCATAGCATTCTCGTATGCAGGGATGCTTCTCATAGATGTGAACCTGACAAAATCAATACATATAAGTGCAACTGAAGAAAAGAGGGGAGAAGCAAAAATGTTTGCCCTAAAAGCACAGCACCTTTTGGGAATAAACTTTGGGCGGTCTTCCTCATACATCAATTGATAAGAATTGATCTCTTCTTGGGTTGGAATGTACTCTAAAGGAGGATTATATGATTCCTCGTGCCCTAAAAGGCAATATAAAATTATTAATGCCGAAGATACCTCAAAGGAAAAAAATTGTAGTCCATGGATAATTTTTTCAACCCCAAAAATTGTCACATGTAATACCAGGAATTTTCTGCTTTGGTGCAGGAATGTAAGCCAAATGATTTGCTTTCTCTGTCAAACCGGAATCATCTCCCCACAAGAGATATGGACCATCTTCCTCCTTTGGCTTGTCAAAAGTTATTAACCCCTTGCGAATTGCTCTAACATACTTCACAACCTGTAGAATCAAGAAAGCCCATGAGTGATAAGAGAAACCAAATTGCCTTCTTGGTTTAACATGATTCACATTCACACTAGTTGACTCATTTCACATTGTGCTAAAAGTAAATGAAGGGATGGTTACCTTTTTGGCTTCCCACTTGGAAGGAATAAACCTTCTTTTTGGTTCAGGTGCATTAGACAATGGATGTTTGGCACCATCCCATTTAAACCAGTCAACATAATCCTGTACATCAGCAAGGAGTGATCAGATTGGTGAACAAAATTATGTATGCAATCCAAGTTCAAAACCTTATTCAAGATTGAAGGCCTTACGGGATATGGATCAAAGTCAGGATGTGGTGCTCGATTCTTTAGCAGATTACGGACAATTTTGATTTCATCTTTTGTCAGCTCCACTACCTCATCGTTGTATTCATCGTAGACCTTACGCCTTGAATGTTCAAGAGTGGAGACAGATCAAAGATGTTTTCTTGAAAGGAGATATCATTAACAAAACTAGCATATTTTTCCATACTAAAGCATATATACAATAAAAAGAAGAAAAGGAAGTCACTGTCACAACTCACAACAGGAATCATGCAAAAAAATGACTAAAAATAGTCAAGAATTGTAACCCAGCTAAAAAATATCATAGCTACAACTACAAACAATCATGGAAATCTATGGCTGATGGCATAATATAAGTTCAACACCAAGTGCCCGGTGAAAGTAAAATGAAAACTTAGAAAATTGATCATAGGAATATTTGTACCCTCCGGTCCTTAAGTTTTCAGTCCTGGAATTTCTATAAAAAGTTATTGTCAAATCGAACATTATGATAGACTTTATTGTATTGAAAATTATGCGGTTCACCCTTATAAGGCAGGGGAAGCACAAAATAGTTTATTAATTCAAATTTAGAGTTATTGTCAAATTGAACATTATGATGAACTTTATTGTACTGAAAATTATGCGGTTAACCCTTATAAGGCAGGGGAAGCACAAAAAAGTCTATTAATTCAAATTTATGGCTTCGAAACTATGGAAGAGATAGCGAATCCAAGTATGCCAAAGAAAAAAGCAAAGATATATAATGGGAAATGGGAATGAAAGGCCAAGGGAACAAACCAATTTTTAGAGTCATCAACATTAGCCAGAAAGGAACCCAATTTATCTTGTTTATCTTTTCGCTTAATCTTCTTGCCCTTGATGTCATATCCAATATGGGGTTCATCCTCATACCACTTCAAAGGTACATCTCCAATGGTATTTCGCGGAGCCACCTATAATTAAAAAAAAACACACACACACAAGTTAGGAAACACTCCAAAGGTTGAGAATGAATCAATTATGTCTAATAATGATTATGATGACCTCGTCTTCCGAGGAATCACTCTCGACTCCTCCTCCTCCTCCCTCCTCACCATCTTGATCACTGGCATCGTCCTGGGAGCTCTCACTTCCACCATCTTCATTATTGGCAATGTCCTCGACCTTGGTAATGTCCTCGACCTAATATATTTAATTTTAAGCATATTAGTAATAATAATAATCATGTAGTAATAATAATAATTACTCAAGACACTAATTATAATTAATCAGCGCACCTCGTCACGTTGCGAATCGCCGTCGCAGCTGTCATCATTATCAGATGAAGCAGCTTCTTCTTCTTCAGACTCATATTCAGAACCGAGGGAGTAGTCATCGTCGTCGTCTTCAGAAGAGTCCTAAGAGAGAGAAAATGCGTATAGTATTAGTAAAACTGAATTGAAAAGGGAGATGAAGAATAATAAGAAAGTGAAGAAGCAAGGATATGAGGCACCTCGTAGCTAGAGTCAGACACGAAAGGATCGTTATCGAATGGAGAAGGGGATGAGGTGGACGGGGCTTCTACGATGTCGTTTTGCTCCGTCCGCTTCTCTTCCTCGTCGTTGTCGTTTTGCTTCATCACCGTCTTCTTCTGTTTTTGTTTCTTCATTGGTAGGGTTTTGAGGGAGGGAGAAGAGAAAAAAGAAGAAGGGTTTTGGAGAGCCGCAAATGCAACTACTGCAAACCTTTCACTTCAACCTACAAAATTGATTCCAACACAAGACCAGGCAGACTCAGTGTTTCAAATCTCACACTTTGGGCCATGATAGCTCTATCTAAGGCCCAATTCTATATTTTTTTATGAGTCCCGCAATTTGAACCCCACTTTTTATCCAAAATACGAACAAGCATAATATAATGTAGCAACAGCAGCAACTAACTCAATCATATTCCTTTACAAAAGAGAAAGTGAGTCATCAATTGTTCATGAGGTTTTGAATCAAAACTTTCTCTTCATTAATTAAAATTGTTCAGAAGATGAGTGCATTGGTTTATGCATTGGTTTATACCCAACCTCATGCTCCTTTAATCTCTAAGACTAGTGACGCAGCAACAGCAGAGGCACGACAGCAGCAGTGATGGAGGCGCAGCAACGGCAGCGGTAGCGACGCGACAACAACAACCATAGCGATAGCAGCGACAACGGCGCGACAATAGCAGAGGCAACGGTGCGGCAGCAACAAAAGAGTGGGGGTATTTTTGAAATAAAAATAAAAAGCGGGGTTTTTGGATAAAACACGGGGTTCAAATTTCAAAACTCTTTTTTTTTTTTTTATTATAACAGACCATCGGTCATTACCGCTTACCAGGCAGCCAAAAACATCCCCTCCAATCCAAAGAAAAAGTCAAGATCAAAGCATACATTAAAGGGGTTTTAATTTATTGACCCAGTTTAATCTCTGACTCCTTTTTTTTTTTTTTGTCAAAATCCAAAAACATCCTTACTAAAACATATTCGTTGGGCCTGAGCGAGAATTTAAAAAAATAAATAAATAAAGCTCCAAGGTCAACGAGTGTGTAATTTCACGTAACTTGCTGACCTCTCAGCGAACTTTATTTTTTTTTTTTTCTTTTTTGAACTCTCGCTCAGCCCACAGCGAGAGAGTGTGATTAAACTATATATACCTCAAAATGAGGTGTAGAACAATCGTTTTTCAATTTATTAAAAACTTGAGGATCAAATTGGGTCTTCACTCATAGAATAATTATATTTCTTGAAATTTTAAAAATTTACTTTAGCATTATAATTTTATCCTATAAATTTGTATTGAAAATTTCAAAAATGTGTTGTTTCAATTCACATTAATGATTACAGGGTAAATAAAAGAAAAAAACAATAAAGCATCCTAAAAAATATAAAGTGACTTAAAAATTATGAACTGATTTATAAATAGGACTAACAATTTTTTCTAGAATGTGACTTATAAATAAAACCGAAGAGAAAAAATTTTATTTTAATTTTCAATTATATTAATTATAGTATTTCTTTTCTATGAACACCCATATTTATTACTCAATACTTTTTAAAGTTGCAAAAATAATTATATAAATAATTATAAAAAGCTATTTCAAATATTATCAAAGTTCAATCATTCCAAATACTTTTATTATTTAAAAACGGAATAGAGTAATTAGTACTCTTACCAATATTATATACAAACCCTTTTTAAGATTTTTTTTTTGTCTTTAGTATAAACTTATTTCTAATGATATCAAATTTTTTTTCACAAACAACCTTATTTACTCAACATTTTTTAGATTTCAATAATAATTATATGAATAATTTTGAAAAAGTATCCCAAATATTTGCATTTCAAATATCACTAAGGCACTAACAATATTAACTACTCCATCTGGTCCTTATTATAAATTCTTTGACGAATTTTCACACCCTTTAAAAAAGTTAGTTAATGGTATTGGAAATGTAAATATTTGACATACTTTTTCATAAGTACCCCTATATCTAATTATTATTGGAAATTTACAAAATGTTGAATAAATAATAATGTTTGTAGGAAAGAAGTAATTAATGTTATTGAAAATTGAAAATGAGATTTATATCAAGAACAAAAGAGATCTTCAAAGGCAATTTATATATAAAATCGGAAGGAATAACTTTTTTAAAAGATGTATGTTATTTGATATTAAAGATGTATGTTTTTAATTAAAGGAACGTATATAAGAGCCCAGGAAGTAGATAAGAACAATTTGTACACCGGGTGCAAACGTGAATGAAAAACATTCCCCTTTACTATTAGTTTTTTATAAACAAAAAAAATATTACTAATAGGGAGTCTATAAACAATTCATAAAGGATCGAAACAACCAGTATTTTGTTGGGTAGTCAATATAGATAGTAGAACGTAGCGGTTGGCCCAAAAAATATCATGACAGGATAGTGGATAATGAAATAATCATTACGACTTAGATAAAAAAAAATATAATGAAATATGTTATATATATATATATATATATATTTGTTCAAAAATAAAAATATAAACAAAATTTAAAACATTAACAATTAATAATCAGAATTTATTTTTAAAAAAATTCATTGTTACTACATATTAAACACTTTAATTAATATTTATTTGATGTTAGAGATTCTATTTAGATTTTTCTTTTAAGTTATGAAGCCCAATACCCTATGACCCAACCCAAACAATCTTAACCCTAAAAACACAAGCTTAATGCTCAAAATGCAATAGTAGCCGCAACATATAGCCAGATACGATCTTCTCCTCAAATTTTTCTACTATTATTCTATCCTCATTTGTTTTGTTTTGTTTCACCTCTTCTATCTCATGATGCACTTTAATTTTTTTTCTTCAAAATTTTCAGAGAGAGTAGTACTTAAGTCTTCCTTAACGGACAACTCTTGTATTATCTTTTCTATGAAAGATTTCTTATAAAATTTTTCAATCTCACTAATAGGAGTATTTGCATCATAAGTAAGAGGATGTGAAGCCAAAACAAAATCAAAAAATTCTAACTTTTCACAAATCATTCTTATACATTTCAATTAAGTAAGAAAAATAGATTTCACTCCAAATTACTTCTTAGTGCCAAAACAAATTAAACTAATTCAAGTCCCCGACAACGGCGCCGAAAACTTGATCACTCTCTAGCACACAAAGTAATATAGTCGGTTAAGACCAGATATCGTACCCACAGGGACTCAATTTTTGTTCAATCTATCTCTACCTAAGGAAAAATCTAGAATAAAATCAATTAAAATGCAAAATTCAGAATTAAATAAATCAATTAAAAGGAAGAATTATATGCTGAAAATAAAATAAAGAGAAATTAAATGGAAGAACTTGGTTAGAAACTTAGTATCATTGTATATTCATTTATTTATTATAAATCAATTTTTTCATTCAAATCAAGAACAAATTCAGAAAGTAGTAATTCCTAGATTCCTCTTATGAAATTACTGTTTATTATCCAATTTATTAAATCCTAATTCCTTAGGAATTTAATCTATTGAATAACCTTAATTAAGAACAGTGAATTTATGAAAAGTACATAAGAATTCAATAGTATTCCTACTAATTGAATAATTATGCTGTTTAATTGCATGGCCTATTCTAAATCCTAATTTTCCAATTTCAAATTTAGAAATTCAAAATATAGATTAGCTACTTCCATGCATAACAATAAAATCACAATCAAACACTTGATTTAAAAACTGAAAAGCATTAATTCATATAAATAAACTACATAATACAAATCCACCATGTTCCTAACACAAAAGGTTTAGTTACACATAATGAAAGAGAAGAAGAAAACAAATAACTATGATATTTTATTCCTAAATTACCACAGATATGTGCTTCAAATCTTCAATCTTCTCTGGATTCCTCCTTCGAATGCTCCCAAAGCTGTGTAAATCTCCTTCCTAAAACTATCTATTGAATCCTAATGACTACTCATGACTGATTATTGCTGCTCTTTTTTCTTCCTTTTTTCTAAACCTAATATTAATCCTAATATAAAGAGATAAAAGTCCAATTTTATCAAAATCCTTCCAAACTGCTCATAATTAGGCCCAATTGGACTTTCTCATGCACCACGCGCCTGAGCGCGCTATCTCTGATGCCCATAAATCACCGAAGCACACGCGCCATTCCCGCGCCTGGGCGTGCCAAGTAACTTTCGACTCTTTTTCTCTCCGTTCTTGTGTCATTTTCAAGGTCTTCTTATGCTCTTCTCAGTTCCAATAATATTTTCTCCAAATAAAGCTCCAAAGCACCTGAAACATACCCAAAACGGATCAAAACGTTCAAAGGATTCTAATAAACTAAAAATTCCTAAAACTAATACAAAGTACCTATATTTACAAGAGAAACAAACCAAAACCATAGCAAAAGGAAGTGAAATTAAGCCCAAAAACATCATATATTAGACCCAAATCACCTATAGTTGCAGCATCACCCGCAGTAGCACCACCACACCACCATCACAATCTTTGGATTCATCTTCCGATTCTTCCGACAGTTCGGAAGAAGAGCATGATACTGAGGAGAATGATTCCACTTCATCCGAGAGCAGGATGAAGACTCAGGGGATGAGTCCGGATATGAAGACAATGCAAAGAATGTTGGTGAGGTTTTGGGAGAAGACGTTGATGATCAGGAGGATGAGATCAACAATCCACAAGATCTGTCAGTATTGTAGTCATATCCAGATCATGTTGCGCGTCAAGTATGGCAAGGCAATGTATGTAACAAAAATCCATTTCCAATAAATATTTGATTTAAAACAAAATTGTTAACTTTTAAATTATTTGATTACATAATATGTCCTAACTTTAATTTGTTTTATTTCATTTTAAGAGTTTGGAGTTTTTGACTAGAGCCACTTCACGTAGGTGGACCATACCACGATTTAAAGATCTGTCGACACAAGTCTGTGACATAGTTGAGTAGTCTGGTTTGGCATCATTGGTGGGGTTGTCATGTGAGCAAATGGACAAATGCCTGTTGTCTTAATTTTCAGAGTGGTGGTATAGTGACACTAACACCTTCCATCTTCCAGTCGGAGAGATGACGCTTACTCTAGATGATGTGTCCTCGTTGCTAAATGTATTTGTGGTTGGTAGGTTTATTCCATGGACCAAGACAAAACAACATGAGGGTGTAGTACTTATGAGGGATCTGCTAGGGTGTGCTGAGGGTATGGCAGTGGAGAAGGCGCATATAACACGTGGTGGATCCGTTCGTCTTAACACCCTTAAGGATCAGTACGGAGCTCATGTCGCAGCTGACAGACATGAGTTCATAGCATGATGCTACCTACTACACATGGTTGACAGTACACTCTTTCTGGATAAGAGCATGATTTATATTGGATGTCAGTATGTCCTGCCATTGGAGGATCTTAATGGCATTTGTGAGTATTCGTGGGGTGCATGTTTTGTGGCCCATTTGTATGATGAGCTTGCCTATGCAAGTTGGGAATCGAAGAAGCAACTTGGGGTATATATGACGTTGATACATGTATATTTAATTAAGTTTTTTTTATTAAAAACAGAATTATATAAATTGCACATACAATATAATATTTATATATTTAAATAATATAATATATAAATTATACTGTGCAATTTATTTAATTGTTTTTTAATAAGAACAAGCCTTAATTAAATTTACCTACAACAACGCCATATATTTGCCAAGTTGCTTCTTCGATTCTTAGCTTGTGTAGGCAAGCTCGTCATACAAATGTGCCCGAGTACATGCATCACATGCGTACTCATGAATGCCGTTAAGATCCTCCAATGGTAGCACATACTAGCATCCAATATAAGTCATGCTCTTATCTACAAAGAGTGTACTGCCAACCATGTGCAATAGATAGCATCGTGCTGCGAACTCATGTCTGTTAGCTGCAACATGAACTTCGTAATGATCCTTAAGGGTGTTAAGCCGAATGGATCCAGCATTTGTTATACGCGCCTCCTCCACTGCCAAACCCTCAGCAATCCACAGCAGATTTGTCATAAGTACTACACCGTCATGTTGTTTTGGCTTGGTCCAGGGAATAAACCTGCCAACGACAGGTACGTGTACAACGAGGACACGTCATCCAGAGTAACCATCACCTCTCTGACCGAAAGATGGAAAGTGTTAGTGTCATTGTACCACCGCTTTGCAAATGAAGACAACAAGCGCTTGTCCACTTGCTCATATGACAACCCCACCAACGACGCCAAACCAAATTGCTCAACTAAGTCACGGACCTCCGTCGGTAGTTCTCCAAGTCATGGCATGATCTACCTACGTGAAATGGTTCTAGTCAAAACTCCACGCTCTTAAAATTAAATAAAACAAATTAAAGTTCGGACATATTGTGTAATAAAATAATTTAAAATTTAACAATTTTGTTTTAAATCAAATAGCAATGGATCATTGTTACTACCATTCCCTTTCCATATCTGACACGCAACATGATCTAGATATGACTGCTAAAGTGTCAGATACTGTGGAGCATCGATCTCTTCCTCCTGATCGTCAACGTCATTTCCTAAAACATCACCAACATTCTCTGCATTGTCTTCATCTCCGGACTCATCCCCAAAATCTCTGTCCTGCTTCTCGGATGATGGGGAATCATCCTCCTCGATATCATGCTTTCCCTTTCCCTTTCCCTTCCTTCTCTTGAAACCAACTCGCCAACAGACCCTTATGCATTACCAAAGAAACTTGGAGACTTCATTTTTAGTGTACCCAGTAATGATTGTCATTTTTTTTTAAGTTTTATTTAGTTAACGAACTCGCTACATGTACTTGTGGTCAGCAGGTTTATTCCTTGGACCAAGCCAAAACAACATGAGGGTGTAGTACTTATGAGAGATCTGCTCGGGTTTTCTGAGGGTGTGGCAGTGGAGGAGGCGCGTATAATACGTGGTGGATCTGTTCGGCTTAACACCCTTAAGGATCAATACGAAGCTCATATTGGATGCATGTTAGTTTGTCCTACTATTGGAGGATCTTAATGGCGTTCTGAGTACGTGTGGGGTGCTTGTGGCACATTTGTATGATGAGCTTGCCTATGCAAGATATGCATTGAAGAAGCAACTTAGCGGGTATATGACGCTGGTGTAGGTAAATTTAATTAAGTGTTGTTCTTATTAAAAACACAATTTTATAAATTGCACAATAAAATATTTTTTACTTTTTATAAATGCAGGCATAGATCAAGGAACACTTTTCCAGCATTTGACGTGTCATTCCTAGAGAAGAATGGCACATCCAGTGCTGGGCAAATACTTTTTGATCCATGCTTGCATTTATAAAAAGTTAAAAAGAATTATATTGTGCAATTTATATAATTGTTTTTTCTTAATAATATATAACAACACTTAAGTAAATTTACCTGCAACAGCATCATATACCCTCTAAGTTGCTTCTTCGATGTCTAGATTGGGTAGTCAAGCTCGTCATACAAATGTGCCATAGTACGTGCGATAGTACTTATGAATGCCGTTAAGATCCTCCAATGGTAGGACATACTAGCATCCAATATAAGTCATGCTCTTATCTAGAAAGAGTGTATTGCCAGCCATGTCTAGTAGATAGCATGGTGCTGCTAACTCATGTCTGTCAACTATGACATGAGCGTCGTAATGATCCTTAAGGGTGTTAAGCCGAACAGATCGATCACGTGTTATATGTACCTCCTCCAATGTCAGACCCTCATCAAACCCCAACAGAACCATCATAGTTACTGCACCCTCATGTTGTTTTGGCTTGGTCTAGGGAATAAACCCTCCGCCTTAAATTCTCCCTCAGTTTTTCTCTCCCATAAGCCCAATATTTGAGAACCAAAAAGCCTGCTTGATTTGTTTTTTTTTTTAATTTGAAAAGTCTAATGTGATTATAACATTATTTAAAAAATACTTGGTGTTTCAGAATTTTCTTTCTCCCATATGAGAAACATGATCTTTTGGACTACCAAGATTCAACGGAGTTACAATATGTATCACTGTTTCAATCTTTAAACTAAAGCAAAGTAATTGCTTATAGACTATCTTTTGTACTCATGGCAAGTTACTCTTTTATATATGTGTAACAAGTTTGTTGGCATTAACAACTAAGTAAGAATTTATAAATATGGGTTATATATACGCAGTTAGTTTTAGTGTGTTGGATGACCTAATGTTTATATTATTTAAAAAAAACATAAAATTCTTCCATATATTTTCTCATGAAAATTAAGAATCAATTCGTGATTTAGCTTGTAACTTACTTTTACATACAAAGACCACTGTATAAAACATACTTACACTTGACTTTAACTCAAATACAAACAACAAAAATACATTCCTATATTTTCCGAAGTATATTATTTGAAACAACCATTCTTTTATCATAAATTTGACATAATTAAGGATTTACAAAAAATAAAAAAGGATAGAAAGCAAATTAGTTGAATAATTATTTTTTCACCATCGCGAGGAAGCAAACAAGCAACAAACACTACACTCTCAGCCATCATATATACTCTTATATTAATAGCATGTTTGGTTCCAAAGTCAAAAAATCAATTCTATCCCAAAAAAATCACGTTGGAGCAGAAACAACCGTTAATAGCGTTGTCATTCCAGAATTGAATTTTGATTAACTCACCGCAGAACCAAACATGCACTAAATAAGCCACATTGTCAGACCATTATTATGCTGGACACTTTTTTAAAGTTAAATCCATAAATATAATGCAAGTTTTTTTTGGGGGGTTTCTTATTATTCCCATGCGTAGCGCGGGTTGGTTTCTAGTTCTTTAAACAGGCCCAGGCTCAAGCTCAACCCATGGCCATTACCCATCCATCCACCTAGATAATTTGGGTTACTCAATCGGATTTAAGTTGGGCCAAAAATGCACAGATTAAATTCGGGCAAAAAAAAATAGAGCAGTAGTCTACAAACTCCAGTCTTTAGGTCCCAAACCCATTTTTTTCGATGGTGTTCTATCGGAATATTTTCCGATACCTCTGAGTCGAAAAAATGCATTTTACGACTTTAAAAATGAATTTTTTAATAAGAGAGTATTCGGAAAAATGCATTTTTCTACTCGGGGGTATCAGAAAATATTCTGACAAAACCCCATCGAAAAAAAAGGGTTTGGGGACTAAAACTCGGAAAAATATCTATCTAAACTCGGTAACGAGCCATTTTTTAAATATGTTGGATCGGGTTTTTAGGTAATGATAACAAGTCGATTCATAACCCAACTAATTCTTACTTTATTAAAACAGCAGAAAAAGACTCAGATCTGTTTGATTCATATTTAAAGAGTCTCAACATGCCTAATTCTTGGGCTTGCCAGGTAGGGTTGACCTTTTCTGGTCTGCTATAGTTTCTCGTGTCAACACTTATTAGTTATTTTTTGGACAAATGGATTAAAATTGCTGAGATCTTTAACAATTAAAATTTGCAAGTAAATACTATAAAGACTAAAATTTCCAAATGAATAAACCTGTAAGAATTAAAAGTGCATTTAAACCAATAAAAAATTAAAAATATGATTGATAAGTAGGGATGAGCATGATTGGATTCAAACCGCTCACCTACCCTTACCTATTGCCTTCTGGTCGGGTTAGACCTGGTCTATTGCTTAAAGAAAGGATTTATTTGAGTTTACTTGTGAATCACTCATATTGTCCCTTATACTATTATTTTGTTCATGAAAATGGGATCCTTGTTTAGGATATGATTATTGTGACGAGAGGGATCTCTCGATCTTATGTACATGTCTAATTCAAACCTTGGTTTTGGGGACTCAAGACTATGTAGTTTTCTTAAATAAACATAGCTGCATGAGTGGTGGGTTGTTGTTGTATCATATTATGGCCTCTGAGGCGTGTGAGGGTAATATTTATTTGCCTAAAGTTTTCGTCTTAGGAATACTTTTAGCCTTGGGAAAGCTACGACTCTAACACATGTCAATATGAATACAAGGTTCTATTTGTATAGTATGAGTGATGACCTGGGCGGACGAGGGCGGGAGTGATCGCTAGTGCAAGAGGCATGGACAATGAGTGGCTCCTGACAGGCTTCTAAAGAATGGGTACATGAATGAGCCGACACACCATAATAAGAGGGGGATCTTGAGACTGTATGGTGGGTATGGGACTACATAGTACATGAAGGCTTAAATGAATTGATTGGACTACCCCTATCAACAAAATGCATATTCTTTTTCAGTAGCCCATCACTTAAGAACTTCACAGTCAAACGTGCTCGGCTTGGAGAAGTTATGGGATGAGTGACCTCCTAAGAAGTTTATCTGGGAAGCGTGTCAGTGAGAACAAAGCACACCCACTTGGGTTGCATGGGCATGCGAATAATCTTTGGTAAGTTTCAATTTTTGTAGATAATCATTGCGTGATCTCTCTATTTGATGATGATTTGATTTGCTATTTTAGTTGTCACAATATATGAGGACCAATATATTATTTTATTTGATAATCTGATAATAATCTCCTCAAGCTGAACCATTATCTGAAGGAAATTCTCTTCATGATTAAGTATCACGATATAGATATTATCCATATTTGTATTCGGGCTTGGGCGAACTCCCATATACCTCATGCTCGATAACCACAGATTGGAGATCGTCGCCTCTCGTTTCTGCCCTTCGGACGAACTCTCAAGTCGTTGACGCACTATAAGCCGGAATAAGTCCTAAATCCCGCGAGTGGACTAGAACAACTACGAAATTAAAAAAATAAAAAAATAAACTGCACACATACATGGTTATTACTTCAAACTTCACAATATTTGCTTATAATCCTTTTTTTTTTGTTTTAAGGTGGGCTCCTTTCAATATTAATATGGGATAACATATCATCTTAGTATGCTATTGCATGAGGTTTTTTAATATGAATAGTGAGTGTAATATGCAACTATGATTTATTGGTTTATGTACATATACTACATCTAAATGACAAGTTTAATAGCTATATTTTTTTTATTTTATTTATACAATCATCATTTCACTTTGCTTTTCTTGACATTGATTACTACTCATTATATTAAATATTTGGTAATTGTTATATTAAGTGAAAATTATTCCTAGTCAATTATGTCATATCTCATCTCTATTATATCCAATTTTTTTCGATTCTATAAATGAGTTTAGGTTTAAAAAAATGATTAAACCAATATTTTTTTCCAGAATGATCGTAGAATGTAGATAAACCGATAAAACCGTTTGAGTAACCCCACAAATATCCTATCTTTAAAAAAAAAAAACCAAACTAAAATGCAATTAACCTATATGCATAAATTTTGTGTGATTTATTACTCGTTCAAACCATTTTCAAAAATTTAGTCACATTAAATTATGGATATTGACTAAAAATTGTTTTTGCATTTGCTAAAAGTCTTCACGATTTGATGATTTCATAAAATTAAGTTGAGTAATTTCATTTATTGCCCCCAAAATATTGAATACTTTTATTAAGGAACATGAATAATAAAAAAATAATAGTACTTCCTCTAGTTTCATCTTTTTTTTTTTTGTCCGTATTCCTTGCGGAACCACCGATATCCCCAAGAGCACCCTTAATATCAGGGAGCCCTTGAGACTAATCCGGAGCGAACTGTGTGCTGGCTCTCCCAGCGAGTTGTTTTTAGTGAGAATCGAACATTCATTTTTAAGTAAGAATAACTAATTCACATGAATTAAGGAAATTAGTTGAATGTATTTAATTTTTTCAAATTCATAAAAAAAAATTATTTCAGTAAATTTACATTGGGAAAAAAACAAAAACTAAATGACTCAATCACATTACGAGATATTTTTAAAATGATTGTATTGATAATGAAAAGTTAGTTAATTTTTAGTTATATCTAAATGTCTTCTTTTTTCGTATCTAAAAACATCCCGCTGGGAGAGCCAACCACACGAGTCACTCCGGATTAAACTCAAGGCGGATGGTGCAGTACTTAGAAAAGGGCAGACTTTATTGATCCTCGTAGTGAGTAGAGTCTTGTATTCGTTCCACCGTCCACCTTCCTCTTTCCTCTTTCATCCATTCATTCATCCCCTGAATTCAATTCAACTCTACTCCACTCTGCATCATCAACCTTCCAGTATTCATTTCCAAACTCATAACCTAACCCCTAATTCCGATTTTGACGAAAATGTGCTCTGTTACTTCCTCCCCTTTCAACTCTCTCTCCTCTCTTTCTCATCGCTCCTCCTTTCTCAGCCACGCTCAAACCCCTTTCTTCTGCTTCCTCCACCGCCCCTCCATTCGCCGCACTCCCCTTCTCTCCTCCGCCACCTCCAACAATTTCCCCCTCTCCTGGTTTTCTCCGCCCCACGACGATGACTTCGGCGGCTGGGCCCTTGTCGACTACCCGGCCCAGCCCACCAGGCCCACCAAAAAAGGTACCGTAAGCCCCCATTTCATTTCAGTAATGTGCATGCAATTCTACGAAATTGCAACTTAAAAGCTTGATTTTTTATTTTTTATTATTCTTATTATTATTTGTTGGAGAAAGGTATGAGCTTGTTGTTAACTTCTTTGTTTGCACTGCAGCATTTCCTTCTTATGCGATAGTGGGCATTGGCACTTCGCTCACTGTTTTGGTTGCTCTATTCGCTAGATTCTCGCTTTCTACTACAAATGGTTAGCTATTTTTTTTGTTACTAAGTGGTAGCTTATGTTTCAATTTTGTAGTTTGACTTTGGGGAATGGTAACCGGTTAATCAAGTAGTATAATGGTGAAGTGTAATGTAAGTGTTGAGAAATGGAGTTCTTAGTTTTCCGAAACAAAATTACAGTACTTTTTTTTTTTAAAATCCTTAACTAGTGTCCGGGCATTTGGTTAACATAGACCCTTTAACTTTTAAACTTGCCTATGCATTTTTTAGCCTTTTTTATATGTATTTTACTATTTTTAAGTCAGCAATTTATGGTAAAGTAAATTATGGGGGAGCTCGGTACAATTCTTGTTTCAAAAGTTACACTCACCTCCCTTGATGCTCGGTTATCATTGCATTTCCGTCAGTGTAATTTGATATTGAAAGGAGTGTAGCTTTTGAATGAAGGTGGTGTTCAGTGTAAGTAAGTTAATTCTCTGTTCACCGTAATTTCTCCTAAAATATGAATGTATATTGTACTTGTTTGTTGTAGAGTTAATGCTCGGAGTTGTGATTTTCTTTTTATAGTTTTAACCAGTTCTATTTATGATTCATATACTGAGATGTTGCTGAAGTATTGTTGTGTTTGGTATGATATGTATTTAGGTTTTAAGCTTCAATTAGGAAGTCCTTTGCAAGTGATATGGAATCCTGTCAAAACTCAAGATGTTCAGAACAATTTGACGTTTGATACAGATAATGGGGGCAATTTGATGTCTGATGCTACCCCAGAGGCCTTACATGACGACATTCCGATGACTGTTACATCTGGTAAGCACAGTGCCAAGTGCCAACTACATTTATGTAGTTATGTTTCACTTGAATGTGATGATCATTATCGAGATCTAAGCATAGGTCTTGAATAGTGTTTTGCTATCTATCTATTTGTATGAACATGCAATTTTTGATAGGTCAAATATTACAAACTTCGGATATTTTCCATAAGCATATGTTAGTGTATGTATATCTGCTGTGTGCTACATTATGTTTATCATATCAGGTCACCTGTATGGATTTCTGGTAATGTCCTCATTTTGTTGTACTCTTCGTGTCATATCATCAGCTGTAGAAAAACCTGAACGTCTTACAGTCCCAGCTTCTGTGGATTCTACACAAGAAGAAGCATTGTTAGTCTTAAAGACACTGAAGGTTGGTTTCTAGAAGTATGTTTCTAATGAGTCGGATAGACTAGTAGTATCTACCTACATTATACTAGTAGTCTACACAACTAAAGATTACTTCATCTTTTCCATTGAACCATTATTAATGGGTAAGTTGGAAGCATTTGACTGGTTGGTTGAGTTGTGTCTGAATACCATTTTAGCTTGAAATATCTTTTTGTATTTTCAATTTATTTTTTAGAGACGTAACACTTGTCTATGTTCTTTATTTAGTTCAATGTACTTGCATTTTGCAAACACTGCTTCTCTATTTTGTTATGATTTGGGTTATGCTGGTTAAGTTTTTAGTAAATGTAGAGTTCTAATCTTCTTCACTAAAGAAAAATCAATCAAGAGCTGACCCGAGGGAAAATTTCGGAAAAATGTTTAATATGGTTTAGTTATAAATGATAAATGACAAGGGAACTTCCTGATTTAGAGTTTCATTTATTATATTGTTTACTTGTGTTTTTGCATTTTATTGTCTTGCAATCGGGTGTTTCATTACCATAATACCATGTGCCATTGTTTGGAACCTCGGGAAGATTTAAAAGCTTGAAACTTGTGGTTTTTTGCTGAATTCTCTAGATAATTGAAGATGACGTGGAAGGTAATGAATTGTGTACCAGAAGAGAATTTGCTAGATGGCTAGTTAAATTGAGTTCTTCTCTGGAAAGGTTAGTTACTGATTTGTGCACTTAACTATGCAGTCAGGAGATGCTTTAGAGCTGAGACACTTTGCTTAACCTGACTTCACTTAACAAAGATTTCTTGTCTTGTAGGAATTCAGGGCACAGTATTGCTCCAATAGTATCACTTTCGGGATCTATAGTTACTGCATTTGATGATATCAGTGGGGAAGACCCAGATTTTACATTCATTCAAGGTAAAAATCATGAAACTTCACTCCAGCCATAAATTAGTGTTTCTTACGGGCAGATATTTGAATGTTTTCTTCTAAATTCGAGGTTAAAGCCTTAGCAGAAGCTGGTGTTGTCCCCAGCAAATTATCATGGAAGAATAGTTTCAATTCCAGTGGGTCTAACGGTCAAGAAAACACGAAGTTTTTTCCTGATAGGTAAATCTGTACCTCGTCCCTCATCTACACTTCGCATTCAAATTTCACGTTACTGAATCGAATATATGTGCATTGAAGATTCATCTCACGACAAGATCTAGTGGACTGGAGAGCTCAGTTGGAGTATGATTTTTTCTCGGGGGTAATTGACCAGGTAAGCCGTTTTCGAAATAGTATGGTCTTGAATATACATGATGAGAAACTTCACCAGTTCACCTGTCTGTCAGATCTTAAAACCTGACTTGTTTACAGTCCAGATATCAATTAAAAAAGCAGGCTATATGGATGTGAAGGAGATCACTTCCCCAGCAGTATACGCGGACATGTTGGCAGGGGATAGGAGTATACTCAGAAAAGTTTTTGGTATCACCTCTTAACCTGTTTTCCTTTATGTACTGATGTTTATTTTGTTTTCTCTAATTGATGATGACCCAATTAAACTTGTCAAGCATATCAAATTTTATTTCACTTCCTACATACCTGAAAATATGCTTTTGTGTTTACATCTTTCTCATTTGTAAGGTTTGTAAAACCTAGATAATTGAGACCTATCATAGACAACCAGAAATTATTCATGTCATTCAAGATTGTAGTAAATTCCAGCTAGTTTATTGCAGTGTTTTTGCCTGGTAATGGAAACAAATGAACATCAGATCAAAGGTGGACATTGTTGATATCAAATGTCGAAGAATAAAATGCTATAAAATAAATTTAGTAGAATCTAGTACATTAGAGGTATGACCAAATGAGGGAAATGAATTGGAAATCATGAAGAATTTTCAGTGTCCATTTTATGCTTATAACATGACCAGTAGGCTATGTTAATGAAAGAACAGAAAGGCTTGGAATACCACAAGAATGATCATGTGAGGATTTGACCATGAACTTACTGTTACAACAGGACAGAGCAAACGACTTCAGCCAAACAAACCTTCAACCAAAGCACAAGCAGCAGTGGCTCTGACTAGTGGCAGGATGAAGGAAGCAATTTCTGCTGAACTGTCGAGAATAGAAGTTGAAAATTCTACCAGACAAGCTGAGGCAGAGGAGATCAGGTCTGAGTTGCTTAGCCGAGGAGACATACAGAGATTTTGGGATAAGAAGCTTAGTGAAGAGAAAAGTCGTGGTTTTGATGTAGAGAGGCTTTATCTTGATGCAGTAAACAGTTTGGAAGAAGAGAAGATTAATCAAGAAAAGATATATGCCGGGTATTTAAAGGAAAAGGCAGCAATGGATTGTCAGAAGCAGTTGCTGCTTAATTTAAAGAAAGATGTTGACGAAATATCAGAAAAGCTTGAGTCAGAGAGAGTCATACATGTAGATGAGAAGCATACTGTACAAAAGTTGCTCAAAGATTTAGAGTCTAAACATGAAGAAAAGCTTGACATCAAATCCACACTGGAAGCTGAGAAAGAAGCTATTCAGATTCTTAGGTAATTTCTGACATACATTTTTACCCTTCTTTTGGTAGCTCAATAGCTGTTTATGTTTGATATTCCTTGATTTAGTCTAGTCAGTTATCTAACGGGTAAGCATTTGACTTATGACGTTCCAATTTATACTATCAAAACCAGGAGGTTTACAAGGCCTTTCTTAGCATCTAACCTTGCCTAGTCCATCTCCAACTGAATTCAATATTGCATCTAATGTCGTGAATTCATTTCACTATAATTTGCTGGAAACTTATCCAGTAAGCTAAGGAAACGTACTATTTTCTTTTTATTAACAACCACCACAACCCAACCTTATTTCACCGAGTGAGCTCAGCTTGCATGAATCGATTCGCATCATTTGATTCTGTTAGAAACCAAAATCTCAACAAAGCTATTTAAAGTAAGGTGCTTTGTAATTATTTCTCTTTATTTTTTCTTTGGTTCTCCTTGTACAATTGTTTGCTTTCGAGGCAATCATATTCCTGGTTGGTTACATTTACAGTGTTTGTTTGCCATTATGCATGACCAAAGATTGAAAATGGTAGAGTTATGTTGGTTGGAATTTTTGAAGGACATGAATTTGGTTTCTGAGGGTGAGCCTTGGCGCAACGGTATGGTTGTTGCTTGGTGGCCAAGAGGTCACAGGTTTGAATCCTAGAATCAACCTCTCCGTTTGCGGGGTTAAAACTGCGGGTATCTACCCTCCCAGACTCCACTAGGTGGGAGCCTCGTGCACTGGACCTATCATTTATGAATTTGGTTTCTATTGAAAAGTTGTGGTTGTCATATGTCTATATGTTACTTGGTTTGGCCATCTAATAGACTAAGCATGGCATGTGGAATTATTTAATTATGATTAGATTTTTAAGTTACTTTCAGCCAAGTGAAGTTGCTAGTATTTGTGATTGAATTTTGAGTTGGGTGTGGGTCTCATCAATGTTGCAGATCTTGGGTGGAGGATGAGGCAAGAAGAAGCCAAGCTCGAGCAGCCGTTCTTGAAGAGGTAGGTCGAAGATGGAAATGGGATGACCAAGCTTGAGTAGGGGCAGCATGTAAATTATTTTATTTTTGTTTGCTACGAGCTGAAATTTTCAGCTTATGAAATCTACATAAGGAATTTGAGAATGTTATACTGTGCTTGATGCTCTCTGCAAAACTATCAAAAGGCATATGGTGTGGGAGGTTTTAGTTTAGGCCATTGTTTTTAACATGGCAAGTGGCGGTTCTTATAATTTGCCTTCTCTATCAAGCTATTCCATAAAAAAGAAAATTGTTCCCTGACTGTAATATTGTTATGAAATAGATGATGTGATTGAGAAGAATCATAGCTAAAGGCATGATTACCTTTCTTAAATTCGGCATGGTTCTTCTGTTTTTTTTTTTTGGGTTTAAATAATGTTTTTATTTTATGGAAATTTAGTGAGTTTTGATTTCATTCTTTATATTCTTTTCTTTAGTTTTGATCTTTTAATTTTGGCTTATTTATGGTTTTGGTCCCTAAACGTTCAGCGTGTTTTGATTTTAGTCCCTATAAGTTATTTTGACCAGGATTGGTCCTTAATTTTTAGAATTTTTTTTTAATCCACTCTATTATGAAAAAACTGTTATTTGCTGACGTGGCTACAGGAACACCATATCAGTAGTCACGTAGTGTGAGAAGATTTCAAATAAGTGATATTACATGGATGATACAGATCCATGGACACAAAATGGTCTTATACGCAAAATGGTCTCATACGCAGAATTTTGCGTTTATGGACATGAATCATCCATTTCACAATACTTATTCGACGTATCTCACATCATGTAGCTGTTGGTGTGGGTTTATGTTAACCACGTAAACAAATAATTGATTTTTTCTAAAGGAATTGGAATAAAATCAAAATGTTTGGAAAATTAAGGACCGGTCACGGTTAAAATAATTTTTAGGGACTAAAATTAAAATACGCTGAACTTTTAGGGACCAAAATCATAAATAAGCCTTTAATTTTTAAAGTTTTGGTTTTAATTCTTAGCAGTGATATGACTAATATTGGTATATGACCTTCATATTAATTGCTAGCTTAGCTAATTATAATGTTAATTGTCATAGATAAAGATTAAAACCAAAATAGAAGGAAAAAAAATATGGATAAAAATCGAATTATATTTACAAGAAGCAAAAATATACTTAAACCTTATAGAACATTATAACCGATCATGTTAGTAATTAATATGCCATGTGTTATATTATATGTAAGTATTAATCATGTCATTACTAGATATTAAAACCAATTTCAAAAAATAGTAAAATTGGAATTTATTGAAATTAATACTCAACGAAAATAAAAAATATATTTAAACCATCTTTAGACTCGTATCGTGTACGTAAGAATGTTTATACTGAATGACTTGCATATGTAAAATACTTTCCATGCAAAGATGGCCTAATGTTTGATCACCACAAATTTATGGATCATATTTTGGCCACTACTTGGACACCGAAGGACAAGAAATTAATGTATAGGAGTATGACGTTATTGTTTCATTTTATTTTTCTCAATATGGTTTTCCCATTATATCTAAATAAATTTAAAAAAAAATAGATTTAAGAATTTTTTTCTTTCGTTTATTATATAATGTAAAGGTGAATTAGTTGGGTCACAAAAAATGTGAAACCCAGACCCAGACACCACCTAGTTCAATAAAAAAAAAATAAAAAATAAAGAGTCACTTAAATAAGAACACATGATTATTGAAAAATGAAACAAGATATAATGAAACAATTTAAGTATTTGTCAAAAACATTAAACCAACTTTTTCTCGAATACACTCATTCCTAATCCGATTGTGTTTGGTGTGTCCACTCATCCGGTACAATATTCCTATGTCTGTTATATGAAATTTATTCTTTTGTTTGAATTTTGGCACTCAACATTCGTTTCATACAGCATCGTCGGTCTTATAACATTGTTATAGAACTTCCTTTTAAGTTTTAGTGACACATTTCTATCACATAACACATCTTAAATGCTCCTCTATTTCATTCATGTCTGACTTGAATTTTATGATTTACATCCCATACTATTTATGCATCATCCTGTATAGATTCAAAATAATTAAATCTTGGGACTTGACTTATACTTCAACATACTCTCCAATTTTATCTCTAAAATATGGCATATGATCTTTAACCAACTTTGATCTATATATGACTCATGACCTAAATTTAATTTTAATGTATATAACAAGAACCAAAAATGTTATTGGGACATCTGTATTTGACATCAGACGTAGACATCTTTCTTTTTTGGTAAAAAGTGGTGGGTCTTGTAAGAAAGAGAAATTGCAGGATCCACCAGTTTTAACCTGAAAAGGCAGGTGTCCCGTATAGATGTCAAATACAAATGTTTGAATAAGAGTTGTAACAAGAACATGTCCACAACATCAAATTCTTAGGTCCACGACTTGTGTATGATGGGAAAAACTGCTGCCCACCTGTCTTTTCGTTTATGGTTCTGTTTGTCTTGTTATCCTCTAATTGGAATATCACCTACTTTTTATATCTAAATAAATTTGACCTATATTCATTTGGAGAATTTTCCTGCAATATTATTGCATTTTCTTTTGATAAATGGTAAAGAATAAGCCATATATGAATGGGTTTGTACTTTTTATAGCAAGAGAGAGAATCTAGTGTCAATCTTAACCACCAAGTACTAGTTAAACTCTTGAATCCTAATTATGTACTACTCTACTTACTTACCAGGACAAGAAGTTGTAGAGAAATGCCAAAAAGACTGACAAGGGCTGCATGTGGTTCTGGCCACAGTATTATGCAATAAACATTTTGGCTTTTGCTTACAATTTTTTATTGCTATAGCTTCCAAATGCTTTAGTCCACTGAGTAAACTTCAGGCTTTACTTTACTAAATTATAGTATCTATCATCCATATTAACTTTTGCATCTTCATTTTTGTTAAAACTTAAAACAGCTTACCCTTGACCTGCATGGTCCTACTTGTCCAGAAAACTTTTTATCCTCACTAGTCAGACAAATTGGAACCCCTTGATCAATTTTTTGTGTGGGTCCTCTGCCAAATCAAAGAATCATTAAAAAAGTCAAGTATTTATATACCATTTATTGTTGAATATTGAATTGCACTACCTATATATTCTTGTTCTTAAATTGCTTATTAATGTAAATATCTAAATAACTACCCTTTTTATGACAACTACCATGGGTCACAAGTCACACCTAACATATATCTTTCCTTAATTCTTATTTGTTGGCTCAAATAAGTAGGAAGTATTTTTATATCTTAAAAAACATTTTTGTTTTTTTAACCATAACAACATATGAAAGTATAATTTTTGAGAGATGACACATTGAAAGAATAAGAAATTTGTGTATTTAGTTTATTAATCATTGATATTTTCTTTTGAATTCTTATAGGGATGATGTTAAAAAATCTTAAAGAATTAAATATAGCAAATTTTCATTAAAAAAAATAGTATATTCAAAACAATATGCAAAACTCATAATTTGCAGTAATCTTTTCAACCAGTGCCTAACAATGCCATTAGCATTTGTCTTGTCTTTGAACAATACAGTACCAATGTTTAATTAGGAGGAGAAAGAAACATGCAACTGCTTCATTAAATGAAGGAAAGAGACAATCCATTTTCAATTAGGAATAATCAAGCAATGTCTTAGTTCCAAATTTACTGCCACTTGTGCCTTTCAATCTTGTTCCCCTGGCTAGTTTTAACAGAATATATTCCTCTGAGCAAATTATAGTGATTAACATATTAATATATATATTATACCAAATCCAAAATGAGAAATTGTCAATCTCTTTAGGACAAAGGTTGGCCTCTAGTTATTGGTGGTTGCTGTCTTCATAAACCTGATAAGATAAAAGCCAATTGTGTAGAATTACCACTGATTCTGAATATATATAAAGTTTTCTTAGCTGTTGTGCCTGTATTTCTCTTATCTATCTTCTGAGTCACTTTGGTTGCATTTTTTAAGGCTCTTCTAATGGTTTGAGCAATTGGTTATGGAGGTTTTGGGAGATGGGTGGAGGGTGGTTCTGGAAATTTAGGAAATTTAAATCACCTAAAGCTTCATGATAGTCAGGTTAGGACTCCTAGTTGCTGCTTCAATCGCAGCCTTTTCAGTTAAGCAGCTGAATGTGAAAAGCTCAAAATCAGGTACTTATGCTTATTCACTAATCACTAGTCTTTTTGACATTTCTTTTTATTCATTTTGTTTATATGGATAAACTATCAAGTACAAATTATGTTAAACTTCAACCTCATTTCGGTTCAGGCGATAATGAAGCAAGGCGTAAACAGCATCAAGATGAGGCCACAGAAGAACAGGTCACAAGTTTTAATGATGCTCTCAGAGATAAGGATGTGAGTTCCTTATGCTGATTTTTATTCTTTTTCATGGTTATTAGGATTTCTTTTGAAAAAATTGTTTTTACGTTATTATGTAGCATCGATATTTCAAAATGGTTATTGTACTGGTATTTGATAAGTACCTTATTGGATATTTCAATACTTTTTTAGATACTTTTCATCTTTATGTCTTTCAATTATGTTATGATATTTTTTCGGTATCAAGGTATCCATATCATATCATGTCATTACCGTGTCTCGTATCACTATATGTGTTTTCTAGTCTGATATGTTTCATATCAATTAGGCAAACAAACTTTGCTTTAACTTTGTTATCTGATTTGACACTTGTAAGATGGTGTTTCAGCAGGAGGAGGAAGAGGAGAAAGAAGAAGTTAAATTAATCAGCAGCATAATTAATCGGGCTAATGATTATGAAGATGATGATATTCTTCCTGAATTCGAAGATCTTCTTTCCGGGGAGATTGAGTTTCCATTACCTGCTGATGAGGCTGAGAAAGACAAAGTTTATGAAACTGAGATGGCAAACAATGCCAGCGAACTGGAACGACTGCGGCAGCTAGTGAAGGAATTGGAGGAGAGGGAAGTGATACTTGAAGGAGAATTACTTGAGTACTATGGTTTGAAGGAACAGGAATCAGATATTGTGGAGTTGCAAAGGCAGCTGAAAATCAAGACAGTAGAAATAGATATGCTTAATATTACCATCAATTCCTTGCAGGCGGAGCGGAAGAAGCTTCAAGAAGAGCTCGCAAATGGAGCATCATCAAAGAGAGAACTTGAAGTGGCCAGAAACAAGATCAAGGAGCTACAAAGGCAGATGCAGCTTGAGGCTAACCAAACTAAAGGCCAGTTGTTGTTGCTTAAACAACAAGTTCTTGGTCTACAGGTGAAAGAAGAAGAGGGCGCTAGAAAAGATGCTGAAATCGATAGGAAACTGAAGGCTGTGAATGATATAGAGGTTGAACTAGTGGAGCTTAAGAGAAAAAACAAAGAGCTTCAACATGAGAAGCGCGAGTTAACGATTAAACTCACTTTTGCTGAATCTAGAGTAACTGAGCTCTCCAATATGACAGAGGTCAGAGTCTTTCCATCAACATTGAGTTGAATACCAATTAACTTCTCAGTCCTTCCTGTTTACCTTAGCAACAGAATATTTAGCACCTCAATAACTACCACATAATCGTTAAAAGCACTGAACAACTTCAGTGAATACCAATTAGTAACTACCGAATTAATCATTTTAGCCTACATAGTATTTATATAGTATGAAATAAAGATGATTCTAAGATGTTTGTAGTTTTTTTAGTTAGTGCTCATATCTGCTTTCTGTAGTGCTTTGGACTATGTTGATCAATGTTTTTTTTATATTTCATAAACTAACAAGTAGAAGCAATTTATTTTCAAAAACAATTTAAATTAGTTGGAAGTCCTATTTGACAAATCATTGTGGAGATTGTATGCTTCTTTCATGGTAGTGATAAATTAATATGTTTTAGTCCTTTAGATTATATGTGTACATGTTAATGATGTTATGAGTGTAATTCATTTTTAAGAAGCTTTTTCTTGAACTGCAGAGTGAAATGGTTGCCAGGGCAAAAGAAGAGGTCAGTAATCTGAGGCATGCAAACGAAGACCTGCAAAGGCAGGTGGAAGGGCTTCAGATGAATAGATTCAGTGAAGTTGAAGAGCTTGTATATCTCCGTTGGGTCAATGCATGCTTGAGGTATGAACTCAGGAATTACCAGGCACCACCAGGAAAATTATCAGCTCGTGATCTCAACAAGAACCTCAGCCCGAAATCACAAGAGAGGGCTAAGCAGCTAATGTTAGAATATGCCGGATCCGAACGTGGACAAGGGGACACAGATCTTGAGAGCAACTTCTCCCATCCTTCTTCACCAGGAAGCGAAGATTTTGATAATGTTTCTATTGATAGCTCTACCAGCAAATATAGTAGTCTTAGCAAGAAAACTAGCTTAATCCAAAAGTTCAAGAAATGGGGTAAGAGCAAAGATGATTCTAGTGCTCTTTCATCGCCAGCTGGATCTTTTTCAGGAGGTTCTCCGAGAAGGATGAGTATGAGTGTTAAACCAAGGGGTCCTCTAGAATCCTTGATGCTAAGGAATGTTGGTGATAGTGTAGCCATCACTACCTTTGGGCAGCTAGATCAGGAACCAAGTGATTCTCCAAAAACTCCTACTACTGGTGACTCCTTAAATTCTGTTGCCACTTCATTCTCATTGATGTCTAGGTCAGTTGATGTGTCTGTGGATGAAAAGTATCCTGCGTATAAAGACCGCCATAAACTGGCCTTAGCCAGGGAGAAACAAATCAAAGAAAAGGCAGAGAAAGCAAGAGTGCAGAAGTTTGGTGACGGTTCAAATTTGAGTATGACTAAGGCTGCTGTTCCTTTGCCACCAAAACTTAGTCAAATAAAGGAGAGGACTTCAATTGTTTCCGCTAGTTCAAATGATCAATCCGATGATGGTAAGAATGCTGATAATCAAACCATTAGCAAGATGAAGCTTGCAGACATTGAGAAAAGGCCTACTAGGGTGCCTAGGCCACCTCCTAAATCATCTAGGGGTGCTGCTGATAGCACAAATTCAAATCCTTCCAATGGAGCACCTTCTGGTCCACCTCCTCCTCCAGGTGCTCCACGACCACCACCGCCCCCAGGTGGACCGCCTCCCCCACCTCCTCCTCCAGGAAGCCTATCAAGAGGGGCAATGGATGGTGACAAAGTTCATAGAGCTCCACAGCTAGTTGAGTTTTACCAAACATTGATGAAAAGGGAGGCAAAGAAGGATACTTCATCATTATTATCTTCTTCAACAAGTAATGCATCTGATGCCAGGAGCAACATGATTGGGGAAATTGAGAATAGATCAACATTCCTCTTAGCTGTATGTAAAGTTTTCAGCTACTTTGCCTTTTTATTGCTTCCTCATTTCTTTAATTTTAGTCATAACTCATAGCACATTTTTTAAAAATATTACTATTTTATGGATTTAGGTGAAAGCTGATGTAGAAACACAAGGTGATTTTGTTATGTCCTTGGCAACTGAAGTTCGAGCAGCCTCCTTCTCAGATATTGAAGACCTGGTTGCCTTTGTGAACTGGCTAGATGAGGAACTTTCCTTCCTGGTATGCCTTTATGGTGTCATTTCTGCATCAAAGACAATAATGCTGCTAAAAACTTTTCATGCAAAAACTGGATTCTAATTCTAGGACTTTTATCATTCACTAATCACTATTAACATCATTTACCACTTTTGATCCAATGAGTATTGCAAAGTTATTCATCTCATTTATTCTTTATGCAAGGTTGACGAACGAGCTGTCCTCAAGCACTTTGATTGGCCAGAAGGGAAAGCAGATGCACTAAGGGAGGCAGCTTTCGAATATCAGGATCTGATGAAATTGGAGAAACAAGTCACCACCTTCAATGATGATCCCAACCTCTCATGTGAAGCTGCTCTGAAGAAAATGTATTCATTGCTTGAAAAGTATGCATCTTTTCCTCCTATAGATTTATTTACCTTGAGTCCTTCTTGATAAAACTACTTAAATCATTCTCATGTCTACTTTAAGTATGTAGAATCAGAATTTTCAAATCATTCTGCATATACTTTTCATGTCATCTTTTCCTCCTATAGATTTATTTAACATTCAAAACTTCAAATGAAGTTTGAATGTTTTGTCTGTGTACATGTTTCTTGCAGTTCTATATAGCTATATCACGACTTTGTTTTATCAGATCATATCTTCATTCTTTTTATGTTGTTATTTACAGAGTGGAGCAAAGTGTATATGCGCTCTTGCGAACAAGAGATATGGCTATTTCACGGTACAGGGAATTCGGAATCCCAGTAAACTGGCTATCAGATACAGGAGTTGTCGGCAAGGTACGCTTCTAAATTAATAGAGCCAGTTTGTGATGTAGTTCACACAACAGATTGTGGTTTCTTTCTATAGCTGTTGAGCATGCTATACTTTCCAGTATGCTATATTCGACAACAACAACAGAACCAAGTCCTTATCCGCTATGTAGGGTCGGCTTTATGAATCAAATGACATATAATGTCCTATCATAAATTATATCTATAAACAAATCATTTGCAGTCACTTACGTATAGTTAGGTTTGCCGGTATTGTGATCTTTGTATGGATGATTGCAGCTCATATGGTCACATTAATTTTAACTGTTCCATTGCAGATCAAGCTTTCTTCTGTGCAACTGGCAAAGAAGTACATGAAACGTGTTGCATCTGAGCTTGATATAGTATCTGGCCCTGAGAAGGAACCAACTAGAGAGTTTTTGGTTCTGCAAGGAGTGCGTTTTGCTTTCCGTGTTCATCAGGTAATCTTAGGCCACTTGTTTTTAGTCACTCTTCCTTATTGCTTTGGCTAAGGGCATAAGCACTATGGTTTTGCATATGAAAACTACTCTCTAGCCTAAGTAGAACAAATTTTACTGCAATACTTCCAAGTTAATGCAACTACAAGTCTATGTTGCATAGCTTGAAAAGGCTAATGTGAAGAGTTCTGAATGCATAGAATAATAGACTAATGGTGGTGCAAAACTCTTTCAGTTTGCCGGAGGATTTGATGCAGAGAGCATGAAGGCTTTTGAAGATTTAAGGAGCCGCATCCAAACTACTCAAGCAGGCGAGGATAATAAACCAGAAACATAGGGTGTCCATCACAATATTTTTTTTCCCCTTGTAGTTGTTTCTCATATATGTTGCATTATCATCCTGTATATTTAATTTTGCTTGTTCAGTTTCAATATAGTCTATACATACTGGATGCTATACAATGATAACTTCAAACTCCAACAAGAGTTGAGATTCAATTATGTTGATTATACTGTTGGAGGCCTCTAAAATTGCAAATAATACATTTCAAAGGAGAGAATGAAGTCATGAATAAGTGATGCATTTCTTCTACATTCACTTAAAGCAAATCAGGCATTTTCCAACTATATATCTAATGTATAATAGGCTAATAGCAACATGTTACACGTTTATTGGCCTAATCAACGATGAAAGTTGGTTTTGCTGAGTAAGAAGAATAGGTTTTGCTGAAACATAATTCAAAACCCCAAAATTATATTAACTCATAATTCATAAAGAAAGAAGCGCTGGTAGAGTCATCAAGGAGCCTCAAAGTTTTATTTTGCATCAATTTCATTTGAAGAAGTAATACAAATGAAGACCAATTCCAATGAGGAATTTGCATATAGAAACTGTCTCCTGTACACTTCATGCTTATACGCTGTTTTAACTGAGATTTTCCTAAATCTCAAGCTAACTGTTAATGACTATTCATAAAGACCAAACATATTTAAGCCATAATATATAAAAGAAATAATATAGCTTCAAGCTTTAAAATGGATGTAAAACTGTTTTGTTTCATGGATTCACATGTTGTAGGGATAAATCTATTGTTCGATGGGACTATAGAACAAAACCCAAAAGCGAATCCTCTCTTGTCCGAATTGAATAACACAACTTTCTACATATTAGGCAAGGCTTCAACATATAAAGATTCAAACATAACAAAATTGCATTTTGGTTTCTCTTTTCAAGATTAATTAGACGAGCAAGATAAATAGCATGTTTGGTTTTGATTCTCAAAATCAATTCTGGTCCCAAAATCACATTGGAGCAGAAGCAACTGTTAGTAGCGTTGGCATTCCAGAATTTATTCTGGGCTAACTCACCGCAGAACCAAACACACACAAAGTCTTTAGAAAATCAAATTGTGCCACACTGCCACCATGACAGTTGGACGTGGTGTAAAAAATATCCTAAGATATACTCACTCTGGCTCGAATTATAAGCAATTCTAACCACTTTTACGCTTATTAAGGAGGTTAGTTGATTGTATTTAATTTTCTCAAATTTATAAAAAATAGAGGTATTTTGGAAAGTAGTATTGGGAATGAAACAAAAATTAATTAAGATTACAATTTTCTAGAGATGTTTTAGGAAAGTGGTATTGGGAATGAAACAAAATTTAATAAAGTTAGTTAGTTTTGCTTATATTTTAAACCAAGAGTAGTATGTTTTTTGTTGCTTATAATTCGAGCCGGAGGGAGTATGATGCATGACTTACTGTCAGTACTTGGCTTCATCTTAGCACCAAGTTCTTCCCAGTAGAATCACGAAATCCGATCTCAGACATAATCAGATTATGTGTTTCCTGAAAGCAAATTGACTTGATATCCTAACAATTTTTTAATAGGAAGGTTTTGAGTGTAGGATGAGAGACATTAACATATTCCAATCCATAACAGTTGAGAATGGCAAGATTGAGAAGTATTGGAGAACCAGAAACAAAGTCTCAAGTGAAACAGACTCAAGTTTAATACTCCTATTATATAACTCAACGCTAAGCATATTATCAAAGCCACTGTAAGTCTGCAGGTAGTCAATATGTGTCGAGAAAAAATGAGATGGCAATTGACAGGGCTCAGCTTCATGATGGTGGTTAAAACAGTTGAGATGTTCATTGTTCAAGGCCACTCATTAACAAAAGCAGAAACCACTTGTCAAGGCATTTGATTCTGACTGTGTAGCCGAAAGGAATAATAAGCCTAAATGTGTATATTGAGTTTTTTTTGCCCAGGATAGATAAGTTTTTTTCGTAATATATATCTCAATTCGATTAAGACATACCTGAAAGATGAATTGAATTTCAAGATTGGATTGAACTAAAAGATATTTTATTTCAACCAATCCTCCGAGGATTCAAACCGTGCACATTAACAAGGAACACATTGGATCAAACTTGCCAACCACTTGACTTGATTTAATTTCTTAAATAGATAAGATTTCTTTCCCAGAGATTCAACTCCATCAAATGTTTAGCTTCTAGTAGAAACTCCCGCTACCTACACATGATATTATTTTGATCATACTGTTGGAGGCCTATGATTACAAATAATAAATTTCAGAGGCGAGAATGAACAAGCGATACATATTTTCTACACTCTTAAAGAAATACAGGTAAGCTTCAACTATATGAGTAGCAGCAATATGCCACACTTATTGGCCTAGTGACCGATGAAAATCATCGAAAATGCTAAGCAAGAAGAATTGACTTTGTGACATGAACCATCAGCAGGCATCTACTTTGATCAGGGCTTAGGCAGAAAGGGTGAAATGAAGAAAAGAATAATATCGTTACACCAATGTAATAACAAGACTTCTGTCTGCGAATTTGGCTCCGCCAACCTTTCCTTGAATTCCTGGAGGCAAAGGAATGACACGTCTTTGGTCTCCTGCTTCTACCAACAGCTCCGATCCTCCTCTATACTGCAGTTATTTTAATATAAGAGAAAAATCCTATCAGCAACTTGTATGATGTCGAAGTTCTGCGCATTAAAATCAAACCAACAATATATAGAACTATAAACCTAACATAAACTTGCACAAACATGCACAGGAGTGCAGTATTTATGATAGAAAGAGAAGCACAATATACACTTTTATGACAAGAGTCAAACACAGTCAAAAAATTCAACCGCTGAATTCAAACTATCGAGGTCAGCCCAAAAAGTAAAAAATAAAGAAAAAAGATCAAAATATTTGATGTTTGAGGAAATGTGCACTGTCAAGAAGTAGTTACATCATCTAAGGAGTATTAAGATTAAAGTTCCATAAAAGATCAAAATATTTGATGTTTGAGGAAATGTGCAACTATTTTTTTAGTACTATGAATTTAAGATACCCTTCTCATGATCCACGGCTACCATGTCCCTACATATAAAGCTACATGCATAATGATGACTTTGAGAAACATTCACCTCATTTCTGTTAAATTATTTCTGAAGGAAACCATCAGCAAGATCATGGTCAAAAATGAATTTATAAAATATATGAGCAGAAGGATATCACATACTTGGTATAGCTTAATCTCTGATTTGTCAAAACCTGGCATGAAGAGAGTAACCAATTTTCTTTTTCTATCAAATGTAACCGAAGATGGCGCACTACTAGATTGATTTGTTGGCAATGTAAGAAGACGCCTAGCATCTTCATTGCCAGTGTCCAATAGAACTCTGCTCCAATCAATTGGGCTATTCGTTGACAAACTTGAAATAAAAGCAGAAGGTAAGGGAGAAAAATCTTTCTTAGCTCTTTCCAATGCTTCTCGATTTTGTTGCAAAGAGGTGATCCCGAAAGCACCAGAAACTTGAGCGCCAGCCTGGATCGTACAACCCCAATATCGTAATGCAGAATTAACATGGGTTGGATTGTTTGGATCCATCACAAGGAAGCAACCAAATCGCTGTGGCTTTGAGAATGCAGATGATCCTCTCTGGGTAACCCAACGCACAATCAATACAGAAACTCATGGATTTGCACTAAGGTGTGATTACATTCAACAACATTTACTCTTACCTCCAACAGTTCATCCAAAGTGTCCCATATTTCTGAACTTCCACTGAATAAAGATCTGCTACTACTGATTCTCATGGCCTCATCCACAAGTCTTAGAAGTGAAGGAGCAGCCAATCTCCCAATGTCAGTTTTCTCCGCTAGGTTGCGTAGATATTTCAAATACAATCTACAAAATCACAATATCAAACCAAAGATAATGAATGAGCTAGGGTGTGCACGTGTATGTGAAAGAGTGGCAATTTCCAAACCTTGCTTTACTGCTTGTTCCTATGAATCGCAGGGTTTCCTCGCTGCTTATACCATCATATACTATTACGTCAAATTTATCGTGAAGACTTTTTGAAGCTGCAATTCCTGAAAAACCAACAAGCCTTTCGAGGGCGAGTACCAGAAAGATCGAGTCCATCCCAGGCATGATGCCAAGCTCTTCTCCAACAATCTTTATATTACAAGATAGAGGCAAGAATAAAGGGCAAGATTATAAAAGTTTGATTAAGGGACAAGATGAATAAACAAAATATAATAACAGAAAACATGTTATGTTACATACCCACCCCTCCAAGTACGCCTTGTGTCAAATTAAGCTGTGCATCTGCTTGCTTCAGAAGTTTTAGAGGTTCAAGTAGCATCTGCATTTATAGTAAAAAAAATCAAGTAATATGTCGGTCCCTGACTTTGTAAGCGTCGGTCAAGTTAGTCCCTGACTTTATCGAAATAGCAGATTAGTCCCTGAGATAGGAGAACGTCAATCAAGTTAGTCTCTGCCGTCACTATCGCAGGGATGTATTTGCTTTAAAATGGGATAAAGATAGGGACATATGTGAATTAAAATGAAATCTCAGGGACTAAATTGCTATTTCGATAAAGTCAGTGACTAACTTGACCGATGTTTACAAAGTCAGGGACTAATTTAACATATTACTCAAAAAAAAAATCCTAAAGTATGCAGGCAGGGTGACATATATATATATATAGAGAGAGAGAGAGAGAGTATGCAGGGAAAGGGAAAGGAAAAAGCGGCACACACTTTGGTAGTTTGAAACCTAACAGCAGAGAGGTTGTTGGTGCATGCAACAGGGGAAGATCCAATCTTGCAGTTGAGGAGATAGTCAGGCGTGGTGTCTTGGCCATGTATGACTAAACATGTGTTCAATCCCGTCATTGCATAATGCTGAAATAATCGAAAAAGAAAGAAATTAGGTTATGTCATTTGTTTATTTAATTAGTTGAATTGGAAATCTGTAATTTGTTGAATATGTTTGGGGAACCTGAGCGGCGAAGATAGCGGCGGTGGTTTTGCCGGAGCCTCCTTTACCGAGGAAAGTGAGGAATTTGGGGGTTGATGATTGCGGGGCAGGAGGGGGGGAATCAGAAGAAGAAGAGGAAGAAGAAGAAGAAGCGGAGAAGGCGAGAGGGGGTTGAGGAAGAAGAAGAAGACGAGAGGGGGTTAAAGGTGAAAAGGGAGTTATGATCATGCCCATTGCTGCCTGCCGATCTCTCTCTCTCTCTCTCACTCTCACTCTCACTTTCCGATAAGGAAAGCTGCTTCTTCTTGTGTCAGTGTAACATTAATATATGGCGCCAATTTAGCTCTGTCTTGTATAGCTAAGTAATCCTGAAATATGTAATGACGTACGGTAATGACGTTAATGTAAGGAAGTTAGTTCAATGTATTTAATTCTCAATGCATAAAAAAATAGATTATTTTGATAAATTATATTGAAAATAAAACAAAAATTAAATAAATCAACCACATTAAGAAAATATTTTAGGAAAGATTGTTTTGGGAATAAAAAGTTAGTTGATTTTTGTTTATATTAATGAAGTGTCTTTTTTTTTTTTTATAAATGAAACGAAAGGGAATATTTTCACAAGTACTCCTTCCACACCTATTTATAAGTCTCATATTCCAGAAGAATTCTTTGATCCTATTTATAAGTCACTTTGTATTTTCTAGAAAGCATTTACTGCTATTTTTTCTTATTTGTCCTTTGTCCATTAATGTGAAATAATACATTGTGAAATTCCCAATGCAAGTTAAGAAGATATGATTGTAATGTTAAAGTATTTTTTTTAAGTTTCAAAAACCCTAACTACCTTCCTTGATCCGTGTGATATGATTAAGTATGACCTATAAATAGGATCAGATGGAGTATTTACTTATTACTCTCTCTCGTTCCTTTTTAACTGTCCTTTTTAATTTTGAAGAAATTTTTCGTTTCTTTTTATATGTCCTTTTGATGATTTCAAGAGTGTAATAAATGTTATTTTTCATGTTTACCCCTATTTAATAGGATATTGATTTACGTAAGTAGTGAAAAAAATTAATGATTGCAAAGAGAAAATGATATAATGAAACAAAACATAATTAACGTATTAAAAATCTAAGTAATAATTACATTTCTTAAAAAATGTATTTTGTTTGAAATAAAATAGATAAATATAAATGGGAAAGTGCATGATTATATCTAATCTTTATGATATAACTGTTTATAATCAATTTCAAGCCGATATAATCGAGCATGTTTAAAATTATTAAGATATTCATTTTAGTTTTGAAAATGATATTTATTTTTTTATACTTGATATTTTTTTACGTAATGTGTCTTTAGTTTCCTAACCGAAATATATTGTCAATTTATTAACTGAAATGCTTTACTTAAAATCGAAAATGGAATTTTTATGTGTACATTACGTAAATTGATTTCATGTGTTAATTCTTTATGAGTTTTGTTCTAAGATATAGATACGGTGATTTTGGTGCTTCATCATACTTGTCTGTATCTAGAGGCAAAATTTATTCTAAAAATTCACTTTGATGAAAGAACTTGTGTAACATGGGTAAATTGGAAGGTTTAGGGAATTGGTTTACCTCTTGTATTTCTTTAAAATTGGGATGTGTTGACAAATTGAAATTCTGGTAGCATAGTTGGTTTGGTGCAGTCATATATTTTTTTTTTTTACGGTGCAGTCAATTTTAGTAACCTTTTTCCTCTCCTCTATGTTGTTGCAGCAAACAAAGGAGCAGCTGTCTGGGATTGTAGCGCAGGCCCGGCCCAGGGCAGGGCAATAAGGGCGCCCGCCCTGGCCCATAATTTTTAGGGGCCCAAAAGAATTTTATTTTTATATATGTATATATATAAAGTTTGAATATTAACATCAATGCTATCTAATGTAGTTGATTAGCGAGATTTATAATTTCCCTGGTGACTAGAGTTCTAGTCCCATAATCGGTGTTTTTTACTATAGTTTAAGGGGGCCCCAAAAAAAATTTTCGCCCCAAACTTATAATATGTCAGGACCGAGCCTCTTGTAGCGTATTGGTTAATGGTGGTTGGTCTTGAATATGGTCTTGACATTATCCTCTTCGAGATTGGTCAAGATGAATTGACGTAAATTTTTATTTCATTTTGATTTCTCGTCAACAGACCAGTGGTAGTGGAGTATTTTAGCGACATATTTTTCGGTTATGTCGGCTTATTAATGGTTTTTCATGTCTTCCATCATGATGCTGGTTCGGAAGTTCCAAGTTCTTTTAATTTTATTTGGAAAGCTAAAGCTTCTAAAAAAAGTTATAGCTTTTATTTAGAAACTTATTTGGGATATATAGGTCAAGATGAATTGGCGTAAATTTTGATTTCATTTTGATTTCTCGTCGATCAATAGACCAGTGGCTGTGGAGTATTTTAGCGACATATTTTTCGGTTATGTCTGTGACATCCTGTATTTTTCCCTACTGCATAAATGAATTTTATCAAAATGAATCTTGAGGTTCTGTTTTATAAAGGATTTTCAGATGAGTATTTTACGTGAGCAAGAAACAAGGTGTTATTTTTACGGAGTTTTATGAACAAAATGTTTTTATAGACGTAAAGTGAATAATTTTGTTGAGTTTGAAATAATTTGATCAACAAGAGATAAGTTATGATTTTTATTAAGGATGATTCTTATTAGAAATAAGTTTCTTTATGGATTTGATAGCTTTGAAAATTCATATCTTTTTAACCGTAACTCGAAAATTTATGATCTTTATATGAAAACGATCGTATTGAAACGTAGAATTTGAAAATGTAACTTTTAGAATTTTCTGGGTTAATTTATAAAAATTTATTCTCCGAGTTTGTGAAGTACGAATTTTGAGAATATTGGTTGTTAAAAATAGCCAGAAAACCTCAAATGAACTTGTCTTTTGAGAATCTCTTATGTGTATGGAAGCATAATTTGAAAATAATTTGGGGACTATATCTATGTCCATTTCATGCAGATAATTATTTCACTTTGAAATGGTTTAATCCTTTAATAAGAAATGTGTTTTGTAGAAAAGAAAATTATTGTTATGGCATAAACCTGTTATGTGATGTGTTTGGTTTGATGTGTGTTTGATGAATGATGCATGAGAATAATTCTGTAAGTATGATTCTTTAGAGATATTTGCATCATTGTGTGAATTGATGATTATAATGTTCTTAAGTGAATATGATTAGGAAATAAAAAGGTAAGGTATGTATGTATATATGTGTGCTACGTATGTATGTATGTAAGTCTAGGATTTTAATTTTTAGGATAAGAAGCCTATAGGATAAGTTAGAACCATTTGGAAATTTAATAAAGTAGAATTGGTGAAAAATGTGAGTTAAGGAAGAAAAAACCAACCAATAGAAAATAATCTAAGTGCCCTAAATTGCTCCTTCTTGTCTAGGTTGATAAGACTCATCCCATGCAAATTTTCCAAGTGCCAAAACTACCTCTCCCATTTGTGCATAAACCGAAACCAAATTAAGGGCAAAAGAGGAAGAGTATGGTTGCCTATATATAGGGTTAGCTTGGCTCATTTTCTTCCAACCCATTTCACTTCTTCTCATTTCTTCAAACACTATTCTAAGAGCTCCTTCACTCTTAGAATTTAGAGAGAGAGAGAGAGAGAGAGTGGCCGTGAGGAAGAGGAAGGAAGAAGGAGAGGAATCCAAGCTTGATCAAGACTATTCTTTGAAGATCCAAGTATTAGAAAGCTAGAAGATCATCTTCTCTTTAGGTGGGTGATTCGAAGATCATGAAGAAGTTGTGTTAGTTTAGGTTTTCTTTTGATCTTGTGATCTTTCTTCTTTTTCTTTGCATGCTGATTTTCATGGCTTTGATGATGAGTGCATGTGTTGTTGTGCTTGATCATGGGCTTTTGAGATTAAAAGAAACTTGTAATATGCTAAACAATGGACTTGATGATTCGGTTAAGATTTGTATGATGGATTTTGATGCTTTTTGAAGTAGATCTTAAAGATCTAAAGAGTTGTTTGATATTTTTGTGAGTTTAAGATAAATTTCTTTGCATGTTTAATTTTCTTACTTAAACCGTGATCTATGATGCATTCATGTGATTATTTGGTGAATAAATGTATGATCTAAACTTGATTGATGATAAAGTTGAGATCTTTAGCCTTGCATGTTGGTTTGATGATGAACTTGGTTGATTTAATTACATGCATGTGATGATCTATGTTTAATAAGTGAAAAGTTAAGATCTTGAGTCTTGCATGTCAATTTTTAAGTGAAAAGATCATGTTTTTCTTGATACATGATTCGGTCTTGATGATATGAGTGGGGAAACAAGCTTTAAAATGATTTTTGAGTATGACCATGATTTGATCTAAGTGTTTTACCTTGTGCATGTCAAGATTTTTAATAAAAACCTTATCTTTGTTGTTGATGATATAAAGTGGGTATGATGCTTTGAAAATTGGTCTTGAAAACCTACATGTCTTGATCTTGATTATGTGATTCTTGCATGTTGAAAAAGTGAACAAAAATCTTGTCTTTAGTATGATGATATTCGGCCAAGATGAAAAGAAGTAGAAAGTCATGTTTGATCATCATTTAGGTTACATGCATGATGAGACTAGTTTAATCTAAGAACTTAAAAGTGCATGCATGAAATAATTGAGTTTAAAAATATAAAACTTTGAGGTGGTTTGTGACTCAAATTATTGCTTTGATTCAAGTTAAGAAGATGAATTAAAATTGCTAATTTTTCTTCTTGATGCTCACGGTTTTGAGTCAAAAAGAAAGAAAATGATTTCATTATTTTATGCCTTTATTTGTGCATCAAATCTTTGCAAGATTATATATATATATATATATATATATATATATATATATATATAATTCGGCCAATGCATGTTCAAGTAGTTGGGAAAATTTTCTTCATGAAATGACCCTTGATAATGACTATATTCCTATGTACATGATGCTATATGTTTGATGGAAGTGATGTGTTGTTTTCTTTAATCTTTTTCGATTTTTAGATATGAAGATAAATAAGTTGATTTAGTTAATTAAAAAGGAATTTTCATGATGTTGATTCAATGATTTCAAGATTTAAAATTTATTGGTGATTAGGAAATAATGACCATGGGTAATTCAGTCTTTGTTGAATTAATTACGAGGCTTAGTTTGAATTATTTTCTTGAGAGTAATTAAGTTAGTCTATTAAGAATATAATTTGATTAATGATTTTGAATGACTTAAAATGTGACTTGCATTATGTTAGCTTGTGAATGCTTTGAAAATTCAATGTGTTGTTTCTTTGTCATATCTTGGAATTTTGTTTAATGCCTAAGGATAATGATTTTTGTAACAGATACATGAATGTTTTAAATTAAAGTTTATAGCGAGCGAAATGGATTCTATTTTGACAAAGAGATTGTTTTAGAATTATTTCAGAGTTTTCTTGGAAACATTTTAATTATAGATTTGATCTGGATTTGAAATCTTTTGGATATTGGCAATGTGTTTCCAAAAGGGAATTGTTTCAAAGTGTTTTCAAAAACGAAATTATGAATTTATTGAAATCGTTTCTAACGCACGGGAAAAATGTTTTAGTTCGGGTGACGGACGAAAAGGAAACGAGGCAGGACTAGCGACTTGGGAATCTCGGAAAACTCTTGAAGGCCTATATCATTGGAGGTGAGAGAGGGGCTTTCCCTAAGACACCGTGGTATTTAGGTAACATATTAAGATGTTCCAATCATCTCAAAGATTGGACTCCGATCTCATTAAGCGAGGTAGTGTGATAGCAATTGTTTGTTTGACTGGCTATCCACACGAACAGCTGAGATTGGTTCTTTGTTTATAACTTGATATGTCCTTGTTGCTGTAGTATGATGCCATGTTTTCTAGTTAATTATACATGAACTACTTGATTATCTCAGTATGCGAAATGATTTATTTATTGAGTAAGCACTTGTGATACTGTTTGAGAGACGTTAGATACGCCTTGATTATGAAATGATGTGAATGAAACTACGAAAGTAATGAATTGTGATTGAAAAGAAAGATGAATGATAATAAAGGTTCTGAAAGTGATGAAATACCAAGAGAAAGATGTAAGACCCGGTTGGGCCTAAGTCCTTATTGAAGAAGGCTGCCTTGATAAGATATTAAGAAAAGAAATAATGATAAGAGGTATGGGAAGGATTGGAAAAGAGATATGAGCTGAGATTGAGAAAGTGAGATGTAATGATGATTCTTAAGATTGTGATGAGTAGTAACCTATGATGTGAATGAAAGTGTTGTAATGATGATGAGAAAGATGCTGATAAAAATGATGTTGCTGAGCAATAGCTGATGAAAATAATGCTGATGAGATTCACGAGAAAAGAGATGCGATATGAGTTGAGCTGTGCTCCTCAGCTGAGAAAGTGAAGTTGAAATGCTGAAAAGAGTCATGATGTTGTACTGTGAAAAGCTCACGAGATGTGATTCAAGATCTTTCATATGTGAGAAAAGAAAAGTAATGTTTTAAATTAGTGGTCGGGACTCGTTGAAGGGATGCACCAAGGATGAGCCGACCTTAGGATTAAGATATCAATTAAAACTCTAAAACTCTTTAAAAGACATTGACGAATGCGGTGAACAATGAGTGCGAAGTAGTGGAGAGGAAGATACCATGGGTATCAAGGATACTCAGGAGGAGATTGCATTAGGGGAGGACAATGACGGTGAAACGTCAAGAAGTCTAGAGTATTTTTCTAGGCGGAACGAATCTCACAGGTGACGCGGGTGATCGGTCCCGAAAGATCGTGGTGATGTTCTGCAGGCCAGCTAGAAATAATACTGTCACCCCATAGATTGCAAGTCTAGAACAGTGAGAGGGACTGGAACGGGGCTCTGTGATTTTGCCACTGTACCCGATTTTTCTACAGTGTGCCTTGTTTATATGATTTGATTTGAGACTGTACTGGATTTTCTACAGTTCTCCTGGCATTGAGATTTGTTGAGACAGCTGTCAAGCCCGCGTGGTAAAGGTCATGTACTCCTGTTTGCTTCCGATTAGGTTGGGTGGATGACCGAGGAGATGTAGACGTCTGTGCTAACTGCGATCGAAGCAAGTACCTCGATGATATTTTAATTCCTCAATCATTGATGGACGTGATCTAATAAGACTTGATGAGAAAAGTATAGAAAAGATTGCAAGTGTTGAGTAAGATTCATAAGACGAGTATGAGAAACGATCCTTGAAATAATCGATAAGTCTCGAAATAATGATTGAAGAAAGAGTTGATAAGAGTTGTGAAAGCCTTATGAGAAAGATATTGAGAATGTTATCACGAGAAGATTGAGCATGAAACTGTGTTTACTTATATGATGATGATGATCATGTTGTTATTATGATTTGCATGATGTTTACTGTTTTGTCTTAATATTTGCCTATTGTAATTCCACACAGTCGACATTTATTGTTTTGGGTTGCTCACTCTCTCGTGTACATCTGTTTTGTGTTGGAAAAATCTGTATGTTCTTTAGATGGAAAACATCGCGAAATTTCAGCTCATTCGGGAGCATCTCCATGGAAAGGGGATAATATACCCATGTCCACCTATGTTATAGTCTACATAGAGATGGAACGGCGAAGGAAAGAGATTATGGAGGAACTTTTAGCTCGTAGGATGGAGGAGGAGAGATCACAAGATGACTCTACGAAAGAGACCCATGAGGTGGCAGATGACGATGATTTTGATCTGTGGTCTGAGGCTGACACGGAGGAGTGTTCTAGTGACGAGGATTGGTACCCGGGCCCCGAGGATTTCCGACAGACGAAGATGAATGAGAGCTTGATCTGCCGAGACTCAGAGTTCGATGGCGAGTCTTAGTATATAAGACTAGAGGATAGGTAAATCCCTCAGAGTAATGTATTTCATTGCAAGTTCTTAGTTGCCATAGCTTTATCATGTTGTACCCCGGATAAAGTTTTATTTAGTATTGATGTTTCAAAACTAGTTAAATGGGCCTTTATGTTTAAATTATGTTATTATGGACGAGTTTCAAAGTGCGGTGTTTTGTGGCATCTCGGTTTGGAACTTGAAGAATTATATGCAACGTGAGAACATGAGTTTTTAATTGTAACCAAGTTTTGAAAATTTAAATGTCCTCATGTTCATATTAATTATGTTGAAAAAAAAATTGGCCCAAATTTTCACTACATTTAATTTAAGTAATTGCGTTTTCAAGTTGCCGAATCGGGGTGTTACAATGTCGGCTTATTAATAGTTTTCCATGTCTTCCCATCATGATGCAGGTTCGGAAGTTCCAAGTTCTTTTAATTTTATTTGGAAAGCTAATGCTTCTAAACAAAGTTATAGCTTTTATTTAGCAACTTATTTGGGATATATAGGCTTCAAACCAAAAATATATAATCTCATTCATAGAAACTAACTTGAATATTGTTTCTGCCCCTTTTTTAGGAAAAAGAGTTTAACAATAAAATGAGATCCTAAGTTCGTAAGCTTGAGAGATGTATGTAGAAGTACAAAATTCATGCCTCCGTGGCTTGGAGAGAACGGATAGAGCATCATGAAGAATCGTCGGGAGGATCGACCGGAATGCTCTTTACCCATGACAATGGTTTAGGGAGAATGAGAAGAGGGGAAATCAGTCTCAAGTGTATGAATATAGTGATTCTTGTTAAGAAATAGAATGAGGGAGTTGATGAAGTGTTCCTCCCTTTTAGTGTTGTTTTTGGTGTTTTTGGTTATTTGGTTGGCATGGATCTTTTGGCTCTAGAGTGTAGGTTATGGGGAGAATGTTTAAGGGGGTACCAAGGATTGGTCAGTACGTGAAGTATCTTGGGGTGCTGTGTAACATCCCTAATTTAATTCCAAGCATAATTAATAAATTAATAGGTTTAAAGTGTAGGGAATAGGTAGATTAATTGCTTAAAGAATTTTGGGAGCAAGGTGAGTAGTAATTATAAGTATTAGGGGTTGTGTAGAAGACATCGGTAACAAGGGGCAAAAATTATCTAAGCGAAATTGGGGGTTAAATCGGCGTTTTAAGCATTAGAAATCAGCTGGTACGAGAAAATTTGGAATTTATTATAGGATGCTAAGAGATTAAATTCCACGTTGGATATGAAGTTTAATGGATTAAGAAGCTTGTCTAAAAATTTGGGCCCGATCCGACGGTTAACGAAGAAGTTATGGCGAATCGAAGTCTGGAAACACCGGTGCACGCCCAGGCGCACCAGGGTGCATCAGATGCACCAACTCAGGGGCTTTTTCACCCAGGCGCACCATCAGCTCGCCCAGGCGCGCTCGTGCGCACCAGTTCCGCATCAGGCACACCAACCGGCGCACCATTCTCCCTGATCCCGCACCAGTCACGCGCATCACGCACTAGACCGGAAATTGGTGCTGACGCCGCGCTCAAGCGCTAATCCGCGCTCAGGCGCGCGCGGTCAGCTGGTGCCAATTTAGCCACAAAAAAATTGGCTTCTTGAGGAAGCCATTTATCTTGGACCACCCGTTTCCACCCCTCTTGGCAAGAGACAATTAAACAACCTCAGCAACAATAAAAAAAACACACAACACCAACACCTCTTCTCCTTCTTCCATTCTCTCCACCCTTCTCTCCTCCTTGGTCTAAGAAGCATAAATCATCATCAATCACATAAATCCCAAAAATATTAAGCCAAGTAACCATCATACTCATCATTTCACCAAGAACCAAGCAAGAAATCTATCAACACAAACCCTCCTCCTCCTCCTCCTCTCCTAAAACCGTGAGCCTCCCTCCCATCTTCCTTGAGTTGCTCAAGCTTCCACTACCATGGAGACCCCTTTATGCTCATGCTCCATCATCCTAAGCCCTTTTTAGCAAGCACTCTAAGTGGATTCGAAACTAGGAATAAGGGAGTCAAGCTAGGGAGCTTAAATTCAAGGTGTTGGGCTAGAGCTTGAAGTTATCATCATCTTTCTTTGGGAAGGTAAGAGGGTTCGTATTACCTTAGCTTAGGAAATAGATTCTCTTTAGTTATAGTGATGGCTAGGGGTAGTGAATGAGTGGAGCACAAAACCTTAGGGTAGTTGATAATGGAAATAAATGAAATAATTAATAGGGAATAGAAAGGGAAGCTAGTGTAATGTAGGAGAACAAGTATATAAATGATAATGGATAGAAGGGAATGAGGGACTAAGTAGATATTAAATTAGGGAGTAATGAGAATAATTAAGTTGGCGAATCATAAGGAAATTATAAAGGAATTAAGAGTGGATAATAGAGTGAAAATAAATAGAAACTCGTGGTATACTTGAAAAGATATGGAAATTTATGGTAGAAATGAAATATGACAAAATAGGGATAATTAAGAGGTAGGAAAAGAAAAGGGAAAGTGTTAGTGATAGATTTGTTTTAATTTAGGAAGATGATGGATAATAAATATGGAAGGTATAGAAAAATGTGTGCTAAGAGAAAATGATGAATGTATGCTAGGGAAAAATGTTGATGTTGTGCTAAATAAATAATGTGATTAATAAATGTGTATGGAAAGTGAATTAATAACGGAAAGGGCATTTGTGGCTAAAACTTGTAATGCAATTGAATGAAAATTATATAGAGAACGGGTTAAAAGTGAGTGGAATAATTGAACAATGGAACTATATTGATAATGTGAGAAAGACCCACCTATTTAGGTGTGGATATAGGAATGTGAAAATGGTAAGTCTGTGTATGAACGACCCTCCCAAAGGGAGCGCGACTATATGAATGAATATGAAGGAATAGGAAGGACCCTTCCAAATGGAAGTGAGAGTAGGCGTAATTTTATAAGGATCCTCCCTAAGTGGAGCGTGAAAATATATAAATGGACCATCCATAACGGAGCGTGTATATAAATGGACCCTCCCTAAGTGGAGCGTGAAAATATATAAATGGACCCTCCATAACGGAGCGTGTATATAAATGGACCCTCCATAACGGAGCGTGTATATAAATGGACCCTCCACAGCAGAGCGTGTATATATAAATGGGCCCTCCATATCGGAGCGTGTATATATTAGGACCCTCCATAATGGAGTGTGGATTATAGACCCTCCCTAGGGGAGCGTGATTATGTATGTTATGGACCCGCCTATATGGTGTGTGTAAATGTGATTAGGACCCGCCCTTGTGGTGTGCGAATAAATGGTAATAAGACCCACCGAAAGGTGCGCGAAAGAATGGATTGGAAAGGAAAGACTAGAACGGCATAGGGAAAGTATGTAATATAAAGGATAAGGAAAGGTTGAAATTAATAAAAGGAAAGCAATTTAGTATGTGAATAGGGTATAATGGGTTAGGGTAGGTCCTTGGTTTGTTACTATGCTTTTGTAGAAGCTATATTTCTAAGTTCTGTGTAATGCTACCCTTCTTGCTATATTTTTACAGGTACAGAAGCGGAGCATGCACTAGCCGTGGCCGAGCAGGGACACACTCCACAATGTGGAGTGTGAATATTAGGGGTGTGATATTATGTTATTCCGAGAATGAAAACTTTGGCTTTTGATGTATAAAAATTTTAAGTTTTGTCTTTTGGGGAGATTAAACTATTTTATAACTTGACTATTATTATTTTGGAGATGATATACTCGAATGTAATGAAATGATTTGTAATTTGCCCTGCTGGCATACTGCTGATTATGTAACAATGTTAAAACAGGTTTTCACGGCAGATCTCTTATTTTTGGGATGTCCATAAAACAAAGGAAACTCTGTCCGATTTGACAAAGATTTTTATAAGCTGAAAGGGGTTTTAAAAAGAAATTTTTTTAAGTCACTAACTAAATTGAGTAATTAGAATATTAGTTAAGATAGGGTGTTACATGCTGAGGGTGAAGGGTAATAAAGGAGAGTTAGAACTTGGTGACCAAGTAAACTTGGTCCCCAAGTTTTAGGGGTTGTGCTAATGTCCGCTCTAGCAATATGTGAAACAACGAGTGAGTCAGGCGAGCCAGGTGGGCAAGTCTGTCATAGAGCGGACTAGTGAAGGGGCCTGGTTCCTGAGCGGTCAGGCAAGTGAGCGGTCATCTAGGTGAGCGACAAGGTAGGTGAGCGGTCAGGTTAGAGCGGCTTTGTCCTAATAAGGCGTCCTAGGTCTCAGAGCGTCATGGGTGTCAGAGCGTCCCCGTCCCTTATCTATCACGAGGGCGCTTTGTCAAGGCATGAACGCCTTGTGCACTTTCCTCCATCCAAAGCCTTCCAAGCCACGCAGTCCATGAAGTTCCCAACTTAGTGGTACCGCCGATGTGTCGTCCTACACCAAGGCGACATGGGTCCACTAAGTATCTTACCATATTTCTTGTAGTCTTTGTCGTGATCATACTTATCTTGTCTTTCGTGCAATATTAGATCGCTAAATATAGATTATGACCCATGATAAAAACAGGTCCAGAACAAATATTGATGGTGTTTGTTCATTGTGTTCCGATAATGAGGAAGATGGCTTACATCTCTTTATATCTTGTCACTTTGTTTTTGGGTTGTGGGTCAAAAACTTTTACTGGCTTGATTTAATTGATTTGCAAGTAGAATCATTAGAGGATTTTTGCTTTCAGTTTAGAGCTCTCTTTCTCATCAACAAATGAAGAAATTATGGTATTGCAATTTGGATGAGCATGTTGGTGTTTAAGGTTGAATCCTAATGCTTTGATTTTTAACCATCATTCTTGCGATTATGTATTTATTAGATCTCGTTAAAGTTAGAACTTGGCCTTGACTTAAGGTTTTTTCTTTTAAGAGTGTTTTATTTTAAGATTGGTGCTTACAACCAATGTCTTGTATTTCCTCTATCTCTAATATGTAAACCCCTCTAATATGTGTTTTTATTTATAAAAAAATTAAATTATTTTTACTAAAAAATTGAACTTATAAACGTAAATCACGAAAATAGATACCACTGGAGACTAACACAGTTGGCAACTGGGACTATTGCTACTTAAACAAGTGATCAGGGGAACCTTCCCAAAAATCACTAAAATAGGTCTAATTCCTAAGATGGTTTACTGATTATCAAAGAACTTAATTTATTTAATGTGCTCTAATTACTACGAAACTAGTAGTTAGGCATTATTTATATATATATATATATATATATATATATATATATATATATATATATATATATATATAACTAGCATGAGGCATATTTGTCTGTGGGCTGGTTGGAATTTTGCAATGAACACTTTTTACAGCCAGGCAGATTCAAACTTGGAGTAAATGCAAATGAACCATCCAAAATTTATGTTATTTGTAAGCTCACTTCCTTATTGGATATATGTGTTTGCTGTAATCAATTTACCAGTTTTAATATTACCTTATACTTATTAATATATATTCTCCAATATTAATTGTCAGTTACTCATTTTATTACTTTATTCAGTTTTTATTTACATTTATTTGTTCATGTTATTGTAGCACTTTGAGGATTGCGTTCACATCAATGCCCTAATTACAGTGGTGAGTTATAAATAATTGACAAGGAATTTAGTTTATATTAACTTTGCTAATTTTAATACAAAGATATTTTTGTATGATTTCATTTCCATACGTACGATTTGACAATATTTCTAATAGTTCTGTTCTTACCCTATTTCTCTTAGCTCTGTGATTCATAGAACTAAAACAAAAATATAAATACTTATTCTTTTGGTACGTTCTTTAAGTTCAATGTTTCTTATTTTTAATGTTAACATATTTCTAATATTAGTATTTGTGTTGTTTTTTAACAGGATATTAAAGGGTTTGCAACATCGAATTTGCAAAAGCTTCAACTGTCTTTTTGACTGAAATTTTATCAGCTTCAATTTCGTTGCTACGAGATCAGTATCAATGTTAATAGTTTTTCTGCAATCTTAATGTGTGGTGCTATGTTATATTTTTGTTTCTATCTAAAAAATACAGTTCAAACTTAATATAAGAACTATATATATATATATGTTAGTTTACAAGAAATTTTGCACTGTTATATTATTCCATATCAGAAGGTAAATTAATTGACTTAATTGTATACCATAAAGTATAGAGTCCGATTTATATATTTATATAGTTTTTAATTAGCAAATAAGCCGTGCATCGCACGGGTCTATTAGCTAGTTAAACAAGTTACTAAATTTTGAAAGAAGTTGATATCTAAAATAGGATAATTCACTTTCATAATCAATTTAACATGATATGAGAAGCTAGGCATTAATATGATGAATTGTATATGCGGTGAAATTGATCCGTATAAGTTTCAATCCATATTTCATTCCAATATTCATTCGATTAATCTTTTATTTTATTCTATTAATCACTAATATCAATTTAGATAATCCAAATTTATAATTTATTGGTACTCAATAATGAAGTCCATGCGATCAAAGAAGATACTCTTTTTACTTATGGGATAACTTGTGTACCTGCAATATCATACAACCGAATTGATGCTTTACTTACTCCCCATGTTCTATTTATAAGTTATACTTAATCAAAACACGTTGACCAAGGTGAGTAGAAAAAAAAAAGATTACTCAGAGCATCAAAAGCTGGTGCATAGTAGCATCTCTCTTCTATCGATTCTTAGCTATTTTGTGGTGTAGATTAATTGTGACTTTAATGCCTATGATTTTGTTTAGTGAATTTTCATTTGATGGAAAAATTATGTGAATATATATATATATATATATATATATATATATATATATATATATTTTTATTAAAGGTCTAGCTATAAATATTATATTGAAAAACTCCCTTCACCTTCTTGGAAGGATTGAGGAATTGACATCTTAACATTTGTTCAAGCTAAACAAAAATGATATTCATAAGTTCATATTTCCTTCGGTTTACGATATAAGGAAAAAAACTAAAATTATGTTTATCAAAGAGTTTATTTGATTGTATTTAATTTTCACAAATTTATAAAAATAAATAAAAGTATTTTATTAGGAAAGTAATATTAAAACGAAATAAAATTTAAATGAAATAATCACTTTTTATGGATGTTTTAAGAAAATAGTATTGAAAATGAAACAAACTTTAAAAAAGAAATTAGTTAACTTTTTCTTATTATTTTAAATTAAGAGAAGTGTGCGTGTTTTTTTTTTTTTTTAATACCGTAAAGAGGCGTAAAGAGGAGAGTGTACATATCATAATCGACTATCATTCGTACTGTTTAAACTTTAATTAAAGCAGAATGATAAAAAACTAGAGTCTGCATGCCATGGTAATTAAATATGCCTATTATGTGAATATACTTATATACATGTAGTTTAGAAATCCTATATATCTATGTAAAAAATAAAATAAAATTCATAAATTCATAAATGAGACGCATAAGACTCGAGGCTTCCTCTCTAAAGAAGAAATGAAGTTTTCAGTTTGGTTATAGTAGTAGCCCTTTGTTGATCAATCTTCGGGGATATATGCATAACTTGTTCAAAACAAATGAGTAGTCGTAAACATGATTAATATCTTTCGTTTATTTTAATTTACAAGATCAAAATGTAGTATATTTTACGGCACATATTGCACAGGTATATATCTTTTTTTTTTATTAATCATTGCAGGTAAATAACTTTAATTTGGTGTAAGTGTTAAGTAGTTGATAATAAAGTATAAAAGTATAATTGCCTTTTCTTGTCCCTCATCATTACAATGAATATGCATTATCAATATCAATCACCACATAAAAATTAATTAAGAAACTGAAAAGGAAATCTTCTTCATGCCCTACGTAATCCAATTCCAATTATACCTAAATATAAATAGTACAGTAATATATTAGGCAGTTAATTAGATTATCCTTTCTGAAGATTGTCTCCATGTTGTAGGCATTATATCAATGTCAAGAAGAGCACCCAAAACAAATGGAAAGCATATTTACTGTTTCAAAAATGTATCACTTTATATATTATTTGTTTCGATTGATTGAAGAAATAATATGTAAGTCAAAATTTTAATAAATACATATTTTTCAACCAGAATGACATATATAATAAGATACTCTTTGAAACAAAAGATGTTAATTCAAACTATGGTTATTTATAATATTACTTTACTTTTTAGGTTTTCGTGAAATACACGTACGCTCAATCATTTACTTCCCCGTTCTAAACATTAGATTATGCAGCCCAAAAAAAAATATCTCAACTGCTATTAAAGAGAGTTCCTGAAAATAACAAAACAAAATGTTTCTATCTAGATGTTCTTCACGCAGTATTTGCCAAATTGCCATCAACTATGATCGATCACATGCACAAACATGGTACTAAAAATCTTGTTTCCAATTTGTGCCGTGCCGTCTCAGCCACCCATGTTTCTTTAAGATCACTCACAAAAAATCATACTCTTTATTCTTTTGTTGATCTCGTGAATCACTACATGGAAGAACAATTACCAAACCGTGGTAATCACCAAAATTAAATGCACCCTACACTTTTGTACTCTTTGCTTTTTAAATATAAGTATTTAGAGTGTACTTTCACATGAATTATTAAGAAAATTACTGTAGTTAATAATATTGTCAGTGATATTGGAAATGATAATATTTGATATATTTTTTTTTAAAATTATCTCTAAAATTATCATTGAAACTTTAAAAAGTGTTGATTAAATATGATTGTTTAATTTATAGAAAAAAAATCATAATTAATGTCATTGAAAATTGAGATAAGTGCTTACATTTAAAAACAAAAAAAATCACTATCTAATGCTTATATTTAAAGAGTGAGAATAACTCAGAAACAAATGAACTTAATGCATATAAATATTCTCAAGCTAGAAAGATCATATCATTATTATTATGGGTGGCCTATTATTATACATATATACAATAGAAGAGTCATTCATATTGATTTATGGTTCAATATCAATAAGCACGCCATAAAGTGAAAAAGGCAACAACAAAAAATTTAACAAAACAAAAAAGATTTAGTAGTATCATTCAGACTATCAAACAACTAACCAACCATCAAAGCTAGTATAATTGCGTTTTTTAATTAATTATGATGTCAGATATTCAATTTCTCTTCTATATAAAAAGATTTTGTTGAGAGAGGTGCTTCCAGAATTCCTGTATGTCACTACTTTAGTGATCTTTTTGCTTCGAAAAATATTAATTAGTCTTCGATTATCGGCTATACATACCATTGATGCATACTTTCCAGAGAGAAAAAAAAACTTCCACTAACCATTCCTTTTGTCTCTTAACTCTCTTTGGTTCATCTGCTAAGATACCATCAATGGTGTAATGGGTTTGGACCTGTCGGCACACGACGTTTCTCAACACCATAACGTGGATCAATCTCTGTCCCTGATGGTTCTGGCTTCACTTCTATTCCCTTCGATTGTTTATGATGATGCTTAAAGAAAGGAGAGAAGTCAAATTTGCTAGCTACTAGAACTTTTCTGCTGATCAACGAGGAGTGATGATGGGAGGGTAATGAGAAACTAGATTGTATTATTTGAGTTTTGTTGATCTTGGACCTGAGATTGTAACATTCATGAAAGAGTAATAATATCAAGGACAGCCACAGAAGAATGAGAAGTATATGAGGGATTTTAAAGGCCATGTATGGTGGAAGAGGAGGAGAGGGCAAAAGGGTTGAGAACTGAGAAGGGAAGCATGGAGCAAGTGAGATATTAAGGAGGAAACTTTAAGATAGAATGGTATAAACTATTTTAGCAATGGAGAAGTTTTAATGAGTTGGATTTGGTGGGAGAGGGGTTGAAATGTAAGTGAATAGGTCTTTCGTGTGAAACCTAAGTTCATTGGAGATTAGAATTAAAACCACTTTTAACCACTTTTTGTATACATGATAAGATAAAACAATAACTATTTTAATAATGAGGAGAGTGAGGGAGGTAGACCATTTTCCCAGTGAATTGAATTAGAAATGAGGCTGTAGCTGTATATATGTTACTTAGAAACAAAGAAAAATTTCAGGAATCAGGATTATGCATGATGTCAATTGTGGAACTTGAAATTGTGCATGATTATATTTATTATGAATAATTCTAGATCTTCATAATATTTTAGATTAAGATATTTTTTTATGTTGAGTAAATAAAGAATTAAAATGCATTTTTATAATTAGAAAATATGAGTGTATTGTTTTAAAAAATAGTTCGGTTGGTAGGATTGTGTAATATATATAGAGTATGATTACTTAGGTTCTAGTTTTTGATGGCACACAATTTTTTTTTCCTCCTTTTCTAGTCAATTATTTCTTTAAGTATTATTATGATATATATGCTAACATTTTATGAGGAGCTAGGATTATTACTCATTTTTATTATTAATCCCCTGAATATCCTAGATATATGGAAAATGTTTAAGATCATTTTCTCCCCCTTTTCTTAATGATGAGAAAAGGAGAGAGATGTTTGGGTGCAGGGAATGTTATCCATGCTGATTTTGAGTGAATCTCAACTAAATTAAGCGGGTGGGGAATGTGCAATCCATATTTTCTATCGGCAAAGCAATGTAAGAACTACGATTTGTTAAAGGAAGGATGCAATTTTAACTATTGCAGAAAAGTGAAGGACAAAGTAATTGATGAAGCTTATGAAAAGTGGATCTGATATCATTATTTTCTCTATCGCTTTTATGTTATCATTATTTTCATTATTTTATGCTTTACATGTTTAGGTTTTGCTTGTTAAAGCAAAAATTAAAGGCTATGGTTTTCCTGTACAGTATTTCCTGTGTTATTTCCACCGAGCAGTAAGCTCAGATTTTAGGTCAAAATTAAATGAAGCATTATTATAAGACCCAATTTATTGGATATTTTATTTTATAAGCATTTTTTCCCTTCAGAAAAATGATATTAAGGATAAGTTCCGATACTGAGTAAGGGTGCTAATCAAATGTTACAAAAGTCTCTATGTTTGTTAGAATTGTTTAAAAAATTTACTTTATAAATTTTATCATCAAAGTAGCATAATATATGATGATTTTTTAAAAAAAGGTCATTTATTTGAGGTCAAAAAAATATTTATACTGTGATGAAATAATCTAAAATCAAAACAAGATTCTTAATTTGTTTTGAGATTTAGATTCCTCACCCCACATATTATCCCCATATCCCATTTGAACAGTAAAATGACAAAAATATCCTTTATTTTTTTTCAACACGGGACTCTCGGAATATTTTCTAAAGTGTTTTTCCGAGAGATTTTTCCGAGAGATACCTCTCGGAAAATTCAGCATAAAAGAGACATGGCCACATGGGCAGACACTAGTGTCGGCAAAACATAAACTTATTGCGCCAGGTGGAATTTTTGTAGCTTATCTCTCATAGAAAACTTATCACTAAAATAGATTTGTCTCTTCCTAACATTCTGTGTATATTGCTTGTTGCATATACACTTGATGATATTTATTTAGTTGCATATATATCACATAGTAGATGGTATTGATTGACAAACAAATGGTTCATAATAAACATTGTGAATCATTAATAAAATCAAATAAGTTGTTTCTTTTTTGAAGGAATTATTCGTATTGGACTATTATCGCGAGCAACTTGAAGTCGCCAAGTGACATACTGGATATATGCATAGTTGATGCCCATAGTCATTCCAAAACCCAAAACTGATGAGATTAGTATTGCATAAATTCAGTCTATGCTAAACTTGTGCAGATGGTACAGCTGCAAATGGTGAAAAGATTTGACCTCTTCATTTTTTTTTTCTCTTTTTTGCTAATTTTTTAAAATTCCGAGAGGTAGATGTTGGAAAATTCTTGACTTTTCTGAGAGGTACCTCTCGGAAAAATATTCTGAGAGTCCCGAGTCAAAAATTTAATGAAAGATAAAAATGAAATTTCACTGTTTAAATTGGAATATGGAGATAATAGTTGGGTGAAAATTCCATTTCTCATTTGTTTTAAAGAGCTTGAGCCCATCACATTATACGTAAGGTTGAATACAGAACACCAAAGAGCTTGAACCCAACAAGCATTGATGGACTTGTACTCAACTATACGGAATCTAGTTTTTTAAACCCTGTTCAATACTTGATCCCAAAAATTGATTTTTTTCTCAAAGTATCTTCATAATTTTATTTTTTTTAATTAATGGTGTGCACTCAAAGTGTAACATTTGTTACACCATCAGTTTATCATTCATCGTTTATTTGTATTACTTTTATCTGAAAGTCAATGACCATAAACACATGAATGGTGAATGATACACTGACGGTGTAAAAAAACCTTTATACCATCGGTTCACCATCTATTTTCTCTTTTTTTTTTTCATTTGTATGCTTCGTACACTAAGTGAGTAGCTAGTGTACGAGTTTTAAAATTATACATATGTTAACCTTTTAGAGTATTAATATTTTTACTTAGCGCACTTAGGAATCAATGTGTCTCTATATATATAAATTTTCTACATATACTAATGCAATAACGTACAACTATTGTAATATTAATTTTTACTCAGCACACTAACCCCGATCTATTTGTAAAAAGTAATAATTTAATATGTTTGATTGTCAATGCAGATTATAATTTTAAATTATATTATTGGAAAAATAATCAAAATCCAACATCTCCTATGTAGGCGCTTAGAATATTTTTGACAAGATCATTTTTTGAGATTCATGTAATTTTTCTATTTTACCTTTATCACTCCAACAACAATAACTGGCCCCGTACTCTTTTATGTAATTTACTCAATAAAAATAAAATATTTACACTATCCAAACATAAGAGATTAACTTAAATTCATTTTTCAGCGAAGAGATCGATCCAAATATAAACAAATTATAATTTTAAGTAAGATTATAATCATATATAAAAATAATCATAATTTATTTTATTTTTCGGCTACACCAAAACGTACTAATTAAATGTATGTACAATTTTTACACATACATTCAAGTTAGCGTACTGAGTGAAAATTAATGTTATAATCGTTGCACGCTACCGAGTCAGCATATGTGTTGTGTAACTTTTTTACACATAAGCTGATCTTTAAGCGTAATGAGCAAAAATATTAATATCCCAAGGGTTCAATGTAAATGTACTTTTAAAACTCGTACCCTACCTCTTAGCATAAAAAATAAAAAATATTTATAAAGGGTATTTTACAAAAAAAAAACAAATTTTTGGAGTCAAATATTATATATGAAGTAAAAAAGAGTTTTAATTTTTGTCCCCATTATCGAATTTTTTGTCCTCATTTTTTCATGAAAAAAGTTTAAAATTCTTAGTTTTAAATAGTTTTTTATTTCGGACTATCGAAAATTTTAATAAATACACTTTCAACATACCATTGTCGAAAATAGATTGCAACTCACCAGCATTGTAAGTTTAAATTTTTTACTCTGACAAGTAAATGATGGAAAAGAAAAAAAAACAAGATGGAGTACTTGAAGTTGTTGACCAACTTTAAAGAATCCTCGCTTGTTTTCCACATGTAGTTCTCACTTCTTAAAGGCCTTAGAAAGCTAACTCCTGTTAAAAAGCAAACAAATAAGGGTCTAAGAATTTTAAAAGTGAAAAAAATTCATAAGTTTAAAGGTATTTATTTTCTCGAGAATCTAAAAAAGTACATTTTTCCATAATTTTTAACCACTTTTAATTTTTTAATAAGTATCTTAAAAACACGCATTCTTTAACATTTTCCAACGAATAAATAAGGTTCTAAAATTATTAGCCAAGAAGGCAGAGAATCGCGGGCTTGTTAGTGTAAGAACTAGAATCGGTGGGTGAAATAACTAGGAGACACTAGGAGAACACCTAGAAGGGGGGTTGAATAGGTGTTAAAGAAATCTTGAAAGATTTTCGAAAGTGTAGTGTCCTGGAACACTATGTTCTTAACCCTCTAAGTGCTCAAGATTATGGAACCAGGAGCCCAAGAGAGGATCAAGTGTTAATATGTGACTTTATGATGTTTCTGCAGTTCCAGTTGGGAAAAGCAGGGTCTCCCCAGTCAACAGGTGTGTGCAGAGTGTTAACTTAGGGATGAGAGTACGTACCTGAAACCCTAGCTGTTATGAGCTATTTATAGGGTTTGGAGGAGCCTGATATGGGCCGTATGGGTCTTGTATCAGGGTTGAGCTGAGCTAGGATTCTATGAGATAATATCGGAAGTTTATGCTCTTAGAATCTGGATAAGATCAGCTCAAGATCTCATGTCTAGGCTGTTAGCGAGAATCTAGGAGAGATTTGCGGAAGGGATAGGGAGCCTTGGTAAAGACTAAGTCCATCTACCAGCCGACGTTATGTCTCGGCCCTAGAGTCCCGAGCCGATGGGTTGAAGACCGTTTGTGAGGCTCGGCCCCATCAAGTCCGAGCCTGGTCCTTTAGCGCGCTCGGAGCCAACAAGTCCGAGCGAGGGACGTTTGTGCTGAGTACACCGAGGGAAAGGTCCTTGAAGAATCCCTTAAGTAAGACTTAGTCCCTATACGGTCGGCAGACCCTACAAGCCCCCCAGCTCGTAAGACTTTATAAAGTCTGTGACGAGTTAACATGTGTTTAGGGTCGGACCTTCTGGATGTCTTAGTTTGAACGTGCGACAGCTGTTCGAGGTGACGTTTCAGTTTCTCTAGGTACGGCGCGTTCTCTTGTAAGTTGTGCCAAATCATTGCAATTTTTGAAATTTGAAAAAGTGCCTTTTCAAACCGCCACGTCTCATCCAACGAGTGGTTGCATGGGTTAACGGGCTTTCGGCCCAAATGCATATCATGGAAGGAAACTGAAAAGTTTCCTTCATTAGTTCGAATCCTCTCAGCCTCTTACTACCCTTATTCATTTTTCCTTTCTTCACTCCAGAGTCTTCTCAAATCAGAATCCCTTTATTCTCTCTTCCCAATCTCCTTCCCACTATCTCCGCCTTCAAATCCACAACATTCTATCATCCTTTCCAGCAACTGAAATCAGGTAACCTCCTCTATTCTTCTTATTTCTTCTTCTGCGATTTCTTCATTTTGTGCGATTTCTACTTTTTTGTAAAAGGGGGTTTCGGTTCTGGGTTTTGCAGGGATTGTGAATTTGGGGGATTTCTGGGTTCTGGGTTTTTGTCCTGAGTAAGCTGTGTTTAGGATTCATTGCCTTTAGACCATGAGAGGATGGAGAGGTTTGAGAAGGGTTTATCGCGAACTCTGCAGGAGATTAGGAGAGGAACCTTCTAGTGATAGTGATTCGAGTTCTTCTAGTTTTTCTGGTTTTTCTGGGAATTCTGGGAATGAGGGAAATTTTGATATCGATGATTCTATACACCCTTCTACTACTCCCCCAACTAATCAGGGATCCACCGAGGTAAAACCGTTAGCTGTAGAATATCCATCGAATCCCGCAGATGAGAATAAGTGGTTGTTAGCTTACAGGTTTGTCGAGCGTCGAGCCCAAGTTAGGCTTTGCCCCGACCCTGACACCAGGGGGAAAGGACCTTCGGAGAGTCCACCGGGGGAGGGGGGAAAAAGTCCAGGGCTCGGTTTTCAAGTTAAAAATAAAAACTCGTACTATAAAAAATCCTAACGCCGAGCCTTTTGCTTTTTCCCCAGATATGGTGGAACGCAGGTGTGTTACCAACCCAGAAGAGTATCCTTTGCCACCCAATCACGCGCAGTATGATGCCGTTTTTGATCGGGAGGTACTAGGAACAAGACCGTCACTGCTGACGGAAAATAGTCTCAATCATCTCCGACCGACTTTGACACCCCCGAGCGCTGATGGAAACGCCTCGGACTTTGTGTTGAGACCTTTAGGCATCGATGATCGGATATGCTTACAAGTACCTGAAGGTAGAAAATTTTTCTACTTATATGAAGAAATAGCCACTAGAATTGGCATTCGGATGCCCTTCTCCACCTTTGAAATGGAAGTTCTAAACCATTTAGGCATCGCTCCGAGTCAACTACATCCGAGCGGCTGGGCATTCGTCCGAGCTTTTCAGCAGTTTTGCGATGCCGAGGATTTGACGGCAACACTGCCATCTTTCTTCTGGTTGTACGTACCCCAAGTGAACAAATTTGGTGATTCAAAGGGACTTTGGGTATCGCTAAAGGCTCGGAGGGAGCATGCCCTGTTCGCCAAGGTAACTGATTCATGGAAATCCTTCAAGCCTCTCTTCTTCCAGTATGAGCATACGGGGATTGGGGAATGTTGGTTCATGGAACAAGTTGTTGTTGATGGGGAGGATAAGATTGTGCCTCGATTCCCTCTGAGTTGGACGACTGATATTTATACCCGAGGGCCTACTCTATATCAATTTAATTATAAGACCGAGCTCACGAAAGCCGAACGACGATTATGCGATGAGGCTTGGAAGTATCTTCAAGCCCATGGGCAAATAGATACTAAGCGAATCTTGTTGAAAGGAACACGGGATGAAGTGAAAGCCGAGCTGGGTATTACTATTTTTTTTTGTGTACTAACCCATTTTTCTTGCAGAAGCAATGGGAAAGAAGGCAACCAAGGCCAAGAAGAGTGAAGCTCGGGCAGCTAGAGTATCACAACTAGCTGCGATCAAAGAAAGTGCATCTGGGTCGCCAAGCATGGGCCAGTCCTTTCAGCCGACGTCTCCTAAAAATCCAGCCGCCATCCCCAAAGTGCCTCCGACCGTTAAGGTCACCGGTGTTGAACAAGTGGTTAAGGGGGATCGCGTCATTGACGTTGTGAACGTCGAAGCGCAGGTTCAAACAGCCCCTCAATGCACACCCGAGCCCCCCACAAGAAGCCTCGGCTGGACAAAGGGAAGGGCCTTGCTGGGGACTGGTTAAATTTGAGCAAGTCCAAGAAAGGGATAGAAATCCCCGAGGGTAAAGACGATGCCGCTGCCAAGACGGTGTGGGGTAAGAAGATGTCCGATTCCCTCATTGCCTCTGTCTTCCCTCCCGAGGACGCTGAGGTGATTGAGGCCTGGACCCCTGGGACCTGGGAAAACAATTGTAAATCCCTGGTGAGGAGTTTTTTGAGAGGTGCGAGCATTCTTCACCACCTCGGTCACCACGCTGATGACGCTCATTCCGGACTGGCAGCCGAGGAAAAGAAGAAAAGAAGTGAGGCAGACGAGCGAGAGGATTATCTGGAACTTCAGGTCCAAGGCCTTAACAGGAAAATTCAAACACTTGCTGCTGAAAATGAACAACTTCAAAAGGCAGCACAAGATTCCGAGGGGGCAAAAAATCGGGCCGAGGAAGCACTTCAGGGGGTTCAGAAAAAGGCTGAGGAAGATGCCGCTGCTCTTCAAGTAGCTATTGAGAAAGCTCGGAAAGCCTAGCAAGCTACTGCCTTGGCACAGGAGCAGCACGAGTATGCAAAGGATGAGATACTCGGGCTTCGAGCTTCCTTGGAGAAGATGAAGGCAAAAGCTCTCAAACATAAGAGGGCAGCCAAGGAGAATCTGTTCAATTGGGACCATGCAATTGAAGATTCTTTCTACAACACTACAGAGCAACTCCGCGTCCTGAATCCTGGGCTCGTGACCAAGGGTGCTGACCCTAATTTCTGTGAAAAAAGGTCGAATTGTCGGCCCAAGTGGGGTTCCTATAGATCTGAACAACGCCGACCTTCCTGACCATTTGGCCGAAGATTCCGAGGGGGAAGGAGCCGAGGATGCTAAAGGTGAAGAGGAAGAAGAGGACACATTCAATGCTGACAGCATTGTATTGTCCGACTTAGAATAGTTTGATTATTCTGCTACCTTTTTTGTAATTGCCCTGGTAGATGGGTTTAAACTTATATTGCTGTTTCGTATGGAATCATTTATAATATTCGCCACTATATTTCGCTTTCTTCTATCCTTTTCGTTAAGAATTCAAGTGTTAAGACCTCGGAACTCCAGCACTTTAGCCGAGGTGGGCTCCTCTATCCGCGATGTAAAATGATTTTAAGAAACCATGTTTGAATCGGGAGTCTTAGTAAAATACTTGACGAGTTATAAGCTCTTGTTTGAGCTGTTTATAATCGTTCGCATCATAAACGGTGGCTAATCGAGTATGAGGAAAAGTACATAATACAATGAATTCAATAACAAGTCTTTTTATTAACCAGAAGCAGAAAGTACAATGGGCTCTGAATTCCACCGAGCGTACACCATCATTAAAAAGAAATAAACAATACAATAAAAACAATTGACACTATAAAATTGAAATGAAAGAAAAATTCTAACTATAGTATGCTCTGAGTTTTGCCGCGTTCCAAGTGTTGTTGATGAGGGATCCCGAGAGAGTTTCGAGCTTGTAGGCTCCTGTTCCAGTCTTAGAGGCTACTCGGTATGGTCCTTCCCAGCTTTGGGCCAATTTTCCGTCCTTTGCATTTTTGAGACCAATATCAGCTTTTCTTAGGACAAGGTCGCCTAGCTCGAACTCTCTGGGCACAACCGTACGATTATATCCTTTCGCTTGCATCGTCTTGGCATGCTTTTCTCGTTCGGCGGCTAAATCCCTGACTTCCTCCGACAAAACCAGATCCTCACACAATATATTGTTGTTGAGGGGATTCGACTGTTGCATAACTCGGAATGAAGGGATGATTGTTTCAATGGGAATGACTGCGTCACACCCATAAGTGAGCCGATAAGGTGTTTCTCCTGTTGAGGTTTGTATGGTTGTGCGATACGACCAAAGCACCTCATACAAGTTTTCCAGCCAATTCCCCTTCGCACCTTCGAGTCTTCTTTTGATTCCCTGAATGATGGATCGGTTAACGGATTCTACTTGCCCGTTAGTCTGGGGATGCTCGACTGAGGAAAAATAGTGCTTAATGCTCAGAGCGTTGACCAAATCCTTGAATGCCTTTGCCGCAAATTGAGTTCCATTGTCTGTTACTACCACTTGCGGAACTCCGAATCGAGCTACGACCTGTCTCTCGAAGAACTTCTGAACCTTTGCTGATGAAATGGTAGCAAGCGGCTCAGCTTCAACCCACTTTGTGAAATAATCAATGGTCACTATCACCCACTTGATCTGTCCTGGTGCGGTAGGGAACGGTCCGATTAAATCCATTCCCCACTGATAGAAGGGATATGGAGATGAAAGTGAATGGAGTTCCTCGGCGGGTTTCTGATATACATCACTGTGGAACTGACATTTCTCACATCTCTTCACATGGTGGATTGCATCTTGTTGAAGGGTCGGCCAGTAGTATCCTGCCCTTAGGATCTTTTTAGCCAGTGATTTCCCCCCAACATGATGACTTCCAACCCCCCCGTGAACTTCCTCCAGCGTTTGTTTTGCTTCGGCAGGGTCCAAACATCTGAGCATTGGGCCGCTAACCCCTCGGCGAAACAGGACTCCACTTACAAGGGCAAACTGCGATGCTTTTCTGACGAGTTTCTTGGCCTCGACTGGATCAGTTGGCAAAATCCCATGTTCCAAGTAACCCGTGATCGGAGCAATCCAGCTCGGATCCACCGAAATAGGGAGGACAACGCTAGGTCCATGCACCATTTCTTGGATCAGCGTTTTATTGTTTTCGGGACTCTTTGTCGAAGCGAGCTTGGAGAGGATATCCGCTCGGCTATTACTCTCCCTCGGGATGTGGTAGAATTCGACCTTCGCAAACTCTGAAGATAGGAACTTCACCTTTTCCAAGTATTTTTGAAGAATAGGTTCCTTGGCCTGGTAATCGCCTTTGACTTGTGAAACCACCAATTGGGAATCGCTGAAGATCTTCACTTCAAGGGCCCCAACCTCTTTTGCCATTCTTAACCCTGCCAACACTGCTTCGTACTCTGCTTGATTGTTTGATGTTGAGAATCCAAACTTCAACGAATATTCGAGGGTGACTCCCTCGGAATTCTCCAAAATTATTCCTGCACCTGCTCCGAGCTTGTTGCTCGACCCATCCACAAAAATGTTCCAATCCAAGTTTTAGCTCGTCAATGGCTCGGTAAACTCGGTGATGAAGTCGGCTAAGGCCTGAGACTTCATTGCCTTTCTCGGTTCGAAAGTGATTTCAAACTCGGAAAGTTCGATAGCCCAGGTCACCATTCTCCCTGCCAAATCAGGCTTCTGAAGTATCTGACGGATCGGCTGAGCTGTCCTGACCGTGATATGATGGCTCTGGAAATATTGACGTAATCATCTGGCCGTGACAACCAAACAAAAAGCCAATTTCTCCACTTTCTGATATCTTGACTCCGGTCCTTGGAGAGCTCGGCTGACGAAATAAATTGGAGATTCTTTACCAGATTCTTCTCGGACCAGAACCGAACTAATTACTGAATCTCCAACTGATAAGTACAGGAACAAAGTTTCTCCACTTGTCGGACTAGACAAAATTGGGGGAAATGCCAAGTACTGCTTAAGGTCATTAAAGGCCTTTTCGCATGCCTCGTCCCATTCAAATGTCTTTCCCTTCTCTTTCCTCAACAGTTTGTACCAGGGGAGAGTCTTCCTAGCTGACTGAGACAAAAATCGAGATAGAGCCGCCACCCTACCTGTTAGCTGCTGAACACCCTTGACATCTGTCGGACTCTTCATATTAAGAATGACTCGGCATTTTTCGGATTCGCCTCGATTCCGCGCTCGGTCAGCATGAAGCCGAGGAAAGATCCTGCTGGAACTCCAAATGTGCATTTCTCTGGGTTCAACCTCATGTCGAACTGTCGGATCCTTCCCAAAATGACTTTTAAATCTTTAGCATGGTCTTCCTCTTTCAAGCTCTTTGCAATCATATCGTCTATGTACACCTCCATTCTTGGCCCAATCAAAGGACCAAAGACCTTGTTCATCATCCGCTGGTAAGTCGCCCCAGCGTTCTTCAATCCGAATGGCATCACATTGTAACAATATGTAGCTTTTTCTGTAATAAATGAAGTTTTTACCTGATCCGGGGGATACATCGGTATTTGATTGTACCCCAAATAGGCATCCATGAAAGATAACCTCTGATAACCCGCCGAGCTATCCACAAGTTTATCTATGCAGGGAAGCGGGTATTGATCTTTAGGACAATCTTTGTTCAAGTCTGTGTAGTCCACGCACATCCTCCATTTCCCATTGGACTTCTTTACTAGCACGGGATTGGCCAACCAATCAGTATACACCACCTCCCTGATAAATCCTGCTTCCAATAGCTCGGCTACCTTTTCATCTGTTGCCTGTGCCTTCTCAGTTCCGACCCTTCTTTTCTTCTGAGAAACTGGCTTAGCTCCAGGATACACGCTTAACCTGTGGCAGATGAAGTTCGGATCGATCCATGACATGTCTGCCGAGGTCCAAGCAAACAAGTCTTTGTTTTCCATCAGTAATTCAGTTAGTTCTTTCTCCAATTCCTCCGAAAGGCCAACACCTATCCTGACGCAACGAGAAGGATCGGAACCCAAAATTACCTTTTTGAAGTCCCCTTGAGGGGTGGGCCTGGTTTCATCCTCCTCTCCTACGTCAAGATCTGCTAGGTTGACGCTTCCCTTGTTAAGTGACTCCTGCATGATCTTCTCTTCATCAATTTTCAACTTTGCCAGGCTGACATTATAACACTTCCAAGCCAACTCCTGATCAGACCGCACTGTTACTATCTTTTCATCTGACCCTGGGAATTTCATGGCCAAGTGGACTGTAGACACGATAGCACCAAAAGATTGGAGTGCCGTTCGGCCAAAGATGGCGTTGTAAGCCGAAGGGGCCTGGACAACTAACCACTTTACCATTTCAGTCCGAGCAGAGGGTGGTTCCCCCATAGTCACTGGGAGATGGATGTGGCCTAGAGGGACAATTGAATGTCCCGTGAAGCCAACCAAGCTTCCCTCGAACGGGGTGAGATCTGACCTTTTCAATTTCAATTTCTCAAACAAATCCAGAAACATGATGTCTGCCGAACTCCCTTGATCGACCAGAATCCTTCTGACTTCATAGTTGTCGAGCCTGGCCGAAACTACCATTGGGTCATTATGGTCTTGTAAGATGTCCTCAAAATCCTCATCACTGAAACTGATAACTATTTTTTTCTTCCTTGGCTTTTGGATCGGTCGGCAGGCCACCGAAAGGACCTGTCCCACATACTTCCTGCGATCACTCTTCTTTTCTCCTCCACCTGCAAATCCTCCAGCAATAGTACCAATGAGGAAAGAATCCCGAGGCTTATCCTGCTCGGATAGTTGGATAGATCCCCCTGCAGGTGGTGAATGGCTTCGATTACGCTTTAGTTCAGTTTTAGGTGGCGAGGGACTTTTCCTCTTTGAACGTTTGCGCAGTGCTTCGCCAATATAATGTTGAAGCTTACCATCCCTTACTATCTCTTCGATCAAGTCCTTCAACTGGATGCATTGGTCGGTGGTATGCCCCCAACCACCGTGGTGATCACAATACTTTGTCCTGTCCTTTTGAGCTGCTTTCCTCAAAGCTGGCGGCCGAGTGATGTTACGCATCTCCGTATGCATAGTCTCACGAAGGATTTGACTCCTCGGGACTGTTAATTGGGTGTATTCATCGTACTTGCCTTTTGGAGGCAGTTTCTCTTTCTCTCCTCTTTCCCGTTTGTCCTTCCTTCCCCTAGTGTCTCGGAAACGATCCCTTTGACGAGGGTCGTTCTGACGGGATTGTGATTCTTGGTTCTCTTCTTTGTCCCTTGCTGCAGTACTTATCCTATGGAATTCCTCCAGATTAACAAATTTCCTAGACCTTTCTCTAAGTTCGGCCATATCTTTCGGTGGTTCCCCAATCAAGCAATCCTTGAAGTCTCCATCTCGCAACCCTTGTGTGAGTAAGAGAACGGACACTCCTGTCTGCAGACCTGATATGCCACTAGCTTCCTGCTGATATCGAGCTAGATAGTCGCGTAAAGACTCGCCAGGTCTCTGTGCGACTCCAGCTAGTGAATGATCTGACTTTGGTTGTGACATACTGGTTGTGTATCGCTTTAGGAATGCCCTTTTAAGCTGAGCCCAAGAACTGATAGAGTTGGTGGGTAGAGAACTGAACCACCTCAAAGGTGCTGAACCTAGGGTCATCGAGAAAGCTCGACACTTCATGAAATCTCCTCCCCCATAAAACATCATGGACGACTCATAAGAGGCTATGTGGTCCATTGGATCAGTTGTCCCATTATACCGAGAGACGTTCTGATGGCCCATATATGTTTGGGGGGTTTGAAATGCCATTATGTCAGCTGTGAAAGGATGTCCCGGGTGGACTTCGGTTGTGGCCTGTTCAGGAATCACGTTCGAATTGAGGGGTGGCGGTGGAGGAAGACTAACTGGGTTGCCGAGAGCCACGCGAGGGCTTGGTTCGGCCAGTCGTGCCATGCTATGCTGCTGAAGAGCAGCAATGGCCTCGTTTTGTTTTTCAATCAAAGAAGTTTGGGTTCTTAGGATATCCGTGATTGCTTCTTCTCTCCTTCTTGCCGAAGAGGAAGTCATATACGATCTACCCTGAGACTTGGAACGTTCACCGCCTTGAAGCGTTCCAAAACGACCTCTAGTCAAGTGTGGTATTTCCCTGTCAGTTCGCTCGGCTCTAGAATAATCGTGATGAGCGGAACGCTCAACTCGCCGACCCCCACCAGTTCGTGACGCTGCAGGGGTCCTCCGAGATTGATGGGGTCTAGAGTCAGCAGTATCGTGCCATTCTGAAACATGGCCATCTGGAATAGTGTGGGGGTTGGATTGTCCTCCTCCGCCTTCAATGACAGGGGGAACAATGGCTTGCACCTGACCCACCGGCGGAACCGTGACTTGTGCCTGATTCACAAGAGGGTCGTTAGTCCGGTCACCTTCAGCTGCTCCTCCAGGGGCAATTCTGTCCCTGAGGTGTGTTCCTCCCTTAGGCGGCCTCCCCCGGGGGTGCGGGGCTCCTCCAAGGGTGATTCTGTCCCTAACATTTGCTCTGGCCCCAGGCTGCCTCCCACGGAGGTGATGACGGAGATCTCCTTGTTCTTGATTGTTGTTATCGTTTGCCATGAATATGGTAGACGTGGGAATGCTGGTTATTCGTTTCCCACAGACGGCGCCAATGTAGTGTCCTGGAACACTATGTTCTTAACCCTCTAAGTGCTCAAGATTATGGAACCAGGAGCCCAAGAGAGGATCAAGTGTTAATATGTGACTTTATGGTGTTTCTGCAGTTCCAGTTGGGAAAAGCAGGGTCTCCCCAGTCAACAGGTGTGTGCAGAGTGTTAACTTAGGGATGAGATTACGTACCTGAAACCCTAGCTGTTATGAGCTATTTATAGGGTTTGGAGGAGCCTGATATGGGCCGTATGGGCCTTGTATCAGGGTTGAGCTGAGCTAGGATTCTATGAGATAATATCGGAAGTTTATGCTCTTAGAATCTGGATAAGATCAGCTCAAGATCTCATGTCTAGGCTGTTAGCGAGAATCTAGGAGAGATTTGCGGAAGGGATAGGGAGCCTTGATAAAGACTAAGTCCATCTACCAGCCGACGTTATGTCTCGGCCCTAGAGTCCCGAGCCGATGGGTTGAAGACCGTTTGTGAGGCTCGGCCCCATCAAGTCTGAGCCTGGTCCTTTAGCGCGCTCGGAGCCCACAAGTCCGAGCGAGGGACGTTTGTGTTGAGTACACCGAGGGAAAGGTCCTTGAAGAATCCCTTAAGTAAGACTTAGTCCCTATACGGTCGGCAGACCCTACAGAAAGAAACGAATCGAAACGATTAAAACAAATGATTTTTACAAGATTTTCAGCACTTAATCGATTAACAGAGCTTATTAATCGCTTAACACTTTTAAAAACACTTAGTTAATCGATTAATCAAACAGGTTAATCGATTATTTGCGAAAGCTTGATTTTGGTTAATCGATTAACACTTTTAGTTAATCGATTAATCACTGTTAAAACTGAAAAATCACTTTTCAATTGAATACGAAAATCAATCAATTAACACATATGATCAGAGATAAAGCGGAATTGATTAACACCAATATTTTTATTGATTACCTAGGTTATGAAAATGATTTTCCCCAAATCAATTTGCACAATCAAGATTCAATTCAATCAATTATGAAAATCAATCTTTTCTAGGTTTTCAACCAAGAACAAATGAAATGACTTGAATGTAAAGAGTTAAGAGTTTAGAGATACGATACAGAGATTTATCCTGGTTCACTTTCATCCACTTGAAAGCTACATCCAGTCCCCTCTTCAACCAAGAGAGATTCTTCAATATGAGGAATTAGAGTTCTCAAATTACAAGCAAATGCCTCTCAAGATACCCCACTTGATAGCCTCCAAGAGATACCACACTCTGGTCTTGCAACCCTATTGAATCTAATCTAACCTCTTCCCTTGCTTGCCGATATCCCACAACAAGTCTTCCAATTGCTTTGAGATGCTTCAAAGACTTCCACTTGCTTGATGATGCCTCATACCAAGACTTCCAATTGCTTGTTAACACAACAAGACTTCCAAGATAACTTTGCTTGATGAAATACCACCAAGGCTTCCTTGTGTTGTAGAATGTTTGCTTCCTTTGCAATGATTACAACCAAATTGAAAACAATAACAATCCTATGAATCTCTTTCAAGAACTATGAAAATATCAACATAAGAGATTCAAAGATTCTTGATCAAAGAATGTGAAAGTTAAAAGCTTTGATCTATGAAAGTGAGAGAGAATAGTGTGGCTTGATCTTTGTAAAATTGATATGAAAATTGTTCTATTGTGTTCTAATGATTCACAAAGGTTAGGAAAAGATTTATATAGAATACCCAAAAGTTAGTAACATTAAAAACTGATTTTGAGAAGTGAAAAACGTATTTTAAAAACCAGTACTGCAGGTGTTAATCGATTAACTCATCATGTTAATCGATTAAACAGTGTTAAAAACATGTTAATCGATTGACCACTCCTCTTAATCGATTAACCACTGCTAAAGTCAATTAAAAACTTGTTTTCTCAAAACTAAACCTTTTCTTTCAAACCTTTAAGCCACCTATTGTTTTTAGGTTAAGTGAAAACTCAAATTATGATATAATCATGACCTTGATAGAGATTCACTACCCTCTAAAGACTCTACCCAAACTCATTAAAATAAAAGACTCAAACTAAAAATATTACAATTAAACACAAACTAAGTCTTCATGAGCTTGCTCTCTCTTCATCATTTGTTGAGTGTTGTTTGCTTGTTGAACTTCTTCAAACCTTGAGCTTGATCACAAACACTTGTAGCTTGTTCAAAACCTTTGTCATTATCAAAACATTCTCACTGGATCTAACAATCTCCCCCTTTTTGAAAATGACAAACACGTTTTGAATTTGTTTGAAGTTGTTGATGCTTGAACCATTTGATACTTGGTGAGACTCTTGCTCCCCCTCAATAAATGCTTTTGACATTTGAAATCCAATTGAGATAAGTTTGATTCTCCCCCTATCTTCAACAACTTTGCTCAACCTATATAAAAACAACAAAACAACCCTTTCTCCCCCTTTTGGCATTATCAAAAAGTAATATATACCAATTGAAATATAAAATTCTAAGCCAAAATAAGAGAAAATCATCATTCATTTCTTCACAACATTGATACCAATAAATCAATGATACCAAATGTAAAACTAAATAACTATACTTTGAAATGTGATACCAATTGGAAAGAAATATAACAATGAAATATAATACCAATTGTAACTAAAAAGTTATCATATCACTTAACAAAGTAGAATATCAATTGTAAAGAAATATCATAAAACCAACAATAGCATGATAAACATCTAATGATCACACAATGATACTAATTATGAATTTTGTAGAAGAAATATCAATTGTCAAAGACTAATAGCAAGATTAGAATATACCAAATGTAAGTCCAATTGTGAATACTTGCTATGTCTTGTAAGAAATTCACTTGATACCAATTGTGAATATCCAACAATATCAATTGTACCAAAATGTAGGAGTTTCACTTGAGATTTGAAGAAGCAAATAATGAATAACACTTGTAAGCCTTTTGCTCTTCAATCACACCTACAAAACAATCATGCTTTGCCTTTTGGTATCCAAATGGTTTTGGATCCATTTTTGTTAGTTAAGGGACTCTCACCCTTCTTAACCCAAACAAAATTTCATTTAGGTATACCATGCACTTTAATATAACACACATTTGAAGTATGTCCATGAGTGCCACAATAGAAACATGTTGGTGCATTTGAAAAATTAACTTTAGAAAAATCAACAACATTTCTATGAGACCTACTCTTAGCATTAGTATAACCCAAACCAAACTTGTTCGAATTTCCTCTTTGAAAATTAAACAATGTGCGCAATTTAATATCACCACTTGTGAAACTTGCAAGCTTATTTTTCAAAATAGCATTTTCATCTTTAAGCAACTTGCAATTCTCACAATCAACCACAATATTCAATCTACTAGCACAATCACAAGAAGAACTAGCATATATAAGAAAGAGTTTCATTTTGAAGATTAAGCTCATCAACTTGTTTTTGAAGTTCTAAAATCTCTTGTTGATGTTTCAAAATGAGCTTCTTCCTTTCAATGTTTTTCAAAGCTAGTTTCTTAAGATGTTCATGCATTTCTTCATAAGCATTATATAAAATTTCATACTTGGAAGAAATTTCGGATTTAGTTTCACTTACATCGTTTTCGTCGCTTTGTTCACTTGATTCATCATTTGAACTTTCCTCTTCATCTACTAGAGCTATCACTACAAGAAATATTGCTATTTTCGACGGCCAAAATCCGTCGGTAATGGGCAAAATCCGTCGAAAATTCCACTTTTCCGACGGATTTTTCGACGGACGAAATCGATCGTTAAAACTGGCGTTGGAAAATTTTTTTGACAAATTATAAACCGTCGGAAATAGCGACGAAAAATCCGTCAGAAAAACTATTTTGTGACGGAAAATCCGTCGGAAAAAATATTTTGTGACAGAAATTCCGTCGGAAATGAACAATTTGTGACGAAATTTCTGTCAAAAGGGAAAGTGATGTACCGACGGATTATCCGTCAAAAATTCCGTCACGAACAACAAATACGAATTAATAGCTTTTTCATAGCTTTTTCAGTAATTTTCCGACGGAAGATTCCGTCGGTAATTTTTTATAATTTCTTTTTTCTATTTTTTGATAATATTATAATTTTCCCTGTTGATAAATAATATTATAATTTCAATAATACTATAACTTTCTTACAATACTGTTTATCTATAAATGACCACTCAATAAAATTAAAATATCAATAAAATATAATTCAAACACATTAAATCCAAATAACACTAAAATAAAAATAATTCATAAAGATAGGTATACAATTACAAACATAACCACGTCAAATTGTTTATCTACACAACATAGATATAAAAAACCATAAAAACCTAAAAAAGTAGTAGATGAAAAAATACATAAAGAATTACATTATTCACTTAGTTTACTTAGGCTATACTCTTTGAAGGCCGGAACCTCTAACTCTTGTTCAACGACATCTTTGAAGTGTGCAGGATCAACACCACCAAAAAAAAAGCTCACCCCCTTGCTCTTTTTCTGGTTTACGATTAAGCCAGAATGAAAATACTGGTTCCTTAACAAGACTTTGTTCAATCATATTGTACCTACAACAAACAAGTGCCTCATAAGTCATAACGAAGTAGAGATTAAATAAATATTAACAAAATGACAAATCAAAGTTTAAATGTGGAAAACACCACACTGGAACAACATTTCCAACTGATATCATTTGAAATCCAAGTCCTAGTATACCATCAAACTTAGCTGCCACAAATGTAACTCCAGGCTCTCTAGTTGCTTCAATAAATATCTGGTAAGGATCAAAATGAACTCTATACCAATCGATTAATCAACAAATTATGAAAGAAGCTAACTTACATCCTTCTTTCAGTGTGCAAAGGAAAAGTAAAAATAAAAAAATAAAAGGATTGACAATCACCATTACTTGGTTCTTCACAACTACATCACCAACTTTGACGTCATCATAGCTAAAGAACCCAGAAATTGCTCCAGTGCCATATTGAATATCAGCAGAAGTCCCTAACTAGCATAACAACATCCGGGCATATGCGAAATGTCAATTGTCTCAAAGTAAATGAAAAAAATAAAGAAATATTGCTTAATTCTGATTGTGTTACGTCAAATCAAAGCAGAGCCATAGAAACAAAGAATACAACATTTGGTAGAAAGCACTGTCAGATTAACAAACTACAAAACCTCCATACATATCACAAGTACAAATGGAATTTCAATAACTGAAATTCAATTATAACTAGTAAATAAAGATTCAATCATGTAGAGCCAGTTCAAACATAAGAGATGCAAATTATTGGTATGAGCACCCTGCAATGTGTAGCACTCTAATAGACCAGTCGCACAAACTAGTGAGACAAGCAGAATCTAGGCATTGTATTGTGTTGTGGCATATAAAGACATAAATAATGCTATAAACAAGTTACATCAAGTTAAAGTTGAAGCAAAAGCAGGATAGACCAGTTTTCAGGAATGTTTCTCTTATCCTCTTCAGCCTAATGTATGTTATTTTTTCTTCAGCTTGTTTGTTTAATTCTGTTTAATTTGTGAGGTATACAACTTACTTAGCATGACCATAAAATAAGACCTTATAATGGCTAATGGTGTAACCATGACGATAGATAAGAAATTGCTTCCTACAACCTATGACTACAGACTTACTTACCACAACCACCCTAGGATTCTCATGATGCAAGAGTTGAAAACAAAGGGCACATGAAAAGGGTATCAAGAATGCAAAATGTCTGCTTATTTTGCATCAAAAGGTTTATCCAGTAATTCAAGACATTGATGAACATGCTTGGAAGAATTAGCATGGCTAATGACCATGCAACACCAGAACATAAGGAGAAAATAAGAGTCAAATATGGAAGAAAGCATTACCTCAAATCACAATTACAAGTGCTCCTTAAACCTCATTGCTTTGCATATAACTCTAAAAGCCTTTCAATTATTAGGAAAAAAGAAAAACAATATATTAGAGTTTCTACCATCATGCACTGAGTGAGAATCTGCAGAATAGAAACTGCTTAGAGAGTAATGCTAAATGACATGAAATGATGTAAACTTGCCAAATGGAACAACTGGGTAAAGTACATAGATAGCCCCATTGCTGAACAATATAAAAAACCTGTTCAATAACACAAAAAATAAAATGTTTTAAATTGAGTTCACTTGATAGCATGAGAATACATATTGATAACAAAATAAAATGTTTTAAATCCGGTTTTTCCATAAAAAACTGGTTTATAAAACTAGATTTTTCAACAACGTAGCAGTCAATTAACACAAAAAGTATACAGAGCAGTCAAATAACAAGCATTTTTAAATAAGGAGCTATCATGCTCTAATCTTAAGAACAACTTTTAAGGAACTAAAGCATCTGTAACTTAGAAATAGTGCTGCAGTCTCAAAAAGTTGAAAGTTTAAGTCCATAGGAATCCCAATAATCCAGGCAATAACCACACAAAATGGTATCTGCATAATGAAAAGAAAAATATGAAGGAAGCAGAATATAAAAAAGGTAACTAAAGCTGAAAAATTATACAGCAATACACATTCATAGAAAACTGGTATAGCAAGACACAATATGGAGACGACAAATGAGAAAAATATAATCAATCTTGAGAAACATAAACACTCTTTCAGTATAAGACTATTCATATCTGAAATCCCTTTTTCTGTTTCTAAAACCAGGTCTTTCAACATAACAAATATTCAAATTTCAAGGAAGAAAATGGATTATAATTACTATATGTTTAGAGATTGATGATTAAAATAACCTGAATAAATATGCTCCACCTAATAGGTCATGTTCATCTAAAGAAAACTTTGCTTTAATAGTATTAAATGAGTATCAGAGCAAAAGTACCTAACCTTTGCAGCTTCAATTTCATGTTCATCAACAATGATCCTAGATGACAGTGGTCTTAGCATGCAGATGAAGAACAAATCTGACTTCTCAAAAGCCACATTATGTGCATGCCTAGAATTGATGATGAACTTTATCAGTTAAAAAGTACAAGAAAAGTGCTGAACTGCGGTAATGGAATTAAAGGCTAGCTAGTTGATTATGATAAAACCCTTTCCAGTAATCCAATTCCTTTCCTAGATCAAATAATAATCGGATGGAGACAAAATATTTGAAATTAATCTAGTATTAAAGCATAATCAGTAGTTAATGTTTGAAATTTATTTTACTTAAACGGTATATATATTAAGTTTCTTGCTATATGGTTGTGATGTGAGCATGAATGGTGCTGTTACCTGAAAGCTATGACTTCAATAAACTCTGTATGTATCTACCTGCAATTGCAATCAGCTAGCATCAGAAGAAAGTCAAAATATATATGATATATGCTTCATGAATAAAATTCAACCTAGAATAAGAAAATAACTAGAGGCAATCATGATAAAAATTGCATCAAAACTTCATATTTATATCTGATTCACAGCATTACACAAGATGACAAGATTTTATGATATTAATCCAAAGAACCGGCATGTGCCCAGAACACAGAAAATATAGCACAATGATTTATCAATACTGAGTTACTGACTACTATACGCATAATGAAAATTTTCAACAACAACTAAGTTATTGTAAAGCTTGAAAATTGAAACATATGATGATTATAATTATTAAACAACTAAAACCAACAAGAACCATATCAATCAACACAAGAGTAACAGAGTCAGAGTGTGTTCTTACATGTTCTTACACGATGAAGACTTATTTTGGGCAAGGCACGACAGCATCCCCAATAGTGGCGGTGGTTCGATCCGGACCCGTAACGGCTGCGAACTGTACGAGGAGGAGGCAGAGTTGGTTCATTATTCACGAGCAAGGAGAGAGGAACGGTGGCGGAGATCGTGGCCTCTCTCGTCGCAGCGCCAAAGGCGGTGGTGGTTGGCGCTAACGGCGACGACTGGAACCATGAGGATCGAGGGTTCGCGAAACGACAAAGAGAAGGAGAGAACGAGGGAGCGTCAATCGGAGAGAGACACTGAGCGACAACGACGAGAACCAGAGGGATAGGGTGGCGCTGGCGGCGTCGGCATGAAGAAGGTGAGAGAGAGAGGGACGAAGGTAATAAGAGATAGAGATCCCAAAGGAAAGGGCGGCGACTCCTTTAATTTGCAAAGAAAAGGGATTAGGGTTTCTCCTTCCCTATTTTTTTACATAACATACACACACATACTTTTTTTTAAATTAATACAAATACACATATTTTATTTATTTATTTTAATTTTAATCCAAGAAAATACTTACAATAAATTTTAATTATCAAATAAATACGCCTAAGAAAGTCATAGAGTTAAAAGTTTGGAAGTATTAAACATAATTTAATTTTTTTTATGATAACATAATTTATTATTGAATATATCAAAAGCAAGGTAAAGTATACAATATATATTTTTCAGATAGGGTAATTGTTTTAAACGAATGTACTTAAAAATATATGAATAAAATAAATTTTTCATAAATACTATAAGATGCATTTTCGTAATTTTTGTGGGGAATACTTTTTCATCTTAGGTGAATACTAGATATTTTTATATTGAAAAGAAAAGAAACCGAAACCGAATGTATTTTTTTGGATCGGATCGGATTGGATGTCTTAAGCTAAATCAACCGAACTGAGCCGAACCGAAACCGAATGTATTTTTTTGGATCGGATCGGATTGGATGTCTTAAGCTAAATCAACCGAACCGAACCAAACCGATGCTAATTTTTATCTTTGGATCAGATGATTTTTTTTCACAAAAACCGAACCGATCCATGAACACCCCTACACCACATAATGATCATCTTAAAAGTGAACTTGATGAGATGTCTCCAAATGAAGAATCAAAGGATTTAAGAATAAGTTCAACTAACAAGTCAACAACCCTATTAGGTACTCAAACTATGAGGTATAATGGAAATTCTTATTTATATTTTTAGAGTAATGACCTGATTTAATCAAAACACAAACATGGTGTAAAAAGTTTTTTTTTTACCCAAATAATTAACTTATAGAATGCAGATAAGAAAATTATACCAAATTAACACAAAGGACATGAACATAGAGAGAAAATTAAAAATACATCAAACCCACTTAGTAATAACAGTGATCAAACCCATGTGAGCAGATTAACATTTAACAGCAAGATCATAAATGACATTTCAACAAACACTTGTTGTACATCCATAACCCAGAAATAAAAAAAAACTAAAATTCATAAACATATACTCCCTCTGGTCCTATTTATAAGGCCCTTTTGGGGTTTTTATTTTGGTCATATTTATAAGACCCCTTTTCAATTTTCAATAGGATTTAATTACTTCTTTCCACTAACACCCCTATAAAGTCAACACTTTTTGGTGTTCCAATAATAATTATAGGGGTAGTTTTGAAAAAGTATATCAAATTTTCACATTTCCAATGTCACTAACAAATTTATCCACTCTCCTTGGTGGGAGTGAAAAACCCCAAAAGAGTCTTATAAATAGGACCAGAGGAATTATATTTTAAACCAGGATAAAATTCGCAGTGGTGAACCCTTAGTTTGCAACGTTGATAAGTTCTTTTTGTTGAGAATGACGAGTGATATGTTGAACACTTCTTTTTATTTTTTAAAAGATTTAATTTTGAAAGGTTAAAAAGTACGTATTCATTTAAAATATTTATAAAGCTATTTCAAAAAAAAAATATTTATAAAACAAACAACATGTTATTGTTTAGCTTAGTGGTTTGTGGCTTGAATTTTTTTAAAGGGTTCGAATCCCACCTGCAACATGTTATTTAATTTTTTAAATTCTGCTAAAGATTTATAATTATAATTTTTTAAGGAAATAATTTTCCGACGGATAATTTCGTCGGTAATATTTTTAATTTTTTTAATTTAAGCATTATCGACGGAAGAATCCATCGGAAAATCCGTCAGAAATATCTGTCGGAAAAACCGTCGAAAAAACCGTCAGAAAATAATAAGTTTGTTTTTCGTTTATTTTTTAAAAAAAAAACAACCTTACCGACGGATTTTTCGTCGATAAATCCGTCGGAAAAGACAAAAAACCAAATCCGTCGGAAATGGAAATACTGACGTATATTTCCGTCGGAAAAAGCATGATTAGCGACGGAAAAAAATCCGTCGGAAAAAATCCGTCAGAAATTAGGGGTATTTCTTGTAGTGTATCAAGTTGAGACAAGCGACTTCTTCATCATCCGAAGAACTATTTGATGTGCTTTTCTTGTCTTCTTCATCATCACTATTCCAAACTATGTATGCCCTTTTGTGTTTTGCATTTTTCTTCTCTTTCTCCTTCTTCTTGAGATACTTAGAGCACGAATACTTGAGATGATCGGGCTTTCCACATTCATGGAAAACTACTCCTTCTTTTGTTGTCTTGGTCTTGTAGTGTGGGGAATTCTTCTCTTTACTTTTGTCTTTGTTCAACCTTCCTTTTCTCCTTAGAAGCTTGCTAAAATTTCTTAGTAGAAGTTTCATCTCTTCTTCATCAATGTCCGAATCGGAATCTTCATTATCATTATCATCGGAACTCTCTTCTTTTCTATATGACCTTTTGGCTTTAAGAGCAATTCCTTTTCTTTCCTTGTACTTATCTGACTCTTCATGCATATGCAAACGTCCAAGCTCCATTTCATGTTCTTGAAGCTTTCCGAAAAGTGTAGCTAAGTCCATGGTGTCCAAGTCCTTTGATTCAACAATTGCGGTAACCTTAGGTTGCCATTCCCTACTTAGACATCTTAAAACTTTGTTAACAAGTTCACAAATCATGAAAGTTTTTCCAAGAGCAATGAGATGATTAATAATATGAGTAAAACGTTTTTGCATAATACATATAGATTCATTAGGCAACATATGAAACTATTCATATTCATGCATCAAAGAATTTAATCTAGCACGCCTAACTTCACTAGTGCCTTCATGTGTGACTTGCAAGGTGTCCCACATTTGTTTGGCATTATGACATTGGGAGACTCTAAAGAACTCATCATAAGATAGAGCGGAGGTGATGATATTCTTTGCTTTTAAATCATATTGAATTTTCCTTTTATCATCATCGGTCCACTTATCTTTGGGGGTAAGTTGAGATACACCTTCTACTTGTTTTGAGGGAATATGAGGACCATTCTCAATGGCTTCCCAAATGTTCATGTCTATGGCTTCTATAAAAATTCTCATTCTAACTTTCCAATAAGCATAACCCTCTCCACCAAACATAGGAGGGCGACTTATCGAAGCACCTTCACCACCAAAGGGATTCGTAGAACCCATTGTAGTTTCCTCAAGGATCTTAACGAAAAAGCTCTATGCTCGTGTCTTTCGACCGAGCTCTGATACCAATTGTAAGAACTACAATCGGTGGGTGAAATAACTAGGAGACACTAGGAGAACACCTAGAAGGGGGGGGGTTGAATAGGTGTTAAAGAAACCTTGAAAGATTTTCGAAAGAAACGAATCGAACGATTAAAACAAATGATTTTTACAAGATTTTCAGCACTTAATCGATTAACAGAGCTTATTAATCGCTTAACACTTTTAAAAACACTTAGTTAATCGATTAATCAAACAGGTTAATCGATTATTTGCGAAAGCTTGATTTTGGTTAATCGATTAAAACTTTTAGTTAATCAATTAATCACTGTTAAAACTGAAAAATCACTTTTCAATTGAATACGAAAATCAATCAATTAACACATATGATCAGAGATAAGCGAAATTGATTAACACCAATATTTTTATTGATTACCTAGGTTATGAAAATGATTTTCCCCAAATCAATTTGCACAATTAAGATTCAATTCAATCAATTATGAAAATCAATCTTTTCTAGGTTTTCAACCAAGAACAAATGAAATGACTTGAATGTAAAGAGTTAAGAGTTTAGAGATACGACACAGAGATTTATCCTGGTTCACTTTCATCCACTTGAAAGCTACATCCAGTCCCCTCTTCAACCAAGAGAGATTCTTCACTATGAGGAATTAGAGTTCTCAAATTACAAGCAAATGCCTCTCAAGATACCCCACTTGATAGCCTCCAAGAGATACCACACTTTTGTCTTGCAACCCTATTGAATCTAATCTAACCTCTTCCCTTGCTTGCTGATATCCCACAACAAGTCTTCCAATTGCTTTGAGATGCTTCAAAGACTTCCACTTGCTTGATGATGCCTCACACCAAGACTTCCAATTGCTTGTTAACACAACAAGACTTCCAAGATAACTTTGCTTGATGAACAACCACCAAGGCTTCCTTGTGTTGTAGAATGTTTGCCTCCTTTGCAATGATTACAACCAAATTGAAAACAATAACAATTCTATGAATCTCTTTCAAGAACTATGAAAATATCAACATAAGAGATTCAAAGATTCTTGATCAAAGAATGTGAAAGTTAAAAGCTTTGATCTATGAAAGTGAGAGAGAATAGTGTGGCTTGATCTTTGTAAAATTGATATGAAAATTGTTCTAATGTGTTCTAATGATTCACAAAGGTTAGGAAAAGATTTATATAGAATAGCCAAAAGTTAGTAACATTAAAAACTGATTTTGAGAAGTGAAAAACGTATTTTAAAAACCAGTACTGCAGGTGTCAATCGATTAACTCATCATGTTAATCGATTAAACAGTGTTAAAAACATGTTAATCGATTAACCACTCCTCTTAAACGATTAACCACTGCTAAAGTCAATTAAAAACTTGTTTTCTCAAAACTAAATCTTTTCTTTCAAACCTTTAAGCCACCTATTGTTTTTAGGTTAAGTGAAAACTCAAATTATGATATAATCATGACCTTGATAGAGATTCACTACCCTCTAAAGACTCTACCCAAACTCATTAAAATAAAAGACTCAAACTAAAAATATTACAATTAAACACAAACTAAGTCTTCATGAGCTTGCTCTCTCTTCATCATTTGTTGAGTGTTGTTTGCTTGTTGAACTTCTTCAAACCTTGAGCTTGATCACAAACACTTGTAGCTTGTTCAAAACCTTTGTCATTATCAAAACATTCTCACTGGATCTAACAGTTAGTGTCACTAAGGAACTTCTGAGTTGGGCTAATAACACCATAGTTGGATGAAGCTGAATCGAAGAAGGATATGTTAGGAGAATAGGAGGTTCTTAAAATCTTCCGACACCGGAAACTCAAAAAAGTTGAAAACATAGGAAAATAAATTTAACTTCCAACATTTACTTGTTAGAAGTATAGTAAAAAATTTAAACATTTGACACTAATGAGTTGAAATATATTTTTACTAGGGGTGTGTTAAAAATACTCTCTCCGTCCCTAAATATAAGATCATTTTGATACTTTTATTTTGTTCATATTTATAAAACTTTTTACAAATTTTCAATGATCATTAATTACCTTTTTCCACAAACACCTCTATTTATTTATCACTTTTTAGATTCCCAATAATATTAATAGAGATAATTTTGAAAATACATATCAAAAGTTCACATTTTCAATACAATTAACTAAATTATTCCAATTTCTTAATGGACGTGAAATCTTCCAAATGAATTCTATATTTAGGGATGGATATAGTATATTTTTTTGAAGTTTTCGACGCCTCGAAATCAGAAACTATTTACATTAAAAATATTTGGAACTTTTTTCAGGGAAATTTTTTTTAAGTTTTCGACGCCTCGAAATCAGAAACTATTTATATTAAAAATATTTGGAACTTTTTCACGGAAAAAAATTCAAGTGAGAGTAAAAAAAGTATTAAAAAAAACTAGGTTCCCTCAACTAGCTACAATGGCAGGCCCATTGAAATCCAAATACATTGGCCCACATTTATAACACAGCAGACAGGTATTGCACGTGATCGGATCTTATTCCACAATCTCCTAGGCGGGTCAGTTGTTACAAGTGCACTCTATGTCACTCCCCTGATTAAGCTTGTTTGTTTATGCGTTTTGAGAGGTCAAACGACCTCGTGAAAGTTCACTCTCACAAGCGTTTTCCAAAACGCGCGTCCGGAAGCCTTCTGCCGCATATTTAAATGGGCTCTATGCATGTTCACCTCTCTCTACCATATTAATATTAGGCCAGGGCATTCACATTGAAAGTCTAATTGAGCTTGTTACAAGGTCTAATTATGTCTGGCTACCACTGTGGCCCAGACTTTGGCTTAGAATCCAGTCTTAATCTCTTAATTAAGAGATTCACAAATTATTCAAGTGGTTGCCCTAGTAAAAATTGATTGGGCGCTTAGGGACTTTACGGTCAAAGGCTCGAGTTTCAGTGAGGTAACAATTTCTGGGGAGGATCCATACCGTTAAGTCAAAGAAAATATGATCACAGTTCGCGAATCCAAGAAGGATTAGTTGAGCCAAAAAAAATATGATCACATTTTGTAAATTGACGTGGTGCTCTGTTAGCCATATCAATGGTTAACAAATTTTTTTAACAGCATAGACCAAAACTAAAAATTTGAAAAAATTAAACATTAATTCCGATCAAAATAACTTATAAGAATTAAAATCAAAATATTATCAACTTCAAGGGAATAAAACATAAAGAAACCTTTATAAATATTCAGGATCACAGACTTCAAGGCTTTAATATTTTGTCCTCCATTTGAAGGAGGTGTATTAATTCCACATGAAGGGTCATTATACAATACTTATCCTTTGTGGATGAGTACAAATACTCATTGCCTGAATCTAAGATCAATATTCATTTTAGCCATTGGACAGCTGAGATTGATGGATGAGAGCATGGTGTATGTATACACCCCTGGTTGAGTTGAGTGCACCATGAAAATGGTCATTTGTACGTTTTTTTTTGTAAATTGTTTTTTTAATGATAAATTCTCCTAAAATAATGACCTTAAAAAATACATTAATCACAATTTTTTGAATACTTTTTTTGTCCTTAATATAGATCTCATTTCTAATTTTCAATGCAAAATTCTCAGCCCCTGTAGAATTTTTTTAATTTCTTTTAAATATCCTATGTATTTTCCTTTTCACAAATATATATTTTTTGTTATTCAGATTTTTTTTATTTTTATTATGTACTCCCTGACATAGGTTAAAATTTTTTCCTTGTTTTCAAATTTAGTCATTTCAAAAATATTATATGTGTATTCTTCTTCGATGATATGCACTCGTTTTAATGATTTGGATTAAAATTTTTTTTTACTCTCTGTTCTGAAAAAACTATATTGAGTAAAAACTGTATTCAAAATTGACATATTCTAATAAATCTGTATACGAATATGTGTAAAAAAATATTCTGAGTAAATGTATGTTAAATTTTTTTTTTTAAAAATGTCATTGTTTTTAGGAGAATTTATCATTTCTTAAAAAAAAGTTTTTTTTTTTAAAAAAAAACCTACAGATGACCATTTTTTATGGTGCACTCAACTGAACCAGTTGTATATATACACCATGCTCCGATCCATCAATCTCAGTCGTCCAATGGCTTAAATCTACATTAACCTTAGGTTTAGACAATGAATATAAATACTCATCCACAAATGATGAGTATTGTATCCTTACCCCCCACATGAATATCTTATCCTCAAGATACCCTTTTTACTTGGGCAACCATCCTTTTTGGAGTATGCATCTTAGAATGAAATTAATCACAATTATTCTTATAATAAAGATTAACGAGTTATAAGCAAGCTTTTTTTTTTTTTGAAATGGTAGATGTTTGGCATTAATTAAAAGTAGTTTGTACAAAACAATCAGCCAAACAAGGTGGCATAGAGTCCAGCCACAATGTACCTGGCTCAATATAAGCATACTTAGCTAGGCGATCTGCCATCACATTATTTTTTTCTCATAACATGACTAAAGCTAAAAACTGTGAAGTGGTTGGGCATATTGGCACCTTCTTGGATCAACTCGTGGAAATAGGTCCTTTTTGTATGTGAGCTTCTAGACTTCCAAGCTTGGACCAAAGTGAGGCAATCAGACTTTACATGCACATGGGTTAGGCCCAAATCAATTAACAACTCCATTGTCCAGAGAAAAGCACTTGCTTCGGCTAGTTTGGCATCTAGAGAGTCATAGGACAGTCTTGTAGCTGCAGCCATAAATTCACCATGTGATTCAATAATAACCATGCCAAAACCTGTACCTTCACCTTGCAACGCAGCATCAAAATAGACCATGGCTCCTTCTAGATCTTGCACATCAGCAGCTACCTCACGGGATGGAGCATCTTGAATAGTAGCTGGTGGGACTTGAAGCCCGTGCACTCTGTCCAGTACCTGTGCCCAGGTTTGTCTCTTCCCCTTATGCACCCATTCATTCCTTCTAAACCATAGGGCATAGATTATAGTAAAAATTAGGCCGTTTGAGTCTTTATCACCAAATTTAATTGTATTGCCCAACCAAGTGATGAGATCTTGAGACTTCACTCTTTCTATTCTCAATCCCAAAGGGGAACCGAACCACACCTTATCAACTTCACTGCAATGAAGGAACACATGATTTATGGTATCCTCATCTTCTCCACAGAAAGGGCAAATTGCATCTGTCTGAATCCCTCTTTTGAACAAATTAGCTTTGATAGGAAGAATCTCTCTGCATAATCTCCATAATAGCTCTCTGCACCTCGGCATGCAGTGAGCATTCCATATCTTTGACCAAGGGAAATCTTGAGCAATAATGCTTGTAGATGAGCTTCCTTCTTCAGATCTGGCCATAACGAGGTGGTAACCCTGTTTGATTGTATACTCCACATCCTGGGAGTTCCTCCATATAAGCTTGTCTTCCATGCACCTTCTACGGAGATGGATTTTCAATATTTGTTTTGCTTCAAATTCCTCAAAACTGGAATAGATTAGGCCTATATCCCATGAGTGAGTTTCCAGAATGATCAAGTCAGAAACTTTTTTGATTTGCTGTCTCCATTGTTGCCCAGAATGTATTCTGCCATTAGGTAGAGATATGCACCATTTGTCCTCCCATATATCAATATTTGTGCCATCTCCAACCTTCCATATAGTGCCTTCTTCTATTATCCACCTGGCTGAGGAGATGCTAGTCCATGTGTAGCTAGAATAGTTGTTTTTTGTAAAGTACTGTAACGGCTTGTTTGGGAAATATTTAGCCTTCAGCACCCTATGCACAAGTGAAGATGTGTTCCCCATAAGCCTCCACCACTGCTTTACCAAAATAGCCCGGTTGAAAGCATGAATGACTCTGAAGCCCATACCACCTTCTTTCTTTGCAACAGTTAGCTTTCTCCAATTCAGCCAATGCATGCTTTTTGCCTCTGTGTCACCTCCCCAATAAAACTTGGCAATCATTGCATCAATGCGTTTGCATAAGGATCTTGGAAGAGCAAAACAACCCATCACATACGTTGGGATAGCCTGAGCCACCGATTTGATATGGACTTCTCTCCCTGCTCTTGACAGTGATTTTTCTTTCCACCCCTTTAGCTTCTTCCAAACTCTATCCTTGACAAAGTCAAAAATATAACTCTTGGACCTCCCTATGAGAGTAGGTAAGCCCAGATATTTTGTGTGCCTCTCCACTGCCTTTATCTTCGTCAGGTCTTCCACCTCATTAATTCTGGAACTCGGGACATTTCGGCTGAACGAGAGCTCCGATTTGTCATAATTCACTCTTTGGCCTGAAGCTGTTTCATAAGAGTGCAGGATAGAGCAGATTACCATTGCTTCTTCTTTTGATGCCCTGGAAAATACAATATTGTCATCAGCAAAAAATAGATGGGAGATAATCGGTGCCTTTGGGGTAATCTTAACCCCATGGATATACTTTAAAGAGACCGCTTTAGTGAGCATAGCAGATAACACCTCTGAACACAAGATAAATAGATATGGGGACAATGGATCGCCCTGTCTTAGGCCCCTCTGAGCCCTGAAATCATGTCTGGGTTCGCCATTTATCATCACAGAGAAAGAAACAGTATTAACACAATTTATAATAAGGGTCACCCAGTGTTGAGAAAAGCCAAGATTTTGTAGACAGCTCTCCAAGAAAACCCATTCCACCCCGTCATAAGCCTTTGACATGTATAGTTTAATTGCCATTGTGCCTTTTTTGCCTTTTGTTTTCTTCATGTAGTGGAAACATTCGAATGCAATGAGGGCATTATCTGTAATGAGCCTGTTAGGGACAAAAGCACTCTGATTTTCTGTGACCAAAGTGAGCAGAATTAATTTAAGTCTATTTGCAATTGTTTTTGTTACAATCTTAAAAATGACATTGCATAGACTAATAGGCCTAAAATTAGCAACTTTCAAAGGTTTTTTTATTTTAGGAATAAGCACTATGAGGGTTTGATTTATAAAACTTGGATTGAGCCCTTCATTTAGGATTCTGAGCACAAGGTTTGTGACATCTCTCCCCACAAGGTGCCAGAACCTTTGATAAAAAAGAGCTGGGGTGCCATCCTTCCCCGGAGCTTTTGTTGGGTGCATTTGAAAAAGTGTTGACTCCATTTCATCACTAGTGAAAGGCATATCTAGCAGAGCTTTCTGTGATTCATCAATTCTCCCTTTGAGTAGCTCTGTTACTTTTTCAATACCATACGGATTGGATGTCTGGAACAATTGTTGAAAATAGGAACCCATGTGGTGAGCAATGTTGTCCTCATCATCAAGAACAACTCCCATATCATCCATAATGCTCTCAATGTTGTTCCTTTGCTGCCTTTGAGAAGCCTTCCTATGGAAAAAAGTTGTGTTCCTCTCTCCATATTGTAGCCAATTCGCCCGAGCTCTTTGGTTCCACATCATCTCTTCTCTCAACAAAAGCTCATCAAGTTCTTTCTCAACCTCTGTTTCCTTCTTTTGAATCTCTTCGGTTCTATACTCTTGCTGAAGCAACTGCAGTTTCTGTTTTGTTTCTTTGATTCTCTTAGGAAGATTCCCAAATCTGGTCTTCCCCCATTCAGTAAGCACAGCTCCAACATTTGCAATGTTTGCAGGCAGACTAGCTCCAGGAATCCATGAACGGCTCACAATGTCAACGCAGTCCTCCTCTTGTAACCACATCTGCTCGAACCTGTACATCCTTTGTTTTTTTCTTGTTGAAATCTTCGGCTTAGAGTTTGCTTCAATCAAAAGAGGATTATGATCTGTTGAATGTCTGGCTCTGGGGGAAATTAAGAAATGATGCCACAAAATCCTGCATTGCTGATTTGCAAAAACATAATCCAATCGTGCTTCAACGGTTTCTGCGCCTTTCCTCTTGTTGCACCAAGTGTACCGATAACCCATATGTTGGAAACCAACAAGCGGGCTAAGCAAATACTAGAGGGGGGGTGAATAGTATTTTGAAGCACTAATACCAAATATTTCGATTGATAATTGAAGAATGGAGCTAAGACTGAATTTTCTGGAATCAGACACAAAAGACTCGAGTCTTTTGTGAAATACTCGAGTTTTTCCTATCAGATAGCAGAAAAACCAGAAACGAAAATTCAGCAATTTAACTCAAATCAATTCAATAATAAACAGGAACTTATCCAACAGAATAGCAAGCAATCTAAATAACTTTTAAACACAAAGATTCCTTGAACTTGCTACCTAATTGTATAAATCCTAATTGATTGAAATGACTTAAGTCTATTGAGCTAGAAAGTAGATTAAAAGCAATAAACCAACACTCAAGCAATTTTATCCTGGTTCACTCCAACAATGAGCTACATCCAGTCCTCCTAATCACTTAGGAGTTTCTACTAATAATCAAATTGTTAGAAATTACAAAGGATTGCTTGAGAATGACCTCACTCAACCTAACCCTTCAAGAGTGTACCAAACTCTTGATTTCTACCCCAATTTGATTCCGGTGATTGAAGAACTCTTCATAAAGCTTCCTTGAACTCCCTTCAAGAAACTCCACCGGGCTAGGAACCTCCTAGTCTTGTGCTTGAGAACCTCTCAAGACTTCCAACACCCTAAGCCACTTAGGGTTTGCTTGGGAACAATCCAAGACTTTGAATAATCAAGCTTTTTGTATGTGTATTACTAATCTCACAATGGATTAGCACAAATAAGCACAGCTCAATGTAAGAATTGAGGCCTAAAACTCAACTTGGAATAAAATGACAATATGAGTGAGAAGTTGAGCTTTTTGGGAATTAACACTTGAGAAGAGGAAATTAAGAAAGCTTGAATCAATGATGTGTTGTTGTCTTGTTTGTTCTTGCACAAATTCAAAGAGAAATTTTACAATAAGGTTCTGAATTCTCTCTTGGGGTTGGATGCGACTCAAATGCCCTCAATTGAGTTTTTGAGTCTCTCCAACGTTCATTTTTGCTGACTGGACAAAAATACTCGAGTCTTTTTGTAAATACTCGAGTCTTTTTGGTCGGTCACGAGTGAATTGGTGCACGAACAAGACTAACGGTCATATTTGCTGACCTGGCAAAAATACTCGAGTTTTTCTATAAATACTCGAGTCTTTATCAAAATACTCGAGTATTTTGATCAGATATGGGAAAAATTATTTTTCAATTTTATTTTTCTTCTCAAGTATTAATTTTGGTCAATCTCAACTTAATAATCATATAAAAATTTATTCCTAGAAGAGACTAACTATTTCTACCCACTCTCAACCACTCTCAACATAAATTAGAAATTTACAATTAATATTTGATTGAGAATGATTGGGCACTTGTCTTCTTTTCTTGACTTCTTGTTGATGTTGATGTTGCAATATCTTCAAGGCATGATTTGTTAATTATTTTGTCATCATCAAAACATAATCCACATAATTAGGAGCATTGAATTCACAATCTCCCCCTTTTTGGTGATGACAAAATAATTAACACTTGTACCATTTGTTGAGCTTGAATCCACTTGAAAATGCAACTCCCCCTCACTATATGATACTTTTCACCTATCTAAAAATTCAGCTTGTGCAAGATGTTATGACAATTTAATTTTAGCACCAAGCCTATGGTATTAAAGAATTTAACAATTATCAGAGTATATACCATAATTAGAGATTTTAGGTGCAACAATATCAAGACAAGACAAGTGTAATATCTCTCCCCCTTTTTGTCATACGCTAAAAATATGTAACAATTTAGGAAAAAGATCAAGGGAGGAGAGGTGAATAATCGGAAAACCCCATAACCAACTATGCAAATAAAACGGAGATATAATAACGATAAAGAGCTCCCCCTGAAGCTTTGCACAAACATCATAATGAAGACCAAATTCATTAACATAAAAACATCATGAAAGGTCCAAATCAAAGGTGCAATAATAAACCCAAAGTCTCAAAACACCAAGTTCTCAAAATACAGAAAATGTAACAAAGACCAATATGATAAAAACGGAATGAAAACTAAGATAGACTGCAAAGGTCAACATCATCAAAACATCGAAGGAGCTGGATCATCTGGAGGAGGATAAAATCGAGAGAAGAGTTTAGAGGATGAAAAACTAGTAAGATTTGACAAAACTTTGAGGAAAATCTGAGTTTTGAGGAGAGAGATAGGAGAAAACCGAGAGAGAAGAGGGTCGCAAAAAACTCGAGTCTGAGAGTATATATAAACAGTTCAAAATACTCGAGTATATTCATAAATACTCGAGTTGTTCTTTAGGATATACTCGAGTTTTTGAAAATATACTCGAGTCGATCGTGACTCAGCCCAGATTTCCCCAGAAAAGTCGAGTAAAAATTGAAAAACTCGAGTTTGGTCCGAAAGTTCAAATTTCAGGAAAACGCAAAATACTCGAGTTTTTGGAAAATGCTCGAGTTTGGTCTGAAAGTTCAAAAATTGGGGGTTTCGAAAGACTCGAGTGTTTTTCAAAACACTCGAGTATTTTAGTAAAGACTCGAGTGTTTTGAGAAACACTCGAGTATTTTTATCAGACCCTGATTAAAAACTTTTTCAATTTAAAACTGATTTAATTTTGAATTAAAATACTCGAGTGTTTTTGGAAAAACTCGAGTATTTTGACAGAACAGAAAGTAAAAACTCAGTTTTAAAAGACCAAACACAAATCAAACACAAATGCTTCACTACCAACTTGGAATACAGTACAGAATCACACACAATTAACATATGCAATTTCAAATATCATCAAGGACAATTTAACTAAGAATCAATAACACATTAGAGTAAGACTAATATGGTGATTTTCCAAAAATGACACACAATGCAATTAGCCTATATTAGCTTCATCTAAAATACCAAGTTCTCTCCTAATATGATAAAAGGTGTCCCTTGGTAGAGGTTTTGTAAAAATGTCGGCTAATTGATTTGTGGTACTAACAAATTCAATTGTGCAATCACCCTTTTGTACATGATCTCTTAAAAAATGATGTCTTATTTCAATGTGTTTAGTTCTTGAGTGATACACCGGATTCTTAGTCAAATTGATTGCACTCGTGTTATCGCATCTAATCGGAATATTTTCAAGTTTCAAACCAAAATCCGATAATTGTTGTTTCATCCATAACAGTTGAGCACAACAACTACCGGCTGCGATATATTCCGCTTCGGCGGTAGAAAGAGCGACACCACTGGTGCTTTTGCGATCAAGCTTGCATCCCGCGAAGTCGGAATCCGAGTAACCAACTAAACAAAGATTGGCATTAGCAGGATACCATAAACCAGTGTTAATTGTTCCTTTTAGATACTTAAATATATGTTTAACTGCGGATAGGTGAGATTCTTTAGGATTAGCTTGAAATCTAGCACACATGCATACACGAAACATAATATCCGGTCTAGATGCAGTGAGATATAGGAGACTACCTATCATACCCCTATACTTACTAACATCAACCGGTGTACCTTGTTCATCCTTGTCTAGGTAGCATGATGTGCTCATTGGAGTGTAGGCTTCCTTGCACTTGTCCAATCCGAATTTTTCAAGGAGCTCTTTGCAATATTTCCCTTGATGCACAAATATCCCCTCCTTGACTTGCTTTATTTGTAAGCCTAGGAAGAACTTGAGTTCTCCCATCATTGACATTTCAAATTCCTTTTTCATCAAATTTGAAAACTTTCTACAAAGAGACACGTTAGTAGCACCGAAAATGATATCATCAACATAGATTTGTACTAACAAAATGTCATCCTTGGTTTTATAAATAAATAATGTATTATCAACCTTCCCTCTTTGAAACTTGTTTTCTAATAGAAAGGAACTCAATCGATCATACCAAGCTCTAGGAGCTTGTTTCAATCCATAGAGTGTCTTTTTCAATTTATAAACATGGTTTGGAAATTCACTATTTTCAAAACCGGGGGGTTGTTTGACATACACTTCTTCATTTATAAACCCATTCAAGAAAGCACTTTTAACATCCATTTGATATAAAGTGAATTTCATGATTGAAGCATAAGCACGTAAAATTCGGATTGCTTCAAGACGTGGAACCGGAGCAAAGGTCTCATCATAATCGATACCTTCCTCTTGGTTGTACCCTTGAGCTACTAGTCTAGCTTTGTTTCTTATAATCAACCCGGATTCATCAAGTTTGTTTCTATAAATCCATTTAGTACCAATTATGGTATGATCATCGGGTTTAGGGACTAGATCCCAAACTTCATTTCTTTCAAATTGGTTTAATTCTTCTTGCATAGCAAGAACCCAATGATCATCCTCAATGGCCTTTTTAATTGAATCGGGTTCAATTTGAGAAACAAATGAGACATAGTGGCAAATGTTTTGAATAGACCTACAAGTAAGTACTCCCTTTGACATATCTCCTATGACTTTGTCTATAGGATGAGCCTTGACCGATTTCCAAGTTGGAGGAAGTTCTTCCCTTACTTCTCCTTCATCAACTTTTGAATTCTCTCTCTCTTTTTCTTCTTTTGAAAAGACAATGCCATCTTCACTAGCATCACATAAAACACTATCTTCTTTTGAAGACTCATTAAAAACCACATGAATTGATTCCTCAATAGTTAAAGTTCTTTTATTGAAAATTCTATAAGCTTTACTATGAGAAGAATAGCCTAAAAATATGCCTTCATCGGATTTGGAATCAAACTTGCCAAGGTGTTCTTTTCCATTATTTAAAACAAAAACTTGGCATCCGAAGACATGAAAATGAGATATATTTGGCTTTCTTCCCTTGTAAAGTTCATAGGGGGTTTTATCCAAAGAGGGCCTTATCAAAATACGATTTAAAACATAACAAGCCGTATTGACGGCATCGGCCCAAAAATATTGAGGTACTTGAGAATCATTTAACATGGTTCTAGCAAGTTCCTCTTGCACCCTATTTTTCCGCTCTACCACTCCGTTTTGTTCCGGAGTTCTTGGTGCGGAGAATTGATGCTCAATACCATTTTTAGCACAAAATCTATCAAATTTGTGGTTTTCGAATTCACCACCATGATCGGTTCGAATAATAATTACTTTTTGATTTACTTGGTTTTGCAAAAGTTTGACATGATGTTTAAAAGATTTGTAGGTCTCACTCTTAGTAGTTAAAAATAAAGTCCAAGTAAACCTAGAGAAGTCATCAACAATCACCAATGCATAATAGTTGCCACCAAAGCTTTTTATTTGTGATGGTCCAAACAAGTCCATATGAAGCATTTCTAATGGCCTTGATGTGGACATAACCATTTTTGATCCAAAGGTGTTTTTAGTTTGTTTACATTTCTTGCAAGGGGAACAAACACCTTCAATAGAAAAATTTAGCTTTGGTAAACCAACTACTAGATCTTTAGATTGAATTTTCTTCAATTGGTTTACATTTATATGAGCGGTCCTACGATGCCATAACCAAGTGTCATTTTCTTTGCTCACTAAACAAGTAGAGACCAAAGAAGTGACTTTGTTCAAATCAACTAAGTAAGTATTATTTGACCTTCTACCAACAAATTTGATTGATTCATCTTTGTCACTTTTAATGAGGCAATGGGTAGAGGTAAAAACTACATGATTGCCAATATCACATAATTGGCTTATGCTCAAGAGATTATGTTCTAATCCTTGAACATAGAGCACATTATCAATAATCAAGTTTGAAGAGTTTCCGATTTTACCAATACCAAGGATTTTGCCTTTGTTGTTGTCCCCATAAGTGACATAACCCTTTTTCTTTGGAGTAAGCTCAATGAAGTGCCGCTTATCTCCCGTCATGTGCTTCGAACATCCACTATCAAGATACCACAATTGTTTTCCCGTTCGAAGGCACACCTACAATATGAAATCACTTGTTCACTTTGGGTACCCAAACAATGTTGGGTCCCTTAGGGTTAGTGTTGGGACTTTCTCCCTTCTTAATCCACATATAAGTGCCCTTTTTCATTTCAAACTTCTTAATGTGGCACTCAATGTTGATATGTCCAACTTTTCCACAATAAGTACAAGTTGGTCTCTTTGATGAGTTTTTCTTAGAAAATGTTCCAACCACCTTGTACTTTTTGTCCTTTTTATGAACATATCCTAAACCGGTTTTGTTGTGATTATGTCTTTGAGAGTTCAACAACCGGTTGAGGTTTCTATCACTATGTGAGATTGTGAGTTTGTTTTTCAACTCTTTCACTTCTTTTTCAAGTTCATCACATCTCTCACATGAAGTGATAATTTCCTCATGATTTGCACAATCACTTTGATGACTAGAATTAATAAGTTCCAAGGATTCATTTTGAAGTTTCAACTCATTTATAGATTTTTGCAATTCATCAATTTCATGTTGAAACTCCAAAATTTTCTTTCCTTTTTCCTTATTAATTTTAGCAAGCCTTTTAAATTGAATTAACATTTCATTGTAAGCTTCTTGCAAATCATCATATGAAATGGAGTTTGAAGATGAACAAGAAGAGCTAGAGGTTACCTCATCATCACTTTCACTCATGCCATGATTAGCTCTTGATGAGGACTCATGATTGTTCTTGGCCATGAGACAAAGGTTTGCATTTTCATCACCGGAGCTACTTGAAGATGATTCATTGCTCTTCTCCGGTGCATCCCAAACAATGTATGCACGCTTCCCTTTGGTCTCTTGGGTCTTCTTGTCATTCTTCTTCAAGAATGTGGCACATTCCATTCTTATGTGACCAACCCCACCATATTCATGACACTTAACTCCATCATTGGTACTCTTTTCTCTTTGTTTGGAGTCTTTGGTTCTCTTAAAATTGGATGAAGATCCACCTTTCTTCCCTTTGAAGAATTTGTTGAATCTTTTCACAAACATCCCAAATTCTTCTTGATTTGGTTCACCATCGGAATCTCCACTTGTAGAGCATTCTTCAACTTCTTTTGTAGCTTTGGTTGAAGCTTTGAGTGCTATGCTCTTTTTCTTTTTGTCCGATTCCTCATGCATCCCAAGTCTTGTAAGCTCCATCTCATGCTCTTGGAGTTTTCCAAACAAAGTGGCTAAGTCCATGCTATTTATGTCTCTTGATTCCTTGATGGCGGTTACCTTGGGTTGCCAACTACTATCAAGACATCTTAGAATTTTGTTAGTAGTTTCACCATTGCGAAATACTTTTCCCAAGGAAATCAAATGATTAACAATGTGAGAGAATCGCTTTTGCAAGTCACTAATGGTTTCATTTGGCAACATGTAGAACAATTCATATTCGTGAGTTAGAGAATTCAATCTTGCATCTCTAACCTCACTTGTTCCCTCATGTGTGACTTGCAAAGTATCCCACATTTCTTTTGCCGATTTACATTGGGAAACTCTATAAAATTCATCATGGGATAGAGCCGAAAAGATGATGTTTTTAGCTTTTAAATCAAATGAGACTTTTCTCTTTTCATCATCATTCCAACTACTCCTTGGAATTTCAACAATTTCATCATTTATTTTCTTTTTGGGAATGAAAGGACCATTTTCAATTGCATCCCAAATATCCATATCAATTGCTTCAATAAAAACTTTCATGCGAGTTTTCCAATAAACATATCCTTCACCATTAAATAGTGGAGGACGGTTTATTGAAGCTCCTTCTCCACCAAAGTTATTGCTAGAGCCCATTTAGTTTCCAAAAGGATCTTTTTCGAAAAAGTTGTTACACTCGATCTTTCGACCGAGCTCTGATACCACTTGTTGGAAACCAACAAGCGGGCGAAGCAAATACTAGAGGGGGGGTGAATAGTATTTTGAAGCACTAATACCAAATATTTCGATTGATAATTGAAGAATGGAGCTAAGACTGAATTTTATGGAATCAGACACAAAAGACTCGAGTCTTTTGTGAAATACTCGAGTTTTTCAGTGATGAACAACTCGAGTCTTTTCTTAAATACTCGAGTTTTTCCTATCAGATAGCAGAAAAACCAGAAACGAAAATTCAGCAATTTAACTCAAATCAATTCAATAATAAACAGGAACTTATCCAACAGAATAGCAAGCAATCTAAATAACTTTTAAACACAAAGATTCCTTGAACTTGCTACCTAATTGTATAAATCCTAATTGATTGAAATGACTTAAGTCTATTGAGCTAGAAAGTAGATTAAAAGCAATAAACCAACACTCAAGCAATTTTATCCTGGTTCACTCCAACAATGAGCTACATCCAGTCATCCTAATCACTTAGGAGTTTCTACTAATAATCAAATTGTTAGAAATTACAAAGGATTGCTTGAGAATGGCCTCACTCAACCTAACCCTTCAAGAGTGTACCAAACTCTTGATTTCTACCCCAATTTGATTCCGGTGATTGAAGAACTCTTCACAAAGCTTCCTTGAACTCCCTTCAAGAAACTCCACCGGGCTAGGAACCTCCTAGTCTTGTGCTTGAGAACCTCTCAAGACTTCCAACACCCTAAGCCACTTAGGGTTTGCTTGGGAACAATCCAAGACTTTGAATAATCAAGCTTTTTGTATGTGTATTACTAATCTCACAATGGATTAGCACAAATAAGCACAGCTCAATGTAAGAATTGAGGCCTAAAACTCAACTTGGAATAAAATGACAATATGAGTGAGAAGTTGAGCTTTTTGGAAATTAACACTTGAGAAGAGGAAATTAAGAAAGCTTGAATCAATGATGTGTTGTTGTCTTGTTTGTTCTTGCACAAATTCAAAGAGAAATTTTACAATAAGGTTCTGAATTCTCTCTTGGGGTTGGATGCGACTCAAATGCCCTCAATTGAGTTTTTGAGTCTCTCCAACGTTCATTTTTGCTGACTGGACAAAAATACTCGAGTCTTTTTGTAAATACTCGAGTCTTTTTGGTCGGTCACGAGTGAATTGGTGCACGAACAAGACTAACGGTCATATTTGCTGACCTGGCAAAAATACTCGAGTTTTTCTATAAATACTCGAGTATATACTCGAGTCTTTATCAAAATACTCAAGTATTTTGATCAGATATGGGAAAAATTATTTTTCAATTTTATTTTTCTTCTCAAGTATTAATTTTGGTCAATCTCAACTTAATAATCATATAAAAATTTATTCCTAGAAGAGACTAACTATTTCTACCCACTCTCAACCACTCTCAACATAAATTAGAAATTTACAATTAATATTTGATTGAGAATGATTGGGCACTTGTCTTCTTTTCTTGACTTCTTGTTGATGTTGATGTTGCAATATCTTCAAGGCATGATTTGTTAATTATTTTGTCATCATCAAAACATAATCCACATAATTAGGAGCATTGAATTCACACCATAATGCTCAGATCTTCTAGCCCACATCTATCCAAACAGTCTCTGAATCTGTCTACTTCCTCAACCTTTACTGAAGCCCCACCTCTTTTATCATCCGGGCTCACATACATATTGAAATCACCAATCATCATCCAGGCCATGTTCTGCATTAAAAGTGATTCAATAAGAGTAAGGGTTTTTGGTTTGTTCTGGCTTTCAGGGTGACCATAAATGCAGGTTAGATGGACTTGAGATGCTATCTCTTTAGGTTTCACCAACAAATCAAAATGGTTTTGAGAGCAAGAAAGCAGTGTCACATCTAATTCATTATTCCACAAAAAAGCTACTCCTCCTGCTCTTGTTTTGCCTGTACCCCTACAATCCACAGAGAGAATATTATTAAGGCCCCTTACTCCTTTTAAAGTATCCAATTCATGCGACTTCCTTCTCGTCTCCATTAAGAAGACACCTTGGGGAACTTCAGAAGCACAGAGCTTCTTTAGTGCATGGACTGCTTTCAGGTTCCCAAGCCCTCGGCAGTTCCAACTCAATAGTCTCATTGTTTCCTGCGGGGCTGCATAGCAGCCTCCACCGATAATTCAAGAGATGAGTTACGTTTGACACCACTTCCACTGGCAACCATGTTTCCCTCTGCACCCTGTTGTTTTTCTGCTCCACTATTTGAGGCTGAACCATGTGCCCGAGCCATTCTTTTCCACCTCTTCTTCTCCTTTTGAATTGTTTGACCTGCACTAAATTCCATAGGTCCTTTGTACGCAAAAGTACTAGGCTGATTCTGTGGCTCACAATTGGGAAGGAACAGTTCACATGAGATCCCTTGAGTTTCTTTCTTTTTCTTACATGGCGATCCCTTATTTGATTCATCAAACATATTCTCTTCCAACACTGTGGCATTTCTTTTTGATGATACTTCCTCCACCTCCTTCTTGTTCTTTCCCAAGACCTCTACTGAGAGTTGACAATTATTCAGGGAATTCAAAACATCATGCATACTCACCCCTGGCTTCCCTGTTACTCCTTTTGCAGCATCCACCTCTGCTTCAATCGGGCTGGCTCTGCTCGATGCTGCATCTGGAGCCTGCAGTTTTGGGAAAACTTTTTGCATATCAGTCTTCCTCCCCTGAAACAAAACTCCCTCAGATTTGCTTCCTGACATTGCTGTTGCCTTTTTGGGAGAGGCCTTTAGCCAAGGCTCCTCATCGACATCATCTTCATCACGATCGTCGTAGTCCCGCATAAGATGCCCAATGTAACCGCACTTATAACAGAAATTTCCCAATCGTTCATAGGAGAAGAATACTTTGAGAGGATCCTTAGCTTTCTGTTGGATCATGGTGCCTCTTTTTAGCGGTTTCATTATGTTCAGCAAAATTTGAATCCTTATATACGCCCCTAGGCGCTGATCATTTGTGTTGTCCCATTCAATATACTCCCCCTACTATATTACCAATAGCTTTTGCAACACTTTCTGCCCTCATGTTAATGGGTAGGTCATAAACCCTCATCCATATTGGAATAGAGGATAATTCAATCTCCATGGGGCTCTCATCTGCCTTCATCTCCTGCAGGATCACCATGTTTCTGTCGAAATTCCAAGGGCCTTGTCTCATAACTAAATCCTTATCTCTCCTACTGAAAAAACGACATGAAAATCTGTTCCTGCAGACATCTCGAATTTCAACGCCATTTTTTGGTTTCCAAGCCTGTATCAACGTTGATTTCAGAGCCCTCATGTTGACATTGGCCATAGTTGCAACTCTTCCCACCAACCAACATATATCACTCGCAGGATCAGTCTCTTGTACATCTTCATCAAGGATCTCCACAATAGCAGCCTCTCTTTCATCAAAAACCACACTCCTTCTACGATCCATCCTACTCAAACATTGTCATGTAACGTGAGAAAACCCAGAGATTGGGAGCCAGATCCAAGATCAAACTTGGGAAAGAAACCCTTGTGCGTAGCCGACTCTAGGAAACCCTAGCAGAGCATACAGAGGGAGTGAGACGTGATTTAGTTCTAAGCAAGCTAAGGCTAGTTATATTTACCAAACATTAATCAAATTAAAGAAGATAAGAGAGAGATACTAAGACAACCTTGAGGCATATAGGTATGAAAATTATACTTATACCCATGGGTATTCCTTCGAATCCAATCCAATTTTAGTGGAAAAATCTATTTTTACTGAGTTTGAACCTAATAACAGCTTTAAGAAGAGGATGATGGAGCGATTTTGGGATTGTAAGAGAGATTATGGTGAGAAAATGGGTAGATTTTGTGGTTGTTTGGTATGAGAGAAAATGTGAAGAAATAAGGAAGAGAGAAAAGAGAAAGAGGGAAGAGAGAAAACAATAAATTTGTCAAAAGACAACTAAACCATTGTGCAGTGTTACTAAATAAAAATAAATATCTTTTTTTTTTCTTTTTTACATGTATGTATATTTAACATAGTCAAAGATTTTTTTTACTTCAATTTTTTATTATATGATAAATTTCTGAGTCCAAAATATAAAAAATAACAATTTTTTTATCTAAAAAAAAGCTTTATTTAAAAAAAATCAAATGAAGTGCAATAAAAAAATCAAACATAACTAAAATTTATAACTCAACATTGTGCAGTGCGTAGCAAATCAATAGTTGAATTATATTAATTTTACATTGTGCAGTGCGTAGCAACCAACGTAGCATTGCCCCAACCATTTTCTTCCCAAAATCTTGTTTGGGAGGAGAAGAAAATTTTGTGTGGTGGGTCCCACCAATTCTTTTATCTCCTCCTGCTTTTTCCTTCCAACCAAACAGAGGAAAACTCTGTTTTTTTCTTGTTTTCTTCTCTCCCAAATTCTCTTCTCCCCAAAATCGCTAGAACCAAACGGAGTGTTAGTGAGCTAAAGCATCTGATGAAAAATTAAAGATCTTAATCGAGTTCATCATTTTTCAAAAAATATGATACTTCCTCTTGTCTCAAATATACCAACGGGGCTTGGTTCAGTTGGTGTAAGACCCCAACTGAAATCTTGGGAATGGGACAAGGGTACTATTAGCCCCGGGTTCGATTTCCACTAACAACATCCCGCTGAGGGAGCCAGCGACGCAGCTCGCTCCGGATTAGTCTCAAGGGCTCCCTGGTATTAAGGGTGCTCTTGGGAATACCGGTGGTTCCGCAAGGAATTCGGACAAAAAAAATATAATTAACGGAAAAAACTAATTTTATATTTATTAATAAGGAAGTTAGTTGAGTGTATTTAATTTTTTAAAAAAATTTATTAAAAGAATATATTATTTTAGGAAACTTGCATTGAGAATGAAACAAAAGTTAAATGATACAATAACTTTATAAAGATATTTTAAGAATGATTGTATTGAGAATATAAAGTTAATTAATTTTTTCTTCTATTTGAGATCATTAGTGAAATATTCCTTTCGTCCCTATATATATATATATATATATATATATATATATATATAAATACCCTTTTGGTAGTTTTCTCGTTCATATAAAAAGTTGGTTAATTTAATTAATGGTATTGAAAATGTGAACATTTGACATGTATTTTAAAAATTATCTCTGTTAATATTATTGAGAATTTAAAAAAAATAAGTAAATAAAGGCATTTGTGAAAAGAAGTAATTAATTATCATTAAAAATTGATACAAGATTTTATAAAAAAATAAAATAAAATAAAAATCTCAAAAGATATTATATTTAAAGATCGAGAAATATTTTTTTCTTATATTCAAAATCCAAAGAATAGTTAATTGTTCTAAAACCAACAAAAAAAATTTTAATTAACAAAAGAAATATTTTAGTTCTTTTTCTGTTGGAGGGAGCATGTGCCACCGGCTTGCACTTGATCCATCATCCTCCATGCTCTCCAATCGATTATATAATAAGCAAAGCGTGATTATCGAAAGACTTACATGAAAAAACATACTCATAAACTTGCACATTAGGATCTTGACATTTGTCATTTAAGTTCTTTTATTTAATTTTTTTTAATTTGAAAATAACAAGTATCATAATCTTATGTGTAGGTTTGTAAGCTTGTAATTCTCTAAATAATTTTTCATATGCAAAAACTGCTTGGAATCAGAACTGCACATACTATTGCATTCGTTTGTGTTACGTTGATATTCAAATGTTTTTAAAGAACTTCTTATTCAATATTTTCTTAGAATATTGCACATGTCAAGCACATGTAAATCTAAATATTTTTATTGTATATTTTTGTCGGTTATTAATTTATTTTTTTCAGTTACTACTGTATTGTTGTTATGTGAAATTATTCACCGATTTATGCGTTTACTTTAATCAGATTTAAATATATGGTACCATGCAAGACTAAGCATCTACTGGGACATTGCAGCTACATGCTTGTGTCTCACCTGCAGTCCTCCACCCGTGCCTATTGTCTATACTATCCTAATCTCTTATAGCAGCTGTTCTTATTATAACTTAATCATCAAACATATCCTACTATGCGGGTGTAAAATAGGTTGTATGACTCATTTAAAAAATAAAATAAAATTGTGAATTGCATGAATGAAGTAAAATATTAGTTTAATGAGTTATTAATCATTTTGGTCCATCAGAATATCATCATCAGTCATTTTCGTCCCTCATATATCATAAATACATGTTTAGTCATTGAGAGTGTTTTACGTCAATCACTTTACACTTTATTTGGTTGCCGGAGAGAAAATGAGAAGAGAGAAAATGAGAAGAGAAAAATAGGGAAGAGAGACTATGGTGAAAAAATGAATAGATTTTATAGTTGTTTGATATGAGAGAAAATGTGAGGAAATGTGAGTGAGAGAAAAGTTGAGTTTTCTCTCCTTTTGTTTGGTTGGAGAGAAAAGTGGGAAGAGAGAAAACAGTAAATTTGTTAAAAGACAAATATACCCTTTATTTTACATAGCACAAATGAATATTTTTTCTTTCTATTTTTTCTTCATTTCTCTATTATACATAACCAAATATTTTTTTGTTACTTCAATTAACTTTTAAATAATAAAAATTCTAGATTTAATATATATATATATATATATATATATATATAAATTGTTTTTTTTATAAAAAAACACACAGGCAATAGCTTTTTTATAAGAAAAATGATTTATATTCTAAATTGAAACCAAAAGATATAAGTTACATCAAAGGCAAGAAAACCAAAACAATGTTACATAACAAAAGTCCAAAATGAAGTGAAAATTACAATTAAAAATCACTTTCAACATCACCTGAAACAAGTTACCCCACCTAAACTTACTCAAACACTATTTACATATGAGCAAATAAAATTAGGTAGTATTCCGACCCAAAACACAAAAACAGATAATATGCTACGCACCAATATGCCTTAAAATATGGATCATTCAAGCATAACATTTGAACATAGCCTGAAACATCATTCATTCAAGCACGGCATATACCCTTAATTAAATATAGTACTGCAACAAAAAAAACCTTGGTGTAACAATGTGCACATGCCTAAAACAACAAAGAATGATATGCAACAACCTAGCCTTTGCCAAAACAGTATAACATCTCAAGCCAAAACGGTATAACATCTAAAGCTACGCTCAATGTGAGTATCAGATATTCTCATCTTCCAATAGATACACAACCAAAGAAATCAAACATTGACATATCACTGCTGCTTGATATATCCAGCATCAGCCATCATCTTGTATAGAGCTTGCATGCGCACATGAGAAGGTACACCAAAAATTTGACGCTTCTTTGATTCATGGTTACATAAGTATTCGTAACATTGCAAGCGAATGTGATCCACCACATTCAATTCAGATAACATCTCCCAGACATCTGCTTCAGTATAGAAATGAGGAATGCTGTTTTGTATGATGATGACATGTTTCTCGGCAATTTCATTTCGCTTCTCCACCGCTGCAGCTGTCCTTGCCGCTATTTCCACTTGATGTTTTGCTACTTCCACTTGAGTTTGAGCAACTTGAAGCAATTTATCAGACAAAGAATTACCATCCTTCAAAACATCATCAACCATAGCAAGTCCAGATGACATTTTTTCAACTTTAGCCTCCATTAAGTCAGACATGACAGCAGCTTTACGCTTCACTCCCCTATAACCAGATGTCCCAGTCGATTGTTGTGACTGTGTGTATGGTGGAGTAAATGATTCAAAATTAGGCGGAGAATGTTGAAATTCATCAAAGGAAGGAACTCTTGTGTCACGCATTGAAACATCATCGAATAAATCATTTAAGTAGATGTTATCATTCTCAGGATGATGATGCGGTATTTATTTCAATGTTATCCTTTATAGGTTGACGTAGTACTTGCTTTGCAGTTTGGGCTTGCTTTCCTGTAGCTCGATCAGAACCATACAGCTCCACCAAAGTATCATAATGTTTAATTTACCATTTTTTCCATTTAGCAGCTTGAGGTTTTCCTGTAACCAAACACACCATCATCAGTTATCATATGTAAATAGAAAATAAAATTAATTACATAATGAAAATTGCAAACAATCAAAGACCATGTTTCTTACCCTGATTAACTCTTCCGAAACACCCCACTTCCCACTTCAGCTTCAAATTTCTTAGTTATTGGATTTCATGCAAATCCACTAAGACTAGGGAATAGATCATATGCCACCCCAAAATTTTCTTTCAAAGTTTTCTGCCTATTTTTGATGTGTTGCTTATTCATATTTGGATCAATGTTGGATCGTAAAACCTCCAATACATTAGCATATGCTTCAGTAGTCCATGTGCCATCATGCCTATTGCCTTTGTTGTCCTCTTCAAGAAATGCATTAAGGAGCACTCGATCATTTCATCAGTCCACCTCACATCGTTATTAGAACCTTGAGTGCCTTCAGCAAGGCGACCTTTTCCCTTTGTCATTTTTCTTCAACCTAAAGTTATAGGGAAAGATTAAAGATAGCATGTAACTCACAATTCAAATCAATAACATTTTCGAAGATATACCAAACAAGGTTGTAACTCAAACTCATTCCATAACATTAATCAAATCAAATAAGTACATGACATCCAACACATATCAAATCTCAAACATAAGATTATCACAAATTACATATCGTCTTAGTATTCCACATAAAATCATCAAGCATTAAATATATTATATTTGATAAGCATTCCACATATCAGTCTCTATTGTCTTTCTCAAAAGTGCCCCCTGTCTATAGTCCTCGTCACGCTGTAGAGCTTGGGATGTATCTATCTCCTGTTCAAGCAACTCACGATCAACTTCAGCAATTATAGATCGATTGTCGTCAACACCCATTAAGAAGTTATGTAATATACAGCAAGCAATAACTACGTCCCTCATTGTTTCAAATGAAAAATCTGGACAGTCGTCTCCTATAATGGGAAAACTTTTTTTTAATACACTGAAACTCCTCTCTATGACATTTCGAAGTGAAGAATGTCTATGGTTGAATAATTCTTTAGGATTTTGCGGGCCCCGAGATGAATACTCCTTCAAGTGATAACGAACACCCCGATGTGGTGTGATTACCCCCCGTTTTAGCGGAAATCCCGCATCGCCAAGATAAAACTTTCCTACAAAAATTATGCAGAAATTATGCCTCAACACATTAAGTAGATGGTTTAAATTTAGAATGCTTTGTACAAAATTAATTTATATTAATTTTCTACTAACCTTCAGCAATTATTAACGGATCTTCCCTACTTAAAGCATCCTTTAATATTCTTGAGTTAGAAGCTGTTCCTTCCCACCCAGCTAACACGTATGTGAATTTCATGTCAAAATCACATGCGGTGAAAACATTTTGAGTGGGCCACTCTTTTCTTCCACGAAAACGCGGCGCTTCTGACCTTGGGACCTTCACTCTAACATGTGTACCATCTATAGCTCCAATGCAATCCTTATTTCCAAAAATGGTTTTATAAGTTAGCCATGACAATGTCAAAATTGAGGGTTCAAAAAAACTGTAACTTGAATAAAAATTAAGGGTACCTTAAAGAAAGGATAAAATCTGTTACTGTTAAGTATTTTTTGAGGGACCTCTCCACCGGACGGTTGTACCATAAATTGCCCCTCCAATGAGATGATAGCACGTAACACATTATGAAAATGACGACTGATAGTCTCTTTAGAATGGTGAAAGTATAAAGACATGGCATGATATTTAGTATTATGCCCTACTATGTGTAAGAATTTTGCTACTTGCTCTTCAACTGTAGAACGCATGGTATCCTTCACAATACCAGTACCTCTTAGTTTCTCACACAATTGCATGAATGCTTGAGGGCCCATTCGTATAATGTGACGACATGTCTCTGTTTGTACTAGATAGCTCATTAACTCACTACGCCTACGCTCTCTCCGTAAAGAGACATCACCAACACGAGTAGGAAAATGTGTTGACAATAATTGCAATAAATGCAATGCATGGGCAACATAACATAAAAGGACCACAACACCCATATGTTGCCTCCTTTGCAACTCTTGTAGGCCATGATTTATAATTTGCATTTGACATGGCATATCAACATTAGTTATATCATCCTCTTCCATATCTATTGCATTTAGTTTGACAATTGGATCATCACGGTTGACATCTTCAACGTTATTTATGTTCATGGCTCTTTCCATACGACTATAGTAACAAACATTTGACAATATCAATAACAAGGAATTCAAAATGTCAATAAAATGACAAATTGAAGAAATACAAGTAAAATAAAATCAATCCTTAAAACAAATTTGAGTGACATAACTCACTATTGGTATTCAAAATGCTATTGGTGTTTGATTATCTATGTCTAATAACTCACTATGACTAGGCTCTCTATGTAGAGAGACATCACCAACAGCTACCTATCTACTAAAGTATCTTAGCCATTTTACTTATTTGCCAACCAGATCCAATATAGCATTTATATCTGATGCCCATTTAAATTAAAAAAAATTCAGTAAACTAGATCAAGTAGGCATCAAACAAATATGGGGATTTTTATCATTTTGTTAACAACTTACAATCTCGCAGCAAATGTTTAACAAATTACATTCTACGAGCAAATACAAGCTATTTAATTTTTGCTAAATGGATTAAGTAATATTCTGTATAGTTTACACCACTTTAGTAGTCTTTTGTGTGAGTAATTTGTGTATTCCTTGCAAAGTAATATGCAAATCTTGGAGGACAAAAGGGGTTCTTCCTTATGACCTATCATTTTAGAGTTTTTAACATGGGTATAATATTTGGCCCTGTTTAACCCCTTAGTAATAGCCCGTGTCTGAACTAGCATCAGTATTGCATCAATTTCCAGATGAATAAATGGCTTACATCAAGGTCAAATGTGGAGCACCATAAAGTCATTTTTGGGTAGCTGCTAAGGTGCTGAACACGACTTTTTTGGGAGAAGATTGAACATGCTTTTTATACAGATTTGCTCCTATTACATGATTCTTTTTGTACATTCTAGGAGCAAATTACATTCTACAACAAGTTGGCATCAAACAAATACAGGGTGATTTTTATCATTTTGTTAACAACTTACAATCTCAAGCAATTAATTAACACCAATTAACACAAAAAAAACAACAACAACAACAACTCAAAACAGAGGTTTCAAATCAAAAACAAAAAACAACTTAGAAACATGATACTTATAAACCCAACTCGAAAATAAGAAAAAGTTTCAGTAGAAATTGAAGGATAAACTCAGAGATAGTGTGATTATTTACTATGCACATACCAAGAGAAAAAAAATCAAAGAGACCGTTAGGAGAAACTTGGAAACAGTGGGACAAAAAAATCAAGAGAAAATAGAAAACAAATAAGTGGAAGTGATGCACATACCAAGCTTCTTTATGATGAGGGCTGATTTGTTGCTTCTCAATGTGGAGCAGAGGAACTCTATGGAAAATCCAAGAGAGAGGTGAAGAAAGAAAAATGAAGAAAATAGATAGGGCATGGGGCAATTTGGGCTTTCTGAAAATAAATTGGCGCTTCAGTCACTTTTCCTCTCAAAATCTCGCCTCTTCAGGAGAGAAAAATTTTTTGCGTGTGTCCCACCAATTTTTTTATCTCCTCCCATTTTCTCCTTCCAACCAAATAGAAGAAAACTCTATTTTCTTCTTATTTTCTTCTCCCTCAAATTCTCTTCTCCCCAAAATCATTTGAACCAAACAAAGTGTTAGTCCCTCCGTCAATTGGGGTTAAGTAATGAAGTTAAATTTTTAAAATTGTTCATTTTGACCCCTGAAACATGCATGCATATTTCAACTTGGTCCTTTATAAATTGCCGATTAATTCAATTTAGTCCCTCATTTTTTAGAAAACATAACCCAACATTAGGGATGAGGGGAGGGGGGAGAAAGGAGGCAGAGGCGAAAGAGTGGACTATGGTGAAATATCGTCGTTCCAATGGCAAAAAAGATTTGGTGACACTTGGTGGAAATCCCTATGTGCCTTGGGTGTTTGTGATATTTCCTAGGACCGGTTCGCTGATTGTTTATCGTGGCAAGTTTGATGTGGGAATCTCACTCGTTTTTGGGAGGATAAATGGCTTGGCTTTCATTGTCTTAAAGATTATTTCCAAGGCTTTAGACTATTTCCTCTTGAGGTGGGGAAGGTGATGCGCTTGGTGGGTTCTTAGGATTGTAATGGTTGGAGATGGGGGTTGAACTGGAGTTGCTCTTTATTCTCTTAGGAACAAATATTGTGCACGAGATGACCTTGCTTCTTCGTGATATTAAATTGACTAGAGATGGGGTTGATTGGTGGAGGTGGTCCCTTGTCCATAAGGTAGTTTTCATGTTCATAGTTTGTAAGATTGGCTTTTTAAAAGCACTCTTGACCCATGTGTCAATATTTCTCAAAATGACACCAATGTCTTCTCTGTCCTTTGGAGTTGCAAGGCACCGTAGAAGGTCTTTGCTTTCAACTGGAAACTGTTTGTTGATGGACTTCCAACGAAAGATAATCTTCGAAGTAGAAGGGTGGACTTTGATTTTCGATGTTGCTTGTGTAATACGAGTTTTGAATGATCTATCCATTTGTTTATCTCTTGCCCAGTAACCAGAGGTTTATGAGCGTGGTTCAGTGAATGGTTGAATCTGGATCTTTTGCAGGCTTCCTTACCTCCCAATAAGGTCATGGAGTTTGTGGACATTTTTCATTGTCGCGGCATGGGTTCCGGGTGGCCCTCGAGGCCTCGCCTACAACGGGGTTGATTTCCCCAGTGGAGTTGCCACCACATTTTGTTACAAAAACAACGCGGAAAAAATAATTATTAATTAAAACGGATAAAGCTCGGTCTCGCACTAGATAGATTTTGGGTTCGGGATTCGACTACAGGCCAAGAAAGGTATTAGTACCCCGTCTACCCATTTGAAAACGGTACCTTGATTGACTTTAATTAAAAGACCCTGACTAATTGATTTGCCAAAAATAATTTGTTTTTAATTGTTGTGTTTGACAAGGTTACCCTTGATCCTACATATCCTCATAAATTGAGGAATCAAGGCTACGTAATTCTAAATTATTTTTACTAATTAGGGCATGAGAGAGAAAGAGGTTTTAATTATATTTTCTAAGTGTGCAGAGAATTGTGTCTCTAAAATTGTCTTTTTGAAGTGAGGGAGAGAACTCTATTTATAGGAAAAATTAGGTTAAGAAAAATAAGGTTTTTTCAACAGGCTTTGAGAGCCTAGTAGAATATTCTCTGGTTTATTTCTCAATCAAATCTTTCAAATTTTGTTAAAGATTGAATCTCAATCTTCTTTTAAATAAAAATAAATTTGATGATAATCCTTTTATTAAAAAACAAATCTTTTTAACAAAACAGTTTTTTTTTATCTTGATCCTCACAAAAACTAACCAAATCTTTTACCAAAAAACATTTTTATCTTATCTTTTTTATTTTTCGTTTTTTTATTTTATTTTTTACAAAATATATTTTTTTAAAATATTTTTTATTTTTTATTTTTATTTTTTATCTTCTTAAAAAAAACATTTTTTATTATTTTTATTTGTTTAGGGGGGGGGGACAAAATTGGGTATCTACAGCTGTCCCTCTTCACCTGTTGCTTACTTGATAACATGTGTGAGAAAGCCGCAATTGGTGGGTGAAATAACTAAGGAACCCTAGGAGAACACCTAGAAGGGGGGTTGAATAGGTGTTTAAGAAACCTTGAAAGATTTTCGAAAGAAACAAATCGAAACAATTAAAACGAATGATTTTTACAAAAACTTCAGCCCTTAATCGATTAAGCCTGCAACTAATCGATTAAGACCAGAAAGTCTTTAAATGGTTAATCGATTAAAGCTTCAGTTAATCGATTAATCACAGTTAAAACTGAAAAATCACTTTTCAATCGAATACGAAAATCAATCAATTAACACGTATGATCAGAGATAAAACGAAAAAGATTAACACCAATATTCTTATTGATTACCTAGATTATGAAAATGATTTTATCCAAATCAATTTGTACAATTAAGATTCAATTCAATCACTTATGAAAAATCAATCTTTTCTAGGTTTTCAACCAAGAACATATGAAATGACAAGAATGTAAAGAGATAAGGGTATAGAGATACTGCACAGTGATTTATCCTAGTTCACTCTCATCCACTTGAGAGCTACATCCAGTCCCCTCTTCAACCAAGAGAGATTCTTCACTATGAGGAATTAGAGTTCTCAAATTACAAGTAAATGCCTCCCAAGACTCCCTTCTTGATAGCCTCCAAGAGATACCACACTCTTGTCTTGCAACCCTATTGAATCTAATCTAACCTCTTCCCTTGCTTGTTGATAACCCCACAACAAGTCTTCCACGTTGCTCGTTGATACCTCACAACAAGACTTCACTTTGCTTGATGACACACCAAGACTTCTTCTTCAATTTGATTGATTTGCTTGATGATAATCGACACACCAAGACTTCTTTTTGTTGTAGATAGCTTGCCTCTTGCCAAGATTACAACTCAAATGAAAAACAATAACAATCCTATGAATCTCTTTCAATAGCTATGAAAATATCAACATAAGAGATTCAAAGATTCTTGATCAAAGAATGTAAAAGTTTAGGCTTTGATCTATGAAAGTGAGAGAGAATGGTGTGGCTTTGATCTTTGTAAAAATGGATATGAAATTGATGTTAGTTTCAATCTATAATTCACAAAGGTTAGGAAAAGGTTTATATAGAATACCCAAAAGTAAGGAAACTTAAAAACTCATTTTGAGAAGTTAAAAACATATTTTAAAAACCAGTTTTACAGGTGTTAATCGATTAACACATGTCTTAATCGATTAACCACTGTAACATGTGTGTGTTAATCGATTAACCTGACCATTAATCGATTAGCCACTGCTAAATTCATTTAAAAACTTGTTTTCTCAAAACTAAACCTTTCCTTTCAAACCTTTAAGCCACCTATTGATTTTAGGTTAAGTGAATACTCAAATTATGATGTAATCATGCACTTGATAGAGATTCACTACCCTCTAAATACTCTACCCAAACTCATTAAACTAAAAGACTCAAGCTAAAGATATTACAATTAAACACAAATTGAATCTTCATGAGCTTGCTCTCTCTTCATCATTTGTTGTTTGTTGTTGATTGATGAACTTCTTCATACTTGAGCTTGATCACAAACAGTTGTACCTTGTTCAAAACCTTTTGTCATTATCAAAACATTCTCACTGGATCTAACAATCTCCCCCTTTTTGAAAATGACAAACATGTTTTGAAATTGTTTAAAGTTGTTGATGCTTGAACCATTTGATCACTTGGTGAGACTCTTGCTCCCCCTCAATAAATGCTTTTAACATTTGAAATCCAATTGATAGAAGCTTGATTCTCTCCCTATCTTCAACAACTTTGCTCAACCTATATAACAAACAACAAAACAAAACAACCCTTTCTTCCCCTTTTGGCATTATCAAAAAGTAATATGACAATAAAATCTTAAGCCAAAATAAGAGAAATCAGCATTCATTTCTTCACAACATTGATACCAATTAATCAATGATACCAAATGTAAAACTAAAGAACTATACTTTGAAATGTGATACCAATTGGAAAGAAATATGACAATGAAATATGATACCAATTGTAACTAAAAAGTCATCATATCACTTAACAAAGTAAGATATCAATTGTAAAGAAATATCACAAAAGATCACAATAGCATGATAATCATATAATAATCATACAATGATATCAATTGAACTTTGTAGAAGTAATACCAATTTTAAATGTCCAACAATATCAATTTTACCAATTTGTAGGACTTTCACTTGAGATTTGAAGAAGCAAATGAATGAATAAAACTTGTAAGCCTTTTTACTCTTCAATCATACCTACAAAACAATCATGCTTTGCTCTTTGGTATCCAAATTGTCTTGGATCCATTTTTGTTAGTTAAGGGATTTTCACCCTTCTCAACCCAAACAAAATTTCCTCTAGGTATACCATGCACTTTAACCTAACACACATTTGAAGTATGTCCATGAGTACCACAATAGAAACATGTTGGTGCATTTGAAAAATCAACTTTAGAAAAATCAACAACATTTCTATGAGACTTACTCTTAGCATTAGTATAACCCAAACCAAACTTGTTTGAATTTCCTTTTTGAAAATTTAACGATGTGCACAATCTAATATTACCACTTGTGAAACTTGCAAGCTTATTTTTCAAAATAGCATTTTCATCTTTAAGCAACTTGCAATTCTCACAATCAACCACAATATTCAATCTACTAGCACAATCACAATAAGAACTAGCATATATAAGATCAAGAGTTTCATTTTGAAGATTAAGCTCATCAACTTGTTTTTGAAGTTCTAAAATCTCTTGTTGATGTTTCAAAATGAGTTTCTTTCTTTCAATGTTTTTCAAAGCTAGTTTCTTAAATTGTTCATGCATTTCTTCATAAGCATTATATAACATTTCATATCTAGAAGAAATTTCGGATTTAGTATCACTTACATCGCTTTCCTCGCTTTGTTCACTTGATTCATCATTTGAACTTTCTTCTTCATCTACTAGAGATATCAAGTTAAGAGTAGCGACTTCTTCATCATCCGAAGAACTACTTGATGTGCTTTTCTTCTCTTCTTCATCATCCCAAACGATATATGCCCTTTTATGTTTTGTATTTTTCTTTTCTTTCTCCTTCTTCTTGAGATACTTAGAGTATGAGTACTTGAGATGACCGGGTTTTCCACATTCATGGCAAACCACTCCTTCTTTTGTTGTCTTGGTCTTGTAGTGTGGGGAATTCTTCTCTTTACCTTTGTCTTTGTTCAACCTTCCTTTTCTCCTTAGAAGCTTGTTAAACTTTCTTAATAAAAGTTTCATCTCTTTTTCATCAATGTCCGAATCGAAATCTTCGCTATCATCATCATCAGAACTCTCTTTCTTTTTATATGAACTATTGGCTTTAAGAGCAATTCCTTTTCTTTCTTTGTTCTTATCCGACTCTTCATGCATTTTCAAACGTCCAAGCTCCATTTCATGTTCTTGAAGCTTTCCGAAAAGTGTTGCGAGATCCATAGCATCCAAATTCTTAGATTCTACAATAACTGTCACTTTTGGTTGTCAATGCCTATCCAAACATCTCAACACTTTGTTAGAAAGTTCACCTTGAAGAAAAGTCTTACCAAGAGCAAGTAAATGATTAATAATGTGAGTAAAACGTTTTTGCATATCATTAATAAATTCATTTGGAAGCATTTGAAACAATTCATACTCACGCATCAAAACATTTAATCTAGCACGTCTAACCTCACTAGTTCCTTCACGAGTCACTTGAAGAGTGTCCTACATTTCCTTAGCACTAGCACAATGAGAAACTCTAAAGAATTCGTCATAAGATAAAGCGGAGGTGATGATATTTTTTGCTTTAAAATCATATTGAACTTTCTTTCTATCATCATCATTCCACTTATCTTCGGGGGTTAATTGTGCTACTCCATCAACTAAACTAGAGGGAATATGAGGACCTTTTTCAATCGCTTTCCAAATTTCAATATCTATTGCTCGGATAAAAATTTTAATTCTTACTTTCCAATAAGTGTATCCCTCACCATTAAATAATGGAGGACGAATTATCGAAGCACCTTCACCACCAAAGGGATTCGTAGAACCCATTGCAGCTTCTTTAAGGATCTTTACGAAAAAGCTCTTATGCTCGTGTCTTTCGACCGAGCTCTGATACCAATTGAGAAAACCGCAATTGGTGGGTGAAATAAATAAGGAACCCAAGGAGAACACCTAGAAGGGGGGGTTGAATAGGTGTTTAAGAAACCTTGAAAGATTTTCGAAAGAAACAAATCGAAACAATTAAAACGAATGATTTTTACAAAAACTTCAGCCCTTAATCGATTAAGCCTGCAACTAATCGATTAAGACCAGAAAGTCTTTAAATGGTTAATCGATTAAAGCTTCAGTTAATCGATTAATCATTGTTAAAATTGAAAAATCACTTTTCAATCGAATACGAAAATCAATCAATTAACACGTATGATCAGAGATAAAACGAAAAAGATTAACACCAATATTCTTATTGATTACCTAGATTATGAAAATGATTTTATCCAAATCAATTTGTACAATTAAGATTCAATTCAATCACTTATGAAAAATCAATCTTTTCTAGGTTTTCAACCAAGAACATATGAAATGACAAGAATGTAAAGAGATAAGGGTATAGAGATACTGCACAGTGATTTATCCTAGTTCACTCTCATCCACTTGAGAGCTACATCCAGTCCCCTCTTCAACCAAGAGAGATTCTTCACTATGAGGAATTAGAGTTCTCAAATTACAAGTAAATGCCTCCCAAGACTCCCTTCTTGATAGCCTCCAAGAGATACCACACTCTTGTCTTGCAACCCTATTGAATCTAATCTAACCTCTTCCCTTGCTTGTTGATAACCCCACAACAAGTCTTCCACGTTGCTCGTTGATACCTCACAACAAGACTTCACTTTGCTTGATGACACACCAAGACTTCTTCTTCAATTTGATTGATTTGCTTGATGATAATCGACACACCAAGACTTCTTTTTGTTGTAGATAGCTTGCCTCTTGCCAAGATTACAACTCAAATGAAAAACAATAACAATCCTATGAATCTCTTTCAATAGCTATGAAAATATCAACATAAGAGATTCAAAGATTCTTGATCAAAGAATGTAAAAGTTTAGGCTTTGATCTATGAAAGTGAGAGAGAATGGTGTGGCTTTGATCTTTGTAAAAATGGATATGAAATTGATGTTAGTTTCAATCTATGATTCACAAAGGTTAAGAAAAGGTTTATATAGAATACCCAAAAGTTAGGAAACTTAAAAACTCATTTTGAGAAGTTAAAAACATATTTTAAAAACCAGTTTTACAGGTGTTAATCGATTAACACATGTTTTAATCGATTAACTACTGTAATATGTGTGTGTTAATCGATTAACCTTACCATTAATCGATTAGCCACTGCTAAATTCATTTAAAAACTTGTTTTCTCAAAACTAAACCTTTCCTTTCAAACCTTTAAGCCACCTATTGATTTTAGGTTAAGTGAATACTCAAATTATGATGTAATCATGAACTTGATAGAGATTCTCTACCCTCTAAATACTCTACCCAAACTCATTAAACTAAAAGACTCAAGCTAAAGATATTACAATTAAACACAAATTGAATCTTTATGAGCTTGCTCTCTCTTCATCATTTGTTGTTTGTTGTTGATTGATGAACTTCTTCATACTTGAGCTTGATCACAAACAGTTGTACCTTGTTCAAAACCTTTTGTCATTATCGAAACATTCTCACTGGATCTAACAATGTGATTCAAAGAGTTTCACTAGTTATCATTGTAAGTAATGGGTAAAGAAATAAATAACAATTTTGTTTTTGGAAGGGCTGAAGAACCTTGGTTACATATGAAACGTTCCCAAGTGTGAAAAGGCAAAATAATTTTGGATACTTGACGAAAAAGATAACAATGGATTATGATGAGGAGATATCACAAATTGCCCGTCATGCCGAGAAGAATTGTCCGTCGTGCCGAGTATTATATCACGAATTGCCCGTCGTGCCGAGAAACATATACAGATTGACCGCCGTGCCAATTACCATATAACGAATTGCCTGTCGTGCCGAGTAACATATCACAAATTGCCCGTCATGCCGAGTAAGATATCACGATTTGTCCATCGTGCCGAGTAAGATATCACAATTTGCCCGTTGTGCCGAGAAAGACTTCACGAATTGCCTGTCGTGCAGAGAAAAATATCATGGATTGACCGCCGTGTCGAGAAAAATATCAGGAATTGCCCGTCGTGCCGAGAAAGATATCACGAATTGCCTGTCATCCCGAGAAAATATTAATATCACGGAATGACCACCGTGCCGAGGAAGGTTATGATGATTGCTATTGCATATTTGAAAATAATGATTTCAAATAAGGTTCAACCGAGGGGAAAGAATGTGTGGTCCAATGTCTTGACCATGACATGTTTTGCAATGATGTTATTTACAAAAATGTTATGTTTGATTATGCTACTTGAATATTATGCTATCTTGATAACATGTTTGCAATAATGGATGATGCTAATTTGATGTTATTTGATGCTATGATTAATGTGATGTGAAACTTTTAATACTATGTTATTCACAAATGGTATATTCAATGCTATGTGATGCTATTTACAATGACATGCTATGCAATGTTATGCTATTTATAATGATGATATGTTTGGTGCTATCATGATGTATATATGAAAAGCAAGTCGATTTTATTAGAACAACATAGTTATAGACGTATGTGTGAGAAACCACTAAGAAAAAAAGTGTGATGGACACTTATTTTGCCACTTCTACTCTTTAGTACCATTAGCGAACAAGATCACAGCTTGCGTAATGGGTTGGAAATGAGTTTCATAAATGAAGCTCTTTAAAACAAAATAAAAAAAACTGCCCTAGTGTACCACCGGTTTTGCTGCATCAATATCTTGGAGGATAAAATATTAATTGGGTTGAATTCAAAAATCTTCCCTAATATAATCAATTCAAAACTGTTTCAAAATCAATTGCTTTCATCTCATGAATTAGATGCTATTCTTTCCAAAAATTGCCGCAGTGTTAGAAATTTTCAAATAATTTGGTCCTCTGCTCTATTCTTATTGACAATTCATTTCTTCTTTGCATACATCATTAAAAAGTTATACTAATACAATGATCATTTGAATATGAATTGTGTTTAGGCTATGAGTGGTAGTGTAATGATGATGGAGATGAATGAAAATTAATTTATGCATTAAAGATGAGATATTTTTATCAAAATTTCATAAGATTTAGTGGAGTAAGTGTTTCTCCGTTCAAGTGTGTACCTCAAGAAAAGCAATCTTCAACAAGGTCTTTTTAAGCTATAAAGAAAATGTATTCCATTAATTCTTTCACTATAAAGAAATTTATTCCATTAATTCCTTGAGCGAAAAGTAGTGAGTATATAACAGTATCAACAAGAGAACTTAATAATATAAAATATTTGAAATAAAGGTTTTAATTAAAATAACCAGAATAAGGTTCCTCCTTCAACTAGAAGGAAAGTTATATACTTAAACCAACCATATTTTGACACATGGATAAAATTAAAAAACTAATAAAAAAATAAATAGAAAGGTAGAAGACGAAAAGAGGAAGAGAGAAAAAACCAAAATACATAGCAAAGAGAAAACGCAAATTAAAGCGAGTGAAGAGAGAAAAAAATACAAAACATAGATCGACGATGCTCCACTGCAAAATCGATTAACAGGGTATTTTAGGGTAATCTGGACTTAACAAATAAGTTGAATAATATAGTTAAAATGGGTAACTTCATCTTCCCCTATTTCAGAGTTGTGGTGGTTGTTGTTGCCTCGTTCTCCCTTCTCCTTTCATCCTCTTCTATATGTTGCCTTGTTGACAATTATATGAATAGTTATTGTATTAAGTTCACAAAATCAACTTCACTAAACGTGTCTTCAGCAATTGGATCATGTATTCAGTTTAACAATCTTGTCCCAAAACATAATTTAAAATAAGAAAAATATATATTTTTTCGTCTCCCATGGAAAATATTTTCCTTGGTCACCCAAGATCGACAGCTAGCAACCATCACCAAGAGCCATCACCGAAGACTGCAACCGTCTCCAACACACCATAATAATGCTTCACCGTCTCCACATGCCCATGTTATGTTCTGTCTTTTGCCCTTCTTTCTTTATTTTAATTTATATTTTTTTTAATTTATCCTTGTGTCAAAATACGGTTGGTTTAAGTATACGGTTGGTTTATCCATTTGCCGACTGTGGGTAGTGGTGGTCACGGGCCGCCAAGTAGTGGTGGCGTTTTTTTGCGATGTCTAGACATAAGATGTTGAATCATAATACCAAATGGAGACCAACATGGGTTGGGACGAGTGGTAAGCGGCTCGGTCTCGCTTAAGCAAGGTCTCGAGTTCGAGTCCTTGTGAATGCAGAAAATACATGTTGGGAGACTCACCTATCATAGCCAGGCACGCGACCCGGGTCGGATCCGGATATACCTAAGTAGTACTCAGGGAACCGGGTGGGCAACCAAAAAAAATAATACCAAATGGAGGAAAGAGTGCTATGTAATTTTGACCCTTTCTATTTAAAAAAAAAAATAAAAAAACAATAACAGGACATATGTCATTATTTGACTGGGTTGAGGAAATAATTGTTTCTCCTTATATCAGGAGGAAATATATTCTAATAACAGAATACATAATATATAAGTAAACTTGATTCCATATCTTAATCCAAAATTTTAAAATAATAAATTTTTGGCTCATTTATGTTTTTAGTCCTTGAAAGTTGGGAGTGTTTTGATTTTGGTCCCTGTAAGTTTTTTTTTTACCTTGACTCATCCTTAATTGTTTTGAAAATTTGGTTTTAGTCCCAACCGTTTGGGAAAATTCGTTAAATGCTTGTGTGACTAACGAAACGCCACATCAGAATACATGTGTGCAAGTACTGCATGTCACCGACAGGATGACGTGGATGATCTGGGCTCGTATGAGAAAAAGGGTCAAAGCCCAACCCAAATGTGTTTTTGGTTTGGGCTATGACCCTTTTGCTCATGTGGGCTCGAATCATCGACGTCATTCTACCGATGACATGTCGTACTTGCACACGTGTATGCTCATATATCGTTTCGTTAGTCATATCAGCGATTAATGGATTTTTCCAATAGTACGGACTAAAACCGAATTTTCAAAACAATTAAGGATGAGTCAATGTCAAAAAAATTTCTAGGGACCAAAACCAAAATACCTCTAACTTCTAGGACTAAAAACCCTAAATAAGCCTAATCTTTTATATAATGTAAAATTTTTTTTTATCCACATAACTGGCACCCGAACCGGATAACTCTTTTTCTTTAACTAAATTTTAAATGAAGACAAAATAATTTGTCTTATGGTTGATGGTGGAGTTAATCAATAAGACAGTACTCTCATTTATTTAAAGTAAACAAAACAGAACAAAAAAACAACATAATCTGTGAACGTAAAGAAGGCACTACTGAAGTACTGTGCACAGCAGCAACTGTATCAAAAGGAAAAGTTCACACACAACATTGAAAGAACAAAAATACAAATGTAAGAACAGCTGGAAATGCAACGTGGCTGAAAACCATAGGATAAAAAATTGGCATGTAGTCAATCATTTCATGCATCGAAATATGCTCTATCAAACCTATACAGCAAAAAAGTACTGCTTTCACAACCGTATAAATAAACCTGCTCGATGTAGGACATCGAAGAAACACCTATATTACACACGGATGGGATACCGTGTGGAATAGAGATACAGTCGCACAGAGTTAGAAGCCATACGATTGAATTCTATTTATTAGTACTAAAAGTAATTAAAAAATAATTAAGATAAATTTCATTTTTCATTCCTTTCATAAACAGTGATTCACAACTTCAAATAGATAGATAATATAATCTTCCAAGTATCACATTTCAAAAATATAAAAGGATTTTAGAATAACAAATATTTAATAAGCTAGGATATTATTTTAAGGCTTTGTTTTTTACCCTCTATATATAAAAAAAAGCTTTTTTAAGCGATAGGTCCCTAAACTTTGGGGGTGTTTTGGATTTAGTCCTTAATCTTTTTTTTTGTTGGATCTGGTCTCTAAACTTTAACGTTGTTTGGAACTAGTCCTTCCGTTAACCCAAAGTTAACTCCGTCAGTGTCTTCCAATAAGATGTTGCCACGTGTCCCAACTTGCAATTTTTTTTGGCTTTTTTGACTTTGAGGTCCCTAAACTTAGGGGATAATTGAATTTAGTCCCTATCCTTTTTTTCGTTGGATCAGGTCCCTAAACTCTGAACCATTTTGAATTAAGTCATTCTGTTAGTTTTAAGGTGTTACCCTGGAGAAATTTTTATGTCATGTGGACCAATAAATTAACGCCACATGAAATTTTTCTTTTAAAATTAAAAAATTACAAAAAATAAATAAAATCAAAAAAATAAGGTAAGAGACTAAATATGTAATTTAGTCTATATTAGATATTTATATTTTTAATACTACTGATAACTTTAATTCACTTTCTTTGTGAACGTGAATATTTCAAAAATATTTTACCTATGATATCAGAAGATTCATTTGTGTATAAATACTAGAAAAGTCCAAAAATCTGATCCGAATAAGAAGCCGAACTAACAAATTTAAGGTTGAAATCTTTTTTTTTTTTTTTTTGATAATCTGGTTGAAATCTTTATTAGATAGAGAAATAAATACTTTTCCGATGCGAAACAAAATTATCAAATGTTACAATTAATAGAGTTCATAAATGTCCAATGTTCATATATTGCCACAAATAGGATATGAACATACAATATGACCATATGAAATGTAGGTACAATTTTTTTGGTGTCAATAATAATTAATAAGTAACCTTAGGACATTTGTTTATTAAAAAAGTACAAAATGGGTAAAAGAAATGTTGGAAAATTAAATTTAACAATTTTTTATATGTTAAACTTATCATTTTTAATGCAAAATAGGCATTTTTACTTGCTTAAACAATATCCTAAGGACATTAGTTAGCTTTTTCTTTTTTAAAAAAATAAAATTGCTTAAACTCAATTTTCAACTATTAAAAAAAAGTAAATTATGCTTATTTTAAAGAGGTTAGTTGATTATTTTTAATTTTCTTAAAATTTATAAAAAAAAAGTAGAAGTATTTAAAAAAAATAACATTTAAAATGAAACAAAATTAAATAAGATAATCACTTTTTAGAAATATTTAAGAAAAATAATATTAAAAAAGAGATAAATTTAAGAAAATTAGTTTATTTTTTATACTTTAGATCAAGATAATATTTTTTATTATATTATGAATAAGACAAATAATTTTTTTTTTAAGAATAGAGTTAAAAAAACTATAAAAGTTATTATAGTGAAAAACCAAGTTCATTCCTATATTAGTCTATTACTATTATTCATACTGTTATTCTGTATAATTCATTCTGATCAACATTACAAGTTACAGTAATGGGAGTATATTTTTTTTTAAGTACATTACATATTTATATGTACGCGCCAAAGCCCAAACAAGTACGTATAAAGTACATCCTCCACAGACCACAGCCTCATAACTCTCACTACCATCTTCTCTTTCTTTCTCCATTAATTTCTTCACTCTCTCTCTCTCTCTCTCTCTTCTCTTTCTTCTTCTTCCATCTTCAACAATGACGTCACCCTTTTCATTCTCCCTCCTTTTCTTCTTCTTCTTCTTTCTCTTTCATTCTTCTAACTCCACAGAATACTTAAAGCTCCCATTGATGCAGAAATCTCCTCGTTCTTCCCCAGCGGAGCTTCTCGCCGCCGATACCAACCGCCTCTCCTCCCTCCACGCCACCAGAACCATCCAATCCCCTCTCATCTCCGGCGCATCCACCGGCTCCGGCCAGTACTTCGCGGATCTCCGACTCGGCACGCCGCCTCAGCGCCTCCTCCTCGTCGCCGACACCGGCAGCGACCTCATCTGGGTCAAATGCTCCGCCTGCAAAAACTGCCCCAACAACCGACGACCCGGACCCGGATCCGCGTTCCTCGCCCGACACTCCAAAACCTTCTCCTCTCACCACTGCTACGACCCACAGTGCAAACTCATCCCCCACCCAAAACAAACCCGACCCTGTAACCGTACCCGGATCCACACCCCATGCCGCTACGAATACTCCTACGCTGACGGGTCCATCACAAGCGGCTTCTTCTCAAAGGAAACGACGTCGTTCAACACAAGCTCCAACAAAGAAGCTAAAATAGATAAGTTGTCATTCGGGTGCGGGTTTCGGATCTCGGGTCCAAGCGTAACGGGTGCTAGTTTTAACGGTGCGCAAGGTGTAATGGGTTTGGGTCGTGGAGCCATTTCGTTTAGTTCCCAATTGGGTAAAAAGTTCGGTAACAAATTTTCTTACTGTTTACTCGACTACACTATTTCACCGCCTCCGAAAAGTTACCTCACTATTGGTTCTTCCCAAAACGACCGCGTTTTGAGCAAGTTTTTTAGTTACACGCCGTTGCTATTTAACCCTCTGGCGCCTACATTTTACTACATTGCAGTTAACGGAGTAACCGTTGAGGGTTCGAAATTACCGATTAGCCCTTCTGTTTGGAAGCTGGATGAGGAGGGTAATGGTGGGACCGTTGTGGATTCTGGAACTACGCTGACGTTTTTGGCTGAACCGGCGTACCGGCAGGTTCTGGCTGCTTTACGGCGGCGCGTGAGATTGCCGGCGCCGGAGGGGGGTGCTAATGGGTTTGATCTCTGTGTGAATGTGTCCGGTGTGGCGAGGCCGAGGCTGCCGAAGTTGAGTTTCTTGCTGGCCGGAAAATCGGTGCTGTCGCCGCCGGCGAGGAACTATTTTATTGAGGTTTCGGATCGGGTTTTGTGTTTGGCTATCCAACCCGTGAAAACGGTATCCGGGTTTTCGGTGTTTGGGAATCTGTTGCAGCAAGGTTACGTGTTTGAATTTGATAAGGACATGTCACGGCTCGGGTTTTCGCGTCGTGGTTGTGCTTTGCGCTGAACCGGATTGGTCGGACCAGATTGGTTTTTAATTATTTTGTTTTGTTTTTTTTTTAATTTTTGTTTAAATATATATTCATTGAAATTAAATTTTGTTTTGTTTTGATTTGAATTATTATGAATGAATGAAATGTGAACAACTTCAAGGGTATATAGTTCAAATGATATTTTTGGTTTGTATGAAATTGTTCACTCACAGTAATGAGCACGAGTACATAAATTGTGCCATAAACAAAGAAGGAATATTGCTTGCTTATTTGTGAGGAAGACAAACTTATTAACGTGATGTAGTTACTTTTGATTTTTCTATATTGTCTCCTGTCCTATATATAGGACATACTTAACCGTATTTCGCAGACGAAAGAAAGTGGTTAATTTTGTGAATTTTATGAGAATATATTGTAACATTACAATTTTACCTACTCCATTTTACTTGGAAAGTTCACATTCATTAATGAATAACAAAAAAAATAGTTAGTCAAAACATTTAATAAGGGTAAAAAAGAGAAAAAACAATAATTCATAGGAAATATAAAGTGTCTTATATATAGGATCAAAGATTTTTTCTAGAAGGTGCCGACCAGAGGGAGTAGAGGTGGCAATTTGTGCTACCCGGCCGTATTCGTCTTCGCCCGGTTTGCGTTCGGGCTTTGACCGTGCCGTGTCTAAAAAGTACATATTAAAATCGTATTTCGTGCTTTTGCGTGCTGCCCGACAAACATTTATATATATATATATATATATATATATACACACACATGATAATATCCGATAATTTGTAATAACACTAGTTATATGAATTAAATCACGTATACTTATTAGTAAATAAGCATTGTATAGTGTAGTGAATTAGTAGATCATTTCCTTTTCTTTCCAGTTTCAGCCAAAAACTTTAGCAAATTAAAAATAAAAATAAAAAATAAAATAAATCTGGTTGGCATGTCCTGTCGTGTTAGCCCGGCAAAAGCCCGGTCGTGTTTCGTGTTTTTGCTGGTCGTGCTAAAAAAACGGGTATAATTCGTGTTCCAAAATTGTTGCCCAAGCCCGGTATTTTGTCGTGCTTATTCGGGTCAGTCCGGTCGTGTCGTGCTTTTTGGTCAGCTCTAAGAGGGAGTTAGGCATGGCAACGAGTCGGGTTTGGGGCGTGTTTTGACAATACCAACCTTGCATCAATCAAGAGCGGGACGAATTCGAGTGCGGGTTTCAGGAGTGTGGGTATGAAAAAGTGAAAACCAAACTCATCCCCAACGGGTTCGATCGGGTAACTCATCCAATTATTTTTTAAAATTATTTTTTATTGTATTAAACAAAAATCACACATAAGATACATTATAATTCAAATAATATATAATAATAAACGTCAAATTTTAAAAATATATAAAACTTAAAAATCATGGCTTTAGCTAAATATGTTAGTTTGACTTTACCATTTAACTATAATTATAATGAAAATTATTTTAATTTTATATCAGAGCAGGTTTAGGAGCAGGAGCGGGGACGGGACAAATATTTAAAATACCAGACCCGCCCCACCTCCATTTTTTTAAAACGGATTTTGGTTTTGGATTTCTCCAAACCCAATCAAAACGAATTTTTCTCATTAAAATCGAATCGGATTCAAGCGGGTGCCATGAGTATGGATTTTTTTCCCATCCCTAAAAATAGTAGTATGTATTGTCTTAATAATAAATTGGGATCTCGGAACACAGAGATGTGATGAGTTGTAATATTATTCTCATGAATAGTAACCAAGGCAGTAACAAACTACTGGTACTGTTGATACGCGAAGTGCTAACTACATTCACATGGATGATTATGACTGATGTGTTAAGATTGAATTTTGTAGCAATGACAATAATGATATCCTTTTCTGAGGTTGACAGGGAGTTGAAGCAACATTGCGATGTCGTTTTAATCGTACTCTTTGGATTCTTATATTTTGTTATTTTAGTGTTTTATTTTGGCTTAATTATATTTCTGTCTTTTTTATTTTATCTTTAAAATTTATTTTGGTTTTTAATAATTTTTAAATATTTTGGTCCTTTATTTTTTTTAATTTAAAAAAATTCAATTTGATCTTTTTAAGAATTACACACACATAGGGTTGAAGATATATATATATATGTATATAGGGTTGAGGATAAATTTTCTTGAAAAAAAAACAAAAGTATAAGTATTTTAACTTCTTAGATATACCATTCCCTGCAATATATATTTATTTTTGGGAGTTTATCCTCGGCCCTACGGGCGAAGAGGTTAAAAAAACCCTAAATAAAGTACAACAAAATTGTCACTTTGGTTCTCGACATTGCAAGATGATTTCACTTTTGATCTTGAGATTTTGAAAATTTCTCTTTAGTCCTTGAGATTGTAAAATGTTACTCATGTTAGTATCTAAGAAGTGTTGTCATTTAATCCCTCTTTCACTTTAATCCCTAACTTAAAAACACTTAATTCAATGTGATCTTTAAGATTACTAAATTTATTTCAGTTAGATTCTCTGTTAACGATCCTCCTGGGATTAAGGTGAGTAAGCTTTACAATCTCAAGGAGTAAAGAGGAATTTCTGAAATCTCAAGGACCAAAAGTAAAATTATTTTACAATATCAAGGATCAAAATAACAGTTTTATCAATAAAGTATGCAACTAATACTTTCCTCATAAGAGTCTACTTATGCTTCATAAGATATTACAATGCGAATTGGAGTAAGATTTACGGATAGAAAAAAAAAATCTTAACTACAATTCTATTAGAGTTAGAATTTGCTTTTCAAATTCACATAAAATGAAGAAATGGAATTTTTATTGTCACTTTATCATCATTACTTAGGTGTATTGGTATGATTTGCAAACACATTTGTTTTATTAACATTTAAAGAAGATAAATTTTGTAGTATTCCAACTTAGCGTAGGTCTAAGGATTTAGTGACACTCAGAAACTAAGTGATTAAGTAGTTTGAATTTCATGTAAAAATTTTTATTCGAAGTATTCAGTTGAAGTACTACAATTACTGTATCTCTTCTTAACAGTGTGAGCGCGCAAATGTCAATTTAGGGTTTAACGTACCTTAGCCTCCTAGCATAGTCTGGTATTCATAGAGGGAGCTCTAATCAAAGTTGTTGGACTTGATATTATGGATTGGCATGACGTATTGGCAACATCAACCTTTCTTTGTTTTGAGAGAAAATGAGAAAAGAGAGAAAATGGGAGGAGAAAAAAATGAAGGAGAGAAGGGGAATTTCTTTTGTTTGTTTAGGAGAGAAAAAGAGTAGAGAGAAAAAACATATATGTCCCACCTCAAAAAGTTTTCTCTCCCATTTTGGCAAGAGAATGGAAAAAAAGTTTAAAATTTGTTCCGATACCAAAATTGCCCTTACTATATGTGAACAAATTAATATAAATTTCTTTATTTTTTTTCTCTATGGTGATATCACAAAAAAAAAATTTCCTTTGTTTTTTTTAAAAAATATTAGTATCACTTTTTTTGAAATTTTTTGTTTATTTGTTTATTTTTTTGTTTTGTTTTGAAAAAAAATTAATATAAAGTAGCAACTAATATAAATTCCTGTCCAATTTTTATTTTTACATTGTGAAATTAGAATTTTTATTACAATATGCAACAATTGATTGAAGTTAAAAAAAATTGATTAGGTTTGATATAAGTATATGTGAAAAATAAAAAAATATATTTAATTTTTTTTATGTAAAACAAGAAATAAAAAAATATTTTTTATTATTTAAAAAATAATTGAAGCAAGAAAAAAAATATTTGGTTTTGTTTAATAGAGAAAGAAAAAGAAAAGAAAGAAAAAATATTTATTTGTGCTATGTAAAACAAAGGGTATATTTGTCTTTTAACAAATTTAATGTTTTATCTCTTCCCACTTTTCTCTCCAACCAAACAAAAGGAGAGAGAAAAGTAAATTTTTTTTCTCTCTTACATTTCTTATCATTTTCTTTCATACCAAACAATCAAGAAATCTACTCATTTTCTCGCCATAATCTCTCTTCTCTATTTCTCTCTTCTCATTTTTTCTCCCGTGACCAAACAAAGTGCAAGAGTGGAATAAAGGGGGATATTCAATTCTCCCTCATCAATACCTCGTCAACCATTATTGCAATTATATCGTTGCATATAATCTGGGAACGAGATACGAAACGAGAATTAAGAGAGCGGCGAATTTGCTGTATGTGTAACTGTGGAGGGGCATTAGAATATTACTTTTGGAAAATGTTCCTATGGTCATCTGATTGATTAGTCAACAATCAAGCTGGAGTACTCTTGTAATATCTGATGAGACTTACCTGAAGGTTAAGTTGGGTTCTGCCAGGTCGATTAAGTTGGGATATTCATGTGCATAGGCTTCAATCGGCCTATTTTCTGGGTTGTAACTTTTCAATAGGCTTATTAGATCCATTTCATATCTAATATCTGATGAGACTTACCTGAAGGTTAAGTTGGGTTCTGCCAGGTCGATTAAGTTGGGATATTCATGTGCATAGGCTTCAATCGGCCTATTTTCTGGGTTGTAACTTTTCAATAGGCTTATTAGATCCATTTCATATCTAGTTTGTTACAAGTTTTATGAAAAAAATGTATGTATTAAGAAATAAAAAATTTTGAGTATTTAAATTTTTCAAGTATATAGTTCCACTCTTAATTATTTATCCCAAGAAAACCATTTTTCATAAGAAAAAAAAAATGCACCGATTAACCAACGGGAGATGATTTACTACCATGTCTCATATTAAAAACGTCTTCACATCAACATTTAATCATTCAAATTTTTATTTATTTTTGAACCTAAATTAATTATAGCATTAGGATATCAAAATCCTTGTTTGGTAGCATGTATGTTATGGCTGAGGAGATGATAGTGCTGGAAGACAATAACACTGGCTAGGTCCACGATACCTTTACCACATGGAAAACAAACCGTACCTGAAAAAGGAAAAGAAGCTCATTATTATTTGATTCACGAGATCTACAATGAAAACTGTCTAATTAATTGGACGAGTGCTTGCTGCAAGCAAGTTGCAACACTGTAGTACTTGTTAATAAATGCAAATAACAAGCTCCTAGCTGGTTTCTTTCCTTTTGTTCGCATGAAGTGAAATACCAATAGCGTCTTAGCCAGAAACAAATTTCATCTGTTATGTTAATCAACGTGCGTTCACATAAATGCAGTATGCAAGGCCACTCCTTTTTTAGAAGGGAATATGAAATTTCATTAGGCAACAGCCGAAGAAGAGTCCCATAAAAAGGGTAGGGGTTATCCACCACCCATAAAGGACAGGATTACGTTATGCACAGCGCAGACGTGCAGTGGGAGCACGTGACCCCGCTAAGTCTTGAAATTTTTCTAATGGATACTGCTCCTTTGCCTTTTCAAAAAGACTTTTTTTTTTTTTAAGCTCACCCTTTACTCATTGGCACTCACCGCCTTGAAACAAGTTAGAAGATTCTTTCAGCTTGAAACAAGGCGGAAACAAAATAAAACATTTTTCGTCTTATGCAAGTCATATTATCTTCCGTCTTTCCAAAGTCGTAAATAAAATAAAGTATTCCGCCTCTCATCAGGAGGAAAACATTAAAAATTGTTATAATTCCAAAATTGTCCCTCCGTTCATTCACGTACAAAACAATAAAAAGAAGAGAGATGAAGGGTTTACGGAAGGGCATTTCTGGGATTTCAACACTTTAATTGTTCTGCTTCTTAAAAGTAAGAAGTATTTCCGCTTTTAAATAGTCGGTAATTCTTCCACCTTATGCAAATCGGTAGTAATGGGTAAGGGCCAAAAAGTTTATCCGACTTGTTTCAAGTGGTGGGGGCCAATGAGTAAAGGGTGAAGTTCAAAAAGAAAAAGTCTTTCAAAAATGTTAGGTGAACATCTATTTATGATTGACATCTTAATTTAATACCTACTTTTTTGAGTAAAGAATGGTGGGTACTTTAAGTAAGAAAGAAAAATTAAAAGATTCACCATTCTTTACCTAAAATAGTAGATGTTGATCATGGATGTAGTCCAATGATAGATATTCAAATAACACAATTGTTTACTCTCTCCAATTTTATTTATCTCTCTCATTTAGTATAATAAAAAAAAGTTATTCTTAATAATTATCACTATTCAAAAATATTTTGATCCAAGCCTTTAAAACAAATTTATACAGTAAAATAGGTCAAGGCCCCACATTCAACTTAAAACATTTTGTCCACGATTAGCAGATTAGTTGGTGGAGCTGCGAGACATAAATGTGAGCACCTAAGTTTGATTCATGTTAGTTGCATGCCCCCTTTCTAAAAAAACTTGGTTATAAAAAAAATTGGCCAGGCCCAAATCACAGCATTTTATGCAGGCCAGACTTGATTAATGTCAAAGGCTGACCAGACCTAAATTGTTTACTTCCTTATATTTGTCAAACTATTACACAAAAAGTAGGTAATTAAACGAAAGGTTAAATTACTCATTTGGTCTCTTACCTTATTTTTTATTATCAAATTGATCTTTTATGTCTTTTTTGTATCATATTGATCCCTCATGTTTCATTTTAGTATCAAATTGGTCCTCGAATCACTGTTCACCCTACGTGTCAATATCATATTGGTCCACGTTTGCATCGTTGGAGAGAGAAAAATGACACGTGTGCGAATTATATTAGTCCACGTAGGATGACCAACAACTCAAAGACCAAACTGATAGTAAAAAGAAATGTGAGAGACCAATATGATATCAAAAAAATATGAGGGACCAATTTAATAGTAAAAAATAAGGTAGGAAACCAAATGATAGTAGTTTAACCTTAATGAATACTTAGAATAAATCCTAGCATCCTTTCAAGTAGTGTTGTGAAAGCCCGACTAGACCAAATTGTCCGACTTTTCCAACCGGCACCCGGCAAGCATTCGATTTGGTTCAAGGACCTTAACCTTTGCAAAGATTGAGTCAGGAAAAAACAACGGCTAATTCAAAAGGTTTGTAAATAATGTTTTTTTTAAATATTACCTAGGTACATCTGAATCCGACTCGGATCGCGTGCCTATTTATGAATATTTTGATAAGAATATTCAAGTGATTAGCAAAATTGTTGGCCCTCATGCTCAATCATCATGTATAGTGGTAAATTAAATCTTTACTTTGTTGGGAAAAAGGGGACCATCAATAGGTGTAGTTGCCTAGCTTTTTGGTCAGGTAAAATCAATTAATGGACACTCTTAATTTCGAACCCCATCGACAGATAGATGACTTAACCATATTTTTCATGTTCGTTCTTTGCAGAGGGTGCTATGCTATCATCTGTCCAATTTGTACTTTAAGCCTAATTGTTACTATCCTATGATATGATGTGCAATGCTGCTATAGATAGTGAAGTTATTGTTCAACACGGTTTGCTTGAAATTCTAATTTATCTTTTTAAGGCATATATTCTCATCTCGTCTGTTCTTTGTAGCTGAATGGAGGTTTGAATTGAAGTTCAAGTAGTCACTTCTGCATTCACTTAAAAAATACAAATAATAAACAAGTTCTTAGGTATATCGTGAATTTGCTTTCTGATGGAGTAATTTCGTAACAAAGCAAGCCTAGAATTTCAGGCTACAACATACCGAAGGTGACAAATGCAGGTCAAATTCTTCCTTCCATGGTGTGGAACTCATATATAAATAAAAGAATTCTTGATAAGGCGCTTAATTTAACAGGTGAACTTAATAATGATTTTAATAGATTTATGTGAGTGGATTTTTAGGAGGTTAAGAAACTAAGAATTCAAATTCGTACAGATAGTCAGATAGATACTCCCACGTTTTCATTTAACATGTCATTAAATATTACTTTCTCCTGTTTATTAGCAAAAATAACTATCGGCACAGGTATTAAGAAAGTTAATTCAATGCATTTAATTTTTTCAAATTCATAGAAAAATTGACTATTTTAGGAAAATTGCATCGGGAATGAAACAAAAATTAAATGTTATAACTTATAATCACTTTGTAGCTAGAGATATTTTAAGAATGGTTGTATTGTGAATAAAAAGTTGTTTAATTTTTTCTTATATTTTGACCATTAATATGATTTTTTTCCTTATAAATGAGACCAGAGAGAGTAAGAGAAATATAAGATAATTTTACCAATATAATATGATTACGATGTGCAATAAAACAACTTATTTAATATTTTGAAAATATAAAAAAAATAAAGATACAGTTAAAAAAATTAATTAATACACTCTTAAATTTATAAAATGATAAAAAAATATGTGCAAAATGTCAAAGTGATAAATAAAGTGAATGGAGGCAATAATACATTTAAGTTGAGTTGAATAGAAAAAAAAAATAGAGATATTAGTAATTATTAACTCTTTTTGCACCTCATTGAAAGTTGCATAGATGATTCTTCAATGCTCCACTTTGATGTTTTTATTTCATGTTCCCCTTTCTCCTTATCATTGATGTACTAGTTAAATTATTCGAGGTTTGAGATTGAAATGGAAAAAAAAAAAAAAAAAACACATAATGAAAGCTTTCTCTTCTTGTTTTAACCCACAACTTATTATCATTTTTTTTGACAACCATTACAACTTATTATCACTGTCACCTTCACCCATCTCAAATTAACTATGGCTAGACAGCTATAATCATTGTTGCCATCTTCATCCATCATCTTAAATATGTTGTTGGTTTTTGAAGATGAAGACGTAAGGTTGGGCTTGATAGCGATAGAGATATTGATGCGAGAAAAGCTAAGTGGAGGAGAGTTAGTATGAACACTACTTTAAAGTGAGATAAGTAAGACAAAAGAGGAGGACAAAACAAAAATTTCACTTATAAAATTAAAAGAATGCATTAAAATAAGTTGGAAAAGGGACCAACGAAGAACTTCAATTCCTACTTTCTTCCTTTGCTTATTAGCTTGTCTGCTATGTGTCTCTTGGGGAACACAGAACAGTCCATTTAAACCAAAGAATAGAGGAGAATAGCTAATGGCCCAATTGGCCAACTAATGGATCATTTTGAGAATTGGCAAAGGTGGGTTTGAAAGTTCGGGCTTTTCTGGGTGATTAGCACAGCAACGTAACCCTTCCTTTTTGTTAAGCAATTCTCCTTGCTTCCGAACTGTAGGTGTATATATTCTCGCTTCCTGTAGTGCTTAAATGATAAGCAAATCTAGTTGTGTACGAGATGTAAATGACCTTAGCATACTTGTTTATAACTCTTACGTAAACATTGACAACGAATGACGCATATCAATCAAACAATTGTGTTGAAAAACTAAATATTTCTAGATTCATTTAACATATTATTTTTCCATATACAAGTACTTTCTAATGTTTAATTATCTTTACACATTGTACATAGGTTTTAAAAAAAAAAAGAACTTCCTATAAAAGAAATGGATGCATGACACAAGGGTATTCAAACACCATATTCCACACAAGTGCATGACAAATAATTCACACATAGTTATAGTATGTGTTTGGTTTCGCGGTGGAAATCATGTTAGGTCTCAAAATTATGTTAGATATGAAGCAATTATGAATAATTTTTACTTCTCAGAATCAATTCCAATAGAATGCAATGTGTATCCAAACATGCACATAAGCGTTGATTAATTCAAATTCAAATTCGAATTAGACAAAATCACAAGGGTATCAAAATTCTCTTTACTACTTTTTTTTTAAGACATCTGCATTCTTTTTTTTTTGGGCAAGAGATCTGCATTCTAAATTATTTCTAATTAGTTACCATATGAATTTAAATATAGTGGTTCAACAAGCAGACGTCATCTACTAATAAAATGAGAGAACTTATATATATACAATCAACAAATCACAAGCCACCAAATATAGTGCGAAAATAATATCAATTAGAAAATAATTAATGGGGCGTGAGTCAGCAGCACAAGGTAGCTGTATATAGTGCAAGCTAAGCAAGATGGAGAGAGGTTTGTTGTGTAAGAGAAACGGAACCAGGGGAAATTTTCTAAATTTATCTAAGAGGGGTATGCATCTTTCTAAATTGTGATCAAATCTAGTCGGAAAGTAAATTAACACTACCTTCTCTGAGTGGTCATCTCTAGTAAGAAAAAAATGTGCTAAACATAGACTAATTTATATATGCGGTTTTGTAGTTGTAGTAATAAAATAACGACCAAGGTTGGTAAATTCGATCATTAGGACCCTTATAGGACTCCTATATAATAGGAGTTTCCAGCAAGGGGGACTCTTAACTTTATTTTTCTTATTGTTGGCATCAAGGTTTTAGAATGCTTATACCTCCACGAAACCATAACATTGTGCACTATTATTGCGAGAAAATGCAGTGACAATTGCAATTGAGATACAGGCTGAGACTTCCAAAATCATAATGTTGTGTCCTTAATTATCATTATAGACTCAAATTTAAAATTTAAGTTGGCATTATAAAATTCCTAGAACCAGAATTTTAATCCACCAAAGTAGTCATTGAAATTTTAAGATTTGAAGTATTAGTCAAGAAAATCTCAGTCAAAGAATAGGGAAATCAACTAATATGTAACTTGAAGATCATTTAGATTCAATCAAGAAAATTGCAAAGATTCCATGAATATATGATTCAATGCACCTTGTTCTTTTTAATTGTTGTTATGCACTCCAAGATAATATTACAACTACCAAACATATAGCTAGCACCTTACAATAGGATAAGCACCCCAACCCTGCTGCAAAATAAAGATAGAACTGATAAATACACTCCATTTCATATGTGGAAGCAACCTTATCAGAATTTAGTAGTGGGATGATTTCATTGATTTGTGCTCTGAAATGATTTGCTGATACTGCAATACTATTCTCTTATACTAATAATTTTTATGATAGTCGGTTCTTCTTAAACAGTTTAACAAGATCTTTATAGAGGTTCACTTTTGAGTATAACTTGTGGGAGAACAGAAAGTGAAAACGACTTCTGGAGAATTATTTTATTCCTCAAACAGGTGCTTGGGTAGAAGTTTAAAAAGGAAGTGCATGAATGAATGTTAGAATTTAGAAGAGAAGCCAATAATAATAATAATAACATGGTTCATGTCAGTGGGCACCTTTAAAGAAATTAAACTTGTGTCAGCCTTGATATATTTATTTTCAAAATTGAAGAAAATTAAATCATGTTGAAAATTCGATGATCATATTTATATATAACACTTTCCTTTGAAACAATTCCAAGTAAAGAAAATCAGAAATAAGTTAGTATAAAACTGAAACAAGTTATTATGAATACAAAAAATCTGAAATGTCAATGGGAATGATATGAAAGCCAGCTTTTAGCTTGCTACCATCGATTAAGCTCCTAAAATAGTACTCACTCTGATCCTTAGTATAAGTCCCTTTTTGTGAGAGAGAAAAGGGACTTATAATAAGAACATGAGGGAGTACTAAAGAAATATGGTTTAAGGGTGCTTATATAACTGCATGCGTTTGGCCTGCTCCACTAGGAAAACAAAGCTTGGATTAGAGGTTCCACTTAGGCATATGAGTACTATTTTACTTAATTAATGATATTTTAATTTCAACCTCAATATTAATTATGTTTATGCTAGGTGAATGGTGACCCAAGATTGACCGATGACCAAAAGCGAGATATCTACCACTCAAAAATGACCTTTGATAGATCGTTGACAATTTTAAATGTTGATCAATCATAACTTTATAAAATAAAAATACAAAAATTATGATCGGATAATTGAGATTGGAAATATACAATTTAAAACATCGATAACCTCCTTTCAATATGAATCATGTATATATTGCGCTAAGATTGTTACATTGATGAAGTTGTGATCCTAGGTTGGTATTAAATGATAAGTAAGTTGTTAATATAATCTTATCTAGTCCGCGTAAGACAGCCCAGTTGGTGGCTTCAGAGACACTTAGGATTTCCCTATCCCCAGGTCATGGGTTCTAGTCTCAGACCTCCCATGTAAACCAAAATATAATCTTATCTAAAACATTATGGTAGTATTATATATATATATATATATATATATATATATATATATATATGTGTGGTTTTACTAGTTAGAAGTTGTAATTTGTAACTTGTACCTGTTCAAATATCACTTTAAGGATTGAAAGAATTACATTAAAGTAAAGTTACCCTTGTCAACAAGGCTCAGCATAGTAGTTGATAGATAGCTGAATTTCTTAACCCTCGACGTGGGTATGGAAAAGGCTTTGTTGGCAGAGACAAAACTCACTTCAATAATCTCTATGCTTCGGAGGAGATTAGTCTTAGACTATTAGCTAGAGGATACCTATAATACACAAAAAAAAAAAAAAAAAAAAAAGTAAAGTTACCTCTCAAATGAAAGGAAATAAAATCACTTAATTAGCTTACACCTAATTCTTTTGGTTCAAATAAATGGTAAATTATTACAGCTTAATCTCCTTATTACAAATAGAAAAATACGCGATGAAAGCTCAGGGCCGGTTCTAGCACTTTCTGGCCCCGAGCGAAATAAAAAATATAAGGCTCCCAATGTATTAAATAAAGTTAAATATGTAAAATTTTTAGGTTAAAATTTGATTAAAAATTATAAAGTCATGAAAATTGTAAGAGCGAAATAAATATGAGAATTCTCAATATATAAAAAAAATAATGTAAAATTTATACATCAAAATTTAAACAAATATAAGAACACATTCAAATTATAACCTTGTAAAATGTATTTTATTTTCTTATTCAATTATTGTTAGCTGTTAAAAATTTAAAATTCTAAAATAGATAGTAATTTTTTTTTATTTTTTTGGCCCCTTTTGACCCCGGGCCCTAGGCGGTCACCCCTTGGGCCTACCCCTAGGGCCAACCACATGAAAGCTAAATAAGTTTAACTCGAACTAATCAGATCGAAAATAATATTTTCAACTGCCAAGAGTCTCAGGAAAAAATTACAAACTTATTCTTATTCAGAAAATTAAACAAATATTCAAATTTAAACTTGTAAAAATGTGGGATTAATTCACCCCTAAGAGAAATTATTGGGTGATTTAGGATTAATGATTTTGATGAATGCATCACCATTATTCAATATCTATATTGTGAGTTGAAAAAAAAAATAATATAAGGTGATGATATATTCAAATCATTAGTCTTATAAAACTCAATAATTCCTCCATTTTTTTTGGATTTTAAAAAAAAGCACAAGTAGTGCTAGATGAATTCCTCCACCCTTGGAGGCTTTCTTTCAATTCATTCTTTTTGCCCTACTTTTACTAATTCTAAAAATTGAAAGGAAGTGATGTTTTTTAATATTCTTATCATGGCATGCACACAAACATATTTATTTTTATTTATTTTGGCACATTAACCACAAGTATTTCAGGTGGGTAGCCTGGATCCTAATCCTTTCTGTTTTATGTTTGGTTAGTGGAAGATACTAGCTAGTATTAAAACTAAAAGGCAGAAGATCAGTCCACAAGCCAATATTGGCTTATAGGCCTACATATCTATCCTTGATCCCCATGTACCCGTGTTTTTTTAATATAGAAATGCAAAACAAGACAGAACAAGATTTGATATAGTCGTCCTTTTCTTTCACCACCACCTCAGAATACATATCACAATTGTCGTACGGAAGAGCAAACGCACTCTTATGAATGACTATAGCCTACCTAACATAAAACAAACCATGTCCATCCACTTGTATATACACAATACTCAAATTTCGTTCGTTCGTGCTTAAACAATTCTTTTAATGTAGGTGATGTTATGGTGCTCCGGGTTTCAATACACCGGACACCTATTTTATTTTTTTTAAAAAAAAATCTATTATATTAAAAAAATGTTTTGGATTTTCTGTATTCTTTTTATGTGTATCTTTTTGTTATTTGGATTTGAAATTTTTTTTATTATATGCTTTCTCACACAGGTAAAAAAATTATATTAAATAAATCTATATTACAAATTGACATATTTCAATAAATTTGCATTAGAAATCTGTATTAAAAAAAATATTTTGAGTAAATTTGTATTAAAAAAATTTAAAAATTAACAAAAAAAAACTAAATGTCGGGTGCATGTTATTGCCCGAAGTATCTTAGAATTTCCCTCCTATCAAATACATTATGCAATAACTTTTAGCAGTGAGGTCCTCCAGAATCATTACATTTGATAAAATTATGAGACATAATGTTAGAACCAGAATTCAAATCATGATAATAATATTAAATATTTACTTATAACAAAATAGTTGTGAGCAACTGTATAATTATATATAAACACAAAAATGTCCAAACAATTAGGCATATAATTATTTGTTCATTTTTTTAATCAATTCAATTTCATTCATATTTTATCCAAAGGAAAGAAAGTATAAGTGTATAGTAAGTTTGACCATTATTACTTGTTTTGAGTCAAAGATTTTATATATAGTATATTCCTTTTTTTTTTATAATCAATGGGGCTTCAAAGAAAATCTAAACAATCATTCTAAGGAAGACAATAAGTTTGACCATTATTACTTATTTTGAGTCAAAGATTTTATATATAGTATATTCCTTTCTTTTTTTTTATAATCAACGGGGCTTCAAAGAAAATCTAAACAATCATTCTAAGGAAGACAATGCCAAAAACATCCTCCCAAAGAAAACTAGCTAAAAAAGGAGGGACATTCATAAAAACAGAAACAGAAAAACTCCCTTCATGACCAGTGTAACCAAGAGCGTCGGCGCAGTGGTTGGCTTCACGATAAATGTGGCTAATAGAGACCCTCCAGTCATCGTCCAAGAGATGTCTAATTTTGCGAACAAGGCCACTACAGTGGTGAGTAGGGCAGCAGTCGTTAGTAATTAGTGTAAGCATAGTAGCAGAATCTATCTCAACAGCAATGTTCCTAATTCTCATATCCTTAGCAATCTTTAGGCCCCAATATAAGCCCCAAAGCTCTGCACGAACAGCTGAAGAAACACCCACATTACAGGTGAAGCCCCTCAAGAAAACACCTGTATGGTCCCGAATCAAACTCCCACAGGCAGTAGCTTTTGTAGAGCCATGAACTGAGCCATCTGTGTTGAGTTTAAAACCCCAATTTTTGGACAGACCCAACCTATGTAAGCTTCCCTTCTTTTTGTAGAAAGTAAAGAATCGTTCGCCAAGGAAATTTAAAATCTGGAAAAGCAGGGAAGAAGACAAGGTGGATATGCATTTAAAAACTAGTTTATTTCTATCTCTCCATAACATCCAAACCGCCACACCAAAGAAACGAGGCCAATCAATGTGAGCAGGACCAATACCATTTTGTGATAAGTTCATCAACAACCAATCTTCAAGGCTAATGCTAAAAAATTTGCTCTAATGGTCAAGTTGCACAAGTTGATCCCAAAAATGAGTCACATCTTCACAATCCCTGAGACAGTGCATAATGGTCTCGGGACCATCATGACATCTGGGGCATAAGTCATCAGTATCCATGTGTCTTCGTTTCCTTTCCACATTCATTAATAGCCTAGCATGGCTTAGTTTCCACAAGTGACTCTGAATTCTTTGAGGCCCTGGCCAATGCCAAACCTGATTGAAGACTTCGTTATCACTAGATTGGTTGGCAATAGTATCACTACTAATCATTTCCACTGCTGATCTGAAAGTAAAAGTTCCATTTTCGTTACCTTTCCAAGCAAAGCAATCTGGGCCTGCATCATGGTTAGGAGGATTAACCGCAGCTATCTTCACGCATATATCATCGAGAAGCAAGGATTTTAGAAGGTCCCAATCCCAAGATCCACTACTGGAGTACTGCACAGCAGGATATTTGTCACACCAATCTAAGGGAGCAATACCAGGAATATCAATTAGCTTTCCAACACCCGGAATCCAATTATCCCGCCAAAATTTGATCCTGCCACCATTTCCCATAATCCAGAAAAGACCCTTAAAAACTTTAGAGCACGCGTTTACTATACCATGCCAAAGACGAGACTTGTTTAAGGATGAGCCAAGGGTGGTTTGTAGAACATCGGTTACCTTGTATTTAGCTATAAGGCATCTTGCCCAAAGAGACTCTGGATTACTGATCATTCACCAGGCAAGTTTTATCATGTAAGCTTGATTAACAGTTCGGAGGTTATGGAAACCGAGCCCACCTTGGTCTTTTGGAGAACAAACAGTTTCCCAAGCAATGAGATGGCACTTTCGGTGGTCAGGGGTGGAGCCCCAGATGAAGTTCCTGCAAAGTCTTTCAATTTCGTCACAAATACTAACCGGAATAACATCAGTTTGCATAACATAATAAGGGAGATTAAGGATACACGATTGAGCAAGTGTGACTCTCCCTGCAAAAGACAAGGTTTTTGTTTTCCATCCTGAGAGCTTCTTTTTAACCTTATCTATAAGATAGGAATAATGAGGCTTCCATGAACGAGAGTGGAAGATAAGGACTCCCAAGTACATGCCAATCTCATTAGACCTCGAGATGTTCAAGGCCGAGCAGATTGAAGAAGCCATAGGTTCCATCATTGACGGGGAGAAAAATATAGAAGATTTGTTGAGGTTGACAAGTTGGCCCGAAGCAGTATAAAACCTGTTTATGATATCCATGACAACTAATGCTTGTCGATCCATAGCCTCAACCAGTAAGAGAATGTCATTAGAAAATAACAACTGCGAAATACGAGGACCACCACGTCCAATAGATAAAGGACATCAATCACCTTCATTAACTTCATCTTGAATCATATGGGACAAACGATCAATGCATAAGACGAAAAGGTAAGGGGATAAGGGGTCCCCTTGCCTTAAGCCACGTTGAGGCTTGAATGAATCAGTAATATCCCCGTTCCAGTTGATGCACATAGACGACGTAGTGACACAATTAATTATCAGGTTGACAATAGAAGCTTCCATCCCAATGGAGACAAGAGTATCTTCAATAAAGTCCCAACACAACTTATCATAAGCCTTAGCGAGATCAAGTTTCAAAATCATAAAACCTTTCTTGCCTTTGGAAGTCTTCTTGGTATGAACCGCTTCTTTGAGGATGACCACATTATCTGAGCCATGTCGACCTGGTACAAAGCTACATTGGGTGGGAGAGATCAGATGGTTCATCATCAGCTTCAAACGATTTGCAATAATTTTGGTTACTATTTTGTAGATGACATTACAAAGTGAGATGGGCCGAAAATCAGTTATACGCTGAGGCGGTCTTATCTTCAGGATCAAAGTGATTACCGTCTGGTTAACCTCGCGAATCTTCTCTGGATGTTCAAAGACTGCTTGTACAAACTGAACCATAGAGGGTCCAATGTGCTCCCATTGGGACTTAAAAAATAGAGGGCATGCAAACCATCTCTACCAGGAGCTTTGAGATTCCCCATACTAAATAAAGCAACTCTGACCTCTTTGGCTAGACACTTCCTTGTGATATTTAGAATATCCACTTCCCGAAGCTGAGGAAAACGAGAGATGGTATTAATAGGAATCACAGTGGGGTTATCCACCGAGAAAAATGAGACAAAATGATTCAACACCATATTCCGAAGTACATCCTCGCTAAGAATCCAGTTATTGGTATCATCCAGGAGAGCCTCTACTCTATTTTTTCTACGCCTTGCCAACGCAGATTGGTGGGGAAAAAACGAGTATTTCTGTCCCCCATGGTCATCCATTTTACCCTTGCTTGCTGACACCAATACATCTCTTCCTGGTTGAGAATAGTGCAGTATTCATCCCATAACTCCTGCCGTAACCGAAGAAGGAAAGGGTTGATACCCGATGCCAAGGCCTTGTGCACTCCATCAAGACGGTTAAGAATGCGTCTTTTCCTGTTGAAGATGTTCCCAAAGGTCTCATGGTTCCAATGGGACAAATGCTTCGACAAGGTCACAATATTCTTTGTCCACATCTTATTGACACTCCAGGAATAGGAAACTTGGTTAGGAAAATTCGGATGGGATAACCAAGAAGCAAGGAATTTGAAATAAGAATTTCTTCTGGGCCAACCTTCTGATCCATTAAAACGCAACAACAAACCGACATGATCTGATGTTGGAAGAGGGATATGAACAACACTGAAGTTTGGGAAAGCAGCACCCCACTCAAGATTAGATACCGCTATGTCCAACCTTTCTTGTACATCTCCTCGTTTCCAGGTAAAAGGCGAACCTTAAAAACCTACGTCACTTAAACCACATGCCTCCAGGCAAGCATGAAGCTTGTTTGCACCATTCTGGTTGATAGGGGCTCCTCCCCTTTTTCATGAGTGTATAAAACTTGGTTGAAATCATCCACAACACACCAAGGACCAGTAACAGTATTTTTCATTTGAACTAGCTCTTCCCAGAGGGATTCCCTTTCAAAGGGGTGAGGGCTTGCATAAACCATTGAGATATGCCACAAATCTCCCGTACTACCTTTGTAAGTAGCATTGGCAAAATGGGCCTTGGCCCGCGGGCCCCGCCAGCCTGCCTGCAATTTTTTGCTGGCAGGGCACAAGTTTTAGTAAAAAAATTAAATCATGCCCGTCCGCCCCGCCACCTTAGTGGCACACACAGTTTGTGGGCGATTTGCGAGCGGGCTAAAAACAAAGAAGGAAACATTAATTAATTTTTTTTTAAAACACGGGCCACCCTGCCCGTAGTGCGGGCGGGCAGGGCCTAAAAATTAGGCCCTAAATATTTTTATGGGCGAGTATGCCCGGCCGCATTTTTTGCTGGCCGAGTGCGGGCGCGGGCCATGCTTGCCCACCCGTTTTGCCAATGCTATTTGTAAGTAAGGTGAACAGCAAAGCTTAATGAGTGAATAGTATGGATGGAAAGCCTGTTGGTTTTCCAAAGACACCAGATACCACCCGCAAACCCATTAGCATCCACCTTAGCTATTCCATCAGAACCAAGCTTAGTTATGACCGCATTTGCCCTATCCCCACTGACACGAGGTTCCAGAATGGCCAAAAAATCAATATTATACATTCTTTTACAATCAGGGATAACACTTGTAAATGAACAATTACCAACACCTCTACAATTCCAAACCATAGCATTAATATTCATCATTATTATAATAATAACAGGAACAAACAAACCTCTTACTAGGTTCAATGCCATGATCATTGAGAGTCCTTAGTTGAGGAACCAGCTGCACCATTCATATCACTCTGGCCAACATCCCCTTGGGGTTGTGACTCTCTATTTTCAATAGCATTACCCTCTTCAAAATCCATGGGGTCCTTCCCTCTAACAGTTTGTCTTTGCAGGAATTCAAGCTCCTCATTTCTAACAACAGGAATAAAGTTTCCAAACAAATTGTCTACATACTTCCACGCCTTGTGGTCACGCCACATTTGGTTTTGGTAGCGACTCATGGTGTCAAGAATGACCTTCTCCATTTCAATTTTATCCTGCTTAGCTAACTGTTACTCTTCACTTGTTGGCATGGTCTGCTTCGGAGTAACCTTTTCTGTTTGCATGGGAATATCATTAGGAAATTGCTTTTTGGCCCCCATTTTTATTTTTCAAGGACAAAAATATCCCCAGCGTTTTAATCTTTCCGATTCTACAGACTCGGAAACGCAATTTCGGTACTACAGAGACGAAATACATTTATCTCATATTTCCGGTTTTGCTAAAATGGAAACCACCAGGCTTTGAAATTTAACATTTTCCGTCTCTATAGAGACGGAAAACAATGTGGTGTTATTAGTATTGTTGGCATCTGTGACTTTGTGGCCTGGGACTTTCGAGTACATCTCATACTTGTTGTTCCTTGGGTTTGTTTCAATAATATTACCTTTTCTTATAAAAAAGAAAAGTCTTGTTGCCATCATATGTGCAGTGCTTGCTGGTGTCTTCCAGTGTCTTCTCCACGAGACAAGGACCAATTATTGGGATACTATTGAAGGTGAGAATTCAGGATCTAACATACACACAACACATAGAGATGCAGTTGTGGTGGAGACTCAAATAATCGCAATTCAATTCAATAATAGAAACACTCAAACACCGATAAAGTAATAATTTTCTGATCATATTCTCACTACGGGGGCCAAACTATTTTCCGTCTCTACATGGACGAAAAATGTTAAAATTTTCGGTTTTGTGAAGCCGGAAACATATTCCGTTTTAGCAAATCCGGAAATATGAAATAAATGCATTCTGTCTCTGTAGTACCGAAATTGCGTTTCTGAGTCTATAGAACCGGAAAGATTAAAACCCTGAGAGTATTTTTGTCTTTGAAAAATAAAAATGGGGGCCAAAAAGTCTACTATGGGAACCAAAAAGCAATTCCCATATTATTACTATTCCCTGCCTTTACTTGCACATGATGCTTAAGCTGTTTATTGGGCTTAGTAGTTGAGACTTTTGGCCCTTTCAGAGGGGGTTTTTGGGCCTTACATTTTGGTTTACTGTTAACCACAAAGTTGTTAAATGTGGGGCCTCCATACGTGAGGTATCATCCAAAACAATGGGCACTTTTATTTTGTCCTTATTAATAAGACCTATATCAATTTTTAATGACCATTAATTAAAACACTCATATTTATTTAACATTTTTTAGATTACCAATAATATTAATAGGGGTAATTTTGAAAATACATATTAAAAATTAACATTTCCAATACAATTAACTAAATTAATCAATTTTCTTAATTGACGTGAAATATTTCAAATGGATCTTATATGTAGGGATGGAGGAGGGAGTAGAATGATAAAATAAATCACATACAGGCAAGCCATCATAATACGTGCATGTCTAAATAATTACTCCTTATTTGCGCTCTTCTTTCAATATGATTCTTTTTCTTCATAATCGAGTTTATGGCAAGGAAAACCTCATCATCATGGCTTAAAAAAACAAAAATATTACCCTCATCATCATCTAGCAGGATAGAGATTTTCAATTGGGCAGAAATTAAATTCAAGCAATCTATGCAATTTTGCCTCTTGGAAAAGATACACACTTATTGAATCGTGATAATAGCACTTAATAAGTATCTATTGGGTTTATTTTAGTTGACAAAAACTATTCAAATATAGTCAATTTGCAGTAAGTAAGGATCGGCAATGAGACGAACAACTCAAAAATAGTTTGAGGCTCAACTTGTTAACTAATTTAATGAATTTAGTTCATGAATTAAATGAGTTTAACTTAAGTTAAAAATTAAGTTTAATTTGTTAAATAATTGAGTTAAATATAGCACAACTCGTTAGACATATATAATCTATTCTACAATTACTATTATACAACCGTAAAATATTTAGATTTTGTTTAATCTAAGTTCTAAAGGCTGAATAAAGAATTTTTTTTAAAAAAAAAAAATCGCTAAAGAACATTGGAAATACAAGTTCATTATCTCTTAAAGTATTAAGTAGTATTTTATTTTTCAATGCAAAACTACTATATTTAGGTTTTTATCATCAACACTAAGGCCTATGGTTAAAAAAATCCATATATTTAAAATATATATATAATATATATATATATATATAGTAAAATTATAAATTTCGCAAAAATATACACTTAAGAGGATTTTATAAAATCCTAGCCGAACACTTGGTGAACTTTAATCAATATTAGTTTGAGGTGAAAAAATAGTTTGAATCAAATCCAAATCAAATTTTCAAATTTTCGAGTTGACCAAACATGACTCAGTTCTACATATCTCTATTGCCATTGTCAAAACCAAATCCAATAATTTTATCATGAAAGAATACAAACGATATATTTTTTAAGCTGCGTGCTACGGAACAGGGAACTTGGATATAATCCAAGATGAATTCAAAGGATAGATAAATAATACAAAAATGTTTCTCCTACAATACACTCCCTTTTTTGTTGAGATATAACAAGTCCCACATCATCTAAAATATGGTGAGTTGAACAATATATAAGTAGAAAGACCCATGAACCTAAAGCCTTAAGGTTTTAGGTTAAGACATGGTGTCAAATCATTTATATTATTGTTCACTTCACCTCATTAATAAAAACATGATTAATTGATTTAATTCATACTCCCCAATTAACAAAGGACTTGGACTAAAAGCCTAATACTAAATATACAAAATTGTAATATGGTATCAGAGCCTAATGATCCAAGGACCATATAAAAACAAACAAAAAGACCTGGGCCAACTCAAGTCAAAAAGTAGCAGCACTTGCTTAGGCGCTCAAGAATGAATGCGACCTAGAAAAGCGGTAAGTTGAACAATATATAAGTAGAAAGACCCATGAACCTAATGCCTTAAGGTTTTAGGTTAAGACATGGTGTCAAATCATTTATATTATTGTTCACTTAACCTCATTAATAGAACATGATCAATTGATTTAATTCATACTCCCCAATTAACAAAGGACTTGGATTAAAGGCCTAATACTAAATATACAAAATTGTAATATGGTATCAGAGCCTAATGATCCAAGGACCATATAAAAACAAACAAAAAGACCTGGGTCAACTCAAGTAAAAAGTAGCTCTTGCTCAGGCGCTCAAGAATGAATGCGACCTAGATAGGCAGACTCACTTGAAGCACAAGCCCATGGCAAAAATTAATGACAAGTCACAACTAGGGTCAATTTCCCTAGTTGGACTTGAGGGGGAGTGTTGAAATTAATGACAAGTCACAACTAGGGTCAATTTCCCTAGTTGGACTTGAGGGGGAGTGTTGAGATATAACAAGTCCCACATCATCTAAAATATATATTACAATTTTGTATATTTAGTATTAGGCCTTTAATCCAAGTCCTTTGTTAATTGGGGAGTATGAATTAAATCAATTGATCATGTTCTATTAATGAGGTTAAGTGAACAATAATATAAATGATTTGACACCATGTCTTAACCTAAAACCTTAAGGCATTAGGTTCATGGGTCTTTCTACTTATATATTGTTCAACTTACCATATTTTAGTCCATGTGGGACTTGTTTGGTTTATATATATCTCAACACTCCCCCTCAAGTCCAACTAGGGAAACTAAACCTAGTTGAGACTTGCCATTAATTTTTGCCATGGGCTTGTACTTCAAGTGAGTCTGCCTTTCTAGGTCGCATTCATTCTTGAGCGCCTGAGCAAGTGCTACTTTTTGACTTGAGTTGGCCCAGGTCTTTTTGTTTGTTTTTATATGGTCCTTGGATCATTAGGCTCTGATACCATATTACAATTTTGTATATTTAGTATTAGGCTTTTAGTCCAAGTCCTTTGTTAATTGGGGAGTATGAATTAAATCAATTAATCATGTTTTTATTAATGAGGTGAAGTGAACAATAATATAAATGATTTGACACCATGTCTTAACCTAAAACCTTAAGGCTTTAGGTTCATGGGTCTTTCTACTTATATATTGTTCAACTCACCATATTTTAGATGATGTGGGACTTGTTATATCTCAACATTTTTTGAGATAAAATTAAAGTATATAGAAAAGAGAGACTAAAAAGAAGATAAAAGGAGAAATGCAATTTGTGATGTAATAAAAAAAAGGAAATACCCATGCATGTAAAAAAAAAAAAAATACATTGTCTAAATATCGTCTATCATTTATGTGCCATATGTATTTTATTCACTCTAAATTTGTAAATCATACATACAAATTGATGATGAAAAAACTTCGTGCTCTTGATGCGCAACCATTCAATTCAGAAAAATAGTAAGAATATTGTTGTTACAACTTATAAATATGAAGGATATGTAGGCTCTAGCTCCAATCAAGTTTTATCCTCAACATAAAATACATTTTCTGATTTGACTTACATGAAGAATGCACAAGAGAGATTAATGCAAATGGTCCATGATCAATTATTTTAATTTAATTCCTTCCACATTCGTGATTTGAAATATTTTAAGAAAATACTTAAAATATTTCAAATAAAATACACTTTCTGTTATTTTCTTACATGTCTTTTTTTCTTACGAAAATTAAAATGCATGAAACTTTTGTTTATACTTTTGATATCTAAGGGAGATTGAATTCAAAGAATACTCATTGGTGATGAAAAGCCATGGTTTTCATAAGTTGGTGTGAGTGTTAGAGCAAAATGAGTGCAGAAAAGCCACAGGCAACTTAGATTGAAGAGAGCAAATTAAACGTCATGACGAGGTGGGATTGATGTCATCATGATCTCCACTCAAAGGGTCATGCTCGTGGGTTTAAGTAGTGATAGTGGTAGTGGAGCCATCATCAAATGCTTGAATAGGGTTCTTACCAAAATAAAATAAAAACAGTAATATGAAAATTAAAAAAATTCTCAAAAGATGGCCGTATATCAATGGAAGGAATATACTATAATTATAAGATCGAAGTAAAAAGCCAAAAAAGGGACCAAAGCATACATGCGTGTGACTACAAAAGCGCCATAGCTAGAAAACAACCCATTTCTCTCCAAGCTTCCATGCTTACATCCAAAATATCATATACGAAGTTTTAGTTTTTTTTTTTTAAAAAAAAAAAAATTAAAAATTTGTATTATAAACAGGTATAAATTGTATCCCAACCAATACGCAAATCAGTCCTCGCATAATGGTAACAATAAAACTGATTCAAGATTAAGAATTCATGAACCAAATTACAAAGATTAACAAAAAATCAATAATGAAAACCAACCCAAACAACAAAGATTAACAAACATTCCCAACGCAATGATATACACTAGTCCGAGAAAGTAACCTACACATTACTGAAAGTTGAAAACCAAGATCAAGATCTAACCAAAACATACATGCATGTGTGTTCAACATTATGAATAATGTCTCTTAAAAAAAAATACATAATGGATAAAATATACTTTAAAGTGATGTGTGTGAGTAATTATCCAAATATACACTTTAAATTAAATAATGAGGTTGAAAACATTAAAGAGTTCCATGCTGAATCATAATAATATTAATTAATAGCTACATTGCATATAGAAAAGAAAACAATATTTAGTGACTGACCTTTTTAAGGCAAAAGGTAGCCCTCCGTACCAAAAGAAGCAGTGACAAGAAAAGCCTCAAAGGAGACTTTGCAATGAGCTTGTGTGTACTTTCAATTAAATGTTTCGTTTCATCCAACTCACGTTACTTATGCAATAATGTTGTTCCCATTTTCCCTTAACCAACTTGAGTGAAATACAGCAGGTTGATTTATCCTACAATAAAAAAGTTTGAGAGAGACATTGTTAATACCCATGTTTCCTTACTCATACCCTTCATCTTTTTATGCAGTCAAATAAGTTATATATCCCTCAATTTTATTCATGTCGAAATTTCTATTAGATAGGTAGTATAAGTAAGAGAAATGTGGACATGATTAAGATCTCAAAAAGTTTAAAAAGAAAAAAGGGCATAACTTACATGCAACCAAATTTTGGATTGTTGCATAACAACCCTTTGATAAACCAATGGTTGTTTGACAAACAATTCAGTAAAAATATGTCATTGTCACATCAGTTCTATGTGAGACATAAGGACTAAATTGAAATAACTCAACTTTGATATCGAATCAAATTGTAAGAATTCAATTTTGATTTATAGAGAGCTGATGTGACAATGACATAGATTAATAACTAGATGATTTGTTAAGCAACCATTGGTTCATTAAATGATTTTTTTGCAACAATTCAAAATTTGATTGCATGCTAGAAATATTTAAAAAAAAAATCCCAAAAGTTTGGGGAAAAATGATGCATGGAAATCCTACTTTTAATAGGGGGCACTTAAAGAGTTAAAGTCTTAAAGTATTCAAGGAGGTAAAATTGAAATTAAAAAAAAATGAGGCTCGTTGAATTATTTTTTATTTGAAATTATTATTTCCATTTTTTTCAAAATATCTCTCTAATTAAATTTTCATTTCAAATTAGTCTCATAGCTTATTAAAACCTGGGCCACCAAATAATTAGGCTAATGATGAGGTTTTTCTAAAGACTAATGTTTGATCATTGAAAATAACACCTACTATAAGATGAATTGATGTTATCCAACCCGAAATTATTTTCCTTAAGGTGGAAATAGCCTTGACCAAGACCAAAAAAAAAAAAAAAACATAAGGAAAATCTTCATCGCTATCTATACGCTTAATGTCATTAGTGTAGTCAAAATATTTGCCAAAGTAGTACTAGTTACTTAGCATCTACCAAGGCAATGTATTCATATTTGATTTGTGCTACTCTAAATTATAAAATGATAGATATATGTCCTTATTATTTTCTATTTTTTAATATTTAATTTTTAGATTTAATTATTCCTATCTTGTTTTTTAGATATATTTCCACTCTTAATTTATAATTTTTAGACTTTACTTAAACCAATTGTGTATATATCGTATATAATTTCAAAAATATTTCGTATTTATTTAAGAAATACTTGTGCAATACATGAAATAATTGCTACTTTATCCTAATATATATGTAATCTATCTTTTTTTTTGGTGAATATATGTAATCTATCTTTGATTGGCAATACCTACACACTATATATTTTTTAAATACATTGGCGTAGTGGGCTATCTGGGCTACTCTATTCGATCAATCTCTACCGTGTATATGGTTTTGATTATATGAGTTTAGTTTTCCAATCTCGATTTTTAGATCTCAAACCTTATTTTAAAGTCAAAATGATTATGATATTTCTTTATTTTTCTTTCATTATTTCAAATTTTTAAGCCACACTCCCTTCCGAAACCTTCCTACTCACCCAAACACCTTTCCCACGCTTGGTATTTTCTTTGTCACAAACAGAAAAAACCATCGCTATTCATGTTGAAAAATATTTTTTCCGACAAACCAATGTCAATTTTTTTTTTCATTTCAAGTCAAATAAACATGTTTTTATGACACGGGATGTCGAAATTTCATTTCAGTCAAAACAAGAATGTTTTATTTTGACACAGTAGTGTTGGAAAAATGTTAATGATAATTTTTACTTTTTCTGCCATACCATGTTGGAAAGCCAACGATGACGTAAAAAAAGATGGAAAGCAAATACAAGGTAAGGGAGTTTGAGGTTTGAATAGGAAGAAAACAAGGGAGTTTGGGATTTGGAGAGAAAAATATGCACTAGAAATATTATAGTCATTTTAATTTTAAAATGAGGTTTTGGATCTAAAGAGTGGAGTTTTGGAACTAAATTTCTTTGAGCAATGTCTACGTTTTTTTTTAATTTATGAATCAATTGCTCTATATATTAGTTGTATTATTTTTTTCTTTTCTCTCCTATTTTTTTAATTCTAAGCATTTTTCTGTATCCTTATTCATTTTCAAGAATTTCGTTGATTATGAACTACGTTACGTATACAAGTATTTAATTTTTTTTAAAAAAACAAAAAAAAAATAATAATGGTTTTGTGTTGAAAATTAAATGTTTAATCTTTTAAGAAATGCTCTCTCCAGACTCATTTTTAAGCAAAAATTACTAACTTCACACTTATTAAAGAAATTAGTTGAATGTATTTAATTTTCTCAAATTCATAAAAAATAGACTATTTAGTAAATTTACATTGAGAATGAAACAAAATTAAATGACACAATCACATTATGAAGATATTTAAGGAATGATTTTATTGGAAATAAAAAATTAATTAATTTTTGGTTATATAAGTGAAATGTTTTTTTTACTTATAAATGAAAATGAGACAGAAGGGAGTAGGAGTCTTATCTTTTTTGGCTTTTTTATGTTCAATTTCAAAAATTGAGATTAAACAAATCTTAAATTATTTAAGTAAATTCTCTTTGCATCTCTATCAACAACTCTGCATTCTACAACGTTGAATAGGCCGGGAAATGTAATATGCATAGGCTTAATGATTTACACATTTTACTTTTTACTTTTGGTGACCAAGGTGCTTATGGAACCGTGTCATTATGCTTGCAGACTTTGCCGGTGAAGAGCTCTAAGACTTGCCTTTTAAGTCAGGGCTACTAAAGCCACCCTGTTTATTTTTGACCTTGTACGAACCATTAAATGTGAGAACCCAAAAACAAACTATGCAAACCCTTTTTGGACCAACCAGGGAGCAACAAGCCAACAAACAACAGCTACACAGCTACTATGGTTATGGTACAGGATCAGGCAAACAGCGAGTACTAACTAGGAGGAGATCAACCGGAGATAGATTAGATTCACGGAGCAATAATAAATTAATATTTTCTCTCTTAATATAAGTCACTTTTATATAATTCACGTATATATTAAGAAAAAGTAATTATTTCTCTCAAATTTATCAAAAAATATATTATCATTTCAAAGTTACCCATATTTAAAACTTTACAACTTTATTCATTTCTCTTTGTTGTAATTATTACCCTACCACCCTTATGCAATTATGAGAAATATATTTGGAATAAACTCTTTAATATTACATAAATATTTTAAAACGACTTATAAAAAAGGATACCAATTTTAACAAAATGATGTCCTATAATAAAGGAGAGAGGGAATGCTACACTAGCTAATAAGTTTATCCCTTCAATGCAGATAAATAAAGAATGATACAACTACTAGTACCATACTAGTATTAGTATTCTTATATATTTGAATATACACCCTCCGATCTTATTTATAAGATCCTTTTGGAGTTTTTATTTTGGTCCTATTTATAAGACCTTTTTTCAATTTTCAATAATATTTAATTACTTCTTTCCACAGATACCCCTATTAAGTCAAAACTTTTTAGAGTTACAATGATAATTATAGAGGCAATTTTGAAAAAGTATATCAAATTTTCACATTTCCAATGTCACTAACAAATTTAGTCACTTTCCTTGATGGGAATAAAAAACCCCAAAAAGATCTTATAAATAGGACCGGAGGGAGTAACTATTTAAGATGAACTTCTATTTAAATAAAATAAATTAGTTAATATTATTAGTGATATTTAAAATTATAATACTTTCTTCGGTTTTAACCATGAGAAGAAACAAAACATTTCATTAATGGTTTTAAATATAGGTAAAAATTAACTACTCCCTCCGGTCCTTATTATATGTCATACTTAACCGAATTACACATACCAAGGAAAGTGGTTGGTTTTATGAATTTTATGAGAATATATTGTAACATTACAATTTTACCCCCTTAATTTTTCTTGGAAAATTCGCACTTATTAATGAACAACAAAAAACACATAGATAGTCAAAGCATTTAATAAGGGCAAAAAAGAGAAAAAACAATAAATGATGCATAGAAAATATAAAGTGACTTATAATTAGGAGCAAGAAAACTTTCTAGAATGTGACCTATATATAGGACCGGAGGGAGTAACTTTCTATTATCAATACAATTATTCATAAAATATTTCTATAAAATGGTTGAATCATTTAATTTTTGTTTCATTCTCAATGTAAATTTACTAAACTAGTTTATTTTTTTTATGAATTTGAGAAAATTAAATACATTCAACTAATTTATTTTTTTTAATATGTGTGAAGTTAGTTATTTTTACTTATAAATGAGACTGGAGGTAATATTTGGTATGCTTTTTTAAAATTAGCTTATAATTATTATTGAGATTCTAAAAAAATTAAATAGAAATACTCGTGAAAAAGAAGTAATCATTGTTATTGAAAATTAAGATAAAGACTTATGAAAAAAGACAAAGTAAACTCATTATATAATATTTATATTTAGAGACGTACTCGTAATATTTTAGACGGTTAAAATTAAAATTATTTTTGTAAAATATAGCATTAATATTGTGCCATTGATAATAAGCACATAAATCTTTGAATTCTTGAATCTTAAATGTATGCACTATGAACAATGATGAATATTGATATCAATAATGAAAGAGATGACATGAAATGTATAAATTCTCTTTTTGATTCGCTAGAAAATAATGGTTAAGTGTTTCTGTGTTTTTGGATATTGAAATGTGTCTAAAAAAATACACTTTTATAATGAGTTTTGATAAGTCAAGTAGGTTAAAAAGTTTGTTAGACGTTTCAAACTGATTTTAGCTTTATCCGACTAAGTAACACCTTTATCTTGTTAACGAGCTTCTCAGAATCAGTTCTTGTCAAATTTTAAAACAACATAACCAGCTGTTATATATGGTTCAACCGGTTATGACAGAAACACTTAACTGTTTCAAATGTAACTTGACTCATATAAAAAATATAAGTTCTAAACTCATTATTAAACCAAAATATGATGCAAATACATATTTTAAAAATGTTTATCAAATCATATGTATCATTTTCAAAAGATTAGTTTTGTAATGAATCAATTTCATGATTATTCAATATGAATGCATTGAGATTCACTAGATTCTAGCCAAACAAGTATCTTAAGGACCTAATAAAAAAAAAAAAGAATAAAGTCCTATAAGAATAATGCTACTGAGACTTGTTGCTGTTGTTTGTTGTTTGTTGCTCTTGCACATTTGATCTTCATCACAATACTTGTGAAGCTCACTTGTTTCACAATATGTTAAATAATTTATTTTACATAACAACCAATTATGAAACAGCTAATTATATGCATTTTGCATCATTCAAATAGTCATAATTCAAATTTGTAATATTTAATTTTTTAATTAATTATTTCAACTTTAATTTGATAAAAAAATTATAAGATCATCTTAGTAAGTTGAGGGAGGTAAGTTGAAAAAAAAATTAATTTTGATACAGTAAATGCTAACAAATGTCATAAAGTATTTGATAAACAACTAAAATAAAATAAAAATATTAAAAAATGAGTTTTTTATATTATCGAGAAAAGAACAAAGGCTAACTTAATTGGCTTTTACTATTAAAATAACTTTAACAAGTCTTCAGAGACCTTGTTAGTAAGACGTTTTAATTTTAAATTTTTTTTTATCATCTTGGTAAGTCGAGGGAAGTACTACTTTCTCGAAGGAGATCATGTCTGGCGTTCAAATTAAAAGAATGGAGTAGTTACTACAGCGAAAAGAAACGCGAGAGTTAAGTGAAGAGACCTATTCATACACTTATATATTAGAATCTTGATATTTGTCATTTAAGTTTTTTCATTTAATTTTTTTTAACTTGAAAATAACAAGTGATATTATAATCTTATGGGTAGGTTTGTAGGTCTCTAAATCAATTTTCTAACCAAATACTTCCTCCGGTCTCAAATATAAGCAAATAAAAACATCTTATTAGTGGTCTCAAATAATATAAGCAAAATTTAATTAACTCTCTATTTTTAATACAATCATTCCTAAAATATCTCAATAAAGTAGTTGTATAATTTAATTCTTGTTTCATTCCCAATGCATGTTTCTTAAAGTAGTCTATTTTTTTAAGAACTCGAGAAAATTAAATGCAATAAACTAATTTCCTTAATAGATGTGAAGTTAGTTTTTTTCCTTATACGAGACCGGAGGGAGTAGTAGAAAAGCTTGGAAAACTGTGCCGCTTGTCAAAAGTAATCGGAAACATCTATTATTCGCTTCTGTTGTGCTGCCTTTTCAAGTTCTAACATTCTTTCTAGTGGACAATATCTTACCAACCATCCCAAAGTGACACATTTCTTTAGTACTCTTTTTTTTTTATAGTAACATTTTTTTTACTAGTATTCTTTTCACAAGAATTTTAGATAATCTTTGGCTTTTTTTCCTAACAAATTAGGTACTCGTATATCTTACTCTCCGTTTTTTAAATAAATGGACAAAATTCAACCGTTAAATAATTTAACAACAATTTAAAAATATTAAATTAAATATTATTAAAATCATAATAACCATTGAAAGAAAAGAAAAAATTAAAAAAACGAAGATGATCTCGAAGCATATCCATATACCCCCCATATAAAAATTACAAAGCCTAGCTGTCTATCTCCTAACTATGAGTCATAGATCTGTGGTTTATGGGCCTGTAATAATTTATGTTTATTTGATTAATTTGAAGAGAATGTGCATTTTGTTTCATGAAATCGTACAACTATACGTTTGAATTGGCACATAAAAACAGATGGAAAAGTTTGCATCATCAATTTTCCAAATATCATAACAATTCCTTTCCGGGTTTTATTGTGAAAGAAGAGTTACTAAGTACGACTCGTATTACAGATGATGTACTACAATGTGAGTATATGATGTGATAAATGGTTTTGTAAATTGACGTATTCATAGGTCAAATGTATCAAATCCATGTAGTAATAATTCATGTTTTCATCTTATTCCATGTGCAAAATGATGACTTGCTATAATTATAATGTCAAGAGCCAAACACTGATCGATACTTAATTTAGATTAAACTTGAAGCTTGGGTTATCTTTGAGACAGGCATCACTGCATGTCCACGTAAAAATGAAGGTAAATAATGCACTAATGCTGATCCATTACTCTCTCTCCTATTACAATGTTCCACATCAAAAGGTTAAAAAAATTCAAGGATTAGCTATATTACTTTTTTTTTTCTGTTCCTATTGTCCTTTGCCCCTGGACCACGTCCACTACTAGAAAAATATAGATCATACATATGCTCAAGTTTCCTATAGACATTCCAAAAGGGATAGGGTAATGAGAGCCACGAAAACACAATTACTAGTTACAACTGAAACCAAGACACCTGTGGCTGTGAGGAGAAGCTAGCAAGGAAATTAAAGAGAGAACATGCACTTTGAGAAGAGAGAGAAGGGTGGGGATGGAGTGTGTTCCAAGACACAATGATTACATGGTCTTCGGGAAACAGAAAGGGTGGCGTGGACATAGCCAAGAGTATGGAAGAACGTGGGAGCTTGACCGAGATATGAATTAAGGAAGGAAAAGGAAACGCCAAAAGGAAAGAGCAAAGGGCCCGAAGGCTAAAGAAACGTCCATTAAGAAAGTGAAATAGTAATTTAGTAAACTGTATTGGAAATGTGAACTTTTGATATATATATTTTCAAAATTACCCCTATTAATATTATTGTGAATCTAAAAAGTGCTAAATAAATAGGGGTATTTGTGGGAAAAAGTAATTAATGATCATTGAATATTGGTAAATGGTCTTATAAATAAGGACAAAATAAAAATGTCAAAAGAGTCTTATATTTTGGGACAGAGGGAGTAATAATTACGTAGTCATTTTTTCTACTTATTTTTTATTCAATTAATTAGATGATATTAAAGTTGTAAAAATAGTAATTAATTTTTAACTAAATTTTATAAGTATTGTAGTAATTAAATAAAAGCATTGTTTTCTCTAAATTACAATTATTTAGGAATTACCCCCGCCATTGCAATTTTATTTTTGCCTTTTAGGTTTGAGTGCATATATTAAGAAAATATTGATTATTGTAAGCTTTATATGTGTTTTGTCTAAAATGTTCATATTTTATTCATTAAGAAAATTGATTCATTTAGTTAATTGTACTGAAAATATGAATATTTAATATGTATTTTTAAAATTACCCACATTAATAGTAGTAGGAATCTAAAAAATATAAAGTAAATATAAGTGTTTATGAAAAATATTAATTAATTATTATTGAAAATTAATATAAATTTTGTAAATAAGAACAAAATAAAAGTCTCGAAAAAGTTTTGTATACAAGAACGGAGGTAGTATGAAATGATAAGAAAAACCTAAAAAACCTAAAAAACCAAAATATATACGTAAAAAGGAGGGAGTGTGGTAGTACAAATTTAAAAATTTAAATAAAAATAACATAGTGAAGAAAGAAAGAAAAGTTTTAGCTAAGCCTTTTATCATGATGATACCATCGGCCTTTTTGGTGCTTGGTCGGTCGACAATATTGTTGTGTGTTCACTTTATTTTTGCTTGTGTTTTCCATCCCCATCTCTCCCACAAAGCTAGTGTGATTACAGTAACATTGAACCAATCACAAGCAACCAAAAATTAATATTTCTTTCGTCTCTAAATATAAGATCATGTTGACACTTTTATTTTGTTCCTATTTATAAGATTTTTTGTCAATTTTCAATGATCATTTTTTACTTTTTTCCACAAACACCCCTATTTATTTTACACTTTTTAGATTCTCAATAACATTAATAGGAGTAATTTTGAAATTACATATCAAAAGTTCACATTTCCAATACAATTAACTAAATTATTTCACTTTCTCAATGGAGTATTACTTTATGAGATTATACAAGTACTACTAATCTAATTTGATATTCTCACCTCAATTTTATATGACTCTGGGTTTTTATGTACACTATTTAGGTTAAATTTATGTTCATCATATAAATTTGTTAAGAGTAATTGGTCGGATTGATTTCTAATTTTGTAGCTATCAGTCAATTTTGTTTCTGATATTTGCGAAAATAACAATTTAGTTCCTAATATAGGAGGACATCAAGCACGTTGGTCTCTGCCGTTATTCCAGAATTAACTTGCACATATGTGGATAGTAACGGTGGCCACCGTATCACCTTCTAACATCTCATCCACGATTATACTTCAGATCTAATGGTTATAAATTAATCATTCACTTCCATCGATTCAAACATCATATTCAACTTTTTCAAATACATAAACTCTAAATCCCCAAATCAAAACCGCGAAATATTAAATCTCTTTAAAAAATTACAACCTCAAGCCCCCAATCATATAATATGAAACAATCCTTCATTTATTTCAATCTCTAATTCCCAAATAAAAAAATCCCTGATTCCCACATCAAAAAATCCCCAAATACCAAATCAATCCCAATTTGCATACCCTAAATTTTGTGAAATGGGTGGTGACAATAACCTTCACTTCACATATCCGTTCAATAAAAGTGGCGAGTCAAAGGATAACTTCAAGGTTGTGGTGAGTCCAAGTGATTTAACTTCAAAGATAAATCAATCAAGTGAGTCTTTAACATTGACACATTTAATTTACTTACATCCCTACGATATGAAACATGTCATTACCTTTTTCATGTTTGATATAAAGTTCCACCCATTGTCCTCGTAGTAACCCAAGTTAAGGTGCAACAACTCTAAAAACCACATCCAGTTATCCTTGTTATCCACATCCATAACTCCATATGTAATTGGATAAATGTGATTATTTACATCTTGAACAAATATGTAAAGTGAAATAAGTGATTTGGAAAGTAGGGATTTTTTGATGTGGGAATTAGGAATTGAAATAAGTGAAGGATGGTTTCATGTTATATGATTCCGTGATTGGGGGCTTGGGGTTGTGATTTTTGGAAGAGATTTCACGTTTTAAAATTTTGATTTGGGAATTTAGGGTTTATATATTTGAAAAGGTTGAAGATGATGTTTGAGCTGTTGAATTTAAATGATTAATTTATAGTCATTAGATCTTAAATATAACCGTTGGAGAGACGTTGAAAGGTTACAAGGTGGCAAATCCCTTTTATAAGAGTAAAAAAAATTATTAGAAATTAAAATAGATCATATAAATATTACTCCAAATCCCTTTTACAAGAATAAAAAAATTAATGAAATATATATTTAATTGTCTGTATAACACATTAATTAATTATCAAACAACTACAATAATTTAATGCATTTTGCTTCATTAATCAATCAATTACAATTCAAAGTTTACAATTTCTATTTTTTTCATTAATTATTTTAGCTTTAACTAAAAACAAAAAAAATTATTCCATAAAAGTTAATGATAATCTCTTTATTCCTTAACTTATAGTTTTTAAGTTTTTTTTAATTTCATAACTTTTATCCTTTTTGCAATTTTAATGCATAATTATATTTATTCTTCCAATTTTAAACCTATATTCAAATACTATTTCTTTTGTTACTCATTAATTTTACTTTTATTCTCTCTTATCCATAACTACTGCTATATACAGTATTGATTAATAAATACATTTTCTAATAAAAATTAAATAATACCATACACTACTGAAGATCGGACATTTAACATCTGTTTTAAAACGCATTCCGCATCTGTTTTAGAAATGATATAAATGTGAGAGATGTTAAAAGTAATGACTTTTTGCATCACTTTTAAAAACAGATGTGAAAGGTTGGACTTTCCGCATCACTTTTAAAAACAGATGCGAAAAGTTCCACTTATATCAGTTATATGTAAACTTTGGCACAATCAAGGCATAATAAATCCAGAGCAACTCAAACAGCAAAATAGTTATAATGGTATAAAGATGAAACAACATAGAACTAACCTTGATGCAAAGTCCGGCAAAAAGGCGCAACAACCTTACCAAACACCACTAAGCAGCTTATTTTTTTAATTATATTTGATCAGTAGTTTATAAGCTACCTGCTGGTTTAACCAACACACGCTAAGCCCTTTTTTTTTCTTTTCTACTAGATGGAGTAAGCAGCAGTTACATTGATCAAATAACATCATAATGTCCTATCAATCAAGCAATAACAATAATTAACGCACCATGCATAGCAAAGACACTTTAGAGAAACTTTTATATGTTTACCTAAGGTAGTTCTAGGGTGGTAACACAATAATCCCGAAACCCTAAACCCTAAAATACAATTTCTAAACAATAATCCCTAAAATAAAAATTCAAAATCCTAATCCCTAAAATTCAAAACACAAAAAGAGAGAGAGAAGACTTACCGTTTCAAAGAGAGGCTAGTTCGCTGTAGTAAGAAAGTACCTCATCGTTGTCGTGGTACAACGAAGAACGATGATGGCATAGCGACGAAGAACAATAATGACGACACAACAACAACGACTCACCGATTGCACACCGACAGAAGAGAAAGAAGAGCGACGATTGAGAGAGAAGAGAAATGGCACACCGATTGGAGAGAGAAGAGAGAGTGCTCAGCGATTTGGAGTAGGGGATGAGAACGCGACGGCGGGGGGGTCCGAAGGCGAAAGACAGTTGAGGAAGAGTGGATCGGAACTTCGGTTCTATGCGACGGAAGAGAGGAACGATTCAGCGACGGAAGAAGGGAACGATTTGATTCTGATCTTCGACGGAAGAAGGAAACGCAGTGGCGGTGAAGAAGATCGAAGCCAGTGGAAGGAAGAAAAACTAGAGAAGAAGCCCGTGAGCGGTGGGCATGGCGAGTGAAGGGAAACGCGGTGGCGGGGGGTGCGGTGGCGGTGGTAGCTAGCTAGGGCACGAGAAAGGTGGAGTGGTTGTTCTTATAGAAAAGAGAAAGTATTCAAGAAGAAAGCAATTTAGTAAGACATTCAGCATCACATATTTAAAAATTTGATGTGAAAAGTATAAAAAATAAGACATTCCGCATCAGTTAAATAAAATGTGATGCGGAAAGTGTAAGAAAATAAGGGTTTTCGCATCAGTTATAAAAAAAAATGATGCGGAAAGTTTATTACTTAAATTTATTTAATTTACAAGTTTGCCACCGCATTAATATTTCGCATCATTTATTTAAAACCTGATGCGAAAAGTAGGAAAAATAAGACATTCCGCATCAGTTAGCAAAAAAACAGATGTGGAATGTTAAAAAAACTATGATTTTCCGCATCAGTTATAAAAAAAACTGATGCGGAAAGTTTTTCCTCTTAAACTTAATTACAAGTTTGCCACTGCCTTTTGATTTTACATCTGTTTTCTAAAACAGATGTTAATTGGCCGATGTAAAATCCATTTTTTCTACTAGTGATAATTTTCAATAAAAATTAAATATGAGTATTTTAGACGAAATACATACACACATACATACATACATACATATATATATATATATATTATATATAATTTAGGCTTAATTATGTCACAAGTCCCTGAAGTTTGTGGTTCTTTTGTCAGATACTCTTATTCTTTTTTTTTCCAATGTCTGACTCCCCGAAGTTACTTCTGGATTTGTCATATACCCCTACTTCCAATTTTGAACAATTTTGTTAACATGTAACATCATATTCCTAATCAGACGCATGAAGTTAAGCACCTGGTGCCCCGTGGCCGAAGATCCTTTTTTTAAAATATTTAAAAAACTAAAAAACTTAATATTTTTATATTTTTAGTTAAATAAAAAAAGAGAAAAAATAATTGAAGAGAGAGGTCGTCTTCATCCGTGTGACATCACGCGGCACCAAACGAGCAACCTCCTGCGTCTGATCAAGATTTTGATGTTACATGTCAGCAAAATTGATCAGAATTGGAAGTAGGGGTATATGACAAACCTAGAAGTAATTTCGGGGAGTCAGACATTGGAAAAAAAAGAATAAAGATAGTATCTCAAACTTTTTATACCCATAATAAACACTTTTAGTATCCGTGTAATATTTTTACATATACATACGCCGCGCCTCTGAAAGCTACTATATGGAATGATATAGATAAAGTTAATGCCGTAAGAAGAAAGGAAAGGGAACCTAATTAATAGGAGTAGTACTCAAAGAGGCTCTATATATTTTAGAGGGTGGTGGGGAGAAGGCTGCAAAGAGTGCTAAGAGAGAGAAGTGGAGATAAAACAAATAAACCAAAAAGGCACCAACAAAGCACAAAGGAAAGGGAAAGCTCAGTTGAAGGCAAAGGATAAAAAGGCTCCTTACCTTATACATACATACCCTCCACAAAGGTTGTGGCAGAAATAAAACCTACCATGTGATGAAACAGATTTGAGAATTGAGATTGTGGGAGAGAGAGAGAGAGAAAGAAAGAAAGACCCAAAGCCTTGGCTTTTTAGAAAGAAAGAAACAAAATACAAGATTGTTCCTCACTCAGCACATGAAAGAATTACAAGACCATAATCATCAATACTCATCAATCATCAAAGAAAGGTTTGTGTTGTGTTGTTGTTCTCTTTTTCTTATCTTCCTATTTTTCAATAACCATCTTAGCTTGTCTTTTCATTTTTATTCCTTGTGACCAAACTTTCAGTTCTCTTTTTTCTTAAGTCATATCAGACAAAGAAAAAGAGTTAAAAAAAACTACTCAAGTTTCTGACATTTAAACCTTAATTTTTTTTCTTTCTCCTTTCACTTCAACTTATTCCATCTCCTATATATATTTGTACTCTTCAGCCAAAGCCCATATATACATAAAACAAAAGCAAGCTTGAGAGGGAGATGAAAAAGGAAGAAGATCAAGGGCAGTGTTCTTCTCATCAACAAATCAATAACAACAACAACATTCAAAGCTTTCAAGACCAACTACTCCTTCAACAACAACAACAAATGAATAACCAACAAAACAATAATAATGATAATGATATGAATAATAATATCTTTGGAGTTTCTCCAATCTTGCAACAACCATGGTCCATGCCACCGGTTCACTCCTTCAACCCGAACCCGGTTCGAGACAATGACTCATTCCTTGTCCCTCCAGTGCCTACACCTTATGCAAACTTCTTCAACAGTAGAAGGGTTCCTTCTCTTCAATTTGCATATCATCATCATCATGAGGGTCCTTCGGATCATCTTAGGATACTGTCTGATTCACTTGGAGTTGGACCAATGGTTCAACCTGGTTCAGTTCCCTTTGGACTCCAAGCTGAGTTGGGTAGGATGAGTGCTCAAGAAATCTTGGATGCTAAGGCACTTGCAGCATCAAAGAGTCACAGTGAGGCTGAAAGGAGACGCAGAGAGAGGATCAATAACCATCTTGCTAAGCTTCGCAGCTTGTTGCCCAACACAACCAAAGTAAGTGCAATAATGTATAATTAATCATCATCAATATATAATATTTTTGCCAAGCCCACTATTTCAAATTTAAATAATCTGTTTATTTAAGTGAGATGCTGTTGTACCTAATTAAGAAATTCAAAATACTATTTTTTTATTAAAAAATACAACATTTGAATTTAAACATAAATACATTACCTACATGATCTGATCTTATAACTCTTACAAAAAGTTTGATGCAAAAGTTATAAATCTGATTATAATTTCAAAATATTATTAATAAATAGTGAACATGTCATATTTTTCTATGCAAATTTTCAATTCTTGATGTTTATTATAGGTCTCATAATTTAATCATGTGTTATAAGAAAAATGTGTTGAAAAATAAAATATCTACATGATCACACCAACAACATTTGCTATATATATTGATACTCCCTCTGCTACTATATATAGAGCATATTCTAAAAGAAATTTTTGGTCCTATATATAAGGTACTTTATATTTCCTATATATCATTAATTGTTTTTCCTCTTTTTTGCTTTTATTAAATACTTTGATTAACTATATTTTTTTTCCTATTCATTAATGAATGTGAAATTTTTAAGTAAAGTAAAATAAGTAAAATTGTAATGTTTCAATATATTATCATAAAATTCACAAACCTAACCACTTTCTTGATCCGGAGAATACAATTAAATATACTCTATATACGTAGTACCGAAGGGAGTAGTATCTGATTATAGTGTGTGCGCTCTATGGGATATATTTTTTTATTTTCATGGTGCTTTTGAATTAAGTGTACTTGTAAATCATATTGCTAATAAGATTCTACCTATCACATTGGTCTGAAGTAACCACAACCAAAATTTTATACTTATACTAATAACCATTAGAAAATGAGGTGCAAAGTGCAAGCAGTCTCATTGTTTGCCTGCTTTTGTTTTTCACGACTCTCCCTTTTTGTCCTTGCCAGTTCTTCTTAGTTTACACATCACTTTACTATGAGTGTGGTATTACCGAGGAGGCTTATTACTAGAAAAAGTAATTAAAGATGAGAGAAAAAGGGTATTAACGTTAATGTCGCTTGATTGATTTGATAAAGAGGAACCAAGGAGCAGCTGAAAAGTTGCACATGGAAATTTCTTGCCGGATGGTAATATTGATGAGTCAAACTCAGCTCGATAGTGGAAAGGAAACAAAGCCTGAGAGACAAAGTAGCACCCTTGTCAGTCACACACACACGCACACTGCATACCTATCTCATCATACTAGTTCCATTCCATAATCATCATGCTATAACCCTACCTACCTCTTAAACATCCTCAGAACCCCACCATTCTTCTCACACCATGTTCACTTAATTATAAAGGAATTAAAATTATTAACAAAAGAAATTGGATTAAAAGGTATAATTCTTTAAAGTTTAATATACATGCTTGTATTTTTCTTTTTTAGAGAAATTGTAATCGATAAAGAAATTAAAAATAGTTTTTCTACTTAATAAACTGTTGTGTTTAATTTATCTAGAAATACAGATCAACATAACCTTTCTTTTAGTATAATTATGGTTGCATTATGAATTCTCTCGGGTTACTCCGCATAAAATCTTGACCCTTAAAATTATTCTTTTACAACTAAATTTGGAAGAAAAAATGATGGATAAATTTTTAATGATTAGATTGATGACTGTATTAATAACTACATCAAAAATGAAGTCAGAAAATCCAAATCCATTCTTTTGATTCATATTCGAAAATAATTTGATTATCAAATCATTTAATCTTAATGCCCTAAAATCCAACTTAAATTTGTTTCTTGGTTTTTCATCTAAAAAAAATTATAGAAAACAACTTATGTTGTTGCTAAAGAGAGATTATTATTTTGGGAGTTTTTGTGAGGAGTATTCCTTATACTTCTCATTTCTTAAAATTTTTGTCTTAAAAAAAATAATAATAAATAATTAAATCAAAAAATAGTTTTGTCTTTTGAGTACACCACTTCTTATATACTACGTACATCATTGTTTTTTAATAAATACATATCATTTTGTAATTCCTTAACATGTCTTCATGGAATATAAAAGTAAAATAAAGAAATATTTTATGCTTTTCATCCTTAATGGAGTAACTTTCATGGTCATCAGTTACCTTAACCACATGACATTTCGTTACAAAATATTTGATAAAAAATAAATTGCTTCGTTCTGCGTCTTCGTAGACAGATAAAGCATCTTTGCTGGCAGAAGTGATTCAGCATGTGAAGGAATTGAAGCGACAAACTGCATTGATAGCAGAAACAAGCCCAGTGCCAACTGAGTCTGATGAGTTAACAGTTGATGCAGCTGATGAGGACGGCAAGTTTGTGATCAAAGCCTCTTTATGCTGTGAAGATAGGTCGGATCTGTTACCTGACCTCATCAAGACCTTGAAAGCATTAAGGTTAAGAACCCTCAAAGCTGAGATCACAACCCTTGGTGGTAGAGTGAAAAATGTGTTGTTCATCACTGGGGATAATAACACTAATAATGAGGATTCAAGTATTGGAGAGCAATGCATGCAGCAGCAACAACAACAACAGTATTGTATTAGCTCAATACAAGAAGCACTCAAGGCAGTGATGGAGAAGAATGGTGGAGATGAATCTGCTTCTGGGAATGTTAAGAGGCAAAGGACCAATAATATCAATATCCTTGAACAAAGGTCTATATGAATTTTTCACTAATTAAAGACCTATATATATTAATATCACGGTTCTAAATTGTGATTGCGGCCACCTTGCGTTTGTCGTATTTAGGTGAAAATGCAAGAAAATGTGTCCTATGCAACCACAAATTGCCGAGATTGCGATCAAAATTTCGCAATCAACTACTTAGAATCTTGATTAGTATTATATGATAACAATTAAACTATCATATTAATGTTATTATTATTTTTTCGTTTTCTTCTTCTTTTTTTTTTTGGGCTTTTGGGGTGTGGTTTTTTTGTTTATGGTGTGTCTAAAAATGTCATTATGTATCGTCATTTTCATGAAGCAAGGTAATGATATAACGTGGTTTTAGTACATGTATGTGTACTTGCATTGTTACGTTGCCTGAGTTGAGAACTCCAGAAAGAGGGAGAGAAAAGGGTTAGAGTTGGTTAGGGAAAAAACAGGTAAGGATCTTTTTCGTGGGAAGGAAACCTTGTATCAAATCCTAACATGGAAAATGAAGCATTAATTGCTTAACATAAAATATGGAGTAGATTTTGTTTTGTTTTATTTCTTCTATACTTGTCTCTATTCAAAGGTGAGTAATATGTAGTAGTGTAAGTACAATTGGCTTTAATTATGAGTAGTGAGTACTATGGGATGGTGACGATGGAGTTATCGTCATGTATGTATGTGTTGAGTTCCTACACGGCCGCTGGTAACAACCAGCAGCATCACCACCTTCTCATTTAGTGCAGTACAAATGTACAATAATAATGCCATTCTTGGTCTCGTATGTTATAGCAAGTGTTTGAGTATTATTAGATAAACACGAAAATAATAATAAAGGGAAAGGATGGAAATGATGATACTGCATGTTCTTCAGAGTCACGAGTGGATGTTCATCAAGGAATTGTGTGCTTCTGTAATACTACTATGACGTGAGGAATTTTACACCACCTGACATTCCGAATTTATAAGCTTAAAATATACATATTCATGGATCTCCAACCTACACTTTCGCACTAAATTGTTATTCTTTGATATTTGATTTATTGTTTTTAAGGCATGAGTATTGAGGTGGTCAAGTATTCCGTAACAAAGTCATGAATTATCTACTATACATGCACCTTTGTTGCAATTAACATTAGAGGCTTATTTAATTTCTCAAATTATTTGAAATTTTTTATTCATTTACTTTGATTTTACTTGAACTATCTTGAGCTTTATGTTGTCACATGTTTCCTTCAAAATGGAGAGTTGCTCTTCTCTATCATCAGGTTAATACTAAAGAGATTGATTTATTTTTTTTTAATTTTTTTTGTTTTAAGATTGAAAACTAGTATAACATCCTTGCATAATCTTGTACCTGATTATGTCTCTACCATGGTGTCATTCTCCGATCGAACTTAGCTTATTAAATGGCAAACTTATTTATATCTATGAAAATGCTCACTTCCTTAGCTAAGTGGTTACTACAACTATTATCATTGTACCACTTTTATTCTCTTTCACAATAGAGTAGTTGCTAATGGTGTTCACACTTCTCAGTAAAATTGCCTTCAAATTTATCTTTATTTTGCCAATTTTGCTTCATGTGCCACTATTTATCGCAATGTTGGCAACATGACTTTCTTCGACGCCGACAAATTTTCTCTGATAACCTGACTTCTTGCAAATGTTGCATGGGAGATATTTGTTTTTCTCTGATCTACAACTTTATTATTTTTCCTTCCACATTCTTTGTTCTAGGATCATAGTCTAAGTTATAATTAGTTGGAACTTAGTGACTATCACGATTAATCATATTTTCAAGGAATATGAATCAGAACTTCGTAGACCATTTTCTTTTAAATAATATTTTGCCATAAACCTTCATTTGATTAAATATTTCTTTTATACTCCCTCCGTCCCATTATCTTGGTAAAAGTCAACCAAGTCAATGAAAATAAGAAAGTATCTGTTTAATATAATGCATGATTTATTCATTAATTACAAATTGATATTATATAAAATTTCATATCATTACAATTAATACATGTTGCAATATTGTCTCCAAAAAAAATCTTTAAATGTGTTTTTCTTACTTACTTATCAATCATCGATACAATATATGACCTTTAATATTTTTTATTTATTTTTTTACTTTAATATGAGACAAATTTTTTAGGATTTTTTTACCAAGATAATGGGACGGAGGGAGTATTGAATAGTAATAATTAATGGTATCAGAGTCACTCAATTTAAATAATTCAAACTTCTTAGTGTGTGAAATTTTATGGGCTGAGGCTCTGGTACATGTAAACATATAACATGCACCGGTGCATGCCTTTATTTCTGAGTTTTTTATTTATTTTTTTAAAATTTAATCAATTAAAAAATATTCTATGTGTTTTCTTTTTTACGGATATGAATTGATTTTTATAATTTGGATTTATTTATTTTTTTACTCTGTGTTCTTAAAAAACTGTATTGAGTAAAACTGTATTCAAAATTTACAGATTCTAATAAATCTATATACAAACTTGTGTTAAAAAATATTCTGAATAAATCTGTATTAAAAAAATTTGAAAAACAAAAAAAAATTAAACCTGCATGGTTTAATTAACCATGCACCGGAGCCTTCCCCAATTTTATGTTATATACCTTGTTGATGTTGTAGAACTCCTCACTTAGTGTATTTCATGTTTTTTATTTAACATTTTTAGCTCTTATTATTCTTGATAAAATAATCCCGGCCAAGTTTGTTGTAAAATAACAATGCTATCATTGAAATTAAAAACTAGCTAGTGATAGAGAGAGAATGTTAGAGGGAGAGAGGGGGTCTAGGAGAGAGGCAAAGATGTCTGGCTAAAATATCAACCTAGGGGTTACTTCAAAAAACTGGAGACAGAGAGCACTACTTTCTTCTTTACAAATTTCCCAGACACTCGTGGGGTATCTGAGATGTGGAAAATTTTTCACTAATTGGGGAAGTGTAGGGGATGTCATAATACCAAACAAGAGGGATAGAAGAGGAGAGAGATTTGGATTCGTAAGGTTTAAGAATGTCAAGGATGGAAGAAGACTGGAGAAAGCCCTACAAAGCGTATGGATAGGAAGTCATAAAGTCAAAATCAATCCTCCGAGATATGGAAGGAGGATGGGACCAAGAGGCATAGGAGGAAATGAATGTAAGGAAATCGCTTTCCAGAGAAGAAACATCGTCTTGAGAGGACCGGCACCACCCGCAGATAGACATAATGGAGGAAAACCACATGACCACTGGAAACAAGCTCTTTTGAAGAATGATCAGATCCTGGGAGGATTGGAACAAGAAGTCTGGAAGGGACTGGAATATGTAGTTAAGACGCAGACACTTGACAGGCTCCAACAATGTCACGTAGGAGAAGTGACAAACGTAGATGATGCAAAAAGAATGAATGCAATGTTTCAAAAGGAAGGTTTCTTCACCATTAGGGCAACCCCAATGGGTGGCAGGCTAGTCTTGATCCAGGGGTAGTAAAGAGGTAGAAAGCTTGATTAAAAGTGAGAAAGAGTGGTTCTCTTCAGTCTTTAGTGGTGTAAGGAGGTGGTCCCCGGGAGACATAGTCAGAGAAAGGTTTGTTTGGATAAGGTGCTTTGGGGTCCCAGCTAAAGCTTGGGAGGAAGATTTTTTCTCTTTGATCGCTCGCAAGTGGGGAACTCTTATTGAGCTGGAAAAGAAAACTCAACTTAGAGAGAGGCTGGACATTGGCAGCTTCTATGAACAACAACTTACAAAGACAAGATTGATTCGGTGGTTAATAAAGTTAAGGTGGGTGAGATGGTAGTGGAGATTAGAGTGATAGAAGATCCCCTTGAATCGATAGGGTGGGAAACAAAGCATGGGATGACAGTAGAGTTGCATCCTCAGAAGGGAGTGAAGAATGGAACTGCATTGCTTCAAAGGAAGAAGACTGACCGAAAACTCCGAATTGGAGAATCGTGGACATGGCGGAGGATGGTGGTGAGGAGGATGTTGATTCTCTCAGTGGAGAACCATTGGAAAAAGCAAAGGGTGGTTCGCAGGGTATAACCCAGCAGATAAAACGCAAGGCTCTAGACAAAATGCGGTGATCAGAGACCCAGAAGGAAATCACAATGAGCTGTCGAAAAGTACCTCGGGAGTGAGGAAGGTCGAAGGTATCAACGAAGAGGAAGAGGATTCAGGAAAGATTCAAGGCTTGAGGAGGTTTTTTCAAAAAGATTGAAAAAATCTTCATGTTCGAAAGGGAGACATCTTGGGGAGAATAAAAGACACAGTGCAGGAGGAAAGGTTGACAGTGACAGATTATAAAGATTGTAAATCCCCTTTACCAAGGATTGGGATGAGTACGTTGGAAAAGGATCATTGTGGGCCTACTTCAAACCCTGGGCCCAATATTATAATCAGTTAGGAGTGGAGAATGTAGTGGGCTTTGGCAAAAAAAAAAAAGAAAAGAAAAGGGCCAAAGGAGGGGCACACAAAGGAATACGAATAACTAGTCCAAGATTGGGCCGCTGCCATAAGGTGAGCCCAAATGGCTCAGTCACAAAATCGAAAGGAAAAACAATAGCCATTGAAAGAAAATCCGAATTATCATAAGAATCTAGTAACATAGATGAAGAAGTGAAGAAAGCCACAAAAAGTAGAGGAAACAAAACTTTGTTCAAAAACTCATCGTTTCATCCCGGAACGACGTCAGGATACAAAAAAGAATAAAAGGATCAAGACAAAGGAGTGTTTGAGAAGATGCTGGAGGGATGTGTTATGAAAACGACAAGAAGAAAAAGAAAGGAAAAATGAAACCCTTGTGCCCAAAGCTCCCCAGATTAATCTATTCTCAGAAAAAGAAAAGGAAATCTTCGAATACAAGTAGACAAGAATCGAAGTCTAAAGAGAGATTGAAGAAGGCAGGAAGAAAGGAGCAGATAGAAGGCCAGACTCTACACCCAATGATAAGTAATACAATCGCAGACTCTAATGTTATTTCAGTAAATAGATTGCTTCTTAGAAATAGCCAGAAACAGCCATCAGGTGGCATGCAAGTTGTGGGATTTGAGGAAGAAACTTGCTGTCAGTTATTCAAGGGACGATGTGGATATGGTTAGGAGATTAGAAGAGATGGAGGAAAGAGATAGGGATGGGGTAGCAAGGCCCGATCAAGGGGAGAAGAGCAATAAAAGATGATTTGTTTATCCATAAATATAAGGGGGTTAGGGGGAGGGTGAAGCAGAGAGTAGTGAGGGAGCTGATAAAAAAACATGGGGTAGATTTTGTTGGGATTCAAAAAACGAAGCTTGAAGTAATAGAAGAGAGATTGTGTGGTGCGTTGTGGGTCAGTCAGGAGTTTAAATGGGAGTATAACCCTGCTCAAGGAAGATCTGGAGGGATATTATGTATATGGAACAAACAGAAATTCAAGATGATTGACGCAAATCATGGTCCTGGGTTTTTAGCGGTGAAAGGCACTTGGTATGAGGGTCAGGTTCAATGTGTAGTATCTACTGTGTATTCTCCTTATGGTATATCAGAGAAGATGTTACTGTGGGCTGAAATGCACAGCTTGAAAGAAAATAGTGGCTCGAGTCTATGGTGCGTTATGTGAGACTTTAATACGGTCAGAGTAGGCTCAGAAAGGAAGGGGAGAGGAGAAGGAGAAGTCTCAAGAGGAATGCGCCTGTTCAATAAATGGATAGATGACATGGAGTTGGTTGACCTTCCTCTAATTGGAAGGAAATTCACATGTTTCCAGGTAGGAGGAGCTACTATGAGTAGGATTGACAGGATTCTCATTTCAGTGGATTGGGTTCGTCGCTGGCCGGATGTGTCACAATGGGCACTTAACAGGGAGTTCTCCAATCACTGTCCGTTGATTCTAAAATATAAAAAACCAGAGGTAGGCCCGAAGCCGTTCAGATTAAATAGTTGCTGGTTCGCACACAAAGAATTCAGGCCAATGGTATGTAACATGTGGGCTACGACAGAAATTCAGGGTTGGAAAGCGTTTGTCCTAAAGGAAACACTGAAAAGACTAAAATCTGCAATCAAGACTTGGAACAAGGAGGTCTTCGGTTGCCTAGATCTTCAACTCAGAGAGCTGAATTTGAAATTGCATTCCCTTGATCTAATTAGTGAGACCATGCCTCTCTCGGAGCAGCAAGTACAGATCAGAAGACTCACAACCGCAGAGGCTTGGAGGGTAGCAAGCTTGAAAGAAAACTTGACTGTTCAAAAATCCAGAAGTAGATGGCTGAAAATGGGTGATGCGAATACTTCTTACTTTTATACGTGTATCGATATTAGAAGGAGGATGAACCACATTCTGGGAATTGAACTAGATGATACGTGGGTGGAGGATGAACAAGCAATTACAGAAGGCATAAGGGGTTTCTTTGAGAAGAGCTTCAAAGAGGAAGTTGTTGTGAGGCCAACCCTTGATGGGGTAGGCTTTAAGGAGCTGTCTCAAATGCAAAAGCAATCTCTAGTGTCCAGGTTCAGCGAAGAAGAGATAAAAAGGGTTGTGTGGAGTTGTGTTAAAGAAAAAAGTCTGGGGCCAGACAGTTTCAACTTCATGTGTATTCAAGAATTCTGGGATACGATAAAGGAGGACGTTTGCCAATTCGTGGTTGATCTCTACCGAAATGGCAAGCTTCCTAAGGGTCTGAATGCATCATTCATTACGCTGATCCCAAAAGTTTCGAGCCCGTAGAGCATTAAGGAGTTTAGACCTATTTCATTAGTTGGGTCTTTATACAAAATAGTTGCAAAGGTTTTGGTGGGGAGGCTTAAGGAGGTAATGCACTATATACTCTCCCACTCTCAATTAGCATTTGTCTAGGGAAGGAGCATCTTAGATGCAGCAATCATTATTAATGAAGCAATTCACTCTGCAAGGAATGTCACTCAGTCAAGGGGGGTCTTCTCATGTTAAAGGTAGACTTCCAGAAAGCCTATGATACTGTATCCTGGGATTTTTAAGAATATATGCAACAGAGATTTGGGTTCCCTCAGAAAAGGAGGTCTTGGATTAAAGAATGCCTACAATCGACTAAGATTTCTGTGTTGGTAAATGCGTCTCCCTCAAAAGAGTTTGATGTTTCAAAAGGAATCAGACAGGGGGACCCGTCAGCGCCTTTCTTATTTTTGATGGTGGCTGAAGGCTTTGCTGGGTTGATAAGCTCCGCTGTTCAGACAGGTGTTTTTGATGGGTACAAGATTGGTGACCATAGAATTGAGGTTTCAAGTCTGCAGCACGCGGATGATACCTTAATTACGTGTAATCCAACTTTTGAAAATTTGTGGTGTATTAAGTGTATCTTGAGATGTTTTGAGTTAGTGTCTGGTCTTAAGGTCAATTTTAGAAAAAGTTCTGTGTTTGGTGTCAGTGTTGAAGCTGATTTCTTGGCAGCCGCGTCAACTTTTGTTGTTGTGTGGTATAGGTTATCTTCCTTTTAAGTATTTAGGTATCCTGGTTGGTGGTAACCCTAGGCTAGAGGCTTCTTGGAGGGAGGTAGTGGCTACTGTCTCTAACATATTATCGTCTTGGAAATCAAAATACATCTCTTTTGGTGGGAGGGTAGTATTGTTAAATGTTGTCTTGTCTAATATCCCAGACTATCATTTTTCTCTGTATAGGGCTCCAAAGAATGTAATCTCTTCCTTAGTCAAACTTCAAAGGAATTTTCTATGGGGTAAGTCTAGGGGGGAGAGGTATCTCGTGGGTGTCCTGGAGTGATGTTTGTAAACCAAAAGAGTGTGGAGGGCTGGGGGTTAAGGATCTTTTTAAGTTCAACAGTGCGTTACTTGCTAAATGGAAATGGAGATTTCTAAATGAACCGAAGGCTCTTTGGACAAAAGCGGTGAAATCTAAACATCAATTTGTAAGTTCATTCCGGACAGATACAAATGCTAGAATTCAGTCAAGGTGGTTCTTAGATGTGGTAAGGTCTTCTCAGCTGGATCCTTTGGTTGGGGATTGGTTCCAAGATGGGTTTTGGAAGGAGCTAGGAGATGGTTCGGAAACAAGTTTCTGGTCAGACAAATGGTTGGGTGACTTCAAGCTGAAAGATTGCTTCCCTCGGTTATACATGATGGCGGAGAACAAAAATGATATGGTTTGTCACTACGGAAGTTGGGAAGGGGGTGATTGGGCTTGGGACCTTAGGTGGAGGAGAGATCTCTTTGTTTGGGAAAGGGAGCTGCTCTCAAATTTGATTGCGACTATTGAAGGAAGAGGTTGTAGATTGGACAGGAAAGATAGTTGGAGATGGGGCCTTGGTTCAAAGGGGAGTTTTGAAGTGAAAGCTGGTTATCTGATTCAAAATCCGCAGGTCCAAGATGAAGCAAGCAAGCTGCTAATAAATCTAAGTTGGATAAATTGTGCTCCGTCCAAAGTTTGTTGTTTTGTGTGGAGACTCCTCAGAAGACGAATAACAACAAGGGATGCACTTCAAAAAAGAGGTATTATGTTTGATGATGATAACTCAAAATGCTGTTTTTGTAAAAGCTACCAGGAAAGCGCCGATCACTTGTTTATAAATTGTGTTTTTGCTCATAGTATCTGGTCAAATCTATATAGTTGGCTAGGCTCACATATAGTATGTTCTGATAATGTAAATGATCATTTTGAGAAACATATATCTATTAGAAGAGGCAAGAAGCAGGTGCAAGCATGGAGAGCCTTTTGGTTTGCAACAGTATGGTCAATTTGGCTTTTACGGAATGACGTAATCTTCTCTAATGCTAAGTTCAGCCTTATATAGATCATGAACTTAATACAAATTAGATCTTGGAGGTGGTTTTGTTCAGCACATTCACAGGACTTGTATGATTTCAGTCAATGGTGTGTTAATCCTTGGGCTTGTGTGTTATCAACTCCTTAAGATTTGATGTTTTGGCTCTAGTCCATTTGTTGTATTTGGGTTGCACCCCCTATGCTTCTATAAATACCATGGTTTTGAAAACCGGATCGGACCGGCCGGTTCAATCGAAAAACCGGTGAACCGGTGGAGGTGCCGGTCCGGAATAAGCCAGAAACTGTTCTGGAAAAAAATCGGGATTGAACCGGTTGAACTGGTATTAAACCGCCAAAACCGGTCAAAATCGGTGGAAAACCGGTTTGACCCGGTTTGAATTTGGAAGCCCAAATTCAGCACAAATTTGGTTTTTTTTTAAATTTTTCTTTTAAAATAACGAAATCCTATATGCTGGAAACTTTAATGGCACCAATATGAGTCTCAATTACGCGTTTGCTCTCATCTCAACGAGAAAGAATATTAAAACTTTAGATTTTAGAACTTAGAAAAATCAAAAAGCCAAAGAGGCAAAGAAGTGAAGTGAAAAAAGAAATAGTAGTGAGTGACATACAAGAAGGCAGTATCAATAATCAACAGAGAAAAAACAAAAAGACACAAAAAGTACTAAATTATATGATTATATACACACGCCTACATTAAGACCGATTGGACCACGGTTCGATCACGGTCCAACCATTGAACCTTGAACCAATACCTTGACCGGTTCAATAACCGGTCCGGTTTTCAAAACATTGATAAATACAATTCCTTTTGCTTAGAAAAAAAAACAATGCTATCAAGATTTTTTTTTCATGCTTTCCTTCAACTCCTTTTAGCTACATCTTAAGTATTCGTTGGAGTAATGAGTCCATCAGATTAGTGAGTCCATCTATATATAATGTCTCATAAATCTCAGGACCAAAAGAAGCTCGTCACAATTTTTTAATAACGCTAAAGCATAAAGTGTAGTTGCAAAAATTGTTGATATACCAAAGGGTTAGTATATTAAGCTAAAAATATTTTTTTCTAGAGGGTTAGTATATGTTAAAATTTAAAAAATCATGCGTGACCTATTGAATGCAAAAACAATTTTCAAAAAAATATTTAGAGGTATGAGAGCTTAATGAGGTAAGATATATAATAAGTGAACGAGATAATGGAGAAATAATGCCATGGATAAAGATGATGAGATAGTGTAGAAGATGAGCAAAAAGATATTTTGAAAAAAAAAATTACATTTGGGATTATCTAAAATCTTGGAATGGTCCAAAAACTATTTTCCCAACTTCTAAAGCCTTAAAACAATATGGCTTTGCATGTTACTTAAGCCATAATTAGCCCGTGTATATCAAATATGTGTAATGTCCAATACGTAAATTTGGATCATCTAAATTTTTGTGTGACTTTCTTTAACTTGATTTTTTCAACTATTGAATTATTTTAATTTTTTTTAAAAAATTTAACCATTAAAAATATCTAATGACCAAAAAATATTTCAAATCCTGAGCTATTGCCATTCGCCCCCAAGTGTGAAGTAAGTGAAGTGAAAAATCTAATCCTAACCCATGCATGTTCGTATCTTAATCGATAATTTTGAGTATCTAAACCAATGACACATAACGGTAGTATGTAGATATGAAAGTACTGCACAAATACATGAAGAGTAACATCAAGAGAAAGTAAAAGCCAAAAGGAGTTTACTATTATCATCATTATTATGGCCCTGAAAGCAAAATTAACTTGGGTAAAATGAAGTATGATATATGAATTATTTCTGCCTCTGCCAAAGACTTTGGTTTGGTGATTATTTCACTTATCCCTCCTCCATCATTCTTTCATGAATCATTGGAACAAAGTCCTCAAAGCAATCCTCCAAGCTCCGAAACTTTTCATCAGGATACAGAGTGCTAATTTCAACGTCTTTAGGTCCATCTGTATTGAAGTTAACTTGGCACCCTTTGATAAAAATATCATGGGTGAAAGATGCTACCACACTTTCAGGTATACGATTTTCTAAAGGTGCACAAATCAAAATTAATTGTCATATAGTGAAGAATGGTCTTTAATATATAGTATAACATAAACCATTAAATTCAATCAAAATCGTTGATTTTAAAATCAAAATGGGCAGAGATTTGTGATCAAACCTGCAGCTGCAGCTAAAAGATAATCTTCAGATATTGTGACTCTGGGGATTGTGCGACCAATTTTCTTTTCCCATAAAGAAGCAAGCTCGTTGATGGTGTAACAATTGCTTGAGGGTCGAAAATGAACAATTTTGTTTAGTGTTCTGATATCATCAATGCCCTTCATTGTGAATTTTCCAATATCATTTCCATCAACAAAGTAAGCTGCTTACATGCACAAGAAATTATTCACAATCTAATGTTTAATGATAATTGATCCCAAGAATACGACGAATTGCTAAAATTAGTTAACTTAAAATAAACCAAAATAATAAATAAATTCAAAATTATAAAGTTAATAGCATGTGTGGTATTAAATAATCTTTCACGATTATTACTCATAACGTTTTTACATAGTATAATGCCACAATCGGTACCTAGAATAAAATTAATAAATGGCACATGTGAATTATAATTCATCTGCCATTTATTAGGATAATGTGAAAGTAATTGTATTTCCTTTTCTATTTCATAATCATGTCATGTGTCTATTCTAAGAGTATAATACTATATATATATATATATATATATATATATATATATATATATATATATATATATACTCCCTCCGTCCCATTATCTTGGTAAAAAAATGCAAAAAATTTTGTCCCATATTAAAGTAAAAAAATAAATGAAAAATCTTAAAGATTGTATATTGTATCAATGATTGATAAGTAAATAAGGAAAACACATTTAAATTTTTTTTTTCCGACAATATTGCAATATGTATTAATTGTAATGATATGAAAATTTGTGTAATATCAACTTATAATTAGTGAGTGAATCATAGCATTATGTTAAACAGATACTATTTTATTTTCATTGACTTGTTTGACTTTTACCAAAATAATGGTACGGAGGGAGTATATCTTTATGCGAAAAGCAAAATATCTTGTCATTTAGTTGAAGAACAGGAAAGCAAGAATGGGAAACAAAATATCATGTAATATTATAATTATTAATATATGTTATGGTCTTAGTTATACCTTTGACATTGCCATCACCATATATCTGAAACTGATCCAACGGTGGAGGAATCTTGGATGGATGACAATTATCATAATAGGGCCAAGATGCAATGGAATTGCAACATAAATAGGTGTAAGGGATCCCTGATTCTTCAGTCTTACGCCTAATCAAACGTTTCTCTTTGTACATTGTTAAACCTGGTTCTACAGGATTTGCTCTGTCCACATCATGTCCAAACTCTGAAGGCAAAAACCTCTGCAATATTTTCATAACATTATCTCATAATTGAAACAAGTTTTAATGACATTTTATTTCAGAAAAGATATTCATAATTACATGATAGCCTTACCCAAAATGAAGAACTAAAAAACGAACAAAACTTTTCACCTTGATTGTCTTAACAGATTTGATAGCTTCCACCAATGCAAGCTGATCCAACAAATTATCACCTCCCACAAGAGAAATGACAATGTCTATATTATAGTCTTTCAGAATCTTCTCCATGAAGTCCTTGTCATTTATCACACCCTAGCATATGTACTCAAATTGTAATAAAATTTACAAAAACAATCACAAACACCTAAAAAAATGTAACAAATGTAACACCTTCTTCTTAAAAGGATTTGACAATGACATCCTTGTAATAAAAATTAAAAAAAAAAATACTAAAGAATGTCTTTGAGATATTAGTTAAGAAAGTAAATAAGTAATTTTTATCTTAAGAAAAAAAGATTGAATTTAAAACATTAAGTACTTGTTAACTTAAATTTTCAATACTAATTACTAATTTTTCCTTAATATATTCCCTAATCAAATATTTTTACAATTCTACTAACAACACCCTAAAAATAAAATATCGTATATGTAAGTATATACATAACATTATTGTAAATTCAAACAATTAGTACATTATTATTACGTTCACTTTGACTTACATAAATGAGTGTGGCACCTTTGTCTTGGAAGGATTTGACAATGGCAGCCTTGGAAGGAGTAACAGATCCAGGCCGAAGCAGCAAATGGGTGGGGTGTTCCGTGGCTAGACTTGCCTTAGTTACGAGCTGACCCATGAAACCAGTTGCTCCTATGACCAGAATTTGGACCATGGTTGTTGACACCGTTATGGTTTTTTCCACAATAACTTTGGAGTTGTTTCTTTTTACTCTATGCTTGAATTACAATTACCTATTGCATGATATTTATAGAAATTTACTATTGAGATGAAAATCCCATCTTTTTTTTTGAAAGGGAAAACCCCATCTTATACCTGTCATATTTACAAAATTCTTTCTATACCCTTATTTCATACCCAAAGCCGGCAAAATAGTGTGTCCATGCGGATCCAACCTGAACCGCTAGATGGAGACGTTCGAATCTAAACAGATGAAAAAAAAAATCGCAAACCGATCCAAAAAAATCGCAAACCGATAAAAAAATTGAAAACCGAAAAAAAATCGAATTTGTTTGGATGTTTTTGGACTGATTATTAAAAAACCGATTTGGTTTTTGGTTTTAATTCTAAGAATCGATTCGGACCAAATTAGACCGTCAGTTATAAATATATACACATATTACAATGGATTGGGCTAAATACTCATACACACACTGCATAAATGGACATTAAATATTTAATTTGTATAAAAGTTACACTAAAGTTTTAATTAAATTAAAACCGGATCGAACCGAACCGAAATCGCATGTTTTTTTGGATTGGATGGTATTGAATTGGATGATGGTATTAAGCCAAATCAAACCGAACCGCATATATATTTTATGATTGAATCGAATACATTTTTGTCTCAAAACTGAACCAAATCGGACCGCGAACACCCCTAGGCACTAGATAATTAGCTTAACGTCTTAAATATAATAGTTGCACTGTTGGCTTATTAAATTAGAACCGCTTAATAAAACTAAGAATGAAAATAGCGGAGATTCTTTGTTTAATGACTTATAAGAATAAGTTACTTTATATAGTTATTGTAAAATTTGTGTTTTGGAAAGTTTTAAAAAAAAATGTGTTTGGGATAACTTTTGTCAATTTATGAAGTTAAAATAGCACTCCCTCCAATTAGGGAAAAAAAATTAAAATTACGCTTTTAATTGATTATATTTAATTTTCTCAAATTTAAAAAAATAAAATAAAGGTATTTAAGGAAAATAGCATTGAGAATAAAATAAAAAATTAAATTAGGTAATCTTTTTTTATGAATATTTTAAGAAAATAGCATTTGAAATGAAACAAAATTTAAAAATATTAGTTTATATTTTCTTATATTCTAAATCCTGAGAAATTTGATCTTTTCTTTTTTCTTTTATTTCAAACCGGATGGAAATAGCACTTTTCTCCAAGCAATTATTTGAAACTATCCTCTCAAAAACAAAAGCTACTTCAAATAAAATTTTCAAGACTAGATTTCAAAAGTTACCATCTCCATTTACTCCCAGTTAACCAAACTAACTCTAAAAACTTGTGCTACCAAACACACTAAACGTGTGCAATATTAAAAAAAAATTATTTGTTATCTATCACATTTTATGAATGATTTTTAACTATAAAATTTTTTTCTTATCTAACCATGTTATGCTATTTATTATTTTTATCGAGATATTGGAGAAAATTAAATTTGTGGAAATATTATATTTTATCATATCATGTCTTAGTCCCAAACCTCAACATCTTTTGAATCCCAAAAATACTCTTGTAACGTTTTTTTTTCTCAAAATCTCAACCTTCCTCTCTCTCCCACACCCAAATTCCTCTCTCATATCCAAACTTCACTTTCACTCGCAACAATGGGTATAAGAATTGATGTCCAAATACAAACAATTTTTTTTCCAGCTAATAATGTCAAGATTTAGTTAACAGATCTCGGCAATACCCGTGTCTGAAAATTAATACTCTCCCGACACTGTCTTATAGAAGAAAGATAAACACACTTAAATACACTCAAATTATAATAATTATAATATGCAGGACGAACTTGACTATCTGGTATTATGAAAGATTGGAGACACATAATTTGATATTTTCAAATCCTAGTTAAAATAACGAATATTTGTTAGTTCGAAGTTTTTTATTTTCTCCAACATCGTAAACAAACTTTGCATTTTCGACTCAAATTGGTTTCATGCCACAAAATGTCAAGACAAATAAATGGGCAAGTAGTATGTCAGATGCGATAAGAACAAATTGAACAGATAAGCACAATGGAAATTTGAAAATTTGAATATAGAATAGCACAAGAAAATTGAATTGTGCATATTTTTAATTTTTATAACTTCCTTTCATATAGTCCAGTACATCTAAATTGTTTAGCTTCTATTCACATAGCTAAATAGTTGTCAACTTGAATGGATGAAGAGATTGTCAAATAAATGATAAATTAAACAAACTAATGAATTTAATGGATTTAGATTAGAACTTTAATAAATGGATAAAAACATATCCAACAATTTATCTAAATCTATTATATCATATTTCAAATTATTTAAATTCATTCATATTCTAATCTAATGATAAATTTCAATACATCAATACACGTATCATATTTACTTCTATTTTATATCATATATAAATTTCAAATTTTTAATACGACAGTAAACCTAATTCATAATTCATGCTTTTTCAACCATGATGGAATGACAAAATTGATTGGCTTGGGCAATGCTTTTAACATATATATTTTTTTTAAAACTAATCATTTTCTTGACTTCAATTACTATCTCTCCAACCAATTTCTTGAAACACTACTCAATCTAAACACCAATTATATAGGATGCACAGGTTAGCTATTACCCTTTGTTTGGTTTGGGGATTTTGGGGAAAAGAGTTTGGGGAGTAAAAAATAAAAAAAAAAGGGTTTTCCCTGTTTAATTGATGAAATGAAAGAAAATGGAGAGAGGAAAAAATAGATGGGATCCATGCAAAAAAAAATTTCTTCTCTCCCCTTGTTGAAAAGAAAATGGAGAGAAATTTGTCTTCATGTATCCCAATACATCACTTCTTGAGTAAATATAAAAAATGTCCTTACTTTCTGACAAACATATTTATTTTTATTACGGAGTATATAAAAAAACAAGGTTGTAGTTCTCTTTTGATAAATTTATTATTTCATTTCTTCTCACTTTTCTCCTCAACAAACAAAAGGAAAAAAAAAAACTCAACTTTTCTCTCTTCACTAGTTCTTCACATTTTCTCTCATACCAAACAACTACAAAATAACAAAATCTATTCATTTTCTCCTTGTGATCTCTCTTCCTTACTTTTCTCTCCTATTTTTCTCTTCCTATTTTCTTTCGTGTAACGAAACTGAGTGTTTATTGAAAAGTGTAATAAAAGCTGCAACTTAGTAGTTGGTATGTCCTATGGGGTGCATATGAATGTTAAATTTCATCTTATGATATTATCATATATCATATTTGTGCAAATTTCAGCCGAATACAATTGGTGCTATTGGTTGTGTAGTTACCTCTGTCTCCCAAACTGAAACCCTGTATAATCGTGGGCTTGGAGCTTATGACAAGGAGACAAGAAAAAAATAGGAGTCTTAGATAAAGAACTACCATTGTGCTTTTCCCTGATGTAATCGCTCTTTATTTCCTGAGTTATTTATCAACAATATATACTCAGGACGCTTAAAGTGCAAGGGGAGAAGTCCAATTTTTCTCTTTATATAATCTAATAAATTAGTGATGAAAATGATGGAACACTTCCTCACATATTTTGAGAACACTCGCGTATATGTATGTAAGTGTATATTTTGAGCACAAAAAGCATATAGATATAGATATACCTCACATAACAGCATCACTTCCTCATCAATATACAGGAAATAAGAAAGAAAGACAAACTAGCTACTTCACGGGCTAAAAGTATAAAAGGTGAAAAATTGGCTATTTGCATGAAAAGAGTTGCACCTAAGCTTTGTCCTTTATCAAATAAAATTTTATAAATTAGAAAAAGGAATAGAATCACAGGAAATTTTTTTTTACAATATATCTCACATCATGAAGGTTATAAAATCAGAATTAGGAGGAATATGTCAAAACTTTAATAATACCGATGATAATCAATTAAAAAAAGTAAGGGGAACATTTGCCTTGCAACAAGCATGATGGGGAGGAGCATGAAGCTCACTATTACCTTTTGATCCCTAAAGGGTTTCAAAGATAAAACATAAAAATTACAGTATATATAATAATTCTCTCTCCTTCCCCAATCCCCTGCCACCACCACCCACCCACCCTTCAGCCACTGACCACCATCACCATTGTGATGCTCTTCCTATACTGCAACAGACTCCCAAACAATCACCACCTCACTCCTCCACCATCCCAAACTCTCCACCACCCCCAACCAGAATTAGAGCTTTAACAATCTTCGTGTTCCACCATGTTGCAATCTCCTCCAGACACCACACACAACCACTGCGTGAGCAACCCACCGAATCTATATGAAATGCCAGTAGGGAGATCTTGGGTAAATATCCAAATTCATCCTGATAATGGCATTTTTTGCCTTGCTCTGCCCTCCACCAGTGACAACGTTTTCTTGCTCCTCCATATCTAGTTTGGATTCAAACTTACCTATTCTGGAACTTTCAGTTCCAATCTAAGCATATCTACCTCGCATCGGTGATGGCACAAAAGGAGAGCTTGAAGAGGAGTTTAGGGACGATGACTTGGAGCTTGGGGGGAGGGGATATGGGTGGGAGGATGGCGCCCAAACGAGTGTGGCTATTTTGGTGGGGAAGTGGTAGGAGTAAGTTCAAAAATATTGCAAATAAAACTTCAAAAGGAGTCTTATCCTTTAATATATACATCGTTACTTTCTCAATTTATAATAATGCTCACTTTAGACGATCTTAGCTGTTGAAATTTACACCTTGCCAAACACAAACTCCACTACAATTTAACTAGAATTGAACGTGAGATTAGAGACCGTGAATTGGATAATTCATGATTTTTTATTTCAGTATCAAATGTAATCTAAATAATCACAGGAGAACAAGGAAAATTTTACACTATTTGTTCTCTGGTGACCCCAGCATAAGCAATGGTAAAAAGACCAAGTGGCGAGTAGCAATAAAAGGGAAAAGAAAAATCATTCTACATGTTCCCAAAAAGGAAAGGCTCCCTCATGCACCCCAGATAGAGATGGCACATAAGCGTCATCTGGTTACTGCTGGAACTTCCACAACTTGTGACAGAAGGACCAGTGGAAGCCCTCAATGAGGTCCATATATTACAGTAAGTCATCGTCTTTACCTCTACTGTGGGAAAGAAAGATGCGGCGGGATTTTTTAAGGTCAAAAGAAATCAAAAGCATACTCCAGATGAAGACTTGGGTCAAAAAGCTATCTAAGTTCGAACTTGAAAAGGCTTTAACCTGGGGCCAAATTCCTACACATACCAAGAGTCTATGATGAAACATGAATTCCCGCGCAGCTCACAATGCCTCCTTGAGACGGAAGGTTCTTGCCATGTTCCTAGCATGATCATATTCATTGAGGTCCACAAGTATTTTCTTTAATCGTCGGGCTAGATTACTTGTGTCACTCTCTGAGACATTTCTTTTCTCTAGAATCCTTCCAAGTGACAGCACATAAGTCACCAGGGGCTGCAATTTTTGGCTACACATTGAGGAAAGGGGGAGTATTAGATTGCTGAAACAAAAATAATAAGATAAATAATAAAGGTAATACTCTGACTTGCTGTATATAAAATAAGATCAAATACAACATATGATATCAGAGTTGAGTTAAATGACTTCATAATCACTAAGCAACTTCAAAATTAGGAAGTGATTACCACAACTTAAAGTCTTAAACCTACAACTTCTCAATTTCCCCCAACTTGCCTGTACAACACCGAATTTGCCCAAAGGTAGTTCTAGTACACAAATTGATAGTAATGTGATTCGAAAGAGTTAAGAATGTCCAGCATCTTTCAAAAGAAACAAATATAATTACTTAAGACACAACAATTTAATAAAGTACTATCGACATACCTTCTGTCTCCAACGACATTTGGGCCAGCCCAGACACCTGATAGGGAGGCAATAACTCGTTCTGTTCTTGTTATTGCATCATGAACATTTTCTGATATGCTTCTAAAGTGAGGTAGAACTTTTCCACATAAAAGCTCATCAAGAGCAAGCTTCTCTAACACAGGCATTGCAAATATATCCTTCCACGAGCAAATATTTCTCAATAATCGAACAGACACACCAAATCGATATGCTGCAACTCGTGCAGCATCAGGAACAGCAGCTAGTATCGGTGGACTCCATGTTGGGACCTGTAAAAAGAACAAGATGAAAAATTTTATCATCCAATCCTTAATACTCCCATATAGACTGACAGAAAATGATTGAAACAGATACCCATTTGTTGTAGTTTAGGCTTCTAAGATAAAAATAAGATACATGAAAATGTATTTTCTAACTAGCAATTGTAAATGATGGTATTCTGATTATACCGTAAGTTTAGCAACAGCATCAGCTAAACGTGTGCGAATGGAAACTAGTAGATCTGCGAGAGCTTCACTTTCATGAGACAAATGTTGTACAATCAACTTTGTGGCAGAAATAGCATTGGCTGTTTCTTGTTGACTAAGCATGTCCCAGCAATGGGATATTTCATAATGCAAAATAGGAAGTGCAACCTTTTCCACCAAATTGGGGACCAGGTCAACATCACTATCTTCATTAACAAAATCTTTTCCATCTTCGGGCAAACCATAAGTGAACAACAATTTATACCTGAATATAAGGAGAGAGAAGGAAAAGGTCAATATAAAATTATAAATTGATGAAAAATAGAAGATATCCACCTAATATGCATTGCATCTATATATACTCAAGGCTGGGGGATGCAAAGTAGCTAAGAAAAACAAGTCAAATAAACCCAAGAAGTGCCTCTGAAAAGTTTCACGAATGAATATAATATTAAGAAAATAAGTAATAAAAGGAATAGTTCAATACCATTTCATCTCTTGAAAATCTAAACCCTTGTGAAGAGGGTCCCATCTTAGAAGCTCCAATCTTACATATGGAGAGAAGATCAGTGGAAGACTCAATGAAATATAAGCATCATTATAGCTTTTTGAATACTCGCTTTTCCATTCTTCAAATCTTCTTTTAACCAATGATAACTGACCATATTCCTCGCAAGCATCACTGAAAATCTCGTCAGCAGCCTGCAGCAGCAAATCACGTTGTGACTGATATGCCTGGCTCTCACTATCACTCTCATCCGTGCTTGATTCGCCCTCTATTTTATGGTCATCCAAATCCATGGATGCCATTTTATTGTAATCAAATGCCTGAGACCTCCTGCTTTGACGAGACTCAGCCCTCACTTTCATTTTCAGACGTTTCTCAAGATTTAAATCTCTACCAAATTCATCTAACTTGATTGGCAGATCCCTTTGTTTTCTTACAGCAGCAAATGCATCCTGAGCTGCATTTTTTGCTGCTTCCATATTGTTGCTACCTTTCCTGCTGAAAACTGACATCGCAGCTTTCACAGCTGCTTCTATCTCCATCATTTCATCATCATTGTTAGTGTCTCTTCTTCCAGAAATGGCAGATGTGCGATCTTCATGAAGTTTTTTCATCTGCTCTTCGAGTTCTTCAATGTAGGAAGCTTTGTGCTGAAAGTAAAAGTCACAGGATAGCCTTAGTTACAGCATCAACAGAAAATAGCATAATATAGAGGCACTGGCAAATAACAAATGAAAAATTAAGATTAAGTTTTGGATATGCGGCAGCGAGAAGAAATACATTCCTCAACTTCATTAGAAATGTCAAGTTTTCCAAGTGGTTTTAAGCAACTTGATGGTTTCAGCTCTCAAGCCTCGCATGCCGTAGGCCCTGGCTAGGTAGTCCATCAAAACCTAATCCTGATACCCACTAAAATGAATAGGAATAGAGATTCGGTGGCTTAAGCTAGATTATGTACAGAATAAGAAAGCATATTTGATGGATGAATTCAATTTAGTGCTGCAAACAGTATCAAATGATAAGAAATCTGCTGACTTTCAGGACCATCAAATACTAAGTGTCTATGCAAAACAGTATGTTTAAATCTCAGTTCTTCTAATTTAGAGGTTTTGGCTCATGTGAAGATGCCCAAAGTAAGTGGCAGTGCTCTGTTGTTTTTACATTTAATTTTGGTGTATATGGTTGGAAAGGAAAATTTTCAATGACTCTATTTTGTCTCTAGAAGTCATTTTGGATAGGGTGGCTCTTTTGGTATCCCTACGGTGCTCTGCTCATGGGTTTTTGAGTGGTATCTCTTCAATTGACATGCAAAAGGACTGACATAGTGACCTGCTTTGCTGCATGGCTCTGTAACCTAATTGTTAGTTGTTTCTATTTTTTTTCTTTTATCACGAAAAACAAAAACAAAAACAAAATCTCAGTTCTTCATAGGACAGCCTCCAAACTTCAATTCTATCTCCAAAAATATCTATTCTAACAAGAAAAACCATTGTATGGTTAACTGGTATCAAAGTCTAATTTGTAGCATAACAGTGAAAAGTTGTCTTCCATTCAGTCCCACATTGCCAACAATTTTGTTAGTTGTTAAGGCTTCGTTTGCCTAGAGCTCTATAAAAATTGATTTGTCAAAAGAACTTCAGCATGTCATTATTAACATTTTTGATAACAAACTCACCAACAAAAAACAAAGAACAAAGCAATCGTTTTAGACTGAAGATTTCCCCCTTTAATTGAATATCTATATAACATCAGAAAAATATTAGTGTAACTTCCAATTGATTCATGCGAGTGCTTCACCAATAATACATATTTCACAAAAGTCAGCCTTGTTCCTTCTTTTTTTAATCGGTCCTTTTGGACAAAATAATTTGATTAGAGAGAAGAAAGAAGTAAATACAAAGAGAAGGATAAGATAAGATATCTTCCTGAAACAAAATAACGAGAAAAACAAGCTTATCGACACAATAAAGCTCTCTAAACTCTAAATATATATTAGGGAGATTTACTTAAAGCAGCCTGCAACCAAGAACAAAGCACCCAAAGAGACCATATGATTATATAACCAATACTATAGCATAACAGATCTAAGCACTGGGAAAAAAATTTTGAACAATGAACATTTCACTCTAGCCAATACAATATAAAAAAATGTTGGCAGCATATCTCCGTAAAGCATTTTCACCACTATAAAGCATCATAGATACCCCAACTATCTCATTAATAAAGCAGAGAAATGAAGTAAAGAAGAAAGAGAAGATAAACTAATGATACAAGATAAAAAAGAACTCAAAGAGATGATGAAGTGCAAGGAATATCCCACTTAATCTATATAAAAAATTATGCAGGGGTGAGAAGATAACGAACTTGGAAGACATAATTCAAAAAATGTGATTACCTGTAAAAAGTCGCATATATTTGTGACATAATTTTGGAGCTTTTGCATAAACCTGTACTTCTCATCAGCAAGCACAAGAGAGTTTTCAAGATCAGTAATATTCAAAAGGGAGGCAGACAAATTTTGATCAGTTTCATTCAATGATTGTATTGTTCTTCCATGAGATTCCTGTAATCGATTAAAAGACAACAGCAATAAGCAATTAAAATATATCAATCAAATCAAAGAGAAAGTTTTAACATTTCATGGTTCATGCACAAGACCAAATCGCATATCCAATGCAACTACCATGGTCATATCAAGATAGCTGAATGAAATACGAATATAATTATCTATCCAAATACATGTTAGGAAGAGACTCCACTTGACCCAATTACACACCCTAACATGTCCGAACTCTGAAAGAGTAAATGTTACATTAAGACCGTACTATTGGTCCCTCCACAACTAAGGCCATCCTTTTCTTTCAACAACTCCCACGCTATACAACCCCCTAGAACACAGAGTCAAAATCTGTGTAATGTTCCTTCAGATGCAATTAATAACAGAATTCATCAGAACAACCACCAGGGGTCCCTCAATCTAGCAAATTCTGATCCCAACATGATACAATGGAAAGACCAAAAAAAAAAAACAGATACATACTAGACTGTACAAATTTCTGAAAGATAAAGAATCAATTCAATTTATAGATGCTAAGATTCTAATTCACTTAATCTAACTTATTCTAATTCAATCATTAAAAATGTGAGCACCCTCCTCACCAAAATAAAAAAAGTGTATGTATCATGTTAGACAAGAAAAGAAAGATTTCAATCACAATGCAATACAAAGTTCCTTAATTGAGAATCGAATGAAACATTATCTCAGACCCAAATTTTCAGCTTATGTCTTTCCTTGTTAGACTATACTCCAACAATTTTGGTTCACAAAAATAAGTTTCTTAAAATCATGCTAGCATATATCTCACTTTCATAACAATTACTTGAGTTTTTGAAATAATAACAAATTGATCAAAGAGAAAAGGGCTACGGTTATATCCGTCCCACAATGTGTGCCACAAGCCCACAACCCAATGTCATGCATTCTAATTGATCAGTTAATTACAATAGAGTATAAAATAATTAACAATAAGAGATGATGTTTTACAAACCATCAAAATGCATGGTACGTATTGTGGGACAGCATATACTGTCCGATTGAAGTAGTGCATACCTTAAGCCTACTCAAATTCTCTTTCATAGCTTTTTTCGCGACCTCGGCTTGCTGAGATACGTGCATGACATCCAAAGCAGACGGCATAGCTCCCATTACTCCCCCAACGCCAGGAATCACAGATGCACTTGGAACTGCACTATACGCAGTGGGAGCAACAAAATTGTAATGTTGTGCACTTTGCGCAATAACAGGAACAACATCAGCCCTAACAGCAGCAGCAGACCCGTCATCCATTCTCTTCCCCAAACCTTTCCTAAACTGCTCTTCCTCCCACAACTTATCCTCTTCATCAACGTCATCATTATAACCACCACCATCATCATCATCGTCTCTCGCAGCATTACCCTTGTTGAACCTCTCATCCACATCCTCAAAAACACCCTTTTTCCCACCTTCCAATTTCTCCCCAAACATCGCAATCCTCCCTCGAAACTCTGGCTCCTCATCGCTCAACCCTTCAGCAGCACCATGATTGCTTCCTCCATCCAACGAGATGAAATCCGGCGCCGCAGGCCGCGCCTGTCGCAGCCGCTCCCGCTTTGCACGGATAGCCTTGATAGTTTCCTCATCCGGATAAAACGAACCCGAACCATTTGAAATCCCTAATTTGTCCTCGGCTTCTTCTTTCCCACCTTCGGAATCGGAATCATCGCGAGCATTGGGTTCGGAGGCCGAGGCCGAGGGCTTGAGCATCCCCTTCAGAACGATGACAGGCTCGGAGTTAGGTTTGGAATCGGACGAGGAAGCGCGTGACGCGGCGCTGCTAGAGACTAAGGTTCGCGTGTTCTTCTGAAGCTCGAGGAGGGCTTCTTTGGTGTAGAATCCAGCTTGAGGTTGAACATTGGAAGGGAGAGAGGGGGAAGAGGAATGCGAGATTCGGTCGCGGTGAGTGGTGATTTTGTGAGTGGATGAGGGTTTGGAGGAGGGTTTGGTAGTGGAGGTTGTGGTGGTGGCGGAGCGGTGAGGTTTTGAGGAGGAGGAGCGGGGAGGAGGGGTTTCGGTTTCGTCGTCGGCGAAGCTGAGGAGTTTGGGAGCTTGAGGTTTCTTGGGCTTGGAAGAGGAAGGGGGCTTGGAGGAGAGGGTTGTGGTTGTTGTTGTTGTTGTTGTGGAGGGAGTGTCGTTGGAGTCGTCGTCGTTGGGTTCGGAGTCGCCGCCGCGGCGGCGGAAGTTGCGTGATTTGGCGGAGGACATGGTAGGGTTTGAAAGCGAGGGTTCTGGTGAGCGGTGGTTGTCGCGGTAGTGCGGTGCTTCTTACGGTTATGAGTTCAGAGTAAGAGAGAGGGAGGAAGTTTGATGATACGGTGTTGGGTTTACGGGGCTAATTGGGCCTGTTTTTTTGTATTCGGGTATTACCCAAGTCCATCCATCAAGCTTTGTCGGGGGGAAATTGCTTTTTGGCCCCCAAACATGACTTTTTGGCCCCCATTTCTATTTTGCTTGGACCATAATGCCCTTCAGTGTTTCAATTTTTCCGGTTCAACTGTATCGTAAAAATTATTCTGGTACTGCCTAACCGGAAAATATTAAAACACTTTTCCGGTTTTGCTAAACCGAAAACTTTAAAAAAAGTCAATATCCCCAAATTGCCCCTCCGTGTTAAACGTTTCTCATTCCCTTTCAAAACTCCATCCCCATAACTCCCTCCCCATTTATCACCCTCCATCAACACCGAACCCTCTCCCTCTCTCCATAACTCCACGTCGAACCCTCTCCCTCTCTCCATAACTCCCTCTCTCAATCAAGCACTCTCTCCATCGCACTCTCACTCTCACTCTCACTCTCACGGTCCGGATTCGTCGTTCCATTTTTGTTCTCTCGGTTCATTCTCACTCACACGCTCCTCAAGGTATGTAACTTCGTTCTTCAAGCATTGGGTTCCATGATTGTGTGATTGTGTGTTCTCTCCGGTTGTTGAGTTTATTTTTAGTGTTAGTGTGTCATGATTGTGTGTTTCTTGCCATTGATTGTGTGTTTCTTGCCATCGATTGTGTGTTGTTCTGGTTGATGTGTGTTGTCCCTAATTTTACTAGTTTCGGTATTGCAGAGTCGGAAATATTCCGGTTCAGCTTAGTCGTAGTAATTCCGATTTTACACAGTCGTAAATCTTTCCGGTTTTATGTAACCAGATGGATTCCGGATTTGCAAACCCGGAAGCATAATATTTGACTTATATCGTATTATATTAATTTGTTAATTTAATAATATAACTTAGATTATTTATTATTTGTTATAATGTTATTAGTATTTGTGGTTAATTATTAGTGTGTGTTATTATTTATTAGTTTTTGTTAAATTTTTGTTAACGATATTAGTTTTTGTTATATTTTTAGTTAGTAGTGTTTAATTATTTGTTGTTATATTAATTATTTGTGCTTAATATCAATAGTATTTATTAGATTAATTTTGTGTTAGTAATTTACTTTATTTGTTAATAATATAATTTAATACAACTTAAATTATTTATTTTATATTTCATAATATTATATTGTGTAATGTAATTTTGTTTAACTAATGGGGTATTTTGGGGATAGACAAAATTAGACAAACTTTTGATAGTTATTTGGTAGTTATAAAAAGAGGGTTTTCTTTATTATAGCATAGATAATATTATGTAATGTTAGTTGTGTTTACTTTATATTATCTTGTTTAATAGTACTTATTAGTATTTGGTAATTTTAATTTCTTATTTAATAGTGTTTATTAATTGTATGAAGTTATTATTTATTTCGTTAAAAATTTGTTAATGATATTAATATTTGTTATATTTTTATCCAGTAGTGTTTAATCATATGTTATTAGATTAATTATTTGTGATTAATGTTATTAGTATTTATTAGATTATTTATTTTATATTACGTAATATTATATTATGTAATCTTAGTAATCATTATTATTATTTGTTATTTGTGATGTGATTAATTATTAGTATTTATTAATATTTGTTATTTGTAATTTCTTATTTATAAGTGTATAATTATTTCTTATTAGATTATTTATCTGTGATTAATGTTATTATTTTTAATTTTTTTTTAGGTATGGTAAGAACAAAGAACACCGTTAAGAGTGCACCTCCACTTACAGTGCATCCTGATCACGTGGGTATACAGACCGCTTCTTCGAGAAAGCGGAAGGCAGATTCTGATGCCACGTCATCTTCCGAGGAGACAACATCACCACCTCATTCACCATCACCACCTCAGTCACCACCACATGAGCCGGCACCACTACCATCACCACATCATGATCCACCACATGAGCCGGGACTACCACCACCACCACTACCACATCAGTCATTACCACTACCCCACCAGTCACCACCATCACCTCATCAGTCACCCCATCAGTCACCATCACCACCAACTCATCAGTCACCCCATCAGTCACCATCACCACCAGCTCATCAGTCACCACCTATAGCATCGGCCCACCAGCCACCACCATCACCGCATCAGTCGCCACCGCAGGTAGCACCACCCCATCAGTCACCACCACCACCACCTCACCAGTCACCATCACCTGTAGCACCACCCCATCAGTCACCATCACCACCACCAGCTGTAGGACCAGCATCATCCATCCCAGCTATAGGAGCAGAGGGTGTAGATTCTTCTGCGACTTCATCGGATTCTTCCCCCGATTCAGTAGAGACTTCTTCGGGTCCGATAGAAGTAGTACCACCTATATCGGTTGCACCTGCATCGGTTACACCTTCCACATCATCGGAGGATTCCATAGCAGCTGATGACTCCACATCATCCAAGGAGGAGCAGCAAGAGCAGCATGATGTGCCGGAGGATATGGCTGATGTCTTAGGGGTCGATCTTCAGGAGGAGATCGATGACCCACAAGACACTTCATTGTTGCAGTCTTATCCTGATCATGTTGCCAGGGACATATGGCAAGGCAAAGTAAGCGCCAATAATCTTAACATTTAAATATTTTGAATTAATATTCCATATCTACAATAAATTTGACATTTGTTTTATTTCATTTTAGGAGCGCGGAGTGATGAGCAGATGCACTTCACGTAGGTGGACTTTGCCAGTGGTTGCGGATCTGCCGGACGCGGTACGTGAGATAGTTCAGCAGTCCGGGCTGGCGCCTTTGGTGGGCTTGGCTTCTGAGTTCGTTTGTCGAGAGATGGTTCAGCGATACTCACACGTTCCACCTGTCAGTGGGAGAGATGACGATTACTTTGGATGATGTGTCATCATTACTACATATACCAGTCACTGGCAGGTTTATTTCATGGACCAAGCCAAGACAAGATGAGGGTGCCATTTTGATGAGGGATCTCCTAGGGTTCACGGAGGCCTTGGCACGGGACGAGGCGAAGAAAAATCGCGGTGGCGCTGTTAGATTCACCACGCTTCATGAGCAGTATCATGCACATGTGACAGCTCAGAGATATGTTTTTGCTGCACGATGCTACCTGCTTCTCTTGGTTGGTGGTACACTCTTTTTGGACAAGAGCTTGACATACGTTGGATGCCAGTATATCCTGGCTTTGCAGGACATTGATCACATCCATGAGTATGCTTGGGGTGCCTGTGGTTTAGCGCACCTCTATGATGAGTTGTCGGAGGCATGCAAGGCCTCCAAGAGGCAGGTTGCTGGGTACATGTCGCTGTTGCAGGTATACTTATGCAATTTTATTTTATTTAATGGTGTTATAATTTACGCATTTTATTTAATATTTGTCGTTGATATTATTCTTTTTTTTAATGCAGGCTTGGATCAAGGAATACTTTCCTTTGATTGGATCTGCCATTCCTCGTGATGATTACGAGGAAAACATGCCTTGGCTTTCGAAGTGGGAGTATGGGGTTGCATCACATAGTATGGACTACCAATACCGCACCCATTGGGAGGCTCTCACTATTGATCAGGTCAGATGGCAGCCATTCGACCCAACTCACCGAGCAGTACGCCCGTTCGAGGAGATTGCCTTATTTTCAGGATATATCAGACTGACAGATAAGAAGGTAGCCTACCGACCGGAGCGCGTACTTCGCCAGTTCGAATACGTGCAGAGTATCCCCCCAGCACCTCGTGATACTCTATCATTCGAGGAGGTTGAGACTGAGTGGGCAGCTTGGAACATGCATGTGGTACCGGATATCCTTAGAGGGCGTCATGTTACATACCCTGGGGAGCACATGCCTGACTATATTGACTGGGTGCATCAAGTATGTCACCCATACTTGTTATCTGATTCAGTCATAAGAAATTTGTGAGTGAATATGGAAGAATTTGAAGCTATGAAGAAGAAGGGTTTGCCTTTATTGTTGATGCTGTGTTTGGCTTGTTTCACTGCAGAGCTTCTTGCTTTTGTAAGAAGCTATTCACGTAGAAACACGGAGGGGCAATTTGGGGATATTGACTTTTTTTAAAGTTTCCGGTTTAGCAAAACCGGAAAAGTGTTTTAATATTTTCCGGTTAGGCAGTACCGGAATAATTTTTACGGTACAGTTGAACCGGAAAATTTGAAACACTGAAAGGCATTATGGTCCACGCAAAATAGAAATGGGGGCCAAAAAGTCATGTTTGGGGGCCAAAAAGCAATTTCCTTGTCGGGGGAATGATTTTCTAACCTCACTAATTGGTTTTTGACCCGCTTAATCCTTCCTAAAATCAAGTGAATCATGTTAGCAAACCTTTTTTTATGCTTAAAATACTCTTGAGTAAAATAAATCTCTCTCCTAAACTTCTACCCTTTCTTTTTGAGTTTTTCTTTTTGAACCCCATTGATTACTCACCGGCCCCCATTTTTTCCGCCTTACACAAGGCGGTAGAGCATTTTTCCGCCTTATACAAGGCGGTAGTGTAAATTATCTGTTTTTCCCGTCTCTTTTTAGGCGGAAAAATGATAATTTTGTACTTCCACCTTGTATAAGGTGGAAAAATATGATAGTTTTACATTACCGCCTTTTATAAGGCGAAAAAAATGCACTACCGCCTTGTATAAGGTGGAAGAAAATGGGGGCCGGTGAGTAAATAGTGGGGTCCAAAAAGAAAAACCCTTCTTTTTTTCTTTCACTGACCTTCTCTCTTCTCTGCACCTTCTTTTTCTTCTTATTCTTTTTCATCCTTTCTCCTTCCACTTACACACACTTACTCTTATTTTTAAATCATACACTCTTATATTATTTGCTTTTTTATAACATCCATTTATCTCAATTCATCTTTATTTTTTTGGCTAAATTACTTATTTGGTCTCTTACCTTATTTTTTAATTTAAAATTGACCCCTTAACTTTTTTTGGTTTCATATTGGTCCCTTATTTTTTTCGCTGTCATTTTGGTCTCAGAATCACTGTTCATCATATGTGTCAATATCATATTGGTCCACATATATAGAGAAAGTAACACGTGTCCATAACATATTTGTTCACATATGATGATAGGAAGTTAGGGGTAAAGGAGAGAACCAGTGAGTGCGAGAGTAGAGAGAAGACAAGTAAAACCTAAAAAAAACAAATAACTTCTTTTCTTGATCATAGCAGCCAACGTTGCAGCTACAAAAAGGGAAGAATCCTTAACTTCCTTACACTAATCCACTAATGGGCCAAGCTCAACAGAAACTAAAATAAAGGAAAAGACATAATTTCTCTTATTCATCAAACAAACTCAGACAACCACTTAGGCCTTCTTCTAATATGGGCTCTCAGCCCATCATTGCCCTTCTCTTGAAAAGGACCCTTGTCCTCAAGGGTGTTAGAATGAACTGAAGTGGTGGTATTTTGGGCCACAAAACCCGGCCCGTTAGAGGAACCAGCGGTGACACTAGAAGAGTGTTGCCCTAAATTTGTAGCTGTTGTGTAGTCAAAGCGTGTGGGAGACACGTCGGTTTTCCCGAGGGCCAGCTGTGGAACAGCACCACGTGAAGGCTCAGAAAAAGTACAAGGCTTATCACTTGGTTGAGTATCCAAAGGTTTCAAAGTACTAGCACTTGGCATTTGAAACGTATCACTCTTCTCTGACTACAAAGGAGATAAGCTCTTTCTCTCTTGAGTATTCGTCTCTGTTGAGGGTACTCTCACACCCTCATCCCTTCCTTTAGTTGACTCAGACACCAACACCCTTTCTTCTTCGATTGAGGATACTTTCTCACCCTCATTCATTTCTTTGTTTAAATCAGACCCAAACACACTCGCTTTTGTCAATGATTCTACCTCTTCGAAGTTCTCATTGGTCTGTGAAAGTTTGTCCGCTGCGTCGACGACAACCGCATGGGTGGCAGTTTCAACTTGCGCCGCCGTTGCGCTAGTCGGAGTGCGTGAGACAACAAACGGTGGCTCGGGAGGAGCGAGGTTTGTGGGCAGGGGAACGAAAGTCGATGAAGGATCCCCAACAAAACGCCGAAGGAGGATCACATGAAAGATATTATGGATGCAAGAAGATGGAGGGAGGGCTAAGCGGTAGGCGACAGATCCTATGTGTTCAAGCACTTTGTAAGGGCCATAATACTTTCGAGCAAGCTTTTGAGAAGAACGACGCTGGACAGAGCTTTGTCGGTGTGGTTGCAACTTGAGTAAGACCCACTCGTCGATCTGAAAGGTAGTATCTTTTCGTTTTGTATCAGCTTGTGCCTTCATTCTTTGTTTGGCTCTGTTGAGGTGAAATCGTAGATCTGATAGATATTGTTGTCTCTGTGTGAGTGTTGCATCTAAGGTAGGAATAGAGGTGTTACCCAGGGTATAATCCTTGAGAGATGGAGAAGGTTGACCATAAAGAGCTTGGAATGGGGACATGTTTATAGAAGAGTGCCAAGATGTGTTGTACCAGTATTCGGCCAAGTGGAGAAGCCAAAACCAGGAGCGTGGGTTGTCACTAGCAAAGCATCGAAGGTATGTTTCCAAACAACGATTTACAACCTCTGTTTGTTCATCGGTTTCTGGGTGGTAGGCTGAACTATATTTCAGTATTGTTCCTTGTAGGTGAAACACCTCTTTCCAGAAGTGGCTGAGAAACAGTTTATCTCTTACCTTATTTTTCAATTTAAAATTGGTCCCTTACCTTTTTTTTGGTTTCATATTGGTCCCTTATTTTTTTCGCTCTCATTTTGGTCCCAGAATCACTGTTCATCATACGTGTCAATATCATATTGGTCCACATATATAGAGAAAGTAACACGTGTCCATAACATATTGGTCCACATATGATGAACAGTGATTATGGGACCAAATTGACTACGAAAAGAAACATGAGGGACCAATATGAAACCAAAAAAACATAAGGGACCAATTTGAAATTGAAAAATAAGGTAAGGAACCAAATGAGTAGTTTAGTCTTTTTTTATATAAAATGTGCCACATGCTCTTGTCAAAGCATACTAAACTTCTTGTACGTTTCGACAAGAACGTATATAAAAAAATGAACCATACGTCCTTTGAGAAGCATATGAGTTTTCTTTTATAATTTTTATTACGTATGCCACTGATACAGCTCAAAAAATTTTAATGAGTGTGTTAGTTACAGAGCGAGAAACATATAGGAAAGTGCTTTTTGGCCCCCCTTTTCAAATTTTTGGCCTCCATTTTATATTTTTGTGGACAAAAATGCCCTTGAGAGTGTTAACACTTCCGGATATGCGAAACCGGAAAAGCATTTCCGGTATTGCCTAACCGGAAAAGCATTTCCGGTATTGCCGAACCGGAATATTTCCGGTAGTGGAGAACCGAAACAAAAAATATGAAACTCAGGATCCAGTGAAAAGTAGTATGGCCAAGAAAGGAATAAATAACTAAATCAAAAGCTACAAAATTCTGTAGGTTTAGGTCCCAATGATCACATAAGGCTAATACTTACAAATATACAAGAGAAGCAAATAACACGAGGACAACAAGCCTCTGCCTCGACCCATCATTGAGCACAAAGATCATAGTTGCCAGCTTCAACATAAGAAATAGATCAATTCGAATCACAACTTCAAATCTCCTAATGACTTGTTGTTGAGGTGCAGGTTGTTACTGTTGAGGTTGTGGTGGCTGTGATTCTTGTTCGTGATTTTCACCAACAATAGCACCCTCTGAACTTGACCCAGTAGGTGTGGTGTAGGTGAGAGGAATGAGAGTGTGGTGTAGTGGTATGGCAAATGACACACGCATGCTAGTGTTTTGCTAACTGAAACTCCAGATCTGCATATAAATTTGCAGAGAAGATATTATAGAACGTTGGCACAACAATAATAGTGTTTTCGGTTCTCCACTACCGGAAATATTCCGGTTAGGCAATACCGGAAATGCTTTTCCGGTTTCACATAACCGGAAGTGTTAACATCCTTAATGGTATTTTCGTCCACATAAATATGAAATGGGGGCCAAAAAGTCGAAAAGGGGGGCCAAAAAGCAATTTCCAAGCATATATGCATGCAAGCCCAACAACTTTATAATTCATTGAAACACTCTTGCTTTTAGCCATTAAGCTTCCCTCCTGCCTCCTAGAACACTGGACAACCATAAACATCAATTCCTAGTTGAGTCGGGCAAGAAGCTAATGGGCAATGGTCTAATTCAGATGCCCACCATTTCAGATTATGCCCTGCATTTTTAAGTGCAAAGAAAATCAGCACACCCATAAAAGTTGGGCCTACATCTATTGCTGTAGATAGGTCATAACAGTATTTCTTCCTCCAGCTTTTATGGTACGTTTTACTATTAATTTAAGCTATACGCACTAACAGGGGCATACAATTTTTTTTTAAAAGTACGTCAAGGCCTAAGCGTGCGTGTTAAATTTAACACCTACGTCCAGGCCTTGGCGTACTTGGCAAAAAATCTCATACCCTTCTCCAAGGGCGTATAGGTCATTTTTTTATATACGCCCATGTCGAAATGTATTAGAAGTTTAATATGCTTCGACATGTGCGTAGGCCACGTTTTATACAAAAAAAATTAAGATGAAGTGAGACAAATGGATGTTTTGAACAAGATGCATCTTTTTTTCGATAGTCTATCACTTAAGAACTCAACAGTTAAGCGTGATTGACTTGGAGTAATTCTGGGATGGATGACCTCCTCGGAAGTTTTCCCGAAGCGTGTGAACGAGGACAAAGCACGTCGAAAATATATGTGTTGGTATGTGAGGACAGTCATCAATCCATATGGCAGACAAGGATGTTTCAGAATGAAACACAACACCCTTTATATTATTCAATCTTGGTATCTTGATCCCTGAGTTACAAGCTTAACAAGTCTCATTCATATATAATATTAACATATTTGAGCATGACCGTTAGTTTTGAGTTTCGTTGTCTCACTCAAAAGAGGGGCTCAAATATATGTATCTCATTTACTTGGTTTGTCAAGTATCAAAATCTAACCTTTATGTTCACCTTCTTAAGGATGGCCTTTGCCCGCATTAAAACATGTAACTCCTCACTTTAGGAACCTTTGAGACTTTAAGTCGAAGGATCACATACATCATTGTCACTATAAGAATCGCTTACAACACTTACATAATAATACACATAGCGTTCTTGTGCCAAGTCATTCTAGTATACGCACTTACTCTTAATAATACCCATATGAAAACTTGATATGCCATATCCAAGACCACGGAGATACAATCGTTAGTCTACCACATAAAGGTGGAAATGAGTTGATTAGATTCGAACTTGACTCAACTCTGCTCGACTCAATAGATATTTGCTAGATCTCAAAACTTGACTCGAGCTCGGTTTTAAACTATTTATGCAGCTTGAACTTGGATTAGATGATTTTTTTTAAGATTTTAATATATATATATATATATATTACCGAATTAGATCATGAACATAGTGGGTCAAATCATATTGCTCTCAAATCTAATTTGTTTACTTAACAAGCTTAATTTTTATGTTCAATTCATTCGGTTCATAAACCAAGTTCATTAGGTTAATTAACGAATCAAACGTCAATATACTTTCAAGATTGGAGGGAATATTTTGTTATTCAATATCATGTAGATTATTGGTCTCCTTTTCCACTAGTCCTCACAGTGGCTTAGCACTGCTGCAAGCTGTAGCCTACTCCCACGCCATACCATAATTGTCAACTGCACATTCCAGAACCTCTCTTCATAGAATTATGAGGGGTATGCATGATTCAAGAAGTTTTGATGAAGACAATGTTTTGAAGTAGCTCAACCATGAACAAACTCAACCAATGAAAAAGAACAAAAAGAAACAATGACAAAGAGAGAGCAAGCTCATAGATTCAATGTGTATATTGTTTTTATATCTTTGTTTTGAGTCTTAGAGTTTGGGTAAGTTTAGAGAGTTGGGTAGTGAATCTCTATCAAGTGCATGATCATATTATATATTGATTATTTCACTTAACCAAAATCAATAGGTGGCTTAAAGGTTTTTAAGAAAAAGGTTTAAATTTGAGAAAACAAGTTTTTAGAAGTGATTTTACAGCCATTAATCGATTAGGATGGTCCTTAATCGATTAGCTAATTTGAGCTCTCAAGCACTAATCGATTAGCTTGATTAATTAATTGATTAGCCTGTGTAAAAAAGTGCTTAATCGATTATCCTGAAGCTCTAATCGATTAACACGGGTCTGTTACGTTTTTAAAACAGATTTTCACATTGCAAATTCAGTTTTTATGTTTTCCAAACTTTATGGGTCTTCTATATAAACTGTTTCCTAATCATTGTGAGTAACTAACTTCATTTTCACATCATTTTTAGAAAAGATTAAGCCACATTTTCTCTCAACATTCTCTCTCACTTTTACAAGATCAAAGTTCTTATTTTCATATCTTTTGATCAAGAAGCTCTTGAATCTCAAGTTCTAATAGTTCATAGTTCTTGAAGGAGATTCAATAGGTTTTATTATTTTTCTTAGAGTTGTAACCATTGCAAGAAGACAAGCTCAAATACAACAAAGAAGAATTCTTGGTGTGTTGTTCATCAAGCAAATTGAAGAAGAAGAAGCCTTGGTGTGTCACAAGCAAAGAAGAAGTCTACGTGGTGAGGGATCCGGTAGCAAAGAAAAGAAGGTTAGATTAGAGATTCAATAGGATTGCAACAAGAGTGGGGTTATCTCTTGTAGGCTATCAAGTGGGGTATCTTGATAGGCATTTACTTGTAATTTTAGAATTCTAATTCCTTAGTGAAGAAAATCTCTCTTGTGGAAGATGGGACTAGATGTAGCTCTCAATGGAGGAGAGTGAACCGGTATAAAATCTCAGTGCACTATCTCTTTCCCTTAATCTCTTTAATTTATGCACTTTCATATTGTTCTTGACTGAATACCTAGAAAAGATTGTTTTTCATATAATTGAATGAATTAGTTTTTAATAGTTCAAATTGAGTTGGGGAAAACCTTTTTCATAATCTAGGTAAAAATTAACAATCTTTGTGTTAATCAATTCCACGCTATCTCTGATCATACATGATATTTGATTGATTTTCGGTTTTGGTTGAAAAACGATTTTTCTGTTTTGTACAGTGATTAATTGATTAACCTGTTGCTTAATTGATTAACTTGTGTTGTGCTGTCAGGTGTTAATCGATTAACTCTTGCCTTAATCTATTAAGAGCTGCATATTTTGTGAAAATCATTTGTTTTAATCATATCGATTTGTTTTGTGCGAAAATCTTTCACGGTTTCTTTAATACCTATTCAAACCCCCTTCTAGGTATTCTCCTAGTGTTCTTTAGTTCATTTCTCCACCGATTGTAGTTTTTACAAGGGTATTTTAGATTTCAGGGGTAGGAGGGAAATTCTAAAACGGGAATAAATGAAAAGTAGAATACAGAGAATGGAAAAATTGATGGAATTAATTTAATATCATGTAGATAATGTTGGAAACCAACAAGCGGCTCAAACAAAATACTAGAGGGGGGGGGGGGTGAATAGTGTTTTGGAGCGTTGATACCAATTTTCGAGTACGATTGTTAATAGAATGGAAAACAATGTTTTTTAACAAAAATATCTGATGATAATCGATTATGATGATGACTTAATCGATTATTGTCTTAGAGCAATTTTGATAATCGATAATTAGAACCCCTTAATCGATTATGATATGCAGAAATTCAGAAAATCACTTTTAATCAAATCAAAATAACTTTTTATCAAAAGCTACGAATCAGAGATAACAAAAACATAATATGATGAACCCTAATTCAATTATTAAATCCTCTTAGTGATCAATTCTAGAGCAAAGATAAAAATTCCCAAATTCTAACCTAATTGATTGATTGTTCTTGTTCAATTAATAAAAGCAATAAAGAGAGACAAGGAATTTTATATTGGTTCCCCTTCAATCTAGAAGAATACATCCAGTCCTCCCGGTGGATTTTGGGAGATTTGCTAATGAGAAAATCAAAGGAGTTAGATGATCTTTTACAAGGATTAAGAGAATTAAACCTCACTCTCTAACCTAAATTTTTCTTGAGTTTCTACCCCCTATTTGATTATCTCCAAAATTCCTTGAATCAACCTCTTGTTGAAGCACCCTCTTCAACTTTGATTCAATAATCTCTTCTTGCTTTGAACCACCTTCAAAAACTTACAAAGATCTTCACAAAAATGTTGAATTTGTTGTAGCCACAAATCCTTGTTGTGATGTAATTCAACCAAAACTATGAAGCACTAATCAATCTCAATTAGAACAATGAATAGAAGAAGGAGATGATGTGAATTGAGATTTGTGTAAAAACAATAATGGTTCTTGATAGATTCTTGAAGAAAAATGATAGCTCTCAATTGTAGGATATGAATGTGTGTATTATTCTCTGAAAAACGTAAGTGTGTAATGTAATGTAACTCCCAAAATGAATAGCTCTCATAATCGATTATTAAAATGTCATAATCGATTATTCACTGCATAATACGTGACAATCGATTATTCAAACTCCATAATCGATTATTTATTTACTGCAAAGTTTCTTAAAAATGAGTTTTCATTTGGTTTTTCTTTAAACACATTCATAAGAGCTATTTTTTATCAATTAAATCTCGTTCACAACTCCATTCTAACATTCATAATTCAAATGAGATAAGAACCTAAAGCTACCACCCATCACTCATATGCAATAAATAAAATATTACAAAATAAAGTACATCATATGAGTTTATATAAAATAACTAAAGTCTAAGTGGTGCTTTGGCTTGATAGTTGTTGTTGCTTGAAGTTTGCCTTTAAATTGGTTTGTTGTCATCAAAATCACAAGTCTAACAATCTCCCCCTTTTTGATGATGACAAACCATCTTCCTTTTAAAGCTTGAAGTTTTCACATACTCCCCCTAAATGTATGAACACTCAGGAAAAAGTGCACAAAAACAAAACCTACAAAACATCATAAACAACAACCTTTTCTCCCCCTTTTGGCATCGTTAAAAAGAAAATTTACCAAGAAAAACTTGCCAAAAGTTGAGAGGTAAGTAGACATATAATATATGACAATGGTGCATGCAACTAAAACATCATATTATGCAAAACATAATAACATTCAAAACTGTCCAGAACTAAGTAGTGCATAACACATGCATCATCACAAGTCGAAAACTACACCAACACCATAGAAAATATGTCCAACTAGCAAAAGCATAAACAGAACAAGGTCTAAAACATAAAAACTAATAACAAGTCCAAGAACGAGAAATGAAAACATCCAAAAGAAAAAATATGATATAGCTAAGAGAAAATAATCGCAAAAATGAACAAAAACGCATTTTACAAGTCTGAAACTGATCGTCATAATCGATTATTTAGGGCCGATAATCGATTATGATCTGAGAGCAAGTTATTAAACTTTTAAAAATTAATCGATTAACTGGGAACCATAATCGTTTATGATCTGAGAGCACTTTATTTAAGCTTTAAATTTAATCGATTAAAATACTGATTAATCGATTATTTCCTGACATTGAAATTTAAAATTTGCACGTTATAATCGATTATAATAGCCCCATAATCGATTATAACCTGATGAAAAATAGGCATAATCAATTTTTCAAATACCAAACTCAATTAACTTCAATTTCAAAAGCATTTTTGCACAAAATTAAGTATTTCCACTTAGCACATAAGCACATATGCATATAGAAACATATAGACAACCAAATAAGCATTTAGCAAGGGAATTTGAGAACCATAAAAAGCAACAAAAAATCTATCTTATTAAGCAAATAATGAAAAGCAATTTTAACAAAACAACACAAACTCACATATATATTCAAATAAGACATAATGTTGGATGATTAACAAAAATAGCATCAAACACAATTAGTTGAGACTAGACTCATCAAGAATGCCAAGTTCTCTTCTTATAAAATAAAAAGTGTCTCTCGGCAAAGGCTTGGTGAATATGTCCGCTAATTGATTTGATGTGTTCACAAATTCGATTAAACAATCACCCTTTTGAACGTGGTCTCTTAAAAAATGGTTTCTTATTTCAATATGTTTAGTTCGTGAATGTAACACTGGATTTTTAGTTAGGTTAATTGCGGAAGTGTTGTCACATTTAATCGGAATTTTCGAAAAGTTTAAGACCAAAATCATAAAATTGTTGTTTCATCCATAAAATTTGTGCACAACAACTCCCGGCCGCAATGTACTCCGCTTCGGCGGTTGAAAGTGCAACACATGCTTGCTTTTTGGAATTCCACGCAACTAGTGAATTTCCAAGAAGGTGACATGTGCCACTTGTGCTTTTTCTATCAAGCTTACAACCGGCAAAGTCGGCGTCGCTATAACCAACTAAATAAAGTGAAGCATCACGAGGATACCACAATCCGGTATTAATGGTACCTTTTAAATATTTCATTATTCGCTTAACACGGGATAAGTGTGACTCCTTAGGGTTTGCTTGAAATCTAGCACACATACATACACTAAACATTATGTCCGGTCTAGACTCAGTGAGATAAAGTAAACTCCCTATCATGCCTCTATATCTGGTTACCTCTACCGGTTTTCCGCATTAGTCTCTATCCAAATATCAATTTTTTTGCTATTGGTGTAGACGCCTCTTTTGCTTTATCCATGCCAAACCTCTTGAGAAGCTCCTTGCAATATTTGGTTTGATGGACAAAGATACCATTATCCATTAGCTTGACTTGAAGTCCAAGGAAGAAAGTCAATTCTCCCATCATTGACATTTCGAACTCACTTGTCATTAAAGCTGAAAATTTCTTGCACAATTCATTGTTAGTAGCACCAAAAATAATATCATCAACATAAATTTGCAATAACAAGATATCTTTATCAACTTGGTCAATGAAAAGTGTTGTATCTACAACTCCCCTTTTGAAACCCTTTTGAATCAAAAAGGAACTTAATCGATCATATCAAGCTCTAGGAGTTTGTTTCAATCCATAAAGCGCCTTTTTGAGCTTAAAAACATGGTTTGGGTATTCAAAGTTTTCAAAATCGGGAGGTTGAGATACATAAACTTCCTCTTGAATATATCCATTTAAAAATGCACTTTTCACGTCCATTTGATAAAGAGTAAAGTTCATTATTGATGCAAAGGATAACAACTTTCTTATAGCTTCTAACCTAGCTACTGGGGCATAAGTCTCATCATAATCAATATCTTCCTCTTGACTATAGCCCTTGGCAACTAGCCTAGCTTTATTTCTAACTATCATACCCGATTCATCTAGTTTGTTTCTATAAACCCATCTAGTTCCTATAATCGGACGATCATCGGGTTTTGGCACAAGCTCCCAAACTGGATTTCTTTCAAATTGATTTAATTCTTGTTGCATGGCCAATACCCAATGTTCGTTTTCAATAGCTTCATTAACATTCTTAGGTTCAACTTGAGAAACAAACGCAACGAAATGACAGAAATTATTAAGTGTGCTTCGGGTTACCACCCCCTTAGCAATATCACCTAAAATGTTGGAAATCGGGTGATTCTTATTTTCCTTCCATGCGGTTGGTAGATCACTATGTTGTGCTTGTGTTAGCTCTTTCTCTTGCACTTGTGTCTCTTCTTCACCATGTTGAGTCTCTACTTCTTGTTCTTTTGTCTTCTCATGTCCAATGATTGTACCTACATCTTCATCAACACAAGAAACACTATTTTCTCCTTTCGGAGATTCGTCAAATACAACATGGACAGATTCTTCAATAGTTAAAGTTCTCTTATTAAAGACCCGAAATGCTTTACTTTGTAATGAATATCCAAGAAAAATGCCTTTGTTGGCTTTAGAGTCAAACTTGCCGACGTGGCTCTTACCGTTGTTTAAAATGAACACCTTACATCCAAAAGCATGAAAATATGAAATATTAATTTGGTTTTCACCCTTTAAGAAGCTCGTAAGGCGTTTTATTTAAACGCGGTCGGATTAGAATACGGTTTATGACATAGCAAGCGGTATTAACCGCATCGGCCCAAAAGTAAGAAGGAACCTTTGACTCTTTAAGCATTGTTCTAGCTAGTTCCTCCAAGACTCTATTTTTTTTTCTACAACTCCATTTTGTTCCGGAGTTCTAGGGGCAGAAAATTGATGATCTATCCATACTTTTCACAAAAAGCATCAAACTTTTCATTTTCAAACTCACCACCGTGGTCGGTTCTAATAGTCACGATTTTTAAATTTAGTTGATTTTGAATGAGCTTGGCAAATTTCTTAAAACATTTGTAAGTATCACTTTTAGCGGATAAAAACAATGTCCATGTAAATCTCGTATAATCATCTACCATCACAAAACCGTAGTAATTTCCACCAAAACTTCTCACTTGTGATGGGCCAAAAAAATCCATATGGATCAACTCCAATGGTTTTGTTGTGCTAATCACTTGTTTATTTTTAAAAGAACTTTTGACTTGTTTGCATTTTCTACACGGATCGCAAACACCTTCAAATTGAAATTTCAGTTTTGGTAGTCTAATTACTAAGTTTTTGCGAAGTAAACGATTTAGTTGACCTACATTAACATGTGCTATACGCCTATGCCAGAGCTTTACCTCATAATCATTAGTTTTAAAGCAAGTAGAAATCAAAGAGGTAATTTCATCCAAATCAACCAAATACATGTTATTAGAACGTTTCCCAACAAACTTTATACTATGATCTACATCACGGTAAAGGTAACATTATTTCCTATATCACATAATTGTCGCTCAACGAATTATGCTCTAACCCTTCTACTAATAAGACATTATCAATTATAATGTTAGAAGTGTTACCGATTTTACCAACTCCGAGTATTTTTCCTTTGTTATTATCGCCGTAGGTGACATGTCCTTTCTCTTTAGTATTGAGCTCAATGAAGTGAGATCGATCACTGGTTATGTGCCTCGAGCACCCGCTATCAAGATACCATCGTTTGTCCTGGATGCGGAGGCATACCTACAATGAGAATCAATTTATAGATTTAGGTACCCAAATTGTTTTGGGTCCTTGTTAGTTTGTGGATTCTCTCCTTTGACAATGCAAATGTACTCCTTCTTTGGTACACCAAATCTTTTAATTTTGCAAACATTTGAAGTGTGTCCAAACATTCCACAATAAAAACAATGGCATTTTAGAGAAATTGATTTTTGAAAAATCACCAACTTTTTTGTAGGATAGGACATCTTCTTTTTGGTAGTGTAACCTAATCCGGTTCTATTTGAAAACTCTCTTTGATTAAATAGCATCTCATTCAAATTTCTCCTACCTCTAGTGAAAGTGGCAAGCTTGTTTTTCAAATCATTTAACTCTTTTTCATATAACTTGCACTTTTCATGAGTGGGAGGGACCTTTGAGGTAGAAGAACAATCACATGTTGCATTAGCATATATTAGATCAAGAGTCTCATTTTGAAGTGTCAATTCATCAAGTTGTTTTTGCATTTCAGAAATTTTCTCTTGATACTTCAAAACAAGTTTCTTACATTCTAAGTGTTATGCTTAGCTAATTTCTTAAATTCTTTGTGCATGTCAACATATGCACCATATAACATATCATAAGTGGGGGAAGTACATGAATCGGAATCAGAATCAAGTTCATGATTAGAGGTTACCTCCCCTTGAGCTTGCTCAAGTGATTCATTGCTTGACGAAGACTCTCCATCATACTTGGCCATAATACATAAGTTTGCCAACTCATCTTCATCTGAGGTGATTGTGTTTGCTTCATCCTCCGGTTCATCCCATACGATGTAAGCTTTCTTTCATTTGGGATAAGTGTTCTTCTTCTTGTCGTACTCGCCTTTCTTAGCATTTTGAGGATAATTGGACTTGTAGTGTCCGAGTTTTCCACACTCATGACAAATAACCTTGTCCTTGTAGTTCTGAGATCTTTGAGGTGCATCCTTGGTATCTCTTGAATTAAATCGATTGAAGTTGCCTTTCTTTTTTAGGAACCTACCAAGTTTCTTCACCAAAAGTTCAAGTGTTTCATCATCTAGATCGGAATCAGATTCTTCCGCTTGAGAAGATTCATCTTCAGCATTCAATGACTTTGTGCTTGATTTTAGTGCAATGCCCTTCTTCTTCCTATCCGAATCTTCATGCATAGACAACCTTCCAAGTTCCATCTCGTGCTCTTGTAGCTTTCCAAACAAGGTTGCAAGGTCCATTTCATCCAAGTCTTTTGACTCCATAATAGCGGTAACCTTCAGTTGCCATTCCCTGCTTAAACACCTTAAAACCTTGTTAACAACGTCAGAATTTGTAAACTTTTTATCAAGAGCAATAAGATGATTTATGATATGAGTGAAGCGTTTTTGCATGTCACTTATTGATTCACTAGACAACATGCGAAAAAGTTGATATTCATGCATTAAGGTATTTAGTCTAGCACGTCTAACTTCACTTGTGCCCTCATGAGTGACTTGAAGAATATCCCACATTTGCTTAGCATTATTCTTACATTGTGAAACACGGAAAAATTCATCATAAGAGAGCTGAAGTGATGATGTTCTTAGCTTTCAAATCGTATTTTACCTTTTTCTTATCCTCATCACTCCAACTTGCTCTAGGTTTTACAGCATTGTATCATTTACTTTCACTAAGGGAACATAAGGTCCATTCTCAATTGCATTCCAAATTTTGATATCAATCGCTTCAATAAAAATTTTCATATACACATTCCAATAAGCACATCCTTCACCATTAAATAGTGGAGGACAGTTTATGGAAGCGCCTTCACCTCCAAATGGGTTATTGTTAGAGCCCATGATTTTCGAAAAGGATCTTTTCGAAAATGCGTTTTAATGCTCGGATCTTTCGACCGAGCTCTGATACCACTTGTTGGAAACCAACAAGCGGCTCAAACAAAATACTATAGGGGGTGAATAGTGTTATAGTGTTTTGGAGAGTTAAAACCAAATTTTCGAGTACGATTGTTAATGGAATGGAAAACAGTGATTTTTAACAAAAATATCAGATGATAATCAATTATGATGATGACTTAATCGATTATTGTCTGAGAGAAAATTTTGATAATCGATTATTAGAACCCCTTAATCGATTATAATATGCAGAAATTCAGAAAATCACTTTTAATCAAATCAAAATTACTTTTTATCAAAAGCTACGAATCAGAGATAACAGAAACATAATATGACGAACCCTAATTCAATTATTAAATCCTCTTAGTGATCAATTCTAGAGCAAAGATAAAAATTCCCAAATTCTAACCCAATTGATTGATTGTTCTTGTTCAATTAATAAAAGCAATAAAGAGAGACAAGGAATTTTATACTGGTTCCCCTTCAATCTAGAAGAGTACATCTAGTCCTCCCGATGGATTTTGGGAGATTTACTAATGAGAAAATCAAAGGAATTAGAGGATCTTTTACAAGGATTAAGAGAATTAAACTTCACTCTCAAACCTAAATCCTAAACCCTCCCAAGAAGGTACCAACTTCTTGAGTTTCTACCCCCAATTTGATTATCTCCAAAATTCCTTGAATCAACCTCTTGTTGAAGCACCCTCTTCAACTTTGATTCAATAATCTCTTTTTGCTTTGAACCACCTTCAAAGACTTCCAAAGATCTTCACAAAAATGTTGAATTTGTTGTAGCCACAAACCCTTGTTGTGATGTAATTCAAACAAAACTATGAATCACTAATCAATTTCAATAAGAACAATGAATAGAAGAAGGAGATGATGTGAATTGAGATTTGTGTAAAAACAATAATGGTTCTTGATAGATTCTCGAAGAAAAATGATAGCTCTCAGTTGTAGGATATGAATGTGTGTATTATTCTCTGAAAAACGTAAGTGTGTAATGTAATGTAACTCCCAAAATGAATAGCTCTTTTAACTCTTTTTTTTTTTCATTTTTAACCGCTCATAATCGATTATTGAAATGTCATAATCGATTATTCACTACATAATACGTGATAATCGATTATTCAAACTCCATAATCGATTACTTACGGTAATTTTTCTTAAAAATGAGCTTTCATTTGGTTTTTCTTTAAACACATTCATAATAGCTATTTTCTATCAATTAAATCTCATTCACAATTCCATTCTAACATTCATAATTCAAATGAGATAAGAACCAAAAGCTACCACCCATCACTCATATGCAATAAAAAATAAAATATTACAAAATAAAGTACATCATATGATTTTATATAAAATAACTAAAGTCTAAGTGGTGCTTTGGCTTGATAGTTTTTGGTTTCGTTTTTGTAATTTTTGAATTGTTCCAAAGTCGTATAAATTGAATTAATTAAATTTAATTTTTCGTTGCTTGAAGTTTGCCTTTAAATTGGTTAGTTGTTATCAAAATCACAAGTCTAACGGATAATAAGAAAAAAGGATAATAAAAATAAGAGTAATATATTCATTCAACCGATTTCAAATATCTTGAAGTCATAATTCACTAGTTCCAAAACTAGTTTCAACCAGGTTGTTTAACAAATAACCTTTGCAATGCAAAAGCGAAAAAATAATACAATTATTATATTCTTACAACATTTTCTATTACACTATGATCTACACCTCATTTCTCTTTATATTTCTTTCTTCCTTTCGCATCACATCATCAATCACTTATTTCTCTTCTCTCTTTATCTCTCTCCTTTATACCCCTCATTTTGAGATGATGAGATGTATGAGTATCATTTTTAAAAACAATAATATCAAAGACCAAAAGACACTTGTTTGGGAATCGAAAAAAATTTAATTTGGAAGACTTTTTAAAAACAAAAGGTATTGGAATTTAAAAAAAGGCTAAACTACTCATTTGGTCTCTTACCTTATTTTTCAATTTCAAATTGGTCCCTTATGTTTTTTGGTTTCACATTGGTCTCTCGTGTTTCTTTTAACTATTAAATTGGTCCCTGAATCACTGTTCATCCTATGTGGACCAATACAATATGGACACGTGTCATTTTCTCTCTCCAACAATGTATACGTGGACCAATAATTGACACGTAGGATGAACAATGATTCATGAACCAAATTGATAGCGAAAAGAAACATGAGGGACCAATATGAAACCAAAAAAAACATAAGAGACCAATTTGAAATTGAAAAATAAGGTAAGGGGCCATACGAATAGTCTAGCCTTAAAAAAAGGGCAAAATTGTTAAATTGATCCTTTAAGTTGTTTTTAGGTTAAAAATCGGTCTCTTAAGTTTTTTTTTTAATTTTAACTAAGTCTTGTAAGTTTTTGTCATAGTACAAATTCTTCATTTCCATTAAGTGTCACACGTTAATTTTATTATTTTCTTGTGGTGTCAAGTGTCACTTAGCCGAAAAAATTAATGAAAAAGACGAATTTGTTGGACGTCAACAATTTACATGATTCATTTTAAATAAAAAAACTTAAGGGACTCATTTTTAACCTAAAAATAACTTACATAATTTTGACTTGAAAAAGAGTACGAAAAGAATCACTAATTGCAAATTATCATTCCACAACTGAATTGGTTCAATATATATATATATATATATATATATATTTATATATATATATATATATATATATATTTATATATATATAGACATACACGCACACATATATAATCCTTTTTAAAGGATATTTTAGTCTCTGAAATTTTTTAATGTGGGTCACATTAATCTCTAAATTTTTTTAAAATGGATTACATTATGGACTAAATTAGTACAAATGTGAAAGTGTTTGTCGGCATTCTAGTATATATACAATCTGATAGTGGCCTGGCCCAAAAATTATCAACTTGCAACTAAGTGGGATATTTTTTCACACCCAAGTTGACCCATTGGTTAAGCCAAGGTTGGGTTGGTTGAGATTGTGGGTCAGAGGCTTGGCCACTATTTTTTTTTTAAAAAAAATATATATATATTTGTATTATAAATACCAAATTTTATTATTGTACCATTTTTCTTTGTGAGTCTTAACCTAAATCTCAAACTCATTTGCGTTCACTCTAAAAGTAATTGCGGCGCCGCACATCACCAATTACACCACTCTGTCCACCAAAACCAACAACCATGGCCTACCTCCTCCATCCTTCGTAGATCAAGGGTTGGTTAACACAATCATCCAATATAAACAATTTCTCAGGTAACCATCTTAATTTTGACTTTTCATGCTTCAAATTATGTGTTTTTATTGGAATAATATTTTTCTTTGATGTTATTTTTGTCTGGCAACGATGTCTGTGATTCGATTTAGATTTATCTTATATTAAAAAAAATAACTATATTTAAACATAAAAATCAGATCTGATTCATTTGAAAGTAGGCGGCATCTACAATGACCCATTTGAGTCTTTCTAACTCGTGATCCATGATCTCTCTCCATTCCTATTTTTTGCTTGGTATTTTTTATAAACTCTTTATCCATTTTATTTATAATATTCATTATTTTTTTCTTCAAAAATAACGCTGTTTACTTCGTATTTTATAATCAACAAATATTTAATACAATATTTTACCCTTCTTTTTACTCAAAAGTCACTCCACTCAACACCCTCGTTAATAAGAATTATGGGTAAAAATAGAAATATACTTTTAATTACTAATAAATTTAATTCTATTACTTACTTTACCTACAATAACTTTTTAGTTCTCATAGCAAGATACATCAAATTCTTATAAATAGAAACGGGGGTAGTATTTTTTTATTAATTGAACCCTCAAATCCCGTGTAAGACCAATTTGGTTAGCATACGATCAATGTGCTGCAACTTATTTTAATATAAAAAAAAGTCATGGTAATAAATGTTTTTGTGGGACTTGTTAATGTTGCTAGTATTGAAAAATAATCATAAATACATATTTTTTCGACCCTCGAAAATACATAAAAACTACTTTTTTTACTAATACTCATATTTACTCAACTATTTTTAGAGTACAAATAAATATAAGATCATATATCATTTTATTACCATAAACACATTTATTACCTAAACTTTTTTTATATTAAAATAAGTTGTAGCACGATGACTGTTCCAAACCAATCTGGTCTTTCACGAAAATCGAGAATTCAATTAATAAAAAAATACTACATCCGTTTCTATTTATAAGCATTTGAGATGTCTTTACACGAGAACTAAGAAAATTTGTTAAAGTGAGTAATAATATTAAATTTGTTAGTAATTAAAAAAATCTATTTTCGGATTTTGCGCTTAATTATTATGAGTATTTTTTTTTTGATAATAAACGGGGCAAAACGCCCATTATGAGTATTTTTGAGTAGAAAGAGAGATAAAATATTGTATTAAATATTGGTTAACTTAAATAAAATGTGAAGTAAATAAGCATATTTTTGAAAAAAAAAATCATTAATTTTATAGATAAAGTGAATAAAGAACTTATAAAAATACCAAGTAAGAAAAAAAGATTGGAGAAGTTCATGGATCATAAGTTGAAAAAACTCAAATGGACCATAAGCTGCCTTGAAAGTGAACTCTTCTAAAAGTGAAAACTAAGGGTTTTTTTTAGCTCTATTATTGCACTTTTTTTTTATAAAATTTTTGAAACTGAAAAAATAATGTTCATGTTTTTTTAAATATTGTTTTAGCAAATATGATGAATTGAATTTATTTTTTGAGAATCACATGAAAAATAAAAATATGTGCAGTTTGTGAAAACGTTTTTTGTTTTCATTTTATAAAATTATTGATAAAAAAAAAAACATGTTTTTAATTTTTATTTTTTCCATTTTTCGTTGTCATCCAAAACAAAGCATGAAATTGACAAACATGCCCTTGTCACCAATCATTCAAAGACCAACCAAAGGGTACATGAAAATTGAAAAGTCAGTCAACAGCGCGTGTACTCTCAAACATGCCCTTGTTTGCTCCCAGTACTTGGCGCTTAAGTTTAATTTAAGAAAAAAAAATACCCATTTTTATTTTTTATAATTATTATTCATAGTCAGAACTCAGGAGACAAAAGCACAGTAAACAACTTTCAAGCTTCATCAAAACAAAAGTAAACATTTTTTCAAATTTTGAAAAAGTCATATTAATATAAAATCAGAAAAAAAGAAAAGAAATTGACATTGACTTAATAATAATTTTCTCTGGGACATATATTTAGTGGTAGAACAAAGTTGTAGAAGAACTAACCCTGTTTCTTTTTTCTTTCTTTTTTTTTTTTTTTGTTGCATCAGCGGAAGTTTCTCAGATACTGAAAAGAAGACAAGAATAGAAAGAATCCTAGTAAAGCAGAAAAACAAGGTTTTGGATCTCTGTGACTTTGATTTGCATCATCTTCATCATAATCATCATCAACACTCAACACTACTCTCTCAATGGCTGGGTATGTTCCCTTATCTCTCTTACTATGTTTGATCATCAAACCTTGTTTTTCACACTGAAGTTGAAGAACATTGTCGCTGAGGAACCGCCACCCTTTTGTTGTCGTGCTTTGATTGCCATTTTTGTTGGTATTTTCTATGTGAGGTTACCATGTTTCATGTGAAAAATTATAGCTTTTTTTGTGTTTTTGGTGAGGTTTTTAAGTTTGGTTTGGTTTATCTATTTGATGTTCATTGTTCTGTGGTTGTAAGAGAAGTAGAAGTTTGTTAATGGGGTTAGCTAGTTTCATGGGAAAAAAAACAACTTTTATGTATTTTGATGAAATCTCTGGGTTGGTTTGGTTCATGGCTGCATTGTTCATTGTTCTATGATGGGGTTTTAGCCAATTGCATGTAAAAATTAGAGCTTTATGTTTTTTTAACTATTATTATAGCATCGTTATTATTATTTATTGCTATCATCATCGTCATTATAGTTATTATTTTGGTTGAATTTCTTGGGCTCTTATCTGCTGTGTTCATTTTTCAATGGTTGAAAGGCAAATGGAAGATCATGTAAGCAATTACAAATTGAGATTCTTATTACCTTTATCTGTGTGTTTGATGATACATTTCTTCGCGGAGTAATGATTTGCTTGTTTTAATCACAAGATACGTAACAATCTTTGTAGCCGTGTTTACTTTGTCTTGGATTTTTTTCCCCCTGTTTTGAAGAAGTTTAAATGGAAATGCCAGTCCAATGCATATTATATTTGTTGGGTTCTGATATTGACCATGTCCCTAAATTTAGGTAGCGGACTTATGAGTGCCAGCCAAGTAATAACTTTTTTTTTTTGGTCATGATATGCACTTAATTGAATCTTACTCTAGGTGTCTTCTAAAGTTTCTAAGCCATCTTCATAGTAATGCGAAGATGAGTCTGTTGATTCATTATTTAACCAATTCCAACTTTTGTTAATATTTGTTATTCTTTTTGTTGCTTACAGTAGAGACTCTATATCCTTTGAATCTCTTGTAGTATGACCATTAGATTATTGCCATTTAGTTTTTGTTGACTAAAACTCTATACGTGGTCATATACTTCTAAAACTTTGTATCTTTTTTTATTTATGCAGACCATCATGGTTGGTGGACAAAAGTAGAATTGCTACCAAGATAAAGAGTGCAGCTGGGAGAGTTGAATTCAAAAGCAATCCTACCAAGATTTGCCCTAATTGTCAATATGTTATTGACAACAGTGATGTATGTGTTACTCTCTCCCTAATGAACTCGGCTATCCATTATTTTGATTGGATTTCACCAGAATTTCTTTTTGGCAATATAAGTTGCATATATCTTACTTTTTTTATGAGGTTCATTCATATTATATGTTCACTCTCACCTTCCTGCATCTCTAGTTAGTCAAACTCATTTACTCAAATGTTAATAATTATAGGTACTTTTCATTGTAAGTATGCAAGTCTTGATGTTACTTTATGATGCTTCGTTAAAATCAGATAATGATATTGCATAAATGTTGTATAAGAAATGGAAAGCTTTTGTCCTTATTCCTTAGTTGAAGATGAGACAAGGTTTGAAGCTTAACTGAACTAAATGTAAATTTTAGGTGTGTATAAATTTTTAGTATTAAATTATAACATAGAAATGAGTTATCCACTCTTTTATGCTTGTCTTTAGGAGTTAGTATTTAGTAACATAGTAGCATGGGTTTATTTGTCAGCTTGTGATTTAATGAATGATTCAGTTACCCTTGCTTTGCTGTGTACTTTCAGTTTCAGACTTTTTGTCTAAATCTTTATTGCATCGCAATCAACAACAGGAGAATTACTTATCATGAACCTTTTTGGTATAGGATTTGCTTGTCTGCTGCTATTTTCCAACTTCATATTAAATGTTTTCACAATTGCTTTTATGAGAAATTGTACATTTTCGGTCATGATTTTGGTTGGTGCCAATAAGATCTTTCCTGGTATTGAAGTGTATATGAAGTTGAGTTTTCATTTATGTTAGAAGTAATGAGTTCTTGTATCAATGTCCATTATTTGCTTTTACTAAATTGTTTGATTATTTTTCGATTAGCCTGTAACCCATGGTTAGTTGGGTTGGGTTGCAGTTTTCCCAAATCCCAACTCACAAGCTAAGTGTGCTAACAACTTTTTGTTACTTGTGTGTTTCATCTCTCCTTTTTCAACAGTGCTCTTTGCGCTATATTTTGAATTCTTAGGGTAAAACAAAATGAAGTTTAGATTGAAATTTCATCCTGTTATCCCCACATACTTAATGGTTATAGTTGTTTTGACATTCAAGACTTTTGTGTTGTTAGGTAGCACAAGAGTGGCCTGGCTTACCGAAAGGAGTGAAATTTGATCCAACTGATCAGGAGATCATTTCGCACTTGATGGCAAAAGTTGGTGTGGGAAATTCAAAACCTCATCCTTTCATTGATGAATTTATTACTACTATCGAAGGCTCCGATGGACTCTGTTATGCTCATCCTAAGAACTTACCTGGTTGGTAGCACATGTTTTATTCTATTTTGAGTTCTTGGTTACTTTTGATTCATTCATTCGTTCATTATAATAAGATGTGATGAAAAATTTAGGTATTAAGGAAGATGGAAGTGTTTCCCACTTCTTCCACCGAGCCATCAAGGCTTATAATACTGGTAGTCGGAAGCGTAGAAAAATACAAAGTAATGATTCTGGTGTTCTCCGCTGGCACAAGACTGGAATGACTAAAGAAGTAAAACTGAATGGGGCTCAGAAGGGTTACAAAAAGATTATGGTTCTGTATGCGAGCAAAACAGATAAAAGAAATTGGGTTGCGCATCAGTACCACCTAGGAACAGAAAAGGAGGAAAATGATGGGGAGTACGTTATTTCTAAAGTGTTTTACCAGCAAGACAAATCGGCTGATAAGGGTGATGAGGATATTTCTGAAGCAACTGAAACCACCGAAGCTACAATTGCAAAAGCGGATCCAGTCACTCCCAAATCTGTGACTCCTGACCCTCCTCGCAATGAAAAGCAATGTTCAGATGTAGCCCCAGGACAAGAACTGCCTCCCGTGCCTCAGGTTCAGGTAAAATGTCTCTCAGTAAGTTTACGTTTTCAGTATCAAAATCTGTTTCTTCTTGTAGTTCTTACATGCAACACTCTATTATAGTTAGTAAGCTAGCATAGAAAGTAGTATGCTGGCGTAGTAAGTTCCATAATCCTGTTATTTGAACAACAAAAGGAGACAACAATATGCAACATTGTATATTTATACATTTAATATGCTAGCGTACTAGCATGAGATTATTAATCTCAGAATGTAACTAACCCAATTAGCTGCACTTCTAATTATTGATGAGTGATGATGTGGTTTATGAGGTTACTTTTTCTAGGTTCTACTTGTGATGATATAGTTTAATGAAATTTGAAAATAGCACTTACTGAAGCTGATAGCTCCTGTTTTATTTTTGTCTTCTGCCCTATTTTGTACCAATGCTTCCTCAGATGGAGTGTTTAGATGAAATTATAGCTGATTGTTTTGGGATTGCAAAAACTGATCTATCTGGGGTAGAAACTCAACATACTGAAATGATGGATGCGGATGAAAATGATGCTGATGAAGGCCAAGCATTGTGGAACAGCGAAGAGCTTGCAAAAACTGATCTATCTGTGGTAGAAACTCAACATAATGCAGTGATGGATGACAAAGAAAATGTTGCTAATGAAAATGATGCTGATGAGAATAATGCTGATAAAAATAATGCTGATGAGAATAATGCTGATGAAAATAATGCTGATGAAGGATGGTGGTTAAATGAGTCACAGCTTCTGTTAAGTTCACAACAACTGGTCGAAGGATTGTCCATATGCGATGATCTCCTTCTAAGTCAGTCTCCCCTGAGGGATGGGGAAAATGGGGAACATAAGGACAAACCCAGTCTATCTGTTTACGCAGATCTAGGACCAGAATCTCTGAAGAAGGATATTGAAGAGTGCCAAAATCTTGCTCTTGACACTGCGAATAACGATGATACATCTTCGGGACTAAGTCAGCTGGTATTCCTATGTTCTCATCAATTTTGCATTACAGTGTATTCATTTTATTGCCACAGCAACTGAAATTTCTTGAACCTAAACATGTTTTCATGTTATCGTAGGAATTCTGTTCACAGGATAGCTTTCTCGCCTTTGGTGGCGGCTGCAAGGCAATAAACTGATATGGTTCTTCACCTCAAATGGGAGACAGGATATTTTGTAACTACATTTTCTTGATAAGTTGCCTTGTGGAATTATGGGGTAAACTGAAGTGTTACTCCTTCCTTCGCTTGACAAATGGAGTTGTAATGAAGGCATTGAACTTGTTTTGATACTTTGATCAATCATGCTGTAATTATAATTTTTATTTTGACTTGTTATCCCTTTCTTTTGCTTGACAAATTGGGCTGTCATGGGAGGAAGTGAACCTAGCAGTTTGATACTTCCTTTTGACTTGTTTGATCAAGATTGGTACTTTGATCAACCGTATTGAAATTTAACTTTAGACTTGTTGGAGTTATTATGGTATCTTTTAGGTTCTTTCAATCTTGAATGTGCACATGACCTAGGCACATATAGCTACACAACTCTCATTCTGAAGTAATATATGCATATTTACGTTACTACATGTTCTAGACTTCTAGGAGCCCCCACATCCAAATGCATTGGATTGAATTTGATGAGTTATGAGAACTTCTAGGTAACGTTTGATGTGCGGACAAGATAGTATGAGATAGAACATGACAAGGTGTCTTGTTCTGTTCTCTTTGGTTTCCGCCTCTATATGTGGGAACAAAATACTTCATTTTTGGATTTTCGATCTTTTGATATGCTTGTTTATATACCCATCAAAACAAATTGAAACTCGTGTTTTATTCCATCCTGATTGTCATTTATTAGAATTGTTAACATAAATTTGGAGCACACAAATTAGTTTGGTACAGTTAGCTGATTATTTTGTTAATTAACAAAATAACTAGTAGTATATCTGGACTTGCACATTTGATCTAGGTGTTCCAAGTTTATGCAATAATTTGTATCAAAGAGTTCACCAGTAACACAAGCTGGTTGTGGTTAGGCTTAGACATTGTGAGAGATAGCCAGCCTGATTGAGCTACCCATGAAACTTGGGCCTTTCTTTTAATACCATCCTTTTTTTTTTTAAATCATTTCAAACCATCCCTTTCTGGCTTGTTTCTGGAAATATATTTGAACACTTCTGAAAACATGAACATGTTTTCTTCCCATGAAAATTTGCTACCTTATCGATTGGTATCATTGGCACCATGTAATAGAGTTGGGGATGGCCACAATAGCATAAGCCCCAATCCTTTTCAATCATCCTTTATAATAGCAGAGATTAAAGTTTGTATAGGCGATTGGCTATTTGATCGATTATTAAGTTGATAATTTAAAAAAAAAAAATAAAATATATGTATTTTTCTATATCTTAAGAATACAAAAAATTACATTTTCTCATGATTTACCATTTTTCTATGCCCCCAACAAAACACTTGATATAATTGTGATTTTTTTTTTTAAAAAAAAATGTGATGTAATTGCGCTTACATAGACACATGCCCCCAATAGAGCAACTACCTAGGGCTGAGTTAAAATCTTCTGTCACGAAAAAATGTACCATTCCATGTGTCATTTGTTGTTGTTGGTTGAAAAAATATCTGTTCCAAAAAAATATTATTTTTTTTCAACCAATCACAATAAATGATACGCAGAGTGATATATTTTTTGGGACAAAGGATTTGCTTTTCCAAGAGCTTCCTATAAAGTGACCAAAGCGGAGTAAAAAATGACCTTCAAAGGGGGTAAGATTAAGACGGAAAAAAAAAACATTTGGTCAACGGATTGAAAATTAAAGTCAATATTTAATTATAGAGTGAAGGGACACTTTGGTCCCTCAAGTTTTTTCGACAGGGACACTTTAGTCCCTCAAGAAATTTAATTCATTTTTAGTCCCTAAAGTTTTCCAAAAGTATCAATTTAGTCCATGTCCTATTTCCGTTAGCCACTTCGTTGAGGGACTAAATTGGTACTTTTGGAAAACATGAGGGACTAAATTGGTACTTTAAGAAAACATGAGGACTAAAATTGAATTAAATTTCTTGAGGGACTAAAATGTCCCTGTCAAAAAACTCGAGGGACCAAAGTATCCATTCACTCTTAATTATATAGGAGGAGATGTTGTAAAAGGCATCAAATAGTGATGAAATTTGATGGTTCGGCCACATAACATGATGGCATACGCTGGAACTGTTTGCCTTTGATCCACTCACAATAATGTGAAGATGACGGTGGTTTTATTATTGGTTGAATAGAATTGTGGATATTGCTACTACTGTACGTGATTTTTTGCTGTAATGGTTTGGGATTTTATAGCATTTAGCATTAGTTCAACCTAATGATTTTGCTAACTTATAACTGTGAGCTTGTAGCTAATAGTTGTGAACCTAACTTATAGCTGTAGGATTATAGCTGTGAGCTTATAGCTATATAGCTAGTTTATTGAACTAGAGCTATTTGGTAAAACTAGCTGTACAACTAATTTAAACATGTTAAATGACTGAAAAGTACATAACATGTAGAATAATAATTAATATTGACATTCATGTTTCAATGACGATAATACTACACTAGTAGCTTATAGAGAGAGACATATACTTCATTCATAGATATAAATGATAAAAAAAATTATAACATTCATAATAATTATTACTAAGTACTACTGCACTTTAAACATTTTTATTATTTTTATAAAAATGTCACGATATCTTTATTAACAGTGACACGAAAGAAGGACAAAACTTTTAGCCTATTGATTGGACACACCGTCATCACAAAATCACACAAATCCAATCTGAGCCAAATTCACAAAATAAAAAAAAATAAAAAAATAAAAAAAATTGAGGGTAACAAAAAAGTGAAAGAGAAATTTGATGATCAATGTTGAAATAAATATCACATACCTTTATGTCTCCTGAATAAATAGTTAAATATAGGATTTCTTTATGAGTGGTTTTGGTGTGGTGCGTACAGATGTTGAATATATAGAAGGATTCTAGGTTTTTGGGTTTGAGGGAAAAAAGTAAAAAATTTGGGGGGTAATATTAATTTGAGTCAAAATAAATAATAATATAATTTAATAAAAAAAGAGTAAAATGGAGATATGATTTGTTGAAAGCTCTTATTTTTTTCTCAAAACTACCTGATGTAGCTTTCTAAAAGCTAGTTTTCAAAAGCTATAAGCTTCCTTTTTGAAAGTTATAAACTTCTTTTATTTTTTGTTCACCAAATAGCTCTAGTAGGTTATTGACCAAATCAATAAGCTAAAAGCTACTAAATAAGTTATAAGTTTGTCATACAAAACACACTCCTTGTACCGTGACAAGTGAATATAACTCATATAATTATGTATTTGATGGATTATTGATAGTTTAATTTTCTTTTGTCTATTTTCATAAAAAAAAAACTTTGCCTAAAAAAAAATAATCTTATATAGTTTGTATAGAGTGTAGAGGCTGGCATATAAAGAAAAACCGGTCCCATTAGCGAAACACAATTTTTGTTAATAGGAAAGAAAAAATTAAAAAGCTCAATTAAAGAGATTGCCATGATGCACTTGACTACTCTTCCCTAGTGGAAGTAAATTGTTGCTATCTATTTTGGAGAATGTGCTAAGTAGTACAGTACTACAGTGTTTCTTAGAGCGAAGCTTTTATCAACTAATTGCATTAATAAGTTTTCTATAGTTTTGGTAAGTTTTTTTTTCCCTGTAGTTTTGGTCAAATAAGCATAGACAAGTTAAACACAGAACCTCTCTATCACAGTCAGAGCCAGATTAGCAAAGGTTGTCCATGTCCCCATTTTGTCTCTGCTGACTGATGAACAGCAAAGAAAGCATTAAGCTTTGGTCCAATAAGGAGTTTCTTGGACACTTCATGAACATAGCTTTGGCCAGTTTTTGTTGCTTTTTTGAAAGGATTGGAATAAGATGTATCGTTCCATTTGACCCACATTTTATCTTATGAGCAAATAACCTTATTATTGTTTCTATCTAGTCTTTTTAAAACAATCAAATTATTCCCATTTACTTGTAAAATCCTTTTGAAAAAATTTATACTATCAACCAAGAAAGTGGATGAATTTTTTAAGTGATATTGAAAATGTAAACATTTAATATAATTTTTTAAAATTATTTCTATAATTATTATTGGAATTCTACAAAGTATTGACTTAACAAAGGTGTTTTTGAAAAAAAAAAGTAATTAATGTTATTAAAAATTGGATTTGAGTCTTATAAATAGAATCAAATTTTTAATTTTTTTTAAGAGTTTTACATATAAGACCAAAGGAGTAAATGGGAGAATCCAAAGCTCAAGAAAAACATGTAACTGTTTGAGATTTATAGTTGCATCATGTAAGACAAGACAAAGGAAAGGCAAGGCAAACATAAATGACCAATTTCTATAAGCCTAGGATTTAGAAGATACAGCATCATCACCTCCCAAATACAAGTAGAAGTAGGATATTGGATAAAGCAGATTTAGTATATAAAGATGAAAAATGCTAGTTGTACACAATACTATGAAAGATGTGCAAATTAAAAGTGATTAAGTATAAGTGAGTGATAGTAGCTTTACTTATAAGTTATGACTGATATGACACAAAGTAACCTCACATTTTACGAAATATAAAACCTATGATGTTGAGCTTGTTAATGTCAAGCTCAATCAAACATTACAAAATAACAAGCTTTAAAAAAAAAAAAAAAAACCGGTGTCCGGATCTCGTTTATTTAGAATCCGACTCATCCGGTCCAACCCAATTGAGCTCGCATTAAGCGGTAAGGGTCTCCCAGCGAAGTTTACTCCATACCGAACTCGAGACCAGTTGATTAAAGAAATAAATAAACTACCATTTAACCAATCCCACGTCGGTAGAAAAGATCAAGCTAATAAGCCAAAAATCAGAAAGAACCCAAAAGCTTAGTGTCCACACGTTTCAGTGGACTTTGATTTCTCAATCCATCCCTTATCTGAAACTTACACGGCTGCATATACATACATACTTATTGGTATAACCGATTGGATTCAATGATATTGAAAAAGATGATTTGCTAATAAACAAATCCGAGTTATTGAATGTGCTAGGTTATATTTGAAACAAATTTTGAAATTTAAGTTGTTCGATTTTTCATCCAATTGCTGAAATTTGCTAAATCATTAATTTTTTTTAAAGTCATTGAATTCAAATTTGTAATATGGATTTATATATGATCTAGGATCCGTTGAATCCATATTACAAAATAGTAATTTCCCCAAATCTGAACCTTTGGATGCAAATCATGCAGCTTAGATGAAAATTATACTCCAAATGCAATTTAGAATCTATATCATTCAATCTTCCTCTAATTACTCGAATTTGCTAAAATCACTAAAATTAGTAGTATTTATTCAAATCTTGGAATTAAATTCAATTACTACGACAATTGTGACTTTGGTGACTTCAATACCCTTCACATCCACTGCTGATTGAAATTTCTTTAAAAAAAAAATTTAAAGACGAAAAATAATATTAGAGTTTTGCATAAAATGCAGGAAGGACAAAGTTCTTCACCATCTAGAATACCATCCAATAAGAACACAGGAATGAAGGGCATTATTATTTTTGGTTATAATAGTAATAAAATCATCAACATGGGTATAAACTTCTTCTATTTAAATGTTTACCATCTAAAGAAGTAATCAAGAAGTTTAAAACAAAGATTACTATTCAGAGTTTTACTACTGTCTTTTTTTTTTTTAATAAATTTCGCTTGGTTATAATGACACCTCAAAGTTTAAATATTTTTGCAAACTACTCTTTCTTATCCTTATTATAAAACATACTTAATTGAATTACATATATTCTAATTAAGGAAAGTAATTAGTTTTCTAAATTCTATAAAAATATATTATAACATTACAATTTTACAGTCTCAACTTTTTTTGAAAAGTTCACATTCGTTAATGAATAACAAAAAAAAAAACATAGATACAAAGTCAAAACATCTAATAAAGGAAAAAAAATAGTAAATAATACATAAAAAAATATAAAATGACTAATAATTAAGATAAAAACATCTTGCAATAAGTGACCTATAATTATGACCGACGAGAGAATAAAAAATCATCATTATTTTTTGGTCGGAAGTGATCCTTGAGCATGAAGAACAGAGGAAGGAATAAGCCAATAATAGGGTCTAACACTAACACAATGCACACGTGAAAGTGGGCTGGAAGCCGATGATTCAGAAAGGCCCACAAAACAGAGATTTGACCCCAAACACGTCTGCATTTTGTTTCTTCCGTGAGCTGAAAGGGAGGTGTCTTCTTTTTCCAAAAATGCTTTTCTTTCTTGATTACCTTTTTTTTTAATAAATGAATGTGCCTTTTAATTTGGTTTTTTGGCTAAATGAATACCATTTGACATAATATGCAAAATAGATATTAATTATATGGTTTTAATCTACTATCTATATATAAAAGGATCCCTTTTCGAGACACTACGCTTGCCGGAGAAATTTTCGAGGCACCACGTTTGTTCCGTGAAACTTTCCTCGCACCAGAGAATTTGTAGGTAGATAATCATTATCTCTAATCAAAATTACAATTTAAAACTAAATAAATTTATTTAATCATTATATGTTTGTAGGTAAATAACATTATCTTTAACCAAAATTACAATTTGAAATTAAATTAATTATTTAAATATATAAAATCATTATCTGTATGTGAAATCATTATCCTCAATTTGTTGAACAAATCATTATCCTCAACAAAAATATTTAAAAAATATTAAAAAAATCAATATATATATATATATATATATAATAGACTATCCCATTCAATTTTTAAAGTTCGATCTAATTCTAAGAATTCTCTTCTTCAAATTCTTTCTTCTATTTTTATTTTTTCCCTCATTCCTCTACTTAAAGCTCTTAATTTTGATTTTGAGTGTTTGATGAATTACTTATTAGATGATGCATATTTTGTTATACTTTTAATTGACTTTTGTTTATTCCTCTACTTAGAGCTCTTAATTTTGATTTTTTAGTGCTTGATGAATTACTTATTAGATGATGCATATTTTGTTATATTTTTAATTGACTTTTGCTTAATGCTAATTTCAGGAAGAATAACATTAATGAGTTACTTCAAACAAGAGCATGACATTGGTAAGTTGTTGTTTTTTTTTTAAATTTTGGTAAGTTGTTATACATACTTACTTTGATTATTCTTTGTTGAAAGAATATGCAAATGATTGATCCTTTTCTCTTTTCAAAGAAGAGAAGGGCTAAGGCTTCTAGGATTAAGAAGAAATACTCTGATCGTATTCCGGTGAGAAATAATTTTGGTGAGTCTTTTGCCTATTTGAAGAAACAATGTCTTTTGATTTATTTATGATTTTTTTTTTCCGTTTTTGTCATGAGATAAGATAAACGATGAAAAAGATTAAATATGAATAACAACAACAACAACAATAATAATAATAATAATAAATGTGATAATTATATTAAAAAAATAATAATGGTAAAAAATATTAATATATCCGTCAAATAAATATAAGAAATATCTTATAATATTATCCAATAAAAAAAATCAGAATGTATAATTTTGGTTTAATTATATATAATTTTTCATATTAGATGTGATAATTATATTTAAAATATTCTAAATTATCATGTCTTATGCAATAGAAAATATTTTGATTTATCTTTAAATCTACTCATAATACCATCAAACAAAAAAATATAAAAAAATTTAATTTTCATATCACTCTAATAATTAATCATAATATCATGATAAAAAGTGTTAATTCATCGATCAACTAAATAAGGAATACATTAATTTAATACTCATTTATACATAGACAAATATAATATTAAATATATAAGAAAAAGAGCCAAAATTAATAATATTCATAACAAAGTGCAATGTGTTAACCAAAATAGTCAAAAATAACAATTTCAATATCATCTTCATGTTCTATGAAATAGTGGATATTCCAATTTATCCTTAAATTTTCTCATAATACCATTAAACAAAAGAGGTCAAAATATTTAATTCTGATTTGTTCTTAATTATCCTAATAAAGTTGATAATCATATAAAAATATTAATTTATCTATTAAATAAATAAGGAATATATAATTCTGATTTACTTTTGATTCATCATAATAAAGTTAATAATCATGTAAAAAAAAGTTAATTTATCTGTTGAATAAATAAGAAAATTCTCAGATAAAAAATGTTATTTTCTATTTATATAAGGAAGTGCAAAATTTTTCAACAAGCTCATTTTTTATTGTTGTTTAATAATATTCTTTACTTTAAAATATTTAAATATTAATAATTAGTGCATTGCACAGGATAAAAACAAAAAAGTTTAATTTTGATTTCACTCTAATTAATAAAACATGCTAATTATCGATCAACTAAATAAGGAATACATTAATTTAATATTGATCTATACATAAATAAATATAATATTAAAAAATGAACTGTCATTATCTTCCAATGAAATAAGGGATATTATGATTTATCATTAATTATTCTCATAATACCATAAAAAAATCAAAATAATAATAATTTTTTATTTATCATAATAAAGTATATTGAATAATCCTTTCTTTATAATTATTTTTGTTATTGTTTAATAATAATCTTTACTTTATAATCAAAATAATAATAATATTTAATATAAAAAATTTAATATCAAAAACCCGTGCATTGCACGGGGTAAGAGCTAGTTATAAATAAAGGTTGATGTTGTTAGGTTGAAGACAACACGATCAACTCACATTCCTATTTTCACCAAGATTGCAAGACAACAATATCTGAATATCCACTCAACCTTACCGGTGGACACCAGCCAATGGTCTTTGCCTAGCTGAGCACATTCCATGTTTCCCTTGTAGTATATCCAACCATCGTATTACTCAAAGAAAACAAGTGCACAAACATAAAAAAAAATAGGGCAGATTCTTGTAATAACTACATCAAGTTATAACTCTTCATATTTTTTAGGGTAGAATTTTTAGGGTAGCAACCATGGATATTTTTAATTAAAACAAATAATTAAATCTAATAAAGGTGAAAGGATGAATAAATGAATTCATTGAACTAATTACAAAATGATTTACAATCTGTAACAAACTACAGTAATTTACGTAAACAAATATGACTAACAAATGTTCACCAAAAAAAAAAAATATGACTAACAAACTGATTCTATAAAACAATTTTGACTAATTCTAATAAAATCAAACAACCCCTTATATATATGGGTTTTGTTATCAAATAAAACTTAAAAAAAAAAAGCGTACATTTAGTAAATGCTTTCTATTTAAAACTTTATATTTTATTTCAACCCAAAAAAAAAATTTATATTTTATCAAGGTATGATACACAAGTAGATGAGGTGTGGCTTACTTGGCTCAAGACTTGGTCTTGAAACCACAAAGTACCAAGTTCGAATCCCACCTCAACACATTGAGCCTGTCACTTCGTGGAAGTGGTTGACCTGGACTTGTGGGCTTGCAGGCTTGTTGGTTTACTCCGGTGATGAAGGTGGTCGGGCCTGCCCAAAAAAAATTTCTTCACTGTTCTCGTAAAAACTTCATGCTTTGACTTTTAATGCTTAATTAGAGGTTAGGGTTTTGGGGTGAGAATTGAATTTTCGCTTAGTATTTAGTTCTCACGGGTTGGACAGTGAAAAGGGAAGAAATTGATCTTCTGTGACCGATGATAGAGTTGTGTGACCGATGATAGAGTTGTGAACGGGAGCCAAAAGGGTAAAAAAAGAAGACATTTCTGTAAAGAATTCAAAGAAACACTTTCAAAACCAAGCTTAAGTAGGAATAATTTAAAGCAGGTTATAATAATTTGTCATAAATTATGGTGATATTATTGAAGTCTACAAAGTATGCAAACACTTCCTAAAATCATATTCAACTGTGTTGCATGTACAATTCTACAAGAGAAATTTCATGGTAATCTTTGGCTTATAACACAAAGCAATGATACTCTGTCTTATAAGGCTAAAAATTGTCACTGCGAGTTTTACTGATAACATCTTTGTATCATATTAAACAAAGATCTTTATTTGTCATTTTACTTTTTGCGGTTGAAATTTTTTCTATAATCTGTATAAAATTTAAACAGTTTTATAATTTAATTGGTTGCATGGACTTTTTAATGTAGGTCAGGACACTTAAGGACTGATATTAGAGTGACAAGCAAAGTAGGGTGAAAATAAAGAAAGAAATCAATCTTTTATTGCACTTTGGATTTAAGCTGCAAGTACCTAATGGATACTGCACTTTATGAGTTTTGAGTAAAGGAAAAAAGTGAACACAAGGCTATAATAACGTTAAAAACCATTTAGCAGTCCCTTGGTACAATCATCAACTAAATCTCACTCGAAATGATTAATGGACCTACATCATCATCATCTAATTGCTAATGCCGCTTGTCATTATTTCATATTTATCTCTAAAAGTGTTCATTTTTTTATTTGAATCATCTTATTTTAACACCTTAAATTATCTTAATGCAAAGTATTTGCACAAGTCAAATTTTCTTTGAACCTGATGAAAGACACTTCATTCTCTCTAAGCTATTTCATAAGCCAAAATTTCTGTTCATACCGTTTTAGACAAGAAATTAGCACTTAGAAATTGGGACTTAAGGACTAGCATGGCAGTCAACTGCATTAAAGGATACAAAATGAACCAGTTCCAAAGTGTCTTTCAGTGAGATTATAGTAAAAAAAAAAAAAAAAAAAAAAAAAAAAAAAAAAAACTAAACTGTGAGGCATTTCAAAAGCACTCTTTCAAATTTTTTATTTTTCATGCAGGTGAATATTGAAAAATTAAACTAACCATTCTACTCTTCCCCTTGAATGTTCTCAGCAATCTTAGAAAAAAACCACCAAGTTAAAAAGTTAATTTTGATTCCATCTCTGTATAAAGTAATGTGCTTGATAACACCATGATAACATAAAAAATCAAAGCTTCTTTCAATGAAATTCTTACTAAAGAACTTCATATAGGATAATCAATTAAGAAAGGTTTTTTAATTTATTACTGGACTTCTGATTCAGTCTGCCATTGAATTAGCTCATAAGTGATCAGTACCTTGTGTATTGCTAATGAAAAATGTAACTTTGTTCTAGACTCTAAAAATGCACAATCTATAAACCAGTAACTTAGATATACATGCATATATCTTCCATGTGTACCTTTCCCAATGATTAACATTTAGAAATCAAAGAGAAGGATGAGAGGAGGAAAATGTAAGGGAAAGTAGTAGATGTTCAAGTATAATTTGGAGTATATGAACATAAAAGACTATTTCAAGAAATAAGTGCAAAGATTAAAGAGTAAAAAGGACTTTAGAAATTTGATTAGTTAATAATATAACTATCATTTTGATTCATACTATTTGGATGTACATATAGCATAGCCATGAAGGCCAGCCAGCAACCCAGCCATAACAAAATTTGTTGTACTCTCTCCCTTAATATCCCGCTGTTTCTATTTACACTCCACCATGATTCTTCAGAGGGAGGAGAAACAAAAAGGGTAAAAGAAAGAAGAAGAAAAAAGAAAACAAGTAGAAATAACAAATAAAAGAAAAGGAGCTTGAACTTCCAAGTCTTGAAAATACTGCTAGACTAGTCATGCCAGCAGAGGAGCATGACCACACACCTTCTTATAATGTATAGCCTTGCTCTCTGCTCTTTAAGGACTCCTCCAACTCCTTTGTTTGATGATGATATCCTTCTCTTTGATCCTCCCATCTTCATTTCTTCTTCAACTTAACTCTTTTTTCTCTCTTAGAAATATGGAAATGATGGTGTTGTATGTTTTTTTTTTCCCTTTGAACTTGGTGTGTCAGTGTAATGATGTGTGACTTGGTTTAGAATTGGTGAGAGAGGTTGGGTGGGGGGGTTCTTAAAGGGCTTTCAGGGTGTGGTCCAAACACACATTGGTCTAGTAAAGAGCCAGCTATATGGGGCATGAAAGGGTGTGCAGTGCCTCCAAAACCATCAGGCAGGTACAAATTGGACCCCATCTCACACCCCCACTATAGAATGAATACATACATAAATACACCAATAAGGGGGGATTGATAAAACAAAATAAGCAAATATAGCCATGCTCCTCTCTCTTTCTTGCTTTGCTATTTCTATCTATACATTCCTAAGTGTAGTAGGCAATACCCACCAACATGATGTGTCGGATAAAGCTTATTTTGCTAATCTAGTCAAATAAATATGTGCACATCTTTTACATACCACATTATTATGTGACAGGATCATAGTATAAGGGGATGGATGTTTAAAACAGCTTACAAAAAGTTTATTTGGAAATTATTAAGTATCTTATGAAATCACTTATGACTTTCATATACTTTTTTTTTTTAAAATCTTATTTGAATAAGCTTATCACAATTGACAAAATATTATTTTAACAGTCTTATTGGTTAAGTGTTTAATTAAGTTGTATATCCAAATGTACGAGTACGCAAACAGTATAGTAATTGTGTAAAATGTACATACAAAAAGTGATGTGTATAAGTGAGTAATTAGTAATTACATTGCAGTAATGGGTTTGCCATTTCAAAAATTAGGTGACATTTTTTTCTTTCTTAGTTTAATAGCTTTCTTCAATTTGTGCATTATAGATAATTTGTCTGATTGCTCATGAGGACATGAGCATTCACTTTTTATGTTTTTTTTTTATAATGCTTCTTGTTTTGTTTTTATCTGCTTAGCTTTGGTTGGATCCATATAATCAGGGAAGTGACTGGTAGATAGGGGGTTGGGTTAGTTGAATCCTACATAAGAATTCATAACAGAGCAACAACCATTACAAAGTTTTGAGACCATGATGGTACTCCTAACTTATCACTGCCTTGACTCTATATAGAAAAGGTGTGTGTCTAAGTAGGGGCCCCTGATATCAGCATCAAAGTTTGCATTTCCCTAGTTAAGAATTGTGTTTAACCAATAGTACAAAGTCCAGGAATTATTGCACATAATTGGTCATCAATCAAGAGACATGCAACCGAATTTGGTGAGCCTAACCCCATAATAAGGAGAACATTGAATTTCCTTGGCTTCTGGAATGGAAGGTGTAAATAATATCAATCAAATTACAGTGCCTGAGATTTTTTGCCGCTTGCTAAGGACCAATCCCTAACTCCTGCAGTTACATTATGTTAATACTTAAAAAGTTAAATCCATTGCTCATAATTGAATCCTTTTACTTTTTTGATGGACTAAAAGTGCTAAATGGGACTTTGGGACACCCTCAAATAATGAACATCTATAGAGAAGGAAATTTTTTGGTTGATTTCCTTGCAAATGATGTTGTTCACTATTTAGATTATGTACACTATTTTAGTTATTTGAAATTTTAGAGGTTGATTATGGGGTGAATTTTGAATTTGAAGAATTATGCTAGAAAGATTTTTTGTTGAGATTGATTTAAAATTAGTAGGCAAAAGCTGCAAAATTGATATCAAAACCAACTAAATATGTGACATGATTATGATAGTTTTGGAGGAGACAGCAAGAATATGGGAGCAGCAATGAAACTTTATCATAGACTTTGAGCCATAAAATTCTTACACATGACATGATGATATTCCAAATCCAAAGTCTTCTTTCTCTATCAAACCGTTTCTATTTCACTCACATTAGAAAATCCAAATTACTACAAGAAGAAAGGGAAAGAAATCCAAATTAATACTGTTCCAGTATCCCTTACCCCAAAAGGGAAATAAAATAAGCCAAAGTGGCTTTGCATAAACATTTTCAAAATGTAATGGATCAAAAGGGAGAGAAATTGTTTTTTCATCTGCTAACATCACAAAGTGTGCATGAGAAAAAGTAGCTGAGGACGTAAGTTTCAAGCTTTTGACTAAGATTCCATAACATGGGGGTATTATAATAAGAAGGCACACGAATTTTTATATAAAAGAAATCAAAACACAGCTAAGTGATAAATTAAAATATTGGTAATTAACTACACTTAGATAAATATTTTAAGTATATCTACTTGCTCTGCCTCGTGCTCTCCCCAGGTCACTTAGCATGCCAACCTGTTTTCAACATCTTATTAGATTAATCAGTTTATTACTTTTCTATTATCCCTTCAGTCTTCATGCATTTTTAAGCACTTAATATCGAATTAAGAGTTTGTCAGTAGTTTTTGTTGTTTCTTTCAGCTTCTTCTTAACAAGAATATGGAGAGAGGGAAAGAAAGGAGGTGGAATAAATTAGAGAAATTTGGTTTTAATTCACTGAATGAGTATAATTTATAAAACTATTTTTTGATACCAAAATATGATTTTCCAAAAAATCTAAATCTAATTGGTCTTGTGGAAATTTAGTTTTTGACATATCCTTATGGCATTTATAGATAATAGATCTTGGTAACAGATTCCACCAAATGTGAAAAGACTTGTAGCTTAAACTTCTATTCATTTAGTATGTCACTTCCTAATGTTAAATTAATCCGCCTGCTCTATATCTTGTTATGACGACACAATCCACCACTTTTTTCTTTTTCTGAAACCTGTGCAAACATTTCTATGTAAAGAAGAAAATACTCAGGAACATGTCTCAGAGATATACAACAGTACAACATGTAAAGTTTCAAACAGATTCAGTATAAGTGGCATGAAAGAAACTCATTCTAAATAAATCCTCAACAGTTGTACAAGTATATAATTTAAGAGAGAACCACTCTGACATTAGAAAGAAATTCAAAACAAATTGTGGTGATTTATTTGGAACTGTGATCAATAAATCGTCCTCACTAGTAAATATGAAACTATCACAAGTCATAACAATTGAATAAATATGTTCAAATCTGTTTATTTGAGCCTCACATAAAAATATCATTTTCAAATCCTACTCATCATGACTTGTATTTTGAGCTATAGCTGCACCTCTTTGTTAATTGAAAGGGTGTGACTGATTGAAACGTGTGAACTTAGTCACTACTGTACATTATAAGCAAAGGTGGTAAAACAAATGTCTGAATAATGCACTATGATCAAAGTGGTCCAAACCATAGTATATATTGAAATCTCACATTTCAGGTTTTGTTGCATTTTGAAACTTCAAAAAAAATAAAAAATAAAAAAATGAGTCGGTTGTACTAAACAAGGAAGTCAGAGTTGCACGTGAAGTTCTTGTGATTCACAATACCATTGCCTGCAATACAATCAACATATATAGTATTAACATAACTTAATTGTTATATCTAGAATGTAGAATCCCATTCTCATCCTTTGAGCCATCTTCATTCCCGTTCTTGATGCTTGTTTGTTAAGGAACAACATTTGCCACATGTTATATCATGGCCATCCCAAATGGCCACATAGAGTTAGCTTTAGAATTATATTCAAATAGCCACCATTTGTCATGCACCTTGAGTTCTCAAGATTTGCCATGTGTAAGAATCAGTGGCTTACACGGTTGTGTGGACTTGATTTGGCTGTTCCAGTTGTACTGTCTTACCAACTTAACACAAATGAGAATGGGTTTTTCTTGACGGATTTTAATTTATTGACCCCCACTTAATCATTTGATCCCTTTTTTTTTCCAAAATCCAAAATTGCTTTTTTTTTTTTTTCTGGGTTTATGACACGCTGGGGGCCAGCGAGTAGTCAAAAAACAAAAAAAATATACTGCTCGCTGGGGGTCAGCGAGTGTCTATTTTACACACTCGCTGACCCTCCAGTGAGCAGTATATTTTTTTTTTTTGTTTTTTGACTGCTCGCTGACCCCCAGCGAGCGTGTAATTTTTGTGATGTTTGCTGGCGAGTACACGTTTTTTGTGATGTTTGCTTGTTTTTCCATATGCAAGCTCTCTCGGGGGTCAGCTAGCTTATAATTTTACAAGCTAGCTGACCCCCGAGAGAGCTAGTGAAAAGTCTTATTTTTAAAGCTAGCTCTCTTGGGGGTCAGCTAACTTGTAAAAATTACAAGCTAGCTGACCCTTGAGAGAGCTAGCTAGCTGAGGGGTCAGCGAGCTTTGTAAAATTACAAGCTAGCTGACCCCCGAGAGAACTAGTGAAAAATCCTATTTTTAAAGCTAGCTCTCTCCAGGGTCAGCGAGTGTGTAAATTTACACCTCACTGACTCCCCAACGAGCAGAATATTTTTTGGTTTTTTGATTGCTCACTGGCCCCCAGCGAGCGTGCAATTTTTGTGATGTTCGCTGGCGAGTACACGTTTTTTGTGATGTTTGCTTCTTTTTACAAGCTAGCTGACCCCCGAGAGAGCTAGTGAAAAGTCCTATTTTTAAAGCTAGCTCTCTAGGAGGTCAGCTAGCTTGTAAAAAGCTAGCTGACCCCTGAGAGAGCTAGTTAGCTGAGGGGTCAGCGAGCTTTGTAAAATTACAAGCTAGCTGACCCGGGAGAGAGCTAGCTTTAAAAATAGGATTTTTCACTAACTCTCTCGGGGGTTAGCTAGCTTGTAATTTTACAAAGCTCGCTAATCCCCCAGCGAGCAGTATATTTTTTTGTTTTTTGACTGCTCGCTGGCCCCCAGCGTGAGTGACAAATTCCCAAAAAAAAAAGGGCAATTTTGGATTTTGGCAAGAAAAGGGGGTCAAATGATTAAGTAGGGGGTCAATAAATTAAAACCCTTTCTTGACTGGAAGCTTCTGTTGTATGCAACACCACACATTATGGGCTCACCAGTTAAGTCCTGTACCAATACAATACTAGCAACTCCTGTGTCTAGTGATCACTAGTAATAATTACTTAGAGCCAAATACTGGTACTTAATTTTTATTTTTATTTTCATTTTCACATACTTCTAATTTTAAGTTTTGGTTCAGTGGTAGACAAATTGGATTTCAAAATGGGGAATTCATTTTTTACCCTCGTTTACTTTGTTGATCCCCTTTACAATATGCTGGGAGATCAGCCTAAGTGTAACTTTTGGTCCATACACTCCCCAGCGTATGTGTAAAGGGAGATCAACAAGTAAATGGGGGTCAAAAAGTGAACTCCCTTCAAAATGTTCCTTGTCAATGCACACGGATTTGAATCCTTGAAGAAACAATTGTTAAAAAAGTGTAGCAACTGGTCCTGAAAAAATTAATCCTCTACCTTGATAATGGAGGAGGGAAACCTTGGTTAAAGAAATAATAATAATAATAATAATAATAATAATAATAATAACAACATTATATTTTGAAAACTTGCTCAAAGCTCCCAACACATCTTGTATTTTGATAAAGCACTAATATTAATCCAATTAACACATTAAGGCTGAAATTATATAATATAATCACTTGTGAACTAGAAATGGCAATTTCATCCTTTGCATAATTTTATTGATATTGTTAGTAATTAGTGATACTAATAAAATGAAGGACAGAAATACAATTGGTGACAAATTTTATGGTAAAAATGTTATTGCAAAGGGAAAAAAACATATTTAATTTAATATTAGAAGCAGCACTAAGAAATCTATGTAAAGAAATGTCATTTCAACACCATTTATCGTTTGACTAACAACTTTGTTATTTGTTTATAGGCTCATTGTACTCAATTGAATTTGTGTGTGACATTTTTCCTAAATACAGGGGGTGTGTTAGTGTAAGTATCAATGAAATCTTGTGTAGCTTTTAAAATAAAAGGAATATGTAATAAACCAGACGAATGCATAGGTTAGATTATTTTGCTCATGTTACTAAGATAGTTCTTAACTGGTTATGAGCAATGACACATTTGATGACTCTATTACCAACTGCCTATGGCTCCGAGGTTGCTAGAGAACAATGTTTTTGTATATCTGGAATTCGAGACTAAGTTAACAAAATGATTTCTGCATTTTGGTTCAATATTTAGCTGGTGTTTTGTACTCAAGTTAATGAATGAAAATTGGAGATTTTTTCCTCAGAGCTTTTATTCCTTGCAACTTCTAGGCTTCTAGCTTCCTTTAGTGCATGTTCGAATAAGAAATTTTAAAATTCCAGGAATTTAAAATAGATTGGAAGCATTTAAAATCACTCCAGGGCTGATGCATGCAGGTGAAATAAGAAAAAAGTGTTGAGATTAAAAGTTGATGAAGAATGTTTGAGTACACATTTTTCTCACATTTGCATAGGTTGTAAAATCAAGGCATAGTTGTGCAGAAAATAAAATAAGCTTATGTGTAATCACACAATATAAGTTGTGCATATGTGAAGTATTGCATGTGAGTGTGAGAATGGCATTATTGAGCTAGAATAAAGGGGTTAAAGGTGAGAACTGAGAAGGTACAAGGTCCTTTCATGCATTATAAGTCTAAGGGTAACAGATGAGGTTTGATTTAATTTTGTGAGCACAACTGGCCTAATGGAACATCAAGGAAAGTACCATCATGTGGGTTTTATCATGATTCCTGTTCATTCACCTTTTTAAACTATGCTATGCATAAATGTAGTTGCACATGCGGTCAAAAGATTCCAGGTGTGCATCCATCATATTCTAGCTAGTTTATGTATGGCCATACATATAAGATTCAGTTAGTTTCCTTTTTTGTGGGAATAAAATATAAGATACTAGTTTATTTTGATATACAGGCTATAGACAAAAATTTGAAAAGAAAAAATTGGGTATTAAGTATTTACAAATTTCATTCCTCTCTTGGGATCCATCTGCTCCACCAAAGGCTTTTTCTGCGTCGGTTGAGCTCATCCATACTCTCATTTAAGGTTTTTATAATCTTCCTCTGAATCTTAAGAACTGAAGCTAGTGCATTTCTCTGTGAATTACCTTTATTCTTGGGTTTAATTTCCTACAACATGAAAAATTATGTAACTAGTATCATAAATGTTTGCATAAGTACAAGTAATAAGGAAAAACAGCACAAACAAGTACATTCAAGTACGCATTGCCCACAAATATATAAGGATTATCGTAATCAAAATAATACTTTTCGTGCTTTCTCATTTAGAAACAAAAAATTCCTACCAAAGAGTGTCGGGGCGAGTGGCAAGGAAATCGGTTCTCCTTATGCAATGTCTCGATTTCGAGTCTTGTGAATGAAAAAAATAAGAGAGGAGAGGTCTAACCCTATAAATATAAATATATCTTCTAGACCTGACTAGGATTAGTCAAAGTCCAGAGTGATTCCTGTATAGGGGGAAAAAAATCACATCTCTCCCTTTGGTATTAATTAGTACAATTCAAAAAATCAAATTTACCGATAAAATAGGAAGGTAATGATAATTATCACATAAGAGACTTGGTCATACTGACAAAAAGAGACTGTAGACTTAAGTAAAGAAACATACCCGTAGTTCCTGCAGCTGAGCTTCGGTAAATCCACCATCCTTCTCTGTTCCTGATTTTGCCATTAGCTGAATTATCCACTTGGCAGCTTCCCCATAATCCTTCTGAGTAGCACGTAAGAGCTGCAACCTCAGATTTTGCATGAAAGACAATGCCAACAAGCCTTCTCTGACGAAGAAAGGATGAGCTAATGCTGCTTTTGCACTCAACCTTTGCCTTGCTTTGTAACGGACCATTGATGTCAGAAGCTCCCATCCTATTCCACCATCTAAATCCAATAGCTCAAAGCCCCTCCTGAGATCAGCGCCACATCGAGGCTCTACACTTTTTCTCCAAGCAACCAAGTCATAGTCACACCTCTTTAACTGACGATTGAATTGTATGAGGGCGTTATCACTGCGTAAACTTGGGAATGCCTATAAGAGAATGATATAAACGATGATCATTTCATAATAACAGCTTGCCATTGTTTAAATGTTTTGCTTGCCAAAACCTCTCGTCCACATATATGGAAAAATATTCTACAAGGATAATAACCATTCTTAATAGAGCTACACAATCAAATCCAGTGAAGTGTAAATTCATACAACAAACTCTTTTTAATGTTAAAACTATTATTATGCAGGCTTCTTTGTCACTGTTGCAGTTTATATTGTTAGTTTATGTTTTATTCATACGAAATTGATTAGAGAAACTGATAGTTCCAATAACAAGAATTGAAGCAAGACACCAATTCATCAGTATTCGATACTCACCATTTGAAGAAAGATTAGACCAGCACTATAGATGTCAAATCTGTCAGGCAAATTCAACTGTTTCAAACAAGATAACCATCATAAGGCAACATCGTTGAATGATAGAGAAAGCTATATAACTGCTAATTACCCATGGATGGTTCATAAAATAAGTTTAACCTGCCACAAAACCGGGGAAAGTGCAGTTGCAACTGGAGCTGAGGGTGCAGACGGAGTTTGCGTGCTCATGATGTACTGCTCTGGTGCAGCATATCTGAAATAGACAGATTATACACATCATTGAAGGAACTGCATTGAAGACTGCTAGAAAAGCTGCTTTAAGCTTCTTTTATTAGTAATAATAAGGAGCAATTTAAGTTATCAGTACGAACATACAGTATATAATACTTCTTCTTGATATTCTCAATCCAATAATCAGCTCCGGAAGCTGTTAGAGCCAAGTTGTTCAAATTTAAAGCCGAACTTTGCAGTGATAGTTATCGTCCAATGATAAAGATAACTTACAGCAGTTTAATAATATCCGGTTAGTTTAACCAAAGAAAAATTCTATTGTAGTCAATTACGTTTTCATGATGTTCTGGGTCACATCTAGTGAATGGGGCTATTTACCTAACAGGCCAACACTTTCCTTGTAACCTTTATGGCCAGAAAAAGGACAAAAGGATTCTGGTGTGATTATCTGCATCAATTGTTGCACTTTTAGAAATGAAAAGAACGTTTTAGTTTTAGATATAAAATTTCATTCAAGCATGTCTGGTTGCATGGGAAACATTTCAGTTGGACTTTACATAAAAATTTCCCAAACTTTTATGCTCATCTCCCTAACTTTAAGGTTATACGTTCATCTACCTAAATTTAGTTTTAAGTACAACACATGACAGTGCTTTCGTCTCTGAACTCTGAATTGAATCCTGTTCCAGTGATATAATACTCCAACTTTGATTTTCCACCTCAAAAAGGACCAGAATGAAAACCATAAACATTAGATATTTAGATATGTCAAATCTCGTCAAAACTTAAGTTTAGTATCTTATGACATTCAGTTATTAAGACACAAATTTTGGAAATTATTAATTAAATAAATAAAAATGAAAAGCTTCAAGGTATTGATTATGCACATGAAACTTGAAGTAGTGGATTAAGTTCTATGTCAGTAGGCTGCCTGTGTTACTAATGTCAAAGAAGATACCTTGGATCCAAAAGAAACTCCTTAGGAATATAATTGATGCCAACTCGCAGGTCTGTCGCAGCACCAAGATCAATGATTTTGAACGTACGAGACCCTGATGCCATGGTTTAAAGGAAATGAGATCTCAACTTCGAGTAAGGATAATTATTTTTTTCCATGGAAAAAGTTATGTAATCAGAGAAATTATTTTCTTCAATGGAAATATTTTACCTTCAGAGAAAATAATGTTCTGTGGCTTAATATCCCTATGCACAATACCAATTGAGTGAAGACTATCCAATGCAAACAAGAGCTGCCTCATGATTGTTTGAATAATTCTATTTTCTCTTTCCAATCCCTTTGGCAAGTCCTGGACCTTACCTAAAATCAGTGTTTCAACCTGAAATTTGAGGCAATTATCACTAGGTCTGATACTGGAAACTTTAAGCAATCATATTTATCATTGGACCATAGGTTCAAATAGAATATAAGTATGAACAAAGTGCTTCAGAAAAATAATGAAGAATAGTTAAAGAATATGGAACATATTATCCCCACGGATTAAAGATTGAAAATGGACGATGTGTCTATCCCCACCCCCTCACTTTCTTGTACCAAAACTCTTTCTTAAATGTAACACAACTGATATAAACTTCATAAGAAAGTGTAAAGCCAAAATTACATAAAAAATAGCTTGACAAGTAATCAAGAACAATCATGCTGATTAAAGAGACTACCAACATTATATGGAAATTCTCTACTCTGCACCAAGTCAGCTAGGGTAGCATCCCCTTCAAAATTCCAGATAAGCCAGTATTCTGAAGCTTTCTTTGCAGAGGTCTGCAAACAGTTTGTAGAGCAATTTTTCATAACTAAACTAAATTGTTTTTCATCAGGTAGTATTAGATTAAATAGAGAAACACCTCAAGAAAACCATAAACAAAATCCGCACAGCTGTTTGCGCAAGCTCGTCGTACACGCTCATTCATCCAAATTTCCACAGCACCATATTCAGTCGCCTTCTTCAAGACTAGGTCACCTTCCTTCCGGTGAGAACAAAAAAAGAATGAGTCAGAACTTTATAATTCAACCTTTCTTAGACATTGAAATCTCACAAGCCTATATACCATATCAACATGTGGGTATCTCATTTTTGTTTTCTTAAACCATGAGACTCATAAGCAGTCCAAACTCCAAAGTGAAATCAATATATAAGTTTAAAATTTATGAATGAAGATGACATGAAATAAATTGTTACTTTCAAATTGACTAATGCAAAAAATGAATCAACAAGATAAAAAATAAGCGAAAACTTATATTACTTCAGGACATATAACACCTTTGAAGAGGGCTTGCTGGCAAATGGCAAGGCTACGATATATAATACCTTGCCAACAAGCCAACACCACTTTAATTGCTCGTTAGAACATATTATAACTGTTATTGTTCAGCAATGGTCAAATTCATTGCAGCTTGCAGTGCAAGCAGAACCCTAATTGAATGGGAGGGAAAAACAAGGGAGAGAAAATGAAAGCGATGAAATTCTCAACTGCAACTTGTGCATTCAACTCAGTTAACAGAACAGGAGAATTATCCTTATATGCATGACCTAATCAAACGTAAACTAAAATAACCACATCTAACAGGTGAGGTTATCTAACTAAATATACAACTGATAAAACAAATCCCAATTGTCTGAAATGGAATCGATTAAGATGCATGAGTGATAAGTACAATGCAGCAGCATGAGCTATGGTGGTTTGTGCTGTGCTAGAACATATCCTTTGCACATCACCTACACCTATAAAACTGTACAAAGTAACAAACCCCTAAACCACTTTACAGGCTCATTAGAACATTCAGTACCTTTGAAGAGGGCTTGCTGGTAAGTGATGCTCTATAAACCACTCCAAAGGCTCCCTCGCCAATCTTCTTCCCAAGAACAAAATCACTCTGCCACCATAAAACAATCTCAGCAATACCTCGTAAAATCAACAGCACAGACAATAATTCTTCAACAACTACAACGAAATCTTCTAAGGTAGCATTTGATGCTTGAACAAAACAGAACTTGGTATCTTACTCTATTCTCTTTGGTTCCACAATTTCACAGTAGAAGCAAAATCTCTTTTTTTAATCATGTTATATTTATAAGGCATGTCAAGCATAAAACATCAAACAGAACTAATATTTATGTTTGATCTAGCACGGACACTTCACAATAATCGCGTGTTCATGTTGTGGTGTGCATGACACGTATCCGTATTAGATACTTTTGGACACATCTAACCATATTATATAACATTTTATATTATGTCATATTTCTTTTGCCGTATCCGTATCCTATCCATGTCATGTCCTCTATCTGTGCTTCCTTGCTATTAACTGCTACCTAAAATTGCTTTAATTAATAAACAAAAAATATGCAAATTAATGAACTTGAATTAACTGACCTTCTTGTAAGTTGGCCTGAACAACCTTTCAACAAAAGCAAGAACAAACATGTCAAAGAAACCAGGAGCCACACCAGGAGTAGCCCATAGATAAGAAAGAGCACCCAAAGCAAGAACCACACCAGGGGCAGTAAGAGTCAAGCCACTAGACTTAGGAAGGGTGCTTCTATATATTATATCCCCACACTCCATCACAGTGCATGGAAGACCAACCCCAACACCAACAAAAAGGTTGTGAACTGAATCAATCCATTCACCTCCTAATGCTAAGACTTGAAAGGAGTTTGATGAGTTTTTTGAGACAGTTAAAGTTGCACTGCATGGTGGCTCAACTAAGGGTCTTGTTCTAAGTCTGTGGCCAAGAAACAAGGACTTGTGCTTGGGTTTGTGGGGATGGAGCTTTGGAACTCCAACTCCAATGCCTCTAGTTGCAACAGTGGCCATGTCAGTTTCAGTTCAAGTTTGGTTTGTGGGAGAAAAAGGTTGGGAACTTCACCTAGTAAATCTCCAACAATTTCAGACCACTACTTTCTTGTCTATGTGTCAATTTACACCGCTAATAATAGTATAATATATCTAAAACATTAGATATATATCATTCACTTTTCTAATTTAATATCTCCTGAAAAAATCACTCACAAAACGAGTTTGAGTATCCAAATTAGAGCCGGCAAAATGGTCCGCCCGAAAAGTTCGCATTATATCCGGGTTTAGATAATAAAATTTGAGTCCAAAATATATTCGGATCTTGGCCTGCAAAAACCCGATATTCGACCAGGTATGAACTGGGCTAGCCCGGCCCGACCAGAAAGCCCTAAATATATAATTTTTTTTTTACTGATCTAAGAAAGCTAATGCCTAATAATATTAATATACATAAGCCCTTTAAAAAAAATAATGGGCCAAAACCATGGCCTGCCAAGCTTTGCACTAAGCAATGAAGCACACGCATGACCAAGGCACTAAGGTTGAGCTATTAACACCAATAATCCAATATAGTATTATAGTTATATACATCATTCTTATAGAAAAGAAGTAAACTAGAGACATTGAGAAAAAACAAAGTAATTCTCATTAATGCAATGTGTTGTACACAGTCGCACATATATAAAATAAAATTTTGAAATTGTTAACTTGTACAGATAAATACAAAGAAAAATAAAATAATAAATTAAAAATTAGAAAGGCCTAAAAAATAGGAACTGAAATGCAGTCGTTAAGATTGAGGATAACACTCAAAAAATTTCGTCCTTTCAATTTTCATAACTCAGCCAGTGCCACACATTTCTTAGTTCTTTTGTTTTAATTAAAAAAAAAAGTTATCGGCATGTCGACTACCCGCATAGAGCGGATTTAAACATGAACTTGAAAGCCGATTTTAAGATGGGCCTTTTTAGCCCGACCCGGTCATATGACTCGAGCCCGAAGCGGGCCGACCCGAACCCGCCTGCACAGCCTGAATTGCCACATCCAATCGAAATAGTAATAAATTAGCACCATGTACATATTTGTCATGTTAGTTGAAGTGATAAAAGTTAGTGAATTGTATATACTAATGGATAAAATAAATTTAATTTTAATCTAATAATAAAAAATTGTGTGGACATAAAATAATGTTTTTGTTTTTCATGTTTCATTATTGTTTAAAGTAATAATATATAAATCTTCAAAATTAATTTACAAATTAGATTTGCATCATAAGAAAGTAGTATGTTTTACTCTTCAATCAATAAGAAAAAAACATATGTTGTTTTTTTTGTATAATATAGGTTGGATACTCAAGTGTGACATGAAATCCCACATAGAATAGAATAGATGAGAAAATTTATAAGTGGCAGGATCCATAAAATCATTGCCTTAGAGTTTTGATTTAGGATAGGGTGTCTCACTTGTTGGTGGCCTCCCTTATTGTAGGTCCTGACAACATAAACATGTATTTTTTGTGGATGTAGAGAGTTTGGAACTTTTGGAATTGGATTGAGGATTAATATTTGCCACAGAGAACATGTAGATACTGGTGTCGTTGTTGGGCTACACTCTACATAAAATGCTTATCTTGTTGTTAGGCTAATTAGCCCTTCTTCGAATAATCATTCTATCCGTGTGATAGATGGACCTTCATATAACATGGTTGCACTCAAAAAACAAATATTCTGTAGTCACCTAAATCACTGTCTTCTGGGTTTGGATTATTTGGACATGGGAGGGTCTTCAGAAATACCTCAATTCACTCCACCATCGTAATCAAACTAAGCAGTAGAGACAGTAATCAAATTGTCCAAATACTGTAGTTCATAGATTAACGGTCTGTAGCTACTATGGGTCCATAATCCATCTAAGTATGGGAGAGAGAATGTTCCTCATGATTGTTTGTCACATCTCCCTGCTCAAGAAAAATAGTATAAAATCATTTAAATTTTTTGTTTAAAAGATTTAAATTTACTAAATTTAGATATTCATTAACTTAAATTTCTTGACAAATCAAATGTTATGAAATATGAACATTGTGAGACAAAAACTTTATCCCACTGAACCACTATCTCTTTGTATTTCGAGTTCTAACTCACTATCAGAAATATATTTTTTTTTTCACACATATATTCGTAAACAAAAAATAGTACTATTCTCATATTAAGAAATGTATAAGTACTTAACCAAAAAAAAAGCATTCCTCATGTTTATTAATTTAATGAAAATCCTAAAATAATTACCTTTTAAAAAAAAAGATCCTAAAATAATTTAAAAGAAAAAGTGCGGATGACAAATCAGCAATTTCCTAAAAAAAAAGTAATCATCAAATGTTGATACTTGATAGTCAATCAAAAACTCCTCTTTTTTGTAATGTGCCGTTTTTTCTCAGTTTTTTAGTGAACGAAAAACAAATTAACCAAATTAACGAACGAACGAACGAACGGCCTTCAAACTTTCAAATGAATCATCCCAACAATGGAATGGAATACAGAATCAGTGCACCACCACACTCTAACATGCACCAATACTGCAGTAAACTACTGTACTCCCTAACGTACCTACCAATACCATACTGTACAATCCCCCCAAAACGACCCTGTTTTACGTCACCGTATCATACAATAAAAAACACACACGTCATCCTTTGTTTTCTGTTTATCCACTCACCTCCACCTCACTCGTGTGTCCACTTACGTCTTTTCCCATGAGCCACAATCCAGTGCCACGCACCTACACCTCCAGCAATACACCCGCTATGAGAAAACAGAAACCACCCTAACTAACTAACTATCGGAGAAGAACGACGACGATGACGTGTGACGAAACAAATCGTACGGTGCCCAAAGACTATCCAACGGACACGGTTTCTTCGAATCGATTCTCAACCATGGCTTCCCCTTCCCACTCCAATGCAACAAACTCACCGGACCAGGGTGCAGGTCACGGCACAAACCTTCTAAATTATCGCCGCCGAGACCGTGCTGGTTCCACCGGTGCTCCACTCTCTCGACGTCGCCGGCGAAAACCAACAGAAACGGCGGAAGAGAACCTAGCTCGTAGATCCTGTGCCGCTTCTGGATCCTCATCCAGTGTTCCAATTTCTCCGTATACTTTCCTTCACGCCACTTTAACAGATCTATGACCATTACTCCAGTGTTGAAGTAGCACGCGTTTCGTTCCTTAAACGACGCCGCGTAGATCGGGTTATTCCAGAACCGGTGAGTGAAGTAGGTGGTGAAGTTCGCGTGGCAATACTCCGGCGCGCCGAGAACGTGAGATTTGAGATCGATTTGCCAGAGCTTTGCGACGTCGTCTACGACGATGAGATCGGAGTCGAAGTAGATGATTCTTCGGACTGTCGCCGGAAGGAGATCGGCGAGGTAGATCCTTGCGTAGTTGAGAGGCTGATCGAGTGCGCGGCGAATGGAGTAAGAGATCTTGCCACGAACGAGGTTTGAATCGAAGTGGTAGAGGTGGAAGGTGAGGTAGGGGAACGTGGCGGTTATGATGCGGCGGAGCTCATGGCGGCGGTGAGTGGTGGCAATGAAGTGAAAGACAATGTTCTCCGGACAGGATGCGTGTTGCAGAACAGAGAAAACACCGGCAACGGAACCGCGGAGGTAGGTGGCGTCCAGCGTCATAGCGATGTGGATGATGGAAGGGTTCTGATATCGCTTCTCCGCGGCGGCGGCGGGCCACGATGTGCGGGGGCATTCCTTTCCATTGCGGAATGCCGGCGCTTCACGGAACGTTGGAAGCTCTCCAGAGTTAGCACTCGCCGGGAAACGTGCGGCGGAGGTGACGGAAACGATGACGGCGAAGAGGAACAAGGGGAGTGTCGGTGGCATGGCGAATAAACAGAAGAAAAATCACATGCGAAGAAAAGAGAGATAAAGGCTTAGGGGTTGAGGGGTAGTTTAGGAATTTCGGTTAGAATTGGTGTGGGCCAGGTATGGAGCAACATGTTAGGAGCCAGGCTGGAAAGACGCGTCTCTAGCTTTTAGGTTCGGGATGTGTGCATTGTTACTGTTACGTGTGTGATCATAGTGGGAATGATCGTGTGGTGATGGGTGCATCTTATTGAATAGGGAGATTGAAACTATGATTATGAACGGCGCTGGATTACGATGGGAAACAATGAACGGCTGAGATTAGATGGAGGTGTTGTGTTTAAAGCGCCTGAGGGCAATGGGAAGGGGTGGGTTTGTCTGCATCTGTTGATCAAGATTCTCGCATACATTCTCTGAATCTCTGTTCTTGGGATCATTTAAAATATGGGATATGTAACTATGCAAGGGCACTCCTTAGGTTAGGTTACCCGATAAGAATAAAATTAGATAAATTTGAATTGGAAAATAAAGCAGAGTGTTACTTTATGTAATCAAAATATTTTATAAAAAACTATTAAAAGATCTATTTCACTTTAAAAAAAATAGACTTATTCAAAAAAATTTACGTGTAAACCTACCTACAATATTGTGATACTTGTAGATAGGAGAATCTTGAGATCATAGTGATTTCCCTTCTTCAATGATTTTATTTTTCTTTTAAAAATGTCTTATCAAAAACTCACCTCATTTTAGCAAATAACTCATCTAAACCATTCATTTATTTTGCAACAAGATGGATCTCGATCGTCCAACCGTGCTTGGTTATTACTTTATCTGTTTCTAATTATAAGATCTTGTTAACATTTTTATTTTGTTCCTATTTATAAGACCTCATACCAATTTTCAATAATCATTAATTTCTTTTTTTCATAAACATCCCTATTTATTTAACATTTTCTTGATTCCAAATATTATTAATAGGGGTAGTTTTAATTTTTTTTTTTTTTAAAGTAAATGGTGTGAAGCTGAGGGTTGTGCTGTTGTTTAAAGACCTTAGGTTGAAAACAATTATACAAGCCAAGGGTTGTCTAGTTTTTGAGGTGTAACTAAGTAGAAGTTGAGAGCTGTGTAATTGTTATTAAGATAGTGTTAAGTAGAAGTTGTCTTTTTTGTTACTAATTTTGAGATGGTGCTTGTGTATTTTTAATTGGTTTGTAATGAATGTATTGCCTTGAACTTTTTTGAAATTCATTTTTCTCCGATGCAAAAAGGTTTAGGTAGCAATTCAAAGTTGTGGATGTTTAATTTAGAGAAAATAGTTTGTACACTGACAGTGTAAAGGTTTTTTATAGTATCGGCACATCATCCACCATACAAGGGTTTATAGTTAATGATTTTTAAATAACAGTAATGCAAATGAACGGTAGATGATGTATCGATAATGTAAAAAACTTTACACTGCTAGTATACACATATTAAACTTTTTAATTTATTTACTCCAATATAGAAGTTAATAGAAAAAGCAAGAAACCTAGAAGCAGATGAAGATATCAACAACATCAAGATGGTGACTTTGTGTTTTTTTTTTTAATTTTTGCAACTTGTTTATTACATAACTATGTCGTGATATTAAAGTTGTTTTTCCTTTAGATGCACAGTCGCATGTTTATACCAAATAAAAAATAAAAAAAATCAAGGCACACGTAGTTCTTAGAATAAGGTTTAGAGAAAACGTACTTGACTTTGTGATAAACAATGTACTTATGGGGGGAATTGCTTGACCTAGTTCAAGTGAGCTGGGCATGTTAGGCCGACAATAAAAGGAGAATATTGAGAATATTATGTTTTGTGATTAATTGATGCTTAAATCTTTATTTATGGTGAATAGGAATTAAGGAGCGATGACGGACTGATGGCCGACATTGTGGGCTCAACTCGGCTAGTCATTTATGGTCCATTACAATTTTCATGGATACTTATTACAGTTTTATATAATGGAAATTTTTATTAGCATGCATGTCTTTATTAGTTATTCCTCATTTTTGAACAATTTTCCAAAAATATCTTATTCTCCAAACAAAAATCTTCAATTATTATTCTTTAGACAGATGCTAACAAGTTTAAGGCACTTGTAAAGAAACCAATTGTAGATAGAAATTGTTGAAAAGTGTGATTTTTGATGATTCTGAGAAAGTGACAAATGTGGACTTTAGGGTTTTTTTTATATGTAGTAACCTTTATTCTTTATTATCTTAGCTTACATTATATTCCTTCTATTGCTCTTTCAAACCCTTCTTTGTTAGAATTGGCATCAAACCTCGAGTGAGAGTGAATTAAGTTTTATTAAATTTATTGGAAATTAACGGGAATGGTAGTTAAAAATTAATTTGTTTAAGAGTTTTGTTAAACGTACGCAACGCAGAGCAATGCGAATGTATATTAAAAATTTTAGAGAAGCGCGGAAATGATAAATATTAAAAATTAAATATTCGCGATAAGATTAAACATTGAGGAAAAGTAAAAGAGTAAGGGAAGAGAAAATGCAAACTAGATATTTTTATACCGGTTCAGCCTTTTCAACGAAAGGCCTACGTCCAATCCCCCAGCGACTCACTTGAGAGTTTGATTACCAACATGTAACGAAAAATCCCTTGTAAAACCAGAGCACCTCGCACACTACTAGGTTCGATCGTTCGTTAGGGACCTCTACTATACTCTTGGTTTCCTCACACTACATAAGGTACCACACCTTCGGCCTAGGGAGACACTCCCTAAAAACTATGGTTTGTACAAAAATAAGGTTTCTATAACGACAAACAATAGCACTCTCCATAGTACGAATTAAAGACGCTACTGGAAAAAAGGGTTTTGAAATCGTGGTTTAAAATCGGTCGTTTTAAGACCGATTTCAAAAGTATTTTCTAACTCGGTCATTTCCTCAGCTGAGTTAGAAAGTCATTATTATTTATTTAATTTTTTTTATTTTTAATACTTTCTAACTCGGTCACTATTGACCGATTTCAAAAGTATTTTCTAACTCGGTCATTTCCTCAGCTGAGTTAGAAAGTCATTATTATTTATTTAATTTTTTTTTATTTTTAATACTTTCTAACTCGGTCACTATTGACCGATTTCAAAAGTATTTTCTAACTCGGTCATTTCCTCAGCCGAGTTAGAAAGTCATAATTATTTATTTAATTTTTTTTATTTTTAATACTTTCTAACTCGGTCACTATTGACCGATTTTAAATATTTGAAGGCAGAATTAAAAAATGAAAAAAGGACCTTCGAATTCGGTCATTTTGACTGAGTTAATAAGTCCTTCTCCAAAAAATGATAATAGGCGTACATACATAGTGAAGTTCCAGCCAAAAAGCCAAAGAAAAGTCCTCCGTCGCATAACCCTCTCTTTCTCTCAAAAAGCAAAAACCTATAACTCTCTCACATAACTCTCTCTTTCTCTCACACCGGCCTCCTCCGTCGCATAACCCTCCACCATTTGCTCGCAGCCGCCACTGTTCGCTCGTGGCTCGTGGCTGATCTCGTCACTCCTCGCACGTGGGTCGTGGCTGCTGTTCTCTCGTGGCGGTTCAGTGTCGCTCGTCGCCGAGGAGAAGAGGTCGTCGCGCCGTTGTTCGCTCGTGGCGGTTCGGTTCCTCTCACCACCGTGACTTCATTCGCTGGAGACATTAGGTGCTACTTTACTTTACCAGAACTTACTCTGTGCTTCCTTTGGTTTTATTCACTAGTTCATCACTTTACACTTAGTTGTGATCACATAGGTCATAGCAAGGGGGTCACTTTTATTTGGAATAGATTTGGTTAATCGAAATTGTACCTTTAGTTTTCACTATGTGTTGCTTTTGTCACTTATATAAATGGCCAATGTGTGTGTGGTCGTCAATCTGAAATAGTCAACTGCAGATACAGGTCCCTAAAGTTTGCAACATAGTATATGGGAGCCTAAAGTTTGCTTTTCCTTTGGCCTTGTTTGATTTCACTATGTCCAAATACAGGTCCCTTGTTCTTCTTTAGCCGTTTAACAAATAGGAAAGTATTATATTTTGATAATAAGATCTTTATATTCTTCACACAAATGGCCAAGTAATCATTCACTTTCTTCGATTCACTTAGAGATAAGAATACAACAAAACCGAAAAGCATGTGGAAAAGGGAGAAAAACAAAAATAAAGCTAGCAAAGAGAATGAGATGTCAAAAAAAAACTGAATATGTGATTGTTTAGCATTTTTATTTTAGTTTGATTTGGTGCCCAACTTTTGTTTACGGGCAAAACCCCACTGATTTGCTACTCGGTTTTAAGATTATTGGAAAAATAATGCAAAGATTATTTTTTTTAAATGAGGTGCTGCTACCTTGCTTTCCTATTTGATGATTATCAGAATCATGGAGTTTTATTTTTAGTTATCTGTTGGAGTAGATTATTATCTCCAGGGTTGTTCATTTGATTTCATTTGAATTTCATATGCTTGCTGCTTTCCTATTTGATGATGATTTGTGATTCTATAGAATTACACTTAATGGTTACATGTTTTGATTTTCAAATTCCCATTAGTAAGAAGAACAAGAAAGAAAGGTACCAAGAGGAATTTGAGGAGCGCATTGTGTCTCTGATTGCTTCATTATTTGGTAAGCATACAAACTATAGTTTTTGTGCTGGTTGTCTTATACTTCTCAGGTTCTTTTAATAAAACTTTTGCCTTATTAAAAAAATATATAAACTATCGTTTTTGTGCTGGTTGTTGTTGGGGTAATCTATATATGCAGTTCTGTTATTGGTATCACTAGGAGTGAGGGTAGCATGTGATGAGTTTCCTGCCATCAACTGCAGAAAGCACACTGCATTTTTGACTGATTTGGGTGGATATGTTGATTCTTTACTAAAAGAAACATAATGCTAACAAGCAATCAAGAAAATCAGCCAAGAAATATTTAATAATTTAAATGAACCTGATATATACAAGTAGCAATAAAAATGAAAATATCTATCATAATCTATCATGATTTTGACTAAATGTTCATTGGAATTTTAACACTTTAAATGTTTTAGCACTTTAAATGTTCATTGGAATTTTTCTATTAAAATTTATTTTGATTAAATGTTTAATTTTCATTTCAGAACCCTGAATTACTTTCTCTTCTCATCGTCGTGCCACCTCCTTGTCTCACCAGCCGCTGGTTTTATTAGCTAAGCTCGGTTTAAAGGTAATTTTTCCTTCTTTTTTGTTCATTTGCTGTACTTAAAATATATATTTGTTCTCGGTAATTTTTTTGTTCTCGTTAGCTAAGCCTGGTTTAGGTAATTTTTTTTGTTCGTTTGCTTCAAATTTATTAGCTCGGTTCTGCTTTTGCTTTGCTATCTATATTTGTTCTTGCTCTCCCGCGTTTCCATTGATCATTCATAATCTCTTCCTTCATACTATTTCTCTCCTTCATAATCTCTTGCTTGATACTATTTCTCTCCTTTTGAAGCATATCAATTCTCTTACGCAACTTTTGAACTTGGCTTGATCTTTACAACTCACATCCACCCTTTCTTTTTTCTTCCAATTGATGGTCTCTATATTTTACCATTTTCTTAGACACTGAGTATGGTTATATTAATCTTCTAGCCAGATCTGAAATCCATCTCTTAAATCTTTACAGTAGTTACATATGGATAACTGCCTTTTTTTTTTGTTAATTTAAATATTATTCAATCTTTTTTTTCCTTCTTTGCTGCTGTATTCATCGCTGCTGCCTTTTGAGTTGATTAAGATTTTATAAGTAAAAGGCATTCTCTTTCTCCATCAACAGTAACACATCAACTAATAATTTGGTGTTCGAGCACAAGGTGTGACATTACAAGTTCAACTTATAATATTTTTTTATAATAAGCTGTTCAAACCCAAATGTTACTAAATGTTACTTTGCTGGAATTGGGTAGAATTGGATGGAATGAAACTCAAAAACGTAACTAAGTGGGGTGGTTGTGCTTGTGCAGTTTAGCTGGCTGCCATTTATAGATAAGAGGGTACAAAATTTTAATGTTATGATCTTTATGTGAAATAGTGGGACGAAGTTCATTGAAAAAAGTAGCAATAGCACATGAAGCATGGATCTTTAAGTGCTTCGGACGCGTATAAGTTACATGTGGGCAATGGCCTCTATCTTATTCCATAATTCCATATGCACTGAATAGATCAATTTTCACCAAGAGTGTTAGCTATAGGCGGCGGCAATGGTGGGACATTGTTTATCTAATTATTTTATATACTTTGCAAACATTCATTGAAGTAAGTACTAGTGGCATGCATATAGTTTCTGGATTGTAGTCAGGGCACTACACACACACATATGTCTAGCTCACTTCTAAACTTTCCTTCATATGAACAAGCATATCCCTTATCCCTTATACATAAGAAGTAACTGGTTACAAGCAAATGCTGTAACTGGAAATTCTAATTCCCTCATCTTATTGAATATTTCCTCTGCTTTTTTCAAATTGTTCTGATGAATACAGTTAGCCACTAAAGTTCGGTATATTAACTCCCCTCTAAAAGAATTATTTTTTTAATCTTTTAATCTTTTAATTTGTTAATTTAAATAACTCAAAGAATTTTGTCTCTTCAATACCACCCTGAAGCATCACTGGGACCTCATGATTCAGATTATGGTAGGAGACTTCAAACTTGTGCAATTTATTAAAATTACAGTTTTGTATGGTCACAAACTATTTTGGTATTTCTTTTGAAATAACAAAACAGTAGAATCTCAAGAAATGTTAGGTTCAAGTGCAGGATTGTGAGTTTTCTAGGATGTCTTAATTGCCAATTAACTTGCTTCATTCATTTTGTCTGTGCCTCATTTGAAGGGAGAGAGAGACAAAGAGAGAGGAAGGGGAAAAAACCCTTCTTGAAAAAATCAAGCGAAAAAAGTTCTGCAGCCACTAAAAGCAAAGAATCACAACTTTTTCAACAATCTAGTAACCAGACAAAGACAATAGTTTTGCTTCTTACATAGTTTGTTTTCTTTTTCTTTTTTTGTTGTCTCTCACTCTGAGTCAGAGATCTCCAAATCCAGACAAGCCTTGTTCACATTCTCTTGTTACTTTCCCACAATCTTTGTGTTATTTACATCACAGTTAATTTGTTTCCTTTAAAAGTACCACTACTTTTGTGTCCTTCTTTTTACTCTCCCTTTCACTTGCACTCTTTTTAAGTTCAAGGAGATTCGTTCAGAATAATGCATAAAAAGCATTGGCTTCCTTAGAGTTAAAACTTATTACAACCCCATCATCTAATAATCTAAACTATGGTCATGCTAGATTTGAAGTTCTGAGAGGTGTGTTTCCTTGTGTTGCTATTTTGCATCATTCATTTCTCATTATCTCTCTGATGGGTTTGGGAGTATTTGGTTCTGTTTTGGTTTTGACACTCTTGTTCAAGCATTTGGCTTCTCAGCAACCAAACACTGATGAGTTCTTTGTGTCTGAGTTCTTGAACAAGATGGGTTTCCATAACTTCACTTCTTCCTCTGTTTGTTCATGGCAAAGGGTTTCATGTGATGGAAATAAAGAACATATTTTTTAGTTAAACTTTTCTGGTATGGGCCTATCTGGTCCTATTCCTGATGCCACTATAGGCAAGCTCAGCAAGCTTCAATCTTTGGATCTTAGCTTCAACAAAATCACTGCTTTGCCTTCAGATTTCTGGAGTTTGAGCTCTCTAAAGATCCTTAACCTCTCCTCCAACAAGATTTCTGATTCACTTAACAACATTGGCAACTTTGGTTCCCTAGAAACCTTTGACTTGTCTAGCAACGATTATGCTGATAATATTCCTGAAGCTATAAGCTCCCTTGTGAATCTGAGGGTTCTCAAACTTGACCACAACATGTTTGCACAAAACATACCTATAGACTAATGATATATTATTAGACAACGAACCTATATTGATTTGAATTTGTCTTCTGTGTTGATATATAATTTTATTTAATATTTCAAATGCTGTATGTTGTAGTGTGCAAAACAATAGGGGAGCGTAGAATGTGGGTATTATGTTATGATAAATATTTCCAACAAATGGAATGAGGTAATTGAATATGACTTTGTATTTTGAGTTTATTGAACAAAGTAATGAGGTAATTGAATAATCTTTATCTCATCTATATTTCAGGTCATGAATCACAGTCCTCAAGGTCCCATACCACAAGAATGCATTGACAATGTTATTGAGCGCTGGTCATCATTTATACTTACTCTCAAAACTATTAGCTAGGCTTTAATACTTAACTTTTGTAACTCTTGAGTATTTTGTTAGTTTGATAAGTATTTTGCTTATGAATTTTTCTTGGTTAGGTTCTGTATTTTTCTACTTCAAGATTGTTAGTTTGATATGAATTTTGCTTATGAATTTTAGCTTGCTTAGGTTCTGTAATTCGGTTATATATTCTTCAACTTTTGTAACTCTTGCGTATTTTGTTAGTTTGATAAGTATTTTGTATTTTCTACTGCAAGATTGTTAGTTTGATATGAATTTTGCTTATGAATTTTAGCTTGGTTAGGTTCTGTAATTGGTACTCTTCTGTGTAAAGAAGAAAATTTTTAATTTCATGCATCAGGGGATGTATAGATTATGTGGTAAGTAAATAAAAAAAGACTTTTAAAATCGGTCTTTATGACCGATTTCAAAAATAATTTATGAAATCGGTCGTTTTGGACGATTTCAAAGATACTTATGAAATCAGTCTTTACGACCGATTTCATAAATTATTTTTGAAATCGGTCATAAAGACCGATTTTAAAAGGTCCACTTTTAATTCCACCTTTTTCAACATCACCACAGCAACCGATTTCAAAAGTCCAAAACGACCGATTTTAAAACTACTTTTTCCAGTAGTGAGAAATTGAAGGTCTCTAATTGCAAAAAGTAATAAGCACTCAAGTTTAGGCCAAAACTCAGATTCTTAGAGATGAAGAAGAAGAGAGGAGTTTGTATGAGTGTAAGAACTTGGAGAGGAAAATAGGATTAGCAAAACTTAGTTGATTTTCAAAAAACCAAATAGAATATGTAGTGAAAAGCCAAATCAATCATAAGAATTCGAATGCTGAAAAAGATCAAACTGAATCAAAAACAAATCAGGAAATAATTCTGATTGATTCTGAAACGAATTTCAAAATAATTCAAAAATTAATACTCCCTCCGTTCTTATTTAACTGTCCGTTTTTGGAGAAGTTTTTTGTTTCTTTTTATCTGTCCTTTTGATTATTTTAAGGTATAATAAATGCTACTTTCCATGTCTACCTCTATTTAATAGGGTATTGATTTTTGTAAATAGTTGAAGATAAGTAATGATTATAGAAAGAGAAAGGGTATAATGGGTAAAAACATAATTAATGTATTGGAAATCTAAGTAATGATTGCATTTCTTAAAGGATGTGTTTTGTTTGAAATAGGAAAGATAAATAGGAACGGAGGGAGTATATTACTTGACTTGGGTAATCGATTATTTTAACTCAAGTAATCAATTACACCATTTCGAGTAAGGGTTGTTATAGTGTACTCATCTTTTCTGGATGAGTATAGAAACTCGTTGGCTAAATCTATGACCAATGTGTTTTTAAGACATTGGACGGCTGAGATTGATGGATGGGAGCATAGTATATGTATACACCTGATTAAGTTGAGTGTACCATAGAAAATGGTCATCTGTAGGTTTTTTTTTTCGGTAAACTGTTTTTTTTAAATGATAAATTCTCCTAAAAATAATGACCTTAAAAAATACACTAATCATATTTTTTAATACTTTTTTGAATACTTTTTTTGTCTTTAATATAGATCTCATTTCTAATTTTCAATGCTAAATTCTCAGCCCCTTTTTTTAATTTTTTTTAAATATCCTATGTATTTTCCTATTCACAAATATATATATTTTTTTGTTAGTTAGATTTTTTTTTATTTTTATTATGTACTCCCTGACAGAGGTTAAATTCTTTTTCCTTATTTTCAAATTTAGTCATTTCAAAAATATTTTATCTGTATTCTTCTTCGGTGATATGCACTCGTTTTTATGATTTGGATTAAATTTTTTTACTCTCTGCTCTAAAAAAACTATATTGAGTAAAAACTGTATCCAAAATTGACATATTCTAATAAATCTGTATACGAATCTGTGTAAAAAAATATTCTGATTAAATTTGTGTTAAAAAAATTTAAAAAAAAGGTCATTATTTAGGAGAATTTATCATTTCTTTAAAAAAAACAGTTAAAAAAACTACATATGATCATTTTCTGTGATGCACTCAACTTAACCAGGTGTATACATACATCATGCTTCCATCCATCAATCTCAACCGTCCACCGATAACACAATCTCAACCATTGATGAAGCAATGAGTATTGTATACAAACCCTTCGAGTAATCGATTCGTTTCTCTCTGGCATTTGTATGATGCAACCAAAATAATCGATTACAGACTTTCAAGTAATCGATTCTAGACTCTCTGCCACTTTGTATGATGCAACAATTATAATCGATTATTTGAGCAAGTAATCGATTACTTTTAAGCAAAAGTAATTGATTAGTCAAGTCCAAATACTCGATTACGAGCTCTCTTGTTTTTATATGATGCTGCAGAAGTAATCGATTATTTAAACCTAATAATCGATTACTCTAACTTAAACCTGGAAAAATCAGTTTTCAGAAACTAGAAAATGCAGCTAAATGTTTTCACAAATGTATTTCACAAACAATTTTTCAGAAGATCGCTTTTGGTTTAAATATTTCCTTCTCCAAGTTTTCTAAGTATGGCCTAAAGTAAAAGTGCTAAGTACTTTTACTTTACATGAATTCCTAAGAATTGTGAGGAAATAAATATTCTTCAAAGCTTGTTTGAGAATGTTTGACACTTGACTTGATTTCTTGACTTGTATAAACTTGTTTGTAATCATCAAAACTCATAATACAACTTGAAATCCATGGAATACCTTGTCTTCTAACAATCTTTGATGATGCCACCGACACTAACCTCCAACATTGCAATTACTTCGAATCCATGTTCATGGTTGTTTGCACATAGGTAGTATTGACACAATAAAGTGAAATAAATGGAGTTGGATTGTATCACAATTAGTGGTGGCAATTCGGGCGAGCGGGCAGGCATTGCCCATTCCCATCAAAAGTCCGCTTTCTTGCGGGCATGCCCGCCCGCCCATTATAATATTTTGGACGTAAAATTCATGTCCTGCCCGCCCTAAATGCGGGCAGAGCATGCCCATGGACGACCCATTTAAATAAGAAAAAAAATCATATATTTATTTTTTTGGAACATAAAAAAAAATATCATAAATTCTATCTTCAAAATTCATAAAATGTAAACTAAGATTGCACAACATATAAAATGTTCACACTCAAAATTCATAAAAACATAATAATAAAGTTTGATACTCGACAAAAGATGTAGGGCGACTCCTAATTGTATAGCTCCTAATTTTTATTTTTTTAAAAAACAAAATAATGGGCGGCCTGTGGGCGGTCCGCCGCCCGCCCAATGATGCCCGACAAAATAAATGAGCATGGCGGGCAGAGCCCATTCAAAAAGTGGGCTAAAAAATGATGCTCTCAGGCCCGACCCTGGGGGTGGGCAATGAGGGCCACCGCCCAGGGCCCAAAGATTTAAGGGGCCCCATAATTTTTTTATAGTAGTACTTATACTTAAAAAAAATAATAGTTGCATATTTTTTGTCTTTCAATTATTAATAGTTTAGCATAATATTTTAATTTATTTTTTCATTTGCTCACTTGACTTATAAATAGGTTAACTTATGAACTTTATTTTTATAACTTACTCCCTTTGTCTCTAAATATAACATCATTTTGAGAATTTTATTTTTTCCTTATTTATAAGACCTAATACAAATTTTCAATGACAATTAGGTACTTTTTTCCATAAACACTCATATTTACTCAACGATTTTTAGATTCTCAATAATACGTATAAGGATAATTTTGAAAAAAAAAAACATATCAAAACATTTTCAATACAATGAACTAAATTAACCAACTTTAGTAATGAACGTGAATTCAACCAAAAGGATATTATATATAAAGACGGAAGAAGTAACATGAAAACAATTTTAATTACCTATTTAATTAAAAAAAATTATTTTATTTCAACTCTATTTTATATAATACCTATTTTTATTATTGATTATTATCATTGTTTTAATTAATTAAATATATAAATATATAGTATTTTAATTGATTTATTTTAATAAATTATTTTAGTAGGGCCCCAAAAAAAATTTTCGCCCTAGGGCCCAAAATAGGTTAGGACCGGGTCTGGATGCCCTGCCCACAAAAAATGTAGGCAGGCGGACGGGGCTCATGGGCATCCGCCCTAATTGCCAGCATTAATCACAATGTTTTGAGTTACACTCTCTCTAAGATTTCAGTGTTATATGGAGAGAGGAATTGACGAGGACATCTTAGTGTTATGCATCTCAATGTCATACGGAGCAGAGGAATTGACGGAGCCTGGGACATCATTGACTTTGGAAAAAAGGGGGTTCAGATCTTATTTTTGAGTTCAAAATCCATTGCTCATATCCAAATAATTTAAACCTAAGTTTTAGAAATTGATTTAAATATTCCAACAAGGCAAAGTGAGATTGCTTTCATCTTACGTAGGTCGAACTTGCTTAATGCCGAAGTCTGGCCTGTCCGATTTCCATCCTAATCGTTGCTCATCACATAAAGTGATTTATTTTTTTGGTGTACATCAAGGGTATCCCCCAGCCGACAGCCGAAGACTAATCCCCTCCGAAGCGTAGAGATCACCGAAGTGAGTTTTGACTCTACCAACAAAGCTTTTTCCATGCCCATGGCAGGGATCGAACCCCTGACATCATACTTAAGAAACTCAGTTATCTACCAACTGTGCTGGGCTTTGTTGATCACATAAAGTGATTTTCATAAGGAAAAAAACGTGTAATCTCAATCCCCAACAAAAAAAAAATCTCTAGATAAAATAATTGCTAATTGCATATTAAAATTAGAACTATCCCAATCATCTAATAAATGAAGGAATGGAATAGCTAAAGGAGGCAAGCTATCACAGGGTCGAAGATATACTTACTTTTCTTATGATTAAGGCATTTGTGATTTTTTTCCACCGTGGTATATCCGATTCATTGGGTCGACTAATCCAGTTCGAGGGGATCCCAGAGTTAAAGTTTTATTCATCTCCCAACGTTGTTACGGGGGATCAAACTGTAGTTCGCCCTATCAAGTACTGCCCCTCACACCACTGCACCAATAGCTCTTTGGTGACATTTGTGATATAATTTGATTGTTTTGCTATTTGAATTTTCTTTAAAACTAGCCCCCAACCCGGTGCAATTAATATTAGTTTTAATGTATTGATAAAACATTTCACAAAGTTGCAATTAATATTAGTTTTAATGTATTGATAAAACATTTCACAAAGTTACAATTAATATTAGTTTTAATTTATTATTGAATAGTGTTATAAGGAATTTCAATATGAATAATGTTTAAGTGTAAATAAGGTATAATAATGTAAACATTTTTTTAAAAATTGTTTAGAAAGGAGTCATTGAACGGGTGAAATTCAAATCCAAATAACAAAAATATAGACATAAAAAGAACCCAGAAAACGCGAAGCATATTTTTTAATATATTAGATTTATTAAAATAAAAAAATATAAAACAGAGCCGGAGCAACAAAAACCAGTGCATGGTAGAAGCATCCTTATTTTATATTTTACTTACATGTGTCAGGAAGCATATAATAAAAAAAATTTAAATCCATATAACAAAAACATGTACATAAAAAGAACACAGAAAACCCAAAGCATTTTTTTAAAATATATTAGATTTATTAAAATAATAAAAATAAAAAAAAAAGAACCGGAGCACCAAAAACAGGTGCATGATAGAAGCACCTTCGTTTTATATTTTACTTGTTTGGACCATTACCTATGTCCGGAAGAACATATTTTAAAAGAAATTCAAATCCAAATAACAAAAACGTGTACATAAAAAGAACACGGAAAACCCAAAGCATATTTTTTTAAATATATTAGATTTATTAAAATAAAAAAAATTAAAAAAAGAGCCGGAGCACCAAAAACCGGTGCATGGTAGAAACACCCTTGTTTTATATTTTACTTTTTTGGATCATTATCTGTGTCCGAAGAATGTAATAAAAAAAATTTAAATCCAAATAACAAAAGCATGTACATAAAAAGAACACAGAAAATCCAAAACATATTTTTTTTAATATATTAGATTTATTAAAATAAAAAAAAACCGGAGCACGAAAAACCGATGCATGGTAAAAGCACCCTTGCACTGTTTGAGCGGGATAGTCAAAATAAGAGTGGATAGAAGGAAAAAAAAAAGATTGGAATGGGCGGGATTTTGGAAGTGAGTGAGGAGAATCTTGCCTAATTTATATATAGATAGATTAGGATATTTTGCTAAACCATCCAATTTATGAATATTAATCTATTTAACCCGGTCTGTAAAAAAAAAAAATAGATAACAATTTCGCAATATCAAATAACAACTCTATAATCCAATCAAGTAAGAATAATACGACAATCTCATTTTATAATGAACTAAAAGACATGCTCAATTCATTATAAAAAATTTACATGTATGAGAATTTATGCAAGACCCTTAAGACAATTCCACTTGATCTGATTCAATGCCCATTGATCGGGTACGGTTAAAATACATACTAACCTAAAGTTTGTACCCATACCTACTAAATATCTAATGAATATTATTTAATCTCATAATTGAATGGTAAAGATAAAAGGGCATATCAACATACTAAATCTAAGGAAGAGTATGAGAGACAAAACCATTGTATATTCATCATCCGCACAGGTTATGACATTTTGTGACAATATTTTTTTTAACAATTTAGTAATTATTTGAATAAAAAAATGTTAAAGTGTGTTGTTAGGAAATTAAATATGGTTAAAAGTTATAAAAAAAATGCATTTTTTTGGATTCTTGAGAAAATAAATAACTTGAACTTATGATTTTTCTATTTTTAGTATCTTTAACAAGTACTTTTAGGACACTTGTTAGCAAAACCCTTTTAATTATGTAAAACATTAACGTACACTAATTTATATATTTCCTTTGGTCTTTTATATAAGTCATTTCGAGAATTTTATTTTTGTCATATTTATAAGAACATATTACAATTTTAAGGACATTTAATTATTTCTTTTCACACATCCTTAATTAATTGACATTTTCTAAAATTCCAATAATAATTGTATGAATAGTTTTAACAAATGCTCTAAATACATTCTTTTGCATTTTTCTAATTAAAATAACTAGCCCCTAACCTCGTGCAATGCATGGGAGAAATACGAAATCGATAAAACATTTAATAAAGTTGCAATTAATATTAGTTTTAATGTATTGATAAAAAATTTCACAAAGTTACAACTAATATTAGTTTTAATTTATTATTGAATAGAGTAAATTTTACTTGTTTGAATCATTATCTGTGTCCGAAAGAATATAATAAAAAAATTCAAATCCAAATAACAAAAATATGTACATACAAATAACACAAAAATCCAAAACATATTTTTTTAATATATTAGATTTATGAAAATTAAAAAAAAAAGAGCCGGAGCACCAAAAATCGGTGCATGGTAGAAGTACTCCTGTTTTATATTTTACTTGTTTGGACCATTATCTGTGTCCAGAAGAATATAATAAAAAAAATTCAAATCCAAATAACAAAAACATCTACATAAAAAGAACACAGAAAACCCAAAGCATATTGTTTTTAATATATTAGATTTATGAAAATGAAAAAAAAAAGTCAGAACACCAAAAATCGGTGCATGGTAGAAGTACTACTGTTTTATATTTTACTTGTTTGGCCCATTACCTGTGTCCGGAAGAATATAATAAAAAAAATTCAAATCCAAATAACAAAAACATGCACATAAAAAGAACACAGAAAACCCAAAGCATATTTTTTTTAATATATTAGATTTATGAAAATGAAAAAATAAAAAAAAAAGAGCCGGAGCACCAAAAACTGGTGCATGGTAGAAGCACCCTTGTTTTATATTTTACTTGTTTGGACCATTACCCATGTTCGGAAGAATATAATAAAAAAATTCAAATCCAAATAACAAAAACATGTACATAAAAAGAACACGGAAAACCCAAAGCATATTTTTTTTAATATATTAGATTTATTAAAGTAAAAAAAATTAAAAAAAAAGAGCCAGAGCACCAATAACCGGTGCATGGTAGAAGCATCCTTGTTTTATATTTTATTTGTTTGAACCATTACCTGTGTCCGGAAGAATATAATAAAAAAAATTCAAATCCAAATAACAAAAACATGCACATAAAAAGAATACAGAAAACTCAAAGCATATTTTTTTAATATATTAGATTTATGAAAATAAAAAAAAGAGGCGGAGCACCAAAAACTGGTGCATGGTAGAAGCACCCTTGTTTTATATTTTACTTATTTTGACCATTACCTATGTCTGGAAGAATATAATAAAAAAATTCAAATCCAAATAGCAAAAACATGTACATAACAAAAACACAGAAAACCATAATCATGTTTTTTTTAATATATTAGATTTATTAAAATAAAAAAATAAAAAAAGCCTAAACATCAAAAACTTGTGCATGATAGAATCACTCTTGTACTGTTTGGGCGGGATAGTCAAAATAAGAGAAAATAGTTAAAAAAAAGGGTGAGAGAACGGGCGGGAATAAAAAATAAAAAAAAGCAAGAAAAGGTATAATGGTTTTGTCTATCATACTCTTCCCCAAATTTAATATGTTGGTATTTCTTTTTTATCTTTACCATCTAATTATGAGATTGAATAACCTCCATCAAATATTTAGTTCGCATGGGTGCAAACTATAGGCTAGTAAGTATTTTAACCTTGCCCTGATCTAGATATCAATAACCTTAATAAAACCATACGATGATCCCATTTTATAATGAACCAAAAATCATACTCAATTCATTATAAAAAAATTACATGCACGAAAGTTTATGCAAGACTTCTAAGGCAATCCCACTTGATCTGATTCAATGCCCATTCTAGATTGCTAGTGTAATGTGGATCTAGATATTAATAAATAATAAACTTAGTACAGTAGCATATTATCTCTATTTTATTGTTATGCATTTTCTTTATTAATAAAAAAAAAAATTTGTTTGAGGCTGAAGAGTAGTTGCTAGAATCATCTCAGTTTGTGGTAAATCGCGTATCGTTTTGAATCATGCATGTATTGCATTGATCGGTGGGATTCAACATCATCGGTAGTTCGGTACCATTTGAACAATACTCCAATTTGTGATATTCCCTCGTGTTGTTGATCTCTATGCTCAATGATAAGTGTTTTAATAATTAAACTTCTGAAATGAACATAACCAAAATTATATATCTTTCGGTTAAAACTATGACTTATTTATGTTTTTAACCCCTGAACGTTAAGAGTATTTTGGTTTTAGTTCCTAGAAGTTTTTTGACCTTGACTCATCTTTAATTGATTTAAAAATTTGGTTTTAGTCCATGCTGTTAAGAAAAATCCATTAACAGCTTATGTGACTAACGAAATGGAACATCAGCAGACAAGAGTGCAAATATTGTAGGCTACCAATAGGATGACGTGGATGATCTGGACCCGCAAGAGTAAAAGGGCCAAAGCTCAATCCACATTTGGATTGAGCTTTGGCCTTTTGCTATAACTAACCCAGATCATTCTCATTATTTTATCGTGACACGCATGCAATACACTTGCACACATGTCACATGTTTGCCGGCATGGCATTATGCTAGGCACATCAACTGTTAACGAATTTTTCTTAAACAACATAGACTAAAACCAAATTTTCAAAACAATTCAAGATGAGTCATGGTAAAAAAACTTTCAGAAAACAAAACGGAAATACGCTCATCTTTCAGAGACTAAAGACATAAATAAGCCTAAAACTATCAATAATTTTCTTTATTAGTTCACCATGTTTTTTTAGAATATTTCTAGTATGCAACATAATTTTGGGTTGACAGGTTGTTGCTATGCAATATTACTATGTTGGACCAATGATATTTTGTCACATAACATGCAATTTTGACTTTCTTAGCAATGATATAACAATAATATGTTAAGTGGCAAAACATCATTAATCCAACATAAAATTGCATAACAACAATCCGAAATTAGGTTGGATATAAGTAATTCCCTTCTTTTTATCGATCACCGTGTCTTTTTTTATAAGATATTGATCACCATGTTATTCCCAATAGACATATATATCTATCCCCCAATACAAAAGAATCTCTTCGTGGTCTATATATTCATCGTAAAAATCTTTAACAACATTTTTTTTTCCATCATCTATCCAAAGTCACCACTAGCAACACATGGGACAAAAAAACGAATCAGGTTGCTCTCACTTAGCTACCTTGATTCATACAATAATGAACTTCATTTATATTTGTTGATTTTATACAAACCCCCTTGAGCATCATTCTAGATGTCCCGAACAATATCCATTGATGGTGTAAAGTTTTTTACATCATCGATTCATCATCCGCCATTCATTTGAATTACTTTAATTTAAAATTGAACAACCATAAAAGGATGAATGGTGAATGATGAACGAATGGTGTAAAAAATTTTACACCGTCAGTATATTACCTATTTTTTCTAAAAGTATAATATGCTAAGAACATCGATATCATCATAACTGCCCAAATTAATTTATCTGTCCAATAATTGTATTTTAGGTGTGTTATTTTGATGATTATTTTTTCCTATCAATGCGTGACTTTATTGTAACTTTTGTAGATAGCGATATTCATATAAACTTGACATAAATTGTTTCCCAGCACAATTAATTCTTGCTCGTGGAGTTAGGTGTACGCATCACATATTAGTGATATCATTAACAGAATGTTGTGTCGTCCTCATTCAATGGAAATGAGCCCATGGTTCACGGGTTGTGCATTCAGTGCTTTCTTGATTCCATTTCCCTTTTTCTTTTGTTTCTGTCTTTTCATGAAATTAAACAAATGAAGAGCACATATAATGTTCAAAAAGTGTATGTGTAAGTTGTAATTGATTGAATAAATATTATTAAGTCAAATATTTAATAAATAAATATTTTTAATCTATTATAACAAGTAACACATGAAATGTCCGTATAAGACAGCCCAGTTGGTGACTGCAGGGATACTTAGGATTTCCCCCTCCCCAGGTCATGTGTTCTAGTCCCGGACCTTCCATGTAAAAAAAAAAAAAAGATGTTATTTTAAATAAAATTAGTCCATGTCTGAAAGCCACAGTACTTTGTTTGTTTTTTTATATATATAAATTTAAAAGTCACTACTATTTATTAACTTATGGTTATAATGAGGGTCAGGCGAAATGCTGACACTTTGTAGGGCAAAATAAAAAAATATCCCAAATCAATATGATTTTTCGACATCAAAGATAGAAAAAAATTATAAAATTAAATTTCAAGAAAATTTCGGCACATCTTTTTTAAAATAGAATCAAATTTTATTTTTGGTCATACATATAAGATTTTTTTATTAATTTTCGACAACAATTAATTACTTCATTTTACAAATATTCATATTTAACTAATATAGTACTTTTTATTTTTAGTCTTAATAATACTTGTAGGAATAGTTTTGATAACACATAGCAAATGTTCACATTTTCATTGTCATCTAACTAAATTAATTAAATTTTTAATAAATATAAATTTCACCCAAAAAATCTTATATTTAAAAATCGAATAAATATTTTGAAGCGGGAGAAGTAATCGGCTTAATTATGTCTCAAATCCCTGAAGTTTGGGGTACTTTTGCCAGATACCCTTATTTTTTTTCAATGTCGAACTTCCCGAAGTTACTTCTGGGTTTGTCATATACCCCTACTACCAATTCTGGCCAATTTTGCTGATATGTAACATCGGAATCCTGATCAGACACAGGAGGTTAAGCACCTGGTGCCCCGTGGGCGAAGATCCTTTTTTTTTTAAATTTAAAAAACTAAAAAACTTAATATTTTTATATTTTTAGTTAAATAAAAAAAGAAAAAAAGAAATGAATAGAGAGATCGTCTTCGCCCATGTGACATCACGCGGCACTAGATTATCAACCTTCTGCGTTGGACTAGGACGTTGGACTAGGATTCTGATGTTATATGTCATCGAAATTGGCCAGAATTGGTAGTAGGGGTATATGACAAATCCAGAAGTAACTTCGGGGACTCAGACATTGAAAAAAAAAGTATAAGGTATCCGGCAAAAATACCCCAAACTTCAGAGACATGTGACATAATTAAGCGGAAGTAATCACCAGGAATAATTGTCTTTTTATTACTTTGATATATAATTTTGATCTATTAATTATTCATGATTGTCATCAACTTTCTCACCTTCCAAACGGTATTTACAACATCCTGAACTCTTGATTACTCTTTGCCATCATTTTCACCAACCCATTTGTTTTGAGATTTGATTTTTGGTTCATAATTAAATTTGTGGTGCTGAGATGATGATATTGGAGAGTGTCGTGATACTACTTTACAGCGATGGGAAGATTAAGGAATCGAGGAGCTTGGTGAAGATTGAAGAAGGTGTTGCATTTTAGTTATGAGATTATTAGTAGGTTGATTTTTGATAATCAAATTGCATTTGAACACCGTAAGAAGGACTTCAAAGATTTACTTGATTTATTTGTTGAAGTAAAGTGTGCACCTAGTGTTATTAGTGCAAACTAGTTGGTTGACCCGTGCTTCCGCACGGGGCGGTAATTATTTATTGCATAAGTTTTTTATCATATGTAATTTAGAAATTATTCAATGTACACAAGCATTAGAAAACTTTTTATCATATGTAATTTAGAAATTGTTCAATGCACACAAAGATTAGAAAACTGAAAAATGAAAAGTAAGGTTAACATTAAGGTATATCCTTTGTATATAACATTTTAAAGATTTTCAAAGTATACTCTTTGTGTATAACATGCTAAAGATTTTCACGGTATTCAAGATATACTTTTTGAAATAAAATATTCAATTTAGTAGTTCAATGAATTAACACGTTTAAAAAAATATTGGCATGCCCATTTCAGTCATTCACATATCCATCTAGGTTCAAAAATTTATCAATTCATGTCTTAACCACAGAAGTTTAGTATCCAAGACATGGTCCACAAAGATCACATTCTTATGAACGCCACTTAAATATACAATAAGCCATATATCATACATATCATGCTCAGATAGAGAAAAATAAGTTATCAGCTCTCACAATTAGAAAGCAACATGCACTCACTCGTATGGACAAAGGAAGAGTATAGCATAGCAAGGCCAGTCAGAATGGTTGTATAATATAATAGTAGCTTAGAGAAGATGCATCTTAGGCATCACATCCTAGTTAAAACACTAATTCTACTCATGGTGCCAGAGAAATGATGACCACCACCTTCAAGCAACAGCACCTCCTATCTGATGAAGCATGGCATCGATTCTCCATCCTCCATCTCCGGCTGCAACAATAACATTTAAGTAAGAAAACAGTTATAACAATTATTAGAATCCAAATAGTATTCACATCAAATCATGAGCACGAAAAGCAAATGTACAAACCTCATCAGGAGTTTGCTCTGCTCGGAGGCGATGGCCATTAAATAGAAAAGCAATGGAGTTGAAATCCACTAACTATCGGTCACATTAAGCATTCATAAGCTTTTTCAATTGAGTGTTTCTCTTGATCCTAAAGAAAACTTCATTCCCATGCTGCAACATGGAAGCCTGAATTAGCATAATAACTCTTAACATTTATTTAACTTTGACTTCCATCTTGAGAATTTTTCAACACCACTTCAATTCCTCCAAATTGATATAATATCAAACTCATTTAAAAAAGTATGAGCAATAAAGATGTTATCGAAAAGACAATTCATAAAAAGTTTTAAAAAGAAAAAAAAAAGAAAGGTACACAACTGAATATGGAATTGAGAATAAGCAAATTATTAGTAGAGTTTAAAAGAAAAGGTTTCATGCAGTGAAAACAAATTGAGATCTTAATGATCATTCATACCTTATAGGTACACCTTCTTGCATATTTCCCAAACTTATACAAAAGTGCATGCTCATAAGCCTTCTTATTAGTTGGAGACTTGTAGAATTTGCTATTCATATTGTTCTAGGCCATCTATCTCTGTCCAAAACACTACCCTTCAACCCTGCACTCAATTTTATGCATGGTCAAACTCAACCTTATTTCAAACTAAACATAATTTCACATCACAATAACTTGGACAAAAGAAACTTATGTCAAGGCTTCACCATAAGCATCAGTCCTCATCACACAAACCACACATCTTTAAATTGTGTAATACTCAATATACTACATCACAACCAAGCTTCTTTTTCTGCCAAAAAATTTGATTTGTTCTGTACCAACCACTCATCAAGACTGAAATTCAAACATTTAACTGTAATTTAAGAACTCAAGCTAGCAATTTACTATAACAGAGGCCATTACTTCAAGTTTTCAACTATCGTCATAAATGATTAACCTTAATACCATTTAAAACAAACTAACAAAGAAGAATAGCACCTATGTTTCCAAAAGGGCCTTCATGTCCTCTTCCTCTGCTTCGTAGACTAGTTCCTTTTCGACATTGACTTTTATTTCTGTTTTAAGGCACAACTGATGCAGCAGGACCGCCATCTTCCACATTCCTACCTAATAATACACAAAGATTACATGTATCATGTATGTAAAGCATCAACATTCCTACCTAATAATACACAAAGATTACATGTATCATGTATGTAAAGCATCAAAACTTATAGATTAGTAGTCTCACTTGTTTCAAAATGGATATAAATAAACACACATGTGACATAGCTGCAAATCAATCAAACAGAATTTTCAATTTCACATATTTAAATCAGTTATTAAAAAAATATACATGAAAAAAATAAACTTGGTTAGGAAGAATTAAACTTTGCTAGGAAGAAAAATATATCCAAACCCAAAAAATGTGCTAATCCTTATACTTCAAAAGGGTTTGAGAAACTTCCAATTGCTACACACATTCCTGCTACAGCAGGAAAACAACAAATATGAATTTGAATTTGATTCACATTCAAACATCAAAAGTAGCAAACCAAATACAACAATTCACAGCAAAAGCATGAGCATCAAATTCATGCTACCTTGAAAATAATTCAAATTATGCCATAACAGGAAGCTCACAATTCAAATCATGCCATAACAGGAAGCTCACTCACCTTTGGACCTTGGACCAAAGGCAAGAGTAGTCAGAAGCATAACCTATATCTCTTCCCGTTCTCCTTGTTTCTTGAAAGCAATTTCCTTCATTCTGCTAGCTTTTAGCTTATCTAGCCTCTCCACTTCCGCTTCAGCCTTCCTAGAAAAAATTAATCAGTTATAAACATTTATGGATCCCATAAGAGCTAAACTTCAGGTTTTTAGTACATATTAAAAATCCTGGTAAAAGGATTTAGAAACAATGAGTTTATCAACTGAAGCGCATATTGCAGGTAACATGGTCAAATAGTTTCCTGTCCTTATATCCATTAGATTCCACATATCAATTCACTGATATGCTAATTCTTGGAGCTGCTTGGAGGTGCAGGTGCCAAGGTCAGGTCAGTATTGACAGTGATTCATTGAAATTTGAAAACACACATAATTTACATATAATTTGCATGACAAAAACTCAAAAACCATAATTTACCATTGTATAAAACCACAATTTCAAGTATAGACTAACTTATCATCATTTGTTAGTAAATATCATCAATTGCACCATTAACTTATCTTCCAAAACAATAGATAGACCATTAACTTATCTTCCAAAACAATAGATAGACCATGAGTTATTAATGAAGACATGCAAAACTGTCTAGAAATTGCCATGAAGTCTAATTAATAACAAATTAATAACCTATACCCTATCAAGGGTTTATATGAACAACATTGTGATCACAGGGAAACTTTGTGTCATGCATTGCCAAAGGCCAATAAGCAGAGGCTGATGAGGAGAAATGCTTCATGCTTGCCACTCATTTTTTCCATTGTAAGCGCAGTTATGTCAAAGACATTGCAAGGAGGTAGCTTAAGGATAAAGTAGTGTGTTTGAATGGTAAACAATGGCGGTCACAAATAAGCAACAACATTACATAACCTTATTATATTAAATATTCCAATAGCATTAAAACCTTGCATACACACATAAAACAGGTTCTCCTAAAGCTAGAGTAACTTTTCCAATATACATTAGCAACACATTATCATGAGAGAAACAACATAAATTATCTAACCTTGTTATAGGTTCTCTAACTCAAGGGTATTTTGTTGAGCACTTGTCATGCACAATGAACTTTCGAACGGTAGCCAATCATGCCAAGCCTTTCACTACATCTTTTTTATTTAAAATTCATGAGAGTTTAACTCATATCCAGAAACAATTCATTTATTAGAAAAATCAACAAACTACTCGAGCAAAAATACAAAATACAAAATGCAAAAAGAAATGAGAAATAAGTGATCTAATTGCACAAATACACACAACACCCCTCCCTTAAGCCAAGAAACTAAACAAAATTAAAAAAAAAGTTATACCAAATTCAGAAAAAAAAAAATTGTGGAAAATCACTTAAATAATGTCCACCTACATCCGGTATGATATTCTTGTTCTTCAACAACATCCACCTCAATCAAACTTCTCACTCTCTTCTGCCTTCCACCTTTCTTTCCTTCAACATTCCTCGACTCCATTGTTTTAAGGATTGCAGCAACCTCACATGACTGGTTAGCAAAAAAATGACACATAAATATATTACGAAAAACCATAAATATAAACCTCTTTTAAGGATTGCAGCAACCAAATATAAACCTCACACCTTTACACTTTGTTTGGTATGGATGATTTTGGGGGAAGAGAAAATGGGGGAAGAGAAAATGGGAAGAAAACTAACTTTTCCTTTGTTTGGTACAACAAAGAAAATGAGGAGAGGGAGAAAAATCAGTGGGACCCATCCAAAATTCTTTTCTCCCCTCATGAGGCAAGATTTTGGGAGGAAAACACACTACTATGTTTGAAAAGCCCAAATTACCCTTTTTTTCTTTCTACTACGTGGTGCTCTCCACTGCCCAACTGCTCCCAACACATTTCTACTTGTTTTTTTTCCAATACTCTTAACTGTGTTTTTTTTAATTATTTATTATCTTCAACCTTAGTTTTTCAGTTATGTTTCTTAATTATTTTTTATCTTCAACCTTAAAAAATGATGCAATTTTTTTATATATATTTTTGAATCTAGAATTTTTATTATTTAAAAAATAATTGAAGTAAGAAAAAATATTTGGTTATGTTAAATAGAGAAAAAAAAGAGAGAGAACAAATATTTATTTGTGCTATGTAAAACAAAGGGTATATTTGTCTTTCAACAAATTTATTGTTTTCTCTCTTCCCATTTTTCTCTCCAACCAAACAAAAGAAGAGAAAACTCAACTTTTCTCTCTCTCGCATTTCTTCTCATTTTCTCTCAAACCAAACAACCATAAAATCTACTCATTTTCTCACCATAATCTCTCTTCCCTATTTCTCTCTTCCTATTTTCTCTCTTCCTATTTTCTCTCCGGTAACCAAACAAAGCCTTATAGAGCTGACAACCACCTTCAGTGTTCAAATCGTCCACCCAACAGTGTTATAAGAGCCAACAGTGTTGGCTTATCTCCATGTATCAACAACATTAGCAGCTCATAACAACAACACCAAAAAACTGGAACCGTGAAGCTAACACATTTGTGTTCAAGATGATGTTTAGCGCAAGATGGAGCTTCGATTGAAGCTGGTAAGATTCGAAATATATTCCAAGAAACAAAGAAACCCTAAGCTCCCAAATCCCTGCTCATCGCAAACCGAGAAGAGAGAAGAGCTTAGATGGAAAGAAAGAGAAGAGATTAATGCAATAATCCAACATTCAAAGAAACCCTCAGCTCCCAATTACTTAGTGATCGCAAGTTTTGAAGAGGGAAGAGCTTAGAAAAAAAAGAGAGAGAAGAAATTAATGCAATGAAATAGAGGGAGAAATGAAAGTTGGAGGCAAACTTTCGGTGTACACCTCAACAGGGCACGTGAGCAGCACCTGCAAGCCACTAAGCTCAATTGCAATCAATTTTGCAATCAATTGTAATTTGGCTCTTAATTGAAAATTTTCACTATAGTTTTGGAGGGGAACCACTTTGCTTTTTCACCGAAAAATTTATTATAATGTTGATAATAGAGCTAATATTTGTCTATTTAGCAGCTTTGGTGCAAAAATGGAATGTTTTGAAGTCACTCCGCGAAAATTTGTATTTTTAATACTGGTGAGTCATATTGTATTTTCATATAGGTGTATTGGAAGTTTTTTTTTTTTTAACACATCAAAATCAGAAACTATTTAACATCAAAAATATTTAGTTTTTTAAATAAAAAAATTAGGGACAAAAATTTAATCATGGATAAAAATTAAAACTCATTTGTTTTAAGCAATAATTAAAATACATTAAAGACCAGGGTGTAGTCTACCTAAATATGATCAATTTTGCATTTAGTTTTTAAATTTTTTATCTAAGTTTTAGTCCTTACAAAATTTAAAGTTTTGAAATTCATTCGTTATGTGGTTACGTTTTTTTTTAATTATTCTATAAATATTGAGAAAATGCAAGAAAAATACGAGAAAAATATAGAAAATACGAAAAAGTAAAATTCTAAAAAATAATTTTAAAAATTTATAATTAGGAAAATAGAAAACAAAAAAGTACAGTGATTTTTTTTTAAAGAATTAAAAACTGTAATTTAAGATTTTTTATTTACGAAGTACATTAAAAAAGTTTTTTTTACATATAATTCTTTTACGTAAATATTATATAACACTAATGTTGTTATAAAAAAATTAAACATTAGCATTCTTATAATTTTACTAGCTATTTTTTAATTAAAAAGAATAAAAGTCTTAATTTTATAAGAGTGAAGTACCAATTTCGTCCCTGATGTTTTTTCAATGTACCAACTTATATTAGTCCCTGAAAATTTATAAATTTATATTTAATCCTTCAAGATTTTTGGATGTACTAGATTGGTCTCTCAAGATTTTCAGACTTGATTCTTCAAGATTTTCATGATTCTTCAAAGATCAAACTGGTATATCTGAAAATCTTGAGGAACCGAATTGGTATATCTAAAAATTTTGAGGGACCAAATTGATATTTATACATTTCCATATACTAAGTTGATACACCGAAAAAAACATCATATACAAGATTTATACTTTACTCATTTTATAAATAACACATCCCTACTTTTGAAGACATGTGGAAAGTACGACCCTTATTCATTTTATTTTTACGTATTTTGTTTTTAATAATTTTTTCAGTTATTATATTTTAATATATTTTGTTCAGTATTTTCCGTATTTTTCTCATGTTTTCTGAATTTGTTAATTTTTTCCCATTATGTATTTTTTATTCTTAATTTCTCTATTTTAACATGAATAATTCAACCTTAGTCAATAAAGTTCTTGCAATGACTGAGTTGTTTTATACAACTCAACCGATGTTGTTTTATACAACTCAACCAATGTCATGAATTTTTTGTGCATAGGTGATATCCACTGTGCAGGTCATTGCTCCTCATTTGTTTGTCCCCTCTTTGACTAGTCGGATGGAGTCTGTACTTATTTTGAGTAACTACGGTACTGACTTGGGTCTTTGTCGCTCAAGAATCTCTTAAGATTTTTTTTTCCTATGGTTTAGTACTATCATTTTACCGATGAGTGTTTAGTCATAAATCGCGTTTAAGATATTATCATTATCTGGAATTATATTACAAATTTATTGTAAGCGACCTTTATTTCCTAGAAAATTGAAATTGATCATAAAATAGTTTATTCAAAAACATAATATAAGCTCCATCGTACCTTCCTTGTATATCAGCATAACTCAGCTACTTCATTCGTCTTCTCCTATTTCCTTTGAACTCATCCTCCTTGTCTATATTTGTCCTTCAGTATTCATCCTGGTGTATATATGTTTCAACTTTTTCATGATCTCATCAATGGTTTTTATCTTGTGCATCACCTAAATGGTTGGTGAACTTCCTAGGTTTAAGTGGCATCATGAGCAGATGCACAACAATCGATGGTTTGTTGTCATTGATTGATAAATACTCAGTATTATCTCTCAGGTACTCTTCTTCACCTTGTTTTATCTGAGAGAGATGACGATGCTTTGATTTCGGTTAGGCCTTATTTGTGGTGAAGTGACCCAAGAATTCGATGGCTAAATCCTTCCACCTTCTTATTGAGTTAGTTTCTAGCTTGGAATACCATGGCAAGGCAACCTTCTTCAGTATTAACTGGGACGTCCTACATTTGTAGGCGTCCTGAGCCCCTCGATAATTCATGGCAACCAAAAAGCTATCAAAGTGCTCCTAGGGATCCGTACTGCCATCGTATGGCTTCACATTAGCTGGGGCTTGTAGTTTTGCCGTATCGGGTAGGCCATAATGATTTCCGTGAACGAATGATCAACACTCTCCTCCTTTGCGTTTCTTGCTTCGACACGAACCTCTTTGTTCCCATCCTTTTACCCCATAGAGGTCACTCTTTTCTTCAGTTCCGCAATTAACTTGTCTTAAGCATCCAATCGCTTCCTCAATCGCACAAGTTCTTCATCTAAATTTGGCCTTTGCTTCGACCGTTCATCAAACGATTCACTACTCTCATGACCTGAGTGTGAGGGGTTCCCCTTCTTGGAGGGAGATCACTGTTGCGACTTCTCTCGATCATGGCGGTTGTTTGTTACTCGAGCGATCACATAAATCTGCTCCATTTTGTTGTCTAGCCTCAGCACTCTCGCAATTAGTCTGGTTCCTGCTTCGGGTATAAGGTGGTGAGAATGGATTTCTCGCTCCCATTGTGGTCGTCAATTTTGTGGAGTGTTATCCCACATGTATCGTTCAAGTCAGCTTGTTGATGTATGACGAAGGTGACGGGACCTCAATTACAGGACTCTGTCGGCCAAGTCAAGGAATTTGTGTGTGTATGTGTGTGTGAAAGGTGGAGTGGACATACCTAAATTGTTACTTGCCTTTATAAGGGGCGTCATAGCATTTAGCCATTGTGTAGTGGTCTGTGTTATGATGGTGCCCGTAATTCCCTCATCTGGAAGGTATCCCACTTCAATTATAATGGTTGTCGAATATTCAATGTATATACTCGCTAGTTCGATGACTAGGCGCCTCTCTTCTTAGTGAAAAAAAATGGCCAAACAGACTGCGACATTGATGGGACATTGACGAGAATGAGATGCTAAGTTCTTAAACCGTTGATCTGTTGAACTACTGATCTGATGAAAGAATCGATTATGAGATGCTGGCGATGATGAGAGGCTAAGTTGTTGAACCGTTGAACTACTGAACTAATGGGACACTAACAAGGATGGGATGCTAAGTGTAACAGCCCGATTTTCATTCCCAAAACTATTATTGATTTATTATTAGTTTGTTGTAAAAAATGAGGCCATTTTTTTTTTTTGAAAAGACATAAGTTTCACATTTGATAATGTCATTTAACTGAAAATAGAGATGTCACTTAAAACTTCCAACAACCGAAATACCATTGAAATTACATCTCATCATAATTATCATTTGATCATAAACCAAAAGCATCGGAGTCTCGTCTCCAGCAGTTTTCCAAAAGTTGATCATGGTTACAAAAGATTACATCCCAGGTTTAGAAACTTAGCTTTAAAACATAAATAAAAGTAGCATGATTACATCACCAGTATTTCACAAAGGTAATCCTCGATTGGGAACTAGATCCTAGACACCAAAACATCTAGACACTATCACTATCAGAGACATCGGGCTTCTCTCTCCATCCGAACCATCATTCGTTTCCATCTTCTCACTAGACTCCGCATCAACTCCGTGACCAGAGTCACGCGCATCTTCCTCCTCCATCCGCTGTGGACTCTCTACTGCTAACGGTGCGGGTTGACCATCATACTCATGATGTTCCCTCGGTCCGCCATCCTGATAATCCCAAAGAGTGATATGCCCCACATGCACATCCAAACTCGTCCCTCACAAAATGTGTCTGGGATCGTCGATCTCCAATCGAGTATCTCCTCTCCATACCCATCCATCAGGAACAACCACCCATGTTCCTCCTTGAAGAGGCCACATGTGAATCGCTACACGATACGCCATCTACCCGTTGCAATATCGGCAAAAGCCAATACGACAACATGGTAGGAGAGAGTCAGTGTTCTAAACACTAACGCGTCGACCATGCGGTCTCGCAATAGACTCAATATAGAGACAGGCAAATAATAGAACAGAACAATATAACCAGACTATGCAGAACAGTATAACATAATCATGTAGAAACAGTATAATCATAACAGTGTCATCATAACTGAACATGTTATCCACATTAGCATATAAGAAGCACTTATAAACAAGGCATATAACAATATTCCAGATATATCAAGATCACAACTAATTGCCATACAAAATCACTGCACTTGGCATCACAATCTTTTCGAGCATTCAAATCTTAACAGAGTCTTTCTCAATCATTCAGAAATTCTCTTATACTTTCTTTCCTTAAATCTTTCATCATTCTATAAGACTTATCAAAATCGGTTCACTCAATGAGGTGGGGAAAAACCATCACTGAGGAAGATCAGTCAGCACACACGTCTACATCTCCTCGGTCATCCATCCAACCTAGTCGGAAGCTAACAGGAGTACAAGACCTTTACCACGCGGGCTTGACAGGTGTCTCAACAAATGGCTCCAAGCCAGGAGAACTGTAGAAAATCGGGTACAGTCTCAAATCAAATCAAATCAAATCATATAATATCAAGGCACACTGTAGAAAAATCGGGTACAGTGGCAAAATCACAGAGCCCCGTTCCAGTCCCTCTCACTGCTCTAGACTTGCAATCAAGGGGGTGACAGTAGTATTTCTAGTTCGCGGTGCATAACTTACCACGTCCATTCGGAATCGACCAGCCCGACGCCACATGTGGAATTCGTTCCGCCTAGAAATATACTCCAGGCTTCTTGACGTTCACCGTCCTTGCCCTCCCCTCATGCAATCTCCACCTGAGTATCCGCGGATACCCATGGTATCTTCCTCTCCACTACTTCGCACTCATTGCTCACCGCTTTTGTTAGAGTCTTTTATAGTCTTTTATATTTTTAATTAACCTAAGGTCGGTTCGCCCTTGATTCATCCCTTCGACAAGTCCCGACCACTAAGGGTTAAATCCGTTCCCCAAAGAATCACATATCACTTTCACTTTCAATAGCCACTTGGCATCACAGCCACATCAAATCATTCCCGTAGGAAAATCTCATAAATCTCTTGTATCAGATGGATACTTGGCAATCAGCATCAATCACGAGTCCTCGAGCACATCCTCAGCATCAAGAGTACAATCTCAGCTCTATGAGCACAATCTCAGCATCATGAGCACAATCTCAATATCATAAGCACAATCTCAGCATCATGAGCACAATCTCCGCATCATGAGCACAATCTCAATATCATAAGCACAATCTCAGCATCATGAGCACAATCTTCGCATGATTGCTTAACTGGGGCATTCTCAGATCTCATCACTCTATCATCTTTTCTTAAGCTTTTCAGATAATCTGAAGTCTTATTCATTTATCAGGATTCTCATTATCACACATAACAACCAGAGTTCCAGACATAATACAAAATTACTCAACAACATCAATACAGTGAATTCAGATACATAACGGAACTAATCATGCATTACAATTAACTGAGCAGATAAACAATTAGCACTTAGTATATCACATAGATCTCAACAATTAACACAGTTCATATATTTAGTCTATAAGCCACCACGTCGTGGGTTCACAGCACTCTCACCTCTTAGTCCAGCAGGTAAATTGCCTTGTCCTTGATAGTCTCTCGCTTCTTCTTGCGATTCCGTTCCACCGTCTAAAGAATACCTCGTATTTTAAAAAATACATTTACGTCAAAATTTATTTCAATAGAAATACATCACTTTATTCTTCTTTACTCAAAATAGGAAAAGCTCTTATTTCTCTTCATCGTTTTCTTTGAAATACAATCATTTGTCAAAAAAATTCCAATCTTTTCTTGCACTTGAAATCTCTCAAAATCATTTGAAAACTTATAATAATATAAATTAAATAATCACTTTAAATTGCTGTATGCAATCGGTCCAGCCACATTTTGGTTTCTTAAAACACCGAAAAATCGCTATTTTTCCATCTAGCTTTTGTTATCTCAAACTGTACTTAAAAACTCATACTTTTCATCAATTGAAAACACTTTTAAAATAGAAATACTTTAAGATAATTTCTTGGACAGCAAAAGAATAAAATCAAAAATCATTGAAAACTCTTCTTGAAATAACTAAACTCACTTGTCCATTTTCACACCAAAACCGAATAGAAAATAAATAACCACAACACCATTTCAAACAAATTAACTTAGCACTAACCCATGAAACATACTCATTACTTCATGTCACTTCATGAAAAAGAGTCCTAGCCTAGTTAACATGCATTGGCCGAATCTCAACATGACAAAGACAAGATCTTTGGTTCATTTTTCAACATGCAAAGAACAAGATTCATAAACCAAATCAAGTACTTGCTCACACAAAAAATTTTAAAACATCTTTTCCTTTTTTTTTCAAGCATTAAACCGAATCATCATCATCACTTAAATAAAATTTCACTTCAAATCTCTTGCATGCACTTAAAATTTTTTAAATCAAGTAAAGATCAACATGCATGTGCCTTTTTATGATGATCAAAGCATGATCTCTTAGTTCTCTAGCTTAAACCGAATAAACATCATCAAAAATCAAGGTTTAGCTTCAAATCTTTAACATGCAAGAACACAATGCATAAATCAAGCTCTCTTTGCATCAAAAATCATTTTCAAAAGCTTGTTTCCCTTGATTTCCTTCAAAACCGTGACATGCATCAAGAAAGATCAAATCTTTTTGTTCAAAAACCACATGCATGACTCAAGATCAAAGCTTTATCAAAGATCAAGACAAGATCAAGACATGCAACTACTTAAATCAACTTTTCTAAGCATAAAACCAACATGCAACCATTTAGATCTAATTAAAAATCATCAACTCATGGTTTACTAACCATGGCCGAATCATCTAGCTAGTTGTTTAGAAATTTACAAGTTCCTTTAACTCCAAAAACTCATGATCAAGGCATTATCAACACATGCAATCATTAACTAAACCATAAAATCAAACATGCAAGAAGAAAAGAAGGTTACAAAGCTTAGAAATCTAAAACTAACTCTACTCTTCTAAGATCTTCGAGTTACACACCAAGATCAAGGCCTTCTAGCTTCTAAGCTCTTGGATCTTCAAAGAAATCCTTAGGTTTTGGTTTGATCCTTCTTCTTCTTCCTTCTCTCACTCTCGGCCACACTCTCTCTCTCTAATAGTTTAATTTGCTCTTAGAGTTGTGTTTGGAAATGAAATGGGAAATGAAGAAGTGAATGAAAGAAATGAACTTAAGGCCAAAGCTATATATAGGCAAACGCGTGCTTACTCTTTTACCCTTGGAGTAATTCGGTTCACATGGGTTTAGGAGGGGCAATTTTGGTACTTTGATTTGTTGCATGGTTTAGGTCTTATCAACCTCGACAAAAGGAGTAAATTAAGGCACTCATCCTAATTCCTATTGGTTGGCTTTTCCTTAATTTCACATTCTTCCATCACTTTAATTTTCCATATAATCCTAAGCATACACATACATGCATAACCGTACACACATACACATACATGCATAGGAAATAAATCTTTTTCTCATAAAATCACTCATGCATAAGAAAATCACAATTTCTTTAAAGCATAAAAATATTAAACACACAACCATTCCAAAACTCAATTTTAAAACTCATAGTATTATCTCATGAAAATCATTCCTTTAAAAATCATTCATCACTTTAAAATCATGAAATAAGATACTCATTCAAAGAAATACTCTTTCAAAAACACTTTCTAAAAAATAAATCTCGTTATTGCTTAAAATAAATACGAGGATTTTGACGGATGTCACACTAAGCTGTTGATCCGTTGAATCATCGAACCGGTGATATATTGGATTGCTAACACTAAGTGTAATTTCGGTCCATAACAGCTTCAAATTACTCAACACTTTCTAGAGTCTCAATAATAATTATAATGGTAGCTTTGGAAAAAAATATACCAAATATTTCTATTTCCAAAGTCGCTAACAGTACTAACTAATTTTATTAAAGGGTGTATTCTTTAGTCAAATAGACTTACATATAGGATCAAATGAAGTAATCATTTAATTGCCAATTTGATGCATCATTCATTAATCATCTAATCATATGTCATAATATTCAATTTTTAAGCATTTTTATTGATTATTGGGACTTTAATTTGGGACAATATTTCTTTCAAATTTTTAGCGCATTTTTAAAATGGAGGAATATATTTTTTGCATTTAAATATAATGTTTATTTATGTATAAAAAAGTGGTCAAGACTCACGACTTGAAACTGCTCGAGGCGCTAGGACCAATTCATGGAGGATTAAATCAATGAGTTTAATGTGTGTGTATTGTCGGTGCAAAGCTTTTTATACTGTCATTTCGTCTTTTATCATTCATTTGTATTACTTTTATAGTTTTATTAAAAAATGACCATAAACGTATGAATAATGAATAATTCACTAATCATTTACACTATCTAGACATCACCTATTTCTCTAAATTAGTCGTTGTTCTTTGAAACACAAAAGCTAGCCAGCTTAACAAACGAATAAGACATTGTAAAGTTTGAGGATGGGATAAATTTACTTCATCACCTAACAAGTTTTAGTTTGGCATATAGGGCTGTTAAAAAAACTGGTTTGAGTGAATTGAACTGTAATCGAATCATAATCGAACCTATAAAAACCAGTTTTTTTATATTTAGATTAAAAAAATCAATTTTATGATATAAAATGGATCAGTTGTTGGTCCAAAAAGATATGGTTTAGTTTTTGATTATCCAAAGAGCCCAATTGTCAAAAAAAAAAAAAAAAGACAAAAACAGTGTCTTAGTATCCAAAAAGCCTAACAAAAGAGAGGTGTGTGGTGATATCTCATGTCTTTGATGTCGTGACTGACCGTAGCAACCAGGCGACGAAGCTGTTGGAGAGATTGTCCATTGAAGAGAGATAGTGTGTGTTCAATGAAGAGAGAAAGATGTAGGGAGAGAGGGGGAGAGAGAGAGAGTTTGCAGCTGAAAATAGGATTTAGGGTTACTATTTGGGCCTTTTAAGTGCAATCCGATTGTAAATTTGTTTAAAACATGAACCGAATTAAAACCAGTTCAAAACCAATTTATAAACTGCTTCATTTTTTAAACCAGTTCCGTTTAAAAACCATTTGGAGCAGTTTTAACCAAAAACTGGTCCATAAACACCCCTATGAGTGTGGGTGACTTCATTTTGGTCTTGTGCATGGAAAAAGCTATGAATCATTATCTATACTTCTATACTGTTTAACTAATTACTGTTTTTAACTAATTACACAGTTAAAAGTGTACATAATTTGGCATTCTCAATTTTACCCTCAAAATGAAAGGTTATTAAAAACCACCCCACTCAAACTCCCAAGTTTCCTTCTTCCCTCACAAGTACAGTTATAATCATCAATTCAGTCAGCCTACTTGCGGTTACAATCTACTTGCGGTTACAATTGCACTCCTGTATAAAAGAAAGAAAAAAAAAAACAAGCAGTTCAATTGGTAACTGGTAAGGAGTTACAACATTGCATCCATCGTGTATGTAACTTTCAATCCCTCTTTATGTTTAAGCCAAAATCTAGCCTTGGGATCTCCTCTCAGACATTCTATTTCATTTGTCCTTCCTACCAATCCCTCTTAATGCAGAAAATAAGCATAGCATGTACACCTTTCCCGAACAACACATCTCAACGAAATCAGCAAAACTTCAATCTATTCCTCAAGTGGTATTCGGATATGAGAGATGTAGCAATTTGGGAAGATAATGCAGAATTTTAAAAGGAAAAAAAAAAGAAGATATAGAACGATAGAGAGAAAGGTATTGTACTTGGTTGGAGTTTTCACGGATTGAAAACGTTTTGATTCTTTTTATTCTTTTTCTCTGTCTCTCCTCAGTTATAAGGAAAGCTATATCTTATTCTTCTTCTTCGTAAATTAAAAATTGTTTCTCTTTTATCTTTGTAAATTAAAATAGGGAAGGAAAAGAGGAATTACCATTTTCAATTCTTTTTAGATTTTTTTTTTTGGTATAAATTCTTTTTAGATTTTAGATTGTATCAAGCCGAATATTTATCCATAAAGAGAGCGAATCTTACTGTTATTTGTATATATATTTTTTTTAACTTTTATTAGTTTTTACTTTTTAGTGATAATAAACATGTTAATATATTATTATTATTATTTTACAAAACATGTTAATATTAGGATTGCTTGACGTTGATCTTATCTACTCACGCGTTAAGGTTTTGTGATTATTTTTAATATATTATTTCTTCCGTCCCAAAATATAAGTTCTTTTTACACTTTTTTTTCTATTTGTAACAACAGACTCACCAAAATTGATCGGAATCTTTAAATTAAAAGAAAAAACACTGGAATCATAAGAGCATATTTTTTGTTACTATTAAAATACAATCAATTTGGTAAAGTTGGTTTTATTTACGTCTTTGATTTTGGAAAGTTTTGCGTGTTTTGCTTTTACTGAATAAAAAATATTTTGATCAAGACTAATTTTTATTTTTTTCAAAATATTTTGATTTTAGTTTCTAAATTATATTTACTCCCTCCATTTCCCATTCTATCAATGCTATTATTTATTATTTATCCTTAATAAAAAAAAAGTAAAAAGATCCAAGTGGGTTGATTTGGTGGTTGTGGTTGTTGGTTGGATACGGAAGAACTCAAGGTTGAATAAAAAAAAAACAAAAATAGTTGCTCTTTAAAAATACCATAAATACAATTAATGAATGATGATAGCATTAAAATAAAGGCTTAAAATAAAGGCTTAATTATTATAAAAAAATAAAGGTTTAATTGCATAATTGGTCATTTATCTTATTTATTAGATTCACTTTGGTCCTTTATTTTTTTTTTGCAATTTAATGGTCCTTTATTTTTTTTTTTAAAAAAAGATTCAGTTTGGTCCTTCAGTTAAAATAAAGTTAAATGAGAAGGAATATTCTTAGAATATTCCTTCTTCTAGGCTTAATTGCATAATTGGTCCTTTATCTTATTTATTAGATTCACTTTGGTCCTTTATCTTAATATTCCAAAAATATTCTCTCTTCTTCTTCCTCTGCTCTCTCCTTACAGCGGCGACAACCATCATGGGCTCACACTCTCTTCCTTCGAAAATCATCAAATTTCTTCAAATTTCTTCAACATTCTTCAATTTTTCACGGTTTTTAAGCTTTATTTTCATTATTCCTCAAACAAATTCGTGTTTTTCGTTCTTTTTTCCTCAAAATCCGAATTCTAGGGTTCCTTTTCTAAAACCTTGGTTATCAATGGTCTCCTCCTCTGAACCTGTTGGAAAACGTGTGAAAACACGTGCAAAACGCTTCAACAACTCCCATTAATTTCTAAAAATGGCGGCGACGGTGGCATGACCGTAAGGAGAGAGCAGAGGAAGAGCAAGAAGAAGAGGAAATATTCTTGGAATATTAAGATAAAGGACCAAACTGAATCTAATAAATAAGATAAATGACCAATTATGCAATTAAGTCTAGAAGGGGAAATATTCCTTCTCATTTAATTTTATTTTAACGGAAGGACTAAACTGAATCTTAAAAAAAAAAATAAAGGACCAGTAAATTGCAAAAAAAAGATAAAGGACCAAAGTGAATCTAATAAATAAGATAAAGGACCAATTATGCAATTAAGCCTTAAAATAAATAATTTGACCAAATTTTGAAGAAAAAAGAAACCTTAAAACTAAAAAAATTATGAAATGGAGGGAATATATTTGATCATTTCCCTGTCACATTATCCCTTCTCAAGGCCTCATCTGCATCTGCAAGCAAACAAAGCCAGCGAGCAGCACATGAAATAAACTAAGCTCAGCATAAACCAGACCAGAGTGCAGAACATAGGAATCACAAAACTTTTGCACCAAATTTAGAAATTCTTGCGTCATATCTCACCTACTCAAATAAAATATACATATATATATATTAATTTTCTTAACTTCACTAAAGAAATATATATTTTGAGATTAAAGAAATCAACTTTTAGTTAAAAGTTGAAATAATTAGGATTTTGCGGATAATAAACTTATATTTTCAATTTTTTTTTTTAATTTTTATTTTATCTTCAACTCTGGCAAATCATAATTTTTTTAGAAATTGCTCTCGCCGAATACATGACACATTAAACTAATCTCTCCGGAAATTCTAATATAATTAAACTTCTAATTGAAAATTCATCCTCAATTTTATTTTTTAAATACATATGAATCTTGTGACTGAAGTCAGGAATCACATGCTTGCGAGCTGAGACACTCAAATCGGTACTCATAAAATATACTCGTGATATATATATATTACTATTTCCTAATTTTTCTGATAATATGACATGAAAGTTAAAGTAGTAATTGCTAAACTAACTCATTTAATATATTTGTTAAGATCTTAAATGTAATAAAATATTATTGAAATATGTACTTTTTTATTTCCAAAAGATGAAATGATATGCGTTTATCATTATTTTCTTTTATTCTGGTAACTTTAATAAATATTTTAAGAGCACTTGTTAAAAAAAGTTTATTCCTATTCTTATTTACAGTACTAGCTCTCATTCCGTGCAATGCACGGGTTATTGATAATTTAATTTTTTATATTAAATATTTTAAAGTAAAGATTGTTTTTATTTTAAAGTAAAAATTATTATTACACAACAATAAAAAATTATACAAAAAGGCAGAAACTTAAATCAAACACTACACTTATAAAAAAATTAATTTAAATGAGTTTATTGAGAAATATTGTACTTTCTTGTATAAATAAAAAGTAACATTTTTTATCTGATATCTTCCTTATTTATTTAATAGATAAATTAACATTTTTATATAATTATCAACTTTATTTTAAAGAATCAAAAGTAAATCATATTTAAATATTTTCATTTTTTTTGTTTGGTGGTATTATAAGTAAATTTAAGGATAAATTAGAATATTTCGTATTTCATAGGACATGAAGACGACATTGAACTTGTTATTTTTGACTGTCTTGATTAATTAACACATTGCATTTTAAAAGGAATATAATGACTGCTTTTTTTTATATATTTTTAATATTATATTTATTTATGTATAGATGAATATTAAATTAATGAATTTCTTATTTAGTTGATCGATAAAGTAACACTTTTTATATATCATTATTACGTTAATTATGATATTATGATTAATTGGAATGGAATAAAAATTAAACTTTTTTTTTAATATTTTTTTGTTTGATGGTATTATGAGTATATTTAAGGATAAATAAAAATATTTTCTATTTCATGGGACATGATAATTTAGTATTTTTTGAATATAAATTATCATCTTTTTAATATGATTATCACATTTATTATTATTATTATTATTATTATTATTATTATTCATATTTAAATATTTTGATATTTTTCAACATTTATCTTATCTCAAATTAATCATAAGATTTGATCCTAAAAAAATCTATATCCTAATTGTTCTAATCATATTGAATTATTATTTTTTTCAATTTTTGAAATGTATGTACCTTTGTTTTTAATTTGTTACAGTTATTTTTTTGTAGAGATTATAACAACTAAAGCATTTATCCATTACCAGTGGAGGCTGACACAAGTGGAAGAGGCTTGTTCCCTTAAGCATGTGGTCGCGGGTTCGAGTCGTTCCCGAGGAGCATGTGAATGGAGCAAGCCTTACTGGGAGCATCGCCCACGAAAGGGCCCGACCGTGGTGCGAGGGATTAGTCACCCAGTTGCGCAGGTGGATATCCTGGTTCATCCAAAAAAAAGTATTTATCCATTGCAAACTTTTTACAAAATGATAATCATTATATTTAATCATATATCCATATTATTTTAAATGTTTGAAAAAATCTATACTTTATTAGTATTTAATTTTTTTTACTTTTAAAAAAAATATTGGAATATTCTCAATTTCGATATTGCAATACTGACAAAATATTTTTTGGTTTAAAAATTGTCTTAGGTAAAATTAAAAAATGAGCTCATAATAATAAATAATATAAAATTATGTAAAAAAATTGTCATTTTTATAAGATAATCTACCTTTATTATATGTTTTATTATAATTATCATTTAAATTTTAAATATATTTTTTTTCTAGTTTAGCTTTAGAGTTGACGTACTGTGCCAAATATTAAGGGAAGTTTGTTAGCTATGATGTATACTCCAAACTCATCAACCTATACAGATTTATATTTATGATCTCTCCATTAATTACGTGGAAATTTCTAGATGAGACATGCAAATTTTTTTCTTATATGTTTTATAAGTATTGAATCTATCTCCTTTTTGTAATTTTTGGATAACATCAAAAAATTTTATTCCCGAATATCCTAACCAAATAATCCCTAAGTTTTTTTTTATAGATTAATTCCTCACTTTTTTAAATATAACACTTTTTATATTAATTATTATTTTTTCATAATTATTGTGATAAAAAAACAAATAAATTTATCTCGATAATACATTTAGATAAAGTGGTTAAAAAAAAGTAGGAAGAGATTTAGATTGAATTTAGCTGTTTTTATTTTTGGGTCTGTAGTTTGTATCTTTTTTTTTTAATGTTGTTGTTATCTTTTAATATATATTTAAATAATGTTTTTTTTTTAATGTTATTGTTGTTCATCTAGTTTCTTGCCTTTTGAAATAAAAAACACTGGGATCTCGGCATTGGGACTCCACATTGTGAAAGTGTTTTTTTATGAAATATTTCTGAGTGACTTTTCTTATGTTACAATTCACGCTCTTTTGGGGTCTTCAATTGACACAGACAATTTAACAAACAGATATTGTGCATCTTCTAATAATTAATGAAAAATAGCATCTAGAGTTTACAGAATGAATATCAAAGCTGTAGTAGATTCGGAATGAAAAATCTAAACTTCGAATGAGTTTATCTTTTGCCCTCCAAAATGGGTTTGAAAATTCGGGTCACGGAGAAATAGCTACGATATGATCTTGGTTGGGTCCGTCGAGGCTAAGCACGAAAATAGGAAGAGTTGGATGCGACACTGTCAGAGTGAGAAACATTATTTACACGTTATTATTATTATTATTATTATTATTATTATTATTATTATTATTATTATTATTATTATCAATGCTCTCTTATGCTACAAATACACAACAAAAATCAAATATAAAATAAGAAATAAATAATTAAGAACATAAAATACGAAATAATAAAATTAGAGAATTTTTGGAAGTAGAGAGATCTTAAGGTGAAACAACGGTAAAGAAAAGAATGAATGTGAGATTATGTTATATATAATGATTTTTTTTAAATATTTTTTTAGGATAATTATTACTTCTTTTTTCAACATACTGAGGATAATGTAATAAAATATTATTGAAATATGTATGATTACTCGCCTAATTATAATCACTCCCCAATTAATCATTCAGCTTAATCGATCAAAATCAATGATTCATCACTTTCAATTAATCAAATAGTTTTATTTGTGTGTAGCTAGCCATTTGATCTTTGTATGTATGCATGCTCCTCAGATCAATGCCTACTACCCTTTTGACATTTAATTATTGTTTGTGTATCCTTGATTATGGAAAACTCACCAATGTACTATTTGTTAACTAATTTTCTCCTTCTTTGATTTTTTTTCTTCGTATGTATGTATGTATGTTGTTACTACTTCTACGTTGTTTAATTTGTGGATTCTCCCATTGATGTGAGAAAATGTTTATAAATTTAATGAAGAGTCCAAACCGAAAAATTAAATATACCAGGCAAATTTTACCATTTTTTTGGAACATGCAAATTAAGTTATTACTTAAACAAATATACCTTTATATTTTCACACCCGACTAATAATCACATATTTTTATTTTTTGAAAAGTTAAAATGCAAGAAAGTACAGTATTTCTCAACAAACTCATTTAAATTATTTTTTTTAAGTTTAGTCTTTGATTTAAGTCTCTGCCTTTTGTATAATTTTTTTTATTTTTGTGTAATAATAATCTTTACTTTAAAATAAAAACAATCTTTACTTTAAAATATTTATTATAAAAATTAAATTAACAATAAACCGTGCATTGCACGGGGTGAGAGCTAGTATATATATATATATATATATATATATTTTCTAAAAGTTGCTACTCCATTTGGTTTACTACGATATAAGAAAAAAATGAAAACTATGCTTATTAATGAGATTAATTTATAGTATTTAATTTTTTCAAATTTATAAAAAAATATATATATATATTTTAGGAAAATAACATTGAGAATGAAATAAAAATTACTTTATTTGTTTCAATTTATCTGTCATTTTAGAAGTTTTACATGGATTAAAAAATTCATTTAATGCTATATAATTTTCAAAAGAAGTACTACTTACATAAATTTATTATAATATCCTCACACTACATTAATTATCACTTATTTCACATATTTCAACATATTAAATGCAATGTTAAAGTTGAAAAAAATTAATTTATGCACTCTCGAATTCCTAAAGTGACGAATAATTTAGAATAAGTTAAAAAAACTAAAATGACAGATAAAATGAAATGGATGGAGTAAATGAGAAAACCAATTTTTATGCATGTTTTAAGAAAATAATAGTGACAATGAAATAAAATTTAAAAAAATTAGTTAACTTTTCTTTGTATTTAAAATCAAAAGAAGCATTTTTTATCTTACACTGCAAATGGGAGGGAATGCTTTTTAAACATTATTTAATTTATGCATATTAGTAATTTTACCCGTGCGAAGCACGGGTTTAAATTTATTTTTTTTAAAAAAATTGATTATAGATTTTGGAAATATGTATTTTTAAATAATAAGTTAATATGAACTTTTTATAAAAATTATTTACATGTATTTAGAAATGAATAGTCATAAGCATTAACCTTTGAATCTAGTTTCAGCTACCAACTTTTTCATTAATAAGAATTAACTAATAATGTATCAAATATGCGATTTCTAATTTTAATTAACAACATAATTTCTTATATTAAAAAAAATTCAACTCATTTTGATTTTTGTTTTAGTTAATCCATCATTCCAAATGCATTTTCTTAGTAATTCGTTTTGCAAGTCCAAATGCAGCTATTTTTTTTACCATACATATCATCATCATCATCATCATCATTATTATTATTATTACATCTGTCCCAAAATATAAGACATGTTTTCACACTTTTAATTAATTCGTGTTTATAAGATTCGAACTTTCAAATTACTTGCTTGTATTAGAACTTCATAATTGTAAATAAGTATATTGTCTAAAGTATAAAATAACACATCATTATTTTTCACAATTAAAATTGCAACATATTTTGTATAAATTTTTGGATTTTTTTTTTAATTTGAATTCATGATTGAGTAAATATTTGATTGTATTAAACTAAATCATTATACCAAATTATAGCTTATCTTTAAAACTTATATATCCGTTTTTTCCGTTGTACCCAAAATTTATTATTCATAATGATGCTCTGTTTAAATGATTAATACCAATTTACCTATATTATGACTTGTTTGTATTAGAATTTCTGAAATTACAACATTATATTCGTTTTTTTTGTTGGTTAATTATCATATGACGGGTCGTTTAGGCATTATATATTTTTTATGTCAATATTTGATTCAAATTAATTCCTTTTGAAAAGAACATTAATAACCCGTGCAAATCGTAATAATATCGAAATGCAAATTGTATGTTTGCAGGCAATTTTTATATTTATGTTTAATCAAAATTGTACTAATAAAAATTTACTAAAAATAACTTAAGATAAATATTTATTCCCGTGCGATGCACGGACAAACAAATTTGGAGGGAAAAGTAAGGATGAAGGAGGGAAAATGAAAATGACAAAAATGCCCTCAACTTCTCCTATTTTATAATATGTTGATGATGTATAAGTCAAAAAAACTCATTACTCTTTTTTTTTTCCCACCAATCGGTACCCAGATCTAGTAGGAGTCTTCCAACGGGAGTTGCTCCATACCAAAGATTCGAACTCAAGACCAGTTGATTAATAGATCAAGTGAGCTACCACTTGACTTACTCTCTCCACTTGATATGTATTACTCCAATATTATTGTTTAAGATTGATACATACAAATTACTAAGAAATAATGAATTGAAGTAAATTTCCTTGTATTTTGACTAAACCACTCTTAATTAATGATTAATAAAAAGAAGAAAAATTAAATTAATATTATTAATAAATGAGGATAGGATTATAACTTTTTTAATCCAGCCTTAAAATCCTAAGGCTTAATTATGTCACAAGTTTCTGAAGTTTGAGGTACTTTTGTCAGATACCCTTATTCTTTTTTTTTTTCAATGTCTGACTCCCTGAAGTTACTTCTGGGTTTGTCATATACCTCTACTATCAATTCTGACAAATTTTGCTGACATATAACATTGAAATCTTGGTCAGACACAAGAGGTTGGTCATGTGGTGCCGCGTGATGTCACATGGCGAAAACGATCTCTTCCTTCAATCCTGTTTTTTCTTTTTTTTATTTAACTAAAAATATAAAAATATAAAATTTTTTAGGATTTTAATTTAAAGAAAAAAAGGATCTTCGTCCACGGGACACCATATGCCTAACTTTCTGCGTCTAACCAGGATTTCGATGTTACGTGTCAGTAAAATTGGTCAGAATTGGTAGTATGAGTATATGACAAATCCAGAAGTAACTTCAGGTAGTCAGACATTGAAAAAATAAGAATAAGAGTATCTGACAAAAATATCTCAAACTTTAAAAATTGTGACATAATTAAGCCAAATCCTAACACTGTACTTTAAAAAAAAATAGTTTGTCTAACCTATAAACTTACATGTACAAAATAAATTAACATAAAAAATAAACTTGTATTAAAAATTAATAGCAACACAAATAAGCCAGAAACTAGTGTAAATTTATTTTGTTAGCCAAAGCACGTTAGAATCTCTCACATGTCACAAGTTTGACATACCTTCCTCCTATTCTTGGATCCTGGCTTAATCTCACGTCAATAATTTATACTCCATGGTAGTAATTGATTATTGATTATTTCCCACTTGTTTTCTGTTTCTGATTCATTCCCCCCATTTGAACCCCACCCCACCACCTTTCTCTCCTTTATGTCCGTCCACACACCCACACTCACACTCCACCTCAAAACCACACTCTCTCCAACACACAATGCTTCTCCCTCTCCCCTCCTTCCTCCTCCCCTTCTTCCTCCTCTCCTTCACCACCATCAGTGTCACTTCCTCCCCCTCCTACCCTTACGGTAATCACCTTCATTCTCAATTCCATCTCATTATCCTTCATTCACTAACACACACTGATTAATTTACACTAACTAACATTGAATTCATTAATTCAACTCACTAACACTAACACTAACACTAACACACTCTCTTTGTTTTTTCCATTACAGGCTTCTCTTACCACATCGATTGCGGCAGCCCTACCAACACCACCGACCTCTTCAACACCACGTGGCTCTCCGACCGTTACTTCACCGGCGGCTCCACCGCCATCGTCTCCGAGCCTCTCCGCTTCAACCACCCTCACGAGAAAACCCTCCGCTTCTTCCCCATCTCCTCCGGCAAGAAAAACTGCTACTCCCTCCCCTTCCCCACTCTCCCTTCTCCCTCCTACCGCTTCTTCCTCCGCACCTTCATCATCTACGACAACTACGACGGCAAGTCTCACCCTCCTTCCTTCGACGTCTCCGTCCGCGGCACCGTCGTCTTCTCCTGGCGCTCTCCATGGCCTCAGTCCCTCGCTCGCGACGGCGCCTACTCCGACCTCATCGCCTCCTTCCCTTCCTCCGACGCCGCCGCGCTTGTTTGCTTCTACAGCTTCGCCACCGACCCGCCGGTCATCTCCTCCCTCGAATTCTTCGCCATCGATCCTAATTCCTACGATGCGTCATCCACCGGGAACAGTGACGTCATCCTCGTGAACTACGGGAGACTCTCGTGCGGGTCGAACCAGTGGGGCCCGGGCTTCACCAACGACACCGACCGGTTCGGCCGCTCGTGGCAGTCTGATTCGGACTTCCAAACGAGAAATTCGGACAAAATCGTCGCGATATCGACGAGGAGTGACGTCAGCGGGACCGATCAGAAGCCGAATTACTTCCCGGCGAAGCTGTACCAGACGGCGGTGACAACGGACGAGGAAAACCGCGGGGTTTTGGAGTACGAATTGAGCGTGGACGCGAAGCTGGATTACCTTCTGTGGCTGCATTTCGCGGAGATTGAGACGAGGGTGAGGAAGGCTGGGGTGAGAGTGTTCGATGTGTTCGTCAACGGCGAAAATTCGACCAGGATTGATATATATAAGCAAGTTGGAGGTTTCGCCGCGTTTACGTGGCACCATACGGTGAAGAATTTGAGTAGCAGCATGTTGAAGGTGAAGCTTGTAGGTGTTGTTGGCGCGCCTTTGATTTGTGGGATTGAGAATTATGCCTTGGTTCCCACTGATCCTTCCACTGTTCCTCAACAAGGTTGGTTGGTTGTTAATCTAGTGAAACTTTCCTGAAATTTAGCTTAGATTTGTTTTTGTTAATTGCATGCAATTTTTGGAAGTTTTTAATTCTCAAAAGGAATCTGATTTTGTTTTATTCTTTTGGTGTCTTGTTAATAAATAATAATCTTGTGTATTATGAATTGATTGATTGATGTCATAAGTTGCTATTTTAATGGAAATTTAGTTAGAAAGGGAAGTTACTACTATTATTTGTGAATTTTTTGCAAATATGGTTACCTACCAATTATTTAGGTGTTTGACATGTTTGACGTTTTTTTTGGTAATAAGTACAGTAATTTTTATTTTCGGATGTTAACAATGGGAAAAGAATGGACATGGTCAAGGTTTTGTTGACCGGATGGCAACCACAGAAGAATTGTGATCACTGTTTATTTTTTTTTTTTATTTTTTTTTTTAAAGTTTTACATTTTAATTTTTTTTTTGGTGTAGTGATTGCCATGAAAGCAATGAAAGATTCACTTCGAGTTCCTGAGAGAATGGGTTGGAATGGTGATCCATGTGCTCCTACTAATTGGGATGCTTGGGAGGGAGTAACCTGCCGAATGAGTAAGGATAAGACTGCCCTTGTGATAAGTCAAATGTAAGTATTCATTTCACTTCTCTTAGGCTATGTAATGGATCTACTGATGGGCTTTATGTTACATTAAAAGTTTCACGGTAATTGGCATTTCAAACTTTGTGTAAAGTTAATGGTGGGGTAGGTTCAATATGCTAAAATTAGAGATGGTGGGTGATCTAAAGCACTCATGATATCTTGTTGCTATATCAGTTTATGAGAAGGTTTCTTATTCTTTTTTGCACAAAGCTACAAATAGCATTTTCCTTGCATGTAAACTATTCTGCCAATGACCTTTTTTAGGCTTATCAACAGTCCTTCCTGCTAAAAGCTCGGGTAGGTAGTAGAATATGGGCCGGTAGTGGAATATAAGCTCAACCTCTTTTACAAATGCATATTTGAATTTATGAACCAAAAAAACAGAGCAAAAAGGTGTTAGTTACAACTGGTTTCTTGTTAAGACAATTGTTCTTCCCCTTTTATTTAGCTTAATTTTAAGAATATTTCTATCATGCAACAAAATTTTGGATTGTTGCAAAAGAATCCTTTAATGAACTAATGGTTGCTTGACAAATCATCTAGTTAATATATGTCATTGCCACATCAACTCTTGATAAATCAAAATTGAATTCTTGCAATTTGATCCAATATCAAAGTTGAGTTATTTCAATTTAGTCCTTACGTCTCACATAGAGCTTATGTGACAATGACATGTTTTATCAAAGGGTTGTTGTGCAACAATCCAAAATTTGGTTGCGTGGAAGTTATGCCCTAATTTTAATTCTTCTCCTAATTCTTTGACTTTATCTTTGTTTCAAATATCGTTTCAGAGATCTGGGCAGTCAAGGTTTGAAAGGGTTCATAAGTGACCGGATTAGTCTTTTGTCAGACTTGGTAAGCCTGTAAGTATCAGCATTCACATCTTTACATGATGAGGCTTAAATGTATTTAAGGTCAACATTGTACTAGAGAGGTCGAAAATATGCTACTAATTGATCTATCTCTATAAAATTTCCCCAATGCACTCACACATGTATTAGGGTTATTCTAATGTGTGCCCTAGGGCACGGGCACACATTAAAAGTACTTAAAAAAAAGTAAAGTTACATAGGAAAATGGATTGTTTAATACCTGGTAAGCGATGTTTTTAGTTTTCCCACAAGAGTTTACTCATTTAATTATCTTTATCATATGCCCTTGGGCATACATTAGAAAACCAGTGTCTATACTGGGTGTTGCACTGTACCCATACCTGTGCAATATGGAGCATTTTATTCATCAAGATTATGATTTCAGTATTTGCTTTCCTAGGACAAACTTGTTTACATTGATACCAATTATCTAGTAACTTATCTTTAATACTGCAGGAACTTGAGTTCTAATTCGTTGGTGGGTGAAATACCTTCTGGACTGGGTCAAAAATCCCTGACACAACTGTAAGTTCAGGCTTTTTCTAGTTGATAATCTGTTTCCAAGTGTTTTACTTTACCCTCTGAAAGCTCGTATTTTACAAGTTATTTCTTCCATTTACTTGTCACCATACCGAATATTGTAATATATTTAGTCTATTTTTTTTTGTTGCAAGTTTTATTTCTGGACTCATTATTGGTGTAAATGTTTGGATGCGTCTATCTGATCTATATTAAGACTATGTCGAATGTTGTTATTTGTTTAATATTTTATTTTTCTTTATAATGCATGCTGTAGGGATTTGTCCAACAATCAATTAACAGGAGCCATACCAGATAGTATAGCCTCTTCAAGTTTGCAGCTTGCGTAAGTATCTACTGTATTGTTGGTTACATCATACATGAAAGCAAAAGAAAGAAGAGTTTCATTGATATAGTGATCCTATAACAAACAACTCAGATTATAAAATGATTTACTTGTGGATTGATGTCACTTTTGACTAAAACATCAACCAAGTCTTATCCAACTAGGTGGGATCAACAATATGGACGAAACGGTGACACTTAACTCTATCAAGCTGCATTGTTCACCTAAAATAAAAATAAAATAAATAATGAACGCTGCATATTAACTTTTTGCGATAAAGAATTATTCAGCTTTGCGTTCAACTGTATCTTAATATTAATAATATGATAATGAAAAAGCTGGTTATTGTGTTTAAAATGCCTAGTACTCAATGAAGTTGATGTTGGGTGTTAAAAGCTGAGATCATCTGATAAATGTCTTCCAAACTGGATAGTCATTGTAGAAAATAAACGATTGATATTGCTTAAACTCTAGGCTTAGAAACGGGATAGGCTTAACTGGTTTTTGTATACTCCTGTCAAGTTTGTCTTGATTCAGTTTTATTTTTTCTTAACCATTTCATCATGCCAGGCTGTTGAATGGTAACTTATTGGAAGGACGAGTGCCAGAGGAACTCTATTCCATTGGTGTGCATGGTGGAGCTATTGAGTATGTAACTTTATCTGATAGGTTTTCTCTAATCTGTTTCTGAATTGTTGTGTTGAAATATTCGACAACTTCCATACTTGATAGTTGATACTCCTATTTGGCTCATTAGTTATTAGTTTATAACTATGTCTGTCTGTTTTTCTTTGAGTGCGTGTGCTGTGTGCGTGTTTGTGCATATCTAAACTAAATTTCAAGTTATTCACCAAAAATGAAAAAACTAAACTAAACTTCGAGTGGAGCCACACTAGTTCACTCCTAGACTCAGGCTGTCATCCGCATTGGATGCTAAAATTAGCTTTAACAGCTGATCTTACATAAAGGACCCTCTGTCCTGCCCTCTCTCCCCATTGTCCATTGTTACTTGCTTCTTCCTTGGATTTAGCCTTTGTTTTTTATACTAGGAAATAAGGTTATTAACATGTTCAGAAATCAGATAACCCATCGAAACCTGTCAGTTTTACGTGGATTTCACCTAACTTGCACGGGTGTAATAGGTAAAAGTAGTGTATCAACAAATTACTCGCTACAGTGCCACTGTGCATTTATTAAGAAGTGCAGCTAAACTGTACTCATAATTTAACGAGAGATAATCTGTTTCCCATATTCATTTTGATTTGTTTTTTGCAGTCTCTCTGGCAACAAAGGTTTGTGTGGCGTGCCATCTCTGCCTCCATGTCCTATGTTTTGGGAGAACGGCAGGTTATCTACTCCGGGTAAAATTGCAATAGGCTTGTCATGTTTATTTGTTTTCTGTGTGGTACTGCTGCTAGTCTATATCTACATCAGGAGGAGAAGGAATGATTATGACTTTGCTCTGCCTCATGAATTAACTTGTAAGTATGATTTTAATAAGATTCTTTTCTCTTGCTTTATTTATTTTTACGGTCAAATTTTGGTATTGCTTTATTCACCTTACTGGTGTAGGAGCTTCTCTATTCTGTTACTTTTTAGATTGCATATAAATATTCACTTATAAACTGAGTTTCAAATCTTTCATACCATCAGTAAACAAGTGCCACATCATTTTGGTATTAGAGTTCAACTTTTCCTCAAATGGTGGTAGAGTATGATTCACTGATGGAAGAAGATCCTCTGACTTCAATATTTGCTTGTAGCTCTCTGCAGCACTTATGTAATTATGTTAGCCATTAGATGCCTCTTATGGTTGAGAATTTAAATTAGAAAAAACCCCTCTCATGAAATAAACCACCAAACAAGTCTTCAACCGACCAAAAGGATGTAGGCAGCACCGCCTTGTCAGTCGCCTTTAGTCAGCGTCCTACCTCAGAAATTATTTTATTCATTAGATCAATATGAATCAGTTTCCTCACTCAAGATGTTCACCTTCCTTCCCAATCCCAAACTCATCTAGTTCAGTTTTTCAATTTATATGAGTTGACATCTAAAGACAAATACAACAAATGCAATAACTTACTCATATTCATGGGACCAAACTTCATTTATATTCATCAAAGAAACCAGAAAGAATCGGTGACCACATGGTTTCGGTCAAAGCCCAAATATCAAATTATCACCGGTTACACCAAACACTTTTCAAGCCATAGACACCAGTCCACTAATACCAGTGTACCACCACCATGATGGAAATTGGACCAAAATGTCCAAATTAAATAATGACATTGTGAATAAGGGCCACCGAAATATGTAACCCAGTAGCCTTGGTCTTGGTGATATTGTGGTAACACTAATAATCAATATAAAATAAGTAAAATGTGTCTGGACTTCTAAACCAGTAGCTTTTATAGATGGAAGAAGAGTGCATAGACGCTTAGATATAGTGGGGAATTATAGAATTCTCAAATGAAAAGGATTTTTCATATTTTACAGAAGCTTTGAAGGTGTGGAATGGGATGGGTTTTTTAACAAATGGTGATGCGATGGTGGATGGTGGTGTCCGGTGACGAACACCACTGCAAAGAATCATGAGAGAAATTGGGACTGCTTAGTGTGCAATACTGGAGAAGATGGTTTCAGTGGGGTGATGTTTTTTGTGTTAGGGAAAGGGAGGACCTGTTTGGGTGTTTATTTCAGGAGAAAGAGTGTGTTTTTTCTCTTACATTATTAACCCTAAGATGCATCTACTGGCTAGATTTTGTGTTGCAGAGAGCTGCAAACAAATATTTGCAGTCCTTCACTGATCGTGGAAAAGTAAAATTAGGTGCTCTGTCAGTAAATCAATTGAATTTTTATTAGAGAGTTTAATTTTGATGTACTGTTGGCTATAAAAGGTTTTTACACCATCAACCAATTTTATCATTGACTTTTGATGGAGTTATTATGGAAGTCAAATATTTTTAATGACTTGACCGTAAATGATTGAATGACAATGTACAACCTTTTCCAGTGATAGTGCATTAAAATTAAATTCTTCCTACCTACACGCATAGTAAACACACTTATCAGATGTTATAAATACTTCTTGGTGTAAGTGTTATCCATGTACCTTGGCATATTTACTTACTCCCTCCGGTCTCATATATAAGCCAAAATAACTAATTTTGCAAGTATTAAGAAAGTTAGTTGAGTGTATTTAATTTTTTTAGGTTTACAAAAGAAATAGACCATTTTAGAAAAGATGTATTGGGAATGAAACAAAAATTAAATGATACAACCACTTTTGTGGAGATATTTTAGGAATAATTGTATTGGAAATAGAAAGTTAGTTAAATTTTGCTTATATTTAAGACCATAAATAAGTTGTTTTTATTTGCTTATAATTGAGACCGGAGGGAGTATCTACATTCACCTATTGAAGTGTTCTTTGTGATCTCATTTATTGCAATATTTTGGCTAAGTAGCGGGCTATGTGTCTTCCCATTTTACCACCGTTAGTTTTTATGAGGCTATTTGTGGTTCGGTTCTAGATTGATTGACTTTGTGTTGAATACCATTTGATCCGAGCAATTTTATTTAGCTCAGTTTGGATTTAGCCTTCGATGCTTAACATGCTTGACAGGAATCTGTAAATTAGGAGCAAAAATTGGAACTATGTCTATGTGTGATATCTTTATTATCTCCTTTGCTGAGTTTGTTCTAGAATGACTTCCTTTTGTATATCAGAAACTGGAGCTATTTTTTGAAGTAGAAGAAGGCATTTAAAGTCAATATTTTACATAGTACCCTCCAAATGACATGAAATGTTTGATTTTACAGAGAATTATCTCTTGCATGTTTGATGCTGAAATCTTGTACCAACCGCTGACTGTTTTATGGCTTTGCAGCATTAGCAGCCAAGAGAAACCGATATCAGAGACAAAAATCCTTAATGGTTCTTGAGATGGAGAGTCAACACGCCAAGGGATTACCTTCACATTTTACGACACAATAACCATTATTCTTGATGGAAATAGAAATGGAAATGGAATAGTATTTTTCATAGTTTTGTAGCTAAACATACACCGACACAGCTTTGAGAAAGGATTTGAGCTTGTTGCAGCATCAGTGCTCCGTCTTGATGTGACATGACAACACCACGGCTTTAGTTTATAAGAAGAAAAAGGCTTGTGGGGCTTGCCTTTCTCCTACAACTTTGTCGTCTCACCAAGGATTCCGGAAGCCACTTAGTACCATGCATATTCTATGTCAACTTACACATTGTTTTCTTCAACCATCAAAGGCTTGATATCCCCTGTTATGTCAAACGCATCTGCAGCTTTTGCTGAATATGTGATAGGAACAAACAAGAAACAACCCATCAATGTATGAAATTTGAGCCACGAATTACTGTCCATTTTTTCATGGTACATCAATTCTACTTGACTTTTCAACCCCGTTTACGGATTTATGTGGACGGCGTAATTGGACCTTATTGTACAATGTATTTTTTTTTTTTTTGTTTTATCATTTTCATTCGTTTGTATCAAGTAATGAAGTAAAAGCATAGTGGAGAAAATTCCATATTTTTGAAGTTCTTTTTTTCTCACTTACAAATTGTAATTCTAGACTAGAATTCCTGGGATTTTTTATTTTTTTATTTTTTTTGAAATTTCATGCCATTTGAATTCTTTTTACCCCTACCGGAGGAACAAATTTTCTTCCTCAGTGAAGATCACCAACATTTCATTTATGTTAATCCCACCAACTGTATAGGTCACAAACGATTTAGTGGTAGAAGATATTCTTGGAGGACAGAGTTTTAATCAAGAAGACACACAATACCTCTGACAATAAAGAAAAAGCTAAGGTTTAGGGTTAATGGTTTATGATTTTTTATTTTATGGAAGTGAAAGCTTGTGATTTGTTTTATATTTTTAACATATAACAAAGTGAATTAATATAAACAATAAAATACTCCCTTTTATAGAATTTTCCTTTTTCTCTTCTTTTCAATTTTGATGGACCATTATCTGATTTTGGATGCAATTGTTTGGCATCTGCTCAGTTGACATGACTCAGATCTTCATCATTGTTGTAATCTCACCCTGCACACTACTCTGCAAAGCATTTGATGAGCATTCATTATATACTTTTAAGATGGTATTGCTAGTTGTAGGAGTTGGATTGTGCGATGTGGTTCAGTATTTTGCATCACTTACTTAGAGAATTGAGCAGCGAAAGTTGTATAGGACCCCTTTCCAAAGAACCATTTTGTTCATGCTAATGAGGTTAATTGATCTATTGCACAATATTATGCTATGCATGGATAGAAAATTAGTGAATGATCTATATTACCCTATTCAATTAGTTTGAATGAACTGGATTATTTATTTTGTTAAGTATTTAACCATGGTTTTGAATAGAACAAAGGTTGGAAAAGCTTTATAAATTTATTTTTGAGATTAAACATGGAGTATGCATCTATAGAGATGTAGTACCTAAAGCCAGAATATGACAGTGACAAAGAGGGATAGGGTCCCCCCACACATCCAAAGAAAACATTATCAGGGTTTGGCATTTACTGTTGGGGATGGAATCTTATGATTTTTGCTAAGTGCTCAAGCAGAACAAAATTCAAGCAAGGATTTTTTTATTTTTTTTAAAATATATTAAATGGAAAAAGTATTTGGTTATAATTTTACAAGAGAGATGACCAAGTAGAAGCACGGAGAGGGTGAGGTGAAAAACTTACTAGATACCTTTCAGAGAAGACATTGTTATCTATTGCAAACTGTGAAACACTTACTAGATACATGCTTGGTGCATGTGTAAGCTCCAAATTCCTAACGTGGTTAATGTTGCATTTTTCTTTTTCATAATGACTAAATATGTTGAAAATTGTTTATTGCTGCTCTTGTTGTTTTGAATGGACTAAAATGCTTTCTGTGGAGTTCAATTATCTTAACAAATGCAGAATTGAATTCAGTGTAGAACACCTCCGGATGATTGCAGAGGCCTGAGAAAATCAATTTTTAACTTGAAACGATTGTTGACGAATACGAAAAAGCTTTGCGTGCTAAATGCTACTCCCTCCCTTTTTATAGGGCACCATTTTGGTAGAATTGGTGTCCTTTTTTATAAGTCGTTTTAGAATATTTAAGTAGTATTAAACAATTTATTCCAAAATACACCCCTCATAATTGCATAGGGTAATAGGTTTATAATTACAATAAAGATAAAAATGAATAGAGTTGTAAAATTTTAAATAGGGATAACTTTATAATGACAATATATATTTTGATAAATTTGAGAATAATAATTACTTTTTTTAATCTGCGTGAATTAGGTAGAAGTGACTTATATTAAGGGATAGAGGGAGTAATATATATATATATATATATGAAAAAGTTCACCCTGCAAAGGTATAGAGAGAGTTCAATAGAAGGTTAAAAAACGAGAATCAAAGGCAAATCTATCATCAAAGAGTTGTTGTTGAAACTAGCCGGATCGTCGAACGGAATTATAAAAGTTGTAATTTTAGGTATTATAAAAGTTGTAATTGAAGATAAGAATATTAAAGCTTTTCAGGAAATGATAAAGTTTGATAAGAAAATTGACTGAAAAAAATAAATGGTAAGAATTTTTTTTTTTTTAGAAAGTTTAGATGAAGTGAGATTCTCTCTAAAGTGAAGAAGGAAAGGTATACTGGAACCATTTCTGGATCGTGTAATGGATTTATTCACTTTTATTTGCTCACTTTAGAGAGAAACACACTATAGGGAAACCTGATCCCTTTATAGTACATGCTGACTCTTTAAAAAGGACAAAAATAACGATTAATTGCTGTGGAAAATGTCAAAATGTGATATTAATTAGGTATTAAATTCATGTACTGGATTTTGATTTAGTCACTTTCGTTTGCTAAGTTTAGAGGGAAACACATTTTAAAGAAACCAAATTCCTTTAAAGTACACACACATTAGAAATAGAATAATCGACAACTAATGTATATATACTTCTTTTGTGTTTTTTTTACGGTTATCTATATGTCAAAAAAACACTTATAATTTAGCGTATTTATTGAAGTATGAGTAATTTATGGATTTTGCAAGTTACTTATTCTTAGTGGTGATTATTCCAAGGTTGTCAAAAATGTATATCTTTGGCAAGTTCGGAGGGGAGAAAAAAATCGTAAATCGTTGAATCGTAACACGGATTGTAGATGAGCAAAAATATGTCATGTTTGAGGGTGAGAATAAAGTTTTTTTTTTGGTAACAGAGTTTTTGGTATGCTCATTCAGATCATCGAAGACTCTCCACTTCATAAATTAGAGAGGGAAATGTTTTTTGCGATGGAAAATAGGGGGAAATGTTAAGACTTAGGGTTTTTGGTGTTTTGGGCTAAAAATAGTAGTGGAAAATAAGGGGAAATTTTAGGGTTTTTAGTGTTTTGGGTTGAAACGGTTGTTCAAAATAAAATTGAGTCCTAGATTTTGAACCTCATTTTTAATGCGAAATGTCCAAAATGCCCTTTATTAAAAATTTAATGGATTTTGAACCTCTAATATTATCTATGAACCCCATTTCATCTTCCATCTGCTGATCGAGCATAAACCTCATATGGCAACCTTTCATAACCACACTAAACATTCCTCCACTCCCACAACTTTTCAACTTCTTGCAAATTTTTATTTTTTATTTTTTGTACTCCATTGCATCATATTCCATTGTTGAAGGTGTGTTTCTTTTGTTTGGTGCATTCTTGCCATGATGGGTAACCTTGTAACCCAAGGTACGTTTCGTTTTTTTTTTTTTTTACTATTCGTAAATGTTTCCGACAAACCAGTGTCAAAAAATATTTTTCCAACACGGGGGTGTCGAAAACTATTTGTGCAAAAAAGTGTAAGTTATTTCTGAGAACTAGGTCTCGGAAAATAACTTCCGACAACCAAATCTCGAAAATTATAACATGTTTAGATAACAATTAATTACCTGATTTAATAAAAAAAATTTTAAAAAATTCTGCCAAGTTATTTCCGACAGCATCTAGTCAAAAATGAAATTTCCGAGACCCCCGAGTCGAAAATTTCATTTCAAAGACTGGAACGTTGAAAATGCATCCAGAGGGTGTTTTGGCTTTTTAATAAGAACGAGGATGAAGTTGAGGCGGTTCCAATGTTGAGGAGAGAAGAGAAAGAGGAACATACCTTAACAAGAACGAAGAAGAAGTTGAGGTAGTTCGGTTGGGGCGGGCATGGTGGCCGTTGTGGTGATATCGGTTTGGAGTGAGTTTGAAGTTGAGGAGAGAAGTTGAAGAAGAAGGAAGACCCTTGTTGAAGAAGAAGAAGAACCTATCTCTCTTTCTTTCGTCTTCCATATGAGGTGCATAAAATTTTAACCTCTATCCAGAGGAATTTTTATGGGGTGGTTGTGAAGACAAAAAGAAAATTTCATGGGTTAGTTAGGTTCTTATTTGTAAATAAAAGAAGAATGGGGATTGGGAGTAAAGGATTTAAATTTATTTAATATTTCCATTCTTGCCAAGTGCAAGTGAAGGCTCTTGTCCCAGAATAATTCCTTAAGCTGTCATTTGTTGGAGGTTAGGTATGGCGACTTTGATGCTTCTTCCTTGGTAAGCTCTCATGGCCGAAATTTTAACAGAGCCTCCATTTGGTGGAAAGATCTTTGTGCTATCGGATCTTTTAATTGGGGACTGGACTGGTTCAAGGATTGTATCAACAAGAAAATAGGATCCGGTAATTCTACTCTCTTTTGGCAGGATCGATGGTGTAGCTCTATTCCTCTTAAAGATCAATTTCCTATATTGTATAGGGCTTCTATTGACATGAACAAACTAGTGCAACATATATGGGCGTGTTTGGTGTAATGGAGGTTGGTCTTGAAACCTTTGTTGGCGACGTAATATGTTTGTATATGAAAAAGATATGTTGTTTGATTTGAATAATATTCTAGCTGTCGTGGTTATATCTGACAATGCAGTGGATTCTTGGAAATGGATTGCCGCTGGTTCTTTTGATTTTTGTGTAAAATATGCTTATAACTCTTCTTTTGACCTTTATGCTTCTGCGCCTAATTTTGAGTTGATTGGTGTTCATCCCCACCCATGTTTTTAAGAGGTTGTGGAAGGTAAAAGTGCCTTTCAAACTCCGTGCTTTTTCATGGAAGCTCCTGCTGGATCGTGTGGCTTCCAAATGCAATATTCTGCGACGTGGTGTGAACGTGGATGTGCAATGTTTTTGTGTCTTGGTGCTGCAGAAACAACCTATCATCTTTTCGTTATTTGTCCGGTGGCTGGAGCTATTTGGGTGTTATCTATGATTGGTTGTGATGTGATATGGTGAACTTTAACTCTTTACCTGAGTTCTTTTTGGAGCACAATAATTTAGGGAAAACAAAGAAGAGTAGAAAATTTATAAGCATGATTTTTGGATGTGCGTTTGTTGGACTATAGAGAAATTCTATTATTTTCAACAACGATCAGGTTGATATTCCAAGTTGGATTGATGCAATTAAGATTAAATCTAATCTTGGTCTTGGTTCTCCTGCTTGATGAGCTGCCTAGTTATTTCGTTCTGTGATTGGTACATGGTACCCATACAATGTATAGATAGATAGAGTTGGTTAATTATGTTGTATTGTGATTCACATGGTGGGTTTGTTAGGATTTGCTATACTCTTTTTGTAACATCCCGAAAATTAATATTAAATAATATAATTTTAGTATATAAATATCTATTTAAGGATAGGATTAAGCCTTAGAAATTGTACAAGGTTAGAAGGGTAGTATGAGCATAGGCCGACCTAGGATGTGAGATTAAAAGGCCTCGGCCCGATCTCGGCCGAGCTAGATAAGATTGTGTGCTTATGAACCGAGCTGAAAGGGAACCCAACGTGAAACCCATTGTCCAGTCTGGATTAGCCGATCTCAGAGTCCTGTCCGAGAGGGAAGCTCGGACTACTGCTGTTCCTAAAAACCGAGCCAACGTATCCTAGCCGACGTACCCGAGCCAACACGTCCTAGCTCCTCCGTGCCAGTTCATGTGGAGCTGTTAACCCTTTGGTTTTCGTACCGTCCGTACGGTACTGTCCTTCACTTTATGTCATTATCACTACTTTATGTCCTTTTCAATGTACTGTTCATGGCCTCCTCAAGAAGCCAATGAATCTTGTCCACATATTCAAGCTTCCTCAAGAAGCCTCCAATGAGAGCCACACAAATATCTTCCACATTTGAATAAAAGAAAATCCCAACACATAACCCATAACACTTCTCACTTTTATTCTTCTCTTTTCCCTACGTCCCTCTCTCTTTCTCTCAAAGTCCAGCAGTCCTAACACTTCTTTCTCCCTCCCTTCCCACGGATATTCCCCCCCCCTCCAGCAACCAAACCTCAACCGGAGACCCTCCTTCTCTCCGTCCCCATTTTAATCTGGAGTCCCTGGGCAACCGTGAAGTTGGTGTGTAGCGTGGCGTGGTGGTGGCAGCAAGGAGGAAAAGGATTTAAAGGTGTGAAGCTCCAAGATCAAGCATCAAGAAAACCATTCTCAAACTCTCAACCCTTATCTCACACGGTTTGAGGTAAGGAGTGAGTGTTACCTCTACTTGAGTTTGGGTTTCTAGGGTGTTCATAAAGGGTACTAAGAGTGGGTATTAGATTAGGGAATGGACATAGGTTAATGTTAGAAGAGAAATGGTAAAAAGGGTAAAAGGGGAATTAATGAATGAACTAGAAACATGGATTTTAGGTGAAGATGGAATATCACTTTTGATTACATGCTATATTTCATATGCTGCATTTTATATGATAGATTGACTAAATGTTTTGTTCATGTGGTTATTGAGGTATAAGTGTTTATGATGCTTTGATATTTGGTATTTGTATCTGTGGCCGAGCCAAGAGAGGGTGAGAATGGGGAATGAGAAAAAATGGTAACCAGGGTGGATCGAAAAGACAAACTAATAAGTTACATAATGAGTTAGGTAGACGAGATAGATAATAGGAATAATGGAAATCGGGAATGGGTGATGGGTTGAGCCGAGATAGATGCAAAGAGGAATAATTAAAGAGGTGAACTGAGGTGGGCCGAACTAAAAGTAATGGTTAATAAGATAAAGGGAATTAAAGAGAAATGGTTGTGTGGTCGGGTCATAGCAGACGCGTACCGGGTGCGTGCATTGATCGCGTAAGCCGAGCATTGTGGTGCTCGCAACTGTAAGACGATCATGGTGGTGCTCGCAGTTATGACACACAAGGTTCCGAGAACGGAATCGGTACGAAGTGTTCCTGGTCATAGCAGACGCGTACTGGGTGCGTGCATTGATCGCGTAAGCCGAGCATTGTGGTGCTCGCAGCTGTAAGACGAGTATTGTGGTACTCGCAGTTATGGACACTCCTTACTCCATAGAATGATCGGCGGTAGTGTTCCTGGTCATAGCAGACGCGTACTGGGTGCGTGCATTGATCGCGTAAGCCGAGCATTGTGGTGCTCGCAGCTGTAAGACGGGTATTGTGGTACTCGCAGTTATGGACACTCCAATATCCGACCTAAATGGTGTAAGACATGCACTGGGTGTATGCATCCGAGAAGAGTAAAAGATTGGAAGCCATGTAAAAGTGGAATAATGAATAATGAGTATGAAGAAAGAGATTGTGAATCGAGGTAGACTTAATAGGTAATGGGTAAGCTGGTTTATGATGTGAGTCGAGCTAGACGAGGATGTGGGTATGCGAATCGAGCTAAATGTTGATATATGCATGAGATATATGGGTTTGATTACTTGTGATTTATTTGCTATTTGACTACTTGTGTTTGGCTTGGTAGTTCGGTATGTCATTCTAGAAACTGCTTATTTAAGTTCTGTGTAATGCTCACCTCCTTACCATTTTTCAGGTACTGAGCCCGAGCAGATGCAGTCCCCGGCCGAGCAGGATCACTCTCCCTCTCAGGGAGAGTAAGTTATTTAGAGTCAGATAGGTGGATGGGTCTCGGCCAGTTGGGCCGAGATAAAACACTGATTGTATTTTGAATGACCGAACTGAATGTACCTAAACTTATATTTTATGTATTTGATGCATTTAAGTCTTCCGCTTTATTAACTCTGATGTTTTTGTTATTAATGAAAGGAAATATTATTTTGGCAAATATCATATCCATCTTAAAAGAAATTTTAAATCCTAATTTTGGGGTAATTAAGGGTAATTATTTCATAGGGTGTTACATTTTTGGTATCAGAGCATTTTCTCCTCGGCCTATTGGAGTTGCGAAAGACTCCAGTGGTTACTCACCAAGAGAGTGACAAATAAGTAAAGTCTAGAAGTCTAAGTTAGACAATAGAGCTCATAGATATATATGTTTATATATATACATTTACTTGATTAATCGGAAGTTAATTGGCTTTCTCTCCATGACCAAACAGCATGGCTGGGAGACGAGCTGATAACGATCGAATTGCCACTGTGTTGGAAACCCTGGTTCAACTACAGCAGAACCAAGCGCAGGCTCAGCAGAATCAGGCTGAGAACCTCGCTCAAAACATCGCCGCAGCCGCAGCAGCTGCAGCTGTAGCCCTTCAGCCCCAACCTCCGGCTCTGGTCGAGATAGACTGGATGAGCTGATTTCGGAAGAACGAACCACCTCGGTTCGAAGGGGGTTACAACCCCGATGGAGCTCAGAGATGGCTCCAGGACATTGAGAAGATCTTCCGATCCCTACAACCGCCCTATGAGTACAGAGTGAGGTTGGCCGAGTTTGTGCTGGTTAATGAAGCCGAGCACTGGTGGGAGCAACAGAGCCGAGGACTGGAAACGGCTAATGAGGCCATCACTTGGGACTTATTCCGAGCTCGCTTCCTCGGAAAGTACTTTCCCGAGGATGTAAGGAGAGAGAAGGAGCTCGCTTTTCTCAAGCTGGAACAGAGAAACTTGAGCGTTGGGGAGTATGCCGCTCAGTTCGAGGATTTGATCCGTTATTCAGGAAGCTACCGAGATGCTGGTCAGCGTACCAAGTGCATCAAGTTTGAGTCTGGTCTCCGTGACGACATTCAGCTCGCATTCGAATATCAGAACGTGGCCAATCTCTCGCAACTGGTGAACATGGCTAGCACCTATGAGAAAGGGCTCAAGAGAAAAGCTGATGGAAAGAGGAGCAAGTCGGCACAGAAAGGAGTGGGTCCGATCAGAGGAAAAGGAGTTGTCCAGAGATCTGCCCCATATGTGAATCCGAACTCCAGAATGTCAACAGCTCCGAGGAGTGGTGGTCAAATGGTGGTTGTTCCTGGCCCGTATCCGATATGCCAACATTGTGGAAGGCAACACCGGGGGGAATGCTGGAATCTGGATCCGAGCAAAACCAGAGGATCCTGTTTCCGATGTGGCAAGCCTGGCCATTTTGCAGCTCGGTGTACCGAGAATATTGTGAAGGAAGTTGTCAATGTGACCAAGGCTCATCAGACTGGTATTAACCGACCTATGCAGAGAGGCAAAGTTTACACTATGGATGGAGAAGAAGTGACTGATGCTGACGAACTGATCCGAGGTACTTGCCAAGTAAACAGTATTCCTTGTGCCGTACTATTTGACTGTGGAGCCACACATTCTTTCATTTCCCTTGACTGTATGAATAGATTAAAACTATTCCCAGTAGAAATGCCTTACAAACTATCCATTTTTACCCCAACCAATTCTTCTGTAATCACTTCTAAAATGTGACTAGAGTGTCCTATCCAAGTATTAGGCAAAGAATTTAAAGTCAATTTGATTTGTCTACCCTTAACCAAGCTGGATATTATCCTTGACATGGACTGGATGTCTCAACACCATGTCTCAACACCATGTCTCAACACCATGTCTTACTCGATTGCCGAGAAAAGACCGTAATCTTTAGTGGCCCTTTTGTTGCGAAGTTAGAGACAACAGAGGAACCGACCTTAGACTAAATCCCCGTGGTCGGAGAATTCCCTGAGGTTTTCTCGGACGAAATGCCTGGCTTACCGCCGAATAGGGAAGTAGAGTTCAGTATAGACCTCCTTCCGGGAACTGGCCCGATCTCAATTGCTCCGTACAGAATGGCGCCTCCCGAGCTAGAAGAGCTTAAGAAACAGTTGGAAGAACTTTTGGCCAAAAAGCTAATCCGACCAAGCGTATCGCCGTGGGGAGCCCCAATCCTGTTTGTGAAAAAGAAAGATGGTTGTCTCAGAATGTGCACTGACTATAGGAAGCTCAACGCGGTAACGGTGAAGAATAAATATCCCCTCCCTCGGATTATTAACTTATTGGACCAACTCAAGGGAGCGTCAGTGTTTTCAAAGATAGATCTCCGATCTGGATATCACCAAATCCGAGTCCGAGAAGAAGACATTCCGAAGACAGCCTTCCGATCAAGGTATGGGCATTTTGAGTACGTGGTTATGCCCTTTGGACTTACCAACGCCCCAGCTATCTTCATGGACTACATGAATAGAATCTTCCGACCTTACCTGGACTCGTTTGTGATAGTCTTCATTGACGATATCCTCATCTACTCCCAAAATCCGAGTGAACATGAGCAGCATTTGAGAATGGTGTTACAAGTTTTGAAGGATAAGAATCTCTACGCTAAGCTCTCTAAGTGCAGCTTTTGGCTCAACGAGGTTCATTTCCTCGGACATGTGATATCCAAGCAAGGTGTAGCAGTTGATCCCTCCAAGGTGGAAGCGGTACTTAAGTGGGAGAGACCCAACTCGGTCACTGAGATCAGGAGTTTCCTCGGTCTTGCAGGGTACTACAGAAGATTCATTGAAGGATTCTCTAAACTGGCGCTACCGTTGACCTCGTTAACTAGAAAGGATGCCCCATACCAATGGTCCGAGGTGTGTGAACAGAGCTTTCAAGAGCTAAAGAAAAGGTTGACGAGCTCGCCCGTGTTGATTTTACCCGATTCGACCAAAACCTTTGACTTATTTTGTGAGGCCTCAAAGCAGGGCCTTGGCTGTGTGCTAATGCAACAAGGAAAAGTGGTGGCGTATGCCTCTCGGAAACTTCGGCAACACGAGCAGAACTACCCTACGCATGATCTCGAACTGGCAGCCGTGGTGTTTGCCCTTAAGATTTGGAGACACTACCTGTATGGCACGAAATTCGAGGTGTTCAGTGACCACAAGAGTCTCGGCTATCTGTTCGACCAGAAAGAACTCAACATGAGACAGCGCAGATGGGTGGAGTTTTTGAAAGATTATGACTTCAGCTTGCACTATCACCCTGGAAAGGCCAACGTGGTGGCCGACGCATTGAGCAGGAAGAGTCTTCATTTGAGCAACATGATGGTCCGAGAGATGCAGTTAATGCAGGAGTTCAGTGACCTTAACCTAGGCATACAGAAAAAGGAAAACAGTGTGGTACTGGAAATACTGCAAGTAACCAATGATTTCGTGGGTTTCATTAAGGAAAGGCAGGCCGCCGACCTAGAGCTCCAAAAGCTTTTAGAAAGAGCCGGAGACAAGGATGAACCTGACTTCACTAAAGGACCTGATGGTCTTGTGCGATTTCGAGGCCGAGTTTGCATCCCCATGGACTTTGAAGTCCGAAGAGAGTTAATGGAAGAAGCCCACAAGACGAAGATGAGTCTTCATCCAGGTGCCACAAAGATGTACCAAGATTTGAAGAGGTTATTTTGGTGGCCGAAGTTGAAGACCGACGTGGCCGATTATGTGTCTCGGTGCTTGACATGTCAGAAAGCCAAGATCGAGCATCAGAAACCAGGAGGATTACTCAAATCCTTGGAGATTCCACAATGGAAGTGGGATAGCATTTCGATGGACTTTGTATCAGGTCTACCAAAGACGAGATCAGGGTAGGAAGCCATTTGGGTTGTGGTGGACCGACTTAAAAAGTGTGCTTATTTCCTGCCGATCAGCATGAAGTACAGCCTGGAGAAGCTGACGCAACTGTACATAAAGGACATTGTTCGACTCCATGGTGTTCCGAGCAGCATAGTGTCGGACCGTGATCCTCGTTTCTTGTGTCGATTCTGGCAGAGTCTGCAAGAAGCCATGGGTACAAAGTTGAGGTTTAGCACTGCTTATCATCCCCAAACTGACGGACAATCCGAGCGCACCATTCAGACTCTTGAGGACTTGCCGAGAACATGTGTGCTTGAACAGTCGGAAAGCTGGGAAACACTATTGCCGTTGGTCGAATTCACCTACAACAACAGCTTCCATTCAAGTATCGGAATGGCTCATTTCGAAGCCTTGTATGGTCGGAAATGCCGAACGCCGCTATGCTGGTTCCAGATAGGTGAAAACTTGTTGATTGGTCCCGATATTGTTCAGGAGACAACTGAGAAGATCCGAATGATACAAGGGAAGATGAAAGCCGCTCAGGACCGACAGAAGAGCTATGCCGACAAGAGAAGGAAACCCTTGAACTTCATCGAGGGAGATCATGTATTTCTTCGGGTATCCCCTATAACGGGTATCGGCCGAGCTATCAAATCAAAGAAGCTGACCCCTAGGTTTGTCGGACCGTACCAGATATCGGAGAAGGTCGGACCAGTAGCGTACAGAATCGCTCTACCTCCGCACTTGTCTAAGCTCCACGATGTGTTCCATGTCTCGCAACTTAGGAGATACATTCATGATCCCTCGCATGTGATAGCAGTGGACGAACTGCCGCTAAGAGACAATCTGACCTTCGAAGTCCTACCAGTCCGAGTTGAAGATAGACAAGTCAGACGACTCAGAGGAAAGGAAATCCCCTTGGTCAAGGTAGTATGGAATCGAAATGGTGTGGAGGAAGCTACTTGGGAACTCGAGGAGAAGATGAAGCAGTCATATCCGCAACTGTTCAATGCTGACTAAATTTCGAGGACGAAATTCCTGTAAGTGGGAGAGGAATGTAACATCCCGAAAATTTATATTAAATAATACAATTTTAGTATATAAATATCTATTTAAGGATAGGATTAAGCCTTAGAAATTGTACAAGGTTAGAAGGGTAGTATGAGCATAGGCCGACCTAGGATGTGATATTAAGGCCTCGGCCCGATCTCGGCCGAGCTAGATAAGATTGTGTGCTTATGAACCGAGCTGAAAGGGAACCCAACGTGAAACCCATTGTCCAGTCTGGATTAGCCGATCTCAGAGTCCTGTCCGAGAGGGAAGCTCGGACTACTGCTGTTCCTAAAAACCGAGCCAACGTATCCTAGCCGACGTACCCGAGCCAACACGTCCTAGCTCCTCCGTGCCAGTTCATGTGGAGCTGTTAACCCTTTGGTTTTCGTACCGTCCGTACGGTACTGTCCTTCACTTTATGTCATTATCACTGCTTTATGTCCTTTTGAATGTACTGTTCATGGCCTCCTCAAGAAGCCAATGAATCCTGTCCACATATTCAAGCTTCCTCAAGAAGCCTCCAATGAGAGCCACACAAATATCTTCCACATTTGAATAAAAGAAAATCCCAACACATAACCCATAACACTTCTCACTTTTATTCTTCTCTTTTCCCTACGTCCCTCTCTCTTTCTCTCAAAGTCCGGCAGCCCTAACACTTCTTTCTCCCTCCCTTCCCACGGATATTCCCCCCCTCCAGCAACCAAACCTCAACCGGAGACCCTCCTTCTCTCCGTCCCCGTTTTAATCTGGAGTCCCTGGGCCGCCGTGAAGTTCGTGTGTAACGTGGCGTGGTGGTGGCAACAAGGAGGAAAAGGATTTAAAGGTGTGAAGCTCCAAGATCAAGCATCAAGAAAACCATTCTCAAACTCTCAACCCTTATCTCACACGGTTTGAGGTAAGGAGTGAGTGTTACCTCTACTTGAGTTTGGGTTTCTAGGGTGTTCATAAAGGGTACTAAGAGTGGGTATTAGATTAGGGAATGGACATAGGTTAATGTTAGAAGAGAAATGGTAAAAAGGGTAAAAGGGGAATTAATGAATGAACTAGAAACATGGATTTTAGGTGAAGATGGAATATCACTTTTGATTACATGCTATATTTCATATGCTGCATTTTATATGATGGATTGACTAAATGTTTTGTTCATGTGGTTATTGAGGTATAAGTGTTTATGATGCTTTGATATTTGGTATTTGTATCTGTGGCCGAGCCAAGAGAGGGTGAGAATGGAGAATGAGAAAAAATGGTAACCAGGGTGGATCGAAAAGACAAAATAATAAGTTACATAATGAGTTAGGTAGACGAGATAGATAATAGGAATAATGGAAATCGGGAATGGGTGAAGGGTTGAGCCGAGATAGATGCAAAGAGGAATAATTAAAGAGGTGAACTGAGGTGGGCTGAACTAAAAGTAATGGTTAATAAGATAAAGGGAATTAAAGAGAAATGGTTGTGTGGTCAGGTCATAGCAGACGCGTACCGGGTGCGTGCATTGATCGCGTAAGCCGAGCATTGTGGTGCTCGCAGCTGTAAGACGAGCATGGTGGTGCTCGCAGTTATGACACACAAGGTTCCGAGAACAGAATCGGTACGAAGTGTTCCTGGTCATAGCAGACGCGTACTGGGTGCGTGCATTGATCGCGTAAGCCGAGCATTGTGGTGCTCGCAGCTGTAAGACGAGTATTGTGGTACTCGCAGTTATGGACACTCCTTACTCCATAGAATGATCGGCGGTAGTGTTCCTGGTCATAGCAGACGCGTACTGGGTGCGTGCATTGATCGCGTAAGCCGAGCATTGTGGTGCTCGCAGCTGTAAGACGGGTATTGTGGTACTCGCAGTTATGGACACTCTAATATCCGACCTAAATGGTGTAAGACATGCACTGGGTGTATGCATCCGAGAAGAGTAAAAGATTGGAAGCCATGTAAAAGTGGAATAGTGAATAATGAGTACGAAGAAAGAGATTGTGAATCGAGGTAGACTTAATAGGTAATGGGTAAGCTGGTTTATGATGTGAGTCGAGCTAGACGAGGATGTGGGTATGCGAATCGAGCTAAATGTTGATATATGCATGAGATATATGGGTTTGATTACTTGTGATTTATTTGCTATTTGACTACTTGTGTTTGGCTTGGTAGTTTGGTATGTCATTCTAGAAACTGCTTATTTAAGTTCTGTGTAATGCTCACCTCCTTACCATTTTTCAGGTACTGAGCCCGAGCAGACGCAGTCCCCGTCCGAGCAGGATCACTCTCCCTCTCAGGGAGAGTAAGTTATTTAGAGTCAGATAGGTGGATGGGTCTCGGCCAGTTGGGCCGAGCTAAAACACTGATTGTATTTTGAATGACCGAACTGAATGTACCTAAACTTATACTTTATGTATTTGATGCATTTAAGTCTTCCACTTTATTAACTCTGATGTTTTTGTTATTAATGAAAGGAAATATTATTTTGGCAAATATCATATCCATCTTAAAAGAAATTTTAAATCCTAATTTTGGGGTAATTAAGGGTAATTATTTCATAGGGTGTTACACTTTTTCCTTCGTTTAGGATTTTTCCCACTGGGTTTTTTCTCATCAAGGTTTTTATGGAGGTAGGGATCCTAGTAATGCCTTGGTAGGCAGTGTTCGGGTCATTTGTTTTTTGTTGCTTTTGAGTTGTAACTATTGCTTCACATTCTCGTGAGGTAGACACATGTATTTTGCTCTTGGTTGGTTTTGGTCTATTTGAGCACATAATTCTGTACCCATGTTCAAACCTTTCATAGAAGGTGGGGTTCATGTGTACTATGATGCTTAATAGATCCCTTGTATTAAATAAAATTTTTATTTGCTTGTAAAAAAAAAAACGATTGCAGTGGGGTTTGTATTTGAGGAATATTCCTGAATTTTTTTTTTAAATGGAGTTTCTGGATAATAAGGGGGTTCAAAATCCAGGACTCAATAAAATTTTGGGCTGATAAAGCATTTAGGGGTAAAATTAGCCCATCAACCTACCCCCGATTAAAATAGTTTAACTCGAAAAGTTAGTTGTAGAAACATAGGAAAATAGCGTTTTCACTGTTTATGTGATTTTGAACGTCAATCCAACTAAGTCCATCACCACGCTATCTTCTCCAATTTGATTGTCGACGCTTGAAAATATCAAAAAAAGATTATCCTACTAGTGTAATCACAATTTTGACAATCATAATTGTACATATAGTGTAAATAATACTTGTATTATAATATGAAAAAGTTGAGTTGTCAAAAAATGCTTTACTTGGTGAAAAATATCTAGATAAAAGCTAGGTTTTGGATGTAACTCACAGTCACATGGACTAGTGGACTAAAATAATATACAAAACCACCTGTGTTCTGCAGTTTTTTACTTCATTTAACAAAACCAACTGGTATATTGAAACCTTGTTTTCTAAACTCTAGTAGTTGTTAAACTAATACAGAAATTGAACTGACACAGTGAAAGTCAATTTTAATTATTGAGTTTGATCTTCAATGGCAACTTTCCATGACTACAAATCTATCATGTGCTATGTGAATACAGCATGAAAAGATCATAAACTAGTTTCCATGTTGACAAATAAACCAACACCATTTGATTATATATATTTTTGGTTTGTGAATTACAAACCCTTTTAGATTCAATTTTCAATAGAACATCTAGGGAAGAAGTACTATTAAAATTCTTAAACAGAAATGTTTTTTAATTTCTTCATTATTTTCCTATATGAAATGGACACGTTGCCATTCTATAATTGGTTTGAAGGTTGCAATGAAACAAAAATAATTGAAGAACTGACCTACCTGAGATGGAGATATCTAATCTTAACAGGAGATAATTCAATAATGGAAACCAGGTTGAATAATCAATTCAATAATGGAGACAAAAAACAAATTATTGAATGGTCACAGCCTCAGAAAATATGACACATTTCAACATATTATTTCTATTTATTTATTTTTTTTTATAAGCAACATATTATTTCTATGATTTTCTAAAACCAGTAGAGATCCACATCAGTTCATTGAATATAAAGAGTCTTCACTTTTCAGCATATAGCAGACAGTTTTTTTTTTTTAAAATAAAAATATGTATTTATTTAAACAAATTGATAATCAAGTTCATGAAATTTTAGGCTGTTAATTGATATGCTATACATTTTAATGGGCAGGCAATGTGGTATGCACAATTTTAACCCTTACCATAGATTCACAGTGCTTAAATTTCTAACTATTAAAAATTATATGTGTACTGACAGTGTTATACATTTGCATTACTTTTATTTAAAAGTTAATAACCATAAACCTTTGGATGGTGGATGATGTGATGACAGTGTAAAAAACTATCACTATATAAACAATTTTCTCTAAATATTAATGTAATACATCTTATATATTCAAACCATGCCATCAAGTGAATTATCTCGTATTCTCTAGTCATCCATTAACCAATTTAGCTTGGTTGTTCTTGGGAGACTAGAGATTCACATGGTCTTAAGGGTTGTTGGGAGACTAGATATTTCCATTGTGTTTGTCCAAAACCAAAAAGCTTATGGAATACTGCCAGATTTCTAATAAACAGAAAGGATATGAACTAAGTATTGACTTTGACCAACACAAAATAAGAAACCACAAAAGCGTGTGTGGAAATGACTTTCACAAGCATATATATAATGAGTGCATGACTTTTGATACGTACCAATTCAATAATGTCTTGTCCTTTGTCTGAAACATCTTCTCTTCCTATCCAGCCCATGCTTTGATGACTGGAAACTATAGCATTTGATTATATAAATGACTTGCTACTATGGTCTATGATGCACCCTTAAAAGGGTAAACACTATATCACTCAAGTGTTTTTTTTTATTTATTTATTTTTAATTTTTTTTACGGGAATAAGGAAGGGAAAATCAAATGATACCAAATAGTGGTATCTAGTATCGAACTCGAGACTTCCAATTTTCAAACCTTAAAACTTGATACATGACAATATGAATTACATCCACTTATCAACGATCATTTTTGACTGGCCGCCTCTCAAAACATCTCTTTTTTTTCCTAAAAAATTGAGCGCCAAATTTTTGGATTGTCAAATTAATAAATTTAACACAGCTCAGCAAAAGTGTTTACACTCACTCTAAAAGCAACCACATAAATTTATCTAATAAAACAGCATGAAGTGCGCCACTCAAACTTCAACTTTGAATATAAAGTATTCTTCATGTTAATTTTGAACGCATATTATTTTCTTTTACTGATTTTAACGTACCAAACACGGTTTCTAGACCTACTACTCCGTAATATACATTTGTTTAGTACGATGTTGTGTACTAATAATTTTGCGCTATATATCTTAATTTGTGTAATAATAATGGCACTTAACTTTACATCAAAGAGATAATGCTGGAAAATCAATTTAATTTTTTTTTTCTAAGCAAAGGAAAATTCATTCAAGAAAGCACAAGGGGTGCTTTACCCTTATGAAAAATGGACTACAACCAGAAAAACAGATCAAAATACAAAGATGACACGACCAAGAATCATTACACCATTACAAAAAATCATAAAGATCCTGCAAAGCCATGCTACAAAATCACCTCCAAGATCAATTTAATTGACGCACGTTAGGTAGAAATTTGATACTATTAATTAGGTATCCCACAACAAGGCTACGCCTTTTGAAGAGAACTTAGTTCAGTAGCAGTGATTAAATTTGAGCGAAAATTCCAAAATGGTTTTCGAACAAGAAGTCTTCTAGGAGTAGCTTTTAGTCACACATTGCAACTATAAATATCTCATTCCGTTAGCAGGATTTTCTAATTATTCGGTTGCCAAGTTGGCATTGTAGGTATCTAAGACATAGGCTGTATTTTTAAATCAACTTGCCAAATAGTGTAATGGTGTAACCAATCTTACCTTCTAAATTAGCCTAATTGTATTCCACTACAGAGAATCCAAAGAAGGGGAAAAAATAAACAGCAACTACATATAGTTGCTTAGGTGGTCGTTTGAAATTATAAGTTGACCCTATACTTTAATTTAGGTTGTCGTTGAAGTTATCGGTTGGCCATTTACCTGGTTGATGACAATTATTAAAACTAATAGTACTTCTTGGCTGATTCCCCTTTCTTTCTGGTTAAGATCCATGCTTGTAAGATTATATTTAATTTGCATTTGTACAAACACATGTTCTTATATGAACCATACTTTGCCACTTTCAGTACAATTGGTATGAATGGTTGGTGAATTACCTATAGTTTTTTTTTTTATTTTTTATTATTATTATTATTATTATTATTATTATTATTATTATTATTATTATCAAATGATTTTTTCTGATATAAAATTCGCCTAAATTTGTTGGAAAAAAAAATACATTTTCCTAAAACCTTGTTAGGAACAAAGAAATAAAATAGGAAAACAAAACAATCGCCACACAATGATTTAATGTGGAAAAAACTCTAAAATCGCATAAAACAACTATGGTCATTGCCTTAAAACAATCAGAAAATAATACCATGTGAAATTTTTTTACAACACATAGACTTATCTCCCCTTGATCCATATACACTTACTCTCTAAAGTAAATACCCTCACAACTCCTCACAATATTCTAACTTTAGAATATAAAAGAGGAAAAACAAAAATTGGATATAAGTTTAAAGTGTTTTCTAACGGAAACAATTTAAAACAAGGAACTTAACCCAATATATAGTTTTGGTCTCCTTCATTCGTTCCAATCCTAAGCAATTTGAGATTGCTAAAATAAAATATTTTAAGCAATACCCAACAAAAACAAAATTAACTGAGATCAGAGACTATAGAAAATAAAATTGATTATCAATATTATTATAAATCCATAATGGTTTCCAATTGGGAAACCAAAATATGATTTTAGCCGCCAATTTTGACTTAAGAAGTCAATGGTTTCCAATTGGGAAACCAAAATATGATTTTAGCCGCCAATTTTGAAAATATTACATTCAATGAGAGAGAGTGCATTTATTATGTGAGTGTTTATTGAGTTAGTGGGCTTCAAGCCCAAATGAGAGAGACGTATGACACCGACTTGCTGAGATCTGATATTGGGTGGGGAAAAAAAGGGTGGGATTGAATTCTTAGTATCGAAAATGGGCAGTGAAATCTCCAAGCTATCAAATGGGGATGGTGCAGAGAAAAATAGAGATGGAAACTTTGATGGGAGCTATTCTCAATCAATACTCAATAGCGATGTTTCTGGTAATCAATACTCAATACAAGATTAAACTCATTATTTTTAACTCATCTTTATTTTTGATTTCCAACATTTCTTTCTCTATAAAGTTGATTAACTTGACATTGCAGAAGACTTTGTGACTCCAACCTCTGTGCTGAAATCTCGATCTGGGAACTCCGTTCTGGAAAATAATAAAACTCCAATTCGTAATGATGAAAACATTGAGCTTCGTTTGTCAGGTGCCGTTTTAGTTTCTCTTTTGTAATATACTCTGATAATATGTACTCCAGGTGGCGTTTTAGTTATGTCGATATACTGCAATTGACATACCTTAGTTATCTTGAAATACATTATGTGGCTGAGTCATCTGCTCTTTTCTTTTATTCTTTTGTCTGAAAAAAATGGTGGGCTGGATAGATTTTTTGGTTTTGCATTATTTTGTATTAACCTTTCAGCTACATGATATCTAACAGTAACGCGGGCACTTGGAAAAAAAGTTAGATCAATTTGACAACAAAGTTCATATATTTCAATTGAATGAAATGATGGATCTGTGTCTGATTTTAAGAAAAAAGTGGACTCAAAGATCAAAATTGAGGTTTAGTAATTAGTAGTACTCAAAATTTTAAGCAATTAAGCACTTCCTGTCACAGTGGAAGGTTGATCAATTTGACACCAAAGTTCAAATCTTTCAAAGCAATGAATTAAAGGGTAGATGTCTGATTGTGGAAAGAGAATCAATCAATTAAAAAAAATATATTTTAAGAAACTAAAAAAAATATATTTTAATCTTCAATCATAAACACTACCTAATATATTTCTCCATGTTTTTTTGTTTGAAAAAGATTTGAATCAGATTTGGAATAAAATAATTATATTCAAAAGAATAATATAATACCTAAAATTGAAACTTTTTAATGAAATACAAATTTTCGGTCTTAATAATATATTAGAACAAAAACCTTTAATTAATAATAATTATATTCAAAAGAACAAAAACCTTTAATTAATAATAATCAACTTGAAAATATTCCTTAAATGTTGTAAATATTTATCACCTATTTGTCTTCTCAATGATCCCATTAATTTCGATCTAAAATGTTGGAGATATTGCTCTCCTATTTGTCTTCTCAATAATCCCGTTAATTTCGGTATTAAATATTTGTAAATATTTCTCTCCTATTTGTCTTCCCAATAATCCCATTAATTTTGGTCATCTCAATGCCATTAATTTCGGTCTTCTCAATGATCCCATTAAGTTCTCTTCTATTAATTAATGAATCACACCATATTTTCATACTTTTAGCAATTGATTTTTTTTCTTCTATTAGTAACTGATTTTTTTTGTTTATAGTAACTTATTTCTATGAAAAAAATATTGAATAAAAAAAACCTAAAAAACCAAAAGTTAAGAAACTAAAAAAAATATATTTTAATCTTCAATCATAATAACTACATAATATATTTCTCTATGTTTTTTTGTTTGAAAAAGATTTGCTTCGGATTTGGAATAAAATAATTACATTCAAAAAAATAACTTATGCATCAATGCATAACAAAAACCATTAATTAATAATAATCAACTTGAAAATATTCCTTAAATGTTGTAAATATTTATCACCTATTTATCTTCTCAATGATCCCATTAATTTCGATATTAAATGTTGGAGATATTGCTCTCCTATTTGTCTTCTCAATAATCTCATTAATTTCCGTATTAAATATTTGTAAATATTTCTCTCCTAATTTTATTCCCAATAATCCCATTAATTTTGGTCTTCTCAATGCCATTAATTTCGGTATTCTCAATGATCCCATTAAGTTCTCTTCTATTAATTAATGAATCACACCATATTTTCATACTTTAGTAACTAATTAGCAATTGATTTTTTTCTTCTATTAGTAACTGATTTTTTTTTGTTTATAGTAACTTATTTCTATGAAAAAAATATTGAATAAAAAAAACCTAAAATACCAAAAGTTAAGAAACTAAAAAAAATATATTTTAATCTTCAATCATAATAACTACCTAATATATTTCTCTATGTTTTTTTTGTTTGAAAAAGATTTGCTTCAGATTTGGAATAAAATAATTACATTCAAAAAAATAATATAATACCTAAAATTGAAACTTTCTAATGAAATACAAATTTTCGTAACTTATGCATCAATGCATAACAAAAACCATTAATTAATAATAAACAACTTGAAAATATTCCTTAAATGTTGTAAATATTTATCACCTATTTATCTTCTCAATAATCCCATTAATTTCGGTCTTCTCAATACCATTAATTTCAATCTTAAATGTTGGAAATATTTCTCTCCTATTTGTCTTCTCAATAATCTCATTAATTTCGGTATTAAATATTGTAGATATTTCTCTCTTATTTGTCTTCCCAATAATCCCATTAATTTTGGTCTTCTCAATACCATTAATTTCGGTCTCCAACAAAAAATTAATTTAAATGAAATTTATTTAATTTAAAATTAATAAAATTAACTACAATAATTTAAAATTAATAAAATACATAAAAAAATTAAAAAAAACTACATTAATTTAAATGAAAAGTAAATAAAAATACATATAATCAATACATAAAAAATTACATACAAAAAACTACATCAATTTATCTCATCCTTCTACTACCCTCTACAGTTCTTCTACTACCACTACTATTAATCAATTAAAAAAAACATTACTAAATACAGATAACTTCTTCTACAACGTTTTACTATTACTATTATTATTATTATTATTATTATTATTATTATTATTATTATTATCAATATTAAAACTAAAAAAATAAACTACTCACATCACACGTTCAATCTCTGTCTCTATCCTTTCTTCTCTCTATCCTTTCTACTCCCTCCTCCATCCAACACCACCTCCCTCTACTCACATCCAACAATAGTTTAAACCATTAGTCATACTTGAACAACTTTATAAACTAGATGAAACTCTTTTAACCAAACCTTCAACTGAATACACATCCATCTACCACTAATAACTCATACTCACTCGACTCACATTCCACTTTCCAACCAAGCAGGTATGTCATTCCGAATTAGAATATCAAATGCACAAATACTTTTTTTTTGTTTTATAACACCCCCTAAACTTCGAAATACCAACTCTTTCTTCGATAATATTATAGATTGGTCTGTTTGAAATTGACTATATTTGTTGTTATTCAGCCTATAACATGAAATATTTCATCATATTTATTTACAAACTCATGAAATTAAACTTTAAATTCCAAAATGTTCTCTTCTTCTGTATCCAGTCCCTTTAATTTCAAAGTAATAACATTGGTTTTCTGAATTACTAATTAGAAAAAGGAAATTAATTCATAAGTCACTATGCAAGTGAACATGTTCAACACCAATATCAAAACAAATAAGGAATCATAATATTTCATTTACTTTTTTTTATTATAGCTAGAAAATGGCAAGACTTGCATTCAAAGATTTAATTCCTGGAAGCGAAAAAAGAGAATTCCACGGACGCATCAACAGAATGTGGAAAGTCATGAATAAAGATTCCACTCTTAGATACATGCAGATTGTATTACTTGATACAGAGGTAGTTATATGATTCTGTAAAAAATCTATATTTACAACATTTTTACAAAAATTCATTCCTGTTAGATATATATGTTTACAATATCTGATATTATTCTGCATTTTTCGTTGCATATGAAGGGTGTAAAGGTGCCCTGATCTATAAACAAACAAGACACAGTAAATAAATTTCAGAGATGGCTCATTGAAGGCAAATGTGTTAAGATTTCCAGATTTATTGTTGAAAACAATCATGACCCTTTGAAAGCTACAAAAAGCATTTTGCGGCTGATATTCACATATGCAACAAAAATGGAATGGGGTGATGACAATTTACCAATATATGGATTTAACTTTGAGCCTTTTGAAAACATCCTTCAGCTAGCAACAACAGAAACCACCACATCACAAAATACAAAGACGGTCACACTAATAGGTAAAAATATTACTACCTTTTTTTTTCTGTTTCAAAATTACGAAAATTTTCGTTAACGAAGTTGTTCTAAGCCCAATTACTATTATTTTTTCTTTTGTTTACAACAGATGTTATTGGATTCATTACTGAACACAGCCTATTAAATAATTAAGAAAATAGTGGAAAACAAGGAATTAGACTCAATTTTCACATCTCAGATTCAAGGTTGTTTGCTTACCATTTTTACCTCATCAAATGTGTACAAATTATTGCATCTTTACCTATATATAAATCCTTTTTTTCATATATTTGCAGGGGTAACACAGTGAAGGTGTGTCTGTTTGATGAACATGCAAAGAAGATGAATGAATTTATAATGGATGAAAAACAGCCCAAAATTATTGTCATTGAGTATGCCAAGATAAATATTTGGAAAGGTATTTTTCAATAATATGCAAAATAGATCAATTTTAAATTAATAACAACAAAATAAATGACCAAATTACCAATAACTATAGGAAGAGATATATCACTTAACACATCATGGGAAGCAACAAGAATCCATTTCAATCCTAATTTGCCTGATGTTCAAGAGTTTCAAGAACTGTAAGAATTCACAGTTGTTTTGTTTTATTTTTTCTATTTCATTAATTATCTGTTTCTAATATATTATGGTTTTGCATGTTATTAATAAATAAACTAACTGGAATTTTTCAAGTACAAACATAAATTTTCAGCCTCCAACCCTTACACAAGATTCATCACAATACACTGCTAGAAGTCAGAGTGAAATTGTGCAGTCCGTATTAGATCCTAGCAGGCGCAAGAGTATTCGAGAAATAAATAATTGCACAAAGGTAACAATAAAGTAGATTCGAAAGTTGCAGAAATATATAACTACGTATATTCTTTCCATTTTTAATTTATGTGATATTATCTTTTGATTCTAGGGTGGGAAATACGCTACCATAGGAAAAATTTCCTACATCATAGATGATGACAATTGGCATTATAAAGCATGTTCAGTGTGCAAGAAAGTACTGAAGGAAAAGATCAAACGTATGTAATTATACAATACACAATGTTAATTACAATTACAATTTAAATAATCTAAATATTTTTCTAATTCAGAAATGCTAATCTATTTTATTGTACATGATTTACACAAAAGCTGGGGAAGACGCAACATACTTTGCATGTGCTACTGAAGGATGTAAAGAAGAACCAGATATCATTATTCCCAAGTATGACTTTTTGTTTTGCTCATATAATTCTTAGTATTTCTATTTCTATTATATGGTTGAACACTCACTCATATGACAAATACAAATTCTATATTTAGGTACAAAGTTCAAATGATGGTTTCAGATTCTGAGGATGAGGCAAATTTTGTTCTAATGGACAGTCTTGCGTTCAAAATTTTTCACAAAACAGCTGCCGAAATGTTAAAGGAACTTGAGCAGGTTATCATTGTTACATTCCTAATATCCTTTGCCATAAATTGAAAATTATTATTAATGTCATGTACAAGAATTTCAGCATGCAAGTTACTGAATTTTCAAATAAATCTAACTAACTTTATAATTGTTTCAGATTGGTGATATATATGGCTTCCCACCTGTGCTCTTTACACTTTGTGACAGAGAATTTGCATTTTTAATCGATGTGAATGAGAAATTCAATGTGATTATGGGGAAAAAATCTTTTACTATTTTGCAAATGTTTGATGATGAAGACATATTAAAAACATTCCGTGAAAACATTTCAGACATTGAGGTACAACTCAAAATTTTTTTGTTCATCACCTATCGATATGCATTTATGAAAATTTTCATAACAAATTAAAGTTGTTAAATCGCAGGAAAATCACTCATCTCCAAATTCTGTTACACATGGAAATACATTGAACAAGTCAGACTGCAACAATTCTGCTGCTGTAATGATCTGATCTAATGTAAAAAAAAATATGCTTACTAATACATATATACTCATCTTAATACTTTAATTTCAGGAAATTGGATCAGTTTCTTCTGAAAACAACCTGGATGTATTACAAACTCCACAGTCCACAAGTTATAATAAGAGGAAAAAGGTACTTATGGAGGATGAGCATGACATACTTGGTATTTCTCAATTTGAAACACCACAACTATCAACAACAAAAGGATCAAAGCGTTTGAAAAAAGACAACCAGGAATGAATGTGTTTGATTTGGTAAATAATACAAAGCTTTTAGCAAGTAGTTTCCATTGTTATACAATAGAATAGTATATTTTAATTCAAATATAATAAGGTATATATGTAACAAATATTATCATTCACTTTGCAGGTTCAAGCAAGCAAATTCAGCACTCTGTGCCATTTCTGAAATAAAACTATAATTTTGAGACAAGAAGAATTGTTTGGTTTGAAATTTTTCGATTTCTTAATTCATTTCAACCACTATTGCAGATTTAACCTTAATCAAAAACATTGTTTCAGTTATGTTTTTCTTACCATAATACTGTGATTTAAGCATTATTCAATGAGTAATTTAATTTACATCAATGACTAATGCTAAGAATCAAGAAAAGGCAATTTCGTTCAACCTACACTTACATACTCATCTTCAAAGAACAACCGAATGACTCTCAAAAAAGCGATGATGACCCTCCAAATATCGTCTCCTTCACCGTACACAATCGTCACAACTTATAATGGAAACCCTAAACTTCAACTTTGCTCATAAAAGGTCCCTTTTTTGATTGGATCGGGCTCACCATATGAAAAAATGAAAGATTCGATCTTTTGATTTTTATTGAAATATTGGGATGACTGTTAGTGCTGGTTATTGATTTGGTATTGAGATTTGAAAGTGGTGGACGCTGATCGTGAAGAAGCGTGGTGGCAGAGAGGGAGCGAAAGTTTCGTGCCCAACTAATAAATAAATATACAACATGTTTTTTATCAAATAATATTTAATAAAAACTTTCTTAATTTTTATATAATATAAATATTTAATATGTTACTCAATTACTAAATAATACCCTTCCCTCTTTCGCCCGTGCACATGTGTGATGTCCTAGACGGTGAGGACCTCCAAGGGTGTAGGAGATGACCTTCAAAGGGACCTCTGTCTAGGGTTGATCTGTGATGTTTGGGGGAAGTCCTCAGATGGCTAAGGGAAAGAGCCAAGAAGCAACCCTAATCACCGGTGTGTGAGAATGGCAATTAGGGTTAGAGGACGTACCTGAGCCCCATGTAGTACTGAGCTACTTATAGGGGGGAGTTGGTTGCCCTAATGGGCTTGCTTTAGGCCCAAGTAGGGCCAGCCTGTACTGAGCTAGGAGCGGATAAGGTTGGATGAGCTATCCTTGTGGATAAGGTAATGAGCTGTCCTTGTGGATAAGGTAGGGGGACGTCATCATGTCCTAGATGTCGAACCCGGGGAGGTGTCGGACCTGGATGTCGGGACTGAGTGGGAACACGAGATCGGCCTGTTTCTGGCATCTATTCGGCCGTTGAGCATTGAGCTCGGCCGAGCGCTCAGAAGGCTTCCTGAAGGGTCCTCAAGACTTCGGCGAGGCGGTTTAAGGACCTCGGCCAGGCCGAGTCCACCACATAAGCCCCCCAGCTCGGTCAAGGCTATCTGAGCCTTGTTCCGAGGTTCTGGTTTATGTCTTTTTCCCAGGTCCACCCCACAAGGGCCGAGTTCACCACATAAGCCCCTCAGCTCGGTCAAGGCTATCTGAGCCTTGTTCCGAGGTTCTAGGGAGTTCGGACGATGAGTTGCCGGTAAGTTGGATCTAGCTGTCTCTGATGTCCTTTTATTATGACAGAGTCGGTTTGACAGTTGTCAAGTTATCAGTACCGGAACGACGTTCGTTCCACACGTCAGAAATCGCGATTCTCGAGGCGTCACCATCATTGTGACGTTGCTCGAGGTCCACACTTTTCTCTGTTGTGCGCCACGTGTTTTAATATGTGTAGTTGTAAGCTGGGTTGGGCTTTTTGGGGCTAGGCCCAAACTTCGAATTTGAGAGGGAAAGCGGTTTCCCTTCCCCCTCTATCCCAGGCAACTGCTTCTCTTTCTCTTTCTATCGATCATTCTCTTTCCCCTTCCTTATCTCTCCACAAAAGCACTCCCATTGAACCCTATTCCTCTTCTCCGCCCAACGCCTTCTTCTTCTTCAGCACTGACTTTTTCACTTTACAAGTTTACGATTTCCTCTGCTCCCATTCTCACTAAGGTACTGTTACAGTTGCTTTTTTCTTTTTCGTGTATGTTTCCTTCTTCTTTCTAGCTTTTACTTCTCTCTTTACTGCTCTATGACTTATACGGTGGGGGATTGGAATGTTTTATTTCTGGTTTTTACTTCTGGTTTCTATTTTCATGGCGGTGGGTTTTTTCCTTTAGGTTTTTGGCTCTGATTTTGGGGAATAACACTGGGGTTTGGGGTTTTTCTGGATTTGGGTGTTTTGATTTCTGGGGTTTTGGCCTTCTTCGGGTTAGGCATGTTTTGAGATTTTTGGAGAGTTTTTGATTCATGTTTTTTTTTTGTTCATTTTTCAGAAATCCAACGGAGTGGATTGGGTTCAGTATGAGTAGGGAATGGTTTAGGAAATGGGCTGGGGTAGTGTCCCTGTCGTCTAGCAGTAGTGATGAGGAGGACGGCTCCTCCTCCTCGTCCTGCTCCTCCACGGAGGTAGACGAGGCGCTCCGTCGCCAAAGGGAGTATAGGCAAAAGTATGAAAGGAGGGTTCTGGAGGTTGATCCCGTCGAGGTAGTCTATCCTCGGGACTGGGAGGAGAAAAGAGAGTGGATACGGCAGTACGCCTGGGCTGAGTTTGTTGACGGTACGGAGCGTGCCGATTTCGAGAGGATGGAGAAGGAGGGAATGTACGAATGAGGGGTACCTGTGGAAGAGGGGAGATGCTCGCCCCTCGGAACTACTTCGAGGGGGTTCTCTGCGGGGGTTACTTTTCGTAACCCGCAAGACTAATACCGAGCTTCCCTGTTCTTCCACAGGTACCATGCGCTCAGGAAGTGCATCCGTCGACCTGAACTTTACCCTGCACCTTTTGACGCCGAACAGTATGAGTGGGTGGACGTGGAGCCCAAAGGAATTCAGTCCAATCTTTGCTCCGAGGACAAGCTTGCCGAGGTAAGGAAGGCCGTGCTGCCTTGCCCAGGGGACACCACCGGAACTTCTTACGAAGTGCTCCCCTGTTCGGCAAATGACAGAATATGCAGCCGGACTGACAATAATTCTTTTTTCTTTTACGCCGATCTGATCCACCATCTCGGCGCGACCCTCCCCTTCACCGACCTAGAAATGAGAGTCTTAGACGAGCTCGGACTAGCTCCATCCCAACTTCATCCTAATACTTGGTCATTCCTCTGAGCGTTCCAGAAGTATTGCGGTGCCAGGCGTTTGGTGTGTACGGTTCGATTATTTTTGTGGATGTACAACCCGTTCATCAGTAATAAAGACGGGGTTACTGGTCGTCTTTGGGTGTCGGCCAAAGCCCGAGCTCATTGTGGGCTGTTTGGCATGTTTTCTGAGTCTTGGAAGCGCTTCAAACCGAGATTCTTCAAATACAAGTATGTTGGGGCGGGGCTGCCCTGGTTTCGGTCCGAGACAGGACCGAAGTTCCCTCTGGAGTGGACCTCTGAGTTCTTCAATCGTCATTCCAGTACACCGCAGAGGTGGTCGGGTGTAACACTAGATGCCGACGAATCTGTGACGGCCCATCACTTTCAAACGGAATACCGCGCTCGGAAAGCCCAACTTGATGTTGGAGTTTTCATAAGGTATCTTGACGACGAAGTCTTGACAAAGATTGGTAGTTACTTTTTCTCTTGCACTTGTGCGTTTCCTTTCGATTCTCTTATACTAATGTATATATATATATATATTTTTACAGAAGAACATTGGTCTGAGATGTCTTCCAGAGCGCTGAAAGCTGCTTTTGAAGCTCGGAGGAAGAAAAAGCCCGAGGTTTCTTCTGCCGACGCCGTGTCGTCCGAGGTTTCTACGGATACGCTATCGGTCGACTCTGGTCCCCTCCATCCTACCCCTCCTGCCGTTATTATTGCTCCTCCTCCTCCTACCTCGCCGAGTCCCAGCACTGAGGTAGCCCTTGTTGCAAATGTGCCGCCTCCAAGCACTAAAACTCAATCAAGGCTGACAGCTACCCCCACCAAACCATCACTCAAAGACACTCTTGTCAAAATGTCAGGTGCGGAATGGAAGAAGAAAGCGGAGGAAATGGCTTGCCAGCTGAAGAGAGCCACTACTATGTTTAATGTGCTGGCCGAGGTAGCTGATGATGTGGCGGACGGTCTTTCTCCTGCTAAGAAAAAGTCTCGGTTGGCTATGGCGGCGGAGGTGGAAGAGCTGAAGAGTAGCAAGAGGTCAGCCGAACAAAAATTGGTTGAGGCTGAGGAGGAGCACCGTCGACGGATGGAAGAGCTCCGAAAAAGGCATGAAGAGGACTTGGCGAAAGCCAAAGCAGATGCGAAAGAGGTCGGTCGGCAGGAGGGCCTGGCCGAAGTGGAAAAGGTTAGGGGTCTGCTGAAGAAGAGAGCTGCCCAGGCTCTAAAGCATAAGGTAGCGGCTCGGGAGTCGGACTTCGACCTTGAAAGGGTGGCCGGCAAGGTTTTCACCAACGCAGTTGAGCAGGTTCTTCACCTGAACCAGGGGCTCCGCATTCGGTACGTCGGCGCATCTGCCGGATTCGAAGTGGAGAATGGAAAGATGGTTGACTATGAAAATGGTGGAGCCGAGGTTGATTTGGACCAGCCTGAGGAGAATCTGCCCAACCCACTGGTGGAAAGGATAGAGGAGGAGATCGACCCGCGGACGGTCGTCCTGTTTGATGTTGAGGAAGATGCAGCGTAAGTCCCTTATGCTGGGCAGCTTATATTTTGTCTATGTCCTTTTATATCTGACAATGTTGACATCTATTTAACTTATTGTAGCTTATTTAATTTTACAGCAAACAGTTTTAGCCTATTGCGTGCCGTCGTATTTATGCAAGTTCATACACTAACTTGTTGCATACGTCCGATGTCCGAGGTCGGAATTGTGCCCGCGTCTTTGGGAACTCGTTGCGAGCTATTGCATGTTTATTCGTTCGACCTCGGGTTCGGTCTTCGATTGATTGGGTGGCCACTAGGGAGATTTTTAGGAAAAGATGCAAGTGTTTGGAACTTGTTGCATGCTGAAACTTTTTATGAAAGTTCTTGTTTTAACTTGTCGCATATATATTGCATTCGAGATCTTTTTTATAAACAAAGCTACTTTACAAGTCTTTTGCCGGCTTGTTGTATTTCGGCCTGATCGGACCTTAGGAAAACTTGTACCCAATTATTAGTGTTTGAAATATCAGAAGACTCAGTAAGTGCAGTAATCTTATAAGTTTTCCTCTGAATAAAGGTACTGTATATAAGTGCATACGGTAGGGAACTCAGATCTACCCCCCTTAGCCGAGGTGGGTGTCCTCGGCCCCGATGTAAAAGAGAGTGCTGAGTGAAGCTATGTATAAACATTTCACAGCAGTCTGTTCTTTATCGGGTGTCCCTTGTACACTGTGCATATGAGCCGATCTTATCTGGAAGATGTTGGCTATGCATAGCGCCATGCAACATTTAGGGGGCTAGTGCTAAATGAGAAGCTAGTACGTACGTATATAAAACTGTGGCACTTGAGTATGAGCAAGTTTGTACTTTTCATTGAATAAAATTATGGGTACATTGCTTTTTCTTTTGAAAGGTGAATACCTCACAATGAAAACTAAAGACATGAACGATAATTAGCAGGAAGGAAATTGAAAATAAAAGGAAGTTAAAATAAAAACCCTCAGGGGGGGTGCTGGTGACTGCTGAGATGCCTGAGGTAAACCTATTTGAACAGGTTCTCAGTGTTTTGAAGTTTTTGGAAATCCTTGAGTTCGGTAATTACCCAGAGTATGTTTCTAGAACGCCTCTGCTGAGGGTTATCGATCTCGGGGTTAGTTCCCGCTTTTTTGGCCGTTAGGGCCGATGTCCGATCCTCGAGGTACGAGGTGATCAGATTCAGGAGACCCGGGTTGCTTTCCTTTCTCGTCGTGGTCGGCTGGCTCTTTCATCGCTATCCTCTTCGGACCAGGAGCGCCTTGTCGGATTTCCTTGTTATTGTCCTCCGAGGTGGGCTGATAGGAAAGGCTGCCGAGACTGTTGGTAATGTTGAAAAGTGAGGACCTTTCCATCTTGAAGTACCTGAGCTTGGGGGTCTGAAAAGCTCGGCTGAAGATATGGGCGAGAAAGTCACTTCGGCCCTTAATTCGGAGATGTGCCGAGTGAAGGGCGGGGTTAGTGAGAACTAGATGAAAGAGAAAATTCTCCCCATGCAGGGAGTAGGAGAGGACTAAAAGAGAGATAGGATCTCCTTTGACTGCATCTTGGATTTTTCGGAGGGGTTTATCATTCGCGATAGCATCTTTGCTCAGGAGAGAGGTGAAGGGGGGAATTACCACCCGTTCTTCATAGGTGTTTCATTCAGACTGGAGTTCGGCCAATAAGACTCTTCCCTTGGACAGTGTCGGATTGGGGAACTCTTTTTGCTTCTTTTTTCCTTCCCGTAGGCTCGCATTGTAGCAGAGCCGGGCCTTCACTTGGTCAGCTTTTACCGAAACCACTTTATCATCGGATCCAACAAACTTCATTGCCAAGTGCACTGTTGAGACTACTTCCCCAAAAGCTTGTAGGCAAGTTCGTCCCAATATTACATTGTACGGGGAATCGGAGTCAACAACCAAAAATTTGATGATCTCCGTTCGGGCCGAAGGCTGGTTGCCTAGGGTCACCGGGAGATGAATGGCTCCCAAGGAGCGGATTGCTTCACCTGTGAAGCTAATGAGATTTCCTTCGAATCCTACGAGGTCGACGGACCTCAACTTCAAAGCTTGGAAAGTATGCAGAAAGAGGATGTCGGCCGAACTCCCTTGGTCAACGAAGACTCGGGCGACCTCAAAATTGCCAATCAACGCCGTTATCACCATAGGATCATTGTGATCTGGGATGATGTTTTCCATATCCTGGTCGGAAAAGATGATGGGAATATTCCGAGAAGGCTTTTTGGGGACGGGTTTGTGATGAACTGCCAAAACCTGGTTGATGTACCTTTTTCTTCCCGCCCTCATCTCACCGCCGCCAGCGAAACCTCCCGAGATGGTTGCTACTCGGAAGTTTTCTGGCGACTTATCGAGGTCCTGAACCACGACCATGTTTACCCGTGGTGGCTCCTCTTCCTTCTTCTCTGGGGACAGGTCGACCTTAGCTTTTCCTTTATCATTGTCTGGGCTGCGAGATCTTCTCTGACCTCGTCTTTCCACTGCCTCTTGGACATACTGTTGTAGCTTGCCTCTTCTTACCATATCCTCGATGACATCCTGAAGCCATGTGCATTGGTCGGTATGGTGGCCGTACCCGTCATGAAAATTGCAGTATTTGGACTTGTCTCTCACATAGTTTTGATTTCTGAGGAAGGGGGGCGGGGTACACTCCTTAGTTCGGTCTGCATGGTCTCTCTCCAGACTTGAGACCTCGGGACCGTGAGGGGGGTGTAAGAGTCATATTTGGTGATATATGGACGTCGGCGGTCCTCTTGTTGAGAGCGGCCTCGGTCTCCCTGATCTGCTCTTCCTCCTCTTTCATCCCTGTTGCCCCGAGGACGGCCTCGAGGTAGGGCGTTCTGCGAGGTGGCTTGAGCATTTTCCAGTCTGCTCGACTGTCCCTTGCTGAATTCTTCAAGGTTTATGTACTTGTTTGATCTCTGTCTCAGTTCGTCCATGTCCCTTGGTGGCTTTCCAATAAGTGAATCTTTGAAGCCTCCTTCGGCCAATCCCTGGGTCAAAAGGAGGACGGCCACCTCGGGAGACAAATTTGGGACCGAACTGGACTCGCTGTGAAACCTGTGCAAGTACGCACGTAAAGATTCATCTGGCTTCTGGGTCACTGTCGCTAGCGTGTGGTCCGATCTGGGTTGCACGCAGCTGGCAGTGTATCTGTTGAGGAAGACGCGCTTCATTTCTGCCCTGTTGTTGACAGAGTTTTTAGGAAGCGTTGAATACCACCGAAGGACTGGGGCCTGGAGGGTCATAGAGAAAGCTCGGCATTTCAGCCGATCTCCTCCTCCGTGAAAGTTCACGGCTCCTTCATAGGAAAGGACATGTTCCTGAGGGTCAGTAAGGCCATTATATCTGGGGATGTTACTGGGCCCTAGGTACCCAGGCGGTGGTTCATAGGACATGACGGCAGGGGTGAAAGGATGTCCAAGATGGGAATCGTCCAGCTCAGGTTGTTGCTGGTCGGGAGTTGGTGTAAGTTGTGTGACAGTCGTGTGTGGTGTTGCAAAGGTTTGTGGAGTTAACGGGTGTTGTGGTGGAAGAGATGGGGGAGGGGGTGGTGGAAGAGATGGGGGAGGGGGTGGTGGAGGGAACTCGCTCGGGGCCGGGGCTTGGACAGAAGCTCGTTCAGCTAATCGTTGCATAGCAACTTGTTGGAGATCTGCAATAGCCTTACCTTGTTGCTCTACGATTCTCATTTGCTGTCTCATCAGAGACAAGAGTTCAGCATCCCGTGAGAGCGTAGACTGTCGTGAGTTTGAACGGTGTGTTGTACTGACTGAGTGAGCATGCTCGCCGCGGTGGCGGTGCTGTTGAGTGTTGGTTTCTCCGAGCTCAGAGCGTAACTGCACGCGCCGACCTCCACCAAGAAGCTGGGTTTGGTTTGCGGTGTCTTCAGTGTGGATGGTGTAGGGTCCACTATGGGTATGAGTGAACTCTGGTGGAGGAGGTGGTGGCGGGGGAGGAGGCGGTGGAGGGGGTGGTGGTGAGGATCTCGCTGCCCTGTTGGCTTCCAGGTGCAGGCGCAGGTCCTCAGTCGACGGCACCCTTCTTGGACGCCCCCTCCTCCTTCTCTGGACCGGCTGCTCTTCTTCAGATATGGTGGAATCTTCTGAGTGGGGTTGAAATTTATCTCTCCCCACAGACGGCGCCAATGTGATGTCCTAGACGGTGAGGACCTCCAAGGGTGTATGAGATAACCTTCAAAGGGATCTTTGTCTAGGGTTGATCTGTGATGTTTGGGGGAAGTCCTCAGATGGCTAAGGGAAAGAGCCAAGAAGCAACCCTAATCACTGGTGTGTGAGGATGGCAATTAGGGTTAGAGGACGTACCTGAGCCCCATGTAGTACTGAGCTACTTATAGGGGGGAGCTGATTGCCCTAATGGGCTTGCTTTAGGCCCAAGTAGGGCCAGTCTATACTGAGCTAGGAGCGGATAAGGTTGGATGAGCTGTCCTTGTGGATAAGGTAATGAGTTGTCCTTGTGGATAAGGTAGGGGGACGTCATCATGTCCTAGATGTCGAACTCGGGGAGGTGTCGGACCTGGATGTCGGGGCTGAGTGGGAACACGAGGTCGGCCTGTTTCTGGCATCTGTTCGGCCGTTGAGCATTGAGCTCGGCCGAGCGCTCAGAAGGCTTCCTGAAGGGTCCTCAGGACTTCGGCGAGGCGGTTTAAGGACCTCGGCCAGACCGAGTCCACCACAACATGCACGGGCTTGCTTACTAGTTTCTATTCAAATTCAAATGTGTTATTTAGCAAAAATGGTTATTCTTTGTTTTACATTCCTTTCCGGTTAGTAATCATTCGCTCATATATTGCATACATTTAACATTAATTTGTCATGAGTGGGTACATACAAAAACATCTTATAAATAGTGATTTACGGTTGGGAGGTGCTTGGGTTTAGTGGTATTACATAAAATTTGTTGGACAAAGAGTAATTGAAATTTAAGTACAGCTTAAATTTTAAACAAAAAATGTTGACATATTTGAGAAGCTTAAAAAAATTAAGTTTATATAATATTTGGTATATAAATAAGTAACGAACTTACTTGATTAATTTATTTTTTATATATATTTTAAACTCAAATTAGTACTATGTTAAGATTAATGAAATTTTAAATAAATAATAAAATTTAAAGTATTAACTAATCCGTGGGGAGGCATGAATTGATATCTTTCAAGTTATAAATTTTATAAGGATTCTTTTTAAATTCAATTCTTAGATTAAAGATGAACACCCAAAAATGAATATATATTTAAAAAAAATAAAATGTAAACTTTTTTATTTCTTAATTACATCATTTCTCAAAAATAGAGGACGCTAAGGTTAGTAGGATTGTGGTTAACAAACCTGTCTAATAATGTACCAGTAGTACATAGGTTTTCTTTCGTTTGCTCTTTTTATAATATTTTGCTTATGTCACTGATGATGTCGTGAACAAATACAGCCCTAGGGCTTCAACTGTTTTTATCAGCAAAAACAAAATAGTTGGCGACTGTGGATCAAACTTCCAAACCGCCAAATTTTATATAAGAAAATAAAAGAGCTTGAATTTTTTTCTTTCATTCGAATTAGATTTTTTGAAATTCAATTATTTAATAGGATCTTTTATTTAGATAATTTAATTTTTTTATAATAAGTCCGAATATATATAACCCTAAAGTAGTGATTTTTTTTTTTTTTGGTTATTTAAAGTAGTGGATTTTTAATGTTAGGATGAAGTTTGATTTTTTGAAACAAAGATTTTTGGGGAGTGGGAGGCATGGCCATTTTTCCTTGGGCCACCTTACATTAATAATTGAAAAACAAACCAATTGACAAAAGGATAAGGTGGAAAAACATAACAATAGAAATCACCCTTCCTTGTTGTGGAAATGGATTCTATAACTTTAAAGAGTGGGGCTTTTGCCACCCCACTTTAGACTTTACACATCCAACTAGTCATTTTATTTCTAAAACTACCCTTAAATAAAAAAACTTAATATTCTATTTTTTTATCTCATCTTCTTTCATTTTCCTTCTTCTCCGTACGTACACCCCACTCTCTACAACACAGCCTCCTCCGCTGCACAACCTCCTCCTCTGCATAGCCTCCGCCACAAGCCTCCCTCCGCCGCACAGCCTCCCTCCGCCGCAAGCCTCTGTCCGCTGCACAGCCTCTGTCCGTCGCAAGCCTCCCTCCGCCGCACAGCAAGCCGTGACCCTCCCTTTCTCCGCCACACAGAAGCCGTGACCCTCCCTCCCTCTGAGCAAATTGTGGCACTCCCTCCCTCGGTGACTGTGTGGTTCTTCGTTACTCCCTCCTTGTGCGATTCGTGTTCCTTCTTCTCCCTCAAAGGTTTGTCTTCTCAGTCTCTTATTTTTTTTTCTTTAATTTACTCCTTGCATGTCCTGCTATTTTGGTTGTAGATGTTAATCACTCCGTCCCTGCGATTTGCGATTTTCCATAACTAAATCACGACCCTGACCTAATTTTGATTTTGGGGGTGGTCGTGTACCTCACAACCCAAGCATTGTTTCAATTTTTCCAGACATGGCAGAATAAGAATTAACCCTAGGCTATAACATTTTAGGTTCTTTTACACTTTGTTTTAACTTAGATTGTTTGCTTATATTAGTTAACGATGTTTTGCCGACAATCATACTGTTCATGTCTTAACTATTTATATTATTTGCATAAACATTCATAGTCTGCAATACTCCCTAAAACTCATTCACACCTACAAATTTTTTTTCAAAAGATACAAGAGAGATCTCTATATTTATAATTAACCCATTGTTTTCATATTTTATTAATTGACCCATTGTGTTTCAGATGGTTAGAACGGAGAATTTGAACATTTGTTTAAGAGGAGACAACAACAATGATGTCGAACAAGATCCTCCTGCTAGACAATGAACGTTCGGGTCTAACATGAGAAATATGGTATCACGACGTCGTGCAGCTCAACAGGAGAAGGAATCGGGTCCATCACAATTTCCTCCTCCCATTGTTGATCCTGTTGAAGGTAATCAGGGTAACGATCATGATGATGATGATAACGAAGACCCCCAAGATACTTCTCTATTGACCAATCATCTTGATCACGTTGCACACCAGATTTGGATAGGAAAGGTAAATACAAAACACTTTTTTTTTATATATTTGTAACTATTTAATTACACCATGGCAATAACCTGATATCTTTTTTTTTCTAGGAGCGTGGAGTATTAAGTCGTGCTTGTAATAGAGATTTCAATTCTATAGCACGGAGTGAACTTCCACCGAAGGTTTGTGATATCATTGACGAGCCAAGTCTGATGCCTCTAATCGATAGCTCATATGAGAGGATAGACAAGAGGTTGATTAGTGCATTCTCGGAGCGATGGTACGAGGATACATGTACCTTTCATTTGCCAGTTGGTGAGATGACCATCACGCTGGATGATGTGTCTTTCATCCTCCATATTCCAGTTATGGGCATGCTCCTCCCATGGGACAAACCCACAAAATCTGAGGCAATAGCTCTACTTGAGGAGCTATTAGGGTTGAGTCAAGCTGAAGCTAGTTGCTGTTAATAACGCTAAAGGTGGATCTGTGAAGTTTGAATTGCTTGAAGCTTGGGTGACGCAATTCATTGAGCAGGGTAGATATGTGCATGCCGCTAGAGCTTATCTTTTGTACTTGGTAGGGTCAACGCTTTTCATTGACAAGACGCTAAATACATGTGGTGTTCAATGGCTGCGAGCATTTGAGAACCTAGATTCGGTTGATGAGTGTGCATGGGGTGCAAGTGCACTTGCGTACTTGTATGATAGTTTGTCCCACAACACCAAGGCAGGTGTGGTATCATTGTCGGGAAACATGTCCCTTCTATAGGTAACATCAATTGTCATTTTATGGAAACATTTTATTATTGTTGTTATTATTTTGCTCTTAGTTACATTTATCATCTATTATTTTTGTTTGTATTTCAGGCTTGGATCCTAGAGCATTTCCCCGGTATCGGATGCATATGCCTTGCCGAGGATTATGTGGAAGAAATGCCTTGAGTATTTAAATGGTATGCACATTTTTCTGTTAAATTGACTGAGGTGGCATTTCGCCATCACCTTGAAACTCTGAAGGCTGATAAAGTCAACTGTCAACCATTTGACCCTTCACATCGAGAGGTTCGTCAACTTGAAGAGGTTACATTTTATTCTGGATATCTGTGATGCGGTTCCATTAGGCATCCACACCTTCCCGAGAGAGTGTTACGTCAATTTGGATATGTTCAGGGAATTCCTAGGGATCCACTTGAGTTGATTGGTTATGACCTGTTGGTAAGTCAGTGGGTTGGTTGGACATGACTTGTGATTAGTGGTGAGATTGACCTGATACTTATATCGGTCAAGGGAGAATGCACTCTGGACTATCTTGATTAGGTGCATAGGGTGTCGCACCCTTACCTGCTTCCCACCTCCCCTAAAGTGGATCAAGATCCTGTGCTTGTTAATGTAAGTTTGTTTTTAACATTATTTCATTAAATTAATTATTATTTGATATTAGTATAATGTTGCTATTTTAATTGGTTTTGTAGAGGATTTTGACCAGTCGGTTGAGGTCTATTTCACGCCTTGCTGATCCGAGATTAAGGGATAGGCTGTTGCATTATGAAGCTGTTGAAGATATCAAATCTTTGGCTGACACTCCTGTCTTTGAGCATCCTGTGCGAAAGTAGAATAGAAAAGGTGAAAGTAGCAACCAAGTGAATGCACAGAGGTCTAGACGCACTTGAAGATTTACTTGACTGGGTTGATTATATTTGACTATTTAATTATCTGGTTTTGGATCATTTGCATTTTGAAAATTTAGGATCATTGTTATTTAACTTTTTAACTATTTGATGAAGGTGTGGTGACAATTTAGAATCATTTTTATTGTGGGTTTATGCCTTTAGCAATTCGAAGAATTTGGTTGTTTTATTTATTATTATCTTTATTTAAGCTAGCAGGGGCATATATTGGAATATGTTCATTTTGGAAATACATTCCAAAGGCATTCTTATATGCTAATTTTTTAAAAAAAAATGAAAAATAAAAAGCATTCTTATATCACATTATATATACCTGCACCCAATGATTTCCAACTTTTCCAACAACCCAAATTTTCTTGTTGCTTGGTTGGGTTGGTGGCCTATATGGTAGATAAGTGCAACACCCCGCAAGTACCATGTCTATTACAACAAATGCAATGTTGTATTTAGTGGAAACAACATGACCCATTTCAGGAAGAATTAACCATTTGTCCTCACCAACAAAACATGTAGGAGCACACAATGCACCTCTAGTGTTTGCATAGTTATCTTTGCCGTCTAACAAAGCAAGATAAAGATCTCGGTTAGCACTCATCTCGTTGATGAGATCTTGTCGAACCATAGAGTAGTCTTTTTCATCCCCATATTTATACAAGGATATAGCACGAAAACCACAATGGTCATCGCCTACTACATCAACTATCCTTTCGATGAAAGGGTGTAGCACCTTAGGGAACTTTTTCAAATACCTTCCACAATTTTGAGAAGCTTTTGGTTGTGAAGACTTTTGCTGAAAAGCTTTTGGTCGCGAGGAATTTGTTGAGAAGAGTCGTCAAAGTCTTCATTGTTATTGTACTCCCACCCGGATGGATTACAACGAGTAGATCTTTCATGTGCTACATCTTTCCGGCTTCTTTTCTTTGCTCCTTTGGTGTTGATCTTATCTTTTGGTGGCGCCATTGAGCTTGTTTCTGGATATACGAATTCATGGAACCTCAGCATGTACCTCCTTCTTGCATATGGATCAAATGCATCTAGTTTACACCTTATTTCATCAAAATAAGGCTCTGGATCTACATATTTTGGTGGAACAGATGCATCATGAACCTCTAGTGTATGAAAGGAAAGTCGTTGCCAGTGATAATGGATTGCGATCAATGGTATAGGTATATTCATGTTTTTATACTTTGCAAGCTCACACTCGCATGGTAGACCGTGTGTCCGCCTAACTCTACAATCACATCCCACACTCACCCCACCTGTTTTACGAAGCATTTCCATCATCTCCCAAATACGTGTTAATGCACTTTGTCCAACAAAATAACGTAATTCCTTGTAGACATCATTATTCACATGATGATCTACCTTGCCTAAACTGAATTCAAAGGAGTTCTTGATGTCAGTATGTTGACATCTAATCAACTTTTGCATGGTCTCAAAACATGTGCATATATCACCACCGCTATTTGCCAGTCTTTTATTGAATTGTGCATGTGCTCTCTCCGCCCTGTCAAAGGAATTAGTAACAGTATATGACAAATCAATGCAAAGAAGATAAAATAATAATATAATATGGCACCTATTAGGAAGAAATCATTACCTGTTAGTAGTCATGTTACCAAGATGCATATGTTTATCAATCCATGCGCTCACAAATTTATGCTTGTTGGGTTCTAAATAAACTCTGCTAACATACTCAAAAATGATCATCCTACATTCCTTTTGTATTCATCTTCATCTTTAGAGTCCACTATCGCATTCCATAAGTCCATGATTGAGTTGACCTTCTTCAATTCATCTTTAGTCAAAGACTTTTTTTACTTTGTCTTTCACATTCTTGTCAACATAATATAAAATAGGAGAAGTTGGAAGACATTTTTGTTTTCCCTCCTTAATCCCTGCTTTTCCCTCCTAAGTATATCATTGATGATTTTTAATATCAACTTAGAGGGTAAATATTAACTTATAATCTGAGCCGTCTATAGTGAATTTTATCATTAAATCTAAGCCGTTCATTTATTTCCTCATAGTTCTCCCTGAGCTTTTGTGAGAAGCAAACTTTTCATCTTCTTCTGCGATTAGGAGAAGTGCTCTCTTCCTTCTCTCCCACTCTCATCATCTCGCACGGCCGGCCCTCTCTCTCTTTCACTCTTATCCTGCCACCACCACACGACCATCGAGAATCGCGGCAACCATCACAACCATCCGATCAACCTCCTCCATTTCTCTCTTCTTCTTTCTCTGCTGCCACCCCCACCATCCCTTTGTTTCTTTTTTTTCTTCTAATTCGTCTTTTTATTTTCTATGTTTTCAGGTCACAAGAACATCATTTCAAAAATCAGATTTATAAGGAAGGTGAGATTTTTGTTTTATTTAGACTCGCTGTGTATATGCATACTTTGGTCTGTTTTATTTAGAGTTTTGATTTAATTTATTGTCTTAGTTAGGGTTTTGATTTGGTATTTTCCTTATTTAGGGTTATAAAGGGAGTTTTGGTTTTGGTAAATCAAGGAGGCAAACGGGATGGTTTTGGTAAATGCTCATGTTTAGGTTTTTGCTAAATATTTTATTGAGGTTAATAATGTTTTTTTTATGTCTTGAGTATTATTCATGTCTCCTGTTTTTGAGGGTTTTCCTCATCCTTTTTCTTTTATTGGAATGAATTTTTTAATACCATATTTGATTGGCATGGATTTGAATACCTGTTTATGGTGTTGTTGGATTCATGGTGGTTCACAATCACTTAAGGGTTTCCTATATTATTTCTTTCCTTTTTTCTTTGATTATTTGCGTTGATATTATATGGTTTGACTTTTTTATTTTTTTTAGGATTGGGGATGTCTTCCTTCGTTAGAGCAGTTGGCGCTTTGCTCTCTGAATGTAGGTTTTGCCATGAATTAGCAATCCTTCAAGATTTCTGCATGCTTTTTTACATGAAACTTTGTGTCGTCTTTTGAACTCAACAATGAAAAGATAGAAATTCTTTTCCTTATTTTCTTCTTCTTGATAAAGGTTAGCAAGGGAATGAAAGTTGTGGGCGGTGAAACGGTGGCATTGAGCAGAGGATATGATTACTTTTGGAAGAAGGTGAGATGTTGTCCTCAATTGATAATGTAAAAACTATTTATTTGATATACTATTGTTGCATTTGGCTATTTTGTAAATAATCAGTTAGTTCATGAGTGATCCTCGATAGCGAAAAATCCTCCTCTATTCATGATTGCATTAAAATGTTTTGAATATTTATGCTTATGTATTTTATTTGTAGCTTGATCCGGCAATAAAAGTTGCTTTCTATTTTGGATATGAGGACAAGCTTCAAGGAAGAACCTACAATTTTGGTGTATTTCTTAAAAGTTAGCATTAAATATATATATGCTCAGTTTGTTGTATCAAATTTGTTGAGCTTTAACAAGTATCAAATTTGGTTATCCTTTCCTGTTCAAAGCTTTCTTTCTTAGTGTTCCTAAGTCTTGCTCCGGTCTCTTGGTTTTCTGGTTTTATTTTTCTGCAGCAATTCCAAACTGGTTTTATGGTTTCTGCAGTAAATCCAATTTGGTTTAGCTATATCCATTTTGCTACTTAGAACTATTGTTGTGGTTTGGATGGTTAGGTGCTATTGAGAGGGGGTGGATGTTGTAGAAATATGTTGTTAGGGGCTGTTCATGTTTTGGTTTATGTTTCTTCAAGTTTGTCTTGTTCCTCTTTTTTAATTCACTAACTCATCAGCACACGGTGGCAAAATAATTTCTTGCTTTTGGCATAAGAATGTTTGTTGTTGTCGCTGCTGCAGGTTGTCGATGTTGCTGGTTGGTGGTTGCTGCTGGTTGGAGGTTGGTGTTTGTGTAGTTTTATTTGGTTGTGTTATTTCTTGCTTAGTATAAAACTTTCATTTTTTTGCTATGATTTGATGTGATTGCTTCTCTCATTGTCACCATTTCATTGTATATATAACCTGCTACTGTAATATGTAACTTTGAGTTGTCAATAAATCAATTTGCATTTGATTGTGATACTGCATAGGCTATACAGATGTGATCAATGGTAGTTGGTATCATCTGATTATATGCTAATCTTTACCGGTGCTTCTCCGTTGTCGTTTTCAATTATTGTGATTCTCTATAGGTTATGCTAATTTTATCCATTGTAATTGGTGCAATCTCGGATTTCATTGCTTTTAACTTCTTATGTAATACTATGAACAATGTGGAATGTAGCTTCTTTGCAAATCTTCTATGTATTCAAACATTGATATGATTTTGCGAGACTAGTTCTGTCATGATTTGTTTAGATTAATTTCTACTTCTTTCTACTCAGATTATTACTTTATGCTATGATGTGAGCTGCAATGTCAACTGCATATTTGCTAAATCTTCATAGCAGGGACCATAACGAGGAACAACTTGCTTATTGGATCATTTATTTGTTTCTCATACTGTTTGAAATGGTTCTGCTGTCCCATTTGGAGTTGTGAGTTTGAGAGAAAGAATTAAAAGCAGTGAAGGATAAATAAGATTTTTATCGGTTACTTTTATTATTGAAAGACATAACTACTCTTCAAGATGTATATGATGTCCTTTTATCTTTGAAAGTTCTATATACTCCTCAAGATGTGAATTTGTGAGTAAAAAAAAATTGCATCATCAACACCCAAACTTCAATGTATCTCTAGACTTAATGATGTATTATCTCAAGGGTTACCACCTTTTTTGTTGTTGAATTAATTTTTTTTCTCAAAACACAATTTGTTTTTAACAAAATTTTATAAATAACTTGACAATATTGGAAGACAATAGGGTAGGTGGAAATGGGACTGAAAAATATAAGTCAGGGAAAATTTATGTGTAATGTATGATTTTGCACATTTTTTTACTTAAAAAAAATTTAATTGTTTTTTTAAAATTTTAATTTTTTTATTTGCACTCTCTCTTTCTCTTCATCGTTTTAAGGCTGAGATATATCCTTCTTAAGGCTGAGATATATCCTTTTTAATCTTAACTATTGATTTCTATCTCGATGCAAGAAGAACGGTGGAATTTGATGTAACAGAACACTTTCCCTCATGTATTTATTCTCTAGAATGAATTATAAAGCTTCTCATTTTATTTTATATATTTCATTATATGTTAATATGTGTTTAATTCATTAATTATTTGTTATACGGTGTTCTTTGCTGAATTTGTTGGATCAACCTTGGATTCACATTATGGATCTGTTGCAAATATGTTTAAGGCATAGAAGGGTTACTTTATTTCTTTTACTTTTTTTTATAACTCCATCTTATTTTCTTTTATTTTTTTTAACTCCATCTTATATTATATAATTGCCCCACCAAAAAAGCACGGGAAAAAAATACTAACAATTATTCTTGTTAAAATATTCATGATTGCTTCACATCTTATAAATCCTTTTCAAAATCTTTTTCACATATTATCTAATTATAAGTATTGTATTCCGATTTCATTACATAAATTTATCTAATCATAAATCTTTTTCTTTCATTGTAATAATTAAAAAAATACCATATAAAATGTAATTCCAAAAAGTGATAAATTTATTACCCTTCATATGTGAATAAAATTAATACTTGAACAAACACAAAAAATAGTGAAATTTAAGACTCGTGCATACGCATTGGGCAATTTTACTAGTATATGTGAAATTGACAAAGCAAATGAGCTGATTTTGGAAAAACACTCTCAACTGCATTCACAATAGCAGTTTCCTTGTCAGTGACAATAACTTGTGGAATGGCTTCTTCGGTTTTAATGAGTGCTCTTAGTTTGCGCAATGCCCAGACATAGTTTGCTCTTTTTCATCATCCATAAAACAAAAGGCCACGCTAAAGCTTTTTTATGTGGAAGTCTGACCAACAATCTCCAACAAAGAATACCTGTATTTATTATTCTTGTAAGTACTATCCATGACAAGAACAATGCTAAATGAATGAAACAATTCTATACCACCCGGATGGGCCCAAAAAATTGCCTTAATTTCATTGGTAGAATCAGTTTTCATATAGTCAAAATCATAACCATGAGCAATCAATAACTTAATTAGATGTTGCATTTGAGTCCTTGGATGCCTAATACTTCTTTTATACATGTACCGGATATTCTTCACCTGCTTCAAAGTAGTATAGTTATTCGGGTTTTCTTCTTTCATAGTGTTCACTATCTTTGAAGGCATCACACCAGTTTTCGTCATCTTCAAAATTGTATCATATTCATCCTTTGTCGGCCTACCCACAAAAGGATGACCCTCTAAGTTATCACATGGCTTGTGATTGTGTGATCCACATTTAACACTAAATTTCCATCCTTGATCATGACCCATGTCCTTCGCATATAGCCTAAAAGGACAATCACACTTCCTTGTACCAGAGATATACTTAAATTTATCACTTTTATTTTTATTTTTGTACACTCCACTTCTTTCACAAGCAAGTGTAACCCTTTCTCTTCTCTTACGGATCCCATCGCCCTTATCGGACTTGAAAGTAACAATAACATGTTTTTGTGAGAGACCAACTCCTTGAACCCAATCAATCACTTCTTGCTGATCACGAAACGGCTCATTATGTATAAAAGCACTACCATAATCTGTAAATTTCTTCATACCTATTAAAAATAAAATGATATATAATGTAATTTAGAACATAGGAAACAAAAACATAAAAAAAGTTTTGGTCGTTACGTATCCATTACGACCCCTGGAAAAAGCTGAGTCGTGACCTATACCTCACGACCCAAGGAAAAGATTGGGTCGTGACACATGGATCACGACCAATGCTTTTTTTTGTCGTGAGATATGGGTCACGACTCAAGCTTTTCCTTCTGTCGTGAGTCATGACTCATGACCACGATGTGGCAAAAAAAAAGGAAACAGTATGCAAGTACCTTGTTCTTCTTGTGTATCAAAGCTCAGCCCTAGGGTGAAGCTCTTTCTTGAAGGTCTGTTTGGATTCGAGGACGAATTCCTTTTAAGATGGAGGGATTGATGGAATCTGGCTTAAGGTCAATCAATCCAAATTCCATCATTCAGAAAACAATTGAAGAGTCCTCAAATTAATTCAAGAGAAGGTCATTAACCCTTCATTTACACGCCCATAATGAAGAGATTTGAAATCGTTTGCATTAATTAGGAGTTATGAATTAATGATGGAATATGAAAAGACAAGCGATCATCTTTCTTCTTGGATGAGCAATTCGACCAAGTCATTGCTAGCATGGATGCCACGCCTAAATGAAGATAAGGAGCGACTCTTGGATTGCCTTCATGAAGATTAATAGCATCACTCATAATTAGAATCATTAGTTTGTAATTAATGTATTAATGGGGGGTTACACTTGTATTAAATGGGGGGTTACATTTTGTATTAATGAGGAAACGTATGGCTTAGTTAATTAGCATTAAGTGAAGGGAAATGAAGGGGCCTTGGGTTGCTTGAAGCTCATGCCCCTCTCCCTATATATAGATCCATCCATCTCATTTGTAAAACACACTTGGAAGAAATAAGAAAGAAAACACTCGTTGTGTTGATAGGCTCTTGAGTTTAGAGAGTTGGGGCTCTGCCCCCATGGTCCAATGATTGGATCACGACCTAAGAAAAGGTGCGATGCCTTTGTGATGGTTTTGAGGATTATCATTCTCAACCTGAGATTGTGGTTCCTCCTCATTTCTTTAGTCCATCTCTTATCTCCTCCACGTTTTTCCTTTGTTGTTCTAGGATTATGTTTTTATGTTTTGATTGTGATTTAGGCATGGATGCTTTGCATCCTTAGTTTATGTTTTTCTGTTTGTGTGTGATTTAGGAATGATTAGGAGTTTAGTCTCATCTTTCTTATTATCCTTTGAGCCCAGTTGGCCAATGCCTAAAGCAATGGTGTGTTGCATCTCTATCTTGTGATGGTAAATGAAAATAGCAAGTGTGTGTTGTATCTCTTGTGAAAGTCATTGAGGACTAATGGGATTATGAGATCATCCTCATAATCTTTAGTTTGTGTTTTTAAATTCAATAAAATGTGTGTACATCAAGAGATTCCTCACGGCCAAGACTTTAAATGGGAAGACCAAGAGACCTTTAAGAAGATGCCTGAGAGGATCAAGAAAAAGTTCTGACTGCCTCGTGGCCGTCGGCTATCAAGTAGGAAGTCTATCAAGGACAAGTTGCCAAACAAATGCAAGCACTTTTGATGGAGCCTTGCACTTCCATAATAATTTGAAAATTACATCATTATGTCGCAAATCGGTATGAAGGTGTGAGCGGGACACATTGGCTAACCAACCATAAGCATCTCGAACAGAAAAGGATCCAATATTATTAATACTCCATCTTCATCTATCTAGAACATTTTGTTGGATAGGGATATCACACAACAATGGCAAACTTTTAACTTAATCTTACTATTTAGGCACTCTTGATTAATCTATTTGGTTGTTCATTAATCAATGACAAAAAGGTAAACATAATTAATAAGGTCAAATATGAGACAAAAAAATAAATCTTATTTAGAAATTGTAAAGTGAATTATAAAAATGACTATTGAAACCTTCTAGAATATGATTTATAATAAAGTCCAAAGGGAGCAATTACATATCCTCAATAAATAGCTTTATTGCTAGAGCTACAAAAATATAATTATAATACGATCACCTGAGTTCGATCCTTGACATCTACACAATTTTGTCATCATGTCAAAATGTAATAATAAAGACAGAAGTTATATATTTCGACTTTTAAAATCAATGTAATTCGTAATTGTAAAAACTACAATCGGTGGGTGAAATAACTAAAAAACCCTAGGAGAACACCTAGAAGGGGGGTTGAATAGGTGTTAGAGAAACCTTGAAAGATTTTTGAAAGAAACGAATCGAAACAATTAAAACGAATGATTTTTACAAAAAGTTTCAGCCCTTAATCGATTAAGCAAGGCTATTAATCGATTAACCCTTGAAAAATACAAGTTAATCAATTAATCAAACAGGTTAATCGATTAGTGCCTGAAAGCAGTCTTTTGGTTAATCGATTAACACCTTCAGTTAATCGATTAATCACTGTTAAAACTGAAAAAATCACTTTTCAATCAAATACGAAAATCAATCAATTAATACATAAGATCAGAGATTAAGCGGAAATGATTAACACTAATATTCTTATTGATTACCTAGGTTATGAAAATGATTTTCCCAATATCAATTTGCACAATTAAAAGTTAATTCAATCAATTATGAAAATCAATCTTTTCTAGGTTTTCAACGAAGAACAATATGAAATGACAAGAATATAAGAGATAAGGGAATAGAGATACTACACAGTGATTTATCCTGGTTCACTCACAACCACCATGAGCTACATCCACTCCCCTCTTCAACCAAGAGAGATTCTTCACTAAAGGAATTAGAGTTCTCAAATTACAAGCAAATGCCTCTCAAGACTCCCTTCTTGATAGCCTCCAAGAGATACCACACTCTTGTCTTGCAACCCTATTGAAATCTAATCTAACCTTCCCTTGCTTGTTGATATCCCCACAACAAGTCTTCCAATTTGCTTGTCGATTTCTCACAACAAGACTTCCAATTGTTTGTTTATTACACAACAAGACTTCCAATTGTTTGTTTACACAACAAGACTTCCAAGACAATTTTTCTTGATGAACAACCACCAAGTCTTCCTTTGTTGTAGATAGCTTGCCTTCTTTGCAATGACTACAACTCAAATGAAAACAATGACAATCCTATGAATCTCTTTCAAGAACAATGAAAATATCAACATAAGAGATTCAAAGATTCTTGATCAAAGAATATAAAAGTGAAAGCTTTGATCTATGAGATTCTTCACTAAAGGAATTAGAGTTCTCAAATTATAAGCAAATGTCTCTCAAGGCTCCCTTCTTGATAGCCTCCAAGAGATACCACACTCTTGTCTTACAACCCTATTGAAATCTAATCTAACCTTCCCTTGCTTGTTGATATCCCCACAACAAGTCTTCCAATTTGCTTGTCGATTCCTCACAACAAGACTTCCAATTGCTTGTTTACACAACAAGAATTCCAATTGCTTGTTTACACAACAAGACTTCCAAGACAATTTTGCTTGATGAACAACCACCAAGTCTTCCTTTGTTGTAGATAGCTTGCCTTCTTTGCAATGATTACAACTCAAATGAAAACAATGACAATCCTATGAATCTCTTTCAAGAACAATGAAAATATCAACATAAGAGATTCAAAGATTCTTGATCAAAGAATATAAAAGTGAAAGCTTTGATCTATGAAAAAGTGAGAGAGAATAGTGTGGCTTTGATCTTTCTAAAAATGATATGAAAATGATGTTAGTTTGTTCTGATGATTCACAAAGGTTAGGAAAATGTTTATATAGAAAACCCAAAAGTTAGGAAACTTAAAAACTGATTTTGAGAAGTGAAAAACGTATTTTAAAACCAGTTTTGCAGGTGTTAATCGATTAACACATGTCATTAATCGATTAACCACTGTAACATGTGTGTTAATCGATTAACTCAACCCATTAATCCATTAGCCACTGTAAAACACTTCTAAAAACTTGTTTTCTCAAAACTAAACCTTTTTTTTCAAACCTTTAAGCCACCTATTGATTTTAGGTTAAATTAATGCTCAAATTATAATATAATCATGCGCTTGATAGAGATTCACTACCCTCTAATGACTCTACCCAAACTCATCAAATTAAAAGACTCAAACTTAAAGATATTACAATAAAATACACAAATGAATCTTCATGAGCTTGCTCTCTCTTCATCATTGTTGATTGTTGTTTGTTTGTTGAACTTCTTCATGCCTTGACCTCGATCAAAACATTTGTAGCTTGTTCAAAACCTTTGTCATTATCAAAACCATCACACCGGATCTAACAGTAATTACTATCTTAAAAAAATTCCATTTATTTTTATTTATTTGTTTTATTAAAAAAACATCATTTAAGAAATTCAATGGTTATTTTGATTTTCAATAAATTAATTATGTTTTTCTTTAACATATCATTTCTCTCTTTGTAATCATTATGTTTTTCTCTATTACCTACATATAAGTCAATATCCTATTAAATATCAGTAAACATGAAAAATAACATTTATTATACTTTTGACCTTCTAAATTGAACAAATAAATATGAAAAAAATTCTAAAAAAAGATAAAGGCTTATTTAAGTTTTTAGTCCTTGAACTTAGGTGCTCTTTTGGAATCGGTCCTTAAACTTTTTTTCGATGCTTTGAGTCCCTAAACTTTGCTCAAATTTTGGAAATGTTTCTTTCATCACTTAAGTGGTGATATGATCGAGGATATGCCACGTCACCATCGTCACATTGATAGGTAACTTGCCAGATGATGCCACGTGAATTTTTTAAATTAAAAAAATTCAAATATATTAAAATTAATTAAAAATTGTATTTTTAATAGAAAATCGAATTTTTAATAAATTTTAAAAGAAATTTTTTTTAATAAAAAAATCATATAGTGTCCCGTGGATCTACATAACATGTCACTCGTCAATATTGTGAAAGTGACGTGACATGTTGTCGGCTATATCATCACTTAAGTGACGAAATGACCATTTCCAAAAATTAAATAAAGGGACTCTAAACATCGGGAAAAAAAAGTTTAAGGACCAATTCTAAAAGTTCAGAGACTAAAATGTTAAATAAGCCAAAGATAAATAATAAGGAATAGAGGAAACATATCTTTTATTTTAGCTTTCCTAGTAGTAATTACTCTCCCTCCGTCCCATAAGTTATGTTCATTTAGCTAGCCATTTTATTACTTTGTCCCATAAGTTATGTTCATTTAGAAACTTAAGACTCATTTATACTTCTTTTTCCAAGCATACTCTTATTTATTACATTCTCTTTTTCACTAAAGCGCCCCAATTTTAATTCCCAAAATAAATTAATAAAATAGTGAGTTAACAAAAACTTTTTGACAAATAGAATTACCCAAAAGTTGATTTCATTAAAGTATTATTTATTTAAAATACAACATGAGAGTATATACAAAATCTCATGTTACACCGAGAGCAAGATACACACAACTCTATCCTTAACAGGAAGGATTCAGATGACTTGACACCATCTTGATTGTTGTTTCTACTTTACTCCAACAAGGAGTGAACTCATTTATGTCTGTTTCCAGTTGAGAGATTAGCCTCATCAATTCCTAAAATGCATTAGGGGAATGAGAGTAAGTCATTGTCATATCACGTAAGCAGATATATGATTGAATGATTATAAGTTAACAAACACATACAACACATCAGAAATGTAATTGATGCATGGATAACAAGTGTCTTATCATTAGGGGTGTTAATGGATTGGATATGTGTAAAATCCAAATTGAACCGAACCAAATTAATGGTTTGATTATTTACAAAAGAACTAAATTGGTTTGAAGGAGTGGATAAAAACCGGTTAAGAACTGGTTTGAAATGGTTCAGTTTTTTAAAAACCAATTCTAAATTATTTCCATGTCAAACATGAATATATATGAATAAAAAAAATTGGTTTCTTGCATGTTGTTGTTAGGGTCTTGCCCGAGTTGGAGAAAAAGCAAACAAGATAGAGAGAGATTGCGAGCAGCGGTGAGGGAAGAGAGAGAGAGCCTGACAGTGATGAAGATGTAGTTGCAGTGAAGATAGAATAACACACATGTACTGGTTGCCATTATGGTTGAACGCACTTTGTCTCTATAGAAACTTGAAGATGATAGGGATTTTGTGGGCCAGTTAAACCCGTTTTTCAGTTTGGATAAAATCCAATTAGTTTGGGCTTAAAATAATTGGATCGGATTAAAATTTGTATCCAAAATACTGGATCTTTAATAATTCAGTTTGGTCCAGATTTAGTTCGGTTCAGGAGAACCGGTTTTTTTTGGACACCCCTGCTTATCATAATCATTATCTTATTTATCTGAATGCCATGCACGCTCGATCTCATAATTAAACTTCCATCATCATTGTCCAACCAACACTTCCACAAAATCAACACTCTAGCAAAAAGCAATCGGGAGTAAGTGTCTCACTTCCATGTATACCTCCAAGGAGCATGACGTTCATCACGAATCCAACTTGGATCAAAGTGTACTAAGAACCACCCTCCACGATCCTAAAATGGCAAGTCGTATGTAGAATCATTTCCCCGCAATAATTCCCAACAATTATCCATTTCCACTATGGTCCAACGGACCATTCATGTATGTTAACCCTGCATCTCACCGTATTCACCATAACTTCTTGTATGATACATGATTATTATAATCTTAATTAATAATTACCATTACAATGATTAATATTTGAACTTGAATACATGGATTACCATTTTTCTCAAATTTTCAAACAAAATAGCCAAAACCAAACTGTTGTAACCTGTTACACACACATGATAACCGATTACAATCAGTTTTAGTAGCCATATATCCTTGTTTTCAAGTTCAATTCTTTCCAATAACTCAAATTATTACGTCGTAACTGTCATATAATGATATACATATAGATTATTCATGCTAGTTTCAAGCCTGTTCTCATATATTCCAACTCATACCATGACAATCATCAATCAAATGCATAAAGGGATTCAATTTTAGTATAATACTCAATTGCATAAATCAAGTTTCAATATTAATCCTTGGCATTTTGAGTTCGTGAGCAGTATATAACCCGACTTACCTAGATTTCAAACATTTAATCATGTATTCAAATTCACAAAATAACAAGTATCAAATCAAAGCATATAAGTATTCACTTTTCAGTATAACATTCCTTTACATATGTTCAATTTCAGCATCAACTCTAAGCATAGAACATCATCATAATCTCATAACATTATATCCAATTTGTTTACTCAATTAGCTTATCAATTATGCTTTTAATTCAACAATGACCATGGATTGCCTTGACCTCCATGTCAAGCAAGTTTGTCATGGTTTCCAAGTTATAAATCAAGCTTATGAAAGCTTGAAACTACAACTTATAATCATTAATCATTATCCTAGTGATATGAATGAAATCTCACATACCTTACTTATATTGGACAAAACTGAACAATAACACAAACACACTCAAAATAGCAACCTCACAACAACAACAACAACAACAACAACAACAATAAACAGGACTAGAAACTCAGTTTCAAGTCCTTAATTCGGTGTGTTTCCACTGACTTCTATGGTGTACAAGAGTGATAACTCAAGGCAAACTATTCACATAAATTGTATTGATTGATTTCAACAGAGCCTGGGCTTAATTCGCAAAGGGAGAGGCTGGCTTCAAAAACCAACTCTTTTTATTTATAGAAGAGGACTTTGGAGGTGGAAGAGTTGGGGAAGCCCTAGGCTTGCCACCACCGCGTCCAAGCAGGCAGCTAACCCATCCCCCACCACTTGGGGCTGAGAAGCGTGGCCTGAGGAGAAGAGTTTTGGGGTTTTCCCCAATTTTTAAATCAAAACTGCCTTGTTTTTGGGTAAGCTCTACATCTTTAACCAGTTAAATCCGGCCTTTAACCAGTTATCGGGCTTCCACAGATACAAATTTGGGCAAAATACACTGATTAAATCGGTTAATTCAACCCGTTAACTGGTCAAATCAGTTAAAAAATAAAATTTTCAAAATATAATATTTTATTCTTTTTCCCACCAAATAATAATGAAATAGTACTCCCTTCGATCCTTATTATAGGGCATACTTAACCGAATCACACATACCGGTTTTATGAATTTTATGAGAGTATATTATAACATTATGATTTTACCCTCTTAACTTTTCTTGGAAAATTCATACTTATTAATGAACAACAAAAAAAACTTAGATAGTCAAAGCATTTAATAAGGGCAAAAAAGAGGAAAAGCAATAAATGATGCATAAGAAATATAAATTGATTTATAATTAGGACAAAAAACCTTCTAAAATATGACCTATAATAAGGACAAGAGGGAGTATATTTTAAGAAATGACTATTTTATCCTTTCCATGCTATAAAATAAATTATATAATTAAAATAAATCTTTATTTATTTTTTTAAAATCATAATTATAAAAAAATTTGGGGTTTAAATTTAGTGGGTGTTACATTCATCACCCATTTATTCATCTCTCTTCAACATAATCTTCATACATTTATTATTACTCTCTCTTATTACCAAATGGGGGTGATTTCAAAATATACTAAATTCTTATATCATTTACTCATTTCTTGATCTATGTGCAATATCTAAATCAACATAACTTATGGGACGAGCGAAGTATATTTTAAAATGCTAAACATGTACTTCTTTCGGTTTTCAATATAAGAAAAAAAAATTACGCTTATTAATGAGGTTGATTGATTGGATTTTATTTTTTTCAAATTTTTAAAATAATAGAGGTATTTCAAAAAAAAATAGAATTGGAAATAAAACAAAAAATAAATTAAATAACTACTTTGTAAAAATATTATAAAAAAAGTAGATGAGGTGTGGCTCACTTGACTCAAGACTTGGTCTTGAAACCTCGAGTTACCAAGCTCGAATCCCACCTCGAACGCTTTGAGTCTGTCACTTCGTGGAAGTGGCGCTGTTTACAGGGCCTATTGGTTTACTCTGGCAATGAAGGTGGTCGGGTGCCGCCCAACTGAAGCTGAAGGTTCCATCGTCACAAAAAATATATTTTAAAAAGTAGTATTGAAAATAAAACAAAATTATGAAAATTAATTCATTTTTTCTTAGACCATAAATTATATTGATTTGAATTACAAATAATTTAATGATCTAGAATCAACTAATAAACATTGACTTTTACTTTTTGGCCCCCACTCATTACTCTTTGGCCCCTATTACTCTTTCCGCTTGAAACAAAGCGAAAATAAAATAAAACAATTTCTGCTTTATGCAAGTCGTATTATTTCCCTCATTTCCAAAGTCGTAAATAAAATAGAGTATTCCGCCTTTCATCAGGCGGAAACATTAAAAATTTGTTATAATACCAAAACCGTCCCTCCGTTCATTCACGTACAAAAAGGAGGTGGAGGGTTCACGGAGAGGCATTTCAACATTTTATTTGTTCCACTTCTTAAAAGGTGAGAGTATTTCCACTTTTAAATAGTCGACAATTCTCCCACCTTATGCAAATCGGTAGTAAATTAAAATAATTATCGCCTTTTAAAAATCAGAAAAGACAAATGGAGACCAATGAGTAATGAGCAAGGACGAAAAAGAAAAAGTCTAAACATCTGAGTGAGAAGTATGCGTGTTCAACGATGCAATGCTTATCTTTCACCACATCACTAGCGTCTAGCAACAATTGGTCCATGTAACAATTACTTGGCCAAGTAGGACGCCTTCCACTTGGCCAAAAGTCTAACATACGTCTGTGCGTGCCATGTCGGTAACATATCCTCAGCGTCTTAAGTCAACCTTAGTTTGTCCAATTTATTTGCTCTTTCTTTGTTTTTATTAAAAAAAAATAGTTAAGTATATTAATTTTTGGCTTATTTAACATTTTGGTTTCTAAACTTAGATGTTTTTTTGGAATTGATCCTTAAACTTTTTTTTTTGATGTTTTAGGTCCCTGAATTTTGTTTAATTTTTGGAAATCGTCCCTTCGTTGCATAAGTAGTGATATGATTGAGAATATGTCATGTCACCTTTGCCAAATCGATAGTAACATCCTAGATGATGATACATGAATTTTTTAATAAAATTCAAATTTATTAAAAATAATTAAAAATTGTTTTTTTAAAGAAAATCGAATCTTTTAATAAATTTTAAAATAAATTATTTTTTCAATAAAAAAAAATAATGATGTGTCTCTTGGCTTTACATAACACATCACTCGTCGATACTGTGAGAGTCAAGTGTCATATCGTCGGCTATATCATCACTTAAGTAAAAAAAGGATCATTTCCAAAAATTAAACAAAGTTCAGGGACCTAAAGCAACGGAAAAAAAATTTAAGGACCAATTTTAAAAGAGCATCTAAGTTCAGGGACTAAAATGTTAAATAAGCCTTAATTTTTTTTAAATGTATAAAAAAAATTATTTTATAAATGAAACAAAAATTAAATGAAATAAATTTTTATATAAATATTTTAAGAACAATTGTGTTGATAACAAAAAAAAATTAATTAACTTTTTCTTATAACATTTAAGACTAAGATAAATATTTTGTTTTTATATTAGAAATCGAAAGTATATAACATTTTACTTTCTCCCTTTTCACTTTAATATAATCATTTAAAAAAAATAGAATTCAAGAGAGTATCATTTTATATTAAGAAATTGACATATAGAATGATTATCTTAATCCATGTGTATTACCTTAAACATCATTTCAAGTAAAACTGAAGGAGTAAGTTTTTTTTTTATATGGGAGGTCTGAGACTAGAACCCATGACCTGGGGGAGGGAGAAATCCTAAGTATCCCTGCAGCCACCAACTGAACTGTCTTACGCGGACGAAGGAGTATGTTTTTTACACTATATAAATCAGTGTTATTTATATCAGATTGGACCGATCGGTCGGATCAAAATATCGATGAACCGAATCCATGTCCGATCATATAGACTTATAATTCAAACATGTAATTATGTTGTTTTGAACCGTCTCGAACTAGTGAACCATTGGATGAATCGGTTTTTTTTTTTTTTTAAATTGTAATTCTGCAAAAATGTCCATGTTGGATTTTGAACATGTGACTTCTCAGCAAAATTGCCCAAATCGCATGAAGGCTATCACTAAGGCACATGCCATTTTTGGTTATATTGTGGGAATAAAAGATACTCATCTTAATTTTGTTCAAGTTTTTAAATAATCATAACTTCATAATTACTTTTGCACCCTAATATATTTATATATTTAAATATATATTATATAAATTGATCAGTACGAGACTCACCCGCTGGTTCGACGCATTAGGAGCTTGCAGAAAAAGGATTAGACTTTGACTTTCTCCCATTCTTTACGGGAAGGCAACAGTTGTGCAGACTTCATGGCTAATTTCAGCCTTGACAAGGAGTATGGCTGCCATATCATGGAAAATCCTCCTCAGGATATTCGCAACATCCTCCGCCAAGATTATACTGGGACTGCTTTACCCAGAGACTCTCTTGTAATCTAGTTTTTTTTTTGTGTTTTTTTGGGGCTTCTCCCCCTTTGTTAACCAAAAAAAAAAAATGACCAGTACGAGGTTCAATTAGTGTTTTATTGGTTAAAGCATTAAATCACTAATAAACCACTATCTTGATCGATTTAATAATCAGTATGCTATTAATAACATTGATATAAATGCATCATTCACTAATTGAGTGTTATTAATATCAAGTGTTTTATAGATAAATGATGCATGATGTGTTGATACTTGAGAGTGTTTTATAGATGAATGATGCATGATATGTTGAGACTGTAAAAAACTTCATCGGCACACTCATCAAACTCTTACTCCCTCATATACTAAATGTAAGATACTTGATGTTGCTTAATTTTGTTAATGATATTAAAAATGTAAATATTTGATATAAATTCTTAATTTTTTATAATTATTATGAGAGTCTAATAAATGTTGAACAAATAGGGGTATTCGATAGCAGAAGTAATTAAATAACATTATAAATTAAAGAAAAATGCAAACAAGTACCCTAAGAGATAAATATAGTTTAAAATCATTGAAACTTGTACTTTTTTATGTTTTCGAGATAAGAAAAAGGTGAAACTTATGATTTCTTTTTCACTTCTAGAAAATTTAATAAGTGCCCTAGCAAGACCTAAATAAAATATATATTTTATATATAATTTTTTTTACCAAAATGATGTTATTTCATCCGGTTCTATTTATAGATCATATTTAATCATTTTGGATTTTGGATAAATATTAACGCCACATATATTATTTCTTAGTCATATAATAACGTCACGTTACCCACATTTTGTTATAAAAAATTGCACTTATAATTAATATTCAGATTTTAAAAAATATCTAGTAAATACTTTTATAGACAAATATTTTTTTTTATTTTTTCTAAATATGAGAGGGGGAGAAAGTTGGGTTTGAACCGAGATACGTACCGACACTTAACGTTTTACAACTTTATTAATTGAGATGACTCTTGGATATCAAAAATATTGAGTAAAAAATAAGAATATTTGTAATAAAAAAATATTTTATTCATCCCAAAAAAAAATCATAAAATACAAGTAAAATTGTCCCAAATTTGTGTAAAATGTAAAAGAGCAATGATTGAGAGACATATATAAAGAGACATACTCATAAGTCTACACATCTTGACATTTGTTATTTAAGTTATTTTATTTAATTTTTTTTAACTTGAAAATAACAAGTGTCATAATCTTATGCGTAGGTTTGTAACTTGTAAGTCTCTAAGTCATTTTTGAATTGAATGTAAAATGTTTCAATGTTGCATAATAGGATGATGTTGATTAATTGAGAAATACAAATTAATCGTAAAAGAAAAGAAGGCAGAAGTTTATTCATTAAATGTCAATAGGTTACCATCGATATCAATTGTTCCTCCATTAATAATTGGGAATGTCACAAAAGATGTACACATGCTCTGTGTCATTTGTTTTAATTGGTTGAGAAAATATTAGAATGTTAATATTTTTTATTTAATTAATAATTTTTTAATCAATCACACCAAATAATACATGAAATGAAACATATTTTTGGGATAACAAATGGAGTATTATTTTCGGAACATATGATTAAGAAATAAGCTCTGAGCACAGGGAGTAAAGAAGGGGGAGGATTATCAAAAACAGAAATAACAGAGAAGATAATTAATTGACACTAAAAATAAAAACAAATTTCTATAAATAAAGCTAAAATAAAAATCTTAAAATAATCATTTATAAAGGAACGAATGCAGTATTTAAAATAAAAAAACATCTTCATTCCTCCCATAATTGTTGTCCGATATTAAATTTTCTTCATCTTCAATGAACTATGCGTCCAAGATTCTAGAAAAGAACTGTTTTTCTCCTTTACTGTACTTAATACTTATTTTCAATCTAGTGGGGTTCAACTGTTGTTGAAGAATCTTATGAACTTTTTGTTTCTGTTTTTGGGCACACATGCAAATTTTTGACCGACATTGAATTTTCTCAAATTTGTGACACTGTATATGTGAAAACCAATTTCCGGAACAATCTTTTATAGATGACAACCACCATATAATAAAAATATTATTGAAGGGCTTATAAACGAAATCAACTTGTCATCTCTTGATTTAAAGATCAACTTGTCATTCATTATTCAAATACCTTAAAAGAGAGTAATATTATCACGGGTAGGAAAACTCTTAAGGGGACTTATAGGAGTAACACTCAGGATCATATTTTTCTACGTATTATTATTTATTCTAAAAATTAAAAAATACAATTGTGTTGTGAGAATCACACATTTTTTTAATTGAGATAATGTTCATATTATTATTAGGCTTATTTAACATTTTATTTTATTTTTTGTCCATGAACGGAGTGTCCACCGCCGACCGCAGTGACTAATCTCCTCGTTGGCTTGTATGCACCTCTAATGGATGGGATAGCTGGCACCGAGATTTAACGCTGCTGCATGCACAAGGCAGGATTCGAACACCTGACCTTGCTTAAGCGTAGATCAATCCCTACCACTGAACCACACGCTCGGGGTTGGCTTATTTAACATTTTAGTCCCTGAATTTAGGTGCTCTTTTGGAATTGGTCCTTAAACTTTTTTTTCGATGCTTTGGGTCCCTGAACTTTGTTTAATTTTTGGAAATGGTCATTTCGTCACTTAAGTGATGATATAGCCAACGACATGTCACCTCACTTTCACAATATCGAAGAGTGACATGTTATGTAGAGCCACGGGACACTACATGATTTTTTTTTATGAAAACAATAATTTCTTTTAAAATTTATTAAAAGATTTGATTTTCTTTGAAGAATACAATTTTTAATTTAAAAAATTCGTGTGACATCATCTGGCACGTTACCTATCGATGTGGCGAAGGTGACGTGACATATCCTCGATCATATCATCACTTAAATGATGAAAGGACCATTTCCAAAATTTGATAAAAGTTTAGGGACTCAAAACATCAAAAAAAAGTTGAAGGACCAATTCCAAAAGAGCACCTAATTAAGTTCAGGGACTAAAAACTTAAATAAGCCTTATTATTAAATGGAGTAATAAGTAAAATGACTAATTATTGTAATTGCATAAATTTACATATTTTGATTAAAATATGCATTACTGCTGTACTGATTGAAAAATATTGTACTCTCCCGGTCATGTAAATCACATTTGGATACTTTTCTTTTGTCTATAATGGAAGTTTTTTTTTTTTAAGATTCTTTAATGGAAGTTTTAATTTAAAATTTCAAAATAATTAATAATTTTTCTAAAAAAAACATTTTATTTTCTCATTATTTTTTTTAAAAAAATCAATAATAATTACATAATTAATTTTGAAAAGCATATCAAATATTATTATCTCTAATATAATGAACAACTTTAACAAACTTTCTTAATTTTTGTGTTTTTCTTCCAAAAAAAAATTTAAAATTAGTCTCCACTAACGATAATTAGGGTTATTGCTACTCAAGCAAGTAGTCAGAAATTCAATTCCCAACCCTTGAGAAATGAGAGTATAAGAAATCTCATTAAAATAATAGTAAAAAAAAAAATCAGACACTATCTTAAAGAATTAATCACCCTGTATGTATGGTAGATATCTTGGAAAAAGAAATTATTCTATCTTCATGTTCCATGCAGTAAAACTCCTGCATATCATACTAAAAATGAAATAGGCATGTAAGATGAGGATAGATTCTCTTTGATCAAGTCAAAAATAGCGAGAACCAAGGAATTTAATATATTCCTATGGATCTAAGTCAGAAAACATGGAAAATTCAATATATTCCTATTTTTTAATAATCAAAGTTTTTAAGAAATCAAAGGCAAAAAAAATTAATAATTCACCAAATTTTATCCGGGTATTGAACTCTTGACCTTTAACTGCCAAATTTTAAAGATATGATACATAAACATATGTGAGTTACATATTAATTAAAAAACATCAAGGAATTGTGTCTTCAAAAATAAGCTTATTTGGCAAAATTGTGACATATGAAGTGCTGAAACCATATTCAAATCCTGATTGTAATTTCTTCCTTTTTTTAAAAAATAAAATATTTACCAATTATGAAAAAAAAATCAAAGAACAGTAAAACTCATACTCCGGTAAATAAATAAGTCTCCTAATGATGTGAATTTTTTAACCTCAATTCTTAGAATTGAGGATAAGAGATTAAATAAAGTAACTTTTTATTGAAAATTAAAATATTTAAGATTTAGGATATAGAGAATTCATATTTTAAAACAGTTTTCTTATCTTTTTACCTCTTATCTTCAATTCTTAATACTGAATTGAAGTTAAACAAACCCTAATAATATTAACCAAAGTTTGATGTTCGGTCGTGTGTAAAAAAAAAAAGCGTTTACCGCAAAATGATTATTCTTTTCCAATAATTTCCTCTACTTATAATCTATGCTACTTATGTATGTGTTATTCCGTTATAATTCGACCGATTCATATGTATGTACTATTATTTATGACTAATATTAAAAAATTAAGAAATTATTAATTGAAGTAAAGTTTCATTTGATTTTGACTAAATTATTCATATTTATGTAGTTATGAGAAAAGACCCAGATTAAAATTAATGAATGACATCCTAAAATTAATTAATTATAATTCTTTTGCAACAAAATTAAAAGACTAAAAAACAATACATATAAAATGAAAATGATAGAACTTATTGAAATTCATTATTCATTCATAAGCCTTCGGAGTAGCTATGTTAAAGTGATTAATAATACTATAGTAGTATTAGATTTGTTAATGATTAGAGATGTATTTATGTATTTTTCCTTAATGATTATCTCACATATTTTTTCTTAATAATAATAATTTTATGAGATTGTTGAGTGAAAATAAGATTAAAATATTTTGTTAAACGTTTGTTGACTAAAAAACTATGGAAGATATTTTTTGAAAAAAAATTAATTAATAATATAAATAATTGGATACAATGCTTATAGAAAGTCTAAAGCAAGTTAAATTTAGGAATAGATGTAGTGCTCTCTTCTTTCCTATTTATCTATATTTCATTTCACAAAATTAAAACATATCTTTTCAAGAATAACTAATATGTTGATTTTTAATAAAATAATTATATATCTACTATACTTATATAAAAACATTCCTTTTCGAGGCACCACGTTTGTCGGGAGAAATTTTCGAGGCACCACGTTTGTTCGCTTAAGGAATACTCGCACCAGAGCATTTATAGGTAGATAATATCATCTTTAATCAAAATTATAATTTAAAATAAATAAATTATCTGTTCAAAATTAATATTTAAAATTAAATAAATTATCTATATGTGGAATATGTTGAATCATTATCCTTATTTTGTTAAAAGAAATCATTATCCTCAAAAAGATCGATAAACACAAAGAGATGATGTTTGAGCATTATCTGTATGTGAAATCATTATACTCAGTTTGTTGAAAAAAGAAGTAATCATTATACTTAAAAAAATATTTAAAAAATCACTATATATAACATGATCTCACCTTCATTCTTTACCTTTGTTTCACCTTCAGATTTCTTTACTTTCAAGAATTCTCTAATTTTATTATTTCGTATTTTATGTTCCTAATTATTTATTGCTTATTTTATATTTGATTTTTGTTGTGCGTTTGTAGCATTAGAGAGCACTGATGATGATGATAATAATAATAATGTGTAAAAAACTGTAACAAATTAAAAACAAAGGTACATACATTTCAAAAATTGAAAAAAAATTCAAGATGATTAGAACAATTAGGATAAAGATTTTTTAGGATCAAATCTTATGATTAATTTGAGATAAGACAAAAAGATGAAAAATATCAAAATATTTAAATATGAATAACAATAATAAATGTGATAATCATATTAAAAAGATGATAATTTATATTCAAAAAATACTAAATTATCATGTCCCATGAAATAGGAAATATTTTGATTTATCCTTAAATATACTCATAATACCATCAAACAAAAAAATATTAAAAAAAAGTTTAATTTTGATTTCACTCCAATTAATCATAATATTATAATAAACGTAATAATGATATATAAAAAGTGTTACTTCATCGATCAACTAAATAAGAAATACATTAATTTAATACTCATATATACATAAACAAATATAATTTGATTTTTGTTGTGTGTTTGTAGCATAAAAGAGCACTGATGATAATAATAATAATAATAATAATAATAATAATAATAATAATAATAATAATAATAATGTGTAAAAAACTGTAACAGATTAAAAACAAAAGTACGTACATTTCAAAAATTGAAAAAAAATAATTCAAGATTATTAGAACAATTAGGATAAAGATTTTTAGGATCAAATCTTATGATTAATTTGAGATAAGATAAAAGACGAAAAATATCAAAATATTTAAATATGAATAATAATAATAAATGTGATAATCATATTAAAAAGATGATAATTTATATTCAAAAAATACTAAATTATCATGTTCCATGAAATCGGAAATATTTTGATTTATCCTTAAATATACTCATAATACCATCAAACAAAAAAATATTAAAAAAAAGTTTAATTTTGATTCCACTCCAATTAATCATAATATCATAATAAACGTAACAATGATATATAAAAAGTGTTACTTCATCGATCAACTAAATAAGAAATACATTAATTTAATACTTATCTATACATAAACAAATATAATATTAAAAATATAAAAAAAACAGTCATTGTAATACCCCGATTTTTGTTTCCCAAATAAATAAAAAGGAATATTTAAATAAAACTAATTATATGGAATTAGTTAGTTTTGTTTATTAATTTATGGTTATATTAAAAGAATTATCCAAGGAAAAATAAGAGAAAATAATTGGGTTTTAAAAATAAAGATTTTTGCACTTTAGTCCTTGGAAAGGACCTAAGAGGCAATATTGAAAATATATTTGGAGGGAAAGTGAATAACATAAAATTTTTTGAAAATCTGGGCGTGTTAATCGATTAACACGATCTGTTAATCGATTAACGGTGGTGCAGAAGCTGAAGATAGTGCGTTTAATGACTCAACAAGCTGGGTAATTCAAAATTTAACACATAGCATCGACTAGATTAGTGGTTAACACGTGTTAGCATGCATGGAGAGTGATTTAGGCTATAAATTCACGAATTTAGTTGATGGAATGAGTGAAAATTAAGAAAAAAGAAGGAAAACTCTGTCAAAATCAGTTTTGAACACCCTCTGTTCATAGCCTTCATTCTTCACCCTCCCTTAAACACTTTTGATGCGCTTTACATCTTATTAAATCTTGTCACGAGACCTTCAAAACCGTACCAAGATTGTGCATTTTGGTGGCTTGAGCAGGGAGAACGAATTAGTTAAAGTTAGGACCAAGAAACTGAAGTTGCAGTTTCAGTTGCGAGGAGCTGAGTTTGAGACTTCGATTTAGGTATGTATAGGACTCCAAATCGTGTCATTTTAGTTTCTAATTAAAGTTGGCAATGTCTAGTTTCTATATTGACTAAGTTTACTCATTTTCATGCACGTTTGGTTTGTCAAATCATCACTCGAACTTGCTCTACTGAACCTGTCTTGAAACCGAAAACAGAGCATTTGTGGCTTGGTGATTTTGTGAGTTTCTTTGCTGCCTTTGCATCCAAAAAGCTTCATTGAGGTAAGGGAGAAGCTTTACTAATGCTAGAATAGAATGTGGTATTGATTTGATTATAGGTTGAACCACCATGAGGTTCATAGGGCACTAGGTTAGGGGACAATGGCTTGGAGGCCAATTTGACCAAAAACCCAAATTGGAACATGTTAGATGTTGATATCTAAAGCTAAATGAACTTTCAATTTAACCTGAAACTAAGTGATTAATGATTTGGTATATTGAGTTGTGTTTTAGGTTAAAATTGGGGGAAAATGTGATGATTCTGTGATTATGTTGCTAATTCCTGGAATTGATGCTATGAACAAATTTAATATACTGTATTTAAGTTGTTTTGAAGGTTGGTTTTGGTTAAAATTGGATTGGCATGAGTTTGACACATAAAAACCAGTTCAGCAGTGTTTTTCTGCATAATTTAATCGATTAACATGACCTGTTAATCGATTAACGCGTGAAAATTCTGATCAGTATGAAATGTACAAAAGGGTTACTCGATTAGCACGATCTGTTAATCGATTAACACGTTAAAATTCTGAACAGTTTGAAATGTACAAAGGAATACTCGATTAACCGGTTTTGTTACTCGATTACTGATTGAGTTTTTGCAACAATGATCAGAATTTAATGATTTAATTAATTATTAAAGTGTGAGAACCAATTAAAGGTTGAAATGGATCTGGTTTGAAGTAAGTATAATAGGAAATAAAGTTTAACTATGCCAAGTCCGAACCTCAAACAACTTAAATGACACTGGATATTATTAAATTGGTGAAACCATGCATAACATCTGCATTATCTGGATTCCCACTTGAGTGGAGACACGTCCGAGAGGCGTGGGCATATCCCTTTCGGTTGAACTCGAGGGACATGAGTGTCTGCTCCAAAGGGTTCACGGGGGAGTGTCGGTGACCGGGGTTGCACCTTCTGTTTCCGGAAATACACACGTGAGTGTGGGCATGTCATTTGATGCCGGACTCGATGAGGCGTAGTCCTACGGGATACGTCGGCAACATTTCTAAGAGCTCTAGAGGTGTTGATTTATTTACGGGCCGAGTTCGATGAGATGCTCAGTATGGGTATCGGGCATGTTTGTCTTAAATGTGCCACGGAAACCTGTTTGTTGTAGTTGGCCAACAATCATGCATTTATAAGATGAGTTACGTCATGTCTGCATATGCTATTAATTCATGATTATGTCCTGGTGTTGAGGTGTAACATGTGTGATTAATTATTAATGATTATTGTTAAATAAAGTATCAACTATTTAAATGTTACCCTGTCTATTTGATTATGTGTTAGTATTTGCTGACTCCCTATGCCCTTGCAGGTGATGGCACGTTACCTGACATACGTGGAGTTACGCCCACTCCGTAGAGGAGTGTGGGACTACGAGGAGCACAGAGCGGCGTTCGAGGGCGAGGTTGACGTGATCTTTCGTCACCCTAACCCTCTTGCACGAGTGCGACCTCGTAGACTTCGCATCCCCATGATCTACATACTGCACATTCCTCCGGCTTACACTTATCGTTTTGGTTCTCCACCCCCACATCATGGTCGTCGTTTTTATAACTTACGTGTCAGATGCCCTGCTACCCGTTCACGTCCTTCTACTTCTGATGAGGCTACTGCTACGGCCACTCCCCGTCCTGGTCCGACCACCAGGGTACGTTTTGCACCCTCACCTGAGCCAGTGCGTCGCACTGCTATCCCTGTGGTGTCGGATGAGGAGGAGGAGGACCCGGTAGAGGACGTAGATGGGCCAGCTGCTGACAGTCAGTGATGTGGTTTCTTCTTATTAGTATGTGCAGTATGGGGACCATGGTAGGATGCAGTGTTTAGCTTTTGGAAGACCAGGGATCAGACATCAGCGTGGGTGGATCATAGCTCAGCTCTCGAAGACTCTTTTATTTTGATTTGTGTTATATTGTATATAGTTTTGAGAGGGTCTATGAGAGTTGTTATTTTATATCTGCTGATCTGTATCCTTATATCTGCTACCTCGACTTTTATTACTGTTATCTTGGGTACTTGGGTTTTATATATATATATATATATATATATATATATATATATATATATATATGGGCTATGATTGCATGATTATCATGATCCTCAAAATTATTTCAATTGCAACCACATCAATAGTTTTGCAAATCGTTTCCGCTGAATTTACAAAATAGGTACTCAACCATCTATTTTCAGAATAAATATATTTTCAAATCAAAGTTTTTGATGTGAAACTTGGTATATGAGAGGAAAAAGTTTTTCCACCAAAGGTACTGTACGAATAACAATCATTCTACAAACATACTTTATTTAATAGAGCTATACCTTGAGAGTGTCACATGTTTTGTTATTAAATATCAAGTCGTCGCAGTCATTATATTTCTTATAAAATGCAATGTGTTAATTAATCAAGACAATCAAGAATAACAAGTTCAATGTCGTCTTCATGTCATATGAAATACAGAATATTCTAATTTATCCTTAAAATTACTTATAATACCACCAAACAAAAAAGATGAAAATATTTAAATATGATTTACTTTTGATTCTTTAAAATAAAGTTGATAATCATATAAAAATGTTAATTTATCTATTAAATAATTAAGGAAGATATCAGATAAAAATTGTTACTTTTTATTTATACAAGAAAGTACAATATTTCTCAACAAACTCAATTAAATTAATTTTTTTAAGTGTAGTTTTTTATTTAAGTCTCTGCCTTTTTGTATAATTTCTTTTATTGTTGTGTAATAATAATCCTTACTTTAAAATAGAAACAATCTTTAATTTAAAATATTTAGTATAAAAAATTAAATTATCAATAACCCGTGCATTGCACGGGATGAGAGTTAGTGTATATATATATATATATATTTCAATATATCTCTTCACTACGTGTAAGCAATAATTTTTTTGTATTATACTTTGGTTAAGATTCTAGTAGAGATACTTCTTCCAGTGTTATTTACAAGACTCTTTCGAGATTTTTATTTTGTTTCTATTTATAAGATTTAATTTTATTTTTTGATAGCATTTAATTATTTTTTTCTTCAAACAACCATATTTACTTCACACTTTTTAGGGTTTCGATAACAATTATGAGAGTAGTCTTAAAAAGAAATCAAATTTTCACATTTCAATACTATTACCAAATATAAGTATTTTCCTTCATAAAAATAAAATATTCTAAAAATGGTCTTACATATAAAACATGGAAGAATAAATTAAGTAAAAATAATAATAATTATTGAATTCATGAAATTTTAGACAAAATAAATAAATAAAATCACAAATTTTCTTCAAATAGTATAGAAAAATAATGGAGGAATGATTACTAATCAACCACGTGGCACTCTTATTACTCAATTCACCCACTTTATTTTTTTCCTCCTCTTTTTTGAAGAGAAACAGAAAACACAATCAACCTGTTTCTTATCCTCTCAAGTCTCATCTCACCATTCCACCAGCCCCATAAAGTCTTTATCTGACATAGCTCTCTCAACCAATTGGAACAGTTATGTGGCACACAGGGTATAGTGGGTCCCCATTATGATAGATGCTAAGGTTACTTAGTCAACAAATGCAACTTGCAGTTAAGACTTGGGAGTAGGGACTACATACTCCGTCGGTTCTTTTTTTTTTTTTTTCAGAATTTATTCTGTCATAGCACGTACTTTTGATTGGTTAATAACATTAATTATCCCTTTTACATAAAAAAAAAATTTAATGTTTTATATGTAAGATTCTTAAAAAAAAAAGTAAAAATTTAACTTCAGTCCTAAAAACCAATTACTGTGAAAATGATTTTTTTGACAAACTCAACATGATTGACCTTTAACTTTTTAAATATATAATTTTCTATGAAATACTACTTCCACTTCATATCCTTGGACTGAGGTTAAGAAAACCTAAAAAAATAAATTGATTGGTACTATTTATAAGATTTTATTTAAATTTTCAATAACATTAATTACTTCTTTCCAAAAAATTTTTTACTAAATCAATATTTTTAAGACTTCCAATAATAATTATAGAGATAATTTTGAAAATTTTTATTAAATGTTTATCTATCCAATATCAATAACAACATTAATTCAATTTTTTGATAAACGAAAATTTCTTCAAAAAATCTTACATATAAAACCAGAGGGAGTATTATTTTTTTAAAATTATTTTTATTACGGAGTAGGTAACGGAAGATATTTCAATATATTAAATATTTATAATTTCAATACTATTAATGAAATTAAATAGTACTGTATTTTTTAATTTATGTTAACAAAATTAAATAGAACTTCCTCCATTTCTCAATTATTGTCTTTTAAAGATTTTGCATACAAATTAAGGATATATTGATAATTGTAAGACGAACAACTGTTGACTTATTTATGAGAAATCTTAGGTTCGAATCCTATCGATGTGAGGACGGTGTTGGTGAATAATCTATAAGTACTTCTGTAAGTGTTCTTTGAGCCTGGAGGCTTGCCCTGACCTTGGTGAGCCTCTAGAGCCCAAGTCACCTAAACCTTCAACTCATAAAAAAAAAAAAAGATAGTTGTAAGTTTTATATATATTTTGTCTAAAATATCAATATTTAATCTTCAATCTTCATTAAAAGTTTTTATAGTATTTAATTTCTATTATAAAATATGTTTATTAATTAATTTATGGTAGTTTAAAAAATTAAAAATATAATTAACAAAAAAAATGAGGAGTTAAATTGAAAAAAACTATAATTATGTCTTGGCATTGTAAAAAAAAAGAGAAAAAAAGTAAAATTATGGAAGGAAATTAGTGAGAGTAACAAGCTCGTGAGGGTGTATCTATCTCATGGGTGTCACCCTAGAAATTGGTAATTACTTGTTCCATTTTTTCATTATCTGTTATTTTTTAAAGAATTTTTTTTACTTTTTTATTTTTTTTTTAAAATTTCAAATATGTAATAAATTATTTTTTTTACGTTTATCTCTATTAAATAACTCTTGGTTTACTCAAGTAGTAAAAAAAATTTAATGATTATATAAAGAGAAAAAGTGTATAGTGAGAAAAACATAATTAATACTCTCTCTGATCCTATTTATCATGAAGCTTTGAATAACTTAAATGGGAGGAGAATGGTAAAGAACTCACACCTAAAAGAGTTCACGCAGGATTTGACAAAAATGGAATCGCATGGAGGTAGAAGATAGAGCTTGAGACAAGGTTATCAAATTTAAAAATGACATTTGTGAATAATTTACAAGGTTTAAATTCTCATATTTCTTATAAAAAATTGACTTATTTATGTTTTTGGTTTATAAAAGTTCAACATGTTTTAGTGTTAGTCCATGTGAGTTATTTTGACTGAATCTAATCCTTAATTTTTCAAATATTTTGTTTTTATTAGTCTCCATCGTTAGAAAAAATCTGTTATCTACTTATGTGGCTAACGGAACACCTCAACAACCATATGGTATGAATTGGTGTTAAATAGGTGGTGTGACATGAATGCTTCAGGCATATGAGCGCAAAAGTTTGCATATGAGACCATTTTCCTTCTGTAGGCTAATATCATCCATGTCATATCACCTATTTAACGCTATCTCACAGCACGTGGCGGCTGCTGATGTGGTGTTCCACTAACCATATCAACATATAACAAATTTTTCATAAAAACGGAAGTCAAAACCAAAAACATTTGAAAATTTCAGAAATAATTTTTAGAGGCTAAACCTAAAACACACTAAATTTATAAAAACCAAAGCCATAAATAATCTTAAAAACTTTATCAAGCAAAAATAATTGCAACAATTCTTGTAAAGTTTCCGGTAATGATCGAAAGAAATCTCAAAAGATTCTAGGATATCGCAATCAATCCAGCCAATAGCACGCTTGCACTTTGATTTGGTTGAGGAGTACTGCCGTGGTATATTGATTTAAGAAAAATGATTTAGAGACTTACAAGCCTACAAACTTACACAGAAAATTATAACACTTATTATTTTTAAGTTAAAAAAAATTAAATAAAAAAATTTAAATGACAAATGTCAAGATCCTAATGTGCAGCTTATGAGTAGGTTTCTCAATCATTGTCTTGATTTAAAGTAATCCTGCCGTCTTTTCTTAATTTAGAGTTACGATATTAAATTACTGCCTCTAATTCTTATTACTGGGATTAATTAATAACAGTAATTAAGTTACCAAAATGACTGGACACATAATTAACCTACCGAAAATTCATGGTAGAATTTTATAATATGATCTTATTTAACATGATTCAAATTGGTTCAATCGATATTTAATCGGGTTTAAATCAATCTATTTATTGAAATGACTTTATAATATACACCGTAGTAATCACGAAATGTGTTTGGATCATAGTTGAACTTATTTGACCCGCCAGGCTGATAACACTACTACATAACTTAAAATGATATGCGTTAGTTGGGATTTGTGAAAAAAAAAATGTGTATCATTGTATTTATTTTTTTATTCATGTGTTATCTATTTAACTTTTAATTTGTACATTATCGTCTAAGATCTTCAATCAGCATGGATAACTAAGAATCTACTTAAATAAACACACATTTGTACATTTTTGTCAAAGATAGATCTTTAATCAGTAGGGATAACTGAGGATCTACTTAAATAAATTAAACACACAAATCTTAAATATATTTTATTTGTTTGATTATTGATTCTTCCAAATAGAATATCGAACCCTGAATTTAAGAAAGAAAATATTAGCATAAAGCCCTTTTGTGCAAAGTCTCTTTTACTAGCCACTTTTGCTCAAAATATGAGTTTAATGATAGGGTTTTTCTATCCTATGTATCCCGTGCATAGGATAATATAACATAAATAGTAAAATTATATTGGAAAATTAAATATTTATTATTTTTAATTTATTAAATGTTTCAATTTTCAACAAAATATTTCTATTTAAGATATGATTAACTTATATACCTAGTGCATGGTTAAAAAGACCCTTAGTGATATATTTGGCGAATGTTGGGGAGAATTAGGAAGAGGTTTGTTGAATTGAAGAGGAGAAGAATGTAAGAAAAGATGGTGAAGCAGTATGCGATTATAAAGATATTCAAATTAGTCCTGTACATAATGTAAGAAAGGAATATTTTTTAACGGTTATGGATAAGCATATAATTAAATTGAATGATTTTTTTTTTGGTATAATAAATTGAATTAATTTTATGGGAGATGATAAATTAAAAGAAAATGCTAATTGTACTCTCACATATTAACACTATCGTCGTCACCGCTTCATCAATTCCATCTTTATCGTACATGCACCAAACACTTGAGAACACATGAATTATGATACTCATATCTTATCGTGTGTGTTTCTCTATTATATTATGTTCTTTTCCCTTATCTTATCTTATCTTATCGTGATCCAAACAAGTCAGAAAGTTGAGGATAAAGATCTAAAAAACAAATGTAATTTCTTGAATTACCAAAGCTGTATTACTTTTAAATATTCTAAATGGCTTATTTGTAACCCAGATCCTTGTATAAGATAGAAAATACATTAGATAAACTTAAAAGGATAGACCAACAAGATAGAACCATCATGCATATCTTGCTGACTCACCAAATCCACGATGCTAACAAGATAGGACATACTATCCTATTATGTTTTTCTTATCTTGTCCATCAAACAAGTCCTAAAAGCTGGAAAATTAGAAAAAAAAAAAGACATGCTCATCCAATAAGAAATAATTCTGATCATATTGTATCTTTCTTATCCTATTATGATATTCTAATGAGTAATGACTTTTACATTTAATCATCAAGACGATGGGGAAAAAAAAGGTAAAGGTTAAAATAAAACTTAATATACTTTTAATGATAAAAATATCACTAACTCATTACACTTCTTACACATGCCGTAAAGTTGACATGACAAATAGTTTACAACATCAGGAATTAACCGAAAAACGGAAATACTCTAATTACATGGACGAAAAGCAATATTTTTTTTTTAACATTTAATAATTAAAAACTTGAAAAAAATACGAAAGAAAGCAAAACTAGAACTTGCTAAACTTTAAAAACCAAAATTATATTTAATCCTTGAATTAATAAAATTAGGTAAAGGATTCAAATTAATCACATTGAACAGAGCATAAGGATAAAAAAAATGGTTTGGAAAATGAATTAGGGAGTAAATATTGAACATTTTAGAATTAAGATGGGGATTGACATATGATATACTCTGGGATAAAATTTATTTTCTTACCAAGCGATACATGAAATCCATAAATTATGGTACAAGCATATTTTTAGTGACCTGTGTGGTATTCCACAACACACAAATGGTGTAATTATTAGTGATGTTAACAGGTGATCTCATCTCAAATCGTGTTACACATTTCTAGATAAGCGATAATATTTTTCTTGTGTGATTTGTAACTTAGTGCTGTATTACAAATTGATGACACAACTCTAACGGTAAAAGGAGTAAAGGTGGCAAAAAATAGTTTGATGAAATGAGTCATTTACTCTTCAAACCAATAGCAAGAAAAGGGAAATCCCATTAGTAAAAGACAATTGATGATGCGGTCATCGTAGTGAGATAATCAAGTCCAAGGATAATCATTATTAAACACACTACATATATGTCAATTAGCTTACATGTTTATCTAGTGAGAATATGTCCTTTTTGATACAACACAAGTAAGCATAGGCATCCAATTAAAAGATTCCTACAAACTTTTCATTTCATCACAAAACGTGCAGCAACTTTTTCGATGAGAAAAATAAAATAAAATCAAACGTGTAGCATCTTCGTCTCTTTCTAACATGATGCCATGGTTCAATTTTTTTTTCTATGGCAATGACGTGGCAACATGATAATCTTAAGTCATCATATATATAAATCTTAGCCATCAGCCCATCACCAATTAGAAAGCAGGCCCTAGGTAAGCATAAGGGAATGTGGGGACAAATCACAAGTCACGCACTTGAATTAGTTGGTGAATTAATTAGGTGTATTAGATAATCACAAGTACTTAATGGGGAAAAAGCCAATGATACGGATAAACTCTTGCTTTTGAGGCAAACAATGGGAATAATATTGTAACTAACAGGGGATCAAAGACATGTGAAATAATGGGGTTCGTTCCTTACCTCTTATCACCATCAACCCTCTATAGAAAAACATTGTCGAAATTTGTTTGGCTGATTTGTGATAAGGATTTCTGACATATTCAAAAGGAAGGGCACACCCAAAATCCCTCTTCAGATTTACTTTGGGATTCTTTAATAAGAAAAGTGAAAAATGCACTTTAGCGCTACCAAAAAAGGTGTCTTGCATTCATATTGTGAAGGAAAGAACAAAATTAAGGATATTTAAAGAGACTACGTGATAGGCATTTGATGCAGTTAAAGAGAGATAACCACATTAGTCAATTACTCAACTACTATAAATTTGACTTATTAGCTTGATCAGTCTTTCAAGATTGTACTGGGATGTATGAGCTATGAAGTATATGTATGATGTAACTATTTATTCTAGCTGGTCTAAATATAATTTTTTTTAATGTATCGATGTATTCTTGGACTTTTTTTTTTCTGGAAGCTAAGAGGAAATTACATCTCCATCAACCTAGTAACGAATTAGTATTTTTCATATCCGCCACACAAATTAGATCTATGATACATGGATCAATTATGTTAGATAATGTAAATACATTTAATACATATATAATAAATAATAATTAAAAAATTAACTTATGAGATATCAGCTTCAATATTATTACTCCTCCCATTTCAAAAAGAAAGTAAAAAAAAAGTAAAGAAAAATATCTTAAAATGAAATATTAATAATAAATGAAAATGTTTGGAAATTGTATAATATAAGAGATTAAGAGCATAATATATGTGTGATTGAATAATCAATAAATGATGTATTAAATTACTGATTTAGTAATTGACTGGTTTGTTAAACAAAATATTAAAATCATATTCTTTTATTTATTTTTTTTTCAAATAGAGCATAACAAATTGTGGAAATAATTATGATTAAAGGGAGTAAAAGGTGTGATTGATAGAGTGCATAAACATTGGATTGTGAAAAGTGTTCTAGTCGGTTATGATTACTTTTTACTATTAACTGCGATTGGATTCAATTAGATTTTGAATAATTATATTTAGTTTAATTATGTGGCAGGTCCTTGAATTTTAAGGTCATTTTGTCACATGTTCTTATTTTTTTTCAATGTTTGACTCTTCAAAGTTACTTTTGGATTTGTCACATACGCTTCCAATTGATTTCGATCAAATTTTGTTACATATTATATCGGAATCCTAGTCAAATACGGGAGGTTAACCACATGATGCCACAATGGCGAATACGATGTCTCTCTCCAATTTTTGTTATTTTTATTTTTAAATTAAAAATATAAAAATATTAATTATTTTAGAATTTTTTTTAATTTCAAAAAAATGAAACATCGCTCACGTAACATTATACGCGTGCGGTACCACATGACTGATATCTTGTGTAACATCCTGAAAATTAATATTAAAATAATAAATTTATAAAATAATATATATAAATATTTATTGAAGGATGGAATTAAGTCATAGAAGTTGCATAAGGGTCGTGGGGTAGTGAGAAGCATAGGCCGACCTAGTATGTAGATGTAGGACCTCGGACCGATCCCGGCCGAGCTAAATGGGGTAAAACGCGGAACCTGTTGTCAAACTCGGATTAGCCGACCTCAGCGCACCTCACATTATCATCCGAGAAGGGAGCTCGGACTACTATTGTTCCTTTATATAGAGCCGACACCTCCCTGCTTCTCCGTGACAGCTCATGTTGAGCTGTTGGCCCCTTGGGTTTCGCACCATCCGTACTATCATTCACTTTATGTCACTATCATTGCTTTATGTCCTTTTCAAGTCACTATTCATGGCTTCCTCAAGAAGCCAATGAATCCTAGCCACATGTTTTGACTTCTCATGGAAGCCTCCAATGAGAGCCACACAAATGTTTCCCCTAAATGAATAAAAGAAAATCCAATACACAACACATAACATTTCTCCAACTCTCATTCTCTTTCTCCTACGTCTCTCTCTCTTTCTCTCTGAAAATTCCAGCAAACCCAACCCACTTTCTTTCTCCCTCTCTTCTCACGAATATCTCCCTCTCTTCCACCAAGATCTACCAACCGGAGACCCTCCTCCTTGCCGTCTTCTTCCTGTTTCGGACGCCCCTGGACAGCCGGTGTTGAGTGTGCAGCTTGGAGGAAAGGATCCAAGAGGAGTGAATCTCACAAGGTCAAGCATCAAGGGGGAAACCATTCTCAAACTCTCAACTCTTATCTCACACGGTTTGAGGTAAGGAGTGAGTGTTACCTCTACTTGAGTTTGGGTTTCTAGGGTGTTCATAAAGGGTACTAAGAGTGGGTGTTAGATTAGGGAATGGATATAGGTTAATGTTAGAAAGAAAAGGTAAAAAGGGCAATGGGAACCAATGAATGAACTAGAAACATGAATATTATGTTCTTGGGTATATGCTTATATTTACATGATGGACTGGTTAAATGCTTTATTCATATTGTTGTTGTGGTATAAGTGTTTATGAGCTTTGATATTTGCTATTTATATCTGTGGCCGAGCTGAGAGGGGTTGAGAGTGTACGGGAACATGGTAAATATTGAAAGAAGGAGAGATAGAGTAATAAGTCAGATAATGAGAAAGGCTAATGGAAAAAGGGGAATGGTTAAATGGGCGGAGCCGAGAGAGGCCGAGCTAAGAAAATAATGAGATTAATGTAAAGAGGAATAATTTAAAGGGTTGAGCCGAGATAGGCTGAACTAAAAGAGATGATTAAAAAGGCTAAGAGGAATTAAAGAGAAATGGTTGTGTGATCGGGTCATAGCAGACGCGTACTGGGTGCGTGCATTGATCGCGTAAGACACACACTGGGTATGTGCAGCTGTAAGACGGGTACTGGGTGCTCGCAGTTATGATTCACACAAGGTTCCGAGCACGGAATCGGTGGGATGTGTTCCTGGTCATAGCAGACGCGTACTGGGTGCGTGCATTGATCGCGTAAGTCGCCGAGGTGCGCCGCTGTAAGACGAGTACTGGGTGCTCGCAGTTATGGACACTCCTTACTCCATAGAATGATCGACGGTAGTGCTCCTGGTCATAGCAGACGCGTACTGGGTGCGTGCATTGATCGCATAAGACGCATACTGGGTATGTGCCGCTGTAAGACGAGTACTGGGTGCTCGCAGTTATGGATACTCCGATATCCGACCTTAAATGGTGTAAGACATGCACTGAGTGTATGCATCCGATAAGAATAAAAGATTGTAAGCTATGTAAAAGTGGAATTTATGAGTAATGAATCCGAGATAGAGGTGGTTTACCGAGGTGAGAGAGTAGTGGCCGAGAAACTGAGTGTAAGAATTAAGGAAAGGGTGGATGAGCCGAGGTGTAACTAATAGGTAATGGGTAAACTGGATGAGGATGTGAGCCGAGCTAAATTAGATTATATGAGGTGAGCCGAGCTAAATGTGATTGTATGCATGTGAACCGAGCTAAATGATGATATATGCAGGTGATATATGGTTCGATTACTTGTTATTTATATGCTGATTGACTACTTGTGTTTGACTTGGTAGTTCGGTATGTCATGTTAGAAACTGCTTATTTAAGTTCTGTGTAATGCTCACCTCCTTACCATTTTTCAGGTACTCAGCCCGAGCAGACGCAGTCCCCGGCCGAGCAGGTTCACTCTCCCTCACAGGGAGAGTAAGTCATCAGAGTCTGATAGCCTAGAAGGGCCTCGGCCAGTTGGCCGAGCTAAAGTATTATGTATTTTGTATGGATTCGGCCCTATTGCCGAGCTAAACGTTATTTTGTATTTTGATTAAGAACTCGGTGTACTATGCTATTTCACTCTTTCTCTTTTAATGATTTAAGTCTTCCGCTTTATAACTCTGATGTTTTGTATTAATGGAAGGAAATATTACTTTGGTCATTTATCATATTTGTTTCAAAAGAAATTTTAAATCCTAATTTTCGGGTTTAAGGGTAATTATTATATAGGGTGTTACATCTTGTGTCTGACTAAGATTTCGATGTAATATGTCAGCAAAATTTAGCTGAAATTAATAAGAGATATATATGTCAAACACAAAAGTTATTTTGAGGAGTTAAACATTAAAAAATAAAGAATAAAAGTCTATGATAAAAAGATCATAAAATTCAAGGTGTAAAAACATAATTAAGTCATTATATTTATTTTTTTTTTGGTGTACACCAAGGGTATCCCCCAGCCGACAGCCGAAGACTAATCCCCTCTGAGGCGTAGAGATCACCGAAGTGGGTTTTGCCTCTACCAACAAAGCCTTTTCCATGCCCACGGCAGGGATCGAACCCCTGACATCATGCTTAAGGAACCCAGCTATCTACCAACTGTGCTGGCCTTTGTTGGTATTAAGTCATTATATTTAGTTAGCAAAGATATGTGACATAAATCACGAGTATTTGAGTTTGATTTTTGATAATTGCATAATATTTCTCATTTTCTTCAAAATAAAAAATTTTGCCTAAAAAAATAATTAAGACCCAAACCCATTTCACAGTTGGACAGATTAATGGAATAAGCCAAGATAATATAGATTATTTATCATTAATATGATGTACTTATGTGTAAAGGGGCATGGTATAAAAAGTGCTTCATATCTGATACAACCATAATAATTTTGTAAGAATTGATAGACGTCGACATATATATTACTTTATTCAGCAGCCCTAAAAGTGCAAGCCGACATCTGATATATAGGATATGATCAAGTGCAACGAGTGCAAGACAGGAAATAGCTAGTCACGGAAATTAATTAATTAATTACTAAGAAACTGATATAAATATTAACTTTTGTTCTTCTCATTGCTTAATTCTATTCTGCTGGAGCAAATATTTTCCATGGGAATATTGCTTGTCAAGAGTTTAGAATTTTAAAGAGATTTCCCTTCAATTTTAATTTATAGTAAGCAGAAGCAAAGGATTCTTTAAAAATAAAAGGGTGCCCTAAACATTGATGCACCACCAAATCATTAATGTCCCTGATCACTATTAGTATTATACTACTACTTATTAGCATTTTATTTTTTTTAATTTTATGTTATGTTTTGTTTGCTGTTAAAAAAAAACTACTTGTTAGCAAGGATATTTTTAACTTATGGGTAATTGGGTACCATATATATAAGTTAAATAGATTTTAAAAAGTAAACTTTTATTTAAAAATAATATATTTAAAAAATTAAGAAATACATATTTATGTTATGTATAATTACATAAGTTAAAAAAATCATTCTATAAAATTTGCACTCGATTAAAATATTGAATCATGCATTTAAAAAATATTTTATCATAAATGAGTGTTTTATTATTTCAGAACAAGAAAAGTTAATTATGTCAAAACTTACACAATTGCACATAATATAAGAGGGACAACTTTTTCGTACAACAACAATACCATATATATTTTCAGTTCAAAAAAAAAACCAACAATACCATATTTATAATGTTTTCTCAAATATACTTTTTTGAGAATCATAATATAAGTTTTTTTAATCTTATTTAATTTATTTTTTATTTTTAATGATATTAACTATTTTGTAATATGTATATATATTTAATACTATTTTTTTAGTCCTGATAATAATTATAAGTATGATTTTAAAAATAAATATAATAAATATTAACATTCCAATATCTACCACTAAAAATATTAACAAACTTATCCAAGTGGATTGACCTAGTGGAAACTGGTGACTCACACAGTTCGCGGATCCGAGGTGGATTAGTTGGGCCACAAAAAATGCGAAGCCTAGACACCACCTGGTTTCGACCCAAATATATATATATATATATATATATATATATATATATATATATATATATATTAACAAACTTCCTAATTTAATCTCTTTGAAAAAGAGTTGTTGTGGATTGGAAGGTTATCTCTACTGAATTTATTGGATTTGCCTTTGCTTGGATACTAATTCACATGATATCTTAAAAGCGGAAAAGCCATAGTAGGTTAGAACGCTTTCTCATTTCCGAGTTTTGGTTTGAATCATGGTATGGAATTATTCAAAAAGGACATAAACGTACTTTTTTGACCATTGCTCAATTTTTCACTTCAATAAAATTATCAATCGGGGTCTAAAACCGTTCAGAGTAATTGATGCTTGGTTCGATGAGAAGAATTTCATGTAGAAGGTGGAAGCCTGGTGAGGAGGAGGATTTAATATCAGGGGATGTGGTATGTTCGTTTTGAAAGAAAAACTAAAATTACATTTTTTCCCAGGCAAACAAATATTATTAAAAAGGTCAAAAGCGCAAACAAAAGAGTTCACCCTTTTACATAGTGCAATTACAAAATGATTATAAAGCACCCAATGCCAACAAGCCTACACCTGATTGATACACTCTCAAAGGTGCATTATTTGCTTTAAGAATTGACCAGAAATTAACTCTAATTTTTTTTACAATACTATCAACACATACAAACTCATCATTTTCAAATAATGCTTTATTTCTTGAGACCCAAAGTTCCCAAGTTATAACCAGCCATAGATTCAGCCAAGCCTTTAATTTTTCTTGATGCTTTTAGCTTTAATCAAACCTGTATGGTAAGACAGCGCAGTAGAATTTTGTGCAGGCAAAACTGTGACCAAATGAAACCAAGCATAACAATCTTTCCACACTTTGTATGCGATAGGACAGCAAAAACTAAAATTACTCAAGACAGAACTAAGAAAATGCAATAGGAAGAGCTATGGGAACATTGACTAAATAATCGAACAAGCCATGGATGAAATTAATTCACTTGATATCATGGCGGAAGCGTTTGAATTGACAGAAGTTGATATCTAGGCAAGGTTAGCCACCGTAGCAACTTATAGTATGGCTGCTTTAAAAATGAAAGAATCTTTGATTTTTCAAAAATCAAGAGTGAAGTGGTTGCTTAAAGGTAATTTTAATTTCAAGTACTATCATAATCTTTTGAATTTGAATAGAAACTCCTTTAATTCAAAGGCAATTCTAAGGTGCAAGGTTGCGGGTTGGCCTTTGTGGTATTTTGGAATCCCGGGGGTATAAACCATAAAAAAGGAGTCGTTCGAGAATCATTTGATATTTATTCTTTGGAGGTCGGCGGTTCTCTTCAATATTGTCCTAAATGTCTTGAAGGTTTATCTATTATCCTTGTACAAAGCTCTCAAATGTGTGGTTAGTTCTATTAAGATTCTAATTGGCAAATTTTATGTTTTAAATTCCACATCTTCTGCCTTATTCTTTGTGATACGGTTTAAATACTTGTTAGACTATTCTTTTCATTGTCAATTGGTTTTGACATGATACCTTAACATGATATCAGAGTCAGAGTCCAACTTGTTAAGGGTCAACAGTTACCCAAGCCAATGAATGCCCTTTCTTCTTCATGGGTCAAAAGTAACTTTTCTCCTGATCTAACAGACTTGGATAGGGAGGGTGTATTAGAAGTCCCACATCTCCTATCTCATTTTTTGTGGCACAGTTTAATTAAATACATGTTGGGCTATTCCGCTCATTATCGTTTGGTCTTAAGATCAAATAGAACCATAACATGATATCTGAGTTAGGAGTTCTGGAATTCTCACCCCCTGTATTATCCCCACACCCCATTTTAAATTGTTAAATGACCATTTTATCATTCATTAAAAATATCAATGCTCCACACCTCATGAGATTATCCCCACACCCCACACCTAACCCTTTCATCTTCCCAAACATTCTGAATATGCTTCCACATTTAACTCTCAAATCCTTATTTTTCAAAATATCTCCCACCCTTCAACCTTTCATCTTCCAACCAACTTTTTGTTGTTATTCCTTTACATCATATTTTTCTCCTACCAAGTTTAAGGTACGTTTTTTTTTTCATTGTACGTTATATTTTCGACGAACCAGTGTTGAAAAAATATTTTTCCGACACGGGGTCGTCGGAAAAAAATTTAAAACATTTTCGTGTTAATTCCGAGAACCTGGTCTCGGAATTTATTGTTTCCGACAACAAGGTCTCGGAATTTCGTCCAATTTTCCGATAACAGGGTCTCGGAAAATTGGAAAAAACTTTTAAAAAAATGGAAATTATAATTTCTGACACCCCCGAGTCGAAAATTTTCATTTTCCGAAACTGATGTGTCGGAAAACTCATGCAGATACTCCAAATTCGAAAACACCTAATTACAAGCACAATGCAACAAAAAAACCTAATGTTATATTTCTAGGCTATACTAATATGCATAAAAAAAACAAAAAAAAATCATGAACTAACCTGCACAAACCACCCAAAATCAGTATCCAATCAACAATCAAAAAAAAAAAGAAGAAGAAGAAGAGAAGTGGCGGTATGGGCTTGTGAAAAAGAAGAAGAAGAGTTGTTGCTGTGAAATGGAGAAAAGAAGTGGGTTGAAGAAGTTGAGAAGAAAAGGGAAGAGGAAGAGAACGTGGAAAGAAGGAAAAGAAAGAAAGATGGTTTTAGTTTAAATTTGAAAAGGACATTTTTGTTATTTTTATACATAAAATGGGGTGTGGGGATAGGATAGGGGGTGGGAATTCTAAAACTCCTGAGTTAGAACTCAACTTCTTTTATGTTGTTATGGGTCAAGAGTTGTTATTTCGTTATGGGTCAAAAATTATCTTTTGCCTGATCTGACATGCTTTTTTGGAGGGAGCATGTTCGTAATCACACTTCACCTACATCATAATATGTGATATGGTTTAAACATTTGTCGCACTACTCCTCTCATTAGCAATTGAATTTAATGAGATGAAACCATAAAATTTTGAATAATAATATCCTTACACTAGTTTTGTCAATAACACCTTTTATACATCTGCTTATTAATAACCTTCAATCAAAAGATTTTTTTAGTCTGTATTCTTTGGTCAGTATCACATGTGTTCTCAAGAGAATTTTTAATACCAAGAAACCCTTAAAATTAATCCTCCACAAGATCACGTTCTTATGCATCTCCCACCGGAATGTGTTAACTGGAAATCAAACCTGAAACTTTTTAGTCTTAGGCTCCATTCTCAAGTTATCAAGTTGGCAGTCAACCCCCTTTGGTTCAATCAAAAGAATTTTGTTGCTTAGCAAATACTCCCTCCATCCCTGAATATAAAGCCTCTTTGGGGGATTTCACGTCCATTGAGAAAGTGGAATAATTTAGTTAATTGTATTGGAAATGTAACTTTTGATATGTAATTTCAAAATTACCCCTATTAATATTATTGAGAATCTAAAAAGTGTTTAATAAATAGGGGTGTTTGTGGAAAAAACTAATTAATGATCATTGAAAATTGGTATGAAACTTTATAAATAGAGACAAAATAAAAGTGTCAAGAAAATTTTATATTTAGAAACGGAAGTAGTAAAATTTATTTCATCAACGATTATAAAACGGGTATAGAAAACGGTGTTAACTAAACTAGTGTAAAATAAATACTTTTCTAACATTTTCATCTAACGAGTCTAAAGCTAGTTCGTAGCGAAAAATTATTCTTCCATTTTTTTCTCAGAGTTCTCTTGGTTGAAAGGTGAAAAGGGTCACCTATAATTATTATTTTAAAAAAAAAAAAAAAAAACAGAGCTAGCTCAATATCAGATTTCTGCAAAGGGTATATAAGCTTTTGTTTCTTATCTTTTAGTATAAAAAGTTTATATTATAATGAGTCACTAATCTCATTACCGCGAGTATATATAATGAGTTCTAGTAACAAAATGTTAAAGTTATGAACAAGAGAGGAATCTGTCCAATATGTAGGTGTTATCTGCATAACATACACTATTTTCAACAAAGTTGTCATTAAAATAACTTTTTTTTAATCTCTGCCAAGAAATCTTTAATTTCTAAAATACATGGAAGATACAAAAATTTACCAACGCGTTTCTTAGCAAATACTTTGTTGACTTACATAGAAATCAAACCCACTTTCACTCTACCATTTTCCATGACTAGTCAAACCATGCCCAATCAATTATGTTTTGTTGTTATTGTGCAATTATACATTTTATTTTCAAATCTTCGCCATTACTATAATATATATATATATATATATGGTCAAAAATAACCAATTTTGTTTTAAAAAATAAAGTTAACTGTCAAGGTTATTTTATTAAAATGAAAATTATTATTATTTTTTTAAAAAAAATTCTCTCCTCTTTTCTCGAATCTCATTCAACTCCTCCATTTCGCAGTATGAAGCATCAATATATATATATATATATATATATATATATATATATACTAAAGTTATATGAAAAATGCATATATCTCTTAAAATTTTGTTACATTAGAGTAAATATAACAAGCTATATATAATAAGCATTTTTGTTTGAACTTTGAAGGAGGTATATAATAACCATTTTGCACTTATATTATCATTTTGAGTTAGTTATAATTGAACACTTGGGTTGGAGTCTCTCTTTGAGTAAGAGGGTCCACAGACCCTGGAAAAGATACCCACCGTCTTGGGCGCTCTGGTTTTATCAACTAGCTAGCTCATGTGGGGTCCCTCCGAATGCCAAGGACTCTTCCGTACAGAATGCAGCACACTATGATATATATGAATTTTCATTCACACGGCTAGTCCGCTACCATTATTTTTTTCCTTTGCCAAACATATCCTTATAGTATATGATTATGCCCAAATACTCATCTAGAATGTTAATCAAATATATATGATTCATATTTCATACACTGTGTGGCCCCAACCCCAAGTAGTATATGTCAAGCACTCTTCTAGATCAATGAATGGCCCAAGAATAGTTATTGGCATGAAAAAGTCTATAATGCATCACAAGGGTTGTCTCAATCTGTACCTTAAACCAATCCAAGTCATTCTTAGAAGTTTCATTTTGGATAATGAAATCCACATAACGAACAAGAGAAACCCGGCCACTTGAGATATGAAACGTCCATGTTATTGGCTATTCCTAGCCAAGGGAGAGAGAATTATATATGAGATGGATGGGGTTTATGTTTTTTTCTTTTTCTTTTTCTTGTTTTTGTTTTATTTGATGGGAAGATACTTAGGTGAACTTGGCCAATAAGACAAAGTGGAACTTGGCATGGACGAATGAGATGAAGCCAAGTGGGAACAAATGAAGAAGGGTAAAAATCATTTCTTGTTGGATGAGCATGTCTATTCTTCAATGCATATCCATGCCTCTAATAAAACTTTAGCTCCACAACCCATCCAAGAGGAAAATAATCTCTTATAGGGTAGATTCGCCCTAATAAAAGCAACAACTAAATAATAGAGTAGATTTTGATGGGGCAGCAGTACCAGACTACCAGATAAGATATACATTAATTCTATCTAGGATTTTGTTCATTGGTGTTCTATTCTAAGAGTAATATTTTTCATATAAATTTAATTTAGCATTAAAAATTTAAATTCATTAATTCTCAAAATCTGAAATTTTTCATATATTAGGAGATAAAATCACTTTTTTTTTTCATTTGTTATTTTCAAAAAATAAAACATTTGATCAATTATTAATTGACAAACAACACACCGGAGATAATAGACCATGCTGTGAGGGGGTTAGAAAGATGCATAGTAGCATCAAAGCTCAGGGGGGATGAACTTCACTAAATCAAGGTCCACGCCCTCATGTGAACCTCGTCAACTTGTTGATACGTGGGACCTGCCCTACATACAAAGCCCACAACTCAAACATACTACACCTCTATACTTACCACAGAGCATACCCACCCTCCTTTTTACCTTTCTCCCATTCCTCATAGCCCCACTTTCTCACCTTGAATCTTCCTAATATCTTTACCATCCATCTCCATCTGAGTTGACCCACCATACCATACCCACATCACCATATCTTCCCCCACAGAAATATTATTATTAAACAAAAACTATTTAAACCATTAGTTATCTCCTAATCTTTAATCTTTAATATATAAGATTTTTCATTTTCAACTCAAGTATATTTCCTTTCCCACTTATGATAATAAATAATACATTCGCTATGGACATGTTCTTCCTATATATATTCCCTCCTCAAACAACCACAACTCCCACACAAACACAACTCTCTTAGCTTGCTACTTCATAGTGAAACAAACCAACCAAAAACCCACCCTTTGCCTTCTTTCTTCTCTTCTTTTCCAACACAACAAACAAAACCAAACATTTTTTTAAGAAGAAAACATGGATGGACTTAGTTGCAATGATGAAAGCACCACAACTGACTCACTTTCTATAACCCTATCTCCAACAACAACCCTACTACCATTCACCACCTCCACCACCATGTCGAATAAGCTGTCGCCTCCGCCGCGATCCAACAGCCTCTGTCGCGTTGGCAGCGGTGCCAGCATGATAGTAGACCCAGATGGCGGCAGGAGCAACAGCATAGAAGCGGAGTCTCGAAAACTCCCCTCTTCCAAGTACAAAGGTGTGGTTCCCCAGCCAAACGGGCGCTGGGGCGCTCAGATTTACGAGAAACACCAGCGCGTCTGGCTGGGGACCTTCAACACGGAAGAGGAAGCCGCGAGATCCTACGACATCGCGGCTCAGCGCTTCCGCGGCAAGGACGCCATAACAAACTTCAAGCCCTTAGGCGGTGGCGCCGCCGTCGAAGACAACGACGGCGCCAACAACGACGACATAGAAGCCGAGTTCCTCAGCTCCCACTCGAAATCCGAGATCGTCGACATGCTGAGGAAGCACACGTACAATGACGAGCTGGAGCAGAGCAAGCGCAGCCGCGGCTTCATCGAGCGGCGTCTCAGCCGCTCCACCGCCGCCGCAAGCGACGATGGCCTAGGTTATTTTTCCACCCCGTGCGGAAACAAGGCGCGTGAGCAGCTGTTCGAGAAAGCGGTCACGCCGAGCGACGTAGGGAAACTGAACCGGTTAGTGATACCGAAGCAGCACGCGGAGAAGCACTTTCCGTTACAAAACGGAGTTAACGGCGTTGCAGCGGGGAAGGGTGTGCTGTTGAACTTTGAAGACGTTGGAGGGAAAGTGTGGAGGTTCCGTTACTCGTATTGGAACAGTAGCCAAAGCTATGTTCTAACCAAAGGGTGGAGCCGGTTCGTTAAGGAGAAGAATCTGAAAGCTGGTGACACGGTTTGTTTTCATCGGTCCACTGGACCGGATAAGCAGATGTTTATTGACTTTAAAGTTAGGAATAATAATGTTAATGAGGTTGAAGTTGTTGGACCGGTTGCTGAACCGGTTCAGATGGTTCGGTTATTTGGGGTGAACATTTTAAAACTACCTGATGCTGGTGCTAGTATTGGGGGTGGGTGTTGCAATGGGAAGAGGAAAGAGATGGAAAAGTTTGCATTAGAATGTAGTAAGAAGCCTAAGATTATTGGAGCTTTGTAACATTACGTTAATTGTTAGCAACTTTTTTTTATTTAATTTTTTTTTTAAATTTTAGCATGTTGAGTTTTGTGACTGATGGATGAAAGGGAGAATGGGGGTTGGGGGAGGTGGGCAAAGATTGGTGGTGTAGTTGCAAGTTGCAAATTGTATATTATATATTAATTAATTAAGTAGGAAAAAAAAAAAGGAATATGCTGAAAATAGGTGCAGCAAAACTGTACAAGGAAAAAAAAAGCTGTTCAATTGTACCATATGTTAATGTTAATGTTAATGAAAATGAATGTTCATGCATAGATGTGTTGTACTCCATGATCCAACAATACCTGGAGGGAGGGACATGGGTTTCCATAAATATCTGTTGGCAACAAAAACATAATTTTTTTTCCCTTCTAATTATTTATGTTGTGTTTATTATTATCAAACAGATAGAGTGGCTGATCCGGGGAAATAAAGTGATAAATTTCCATATATAATAATGTTGATGATCATCACGAGTCTTCAAATTTTTTTTTGTCTGGTTGTTATTGTCATGAAGTTAAATGAAAATAAAAAAGACTATTCAATAATTTTGTTATATGCACAGCACTACAGGTCTACAGCCAGAGATATTTGTTTGGCATAAAAAAAATATGGTATTTGAAATTTTTTTCACATCTCTCGTATAATCTACCTTTAATCCAATTTTACATATAAAATAATTTAATCTCACATACACTAATATAGTAATATACATGTTGTCAACTGGTAAAAAAAAACTACTACATAATTGTATAATATATAATTAATACAGAATACACATGTTGGCATTACTATATAGTATTTGCATTATCCTGTGTTAAACGTTAGCTTTGTAGATTAATCTGTTGGTGGCAGAGGAAAGGGGGGACCCCGAAGGCAGAGGAGGGGCAAGGCCTATGAAAGTGTGAACAAGTTGATAATGAGACATTTGTCAATAAATAAAGAAAGAGGCTGCTTGGCAAGTGGGCATGCATTGTGATTGTGTTGTGTTGTGTTACAGTGTACATGGCCACATTGCTTACTATTTCTAATCTTATTATTATGAACCTTCCCACCATTACGTCGCTTTTGGAACGGTCAACTTTACATGAAGCTTTGTTCATGGCATCATTCCGCACTATTACAGAATCTCGAACTCGGATTTTGCTCGAGACATGTCTTTGGGTATATCGATATCATTTTGATCGAAAAATATATGCTCAGCTGTGATCTGTTGTATATTATTTATTTATTTATGATGATAGTATTTTTTTTAGGATAATAATAATAATAATAATAATAATAATAATAATAATAATAATAATAATAATAATAATTATTGTCTTGTTCTAGATCAGGTCGTTCACTAAGGCCACGATAAGAGACCTAGTGAGGCGGTTTGACCTAGATTTGCTATATGATTCTCTGAGTTTCACATGTATCAGTAGGATAACCTGGGATGCCCTAATCACTGTGTGCGCAGTGTAAACTTAAGATTTAGAAAGCGTACCTGAGCCCCATATAGCACTGTACTATTTATAGGGGTGGCTGGATGCCCTAATGGGCCAGCGGTGTTGTGGCCCAGGTGATCCAGCCTGTTATGAGCCTTAAGAGGACATGACCGAAATGACACGTGGCCGACATCCTGTCCTTGTTGGCTTTAGGAATGCGTTAGCCATGTTGGGAAGCGATCTCGGCCCGTTAAGGCTGTGCCTGCGTGCCTGAAAGGTATTGATCTCGACTTATCAGTATTGGTGGTCGAGGATAATGACCTCGACTGGTCATGGTCCGATACCCATCGATCTCGGACTGGGGTCTAGTCTAACACAATAATAATAATAATAATAATAATAATAATAATAATAATAATAATAATAATAATAATAATAATAATAATAATGCTTGTTATTTCAAAGAGTACAGTTGATTGAAATTTGATTTAAAGAAGAATAATTATGTATGTATCAAGGTATCGTATGTATAAAAAAAAAGGTATAATTTGAGCTTTAAGCTTGAAAGTTGAAACTACAACTAATAGTGGATTGTTTTCTTGAATCCTTGTCTTTTTCTTGATTCCTTGTCATTTACGCTAGTTTAACTTTGGAAAGGATAACGATAATAATGCTAATTATGGAAATTATGAATGGCTATATTCCTTTGCTGACATGTTCTTAATTACTTACTATATTCTCTTGATCATGTAAGACAAATTAAAGTTCTTTAATTTTAGATGATCATTTAACTTTTAATACTATCAATTACTAGTTTTCTCTTCAATCTTATATATTCTCTCCAATCTTATATATAAGTCTATTGTATAGATTTTTTTGGCCTTCGATTTAAGTCTCATTTTTAATTTTTAATGACATTAATTACTTCTTTTTCACAAATATTCTTATTTATTCAACACTTTTCAAAATCCTCATAATAATTATAGTGACAATTTAAGAAAAATATACACCAAATATTTACATTTTCAATACCAATAATAATATTAATTAATTTTTTTTAAAAGATATAATTTTTAGTGAAAAAATCTTTCATACAAGACCGTAAGTGCGTACTTACAAGGTTGCACAGTAAATCAAACAATGTCAACTGAATGTTAAGGCAATGAAAATAGCCACAACAATACAAAGAATACTCTTTAATCTTATTTATAAAGAGAAAATGGGCAATGCATCAAATTTTTTTACACCATTAATGCATCATTCACCATTTATTTGTTTATGGTCGTTGACTTTTAGATTAAAGTAATACAAATGAATGATGAATGATAGACTGATGTTGTAAAAAACTTTATATCGTCAGTGCATACCCATAAATCTCATTTATAAATAAGATTTTGATAATTTTTTGTAAGACCTTTGATCAATTTACAATGACAACTAATTACTATTTATTTCCATAAATACTCATATTTGCTCAACACTTTTTAAAGTTTTATAATAATACTTAGGAAAATGCTAACAAGTGCAGGAAGCAATTATAGATAAAAGTTATTGAAAAGTGTGATTTTTTATGTTTTCAAGAGAGTGGTGAATGTGGACTTATGATTTTTTTTCATATGTAGTAACCTTTTAGCAAGCAAGACCCTAATACTTATACTTATAAAGGTAGTTTTGAGAAAACATGTTAAATGTTAACATTTCCAATGCAACTAATTAAATTAACTTATTTTTTTGATGGACGTAAATTTCAACAAAATGATCTTATATTTAGGGATGAAAGGAGTAGTACAAGACACTTTCGAATTTCGATGCAACATTCATTTTCTCTTCCCTGTTTGTCCTTATTAAATATTTTAATGGTTGAAGATATTAACAAATTCTTAATCTAATTAATTTCAGAAGTAAATTAATAATATTTATTCCATCTCTTGTATATACTCTTATATGAAAATAATAAGTCAAACATATTCTCTAAATGCACAACTATGTGTTGATCATGAAAGATACTTTTTTCGATCTTGAATATAAGTTTAAAAAAAAATCATATTTATTGATTTAAAATATAAACAAAATTTATGATTAAAAAAATATAATCAAAACTTAATTAAATTTATCCCATGAAGTATTGTTATCCATGAAATACTCATCACATGTGTTTAAATAAATAATGAAAAGTTTAGAAATTATAAATTTTGAATTGTGATTGATTGATCCATGCAAAATGCTTTAAATTGATTGTTTGATAATTGATTGAGTTGTACATAGATATGATAATAAATTGAATTTAATATTCCATCTGTTTCATAAGTTATATAGTATATTATGTTGTTTTAAAAACTCGACATTCATTCTCTACTAAAAAAAATCCAACATTTATTTATACTTTATTTTCAACTACACCTTAATTATTATATTTTTTTACTATTAATTTATTTAGTTCTCTCCAAAATACTAAATTTACTACTACCGTTTTTTCAATAATTAAATGAAAGTAATTTAGTTAAAATGTACTCCTTCCGGTTTGCAATATAAGAAAAAGTTAATTAATCTTTTTAATTTTTTTCATTCTTAACGCTACTTTCCTAAAATATTCTTAGAAATTGATTATTTCATTTATTTTTTGTTTTATTCTCAATGCTACTTTCATTAAATACCTGTATTTTTTTTAATTTGAAAAAATTAAATATAATTAACTAATGTCCTTTATAAGTATGATTTTAGTTTTTCTTATTATAAATCAGAGGGAGTATCTAATATTTACATATTGAATTATTTATTAATTCACGTGAAATAACCTTAAACAACAGCTTATGGATTGGAAGAATTAATACTCTCTACGTATTACAAAGATGGTAAAAAATGATAATTTTTTTTTATCCCAAACTAAAGTTAAAATAATAAATGAAAAGTTTAAAAATTATAAATTTTAAATTGTGATTAGTTAATCAATGCAAAATGTATTAAATTAGGTGTTTGATAATTGACTAATTTATTAAACAAATCATTAAATAGATGTTTCCTTAATTTTTTAACATTTCCAATTTGTTATCAGTCTTGTATGACGGATCGGAGGGAGTAATTAATGAATCAACAATTTTTTTTGGTGCAATCCTTTTCAAAACATCTCAGCCGTGGTCAAGAGTTAGTCATAACTCACAATCGTTTGCCAATCAAATTTATTAGACATGTGAACTTAATACTCCCTCCGTACCAAAATATAAGTCGTTTTGACTTATTTCACACAAATTAAGAAAAGTAATCATTACACTTAATTTTATAAAAAAAATATGTTCACTTTCCAGATTTACCCCTATTTAAATTTTACATTTCTCTTTCCTACTTTAATTAACTCTATATTTTCTTTATCTCTCCTTTAAATATTACTATATGAGTTGTGTATTGAAGTTCCATAGTTATTAGAGTCAATTACTCTACAATTTTTACTCCTCGTTGGCAACAAAACTAATGGAATTTTAAAAGTTGCATGTGCTACTCTACAGCTCCCTATCAAACTTGAAGAAGGTGAACAGTTGATTCTAATTGCACTACCCCCTCCATAGTACTCGTATGATATTGTCATACTGGTTTCCAGTTCCCACTAAAATTTTCACTTAGTTCCTTTTTTTAAGACAAATAAATTTTGGAAAATGCTAAAGAATACCGGCACTTGTTAAGTAACTAAATGTGGTTAAAAGTTATGGGAAAATACATTTTTTTGGATTCTCGAAAAAAATAAATACCTTGGACTTTTGAATTTTTTTCACTATTGGTATCCTTAACAAGTGCCCTTAAATTTTTAAGACAAATAAATTTTTAAGACAGTGAAAAAGTAGGAGTAAGAACCAAAGACCCAAAGAACCAGTGCAGTACTTTTTAAGATGGGAAATAAATGTATGTAATTTATTGTTGCAATATTTTAATGGGAAATATCAAAAGAATTTATTGCAATAAGAAAATGTGAAGTGCAATTATGATGGGCATATTTGGAAACAAAAAATTAATACTACCTAGAAATCTTAAAACGACTTATATTTTGAGACACAAAAGTCTTCATTTTGGTGCCCTATATTTTGGTACGGATGGAGTATTTGATTCAAAATTTATTGAAAGACTTTATAAATTAAAGGATTTTCTTAATTTCAGCCTGAGGATGAGCATTTCAAAGTGGTTGAGATTTCTTAAAAATGATGCATCTAATAAATCAAAGGACTTATGTTTTTATTTTTTCAAGACATCCTAACCACTTTGGGGTGCTTATCCTTAGCCTAGGGCTGAGGTTAAGAAAACTCATATTAACATATACTCCCTTCGTTTCATAATATTTGTCCTTTTGGACTTGGGCACATAGATTAAGAAAGTATTAATTATTGTAAGTATTATGTATAGTTTGTCCAAAATGCCCCTATTTAATCCTTATTGAAAATTGTAGTAGTATTTAATTTTTATTAGTAAGTGTGTCCATTAATTAATGTATAGTGATTTAGAGATGAGAGAGATGATAAAAGTATAATTAATGAGGAGTGAATGAAATGATTGGATGAAAGGTTAAAATTGAAAAGAAAAATATGTTTATGTATTGGAATTGTAAAAGGACAAAAGGTATGAAACAAGAAAAAAAAGCTAAAAGGACAAATATTATTAAACGGAGGGAGTATACTACCTACTAACAAATTTAGAAATGGATCCTCAAATAAGCATTCCATTGGACGGGCGACTCAATAAAAAAAAGTGTTATAAGGGTATTGTTAAGTAAGTGAAAATTATATTTTTATCTTGATAAATAATATTTATATTATATCGATAAATGTTAAACTTGATTTTTCAATGTTGACTTATTTTTTTGAAATCTTTAAATAATGTCTGACACTTAAGACACTTGTTAATATAATCCTTGACTTAATTGAGTTTTGCTATCCAAGATTAAAGAATCCAAAAATGTAATGTCAATATAAAAAGTTGTATATGTGTGTGTTTATATATATTTATATATATATATATATATATATATATATATACTCCTTCTGTTTCACATGGATGGTAAAAAATGACAAATTTTTTGTCAAACTAAAGTTAAAGTAATTAATGAAAAAACATAAATATTTTCAATTTTGAATTGTGATTGGTTGATTAATGAAAAATGTATTAAATTAGTTGTTTAATAATTCATTAATGTATTAAAACTTAGACAAATCATTAAATATAAGTCTCTTTAATTTTTTAAATTTTGTAAAAATATCATCCTTGTAAGATATAAAAGGAGTATAATAGTATTTCATTTCTTTAATCATTACTTTTTTTTTATAACTCTTTAATCATTACTTTAAAAACAATGAATAATAGCGTAATAAATCTATATAGAACTTCACATGTTTATTTATTGCAGTTGACATTCACGAATTAGTGAATTACTACCACACTGCTACTACCATCTTCACCAGATGCTCTTGACAATATCTTGTTTGCTTAAAAAGATAATGTTGACAATGTTTTAGTCAAACTAGTGATTATGAATAAGTAACTACATTATTAGTCAAAGTTGAAAATGTCTCGTCCGCGTAAGACAGCCCAGTTGGTGGCTGCAGGGACACTTAGGATTTCCCACTCCCCCAGGTCACGGGTTCTAGTCCCAGACCTCCTATGTAAACAAAAAGTTGAAAATGTCTCCGTTGTTATATTTGAAAAACTATATTTTTCCGACAAATCAGCCTAATAATCTTCATAAACATAAAAAACGATGTGTGCCACTTGATTAACACATGTTAACTTTATGTAAATTACGTTAAAAAAAACTTTATGTAAATTGAGAATAGCATATATCATCACTTTCCTGTAATAAAAAAAAAATCTTTATTAGATAGATTTGTTTAGAAAATATAAAATTATTCTTTATATTTTATGGAAATAAACTTTGCTTATAAAAACAAAAACTCTTTATCTTCGAAGAGGTAAAAAACTCTTATGGATCTTTAAAAATTATTATGATGATGATAATAATGCTAGATGTAATGTATCGAATTAAAAATTTTATTATTTAGTTGCATGCACTTTCCTCACAGGTTCCACAAGCTCACGGGATGTCATAAACATACCAAATTAAATGGTCAACTACTGTTTAATTTATTTTGTTTTTAATGATTTTATTCTGCAGTTCAACTCTTGCCACGTTAATCATAGTAGCATGCTAACAAATTGATCCGTTATAGTACGTACTCACGATTCTAAACAACTTAAAATGAACAATATAACGAAGAAGAAAAGTCAGCTAAATTTTAATACTTCTAGTTACTTAAACAAATGTTAGAAGCTAGCAGTCCAGGTAGTACACTATTTTTCAAATGTACGTGTGCGGATGCAAGACGTGCAATCCGATCCGATACAAAGACGTACATCAGGTTGGGCAGAAAGTTTTTTATTGGTTTATTTCACTTTTTTTTTAAACAGTTTATTTAAGTTTTTAAGTCCCTGAACTAAGGTGTTCTTTTGGAATTGGTCCTTAAACTTTTTTTCGATACTTTGAGTTCCTAAACTTTGCTTAAATTTTGAAAATAGTCCTTTCATTACTTAAGTGATGATATGACCAAGGATATATCACGTCACCTTTCCCACATCGATAGGTAATGTGTCAAATGATGTCACATCATTTTTTTAAATTAAAAAAATTCAAAAATTTATTAAAAATAATTAAAAATTGTATTTTTTTTTAAAAAAAATCGAATCTTTTGATAAATTTTAAAAGAAATTATTTTTTTAATAAAAAAAATCATGTAGTGTCACGTGGCTCCACATAACACGCTACTTGTTGATATTGTGAAAGTGATGACATGACATGTTGTGGGCTATATCATCACTTAAGCGACGAAATGACTATTTCCAAGAATTAAATAAAGTTCAGGGACCCAAAGTATCGAAAAAAATTTAAATTCAGGGATTAATTAAGCCTTTTTTATTTTGAAAGTAGACATGCATCCCGGGGTAACTCCTTGCTCGAGCTCTCCGCCTCTCCCTATTGCATACATTTTTTTTCTTATAATTACTTGTATATGTCATGTTTTTTTAATGACATATTTACATTAAAAATATTTACTAAACATATATTTATATATGCACATGTTTAAGCCTCTTCTTACATATATTTTGTATAATTAATTATACATATATGTACTTTTTTTAAATATATATAAATAATTTTAAAAAATCTTTGTTACACTTACGTATATAATTTTATGTATCTTCCTCTTTCTCTAGGTTATCACTAGGTTCAGTGTTGCATGACGAGCCTCTGACTCATCTTGGTTATGCACCGATCATATTGGAATCATGATTTGGATTTGGGAGAATTATTCCATGCTTCTTGGTTATTCTTCTGATGACCACACACCCACACACACAGAATGATTAGGAGATAATTAGAAAGATGACTCACTTAGTCACTTATATACCCCTCTTGCATTCTAGGCATTGGGCTCCCATCGTTCCTTAGTGGTCTCGGGCCCTTTACCCTGCACCACCATAACTACCTTGGCCCACTTCTTTCATTTTAAGATTTGAAATCCTTTTAGGTAATTAGTCCTCAAACCCCGTATTTATCCCCAAACCCCACTTTTTTTCATAATACCAATAATACCCTCCTTTTAAACCCCTATTATACTCCCTCCTTTTTTCAAAAACCCCACACCCCATCTTCATTCTTCTTTCTCCTTCACTTTCAACTCCCTTTTCTCATTGCCATTTTCACCGCCGCCACCTCCGCCGTCCCCGCCACCGCCGCCTCAATGCATGCACGTTCTTCTTCTTCCCTCCATTACCGCTTTTATTCTCTATGGGTTTTTGTTTTGTTTTTGTTTTTGTTTATTTGATGTAGGAGGGTTTGGTTTATGTTTTGTTTTTTGCTTTCAGGGTTTTGTTCTTTTTCATTACTACAGTTTTAGGGTTTATTTTTATTTTTGTTGTGTTGTTTTTCGAATTCGTCATTGCTGTGTTGAAGGTATGCAGTCGCTGCAACTTTCCGAAACGAGGATGTTGAATTTTTTTAAAAAAAATTTTAACAAATTTTTTCGACATACCCATGTCGAAATTTTGTTCGACACAGGTGTGTCGGAATTTTTTCAGTAACGTAAAAAAAACGCACATTAAACAGAAGTTACCTTTAACAAGGAGCAGAGAAAGGCCATTAGAACTCCTTTACGGATGGAGATGAGTAAAACTTCTGAATTTCAATGATTTTTTGCTTTAAAGAATGTTAGGGAGATTGGGGTTTCTTTCCTTTTTTTTTAATGCTGAAGGGCATAATGGACATTTCCCCCATTAAAATGGGGTTTGGGGGATAATAGTGGGGTTTGTAGGCTAATAACCATCCTTTTATTAGTTGCTTTGTGTTGGTGTAGGATAGATTATCTCCTTTTAGTAGTTGCTCTGATTATCTTCTTAAATATCTATGTCTTTGATTCTAAAAAGTGTGTTTTGGGGCTTTTTTACCTAATTAGGGTCAATTAAAAAACTATTTACCGATTTGGGGGGTTTTAAAACTATTTTTCAGGGAGGGGTTGTTTTTGCCAAAGTGGAAGAGAGATGAATTTTATTTTTATTACACACGTGGCAGTGGCACCACCGGTCCTCATTGACTGGGGAACTGCCACCATGTTTTTTAAATTAAAAAAAAAAATAAAAAAGCTGTTGCAGGGGGAAAGCCAACAGCGCCACGTGGCAGCTGTTGGTGGGTGACACTAGAGCAGTACGTGCCACCACCCAGCGTAACACGTGTTACGCTCCCTGTCATCCCCTTAGGCCTTATCCCTCCAGTAGATTTCCTTATCTCTCCGGCTCTATAAATTACTCCTTCCACCGTCACTTTCATGCACCTCACTCATATTGCTTCTTCACCAACAAGCAAAAGAAAATTTTTTCCATTTTCTACTTCTTCAAATATCATATTATCATATTAGTGTTTAAATATTTTTCAACCCTACCTTGAGAAGTACTTTCTCCGGTCTCAATTATGAGAAGAAAAAAAAGCTAATTTCATACTTATTAAGAAAGTTAGTTTAGTACAATTAATTTTCTTGAAATGATAAAAAAAATAGACTACTTTAGGAAACATGTATTCAAAAATTAAATGATACAACTCCTTTATTAAGCTATTTTAGGAATGATTGTATTGGGAATAGAAAGATAGTTAAATTTTACTTATATTTGAGACCACAAATAAGATGTTTTAGGGAGTATTTTTATTTTTATTATCACCCCTAACCTTGTTAGATATCTTATTCTTTATTGTTTAGTTATATTTTTTTCAATCCCAAAAATAGAGAAATACTCGTAGTATTTTAGATAACAAGTACGTACGTTCGAGTATTAGACGTGTTTGCTATTTTTTATTTTGTTATAGGTGAAGAAGAAAAATGATTGAGGTGCATGAAAGTGACCGTGGAAGGAGTAATTTATAGAGCTGGAGAGATAAGGAAATATGCTGGAGGGATAAGGGGAGAACAGGGAGCGTGACATGTGTCACGCTAGGTGGTGGCGCCTACTGCTTTAGCGCCACTAGTGGTAGTGGCGCTATTTGATCCAGTGCCACCAGTCAACAGCTGCCACGTGGCGCTGCTGGCTGTCCCCCCTGCAACAGCTTTTTTCTTTTCTTTTTTTTTTAATATTTAAAAAACATGGTGGCAGTCCCCAGTCAATGGCCGGCGCCACCAGTGGCGCTACACCACGTGTGTAATAATAATAAAAAATTTCCTCTATCTTTCACGTTGGCAAAAACAACTCTTCCTGGGTAATAGTTTTGAAACCCCCCAAATTGGTAAACAGTTTTTTAATTGACCCTAATTAGGTAAAAAAGTCGTATTTTGTTTTTAGTCTCTAAATGTTATTTTAATTGAGACTAGTCTTATATTTTCAAATATTTTGGTTTTGGTCTGTCGTTAGGAAAAATCTGTTATATACTAATGTGGCTAACGGAACACCACATCAGCACTCGAGTATATAGGCTCTATACACCAAATTTTACATTCATGGAACTGAATCATCTATGTGACATCACGTACTTTGCTTATGTAATGTTTCGTTAAATACATTCATATATAAGACTTTTTCTGATGATGAAGATCAAAAGCAAAATGTTTGAAAAATTAAGAACTAATCTCGGTTAAAAATAACTTGAGGACTAAAACCAAAACATACTGAATTTTTAGGGACTAAAGACATAAATAAACCAAAAAAATAATAATAAATTGTTGACCAAATAATCTTCATTGTTTGGGGAGTTTGCCTTTAAATAAGCCAACAGTTTTGGCTGGATACGTTACTGTTTTCTTCATATTTCATATCATATCTTTGCTTTGTGGGAAAATAATTGTGAGGCTTCAGGGGAACAATTCTCTTTCCATTCAGTCAAGCTACAAACACTTTTGAACAATGAAAACTTGATATATTCGCTATTCCCATTCCACTCCCTGGGTGTTTGCGAGTTTTGAAAGGGATGGATTGAAAAGAAAAGGTTTTGATTCCTTTTCTTCTTTCCATTGGCTACACCTCAATTTGAGGTAAGGTTTTGAGCTGTTTTAAAAGGAATATTTCCTTTCAATTCTTTTCATAATTAAATATCATTTAACTATTTCCATTCCATCCCACTATACCATCCATCCATCCAAACATAGCCTTTTTAAAGTGTTGCATAAAGCAATATCTCGCTCTTCACTGTAGGAAAGCAGCAAAAGTTATCCACCGTCTCAGCATTGAGAGGCTTAGAAAATGAAGTTTAGAAAACAGCCTTACCCATAAAAACCATGCAATCAAGCTAATTAATTAAACACAACCAAAAACAAAGAAGTAATCCTGACAAAACAGGGAACTAATTAAAGTAACAAACTTGATAAACAGTTGACAAAATAATCAAAAAGATAAGGGGTCCATGTTTTAGACTAAGCGAGTTCTTCATAAAGTTAATCTCGAGCAAAATTTTTTGCAACACAACTAAAATATGCATGGATTAAAAACAGAGAATTCACAAGGTCCTCACTTCTTGTCTTCCTTTTCTGCTTCTGCTGCCTTCTTAAGTCTAGCACCGTGATGACGCTTGTTTGTGCGTTCAAGGCGAAGCTTGTAATAAGCCTTGAATGCCTTCATCTCATCTGTAACCTTAACAAGTTCCACAGATGGCTTCTCCCCCGTAATGGGCAAGTATAAACCCTGGACCTGTGTGGCATTTGCAAGTTCCTCAGGAGTAGAGTCACCAGCCTGCAAACAAGAAAAGAACCAGATAAATGTCAAAACAAATTTTCATTTGCGTATTTTAACAGGGATGACGATATTAAGATTTAGAAAATATCCTTCTCAGTCAAAAGTCAAAACAGATGATTGAACATTTTGTATTACCTTGACCTTGTGTGCACGCCTTGGGAACACAACCAACTTGGCCTTGTATGTTTTCAACCTCTGTGCATTAGCTTGCAGACTCTCCAAAGAACGGTTCTTGCGGCGATGATCAACAGCAATTCCAATAGTTGGAGCAAGCTTCTTGGGAATGCCGGCGGCCTGTGACATAAACCAGAAAACATATACTATCAAAAGGAAAAAATAAGAAAAGAACATCTCATGTATTGCACAGTACTACTCTAAATCAATGCATTATATAATCATCTTTCATCTTAACATATCAAAAAGGTAGAATTTTACTAAAAACAGAGGCAAACAATGAAAATATTCAAAGAAATCAACTTTTTTTTTTCCAAAGAATTAACTTGTTACTTCTCTGTGGAAATGATGTACAATCCTACAAAATCAACCTATAAATAAACCTACACCACAAAGAATGTGGCATGTGTCACAAAGTGGTGCCTTGCTTACTATTGATTGATTTACAAGAGACATGTCACTTTCATGTAGTGTAGGCTTATTCGTAGTTTGATTTGTAGGTCCACATATCATTACTGAAAAAACATAGATTCCGCGCTCTAACATAGCAGCAACCTAATTAGAACATACAGCATAGATAATGCAGTATCTTCCTCTATACTACATCAGAGATCCGAGTAAAGTTAGCATCATTGGTAATAAAACTACATGCAATTTTAACTCTCGAGTCTGATAACAATATAGGAGAAACAATAAATTGAGTCTACCTTGAGCTCCTCAAGGGAAAATCCTCTGCCGGCTCTGACTTTCATGTTGTATTTCAAAGTTTGACCATGAACAACCGGCCTAAGAGGTCCGGCAGTAGGCCTGGGGAAAATCTTAACAGCTTTCTTCTGACGAGCTGAGGAATCCATCACCCATAAGTAAAATAAAATAAAGCAACCAACCTAAAATAACTACAAAAAAAAAAAAATCAATTCAAGAGAGTCCGAAAATATTATACTGTATTAAATTACCTATGCGCCTTCTGGTCTTGCGAGCTGGTTGCTCAAACCATGTCTTGACACGGTTTTGCCAATGCTTACGGAAGTGTCCGTTAGGGATAACATTGTTATGCTTCACCATTTCTTACCTACCTACCACATATATATAAACGAAAAACAAAAACCATAAAAAAAAAAACGCAAATTATTAACAGAAAAATAATATAACCACAACATTGAATATTATAAAGGGCATAACTTTCATGCAACCAAATTTTGATTGTTGCACAACACAACAACCCTTTAATAAACCAATGGCTGCTTGACAAATTATCCAGCGAAAACATGTCATTGTCAAATCAGCTCTATGTGAGACACAAGGACTAAATTGAAATAACTCAACTTTGATATTGGATCAAATTGCAAGAATTCAATTTTGATTTATCCAGAGCGAATGTGACAATGACATATATTCATTAGATGATTTGTTAAGTAACCATTGGTTCATCAAAGGATTGTTTTGCAATAATCCAAAATTTGGTTGCATGATAGAAACATCCACTCAAATTATTTATTGATTTCACAAAACAGAGTATATGCACATTAGGCACTCAAACCGTTACAATATTTGGCAAACAACGTTCCAAAAGGTAGAATCTAACTACAATAAAGCGTAACACAAAATTTTTGCTTGGTAATAGATTCAACTTGCGAATTTGAAGTTTGAAAGACGAATTAAATAGAAAAAACGAAAAGCAAGGGTTACAGGAAATGAATGAAAACCGCGAAAAGATTAAATTTTTCGACAGTGAGGGTGACACGGAATTGAAAAGAAGATCTGGGATGAGAGGTACCTGGAGTGTTGACACGCGAAAGTGAAAGAGAGAGAGCAGGTCGTTCGGCTGAAGAAGAAGAAGAGGCTGCTGTGGCTAGGGTTTGCAAATAAATATAAGTTTACCCTATCTCATAAAATTATGGCTTAATTCTTTTATCTTATTTCAAATATTCATTTTGTTTTTTTTTTAATTTTTTATATTTATTTTTGTTTTTTTTTAAGATTCGGTTTGGTTTTTTTAGACAATATCGTCAAATTTTTGGATTTTATTATAGTAGAGTTTGGGTTTTTTACTAAATATATCATCTCAATCTTGTTTTTCTTTTTAATAATATAAAATTTACAATAAAAGTTTACAAATTTTATACCCAAAAATGAATTTTTCGATAAAAATATAGGATTAAATTGAAATTTAATTAAAAATAAAAGAGAAAATTGAATCCTTTATTAATTAAAGGATCAAATTAATAATAAAATATACAACGAAAATATGCAAACCCTAGCAGAGCTTTCTGAATCCGCCCACCATGCAAAACCCTCTTTGGAAGAAGAGGATCAAAAAAACCGGAGTAACAAGATGATAAAGCCTAATGAGGATGACGAACCAAGTGAAGTTGTTATGGCTGAGGCGGGGGATGTTGTTGAGGAGGGAGGGAGTCCGACAATCGTTGGTGCCTCTGTCAAACCTTCTTATCGTGAGATAGTGATGGGAATGGAAGGTTTCATTCCTACCCTACCCCTAAGGAGATCATTCAAATAGTCAGAGAGGATCTATGTCCTGCTCTAGAGGAGGAAGAAAAGGCCATTGATAATAGTGAAGAGTTTGAGAGTAGGCCAAAGATTGAAGTCACGCTTGATGAGTACGAAGAGTGGTGTCGTCCATGGCAAAAGGCACTCATTGTTAGTTTAGTTGGAAGAAGAGTGGCTTTTAAAGTGATGGTTGCTAGGCCACAGAAGCTTTGGGCCATGAAAGGTGACATTAATGTCATGGATTTGAGTGAGGGTTTCTTCCTCGTGCGTTTCAGGGATGAAGGAGATTACAACCATGCTCTTTTTAAAGGTCCATGGAAGCTTGCTGATCATTATATTCAGGTCCAGCGTTGGAGGCCATTCTTTAAACCGGAAGAGCATGAGATACGACGAATCGTTGTTTGGGTTCGTATTCCAAATCTCCCGGTGGAGCTTACGAATAAAAATTTCTTATGGAGGGTAGGAAGTCGTATTGGAACAATGTTGAAGATTGATGAATATACTTCTATCCATTCCAGGGCCAAGTTTGCACGCATTTGTGTAGAAGTTGACTTGAGAAAGAAGTTGGTCCCGACTATTGAAGCTATGGGGGAGGTATTCAATTTGGAGTATGAGGGTTTGCACCTTATATGTTTTAATTGTGGAAGGTTTGGCCATAAAAAAGACTTTTGCCCGGAAGCTAAGCCTCTTCAAGCTTCATTGATGATGGCGAAAGAGCCAGTGGTGACGGTGGAGAATCCTCCGGTGAGTGTCAATGGGGAGATGAAAGTGGAAGGGAATCAAGTGACCGAAAATCAAGGGGAGAGGAATCCGGAAGGTGTGATCTGGGGTCCTTTTATTTTGGAGGACACAGATAAGGCGAATAATGATGGAGATTTTGGTCCCTGGATGATTGTGTAACGTGGTCAGCACCGAAAACCTCGTACCAATAATGGTGGGAATGGATCAAATTTCAGTGCTACTGCATCTAATAGGTTTCATGCATTGCAAAAGGATCTAAATGAGCAAAGTACATGAGGTGGTAAGCCACGTGACTTTTTTAAAAAGGATTTGGCTAAAAAGCCAACTCGGGCCCAAGTGCAGAATCAGCCCAAATCTGTGGCAAGCAAGCAAAAAATAATCTCAGCCCAAGTCAGTAACAAGGAGACGCCTTTGTTGGTCTCTCAGCCAGTTCCGAAAGAAAGTGATAGTTCATTGAGAGCTGTTGGCAACACGGAGAAGGAGGCGGAAATCATCAGAATGGTCAGTATGAAGCAATCTGCTGCTTGGAATGAGTTTCAAGCTCGCAAGATGGTCGAAGAGGAGATCTTGAACCAACATATTCACCATAAATTGGAGGAGGAAGTTTCTTTTGCATACAATCTCTTGAGACGGGTTCCTAATTTTCCTAAGAAACCACCAGATTTAAATCAAGGTTTAAATCAAGGTGGTGTGCTTGCTTGTGATATTCCCCGGGAGCGTGAGAGCTCCTCTATGCAGTCAGAGGGTCCTTCTTCGCATAATGATGCTTAATACCTTAGTTATGGGTATGCTCTTTTCTATATTCTTTTTGTTTATTATGAATTCTTTAATATGGAATTGTAGAGGTGCTGGAGGCAAGAATTTCCCTGGTGTTATTAGGGACAGCAAGAGGATGTTTAACGTTGATTTTGTGGCTATTTTGGAGCCCCGTATTAGTGGGTCTCGTGCGAATGATGTTATTCAAAAATTGGATTTTAAAAATAGCTTTTGTGTGGATGCTGTGGGTTTTTCTGGTGGAATTTGGTGTCTCTGGAATGACCATCGATGTGATATTCAGGTGGTTAAGTCCTCCTCTTATTATGTTCATATGAAATGCTCTACTAGAACTGCTTTGTGGTATTTTACTGTGGTTTATGCTAGCCCCCAGGAAGCTTTGAGAACTGTTTTATGGCAGGAGCTTCGTGATATCAGCATTACCATTAATGATCCTTGGTGCATTGATGGGGATTTTAATCAAGCCTTATATGCTCATGAAAAGATTGGAGGTGCAGCTTTGAATGTGGCAGCTAGTAACAAGTTCTTTTCATGTCTGGAGGATTGTAATGTTTCAAATATTGGGTTTAAAGGACCTCAATTTACTTGGCAGAGGGGTTCTCTTCAAGTCCGACTGGACAGGGCAGTTGCAAATCTTCATTGGAGAGAAATCTTTCCTTCTTTTTCTCTCATCAATGTTCCTCTTCCCTTCTCTGATCACACAACTATCTGGCTTCGTCTTAATAGTAATCAGCCCAGGACGCAAGGTAACTTCAAATTTTTGTCGCCTTGGCTTTCACATGCTGACTTTTGTAACCAGGTTAGTTTGTCCTGGTCCCCAACTAGTTCCTGGACAGAGAATGTAGAAAGGTTTACGAACAGAATGATCAGATGGAACAAGGAGGTTTTTGGAAATATATTTGCAAGAAAGCGTCGAATCATTAATCGACTGGATGGGATTCAACGGGCATTGGGTGTATCTCCAAACCCTCATCTGGTTGGACTTAAAAAGGATCTTTGGAAAGAGTATGATTTAATCCTTTACCAGGAAGAAGCCTATTGGTATCATCAGGCCAGAATTAATAAGTTTGCTCTTGGGGATCGCAATACCAGGTTTTTTCACCAATCTGCTATGGCTAGACAAAGGAAAAACAGGGTGGATGCACTCCTTAATGATCAGGATGAGTGGATTTATGATCCCTCTACTCTTAAATCCATGGTACGAGACTATTTTGTAAATTTCTATTCTGATAGTTCTCCTACTTCTGGATCTTTGGATACTATTGTTTGTTTCCCTTCTATATCTGATGATGATCACACCAATCTTATGCACGAGGTTTCCCTTCAGGAAGTGAAAAAAGCATTGTTCAGTATGGGCAATCACAAAGCTCATGGCCTTGATGGTTTACATGCCATTTTCTTCAAGTCGCAATGGGAGATTGTGCAGGTGTCTATGTATCGTTTTGTTTCTGCAGTTTTTATGAATCCTGAGGTAATTAAGGATGTGAATCAAACGGTCATTACACTGATTCCTAAATCAACTTCTCCTTCAAGAATTTCTGATTTTCGGCCAATATCACTTTGTAATGTGATTTATAAAGTGATTACTAAAAGTATAGCCAACAGGCTTCGTCCATTAATGGATCAATGGATTTCGGAGACACAATGCAGCTTTATTCCAGGAAGGCAAGGAGTTGATAATATTCTGTTAATTCAGGAAATAATTCACTCTTTCCATAAGGTGACAGGTCAGAAAGGTTTCATGACTATAAAATTAGATTTATCTAAAGCATATGATCGTCTCAAATGGAGTTTTGTTGAAGAAACTCTGCAGAAGATTGGGCTTAATTCCAGATTAATCAGAATTATTATGGAGTGCATTTCTTCACCATCTATAGTTGTTAATTGGAATGGAGAGCTTACCCAGTCTTTTCTTCCAGCTAGAGGCCTAAGACAAGGTGATCCCTTATCTCCTTACATTTTTGTTCTATGCATGGACCGTCTATCTCATCTTATTCAGGACAGTATTAATAGTCATGACTGGATTCCTTTCTCGGTTGGGAGGAATGGGCCGAAGATATCTAATGTAATGTTTGCTGATGATGTTATTCTTGTGGCTGAAGCTTCTACCTCTCAAGCAGCAAGGGTGTTAACAATTCTTGATACGTTTTGTCATGCTTCTGGCCATATGATCAATTATGACAAATCCTCGCTGTTCTTTTCTAAAAACACTAGAGAGCATGTGGCTGATGAGATTAGCTCCTTGTTAGGCATCAAAATTGCATCTGAGTTTGGGACTTATCTTGGTGTCCCTATAAAATCCTCAAGATGTAAGGCCACTGATTATACTTATCTCATTGATAAGATTAAAAAGAGACTTTCTGGCTGGAAAATGAAGACCCTTTCTCTTGCTGGGAGAGTTACACTAGCCCAATCGTGTATCATGAGCATTCCCCGATATGTTATGCAGTCCTCAATTATTCCTGTATCTGTTTGTGATGAGATTGAAAAACATTGCAGGAACTTTATCTGGGGAAGCTCTAATGAACATCGCAGGTGCCATTTGATTTCTTGGGAGAAAATTTGTACTCCTAAGAGTGAAGGGGGATTAGGTTTCTGCAGGCTCTGTGATGTTAATGAGGCGTTTATGATGAAGCTTGCGTGGAGACTTATTTCCAATCCGGTTACTTTGTGGGCAAGGGCTCTTCTTGCTAAATACAAGGTGACTGATGTTTTCTCCATTTCTTCTCATTATACGGGAACAATGACAGCAGCTTGGAGGGGTATTTCTAGTGCTTGTTCAAAGGTTTATGCGAATACTCACTGGATCCTCGGGGATGGGAAAAGGATCAGATTTTGGCTAGATTCTTGGCTTCCGGGGTTGGCTCCTCTTATTCACTATTCTGATGTTTCTATTCCAACTGGGGAGAACTTCTTTTCTGCATCTAATTATTCTAACAGTAATGGCTGGCGATGGGATATCCTGGATGCTTACCTTCCGAACAACATCAAGAACATTATGGCCTATGTTCTTCCGCCTTCAGCTGGTTCAGATGTTGATGCAATTGCTTGGTCGAAAGAAAATTCTGGTGAGTTTTCTATAAGTTCAGCCCTTTCTATTTTACATGATGTTGAAAATCATCCCATTCGGGATAGAGATGGTAGAAATTTTGATTTAGTCTGGAAATGGCCTGGTCCTCAAAGGATAAGGGCGCTTCTGTGGAAGATTTCCCATGGGAGGCTTCTTACTAATGAGGAAAGAAGAAATAGGAATATGTGCTCTAATGCTACTTGTCCCAGATGTGATGGAGCTCCGGAGTCAATGATGCATGCTCTCAGGGATTGTGATGATATACGGGAGCTATGGAGCACAGTTGTGTCCGATTCTGCTTGGGCTCAATTTTTTATGATGGGCACAGATGATTGGATTCGTTTCAATTTAACCAATAATTCAATTGGCAAGGTGGAGGCTGATTGGAATATTCTGTTTGGTGTGATGCTTTCCCTTCTTTGGAAAGATAGAAATGATTTGGTTTTCAATCAAGTTCGAACCAAATTAAGTGATATTCTGATTCAAGCTTTATCCCTGGCTCATTTCATTAAGGATTTTTGCGGTCTGGAACAGGGTATACATATGTATAGGAAAAAGACATATATTTCCTGGAAGCCTCCGAATCATGATATTATCAAATTAAATGTTGATGGATCCTTGATATCCAATCTGCGTACGACTGCTTGTGGTGGGCTGATTCGTGATTCAACAGGAAGATATGTTCATGGTTTCTCATGTAATCTGGGTGAATGTACTTCAGTTAAGGCCGAATTATGGGGGTTATTATGGGGCTTGATGTTGGCTGACCATCTTGGATTTTAAACTTTAGAGGTTGAGATGGACTCCTCTTTTGTTGTTTCCCTTGTGAGTAGACATTGTGCACTTAGGCACCCATGCTACCCGTTGGTGAGCAAGATAAGAAGTTTTTTCAACAAGATGACAATTGTTTCCTTTTCTCACATCTATAGAGAGGCTAATAGATGTGCTCATTTATTGGCGAACATGGGACATGGTTATCTTGTAGGTTGTACTTATTTAGCTGCTTGTCCTTCTCACGTTTTTCCTCTTGTTTGTGAGGATGCTTATGGGCTTTTGTTGCCCCTATGATTTAATTTGTCTTTTTGGGCGTTAGCCCCGTTGATAATAAAAAAAAAGATCAAATTGATTTTTTTTAAATAAAGAAACAAAATAAATAATAAAAGAGCAAAATACATCTTCAAAATAAGATAAATGGCTAAAAATATAATTAAACTAAAATTATTTTTCTTTTTTTAATAGTAAATAAAATACAATTACTTTCTCTTTTGAAAAATATATATAATTAATCAACCAATTATCAATTACCTCATTCAATCAATCAAGTAGTATATTGGTAAAAAATAAGTATTGCAATGGGTTGGACTCGGGCCAAATTTCGCTAACCCCAAACCTGCACCCATTAAGGTAGAGCTATTAAAATGGGCCTGGCCAGCCGGGTCGGGCCAAAAAGCCCGAAAATTCATAGGGCTCAAACTCCTTAATATAGCTTATTTATTCAACCCGGGCTATTTAGTCCGGCCGATCGGGTTCGGGTTCGGACTGGGTAAACCCGGCCAGGTTCGGGCAAGCCCGACGGCCCAGAAAAAAGAATAAAATTCACATTTTTTTTATTTTACATGTGCATGTGTTTATTATAAAAGGAAAAAAACACTTATTATTGGTTAAAAAAATATGTGTAAAAAATAAAGGAAGTTTATTAATTTTTTGAAAAAAATATATAATTTTTTTTAATCAAGGTAATAAAGAACCAGCAAAATTTAAATCCAGATTCATCTAATGTGTCATGGAGTTGTTTATTGTTTCTTGTTACCTCCTCGACACACGATGGAGGCCGTGATCTGTATATTTTTGAGTGAATCATACATCCAATTTTCGGAGCTGCTTATCAATTGGTGAACCCGGCTACAATTATTTTAGAAGATGGCAATAAAATATATAAATTATTTTGAAGTGGTTGAATTGTATAAAAAAAGGATGATGCGGGCCGACCCGAAGCCCACTTAGGACGGGTTTGAGTTTCATACTAGGGTATTCAATCTATAACCGGGCTTTTTGGTCCGAGCCTTATTTGGCCTGAACCCGAAGCGGGTCGGATTTGTTTTGACAACTCTACGTTAAGGGTATGGGGATTCGGGAAATGGAAACCCAAACTGATTTCCGTTGGGTCTAGGAAACTCCGCATATGCTCATCCAATTATTGTTTTTAAATTATCTTTTATTGTATCAAACAAAAGTCATTTGTGAAATATATTATAATTCAAATAATATATAATAATAAATATCAAATTTTAAAAATATTTAAAAACTTAAGAATTAAATGGTTTTATTATAATAGGTCAAGCTTATCTTTGATTTTTCTTATTGCATTCAAATATTCGGATATTGTGTTCTGGAATTGCAACAAAAAATACTTGCTAACTTTTTCTAATGTTATATACTATGATTTTTTTTTCACCATTAATTCAGTGAATATAACACATAAATTTACAATTCAATAACTTTTACGTAAATACAATTTACATTCATTCATTTAATAAAAAATAGATTTTATAAAATAGAGTAATAAATTATTAACTTATCAATTAATTAATACATCTCTAAGTAATTAATTTTCATAATCCCAGCTCTATTAATTTATATAGATTTTAGCTTATTGTTGTCAAAAGTCAAAACCCCTCCTCCAAATTCATTCATTCCCTCTTATCCTCTCCTTCCTCCAAAGAAAAATGACTCTCACTTCACTCTCACACACTGCATTTCTCAAACTCCCTTCTTCTTCTTCCCCTTGTTTCCATGGCGAGTCTTCTCTTATGGGTTCTCCTCTCCCACTCTCACGCGGCTCCAACCTTCCTGGTTACTCAGACCTTCCAATTTCCATGTTTTCATTTTCATTAACTTCAAATAAAATTATGGCAAACAAAATATTTTGTAATTTCTTTTCGTTCTTTTTTTTTTTTTTGGTGTTGCAGGAAACCAATCACTCTTCAGAAAACAATTCGTGGTCTTCAGTAGAAAGCTGCCAGGGTTGGAGGAAGCCATGAAAATCAGAAGGTACTGGATGAAGTTATTATGCTCATGCGACTATTCTTATTTTTTTGAAAGGCAAACATTTCTTTTTCTTTTTTTTTTTTTTTTTTGGTAAAGTATCGACTTAGTTCCTGGTGTTTTTTCATTGTACCAACTTAGTATCTGAAAATTTATAAATACCCATTTAGTCCCTCAAGATTTTCTATTATACCAATTTGGTCCCTCTAGATTTTCTTACATAACAACTTGGTCCCTCATGTTTTAAGGACGAAGGACGAAATTGATACATCAGAAAAGCTTGAGGGACTAAATGTATATTTATAAATTTTCAACGATTAAGTTGATACAGTGAAAAAACATCCTAGACTAAGTTGGTACTTCACTCTTTTTTTTTAGGGAGAAGGGGGAAAACGCGCAGTCCTTAGGGTGTTGATCCCGGGCGCGCTAACTTAATGTCTGGCAGCTCTACCACTTGAGCGGGCGCTTGAGGGCATGATGTAACTATTTGAGTGGGTCTGGGTGAAGTTAATTAGTCTGCTACGTGTTTTTGTGAAATTTCTTTGCATATGGCATCTTCTGACCTTATATGATACATTATACATAGATTTTAGGCAAGCTTTTTACTGAAGTTCATCAGTGTACATGTATCTGATGTTCTGAACTTGAGGTTCTGTACTAGATTCTGAATTGTAGTCATACATGGGTCCTAAAATATTTCAATGATCTTAGTTTTGCTCATCTTTTCCCCTAGTCTGTTTAACATCTTGTAGGTGTCTTTTAATTTAGAATTTAGATCTTGGTATAGAGGGAGGATAGAAATCATAACTTTCATTTATCCCTTCTTCCTTTTTCCTCTCTCCTATCTTCGCCAAGCATTATCAAAGAGTATTATTTTTTCCAGAAAGTAAAGGCTTAGCTTATTTCTTTACTCATGCATATACTTTCTATTAGACAAATAAAGGTTTGTTTTTAATTTAAAAGTTGAAAAGTTTGGTGAATAAAGATTCTTAACCATTGTTGGGTCAAATGTAGAGAACGTGAACTTCGAGTTGTGACAAAGGTTAAAAGAAGGCCTCCATTGATGCGTGGGAGAGTATCACCAAGACTCCCTGTCCCTGATCACATACCGAGGCCTCCTTATGTAGGTTCAAATATACTACCAGAAATTGCAAGTGAGCATCAAATTCATGATGCTGAAGGCATAGCTCACATGAGGGCTGCAGGTGAGCTTGCAGCGCGTGTCTTAAAGTATGCAGGAACCCTGGTTAAGGTAAGATTTTCTGCTTTCAATATACTTCAGATGCCATTTATTTATCTGATGCCTACCTATTGCGGTCATCTGCTCATCCTTCCATATCAACTAATTGACTGTGCACCACTCTCTGAATCTGACTCGATCTTGGTTTATATTTTCAGCCTTCTGTAACAACTAATGAAATTGATAAAGCAGTGCACCAAATGATAATTGATGCTGGTGCTTATCCCTCACCTCTTGGCTATGGTGGATTTCCAAAAAGTGTTTGCACATCAGTTAATGAGTGCATGTGCCATGGAATACCTGATTCTCGGCAGTTACAGGTTTTGCAAGCCTAATCTGTTTTCCCCCCTCTTTATCCTTAGTGTGCAATGTGCATATTACTCTTAACTGATGACAATTAATGTCTTTTGCAGAATGGTGACATTATTAACATTGATGTGACAGTCTACCTAAATGTATGCTTCTCACTTTTTTAGTGAAATTTTATCCCAAAAAAATTTAAATTCTGCTAACAATTGCAACAGTGTTTCTATGTCTACTTTATTTATGTATCTATAATGATACTTTATTCCATGCCTTTATATTTTTTTTTATTGATTTGCTGTAATTTTCTGTCAGTTTTTCAGTAATTTTATTTTAAAGGAAATCATAGGCAAGTTGTCATGATGATTCAGTTGTACAAATTCTATTTAGAATTTTGTACCATCTTTTTGTTAGGCACTCATGACCTCGTGAGAATTATGAGTATGGGGCAGAAGAGGGATTTTAGCTATAAAAACATCGCCTACATGGCAAGGATTTGGGAAAGCAAGGAGTAAAGCTTGGAAGATAGAATCAAAAGGACAGTCGGGAGGGGAGAGGTAGAGCAGAATTATGGGGTGGCTTAGGCCAAAGGGCAGAGTTAGTGTTGTTACTCTGATCTTTGTCTTTCTTTACTGCATTTTCCAATTCTTGCCTGTGTTAGTGGTGTGCTTTCCTGCATTTTCTTACTTGTAAAAGGAGATTTCCTCCATGTGCTTCCTTTATGCACTTCTTTAAAACATGTTGGCCTTGCTTTGTGTCTTTGCGATTTTGGGTACTGTGATGGTTACTAATATTCTCCGATTTTTCTCCATTATGATATATATTACTTTGTGTTAATGACCAAGTAATTATATTCTGTTCTATATATGCTTTGTTAGGGATATCATGGAGACACGTCAAAGACATTTTGTTGTGGGGATGTCAGTGATGAAATGATAAACCTTATTAAGGTAAATAATTGTAAGTTCATACGTGTGGGGAGAAAGACACTTTGCTGTATTTTTTTTTTGTTTTCATTGCAGTAGGATGTGCTCTACTTTGTTAAAGAATCATTATTTCATGTATTTGCACTTTCCATCAGACATCAAATTTGATTCCGTAGTAAGCAATGCTGCTTCTGCAATTATTTAACAAATCCTTATATATGATCCTGGAAGGTAACTGAAGAGTGCTTGGAGAAGGGAATAGCTGCTTGCAAGGATGGTGGTACTTTTAGGAAAATTGGAAAGAGAATCAGGTATATATTACACTGAAAAAAAAAAATATGTTCATATATTTACTACTGCCAGCATTGACCATGCATTGCTTGTGAAACTTTGGTTAATCTATTGCATAATGAAACACAAGGAGTATGGTATCTAGTAAGCCAATCATACCTGTCCAGGGCTGTTATACTTGTTCTAGACTTCTAGCCATGTTTTTTGATTGTGTACTAATTGCACAATTTTGCCTCCCTTATATGATTTTATTAAATAAACATGTCTAGGCACGCGTAATGTATTTGACGATTCGCTCAAAACCCATTTACCACGGAGTGTACAAAAGAAATACTAAAGGAATAAGAAATACAAGACAGGACTTACATTCCACTCTGAAAACTAACAGAGTGTTTACTCAAAATTTTAAACCATGACTAAGAATGTGCTTTAATCAAGTCCATCATAGCACTAAAATTAAAAGAGCCACCATTAAAAATCAACCCATTACACTGCAGCCAGAATGACCATATAAGCGCATGCCACACCATGGAGCCAAACCACTCCCAAGTTTTCTTTGAATCCAGCACGATGAGATTCATAGTGAGAGGGAACTGAGCTGGTATCCTGATCCTTATACTGTTAATCTGTGGCGTAATGGCACTCAAGAGGTAGATGATAATCAGTGAGCCAATTGTACTCGTCTAGGCTTCTAGAGCAGTAACTAATTGTTTTAGCCTTGCTTTTTGATCATGTACAACTGGCACATTTTGCCTCCTATATATGATATTATGATTTTGAAGTTTCTACACTATTTTGTGTTATAGCGATTAACTGTGCAACTCTCTATTTACTTGTTCTTGGTACATTATCACTTTTATTAATTGATCTCAGCTGGAATTGGTGGGTGCTTCCATAGAGCATAGATTTTTACACCTTTTCTTTTCTTTTGGAACATTATTATCTCAGTGAGCATGCTGAAAAGTATGGCTATGGTGTAGTGGAGCGTTTTGTAGGGCATGGTGTGGGAAAAGTGTTTCATTCTGAGCCGATTATTTTACATCACCGTAAGTCACCTATCAACCGGTATAGTTTCATCATATTTCTTTTTCTGTCTTATGATTGTCATGTCAATCAAAACCTGTTAAACTGCACGTTTTTTGCTTGGTTTGCCTGTGATTAGATTAGATGCTAATAATGACCACATAACTAGATTATTCCTAATAGCGTGTATTGCAAATCCTCTTCATTTCTTGCCAGATTATTCATTTTGAAACACTTCTGTTGATTGTAAGGCTGAAAGGCTGGTATTAATAGTTGATACTTGGTTTTGAATTGTGATTAGTAATTATCTTGTAATTTTTTTTCTTCATTATTTTTTTGTTCCAGTAATTGCTATAATCTATGCAAGGGCCCAGGAAACAACCTCTGTGGCATACCTGTCCTCCCTCTTGTTTACCTTAACTGTGTTATGCAGAGAGGGTTCTGGTGATCGGAGGAATTTTCTTATTGTATGCTTTTTCCTAATAGACTTACATTTTTATATCATTGCTTGACAGGCAATAACAAATCAGGTTGCATGGTTGAAGGTCAAACATTTACAATTGGTAAGTGCAGTATAAATCTGTATCTAGAATCTGTGGTGACCGCCTCCACCTTTTCCATGCTATATACTGCTTCACAGGTTATACAAGTTGATTGCTCATTGTGTTCAAGCTGGTTTTTTAGTTATGAAGTTAATTTATGCCCTGCAAATTCTACTTCAACTGCAGAGCCTATACTTACATTGGGAAGCATCGGCTCCATCACATGGCCAGACAACTGGACAACACTAACAGCTGATGGTAGTCCGGCTGCACAGTGCGAGCATACCATTTTGATAACTAGGACCGGAGCTGAAATTTTGACTACATGTTGATGTGGTAATTTTTTTTTTTTAACCACAATGATCAGGTTGTTGTGAAATATTTAGAATTGTTTTTATCGAAGTTGTAAATAGCTGCCTTCGATTTGTTTCTGGAGGATTATGCATGGACAGGTAGAGATTGCCTTGAGGGACTATATACCAAATTCTCTTGTGCATATATTTTTCATGTATGAAGAAACTGTATAACGGAGATACACAGGGATTGACCTGAACATTTTCTATTGGCAAGTACAAAGTTACTGCTACATATATCTATTATAATTTATAACCATGCATTCAGTAAGGCATACTCACATAATTGTGTAGTTGAAAGCAAAGTTGTTTTATTTGGCGGTAACCATGGTTATTGTCCTTTGGAATTGTCTAATTTGATACTTGGAAGTTAATAGAAAGAGTTAAGCTGCGATTACATATAAAGTGGATCAGCAAAGCTCAATCATGTTATACAATATTGATAGTGTATATTGTTGTTAAGTTGAATTTAGTTATATTTGAAGGGGCATCTCTTGCTCTATTTTTTTTTTTAAAAAAAAAAAAAAGATATTGAGAACTAATTTCAATCTTCCAATATTTTACACATCAGTCAAGAATAGGTCATGTAAATATTTTTTCTTTTGGTTCGTGACATGTGAGTTTTATGTATGAATTGATAATAAACAAATAATGCTGAATAGCAGCCCTCTGAAGAATCAAGCTGTTGACAAACGTGAAGTCACGTGATAATTTGATTTCAAATTGTAATTAGTGAATGCAACTACTTGTTCTAAGATAATCCAGTGTTACCAGAATCTTTATGGATGAGCATGTGTAAAGTTTTTTACACTGTTTGCTTATCTTCTCCCCTTTTATGTATTTTATTTATATTTAAGAGTCAATTAAAAAAGAAAAGAGTCAACAATCAATAATATTTAAATGGTAGGTGATCTGTCCCAGTTAAACCTTTGATGGACCACCCATTTTCTTAATTATAAATTCTTCCTTTCAGTGTTAGCACCAGTTACCTCAGTGGAAAGAACGCAGCAGATGCCAACAGAGGAAAATTCATGGAAGGTGTAAACAAAATAAATCGAAAATGAAGTTTTTCATATGGGAAAAGTAGACTTCGGTTCGGTGGCTACCCTTCTTTCACCGGCCACAGGCCACACTCGATTCTCACGTAAAACTTTAAAATATACCCACGTGTTAAAACACAGATGTTCCAAATTTTCACTTATAAATCTCCCTTAAAAAACATCCTTTTACCAAACCACTCCATCATAACCATACATGGCTTCCATAAGCTCTCTGAAGATGACCTCTTCTTCACTCAGACTCTCTAACCCAAGTTCTTTCCCTCCTTCTCAAACCCAAAACCAATTAGGTTCTAGTTTCATTCAGTCCTTCCCAACCAAAAGTTTAAAGTTTTCAACTAGTCATCAAGTATCTACAACCAAAAGAAGTTCCAAGAACACCACAACCACAGCATTCTTCTTCAATAACTCCAAGCACAAACAGCATCAAGATTCTTCAAAACCAGGTTAGAACTTCTCAGAACCTTTTGCTGTATAAAAACCATTTAAATGATCTAAAATTGAAGGCCTATAAAAAAATATCTAAAATTACACATCTTACAAGTTAGATTTGCATAGACACGTGTCTAATTGACCTAAGCAATATCAATCATTAAATTAACTAAAGTACCTTTAATAAGGGCTTTATTATCTTTTTAACAATTGTTTTTAATGAATCTAATGACTGATATTGGTTGTGTTCATTGGACACGGTTCCATGCAAGTCTTGCTTGCACATTTTAGAGACAAACTATTTTTAACCATAGTTTGTAGATCAGTCATTCCTCATTCATTTGTTCATTCCTCCAGCCAAAGTTCAAGAACTATCTGTCTATGAGATCAATGAACGTGACAGAGGCAGTCCTGCATACCTGAGGCTAAGTCAGAAGCCAGTGAACTCACTAGGAGATCTAGTACCATTCAGCAACAAGCTCTACTCAGGAAACTTGGAAAAGAGGCTAGGGATAACAGCAGGCTTATGTGTGCTAATCCAACACGTACCTGAGAAAAAGGGTGATAGATATGAGGCCATATACAGCTTCTACTTTGGAGACTATGGTCACATATCAGTGCAAGGTGCTTATCTGACATACCAAGACACATATCTGGCTGTAACTGGTGGCTCTGGCATCTTTGAAGGTGTGCATGGACAAGTGAAACTTAAACAACTTGTGTTCCCATTCAAGTTGTTCTACACTTTTTACTTGAAGGGTATTCCTGATTTGCCTGCTGAGTTACTAGGGAAGATAGTTGAACCATCACCACATGTTGAGCCATCTCAAGCTGCTAAGGCTGCTGATCAGCCTAATGCCTGTGTACCAAACTTCACCAATTGATGATGATGGTCATGCAATGCATCTGAACTGAGCTTAATTATTTTAGAGAATTTTAATAATTTCTAGTTGTTGCCTTTTGGATATTACTATTTATTCAATCTGGTTTTGTTTGTGATGGATTGGAAGTGAGAGATGTATGGTAAAAACATAAATGGAAGTATATCTTGTGCTTTCTGGAAAAATCGATTTTGTTTCACTTTTCTTGAGCTGATTCTTCATAATGGAACTGCAAAGATGCTTACTATGGGAAACTCATGCGAGCAGGATATATTCGGCTCGAGTCGATTTTTAGAACTAAAATCAAAAACCAAATTAAAACAATTGGTTTTTCAATAATCAGTCCAAAAACATTCAAACAAATTTATTTTTTTTAATCGGTTTGGATCTCAATACCCTAAATAAAATATGTTAGGTTTATCTATCTTGTTTCTTTTCCTAAAGTTATGGGTGTACAATATAGATGTGAAAATTAAAATCAAGTTTAAAATTGTGTAATTTCTATATTTTAATGCGATCATTTTTTATATTTTGATTGATTTTCTATGAAACTCTAATCTATAAGAATTGGGGAATTCAGCAGAAGGAAAATTTTGAGATAATGAGTTTAACTGAAGTTGTACGTAAGTGGGCTTGATATTTTAATATAATGGATCTATTGGTCTTATCACATATAGACACTTTAACTTATTCATTATTATCCAATATAAAACTTGTTTTATCTACATAATTCACACTTGCAATCCTAACAATCTCTCTCAAGAGTGGAGTGAGTCCTTGACATATTGACACTCTCCCTTGAGCAAAAACGTTTTGAATATATGATACTATTAACAAGAACTCGTTCACTCAATATCATTCACAAATAACTGTCTTCAACAATATAATACTAGCCCCAATCGAGCATAAAGATATAAATTTTTTGAAAAGACAACCATTTTCAATACCATATTTCGGATGGGATCCCCAAACAGCATCTCAGTTGGTAAAACGGTTAAACATAAAGTGGGAGGAAGTAAATTTAATTCTTGCGACTGCACAATTTTGCTCCACATTTCCTGTTGATAAACTTTACCCATTAAAAGAATATCGGATGAAAAAAGTTAAATTTACCTTTCTATACTTCTTTCGTTTCAATTATTTATCTGTTTTCTTTTTTTTTTTTACATAAATTTTGTTTTTATTTAGTTGGCCTTTATGAGGTATTAATGATTGGTTTTTTTTTGCCCTTGATAGGAAATTGACAAATAGTCACCGAAGTACTCCCTCCGATCTTTATTATAAGAAAAACAAGACATATTTATCTTGGTCTCAAATATATAGAAAAAAAAAGTTAACTAACTTTCTGATTTCCAATACAATTATTTTTGAAATATTTCTAGAAAGTAGTGATTTCATTTAATTTTGTTTCATTTTCAATACAACTTTCCTAAAGTAGCTATATTTTTTTTTTTATGAATTTAAGAAAATTAAATACATTCAACTAACTTTCTTAATAAGGGTGATTTCGGATACTTTTTCTTATAATAGAGACTAGAGGGAGTAATATTAGTGGTGGAAGAAATAGACATTAGGGTAGTATTAATTATTATTATTATTATTGGTTTAAGAGTTTATATTAAAGACACAAATAAATAAAAACAACAGAAATATGATTTAAAGTCGTTTACACTCTTATAATAATCTTTAAAACTCTGAAAATGTGATTTCAATGTGAAATTTGTGCAAGAGTTTGAAGAAGTTTTTTTTTTTTTTAAATTTTTTTTTATAGAATGTTTAGGTGAGTTAGATTTTGAAGGCTCATTAGAATCAAGGAAAATATTAAAAAAATAAATAAAAAAAAAACCTATACTACATTAATCAATTTAAAGATCAAATTCAACCTTTTCAAGTTTCACACTAACAAAGTAGACGTTAGGCTTGGTAATTGTACTTGCACTCATTGATAACACGCGTAATGGATCGAGTTTGAGTCCAAAAAATCGGACCCGCAAAAAAATGAGAATGGGTTTGGCAAAATTAACTGTTTAAACACGGCGGGCCAGATAATAGGGTTCTTGGACCAGTAGAAAAATTGCAAGTATACCCACGTATATATAAATACCTTATACAGTAGAGAGAAAAACCTAATTTTACACTCGACAGCTACCACCTTTCTTCTCAATCTCATAATCTCTCTCTTCGAGTTACTCTCTCCTTCGATCCCCCATCTCTCTCTCTCTTCGAGTCTCTCTCTCTCCCTCCCCTTTCTCTCTCTTCGAGTCCCTCTTTGTTCTCCTCGTCGTCGTCGGTCGTCGTTGCAGGTCTTCGAGTTCCTCCTTGTTCTCCTCCGTGATCTCCTTGTCAGTGTCGGTTGCCTACCACTACTCTTCGTTTTCCACGCTTCAACAACCGCTTCCTCCTCCTCACTTGGTCAGGTAATCAAATCCAGCTTCTCTCCGTTATATAATTTTTATCTATATTATTTTGCTTATTGCTTCAAAAAATACCTATCATATCATGTCCATGTTAAAATAGAGAGTTATTGCTTCAGAAATAGAAAATTGATGGTCGATAATTGGTTTTCGGTATATTGTTTATGGTTATATACATTTATGGAAAATTGCTTACGATTATTATATAAACAAATTGAAAAACTGTTTATGTTAGGAAATTGATTTTTTTCGTATATTTATAATGTTAATGGTATGATGTATAATGTCTAACTACATCCATGTGATTGATATATGTAGAATGTTGATTATGCAAGACACTAATCCTACTTCGACTCAACAATCCTCTAATTCACGTGCTCCACTATAAGGGGAATCAACTTCATCACCTTTAATTGTGGATTTAGCTACTAATCAATCTGCAACTCAACATGAAAAGACTAATATGGGGGAGAAAGTAAAATTTTTATCTAGTGTTTGGCAACACTTTACGGCCATTGAAATAGGTGATGAGGAGGAAGCTGTATGCAACTATTGTAATGCCAAACTCTTGGATGAGTCAAGCCAAGATACATCACACTTGCATAAACACTATGATACTTGTCCGAGAAAAAGATATCAAGATAGAAGATAATCTATTCTCCAAACTGACAAACAAGGGAAAGATACGGTAGTTGTTTGTTATAATTCATTTAATCAAGATGTTGCAAGGATGAAACTTGATAAGATGATCATTCTCCATGAGTATCCACTGTCCATGATTGATCATTATGGTTTTAAAGAATTTTGTGTAGCTCTACAACCTCTATATAAGGGGCTTTCTCGTAATACCATCAAGAGTGACATAATAAAGCTTTATGATGAGATCGAGAAAGATAATACAAAGAAGTTGTTGTAGAAGAATTCAAGTCGGATTGCCATTACCAGTGATATGCGGACCACTAACAACCAGAATAAAGGATAAATGGCTATCACAACTCATTAAATTGATGATTCATGAGTCTTACAAAGTCAAATAGTGAGGTACTAATGCTAAACTATGTTTGAAAAACTTTATATTTTTGCTTATTCTTTTATTTTAATATTATTGGTTCATATCTTATTATTATTTTTGTTTTTATTGGTGGTGTCATAATTATATAAACTTTCATTTTAATGTTAGGTTTATTGATTTACCTGCTCCACACGCAGCCAAAATTGTTAGTGACTTTTTGTATCGACGCTTGATGGATTGGAATTTAGAAAGAAATTATCCACCTTGACGGTTGATGATTGAACTAAAAATGATGTTGTATAAAGTTCATGTTAGGAAAGGTTGCCCATAGGTCATTTATTTTAGGTGATCAATTGTTTTACACGTGTTGTTATATGCATATTCTAAACCTGGTTGTAAAGGATGTCTTGTTCATAATCTTTGATGCTATTAAAAAAAAGTTAGAAATAACATTGAGTTTTGGACACCTACACCTAAAGGAGTGTAAAAATTCCAAGAAACATGTTAATATTCCATATGGCAAAGAGCTTCAACTTAATTGCCAAGACTAGATGAAATTTTACCTTCTTCATGTTGAGTGTTGCCTTAACATTAATCATTAAGAAGATAAAATTCTACCTAGTCTTGCAATCAAGTTAAAGCTCTTGGTCATTGGAATGTTGATAAGTTCACATATCTTTTTGAATTTTTCCACTCTTTTAGGTGTAGTTGTCCAAAAATCAATGTTATTTCTAACTTTTTCAATAGCATCAGAGATTATGGACAAGCCATCCTTTACAACCAAGTTCAGAATATATATGCGCATAACAAAACAACGCATATGAAACGATTCACCACCTAATTAAAATATATGATTTTGGGCAATCTTTCTTAAAATGAACTTTATCACAACATCATTTGTAATTCAATTATTAACAATTAAGGTGGATATATAACTTTCTTTCTAAATTCCAATTCACTAAGCATCGATACAAAACATCACCAATAACTTTGGCAGTATATGGCACAAGCACATAAATAAACCTAAAACATTAAAATGAAAGATTTTATAATTAAAACACTACCCATAAAAAAAATAAGACATGAATCATTGATATTTAAATAACAGAAGCAACAAAAATATGAAGTTCTTAAAACATAGATTAGCATTAGTTCTTCACTGATCAATGTTGTAAGACCCACAAATCATCAACGTAATGAGTTGTGACAGTCATGAAACCTTTATTCTGGAGGTTTGCAGTCCACATATAAGTGGTAATGACAATCCGACTTGAATTCTTTGACAACAACTTCTTTGTATTATCTTTCTTGATCTCACAAAGCTTCATTATGTCATTCTTATTGGTGTTACTAGAAAGCCCCTTATGTAGAGGTTGTGCAGCTGCACAAAATTCTTTAAAACCATAATGATCAACCATAGGCAGTGGGTACTCATGGAGAATGATCATCTTAACAAGTTTCATCCTTGCAACATCTTGATTAAACAAATTATAACGAACAACAATCGTATCTTTCCCTTATTTCTCAGTTTGGAGAATAGATTGTCTTATATCGTGAGATCTTTTTCTCGAACAAGTATCATAGTGTTTACGCAAGTGTGATGTTCCTTGGCTTGATCTGACTCACCCCAAGAGTTTGGCATTACAATAGTTGCAGATGACTTTCTCTTCATTACCTATTTCAATGACCATAAAGTGCTGCCAAACGCTCGATAAAAATTTTCTTTTCTTCCCAACATTAGTCTTTTCATGTTGAGTTGCAGATTGGTTAATAGTTGAATCCACAATTATAGGTGATGAAGTTGATTTCCCTGATGATGGAGCACGCGGATTAGAGTATGGGTTAGTAGCTGAATCCACAGCCAATTTTGTCAAGTTCATTCTCATTTACTCGCGGGTCCAATTTTTCGGATCCAAACCCGACTCGTTATTGGTATTGTCCATGGTTATTTGCGGGTCCTGGTATAATTGCTAGGGAGTTACTAACATGCAACCTAAAATTGAATGGTTCTTTTAGTAAACTAATAAAAAGTTGACACCTAAGACATGTGTGTCATGTCATTCCTTGAAGTAGTGATTTATAATTTTTACAATTTAGTCCAACGTAAAAAGTAAATTAATTTAATTTAGTTCTTTGTACTTATTAGCAAATTATAACATAGATTAAAACAACAGGTGATTATAACAACATGTGTTAAATTAATTTGCTAATAGGTACAAAGGACTAAATTAAATTAATTTACTTTTTATGTTGGACTAAATTGTAAAAATTATAAATCACTACTTCAAGGAATGACATGACACACATGTCTTAGGTGTCAACTTCTTATTAGTTTACTAAAAAGTCCAATTTTAGGTTGTATGTTAGAAATTTCCTAATTGCTAAGCCTAGTGGATATATCGGAATTTGCCTCAATTAATTAATTTAATCAAATGTTTCATCTGTCTTCCGATGGCCCTCGTGGGATGATATATTATTTCTGCATATTATGGTTAATAAGTGACTGCAAATACTATAGAAATGTCTCATTTTAAGTGGAGAAACGTGGATGGCTGTATTTTTAAATGTAGAGTTATATGTGTTTTAAAAAATGTAGAGTTACATGTGGCTGAGAGAAAAAAAGTTTTTGTGCAAGGAAAGTGGAATGTAAGCATTACTATAAATAATTAAGTCCAACTGTTGTTAGATTCAAAAACTTATTTATATAGATTGCAAAGAGTAACTAGATCATATAAGAGGTAGCAAAACCCCAGTTGATCTGGTCACAATGCCAGTAAAAAAAAATGTATATTTGAGTTCAGGTAGATCTCCAATATAGATCAGATCTAGATATATAGTGGACATATCACCAAATTACAGCAAGAGTGTTAGATTACAAACCCCACTTTATATCCCCAAATCCCAATTTTAAATATGAAATTGCCAAAATGTTTAATTAAAAAAATATTAGAATACAAACCTCATTTTTTATTCTCAAACCCGTTTTTCTTGTTTCCAACCCTGGTCTCTCGGAAACTTGCCCAAATTTTCGAACTCTGTGTCTCGGAAAAAGGTGGCAGTAACTTTTGATTGATATAATGAAATTTTTGACAGGAAGCTCTCGGAAATTTACTCACTTTTCCAACGGGCAGGTATTGAAATATTTGACCAAATATACAACACCCTCCGGCACAAAAGAGGGACAAGGGTTTGCTTTCTGTGTAGTCATATAAAATAGCTGGACCCATATTTGATTAATGAGGGTGTACATGCATTGCCAAGAGAGAAAGACAAAAACACTTGTTTACTGCAAGTTCAAACTATCCATAAACACAAACTATTCATAAATACCAAGAAATACAACGATTTTGTTTACTGCGAGTTCAACAATATCCCTTAATAAGTTAGTGCTAGTGCCAAGTTTACCTCTGCAAGTTCAACTTGAATTATCACTATTTCAATAACTTAGATGCTACCTTTCACCTTAATAACCCATCATCGCATAAGTTATTTCAAATATTTGTTTGTACTCCCCTTATTAGTCCTCACCTTCTTGTTACTGATTTTTTATTCAAGTTCATTATGCTTTTCCTCTTTTGGGTCATATTTAGAGTCATTAACTGTCATCAGGATACTTAGATTGTGATGCGAATTTGACGGCTCAAGCAAAATTGTAGTTGAATTAAGATAAAAGATGGTTTGATATTAAATACTCCTTGGCTGGTATAAACGATAGAAAGAACTGTAGTTGGAGTAATTTCCTTGGCTGGTTTCAAGTTCAACTTGTTAAGCTTGTTAGTTTTGGAGCATAAGTCAAGCTAAGAGCCAAATTTGGGTATGCTTTTTTTTTTTTTTGGAGTCTGATAGTGACTACAGTATTTTGAGATAGTTCTTTCTATGCTCATCTTAGTCCAAACTTAGGTATGTAGCATGGGTGAAAATGATTCTACATACAAAGGGCCATCATCTAAGCATGGTTTACCTTATTTCAAATACTTCATTGATGATTTATGTATAATAGTACTTATTATTTATTAAACCAGTATCACAATATAAAATCCAATATCTTTTGTTGACATTATAAAACCAGTATCACAATAAGAATCACAATATGAGTGGCTTCAACAGTTGCAGCATTAGGATGCATGTGCAGTAAACTAGAAGAACTGGATGCAAGTATGCAACATAAGTTACATACAGGTTGTGACAAAACTGCTATAGATGGTGCAGGCTTCAAGGAGCACTGCTTTCAAGTGTTGAATCACACTACAATTACCATGAGGGAGCTGGAGAATGTGAAAAGGGGTTATTGAAAATTGACACAGCAAAAATCAACATTAAGGCATTTTCCGAGAGACGGGTCTCACTAATTTCCGAGACCCATGAGTCGGGAATTTTATTTCCGAGACTGGATGGTCGGAATCAATGCGCTGCACACATTCGAATCTTGTAACAGCAACAAAGCACGAAAATGAAGATGAAGAACCAAACCCCAACCACGAACAGTAACCGTAGGGTGAAAAACACCAAAAAACGAAGTCTTGGTTTTGAGAGAAGAGGAATAGCAACTAAGCAAGAAGATGAAGATGAAGAAAAAAACACCAGTCACGAACAGTAAGCATAAGGTGGAGATAACCAAAAATGAAGACTTGGTTTTGGGAGAAAAGGAACCATAACGAAGCATGAAGAAGAGGAGCCCATGCTTTTAAAGAATACCAACGGTAAGTGAGAGGGAGGGAGAAGAAAATGCATTTTTTTTTTCAAAAACTCTTAGGGGTATTTTTATCTTTTCCTTATTAGATTTGGGGTTTGGGGATATACATTGGGGTTTTTAATTTAACACTCTTACAGTAATAGGTTGCAGAACGTGGAGGGCCTGCATCTCCCAATGCCAAACGGCCCAATTCTCTTTACAAAGGATAAGACCCTTGCTTCTTGATCCCTCTTAGTTATTGTCAATATATATATTATTTCTCTTAGAAAAACAATATATATACTTCTACAAATTAAAATTCACCTATAAATTCTCTTAACAAAAATGCAATGAATAACATTTGTATGCACACCAACAGTGCTAGGTAACTTTGGTCCGGAGGGGATGCACGTGCAAGAAGTATATCTTATACTACTTCTTACTTTCTGATATAATTTTGTTGCCTTAATTATGACATAGGTTCTTAAAGTCTGGGGTAGTTTTGTCAGATACCCTTATTTTTTTTCAATGTCTGACTCCCCGAAATTATTTTTGGGTTTGTCATATATCCCTACTACCAATTCTGACCAATTTTGCTGATATGTAACATCAGAATCCTAGTCTGACACAGGAGATTGGTCATGTGGTGATGCGTGATATCACACGGGCGAAAATGACCTCTCTCTTCAATCTTTTCTTTTTATTTTTTTATTTAACTAAAAATATAAAATTATTAAGTTTTTTAGTTTTTTAATTAAAAAAAAAGGATCTTAGCCCACGGGGCACCACGTGCCTAACTTCTTGCGTCTGATCAGAATTCCGATGTTACATGTCAGCAAAATTGACCAGAATTGGTAGTAGGGGTATATGACAAACTCAGAAGTCAGACATTAAAAAAAAAGAATAAGGGTATCTGACAAAAGTACCCCAAACTTCGGGGACCTGTGAATAATTAAGCGAATTTTGTTTTATAAAAAGAAGAAAAAGAAAATATTAATAAAATTACTTCCGTGCAACCTAATTTTGGATTGTTGTTATGTAATCCTATGTTGAATCAATGATATTTTGTCACCTAATATATTATTGTCATGCTATTGTTTAAGAAAATCAAAATTGCATGTTAGATGACAAAATATCAATGGTCCAACATAGAATTGCATAGCAACAATCCAAAATTAGATTACATACAAGAAATATTCAAATATTAATTACCATATGATACATATCATTAGAAAAATTTGAAGATGTTTGGATCAAGATTTTGGCTTAAGTAAAAACTGCTTCAAAAATAATAAATTTACGAGTTCATGAGCTGATGGGATATATATATATATATATATATATATATATATATATATATATATATATATATATATATATATATATATATATATATATATATGCGCGCGCGCAGTAAAATTCCAATCTTTCATGATCCGAAAAGAATGAACAAGCCCTCATGATAAAGATAGTAAAAGAAGATTGGAGTGTCTAAACCAATGTCATAGATTCTCAGATAAACGCTTTCCAGTGTTTTAAGAACACGGATATGGTAATAATGATGGTTTTTTGGGTCGTCCAAGGAGTAGTGAAAAAATAATATTCCCTCCATTCCATATTATCTGTCACTTTAGCATTTTTAACTTGTTCCAAATTATTTGTCGCTTTAGGAATTGATGATGTATTAATTGATTTTTTCCACTTTTAAACTTGCATTTAATATGTTGAAATATGTGAAATGAGTGATAATTAATATACTTTGAGGGTATTATAGTAAAGTTATCTAATAATTCTCTTGAAAATTGAAGTATTAAATGACTTTCTTAATCCGTGTGAAATTTTTAAAGTGACAGTTAAATTGGAACGGAGGGAGTAAATAAGATGAGCTTTGGGTTTAGCTAGTTATAAGTCTTGAATATTCAATGGGCAAGGAGGAACAATAAAGTTGACAACTTTCTCTAATTTCTTTCTTACTTTCACTCTGATCCCTATGATTCTTATGGGTGTCATTGACTTCCTGTTTGGTAGCTAATTGGTCAAACAGAGTTATGGAGCTCATTGAACATGGTTTTAGAGCATATTTGTCTATTATCTATCAAGAACCACCAAAAGCTGACACAAATGTATAGGGTTTATGTCCCTTAAACATATGGTTATGGATTCAATTCTTGATTCATTCGCATGAAGATTGCATTGCTGGTGTCATCCCAAAAGGTCCAATCAATGTGCGGACAAATTAGTCACCCAGTTGTCTATATATTCTTAAAATTGAGGATTATGCTCAGCATTGTACTGTAGCTATTGAAATTTACAAAGGAAAACGGTAACTCAATTGAAATTAAAACAATGTTTTTGTCTCTGATTGCACTGTGCAATGAACAGTAAATTGTGTCTAAGGTGGTACTGTGCTGAAACAGTGAATTTGTGTGTACACTGTAGCGGGATTTCAAATGCAGTAGCTTCTACGAGAAGCCTCTCCTCGATCTTCTCTTCCTTCTTATTTTCCTTCTTCACTTTTGGTACCTCTTTCCTTTCTCGATCTCTACCCTTCTTCGTCCTCCTCTCTTTTTCTTTTTTCTTAATTCATTCTGGTATCTCAATCTCTCTCTCCCTCTCTCTTTTCTACTGCCTCCTCACTCTTTCTTCTTTCTTCTTTTCATTCTTAATTGTTAGTCCCTCTTTCTTTCTCTCTCTTTATTCTTTCTTTCTTTCTCTTTATGAATGTATGGTAAATTGCTGATTGCTGATGAGGGATGAATGGAGGGACTGAGATACGGTAATTTTTAGGAGGGCGATGGAGGAGAGTCACGGTGGTTGTGAATGAAAGCGGTGGCTTCATTCGTGGCACTCCATAGCATATTCGCGGTTGCGCAACAACAGATTGAGCGATGGTGGTGAATGGTGGGTTCTAAGGTGAGTGTTCTTCCTTTTTTAATAATCCTTTATTACTTTTCTTTTGAGTATTGGATTTTATGTTGATTCAAAGAGTTAATTGACATTGTTGGAAAATCAAAAAGGAGATCCTTCACTTGGTAAAGGTATAATTTCTTGCTTTGATGTTGAGTTTGATTGCATAGTCCCTAAGTTTTAATTTAACTAAATTCATGTTACATAAATATAGATACCAAGTGTTTGTGAAAAGTTTCAAAAGAATGATATCTTATTTGCACCACTGATTATAAGAAGCCTTTCACCCTTTTCCAAAAGATTGAGTTTGCTTTTGGGTAAGTGTATGCAATTAATTTAAGTGTGGGAGCATACGCTATATTTTGGGTAAAATACAAATTGGTTAATAGTTAGAGTTTAAGATATGCTGCCTTGTGTACATAAAAAGTTGAGACTAAGGTGCTAAGAAGGAGCATTAAGGCTTTTCTCACTAATGTAGCAAAGAAGAAAAATAAGCAAAAAGAAAAGGGATGGGGAAGGGGGGCCAAATTAGAACTGCATACATATTCTTTTTCATGTTTCTATATCTATATTTATGTTACATAAATATAGATACCAAGTGTTTGTGAATTAAATAAAATCAAACAATGAGGGCATTACGGAGAGAACAATATGTCCATTGAAAGTTATCATTGTGTACAATTAACTTTTATTGAAATATGGGTGTATATAAAGCTCTGTGAAGACCTATAATGGATTAAAACTTACAACTTGATGCTTTATACAGTCAGGAAGAGTGTGCAGGATACTAATGAAGAGAAAGCAATTGTACTTTACAAGGTTAGTGGGTCATTAATACTGAAATGGTTTGACGAGTTTATCATTTTCTTATCAGTCTTTGTGGTTATCTGCCAGCGTGATGCACAGCCACCCGAAGCAAATGGAAGCACCACATCATAAGGAAACTCAAAGTAAATTCTATATGTCCTTCAATTTTTTTCCCTTTTACATGATCACCCCACATGTGTAGAAAGTTTTAAGTTTAATTATGGTTGTTTATGATTTTATACATAAGTCCATCAAGTGCTTATACCAGACCATGCATACTTGCAGTTCTTTCACTTGAGTTTCTTGCTGGAAAACACTTCTAGCAAATATAAAACAAAGATGTATGTTACATAAATATAGATACCCAGTGATTCAATTTGATTTTATGTATTTTGATTCAATTGTGAAGTAAATCATTTTCATGGATTTATCATTTTCTAAATGCTAATGATGGAATCAGATGGAAAATTGAAAATGTAGGATTGACAATATTTGGCTACCTATATGAATGTAGGAGAAATGATCTTAGCGTAGGATTCACTTGGAGCAACCTTACCCTAACCCAGACTCATTATCTAACAAATCCTTGATGTTCAGGAAAATAAAAGAATGTTATGTGATTTTATAGTCTTTGAAAATTTCTTCTTAGTTCATACTAGATGTTTATGCAGTCTTCACATTGCCATTAATTAATTCCTTATGTTCATTTATTCTTACGTTCACATTGCCATTAATTGGAGGAAGTATACTCTTTAAACTAATCCAAATGAACATTTCCATTTAGTTGGAGTGATCTTTATGTAAGAGTCTTGACTATTTTTCTGAAAAACTTTGTTACTTCTTTGAAGCAGAATTGCCTTCTAGCATAGGAGAGGACCTGCAGACAAAATGCCCGCTGAACTTTATGGATTAAAGGTAAAATAAATTCCTGAACTATTCTTCCTTGTTTAATGTATTGTGAGACATGTATAACACTTAATTATCCTTCCTTTATGGGAAATGAAATAGTTTTCCTTTTGAGATGTACAACAGAAAACTGTGTTCTATTTTTTTTGTGCTGCCCTGAAGTTTGACCAAGTTTGACCCGTATAATATAGCAAACAGTCAAATATTATATTTTTTGTAATTTTTCTCATTATTATATGAAAGGAATAGCAACAAGTTTAAGTAGAAAGTTCGCTTGGATCTACTGCTATCCAGAAATGATATGAACTTGAATCTTTGAATTAAAGGTAGCCAAATATTGTCATGAAGGTAGGATTAACAATATAAATTTGTATCTGATTAGATAATCTTTGTTGTGCCATTATATCAGTCACTTCTTTTGTCCGGATTTAATAAAAATTAGAGTTGTATTATTGTTAATATATTGTCATGATCCTGTTAATTAATTCAGTTCTATTTGAAGTTGGAAAAAAAATTGCATGCAAAGGAAGCAGAGATTAATCAAATGCAAGCTATATCACAGGTTAATATATCTAAGTCAACTAATAATAGCTTATAATTTGCAAAAACAGAGGAGATATGAATGGTTGTACATATGAATGCTCTGTTGCTTCTCCTTTCCTGCTCTTCTTCTTTTTTTTTCAACTAAAGATAATGAAGCTATGTCTCTAATGCAACCCATTGAAATTTCCCATATTAGCATAGCAGAAAAGCAGAAAAGACATAAATTTGAATCCTAACTTTTGTTCAGGATGTAAGTGATAGGAGTTATCCTTGACTGATGTCTTCTTTGGTTAAGCAGCAAATGCTTTTAAAGTGGTAACAAGGTTTGAGTTCCTTTTTCCAATAAACATTTTTTTTTGTTTTTTTTCTTAGGTTGTTTGGATTTCATCTATGTTTCACTAAATTCTTATAGTGTGTTTCAAGACAGAAATTGCGTTGTTCCTTTTAACTTAAAGATCAACTATTGTGTCATTGATATCTGCATGCTCTCTTTTCTCATTATGTAGTTTCTACTTTTTATGTATAAAAATTTCTTTTGCAAGTTCTGCATTGTACAAAAGCTGAGTCATTTTTCTGTTATTTCATTCGTAATTTCTTTTGCTAAGCTGGTGAGCAAGAATTTTGGTACCAAATTAAGTTGTCAGCTTGAATAGAATCAATCACTATAAGCATTTTTCAAGATTTGCAAAACATGCATTAATGTCCTAACTGGTGCATTTTAGTGGAGTGAATAAAGGAAACCGAATAGGCTTAAAATTGCATATATTAGTGTTTCCACGATGTTTCAACGTAGGTATATATGCTTCTTTTTCTACTTTGGAAAAAGTTCCAGTTTTTTTTATTTATGTATTTCACTTTTGCTTTGTGTGATTCTGCAGGTTTAATATGTATGACTTTTTTACTTGAAGAAAACAATATTTGGGAAAGTGAGGGCAGTACAGGTGACTTTTAACAGGCCTCATGCCAGTGTCCTTAATATTGTTAGAAGAAATATAGCTTACTCTTAAATTCTAGATTAAGGCAATAACAAAATATCTTAGGAAAAGTTTCTCAAAAGCTAAAGGGAGTTGTTGTCATAATGGTTTTTGTTCTTTTTAGAACTTTCCACCTTTGCTAAAATATTAAAAGTGGATATCGAATTTTGTCCTTTTCAAACTTTTAAAATACAAAAAAAAGGATCAAAAGTTTAAAAAAAAAAGTTTAGAAAAAAGGCAAAAAATAATAAAAGAGGTGTCAGTGAGAAAAATTTCTCCTCTTCAATAAAAGTATGATGCTTTGCAAAACCATTGGCTAGAGAAATATGAATGGTTGGAGAGAAATATTGTACATGAATACTTTTCTGCCTATATGCAACATGAACAAAGTATCCAATCTACATTTCCTTTATAATTTTCACTTCATAAGCTTTTGATTTATTTCTATTAGTCCTCCAAGTTCTCTTGATATGAGCACTATAGTTGGACACTTGCAGTTGAGTTCTCAATTGGCCCATGAATATCAAGTGGAAATTTCTTCCTTGACAACAGAAACATAACGACTTTAGCTTCTAATGAATCCTGTTGATTTAGAAGTTGAGCATGATAGCTCTGTCATTTGCAGTTGGTTTGCCCATCTCAGTCATGTAGATGTATACTGTATAAGTAATCTTTGCTATTATTATTTATTATTTAAAAATATCAAATAGTAATGAGATTTTTTATTTTTTAAATAACTTTTTGTCAAGTTATTGTATGTTTCCCTAATAGTAACGAGATACTATTATTTGAATAAAACCCACCTGTGCAACAAGTTAATATTGGTTGCATAGGAAAGGACAAGTTTAGGGAGGAGATGAAGAAGAACAACAAACTTGCTGGTGTAAATGTATGTAAGTTATTCTCATGATTTGTCTTCTCATTTGTTTGTCATGTGCTGCTCTGTACTAGACCTTATAATCCAGTTTCTGAAATTAGCTTATTCATTCAACAATCAGGTTCAATATTATGAAGACGAAAATACACCTACAGAAACTTGTGCTGTTTGTGTGTTGTTGGTGGTGAAAGGTGAACTTGTGCTGTTTGTGTGTTGTTGGTGGTGAAAGGTGAGACTATAAAGCTTTCCTTGAATATTTTTATTTTATTTTAATTAATTAAGACCTCAAATAGTTGCATTTTATGATATGTTTAACTACAGTAGTAAACTACATCTTCGACTTAATATATATTTGATTTCAACCAATTTGCTATGCGATGATTATAAATGCCCTTGAGGCGGCCAGAGAGGGACATGTATGAATTCTTCTCAAAAGCTGGCAAGGTTAGTTGATATTATTTTTTGCTTCAAAAAATGTTATGTATATTTGTTCTGAGTGAATAAAAGCTTACATTATTGTACTTTGAGGTGTTGGATGTAGTGTTTGCATGCTTCGAGCGAGTGAGTGTCTTATTTATATCTTCATGACTTTATCTTTTATGTGGCTTACAGGTTTGCAATTTTTTTTTATTTTCACAAATGCAATCTTTTTCTATTATCATTCATGGGTAGCAAATTGATACAAGTTTCTGTATTTAACTTCTATATCATCCTCTAATAGTTATTTTCTTCTATTTTATTTTCATTATTGTGCATATTGTCTGTATAGAATTTTTGTTAAAGGAACAAAAGTTAAGGCTTATTAAAGTTACTATCAAGGCCCCATTTTTGTGCTTTATTTCTATTGTTATTAGTATATCACCTTGCTTCTGCTTCTACATATGCCGTTAGCTTTCTTTGTCATAACCTTTATAAGTAAACCAAGTAAAAAGGCTTTTAAGCCACTATTTCCCTCTTTTTTCACCTTTTCAGAATTTTTTTGCTCTAAATTCTCAATATATGTCCTTACTTTCACCTTAATTTCAGGTTGCTTTGATGCAAAGGAATGACAATCAATGGATCATGAATTGATAAGAGCAAATTAGAATAAAAAAAGATGAGATAAGAGTAAATTAGAATAAGAGTTTGTGGTTGCAAAAATGTCACAGACATTACTTAAAGTTTGTAATATTTGTATAATTACAATTACAATCATAGAAAACTTTTTTTATTTGTCAGTTCCTTTTTCCAGCAATTTGGCACTAACCTCAGGCTTTGAACAGATAAAGCATGACAACAACTTGGAGTATTAAGTTATCTAATTTTCTTTGCTTAATTTTGTTAATGTTTCTGTAATTTTGAGGCCAAATTCAGTGAAGATGTTAAGTTGAAGGAGACAATTTTTAACAGTTAAGGGATCCAATGAAAGTGCTTATTCCTAACAATTCTTGGATTATCTACTAAACTTCTGTTATGTGTGCAGATCATTTTAACTTCTATTATGTGTACAGAGCATTTCACCTTCCTAACTTAAATGATTGATATAAAAATTTGGTACTCCAGATGGCAACGACTTTAAGACTGGTACGATGAGGCTGGGTGCAGACGTAATTGCCTTCAGCCTCCACCTTAATAACGGGTATGGGTCTAAAAGTGAAAATTTTACATGACTCTTAACTGAAGTTTGTTGGGGCAAGCATTGTGCTTCCTTCTTTAGATTTAATGCTTCTATGTTTAGTTTATATATTGAGTTCTGATTAGAAAAACTAGAAATGACTACTCCATTTTTTAGAATAGCATTACAGAAATGGAAAAATAGATTATTGTGATTTAGAAAATTGACGCAGTACAATACCAGAAAATTGATGCAGTATGCTATTAGTAATTTGAACTCTCTATCTTGAGGTGGGTGCTAACTGTATTGTTTTGCTGAACTTCTTTCTATTTGCTTTCTATTGCCTTGGCAAATTCTCTAAACTGTTGGTAGATTGTGTACTTCTATGGCATGTAAGAAATGCACGTTTTTGTTTTCATCATTTAACAATAATGTAGAATTTAAACACACTAATTAGCTTTGTAACTCTTTCACAAGAAAATTCATTATTGCCATATTCTTGCCACTACTGGAACATCTCAAAAGCTGTATTCTAATCTGAAGGAACTATTCATTTACAACATTATCTTCATCTCTATGCAATTTTTTGGGTTTTAGCTTATATATGGATTTTACGAATTGTAATTTCTTGACATGTGTCTTTTGTGAACTCTTCATAGTGTGTTGTTATCTATTGATTGGCGTTTCAAGGTGGTGTAGATGGAACGATTGGTTTCTTTGTAAACTAAAGATGTGTTTATATGTTGTAGTCAACAGTTTAGAGTGGAGGAGGTAAGGTAAGGTTCTTTCAAAACTCCTGATGAAGAGCTCAACAAGGTTGAGGCAGCAAAGCATGAAGCAACTCTTTTGAGTAAACAAATGAAGGCTTTAGTTGCCCTCAGGATGTATGTTAAATTCTGTAGGTTGTTAAATTGGTGTTTATTTGAAGATGCAACCATTTTTGCCATAATTTTGTACTTATCTCTTTGAATTTTGTTGATAAAATCTACGGAAAAAGTTGTATCTGGGTTTCAATACGTCCTTTTTGCCTTCATTTTTTATTAAAAAAATGAAAAACTTTAAGGGTGTTTAATTTGTTGAAATGATATATATTCGGTGTTAAATGACTTTAGGTTTTAATTTTGCTTATAACAGTTTGACCTTAGGTTTTCATTTTGTTTAAAAAAACTAATACTTTAAAAGAATATTATATATCTTTTCAAAAATATCCCAAACATCTGTTCTAGCACAGGTCACTTGGCTAGGAAATTAAATTTTTATTTAATTCATATACTCATGTGAGACGTTGCTCAATTAGACCAATTGTGAGAGTTCTTTATAATATGATAAATTGTCATATAAGCTAACATTTAATCTATTACTTTGTCTATTGTAGTCTTATAAATGATAGTTTTTTTCAAAATTATTGGTGTAAAATAGTTTTAAATATATTTTGTGTATAATTAAAATATAATATGTTTATTTGGTTATAAATTAAATCTATACTTATTATTTTATTACAATAATGAGATACAATAATTAAATATCTCTAAATTAGTATGATGCCAATCAAAAAATGGACATGAAAATTAAAAAATAAAGAGTGAGATAGAATAGATTAATGTATGTACTTAAATTATTTGATGATAAGTAATTATTATCCCCGTGCATCGCACGGGAAATATACTAGTGTGGATAAATATCGTGAATTCGCCAAAAAAAAAATATATACTCTGTATTATCTATTACAAAAATGCATGTCTTAACAAGTTATGAATACTTTGGACGTTTATACCCTTTCTTTTATCCAAAGTCTTTCACACTACGATTGTACGACATTATATATATTCAGCAATTCCTTATATTTTGTGACCCACAAAATGTCCTACAGTCACGTCTTCCTCCTTCACTTTGATCATGCTCACATAATCTTCAATGTCAGATTAATCGCATAAAATTTTAAATTTGAGTTCAAACTTTTTTTATATAAATAAATATCAATCAACCCCTTTGTTTATAATAGAGTCCAAATATTTGCAATATATTATATCTCAATATTTTTTTTCTCAATTTCAAAAAAAAAAAAAAAATTCTCAAAAAAGGATCCTACTTGTCTATACTCTAATCCATTCTCAAAGAATTTTTAATTAACCATCCTATATACTATTTGTGAAACCTTTCTTGACCTTTACTCTTTTATTTTTTTTAAAATTTTTCTTTTAAACATTAAACATTAGAACAGACATAACAAGCAAATGCAAAGAAGTAGGGGCAAATACTGCAATTTAACACATGCATTTCATTAATACGTCATAAAATAGCATAACGTACAGATCAGACACTAATAATGATAAAGAAATTTACTTAACATTCTATGTATATTAGTGTTCTCCTTTAAGTGATACATCAATATACAATAAAAAAAATGATGTTGATAAATTTAAACTTTATTAGGAAATTGAATATACATTAACCATAGATATTCATATTTTTTTGATATATAAATAAAACTAATAATGCACATAATTATCAACATTTATACTTTTATATTATAAAAACAGCTAATCAATATTTGAGTGTTCAATAAATACTTTATAACAATGAATTTCAATTTACCCACAAACTAATACTTGTATATTTAATGCTTAGATTGTTCGATCTATCACTACAAGAAAACTCTTGATTAGCTATGAAATTTTGCTATGGAAATTTTCCATAGCTAATTTATAGTCAATTAACTAGGAATTTGCTATAAAATATATTTCCCAAGCTAAATTTAAAAAGTGTAAAAAATTTATTCCTCCCAGCAAATAACTATAAAATAGCTACTAAATATAGCTATGAAAAATTTGTAGCCATAAAAATTTTGGCAGCTGTTTAATTTGCTAGAAAATTTTCCATAGCAATAAAATTATTTTGGACTTAAATAATAAATAGGGACTTAAATATTAAATTATTTTCAGTTTTAAGTCTTATTAGTTATTACATTCTGAGCACATTTTTAGCTGAGTCATAAGTGTTACTATCTAATAGCTTCACATTTTTATTTTCTCTAAGGAAAAATGAGGAACCTTCCATAGCTTCACCTTCGCCGATCTTCTTCCTCTTCACCAACAAATAATTCTCCTTCGTGACTGTCTCACTCTTCAGGTTCAATTCTCCTCTCTCTCTCTCTCTCTCTCTCTCTCTTTGCGTTTCATTTGATTCTCTCTGCGTTTCAATTACGTTTCGATTCCCTTCCCTTCCGATTAGCTATCGCAATTGGATTTCCTTTAATTTTAATGCTTGTTTCTCTCCGTATTAGCTGCGAATTTTAAATTGGAGGAATGGCCTTTGATTGATTGATTCATGGCTTTACGAATTGGTTTTGTTTTTGTTGGTTCGTTGTTATAGTTGATTGATGCCTTGGTTGAATTCGGTGTTGGTAATTTGTTTTTTTAGGGTTTGTGATTGTTTTTTTTTCCTGCTTTGGTGTTAGTTAGGGTTTTGAGATACGGTTCCGTTGTGCTCTGTCGTTGTTGAACAGTTCCATTGCATTTATGTGTTGTGTTGTTGTAGTTGTATAATTGCTATTGCTTGTTTATCTGATTATCACGTTAATTTAATGCCTTTTAGCTTCTGGATCTTGTTGAAGTGTTCCATGAGGTAGAATTTCAATTTTGGAATATAATACTAGGTTTTTTAACTGTTAGTTACACATGGGTGAAAATTCATATACTTACTTTCTTAATTCACATTTTTCTTGGTTTGCACTTTTTTTTTGTATTAACTAATTACTATTTACTTTGTAGATATAAATGTACAAACATGTACTATTTACTTTTGATTTGCCTCTTTGCCACAATTTTAGTTTAAAAGTTATTAGCATATCATGTTAACTAATTTTAGGATTGTACTGGTTGTGTAAGTGACTATATATGATAATTTCAAGTTCAGTATAGTGAATGCAGACTGTTCATAATTTTATTAGTTTGTTGTCCTAAATGAATTAGTTTGTTCTGAATTTTAAGTTTTTTTTGGTTTATTCTAGCTTCTGCTAGAATTGGTTTGCTGTGGTAACAAGTCAAGCCTCCATTTTAAGTGATAGTCATGGGGAGAAAAATGCTAGGATATCAATTGCTTTGAAATGTACAAAATAATTCATTTTTTCATAATTATGTTTTTTGACGTCATTGATGAACAGATAGGTGTTGAGCTTTTGAGTCATGCTAAATTGATTAAGCATATGAAATATCTATGGAAGGCCCTGCATTGATATTGTTGTATTTGATTGTTCCTTACTTTTTAATAGCTGTGATTCGTGATCTTACTTTCAGTTTTATAACAACTGTGATATTGCAACTGAATGATGCTTCTTTTCTTATGCATTTCATGCCAAAATTTACCACTTTTAGCATCTGAGCTATTTTTAATAGCTTCTTTTCTTTAGATCTGTTTTAATACCATGGTTTCTTGAATTATTGTTGTAGGTGTGTATGTCTTTAATGTCTATCTTTGCTTTTGACCGTTTCAGTTTTTATTTTCCTTTTCTATATGTTTGTCTGATTTGGTTCAAAGCAAGTACTAGTTTTGTGTTATTATCATTAATGTCTGTCTGATTTGCTTAGTTTTATAATTGTATCAAAACAAAACATAGGCAAGAATATGATTACTAATCCTTTCTCTCAAGTCCTTGTATAGAAGAGACATTGTCTGAAGAGCAAAATGTGCATGTATGTGTGGATCCAGTTCAGTAACAGCATGGAATGCAGATACAACAGTGTGTATCTCATCCAAACAGTGACTGTATTGGTCGTCCACCTAAGCAAAAAGATAATTAATATCAGTAATGTTAGAATGAAAACTTTCATGAATTAGTATTAGCACTGTTTAATCTCTCTCATTTTGTTTTTGAAATTGTAGTTCTAATTTCACTTGGACCATAACTGATACTCCTACAACCATGGGCGTGTTAGGGTAAATAGCATAATTAATTACTTATTTGACAAGTTTGTGTGAATTAGCTAAAAATAACTCATTTTCATGAGCTTATCTAATAAGCTTATTGGAAAAATCTAAAAGGAGCATATAGAAAGGTAATAAACTATTTTCATAAGCTCGAAATTAACTTTTTATAAGCCCTTCCCAAATGATTGTAAGGTAGAACCATACCAGTTGTAGAAGTGTCAATAGTTGGGATTTGTTTGATTCAGCTGCATGTTTTTGCAATGGAGATTCTGCACGACCTTCAAGCATGGCATTTTCATTGTGATTTATCACAACCCTTCTGTTAGGTGTGAAAGTAGAGCTTGATTTATTTCCTCCTTCTCTAACACTAGCAGCTGAATAATTAATCTCTTCTAGATTTTCAAAAGAAAAAGCTGCAATTTGAGCAAGTATCTCTTGTATTCTAGCAAGATATCTCGATCGCAGTATTGCTTAGCTCTAGTTTACAATTTCTGGCTGCTCTTTTCTTTTCAGAGGACTATATACTTGCCTCAGCCAACTTTTCTTGTGTCAATGATGATTTTGTTATTTTGTCTTGGTTTGCACTTTTTCTGGTATTAACTAATTATTATTTTCTTGGAAATTGGATTATTGGATAGATTAGCCCTTATCTGGATTCCAATCAGCTATATTAGTTGTTTTAGTTTCCACTTTCCAGATTGCAAACCGTTAGAAAGAAGTGCATTTTTTAAGTACTTCAAATCTGCAGCATTCTTAAGTTTCATGTCTTAAACAAAGAAACTGCGTTTTTGCAAGAGTTTCATTTAACTGTGCTAATATTTTTGTTCTGGTCTTGAACCTGAACTGTAGCACAAATCTTCTTCCATGGAAAATATCCATAAAAAAGAAGCCCAAACTAAAACAATGACCCTGAATATGGACTCATGTGACATGCACTATTTGTCACATAGGCCTAGTTTGTTTTAGATTATAAGCCAAATGTGAAGAAACCGCAATTGGTGGTTGAAACAACTAAGGAACCCTAGGAGAACACCTAGAAGGGGGGGGGGGGGTTGAATAGGTGTACAAGATACCTTGAAAGATTTTCGAACAAAACAAATCGAAACAATTAAAACAAATGATTTTTGCAAATTCTACAGCACTTAATCGATTAAACTGAGATTTAATCGATTAACCTGCAATTTAATCGAGTATTAATCGATTAAACCTGAAAGTTCAAAAGTCCTTAATCGATTAAACGAACACTTAATCGATTAAAACTATCAGAAACTGAAAAATCACTTTTTCAATCGAATACGAAAATCAATCAATTCACATGCAAGATCAGAGATACAGCGAAAACAATTAACACCTATATTCTTATTGATTATCCTAGTTATGAAAATGATTTTCCCTTTATCAATTTGAACAATAAAGATTAAATTCAATCAATTATGAAAATCACTCTTTTTCTAGGTTTTCAACCAAGAACACAATCAATGACTTGAAAGTAAAGAGTTAAGGGTTTAGAGATACGACACAGTGATTTATCCTGGTTCACTTTCATCCGCTTGAAAGCTACATCCAGTCCCCTCTTCAACCAAGAGAGATTCTTCACTATGAGGAATTAGAGTTCTCAAATTACAAGTAAATGCCTCACAAGACTCCCTTCTTGCTAGCCTACAAGAGATACACCACACCCTTGCCTTCTAATCCTATTGATCTTCTCTCTAATCTAACCTCTACCCCTTGTTGATAATCGACACAACAAGTCTTCAATTGCTTGATGATAATCCACACACCAAGGCTTCACTTTGCTTGATCCACAACCAAGACTTTCTTCTTCTCCAATGAGATTTGCTTGATGATAATCGACACACCAAGTCTTCTTTGTTTGTTGTAGTTGGCTTGCCTTCTTGCAAAGATTACAACACAATAGAAAACACAATAACACTCCTATGAATCTCAATCAATAGCTATGACAATTCACAATAAGAGATTCAAAGGTTCTTGATCAAAGAATATGAAAATATGAAAGCTTTGATCTTTGAAATTTAGAGAGAATAGAGTGGCTTGATTCTTGTAAAACTTGTATGAAAATGATTCTAACTAATCACAAAGATTAGGAATAGGTTTTTATAGAATACCCAAAAGTTGTAGCACTTGAAAACTGATTTTGAGAAGTGAAAATCGTATTTTAAAAAACCAGTTCAGCAGTGTTTAATCGATTAAATCTTGCCTTAATCGAGTACTAATCGATTAAACATGTTCTTAATCGATTAAACATGTCTGACACTTGTTTAAAACTTGTTTTCTCAAAACCCAACCTTTCCTTTAAAACCTTTAAGCCACCTATTGATTCTAGGTTAAGTGAAAACTCAAATTATGATTAAATCATGACTATGATAGAGATTCACTACCCTCTAAGATACTCTAACCAAACTCATCAAATAAAAGACCTATGAAGCTTAAGAGGCAAAAGATAAAACAATTACAATTACACTCAAACTAAGTCTTCATGAGCTTGTTTTCTCTCTTCTTCATTTGATGTTTGTTGTTGCATGTTGAACTTGAACTTGATCAACACATGATAGCTTGTTCAAAACACTTTGTAACCTTTTGTCATTATCAAAACATTCACCATGGAACTAACAAAATGATTATTCTGTTTCATTTATTCGTAGTAATCATGAGAGCTGATCGAAGTTGGATGTTACGAAGAAAGGATTGTACTGGTTGTGTAAGTGAGGAATTCAAGAATGGAGTCGATGAATTCATCAAGATTGCTAACAGAGTTGTTGATCCACTGCCCGATCAGCCGCAGCCCCACCCTCCACTGCCCGATCACCCGCAGCCCCACCCTTCACTGCCCGATCACCTACAGCCCCATATGCTACTGATGACCCGGCTTTAGAGACTTTTTCGGGTGATGGATCTTTTGCGGAAATTGATAGGAGGGAGGTTATATCCGTGGAGGATACCTCTAAACCGTAAGTTATAATTAATAAGTATAATTAATAAGTTTTCTTTTAGCCTTCAATTATGTTAATTCTGAAAAATGAGTTGTGTTTAATTCATTAGATTGATAGATTGATAATTAATGGATGGAATTTGTTGCATTTTTTTACTCTTTGAACTAGGATAGCATTAATTACTAATCATAGAATGTTTTATCATTTATTATTGCACTTGTAGGAGGAGGTTTATACCACCCTCTGTGACCCGTTACATTATATCTACTGTGATGACACGGATGCCTGTTCCAGCTGAGAGGTGGAAGGATTATCCTTTTATATTGAAAGGCTTGATGTTCAAGGATTTTATGGTAAGTAATTATGTGATATGTAAAACACTTATATATTTTAGTATATTTTTAAGGCTTGCTGTTCCATCAGAGTATATTTTAGTATGTTTTTGCCTATGTAAAACACTTATATATTTGTGTAGGATACATATCGATTTGCATCTGAATGTGATCATGCCATGGCAAAAGTTGTATGGGAAAGAACATGCATGGACCGCTATCCGGACTATTTGAAAAAGGCAAGGGATAGAGCTTTGAAACAAGTAAATTCTACAAACCTTGCTGACACTAAGGGTCATGGCCCCAAAGGGATGATCATGGCAGTATGGGATGGTCTGGTCGACATTTGGTTGACACCAAAGTGGAAGAGCAAGTCTGAATCTAGTAAAAGAAACAGGGCACTCATGCCTGATTGTATGTTACACACCGGTGGCTCAATAAATTTAGGTGAACATAAGAAAAGGATGGTAAGATAATGATCTACATTATCTTTAATTTAATTTACATTCCAGTGACACACTATGATTGAATAGTTATTGCATGCTTTCTTTTATGTCAATTTAGAGATGGTAAGATAATGCTAACTACTCTGTTGATTTCAGGAGGCAAATTTGAAACATCCAGTTAAATTTAGAGATGTCTATTCCCATGTCCACAAGAAGAAAGATGGGGAATATGTGTCTCAGCGCTCAAAGTGTTTCGTCGTAAGTATTATTTTAAGTCTTTTAGCAGATTTTATGTTATTGATGTTTAGTGTAAACCAATGACATAATTCACAATTATATATTCACTTCAGGTTGAGCTATTAGTGCTCTTTTTATTGCTGATTCTGTGAATGAAATTTCTGGATATAGATGTTGTCATTACCTGGATATAGATGTTGTTTAAATTTCTTTTTGACACTATATTTGTGACTCTGCATTGCCTGCGCAGGCCAGTTTTACTAATCTTACTAATCTCACTTTTCTTATTGTAAAGTATTCTTGTTCATAGTTGATTGATGAGTACTTAAAGAACCTGTTAATTCTTCAGGCTCTGAATCTTAGATGTGTGCACATTACTAATGAAGCCAGGCTGCTTTGTTTCTCTGGAAAAAAAATCCCAATTAGGTTTCAGTACGTTGGTGTAGGTGTAAAATCCCAATTAATGCTTATGTTTGAATGAAACAATCTCTTTATGACATATATCTTGCTAGTCTATGTATGCTTGGTGCTGAAACACTTATTGGAAACAAATACTTTTAATTGTTGTTTCAGGATTCATATGATGCTAAAATGCAAGAGAAATATGGAGAAGACACTTCTTCTCATCCTATGGTTGATAAGGAGGTTTGGGCAGAAATGTCGGGTCCTAACAAGAAGGGACGATTCTTAGGAGGTCGCAGTTTGGATATTGGTGTTCATGGATCCATACCTTCTTCATATGCAAATGTTATGGGGTCTTCTCACAAGGTTCAAGAAGACATAAAGGAAGCAGTGAATGCAGCGATAAGTACTTTTGTTGAGACACAATTGACTAGTGTTTTGCAAACACAATTGTATCTTGAAGCCCATCTTATCTAACATTCATGGCTCTCAAGCTAGAAATCTTGGGGAAGGTGAAGGAGCAGTTGAGGAGGAACATGCTGATGATGAAGATTGGCTTTATTAGTAATAGATTGGACTAGTGAATTTAAATTACACTTAATTTTGTGTTCAATTGAACCAATGAAACTTGTTTTGAATTAGTAAATTTGGTTTGTGTTGGATTGAAGGTTTTTAGAAGCTTGATAACTTGTTTACTAGACAACGTTCATATTAATGAATTCAACTATGATACTTTGTTGTTCCTTTTCCTCTTTTTATTATTGCTTTTTACTATTTTATTATACGTGGATTAGTGAAATTATTTGTGTATGTATTAGCTATTAAATAGCTATGGAATTGCTAGAGCCATAAATTAGCTATAGATTAGCGATGCAATAGCTATAGATTAGATATACAATGGATATGGATTAGCTATTGAATAGCTACAAAATCTAGCTATGGAGATAGCTATGAAAAATTTCTCCGTCTAATTAGCTATGGAATTAATGAATTTTAGTAGTAAAATATAGCTATGGATTTATATGTAGATTAGCTATGGAAATTTTTAAATTAGCTATAGATTAGCTATCAAAATTTTATGTAGCCAATCAGCTAGGAGGTATTGGCTATGGAGCCTTTTATAGCGAATTCATATCTTATTCCATAGCTAAAGAGTTTACCTGCAAATTAGCTATGGATTAGCTATGAAAAATTTCATATCTAATCAAGATTTTTCTTGTAGTGTATGCAGTAAACACTTGCTATTCACTTGCTATTCAATTATTGTTCTATGCAGTGAACGGACATGTGATTCATACATATATATTGAGTGCATTCATATTCAAACGAAACATTAATTTAATTTTCAACAATAATATCATCTCTGTGCACTCAATAATTCACAAGTAAATAACTTAAACCCTGTGCATTCATTAAATTAACACCTGCGACAACAATTTCATGTTCAAAAATAATACTTCCTCCGGTCCATATTATAAGCACCCTTTCTCTCTCACAAAAAGGGTGCTTATAATATGGACCGGAGGGAGTACTCTTTTCGATCCTATTTGTAAGGTTTTTGTAGGATTTTTCTCTTCCATAAAGGAAAGTAGTTAAATTTGTTAGTGGTATTGGACATGTGAAAATTTGATATACTTTATCAAAATCATCCCTATATTTATTATTGAGACTCTAAAAAATGTAGAGTTAATAGGGACATTTTTGGAAATAAGTAATTAAATGCTGTTGAAAATTGAAATAAGATCTTATAAATAGAACCAAAATAAAAACTCCAAAAATGTCATATATAGGAGTGGAGGTAGTACATAATTGCAACGGAATAACACGATAATTTAAGCACTTAAAAATTATTCCTTCCATCCCATAAGTCATGTTGTTTTAGGTTTTTGCAGGTAGCTAAAGATATGAGTAAATGATGTAAAAATTCGGTATATTTTGACTAAATTACCTCTCATTTAATAATATGAGATAGAGTAATAATAAATGTATGAAAACTACTAAAGAGAGATGGAGAAATGAGTTGTGAAAAGGATAATGCAATAAATAAGGATATATACTTGGAAAAAGAAGTATAAATGAATATTGAGTTTCTGAAAGTACATGACTTACTGGACAAAATAAAATGGCTAAATAATCATAACTTATGAGATAGAAGAAGTAAGATTTATGCAGTTTGAGGGGAAAAAATATCATCAATGGAGAATCATAAATTCCATAGTCATGTGCTATATATATATATATATATATATATATACATATATATATATATATATCACATGTTGAAGTTTTTAGAAATTAACAACAATAGAAAAACTACATGGATTTTTAGAATTTCATGATTCTCAGTAAAAACAATATATACCTTTATCCATAGCAATAGTCTTGATGTATTCACTTGTTGATAATTGAAAAACAGGATATTCGTTCATTGGCCTTTCTTTTATGCTCTCTCATTATTGGTGATGGAGAAATCTTTCATCGCAGGAAGAGGACCATATTCTTTTAATATCTTTTCTAAAATGATGCATCTCATCAATCAACAGTTCCCATAAAAATAAAAACCTTCTACCTTCTATCCAATTCATTATTTTTTTTTGGTTTGCACCCTGGTATCCGACCCACTGGGCCGACTAATCCAGTTCGAGGGGGGTCCCGGGGTTAAGGTTTTATTCATCTCCCAACGTTGTTGCGGGGGATCGAACCGTGGTTCGCCCTACCAAGTGCAGCCCCTGACACCACTGCATCAACGGCTCGTTGGTTATCCAATTCATTATTTAGTTCTTCATTGTTTAATTATTTATTTATTGGTCATTTTCACAATAAGTCACGTGTTCCTCACACGAAACACTTAATATCTTATTACAAAACACTGATTTTAAATTTAGTGTCAATTTATTTATTGGAAATGAGAAAACTTGTTAAGAAATTAAATGAAATATAAATTTATTGAAAAATGTAATTTTTTATTTTTTTTTTAAAAAAGGAATTGGACCTTGTGATATTTTTTCCTATCCTAAAAAATCTTATTTATTTGCTTGATCCTAGCTAAGCCTCCGTAAACACTTATTCCTAACTGCGTCTGCCATCACTCATGCAACCAGAACATCAATAAATTATTGCGTGCTTTGATTTTGGGTTACCTGCTTCACATAAATGGGATCGAATAATTGTTTCTTAACCAAGGGAAGGGAGCGTCGTTGTCTTCCACATGGGTCAGCACAGCAGAAGTAAATGCATGGAAATTTGATCTTTTGTGGATGGGTGCATTTCTGAGACATTCAAGTGGGGCCATTCTGATTAGAGATGAAGCAATTATCGAAGGTACAATTATCAATTTATCATTCTTGACATCACCACTGCCACCGGTCGGGATTGAATTATTCAGAGCAATTACTAGCACCAATATATAATTAAGAGTTATTAGTCAGTTAGGTCCCTGAAAGATACCCGTGGCATCAGATAGGTCCTCGAAAGATATGTGGCATCTCTTATATCCCTGAAAGATCATTTTGGCGTCCCGTTAGTCCCGCCGTCTAACACCGTCAGTTTGTATTTAACGGAAGCTGACGTGGCATCAGATAGGCCTCTGAAAGATACCCGCGACGTCAGATAGGTCCCTGAAATTTTATTTTTTAAAAGTGTCATAAATTTTATTTTTTTATCTTTACTCATATATAATAAATTTTTATTTACTTAAGTAGTTGGAAAAATTAATAATTATAAAGGGTAAAAAATAATAATAAAAAAACATAATTAATATATTAAAAGTCTAAACAATAATTACAATTCTTAAAAAAAAATTATTTTATTTAAAATAGAACATATAAATAAAAATGGATGAAGTAATAATAATAAAAAAAAACCTCAATAAAACAATACATATAAAACCTTTAGAATAAAGTCTTATATACAAGATCAAAAATAAATTCCGAATTAAAAATAAAGTCTTTACATGTAGGATCTTATATATAAGACGATCATAGTGGGAGTATGTATTAAAAGTGTTTATAGAAAAAATATAACATGGGAATCACTTTGACTTCAAAGATTATCTGCATCGTTGTATTGGTTTCTATGCTTCCAATTTATGAAAATTATCGTTGAAGATCTTTCTAATTAACTCGAGTGATTGAACCCACTGCAATGGTGCAGATAACTACTCAAGTTAAAATCTCGTGATATAAATGCAACTTTCTCCTTAAAAATATATAAAGTCTTATATATATACTCCCTCCGTTCCTTTTTATCTGTCGTTTTTTGAAGAGATTTTTTGTTTCTTTTTATCTGTCGTATTGAGGATTTCAAGAGTGTAATAAATGTTATTTTCCATATTTGCCCCTATTTAATATGTCTTGGTTTATGTAAGTAGTGGAGAAAAATTAATGATTATAGAGAGAAAGGGTATAGTAGGAAAAAACATAATTAATGCATTGAAAATTTGAGTAATGATTGGATTTCTTAATGGACGTGTTTTGTTTGAAATATGACCGATAAATAGGAACGGAGGGAGTATATATATATATATAATTAAAAATTAATTTCACACTTATGAAGAAAATTAGTTCATATTTAAGAAAAAAGGTATTTTAGGAAAATTGTATTGAAAATGAAACAAAAATTGAATAAAATACTCCCTTCTATTCGAATTATAACAAAAAAAATTTTAAGCTTATTAATGAGGTTAGTTAATTGTATTTGATTTTCTTAAATATATAAAAAAAAATAGAGCTATTTTAGGAGATTATATATATATATATATATATATTAATTCGTGTACTAGTTATATTTATATTTCAAACCACAATGAGTAAAAACTTGCTAAACGTTACTCTAAGACATTGGAAAATAAAACAGAGAACCTTAAGAAGAAAGTTGCACTTATATCACGAGATTTTAACTTGGGTAGTTATCTGCACCATTGCAGTGGGTTCAATCACTCGAGTTAATTAGAAAGATCTTCAACGATAATTTTCATAAATTGGAAGCATAGAAACTAATACAACGATGCATAAAATCTTTGAAGTCAAAGTGATTCTCATGTTATATTTTTTCTATAAACACTTTTAAGACATACTTCCACTATGATCGTCTTATATATAAGATCCTACATGTAAAGACTTTATTTTTAATTCGGAATTTATTTTTGATCTTGTATATAAGACTTTATTCTAAAGGTTTTATATGTATTGTTTTATTGAGGTTTTTTTTTATTATTACTTCATCCATTTTTATTTATATGTTCTATTTTAAATAAAATATATATTTTTAAGAATTGTAATTATTGTTTAGACTTTTAATATATTAATTATGTTTTTTTATTATTATTTTTTACCCTCTATAATTATTAATTTTTCCAACTACTTAAGTAAATAAAAATTTATTATATATGAGTAAAGATAAAAAATAAAATTTATGACACTTTTAAAAAATAAAATTTCAGGGACCTATCTGACGCCACAGGTATTTTTCAGGGACCTATCTGATGCCACGTCAGCTTCCGTTAAACACAAACTGACGGTGTTAGACGGCGGGACTAACGGGACGCCAAAGTGATCTTTCAGGGGTATAAGAGATGCCACATATCTTTCGAGGACCTATCTGATGCCACGGGTATCTTTCAGGGACCTAACTGACTAATAACTCTATAATTATTAATTAATATTGGGATATATGGCAGCAATTTAAAGATCAAGGCAAAACAATGTGTCTGTGCGTTGGAATGAAAACTTTATTTGGGTTCAAGTCGGCTGGCCGATATATGAGTGCATGAATTTAAGATTAACATTATTGTTAGTAACGTTAAAAAAAAAAAAACATTAATGCTAGTAGTTTCTGTTAGAGGTTATTCCACAGGATAGTTTGCCACAGCTGATCAGCCTCAAAATTTGTCTCCAGTGAATTCGAGGTTCAACAAATGAATCACAGCATAATTTAACATAATTTGCTCTATTGGTGTGAAAACTTGAATCTCCATGGCTAAAGCTCCAGAAACTTCAGTAGAAACAATGAGAAAATTGAGAGAAAGAGAACTTGAAAAAATGAACAACAAACTCATGTGAATGATTTTTCTTAACTAACTTTGTGAATGATTACAAGTATATATACAATTCATGAGATTGAATCTCAGCCACTAATCTATAACTAACTAAGCTAAGATCTAAAGGCTAAGAATGAAGATCTAAGACTAAGCAATCTAACACTAAATTATAAATTACAAATCAACTACTACTACCGAGCTAAACCGAGCTCAATCTCGATTAGTTGACGAAGCTCGGCTCGGTTCAAGCTCGGATATGACGAGCAAGCTCGGCTAGAAGCTCAGCAACTCAAGCTCGGTTCAAGCTCGGATCTCGGTTCACACTTAGCTACTTGCTGCTCGGTTCACGCTCGGTTAGTTCTAACAGCCCCCGCCCGCAAGCTGGAAGGTGTATATTACACATTCCAAGCTTGGAAATGTTCGAATGAAACGGACCAACTGCAAGAGGTTTAGTGAAAATGTCTGCCAATTGTTGAGCACTACGGACTGGAAGCAAATGTACAATGCTTGATTGAGTCTTCTCCCGAATTGAATGACAATCAATTTCAATATGCTTGGTGCGTTCATGATAGACAAGATTAGCCGCAATATGTAAAGCTGATTGATTGTCACAATATAGAGAAACAGGAGCACAATGTGGCAATCTAAAATCATTGAGGAGATATGTAAGTCATTGTGCCTCACAATCAGTTTGTGCCAAAGCTCTATATTCTGCTTCTGCCGAAGAACAAGAAACAGTCCGCTACAGAGCAGAGAAATAAGGTCACTTGGCAAGACCAAACACCACCACACCATATGCTCACTTGGCAAACCAATTTGTTCCTGTCAATGAAAACTGCATACAACCTAGGAAATTGATTTTTAAGGGAAATAAGGTCACACTAAGAATCTTCCCAAAATAGAGTAGAATTACCAAAGCCAATTTTCTTTGTAAGACAATCTCTGAACGAGCCACCCCCTCCATCAAAAGAGCCAAGAACACTATTACAGCCTCCTCCTTGGGAACTCACCAAAGATAAGGCATCAAACTCCCCGTATGAGCCTTCAAAAAGAGAGAACACAAAGTACCAACTAGTAAGAAGAAAAAAGTTAAATAAATTCATATCTTTAACACCCAAACCCCATCATTCTTATCTTTACTATTAAGGTCCTGACTAACCCACGCAACTTTTCTCCAATCCTCACAGCCACCCCACAAAAAATTTCTTAGAATAAATGTTACAATTTTATACACCTTAGCAGGAAGTCTAAAAAATGAGAGATGATAAATAGGTAAACTATAACCAAGACAAAATTAACCAAAGTAATCCTCCCACCTAAAGATATATAAGTGTTTATCTCTCCAACTCGTGAATTTATTCCTCATAACATCGATCACAGGTTGCCATGAACTAGCTCCTCCTGGCCATGCTTGTTCATAGGGCTTGGAGCTAAATGGGGGATTATAATAATATATTGTCAAATCATGATAAATTGGGTGGTATTATGCAGTCTGATTTTCAATTGTTTAGAGGTCAGTGTTTTTGCTGGGAGTTTATCGCTTCTTGTTAATAGGAGTCATACTGGGGAAATTTCGATTTGTCATGGGTTGAAGCAGGATGATCCTCTAGCCCTGTTCCTTTTTCTCCTTGTGGCAGAAGGCTTAAATGGTTTAATTTGGAAGGCAATGTGTCTACAAAAAATTTTAAGCTGTAAGGTTGGTACCATTGATTTGTCTATTCGATCTCTTGTTGATGACACTATCATTTTTGGGGATGCATCTACGGAGAACGTGAGGTGTGTGAAATTTGTTCGTAAAGCTTTTAAGTTGGTGTCTGGACTAAAAAGTTAATTTCCACAGGACCTATATTTATGGAATTAATGTAGATGATGGTTTCATGCGAATGCAATTAGTGGCTAACTCTCTACATTACAAAATTGGTGTTTTGCCTTTTGTTTACCTTGGCCTGCTTATGGGTGCTAACCCTAGGAATGGGTCTTCTTGGTAGTCGGTTAGTTGTTGATCTTTTGAGGAATAGACTCTCAGCATGGAAGGGTAGGCATTTGTCATTAGGAGGAATGGTATCTCTTATATATTAACTATGTTCTCTCTAGTTTGCCATTTTATTTTATGTCTTTCTTTGTATTCAGAGGAATTTTTTGTGAGGTGATTGTGGTGATAAAAGAAAAATTGTTTGGGTGAAATGGGAGTCTGTTTGTAAACCTTTGATGGAGGGTATTAAAAATATGAATTTTTTTAATCTCAGCTCTTAGGATCGAAAATAAGATGCTAAAAATAATATTTTTATGTTGGAAAACTAAATCTTTAAGACTTTAAAAAGTCATGAGTGTGAATTTTCAATATATTTTTACTTATTTTTTTAACTTTTATGTCTTATCCTCAGTGCTAACAAACCGTAAAATATTTTGGTTTAATTTGTCTATTATCCAAGTGGATGTGGAGGCTTCTTCAAGGTGAGGATTCCTTGTGGGTGAAATTTCTCCGTGCCAGGTATGGTTGTTTTGACCCTTCTAATTTGGTTGTGTTTAGAGGTAAGAACTATGTTAAGTTATCTTTATGGTGGAAGATAAGCATGATGGGGAGTGTTGGTTCCTATAGTGCGTGATTGGGTCAACGCTTGCTTGGCAAAGAAGTTGGGGTGAGGTGATAAATCATTTTTGGGTGGAAAAGTTATGGGGTAATCACAAATTCATTTCTTTATTTTCATAACAAGAATGTTACTACTGTTTCTAATATGTATAGATTGGATCAAGGCCATCTTGTTTGACTTCTGGCTTGTAGGTGGGCATTCCATGATTGGGAGAGGGGTGTTGGCCGTGTGCCGGATGTGCTGTTGGAATGTCAAGAGGAGGAGGACAATGATAATGTGTGGAATGTCAAAGTTCCTATGAAGGAACTGTCATTTAACTAGTTTAAGTTTTTATTGTTCAATCGCATTCATCATGTGACCAATTGGTATGTAGAGATATTCGTGTTAATGATGTTTGTTGTTTATTTTCGTTACATTAAAGCTAAGTTTTTTTTATACATTTCTCAAAAAAACATGTAAATAAACATTGGATATTGCATGTGTTAAGGTTAGCCCAACAGCTATTTAAACCGTGCCATATATTATGAGGCAAGGAGTAGCTCAACGGGTATTTAAACCATGTCATATATTATGAGGCAGACGATGTGGGACTTCAAACAACATGAGTGTTCAATTTTTTGGTGACAAAATACATTTTCTTCCTTTTTACCACTCATAGTTTATTTTTAAACATTTGCCCTATTTTCCACACAAAGGATGCTTGTCTGATGTTTAGTTAAACTGTGAATAAAGAAGTAAATAAATGAAGATAACGGTAAAACTGCCTACTTAAGAGGGAACTAAACGATTGAAAGGGTAAAGTAGCTGTTAGTCTGAAGCGAGTCTTTTGCCTCGGATCTTAAACTCATGTCCCTAATACTATATACTTCATGGTCATACTAGACTCCCTAGTGTTTCTGTTGTTATGAGGGCTTTTCAGAATTGTATATCCCTAGTAACCAGACAAACATTAATTAATGAAAGTTACTTAGACTCGGCATGGAAATAAAAAAGGCCAAGACTACTTTCAATTTGAAGATCCAAGCATGCATGCACAGTTAGTATTTATTTATTCCTTTTTTTCGGCTTTCCCAATCTTTCCATTTTGTTCTACCTGGCTCATTTTTCAATCTGCTTTCCATGTAACAAAAGAAGAAAGTGGGAAAAAAAAATAATTAAAAAAGAGTAAGACTGAACTAAAAGGCACAAAGAAAGCCTCGAGTAAAGAACAACGAGTAGAAGGGACCATGATGGTGTATTATTATTTTCGTTTATTTTCATTTTAAGAAAGAAAATAATATTTTAATTTAAAAATCAACTTATAAATAATATCATAAAACGATACATACACCATTATAACATTTTTTTTATAAAAAATAATGTACACATTTTTATATTTGAAAATAGTGTTTCATTCTACTTTCATTTAACACTATACGGAAGGATCTCCACTTAAGCTACTTATCTCATCCCAAATTTAATCTTATGCCAATCAAGCAAAAGGTATTCTATAAAATAAAAACAAGACAATTATTAAAAAAAATTGTAATTGAGGGATCTATTTGAAAATTTTCAAATAATTTGAGAGTTTAAACTAGTTTAATTAACCTTTTTATTTGAGTAATAATATTTTTACAACTTTCGACTTACATTTGTCAAATATTTTTTCTATTTCTCCTTATTTTATTTATATAGCTTGGAAAATACTAATTCATTTAACAAACTATTTCTTCATTTTCTTAATTACGTCTCACATAATTCCTTTTTTTTTTTCTATATCTCTCGTTCCAATATTTTCGGCACCTAAAAGCAAAATGTGAGATAATTATTTTTTTTTAATATTAACATATAAATAAAGGTTTTATTGTAGTATTATATTTTGTTCCTTATCAATAAAAGTTTGTTTTTACTGATTAAAAAATAGTATTATATTATGATATATAAATACATGACAATTTTGTGAAAATGAATATTATTGGAGAATATTGTTGTGAAATTGAATATTGTTGGATAATTTCTCCAAATAAAAGAACACGATCTAATGGTTTAGAAGTTTCAATCATATAATCACCACTAGCATTTTAAATAGTGATCATGCAGGTCATGATTTTGAAGACTCCAAATTTTGACATTATGAACTGTTGTAATCAAATAAGATGGATATACTACCATAATCATGATCACGATACTAAATCGGTAATAAACTCAAAAACATTATTTTACTACAATTATTAAGAAAAAGTTATAAATAATAGTAAAATTAAACTTTGGTTTTCTTTGTTGATTTGTGAATAGTGACTACAAACATTGTATAAAGAATAGTAAAACCTAAAATGATTTTAATTAAGTCATACAAATGATGATCTTATTCTCTTCTTAAGGAATCTTATAATTAACACCTATCAATATGCATATTACATTGCGACATCTACATATCTACATTGGACATCAACCCAATTTTAATTTAAAATCTTGATCGCCATTTAGCTAGAGTCATAAGGAGGATCCATCTCGTAACTATACCTATATACGAATATAAGCATGGAAAAGTTTTTGAATATTTTTATCATGCAACCAAATTTTGGATGGTTGCACGACAATCTCTTAAATAAATTAATGGTTGATTGACACGTCAGCTAATGAAGTTTTAAATCAATGTCATGTCAGCTCATATTAGCTGATTTGTCAAACAATCATTGATCCATTAAGAGATTGTTTAGCAACTATCCAAAATTTGGTTGCATGAAAGTAGTGCCCAAATTTTTTTTTATGTTGGGGGGTTAAAAACTAAAAAGCTAGGATGGGGGTGGTAATAAAGTAATAATAAGAACAAAAGTGTTCTGAAAAATGTTTCGTAGTATCTGTTTGTAGTTGGTCTGAAAAGGAAAAAGGCAGCCCTTTGGGTGAAACCCCAAAAACAGCAACACCACATACCATCAGTGGTCCATCCATCGTTACCCTCTCATCTCATCTCATCTCATCTCTCACACATACATACACTACTACTGACATCAAAAGTGTTACTAGTGAGAGTGCTAGTCCAAGCTCACTATCACTCTTTGGTGAAACCCCTTTTTAAACAACAACAACAACAACAAATTTAACTCTCTCTTTCTCTCTTACTTTCTTTCTTTCTTTTTTTCTGTCTTTCTCTCTTTCTCTGCTCAATATCTAATGCAAAATTTGTGAACAGTACAATCTGTGACTGCACCTGTCTGCATGTCTGTCTCTCATCTGCAGTCACTGAATACTCTTGACTCCCTTCGTGACTCTCTCTCTTCTATTAATCACAAGAAGAAAAAAATTACATGAAAAAGAAAAAAATAAAAAGGGGGCTTTTATTAGATAAGGTTTCTAGTTCTATCATTAAATGCAAGAACCTTAGCTTTCATTTCACTGTTTGTCTGCATCTTCTCGCATCCCCTTTACTCTCACTTTCTCTCTCTCACACACAGACAACAGACAAAGGTACAGTCTCTATAATTGATGAGTCCAAATCTTAGTCTCAACGAAAATCTAACAAAGTTAACAAACACCTACTTTGTATTAATTAATTTACCTTAAAAAAATTTCAACACTCAAATAATTTCTATGGGATTTTCTGCGTCGTAATCATTAGAGTTGAAAATAAGAGTTTTAAAAAAATATTTTTATATTAAAAAATTAAATATAAATATTTTAAAAGATAATGAACATATTTTACTAATGAATGAACTTTTATCATTTTTTGACCTTTTAATAAACCCTCTTTTTTTTTATATGAATGATTAATGTAATATAATTAATGATAAATATAATATATTATCATATGATAATTTAAAAAAATAGGTCTAAATACAATTTAGATTGTCTAATTTTTTATTATTTTGATTTTGACTTTATAATTTAAAGGTTTGATTTTAGTACTTATAATTTCAAAATCACTATAGATTAATTCATGTTTCATTTTGATTTTGGTCGACGTAAGGACTAATATCTATGGATTTAGAAATTATTATGGCTCCAAACTAAATTTCTAAACTATAAAGACCAAAATCAAAATAATGAGAAAGTATAGAGATCAAAACTATGTCTTAACCTGAAAAATAGGAGTAATAAGTTAATATCATTGATCATCATATAATATACATTAGTAATTAATTATTTAAACAACTAATCACTAATATATTGAAATGAAACTTTTGTCTTATAAAAAAAAACTAATCACTAAAAAGAGTGCATAAGTAACTAATGTTAATTAAATATGAAAACCATTTATGTTAATTAAAAGTGGAAACCATTTTCATTGTTGCTATCATCTTCATCATCATCATCAAAGTCCTCATCATCATCTTCATCACCCAATAAAAAATCTTCATCTCCCATATTCTGATCACTACAACTCTCCACGGTATGAGGAGCATGACCATCGCCAAAGGCACGAACATGGTCCTTGAGGGACCTCTTGTGCTTGAAATCAGAACCACAAATACAGAACCAAAGCTTCCCACAATTCTTCTCATGTGTCCTCCAATCACCTCTCACAGCAAAGGGTTTCCCACACTTTCTACACCCAAATGGCTTTGCACCATGCTTCCTCTTGTAGTGTGTCTGAAGTGTCCTGAAATCCTTCAATGGCCTTGACCTTGGGTGCTCTATGTTGTTCTTGCAACCCTCAGCACAACAATAGCAAGGTAGCCTCAGCATTGAAGAAGCTGGTTTCACCCCTCTCAATGATTCTGGGCCTTTTCTGTATTGTGACCCATGTCCCCACATATGCATCTGCCATGAAACATTACATTAGATAGACAAATCTTTTATGTGAAGAGATTAATTGATTTATATATAAACTCACTATATCCTTGTATGGTTTTTCAAATGCTGAACCTTTTTTTTTTAACAAGATAAAATTTTATTGATGTAGCAAAGAAGATAAGTATAAGGTATACACTATACTGCTGCTTGCAAACAAATACAAACTTCAAATGCTGAACATTGTATCAACAACTCATTTCTGCACTTTATATTTCCAAAATAAGACTATTGAATACTACCCTTTCTACTCTCCATTAATGAATTGAATTGATTGGCTCATAAAAAATAAGTTAATAAACTCATCCATGAAATAAAAAAAATCAAAAATAAAATAAAGTGCAACAATATAATAATATGACAACATATTTGTGCTAAAAAAATAGCATTCTAATTTCAAGATGGAATTAATTAATGGTGTCAAATTTGAGTCTTGTTTTCTAGAGTGGACAAAGGTTAATACTTGTTCTTGTATGTGTCTTTGATAAAAGAAAAAGCTTGAAACTATTTACCTAAGTCTATAATAAATGCTTTTGTATGTGGAGTAGTATAGTATAGTAGTAGTGTCTGTTGAGAGTTGACTAATAACCTGCATGTTGTTGAAACGGTTGAACATTTTGTTACAGACTGAGCAAGAGAACTGGGTGGGTCCAATGAGGATTTGAGCAGGAGAAGGGATCCAATACTGACCCTGAAATGGAGTTGAAGTACTCACCAAAAGATCAGGTTTTGTGGTAGTGGTGGGGTTATTGTTTGTGTTTTGATGAGCAGTAGTAGCAGTGGAAGAGGAGGGAAGACCAATGTGTAGGGCAACTGTTATACCACTGTGGTCATCAGAGGTGGTAGGGTTTAGGTGCTGATGGTGAAGATGAACAGTAGTAGTAGTAGTAGTGGAAGAGTGGTTTTTTGAGGAGGAGAGAGGTTTGGGGTTAATGTAGTGTTGTTGGCCAGGAGGAGCAAGAGAGAGGGAAATGGAGGCTTCGTCATCATCAACAACCTCATCATCATGATCAGCTTCTAAGAAGGCATTATTATTATTGTTATTGCTGCTACTTCCATGAGAGGAAGATATGTAGGAGAAAGAATGAGTTTGCATGGTGATTATGATGAGATATGGTATGGTTGATGGATGGGATGATGGTGTATGAGTATTCTACAAAGAGAAAGAGAGAGAGAGAGAGAGTGAGAGAGTAGTAGCTAGGCCAGCCAGGAGAGAGTGGAAGAGTCAAGGAGGAAGAAAGGGTTTTGTGTGTGAGATGGTATGTGTGGATGAGAAAGGCAATAAATAAACAAACCTGGTGTGAGTTGTGTCTAAGTTTTGGCTTTTGATGAGGTTTTTCAGCAATAAAAAAAAAAAGATATGGTTTAAGTTATTTTAAATTCAAATTTAAATTTAAATGTATATCAACAAAAGTTGATTACATGGTATAAGGTCACGCTCAGTTCTTGGGTGCTGATAATTTTAAAGGTGGATTAGACCTATAAAAATGACACTTGTTAAGAGAGACATGTATGCAAATGCAATTACATATTCCGAAAGAAATTAGATCTTTGCCCCATTACGCAAAAAATCATAGGTTAAGGATCCAGTGCAAATTATTCACAATCATGTATCAGTGCATGTTTTTATTTCTGGGTTTTTTATTTATTTTTTTAAAATTTAATCAATTAAAAAATATTCTATGTGTTTTCTTTTTTACGAATATGAAGTGATTTTTATAATTTGGATTTTTTTTTTACTTTGTATCCTTAAAAAACTGTATTGAGTAAAACTGTATTCAAAATTTACAGATTCTAATAAATCTATATACAAACTTGTGTTAAAAAATATTCTGAATAAATTTGTATTAAAAAAATTTGAAAAACAAAAAAAAATTAAACCATGCACCGATGCATGATTTAATTAACCATGCACGGGAGCCTTCCCCGTAAAAATTATATCTATGTATGATTAGTATTATGAGTTTTATTATTAACTTTCAATTCTTTCTGCTAGAGATATAAAATTAAAATAAGATAATTATACATTGGAAAATCAACTTAACTATTTCTCTATATTATAAAAGTGCATTTTCTCAATACAAACATATCTATTTTGGTATCTTAGCTTGTCCTAGGTAGAAAGGGTTATTAGTTATTAGGTTAAGAAAATTATCATACTTTTATATATTATATTTTTTCTCGTTGCCAAAAATAATTAAGTATCCCTGTAAGCGCTTTTTGAGCCCGGAGGCTTGCCGCGTGGCCTGATGAGTCGTCGGAGCCCAACTCACCTAAACCTTTTACTATAAAAGAAAAAAAAAAGAAAGAAAAAGACTTGCACTCAAATTTGATGACTACATACGCTTTCATTCCCATCTTCTGAAATTAAAAAATTTAAAAAATGTTTGTAAATTATTTTTAGAGAAAATTTTTACTCCATATTGATTTGAGTCAAAGATTCATTGGTGATCAACATACGAGAAAAATGGATAAGAAGTGAAACAAAAATGTAAAAAATCTCTACTCGACCCATTCATATGATACTTAAAATGAGTAATTTTTAGCAAGGAATTAGTCTTATTAGACTCTTAGTTATTGGCTAAAGGACACTCTCGCAGTCTTGTAAAAAAAAACACAATAAAATTGCAAATTGATAATAAATAATTAAATATTTACAATTTTAGTAGAAATTATGTACATGATAATAAATATTTATAGTAAATAGTTGATATACAATATTTTTTTTAATGTAGTGCATATTTAACATTCGAATTATTTTTATTTTATATTAAATATTTTAAACTTATTAAAAATAATCCACACCACAGTAAATATTCAGTAAATTTAAATTTTGTGATAGACATTTAAAATTTAAATGAATTCACATTTTATAATAAATATTTAAAACTATGTTAAAAATAGTATACATCATCATAAATATTAATAAAGTATAAATATTCAATGAAAATTAAATTTAAAATAATATTTAATAAGTTTTATTTTTTAATAAATATTTAAAACTATTTTTTTGGTGTGCACTAATCCAGCTTTCGAGAACTACTTTTTTTTTAGGTATAAAAACCAATAAAGGGAATTTTACCTCTAGATTAGGCCTTATAGATAATTTTATTATTAACTAATGTAATGGATCCATAAATAGATTACCCACCATACAACATCGTCCTCACATCGGTAGGATTCGAACCCGGGATCTTTCTCAACCACGGACTTAATCCTTACCAACTGAAAATCACAACTTAACTAAGTTGATTTTTTGGGAACATAAACATTTTCATTATTAATGTGTTTAAGGATATACTCTCTCCGATTTGAAATATAAGCAACAAAAAACGCATTTCATTTGATTTAAAATATAATCAAAAGTAACTAATCTTCTTAAAAAAATTCATTCTCAATGCTATTTTCCTAAAATATACCTAGAAAACTGTTATCTCATTTAATTTTTGTTTCATTCATAATACTATTTTCCCAAAATACCTCTATTTTTTATAAATTTGAGAAAATTAAATACAATCAACTAACTTATTTAATAAGCGTGATTTTAGTTATTTTTACTTACTCCTTCTGACTTGAAATATAAGCAACAAAAAACACACTTCATTTGGTTTAAAATATAAGAAAAAATAACTAATCTTCTTAAATTTTATTTCATTCTCGATGCTACTTTCCTAAAACATCTCTAGAAAATTGTTAACTTATTTATTTTTTGTTTCATTCTCAATGCAATTTTCCTAAAATACTTCTATTCTTTTGTAAATTTGAGAAAATTAAATACAATCAACTAATCTCCTCAATAAGCATAAAATTAGTTACTTTTGCTTATAATTTGAGACAAAGGGTGTATATTATAAACCAGACGGTGTAGTTTATTTTTTGGGATACACAAGTCCCCTTTCGATTATCTGCACACATTGCATATATGCCAACTTTTGATTTTGAATGTAAATAATTAACCGCATTACATATGGAATTTTTTGAATAATATATAGTAGTATGTTCTACTTTTGTTATGTTAAGTGTGCCATATGTATATATAAAATGCTGTCAAGTGCCCCCTTATGCCACTTCTGAGTCATATTTGGTTGAAAAATATTAAAAAAATTGTAATTTTTGATATTTTCGAGAAAAACAAAACTAAATATTTGTGATATTTTTTTTATTTCTAAAAATATTAACAAATGCACTTGTTAATAATATCCCGTATATATTCTTATAAAAGAGAGAGTGCGAAGGGAGGAAGAGGGTAGCAGCGAGCATGATGATGGTATGAGGAGATTGGAGATAGGCATGTATGTGTGTGCGCACGTGGAAGATGAGATGAGATGATATGGGTAGAGAGAGTTTTGGCGTGTTAGGATATGGAGGAGACATAGAACCGGCAAAGAAGGAAAGAGTGAGAGAGGCAAAGAAGCTAAGGATGCAGCAATGCATAGAATAGCGCACCAATATGACACTACACTACACTACTACTACTCCTACTAGTTACTACTATACCACTATACCAGTACCAGTGCCACTCCCTCTTTCTTAGCTTCCAACAAACAACAAACACCTTCTCTCTCTCTCTCTCTCTCTCTCTCTCTCTCTCTATTAGACACATAGACAAATATATTGATCCTTAATCTCTTCATCATCTTTTGGCTTTCTGATTTTCTCTCTATCTTTCTTCTGCCCGCACGCATTAAATTTATTTACTCTCTTTATTAGTTTATCTCTGTGTGGGGGAAATACAAATATTACACACTCAAAAGTGAGAGGGAGTGGACGAAGGCATAGTCCCTTTCCAAATCAGAGGGACACAGAAAAAATAAACACAAAAATTTTGAAAAAAAGGAGAAGTATGTAACGATAGAAAAGATGAGTAGTGAATGATAATATATGAACACAGGAAGTAGACATGGAGAACTGTAGAAGGGGAGGCGTGTGTCTCTCTCTCTCCCACTTTGTTATTACCGAAAGGGACACTGATAGTGATTGTTGATTGTGTAAGTGATAGTGATGCTAATATGCATTGGAAGTGATAGTTGCTCTCTGTAATTAGCATCTTAACCAATATACTAGCTTTTTATCTATCTATCTATCACTCCATCTATCTAATTATATATGAGTCTTCCTTAAAAAAAAAATAGAAATCATGAGTAATTAATTTTGTTTTCAAAATATGCATTGAATATAATTTTTTTATTAATTTTTAAATATTTTTATTTTTCACTTTTGAAAATATATACTATATATAAGCATCTGAATGTGTGTCCTATTTTTTTATTATGTAGGCGCCGTTAGTCACTTTTTTTACATGAACTACAATTACAAAATGTGAAAATTTCAAAAACTAACATCAATAAATAAAAAATTCAAGAACTAAAATCACCAAATTAATAAATTTGAGAGATCAAAAGATCAAAAATTTAATAACAAAATTATATTGTTTACAACTTCTATAACTTCAATATTTTATTGGATTTTGTTAACTTTATTTCTTAAGGAACATAAAAATAGACATTTTTTATGAAAAGATAAATATAAAATCTTATACATATTTTCTTATGAAATTTATTATATTTTAAGTTCTTACTGCCCTTAAACCAAAATAAAAAAAGAAAAACTCTCTTTTATATTATTCGGAAAAGAGAAAGCCTGTCTGGACAATTTTTCTGCTCAACAGTTCACGTGTTTGCACATCTAGATATGATTAACTTTTCATTCATATTTAGCTAAGTATACGTAACCCTACTTTGGATATTAGTCATTGTAATCTTTGAAACCACTTAGAACCTTTGCATAAGTACCATCACGGGATACAAATGGAGAAATTCTCAATGTTGGGGAAAAAGTGGGAGAAGTATGGGATGATTCTTTGTCTTGCCTACTCAGCTCATTAATGCACGAACACTACGTGAACAGTATAGCACTTTCACCTTGGGCAAAAGAGAAAGGGGGGACAACATTAATGGGCCGAAACAAAGGGTGTGTGGGTCATATCTTTGATTAGACATAGCCCAAAACTTGTAACCTTTGATTGACTGTCACACCCATCCCATCAATGGAATCTCATATGTTGCATTTCAAAAGTGTGTGACTCAATAAGCCACTAATTTAACATAAATTATTTGTCGGTTCTGAATCATTATGTTGTTTATGATTCAAATAATAATAATTTAACACATATTATTAATAATTGTTCATAAATTTTTTTTAATTTATATAAGTATTTGACAAATTATAATTAATATAAACCATAAATAATATAAAAATTCAGGACCAATTAATAATAATTACTCGTCGTTTTAATCACTTTAGAAAAATACATTTTTCACTTACTTCATTCAAATATTAAATATTTTAATATTTTATTAACAAATTTTAATAAGTGATACATGAAGCTATACATTTTTGTGGAATGATAAGATATTTTTTTTCCTACATCAATAAGCATCTCTTTCTCTAAGCTCCAATTCAGATAGTCTCACCAAAAGGGCTAGTAAAAGGTCAGGTAGAATTTCCACTTTGAGAAAGCCTAGCTCCATTATGCCTAGCTTGCTTTCTAGGGCTCTAGGCTATTTTATCAATGGCTTATATTCAGTTTCCACTTTCCTACACTTTCTAGTTGCTTAATAAGAAGAAGAAACTCGATAACATAATTTACCAATACATAGAGTGCTAAACACATGACTATCGAAACATGGGTTGTATATTTTGATAGCCGTGAATTTTGGATATGTCTCTTTATCACTGTTCGGTTTCTATTTTTTGCAAGGGGCTGATTTGACGTTACTCTGAAATTTCCCACTCATCACTGTTTCATTTGTTTAATGTCAATTACAAACAACTGTTCAGTCAAACATATCCCTGTCTAAGATTACCTTAACCTTGCCAAACTGTTAGGAATAATTAAAGAGTTTTATTTACAATTTTTTTATGTTCACAACCTTTTAATTAAAAGTTATTATATAGATTAATTATTGAAAGATTGAGATTTTTTTATATACTTCGGAATAACATAACTTAGTCATTATTTTGTAATTTTTATTTTATAAAAAAATTATTTTGCATAATTATCACTCAGTCAAAGGTTTAACATTTGAGTTCTAGTTGCTATATCTGTAAACATTTGAGCACTGCTGGTGCTCCTTATTATCTTTAATAAATTGTTTTTTAGCTGATAAAAAAAAATTATGGCTCAGTCAAAAGTTTAACATTAATTTTTCACCAAATGAATTAGCAATCTAGTGTTGACAATCATTGAAAGTATTGTTTAATCATGATTTTTATTAAGGTTACTAAAAATTTAAAAAAATATATATATCATAAGTTAATATTATTTTTCTCTAAAAATCTCAAAAAATTATATTTACCAATACTTATTTATTACATTTAATTTCTTCACAAATTATCGATTACCCTTGTGATTAAATTAATAGGTGTACATAAGATATTATTTTTCTTCAAACTGGCAAACAAGATAAAAACTATGAATAAGTAATTATATAAAAAAAAAAAACTATGAATAAATATTACCATATATATACTTGATGCAACTAAAAAATAATACTCAGGCAATATTCTTCCACTCTAATCAAGTACATTAACTTGATCTCAACTTTAGGCTTAAACCTTTTAGATGCATTTTGCAATCATTACTTATGGTTACTGTTTGAAACAATGGCTGAAAAAATGACAAGAAACTACTCCTAGGACACGATATGTTTGTGATTGACCGGTGATTATTATTTATTTATTTATTTATTTTTGACAAAACTAACCTGTTATTTTATGGGTGTTTATGATGTGTAATTTTTGTATAAGCAAAAATAACATTGTCATGATGTAAGCAGGCCCACGTACTCTTAATATGTTTTAGGCACCAAGCTAAATAAAAATAAGGAGGCCAGGACTAATTTATTCAAAATCTTTTTTTATTAAAAAATTAAAAAAAGAAAGTGCAATTATTTTTAAATGCTCTTCAAATTTTAAGCCTAAAATGGAGTAATTACTTATGTAGCTAGCACAAACAATTTTGACAATTGAAATAGCATCAATGGGTAAAGAAAAAAAACTTTGACAGCTCGACGCATAGTCAACAAATAGAAAAGCAGCATGAATAAAGACATAGAGACCTTTTATTATGGGTTCTAGGCGATTGCCCATCTGGCAAATCCTCATGGACGGTTCTCCATTATATAACACACATGTAGGGTTTTTCTATCTTATATATCTCATGCATAGAATAAAATAACATAAATAGTAAAATTGTATTGAAAAATTAAACAATTATTTTTTTAATTTATTAAGTATTTCAATTTCTAACAAAACTTTGTTTTTTAAAGTATGATTAACCTATGCATATATATATATATAGAGAGAGAGATATATATATATATATATATATATATAGATATCTTAAGCATGTTATCCTTTTATTTGCATTACATTTTATAATTATAAACAAAAATTAAAAAATAATTAAACGATTTAAGAATTTAGAGTATTTTAACTATAGTACTGATATATGATCATTACTGAAGGTATTAAGTATGTATTAAATTTGTAAAAGAATAATACAAATTGTACTAAACCATAACATACTAGCCAGATCAAAACCCTTATCACTAGCTCCATGATTCTTGCCCACCATCAATGCTCTGAGTTAATTGCTTCATAAACCCAATGAAATATTCTTCATATTTCAGACCTTAATTCTCTTTTGCTATAACCACCACCATCAATAAAACGGTATATTCCTCTTATTCTCCTCCTTTTGTTTGCTTACTTCCTCTTATAAGTAAAAAAAACTTATCACATGGATCACACATAGTCAAATTCACGTATATACATAATATCCTTATATATGTGCGCTCTATAAACTCTCTAGAATTATGTATGGCTTGACTCAATTTTCACTTGGGATATGTAAGATTGAGGTTCCCCTCCTTAAATGCAACAACACCAAGAATACATCTTGACGTATTAATGACTAATCTACCCTTATATTCACTTGACTTGAGCACTTGACAATATTTATACACTACACATATGAAACAAAAAAAAAATTTAAAAAACAATACATATACATATGAGACAGAGAAAATATCAAATACATAACTAAATACAATTAAGTGAACTCGTACAGCAATACCAAAGTAAGAAAAATTACAACCCCCAAGTCCATTTAAAAACTTTTGATATTTTGATCTTTTCATTTTGTTCTAGATCTCTAGATGTTTTAGAAACCCAAAACTTTACTAACGGAGTACTTTTTAAACAATATCATCATTTATTACATCCCTTTTTACCTCCTATTTCTCAATCCATCTTAACTGCTTTACAAATTTATTACTTTTAATAAAGATTTTTTAATTAAAATATGGCAAATTTTTAGATTATTTAATAACTTTTTAATCATTATATATAACATTAAATATCAAAAGTATTGGAAGGAAAAAATTATAGTTTATTAATGAAACTTATATAGTTGTTGCACATGTTATACTTTCATCGAAGAATAGGAAAAAACCTATTTTAAGCCTTACATAAATAGTCCCTCATGTTTTCAAAAATATAAAATTTGTAAAGAACAATTACATTTTATATTCATAGTACTTTTAATGATAACATAATACTCTTTATAGCTCATTATCTTGGTAAAAGTCCAAACGATCAACAAAAATAAGAGTATATATTTTTAATATAATGCATGATTTATTTATTAATTACAAATTGCTATTACACAAATTTTATATCATTACAATTAATATATATTATACTAATCTTCATAAACATTTAAACAATTTAATGTAACAATAAGATTTTTAAAATTAATGGATGATCATATATTTTTTAATTAAATATGTATTTTCTTGCTTACCCAATTATGAATATAATATATATGTAAGAACTACAATCGGTGGATGAATTAATTAGAGAACACTAGGAGAGCACCTAGAAGGGGGGGGGGGGGGGTTGAATAGGTGTTTAAGAAATCTTGAAAGATTTTCGCATAAAACAAATCGAAACAATTAAAACGAATAATTTTCAGAAAAACTTCAGCTCTTAAACGATTAATCTGATCACTAATCGATTAACACCTGATAACTGAACTTGGTTAATCGATTAGCACACCCTGTTAATCGATTAATCACTGCAAAAATAGAAAAATCACTTTTCAAACGAAAACGAAAATCAATCAAATATCATGTATATATGATCAGAGATAGCGCGGAATTGATTAACACCAAGATTGTTAATGATTACCTAGATTATGAAAAAAGGTTTTCCCAAATCAATTTGAACTAACAAAACCTAATTCATTCAATTATATGAAAATCAATATTTTCTAGGTTTTCAATCAAGAACAATATGAAATAGCAAAAGTTAAAGAGTTAAGGGAAAAGAAGCTTGAACAGAGATTTATACTAGTTCACTCTCAACCACCGAGAGCTACATCCAGTCCCCTCTATCACAATAGAGAGAGTTTCTTCAATAAGGAATTAGAGTTCTCAAATTACAAGCGATTGCCTCTCAAGATACCCCACTTGATAGCCTCCAAGAGATACCCCACTCTTGTCTTGCAACCCTCTTGAGCTTCTAATCTAACCACTTCTCTTGCTTGATGATAACCCCACACCAAGTCTTTCACTTGCTTGTTGATTCCTCACAACAAGACTTCCAATTCTTCTTTGTTTGCTTGATGAACAACACACCAAGACTTCTTCTTTGTTGTATTTGAGCTTGCCTTCTTGCAATGATTACAATTCTAAGAAAACACAATAAACCTATTGAATCTCCTTCAAGAACTATGAACTATTAGAAATTGAGATTCAAAAGTTTATTGGTCAAAGATATAAAAATAAGAACTTTGATCTTTGTAAAAGTAAGAGAGAATGTTGAGAGAATAGTGTGGCTTTGATCTTTCTAAAATGATATGAAAATGAAGTTAGCTAATCACAATGATTAGGAAAAGGTTATATAGAATACCCATAAGTTTTGGAAAAACATTAGAATCAATTTTGCCTTGAAAAGCTGTTTTAAAAAGCTGAAAATCACGTGTTAATCGATTAAGACATCAGACTAATCGATTAACCAATGTTGAACAACAGCTAATCGATTAAGCTAATGTGCTAATCGAGCTAATCGATTAAACAAATGTGCTAATCGATTAAGCAAATGTGCTAATCGATTAAAGACTGATCCAAAAATTATACTAATCGATTAATCACATAATTAATCGATTAAGGTCTGAAAAATATGTATAAAAACTTGTTTTCGCGAATGTAAACCTTTTCTTTAAAACCTTTAAGTCACCTATTGACTTAGGTTAAGTGAAATACTCAAGATATAATATGATCATGCCCTTGATAAAGATTCACTACTATACCCTCTAAAAACTCTACCCAAAACTCTAAGACTCAAAATAAAGATATTACAATCAATATACATATTGAATCTAAGAGTTTGCTCTCTCTTCATTATTGTTGCTTGTTGTTCTTTGGCGAGCTTCTCAAAGACTTGAGTTTGTTCAAAACATTTGTCATTATTAAAACCATGCATGCACTTGTATAATAGATCTAACAATCTCCACATGCACATGCACACTAGATCTAACTATATAATTTTTGAGATTTTTCATATATAATTTTTACTTTAATTTGAGATAAAATTGTTTGTATTTTTTTACCAAGATAATGGAACGAAGGAAGTATATTTTTAGTACGAGATATTTAATTATACACGTGATTTGTTTGGTGCCCTTACAACTTAAAAATGTATTTGTCACCAAAAACAACTAGTACTTGACAAATGCATACAGAACATGATCTAAGTTTTGTCCTTAAAATATGATAGAGTTGGAAAAAGAGAAGTAATGTTGTAAACACCTTACACATTTAAGTTGTACCATTTTCATCATCAAAATATATTTCTATAATCTCAGTTTATTTGATATTTGCCATACATCTAAAATTCTAAACTTTAATTATGCAGGTTATGAGAAAAATGTAAGAGAAAAGAGATGTGCAACTAACATACATACCCACCTAATTACCAATAGACAAGTCAAATTGGCTCTCCACTGTAATACTGTATGTACGACATAAACATTAAAGTCTCAAACAAAAGTGACTAGGATTCACATGAAAGACAGATATTACAGGGCCTCTGAACTATACTAAACACAGTAACAGCATAACTGGCCTTAATGCACTTGTCCTTACATAACCTGCAGAGGAAATAACATTTTCCAAGACAGATCAACCGTCAACGATTGAATGTGGAACATCCTCTGGAAATTAAAATCAAGAAGACTGTTAAAAAAAACACAACATTGTCCTTGTAAATTAATTAACTAGCTTCATCTTGTTCGTTAATTAAGGAAGAGTTTTAACTAGGATTCACCATTATTGTTGGTTCCTTATAGCTGGACAGCACAACTTGGCATCTAATTAAAAAATTGATATTTCTTTTCTATCTTGCTAGGAAGCGTAGGAACTATTAACAGGAATTTTGCTTTTCCTTCTTGCCAGAATGCCAGGTTAGGAAGAAAGGCAACAAAGCATATATATATATATAGTTACAAGATTCTCTAATATAAGTAACTGTACTGTGTGAAACTGTGAATACTACTACCTCTGGTCAAATTCATGGTACGTATACTTCACACAGTATTAAAAAAGGTGTTACAATTATATAGTAAGAAATGATGATTTATACATAGATAGGGCTTATGCCTTTGAAAAAAAGGTATATGTCACCCAAAAATATGAGAGCATCTTAAAAATGGTCATATACGAATTATTCAATCCACAAATTCCATTTAAGAATCTCAATTCTCAACTCTCAAGTCTCAACGTACCATATTGTATGCAAGACTCAAACTATAAAATTAAGACTTTACTTGAGACCCCTTAAACTAGCAAGGGATAATATTGCCATTAGAAGACTTAAAGTTAAAGCTCTAGAATTTGATAGAGTTGAAGAAATTGTTATCGAATAAGCGATATGAGCTCAAGTACTTAGCTTGGTTAGTCTCTTGTTTGCAATATTATTATAATAATCTCTTTAAGATGAATTTAATTAGTATGCATTATCTTGTACCATGAATTCAGTATGCCATACGCAAGATTAACCAAACAATATCCTGTAACTATGGAAATTAAAAAAGGCTTAATTATGTCACAAATCCTTGAAGTTTGGGGTATTTTTGTCATATACCCTTATTCTTTTTTTTTCAATGTCCGACTCCTCGAAGTTACTTCTGGGTTTGTCATATACCCCTACTATCAATTCTGACCAATTTTGTTGAGATATAACAACGGAATCCTGGTCAGACGCAAGAGGTTAGACAGAAGCAACTTCTGAGTTCGTCTTCGCTCGTCTCACTAGGATTACGTTGTTATATCCTAACAAATTTTGGTCAGAATTGATAGTAGAGGTATATGACAAATCCAGAAGCAACTTCAGGTAGTCAGACATTGAAAAAAAAAAGAATAAGAGTATCTGACAAAAGTACCCCAAACTTCATGGACTTGTGACATAATTAAGCAATTAAAAAACATAAGAGAGTGCATATATTGAGGGGCTTTGGATTCTAATGACATGGGCCAAGAAAAAGTACAGAAGGGGGAATTGAAGGTCATGAATGAGTAAGGTGAGTGAAAAAGGTATAAGTGGGACATAAATGAGGGAGAGTTCAAAGATAAGTTTGCCAATTTGTTTTTCTTGTACAAGAAAGGAAACTTGGACAAAGGCAACACAGTGAATCCGAGAGACGTTGGTAGCCGCCCATATATATATCATTGATATGTCACAGCCTCTCATCAGTTGAACAGTACTTCACTAGTTCACAGTTGCAACGGCCCCCACTGCACCCAATGTTCAATGCTACCTCCTCTTTCATCTTTTCTCGCTCTCACAACCTTCCATATAGTCAAACATTTCATATATGACTCCAATTTATACATACGAGTAAATAAATGACTATGACTATGACTGTCTCTGATCTGCCTCTCGAACTCTGTTCTTCTTCTTTAATTTATGTTTTCTCATTGGGAATTTTCTTTTCACACTTGTCTACATTGCCTGCAAGTATTCAATGCATTGTAATTAAGCATGGGTCGTCTTTACATGCATCTCCTTTTTACGTAGAGCATGAATCATCTTACGTAGTTTTTCACATGATAATATTATGATGTGTATAACAAAAATTGGCAGATTACCTTTAAAAAAAAGTGCAATAATTAAAAGATTGAGCATTTGGTTGCGCTTCCTTTTTCTCTCCTTTAAAGGATTTGATAATGTTTTTAGTGTCAATATATCTAATTAAAAAAGATTTTTCTCATGTTGGCAAACTTTATATATATTGTGAGTAAAAACATGAGAAAAGGTTTTTTTAGTTGGATTTTTTTAGTATGTGTAGTGTAGAATTGTGAAACATTAAGGGTAGGATTTTGAATTCAAACCTAAGGGCTGCAATTTTTCCTCCATCCCTTATAAAAAGAAAAAAAAATATTTGTCTATATAAAAAAATTATTTCCTATAGGACAAACCGCAAATGTATAATTTTTTGTTAACAAAGCTACAAACATGCCCATTTTCTCTTTTTGATTTTTTCTTTTGCAGCCTCCTTTCTGACTTAATGGGCTCTGTCATTCAGACTTCCAGAAGTTGGATATCTTCCCTTGCTGACGTGCCTGGTGGGCTAGGATAAGCCCGAATAAAGCCCCGAATTGCTATGAGTAGTAGTCTACAAACCCCACTCTTTAAGCCCCAAACCACGTTTTTTTCCGATGGGGTTCTATCGGGATATTTCTCGATACCCCCGAGTCGGAAAAATGCATTTTTTCGAATGCTCGTTTAATAAAAACGAGGTTTTATAGTCGGAAAATGCATTTTTCCGACTCGGGAGTATCGGAAAATATTTTGATAAAAGCTCATCAAAAAAATGGAGTTTGGGGATTAACAATAGGCTTAAAGTGTGTGGTTTGTAGACTAAATCTCAATTGCTATACGTTAACTCTTTATGCACTATGATGCTGGGCTTCCCTCTTGAAAGGCAGTAATTTTGAAGTATAATTAATGACACTCTTTCCATCTTATAAAATTACTAAAAAAAAAAATTTCAAAAAATTCTCCAATCAAATTTAATACAATGAATAAAAAAAATTAATATTGCACTCTATATTATATGATTAGTTGATTAAAGAAACGTACATTAAATTTTTGCTTTGACAATTTATCGTTTAGGTAAACAATGAATTATAAATATGTTTTCTTATTTTTGTTAACTTTTCAAAATTTTACTAATTTTATCAGATGGAGGGAGTACACAAAAATTGTCAAATAAACTCCTGCAATTATATTTTTTATTTGAATTTTCTTAACCACGGATTTCAAAAGAAAAATTTTGTATGAAAAAATACGACTTTAATATTTCAAAAATTGTGTACTTTATTTTCTTTTACGTATTTACTTTATTTAAACTTATTTGAATAATATAATACAAAGTCTTTTACTTTTAGAAAAAAAAATAACAAGAGATAAAATTGTGTTTTTTAATATTTTTCCTAAGACTTTTTGGATGGGAGTAGGAATGTTGAACCCAAATTCAGTGGATATCCGCAAAAATTAATCACAACAGGTAAGGGATTTTTACTCATTAAATTAAAAAGGGTATGATGATGAGTAATTACCTATAAAAATCTGTGAGGATAGGTATGGGGATGAGTACTATACTATCCAACTCACCCATACCCGGATATACATTTTTTTTTTTTGTTGTCCAAGATATTCATCCGCATATTTGGATGACTAATCTTTTCGACATTGTCGGGCCCTTTCGGAGATAGTCTCTCAGCGAGGCTACTTGTTTAAATAGCAACAAATTTCTTACCATCTGTGCTAACCTCCACTAGTATACTCGGATATACATATCATTAATTTTTTTCCTTAAAAGATTATAGATGTTACAAACTAATAGGTTAATATGGCAATATCAACAAAATCTCTAGTTGATAATCTACTTACATATATAACATAACGATTAAAGATATCTCTACATGTCTACTTTTAAAGAAGAGATAGCAACATCTCTATTTATCTAACTTACAGTTAACTAAAAATTGTTTGACTTTATGATCTTTTAATTTGTTGCTTCCTACGGTATAAATTTTTAAAAAAAAATTATGAAAAATACAAAAGGTACTCTAATATGTTATAAAAAGAGGGGTTTTGCTTTGGTGCCATTTTTGTTTTAAAAGGCACCCATATCATTTTTGAATATACTAATCATAATGTGACATATATTATATTTGTACACAGTCAATGCTTAACTATCTGATTACGTGTCTGATTATGTGTCATGTAGTAGAGTCTTTTTTGCAACTTAAAAAAAAAAGATCAACCATAATTACAATTAAATTATTTTTTTATTTTCAATTAAAAACAAAAACAAATCAAATTCATCGTGTTCCCTGTCTCATGTGTTAAACTTCGTTTTTGTTCATCGTGAATGTGCTCTATACAGTGTTCAATTGATGTTCATAATAGCCAATGGTGGTGGGGAACAACGAACGACAATAGCATTGACAATCAGTAAATTAATATGCAAAATTGGAGGAACTAATTAAAGTTTTGTCACATTAATTTTTCTTGCCGAAGTTAATAACTACTACATTTGTGTACCATAGATAAGTTCTTAATGGTTATCCCAGAACTAAGTGGCCTTTGAACAAAATGAAGTTACTGGTTACAAGTCTCACTGTCTTACCACTATGAAAGTGCTTTCCCTGGTGAATTATACTTGATGAGTATCGCTACAATTTAAAAATTGATAGCAGATACAGAGTAATTATGGCTAATATATATGCGACAAAAGCAATGAAGCATTAGGATTCAAATTAGGATTAGGATTAGCGGTCTTTCTTCAACCGAATCACCTTCTCTCTGCCATCTCTCCATCGCAGTGATTATAAAATTAGGATTAGGGCTTGTTTTGTTTTAATATTTGTTTTTTAAGTAGAGTTTAATTTTTTTTATTTGTAAATATGGTTAAGTTAGAATTTTAAAAATTTGCAAAATGATCCTTTTAATATGACATGTAAGCATTGACAAGTAGACGCTGACTGTATTAATTTAGCCCAAGTGTCATGATCTAATTGATTAAAGTAAAAAGGCATTGATGCCTTTTTTCACTAAATGGCATAGAAGTTTTCCCTTAAAAAGAGTATGTTAGATTTGCTATGTTGAAATATTTTGGGTTGGCTACGTTGGATTTGCATATGATGATGAGTATGGGTACGAGTATATAAGTATCCATTAGGGGTGTTCATGGATTGGTTCGGTTCGGTTATTGTGAAAAAAACCATCCGATCCGAAGATAAAAATTAACATCGGTTCGGTTCGGTTCGGTTCACTTAGCTTAAGACATCCGATCCGATCCGATCAAAAAAAATATACTCGGTTTCGGTTCGGCAAGGTTCGGTTTACTCTTTTTTCTAATAAATAAAAATGGATAATTGATAATGCATAATTATACACAGATTATGTGACAAATTGACAATGCATAATTATACACTGATTTGCTGTATCAAAATGTATCAAATACAATCAAAGTGGCACTTTCAAAAGTGTTTTGTTCGATGCCTTGTACTAGGGGTGTTCGCGGATCGGTTCGGTTCGGTTTTGAGGCAAAATACCATCCGATCCGATTACAAAATATACGTGCGGTTTGGTTTGGATCGGTCCTTTATATTAGCAAATCCAATTAGATCCAATCCAAATAAAAACTTGCGGTTTCGGTCCGGTTCGGTTCGGTTTCAAAGTTCAATTTTTTTCCCTGTTTTCATTTTTTTCATGTCCTATTTTTTTCCCTGTTTTTCCTTTTTCTCATTGTTCACTGCACACACATAGTCACAATGCACATAGTCAAAAATGGAAACATTAAACAATAAATGGAAACATCAAACAACTCTAAATATAATAAGTTAGTTAGAAGAGCTTGCATAACTGATAGAAGCAAGGGACAAAAACACATCAACTTCCTATTATTCTAGACAAACATTATCCTCAAAAAAAAGGGGAGAAAGAAAATAGCCAGGCAACGAGTGCGCCTACAAGAAACTAAATGCAAATGAAACAATTTCTTAAATGTTGTCAGAAACAAAAAATAAAAAAGAGATTTTACCTCGCCAATGTATTATTCCATTTTATGTGAGACACAACATTGGTGTCGAGCAATTTTCCCCAAGTGCCCTTACCACCAGCACCATCTGCATCCACAAGATAAAAAGCACCAAATTACAAGATGAAAACCATTGTTAAACTTAAAGCAAATTCTAACAGTGTAACATCCTGAAAATTAATATTAAATAATATAATTTTAGTATATAAATATTTATTTAAGGATAGGATTAAACCTTAGAAATTGTACAAGGATTAGAAGGGTAGTATGAGCATAGGCCGACCTAGGATGTAAGTATAGGACCTCGGTCTGATCCCGGCCGAGTTAGATGAGATTGAGTGCATATGAACCGATCTGAATGGGAACCAAATGCGGAACCTGTTGTCCAGTCCGGATTAGCCGACCTCAGCGCACCTCACAGTATCATCCGAGAAGGAAGCTCGGACTACTGCTGTTCCTACAAACCGAGCCGACGTATCCTAACCGACGTACCCGAGCCGACACGTCCTAGCTCCTCCACGCCAGCTCATGTTGAGCTATTTACCCCTTTGGTTTTCGTACCGTCCGTACGGTACTATCCTTCACTTTATGTCACTATCATTGCTTTATGTCCCTTTCAATGTACTATTCATGGCTTCCTTTGGAAGCCAATGAATCCTAGCCACACATTCTAGCTTCTCCAAGAAGCCAATTAATCCTAGTCACACAAATATTTTCCCCTAAATGAATAAAAGAGAATCAACATACACAACACAACACTTCTCACTTTCATTCTCTCTTTCTCCTACGTCTCTATCTTTTTCTCTCTGAAAACTCCAGCCACCAAACCCCAACATTCGATCTTCCTTTCTTCCACCAACCGGAGACCTTCTCCCCGCCGTCTTCTCTTCTGTCCCGGAGTCCCTGGATCGTTGTGGAGTTTGAGTGTGGCTGGTGGAGCTTGTGTGCAGCTTGAAGGAACTCGTGGCAGCTTGGAGAAAAGGAGTCAAGGGTGTGAAGCTCAAGAGATCAAGCATCAAGGGAACCATTCTCAAACTCTCTACTCTTATCTCTCACGGTTTGAGGTAAGGAGTGAGTGTTACCTCTACTTGAGTTTGGGTTTCTAGGGTGTTCATAAAGGGTACTAAGAGTGGGTGTTAGCTTAGAGAATGGATCTAGGTTAATGTTAGAAAGGAAATGGTAATAAGGGTAAAAGGGAGCTAATAAATGAATTAGAAACGTGAGTTTGAAGTAGGGATGAGTACTGTTATATGTTATATGTTGGTAGTTACATGATGGATTGGTTAAATGCTTTGATTCTTATTGTTGATGTTGTATAAGTGTTTATGAACTTTGTTGTATAGATGTTTATGAGCTTTGATATTTGTTATTTATATCTGTGACCGAGCTGGGCCGAGCTGGGAGAGGTTGCGTATGGGTTGAGGAAATGATATATATGGAAATTAGGAGAGGTAGAGTAATAAGTCAGATAATGAGAAAAGATAATGGAATAAGGAAATGGTTAAAGGGGTGAGCCGAGAGAGGCCGAGCTAAGTGTATAATGAGATTAATGTAAAGAGGAATAACTTAAAGGGTTGAGTCGAGGTGGGCCGAACTAAAAGAGATGGTTAATAAGATAAGAGGAATTAAAGAGAAATGGTTGTGTGATCGGGTCATAGCAGACGCGTACTGGGTGCGTGCATTGATCGCGTCAGACGCATACTGGGTATGTGCAGCTGTAAGACGGGTACTGGGTACTCGCAGTTATGATTCACACAAGGTTCCGAGCACGGAACCGGTGGGATGTGGTCCTGGTCATAGTAGACGCGTACTGGGTGCGTGCATTGATCGCGTAAGTCGCCGAGATGTGCCGCTGTAAGACGGGTACTGGGTACTCGCAGTTATGGACTCTCCTTAACCCCATAGAATGATCGGCGGTGGTGCTCCTGGTCATAGCAGACGCGTACTGGGTGCGTGCATTGATCGCGTAAGACGCATACTGGGTATGTGCAGCTGTAAGACGGGTACTGGGTACTCGCAATTATGGACACTCCGACATCCGACCTTAAATGGTGTAAGACATGCACTGGGTGTATGCATCCGAGAAGAGTAAAAGATTGTAAGCTATGTTAAAGTGGAATAATGAGTAATGAATCCGAGATAGAGGTGGTAGTCCGAGGTAAGAGAGTAGTGGCTGATGTGAGCCGAGCTAAGTGTGATTGTATGAGGTGAGGTGAGCCGAGCTAGATGAGATTGTACGATGTGATCCGAGCTAATTGATATTACATGCATGTGACATGGTTTGATTACGTGCTATTTGTGCTATTTGACTACTTGTTTTGGCTTGGTAGTTCGGTATGTCATTTTAGAAACTGCTTATTTAAGTTCTGTGTAATGCTCACCTCCTTACCATTTTTTCAGGTACTGAGCCCGAGCAGACGCAGTCCCCGGCCGAGCAGGATCACTCTCCCTCACAGGGAGAGTAAGTTATTTAGAGTAGGAGAATTTGTTGGGTCTCGGCCAGTTGGGCCGAGCTAAAACACTCTTTTGTATTTTTGACTTCGGATTGCCTAGTTGGGCCGAGCTAAACTTTTATTGAACTTGTATTTTGAAATATGAACTCGGTGTATCTGATATTGAACTTTTATGCTTTAATTGAATTAAAGTCTTCCACTTATTAACTCTGATGTTTTTATATTAATGAAAAGAAATTTTAAATCCTAATTTTCGGGTTTAAGGGTAATTATCTTATAGGGTGTTACATTTTTGGTATCAGAGCAGTTTCTCCTCGGCCTATTGGAGTTGCAAAGGACTCCAGTGGTTACTCACCAAGAGAGTGACAAATAAGTAAAAGTCTAGAAGTCTAGGTTAGACAATAGAGCTCATAGGTATATATGTTTATATATATATATATATATTTACTTGATTATTCGGAAGTTAATTGGCTTCCTCTCCATGTCCGAACAGCATGGCTGGGAGACGAGCTGATAACGACCGAATTGCTGCTGTGTTGGAAACTCTGGTTCAATTACAGCAGAACCAAGCGCAGGCTCAGCAGAATCAGGTTGAGAACCTCGCTCAGAACATCACTGCAGCCGCAACAGCTGCAGTTGCAGCCCTTCAGCCTCAACCTCCGGCTCCGGTCGAGATTGACTGGATGAGCCGATTTAGGAAGAACGAACCACCTCGGTTTGAAGGGGGTTACAATCCTGATGGAGCTCAGAGGTGGCTCCAAGATATTGAGAAGATCTTCCGATCTCTGCAACCGCCCTATGAGTACAGGGTGAGGTTGGTCGAGTTTGTGCCGGCTAGTGAAGCCGAGCACTGGTGGGACCAATAGAGCCGAGGACTGGAGGCGGCTAATGAGGTCATCACTTGGGATTTGTTCCAAGCTCGATTCCTCGGAAAGTATTTTCCTGAAGATGTTAGGAGAGAGAAGGAACTTGCTTTCCTCAAGCTGGAGCAGAGGAACTTGAGTGTCGGTGAATACGCCGCTCAGTTTGAGGATTTGATCCGCTACTCAGGAAGCTACCGAGATGCCGATGAGCGTACCAAGTGCATCAAGTTTGAGTCTGGCCTCTGTGATGATATTCGGCTTGCTTTTGAATATCAGAACGTGGCCAATCTCTCGCAATTGGTGAACATGGCTAGCACTTATGAGATGGGACTCAAGAGGAAAGCCGATGGAAAGCGTAGCAGGTCGGCACAGAAGACAATGGGTCCGATCAGAGGAAAAGGAGCTGTTCAGAGGTCTGCTCCCTATGTGAATCCGAGCTCAAGAATGTCAGCAGCTCCAAGGAGCGGTGGTCAGATGGTGGTTGTCCCTGGCCCTTATCCGATCTGTCAACACTGTGGAAGGCAGCACAAGGGAGAATGCTGGAGTCTGGATCCGAGCAGAGCAAGAGGATCCTGTTTCCGATGTGGCAAGCCTGGTCATTTTGCAGCTCGGTGTACCGAGAATGTTCTGAAGGAGGAAGTTAATGTGGCAAAGGCACAACCGGCTGGTGTTAACCGACCTATGCAGAGAGGCAAAGTTTATACCATGGATGGTGAAGAGGTGACTGATGCTGACGAGCTGATCCGAGGTACTTGTCAAGTAGACAGCATTACGTGTGCAGTGTTATTTGATTGTGGAGCTACACATTCTTTCATTTTCCTTGACTGTATGAACAGACTAAAACTATCCCCAGTAGAAATGCCTTACAAACTATCCATTTCTACCCCAACCAATTCTTCTGTAATCACTTCTAAAATGTGTCTAGAGTGTCCTATCCAAGTGTTAGGCAGAGAGTTTAAAGTCAACTTGATATGCCTACCCCTAACCAAACTAGATATTATCCTCGGCATGGACTGGATGTCCCAACACCATGTCCTGCTCGATTGCCGAGCAAAGACCGTAATCTTTAGTGGCTCTTCTGTTGCGAAGTTAGAGACGACAGAGGAACCGACTTTAGGCCAAATTCCTGTGGTCGGAGAATTCCCAGAGGTTTTCTCGGACGAGATGCCTGGCTTACCGCCAAGAAGAGAAGTAGAGTTTAGTATAGACCTTATCCCGGGAACTGGCCCGATCTCAATTGCTCCGTACAGAATGGCACCTCCCGAGCTGGAAGAGCTCAAGACACAGTTAGAAGAACTTCTGGCCAAGAAGCTAATCCGACCAAGCGTATCACCTTGGGGAGCTCCAATCTTGTTTGTGAAAAAGAAAGATGGTAGTCTCAGAATGTGCACTGACTATAGGAAGCTCAACGCGGTCACGGTGAAGAACAAATATCCCTTCCCTCGGATTGACGACTTATTGGACCAACTCAAGGGAGCTTCGGTTTTCTCAAAGATAGATCTCCGATCTGGATACCATCAGATCCGTATCCGAGATGAAGATATTCTGAAGACAGCCTTCAAGACGAGGTATGGGCATTTTGAGTATGTGGTTATGCCCTTCGGACTTACCAACGCCCCTGCCATCTTCATGGACTACATGAATAGGATCTTCCGACCTTACCTGGATTCGTTTGTGATAGTCTTCATCGACGACATCCTCATCTACTCTCGGAGTCCAAGTGAACACGAGCAACACTTGAGAACGGTATTGCATGTCTTGAAGGACAAGGAGCTATATGCCAAGCTTTCTAAGTGCAGTTTTTGGCTCAAGGAGGTTCACTTCCTCGGCCATGTGATATCCGAGCACGGTGTGGCGATCCCTCCAAGGTGGAAGCTGTGCTCAAGTGGGAGAGACCCAACTCGGTGACCGAGATCAGGAGTTTCCTCGGTCTTGCGGGGTACTACCGGAGATTCATCGAAGGGTTTTCTAAACTGGCTCTACCATTGACCTCGTTAACCCGAAAGGATACACCTTGCCAATGGTCCGAGGTGTGCGAACAGAGCTTTCAAGAGCTAAAGCAAAGGTTGACGAGTTCGCCCGTGCTGATTTTACCAGATTCGACCAAAGCCTTCGACGTGTTCTGTGACGCCTCGAAGCAGGGTCTCGGCTATGTATTGATGCAACAAGGAAAGGTGGTGGCTTATGCCTCTAGACTGCTTCGACAACACGAACAGAATTATCCCACCCATGATCTCGAATTGGCAACTGTGGTGTTCGCCCTCAAGATTTGGAGACACTACCTGTATGGTACGAAGTTCGAGGTGTTTAGCGACCACAAGAGCCTCGGCTATCTGTTCGACCAGAAGGAACTGAACATGAGACAGCGCAGATGGGTGGAATTTTTGAAAGACTACTATTTCAACCTACACTACCATCCCGGAAAAGCCAACGTGGTGGCCGACGCACTGAGCAGGAAGAGTCTTCATCTGAGCAATATGATGGTCCGGGAAATGCAGTTGATGCAGGAGTTTAGCGATCTTAACCTCGGCATACAGAAGAAGGAAAATAGTGTGGTGCTGGAAATGCTGCAAGTAACAAATGATTTTGTGGGTTTCATTAAGGAAAGACAGGTTGCCGACCCAGAACTCCAGAAGCTTCTAGAAAGAGCCAGAGACAAGGATGAACCCGACTTCACTAAGGGACCCGATGGTCTCATACGGTTTCGGGGCCGAGTTTGCATTCCTTTGGACTTTGAAGTCCGAAGAGAGTTAATGGAAGAAGCCCACAAGACAAAGATGAGTCTTCATCCGGGAGCCACAAAGATGTACCAGGATCTGAAGAGGTTGTTTTGGTGGCCGAAGTTGAAGACCGACGTGGCGGATTATGTGTCTCGGTGTTTGACATGCCAGAAAGCCAAGATCGAGCACCGGAAACCAGGAGGATTACTCAAGTCTTTGGAGATCCCACAATGGAAGTGGGACAACATCTCGATGGATTTTGTGTCGGGTCTACCAAGGACGAGATCAGGGCAGGAAGCCATTTGGGTTGTGGTGGACCGACTTACAAAGTGTGCCCACTTCCTGCCGATCAGCATGAAGTATAGTTTGGAGAAGCTGACGCAACTATACATAAAGGACATTGTCAGACTCCATGGTGTTCCGAGCAGCATAGTGTCGGATCGTGATCCTCGCTTTTTATCTCGGTTCTGGCAGAGTTTGCAACAAGCCATGGGTACAAAGTTGAGGTTTAGCACGGCTTATCATCCCCAAACCGACGGACAATCCGAGCGCACCATTCAGACTCTTGAGGACTTGCTGAGGACATGTGTGCTCGAACAATCGGAAAGCTGGGAAGCGCTATTGCCATTGGTCGAATTCACTTACAACAACAGTTTCCATTCAAGTATCGGAATAGCTCCTTTCGAAGCATTGTATGGTCGGAAATGTCGGACGCCGCTATGCTGGTTCCAGATAGGAGAAAATTTGTTGATTGGTCCTGACATTGTGCATGAGACAACCGAGAAGATCCGAACGATACAAGGGAAGATGAAAGCAGCCCAAGATCGACAGAAGAGCTATGCGACAAGAGAAGAAAACCCTTGAACTTCATCGAAGGAGATCATGTATTCCTTCGGGTATCCCCTGTAACGGGTATCGGCCGAGCTATCAAATCAACGAAGTTGACCCCTCGGTTTGTCGGACCATACCAGATACTGGAGAAGGTCGGACCAATAGCTTACAGGATTGCTCTACCCCCGCACTTGTCTAAGCTCCATGATGTGTTCCATGTCTCGCAACTTAGGAGGTACATTCATGACCCTTCGCATGTGATAGCAGTGGACGAGCTACCGCTAAGAGACAACCTGATGTTCGAAGTCCTACCAATTCGAGTTGAAGACAAACAGGTCAGACGGCTCAGAGGGAAGGAAATCTCCTTGGTCAAGGTCATCTGGAATCGGAATGATGTGGAGGAAGCTACTTGGGAACTTGAAGAGAAGATGAAGCAGTCATATCCGCAACTGTTCAGTGCCGACTAAATTTCGAGGACGAAATTCCTGTAAGTGGGAGAGGAATGTAACATCCTGAAAATTAATATTAAATAATATAATTTTAGTATAAAAATATTTATTTAAGGATAAGATCAAGCCTTAGAAATTGTACAAGGATTAGAAGGGTAGTATGAGCATAGGCCGACCTAGGATGTAAGTATAGGACCTCGGTCCGATCCCGGCCGAGTAAGATGAGATTGAGTGCATATGGACCGAGCTGAATGGGAACCAAACGCGGAACCTGTTGTCCAGTCCGGATTAGCCGACCTCAGCGCACCTCACAGTATCATCCGAGAAGGAAGCTCGGACTACTGCTGTTCCTACAAACCGAGCCGACGTATCCTAACCGACGTACCCGAGCCGACACGTCCTAGCTCCTCCGTGCCAGCTCATGTTGAGCTGTTGACCCCTTTGGTTTTCGTACCGTCCGTACGGTACTATCCTTCACTTTATGTCACTATCATTGCTTTATGTCCCTTTCAATGTACTATTCATGGCTTCCTTTGGAAGCCAATGAATCCTAGCCACACATTCTAGCTTCTCCAAGAAGCCAATTAATCCTAGTCACACAAATATTTTCCCCTAAATGAATAAAAGAGAATCAACATACACAACACAACACTTCTCACTTTCATTCTCTCTTTCTCCTACGTTTCTCTCTTTTTCTCTCTGAAAACTCCAGCCACCAAACCCCAACATTCGATCTTCCTTTCTTCCACCAACCGGAGACCTTCTCCCCGTCGTCTTCTCTTCCGTCCCGGAGTCCCTGGATCGCTGTGGAGTTTGAGTGTGGCTGGTGGAGCTTGTGTGCAGCTTGAAGGAACTCGTGGCAGCTTGGAGAAAAGGAGTCAAGGGTGTGAAGCTCAAGAGATCAAGCATCAAGGGAACCATTCTCAAACTCTCTACTCTTATCTCTCACGGTTTGAGGTAAGGAGTGAGTGTTACCTCTACTTGAGTTTGGGTTTCTAGGGTGTTCATAAAGGGTACTAAGAGTGGGTGTTAGCTTAGGGAATGGATCTAGGTTAATGTTAGAAAGGAAATGGTAATAAGGGTAAAAGGGAGCTAATAAATGAATTAGAAACATGAGTTTGAAGTAGGGATGAGTACTGTTATATGTTATATGTTGGTAGTTACATGATGGATTGGTTAAATGCTTTGATTCTTCTTGTTGATGTTGTATAAGTGTTTATGAACTTTGTTGTATAGATGTTTATGAGCTTTGATATTTGTTATTTATATCTGTGACCGAGCTGGGCCGAGCTGGGAGAGGTTGCGTTTGGGTTGAGGAAATGGTATATATGGAAATTAGGAGAGATAGAGTAATAAGTCAGATAATGAGAAAAGATAATGGAATAAGGAAATGGTTAAAGGGGTGAGCCGAGAGAGGCCGAGCTAAGTGTATAATGAGATTAATGTAAAGAGGAATAACTTAAAGGGTTGAGTCGAGGTGGGCTGAACTAAAAGAGATGGTTAATAAGATAAGAGGAATTAAAGAGAAATGGTTGTGTGATCGGGTCATAGCAGACGCGTACTGGGTGCGTGCATTGATCGCGTCAGACGCATACTGGGTATGTGCAGGTGTAAGACGGGTACTGGGTACTCGCAGTTATGATTCACACAAGGTTCCGAGCACGGAACCGGTGGGATGTGGTCCTGGTCATAGTAGACGCGTACTGGGTGCGTGCATTGATCACGTAAGTCGCCGAGATGTGCCGCTGTAAGACGGGTACTGGGTACTCGCAGTTATGGACTCTCCTTAACTCCATAGAATGATCGGCGGTGGTGCTCCTGGTCATAGCAGACGCGTACTGGGTGCGTTAATTGATCGCGTAAGACGCATACTGGTATGTGCAGCTGTAAGACGGGTACTGGGTACTCGCAGTTATGGACACTCCGACATCCGACCTTAAATGGTGTAAGACATGCACTGGGTGTATGCATCCGAGAAGAGTAAAAGATTGTAAGCTATGTTAAAGTGGAATAATGAGTAATGAATCCGAGATAGAGGTGGTAGTCCGAGGTAAGAGAGTAGTGGCTGATGTGAGCCGAGCTAAGTGTGATTGTATGAGGTGAGCCGAGCTAGATGAGATTGTACGATGTGAACTGAGCTAATTGATATTACATGCATGTGACATGGTTTGATTACGTGTTATTTGTGCTATTTGACTATTTGTGTTTGGCTTGGTAGTTCGGTATGTCATTTTAGAAACTGCTTATTTAAGTTCTGTGTAATGCTCACCTCCTTACCATTTTTCAGGTACTGAGCCCGAGCAGACGCAGTCCCCGGCCGAGCAGGATCACTCTTTCTCACAGGGAGAGTAAGTTATTTAGAGTAGGAGAATTTGTTGGGTCTCGGCCAGTTGGGCCGAGCTAAAACACTCTTTTGTATTTTTGACTTCGGATTGCCTAGTTGGGCCGAGCTAAACTTTTATTGAACTTGTATTTTGAAATATGAACTTGGTGTATTTGATATTGAACTTTTATGCTTTAATTGAATTAATGTCTTCCGCTTATTAACTCTGATGTTTTTATATTAATGAAAAGAAATTTTAAATCCTAATTTTCAGGTTTAAGGGTAATTATCTTATAGGGTGTTACAAACAGCATATAGCAAACGAAAGCTGTAAGCAACACAAGCTCAACAACACTAACTAACATCATGATTGCCAACCTAAAATAAAAGAAAGTGTTGCAGCCAATTGAACCAGATTAAAATGGAAATACACATGTTCAGTTGAGAACGATTTGAATTACACTAACACTAAAGCCAAAAATAAATGGTGGAGAAATAAATGCACTAACACTAACACAGTAACATTTTTTTTATAAGAGAAATTTTTTTATTAAAAGACACCCAGCACAACAGTAAGAGATTTACCACCAACTGAGCAAATAAGAACATTACAAGGCAGAAAAACAACAAGTCCAGCGGGAGCCAAAAAAGAAAAAGGAGCACCTAGAAGTACAATACAATACCCCCATTAGATAGAACAATAACAGACAGAAACACCTTGAATAGGTGATGCACTACCAACACCAAAACTAGTAACAACCAAAACAACAGAGAGAAACAAGAGCAACACCAAAACTAGTAACAACCAAAACAACAGAGAGAATCAAGAGAAAAGAAACATTTAAAAATAAATAGCAACAAAGTAAGAAATGATGGAGAAATCTTACCTCCATTGCAGCCACGGGTTTGATTGCACGAAAGAGGGTTTGTGGAGGGAGCGACGTGAGATGAGGGTGACTGGGTGACCGGGAGCGACGTGAGACCGTGACTGGCCGTGTGGGTGAGCCACAATTTCTGGTTGAGGGAGCGGCGGTGGAGGAGAAGCGGCGGCGGTTTGTGGCTGTAGCTGGGTCTTCGACTTTGAGAGCAGAAGAGAGCTTCTGGGTAGTGGCTGTGCCTTTGTGGCTGCTGAAGGAGGGAAGTGGAAAGCTAAACACAAAACCTAAAAACTAAGGGGGAACATGCGTTTCATGTGCACTGAATAGGCAAGGATTGGTTCGGTTTGGACCGGTTCGGTTTCTCAACTGAAACCGAAAACTGAACCAACCGATCGGTTTACAGAAAACCAGTCCAAAAAAATCCAATACATGTGGTTTTTTTTCGCTTTTTGGTTTTTCGGTCCGGTTTTGCGGTTTTTAATTGGTCCGGTTCGGTTTTGAACACCCCTAGTACAAATTACAATCATGTATCTGTATCTGTTAACCGTTGAGTTTTGGTTTAGACGGTTGTTGGGCCTGTATGTATTGGGCCCAGAAATTAATATTTGGGCTGGAATTGTTACACAACGTGTCCAACATAGAGAAGAGTTCAGGAATTTAGACACCCAGGAGCTTACATATATTTTTACACTAGTATTTATCATGTGCATTGCACAGGTAATAAGTTTTTTATTTACCTATAATTAAAGTTTAAACATTTTGCTTGTCAGAAATATTTTCAAAATTATATGAGTTAGGATTATTGTTTAAAATTGATAAAGAAATAGAAAAATTTAGAAATGCAAGGATTATTTTTGAATTTAGGTTTTTTTTTTATATAAAGGAAGTACATGTGCGTGTAAAGTAGAATTTTTTTTCTCCTGCAATAAATTAGTGCAATAGAATATGAGCATTAGTTTATGTGTACATGTGTATTAATAAGGTGTATTAGTTGATAGTTTGTTTCTCTCGTGATTAGTTTGAAATATTGCAACACTTTATTATATCGAATCATTGCATTCAATCACGCATTAATTTGAAACGATATATCTTTTGGTGATAATTAGTTTGAAACAATATATCTCTTGGTGATATTTTTTTTTCCGAGTAATTTAAAATTAATATTTTTAAAATTAAAAAAAAAGTTATCACAAGTGACAAGTCGTTTCAATAGTAAAGTGATATGTCATTTCAATAGTGAAGTGATATGTCGTTTCAATAGTGAGGTGATATGTCGTTTCAACAGTGAAGTGATATAACACAGTGTTTGACAGGTGGCATACTTGATTGGCCTTTATTTTATCAACTTTTCCTGTGAGAACTCCGTTTTGTGAGAAGCTCTCTGATTTCAATATTTGAGTTCGAAAATATAATATAGTGTTTCATACGCTTGAAGTAAGTTTACCACTATAATTTTGCAAGTAAACTTACCCGGGAGTTTATACATATTTTTGTTTACTACTATTTATTGCTAGCTGACTAGGATCTCACTACCAAGTATATTGATTTTTGCCTAGTATGCTTGGGGTAAGCTTACCACTATATTTTGCAAGTGAGCTAACCCACGAGCTTACTACCAAGTATACTACTAAATTGTTTTGCAAGTAAATTGACCTAGGAACTCTCAACATACTGATTTTTGGATAGGGTGATGTTGATGATATGAATGAAGATGATGAATGGAAAAGATGAGTGAAGACACACCAGAGGTTGTGAGAGTGTTTATGAAGGAACTTTTTTTTTCCTTTTATTTTTTAAAGAGTATTAAAAATAGGGGTATTATGATGTTTTTACAAAAATGAGGGGGTTTAACACAAAGTGGGGTTCGAAAACTAGTTCCCTTCGTTTAGGGGTTGGTTTTCTAATACTTTTTCGAGTTTTTGATGCCCAAAATATTCTCATTTAAAAAAAAATCATTGGATAGGAGCCTCCCAGCAGGGGTTGCTGCATACACAAGACTCGAACTCAAGACCAGTTGGTTAAGGGACCAAGTGAGCTACCACTTGACCAACCTCACGTTCGTATATCTTTTATACTTTTCATCTAAATTACAATAGTACTCCAAATCTATCAAAGTTAAACTAACTCGACAAAATGAACAATCAGGGTCTTGATTTTAAAACTTAACTTATCTAAAGGAATTAACTTTGATCTTTTTATGAAGTTAAAAAAATGATTTTAACTTTATATATATATATATATATAAATATAGTCAAATTAGTTCACAAATAAACAAGTTGAAATATACTTGACTCAAATTCAATTTATTTGTTTAGTTAACGAACTTAATTTATAATTCAAATTCTTTAACTAATCAAATTTCGAACAAATTAAATTTTTTTGAGATTAATGGGTATGCACTGACGGTGTAAAGTTTTTTACACCATTAGTAAATCATCTACCATTCATTTGTATTACTATAATTTAAAAGTCAACGACCATAAACGGATGAATGGTGGATGATGCACTGATGGTGTAAAAACCTTTACACTATCGGTGCATTCTCCATTTTCTCAATTTTTTTTAGTTAACGAACTTAATTTATAATTCAAATTCCTTAACTAATCAAATTTCAAACAAATTAAGTTTTTTTTGTTTTTTGTTTTTTTTAAAGGAATTGAGAAGCTCTTCGAAATGGAGGAGTATAAAATAACTTTCCCGTGCCATGAATGATTAGGTGTTTAGCAATTAAATAATGTTAGATACTTAGACAGGTGACCGACCCGTTTTTGGATGGATCATGTGTGTTTGTTGAGTTGTTAAATTATTTTTTAATTGAAAATCTCAAATAAATAAAAAATTTTATAAGATCTTTGTGGTGGAAAGAAACATATTGCGAATTGTGTTCTAGTTATACCTATTCCTTATGCTAATGTATGTTGGTGATTGAATGGTTGGGAAAATCCATGTCTAACTTTATAACTACTATTAAATTAATTCCATATGGTTTTGTCCCCAATTTACTAATAATTATTAATATTGGTTCTCATCCTTTTCTGCGTTGTGAGATCTCAGAGAATAAATAATTTATGGATAAGACATTAAGGCATCCACAACAGAGTATGTAGAGAGTTTGGTGGAGAGTTTAAGTTCAGATTGTCTTCCAGACTCTCTCAAGATTCTGCTAATCTTCAAAATCTGGTGGAATAACAAACTCAACTTAAGACTCTGTAGGACCCGTTTTTAGTCTTTTTCTTCTTTTTTTTTTACTTTGTAATATCCTAATAAACAAATAATAATAGCAAATAAATATTATTAACAATAAATAAATAATAATAACAATAAATTAATAATAAATAATAATAATAATATTCTTTTTAAAAAAATAAAAATAATATTATTTTTAAATATATACTTTTTTCTTTTATTCTTAAATATATTGTCTTGTTATGAAAAAATAAAAAATAAATAATAATTAATTTGAAATCAATAGCCGTTTAAGGATATACATCCAAAATCATAGGCGACTTCGTAATCGCACACAACATTATCAATTGTAACCGGATTTAATGGAACATTTGTGACAACATTTTGGAGGACAAGAAAGGAACACTAATTAAATTATGAGAGTTTGAATTATATTGTATTTTTTATGTACTTTATGGTTTTTAAAAGGTACCATTAATTATTGTAATGTTAACTTTTATTTAATTTTAATATTTAAATATTATTGGGATTATTTTTATAAATTCTATGAAATTAATATTATTGAAATTGTATTACAAAAACATTATTGAAATAAAATTGTGTATAAAAGTACATGATGATGTAATGTTGATGCATGCATGTTTGGAGAGTCTGGTATTAAGACTCTGCTGCAATGGAAGATATTAAAAGTCTGAAGTTAAATCCGATAGCAAAATGATGATGTAATACTTATGTGTCAGAGTTTGGTAAGTCTTAAATTAAGACTCAGCTGTGCATGCCTTAAGTATGCAATAAGACGAACTGTATGCTATTTCCATCTTAAATATATATGATACTTATCTTCGTTTAATCAATTTATATTAGATTTTTCTCTTATACTGATGAGGAGCTCGTATTTATATGAACAACAAATTAAACCCATCCAGTCACTAGAAATATGTGCCTTTTTTCGGAATGGGATCTACAGGTTAATCGAATACATCAATTTATCTAGTTTTGATGATAAGGCAAGACGGAATTAGGATTTTTTTTGGGTTGTTGTTGCATAACATACATAAGAAGAGGGACCAATTGTAGAGAGAATGATAGAGTGGATGGTCAGGGAAAGATATAGATTATTTGAAAGAAAAAAAAACTTTCTATGAATAAATAAAAGCTTTTTGGGTATAATTTAATATGCATGACAAATTAAACTAAATGACAAAAAAAATCTTATTATGACGAGAGAAAAAAAAACAATATAGAGATGCTAGAAATTGTAAACTTATATAAAAAATTTGGGATTATTTTGAAACCAAACACATTTTTATCATTTCATCGATCACCCATTCAAAATTGACTTTCAAACAAATATTATTAATGGGGAAAAATTTATAAAACTATTTGTAATTTACCGAAAAATAAACTATTTATAATATTATATTATTTTGAAATGTTTAAGCAGCTAGAAGGCATTGAGTTAGTTGATACTAACTCTAATCATTCAAACGAAATAGACCTTTAAATTGATTGTCAACCAAACACCAACATAAAAAATTCAACTTGTGATAGATAATAACAACAATAGATTATGGCCTTCTCTCTTCTTCCTCGGTCTTCTTCTCTTCTCCGTTTTCATCTTTTCTGTGATAGCGGTAGAAGGGTCTCTCCCTCCCCCTCCTTTTGTTGGTGTTTGGGTTTTTTTCTTTCCCAGTTATATCTTGGTTAAATAATATTGCTTTTATGCAAGTGGTGTGATTTTTCTTGTCCAAGTTTCATCTGGGTTTTGTTTTTGTGTGTTTGAGTATGGGAAACTAAGTTTCATCCAAGTTTCATCCAAAATTTGGTTGCATGGTAGAAATATTCTAAATGTTATTATACATCAACAAAGTTTTTACATTAGAAATTCACATTCATATTCATTATTTAATCCTTTGTTATTATTATGTGAAAAGTATGTTTTACACGACATAAATAATTTGTGTTTTTTTAACAAAAATATAAGTATTAAAATCAAAATTCACTATATTTTCAAAAATCAAAGATTTATTTATATTTTTTTTACCCATAGACCAAATTCTCCATATAATGCAATTTATGTTCAAAACAAATACATTCCCAATATATTAAAATCAACTTCCCCATTATCGTTGATTTTCTTTGTACATTATACTCGAATCTATGGCCTGCTTGTGTGTATAAACGGGGAATGTGTACAAAGAAAATGAAAACGAGCATAAGAAGTCATTGGAAGGCACAACTTGGCATGTATATGGCTGCTTATTCTTTCTCAGTGTTTTACATGATGCGGCCTTCTTGGCTAACATGCTTTTAGCTTTTGCTTGCTTTAAGAATCTTAGCTTGGCCCCATCATTTATGATCATTCCACCATTAAATTACTAAATTGCATGCCTATATATTCATTCTTCTAAAAGCAAATCTCACAAGCTAGCTTATATACATTTTTATCTTCTTTCTCGTATCTATTTGTCACTATTCGTAGAGGTTTATTCCGTTGGGGGTGGTTGTTATGTTTGCACATTGCACATTAAGAAAAGAAAACAAAATATAGATCATCTGATCATATCAGAAATAACATACAAAAAGTTAACTAAAATAAGTTAATGTCATCCTAGTTATTATGATTAAATTGTCCTTTTCACATTTCAAGTTTATTCATTATTGCATTGAGTTTATTTTTTATTGATAAGTTTTTGCATTGCGCCTTTTTAACTTATGCACTAAACAGTGGCGGAGCTTGACAAAAAAATTTAGGGGTGCAACAAAGTCTTTAATACTTATACTTAAAATATCACTTTCCAATATGATTAAGATACTCAGTTTAGTGGTATGTTTCCTTTTAACTCACTTAAGGAATCCAAGTTCGACTCCACCTCCAACCATTTTTTTAATTTCATGGCCAAAATTTGCAGTCGGAAAAATAAGTAGTTTAGTTTGGCAGGGGTGGATTCGATCAGGAGACCTCACGGCTCACGGAATACTAAATTATGTAAGTAGTTTTTTTTAAATATATTACTAATGTTTCCATCCTTCACTGTGGCATATGCTAAATTTATAATATAAGTAGTTCATTACCATGTTAATTATGATAAAATTTCACCAGCCTTTCTTCCTAATTTTTTTAGCTTAGAGTGGCTTATGGAAAATAAAAAGTGAAGGGAAATGGAAATTCCCAGCAACGAAAGGATGCATGGCATGCATATGGATATCAGGATATATACGTATGAGTTTTTTATTTATATATTTTTTTAGCGCGAGTATTACATGCATGCATATACAATAAACCTAATATTTATTTTATCTTTTTTTTATAAACAAAATATTTTATTCATGGAGAGGACAAGTAGTCCACTTACAGTAACCAAGGCTCTAATATTTGCAGCCCAATGGCCATTTTCTCAAGCTATAGATTGTGCATGCAAGTTGCAAGAGGCTTCAGTTTAAACAGCAAACAAACAACAAAAATCTGTTAATAACTTAGTGAGCAGAAGCCTATAATCTCTTTAAAAGCGTTTTAACCCACTATGTCCCTTCAATTTATATTTTTTGGAAGGGTGGGTAGAAAAATAAAATATATGTAGCCTTTGTTTAAATGTAAACAAGGGTTTGATCAATGTAATTGAGTACATATTAGACCCTAAAAGAATTGCCAGTAGTTGTAATCTATCTATAAAATGTTCCTGAAGTTAAAACTTGTAACCGAAGATAGCCAAAATAAACTACATTTGACCCCCAACACTAAAGAACTAAAACAAACCCAAAAAAAACCAAAAAAAAAAACAACTTTTGAAGATCATCATTGCATTAATACTTTTAAATTACACGACAATTCATTTACCTGAAGATATTGGTGATAAATAGCAAATGGAGCAGAATTTGATATAAGGGGCAAGAGATCTTTAACCAGTGTCCAAGTATCCATCTCCGGCGCAGCAATAATTAGGCTGCACAAGGAAATTGAAACGAAAAATAGTCACATTAAATGTTATTTGAATGGTCAGTTAAATATTTAAGTTTATATACCTAGAAAAACCATTTTCCTTCCACGAGTCAATGATTTCTTGTGGTGCCTTTTCTCCAGCCTTTGCAGCTTTGCAAACTCTTTTAGCAGGAATGTTTGTATTGTCAGTTTTCTCTGCACCAAGATCAGAAATTACATTTTCTGATGAATTGCATATTTCCTCCATGCTGACCGAAGCACCCATTTGATCCTGCAAACATGAAATCTTCAGATGCAGTGTTAAAAATAGCAATATAGAATCATGAGATCAACGAAGTACTAATTACATTTGACTGGCTTTCCACATTGCAGACATTAGCATCTTGTAGAATTTGTTCAAGTGATTCTTTTTGTGACAACAAGTTCGAAATGGGAGATCTTGAATTCTGCAACAAGTAAAAGATGATAACATTGAAAGAGGAAAGAACTCAAACCTTGGAACAGATACATTCAAACAAACCACCCGATGTGAAATTAACCATATGACTGCAACAGAGGACATATGGGTTTTCGATAGAGCAAGCATATAACATAACATTAATCAATATTCATATTAACTTTGTACATGGTTATCTCAGAAGAAACTTCTTTTCTCTTTTTTCATGGGCATCTTAAATCATTAGTGTTTTCTAAAACAATCATATCTAAATATGCTCATTCTGACTAGAAATCTAATTTCATAAATAATGTCAAAAAATCTAGGTTAGCTCAAAACCCATCGAAACCTATTTGTAAGAAATGAAACTTTAAAAAATGATAACTCATTTCTCTTCATGCGGTTTGTAACTTATAACTGCAAGAACGGTGACAAAAACAAACTTGACAAAATGCAAAAAACACATCATCTCACCTCTTGCAGATTTCATCACTAAAGTTAAATATCCTAACAATATCCATGGAATATGGTGACTTCCCAATATATGAATTGCATACAAAATCTATACCTGTTAAACATTTTACACAGTTCAATTATAACTTTAGTATAATTCACCTAGCTGAGCTACTTAACTCTGTAAATTTTGCACTACCAGTCACTCAAAAGATTGGTAAGAACAGAAAATGAATAAATTAACAATAAAAGGCCATTTTCTTTGCTACATTATCATTGTTGTGATGATTCACAGTTAATGAGTAACTAACCTTATAAAAAAATCAGCAAATCTAAATGGCCAAGTTAGTTTAAATTTGTAACATACCTCCTAAACGTTCCGCCACAGCACCAGTAATAAGGCCACCAACCATATCAACTACGAGAACGTCAGAATTTGAAGAAACATTAGCCATGGAAAGTAGAAGAGACAATGTATCCACCCGCAAGAATCTGAATAATTAATAAATAGTTAAAAACAATATCAAGAATATATACATCGCTTCGTCTTGTGACAATGGGCACGGAAATCCAAAACGCAAGGAAATGTGAAATGTTAGCAAGTGTATTGACAAGGACAAGATAAAGCTCACCCAATTTTAGTTGGATACTTCTTAAAATAGGCCTCGCATATGCTGAAAAAAACAGACAGCCATATGTCTTTAAGTAGAGACTCAAAATATCATCGATAATGATAAGAGCATACATATATGAAGACATTTAAGAAAAAATTAAGTCAAACAGCCAGATGAACATTCTTACTAACAGGAAGAAAAATATGGGCACATATTTTAGAAAATACTATTTTCTCTTACTACTTTCAAGAATATTTTATTTCCAATGTTAAAAGAACATGCTGTATCTACTTGACATTATTATTTTCTATTGTTTGTTTAATCGTCATAATGTTGCTCCCACCACAGTCAGACTGTTTGTAGGATAGTGTCAAAAGGCATAACAACATGCAGAGATAATGTTATAAATATAAATATTATTTTCCATCAAAAAACAAAAGAAAGACGCTACAAAGCAAGGTCTTACTATTTCGAAGCACATTTATTAGTTCCTCGAGGAGAAGGAATGTGAACCATTAGCAATATTTAAAAATTTAAAAACAATAATAATAATGATCATGATGATGATTAAAATGACGAAGTTGGTAATGATAAAAACAACAGTGAAATTAATCAAGGTCCACCTTCGGGCAACAGGACGCCTCATAAGAACTTTTGGGGCATATTTCTTCTGTTTCTTGAGTATATTTTTCCTGCAAACATAGCATGAGATTCAGTTCATTCTCAAAATAAACAATGAAATATCTTCATGCTTAAATATACCTGTGAGAATGATGTTTTCGTTTCAAATGTCGCACTATTGGCGATGAGAGCTTCAATTATTTCATTACCTCTTGCACCCTGCCTGCATAAAAGGTATAAGATATCTTTCACAAATGAATCCTATAAGCATGATAAAGAAACAATAACATGACACTATGACAGTTTATTTCAGAAAAGGAAGTGAGATGTGGATTGTACAATTTACATGAGAAAAAATTGGTACTGGAACTGTATTAGAATGGCAGAGGCAATCAAAGCACTATAGAACCAAATTATCCAAATATCCAAATATGGAATAAAAAATATATATAATTTTTAACAATCCATTTTGTTGAGTGCCCAAAACTTGATATGAGCAACGAAATCAACCAAAGGATGATGTGCTCACCTTCGCATGGCTTCTATATCATCACCAGTGAGGCTTTGGGCTGTATTATTGTCAATCAATGCCCGAATGTCCCTTGATTCAACAATTACTTGACCATCTTTTATCTCTTCGGTGTTATTACCTATAACGCAAATTGAGAGATAACACGCACATATAAAAAGAGAGAAACAATATATTCTGCTGAAAGTATCTCAATTCTTAACGAACAATAAAGAAATTCAAATCAATCTGAGAGGGCCTCATAGAAACACAGACATACATAGCATAGCATTTGACATGCAGACAAAACAGAATAGGACAATATGTTTTGTCATGTTCTTTTTGGTTTCACTCCTTCACTAGGACAAAAATGTTTCAGTTTTTAATCCCGCATTCTATTCTATTAATAAACAGACCAAAAATTCACGTTTTGTGAATGATTTTAGCCTTATGGATTACAAAAATACCAAGTATCAATCATTTTCCAAACCTAATTATTATTATTATTATTATCTACAGAATTCTCAAAATGTGAATGATGAAAGAGCAATACCTTGGAGAGAAGAAGGAAGAGAGTGAGAAAGGAAAGTGCACTGGGGCCCACTCTCAGCTTGAAAAACAGAACCGAAGGCGCAACCTATCAACGGCTGGAGAGAGTAGTTCTTATTCCCAATCTTCAATTTCTGCAATAAATAAATAAAAATCAACGGTTAAAATAAAATATCACAAATAAGAAGAACGATAGGAAGAAGAAGAAAGGTAAAGAAAGTACTGACGCATCATTAGAGAGGCGAGGAAAGACGAGACGATCCCCGTCGTTGATGTCAAGCAACAGGCTGCAACCTTCCCATGTCTTTCTACCGTTCATCATATCGTTGCTACTCGTAGCATTATTCTCAGAAGTAGTAGAAGAAGACATGCTTATGCTTATGCTTATGCTGTTTTTTTTAACCAATGAATGAATCTATTTAATTTGTTTAAATAATTAATAATTAATTAATTGAATAAACAAATAGAGTGGGAGTAGTATGAGTGTGTTTGTTTTTGGATTAATAGCAATGAAACCGCCACACCGCTAAAATCTAAGTGCTTTCTTTTCCCCAGTATGTATGGCGGATATAACACAACTTCTCTGCATAAAACCCTGACAGTTTAAACACATGAAATGAAATGAAGCTTAAACTAGGGTACAAATTACAATCATGTATCTGTATCTGTATCTGTTAACCGTTGAGTTTTGGTTTAGACGTGTGTTGGGCCTGTATGTATTGGGCCCAGAAATTAATATTTGGGCTAGAATTGTTACACAACGTGTCCAACATAGAGAAGAGTTCAAGAATTTAGACACCCAGGAGCTTACATATATTTTTACACTAGTATTTATCCTGTGCATTGCACGGGTAATAAGATTTTTATTTACCTATAATTAAAGTTTAAACATTTTGCATGTCAGAAATATTTTCAAAATTATATGAGTTAGGATTATTGTTTAAAATTGATAAAGAAATAGAAAAATTTAGAAATGCAAGGATTATTTTTGAATTTAGGTTTTTTTTATATAAAGGAAGTACATGTGCATGTAAAGTAGAATTTTTTTTCTCCTCCAGTAAATTAGTGCAATAGAATATGAGCATTAGTTTATGTGTACATGTGTATTAATAAGGTGTATTAGTTGATAGTTTGTTTCTCTCGTGATTAGTTTGAAATATTGCAACACTTTATTATATCGAATCATTGCATTCAATCATGCATTAATTTGAAACGATATATCTTTTGGTGATATTTAGTTTGAAACAATATATCTCTTGGTGATATTTTTTTTTCCGAGTAATTTAAAATTAATATTTTTAAAATTAAAAAAAAAGTTATCACAAGTGACAAGTCGTTTCAATAGTAAAGTGATATGTCATTTCAACAGTGAAGTGATATGTCGTTTCAATAGTGAGGTGATATGTCGTTTCAACAGTGAAGTGATATAACACAGTGTTTGACAAGTGTCATACTTGATTGGCCTTTATTTTATCAACTTTTCCTGTGAGAACTCCATTTTGTGAGAAGCTCTCTGATTTCAATATTTGAGTTCGAAAATATAATATAGTGTTTCATACGCTTGAAGTAAGTTTACCACTATAATTTTGCAAGTAAACTTACCCGGGAGTTTATACATATTTTTGTTTACTACTATTTTTTGCTAGCTGACCAGGATCTCACTACCAAGTATATTTATTTTTGCCTAGTATGCTTGGGGTAAGCTTACCACTATATTTTGCAAGTGAGCTAACCCACGAGCTTACTACCAAGTATACTACTAAATTGTTTTGCAAGTAAATTGACCTAGGAACTCTCAACATACTGATTTTTGGATAGGGTGATGTTGATGATAGGAATGAAGATGATGAATGGAAAAGATGAGTGAAGACACACCAGAGGTTGTGAGAGTGTTTATGAAGGAACTTTTTTTTCCTTTTATTTTTTAAAGAGTATTAAAAATAGGGGTATTATGATGTTTTTTCAAAAATGAGGGGGTTTAACACAAAGTGGGGTTCGAAAACTAGTTCCCTTCGTTTAGGGGTTGGTTTTCTAATACTTTTTCGAGTTTTTGATTTTTTTTTTAATTTCATGCTGCCCAAAATATTCTCATTTAAAAAAAAATTATTGGATAGGAGCCTCCCAGCAGGGGTTGCTGCATACACAAGACTCGAACTCAAGACCAGTTGGTTAAGGGACCAAGTGAGCTACCACTTGACCAACCTCACGTTCGTATATCTTTTATACTTTTCATCTAAATTACAATAGTACTCCACATCTATCTAGGTTAAACTAACTCGACAAAATGAACAATCAGGGTCTTGATTTTAAAACTTAACTTATCTAAAGGAATTAACTTTGATCTTTTTTTGAAGTTAAAAAAATGATTTTAACTTTATATATATATATATATATATATATATAGTCAAATTAGTTCACAAATAAACAAGTTGAAATATACTTGACTCAAATTCAATTTATTTGTTTAGTTAACGAACTTAATTTATAATTCAAATTCTTTAACTAATCAAATCTCAAACAAATTAAATTTTTTTGAGATTAATGGGTATGCACTGACGGTGTAAATTTTTTTACACCATTAGTTAATCATCTACCATTCATTTGTATTACTATAATTTAAAAGTCAACGACCATAAACGGATGAATGGTGGATGATGCACTGATGGTGTAAAAACCTTTACACTATCGGTGCATTCTCCATTTTCTCAATTTTTTTAGTTAACGAACTTAATTTATAATTCAAATTCCTTAACTAATCAAATGTCAAACAAATTAAGTTTTTTTTGTTTTTTGTTTTTTTTAAAGGAATTGAGAAGCTCTTCGAAACGGAGGAGTATAAAATAACTTTCCCGTGCCATGAATGATTAGGTGTTTAGCAATTAAATAATGTTAGATACTTAGACAGGTGACCGACCCGTTTTTGGATGGATCATGTGTTTTTGTTGAGTTGTTAAATTATTTTTTAATTGAAAATCTCAAATAAATAAAAATTATTGGAAGATCTCTGTGGTGGAAAGAAACATATTGCGAATTGTGTTCTAGTTATACCTATTCCTTATGCTAATGTATGTTGGTGATTGAATGGTTGGGCAAATCCATGTCTAACCTTATAACTACTATTAAACTAATTCCTTATGGCTTTGTCCCCAATTTACTAATTATTAATATTGGTTCTCATCCTTTTCTGCGTTGTGAGATCTCAGAGAATAAATAATTTATGGAATAAGACATTAAGGCATCCACAACAGAGTATGTAGAGAGTTTGGTGGAGAGTTTAAGTTCAGATTGTCTTCCAGACTCTCTCAAGATTCTGCTAATCTTCAAAATCTGGTGGAATAATAAACTCAACTTAAGACTCTGTGGGACCCGTTTTTAGTCTTTTTCTTCTTTTTTTTTTACTTTGTAATATCCTAATAAACAAATAATAATAGCAAATAAATATTATTAACAATAAATAAATAATAATAACAATAAATTAATAATAAATAATAATAATAATATTCTTTTTTAAAAAATAAAAATAATATTATTTTTCTTGATGTCCTAGACGGTGAGGACCTCCAAGGGTACAGGAGATGACCTTCGAAGGAGCCTCTGTCTAGGGTTGATATGTGATGTTTGGGGGAAGTCCTCAGGTGGCTAAGGAAAAGAGCCAAGAAGCAACCCTAATCACTGGTGTGTGAGGATGGCAATTAGGGTTAGAGGACGTACCTGAGCCCCATGTAGTACGGAGCTACTTATAGGGGGGAGCTGGTTGTCCTAATGGGCTTGCTTTAGGCCCAAGTAGGGCCAGCCTGTACTGAGCTAGGAGTGGATAGGCTGTCCTTGTGGATAAGGTAGTGAGCTGTCCTTGTGGATAAGGCAGTGAGCTGTCCTTGTGGATAAGGAAGGGGGACGTCATCATGTCCTAGGTGTCGGACTTGGGAAGGTGTCGGACCCAGACGTCGGACCTGAGCGGGAACACGAGGTCGGCCTGTATCTGGCGTCTGTCCGGCCGTTGAGCATTGAGCTCGGCCAAGCGCTCAGAAGGCTTCCTGAAGGGTTCTCAGGACTTTGGCGAGGTAGTCTAAGGACCTCGGCTAGGCCGAGTCCACCACATAAGCCCCCCAGCTCGGTCAAGGCTGTCTAAGCCTTGTTCCGAGGTTCTGGTTTAGGTCCTTTTCCCAAATCCACCTCATAAGGGCCGACTTCACCACATAAGCCCCCCAGCTCGGTCAAGGCTATCTGAACCTTGTTCCGAGGTTCTAGGGAGTTCGGACGATGAGTTGCCGATACGTTGGATCCAGCTGTCTCTGACATCCTTTCATTCTGACGGACCAGGTTTGACAGCTGTCTAATCACCAGAACCGATGTGACGTTTGCTTTTACTGGATCTGACGTGTGTCAGAAGTCACGACCTACGAAGCGTCATCATTATTGTGACGTTGCTCGAGGTCCACTATTTCAGCTGCTGCATGTCACATGTCCCAATTGTTATGTCTGCATGTTGGGTTGGGCCTTTTAGGCCTGACCCAACTTTCGAAAGTGGAGGGAAGGTGGTTCCTCTTCTCTTATCCTGGAAAAACCGTTCCGCTTCTTCTTTCCACCAAACGGCTGCATCTTCCCTCACTTACACCAGTTCCATTCCCCTCTTTCCTCGAGATTGCTTTCTGAGATCGTACTCCTCTTTCCTTCTTTCTTTGCAGAGGAACGACAACAATTTACTCTCCTCCTCATTCGTTCTTTTCGGTTGCATATCCAAGGTACTCTCTTGTTCCTTTTCTCCTTTTGTTTTTTGCCTCTTCTTCTTCTTTGTTCTGGTTGGTCTGGGTAGGATTTAGGATTCTAAAGGCTCTGTTTCTTTAGGGGGTTTTTTCTGCTTGCTGGGCTTCGTGTTAATCTTGGAAAAGGATGGCTTACAATGTTTCTGGGTTTGGGGCGTTTTAGGATTTGTTGGAAGGTTGTGGTTTTCATTTTTCAAGAAATCAAGAGGATATACTGGGTTTATCATGAGTAGGGAACGGGTTGGGGAATGGACTGTAATGATCTCCCTATCCTGCAGCAGTAACGAGGAAGAGGACGACTCCTCTTCCTCGTCCTGCTCCTCCCTGGGGGTCGACGAGGAATATGAGGGATAGGTTTTAGAGGTTGATCCCGTTGAGGTGGCCTACTCTCGGGATTGGGAGCGGAGGAAAGAGTGGGTTTGGCCATACGCCTGGGCCGAGTTTGATGGAGGTAAGGGATATGTCGATTTCTAAAATATGGGGGAGTGAAGGGGGTGCGAATGGGGGGGTACCTGTGGTGGAGGGGAGGTGCTCGCCCCTCGGAATAACTTCGATGGGGTTTTCTGGGGGGTTATTCTTTGTAACCCGTAGGACTAACGTCGAGCTCCCCTGTTCTTCCACAGGTACCATGCCGCCCAGGAGATGTGTCAGCCGACCTGATCTGTATCCTGCGCCCACCGATGCCGACCAATATCAATGGGTCGATGTGGAGCCGAAGGGGGTGCGGTCTAATCTAGATTCCGAGGATAAACTCTCCGACGTGAAGAGAGTTATACTACCCTGTTCGGGAGACGTCGCTGGTACTTCTTACGAAGTTCTTCCCTGTTCGACGAATGACCGAATCTGCACCAAGACTGATGACAACTCTTTCTTTTTTTATGCCGATTTAATTCACAACCTCGGCGTGACTCTGCCGTTTACTGACCTCGAGATGAGGGTTCTGAAAGAGCTCGAACTGGCTCCTTCGCAACTTCACCCCAACACTTGGTCGTTCCTGAGGGCGTTTCAAAAATATTGCCGGGCCAAGGGATTGGTATGCACAGTCCGGCTCTTTTTGTGGATGTACAACCCGTTCATCAATAACAAAGACGGGGTTACTGGGCGACTTTGGGTATCGGCCAAAGCCCGAGCTCGCTGTGGGCTTTTCGGAATGTTTACAGAATCGTGGAAGCACTTTAAGCCCAGATTTTTCAAGTATAAATTCGTGGGTGCTGGCCGACCTTGGTTCCGGGACGAGGCAGGTCCGAGGTTCCCCTTAGATTGGACCCCGGAGTTCTTCGACCGCCACCTCGGTACGCCACAAAGGTGGTCGGGCGCGACTCTTGATGCCGACGAGGCCGCCACAGTCCATCATTTTCAAAATGAATATCAAGCTCGGAAAGTCCAACTTGATATTGGGGTTTTTATGAAGTGTTCCGACAATGACGTGTTAGCCAAAATTGGTAGCTAACCTTGCACTTATAGCCTTGTAAATTTTTTTTTAATGATTTGACTTTGTCTTTTTTGTTCGCAGAAGAATATTGGTCAGCGATGTCGTCTAAAGCATTGAAGGTTGCGCTGAATCGCAAGAGGAAGAAGTCGGAGAGCACTTCCAATGATGCCACAACTGCGAAGACGACGTCAGCCGACTCCGCTCTGCCGCACTCTACTCCGCCTGCGGCGATCATTACTTCGCCTCCTCCTCAGCCTCCCTCTCCAAGTACCGAGCACGTCCAAGCTGCCGGTACCCCAAGGCCGACGACTCCCACTACTAGGCCCTCAGTTAAAGAGTCACTTGTGAAGATGTCGGGGGCCGAATGGAAGAAGATGGCCGAAGGGTTGGCCTATCACTTAAAAAGATCGACGAATATTTTCAATGTGTTGACCGATGTTGCCGATGACATCGCGGAAGGTGTGTCGCCGGCCAGGAAGAAGGCCCGATCTGATATGGCGGCGGAAGTGACGGAGCTGAGGGATAATAAAGACTCTGCTGAGCAAAAGTTGGCTGAGTTAAAGGAGGATCACCGTCATAAGCTGGAGGAGCTTCGGAAGAGTCAGGAGGAGGCCCTGACCCGGGCAACGGCGGATGCAAAGGAGGCTGGTCGGCAAGAAGGGCTAGCCGAGGTGGAGAAGGCGAGAACGTTGTTGAAGAGAAGAGCCGATCAAGCTCTTAAACAAAAAGTAGCCGCACGTGAGGCGGATTTCAATCTTGAGAGGGCGGCGGGTAAAGTTTTTACCAGCGCAATAGAGCAGATTCTGCACCTGAACCAAGGGCTCCGAATATGGTACATCGGCGCCTCTGCTGGTTTCGGGGTAGAGGATGGGAAAATGGTCGACTATGACAAGGACGGGCTCGAAGTCGACTTGAACCTGTCTGAGGAGAGTCTGCCCAATCCTTTGGTGGAGAAACCGGATGAGGAGTTCAACCCAAACTCGGTTGTCCTATCCGATGTTGAAGATGAAGCAGCATAAGTCCCTTATGCTGGGCAGCTAGTGATCTGTCAATGTTTTTGTAATCATGTTTGACAATGTTGGATTGTATTTTATTTTGTTGTGTACAACATTTTATTTCTATGCAAGTTTTTTCTAGTTTCAACTTGTTGCATGCTATCATATCTATGCAAGTTTTTATTCTAACTTGTTGCATTCGTATAGAGTCCGAGGTCATTTTTATGCAAGTTTTTCCTCTAACTTGTTGCATGTACACTGCGTCCGAGGTCATTTTTAAATAATTAAGTAGAACTACCTTTGAGAATACAAGTTTTTAGCCAACTTGTTGTATTTGGATTTGTTCGGATTTAAAACTTACTAATGTTAAACTCGGACGACTCAGTAAGTGCAGTAATCTTATAAGTTTTCCTCTGAATAAAGTTACTGTATATAAGTGCATACGGTAGGGAACTCGGATCTACCCACCTTAGCCGAGGTGGGTGTCCTTGGCCCCGATGTAAAAGAGAGTGCTGAGTGAAGCTATGTGTAAACATTTCACAGCAGTCTGTTCTTTATCGGGTGTCCCTTGTACACTGTGCATATGAGCCGATCTTATCTAGAAGCCGTTGGCTGTGCATAGCGCCATGCAACATTTAGGTGGCTAGTGCTAAATGAGAAGCTAGTACGTACGTATATAAAACTGTGGCACTTGAGTATGAGCAAGTTTGTACTTTTCATTAATAAACATGAGTACATTGCTTATAAATTGAGAAGGTGGGTATGTCCCAACGTGGAAAATGAGAGCATGATTAGGAAAAGTAAGTGTAAAATATTAACAGAAATGAAGATAAAAGTTAAACTTTTAACTGGGGCGGCCAATAACATCCGAGGTAAACCTAGCTGAAGTAGGTTCTCAGTTTTGCCACGTTCCAAGAATTTTTGAGTTCGCCCCCCTCAAGGATCTCTAGCCTGTATGTCCCAGAGTGTGTCTTTGAGAAGACTCTGTAGGGGCCTTCCCAGTTTTGAGCAAGTTTCCCATCTCTTCGATTTTTAAGGCCGATGTCAGCTCTCCTGAGAACGAGATCACCGACCTCAAAAGACCTGGGTTGTACCGTTTTGTTATACTGCTTGGCTTGCCTTTCTTTCGCTTTCTTTTCCCGAGCAGACGCGGCGTCCCGGATCTCCTCGGCCAGTATCAAGTTTTCTTTGATCAAATTTCCGTTTTCCTCCTCTGGTCTGTCCCTCATTCGGAAGGTATGGATCCTTCGTTCGATGGGGATGACTGCATCGCAACCATAGGTGAGTCTGAAGGGGGTTTCTCCAGTTGAGGACTGAACCGTGGTCCTGATTGACCAGAGGACCTCGGGTAGGAGGTCGGCCCAGGCTCCTTTGGCCTGTGTGATTCTCTTCTTGAGGCCGTCAACGATAGCTCGGTTGGCTGCCTCGGCTTGGCCATTGGTCTGGGGATGCTCAACCGAAGAGAACCGATGAGAGATCCCGAGACTCTCAGCTAATATCTGGAAATTGTCGGCGGCGAATTGACTGCCATTGTCGGTGATCAATGTGAGCGGAAGGCCGAAACGGGAGATGACTTGTTTCATAAAAAATTTCTGGATCCTTGCCGAAGTGATGGTTGCTAGGGGCTCAGCTTCGATCCATTTAGTGAAGTAGTCTATTGCTACCACGATGAATTTTAGCTGGCCTGGAGCCGTTGGGAACTGTCCCACAATGTCCATCCCCCACATGCTGAAAGGCCAGGGGGAGGCTAGAGAGTGGAGCTCCTTGGATGGTTTCTGGTAAACATCGCTGAAAAATTGGCATTGAGGACATCGTCGAACATGGTCAATGGAGTCCGTAACTAAGGTTGGCCAGAAATATCCGGCCCTTAATATCTTCCTCGCCAAGGATTTTCCTCCGACGTGGTGGCTCCCCATTCCTCCATGGACCTCGTTCAAGGTCTCTTGAGCTTCCTCGGAGGCCAGACATCGGAGGAGTGGAGATGACATTCCTCTTCTGTAAAGGACTCCATCCATAATAACATACTCAGCTGCCTTTCTCTTCAGTTTCTGTGCTTCTTTTTGATCGGCAGGGAGTATTCCATGTTCGAGGTACGCCCTAATCGGATGCATCCAGTTCGGCGATATCGAAATAGCCATTACTACGCTTGGAGTTGCGATTTGCTCTTGAATGAGGCTTTTATTATTCCCTCCTCCTTTTGTGCTTGCCAACTTGGAAAGCACATCGGCTCGGGAGTTTGAACTGCGGGGGATATGGGTGATGGAAAATTTTACAAAATCAAGAGCTAGGGACTTAACTTTGTCAAGGTATTTTTGTAGGATGGGCTCTTTGGCTTGGTAGTCTCCAACGATTTGGGAAACCACCAATTGGGAATCGCTCATAATTTGGACTTCGGTTGCGCCGAGCTCTTTGGCCATGCGGAGGCCAGCAATGACTGCTTTGTACTCGGCCTGATTATTCGAAGTTAAAAACTCGAACTTCAGGGAATACTCGATGCTGAGCCCTTCCGCATTTTCCAAAATAACTCCAGCTCCCGCACCCTTTTGATTGCTCGAACCATCAACATATATTACCCAAATATCCGAGCTAGAGCTTTAGTGGGGCTCTGTAAATTCGGACACAAAATCTGCTAACACTTGTGACTTGATTGCCTTCCTCGGTTCATAGGAGATGTCAAACTCGGACAGTTCGATTGCGCAGGCCATCATTCTCCCCGCGAGGTCGGGCTTTTGCAGAACTTGTTGAATGGGCTGGGCGGTTCTTACGACAATAGGGTGACTTTGGAAATATTGTCGTAGCCGCCGTGCAGCCAGGATGAGGTAGAATGCGAATTTCTCAATCTTGGAATACCGAAGCTCGGGACCCTGGAGAGCTCGGCTTATGAAATAAACGGGGAATTCACTTCGACCCTCATCTCGAACCAAAACCGAGCTAAGGGCTGACTCCCCAACGGAGAGATAAATGAAAAGGTTCTCCCCCTCACGAGGGCTGGAGAGAACTGGAGAGGAAGAGAGATACTCCTTAAGAGCGATGAAAGAGGCTTCACAGTCCTGATCCCAGTTAAAAGTTGTACCCTTTTTCAAAAGTTGGTACCAGGGTAAGGCCTTTTTAGCAGCTTGAGGAAGAAATCTGGATAGTGCCGCCATCCTGCCAGTTAATTGTTGCACCCCTCTGAGGTCGGCAGGGCTCCTCATTTCTAGTATAGCATGGCATTTGTCGGGGTTTGCTTCGATTCCTCGCTCGGAGAGCATGAACCCGAGGAAAGCGCCAGCGGGGACCCCGAATGTACACTTCTCCGGATTTAACCTCATCATGTGTGCTCTTACCCTTTCCAGGACCGTGGTTAGGTCTCGGGCATGGTCTTCCCTTTTCTTGCTCTTTGTAATCATGTCGTCGATGTAGACCTCCATGGTTGCACCGATGATCCCGTCAAAAACTTTGTTCATCATCCTCTGATAGGTTGCGCCGGCATTCTTAAGGCCGAAAGGCATGACGGTGTAACAGTAAGTTGCCTTCCCGGTCGTGAATGTGGTCTTGTCTTGATCAGGGGGATACATAGGGATCTGGTTGTATCCCGAATATGCATCAGTGAATGACAACAATTGGTAGCCTGCCGAATTATCGACGAGCTGGTCAATAATCGGCAGTGGATATTGGTACTTGGGGCAGGCTTTGTTGAGGTCAGTGTAATCCACACACATCCTCCAACTACCGTTTGCCTTTTTAACCAAGACCGTGTTTGCAACCCATTCAGCGTACGAGACTTCTTTTATAAACCCGGCTTCGAGCAACTCGGACACCTTTTCCTGGATAACTTTTGCCTTCTCAGTTCCAACCCGTCTCATTTTCTGCACTACCGGTCTTGCTTTCGGGTCCACACTGAGCTTGTGACAGATAAAGTTCGGGTCGATCCCCGGCATAGCGGCCGAGGTCCAAGCAAACAGATCCAAATTAGCTCGCAATAGTGCAATGATTTCCTCCTGTATCTCCTTAGGGAGGTCGGCACCTACTTTGACAGTTCTGCTGGGGTCGACGGGATCGATGGGGACTGCCAACCACTTTCCTTGAGGAGACGGTCTGAGATCGTCCTGTTCGGACCGGACGTCCAACTCGGCCAACAGGACCTTCCCTTTGGCTAGTGTCAGACCGGAGAGTTCTTCTTGCTTTTTCTTATTTTCCCGTAGGCTCGCGTTGTAGCAGAGTCGGGCTCTGAGCTGGTCGGCTTTGACGGTGACAAGGTTGTCATCAGAACCAACGAATTTCATTGCTAGGTGAACTGTTGAGACCACTGCCCCAAAGGCTTGAAGGCAGGTTCGTCCCAGTATCACACTGTAAGGGGATTCAAAGTCAACCACCAAAAACTTGATAATCTCCGTTCGGGCCGAAGGCAGTTTGCCCAAGGTGACCGAGAGGAGGATGGCTCCAAGGGGGCGTATTGCCTCGCCCGTGAAGCTGATAAGATGCCCTTCAAAATGTATGAGGTCGGCAGACCTTAGTTTCAGTGCTTGAAATGTGTGGAGAAAAAGAACGTCGGCCGAGCTTCCTTGGTCGACGAGAACTCGGGCGACTTCGAAGTTGCTGATCATAGCCGCGATCACCATTGGATCATTGTGATCCGGGATGATATCTCCTAGATCCTGATCAGAGAAACTGATAGGGATGTTCCGGGATGGTTTTTTACCCATAGGTTTGTGGCGAACAGCTAATACTTGTTGAACGTACTTTCTCCTTTCCAACTTCTTCTCGCCGCCACCGGCAAAACCTCCAGAAATAGTCTCCACCCGACAGTTTTCCGGTATCTTGAGCAGATCCTGTATATTTCTTGGTTGTTGTTGGGAACCATCGGGGGCTGAGGCTTGACCAGTGGCCCGTTCGGTGGGATGCCGCATGGATAAATTTTGGTGCGACGGTGGTGAAGGTGGGTGAGGAGGGGGGGTGGTCGGGACCTTGCTGCCCAGCTACCCTCAAGGTGTGACCACAGGTCTTCAGCTGGCGGGATTCCCCCAAGACGCTCCCTCCTCCTTTTCTGATCTGGTTGATCTTCAGACATGGTAGAATCTTCTAGGTGGGGTTAAGGTTTATCAGTTTCCCACAGACGGCGCCAATGTGATGTCCTAGACGGTGAGGACCTCCAAGGGTACAGGAGATGACCTTCGAAGGAGCCTCTGTCTAGGGTTGATATGTGATGTTTGGGGGAAGTTCTCAGGTGGCTAAGGAAAAGAGCCAAGAAGCAACCCTAATCACTGGTGTGTGAGGATGGCAGTTAGGGTTAGAGGACGTACCTGAGCCCCATGTAGTACGGAGCTACTTATAGGGGGAGCTGGTTGCCCTAATGGGCTTGCTTTAGGCCCAAGTAGGGCCAGCCTGTACTGAGCTAGGAGTGGATAGCTGTCCTTTTGGATAAGGTAGTGAGCTGTCCTTGTGGATAAGGCAGTGAGCTGTCCTTGTGGATAAGGAAGGGGGACGTCATCATGTCCTAGGTGTCGGACTTCGGAAGGTGTCGGACCCAGACGTCGGACCTGAGCGGGAACACGAGGTCGGCCTGTATCTGGCGTCTGTCCGGCCGTTGAGCATTGAGCTCGGCCAAGCGCTCAGAAGGCTTCCTGAAGGGTTCTCAGGACTTTGGCGAGGTAGTCTAAGGACCTCGGCTAGGCCGAGTCCACCACAATTTTTAAATATATACTTTTTTCTTTTATTCTTAAATATATTGTCTTGTTATGAAAAAATAAAAAATAAATAATAAATAATTTGAAATCAATAACCGTTTAAGGATATACATCCAAAATCATAGGCGACTTCGTAATCGCACACAACATTATCAATTGTAACCGGATTTAATGGAACATTTGTGACAACATTTTGGAGGACAAGAAAGGAACACTAATTAAATTATAAGAGTTTGAATTATATTGTATTTTTTATGTACTTTATGGTTTTTAAAAGGTACCATTAATTATTGTAATGTTAACTTTTATTTAATTTTAATATTTAAATATTATTGGGATTGTTTTTATAAATTCTATGAAATTAATATTATTGAAATTGTATTACAAAAGCATTATTGAAATAAAATTGTGTATAAAAGTACATGATGATGTAATGTTGATGCATGCATGTTTGGAGAGTCTGGTATTAAGACTCTGCTGCAATGGAAGATATGAAAAGTCTGAAGTTAAATCCGATAGCAAAATGATGATGTAATACTGATGTGTCAGAATTTGGTAAGTCTTAAATTAAGACTCAATTGTGCATGCCTTAAGTATGCAATAAGACGAATTGTATGCTATTTCCATCTTAAATATATATGATACTTATCTTCGTTTAATCAATTTATATTAGATTTTTCTCTTATACTGAGGAGCTCGTATTTGTATGAACTGCAAATTAAACCCATCCAGTCACTAGAAATATGTGTCTTTTTTCGGAATGGGATCTACAGGTTAATCGAATACATCAACTTATCTAGTTTTGATGATAAGTCAAGATGGAATTAGGATTTTTTTTTGGTTGTTGTTGCATAACATAAATAAGAAGAGGGACCAATTGTAGAGAGAATGATAGAGTGGATGGTCAGGGAAAGATAGATTATTTGAAAGAAAAAAAAACTTTCTATGAATAAATAAAAGCTTTTTGGGTATAATTTAATATGCTCGACAAATTAAATTAAATGACAAAAAAAATCTTATTATGACGAGAGGAAAAAAAAACAATATAGAGATGCTAGAAATTGTAAACTTATATAAAAAATTTGGGATTATTTTGAAACCAAACACATTTTTATCATTTCATCGATCACCCATCCAAAATTGACTTTCAAACAAATATTATTAATGGGAAAAATTTATAAAACTATTTGTAATTTACCGTAAAATAAACTATTTATAATATTATATTATTTTGAAATGTTTAAGCAGCTAGAAGGCATTGAGTTAGTTGATACTAACTCTATTCATTCAAACGAAATAGACCTTTAAATTGATTGTCAACCAAACACCAACATAAAAAATTCAACTTGTGATAGATAATAACAACAATAGATTATGGCCTTCTCTCTTCTTCCTCGGTCTTCTTCTCTTCTCCGTTTTCATCTTTTCTGTGATAACGGTAGAAGGGTCTCTTCCTCCCTCTCCTTTGGTTGGTGTTTGGGTTTTTTTCTCTCCCAGTTATATCTTGGTTAAATAATATTGCTTTTATGCAAGTGGTGTGATTTTTCTTGTCCCAGTTTCATCTGGGTTTTGTTTTTGTGTGTTTGAGTATGGGAAACTAAGACTTTTTGTTTGTCCAGATCTGATGACCTTCCTATCTTCTCAAATAACTAGAAGACTGATATTCGGGACAACTTTTCCCTTCCAGAACTCTGTCTTCTCCTCTGTTCAGTGGCTCTACCTTCTCAGATCTGAGATTCTTTGTCGCCGAACTGTGCTTACTTCCGGCATCGATGAGATAGTTATCTTGGAAACAAAGGTTGTTGAATCTCCTGTTAGAATTCGAAGCTGGATGTTGATAATGATCCTGATCCACAAAGAGTTTGCTGTTATGGTTGAGTATCTAGTCTTTTATAGCAATTTTTATTGCATGAAAAATATGTGTTTTGTTATTGTACTATTGGATCTACTTGTACTATTTTCTGTTATGAAATGAATTACATATTTTCCTCTAAAAAAATAGATTTTACATATAATCAATTACTAGAATAATTTAATTTTATGGTATCTTAAATACACTCCTAATTTATTTTCAATATAATTAATGGATTCTATATATAACCGGTTATTATATAATAAATGTTAGGGCACTACTTCCATGCAACCAAATTTTGGATGGTTGCAAAACAATCCTGTAATGGACCAATGTTTGTTTGACAAATCAGCTAATATGAGCTGACATGGCAGTGATTTAAAACTTCATTAGCTGACGTGTCAAGCAACCATTGGTTTATTTTGGAGATTGTTGTGCAACCATCCAAAATTTGGTTGCATGGTAGAAATATTCTAAATGTTATTATACATCAACAAAGTTTTTACATTAGAAATTCACATTCGTATTCATTATTGAATCCTTTGTTATTATTATGTGAAAAGTATGTTTTACACGACATAAATAATTTGTGTTTTTTTTAACAAAAATATAAGTATTAAAATCAAAATTCACTATATTTTCAAAAATCAAAGATTTATTTATATTTTTTTTTACCCATAGACCAAATTCTCCATATAATGCAATTTATGTTCAAAACAAATACATTCCCAATATATTAAAATCAACTTCCCCATTATCGTTGATTTTCTTTGTACATTATACTCGAATCTATGGCCTGCTTGTGCGTATAAAGGGGGAATGTGTACAAAGAAAATGAAAACGAGCATAAGAAGTCATTGGAAGGCACAACTTGGCATGTATATGGCTGCTTATTCTTTCTCAGTGTTTTACATGATGCGGCCTTCTTGGCTAACATGCTTTTAGCTTTTGCTTGCTTTAAGAATTATAGCTTGGCCCCATCATTTATGATCATTCCACCATTAAATTACTAAATTGCATTCCTATATATTCATTCTTCTAAAAGCAAATCTCACAAGCTAGCTTATATACATTTTTATCTTCTTTCTCGTATCTATTTGTCACTATTCGTAGAGGTTTATTCCGTTGGGGGTGGTTGTTATGTTTGCACATTGCACATTAAGAAAAGAAAACAAAATATAGATCATCTGATCATATCAGAAATAACATACAAAAAGCTAACTAAAATAAGTTAATGTCATCCTAGTTATTATGATTAAATTGTCCTTTTCACATTTCAAGTTTATTCATTATTGCATTGAGCTTATTTTTTATTGATAAGTTTTTGCATTGCGTCTTTTTAACTTATGCACTAAACAGTGGCGGAGCTTGACAAAAAAATTAAGGGGTGCAACAAAGTCTTTAATACTTATACTTAAAATATTACTTTCCAATATGATTAAGATACTCAGTTTAGTGGTATGTTTCCTTTTAACTCACTTAAGGAATCCAAGTTCGACACCACCTCCAACCATTTCTTTACAATTTTTTTAATTTCATGGCCAAAATTTGCAGTCGGAAAAATAAGTAGTTTAGTTTGGCAGGGGTGTATTCGAGCAGGAGACCTCACGGCTCACGGAATACTAAATTATGTAAGTAGTTTTTTTTAAAATATATTACTAATGTTTCCATCCTTCACTGTGGCGTATGCTAAATTTATAATATAAGTAGTTCATTACCATGTTAATTATGATAAAATTTCACCAGCCTTTCTTCCTAATTTTTTTAGCTTAGAGTGGCTTATGGAAAATAAAAAGTGAAGGGAAATGGAAATTCCCAGCAACGAAAGGATGCATGGCATGCATATGGATATCAGGATATATACGTATGAGTTTTTTATTTATATATTTTTTTAGCCCGAGTATTACATGCATGCATATACAATAAACCTAATATTTATTTTATCTTTTTTTTATAAACAAAATATTTTATTCATGGAGAGGACAAGTAGTCCACTTACAGTAACCAAGGCTCTGATATTTGCAGCCCAATGGCCATTTTCTCAAGCTGTAGATTGTGCATGCACGTTGCAAGAGGCTGCAGTTTAAACAGCGAACAAACAACAAAAATATGTTAATAACTTAGTGAGCAGAAGCCTATAATCTCTTTAAAAGCGTTTTAACCCACTATGCCCCTTCAATTTATATTTTTTGGAAGGGTGGGTAGAAAAATAAAATATATGTAGCCTTTGTTTAAATGTAAACAAGGGTTTGATCAATGTAATTGAGTACATATTAGACCCTAAAAGAATTGCCAGTAGTTGTAATCTATCTATAAAATGTTCCTGAAGTTAAAACTTGTAACCGAAGATAGCCAAAATAAACTACATTTGACCCCCAACACTAAAGAACTAAAACAAACCCAAAAAAAAACAAAAAAAACAACTTTTGAAGATCATCATTGCATTAATACTTTTAAATTACACGACAATTCATTTACCTGAAGATATTGGTGATAAATAGCAAATGGAGCAGAATTTGATAAAAGGGGCAAGAGATCTTTAACCAGTGTCCAAGTATCCATCTCCGACGCAGCAATAATTAGGCTGCACAAGGAAATTGAAACGAAAAATAGTCACATTAAATGTTATTTGAATGGTCAGTTAAATATTTAAGTTTATATACCTAGAAAAACCATTTTCCTTCCACGAGTCAATGATTTCTTGTGGTGCCTTTTCTCCAGCCTTTGCAGCTTTGCAAACTCTTTTAGCAGGAATTTTTGTATTGTTAGTATTCTCTGCACCAAGATCAGAAATTACATTTTCTGATGAATTGCATATTTCCTCCATGCTGACCGAAGCACCCATTTGATCCTGCAAACATGAAATCTTCAGATGCAGTGTTAAAAATAGCAATATAGAATCAATCGTGAGATTAACGAAGTACTAATTACATTTGACTGGCTTTCCACATTGCAGACATTAGCATCTTGTAGAATTTGTTCAGGTGATTCTTTTTGTGACAACAAGTTCGAAATGGGAGATCGTAGAATTCTGCAACAAGTAAAAGATGATAACACTGAAAGAGGAAAGAACTCAAACCTTGGAACAGATACATTCAAACAAACCACCCGATGTGAAATTAACCATATGACTGCAACAGAGGACATATGGGTTTTCGATAGAGCAAGCATATAACATAACATTAATCAATATTCCTATTAACTTTGTACATGGTTATCTCAAAAGAAACTTCTTTTCTCTTTTTTCCTGGGCATCTTAAATCATTAGTGTTTTCTAAAACAATCATATCTAAATATGCTCATTCCGACTAGAAATCTAATTTCATAAATAATGTCAAAAAATCTAGGTTAGCTCAAAACCCATCGAAACCTATTTGTAAGAAATGAAACTTTAAAAAATGATAACTCATTTCTCTTCATGCGGTTTGTAACTTATAACTGCAAGAACAGTGACAAAAACAAACTTGACAAAATGCAAAAAACACATCATCTCACCTCTTGCAGATTTCATCACTGAAGTTAAATATCCTAACAATATCCATGGAATATGGTGACTTCCCAAGATATGAATTGCATACAAAACCTATACCTGTTAAACATTTTACACAGTTCAATTATAACTTTAGTATAATTCACCTAGCTGAGCTACTTAACTCTGTAAATTTTGCACTACCAGTCACTCAAAAGATTGGTAAGAACAGAAAATGAATAAATTAACAATAAAAGGCCATTTTCTTTGCTACATTATCATTGTTGTGATGATTCACAGTTAATGAGTAACCTTATAAAAAATCAGCAAATCTAACTGGCCAAGTTAGTTTAAATTTGTAACATACCTCCTAAACGTTCCGCCACAGCACCAGTAATAAGGCCACCAACCATATCAACTACGAGAACGTCAGAATTTGAAGAAACATTAGCCATGGAAAGTAGAAGAGACAATGTATCCACCCGCAAGAATCTGAATAATTAATAAATAGTTAAAAACAATATCAAGAATATATACATCGCTTCGTCTTGTGACAATGGGCACGGAAATCCAAAACGCAAGGAAATGTGAAATGTTAGCAAGTGTATTGACAAGGACAAGATAAAGCTCACCCAATTTTAGTTGGATACTTCTTAAAATAGGCCTCGCATATGCTGAAAAAAACAGACAGCCATATGTCTTTAAGTAGAGACTCAAAATATCATCGATAATGATAAGAGCATACATATATGAAGACATTTAAGAAAAAATTAAGTCAAACAGCCAGATGAACATTCTTACTAACAGGAAGAAAAATATGGGCACATATTTTAGAAAATACTATTTTCTCTTACTACTTTCAAGAAAATTTTATTTCCAATGTTAAAAGAACATGCTGTATCTACTTGACATTATTATTTTCTATTGTTTGTTTAATCGTCATAATGTTGCTCCCACCACAGTCAAACTGTTTGTAGGATAGTGTCAAAAGGCATAACAGCATGCAGAGATAATGTTATAAATATAAATATTATTTTCCATCAACAAAACAAAAGAAAGATGCTACAAAGCAAGGTCTTACTATTTCGAAGCACATTTATTAGTTCCTCGAGGAGAAGGAATGTGAACCATTAGCAATATTTAAAAATTTAAAATCAATAATAATAATGATCATGATGATGATTAAAATGACGATGTTGGTAATGATAAAACAACAGTGAAATTAATCAAGGTCCACCTTCGGGCAACAGGAGGCCTCATAAGAACTTTTGGGGCATATTTCTTCTGTTTCTTGAGTCTTTATTTTTCCTGCAAACATAGCATGAGATTCAGTTCATTATCAAAATAAACAATGAAATCTCTTCATGCTTAAATATACATGTGAGAATGATGTTTTCGTTTCAAATGTGGCACTATTGGCGATGAGAGCTTCAATTATTTCATTACCTCTTGCACCCTACCTGCATAAAAGGTATAAGATATCTTTCACAAATGAATCTTATAAGCATGATAAAGAAACAATAACATGACACTATGACAGTTTATTTCAGAAAAGGAAGTGAGATGTGGATTGTACAATTTACATGAGAAAAAATTGGTACTGGAACTGTATTAGAATGGCAGAGGCAATCAAAGCACTATAGAACCAAATTATCCAAATATCCAAATATGGAATAAAAAATATATATAATTTTTACCAATCCATTTTGTTGAGTGCCCAAAACTTGATATGAGCAACGAAATCAACCAAAGGATGATGTGCTCACCTTCGCATGGCTTCTATATCATCACCAGTGAGGCTTTGGGCTGTATTATTGTCAATCAATGCCCGGTTGTCCCTTGATTCAACAATTACTTGACCATCTTTTATCTCTTCGGTGTTATTACCTATAACGCAAATTGAGAGATAACACGCACATATAAAAAGAGAGAAACAGTATATTCTGCTGAAAGTATCTCAATTCTTAACGAACAATAAAGAAATTCAAATCAATCTGAGAGGGCCTCATAGAAACACAGACATACATAGCATAGCATTTGACATGCAGACAAAACAGAATAGGACAATATGTTTTGTCATGTTCTTTTTGGTTTCACTCCTTCACTAGGACAAAAATGTTTCAGTTTTTAATCCCGCATTCTATTCTATTAATAAACAGACCAAAACATTCACATTTTGTGAATGATTTTAGCCTTATGGATTACAAAAATACCAAGTATCAATCATTTTCCAATCCTAATTATTATTATTATTATTATTATTATTATTATCTATAGAATTCTCAAAATGTGAATGATGAAAGAGCAATACCTTGGAGAGAAGAAGGAAGAGAGTGAGAAAGGAAAGGGCCTTGGGGCCCACTCTCAGCTTGAAAAACAGAACCGAAGGCGCAACCTATCAACGGCTGCAGAGAGTAGTTCTTATTCCCACTCTTCAATTTCTGCAATAAATAAATAAAAATCAACGGTTAAAATAAAATATCACAAATAAGAAGAACGATAGGAAGAAGAAGAAAGGTAAAGAAAGTACTGACGCAGCATTAGAGAGGCGAGCAAAGACGAGACGATCCCCGTCGTTGATGTCAAGCAACACGCTGCAACCTTCCCATGTCTTTCTACCGTTCATCATATCGTTGCTACTCGTAGCATTATTCTCAGAAGTAGTAGAAGAAGACATGCTTATGCTGTTTTTTTTTCAATGAATGAATCTATTTAATTTGTTTAAATAATTAATAATTAATTAATTGAATAAACAAATAGAGTGGGAGTAGTATGAGTGTGTTTGTTTTTGGATTAATAGCAATGAAACTGCCACACCGCTAAAATCTAAGTGCTTTCTTTTCCCCAGTATGTATGGCGGATATAACACAACTTCTCTGCATAAAACCCTGACAGTTTTAACACATGAAATGAAATGAAGCTTAAACTAGGGTACAAATTACAATCATGTATCTGTATCTGTATCTGTTAACCGTTGAGTTTTGGTTTAGACGTGTGTTGGGCCTGTATGTATTGGGCCCAGAAATTAATATTTGGGCTGGAATTGTTACACAACGTGTCCAACATAGAGAAGAGTTCAGGAATATAGACACCCAGGAGCTTACATATATTTTTACACTAGTATTTATCCTGTGCATTGCACGGGTAATAAGTTTTTTATTTAAACATTTTGCATGTCAAAAATATTTTCAAAATTATATGAGTTAGGATTATTGTTTAAAATTGATAAAGAAATAGAAAAATTTAGAAATGCAAGGATTATTTTTGAATTTAGGTTTTTTTTATATAAAGGAAGTACATGTGCGTGTAAAGTAGAATTTTTTTCTCCTGCAATAAATTAGTGCAATAGAATATGAGCATTAGTTTATGTGTACATGTGTATTAATAAGGTGTATTAGTTGATAGTTTGTTTCTCTCGTGATTAGTTTGAAATATTGCAACACTTTATTATATCGAATCATTGCATTCAATCATGCATTAATTTGAAACGATATATCTTTTGGTGATATTTAGTTTGAAACAATATATCTCTTGGTGATATTTTTTTTTACCAGTAATTTAAAATTAATATCTTTAAAATTAAAAAAAAAGTTATCACAAGTGACAAGTCGTTTCAATAGTAAAGTGATATGTCATTTCAACAGTGAAGTGATATGTCGTTTCAATAGTGAGATGATATGTCGTTTCAACAGTGAAGTGATATAACACAGTGTTTGACAGGTGACATACTTGATTGACCTTTATTTTATCAACTTTTCCTGTGAGAACTCCATTTTGTGAGAAGCTCTCTGATTTCAATATTTGAGTTCGAAAATATAATATAGTGTTTCATACGCTTGAAGTAAGTTTACCACTATAATTTTGCAAGTAAACTTACCCGGGAGTTTATACATATTTTTGTTTACTACTATTTTTTGCTAGCTGACCAGGATCTCACTACCAAGTATATTGATTTTTGCCTAGTATGCTTGGGGTAAGCTTACCACTATATTTTGCAAGTGAGCTAACCCACGAGCTTACTACCAAGTATACTACTAAATTGTTTTGCAAGTAAATTGACCTAGGAACTCTCAACATACTGATTTTTGGATAGGGTGATGTTGATGATAGGAATGAAGATGATGAATGGAAAAGATGAGTGAAGACACACCAGAGGTTGTGAGAGTGTTTATGAAGGAACTTTTTTTTCCTTTTATTTTTTAAAGAGTATTAAAAGTAGGGGTATTATGATGTTTTTACAAAAATGAGGGGGTTTAACACAAAGTGGGGTTCGAAAACTAGTTCCCTTCGTTTAGGGGTTGGTTTTCTAATACTTTTTCGAGTTTTTGATTTTTTTTTTAATTTCATGCTGCCCAAAATATTCTCATTTAAAAAAAATCATTGGATAGGAGCCTCCCAGCAGGGGTTGCTGCATACACAAGACCAGTTGGTTAAGGGACCAAGTGAACTACCACTTGACCAACCTCACGTTCGTATATCTTTTATACTTTTCATCTAAATTACAATAGTACTCCAAATCTATCAAAGTTAAACTAACTCGACAAAATGAACAATCAGGGTCTTGATTTTAAAACTTAACTTATCTAAAGGAATTAACTTTGATCTTTTTTTGAAGTTAAAAAAATGATTTTAACTTTATATATATATATATATATATATAGTCAAATTAGTTCACAAATAAACAAGTTGAAATATACTTGACTCAAATTCAATTTATTTGTTTAGTTAACGAACTTAATTTATAATTCAAATTCTTTAACTAATCAAATTTCAAACAAATTAAATTTTTTTGAGATTAATGGGTATGCACTGACGGTGTAAAGTTTTTTACACCATTAGTCAATCATCTACCATTCATTTGTATTACTATAATTTAAAAGTCAACGACCATAAACGGATGAATGGTGGATGATGCACTGATGGTGTAAAAACCTTTACACTATTGGTGCATTCTCCATTTTCTCAATTTTTTTTAGTTAACGAACTTAATTTATAATTCAAATTCCTTAACTAATCAAATTTCAAACAAATTAAGTTTTTTTTTGTTTTTTGTTTTTTTTAAAGGAATTGAGAAGCTCTTCGAAACGGAGGAGTATAAAATAACTTTCCCGTGCCATGAATGATTAGGTGTTTAGCAATTAAATAATGTTAGATACTTAGACAGGTGACCGACCCGTTTTTGGATGGATCATGTGTTTTTGTTGAGTTGTTAAATTATTTTTTAATTGAAAATCTCAAATAAATAAAAATTATTGGAAGATCTTTGTGGTGGAAAGAAACATATTGCGAATTGTGTTCTAGTTATACCTATTCCTTATGCTAATGTATGTTGGTGATTGAATGGTTGGGCAAATCCATGTCTAACTTTATAACTACTATTAAACTAATTCCATATGGCTTTGTCCCCAATTTACTAATTATTAATATTGGTTCTCATCCTTTTCTGCGTTGTGAGATCTCATAGAATAAATAATTTATGGAATAAGACATTAAGGCATCCACAACAGAGTATGTAGAGAGTTTGGTGGAGAGTTTAAGTTCAGATTGTCTTCCAGACTCTCTCAAGATTCTGCTAATTTTCAAAATCTGGTGGAATAACAAACTCAACTTAAGACTCTGTGGAACCCGTTTTTAGTCTTTTTCTTTTTTTTTTTACTTTGTAATATCCTAATGAACAAATAATAATAGCAAATAAATATTATTAACAATAAATAAATAATAATAACAATAAATTAATAATAAATAATAATAATAATAATATTCTTTTTTAAAAAATAAAAATAATATTATTTTTAAATATATACTTTTTTCTTTTATTCTTAAATATATTGTCTTGTTATAAAAAAAATAAAAAATAAAAAATAAATAATTTGAAATCAATAGCCGTTTAAGGATATACATCCAAAATCATAGGCGACTTCGTAATCGCACACAACATTATCAATTGTAACCGGATTTAATGGAACATTTGTGACAACATTTTGGAGGACAAGAAAGGAACACTAATTAAATTTTAAGAGTTTGAATTATATTGTATTTTTTATGTACTTTATGGTTTTTAAAAGGTACCATTAATTATTGTAATGTTAACTTTTATTTAATTTTAATATTTAAATATTATTGGGATTATTTTTATAAATTCTATGAAATTAATATTATTGAAATTGTATTACAAAAGCATTATTGAAATAAAATTGTGTATAAAAGTACATGATGATGTAATGTTGATGCATGCATGTTTGGAGAGTCTGGTATTAAGACTCTGCTGCAATGGAAGATATGAAAAGTCTAAAGTTAAATCCGATAGCAAAATGATGATGTAATACTGATGTGTCAGAGTTTGGTAAGTCTTAAATTAAGACTCATCTGTGCATGCCTTAAGTATGCAATAAGACGAACTGTATGCTATTTCCATCTTAAATATATATGATACTTATCTTCGTTTATCAATTTATATTAGATTTTTCTCTTATACTGAGGAGCTCGTATTTGTATGAACTGCAAATTAAACTCATCCAGTCACTAGAAATATGTGTCTTTTTTCGGAATGGGATCTATAGGTTAATCGAATACATCAACTTATCTAGTTTTGATGATAAGGCAAGATGGAATTAGGATTTTTTTTTTGGTTGTTGTTGCATAACATACATAAGAAGAGGGACCAATTGTAGAGAGAATGATAGAGTGGATGGTCAGGGAAAGATAGATTATTTGAAAGAAAAAAAAACTTTCTATGAATAAATAAAAGCTTTTTGGGTATAATTTAATATGCTTGACAAATTAAATTAAATGACAAAAAAAAATCTTATTATGAAGAGAGGAAAAAAAAAACAATATAGAGATGCTAGAAATTGTAAACTTATATAAAAAATTTGGGATTATTTTGAAACCAAACACATTTTTATCATTTCATCGATCACCCATCCAAAATTGACTTTCAAACAAATATTATTAATGGGGAAAAATTTATAAAACTATTTGTAATTTACCGTAAAATAAACTATTTATAATATTATATTATTTTGAAATGTTTAAGCAGCTAGAAGGCATTGAGTTAGTTGATACTAACTCTAATCATTCAAACGAAATAGACCTTTAAATTGATTGTCAACCAAACACCAACATAAAAAATTCAACTTGTGATAGATATTAACAACAATAGATTATGGCCTTCTCTCTTCTTCCTCGATCTTCTTCTCTTCTCCGTTTTCATCTTTTCTGTGATAGCGGTAGAAGGGTCTCTCCTTCCCCTTCCTTTGGTTGGTGTTTGGGTTTTTTTCTCTCCCAGTTATATCTTGGTTAAATAATATTGCTTTTATGCAAGTGGTGTGATTTTTCTTGTCCAAGTTTCATCTGGGTTTTGTTTTTGTGTGTTTGAGTGTGGGAAACTAAGACTTTTTGTTTGTCCAGATCTGATGACCTTCCTATCTTCTCAAATAACTAGAAGACTGATATTCGGGACAGCTTTTCCCTTCCAGATCTCTATCTTCTCCTCTGTTCAGTGGCTCTATCTCCTCAGATCTGAGATTCTTTGTCGCCGAACTGTGCTTACTTCCGGCATCGATGAGATAGTTATCTTGGAAACAAAGGTTGTTGAATCTCCTGTTAGAATTCGAAGCTGGATGTTGATAATGATCCTGATCCACAAAGAGTTTGCTGTTATGGTTGAGTATCTAGTCTTTTATAGCAATTTTTATTGCATGAAAAATATGTGCTTTGTTATTGTACTATTGGATCTACTTGTACAATTTTCTGTTATGAAATGAATTACATATTTTCCTCTAAAAAAATAGATTTTACATATAATCAATTACTAGAATAATTAAATTTTATGGTATATATCTTAAATACACTCCTAATTTATTTTCAATATAATTAATGGATTCTATATATAACCGGTTATTATATAATAAATGTTAGGGCACTACTTCCATGCAACCAAATTTTGGATGGTTGCAAAACAATCCTGTAATGGACCAATGTTTGTTTGACAAATCAGCTAATATGAGCTAACATGGCAGTGATTTAAAACTTCATTAGCTGACGTGTCAAGCAACCATTGGTTTATTTTGGAGATTGTTGTGCAACCATCCAAAATTTGGTTGCATGGTAGAAATATTCTAAATGTTATTATACATCAACAAAGTTTTTACATTAGAAATTCACATTCGTATTCATTATTGAATCCTTTGTTATTATTATGTGAAAAGTATGTTTTACACGACATAAATAATTTGTGTTTTTTTTTTAACAAAAATATAAGTATTAAAATCAAAATTCACTATATTTTCAAAAATCAAAGATTTATTTATATTTTTTTTTACCCATCCATAGACCAAATTCTCCATATAATGCAAATTATGTTCAAAACAAATACATTCCCAATATATTAAAATCAACTTCCCCATTATCGTTGATTTTCTTTGTACATTATACTTGAATCTATGGCCTGCTTGTGCGTATAAACGGGGAATGTGTACAAAGAAAATGAAAACGAACATAAGAAGTCATTGGAAGGCACAACTTGGCATGTATATGGCTGCTTATTCTTTCTCAGTGTTTTACATGATGCGGCCTTCTTGGCTAACATGCTTTTAGCTTTTGCTTGCTTTAAGAATCTTAGCTTGGCCCCATCATTTATGATCATTCCACCATTAAATTACTAAATTGCATGCCTATATATTCATTCTTCTAAAAGCAAATCTCACAAGCTAGCTTATATACATTTTTATCTTCTTTCTCGTATCTATTTGTCACTATTCGTAGAGGTTTATTCCATTGGGGGTGGTTGTTATGTTTGCACATTGCACATTAAGAAAAGAAAACAAAATATAGATCATCTGATCATATCAGAAATAACATACAAAAAGCTAACTAAAATAAGTTAATGTCATCCTAGTTATTATGATTAAATTGTCCTTTTCACATTTCAAGTTTATTCATTATTGCATTGAGTTTATTTTTTATTGATAAGTTTTTGCATTGCGTCTTTTTAACTTATGCACTAAACAGTGGCGGAGCTTGACAAAAAAATTAAGGGGTGCAACAAAGTCTTTAATACTTATACTTAAAATATTACTTTCCAATATGATTAAGATCCTCAGTTTAGTGGTATGTTTCCTTTTAACTCACTTAAGGAATCCAAGTTCGACTCCACCTCCAACCATTTCTTTACAATTTTTTTAATTTCATGGCCAAAATTTGCAGTCGGAAAAATAAGTAGTTTAGTTTGGCAGGGGTGGATTCGAGCAGGAGACCTCACGGCTCACGGAATACTAAATTACGTAAGTAGTTTTTTTTTAAATATATTACTAATGTTTCCATCCTTCACTGTGGCGTATGCTAAATTTATAATATAAGTAGTTCATTACCATGTTAATTATGATAAAATTTCACCAGCCTTTCTTCCTAATTTTTTTAGCTTAGAGTGGCTTATGGAAAATAAAAAGTGAAGGGAAATGGAAATTCCCAACAACGAAAGGATGCATGGCATGCATATGGATATCAGGATATATACGTATGAGTTTTTTATTTATATATTTTTTTAGCGCGAGTATTACATGCATGCATATACAATAAACCTAATATTTATTTTATCTTTTTTTATAAACAAAATATTTTATTCATGGAGAGGACAAGTAGTCCACTTACAGTAACCAAGGCTCTGATATTTTCAGCCCAATGGCCATTTTCTCAAGCTGTAGATTGTGCATGCAAGTTGCAAGAGGCTGTAGTTTAAACAGCGAACAAACAACAAAAATCTGTTAATAACTTAGTGAGCAGAAGCCTATAATCTCTTTAAAAGCGTTTTAACCCACTATGCCCCTTCAATTTATATTTTTTGGAAGGGTGGGTAGAAAAATAAAATATATGTAGCCTTTGTTTAAATGTAAACAAGGGTTTGATCAATGTAATTGAGTACATATTAGACCCTAAAAGAATTGCCAGTAGTTGTAATCTATCTATAAAATGTTCCTGAAGTTAAAACTTGTAACCGAAGATAGCCAAAATAAACTACATTTGACCCCCAACACTAAAGAACTAAAACAAACAAAAAAAAACAAAAAAAAAACAACTTTTGAAGATTATCATTGCATTAATACTTTTAAATTACACGACAATTCATTTACCTGAAGATATTGGTGATAAATAGCAAATGGAGCAGAATTTGATAAAAGGGGCAAGAGATCTTTATGTTGGAAACCAACAAGCGGGCTAAGCAAATACTAGAGGGGGTGAATAGGTATTTGAAGCACTAATACCAAATATTTCGAATAATAATTGAAGAATGGAGCTAAGACTGAATTTTTTGAAAACAGACACGAAATACTCGAATCTTTTGTGAAATACTCGAGTTTTTCAGGAAGAACAACTCGAGTCTTTCTCAATATAATCGAGTTTTTCCTGTCAGATAGCAGCAAAACCAGAAACGAAAATTCAGCAATTCACCTCAAATCAATCCAATACAAAACAGAAACTTATCCAACAGAATAGCAAGCAATCTAAATAACTTTTAACACTAAGATTCCTTGAACTTGCTACCTAATTGAATAAATCCTAATTGCTTGAAATGATTTAAGTTGATTGAGCTAGAAAGTAGATTGAAAGCAATAAACCAACAATCAAGCAATTTTATCCTGGTTCACTCCAACAATGAGCTACATCCAGTCCTCCTAATCAACTTAGGAGTTTCTACTAATAATCAAATTGTTAGAAATTACAAGGATTACTTGAGAATGGCCTCACTCAACCTAACCCTTCAAGAGTGTACCAAACTCTTGATTTCTACCCCAATTTGATTCCGGTGATGAAGAACTCTTCAAAAGCTTCCTTGAACTCCCTTCAAGAAACTCCACCGGGCTAGGAACCTCCTAGTCTTGTGCTTGAGAACCTCTCAAGACTCCAACACCCTAAGCCACTTAGGGTTTGCTTGGGAACAATCCAAGACTTTGAATGATCAAGCTTTTTGTATGTGTATTACTAATCTCACAATGGATTAGCACAAATAAGCACAGCTCAATGTAGGAATTGAGGCCTAAAACTCAACTTGGAAGAGAATAACAATATGAGTGTGAAGTTGAGTTTTTGAGAATTAACACTTGAGAAGAGGAATTAATGAAAGCTTGTAATCAATATGCTCTTGTAGTCTTGTTTGTTCTTGTGCAAAAACAAAGAGAATTTTTACAATAAAGTTCTGAAATGCTCTCTTGGGTTGGATGAGACTCAAGTGCCCTCAATTGGGTTTTGAGTCTCTTCCAACGTTCATTTTTGCTGACTGGGCAAAAATACTCGAGTCTTTTGGCCAATACTCGAGTCTTTTTGGCCAGTCAACAAGGATTTGGTGCACGAACAAGACTAACGGTCATATTTGCTGGTCTGGCATAAATACTCGAGTGTTTTACAGAATACTCGAGTATATACTCGAGTCTTTCTCAAAATACTCGAGTATTTTGATCAGACATGACAAAAATTAATTTTCAATTTTATTTTTCTTCTCAAGTATTAATTTTGGTTAGGCTTAAATATGAAAATGGTCCCTATAAATATTGACTTTTTTGAAATTGGTCCCTGTAAAATTTTTCTTTTGGTTTTGGTCCCTATATTTATAAATTTTTTTGGTTTTTGTCCCTCCTGTTATATGTGGATGGAAAATGCCGAAAATGTAATATATTATATTCTATGACCAATTAAGGATGATATTTTTGTATTAATTCTCAAGGGTAAACAGACAACTTACATTATATAAGAAAACCGGTTCAAAAACTATGACACCAGAGGGACCAAATGTGGACACTCGATGTATATTAACAAATTATGAGACATTCTCAAGATATAGCTTTATTTATATTAAATAAAGAAAGCTGGAATATATAATAAATGTTATTCGTATAGGAACTTTATGGAAAAACTTTTTCTTTCTATACACCAAGTTCCATATCCGATAGCTTTGATTCGAAAACACATTTCTTTCAAAAATGAACGGTTGAGTACCTGTTTGTACTTTCAGCGGAAACGATTTTCAAAATGATTACTGCAGTTGTAATTGAAATAATTTTAAGGATCATAATAACTATACAACCATAGCCCATATATATATAAAACTCAGGTACCCAAGTATCAGAGATAAAAGTCGAGGTAGCAAAATATAAGGATACAGACCAGCAGATATAAAATAACAGCTCTCATAGACCCTCTCAACTATATATAATATAACACAAATCAAAATAAAAGAGTCTTCGAGAGCTGAGCCATGATCCACCCACGCTGATGTCTGATCCCTGGTCATCCAAAAGCTAAACACCACATCCTAACATGGTCCCCATACTGCACATACTATCAAAACAAAAACACCACATCACTGATTGTCCGCCGCTGGCCCATCCACGTCCTCTACGGGGTCCTCCTCCTCCTCCTCGTCCGACACCACAGGGGTAGCAACGCGACGCACTGGCTCCGGAGAGGGTGCAAAGCGTACCCTGGTGGCCGAACCAGGACGAGGAGTGGCCGTAGCAGTAGCCTCATCAGAAGTAGAGGGACGTGTACGGGTGGCTGGGCGTCGGACATGTAGATTATAAAAACGACGTCCATGATGTGGGGGTGGAGAACCAAAACGGTAAGTGTAAGCTGGTGGAATGTGCAGTATGTAGATCATGGGGATGCGAAGCCTACGAGGTCGCACTCGAGCCAGGGGGTTAGGATGACGAAAGATCACGTCAACCTCACCCTCGAACACCGCTCGGTGCTCCTCGTAGTCCCACACTCCTCTACGGAGCGGGCGTAACTCCACGTATGTCAGGTAACGAGCCATCACCTGCAAGGGCGTAAGGAGTTAGCAAATACTAACGCATAATAAAATAGACAGGGTAAAGTTTTAATCAATTAATACTGTATCTCATACAATTAACAATTCATCATCCATGTTAAACACCAACATCAAGACTTAACTATAAATCAATAGCATATGCAGTCATGATGTATCTAATCTTATCAATGCATGATTGTTGGCCAACTACAACAAATAGGCTTCCGTGGCACCTTAAAATAAACATGCCCGATACCCATACGGAGTATCTCATCGAACTCGGCCCGCAAATAAATCAACACCTCTAGAGCTCTTAGAAATGTTGCCGACGTATCCCGTAGGACTACGCCTCATCGAGTCCGGCACCAAATGACATGCCCACACGCACGTGTGTATTTCCGGAAACAGGAGGTGCAACCCCGGTCACCGACACTCCCCCGTGAACCCTTTGGAGCAGACACCCAGGTCCCTCGAGTTCAACCGAAAGGATATGCCCACGCCTCTCGGACGTGTCTCCACACATGTGGGAATCCAAATAATGCAGATGCTATGCATGGCTTTGACTACCCATACTATTCAATGTCATTTAAGTTGTTCGAAGCTGGGACTTGGCATAATTAAACTTTATTTAATATACACTGACTTCCATTAATTTCTAGTTCAGTAATTAAATTGATTCAAACCCTTTGCTAATCAATCACCTCATTAAATTCTGATCCTTTTACAACAATTCAGTCACTAATAGATTAACAGAGTCTATTAATCGAGTATTGCATTAGATTACTCGAGTAATATTTTTGCACCTTTCGCATTACTCGATTAACAGATCTATTACTCGAGTAGTACTGCATATATTTCAAATTATTCAAAGTTTTAAGGTGTTACTCGATTAATACTTCAGATTAATCGAGTAATCCTCTTGTACTCATCAGATAAATCAGAATTTTCACTCATTACTCGAGTGACAGCTCGAATTACTCGAGTAACATTTTTGCACCTTTCGCATTACTCGAGTGACAGCTCGAATTACTCGAGTAATATTTTTGCACCTTTCGCATTACTCGAGTGACAACTCGAATTACTCGAGTAAATTATGCAGTAAAACACTGCTGAACTGGTTTTTATATGTCAAACTCATGCCAATCCAATTTTTACCAAAGTTAAGCTTCAAACCAACTTAAATACATTACATCAAACTTGTTCATAGCATCAATTTCAAGCATTAACACCAAAATCACAGAATCATAACAATTTCCCCCAATTTTGACCTAAAACACAACCTCACATACCAATTCCTTAATTACCCAATTTCAGATCAAATTGAAGGTTCATTTAGCTTTAGATATCAAAATCTAACATGTTCCAATTCAGTTTTAAGATCAAATTGGCCTCCAAGCCATTGTCCCTTAACCTAGTGCCCTTTGAACCTCATGGTGGTTCAACCAATATTCAAATCAATTCCTCAATCTATTCTAGCATTAGTAAAGCTTCTCCCTTACCTCAATGAAGCTTTTTGAATGCAAAGGCAGCAAAGAAGCTCACAGAATCCACCAACTCCAAATGCTTTGTTTTCGGTTCCAAAACAGGTTCAGCAGAGCAAGTTCGGGTGATGATTTGACAAACCAAACGTGCATGAAAATGAGCAAATTTGGTCAATAAGGAAACTAGACATTGCAAAGTCTAAATAGAAATCAAAATGGCACGATTTGGAGTCCTCTACATACCTAAATCGAAGCCTCCAACTTAGCTCCTTACCACTGAAATTTCCCAACTTCAGTTTCAAGAGTCCAACTTCAAGCAATTCGTTCTCCTTGCTCCAGCCACCAAAACACACGATTATTGTCTCAAATTAAAGGTCTTGTGACAAGCTTGAAGAAGGTATCAAGCTCATCAACTGTGTATGGGTAGGGATTAAAAACGAAGATGAAGAACAGAGGGTGTTCAAACTAAAATTCAGCAGAGTTTCCCTTCTTTTTCTTATTTTCTTATGATTTCCTCAACCCAAAAGCATGAATTTATAGCCAAGAATGGCTATCATGCACACCAACACGTGTTTCCATCAACTCCAGTCGGTGCTAGGTGTAAATAATTGAATTACTCAACTTGTTGAATCATCAAACGCACTATCTTCAGCTTCAGCACCACTGTTACTCGAGTAAATTGATCGGGCTACTCGAGTAACGCACTCAGATTTTCAAAAATTATTATTTTATTCACTTTCCCTCCAAATATCTTTCCAATATTACCTCTTAGGTCCTTTCCAAGGACTAAACTGCAAAAATCCTTATTTTTAGAGCCCAAATTATTTTCTCTCACTTTTCCTTGGATAATTCTTTTAATATAACAATAAATTAATAAATAAAACTAACTAATTCCATATAATTAGTTTTATTTAAATATTTCTTTTATTTACTTGGGAACAAAAATTGGGATATTACATTTCTCCCCCACTTACAAGAATTTCGTCCTCGAAATTCCGCTTACAAAAACAACTCAGGATAATCTTTTCTCATCTTATCTTCTAATTCCCAAGTTGCTTCTGATACATCAGCATTTTCCCAAATAACTTTGACTAAAGGAATTTCCTTTCCCCGCAACTGCTTCAATCTTCGATCTTCAATTCTGACAGGGATTGTCTCAAAAGTGAGATTCTCTCTTAAAGCCACATCATCAAGTTGAACTTCAATTACTGAATCAGGATCTGGCACAAATTTCCGTAATTGCGAAACATGAAACACATTATGGAGATTGGACAAAGACGGAGGCAAAGCGAGCTGATAAGCTACAAACCCGATACGCTTGAGTATCTAATAAGGACCAATAAACCTTGCTGACAACTTCTTTGTCTTCAAAGCTCTCCCAACACCAGTTGTCGGTCTTACGCGAATAAAAACATGATCGCCCTCTCCAAACTCCAAGGGTCTTCTCCTTTTATCCGCATAACTTTTCTGTCGGCTTTGCGCTGTCTTCATCTTTTCTCTGATCATCTGAATCTTCTCAGAGGTTTCCTGAACAAGCTCAGGTCCAATAATTGTTTGCTCCCCCACTTGGAACCAACATAGGGGAGTTTGGCACTTCCTTCCGTACAAAGCTTCGAACGGTGCCATTCCAATACTGGTGTGATAACTGTTATTGTAGGTAAACTCTATCAGAGACAAGAGTTTATCCCAACCTTCCTGACTTTCCAACACACAAGCTCTTAACAAATCCTCAAGAGACTGGATAGTCCTTTCCGACTGACCATCAGTCTGGGGATGGTAAGCAGAACTCATTCTCAACTTTGATCCCAGAGACTGCTGCAAACCCTTCCAAAACTTCGAAGTAAATCTCGGATCTCGATCCGAAACAATACTTGAAGGTATACCATGCAGACGAACGATTTCCTTGATGTACAATTCAGCAAACTTATCCATGCGATAGCGCATATTAACTGGAATGAAATGCGCCGACTTGGTCAATCTATCAACGATTACCCAAATCGCATCATGCCCTCCAATAGTCCTTGGTAATCCAGACACAAAATCCATTGATATGCTATCCCATTTCCACACAGGGATATCCAAGGGTTGCAATTCACCGCCTGGCTTCTTATGCTCAGCTTTCGCCTTCTGACAAATCAGACAAGAAGCAACATACGAAGCAACATCTTTCTTTAACCCAGACCACCAAAACAGCTTCTTCAAATCTTGATACATTTTGATTGATCCCGGATGAATACTCATCCGACTTTTATGCGCTTCGTCTAGGATCAGTCTTCTTATCTCTAGATCTTTTGGAATACAAATCCGATCTTTGAATCGGAGAATTCCATCACTTCCAACCTGGAAGTTTGGTTCCTTCCCTTCCAACATAAGCCTTCTCTTCTCTTGCAGTTCTTCATCTATTTGCTGAGATTCCCGAACTTGAATCAGGAATTCATTGGTAATTTGCAACTTACCAAGCATAATGCATTCTCTTTCCACTTGCATCGTCATACTTAGATCACGAAACTTCTCGATTAGAGAAAATTCCTTGATCATCAATGAACTCATATGAAGAGTCTTCCGGCTTAAAGCATCAGCTACTACATTTGCTTTACCGGGATGGTATTGGAGCTCGAAATCATAATCCTTAATAAACTCCATCCAACGCCTTTGCCACATATTCAACTCTTTCTGGTCAAACAGGTACCTCAAACTCTTATGGTCACTAAATACCTTGAAGGTAGTGCCATAGAGGTAGTGTCTCCAAATCTTCAGAGCGAAGACAATAGCAGCAAGCTCTAAATCATGCGTCGGATAGTTGACCTCATGCACTTTCAACTGCCTGGATGCGTATGCTACCACTTTTCTATCTTGCATTAAAACGCATCCAAGTCCTTGCCTCGAAGCATCACAATAAACATCGAAGCTTCTATGTGGGTCAGGAAACACCAACACTGGTGAGGACGTCAACTTCTCCTTTAACAACTGAAAACTTTCCTCACACTTATGATCCCACAAGAAAGGTTGATCTTTACGAGTCAACTTAGTCAATGGCAAGGCAATCTTCGAAAAACCTTCAATAAACCTCCGGTAGTATCCAGCTAAACCCAAGAAACTACGGACCTCGGTCACAGTCTTTGGCTGTTCCCACTTCAGCACAGCTCCAACTTTAGCTGGATCTACAGCAATGCCTTCCTTGGTGATAACATGTCCCAAAAAGTTCACCTTGTCCAACCAAAACTCACACTTAGCAAGTTTGGCATACAACTGCTTCTCCTTCAAGATCCCCAACACAATCTTGAGATGTTCAGCATGATCCTCAGGACTCTTGGAATAGATAAGAATATCATCGATGAATACCACCACGAACGAATCCAAATAAGGTCTGAAAATCCGGTTCATATAATCCATGAAGATAGCAGGAGCATTCGTTAGCCCAAACGGCATAACCACATACTCATAATGACCATATCTTGATCGAAAAGCTGTCTTCGAAATGTCTTCATCCCGAATTCGAATTTGATGATATCCCGACCTTAGATCGATCTTAGAAAACACTGAAGCTCCTCGAACTTGATCCATAAGGTCGTCAATCCTTGGCAAAGGATACTTGTTCTTGATCGTGACCTTATTCAGCTGACGATAGTCCACACACATTCTCATGCTACCGTCCTTCTTCTTAACAAACAACAACGGGGCTCCCCAGGGCGAAACACTCGGCCTTATCATTTGCTTCTGCAGCAATTCTTCAATCTGTTTCTTCATCTCAGCCATCTCTGGTGGTGCCATCCTATACGGAGCAATCGAGATAGGTCCGGTTCCAGGTACGAGATCGATTCCAAACTCAATCTCACGCTTTGGCGGTAATCCTGGAATTTCTTCTGGAAACACTTCCGGAAAGTCTCTAACCACCAGAATATCCTCAATCTCCACTTCCTTCTTCTCTTCCACAATTGAGGAGAATAGACAAACATACCCTTGGGGTTCAAAACTTAAGGATCCATGGTTTCGGAACTGGATCGTCTTTTCCTTACAGTCTAAGATAACTTGATTTCGATGCACCCAATCCATTCCTAGGATCACATCTATCTTAAGCATGGGTAAACAGATCAAATCTACTGAGGATATATGGTTTAGGACCATTATCTTACAATCTTTACAAACCTTAGAAACAACACAAGGGTTGTTGGTGGGGGTTTCAAGCTTTAGATGATAGGGTGACTCAGATACTACTAACTTTAAGCGATTTACACACTCATAAGACACGAAAGAGTGTGTGGCTCCGGAATCAAACATAACAACACAGGGTTGGGCATTAAGAAAATAGATACCTTGGATTAGGCCAGATGATGGGGTTAATTCCATTCCACTCAAAGAAAACACTTTTCCAGCAACAGTGGGTCTGCTTACTCCCTCTTTCTTTATCGGCTCCTTGCATTCACGAGAATAGTGCCCTTTCTTCCCACAATTGAAACAAAGGCCATGCTGAGCAGCATAACAGTTTGTTCCGAAATGGAAACGGTTACACTTCTCGCACTTACGATTACTTGTTTGAGGAGTACCTTTACCACCATTCATTTCCTTCCCTTTTCCTTTATGATAATAAGGACCCTTACTCCGGTTGTTGAAATTTTTCTTCCTGATGGGTCCAGTCCCTGATTGACTCCTCCTTTGTGCCTCTTCCTCTTCCTTATCATCTTCATAAACTCGGCACATCTCTACTAAAGCAGGAAAACTTCTCACCTTCTGATATCCAAAAGCAGACTTTATCTCCGGCTTGAGCCCATTCTCAAACTTGATGCATTTGGACCTCTCGTCCGGGTTGAGTTGGTAGTACGGAGAATACTTGATAAGCTCCTCGAACTTTGCTGCGTATTCCCCTACACTCATGTCTCCTTGTCTCAATTGCATAAATTCCAACTCCTTCTTTCTCCTTTGATCCTCAGGAAAGTATTTATTGAGATATTTCTCAACAAACACATCCCAAGTAATCAGCCTTCCTTCATAATTCAAAAGTTGTATGGTGTGATGCCACCAATTCTCAGCTTCACCACACAACATGAAAACTGCAAACTTCACTCTTTGAGCATCGGTGCATTCCATAGTGCGAAAGATCTTGTTCAACTCCTGAATCCAACGATTCGCTTCCTCAGGCTTGTGACCTCCTTCAAACTTTGAAGGTTTAAAGCGTCGAAATTCCGAGAAAGTCTTCGACTCCTGGTTCTCTGCTTGCATTGGCTGATGGGGCGGATTAGATTGTTGCTGACGCATATTCACTAATACATCAGTCAACCTCTCTATGGCCTCGGGCATATGATTATTATTGTTTCTAGTAGACATCTTTAACCTGCACTGAAGATTCTACATCAGGCTAACATCCTAACGAGAAGTATGCATGACACACCTCTTTCCAATTCTAAAACTCACTATCAATAGACGCTAAAGCAAGCATCTAAAACAAATATTACCTTTTGGAGATCACAAATCAGCATCAGTTCGCAGGATCACAGCTCTGATACCAACAAATGTGGACACTCGATGTATATTAACAAATTATGAGACATTCTCAAGATATAGCTTTATTTATATTAAATAAAGAAAGCTGGAATATATAATAAATGTTATTCGTATAGGAACTTTATGGAAAAACTTTTTCTTTCTATACACCAAGTTCCATATCCGATAGCTTTGATTCGAAAACACATTTCTTTCAAAAATGAACGGTTGAGTACCTGTTTGTACTTTCAGCGGAAACGATTTTCAAAATGATTACTGCAGTTGTAATTGAAATAATTTTAAGGATCATAATAACTATACAACCATAGCCCATATATATATAAAACTCAGGTACCCAAGTATCAGAGATAAAAGTCGAGGTAGCAAAATATAAGGATACAGACCAGCAGATATAAAATAACAGCTCTCATAGACCCTCTCAACTATATACAATATAACACAAATCAAAATAAAAGAGTCTTCGAGAGCTGAGCCATGATCCACCCACGCTGATGTCTGATCCCTGGTCATCCAAAAGCTAAACACCACATCCTAACATGGTCCCCATACTGCACATACTATCAAAACAAAAACACCACATCACTGATTGTCCGCCGCTGGCCCATCCACGTCCTCTACGGGGTCCTCCTCCTCCTCGTCCGACACCACAGGGGTAGCAACGCGACGCACTGGCTCCGGAGAGGGTGCAAAGCGTACCCTGGTGGCCGAACCAGGACGAGGAGTGGCCGTAGCAGTAGCCTCATCAGAAGTAGAGGGACGTGTACGGGTGGCTGGGCGTCGGACATGTAGATTATAAAAACGACGTCCATGATGTGGGGGTGGAGAACCAAAACGGTAAGTGTAAGCTGGTGGAATGTGCAGTATGTAGATCATGGGGATGCGAAGCCTACGAGGTCGCACTCGAGCCAGGGGGTTAGGATGACGAAAGATCAAGTCAACCTCACCCTCGAACACCGCTCGGTGCTCCTCGTAGTCCCACACTCCTCTACGGAGCGGGCGTAACTCCACGTATGTCAGGTAACGAGCCATCACCTGCAAGGGCGTAAGGAGTTAGCAAATACTAACGCATAATAAAATAGACAGGGTAAAGTTTTAATCAATTAATACTGTATCTCATACAATTAACAATTCATCATCCATGTTAAACACCAACATCAAGACTTAACTATAAATCAATAGCATATGCAGTCATGATGTATCTAATCTTATCAATGCATGATTGTTGGCCAACTACAACAAATAGGCTTCCGTGGCACCTTAAAATAAACATGCCCGATACCCATACGGAGTATCTCATCGAACTCGGCCCGCAAATAAATCAACACCTCTAGAGCTCTTAGAAATGTTGCCGACGTATCCCGTAGGACTACGCCTCATCGAGTCCGGCACCAAATGACATGCCCACACGCACGTGTGTATTTCCGGAAACAGGAGGTGCAACCCCGGTCACCGACACTCCCCCGTGAACCCTTTGGAGCAGACACCCAGGTCCCTCGAGTTCAACCGAAAGGATATGCCCACGCCTCTCGGACATGTCTCCACACATGTGGGAATCCAAATAATGCAGATGCTATGCATGGCTTTGACTACCCATACTATTCAATGTCATTTAAGTTGTTCGAAGCTGGGACTTGGCATAATTAAACTTTATTTAATATACACTGACTTCCATTAATTTCTAGTTCAGTAATTAAATTGATTCAAACCCTTTGCTAATCAATCACCTCATTAAATTCTGATCCTTTTACAACAATTCAGTCACTAATAGATTAACAGAGTCTATTAATCGAGTATTGCATTAGATTACTCGAGTAATATTTTTGCACCTTTCGCATTACTCGATTAACAGATCTATTACTCGAGTAGTACTGCATATATTTCAAATTATTCAAAGTTTTAAGGTGTTACTCGATTAATACTTCAGATTAATCGAGTAATCCTCTTGTACTCATCGGATAAATCAGAATTTTCACTCATTACTCGAGTGACAGCTCGTATTACTCGAGTAACATTTTTGCACCTTTCGCATTACTCGAGTGACAGCTCGAATTACTCGAGTAATATTTTTGCACCTTTCGCATTACTCGAGTGACAACTCGAATTACTCGAGTAAATTATGCAGTAAAACACTGCTGAACTGGTTTTTATATGTCAAACTCATGCCAATCCAATTTTTACCAAAGTTAAGCTTCAAACCAACTTAAATACATTACATTAAACTTGTTCATAGCATCAATTTCAAGCATTAACACCAAAATCACAGAATCATAACAATTTCCCCCAATTTTGACCTAAAACACAACCTCACATACCAATTCCTTAATTACCCAATTTCAGATCAAATTGAAGGTTCATTTAGCTTTAGATATCAAAATCTAACATGTTCCAATTCAGTTTTAAGATCAAATTGGCCTCCAAGCCATTGTCCCCTAACCTAGTGCCCTTTGAACCTCATGGTGGTTCAACCAATATTCAAATCAATTCCTCAATCTATTCTAGCATTAGTAAAGCTTCTCCCTTACCTCAATGAAGCTTTTTGAATGCAAAGGCAGCAAAGAAGCTCATAGAATCCACCAACTCCAAATGCTCTGTTTTCGGTTCCAAAACAGGTTCAGCAGAGCAAGTTCGGGTGATGATTTGACAAACCAAACGTGCATGAAAATGAGCAAATTTGGTCAATAAGGAAACTAGACATTGCAAACTCTAAATAGAAATCAAAATGGCACGATTTGGAGTCCTCTACATACCTAAATCGAAGCCTCCAACTTAGCTCCTTACCACTGAAATTTCCCAACTTCAGTTTCAAGAGTCCAACTTCAAGCAATTCGTTCTCCTTGCTCCAGCCACCAAAACACACGATTCTTGTCTCAAATTAAAGGTCTTGTGACAAGCTTGAAGAAGGTATCAAGCTCATCAACTGTGTATGGGTAGGGATTAAAAACGAAGATGAAGAACAGAGGGTGTTCAAACTAAAATTCAGCAGAGTTTCCCTTCTTTTTCTTATTTTCTTATGATTTCCTCAACCCAAAAGCATGAATTTATAGCCAAGAATGGCTATCATGCACACCAACACGTGTTTCCATCAACTCCAGTCGGTGCTAGGTGTAAATAATTGAATTACTCAACTTGTTGAATCATCAAACGCACTATCTTCAGCTTCAGCACCACTGTTACTCGAGTAAATTGATCGGGCTACTCGAGTAACGCACTCAGATTTTCAAAAATTTATTTTATTCACTTTCCCTCCAAATATCTTTCCAATATTACCTCTTAGGTCCTTTCCAAGGACTAAACTGCAAAAAATCCTTATTTTTAGAGCCCAAATTATTTTCTCTCACTTTTCCTTGGATAATTCTTTTAATATAACAATAAATTAATAAATAAAACTAACTAATTCCATATAATTAGTTTTATTTAAATATTCCTTTTATTTACTTGGGAACAAAAATTGGGATATTACACCAAAACCTATCAAATCTAAATAATAGAGGGACCAAAACAAACTACCAACATAATTATGGGGACCAAAATTTAACATGAAGGACCAAAATCAAAATGTTTTGTAAGTACAGGGACCAAAACCAAAAGAAAAATTTTATAAGGACCAATTTCAAATAAGTCAATATTTACGGGGACCATTTTCATATTTAAGCCTTTTGGTTAATCTCAACCTAATAAACATATTAATTATTTTATTCCTAGAAGAGACTAACTATATCTACCCACTCTCAACCACTCTCAACATAAATGAAAAAATACAATTACAATTTGATTGAGAATGAGTGAGCACTTGTCTTCTTTCTTGAATTCTTGTTGTTGTTGATGTTGCAATAGCTTCAAGACTTGATTGTTAATTACTTTGTCATCATCAAAATTTAATCCACATAATTAGGAGCATTGAATTTACAATCTCCCCCTTTTTGGTGATGACAAAATAATTAACACTTGTAACATTTGTTGAGCTTGATACCTCTTGAAGATGCAACTCCCCCTTGCTATAGGATCCTTTTCACCTATCTAAAAAATTCAGCTTGTGCAAGAAGTTATGACAATTAAATTTTAGCACCAAGCCTATGGTATTAGAGTAACCAACAAATATCAGAGTATATACCATAATTAGAAAAATTTAGGTGCAACAAGATCAAGACAAGAGCAAGACAAGTGTATAACATCTCTCCCCCTTTTTGTCATGATCCAAAAAGGTGTAACAATTGAGAAAAAAAAAGATCAAGGGAGGAGAGGTACATAATTGGAAACCCCATAACCAACTATGCAATAAAACAGAGACTTAATAAAAATAAAGAGCTCCCCCTGAAGCTTTTCAAAAACACCATAATGAAAACTAAATTCAATAACATCAAAATAACACCATAGATTTAAAAAGGTCCAAACGAAAAGTGCAATAACAAACCCAAAGATTCAAACACCAAGTTCCCAAAATACATAACCCGCAACAAAGACCAACATAAAGAAAACTAAGATAAAATCCAAAAGGCAACATCATCAAAACATGGAAGGAGCAGGATCATCCGGAGGAAGATAAAACCGAGAGAAGGCTGCCATCATCTCATCAAACCGTCGGTTCATCTGATCTGATTGCTGATCCAGCCGGGAGTAAATCTGGTCTGAGTGCTGATCCAGACGGGAATAAAGCATAGCAGACTCTGCACTCATCCTAGTATCCAGACTCACAAAATCATCACGCTGGGCGTCCATAGCAGTCACAAGAGAGTCCATCCTCCCATCTAGAGTGTCCAGCCGTGTGATAACATTACCTCTCCATCCCGAGTTATCAAACCCATATTGAGATCCATTGAAATCATCAAAATTAATCTCATCCTCAACTGGGTGCCCACCTTCAGCTTGTGCAAATGTTGCAGCTTCTTCTTCCAATTGTTGGGCATCCACCCCTTGTTGAGCTGCAACATTTTCAGCCCTCTCCAAATTGGCTATGTCAAATTGGTACAAGTACTGTCCAGAAGGTTCATGAAATTCCATGCCTTGATGAGTCAGGGTACCATTGTTGAGGCAATGTTGGTTAACATGAAGAGTCGTGGACTATTCATTTGGTGGTATAGGCACTCGGAAGTTTCGCAAGAGGTAACATACATGCATAGGATAAGGTAAAGACTTAGGGTGCTTAGATCGAGCCGCAGCTAGCATCTGATCCATAAAGATGCGAAATTCAACTATTCATTGTTCAGAATGGCACTTACAAGCCTAAGTTCATGGTTGGTTGGTTTCGCATAGTTTGGGGTGTTGGAAACCAACAAGCGGCTTAGCAATTACTAGAGGGGGGTGAATAGTAATATGGAAGCAACAGTGACTAATTTTCGGTGCAATTAAAAGATAATTGATCAAAAGCTTGTTTTTCTGAAACTGAGCAATTTACTCGAGTGAATTTAAAAACACTCGCGTGAAAATGAAGAACACTCGAGTGAAATGCTACGAAATACTCGAGTGAATTGAAAAACACTCGAGTGTTTTATGCAGAACAGAAAGGAGCAGTTTCAGAGAAATTTAGCAAAATGATTCAATTTCTTAAAGACTAATCCAGGGCAGATATAAATCAAAGTAGAGTGCAATTAAACTAAGTTAAAACAAGTTGAAAACAATTTAATTGCAACCAATTGCTACTAGAATTATAAAAGCCCCTTTCTAGAGAACTTAGGGTTAGGTTTTACTTGAAAACTAAGAAAGCTATAAAAGAGAGAGACAACACCAATTTTATCTTGGTTCACACTCAATCTAGAGTGCTAATCCAGTCCTCCTAATCAACTTAGGAGTTTCTACTAGTGATCAAATTGTTAGAAATTACAAGGATAAATTGAGATTCCTCACTCAATCCTAACCCTTTTCAAGAGTGTACCAAACTCTTGAAATTTCTACCCCAACTTGATTTGGTGATGAAGAGTCCCTTCTTCTTAAGCTCCTTGGAACCTCCAAGAGCCCACCAAGCTAAGAATCCTCTTAGTCTTTGTGCTTGAGAACCTCTCAAGGCTTGAGAAACTTGGATACCTCACCAAGTACTTGGATACCTCACCAAGATTTTCTAAACAAGCTAATGTGTTTGAGTGTTTGAGAATTTTACAACAAATAATTCTCTTACAAATGAAGCACACTCTCTTAACTCACTAAGACAAATTATAAAGATGAATGCTTGGTTGAGTTTTTAGAGAGAAATGATTTTTAACACTTAAGAGAGAATGAAATCAATGAAGGATTGTAAGCTTGTTGTTGTAAATGAGGTCAACTCTTCAGAATATAAGTAAGGGGACAAAAGGGGAGGAAAAACCAAGTTATTCTCCCTTTTTGTCCTCTTCTAACGTTTAGAAAAATTGTTGTCAGACCTAAAATACTCGAGTCTTTTTGAAAATACTCGAGTGTTTTGGTCAACTCTGATAGGTTACCTTTTTACTTTATCCAACGGCTATATTACTGAAAATTCATAAATCACTCGAGTGAATTGAGAATCACTCGAGTGAATTGCTCAATGTTGGAAAAATTAAGTTTTTCTAACATTGTTTTCAATTCTCTTCTCAGGTTTAATTGGTTTTAATCTCAACCTTTCATGCATAGTTATTGTTTGACCTTATGTGAGAATAAAAACCTAAACTACCCACTCTCATAAATAAAATAAAATACATCAAAATTAAATGAGAATGAATAAATAACTAAGCACTTGATCTTCTTTAATGTTGGGCTTGCATTCTTCACTTTAAGTCCATAATTTAATTACATTGTCATCATCAAAATTAATCCGCCTTAATCGGAGACTTGATTTTACATGGGGAACTAGCTGATGGTTAACAATATAGTGCAGGACCCTAGATTGGACAGTCATCATAGATGCATGCTTAATCCCTGTGATCCAGACACGACCGAGGCGCAAAAGACTTTGAAAAATTCCATTGGCATTTGCCCTTAAGGCATTGTCCCCGTGTCGTGAAGGCCCGAAACAATGATAGATATCCTTAACTCTAATGCAAAATCTGACACCTTCAACCGTGGATTCCATAACATTATTGTGTAGCCTAAGGATTGCATAAAAGGTTCTAAATAGTCTAGGGTAAATTGGACCATTAAATTCCAGAAAACAAATTAGTTTTTGGTGCCTAAGGTTAGAGACAAAGGAGAAACCCTTACTCTGTAGAAATTCACTGTTGATCCATGTGACTACACCAAACCCTCTTGTAGCAAAGCCCTCAAACCGGTCCAAGCATTCATCCTCATGATAATATTCTGGGATGTCCTCCTCGGATGATGATTCGGAAATCCTTACTCTTTTTCCTTTCCCAGATGATGAAGCCATTGGAGAATTTTTGAGAAAATTGAAAAGTATGAAGGTTAGGGTTTGAAAAGGGGGTGACGGATTTGAGGAGGAAATTTGTTGAAATTCGTTGAAATAATAGATGAAAAGTGTTTAGGGGATGTAAAACTAATAAGTTTTGGCAAAAATTTGAGTAAAAACTGAGTTTTGATGCAAAAGATATGAGAAAAACCGAGAGAGAAGAGGGAGGAGTTCATAAAAACTCGAGTGTGAGGGGCTGCAGGTATATATAAAAGCTGAAAAATACTCGAGTATATTCAGAAATACTCGAGTTGTTCTTGATGAAAGACTCGAGTTTTTGACAATATACTCGAGTCGTTCGTGACTCAGCCCCAGGTCTGCCCAGAAACTCGAGTAAAAGGCAAAATACTCGAGTTTGGTCATATCACCAAATTTCAGGAAATTGAAAAAGACTCGAGTTTTTGTGAAATACTCGAGTTTGGTCATGTAGTGTCCCAGTATTGATGGAACACCACGATGTGTGTTTGAGGTTGTTGCAGCTGACGAGGGTGACCCCGGTCCTACGTACCCCCAGTGATAAGGGGATCAAGCCACACGTAGTTCTTGAGAGTAGGGATGAGAGAACATACCTTAGCCCCTATAGCATGGCGATACTTATAGGGGAAGTTGTGTTGTGGTGCCTTATGGGCCTATTCGGCCCAGTAGGCTGACGTGGCTCTTAGAGGATAAGAAGGATGAGTTATTCACCCTTATCCTGTACTAGAGAGCTCATGCTTATTCCTGTAGCGGTAGGATTTATTATTGGTTAACCCTACAAGCCCCCCAAGCTCGTATAGGCTTGAAGAGCCTGTGCTGAGCTTCTGAGAGTTGGTGGTGACATAAAACGTTGTTTACGGCTGAGAACTTTTTATTCGGAGGAGTATCGTGGATGGTTGATTAGGACGTATAAGACTGTTCGCAGTCAAGGCCCTCAGTCGTGTATCGTCATGTACTGAGTTCAAAGTCGAATTGGACTATTGTTTTTAAAGTCACGATGCTTTTAAGGAGACATCCTTTTATGCGCTTGCCATGGTGAAAGCCGAAAGGCTTGTGCCAAGGTATGCTGGCACGACTCAAACTGTTATTTGAGTTCGAGGTGTGCCAAGATTATCATCAATTGGATCGTAACGTTTACGAGGGATTGTTGTCGGAATGACAACCTTAGCCGAGGTGTATTCCTCGATCCGCGATGTATTGGGCCAGATATGAGCCGAGAGGCTTTGAGCCGAGAGGCTAAGCCAAGTTATCGGGTCGCAATCCTCGTTTTCACTTGTAGCCTCGCCGATCTGGTCGGCTAACCGAGATCATGGGCAAGTGCGTAAGAACATGATCCGAAGTGAGTGAGTTTAACATATGTCGTGGGTAAATTATCAATTTGTTGCCTCATGGGACGTGGTGGTCCTCTTTGGCACGACATTTGATCTCGAGTAACTTATGCATCATATAATACCAGTATCAAGATCGGCCCATGTCAGCTATGTATATGCCTCATCACATACTAGTCCCCTACTCGGTAAAGCCTGAAAAGGATTGTGTCGAGTTTATAAGGTCTGTAAAACGCTCGGGATCAAAGTGGGCCTCGGACTCGGTATAGGTCCGAAAGCTCGGTGAGAGGTTCTAAAGATGTGGTGCGAAGGCACCCAAATATTGCCGGAGCATCTGCTGCTCAGGGCTTTACAGTTCTTCTCGGACTATTTTGTAGAGTCGGAGTCCATTCTACCCGCCGAGCAGTAAGCTTTGTGGCCGAATAAGGTCACTCGAGTGGAAGTCATCGAAAGTTTATCGAGCTGATGAAGCGGCTGAGGATGCCGAGAAGGGAAAGAATGAAACCGAGGAGGCAAGAACAGGTAGAGAAGCCAAGGATGACCATTTCCCTTGAAATTTTATCGAGCTGATGAAGCAGCCGAGGATGCCGAGAAGGGAAAGAATGAAGCCGAGGAGGCAAGAACAGGTAGAGAAGCCAAGGACGACCATTTCCCTTGAAAGTTTATCGAGCTGATGAAGCAGCCGAGGATGCCGAGAAGGGAAAGAATGAAGCCGAGGAGGCAAGAACAGGTAGAGAAGCCAAGGACGACCATTTCCCTTGTCGGAACTGTTTTGTCAACTTCAATTGTTGAACCCCTCTTGAATCCGAGTAATTAGGGCAAAGGCAAGCTGATAGATCATCATAATAACAAAGCTGAAGCACACTTTTACTCCATTGCATAACCAACCCCCTTACTTGATAAAGCCTGAAGAGGCTTGTGCCGAGTTAAGAAGTTCTTTAAGGTGTGATAGTTGTTTTCCGCCAATTAGATCGTGTTCATCCAAGCCTCTTTGAGAAACTGTCGGATTTAGATCTGTGTAGGCGAGCGCTGAGCGAAGGTTGAATATTTGCGAGTTGTGGGTGTGGAATCAGCATTGTGTGGTTCCTCGGAGATGCTGGGATCCGAATCAGATCACTAGGTGTTGGCACTGCGGACCGTTCTACCATATAGGTAAGGTCGCGATGGTGCGCAAACCAAGGAAAAAGTGATCGGCAACCGGTGTGAAGGACTTGAATTAAGTTGGGTCGTCATACTCGGACTCGAATTAACATAGGTCATCATGCTCGGCTGACCCGATCGTTATGTTTGTACCCTGTTGAAGGCGCTGTAATATTAGATGCCAATCGTGACTGAGTAGTCTAGCACCGATTAATTTGAGGATATCTTTGGCAGTCGGAAGCTCAAAATGGGCCTTTTAGAGAAATGGGCCATCATAATCGTACCTCGCATGTGTAAACAAAATTAATAATTGGTAATCGTCGTTATTTAACCATTTATTACAATGATAAAAAATGATAATAACAATTATTGGCAAAGATACGATGTATAATATCGATATAGATGTAGTCAAATAATTACAATGTATAAATTAAGATACGATGCCATTGTAGTCAAATAATAATTACAATGATATGTAATGAAATTAAAGGAATACATAAAAACATTAGGAGCATATATCAAAAGCATTGCCTCAAGTAAATTAGCAAGTGTACGTAAAATGCCAAGTAAACAAGAGAGTAATATAGGAACGAGAATTCCTTCCCTGAATCGCTGAGGTGAGGAATGTTGGATTGAAGTCTTTTGTTAATCCTTTCCAAATGAGCTCCCTCGTCAGTTGACTTGGCTAGGGAACATGGTGCGAGGTTTCCACATTCGTCTTATGAAGCCGAGGTAATGCATGGTTCCCGCTATTCTGAATGTATGAGATACCAATAGGGGGACGCTGTCGAGGGTCCGCGCGCAATTGGCACATGTATTCGAAGTGGGGAACCGAGCACGAGGCTCTCTATACTCGGGGACAAGGTAAGAGGGAAATTTGGCGCGAGGGGTCCTTGCCGTTATCACCATGTTCCGAATAGAGTGACATAATTGTATTCACAGAGCTCGGAAAATAATATGCCCATTGATGAAAATCTTGAATTAAGTTGGGTGGTCTAGTAGCTCAGACCATGTACCTCGTACAGAAAAATTAATTTTAGCGGTTGTCGTTTGACAATTTTCAATAAGGGAATTGCAATAATGAAAATTATTGGCAGGTGGATATAAAATATCATAATAGAAGTAGTGTGATTTAAAAATATCGCACGTAATAAATATACTAATGACAATAATTAAATACCGTGCAACCAGACAGGATTGCCCATGAAAAGACAATAGTTAAATATCATGCAAATAGACAGGACAGTCCATGAAAAGATGCATAATTTCAGGTATATCGCGCGCAATAGCTGTAATGAATGACATTTATAAATATTCAGCAGCAAAGAAATTTGGCTAACAATATGCCACGTATCAGCATATAGTTAAATACCGTGCAACCAGACAGGATTGCCCATGAAAAGACAATATTTAAATATCGTGCAAATAGACAGGACAGTCCATGAAAAGATGCATAATTTCAGGTATATCACGCGCAATAGCTGTAATGAATGACATTTATAAATATTCAGCAGCAAAGAAATTTGGCTAACAATATGCCACGTATCAGCATATATACAAAAAATCATAATTAGGGAATATCAAATAATATGTAATGAAATTATAAGGAATATAGAAAAAGCATTAGAAGCACTTGTCAAAAGTATTGCATGAAGTAAATTAATATTAGCATATGTGCGAAGTAATAACGTAAAATGCTAAGTAAATGGGAAAGTAATATAGGAACGAGAATTCCTTCCCTGATTCAGTGTGGCAAGGAATGTTGGGCAGAAGACTGCTGGATTGAAATCTCCCGTCAATCATTTCCAAGCGTTTGGTTGAGCGGTTGACCCGGAATGAGAGACTCAAGTAGGGAACACGGTGCAAGGTTTCTGCAGCCGTCTTATGAACCCGAGGAGAGAAGGGTAGTGCGTGGTTCCCGATAGTCTGAATGCATGAGATACCAAAAAGGGGGACGCTGTCGAGGGTCTGCGCAATTGGCACATGTATCCGAAGCGGGGAACCGAGCACGAGGTTCTCTATACTCGAAGACGAACTCAAAGAGGGAAACATGGCGCGGGGGTCCTCGCCGGTATCACCATGTTCCAAAAAGAGTAGCATTCGGAAAATAATTTTCCCATTAATGAGAAAATGGGTTGTTCAGTAGCTCGAACACCTTTGTTGAGCTTGTTCGGAGTTAAGCCACGTTTGGTGTTAAGTTACGTTTTGTCTCCTTTTGTTTGTTTGGGATTATATGAGATAAGTCCGTAAAACATTTTTCTTGATTTAGGCCTGCTGAGGCCTGTAATGCTTTTTTTTTTGGGCCATACAGCCCAGCTTTTTTCCTTTTTTTTGTTGTTGGGCTTGCTGGCCCATTAGGGCAACAGCTTGGAGCTGTTGCATGATCCCTCAACAGAGGCGCAGCTCCCTCGCCAAAGATGACGGCGGTTCTAGTCGTTGACGGCGGTGGTTCCTTTGTTGTGCAGCGGTGGACACCCGGGAGGAGCAAGGTGCTCCCCGTCTTCACAGAGGCAATGGCGCCGTGTGCAACGGGGGTGAGGGAGAGGATTCTCGATCGCAAAGGGAGAGAATTGAGGCGATTCGGTGGTTGGGTTCCCCATGATGGCGGTTTCCGTTGAAGAAGAGGGTGGAGGCTGAGAGGCCTTTGCTACTAGGGTCGTGATTGCAAGACCACAGAGACCGAATGGATGTGGTTCCGCACCACCCTCAGCAAATACCGATCGTGGGTGACCCACGGTTCATCGAGGACAATAGCGGTTGGTGCGGCCAAAATGTAGCAGTGGCGGTCAGAAGCAGATCCCCTTTTCGAACCTCTGTTCTGAGAATAGAGAAGGTTCTGCAATACCGTGGTGGCCTTGGCTCTGCAGTCCTACAACAGCGAGGGAGTAGCGTTGCACACGCCAGAAATGATGGTGGCAACCTTCGTGGCCAAAGCACCAGTGGTGAACCAAAACCGCAATGCACAGTGATGAATCCAAATCAGAGGCGATCCCTTAGCAAGAACGACGGCGCAGCCAAGTATCGGTTCCGCCATGGTTGCAAACTCGGGACGGCACCCTTAAGATTTGGTTTTGCAGTTGATGATTCGATACTCCTTGGAACATGATGGACAGCACCGTAAACAGCCTCGGCAACCGTGAATAGCACCGACAGCAACCATGACGGGTGGCCCCTCACAGCAGCAGTAGTATTTTTGTATTTTTAATTTTTTTGTATTAATGTGGATGGGGATCGAAATTTATCGATCCCCACAGACGGCGCCAATGTAGTGTCCCGGTATTGATGGAACACCACGATGTGTGTTTGGGGTTGTTGCAGCTGACGAGGGTGACCCCGGTCCTACGTACCCCCAGTGATAAGGGGATCAAGCCACACGTAGTTTTTGAGAGTAGGGATGAGAGAACATACCTTAGCCCCTATAGCATGGCGATACTTATAGGGGAAGTTGTGTTGTGGTGCCTTATGGGCCTGTTCGGCCCAGTAGGCTGACGTGGCTCTTAGAGGATAAGAAGGATGAGTTACTCACCCTTATCCTGTACTAGAGAGCTCATGCTTATTCCTGTAGCGGTAGGATTTATTATTGGTTAACCCTACAGGTCGGAAAGTCCAAAATTTGGGATCTTCGAAAGACTCGAGTGTTTTTGGAAACACTCGAGTATTTTTGTTAGACCCTTAATAAAAACTTTTTCAATTTAAAACTGAATTAATTTTGAATTAATATACTCGAGTCTTTTGAAAAGAACTCGAGTATTTTTGACAGAACAGCATTGAAAACACAGTTTTAAAATACCAAACACAAATCAAATACAATATGCTTCACTACCAACTTGGAATTCAGTATAGAATCACACACAATTAAGACATACTATTTCAAATATCATCAAGGGCAATTTAACTAAGAATCAAGAACACATTAGAGTAAGACTAATATGGTGATTTTCCAAAAATGACTCACAATGCAATTAGCCTATATTAGCTTCATCTAAGATACCAAGTTCTCTCCGTATATGATAAAAACTGTCCCTTGGTAGAGGTTTTGTCAAAATGTCGGCTAATTGATTTGTGGTATTAACGAATTCAATTATACAATCACCTTTTTGCACATGATCTCTCAAAAAGTGATGTCTTATTTCAATGTGTTTGGTTCTTGAGTGATACACCGGATTCTTGGTTAAGTTGATTGCACTAGTGTTATCGCATCTAATCGGAATATTTTCAAGTTTCAAACCAAAATCTGATAATTGTTGTTTCATCCATAATAGTTGAGCACAACAACTACCGGCTGCGATATATTCCGCTTCGGCGGTAAAAATGGCGACACAAGCTTGCTTTTTAGAAAACCGTGACACCAATGAACTTCCCAAGAAATGGCAAGTACCACTGGTGCTTTTGCGATCAAGCTTGCATCCCGCGAAGTCGGAATCCGAGTAACCAACTAAACTAAGATTGGCATCAGCAGGATACCATAAACCAGTGTTAATTGTTCCTTTTAGATACTTAAATATATGTTTAACTGTGGATAGGTGAGATTCTTTAGGATTAGCTTGAAATCGAGCACAAATACATACACTAAACATAATATCCGGTCTAGATGCAGTGAGATATAGGAGACTACCTATCATTCCCCTATACTTACTAACATCAACCGGGGTACCTTGTTCATCCTCGTCTAGGTAGCATGATGTGCTCATTGGAGTGTAGGCTTCTTTGCACTTGTCCAATCCGAACTTTTCAAGGAGCTCTTTGCAATATTTCCCTTGATGCACAAATATCCCCTCCTTGACATGCTTTATTTGTAAGCCTAGGAAAAACTTGAGTTCTCCCATCATTGACATTTCAAATTCCTTTTTCATCAAATTTGAGAACTTTCTACAAAGAGACACGTTAGTAGCACCGAAAATGATATCATCAACATAGATTTGTACTAACAATATGTCATCTTTGGTTTTATAAATAAATAGTGTATTATCAACCTTCCCTCTTTGAAACTTGTTTTCTAATAGAAAGGAACTCAATTGATCATACCAAGCTCTAGGAGCTTGTTTCAATCCATAGAGTGTCTTTTTCAATTTATAAACATGGTTTGGAAATTCACTATTTTCAAAACCGGGGGGTTGTTTGACATACACTTCTTCATTTATAAACCCATTCAAGAAAGCACTTTTAACATCCATTTTATATAAAGTGAATTTCATGATTGATGCAAAAGCAAGTAAAATTCGGATAGCTTCAAGACGTGCAACCAGAGCAAAGGTCTCATCATAATCGATACCTTCCTCTTGATTGTACCCTTGAGCTACTAGTCTAGCTTTGTTTCTTATAATCAACCTGGATTCATCAAGTTTGTTTCTATAAATCCATTTAGTACCAATTATGGTATGATCATCGGGTTTAGGGACTAGATCCCAAACTTCATTTTTTTCAAATTGGTTTAATTCTTCTTGCATAGCAAGAACCCAATGTTCATCCTCAATGGCCTTTTTAATTGAATCGGGTTCAATTTGAGAAACAAAGGAGACATAGTGGCAAATGTTTTGAATAGACCTACGAGTTAGTACTCCCTTTGACATATCTCCTATGACATTGTCTATAGGATGAGCCTTGACCAATTTCCAAGTCGGAGGAAGTTCTTCCATAACTTCTCCTTCATCAACTTTTGATTTCTCTCTCTCTTTTTCTTCTTTTGAAAAATCAATGCCATCTTCACTAGCATCACATAAAACACTTTCTTCTTTCGAAGACTCATTAAAAACAACATGAATTGATTCCTCAATAGTTAAAGTTCTTTTGTTGAAAATTCTATAAGCTTTACTATGAGAAGAATAGCCTAAAAATATGCCTTCATCGGATTTGGAATCAAACTTCCCAAGGTGTTCTTTTCCATTATTTAAAACAAAAACTTTGCATCCGAAGACATGAAAATGAGATATATTTGGCTTTCTTCCCTTGTAAAGTTCATAGGGGGTTTTATCCAAAGAGGGCCTTATCAAAATACGATTTAAAACATAACAAGCCGTATTGACGGCATCGGCCCAAAAATATTGAGGTACTTGAGAATCATTTAACATGGTTCTAGCAAGTTCCTCTAGCACCCTATTTTTCCGCTCTACCACTCCATTTTGTTCCGGAGTTCTTTGTGGTTTTCAAATTCATCACCATGATCGGTACGAATAATAATTACTTTTTGATTTACTTGGTTTTGCAAAAGTTTGACATGATGTTTAAAGGATTTGTAGGTCTCACTCTTAGTAGTTAAAAATAGAGTCCAAGTAAACCTAGAGAAGTCATCAACAATCACCAATGCATAATAGTTGCCACCAAAGCTTTTTACTTGTGATGGTCCAAACAAGTCCATATGAAGCATTTCTAATGGCCTTGATGTGGACATCACCATTTTTGATCCAAAGGTGTTTTTAGTTTGTTTACATTTCTTGCAAGGAGAACAAACACCTTCAATAGAAAAATTTAGCTTTGGTAAACCAACTACTAGATCTTTAGATTGTATTTTCTTCAATTGGTTTACATTTATATGAGCGGTCCTATGATGCCATAACCAAGTGTCATTTTCTTTGCTCACTAAACAAGTAGAGACCAAAGAAGTGACTTTGTTCAAATCAACTAAGTAAGTATTATTTGATCTTCTACCAACAAATTTGATTGATTCATCTTTGTCACTTTTAATGAGGCAATGGGTAGAGGTAAATACTACATGATTACCAATATCACATAATTGGCTTATGCTCAAGAGATTATGTTCTAATCCTTGAACATAGAGCACATTATCAATAATCAAGTTTGAAGAGTTTCCGATTTTACCAATACCAAGGATTTTGCCTTTGTTGTTGTCCCCATAAGTGGCATAACCCTTTTCCTTTGGAGTAAGCTCAATGAAGTGCCGCTTATCTCCCGTCATGTGCTTCGAACATCCACTATCTAGATACCACAATTCTTTTCCCGTTCGAAGGCACACCTACAAGATGAAATCACTTGTTCATTTTGGGTACCCAAACAATGTTGGGTCCCTTAGGGTTAGTGTTGGGACTTTCTCCCTTCTTAATCCACATATAAGTGCCCTTTTTCATTTCAAACTTCTTAATGTGGCACTCAATGTTGATATGTCCAACTTTTCCACAATAAGTACAAGTTGGTCTCTTTGATGAGTTTTTATTAGAAAATGTTCCAACCACCTTGTAATTCTTGTCCTTTTTATGAACATATCCTAAACCGGTTTTGTTATGATTATGTCTTTGAGAGTTCAACAACCGGTTGAGGTTTCTATCACTATGTGAGATTGTGAGTTTGTTTTTCAACTCTTTCACTTCTGTTTCAAGTTCATCACATCTCTCACATGGAGTGATAATCTCCTCATGATTTGCACAATCACTTTGATGACTAGAATTAATAAGTTCTAAGGATTCATTTTGAAGTTTCAACTCATTTATAGATTTTTGCAATTCATCAATTTCTTGTTGAAACTCCAAGATTTTCTTTCCTTTTTCCTTATTAATTTTAGCAAGCCTTCTAAATTGAATTAACATTTCATTGTAGGCTTCTTGCAAATCATCATAAGAAATGGAGTTTGAAGAGGAACAAGAAGAGCTAGAGGTTACCTCATCATCACTTTCACTCATGTCATGATTAGCTCTTGATGAGGACTCATTGTTGTTCTTGGTCATGAGACAAAGGTTTGCATTTTCCTCACCGGAGCTACTTGAGGATGAGTCATTACTCTTCTCCGGAGCATCCCAAACAATGTATGCACGCTTCCCTTTGGTCTCTTGGGTCTTCTTGTCATTCTTCTTCAAGAATGTGGCACATTCCATTCTAATGTGACCAACCCCACCACATTCATGACACTTAACTCCATCATTGGTACTCTTTTCTCTTTGTTTGGAGTCTTTGGTTGTCTTGAATTTGGATGAAGAGCTACCTTTCCTCCCTTTGAAGAATTTGTTGAACCTTTTCACAAACATGCCAAAATCTTCTTGATTTGGTTCACCATCGGAATCTTCACTTGTAGAGCATTCTTCAACTTCTTTTGTAGCTTTAGTTGAAGCTTTGAGTGCTATGCCCTTTTTCTTTTTGTCCGATTCCTCATGCATCCCAAGTCTTGTAAGTTCCATCTCATGCTCTTGGAGTTTGCCAAACAAAGTGGCTAAGTCCATGCTATTTATGTCTTTTGATTCCTTGATGGTAGTTACCTTGGGTTGCCAACTCCTATCAAGACATCTTAGAATTTTGTTAGTAGTTTCACCATTGCGAAATACCTTTCCCAAGGAAATCAAATGATTAACTATGTGAGAGAATCGCTTTTGCAAGTCACTAATGGTTTCATTTGGCAACATGTGAAACAATTCATATTCATGAGTTAGGGAATTTAATCTTGCATGTCTTACTTCACTTGTTCCCTCATGTGTGACTTGCAAAGTATCCCACATTTCTTTTGCCGATTTACATTGGGAAACTCTATAAAATTCATCATGGGAAAGAGCCGAAAAGATGATGTTTTTAGCTTTTAAATCAAATGAAAATTTTCTCTTTTCATCATCATTCCAACTACTCCTTGGAATTTCAACAATTTCTTCATTAATTTTATTTTTGGGAATAAAAGGACCATTTTCAATTGCATCCCAAAAATCTATATCAATTGCTTCAATAAAAACTTTCATGCGAGTTTTCCAATAAACATATCCTTCACCGTTGAATAGTGGAGGACGGTTTATTGAAGCTCCTTCTCCACCAAAGTTATTGCTTCAGCCCATTTAGTTTCCAAAGGATCTTTTTCGAAAAAGTTGTTACACTCGATCTTTCGACCGAGCTCTGATACCACTTGTTGGAAACCAACAAGCGGGCTAAGCAAATACTAGAGGGGGGGTGAATAGGTATTTGAAGCACTAATACCAAATATTTCGAATAATAATTGAAGAATGGAGCTAAGACTGAATTTTCTGAAAACAGACACGAAATACTCGAGTCTTTTGTGAAATACTCGAGTTTTTCAGGAAGAACAACTCGAGTCTTTCTCAATATACTCGAGTTTTTCCTGTCAGATAGCAGCAAAACCAGAAACGAAAATTCAGCAATTCACCTCAAATCAATCCAATACAAAACAGAAACTTATCCAACAGAATAGCAAGCAATCTAAATAAATTTTAACACTAAGATTCCTTGAACTTGCTACCTAATTGAATAAATCCTAATTGCTTGAAATGATTTAAGTTGATTGAGCTAGAAAGTAGATTGAAAGCAATAAACCAACACTCAAGCAATTTTATCCTGGTTCACTCCAACAATGAGCTACATCCAGTCCTCCTAATCAACTTAGGAGTTTCTACTAATAATAAAATTGTTAGAAATTACAAGGATTACTTGAGAATGACCTCACTCAACCTAACCCTTCAAGAGTGTACCAAACTCTTGATTTCTACCCCAATTTGATTCCGGTGATGAAGAACTCTTCAAAAGCTTCCTTGAACTCCCTTCAAGAAACTCCACCGGACTAGGAACCTCCTAGTCTTGTGCTTGAGAACCTCTCAAGACTCCAACACCCTAAGCCACTTAGGGTTTGCTTGGGAACAATCCAAGACTTTGAATGATCAAGCTTTTTGTATGTGTATTACTAATCTCACAATGGATTAGCACAAATAAGCACAGCTCAATGTAGGAATTGAGGCCTAAAACTCAACTTGGAAGAGAATAACAATATGAGTGTGAAGTTGAGTTTTTGAGAATTAACACTTGAGAAGAGGAATTAATGAAAGCTTGTAATCAATATGCTCTTGTAGTCTTGTTTGTTCTTGTTCAAAAACAAAGAGAATTTTTACAATAAAGTTCTGAAATGCTCTCTTGGGTTGGATGAGACTCAAGTGCCCTCAATTGGTTTTTGAGTCTCTTCCAACGTTCATTTTTGCTGACTGGGCAAAAATACTCGAGTCTTTTGGCCAATACTCGAGTCTTTTTGGCCAGTCAACAAGGATTTGGTGCACGAACAAGACTAACGGTCATATTTGCTGATCTGGCATAAATACTCGAGTGTTTTACAGAATACTCGAGTATATACTCGAGTCTTTCTCAAAATACTCGAGTATTTTGATCAGACATGACAAAAATTAATTTTCAATTTTATTTTTCTTCTCAAGTATTAATTTTGGTTAATCTCAACCTAATAAACATATTAATTATTTTATTCCTAGAAGAGACTAACTATATCTACCCACTCTCAACCACTCTCAACATAAATGAAAAAATACAATTACAATTTGATTGAGAATGAGTGTGCACTTGTCTTCTTTCTTGAATTCTTGTTGTTGTTGATGTTGCAATAGCTTCAAGACTTGATTGTTAATTACTTTGTCATCATCAAAATTTAATCCACATAATTAGGAGCATTGAATTTACACTTTAACCAGTGTCCAAGTATCCATCTCTGGCGCAGCAATAATTAGGCTGCACAAGGAAATTGAAACGAAAAATAGTCACATTAAATGTTATTTGAATGGTCAGTTAAATATTTAAGTTTATATACCTAGAAAAACCATTTTCCTTCCACGAGTCAATGATTTCTTGTGGTGCCTTTTCTCCAGCCTTTGCAGCTTTGCAAACTCTTTTAGCAGGAATGTTTGTATTGTCAGTATTCTCTACACCAAGATCAGAAATTACATTTTCTGATGAATTGCATATTTCCTCCATGCTGACCGAAGCACCCATTTGATCCTGCAAACATGGAATCTTCAGATGCAGTGTTAAAAATAGCAATATAGAATCAATCATGAGATCAACGAAGTACTAATTACATTTGACTGGCTTTCCACATTGTAGACATTAGCATCTTGTAGAATTTGTTCAGGTGATTCTTTTTGTGACAACAAGTTCGAAATGGGAGATCGTAGAATTCTGCAACAAGTAAAAGATGATAACACTGAAAGAGGAAAGAACTCAAACCTTGGAACAGATACATTCAAACAAACCACCCGATGTGAAATTAACCATATGACTGCAAAAGAGGACATATGGGTTTTCGATAGAGCAAGCATATAACATAACATTAATCAATATTCCTATTAACTTTGTACATGGTTATCTCAGAAGAAACTTATTTTCTCTTTTTTCCTGGGCATCTTAAATCATTAGTGTTTTCTAAAACAATCATATCTAAATATGCTCATTCCGACTAGAAATCTAATTTCATAAATAATGTCAAAAAATCTAGGTTAGCTCAAAACCCATCGAAACCTATTTGTAAGAAATGAAACTTTAAAAAATGATAACTCATTTCTCTTCATGCGGTTTGTAACTTATAACTGCAAGAACGGTGACAAAAACAACTTGACAAAATGCAAAAAGCACATCATCTCACCTCTTGCAGATTTCATCACTGAAGTTAAATATCCTAACAATATCCATGGAATATGGTGACTTCCCAAGATATGAATTGCATACAAAACCTGTACCCGTTAAAACATTTTACATAGTTCCATTATAACTTTAGTATAATTCACCTAGCTGAGCTACTTAACTCTGTAAATTTTGCACTACCAGTCACTCAAAAGATTGGTAAGAATAGAAAATGAATAAATTAACAATAAAAGGCCATTTTCTTTGCTATATTATAATTGTTGTGATGATTCACAGTTAATGAGTAACCTTATGAAAAAAATCATCAAATATAAATGGCCAACTTAGTTTAAATTTGTAACATACCTCCTAAACGTTCTGCCACAGCACCAGTAATAAGGCCACCAACCATATCAACTATGAGAACGTCAGAATTTGAAGAAACATTAGCCATGGAAAGTAGAAGAGGCAATGTATCCACCCGCAAGAATCTGAATAATTAATAAATAGTTAAAAACAATATCAAGAATATATACATCGCTTCGTCTTGTGACAATGGGCACGGAAATCCAAAACGCAAGGAAATGTGAAATATTAGCAAGTGTATTGACAAGGACAAGATAAAGCTCACCCAATTTTAGTTGGATACTTCTTAAAATAGGCCTCGCATATGCTGAAAAAAAACAGACAGCCATATGTCTTTAAGTAGAGACTCAAAATATCATCGATAATGATAAGAGCATACATATATGAAGACATTTAAGAAAAAATTAAGTCAAACAGCCAGATGAACATTCTTACTAACAGGAAGAAAAATATGGGTACATATTTTAGAAAATACTATTTTCTCTTACTACTTTCAAGAAAATTTTATTTCCAATGTTAAAAGAACATGCTGTATCTACTTGACATTATTATTTTCTATTGTTTGTTTAATCGTCATAATGTTGCTCCCACCACAGTCAGACTGTTTGTAGGATAGTGTCAAAAGGCATAACAGCATGCAGAGATAATGTTATAAATATAAATATTATTTTCCATCAACAAAACAAGAGAAAGACGCTACAAAGCAAGGTCTTACTATTTCGAAGCACATTTATTAGTTCCTCGAGGAGAAGGAATGTGAACCGTTAGCAATATTTAAAAATTTAAAAACAATAATAATAATGATCATGATGATGATTAAAATGACGAAGTTGGTAATGATAAAAACAACAGTGAAATTAATCAAGGTCCACCTTCGGGCAACAGGACGCCTCATAAGAACTTTTGGGGCATATTTCTTCTGTTTCTTGAGTCTATATTTTTCCTGCAAACATAGCATGAGATTCAGTTCATTCTCAAAATAAACAATGAAATCTCTTTATGCTTAAATATACCTGTGAGAATGATGTTTTCGTTTCAAATGTCGCACTATTGGCGATGAGAGCTTCAATTATTTCATTACCTCTTGCACCCTGCCTGCATAAAAGGTATAAGATATCTTTCACAAATGAATCCTATAAGCATGATAAAGAAACAATAACATGACACTATGACAGTTTATTTCAAAAAAGGAAGTGAGATGTGGATTGTACAATTTACATGAGAAAAAATTGGTACTGGAACTGTGTTAGAATGGCAGAGGCAATCAAAGCACTATAGAACCAAATTATCCAAATATCCAAATATGGAATAAAAAATATATATAATTTTTACAAATCCATTTTGTTAAGTGTCCAAAACTTGATATGAGCAACGAAATCAACAAAAGGATGATGTGCTCACCTTCGCATGGCTTCTATATCATCACCAGTGAGGCTTTGGGCTGTATTATTGTCAATCAATGCCCGGTTGTCCCTTGATTCAACATTTACTTGACCATCTTTTATCTCTTCGGTGTTATTACCTATAACGCAAATTGAGAGATAACACACACATATAAAAAGAGAGAAACAATATATTCTGCTGAAAGTATCTCAATTCTTAACGAACAATAAAGAAATTCAAATCAATCTGAGAGGGCCTCATAGAAACACAGACATACATAGCATAGCATTTGACATGCAGACAAAACAGAATAGGACAATATGTTTTGTCATGTTCTTTTTGGTTTCACTCCTTCACTAGGACAAAAATGTTTCAGTTTTTAATCCTGCATTCTATTCTATTAATAAACAGACCAAAACATTCACGTTTTGTGAATGATTTTAGCCTTATGGATTACAAAAATACCAAGTATCAATCATTTTCCAATCCTAATTATTATTATTATTATTATTATCTACAGAATTCTCAAAATGTGAATGATGAAAGAGCAATACCTTGGAGAGAAGAAGGAAGAGAGTGAGAAAGGAAAGGGCCCTGGGGCCCACTCTCAGCTTGAAAAACAGAACCGAAGGCGCAACCTATCAACGGCTGCAGAGAGTAGTTCTTATTCCCAATCTTCAATTTCCTGCAATAAATAAATAAAAATCAACGGTTAAAATAAAATATCACAAATAAGAACGATAGGAAGAAGAAGAAAGGTAAAGAAAGTGCTGACGCAACATTAGAGAGGCGAGCAAAGACGAGACGATCCCCGTCGTTGATGTCAAGCAACACGCTGCAACCTTCCCATGTCTTTCTATCGTTCATCATATCGTTGCTACTCGTAGCATTATTCTCAGAAGTAGTAGAAGAAGACATGCTTATGCTTATGCTTATGCTGTTTTTTTTAATCAATGAATGAATCTATTTGTTTAAATAATTAATAATTAATTAATTGAATAAACAAATAGAGTGGGAGTAGTATGAGTGTGTTTGTTTTTGGATTAATAGCAATGAAACCGCCACACCGCTAAAATCTAAGTGCTTTCTTTTCCCCAGTATGTATGGTGGATATAACACAACTTTTCTGCATAAAACCCTGACAGTTTTAACACATGAAATTAAATGAAGCTTAAACTAGGGTACAAATTACAATCATGTATCTGTATCTGTATCTGTTAACCGTTGAGTTTTGGTTTAGACGTGTGTTGGGCCTGTATGTATTGGGCCCAGAAATTAATATTTGGGCTGGAATTGTTACACAACGTGTCCAACATAGAGAAGAGTTCAGGAATTTAGACACCCAGGAGCTTACATATATTTTTACACTAGTATTTATCCTGTGCATTGCACGGGTAATAAGTTTTTTATTTACCTATAATTAAAGTTTAAACATTTTGCATGTCAGAAATATTTTCAAAATTATATGAGTTAGGATTATTGTTTAAAATTGATAAAGAAATAGAAAAATTTAGAAATGCAAGGATTATTTTTGAATTTAGGTTTTTTTTTATATAAAGGAAGTACATGTGCGTGTAAAGTAGAATTTTTTCTCCTGCAATAAATTAGTGCAATAGAATATGAGCATTAGTTTATGTGTACATGTGTATTAATAAGGTGTATTAGTTGATAGTTTGTTTCTCTCGTGATTAGTTTGAAATATTGCAACACTTTATTATATCGAATCATTGCATTCAATCATGCATTAATTTGAAACGATATATTTTTTGGTGATATTTAGTTTGAAACAATATATCTCTTGGTGATATTTTTTTTTTCGAGTAATTTAAAATTAATATTTTTAAAATTAAAAAAAAAGTTATCACAAGTGACAAGTCGTTTCAATAGTAAAGTGATATGTCATTTCAATAGTGAAGTGATATGTCGTTTCAATAGTGAGGTGATATGTCGTTTCAACAGTGAAGTGATATAACACAGTGTTTGACAGGTGGCATACTTGATTGACCTTTATTTTATCAACTTTTCATGTGAGAACTCCATTTTGTGAGAAGCTCTCTGATTTCAATATTTGAGTTCGAAAATATAATATAGTGTTTCATACGCTTGAAGTAAGTTTACCACTATAATTTTGCAAGTAAACTTACCCGAGAGTTTATACATATTTTTGTTTACTACTATTTTTTGCTAGCTGACCAGGATCTCACTACCAAGTATATTGATTTTTGCCTAGTATGCTTGGGGTAAGCTTACCACTATATTTTGCAAGTGAGCTAACCCACGAGCTTACTACCAAGTATACTACTAAATTGTTTTGCAAGTAAATTGACCTAGGAACTCTCAACATACTGATTTTTGGATAGGGTGATGTTGATGATAGGAATGAAGATGATGAATGGAAAAGATGAGTGAAGACACACCAGAGGTTGTGAGAGTGTTTATGAAGGAACTTTTTTTTCCTTTTATTTTTTAAAGAGTATTAAAAATAGGGGTATTATGATGTTTTTACAAAAATGAGGGGGTTTAACACAAAGTGGGGTTCGAAAACTAGTTCCTTTCGTTTAGGGGTTGGTTTTCTAATACTTTTTCGAGTTTTTGATTTTTTTTTTAATTTCATGCTGCCCAAAATATTCTCATTTTAAAAAAAAAATCATTGGATAGGAGCCTCCCAGCAGGGGTTGCTACATACACAAGACCAGTTGGTTAAGGGACCAAGTAAGCTACCACTTGACCAACCTCACGTTCGTATATCTTTTATACTTTTCATCTAAATTACAATAGTACTCCAAATCTATCAAAGTTAAACTAACTCGACAAAATGAACAATCAGGGTCTTGATTTTAAAACTTAACTTATCTAAAGGAATTAACTTTGATCTTTTTTTTAAGTTAAAAAAATGATTTTAACTTTATATATATATATATAGTCAAATTAGTTCACAAATAAACAAGTTGAAATATACTTGACTCAAATTCAATTTATTTGTTTAGTTAATGAACTTAATTTATAATTCAAATTCTTTAACTAATCAAATTTCAAACAAATTAAATTTTTTTTTAGATTAATGGGTATGCACTGACTGTGTAAAGTTTTTTACACCATTAGTCAATCATCTACCATTCATTTATATTACTATAATTTAAAAGTCAACGACCATAAACGGATGAATGGTGGATGATGCACTGATGGTGTAAAAACCTTCACACTATCGGTGCATTCTCCATTTTCTCAATTTTTTTTAGTTAACGAACTTAATTTATAATTCAAATTCCTTAACTAATCAAATTTCAAACAAATTAAGTTTTTTTTTTGTTTTTTGTTTTTTTAAAGGAATTGAGAAGCTCTTCGAAACGGAGGAGTATAAAATAACTTTCCCGTGCCATGAATGATTAGGTGTTTAGCAATTAAATAATGTTAGATACTTAGACAGGTGACCGACCCGTTTTTGGATGGATCATGTGTTTTTGTTGAGTTGTTAAATTATTTTTTAATTGAAAATCTCAAATAAATAAAAATTATTGGAAGATCTTTGTGGTGGAAAGAAACATATTGCGAATTGTGTTCTAGTTATACCTATTCCTTATGCTAATGTATGTTGGTGATTGAATGGTTGGGCAAATCCATATCTAACTTTATAACTACTATTAAACTAATTCCATATGGCTTTGTCCCCAATTTACTAATTATTAATATTGGTTCTCATCCTTTTCTGCTTTTGTGAGATCTCAGAGAATAAATAATTTATGGAATAAGACATTATAAGGCATCCACAACAGAGTATGTAGAGAGTTTGGTGGAGAGTTTAAGTTCAGATTGTCTTCCAGACTCTCTCAAGATTCTGCTAATCTTCAAAATCTGGTGGAATAACAAACTCAACTTAAGACTCTGTGGGACCCGTTTTTAGTCTTTTTCTTCTTTTTTTTTTTACTTTGTAATATCCTAATAAACAAATAATAATAGCAAATAAATATTATTAACAATAAATAAATAATAATAACAATAAATTAATAATAAATAATAATATTCTTTTTTAAAAAATAAACATAATATTATTTTTAAATATATACTTTTTTCTTTTATTCTTAAATATATTGTCTTGTTATGAAAAAATAAATAATAAATAATAAATAATTTGAAATCAATAGCCGTTTAAGGATATACATCCAAAATCATAGGCGACTTCGTAATCGCACACAACATTATCAATTGTAACCGGATTTAATGGAACATTTGTGACAACATTTTGGAGGACAAGAAATGAACACTAATTAAATTATAAGAGTTTGAATTATATTGTATTTTTTATGTACTTTATGGTTTTTAAAAGGTACCATTAATTATTGTAATGTTAACTTTTATTTAATTTTAATATTTAAATATTTTTGGGATTATTTTTATAAATTCTATGAAATTAATATTATTGAAATTGTATTACAAAAACATTATTGAAATAAAATTGTGTATAAAAGTACATGATGATGTAATGTTGATGCATGCATGTTTGGAGAGTCTGGTATTAAGACTCTGCTGCAATGGAAGATATGAAAAGTCTGAAGTTAAATCCGATAGCAAAATGATGATGTAATACTGATGTGTCAGAGTTTGGTAAGTCTTAAATTAAGACTCAGCTGTGCATGCCTTAAGTATGCAATAAGACGAACTGTATGCTATTTCCATCTTAAATATATATGATACTTATCTTTGTTTAATCAATTTATATTAGATTTTTCTCTTATACTGAGGAGCTCGTATTTGTATGAACAGCAAATTAAACCCATCCAGTCACTAGAAATATGTGTCTTTTTTCGGAATGGGATCTACAGGTTAATCGAATACATCAACTTATCTAGTTTTGATGATAAGGCAAGACGGAATTAAGATTTTTTTTTTTGTTGTTGTTGCATAACATACATAAGAAGAGGGACCAATTGTAGAGAGAATGATAGAGTGGATGGTCAGGGAAAGATATAGATTATTTGAAAGAAAAAAAAATTCTATGAATAAATAAAAGCTTTTTGGGTATAATTTAATATGCTTGACAAATTAAATTAAATGACAAAAAAAATTTTATTATGACGAGAGGAAAAAAAACAATATAGAGATGCTAGAAATTGTAAACTTATATAAAAAATTTGGGATTATTTTGAAACCAAACACAGTTTTATCATTTCATCGATCACCCATCCAAAATTGACTTTCAAACAAATATTATTAATGGGAAAAAATTTATAAAACTATTTGTAATTTACCGTAAAATAAACTATTTATAATATTATATTATTTTGAAATGTTTAAGCAGCTAGAAGGCATTGAGTTAGTTGATACTAACTCTAATCATTCAAACGAAATAGACCTTTAAATTGATTGTCAACCAAACACCAACATAAAAAATTCAACTTGTGATAGATAATAACAACAATAGATTATGGCCTTCTCTCTTCTTCCTCGATCTTCTTCTCTTCTCCGTTTTCATCTTTCTGTGATAGCGGTAGAAGGGTCTCTCCCTCCCCTTCCTTTGGTTGGTGTTGGTTTTTTTCTCTCCCAGTTATATCTTGGTTAAATAATATTTCTTTTATGCAAGTGGTGTGATTTTTCTTGTCCCAGTTTCATCTGGATTTTGTTTTTGTGTGTTTGAGTGTGGGAAACTAAAACTTTTTGTTTGTCCAGATCTGATGACCTTCCTATCTTCTCAAATAACTAGAAGACTGATATTCGGGATAGCTTTTCCCTTCCAGATCTCTGTCTTCTCCTCTGTTCAGTGGCTCTACCTCCTCAGATCTGAGATTCTTTGTCGCCGAACTGTGCTTACTTCCGGCATCGATGAGATAGTTATCTTGGAAACAAAGGTTGTTGAATCTCCTGTTAGAATTCGAAGCTGGATGTTGATAATGATCCTGATCCACAAAGAGTTTTCTGTTATGGTTGAGTATCTAGTCATTTATAGCAATTTTTATTGCATGAAAATATGTGCTTTGTTATTGTACTATTGGATCTACTTGTACTATTTTCTGTTATGAAATGAATTACATATTTTCCTCTAAAAAAATAGATTTTACATATAATCAATTACTAGAATAATTTAATTTTATGGTATCTTAAATACACTCCTAATTTATTTTCAATATAATTAATGGATTCAATATATAACCAGTTATTATATAATAAATGATAGGGCACTACTTCCATGCAACCAAATTTTGGATGGTTGCAAAACAATCCTGTAATGGACCAATGGTTGTTTGACAAATCAGCTAATATGAGCTGACATGGCAGTGATTTAAAACTTCATTAACTGACGTGTCAAGCAACCATTGGTTTATTTTGGAGATTGTTGTGCAACCATCCAAAATTTGGTTGCATGGTAGAAATATTCTAACTGTTATTATACATCAATAAAGTTTTTACATTAGAAATTCACATTCGTATTCATTATTGAATCCTTTGTTATTATTATGTGAAAAGTATGTTTTACACGACATAAATAATTTGTGTTTTTTTTAACAAAAAATATAAGTATTAAAATCAAAATTCACTATATTTTCAAAAATCAAAGATTTATTTATATTTTTTTTTACCCATCCATAGACCAAATTCTCCATGTAATGCAATTTATGTTCAAAACAAATACATTCCCAATATATTAAAATCAACTTCCCCATTATCGTTGATTTTCTTTGTACATTATACTCGAATCTATGGCCTGCTTGTGCGTATAACGGGGAATGTGTACAAAGAAAATGAAAACGAACATAAGAAGTCATTGGAAGGCACAACTTGGCATGTATATGGCTGCTTATTCTTTCTCAGTGTTTTACATGATGCGGCCTTCTTGGATAACATGCTTTTAGATTTTGCTTGCTTTAAGATCTTAGCTTGGCCCCATCATTTATGATCATTCCACCATTAAATTACTAAATTGCATGCTTATATATTCATTCTTCTAAAAGCAAATCTCACAAGCTAGCTTATATACATTTTTATCTTCTTTCTCGTATCTATTTGTCACTATTCGTAGAGGTTTATTCCGTTGGGGGTGGTTGTTATGTTTGCACATTGCACATTAAGAAAAGAAAACAAAATATAGATCATCTGATCATATCAGAAATAACATACAAAAAGCTAACTAAAATAAGTTAACGTCATTCTAGTTATTATGATTAAATTGTCCTTTTCACATTTCAAGTTTATTCATTATTGCATTGAGTTCATTTTTTATTGATAAGTTTTTGCATTGCGTCTTTTTAACTTATGCACTAAACAGTGGCGGAGCTTAACAAAAAAATTAAGGGGTGCAACAAAGTCTTTAATACTTATACTTAAAATATTACTTTCCAATATGATTAAGATACTCAGTTTAGTGGTATATTTCCTTTTAAATCACTTAAGGAATCCAAGTTCGACTCCACCTCCAACCATTTCTTTACAATTTTTTTAATTTCATGGCTAAAATTTGCAGTCGGAAAAATAAGTAGTTTAGTTTGGCAGGGGTGGATTCGAGCAGGAGACCTCACGGCTAACGGAATACTAAATTATGTAAGTAGTTTTTTTTTAAATATATTACTAATGTTTCCATCCTTCACTGTGGCGTATGCTAAATTTATAATATAAGTAGTTCATTACCATGTTAATTATGATAAAATTTCACCAGCCTTTCTTCCTAATTTTTTTTAGCTTAGAGTGGCTTATGGAAAATAAAAAGTGAAGGGAAATGGAAATTCCCAGCAACGAAAGGATGCATGGCATGCATATGGATATCAGGATATATACGTATGAGTTTTTTATTTATATATTTTTTTAGCGCGAGTATTACATGCATGCATATACAATAAACCTAATATTTATTTTATCTTTTTTTTATAAACAAAATATTTTATTCATGGAGAGGACAAGTAGTCCACTTACAGTAACCAAGGCTCTGATATTTACAGCCCAATGGCCATTTTCTCAAGTTGTAGATTGTGCATGCAAGTTGCAAGAAGCTGCAGTTTAAACAGCGAACAAACAACAAAAATCTGTTAATAACTTAGTGAGCAGAAGCCTATAATCTCTTTAAAAGCGTTTTAACCCACTATGCCCCTTCAATTTATATTTTTTGGAAGGGTGGGTAGAAAAATAAAATATATGTAGCCTTTGTTTAGATGTAAATGTAGGGTCTGCCGACCAGACACGGACTCAAGTCTTATCAAGGGGATTCTCTAAGGGCATTTCCCTCGGATTATTAAGCATGAACGTCCCTCGCTCGGACTCATGGACTCCGAGCATGCCAAAGGATCAGGCTCGGACTTGACGGGGCCGAGCCTTACAAGCGGTCCTCAACCCATCGGGCTCGGGACTCTAGGGCCGAGACATACCGTCGGCTTGTGGATAGACTCAGTCTCATCCAGGCTTCTTATCCCTTCCGCAAATCTCTCCTAGATTCTCGCTAACAGCCTAGACATGAGATCTTCAGCTGATCTTAACCAGATTCTCAGAGCATAATCCTCCGATATTATCTCTTAGAATCCTGGTTCAGCACAACACTGATACAGGGCCCAAACGGCCCATATCAGCCTCCTCTTAACCCTATAAATAGCACATTACAGCTAGGGTTTCAGGTATGTACTCTCATCCCTAAGTTGACACTCTGCACACACACGTTGACTAGGGAGACCCTACTTTTCCCAACTGGAACTGCAGAAGTACCACAAGTCCCATATTAATACTTGATCCTCTCTTGGGCTCCTGGTTTCCATAATCTTTGAGCACTTAGAGGGTTAAAGACATCTAGTGTTCAAGGACACTACAGTAAACAAGGGTTTGATCAATGTAATTGAGTACATATTAGACCCTAAAAGAATTGCCAGTAGTTGTAATCTATCTATAAAATGTTCCTGAAGTTAAAACTTGTAATCGAAGATAGCCAAAATAAACTACATTTGACCCCAACACTAAAGAACTAAAACAAACCCAAAAAAAACAAAAAAAAAACAACTTTTGAAGATCATCATTGCATTAATACTTTTAAATTACACGACAATTCATTTACCTGAAGATATTGGTGATAAATAGCAAATGGAGCAGAATTTGATAAAAGGGGCAAGAGATCTTTAACCAGTGTCCAAGTATCCATCTCCGGCGCAGCAATAATTAGGCTGCACAAGGAAATTGAAACGAAAAATAGTCACATTAAATGTTATTTGAATGGTCAGTTAAATATTTAAGTTTATATACCTAGAAAAACCATTTTCCTTCCACGAGTCAATGATTTCTTGTGGTGCCTTTTCTCCAGCCTTTGCAGCTTTGCAAACTCTTTTAGCAGGAATGTTTGTATTGTCAGTATTCTCTGCACCAAGATCAGAAATTACATTTTCTGATGAATTGCATATTTCCTCCATGCTGACCGAAGCACCCATTTGATCCTGCAAACATGAAATCTTCAGATGCAGTGTTAAAAATAGCAATATAGAATCAATCATGAGATCAACGAAGTACTAATTACATTTGACTGGCTTTCCACATTGTAACACCCTATCTTATATAGTATTCTAATTACCCAGTTTAGTTAGTGACTTAAAAAAAAATCTTTTTAAAACCCTTTAAGCTTATAAAAATCTCTGCCAATTCGGACAGAGTTTCCTTTGTTTTATGAACATTCCAAAAATATGAGTTTGCCTTGAAAACCTGTAATAATAATTTCACATAATCAACAGTATGCCAGCAGGGCAAAATACAAATCAGTTCATTACATTCGAGTACATCGTCTCCAAAACAATAATAATCAAGTTATAAAGTAGTTTAATTTCCCCAAAAGATAATACATCATATTTATATACATCAAAAGCCAAAGTTTTCATTCTTGGAATAACATAATATCACACCCCTAATATTCACACTCCACGTTGTGGAGTGTGCCCCTGCTCGGCCACGGCTAGTGCATGCTCCGCTTCTGTACCTGTAAAAATATAGTAAGAAGGGTAGCATTACACAGAACTTAGAAATATAGCTTCTACAAAAGCATAGTAATAAACCAAGGACCTACCCTACACCATACTAACCAAATCATATACTACTTCACTTTCCTTTTATACAACTCAGCATTTCCCTAAGAATTCAGTTACATACTTTCCCTATGCCTTTCTAGTCTTTCCTTTCCTTTCCATTCTTTCGCACACCTTTTGGTGGGTATTATTTCCATTTATTCGCACACCACAAGGGCGGGTCCTAATCACATTTACACACGCCATATAGGCGGGTCCATCACATACATTATCACGCTCCCCTAGGGAGGGTCCATAACATGCATCTATCCACTCCTCTATGGAGGGTCCATATACATACACATATCCACTCCTTTATGGAGGGTCCATTATTCACGCTCCGTTATGGAGGGTCCATTTATATACACGCTCCGCTATGGAGGGTCCATTTATATACACGCTCCGCTATGGAGGGTCCATTTATATATTTTCACGCTCCACTTAGGGAGGGTCATTATTCATTCATACATATTTCCACTTCCATTGGAAGGGTCATTCATACACAATCACATATTCGCACTCCCTTTGGGAGGGTCATTCGTACATAAACCATCATTCACATCATAAGCTCACCTTTTCACATTCCTATATCCACACCTCAATAGGTGGGTCCTTCTCACATTAACAATATAGTTCCATTGTTCAAGTATTCCACTCACCTTTAACTCATTCTTTATATAATTTCCATTCAATTTCATTGCACACTTTAGCACTCGTAGCCCGTTTTAGCCCCAAATGCCCCTTTTGTTATTAATTCCCTTTCATACACATTTCTCAGTCACAATACTTGTTTAACACTAAATCAACATTTTCTCCTATCATACAATCATCATTTTCTCTTAGAATACGTTTTCTCTATACCTTCCATAGTTATTATCCGCCATCCTCCTAAATTAATACCAGTCTATCATTAACACTTTGCCTTTTCTTTACCTACCTCTTGGTTATTCCAATAATGTAATATTTCATTCCTTCCACAATTTTCATATCTTTCCAAGCATACAACAAGCCTCTATATATTTTCACTCTATTATCCATTCTTAATTCCTTTATAATTATCTTATGATTCGCCAACTTAGTTATTCTCATTTCTCCCTAATTATATATCTACTTAGCCCATCATTCCCTTTCCATCCATCATCACTTATATACTTATTCCCACAAATTTCACTAGTTTCTCTTTCTATTCTCCATTAATTATTTCATTTATTTTCACTATCAACTACCCTAAGGTTTTTATGCTATACTCATTCTCTACCCCTAGCCATCACTATAACTAAAGAGAATCTATTTCCTAAGCTAAGGTAATACAAACCCTTCTTACCTTCTTAATGGAGGATGATGATAAATTCAAGTTCTAGTTCCTTGATCCTTGGTGTGTGAGTTCCTTGTCCTTGACTTGGTTTTGGTTGGAAAGCATGAAACAAAACCCTACATATTTATGAGTGCAAGAACCCTAAGGTTTTAAAGCACAAATTCTATGAGCTAAGGAAAGTTGGAATGGAAAGGAAATTAATTCATGGTATGAAACTAACTTACCCCAAGTGATGAAGAAAATTGAAAAATCCAAGAAGAAGGAAGGAGGGAGCAAATCGTGTGGAGGAAGGAGGAAGAGAATGAGGCTTCAACCCACTTCCATGGTGCAAGGCTTGATGGGGTTTTGTTGGTTTTGGGTTTGAGATGCCCAAAATCAAGTGTTTGATGATGAAGAGTGATGGAGTGTTCTTGGAGCTTGAGAGAATTGATGGAGATGGTGGGTTGATGATGGTGATGAAGGATGAAGGAGTGTTGTGTTTTTGATGTTGTATTTGCCTTCCCATCAGCTGAGGAAATCGTGTGGCCAGGAGGCCACAACTTGGCCCCCAAGTTTTAATCCAACGCACCAGATCTGGTGCTGCTGGTCGCGCTCGCTTGGGCGAGCCCAGCACTCGCTTGAGCGAGTCCTGGCACCAGCTGGTGCTGCTGGTGCATCTGATGCGTGAACTGGTGCGGTCAGGTGTGAGTTTGGCGCGCGTCTGGTGCGTGTGGTGCGGATGTGCACTCGCCTGGGCGAGTTGGTGCCTCGCCTGGGCGGGTTTTTCACTGTCTCGTGCACCGATGAACAGTGCACGCGCCTGGGCGTGCACCGGTGCGCCTGGGCGTGCACCAGAATTCCAAATCTTCGATTCGTCGTAACTTTTTTGTTAACCGTCGGATCGGGTCCAAATTTTTAGACAAGCTTATTAATCCCCTAAAATTCACATCCAACGGTGGAATTTATTTTCTTAGCATCCCATAATAAATTTCTAATTTTCTCTTTTCGGTCGATTTCTAACATCAAAAACGCCGATTCAACTCCCGATTTCGCTTATATGACTTTGCCCGAAGCCACAACTGCCTTCTATAAAACCCCTAGGACTTATAATTACCACTCACTTATCCACCAAAATTCGTTAAGTCATTATTCCAATTTTCTTAGGTTTTCATTAATAATTTCATTTAAAACAAAGTTTAGGATGTTACACACATTGCAGACATTAGCATCTTGTAGAATTTGTTCAGGTGATTCTTTTTGTGACAACAAGTTCGAAATGGGAGATCGTAGAATTCTGCAACAAGTAAAAGATGAAAACACTGAAAGAGGAAAGAACTCAAACCTTGGAACAGATACATTCAAACAAACCACCCGATGTGAAATTAACCATATGACTGCAACAGAGGACATATGGGTTTTCGATAGAGCAAGCATATAACATAACATTAATCAATATTCCTATTAACTTTGTACATGGTTATCTTAGAAGAAACTTCTTTTCTCATTTTTCCTGGGCATCTTAAATCATTACTGTTTTCTAAAACAATCATATCTAAATATGCTCATCCCGACTAGAAATCTAATTTCATAAATAATGTCAAAAAATCTAGGTTAGCTCAAAACCCATGGAAACCTATTTGTAAGAAATGAAACTTTAAAAAATGATAACTCATTTCTCTTCATGCGGTTTGTAACTTATAACTGCAAGAACGGTGACAAAAATAAACTTGACAAAATGCAAAAAACACATAATCTCACCTCTTGCAGATTTCATCACTGAAGTTAAATATCCTAACAATATCCATGGAATATGGTGACTTCCCAGATATGAATTGCATACAAAACTTGTACCTGTTAAAACATTTTACACAGTTCCATTATAACTTTAGTATAATTCATCTAGCTGAGCTACTTAACTCTGTAAATTTTGCACTACCAGTCACTCAAAAGATTGGTAAGAATAGAAAATGAATAAATTAACAATAGAATGCCATTTTCTTTGCTACATTATAATTGTTGTGATGATTCACAGTTAATGAGTAACCTTATGAAAAAAAATCATCAAATCTAAATGGCCAACTTAGTTTAAATTTGTAACATACCTCCTAAACGTTCTGCCACAGCACCAGTAATAAGGCCACCAACCATATCAACTACGAGAACATCAGAATTTGAAGAAACATTAGTCATGGAAAGTAGAAGAGACAATGTATCCACCCGCAAGAATCTGAATAATTAATAAATAGTTAAAAACAATATCAAGAATATATACATCGCTTCGTATTGTGACAATGGGCACGAAAATCCAAAACGCAAGGAAATGTGAAATATTAGCAAGTGTATTGACAAGGACAAGATAAAGCTCACCCAATTTTAGTTGGATACTTCTTAAAATAGGCCTCGCATATGCTGAAAAAAACAGACAGCCATATGTCTTTAAGTAGAGACTCAAAATATCATCGATAATGATAAGAGCATACATATATGAAGACATTTAAGAAAAATTAAGTCAAACAGCCAGATGAACATTCTTACTAACAGGAAGAAAAATATGGGCACATATTTTAGAAAATACTATTTTCTCTTACTACTTTCAAGAAAATTTTATTTCCAATGTTAAAAGAACATGCTGTATCTACTTGACATTATTATTTTCTATTGTTTGTTTAATCGTCATAATGTTGCTCCCACCACAGTCAGACTGTTTGTATGATAGTGTCAAAAGGCATAACAACATGCAGAGATAATGTTATAAATATTAATATTATTTTCCATCAACAAAACAAAAGAAAGAAGCTACAAAGCAAGGTCTTACTATTTCGAAGCACATTTATTAGTTCCTCGATGAGAAGGAATGTGAACCATTAGCAATATTTAAAAATTTAAAAACAATAATAATAATGATCATGATGATGATTAAAATGACGAAGTTGGTAATGATAAAAACAACAGTGAAATTAATCAAGGTCCACCTTCGGGCAACAGGACGCCTCATAAGAACTTTTGGGGCATATTTCTTCTGTTTCTTGAGTCTATATTTTTCCTGCAAACATAACATGAGATTCAGTTCATTCTCAAAATAAACAATGAAATATCTTTATACTTAAATATACCTGTGAGAATGATGTTTTCGTTTCAAATGTCGCACTATTGGCGATGGGAGCTTCAATTATTTCATTACCTCTTGCACCCTGCCTGCATAAAAGGTATAAGATATCTTTCACAATTGAATCCTATAAGCATGTTAAAGAAACAATAACATGACACTATGACAGTTTATTTCAGAAAAGGAAGTGAGATGTGAATTGTACAATTTACATGAGAAAAAATTGGTAATGGAATTGTATTAGTGTGGCAGAGGCAATCAAAGCACTATAGAACCAAATTATCCAAATATCCAAATATGGAATAAAAAATATATATAATTTTTACCAATCCATTTTGTTGAGTGCCCAAAACTTGATATGAGCAACGAAATCAACCAAAGGATGATGTGCTCACCTTCGCATGGCTTCTATATCATCACCAGTGAGGCTTTGGGCTGTATTATTGTTAATCAATGCCCGGTTGTCCCTTGATTCAACAATTACTTGACCATCTTTTATCTCTTCGGTGTTATTACCTATAACGCAAATTGAGAGATAACACGCACATATAAAAAGAGAGAAACAGTATATTCTGTTGAAAGTATCTCAATTCTTAACGAACAGTAAAGAAATTCAAATCAATCTGAGAGGGCCTCATAGAAACACAGACATACATAGCATAGCATAGCATAGCATTTGACATGCAGACAAAACAGAATAGGACAATATGTTTTGTCATGTTCTTTTTGGTTTCACTCCTTCACTAGGACAAAAATGTTTCAGTTTTTAATCCCGCATTCTATTCTATTAATAAACAGACCAAAACATTCACGTTTTGTAATGATTTTAGCCTTATGGATTACAAAAATACCAAGTATCAATCATTTTCCAATCCTAAATATTATTATTATTATTATTATTATCTACAGAATTCTCAAAATGTGAATGATGAAAGAGCAATACCTTGGAGAGAAGAAGGAAGAGAGTGAGATAGGAAAGGGCCCTGGGGCCCACTCTCAGCTTGAAAAACAGAACCGAAGGCGCAACCTATCAACGGCTGCAGAGAGTAGTTCTTATTCCCAATCTTCAATTTCCTGCAATAAATAAATAAAAATCAACGGTTAAAATAAAATATCACAAATAAGAAGAACGATAGGAAGAAGAAGAAAGGTAAAGAAAGTACTGACGTAGCATTAGAGAGGCGAGCAAAGACGAGACGATCCCCGTCGTTGATGTCAAGCAACACGCTGCAACCTTCCCATGTCTTTCTACCGTTCATCATATCGTTGCTACTCGTAGCATTATTCTCAGAAGTAGTAGAAGAAGACATGCTTATGCTTATGCTTATGCTGTTTTTTTTAATCAATGAATGAATCTATTTGTTTAAATAATTAATAATTAATTAATTGAATAAACAAATAGAGTGGGAGTAGTATGAGTGTGTTTGTTTTTGGATTAATAGCAATGAAACCGCCACACCGCTAAAATCTAAGTGCTTTCTTTTCCCCAGTATGTATGACGGATATAACACAACTTCTCTGCATAAAACCCTGACAGTTTTAACACATGAAATGAAATGAAGCTTAAACTAGGGTACAAATTACAATCATGTATCTGTATCTGTGTCTGTTAACCATTGAGTTTTGGTTTAGACGTGTGTTGGGCCTGTATGTATTGGGCCCAGAAATTAATATTTGGGCTGGAATTGTTACACAATGTGTCCAACATAGAGAAGAGTTCAGGAATTTAGACACCCAGGAGCTTACATATATTTTTACACTAGTATTTATCTTGTGCATTCACTACTACAAAAAAGCTTTTTCAGACCGGTTCCGAACCAATTTTCAGACCAGTTGCTGCTACTTTCTAGTGTTAGGTCACATTCACATCTTACAACAAACAAACTCAACCACTCTCTTTTTTTCTTCTACAAGATCCTCATAATGATGATGATTAATAGTAGTACTATTTACTTGATATCTGTTGGGCATTCAAGTGTGAGATGAAGTCCCACGTTGATTAAGATGAGATGGGTGAGAAGGTTTATAAGTGGCAAGACCCATAAAACCATTGCCTTAAGGTTTTGGTTCAGGATGTGGTGTCTCACTTATGGGCGGTTGCTCACTATTCTCATGACTCTTGAGCAATGTGACTCCCGGTGGTTGGAACCTCCCCGGTTGAAGGTCCTGACAATATTATCAGAGTAAAATGTCATATTGATCCTCCAGAGATTTATTGAGGATGCATCTTTGAAAGATTAATTTGATGTTTTACTCATACTATTATTATTAGGGGAAATTATATTGACCATAATGTAATTAGCTATGGTTCGTGCATTGGTGATCGAAACTCCAGGGAGTTGAGTGTAGTAGCTTTTGAAATGAGAAGGGTGTTATGTGCTATTAAGCCAAACTTCAAATGAGATCATTGTAATTTCCCACTCCCACTATTATTGTTGTTATTGTTATTTGCCTATATCATAGCATTGTTCTAAGAACACTTCCAGTTTCTAATCAATGAAGTTTAGAGAGAATGCAAAAATTGAATTGTGGTTTTGTGGAGAATGATGGGCTATATAGCCTGTGGGGAATCATTGTGTTTTCATTTTTTAATGACCATTGAAATTGAAACTTTTTCCTGGCAATGATTTCAATTTGCATTGAAGTTGAGTGCAGGAAGGCTTTGCCTAAATTTTTCCCCCGCTCTTGTTTTGATCTTTCTTTTTTATTCCCTACTTAAAAAAGGGAAAAGCCTGATTTTCTGAATGCTTTCTAATATTTAAAGTGAAGCGAGCTTAATTTTGAAATACATAAATTTTACCAGTAGCCATATTGTTGTTCGTCAATTTCAGTTGCTTGGCAGCCATGGTATTTGGGCTTAACCAGTTATCTTTTCTTTTCAATGTCAGGAATTCAACATGCTAGGGTCATTCCTTACCAGGGCGCTTATGTATGTTTTATGCCTGTTATTTAGACTTCCTTTTTATCTTGTATAAATGGTTTGCTCACTAGTATTTGAAATTTAAGAAACTTATTGTCCTTTGATGTATTGGCAGGATGGTTTTTGGCTATGCTTACCCTGCGTATGAATGCTATAAAGCAGTTGAAAAGAATAAACCAGAAATTGGACAACTTCGCTTTTGGTGCCAGTATTGGTATATATTATATAGGCTGATCAAAAGAGCTAAAGTTATCTCGATAACTTGTGATGTATACTGATACCAACTTTCTGTTTTCTGTGTTGCAGGATTTTGGTGGCTGTTTTGACACTGTCTGAGAGAATCGGTGATGCTTTTATATCATGGTAAGAGTGTAAGACTGTTCCATCTTGGATGTGTTCAGAGAATGTTATATCTTCTATTCTTATTCGATAAAAGTTTTATGTGTTTTCTTATTTTTGAATTTATTTGTTCTTCATGAAGGGTCCCAATGTACAGTGAAGCTAAGTTGCTTTTTTTCATATTTCTTTGGTGCCCGAAAACAAAGGTATATAATTTTTTGCTGTGGTAGAATCTGATATTAATTTATTATTACCTTTTCTTCAGTGTGTTGATAAAATTTAATATATTTGTCTTAGGGGACAACATATGTGTACGATTCCTTCTTTAGACCATATGTCGCAAACCATGAGACAGAAATTGATCACTTCTTGTTGGATATACGGACAAGGGCAGGAGATATTGCTGTTTTGTATTGGCAAAAAGCTGCTAGTTATGGCCAGACTAGAATATATGACATTTTGCAATTTGTTGCTGCTCAATCAACGCCAGCACCTCGCCCTGCTCAGGTAGTTAATTAAGATGATGTGGTGGTTTTGTCTCATATTATGTTTGAGCGTGACTCGACTATGCCAGAATTTCAAATGAGGCAAAATAACATTCAATTAGCATTATCAGGTTTCTTCTGTTGTTTAATGCTCAGATATGCTTTTTAAATTATGTTTTACGTACATTTCGAATTTTAAATGTCCCTGTCAGAAACTTATACCTAGGAAGGACATATTTTGCACAAGGAAAGAAACTGATACCAAGAATAATTCACTTTTTCCAAGGATAAGAGGGGAAAAGTTCTAGATAAAGATACTAACATTCTCTAATTTTATTTTATTTTTGAAACATTATAGCTATTCAATACTACAATGTGTAGATTAATATTAGATTGGTCATTAAAATGGATAATGTTGTGTTCTTCTTTGTTGAATATGCTATGCTATCTTTGATGGCTTCATCTCATTTTTATCACATTTTTATTTTGGTAGTCTATCTCATTTATGCATACACGCACATAAAACAATTTGTCTCTTGAAATCACAGCAACAACGACCAAGTGTGAATGTCCGTCAACCTGCAGCTGCTCCTGCTAATCGCCAACCAGCTGCTGCAAAAGAACCACAAGACAAGCTAAGGAACCACCATCTCCTACCTCTAGCATATCATCAGCTCAGCTCCAGAGGGAGGTAGCGGAGGAGTTAGCTTCTCCAAAAGTGCCTAAAGCAGCTCCTCTTGTAGCAGCAGGTTTAAATATCCAGAAGGCAAATTCTAAGTCTTCTGTAGCAAGTTTAATTACCCAGAAGTCTAGTCCTATACCTGAAACTTCCGGCCAATCTGCGCCAGCAGAGGCAGAGCCCAAGCAGATTCGTCTTCATCCTCTCCTCTCCACCAAATGTGGAAGAAAACATTCGGGTTACTCGGGCCAGACTAAGAAAAACCAGATCAGCAGTAATCCGCTAGTTCATCAATATCAATGTTTTCAATTTTTAGCCTGAAATAGGGGTAGCTGGACAATGTTGGCCATGGGGCATTGAATTGTTGTAAACCCTTGTGTAAATTTGTTATCCTCAGTTTTCATCCCATTTGTTACTTCATTAGTTTTATTTTTTTTTATTTTTAAATGCCAGTTCCTGGACTCAATTCTGACGAGAAGTTAGCATCTATGATCTATGTTTGGTCTATTTTATAAACAGAATAGACTAAGACGTCAAGTGTCAAAAAGTGGGGTATTTATTTTGGCTCCTGTTTTACCAAAGAAAACAAAGAAGAAACCATACAAATTTTACATGCAAGGCAGAACTTCCTTAAAGAGGCAACCAAACCCAATCTAGTAGTATTACTATTACATGCATTAGGTGAACCAGGTCAGTACTGCATCAGATCTACCGAGTCAGTTTTATATCTTAAATTTAAATTATGTCAAGTTGACAGTCATCTTCACCATCATCATTATGTAAGAAAGCACGGAGTCAGATGTACATGGTTTCGGTTTTCAAATGTCTTAAAGTTGACGTTAAAAATATTGACAGCCACACTCAACCTTGTTTACTTATTACGGACTTACTCCTACTTGAGTTTGATTTTGGGTTTTCGAAGAGATTGTACCGTTAGAATAACGTATATCTGGCTGGTTTGGTTTGGGTGTCACAGTAATTTCTGTGCTCGTGACTTCACAATATTTCACATCAATGTGAAGTGTTAGACTCTCTCCCTTGCCCCTTCTATTTATGTGAAACATATACTGTACTATAAAAAAGGAGTAATAATATTTTGTTAAGTTATTAGAGGTGAGAAAATAATCATAACTTTATATTAATTTTTTTTTATAATTTTTAAAAATGCATTTCTCGGCCAACAATTGTTGGCTCAGTTGATAAGGATTGAGTTCAGGGTTGAGAGAGATTCCGGTTTTGAATCTCACCGATGTGAGGATGGTGTTGATAGGTAGTCCGTAAGCGCTCTTTGAACTCGGAGGCTTGCCCTGGTCCTAGTGAGCCCCGGGCCCAACTCACCTAAACTTTTTATCATAAAAAAAATGCATTTCTCAATAATTTTATATCATATTTTAGTTTTTAATAATACATTTATTAGCATTTGTCCCTTTTTTTTTACGCATTTTAATCATACACTTTTTCTTTCCTATCTATTTCTTCCTTCAACCAGCAATCGTGTTGGTTGGCGTTTGATTTGGTGCCAAAATTTTTGGCACCACTGGTGGTTCCATGCCTTAGAGCCCTTGATCTCAATAAAATACAAGATCAATGGTTCATATCTATTACCTGCAAACTTTTATACAGGTTAAAATACATTGATGTATTTCTGAATTAAAAAAAAATTTAATACGAAATGATGAAATGGGCTTTTATATGCAATGGGTTGGGCTGTTATAATAAACGGTTTTTTTATCCATATCAACAAAATTAAATCCACTAAGTTGATGGAAAATAAAAATTGGCAAAGTGAATTCTATTTCTGAATTTTAATTTGTGAAAAAAAATTAATAAGTCACGAAATATATAAAAAAAAAAAAAGCTTAATATTTGTGAATCCACTTAGTCCACGTTAATATTTGTGAAGTTCTAATTTTTTTATGAATCTCATTCTGTCCCACTCTTTTTTTTTAAACTACTACTATTTTGATTATCCTATCCAAACAGTACAAGACTGCTTCTACCATCGATTGGTTTTTGGCGCTCTGGCTCATTTTTTTTTTTTAATTTTGAATTTTAATAAAAAATTAATTTTAATTTTAATTTTGGTGTTTTTCAATTGGCAATAAAAAAATATTAAACTCTTCCATTAATTTTTGCTTCAGCAACAAAACAAGTTTCACATTACATAAGCAAAAACAATTTTAGACGTTTAAAAAGTATTTGCTAAGAAAAAAAAAAGAAAAATAGGAAATTTGTTAATAAAAAAAAGATTTTGAAAAAGTATTTTTTTTAAAAAAAATAGAAAAACGAAAAATAAATAGAAAATAAAAAGATTTTGAAAAAGTATTTTTTATGAAAAATAAAAAAACGAAAAATAAAAATTTTCAGAAAAAAAATAATAAGATAAAAATGTTTTGGTAAAAGATTTGGTTAATTTGTGAAGATAAAGATAAAATTTGGTTTTGTTTTAAAAGGATTATCATCATATTTGGTTTTATTTTCTACCGTGTACCCACTTTATCTATGTCTTATTCCACTCATTGAGTCGTAGCCGCTGGATCAAGAGAGGAAGCCAATCGTATGGCCTAAATCACGCGGGTGCACCTCTTTTTATGGTCCTTGCCGCACCAGATCCGGAACTCTTACCTACACCAACAGGTAAATGGTATGTCACCACCGGCGGTGCCTTATACCAAATTAAAATCGTTGCATGATGGTAAAGAGTAGGTACACGATACACACATAACCAAGGTTCGATCGTTATTAGTAAAATAAAACATCGTTGGGAGGGCAAATTTCAATACGTTTGAGGGATTAGTTTTATATCATGATAATAGGATGAAAAGATACCAGTAAAATAAAAAGAAATTATCTATTCCTTTTTAACACCATCATTCACATTTTTTTTTTAATATCATCATCAATCACATATGTTTCATCTCTCCTCGTCTCTTTCTTCTCTACATCGCATAGATCCAACAGGTGGTGCAAGAGAAATATTTTTCAATTGTCATTAAGAAATAGGATTGTGTTAGTGACTGCATATTCCTTAAGAAAGGATGCTGTGAACAACAAATACCATTTATTAAGGTCCGCGTAAAACAGCCCAGTTGGTGGCTGCAGGGACATTTAGGATTTCCCCCTCCCCAGGTCATGAGTTCTAGTCCCAGACCTCCCATGTAAACCAAAAAAAAAAGAAAGTGAAAAAAAAAATCATATTAATTTTTTTTTGAAATTTTTGAAAAAAATTTCAAAAAACATATTTTTCAATAATTTTTTTACTACATTTGGTTTCTTTAGCATTTGGTTTTTAAGAAATAGGGTATTGCTAACAATTATTTTTAGTTTGCTATAAGTGGTAAGTTAATCATAAATCTCCTAAATCGACTGGTTATAAATAAGAAAAAACTCTACATTGTAATATTCCAATTTTTTTAGGATAATCCTTAAATACTTTACCTCCATATAGTAATAAAATGATAGCATATTTTCAAGTGTCTATATTAGTTTTTTTTTTTTAATTACAATTTTTACATGTAAAACTTTATTTATTTTTTGTCCATGACCGGAGTGTCCACCGCCGACTGTAGTGACTAATCTCCTCGCTGGCTTGTAGGCACCTTGCTTAAGCGTGGATCAATCTCTACCACTGAACCACACGCTCGGGGTTATGTAAAACTTTATTTAGAAATAACCTTCCTATAGTAATATTTTTCTCCGGTCCAAGGATATTACTGTATAGAAATTTTACTGTATAAATAAGGCTAGCGTAAGTAGCAATAAAGCATAGTATAAATCAATTTTTTTTTAGAAAGATGTAGTACATCATCCACATCTCTTCCTTCGCAGTATTTGTTATAGAAAGTTGCATCATCTTTGGTTTAGTATAAAACTCTGCACCCATATCTGGCTTCCCATCCCTACCATTCTTTGCCACTACTTGCGATTCTTCCCTCCGCTACCAATGGAGTTCCAAGATTATCAAGGGCGAAATGGCAGACCGAGTCTAGAATTCACCGAAGACATCATCTTTCTTTGAAATTTTGTGTATATTTGGTTCTATGGTGAGTTAATCTATAATCAATTATGAAATGTCAACATTATTAATAGTTATTTATGCTCAACATGATTTTGAAGCCAAAATTAATTTTCTGCCTCGTAACCAAATATACTCTTTATTGTCTAGCTTTGAAGCCATAATGGTTTTATATAGAAGAATGACATGTTATCCCATATAAACGCTCATTCAGTAGAAGCGACAACGTGAGAATCAACTCATTTTAATGACATAAGATCGTAAATTCGTAAGAATTTAACAATTAACTAAAAGATTGTTAAAAAAAAAATTAACGAAAGAGTTTAACGACTATGACCTAAATGGCAACCATTTAAGAGGTGATTAGGGTCCCACATGCCAATTAGGGACTTATATATGAAGTCAGTTTTTTTCACATGGATAAGTAGAGTCACATGTGGGGTTTTTGAACTCTTTAATACAACGCGGGGATTTTGGGAGGGGGCAGCTTCAAAAATAAATAATAGAACAACTAGCTACGGGTCCAGAAACAAAAAGTTTTAAGAAACTATTATTTAGATTTTAGTTGAAAAATGAGATATAAAATAAAATACAAAGCTATTAAGTACAGAATGTCACATCAAAACCCCGCAGTCAAAATTAAGCATCAAAAGGTTTGTAAGGTAGTAAAACCAAATAACTAATGTACATTCACGGGGCAATCACAGCAAAACTGTTCTAGTGGAGCTGGAATTAGCTGCTGCTGCTGCATATCTTGGTACCAGTAAGAATGTAGCCACCAAAAGCGCTCATTTGCATGCACGGATGAGTTCTTGATGGAAGTACCTGCATACACATGATTAAATTGTTAATGCAAATGAACAGGTGTCTATATTCGACAAAATGGGGGTGGCATTATTTGCACCCGAGGAACCATTGCTTACACCCATCAAAAGATTCGGAGGTCTGTCTGAATGAACTTTAATTTCTAAGATTCGGAAAGTGTTTCCGACTGTCGTAAATTTTGTGCTTTCCGAAATGATGTCCGAAATATACATGGGTGTAACTTGTGAGCAATGGTTTCCTTGGTGCAAATAACGCCACCCGATGAAAAAACTGACAGGCGTCATTCGAAAAATTGAACAAAATGAAGAAACCAATCTCGTCAAATACTGCAGAACAGATAAATCTCGTGTTACCTAGGTGTCCACCAAAACAATTGATTTTAGACATTGTTACCATACCTATCCCCACCTTCCATGCATGAACAAAAAATGCGGAAAATTTCATGATTTGGACATGAAGCTACTTAATTTTCTTTTAAACCAGAGATTTATGAAATAAATGAAACAACCTCAGAAAATTCCTATACGCAGATAGACAAGATAACTTTTATTTTACTTTCTCATTGTTTATACTTCACTAACCAAATGACTGTAACACCTGTGTAATTTAAAAATACTAATAATGACAAACACAAATAAGTGAATAACTTCAAACCTGGTATTCACGTAACCAAGGCTCTGATATTTGCAGCCCAATGGCCATTTTCTCAAGCTGTAGATTGTGCATGCAAGTTGCAAGAGGCTGCACTTTAAACAGCAAACAAACAACAAAAATCTGTTAATAACTTAGTGAGCAGAAGCCTATAATCTCTTTTAAAAGCGTTTTAACCCACTATGCCCCTTCAATTTATATTTTTTGGAAGGGTGGGTAGAAAAATAAAATATATGTAGCCTTTGTTTAAATGTAAATAAGGGTTTGATCAATGTAATTGAGTACATATTAGACCCTAAAAGAATTGCCAGTAGTTGTAATCTATCTTTAAAATGTTCCTGAAGTTAAAACTTGTAACCGAAGATAGCCAAAATAAACTACATTTGACCCCCAACACTAAAGAACTAAAACAAACCAAAAAAAAAACAAAAAAAAACAACTTTTGAAGATCATCATTGCATTAATACTTTTAAATTACACGACAATTCATTTACCTGAAGATATTGGTGATAAATAGCAAAAGGAGCAGAATTTGATAAAAGGGGCAAGAGATCTTTAACCAGTGCCCAAGTATCCATCTCCGGCGCAGCAATAATTAGGCTGCACAAGGAAATTGAAACGAAAAATAGTCACATTAAATGTTATTTGAATGGTCAGTTAAATATTTAAGTTTATATACCTAGAAAAACCATTTTCCTTCCACGAGTCAATGATTTCTTGTGGTGCCTTTTCTCCAGCCTTTGCAGCTTTGCAAACTCTTTTAGCAGGAATGTTTGTATTGTCAGTATTCTCTGCACCAAGATCAGAAATTACATTTTCTGATGAATTGCATATTTCCTCCATGCTGACCGAAGCACCCATTTGATCCTGCAAACATGAAATCTTCAGATGCAGTGTTAAAAATAGCAATATAGAATCAATCATGAGATCAACGAAGTACTAATTACATTTGACTGGCTTTCCACATTGCAGACATTAGCATCTTGTAGAATTTGTTCAGGTGATTCTTTTTGTGACAACAAGTTCGAAATGGGAGATCGTAGAATTCTGCAACAAGTAAAAGATGATAACACTGAAAGAGGAAAGAACTCAAACCTTGGAACAGATACATTCAAACAAACCACCCGATGTGAAATTAATCATATGACTGCAACAGAGGACATATGGGTTTTCGATAGAGCAAGCATATAACATAACATTAATCAATATTCCTATTAACTTTGTACATAGTTATCTGAGAAGAAACTTCTTTTCTCTTTTTTCCTGGGCATCTTAAATCATTAGTGTTTTCTAAAACAATCATATCTAAATATGCTCATCCCGACTAGAAATCTAATTTCATAAATAATGTCAAAAAATCTAGGTTAGCTCAAAACCCATCGAAACCTATTTGTAAGAAATGAACCTTTAAAAAATGATAACTCATTTCTCTTCATGCGGTTTGTAACTTATAACTGCAAGAACGGTGACAAAAACAAACTTGACAAAATGCAAAAAACACATCATCTCACCTCTTGCAGATTTCATCACTGAAGTTAAATATCCTAACAATATCCATGGAATATGGTGACTTCCCAAGATATGAATTGCATACAAAACCTGTACCTGTTAAAACATTTTACACAGTTCCATTATAACTTTAGTACAATTCACCTAGCTGAGCTACTTAACTCTGTAAATTTTGCGCTACCAGTCACTCAAAAGATTGGTAAGAATGGAAAATGAATAAATTAACAATAAAAGGCCATTTTCTTTGCTACATTATCATTGTTGTGATGATTCACAGTTAATGAGTAACCTTATGAAAAAAATCATCAAATCTAAATGGCCAACTTAGTTTAAATTTGTAACATACCTCCTAAACGTTCTGCCACGGCACCGGTAATAAGGCCACCAACCATATCAACTACGAGAACGTCAGAATTTGAAGAAACATTAGCCATGGAAAGTAGAAGAGACAATGTATCCACCCGCAAGAATCTGAATAATTAATAAATAGTTAAAAACAATATCAAGAATATATACATCGCTTCGTCTTGTGACAATGGGCACGGAAATCCAAAACGCAAGGAAATGTGAAATATTAGCAAGTGTATTGACAAGGACAAGATAAAGCTCACCCAATTTTAGTTGGATACTTCTTAAAATAGGCCTCGCATATGCTGAAAAAAACAGACAGCCATATGTCTTTAAGTAGAGACTCAAAATATCATCGATAATGATAAGAGAATACATATATGAAGACATTTAAGAAAAAATTAAGTCAAACAGCCAGATGAACATTCTTACTAACCGGAAGAAAAATATGGGCACATATTTTAGAAAATACTATTTTCTCTTACTACTTTCAAGAAAATTTTATTTCCAATGTTAAAAGAACATGCTGTATCTACTTGACATTATTATTTTCTATTGTTTGTTTAATCGTCATAATGTTGCTCCCACCACAGTCAGACTGTTTGTAGGATAGTGTCAAAAGGCATAACAGCATGCAGAGATAATGTTATAAATATAAATATTATTTTCCATCAACAAAACAAGAGAAAGACGCTACAAAGCAAGGTCTTACTATTTCGAAGCACATTTATTAGTTCCTCGAGGAGAAGGAATGTGAACCATTAGCAATATTTAAAAATTTAAAAACAATAATAATAATGATCATGATGATGATTAAAATGACGAAGTTGGAAATGATAAAAACAACGGTGAAATTAATCAAGGTCCACCTTCGGGCAACAGGACGCCTCATAAGAACTTTTGGGGCATATTTCTTCTGTTTCTTGAGTCTATATTTTTCCTGCAAACATAGCATGAGATTCAGTTCATTCTCAAAATAAACAATGAAATCTCTTTATGCTTAAATATACCTGTGAGAATGATGTTTTCGTTTCAAATGTCGCACTATTGGCGATGAGAGCTTCAATTATTTCATTACCTCTTGCACCCTGCCTGCATAAAAGGTATAAGATATCTTTCACAAGTGAATCCTATAAGCATGATAAAGAAACAATAACATGACACTATGACAGTTTATTTCAGAAAAGGAAGTGAGATGTGGATTGTACAATTTACATGAGAAAAAATCGGTAATGGAATTGTATTAGTGTGGCAGAGGCAATCAAAGCACTATAGAACCAAATTATCCAAATATCCAAATATGGAATAAAAAATATATATAATTTTTACCAATCCATTTTGTTGAGTGCCCAAAACTTGATATGAGCAACCAAATCAACAAAAGGATGATGTGCTCACCTTCGCATGGCTTCTATATCATCACCAGTGAGGCTTTGGGCTGTATTATTGTCAATCAATGCCCGGTTGTCCCTTGATACAACATTTACTTGACCATCTTTTATCTCTTCGGTGTTATCACCTATAATGCAAATTGAGAGATAACACGCACATATAAAAAGAGGAAACAGTATATTCTGCTGAAAGTATCTCAATTCTTAACGAACAATAAAGAAATTCAAATCAATCTGAGAGGGCCTCATAGAAACACAGACATACATAGCATTTGACATGCAGACAAAAACAGAATAGGACAATATGTTTTGTCATGTTCTTTTTGGTTTCACTCCTTCACTAGGACAATATGTCAGATTAGTCCCTGACTAGCAATTTAGTCCCTAGGATTTCATTTTAGTCGGGGACTAACTTGACCGACGCTTACAAAGTCAGGGACTAATCTGACATATTACTCCAATATTTCAGTTTTTAATCCTGCATTCCATTCTATTTATAAACAGACCAAAACATTCACGTTTTGTGAATGATTTTAGCCTTATGGATTACAAAAATACCAAGTATCAATCATTTCCAATAATAATTATTATAATTATCTACAGAATTCTCAAAATGTGAATGATGAAAGAGTAATGTATATGTATAGTATACCTTGGAGAGAAGAAGGAAGAGAGTGAGATAGGAAAGGGCCCTGGGGCCCACTCTCAGCTTGAAAAACAGAACCGAAGGCGCAACCTATCAACGGCTGCAGAGAGTAGTTCTTATTCCCAATCTTCAATTTCCTGCAATAAATAAATAAAATAAAATATCACAAATAAGAAGAACGATAGGAAGAAGAAGAAGAAAGGTAAAGAAAGTACTGACGCAGCATTAGAGAGGCGAGCAAAGACGAGACGATCCCCGTCGTTGATGTCAAGCAACACGCTGCAACCTTCCCATGTCTTTCTACCGTTCATCATATCGTTGCTACTCGGAGCATTATTCTCAGAAGTAGTAGAAGAAGACATGCTTATGCTTATGCTGTTTTTATAATCAATGAATGAATCTATTTGTTTAAATAAGTAATTGAATAAACAAATAGAGTGGGAGTAATATGAGTGTGTTTGTTTTTGGATTAATAGCAATGAAACCGCCACACCGCTAAAATCTAAGTGCTTTCTTTCCCCAGTATGTATGGCATAACACAACTTCTCTGCACAAAACCCTGACAGTTTTAACACATGAAATGAACCTTAGGGTATAATTGCTACTAAATGCGTAGAATATATGCTAATTAAGTAGGAAGTTAAGAACCTAGGGAGCTGACTTAATTTATAGTAATCTGAGACCACCAGCATATGAATCTATATTTCAGTGATGTAAAAGGAAAACCGTTTTTCATCCCTTTCATTTAAAATGAAGAAGAATATGTTAGTTTTTCATTTTTCATTTTTATTATTTTGAATTTTGAATTCATCAAGCGTGTAAGTGCAGAATAGTAAGTGCAAAATGGAAAATATAAATTATAATAAGCCTATGAAACAGAAGAAAAAAAAGATAACAAAAGAATGGAAGAAGGAAAAGAAAGAGAAAAAAAATGAAAGGAGAAACATACAGAGTGTGTAGGCTTATCCAATCCAAAGAAAAGTAGAAAACCTTGCGGTTTCATATGCTGGTGGTTTCAAATCGACGGTGACGGGTTCTGCCTGAGGGAGAGGCGACAGCGATGGGACTGCTTGAGGGAGCGGCGACGGGTTTCCTTGTAGGAGCGGCGACGGGACTGCTTGAAGGAGTGGCGGTAGAGGAGAGGAGTGGTGACTGGCGGCGGCGGCGGCGGCGGTGGAAGAGAGGAGGGGTTCTGCTAGGGTTTGTGTTTGTGTGTTTGTGAGAAGTTAGAAACGCAAGTGTAAGTGTTTAACATTAACGCATCGAGAAGTGAGAAGAAACGCTGCGTTTCGAATGTGCATATTGGCAAGGATCGGTTCGGTTTGGACCGGTTCGGTTTTCAACTGAAATCGAAAACCGAACCGAACCGAACCGATCGGTTTACAGAAAACTGATCCCAAAAAACCAGTACGTGCGGTTTTTTTCGGTTTTCGGTTTTTCGGTCCGGTTTTGCGGTTCTTAATTGGTCCGGTTTGGTTTTGAACACCCCTACCTTGTACCATGCCATTGCCAGATCTATTTGAAAGTGCAACACTTGTTCAAAATGCAAAATCTAGTGAGTCATACTATTATAGGTTGGTTGCCAAGACCCAAAATTACATCAACTTAAAAGATAAAATTAAAAATAAGATGTTTTGATTCAACATAATAGGAACAACAAAAAACCAAAACTAGAAACAGAGAACCAGAGTTGAACGAGAGATAGAAGTCACCATCTTTGTGATAAAAATGTATACTTTGTGATATAGAAACAGAGATGGTATGAGTTGAACTAGCATACCTAATGAATAATCACAAAGCACAAATAGAAACAGAGAACCAGAGTTGAACTAGCAAGGAGCAGCGGCGACGGCGGCAGCAATGAGCAGCGACGGTGGCGGCAGCAAGGAGCAGTGTCGTCAACAACAAAGAGCAGAGAACCAGAGTTGAAGTGAGAGAGAGAGAAGGATCAGCGGCCAGCGGGGAAGTGAGAGAGAGGGAGGGAGGAACGACAGGTGAGGGAGCCGCAGCAAAGGCCAAAGATGGAGAAGGAGTCGCAGCAACCAGCAAGGAGGGAAAGGGAATAATGATAGAAACCTAGGGTTTCCTCATGGGCTGCTTATTCACTGTTGGGCCTGCTAAAAAATAGCCATATACTAATAAGCATCGGTTCGGTTCTGAAACCAGGAACCGAAAACCGAACCGAACCGGTCGATTTTGACATCAAGAAATCCAGATTTTTTTTTTATTTTTTCGGTTTCTTTTGGATTTCGGTTTTTCCGTTCAGTTTTTCGGTTATCCAATGGACCGGTTTGGTTTTGAACACCCCTAGTATCCATTGGGTATGAAAACGAGTGCCAAAATTGATCCAGGCTAGTGTGGAGACGGACATGAATAATTTTTAAAAATGTGAGTATAGGGAAGAATACCCTAGTACGTTACATATCGAGACTCTATCCATTAATCATTATTATTTCTAGATCAAAGACACATTTGATTAGTACTTTCTCCAATTCAAAAGTCTTGACCGTAAAGCTTTTCCTATTGATCTACTCTCTTCGTTTCATATGTAATGTGTTTTAATGTTATGCACAAGTTGTAAGAAATAATTAAATGATGTAAGAATTTGGTGTATTTCGACTATAATGCCCCTATATAATTATTATTGAAGAGAGAAAAAAATATTGGAAGTGAAAAAAAATGGTGTAATAAATAGGGGTGTGTTTGAAAAAATAGAATTAAATATGTATTGGGTTTTATAAAAGAACATTACATATGAAACATGAGACAAAAATTTTATGAACACTACATGTAGTTGTCTATCTGAGGTGATTGATCTACATCTTTCCTCATAGCCCTGAGGTTGTGTAAGCAATTTGATAATATCCTTATTATTGTAGTTATTATTAGTGTCATTTTTATTTTATTATTATTTATGTATAATTAGTAAATTTGACCTTTTTTTGGTATTTTTTGTGTTAGCGCTTACTCAATGCCAAACCCTACTGACTGAATGGCTTCCCCTCCCTCTTCCGGGCTTTATTGCCAAAAGTCAACGTTTACAAACCTTATACATAATTATCATATTTTTACTACTACACCTTTATTCATAACTTTTTTTAAAACAATCCTATCAACTACAAGTTCAAATACCCCAAATTACATAAAACCCATCAAGAGTTCTTTACATCCAAGGTATACACATACACACATAAAATACACAAATTACAAAAAAAAAAAAGTTTAATTCAATACATTCAAATCCACAAATTGCAACAATATTTAAAAAAAATCGCAGAATAAAAAATTGCCAAAATGATGAAGTACCTCAGCGAAGATGAAGAAAAGGATATGCAAGAGGATTAACAAGAGACAGAAGCAGCATTAGAGAAACCTTCGTGAGAGTGAAGCATCACGCGAGAGAGAAGAGAGAAGCAGCTAGCATTAAGAACATCGCGTGAGAGAGAAGAGATGCTAGCGTTGAGAGTAGAGGCGCCTAGCAAAGAAGAATTTTAAGGTTTAGAGGAAGTTATCAATAATTACAGGATTGCCATTAATGAAAACAATGTGTTTTCCGTGTTTTTTTTTTAATTCTTAAAAATAGAAAAACTGTTTCCAGAACATTAATCAAACAGCCCCTCTCTCTTGCTCTCTCACTTCCGTCTTTATCTCTCAACCTCACTCTCCCTCCACTTCCTCTCTCATCGTCGACGACCAACGACTCTTCCTTCTCTAAGGTAATGATCCCCCTCCTTATTTGCTGCCTCTGTTTTTCATTCTCTCTTTTCTTTTTAACGTTTTATTTTTCTTCTCACTATATGTTCTATCATCCCTCATTCATTCTTCTCATTCTCTCATTTTAGCAGGTAGCCAAGTATTTGTCGCTGCTCACCCTTGTCGCTCGATGCCTCTCTCATCCTCCCTCGCCCTCGCCCAGTCACCATCTCTCGCTCTAGTAAATAGATTAGTTATTTTTGCCCTTGCTTAGTTGATTTTCAATTAGGTTTTGCCCTTGTTTGTTGTTTACTCTAAAACTATACAAGTATTTTTAATTAGAATGTCTGCTGCATAAGGTGTTGCCCTTGATTTTATCCTGCTTAGTGTTTGCTCTCAAATGTTTGTTGTTTACTCTCATAATATTTTATGTTTACTCTTAAATGTTTGTTGTATTTAACCCTGCGTAATGTTTACTCTAAACTCTACAAGTATTTACTCTAAAATGTTTGCAGCATAATGTTTTGCTCTTGATTTATTTTACTCTCGAATGTTTGCTCTTTGTTATTTGTATTGATGTTATTTTCAATATTTTAAATTTTAAAATGTGTTAAATAGATCGGACCGAATCATTAATAACTAGTACGATCTACTCTTTGTACGTAGAATACATCAAGACTGAACTAGACCGAACCATGATAATTTAATTGGTCCGGTCTCTACTATCCATCATAGACCGGAGCAAACCAGACCGGAACACCCCTAATTATAAGTGAGTGTTGTTGACTCTTCCGTTTCTTTGTGATTTGGTAGTAGCCTATGTTGCACGAGAACTCTATTTTAGGGCTCGTACTCGCATCGGGTACTTTTTAGGTGCAAGTAAAAAAAAAAAAATTCGTTCTGGGTACATGATTGGGCCAAGCGGGTTCGTAAATGGGGTGCGACCCGACCAATTTTGGGTCCATAATCCAATTTTATTTGCCCTAATTTCTCCCAATTCCCTTATCCTCTTCTCTTCTTCTCCTCACACCGCCACACACCACATCGCCGCCACACGACGCCGCCACCGCACCCGTTGCCGCCACACCACGACCCTGCCAGCGACCAGGACAGGACAACGATCGCGATCCACGCCGCCGCCACCTGGAGGTTCAGCCGCACCACGTGAGCTATAGTATGTATTTTATTCTTACTCTCTGCTGGTTGCTCTATGGTGTTCCATAGGGTGTTAATGTGTTATATAGGTTTTTCATTCTTGCTGCTCTAAGTTATGAGTAGTTCTTCAATGCAATAAACTCATTGTGAGGCGCTAACAATCTGGATCATTAAATTTAATAAAATATCATCACCACTTTCATAATTTGGGATTTTTTTATCCGAAATCCAAAACAGTAGACAAGGAAGAAGAAAATGATGTGGCTTTGGTGTTTTGTATTATGGGTACTGTTATTGTTACTATTAACTACAATTGATGTGCAATCAAGGGAATATTCAAGGAAGAATAAAATGAGAACCGGAGGAAACTTTTGGGAGAGTTCCGAAATTGAGTGGCTGTGTGAGATGGTTTGTGATTTGGTCGAGGGTTTGTCATGATCTCTATTTGCTCTATATTTAAGGCAGCATTCGATGGAGGAAAGGAGGCACGCAGCGGTTTAAGATTGGGAACTTGGATCTGTGGTGGCCGTTGTGGAGATGGAGTTGGGTGTGAGCAACACAGTAGACGCAGGGAGACTAAGGGTAAAAGTGGTTTTTCATAGCTAAAGAAAATATATTACAAAATCACATGTTAATTTTGCATCGATGCCTCACAATGAGTTTGTTGTATCTAAGAACTACTCCTAAGTTATATAGGATTATCACTTTTGGAGTTTGATGTTTATAGTTTCATTATGCTTTTGTGATTGAACAATATTAGTATCTTTTGGGATTCATGTATTGTGTTATGTCTTATTTACATTTTGGACATGTTAAGTTTTTTTTTTTATTATATGCTATGAATTAACTTTGCTTTAATTTTTGTGCAATTTTGATATATTTTGTCATATAAATATTATATATATATATATATATATATTTATTATATAGTAACGTACCCGTACTCTAGTTTTTACGAAAATGGCGTATCTCCGTACCCGGTACATACCCGAACCTTCCAAAACCGAACCGGTCCAATTAAAAACCGAAAACCGATCCAAAAAACCGAAAACCGAAAAAAACCGCATTGATTTGGATTTTTTTGGACTGGTTTTCAAAAAACCAAAAACCGAACCGATCCAAACCGAACCGATTATTCTCTGTATCTGGACAAAACGCAACGCATAGGAGCTAGGTTATTAGAAACCCTCTTCCATTTCAATCACTCTCACTCTCTCAGCAGCCGCAACATCCTTCCAAGTTCCAACCCCTCTCTCTCTCACTCAAATCCATTTCCAGTTCAATCCTTCCTCTTTCTCACACACTCCTCAACCGTCGTTGCCATGAACGCCCACCGAACGCCGACTGTAGCTTCCCACCGATTTCTCTCACCAATTTCGCTCTCCACCGTCGCTGGCTAACTGCATGGAGGTAACTGTATATGCAACTCATATTTAGGAAAGTATTACTATCTTTGGTTCAAAATTGAGATATAGTATGTTAAACTAAGCAATAAGCACTCCACAACATACTCACCTGTGTATTCATCTGATATGTGGTTTATGCAGACATTTGTGTTGTTTCATCATATACTAGTGCTGGATCAGAGTTTACATACCTGTTTGTTGATATTTGAGACATATTGAGTTGAATTTGCTGTTAGCATGTTGCAGAGATACCATATGAGAACTCCCCGTGTTATATTGTAACAGGTTAGATAAGTGCTAACAGATTATAGCAAAAAAAAAAAAAAAACTCTTGTGTTTTAATAATCGAACCGAAACCGCGTTTTTTTTTTTTTTGGATTGGATCAAATTGGTTTTGTTAATTTAATGAACCGAACCGAACCGCACATATATTTTATGATTGGATTGGATGATTTTTTGTCTCAAAACCAAACCGAACCGAACCGCGAACACCCCTAGAACCTGTGCAACATAGGTAGTAGCATACATGCCCAATAGGCCAATACATTCTTTATACGGATACGATACGGCAATGTAGGAGGAATACTGTTTTTCAATTTTGCCTGTCAACTGTATCAATCAATATTTATTTATTTATATTATTATTTTTTTTTTTCATTTTGTTCATATCATTTAGAGAATGGGGATGATTCCTAATGCTGCTTCTGATGACTTGTCATCCGAAATGGAGGTTGACGCCTTCAGACGCCTTTTCCCTCTTCGATTTTTCGAGCGTCATCTTGCTGAATCTATACACCCTGATGGCAGAACCCTTCGAAAAGCTCGAGAAACAAGTGTCTTTTTTGGTTAGTTTGTTTTTTTCCTTTTAATTAATATATGTATATACAATTTTTGCAAAGTCTTTGTCGATATGTTAGTTAACGGAGGCAGTTAACCGTTTGTTTTGATCAGGTGCTGTTGCTTCTGCTAACGGCTCTGCTCTTGCCAAGATTGGATCAACCGTTAGTTACTCTTCATGTGTTTATTTCTATGCAATGCAATGTCTTTTGGAACTTTGGTTCTCGACTTTGTTTGTTATTATGTAATAATGGTTACTTGATTAGTGACTTTAAAATTTGTTCCTTTGCTCAGACGATGTTGGCTGCCGTTAAAATGGAAGTTATGACTCCCTCCTTGGAATCACCTGATGAGGGCTGTTTAGGTTGGTTTTCACCAGCTGCACAAATTGTATATTAGTAGTTATTAAGTCCTATCCATGTTTGCTATGAGATTTTGACTTGTTAATCTTTTGTTATGTCAGCTATTGATTTCCACATGCCTCCGATTTGTTCTCCGATTGTTAGGCCTGGAAGGCCTGCTGAAGCTGCACCGGTTGTTTCAAAGCAGTTGTCTGACACTATTGCAAGGCAGGTTTTGTTCTTTCTCGCCACTTTGTTTGATTCAAATATCCTGGTTTGCGGTGCTATTTTGATCTGTCAAATTAAGTTCCTTTTGAAATTAACCTATCTTATTTTTATAACCTTTAATTTTTTTTGCAGTTCTGGACTCATTAATTTGAAAGAATTGTCCTTGGTCAGCGGAAAAGCTGCATGGATGGCTTACTTGGTAAGCTTTAATATGGACTGCATTTATCAAATTTTACATAATATATATATATATATATATATATATATATATAGAGAGAGAGAGAGAGAGAGAGAGATAGAATACTTGGCACTTCAACTTTGATGTGAGGTACTCTATCTTTGTTTGCTTTGATCGCTTAGCGACCCATCTATTAAATGACATAACTGATGCCGTCTTTATCATGCAGGATGTCTATTGTTTGGATGCTGATGGTGCTCTTTTTGATGCTGCTTTACTTTCTGCAGTTGCTGCCTTATCTCACTGTAAGTAGCGCATCTTCAGTGAGTGTCATTAAGTCATATTTGAATCATTCAGAAAATAGATCATTCTTATGTGTAACGCACTACAAAATAATGCTTTTCACTTTTTCGGTAAATATAAAGAAATGCTTGGCAACCTCATCAAATACATCCCATTTGGAAGATCTCAATATGAATATGAGGTGGGAGTTACTGACTAACTCCTCATGTCGCTTTCTTGAATTGAGCCAACTGCTTCTTGAAGCGGATATACTTAGCATGCAACATGAATTTATTTTGTACTAGTATAAAGTGTGTTAATATTGCTATAAAGTGAGATGTCTTTTTTTCTTTTTTTTTTTTTTTTCAAAATTTGAAACAGCAAATGTGACCTTTTTAGTGTCCAAAGTCCAAACAATGGATGTCTATTGTTTAGATGATCAATAACCGTTGAACCCAAGAATTTTTTGCTTCATCTTTAGTACAGTATTAAAGAATTGTCAAGCACTCGAGCCCACTAAAATGATTGGAAGAAGGCCATTTTTATGGAGTGTGGGCATTTGATGATCTGAAAACTTTGAATGGCTTTTGAGCATATTGTTCTTGAGAAGTTTTTTTGTGATGTTTCCTCCAAAAATCTTTATTCCTTCATAAATATAAGCTGAATCTGGCTTCATTTTTCTAATTATACAATACAGTCAATAATTAATATATCCACCTGCTGCTATTAGTTGCACCTTTGTGCCAGGACTTCTCTGATTTATACTAAGAGATCTATGTATTACTGTTGACATTCTTAAAGTGAACTGCTGTTTTAATATTGCTGTTGTATTTGTTTTGGCTTTCTTATATAAAAGAATTTCATGTTTGACAGTGCAAATTCCTGCTGTTGCAATGAATGACGATGGCAAAATAGTACTCATGTCCGAGGAAGATGGGCAAAGGCAGGCACAGAAGCAAGTTAATAAGGAGAAGAGGAAACTTACATTGAAAAGCATTCCATTCTCATTAACATGCATACTGCACAAGAATTACATCTTGGCGGATCCCACTGCAGAAGAAGAATCCATTATGGAAACCCTCATGACTGTAGTTTTGGATTCATCTGGTCAACTCATATCTCTTTATAAGCCTGGTGGGCCAGTTCTTGCCCATACGTCCGCTATCCAGGTTAGTTTGAACTTTGCATGTTCCAATGAGACTAATGAACAGCCCATTTACTTGATGTTTGGAAACAATTATTATTAGTTAACACTTAATAGGAATGTTTTTACATTACCATTGCCCGTGCCCGAGCCTTTTTTTTCTCTCTAATCTTTTATCAAACATGGACAAGTCTCATTCTCAAGTGAGATGCCAGTGAACCAACTACTAACTTTGTTGGATTGGATGGTATCAACCGCATGCTATTTCTGTTATCCTTAATAAAGTGAACTATATATATATATATATATATATATATATATATATATATGTAACTGTTGTAGCTTTAGCATTGTCTCTCTCATTTTGGTTCAGCAAGCAAATTCAAGAGTAACCAATCTCTGAAACATACTGTTAAATGGTTAATATGATTGAAATTTTGTCATTCCTTTATTTTTAAAATGATGCACGACAGCACGAGATCTAAAGTCATCTGAAACTCTAGTCCTACAGCTAATTTTTACAGTGAGGCTGTATTTAGGCTTGCTTTTGTCTGTGTGATTGAGGCTCAATTTATTTTTTCTCAAGTCACCTTCCAATAGTTAATTGATACAAGGATTGTTTGTTCCAATCTCCGACAAAATGTTCCTTTAATCCAAAGTCTGAAAGTCATTGGTGATGCTTTAATTAGTGGAAAATTTTACTTTGTACATTGATAATCCAAACTAAGGAAAACTTATTGTACCTTGTATACTGAAGGGTGTGTGTTTTAGTGATCTCACATATATGATGGATTAAATTATATAGAATGAAGTTAACAATGATTCTTGTGGTTTCAGGACTGTGTGGCATTGACAAGGCAAAGAGTAAAGGAACTAAAGAGCATCTTAGACGAACAAAGTTCTGTTATGGAGGTTGAGTAGAATTAGAAATTAGCTTTTATTGGGATGAATGGTTATTTAATTTAAATTTCTACATTCTGAATCAGCCTACAGCAGCATTTGTTTATTTTTATTTTTATGAGTTTTGGCACTATTTTGAGACATAATTTGTTGTAGTTGGGGCTTTGATTTTATATATTTTGGTAAATACTTTTCCGGTTTAAGAATTTTTTAAGCAGAAAAATTTATCTTTATTTTCAAACCGCGAGTGCCAAAAAATATAACGGAAAGGTATATATTATATAACATGAGGGGTTTTCAATTACTGTACATGTTTAAGATAAAGGTTAGTTTGTGTTAAGAATTGGTGCATTTGTAAAATAATTTATCAATGTGTTTTCACCAATTTACATTTCATTTTTTTGTCCGGGGTAAGTTAAAATGTGCTATTAGGTGCACATTAAAAACTCTTTAAAATTGATTTCACAGCCTATCGAAATTGACAAATTTAATTATGTCATCGCACTTGATTTTGTCGTATTCTACATGTACTTAATTGGATTTTACCATTGTTAAGAATGTGACTACGATTGATGGCTCGAGATTTGGATTTTCAAGTTGCTAACACTATCACTCATTATTCTAGGTAGGGGTGTAAGTGATTCGGTCCGAGACCGCGAGATCGCTCGGATCGGACCGAAAAATGCAGTCTGGTCTGGTCTCATGGTTCGGTCCGGTTCCAAAAAATTCAGACTATACTTGAATGGTCCGGTCCATGGTCTCAGATATTCTTAGACCGCTGGGACCGGACCGGACCGATAGAGTTAATAATTAAAAAAAAAACACAGTACAGATACTATTGAGGGGTGATGTTCCTTTTGCTTATTAGGCGATGTCCCTCAAAAGGTTGCATCTGTAGGCAACCTTTTGTTTTTGGTGATGAGATAAGGAAACTCAATAAAAAGGAGTGATGTTCCTTCCATCAGTTCCATGTCACGGATCTTGCCCCTTTCTCCGGTCCCTCTTCCTAAGCCCTAAAAAATGAGATCTTGCTCCTTCTTCCTCCGGCCCCTATTCGTCTGTTCTCACCCTCCGGTTCTCAGATCTCCCTCCGCGACCCACGTTCTCAGATCTCCTTCTTCATTCGTTTCTCACTTGACAGTTGAGACCTCCGATTCTCCCTCTCTATCTGTTCTCTCTCTCCCTCTGGTTCTCAAGCCTTAGCCACCGCCACCGCCACCGCCACCGCCACCGCCACCGCCGTCCGCTCTTCCACTCTCCTGCACGAATTTGGTTCTCACGGGTCACTTCCATGGTTCCATTCCAATTTCCAGCAAATTCTGTTTTAATTAGTTTTTATTACTTTTTTTAGTTATTTATTATTACTTATTAATTAAAAAGACCGTGGTCTAGACCGGACCGGACCGAACAAACCGCGATCCGGTCTGGTCCGGTCCTTGAATGTAAATGATGTCTGGACCGGACCAGACCAGACTGCTCAACTTTAATCGGTCCGGTCTGTACAGACCGCGGTCCGGTCTGGTCCGATCCTTGAATGTAAATGATGTCTGGACCGGACCAGACCAGACTGCCCAACTTTAATCGGTCCGGTCTGTGATATTCATGAAAGATCGGACCAGACCGGACCGTTACACCCCTAATTCTAGGCAATTGCTTTATGCTCCCGCGAGTGACTTTTTGGCCCCCATGTAAAAGTTTCCGGTTGTATGAAACCGGAAAGAATTTTCGGTTATGCTCAACCGGAAGAAATTCAAACCCCATTCCGGTTTCTCTGAACCGGAACCTTTCCGGTAATTCAAAACTGGAAAGAGTAAAAAATTCCAGTTTTCTCAGACTGTCCTCCCTAATGGGTGGGGCTATATAAAGACGAAGGGGTGATATGGTCATAACACATTTTTTTACCTTTCCGGTTATTCCTTACAAGAATTATTTCGGTTCACAAGAACCAAAATTCTTCTAGTTAAGCAATACAGGAAACATTCCGGTTGCATAGAGCCGGAATGTTTACACGGGGGCCAAAAAGTCACTCACGGGGGCCAAAAAGCAATTGTCTTATTCTAGACTACATGTATGGGAAGATGCATCTTAACCCAAAGGACTTGGACAAAGTTAGACTAGTCCATCGAGATATGAAATGTGTGTTTGGATGAGTGTTTATAAATTTGATTTCGAATGAACATGATTCTTTAAAATTGATTTCGGTTAAAAGTGAGTTTGAATTAAAATGAATTATGTTTGGATATTTTATTGATAAAGCAATTTAAGTAAAATAATGTTGTTTGAATAGTTTTGACTAAAGTTATTTTTACATGTGTAATTATTAAAATGGGTTTAAAGTATATTTCTTTTTATTTATTTTTAAAATCATATTTCTTATTAGGTTTATTTATGGTTTTAGTCCATAAAAATTCAACTTGTTTTGGTTTTAGTCCCTAGAAATTATTTTGATCGGGACCAGTCCTTAATTTTTCAACCATTTTGGTTTTGGTCCCCTTCGTTACAAAAAATCAGTTATTTGCTTACATGGTTAGAGAAAATCCACACCAGTTGCCACGAGCTGTCACGGGGTGTGAAGTAGCGTCAAATAGGTGTTGTGATATTGCATGTTTCAGGGCTATGAACTCAAAATTTTGCGTAAAGGACCATTTTGCGTATCAGACTATTTTGTGTTCGTGGATCTGTATCATCCACGTTATATCACCTATTTGGCGTCAGTTCAGACCACATCGACTGCCAATGTGATGTTCCGCTAGCTACACAAACAAATAACATATTTTTACTAACGGAGAGGACCAAAACCAAAATGTTTGAAAATTTAAGGACTAGTCCCGGTAGGGACTTAAATCAAAACACGCTAAATTTTCAAGGACTAATGACATAAATAAACCTTCTTATTAATCTGGTTTCTTTTCATTTTATTTATTTTTATCGATACATTAGCAAAACTTCTTGATCCATCTTCTTGACCTTTCTTTATAATTGTAAACATTCAAGTGCCCAGGAAATAATGCATTCTAACAAGCTCCTCTTGAGGCCATATTATGAATAAGCAATAGCAGAACTCATCAAGGAAGAAAAAGGAAGAGGCACTAACAAAAAAACAACAATAAAAACAAGAGATCATAAAGGGATAGAAACACATTTTAGATGTGATAGAGAGAAAAGAAGGTGAAACGATGCAATTCTAAAATAAAAGAAAGTAGCAATAAAAAAACCTTCTGGATAGAGCAATTAAGATGGTAGCTGAATTAGATGAACCAGTGGAGCAAAACTATGTAAGGAAGCATGCATTGGAACAAGCTCAAACCCTTGGAATTGAAGTTCGAGAAGCAGCAACAAGGATCTTCTCCAATGCCTCAGGATCCTACTCCTCAAACATTAATCTGGCTGTGGAGAATTCTTCATGGAATGATGAGAAGCAACTCCAGGATATGTACCTTAGCCGAAAGTCTTTTGCTTTCGACAGCGATGCCCCTGGTGCAGGCATGTCTGAAAAAAGAAAAGTCTTCGAGAGGGCTCTTAGCACAGCAGATGCCACATTCCAAAACCTTGACTCATCCGAAATTTCGCTGACTGATGTCAGTCATTACTTCGACTCGGACCCAACTAATCTGGTTCAGAGTCTAAGGAAGGATGGAAAGAAGCCTAGTGCATACATTGCTGACACTACCACAGCTAATGCTCAGGTATAAATTATTCCAGTGAATCTCTGATTTCCAAATTCCAAGCTTTGTTTGTCAACTTTCTCAAACTAGAATGATCTTTAACTCATGTTGAGTATATAATAGATGTCAACAGATTTCATGTGATCTCATGAATATATTCCTTTCAGGTACGTACCCTCTCTGAGACGGTTAGGCTTGATGCAAGAACCAAGCTGCTGCTGAACCCAAAGTGGTATGAAGGCATGTTATCTAGTGGTTACGAGGGTGTTCGGGAGATCGAAAAGAGGCTAACTAATACTGTAGGGTGGAGTGCAACTTCAGGACAAGTTGACAACTGGGTGTATGAAGAAGCCAACACAACTTTCATTCAAGATGAGCAAATGCTGAACAAGCTCATGAGTACAAACCCCAACTCCTTTAGGAAGCTGGTGCAGACATTCTTGGAAGCCAATGGGCGCGGTTATTGGGAGACTTCAGAACAAAATATTGAGAAGCTCAAGCAGTTGTACTCAGAAGTTGAAGACAAAATTGAAGGCATTGACCGGTGAAGTTGATACACATACTATTGAGAAGTAGATACAACGGTTAAGAGACCCCAACTGCTGAGTTACCTTTGCCATCATTGTCAAGAGCCTCCTTTTTAATGTGGTTTTGTTTCATTTTTCTCATTTTTGGAGATCAAGTCTCCTTTGTGCAGATGCAAACTATAACCCCTGTGAACAAATAAAGCTTCTTGTTCAAAATTAAAGAATGATCTATAACATTGATTTCTCAGATTACATTATTGCATGAAAAATAGAATTTGATATCAAATATGAACCTATATCACAAATTCACAATACCTGCAAAATAAATTCCCCGAGTTCCAGGTGTAAAGATTATGACGAACTCTTTCGGCTCATGATCATAGTTTTAAATTGCGGATACAATTGCAGTAGTCACAATTGCCATAATTCCTGCCATTGTGATCTAGAATGGAGCCTTTGTGGCGTGGAAATTTTGCTGCTCAAGATTAAGTTTTGAAACTGATTGCCTGCATTGCCATTTTTCTTGCTGTCTTTTTCTATGATTTGGATTTTGGAGCAACAACACAATTGCAGGCTGATGTGGTTGTAGTGGTGACTGCAACCACATTATTATTACAATCCATGTGCTGTGATCCACAGTTTAGAATCCTGGTTTTAGACTTGTAGCGTATTCAACTAAAAATTACTGTATATGGAAAATAAAATTAGGGGCATATGTTTGAAGAAGTTAGTTTCATTGTTGTGGTAAAATGACTGATTCGGTTCACTGTGAAATAGTAAAAATTGTTTTAGTTGGAGACTTTTTTCTATATCATGGTTAGAAAAATTCAAATGCTTTATGCCTATGAGGTTACATCTCTTGCATTTGTTTAGGTAGCAGAAATGGAATGTAGGTGTGTAGAGAATGTGGTGGGTTTAACGATAAAAGGGTAAAGATTTTGCATATTTAAGATTTTTTTTTTTAATTTTTTTTTTATAAGCATGGTGATTTTATTAAAGGAGTACAAGGAGTTTTCGGAAATACAACAAGGAAAATTAATCACCTGTGAGTTTGAGATATAAAGACATGGGACTTATACACCAACTAGCAAAAGAGATATTCTTACCTAATAAAGTAGATATTCAAAACCAAGACTTCACCTTAACCTCATCTAAGATCTTTACCAAACCGTTGGGAAATAGAACTAAAAACATAGGTGTTCCTAGCTATCCACAAAATCCAGCACACAAACAACCAAACTCCCATGCCATATTGCCTCTTCGTATTATTTATGAACATATTAGAGAACACTATGAATTGATCCTCCACCAAATCCACGTGAGTAGCTTTGATATCCAACCTATTAAAAACATGAAGCCAAGTTTGAATAACAAGGAGCAATGAATAAAAAGATGATTTGAGGTCTCTAAGTTGAACAACTATGACACAAATCAGAAAATTGCAAACTTCTTTTTGTCAAGTTGTCTATCATTGGGGAGTCCGATTAAGAGAAGAAGCCAACAAAAGCTTTTATTTTTGGTGGAGCTTTCGCCGGCCAAAGAGTCTTGAAGGATGAAATAAATGAATCTAATCACTCATATCTAGATTTGCATGAAAAAAGGCATCCCCCAAGTCCCATTGCCACTCTTCTTCACTAACCACCTTTTTGGACACACAAAATGAAAAGCAATCATCTAAAACATTGATCTTGCCATTGTAAAATAGATCCTTCCACCAGATAGAAGATTTTGAGAAGTTCTTACCCTTTTTCAATGTAAGGCAACTTGCATCAAAGTCACCGTCACGAGCTCTAAGGACCTTGATCCAAGAGAAGTCTTTATCTCCAATTGGCGAGAAGGGATGAATTAAAAAAGTTTAGATTCTTGATTTCCAAACTTCCCTCCTCTTTTGGTTTAACACTAGGTCCCGGTTAACATTTTCCTATAGTCATCATGTCCATCCCATAAAAAGTTCCTTTGAATATAAATCATTGTTTTTTAAACCTTTTTAAGAAGCCTAAAGAAAGATAGAAAGAAGAGGGGGATGCGATTCAAGACAAAATTAATGAGAGTGATTCTGCCTCCTAGACAAAGATGCTTTCTTTTCCATAAAGATAACCAAAACTTCAAATTCTTCAAATTTTCTAAGACTGGGTTCCAACAGCTCTCAATCCTTGGACTGGTACCAATGGAAAGACCCAAGTAGTTGAATGGGAAAAAACCCTTGAGAGGAACTTAAGATTATGTGTGTAACTGTGTCTAACACTGTTCTTATGGTTAAGTATATAACATGATGAGTTTATCCGACAGAAATATTGCTTTGGTTAGTGTCCATTTACAATCATGTTCAAGATGCACTACTAGTACTATTTCTTAAAACGGACAACCAAATAATATAAATATAAAGAAGTGCTCTGAATTCAGCATTAGAAAGGAGAATCTCTAAGTGTAGAGTTTGAAACTTTGAATTGCAATAATGAAAGCAAAATAAATTCTCATTTCACATTTTCACAAAGAGGCAAAGGATGAAAGAATACATTTTCTCTGTGGAGCAAATCTCCAAAAGTAATGAATTTACAAGGCAAATCTACATTGAAAGGAAAAATATAAAATAAAATAAAAGACCGTATAAGAGTTAAGTCAGTGTTACAAGTTTCCATTGTCCTCTCCCAATAATATCAAGAAAAAATTGTAATTTCAAACTAACTCCATTAGGAGTGGATCTCCTTCTGCCATTATTCTAATCAGCTTTATAAATTCTTGTTCGCTTGCAACATTCCATGGATGAAGTGCAGGGACTTTTGCCGAATAATGAGTAGAGGAATTGGTAGGGACCTTTCGCTTGTAAATCATTTTATCAAGAACAGAGTCAAAATTCTTTGGAGAATCAATGGAGATAAAGATCATAGGAATTGCAACCTTTTGATGGATCTCTAGATTGCCAATTAAGTTAACAAGTTCAACAAAGTCATCGGTAAAGGGCTGAGGAACATAGAACACCTCTGAACTACATATCAGGATGCTCTTGTCACTAGCTAGAGTTTCTTTGTAATTGACTTGAAAGTGAGCTGGCATTATGCTTACAACCTTCTATACCATGCTTGCTTGCCGTGAAAACCAACCGTCTTTGGATTCGGATACAGTACTCCATGATTTGGATACCTGGACCCAGTGTGTTTATTAGAGAAAGAGCTTTATCTAATGGTTTTCAATTTATAACTATAACATGGGAAAAATAGCATAAACTAAGACATTAAGATTATAGTATAAACATCTTTTCTAGAAAAACAAACCATAAATAACACAAGTCAATGAGATTTTATTACCAGAGGAAAAAATGTAGAAGGACTACCTTATTAGTGATCCACAACTTATTTTTGTCCCCTTGTACCAGGTTCCAGTAATTGAGAATGGTATCATCCTGTAGGAACAAAAATCCTTCCGCACTGCTAAATTGATAGAATATTTTTGGCTGGTGCCTAGAAGCAGGAGATCAAAAGAATTATGTCAATTAGGACAACATTGCAATCTTCCCTACAACTATGATTTTTAAACTACTTGTCGAGTGAGTGCACTTGGACACATAAATACATTTCAAACAATCACAGAGGAAAGAGGACAGAATGCAATTCAGCAATATGAATACATGCTAAAAAAGCATAGTCATAAATATAATAATTATATGACTCAGTGAGGCGTGGAAGTTCTTAAACTGACTTACTTGTATGCTTGCTCTAAATAGCTCTCTTCTACAGAAAGACCCAAATCCTTCTTTTCTGACAAGATAACTACAGTTTTGAATATTCTCCCATAAAGCAACCTCCATTTAAGGGCTGTACGTTCCACTGGCCCACTGCAATGCAAGATAAGCACAACATTCCCAAAAGTTTTTCTCCACCGAATCAAATTTCCAATCTCGTAATTTACTGCTCCTGCTTCTTCAACCCCAAGATGAATAGATGACAACTTTTGTGGTATAAACTCCCTTCGATCACCATGACCAATATTTTCTCTAGGACAACCTAGTTCTAATGACATCAATCTTGGCTGCTTATAGCCAACAGCAATCAAGTCCTGTAGCCAAGCAGCAGTGAATTTCAAATCCATCTCCGTCCAAAAGCCCTCCTCCACCATTTCATAGCTTAAATCCAAAACTTTTTCAAACAATCCATGCTTACTTGATCTCCAAGAAACCAAGTACTTGATTAAACGACTAACATTCACATGAAGATCTTTTTCTTCTGAAAATGGATATGCCTCAACCTTGTCATATCTATAAACTGTAGGTGGATAAACTACAACGTAACCACCAACTTCCCAAATAAGCCTTTGTCCCCAGTAACCTCTCAACACATCAGAAGCCATAGTGCTAACAGATACTGGAAGCATCAAAGCCCAAAATGTGGAAGAATGAAACAATGTATTAAAGGAATTAACCGGCACCATCAAGCCTTGTGGCAATGCCACTTTCGGGGCAAGCTCATCAAATCTAACATCAAAAGCTTCTGAACTTGATTTGCGTGTAAAATAAAACACTGAATCAACATCAGGAAGTCCGTTTGAAATTCCCTGCTGTATAAACTGCTTTCCACCAAACACTTCAGTGTAAAATTCCTCATGCCCGATTTCACCAACATTTTCCAATGGCAGCCCTTTAGGCCAAACCGAGCGCAGCCCGAAATGAACGTAGGAGTTCACAACAGTCCGATTTGGATTGTCATGACTATATTGCAATATAACCTCTTTCCTAGCACCCTCCCCATTCAATTCCAAATCAAAATGCTTTCCTAATTCTCCACCTATCACATCTCCCCTATTATCGGCATCAAAAACACCTTAGCACCATGCTGAATTGCAAATAAATACCCAACAGTTTTCCTAACATAAGAATCATAAGGAAGGTAATCAACAACCCTAAACCCTAAACTAGCTTGCTCTTTCAATGACAAAAAGATCGAACCTTCAGGCTCCAATCCGATGGCGTTCTCGAATTGCCGATCGCCAACACTTGTCAGCCCTTGATCTTAACCAGATTGCGAAGTGAATCGCTCGGATGATCCGAAACCGAAACCACGATCCAACGCTCTGATCGAAAATTCACAAACTTTGAGGTCTTATCAGCAATAGGCTCGATCGAACTCCAATAAACACGCGGCAATTCGATCTTCTCTATGATCTTAGCTTGATTCCGGAAGCAGAAAAGCGCGGCGGAGTCGCCAATGCTGCGAAGGAAGAAGAGGGCGGCGACGGTTGCAACGAGGAGGAAGAAAGTTACGATTTTGCAGAGATTTTCGGATACCCATTTGGGGAAATCGAAGTTTGAGGTTTGAATTGGGTGGAGATTGTGTTTGCTTTTGGAAAAGGGTTTTGGAGATTTGGGAATTGAACGATCTTGGACCAACATTGAAACCCTAAAATCATTCAATTTTTTTTTTTTTTATAAAAGTTTCCTTGTTTAGCTGTTACTCAGCTTTGAGTCCAAGCCTGATGACTTGAGCTGAATCAAATTCACTGCACATGTTCTTAGTTCTTACACACTCACTCACTCACTCACTCACTATGCAGTATGCAACTCTGTGTGAAGTGTTTGGAAGTGTGAAGTTTTTTTTTTCCCGTGTCTAATGTTGTTGTTTGTTGTTGCCGATAGTTAGGAATGATTGATGAAAGGTTGTGTTGTGTTGTGTTGTGTTGTGTTTCTTTGGCTTGAATCAACAGCAAATAGGGTATTTTTGTGGGTGGGTGGGGTGGGTTAGATAGATTGTTCCATTTGATTTGTCCTGCTCAACTACTACTTTTGGTGGTTTGATTGGTTGATTGGACTTATTTGGTAGTGAGTACATCGGGAATCACATGAAGTGAAATGATACTTCGAGCTCCTTTGGTTTGGCGATGGAAGAGCCAAACGTGATTGTGCATCTTTGAAACGTGAAACCTCTTTGTTTGGTAAATGCGTTTTGGTATGTAACCGTGCTTTTTCTTCCTCTGAAACGCGCGTTTCTTTAAGCAGCAACTGAGCGTTTCTTTAAGCAGCAACTTGGAAGCTTTAACATTGAGTCATTTACCCTTATTAATCTTCTCAACGGTAATAACTTTCATCTACCCTCATTACTCCCTCATAAGTTTCTCTCTATTTCTTCATCAATTCTTTCTTCGTACGTTTTTGCTTTTTTCTCTCAAACACAGAGGAGATATGGTTTTCTTTCTCTCAACCCTAGTTGTTATTTCATTTTTAAATTGTGTCAACCACTTTTTAATCATCTATTTGTTTCTTTCAGTTGTTGCTGTTCTTGCTCTCTACAAGTTGCTAGGCTGATCTTCACTTCACTTCCCACTCCCAGTAAGTAGTCATGCCCAATTTATTTCAGCTTTTATGGTTTGTTTTGTATCGTAGATGTTTGATGATATGCCAATGTGAAGTATTTACTGAAATACATTAGATAATTTCTTTCTCATCTTTTGACTATGTTTGTTTATGTTAGAGTACTTTATTTTTTTTATTTGCATTATTTGCCTTTTTAGCATGATGAAAGTTGTGTCACACAATCGTAAAGTTAAACAAGTATGTAAACACACAATTGTTGCTCTTGCTCTGCCTGCTTATGTCACTTGTTAAATGTGCATTATGCTTGCTTCTAAATAACAATATCATGTTCCCCTTCCTGCAAAAACAGCCGTTCGACTTCCAAATTAATAGGAATTGCATGTTGGTATGATACAATAACCAACAAAGCCCCACATATGTCATGCTAATATTTATGTATTAATATTTAATAGAGTAATGCTAATTGCTTTTATTTTCATTTCTGTATAGAGTTATGAGTGGTCTTAAGAAGAAAGCTTGCGGATCCCCCTTCCACATATGAATGGAGGTCAAAAACCAAAAGTTGTTTGGAATCTTAGGAAAACTAGATCTTTCATCCAAGCATGCTTGACTCAAGTTGCTAAAGGGGAACACACTGGTACTACCTTTACCAAGAAAGGATGGAAAGATATTATTTCTGAATTAAACGAAAAAACAGGAAAGAAGTATGATAAGTCCTAACTGAAGAACAAATGGGATTCATTAAGAAAAGACTGGTCAATTTGGAACAAATTATTTGGAGGATAAACTGGATTAGGGTGGGACGAAGTGAATTACACTGTTGTCATGGAAGATGAGTGGTGGGAGAGCTAGCAATTGGTATGTCATAAAGTGTGTTTGGAATTAGTTTCATTAAGTTTAAGATAATTGTCATGTGTTATGTCATGATGATAACTTGTAAATGTACAGGCAAATCCTTTATACGACAAGTTTAGGTACAAGGGGCTGCCATATCGGGACCAATTAAACACACTTTTCAAGGATGTTGTGCCTAATGGAGAGTATGCTTGGGCACCATCGTGCGGGACAATACCTAATGTCTCAACATCTTGATGATGATTATGATGATGAAAATGATGGATACCGCCCATGCTTGAAGAGTGCTGGAATAAATACCCAAGAAGGGTTAGTGAAGATGGTAGTGTTGGAGCAACTACCATCTTTGGAAATATTAATCTATGTTAACCAAAAGAGTGGAAGTCTTAGCCACTCAAGTCTTAGCCAAAAGGGAAGAAAAAGAAAATTGTTCATTCAAGAAAAAACAAGGTGTCTGCCTCCTCAAAAATAGCTGAGGTTGTTAGTGTGATTGCGGAGACGTGCAAGTCACGCAATGTTGCTGTAGTTAGTGCACTATAGGTGAAGTGATGACTGAGATTCAAAATTTCGATGAGATTGTGAATGATCCTGATCGGCACACCAAATGCTGCCAACTAATGATGTACAAACCAGCAAGGGAAATGTTTGTTGCCTTAAGAGGTTTGGAGGAAAAAAAGGCTACACTGGCTTAGTCATGAATATGTAATTAGGAGGTTGTTATGGTCCAATATAGGTTATTACTGGTCGATGGACCGAAATAGACTGACATCTTTTGCTTTTTTCAAGTTCAACAAGGATGAGTGTTTGAGCTTTAGTATTTATGTGAAATAGGATGAAGAACTTATGTCTTTTAAGTATTACAACTAGTAACAATGCCCAAGACTTATATCGACAAGGATTATACCTTGTACTTTTGTATTTGGATCAACAAGTATGATTATAATTTAAAGTTTTTACTAACATTTGTGACTGGATTTGTCTTGTATCCTCTATCATATGTAGGTACATCAGTGTCATATTTCAAAGTATTACTTAGTCTTTTGCCTATTGCTTCATTATGCTGAGAGTTTGGCTTAAATTTTATGAGCCCACGTTAAAATCCTGTCCTTCAAGATCAATTGACAGCATTAATGAGAGTTTGGGTTAATTTTATGTCCATGTGGTAAAATCTTGTCCATCAATCATAATCAACTAATGGCATTCATATGCTCACAATTCCTCATTTGTCTATGAACTTTTTTTATGTGCATCATCTGCTACTGTTCTCTTTTTTTTCCCTTTTTGGGTGTGTGTTTGTATATATGAATTTAGCATTTGTCTCACTACAGCTAGAGGTGAATGAGTTAGATTTTGTTGCTCAAGATATTGCCTACCAAGGGCACAAGATATTAAAATCTTGCTTATGTAACGTGCTCACATATTGCTGTTTTTCCTTGGTTATACGTCTTTTTTGGAAATACCAATTTTTTTTACTCAAGTAGTTGGTACTCAAACATTAGTTTCTAGCACTAGCATGTTGAGATGTGTTAATCTGTAATGAATTTTTATAGAAAAGTGCTATCATTATAAGAGTTGTGATGTTGTGTTATGCACTTCAAGTCTGGCTACCTATAAACATATTGCTCTGGCTTTCATATTCATTTATATATCTTTGCTTACACCATGGAACGAGCTTATGTGTTGTTCTTGATTGAGTTGGCTGAAGACGTGAAGTTAGTGTAGAACTTTACTTGATTGGAGACGATACTAATTGGTAACTGAAAGAAGAATTGTGATTTCTTGTTACTGATTGTGAAGATTTGTGATATAAATAATTTGATGGATTTGTCTTGTTACTAAAATAATTTACTGTCATGGATGTTTTAATTCTTTACTAGAATATAGGTTTTTAAAGTGTATATTAAATTACATAAGAGTTATGACACTGATTATAATTGTAAGTATGATTCTATTGAACAGGGGTAAAAAACAAAAAATGAACCGCAATAGTGAACAACCGCAACTTTCTTCGGATGAAGACGATGATGTCTTGGAAGAAGCTTGTCATGTTGCTGCCTCTGTAGTCAATCCCAGTGGGATCTCACGCAATCCCGGGATACCATCCCAATTTGGCGTGGAGCTGAGATGGGATTTGTTATCCCATCTCAGATTTCCATCCCGGCTGTCCCAAATTCAAATCCCAGCTATCCCAGGTCCAAAGTCCCAGTTTCCCATTGGGACTTCGCTGGGAAAAGGACAACGGGGTTAAAACCTGATTTCGAACTCATTTTTAAAACGACGTGTAGCTTTGTTTGGGAACTTTGGATCATTTCAACAAACCCCTGAACCTTTTACTAGATTTATGTCATTGATTTTGAGCTTATGACTTTAATTTTGTGTATTTTTCTATTTTTGGCCTTCATTTGTGTATAGTATTATTTGCTTATTTTGCTTTCCTAAACATCCCTATCACGGTCATCCCGCTATCCGCTATCCTATGAAGGAGGTCTTTCAAGCCAATAACATAGACCCAATGAAGCTCTTACACCGAAGGGAGACTATCTTTATTAAATGGCAATTTCCTCCAGAGAATTCTTTCAAAGTGAATATGGATGGAGCTTCTAAAGGCAATCCCGGGAGAGCTGGATGTGGCGGGCTTATCAGAAATCGGGAAGGTCAATATATTCTTGGCTTCGCTCATAACTTAGGCCATACTACAGCTTTCAAGGCGGAACTATGAGGAATATTAATAGGCATGCAGCTGGCTTGGTTCCACAACATTTGCAATCTCCTAGTGGAATGTGATTCCAAGACCATAATCAATCTTCTCAACAGATGCGGCTCTAATGGAGGGCTTAACAGGAACAATGGCATCATAGATTATATCAACAATATGAGAAAGAAGGAATGGAGAGTTTCCTTCATGCACACCTTAAGAGAAGGGAATACCTGTGCTGACTATATGGCCAATAAAAGCCTTCAACTTGACTTTGGCACGCACGTATATGAGCACCCTGATGATACTCTTCGAAGACTGATGGGGCAAGACTATAGGAGGAGTGCCATTCCTAGGAATGTGCTAATTAGTTAGGTTCTGTTGTTTTCTGGGCTTTTTGCCCCTTTTGTTTTCCAAAAAAAAGAACTTAAATACATTCATTAGGACTTGTTCAAACCATCAAATTTTGGATTAATGTTGAAATATAGGACAAATATGAACGTACCAAATCATAAGCGGCGTGCAGCGCGCTTCATAAAGATTCCTTTCCTTTTGGAACCGCGAGGTATATTCTATAGATATATGTTACACAAGTCAATTAAATAAAAGTCGAATCAATTCTTCACCCACTTATATCAATAGGGTTTTTGTAAGACCCACAATTTTTACTACTTAAATAAATTAATTTTATAAAGATTTATCATTAGTGCATGTATACTACAAGATGTAAAACGCCGCGAGCCCCAAAGGCGGTAGCTTCGAACTGGGGACCGCCATCCTCACTTCGCTCTCTTTAAAAATGTAAAATTTTTATTTTGGATGCATAAGTTTAGATTTGTTATTATACACATTACAATAATAAAATAGCACTTTTATTTAGAATTTCAACAAGGAGTTGAAGTAGTAAGCCTTATAAGCAAATTTATAAATTGTTCTTTATAAAAACATGTTTAATTTAATATTTGGAACATTTTTGTAAATTTTCATTGCATTCTGAGACTATTTTATTTTAAACTCTCAGACTGCTGGTTTTATATATTACCAGTATAAGCTAGATTTAAGAATTCGTTATTTCAAAATCATGAATACTATATTTTATCAACTTTAATATCAGGACCGGGAAAATATAATTATATTTGAATTTTGAGATTTTTTTGTTACCTAATAGGTATCCTTAACGAAAATTTAATATTTTGAGTGTTATCTAACTTTATCAAAAAATTTATTTGATGTTATAAAAATATAGAGCTAAAACCGATGATTCATAAAAAGTCCTCTTTCAATTTTAAATATAATATTTGTATATTAAATATACATACTAGTGCTCAGAAAGAATCAAGGGAAAGAAAAAAATAAAAAAATGAAACGAGAGCACGAGGCGGCTCCGTTCCATGTGTGGGTTGCTTTGAGTGTTTTTTAGGCTTAATTATCTCATAAGTCTCTGAAGTTTGAGGTACTTTTGCCAGATAACCTTATTCTATTTGTTTCAATGTCTGACTCCCCGAAGTTACTTCTGGGTTTGTCATATACCCCTATTACTAATTCTGACCAATTTTGCTGACATGTAACATCAGAATCCTAGTCAGAGGGTAGGAGGTTAGGCACCTGATGTCCCGTGGACGAAAATCCATTTCTTTTAAATTAAAAAACTAAAAAATTTAGTATTTTTTATATTTTTAGATAAATAAAAAAAGAAAAGAAAGGATTGAAGAAAGAGGTCATCTTCGCCCATGTGACATCACGCGACACCACATTACCAACCTTCTGCGTCTGACTAGGATTCTGATGTTACATGTTAGCAAAATTGGCCAGAATTGGTAATAGGGGGATATATGACAAAGTCAGAAGTAACTTTAGGGAATCAGACATTGAAAAAAAAATAAGGGTATCTGACAAAAGTACCCCAAACTTCAGGAACTTGTGACATAATTAAGCCTTTTTTTTAATTATTATATTGCATAGTAACCCTAAAAAATTTTCTATAAATAGCCGTTTCAATTTATAGTTTCGGCGCACAACCTTCTATTCTTAAACTCTGATAGTTTTTTTCTTCCACTTATATATAATAAAACTTTGTTGGTTTGTTGACAACAAGGACAACTGTTTTACTATACTTCTTAAAAGGTACGAAAGAAGCTTTTTATTGATTAGTTTATATTTATTGTTATAATATTCAATTTATATTTATATATTGATTATTTTTTTATATGTTGTTATAATGCTCGACCTTATATATTTACGTATTGATGATTTTGTTATTTATATGTGTTGGAAACCAAAAGCGGGCTAAGCAAATACTAGAGGGGGGTGAATAGTATTTTGAAGCACTAATACCAAATATTTCGATTGATAATTGAAGAATGGAGCTTAGACTGAATTTTCTGGAATCAGAAACAAAAGACTCGAGTCTTTTGTGAAATACTCGAGTTTTTCAGGATGAACAACTCGAGTCTTTTCTGAAATACTCGAGTTTTTACTATCAGATAGCAGAAAAACCAGAAACGAAAATTCAGCAATTTAACTCAAATCAATTCAATAATAAACAGGAACTTATCCAACAGAATAGCAAGCAATCTAAATAACTTTTAACACAAAGATTCCTTGAACTTGCTACCTAATTGTATAAATCCTAATTGATTGAAATGACTTAAGTCTATTGAGCTAGAAAGTAGATTAAAAGCAATAAACCAACACTCAAGCAATTTTATCCTGGTTCACTCCAACAATGAGCTACATCCAGTCCTCCTAATCACTTAGGAGTTTCTACTAATAATCAAATTGTTAGAAATTACAAAGGATTGCTTGAGAATGGCCTCACTCAACCTAACCCTTTCAAGAGTGTACCAAACTCTTGATTTCTACCCCAATTTGATTCCGGTGATTGAAGAACTCTTCACAAAGCTTCCTTGAACTCCCTTCAAGAAACTCCACCGGGCTAGGAACCTCCTAGTCTTGTGCTTGAGAACCTCTCAAGACTTCCAACACCCTAAGCCACTTAGGGTTTGCTTGGGAACAATCCAAGACTTTGAATAATCAAGCTTTTTGTATGTGTATTACTAATCTCACAATGGATTAACACAAATAAGCACAGCTCAATGTAAGAATTGAGGCCTAAAACTCAACTTGGAATAAAATGACAATATGAGTGAGAAGTTGAGCTTTTTGGGAATTAACACTTGAGAAAAGGAAATTATGAAAGCTTGTGATCAATAATGTGTTGTTGTCTTGTTTGTTCTTGCACAAATTCAAAGAGCAATTTTACAATAAGGTTCAGAATACTCTCTTGGGGTTGGATGAGACTCAAATGCCCTCAATTTAGTTTTTGAGTCTCTCCAACGTTCATTTTTGCTGACTGGACAAAAATACTCGAGTCTTTTGGTAAATACTCGAGTCTTTTTGGTCGGTCACGAGTGAATTGGTGCACGAACAAGACTAACGGTCATAATTGCTGACCTGGCACAAATACTCGAGTTTTTCTACAAATACTCGAGTGTATACTCGAGTCTTTTTCAAAATACTCGAGTATTTTGATCAGATATGGGAAAAATTATTTTTCAATTTTATTTTTCCTCTCAAGTATTAATTTTTGGTCAATCTCAACTTAATAAACATATAAAAATTTATTCCTAGAAAAGACTAACTATTTCTACCCACTCTCAACCACTCTCAACATAAATTAGAAATTTACAATTAATATTTGATTGAGAATGATTGGGCACTTGTCTTCTTTTCTTGACTTCTTGTTGATGTTGATGTTGCAATATCTTCAAGGCATGATTTGTTAATTATTTTGTCATCATCAAAACATAATCCACATAATTAGGAGCATTGAATTCACAATATGTTCTTATAATGCTCAACTTTATATATTTATTGGTAATTTTTAATTATATGTTGTTATAATGCCCAATTTATATGTATTGATGATATTTTTATGTGGTTGTAATGCCCAAATTTATTTATTTATTTATGTATTTGTTAAATTTTAATTTTGATAGAGCAGATATGGAAAAATATGATTTAACAATATTTGACCGTACTATTAAACTGATAATTTAGTTGGATAAATCACAGAAATTACCTTTCAAAAATAAGTAAAAGTTAAATATTAAGTAATTTTTGATAGATTTTTATATGATTATGTGATACTTGAATGTTATTCAGATAGTAAGACTTGTGTATTGTATATAGGAAAAAGTGACATGATTTTTGAGTGTATAGTTTAGAAGAAAAGTGATTTTAAAGTAATGCTATAATGTTGTCCAAATTTAATGATTAAGTTGATTTGAGTTTGAAAGTGAACTCTATTTGAGGAATGTAGGTGATTATGCATATGATAGGATGTACTTGTTTAGATGTGAATTGTAATTGATAAAAGCCTTTTTTTTAATTAAATTGTTTTGGGTGTTTTAAGCTAAAGAAATTGGAAGCAACAAATGAAAATGATTTTGATTTAATATTTTATATGTTGTATAGCTGGGTAGTTGTTATATAAGTATTTGGTTAGGAATAACCAAAGCTTATATTACATCATCAAGTTACGTAATTATTTTATTTAAGTTTTGTTTTGTTCTGAGTTACATATCAAAAGTTTTAATTTAACTATTTACGTGATTCAAATAGTTTGACTTTGAAAATGAAAATAAAATGTTGTTTTGCCATTATGTTATAAAACCCCGAATTTGGTTTAAGTAGATTTGAGTTTAGTTGTTTAGTTAATAGAATTATTATTTCTTTGAGGATAAAGAGCTTCGCTGGAGCGTAAGGAGCAACATCAATAGAGGTTAAGAAGTAGCTGCTGGGACTTCTAATCCAGGTGAAAGAGAAGCTTTCCTAAGACACAATGGCCCTTTGGGTAGTATTAGGATGTTTTCGATCATCTCAAAGATCAGGACTCCGTAGTTATTTGTCAAAATACATGACGACAATTATTTGTGTGTGCTTAGCCGATCTAATACGTTGAGACGATAACTTTTATTTGTATGTCTGATGCTGGTTATTAGTTGCTAATTGTTTGACCTGAGTTATTTATTTTCATATAATCGTATAGCATAAATTTTATCTGCTGAATATGATACTGTACTGATGTTATCCTGTGATAACTGATTATTTGTTGGAAAAATAAATATTGGAGAAATGATTATCTGAAAATATGTTGGAATTGTTAAGTTTGTGTTAAGTCCTTACGGTTAAGGCATTGATTATTTTGTGGACCCTTGGTGGGTATAAGACCTTGGTTAAGGCAATACGGTTATAATTTAAGTATCTCGAATTACGTAGTGTAAGTGAAGGTGCACAGAGCACTAATGACTTTTGATGTATATCCCCAATCGCACTGTCTTTGAGACATGCTTGATTTGTAAGTAGTTGGCCATGTGAATGACGTGTCGTGGTTGCGAGCTGTTATGGAACCACTGTACTTAGGGAGATGTTGTGTCTTGTTTTCCCTTAGAGGTCGAGGCCCGTTAGAAGCAAGGCTTAGAATGGGTCGACCAAAACTCTTAGGTGGTTAAACTAAAACCTTATTCGTAAAAGACTTTAAAACTTAAAATCTTTTCTTAATTATGCGTTGAGATTGAAGTAGTGGAGAGGAAAGATACCGTATGCTTGGTGGCCGGAGTCCCTTCAAGTGGTGATTGCGATAGGGGAGGGCAATGAACGTCAAGAAGCCTCGAGTGCTTCTCTAGGCGGGACAGGACTATAATGACCAGGTTCACCGGAGTCTGGACTTCGGTGTAGCAAGGACTGCAGGCCAACTAGGGAAAGTGTTGTCGCCCCCTTGAGCAACTCAGAGATGGTGAGAGGGAACCTGAAAGAGACTAGAAGACGGTAGGTGATGGGCCCTTTTCCTTGTTGGAAACTTTTGTGAAATGAATTTTGAAATCTTGCTGACAACCGGAGTCTGGTTATAGCCTTTTGTTCTCCGACTTCGATGTCAGTGTGGTTAGGGTTCTTGTGCATCCCATCTGCTTTCCGACTTAGGCAGTGGTTGGATATTTGAAGAGGAGATGTATCGTGTGTGCTGACTTATTCCCTTACCTCAATGATTTCCCTCCCTAAATCATTGATGGTTATGTTCCAATTAAGATGAGAGTATTGAAAAGAATGTGTTTTATGGAAACCCCTTTTAAGTAACAAAGAGAAATTATTATCGAGGTTATGATATGATGCTGAGAAATGATGATTATGACGTAATGAGTTATGAAATGATGATGATGATACGTATAATGATAGCGTGGTATGATATTGTACCTTGTTTGCTTAATTTATTCAATGATGGTATATGTTGGTGTGAAATAATCTTAATGCGGTCCCTCTGAGTAAGTCCATGTCGTCGACGATTAATTCGTTCGGATCACTCTCTCTCTCTCTCTCCTTTTCCTTCCCAGTGGACGTCTCTCTCTCTCTCTCTCCGCCCTTTTCTTTCCCAGTGGACGTCCATCAACAGTGTCCACAGATGATAGATCAGGATATGCATTGGGAATGAGTGAAGATCGTTCATGTATTGAGGGGGGATCATAGCAGCTACAATTGGGAAACCTGTAGAAGGGATGACTGAATCCATCGAGGCATCTACAGTGGAGAATGGCGATGAAGACTAGTAGTATATATGGAATGTATTAGTGAGGTCTTGGTATTCTATCTTAAGGATATTATTTCTCTATCACGATGTAACCCCAGTTCTTAATGAATGACCTTTTTGAAATTGTATAACGAATTGTTATTTTGGGATATGAGTAAAATTTTATAAATTAATGAAAGATTTTTTCTTCCACGAATTAACCATCGATAATTATGAAATGAGTTTTGAGGAAAGTGTTGGTAATATCTCAATTTGGAAAGAAGTGCATTGTAACTATTGATGAAACAAGTTTCTTTAAATTGCGGTGATGATAACCGAAAAGAAAATATTTTGGGAATAAACTTTAAGTTGAAAATGTTTTATAAAAAAAATTGCTCAAATTTTTACTGAAATTCTAAGTTTCAAATTGGGGTGTTACAATTTTCTAAGTTATCCATAAGATGCATAAGTTAATTAAATTTAAAAAAAATTAATTACTTTTTTGGAATTTTTTTAGAACTGATATATTTAATAAATTAAAAAATAATTATTTAATTTTTTAATATAATTTTATTATTTATATTCTTCTATCATATATGAGTGCATAAGATAAGAAGGCACATATCAATAAATCAACATACAATAAATTTTGATTTAAAGATAGTAACTTTTACATTATTATTTTTCTGTTTATTGGTTTGAGAAAAATGATTACGTTTATATTACATTCTTTTTCAAATGATAGTATTACTTTTTTTTATATAGGCAAATATTGATATTACCTTTTTTTCACATTAAATAATTACTCATAATATATTACTTTAACACTACTTCCCAACAAAAAAAAAAATAAGCTCCTTTGATTTGGTGCAAATATTAAATTTCTATATGTATAAAATAAAATTTATTTTGTGTTTTATGTCAACCAAATAAGTAATCAAATATTTTCTTTTTTTTAAAAGAGATTATTGGGTGTGTAACGATGCTATAACGTTTTTTACACCATTAGTTCATCATCCATTATTCATTTGTATTACTTTTATTTGAAAGTAACAATTATAAAGGCATAAATGATAAATGATATATTGATAATATAAAAAACATTTATACCATGAATGCACTATCTGTTTTCTCTTTCTTCTTTTTCTTTTTTTTTTTTTTTTAAAAGGAAGCCAGGTAAAACAAGGTATTGTAATAAGAAAAGTCTTTGATCTTATCCATGAATGAATGAATAAACTCAATAAAGTAAGAAGATGCTGAAGAGAGAGAAGAGGCTGACGAAATTGCCAGCTCGCAATGAACTGAAAAGCGAATCAGACAGTGGAATATTCAAAACAGCACCCTGTTTATTTATACAATTACATTTTACACGTCAAAATTGATACTGTATCTCTTTCACATTTATAATAATTAATTAATTAATTAACTATAGTCTATCCATTTCAAAAACAAAACTACAGTCTATAAATATTATCATAGTCATTATTTGAAAAATAATTATCACGAAAACAAAAACATAATAATAATGATTATAAAAAAAACATAATAATAATAATAATAATAATAATAATAATAATAATAATAATATGCTAATAACTCAAAAGCTTGTACAATTAGGAGATAAAATTTGATGTCACGAAAATATTTGTCACTACATGTTAGAAAGTACCACATATGATTTATCGATAAAATAATTTTTTAAAATTTACTTAATTGAAATTTCTAACAAAATAATATTTTTTGGTCTATCATATTAAATGACACGTACGATATAAACAAATCTTATAGCGAGGCTCATAACCAAACATATAATTACTAATGTATTGTTTTTAAGAAGTGGTTCAATAGTTTTTTTTTTTTTTTTAAAAAGAAGAAGAAGTGTTTCAATTGTTAGAGCTGTAAAATATTATAATATTTATTTCTGAGTTTAAACTTTAATGATATCACTTTTTTTCTTTTCCATATAAAATTTCTTTTTGCCTTAAAATAGTAATACATCGAATGCATACTAGTGGTATAGTATGGATAATGTATAATTGATAAAAAGTGAAAAAACTAGTTAAGATATAAAAACGAGATGTAGGTAAGAGATTTTGCATTATTATTTATACTATCAATGGATCGGATGTAAGGAACTAAGGAAGGGTAACTCGGGCCTGGATCTTCTCCTAACATACCATTGTACAATTTTTTTATGGTTCATGACCGGAGTGTCCACCGCTGATCGCAGTGACTAATCTCTTCGCTGGCTTATAGGTACCTCTAATGGATGTGACAGTTGGCCCCGAGATTATACCATTGTACAATTATTTCCTTTATATATATCTCATATATTTTAGTAAAAAATTTATTTTAAAATATTTATATGTACATGTTTAAGTCATTTTTTTACATATTTTTATACCACGAATTATATACATGTATTAATTTTTAATAAAAAAACTTTTAAAAATTAAATATTTGTTTTACTTATGTACAATATATATGAATTTACTTTTGGAACTTTCCCTTTAATAACTTCTCGATTTGTTCCAAATTGTCATCATATTATTCCTCATTTATATTTATATATATATATATATATATATATATCACTTTTACTACATTATATGTTACACCATTAAACTCTAAATACAATCTAATTAAATCCATATAATAATTGGGGTGAGTGTCTACATATAAATCCTCCATTTGTGTTTATAATTTTTTTTCCTTTTGTTTCATATATATTGTTTTTTTACAAACTCAATGCATAATTAATACTATTTTTTTCAACTATACCCTTATTTATCACAACATCTTTTTCATCTCCAATATATATTTCTCTCTTCAATAATAATTACATAAGAGTATTATAGTCAAAGTATCCTAATTTCTTACATAATTTAACTATTTTTTAAAACTCGTGCATAATCTTAAAACTAAAGGTGTCAATTCGGGTAGGCCCACTTCAGGCTCGGAATAGGATTGAGCTGAGCTAAAAAGACCAAGATAAAATTCGAATAAAAAATCTGGTAGCAGATCATTTTTTTAAAACTAATTTGAGTTTTTTAGGTGATATTAACATGTAGAATACCTGAAACACTAGGGTTTTATAAATCGGATTAAAAATGTTCATAATCTATTCGAGTTGTATTTTAAGAGTATAAATCTACTTGCATATCAAGTTTATTTGACCCGACCCAGTTTAGTTGGTTTTTTTTTTCAACTCCACTTAAAACACACTATATATATAATTATATATATATATATGTATATATATATATAACGGAGAAAATATTATTTATGACTCCCTAGTATTTAATATAAAATTCTTTAATGACTTCTTTTTTATTTTATGTGCGATATCTCATACTACTAATTTGATACTCTCTCTGATCCTATATATAAGACACCTTCTAGAAGAAATCTTTGATCATATATATAGGGCACTTTATATTTTCTATACATCATTAATTGTTTTTTCTCTTTTTTGCCCTTATTAAATGTTTTGGCTTACTATGTTTTTTTGTTATTCATTAATGAATGTGAACTTTCCAAGTAAAGTGGAGGGGTAAAATTGTAATGTTACAATATATTCTCATAAAATTCACAAAACTAACCACTTTTCTTGTTCCGAAAAATACGGTTAAGTATATCCTATATATAGGAGCGGAGGGAGTAATTAATAACTGTTTTACGCATATTTTTATTTAATAAATTATTTTTAAAATTTTAATAATAATTATAAAAATAAATTTAAAAAATATAACAAATATTTATATTTTTAATACCTATCACAAAATTGTTAATTTTGTTTGAAAAACGTAAATATGTCTCGAATGATAATTATGAGTGTTACTTTTTGAACCCCGTTGTTTACTCACCGACCCCCATTTTTTTTGTCTAATACAAGGCGGTAGTGCATTTTTCCGCCTTATACAAGGCGGTAGTGTAAATTATCAGTTTTTTCCGCCTCTTTCTAGGCGGAAAAATGGTAATTTTGCACGTCCGCTTTGTATAAGGCGAAAAGAATATGATAATTTTACACTACCGCCTTGTATAAGGCGGAAAAATGTACTTCGCCGCCTTATATAAGGCGGAAAAAATGGGAACTAGTGAGTAAACAAAGAGGTTCAAAAAGTAACACTCATAATTATAGCTTGAGGGAGTACCATACCATGTGCGATGTTCTTTCTATTTTTCGAGGGAGAATAAGGGGAAAAAAAAAGACAAAGCAAGAATATAAAATGCATCAAAGATTCGTTTTTTTTTTATGCGACGCCACGAGCTCGATGTTTTACCTGGTTTTTCTCTTTCTCTCTCTTGCTTGGTTTCCAAGTTTATTCCCATTTTTGATTCTGCTTTAGATCCCTTATTCTTCTTCTCTCTTCATTGCTGGATCCCTTCACCTATTTCCCTTCCCTTTATATATTACTATTATTTTTCCATTCTCACCCTCTTCCTCTTCCTCTTCTTCTAACTCCAACTCTTTTCTTTTTCCCTTCTCTCACTCACCATATCACAAACAAAAAAGAGCTTTGTTTTTTTAAAAAATAAAAATAAAAAATCAATGCAATTCTTCGCTGAGAAAATGCACCCCTTGAAGATGGAGTTCCGTGACTACATCCAAGCATTGGAGCATGAAAGAAGCAAAATTCAGGTCTTCAACAAAGAACTTCCTCTTTCATTAGAGCTTGTCTCGCAAGGTAAACATTTAAAAATAATGATAATAATCAAAACAAAGAGAGAAAAAAGAACACATTTTTCAGATACTCTTTTGAGAGAAGAAGCTAAAGTTGCTTCCTTTTGCTTCTGGGTGTGTTTGTTTGATGTTTTCTGATGTGGGTTTTAAAGGGTTTTTTTCTTTCTTTCTTTTTTTTTTTTTGTTGTTGTGTGTTGAATTTGATGCAGCCATTGAAGCGTGTAAGCAGCAGTTATCTGGAACAACGACAGAGTATAATTTGAATGGACAATCGGAGTGTTCGGAGCAGACATCGTCGGATGAAGTACCTGTTTTTGAGGAGTTTATACCTATAAAGAAAAGAGCTTCCCCTGATTATGATGATGATGAAGATTCTCATAAGCACAAGGTTCCTAAGGATAACAACTCAAACAGCAACGATAATAAGAAGAAATCGGATTGGCTCAGATCTGTTCAGTTGTGGAATCATGATCCTCCTTCTACAAAAGAGGTAACCAAAAAAATAAAATAAAATAAAATAAAATCAAAAGGACAAAACTAAAGTGTTGTTCTATTTTTGGTGGTCTTTTATTAAGATGTTGTTTTTCTATAATTATATAACATTTGTAAAAATTAATCAATAAAAATATAATATGTGTATCAAATGTAATAATAGTACATGTTTTATTTTTGTTGGAGATTTGCATCACTGAGTTTTGTCCAAACCAAAACCAATACTGAATTGAATTGTTGCTTGTGAGTTATCTTATATTCTTATAATTTTTTATGGAAAAAAATTAGCAGAAAGAATTTTTGAATTTGACTCTCTTTATTTGAAATTTGTGCTCAGGATGTGCCTAGAAGAGCGTCTGTTGTTGAAGTAAAGAGAAATGGTGGTGGTGCCTTTCAGCCATTTCATAGAGAGGAGAGTAGTAATGTTGGAAAGGCTAATGATGCATCAAATGATAAAGCACCTTCGTCTCCGCAAGTACCAGCAACAAGTTCTACGGGACCGGTCACGGGAGACAATGTTGATGGAAGCAGTAAAAAAGAGGAGAAAGGACAGAGAAAGCAGAGAAGGTGTTGGTCACAAGAGTTGCATAAACGTTTCTTGCATGCCCTTCAGCAACTTGGAGGTGCAGATAGTGAGTATCTTATGACATAAAATGTTCTGATTGTTATGTGTTGTTCCATATGCAATTATAAGTGTATAATTGATGTTTGATATCTGATGTTATGCTGCAGATGCCACACCAAAACAAATTAGAGAGCTAATGAAGGTTGATGGCCTCACCAATGATGAAGTCAAAAGTCATCTACAGGTTAGTATAACATTTCATCATTTTGATTTCTTGCTCCATTTTTACGATCCGGTATAATATTTGATGTTAATAATGTTAATAAGTCAAATGACTGAGCCAGCAGCCTAGCACTTTAGATATAGATAAGGATTGAAAATATTACTCAGATTGGAGTGGTCTTTAATGATGTAGAAGTTACAGTATCATTCTTAATATTCTTAGTCAATCTTAGAGTAACTTAATGCTGTGTAGTATATAGTTTATGACTATAAATTGTTTTCATTTTGGGTTTTGGACAGAAATTTCGTCTGCACAACAGAAGACCAAACTCAATGGTTCACAACAATGCTAATTCACAAGCAACTCCTTTGTTTCTTGTGGGGAACATTTTGTTTCAGCCACCAGAATATGCTGCTGCAGTAGCTACCTCATCAGGGGAATTGACCACAGTTACTGCACCTTCTGGAATTTATACACCTGTGGCTTCACACCCTCAAGCTGCCACACACACCACATCAGTAGCAGCAACTCCTTCAATTAAGAAGCTACAGTTTAAGCATTTAGAGAATCCTCAACATTCAAATTCAGAAGGAAGGGCTAATCAAAGTGAAGGGGCTGGTAATTCAAACTCTCCTGCCTCATCATCCTCTACTCATACCACCACAACTTCACCAGCTAGTTGAGTTTTTGAAGATAATGTAAGAAAAAAAAACAGTTTTGTAACCAAATTGCAGTGGAAATTTCTCTACTCCTATATGATGTTATCCTGCTCTTATTTTATTTTTATTATTATTATTTTCCTTTGTTCCTAGTGTCTGGGATGTAAATTGTGGAGGTTAAATATATACAGAGAGTAACAGTTTTGTTGTTAAATAAGTCACCCCTTTTTGCAGGCTCCTCCATTTTATTATTTCCTCAGTTCTTGAATTTGGAAGCATGCTCAGTGTCCATTAAATTGTACTATTGCTTACAGTAAATAATACGGATTTTGCAAACAATTGCTACTAGGATAAGAAATCCAATGAAGAGAGTTTTCATTGACAATTAGTTACTCCCTACAGTCCTATTTTTAAGTCATATTCTAGAAGGATTCTTTGGTCCTATTTATAAGTCACTTTGTATTTTCTAAGAGGCATTTATTGCTATTTTTTCTTATTTGCCCTTTGCTCATTAATGTGAAGTAATACATTGTGAAATTCCCAATGCAAGTTAAGAAGGTAAGATTGTAATGTTAAGTATTTTTTTAAAGTTTCAAGAAACCTAACTTCCTTGGTCCATGTGATATGGTTAAGTATGCCCTATAAATAGGACCAGAGGGAGTAATATTGTTAGTAATAATAAAATTAATGACATTTATATATTTTTTCAAAATCATTTTTATAATTATCAGTGGGGAATTTTAAAAAGTACTATCTCCGTTCCTTTTTAACTGTCGTTTTTTGGAGAGTTATTTTGTTTCTTTTTATTTGTCATATTGAAAAATTCAAGAGTGTAATAAATGCTATTTTCCATGTTTGCCCCTATTTAATAAGTCTTGGTTTACGTAAGTAGTGGAGAAAAATTAATGATTATAGAAAGAGAAAGGGTATATTGGGAAAAAACATAATTAATGTATTGGAAATCTAAGTAATGATTGATTTTCTTAAGGGGCGTGTTTTTTTTGAAATATGACAGATAAAAAGGAACGGAGGGAGTATTAGTTAAATAAAGATATTTATGAAAAAGAAGTAATTAATATCATAAAAATTGAAATAAATGCTTATAAAATGGATCAACAAAAGTCAAAATCAAGTACTCCCTCTGTTTCATACGTAGTATTCATAGAGTTTTTATTCTATGTTTCATATATATTGTTCTTTTACAAATTTAATGCATAATTAATATTTACTATGTTTCATTGAGTTTGGTCATTTACACTCTTTTTGTTTTGGTGGATTTTGGGGAGGAGAAATTGGGGGGGGGGGGGGGGGGGGGGGGGGGGGGGGGGGGGCATCCTTGTTTGGTTCATGAGAGAAATTGAGGGAGGAGAGAAAATAAGGTAGGTTCCACCAAAAAAAATTTCTCTCCTCCATAGGCAAGAGAACGAGAGGAAAATGAGTTTTGTGATGTAAAATTATCTACATGTCCTTCATTTATTCACCTTACTTAAAACAAAAATTTTAAAAAATAATTTTTTAATTGGAAAAAAATAAAGCTTTTTTTCGATAAAAAATTGTTTTTTTTTATATCTTGGACTCAAAATTTTTATTATGTAATAAAAAATTGAAGTAAAAAAAATCTTTGACTTTCTTAAATATACATGCATATGAAATAGAAAGAAAAAATTTATTTCTATTTTGTTAAACAAGGGTTTAGTTGTCTTTTGATAAATTTAGTGTTTTCTCTCTTCCATCTTTTCTTTCTAACCAAACGGAAGGAAAGAAAACTCAACTTTTCTTTCTTCCCTATTTATTCACATTTTCTCTCATATCAAACAACCACAAAATCTACCCATTTTCTCATCATAATTTCTCTTCCCATTTTCTCTTGCGCAACCAAACAAAGCCTTAAGTTTTTTTTTCTTGTTTCATAATGTTTGGCCTTTTACATTTTCAATACATAAACATATTTTTTTTCCAATTTTAACCTCATTCAATCATTTCATTCACTCCTCGTTAATAATACTTTTATCATCTCTCTCATCTCTAAATCACTATACATTAATTAATGGACATATTTACTAATAAAAAATAAATATTACTACAATTTTTAATAAGGATTAAATATGGACATTTTGGACAAACTATACATAATACTTATAATAATCAACATTTTCTTAATCTGTGTGCCCAGGCCTAAAAGACCAAACTCAATGAAACATAGGAAGTATTGTTTTTCCAATTATATCTTTATTTATTATAATCTCTATTTCACTTTCAATATCTCTCTCTTCAATAATGATTACATGAGAATATTATAGTCAAAATATCCCAAATTTTTACATAATTTAATTATTTCTTAAAAGTCGTGCTTAACCTTAAAACACAGTACATATGAAACAAAAAGAGTAGTAATTATATATAGAAATAAAGGATTATACTTTTTTCATTTTTTTTAACGAAAACCCTTTTTTTGTGGTTCTTCAATCATCGCTTAATCATGGTTTTAAATTTGGTTTCGCAATCGTTATATTCCATCCGTCCCTTATTACAAGTCATAATTTTTTAAGGGTTTTTTGTCTTTTATTATATAAATCACTTTAAAATATCTAGATAATAATATTAAAGAGTTTATAACAAATAAACCTTACATATTTTAATAGGGGTAATAGAAGTAACTGATTTTTTGGTTGCCTATCGCCCCATTCGGTTTTATCTAGGGTGGGCAACCAAAAAAATACAAGATAGAGAGAAATAAGTTACAAAATTTTAAATAAGGGTAATTCTGTAAATTTACAACTAATAACTACTTTTTTTAATTTGCGTAAATTAAGTAAAAGTAACTTATAATAAAGGACGAAATGAATAGGTGTCATAATATTAAGGTTTTGGAAGTTGTTAAAACCACATCAAGATTGCAATTGCGGTGTTATCAACCGAATTTGCCTCCAATAATTCGCAACATCAAAGTTTTAGGGTTTTTTGAATCGGTAATCACAATCACTATTTAATACCTCGATTATTAATTCAGACATAACACATTGATCGTATTCATTGGTTTTAATGAGTACTTTCTCCATTTTATCAGTAGTACTATATTTTAATATTATAAGATTTTAAAAAATAATTAAATAATTTAAGAATTTAAAGTATTTTGACTATAATATTTTTGTGTAATCATTATTGAAGAGAACTAAAAATTATTAAAAGTGAAAGAAAATGTAATAAATAAAAATATAGTTGAAAAATGATGTTAATTATATATTGAGTTTTGTAAAAAAATAATACGACTAGTACGTGTTGCCGCATAAACAATATGGGTGTTCAGATCCAAACCGACCAAAATAAAACAACAAAACTGATCCAAATAAACCGAAAATCGCAAAAATCCCGAATTTGTTTGGATGTTTTTGGATTGATTATTGAAAAACCGATTGATTTTTGGTTTTAGTTCTAAAAACCGAATTGGACCGAATTGGACCGCTTTTTATAAATATATACACAAAAATACATTGGTTTAACACTTACGCGCACACTGCACATATATAGAATGTTATATCAGTTTGTGCTAATTAGAAATGTCAGTAACAAATATAGTTGTTTTCACGCATATATGTTTATGACATGTCGAAAAAACATATGTTTATGACAAATAAATTAATTTTTATAAAAATTATATAAGTTTTAATTAAATTAAAATTGATCCGAACCAAACCGAAACCGCATGTTTGATTTTGGATTGGTCTGGATTGGATTTGATTGTGTGATTGGACCGAACCGAACCGAACCGCGAACACCCCTAATCGGTGTTGTCAAATTCGAGAGTCTACGTAGACTCGTTTTGCTTAGGTAAACTCGAGTCGTAAACTCGTTTCGCAAACTCGTACAAATTTACCTAAAAAAATTACATCTATATTGTAATGACCTGTGACCTAATAATAATCAATATTCATAATTTCAAACTTAACGTAATAACAAAATATGGTAAGATATTATTCGTTGATACTAATAAGTAATATAAGTTATTTTATCCATCAATATTTAAACTTCAAATTCAAAACATAATAAGATAACATATCCGATGTAATTTTAATTTCAAACTAACATAATAATGCTTCACCAAAAAAAATTAATGAAAATTAATTATCAATTTCTAAGCAAGTGCTCTTTAGTCAAAGTAGCACTTAAAAATACTGACAAAATAAATGAGTTCTGATTTAAGGACGACACTAAAAAAGTAACACTGAAAATTGAAAAGTGGAGAATGCATTTTTGCTTAAAAGTTAAAAATTTAAATGATTTATATAAAGCTACTCATCTTTTCATAAAGGTCATAGCTCACAATCAAGCATTCATCATATTATCATACCAGCTTAACGAAGAAGAAAACAGGAAAAACGAAAATAAAGGAATAAAGGGAGAAAGTCAGTAAACAATTACCAAATAAAGGGAGAAAGTTAGAAAGGCGTGGGGCGTGGGGTGTGGGTTGGGCAGGCATGCGTGCGTGCGTCAGAAGGAGAAGAATTGAAGATTGAAGAAGTTTTTGAATGAGAAGGAGAAGATAAAACTAATTTAAAGGTTTTTTTACTCCAAAAACGTAACAAATATGATAAAAATGACCTACAAGATTTTTATTTGAAAAATGATGTCGGATTGAACTTTTAGGGCTCAAGAATGCTAATTCGCTAACTCAGCCACAAACTCGCGAGTTTACAAGAGTCTACCAGTATCCACCCGAGTCTACCCGAGTCACTTCACTACGAGTTTCCATTAGTTTCAACTCGTTTTCCATAGGTAGATTCGTAGATTCGTAAGTTTCTTAGTATTAACACTAGTTTTTGACAACCATGCCCCTAATAAACAAGAGGAAAAAAAATCATACTCCCTCCGTCCCTTAATATAGGACACCATTTTGGTAGAACTTGTGTCCCTTTTTATAAGTCGTTTTAGAACATCTAGGTAGTATTAAAGAGTTTATTTCAAATACACCCCTCATAATTGCATAGGGATGATAATGTAATAATTACAATAGAGAGAAATGAATAGAGTTGTAAAGTTTTAAATAGGGGTAACTTTGGAATGACAATATATTTTTTTGATAAAATTTAGAGTAATAATTATTTTTTTTAATCTGTGTGAATTAGATAAAAGTGACTTATATTAAGGGATAGAGAAGTATAAACACCGACAAAAAATTTTAATTTGCTTGCAATTTGGAGATAGGTGGTCCAAAGACACATTGCCTTGGTGAGTGTGATGGAGTTAATAATAGGATTCTTAGTGGCTTGGTTATTCCGAAGGAGATACTTTGAGAATATCCAACAGAATATGCAGTGAACACAATGCCTAGTTGCCTACATTCAATTTCTCATTTGACAAGATATTCAAATAGGAGTATAAGTAAAAAAAAAAAATATTTTATTCCTTGGCAACTAGGGTCTTGGCCCGCGGGCTCCGCTTGTCCGCTCGTAATTTTTTGCGGGTAGGGCACAAGTTTTGGCAAAAAAAATTAAATTATGCCCACCCACCTCGTCCATCATTTTTCATGAGCGGGGGCAGGCGGGCTGCGGACGGCGGGCTTGAGTTTTTTTTAAAAAATAATAATAAAAATGTTGGTAACACACATTTGGTACAAGGTTTGTGGATGAGTGGGCCAGCCGCAATTATTTTTGCAAATTTGCACTATAACAAAGAAAAAAAACATGAATTAATATTTTTTTTTTCAAAACACGGATCGCCCGAGCGCCCACATTTAGGGCGGGCAGGACCCAATTTTTTGGTCCTAAACATTTTGACGGCGCCCGTCCGTCCACATTTTTTGTGGACCAAGTACGGATGCGGGCCATATCCGCCCGCCCGTTTTGCCAATACTCCACGGGTTTAAAATGCTACTCCAAAAGAAGAGAATGTGAAGCACGCACGCTATGCATTTGTGATGTGACCGAATATCAATTACGGAGTATTAAAATGAGTAGGATTTTTTTAAACACTTAAACTCACCTTTAATTTTGATTTCGAGGACAATGGGTTAAATAAAATAATTTGAAAAATAAAATATTTAATAGTTCAAGAATAGTGAACTTAGTTTTTTTTTAATATTATTTTAGCTCTTATTTTAAGATTAAAATTAATCAAATCTCAATATTTTAATAGCTATGTTTTTAATTATATGAGCGAGTATAACAAAATAAGGTACCTCTCGTGATAAGTAACTTTGGGTGATGTTTGTTAGCTCACATGACTTTTAACATTTTTTTTTTAGAAATGTGATGTACAAGTTTTGTTTTCATATTTGGTTGATAAAAAACACTTTCGAATGATTAAAAAAAAATAGAACAGTGCTTTTTAATACGAAGTATTTTATATACGAAACTCACGAATTTTGTAACATTAGACAAAACTGTTTTTCACACTAACAAGTATGATAAAAAAAAAATATGATGGTTTTAGAGGAAGGCGCATAAGTCAATTCCCTTCACTGCTGAAAAAAAACACTTTTAAACTTGGTTGTTTTGGATTTTTAAACTCGTTTCAGTGGTGATGTGAAAAACACTTTTAAAAAGTATTTTTAAATTCGGTTTTTCTGTTAACCGAGTTAAAAAAATAGGTATTTTTAAAATTACAACCGAGTTAAAAAAAGTTTTTTTTAACTCGGTTGCTTATAACAACCGACTTTAAAAGTCCTTATTTTTTTGCTGAATCTGCATTTTCCCATGTCTTCTTATATCAATCACCTATTTTACTATTTGCACTAATAATTAATAGACACGGAAAAGGAATCTCAAATAACTAGATTTATACATATATTAGTGAAATTATTTACAAATTATCCAAATAATCAATCGTTTTTATAAAAATTTCCCCTAGAGCCAATGAAACACTCGTTTCTAGAGCAGCTTTAGCAGTTTGATATCCCTCAAGCATCATGCATGCAATACTGCAACCAAAATAAGAATCAACAATTGAATGAAGAAATTTAATAGTAACAACACACTTGACCAAGGCAAAAGAAGAAAAACAAATGAAACATAATGTCTATCATACGAGAATATAATGCAATCAAAAGCATCGCAAATAAAATCAGTCTAGTTCAGTCACATACCTTTGTTCACATTCATTGTTCATAAAAAAAAAGTAACAGTATTACAAAATCAATCTAAATTGGTATACAATAAGTTATATGCCATCTCAGAAACTATTCCACAAAACAAGAATAAAGTTGGAAATTTTATTTTACAATTATGCTAAAGGAAGATGTCACTTCAATCAACAAGACCAGATTATGAACCAGTTTGTTGAAGCTTAAAGGGTAATCACTAGTGAGTTTAAGATAATCTAGTAAGTGATTTTAGATGCATTATTTAAGGATTTTTCAGATTGCGAGATTAACCAAAAAATTGAGTGTGGAATGTAAGAGGGTCCTCCTGAGCCAAAGCTACAACAGCCACGGACCCATTGAAACAAGTACCTCCTACTCTCTAGGACCAACAAAAACTGAATGATAACAGCAAGGATGGAAAAGGGGGAATACTACTACATTCTATAAAACCAGATTCTCAACATATAATTTCAATTCAAGGAGATGGAATCTGGCTGTACCCAAAAATATAGGGCTTGTTTGATTGTTGTTTTGCTTTTTTGTTCTAAAAACAATTTTATAAAACAATTCTTAAAAACTATTTTTGAAATAAGAGAATACAAAAATTGTGCTTGATAAACTTGTTTTGAAAATAGTTTTAGAAGCCGGCCATAAAGTTTTAATCTTAATTTCCTACTCCTGCCAAACAAAAACATATCCAAACAATTGAGCAACGAATGCGATATCCAGTCTCAAGATGAAAACCCGCTTATGAAATGTTCAGATTCAGTAACCTCATCAACTTTAATGTATTCAATTAACGTCCAGAGCCTGGGACATCGATAAGAGAATACATCCAAAAGGATACCATAGAGAATGAAAACCTTAGATAACCAAATATGCATTCCAAGGCATTAATTTTAAACATCATTCCGAAATAAAAATCTAAAGTGACATACCCTAACATATCTAGCAGCCATAGAGAGCCTTCCAATATCACAGACAGTATGATCTAAGGAAGATACGGACTCCGTATTCAAAGAAAGAGATAACAGAGGCTTAACATTATAAATGTTATTGTCTTGAAAGTCATACATATACACAACTGATGACAGGCAAGACTGCTTAATAATTCACTATAGCTCAGCTACATACATAAGCATGGATTCCAATATTAAAAAAAGTAAGCAAATAATAAAACAAATTATGCCATATAAATAGCCATAACAGAAAATAAGCAGATGGAACCCAAACATAAAGGTTGCAATTGTTAACTTATCATAAACAATATTATTGAAACCATAAGTCCATTAGTTATTCATGTTAACTTATCAAATTGGAGTTTATAAGGTTGCAATTGTTAGCTTTTTTTTTTTTTTACAATATAATTCTCCTTAACTAAACAAGACTAGTAGCTTATTATTAATCAAATAAATTTGCTAACCTACTTGTTTGAAAAAACACACTGAATGATGTTGAGGATAAAGATTATGTAATCATCTTGCTCCCTGCAACTCACAACAACAAATTTAAGAAGGGTTAAAATTAATAAACTAAAATTAAAAAAAAAAATAAATATGCAGGAACCCTAAAATTAAGGGAAATTGAAAATCGAAGGGTTAAAAAGAAGATACCCCCACTGAACGGTGACATTGGAATAAACCCTCGCTTTGGACACTACTCTCAAGATCTCTCTCGTTGTCCCTCATGACCTCTGTGTCTGGAGTCGTGAGTGGCGGTGGTGACGGGGTTGGGTGTGACGGCCACGGTGTTAAATTAAAGGTTTTGATGACGACAAATATTTCATGTGCTCGGTTCTCGGCCAATGTTTTGATGAAGACAAATGAATAAGCTCGTCAATCCGATGATGCTCGGATCTCAGATGTTGATGAAGCCAAATGAATCAGCTCAATATGCTTGGTCCGTCAATTACTTTGATGAGCTCGGTCTCGGTCAAAGCTATTGTCAAATCAGCTCTTTATTGAAATCTCGAATATCGGCCAAGGCAAACAAATCAGCCCGGTATGTCGATCTCTGATCTCGGCCATCGACGGAGACAATAGGATCCGGTCAGTGTGATGTAGAACTCAAAATTACTAAGTGAGCTCAGTGCACTCGGCACTTGACTCGGAAGGCTGAAGATCGGATTGTTGTGTTGATGAAGTCAGAGTAAATCAGCTTAAGCTCAGGTGTGTTCGGAAGTGATCAATCTGAGCTATCACTCAGAGCAAATCAGTCGACCAAAAGATCAGCTCAGCCAGCTCAGATCAGATCCGTCACTCAAGACCTAAGCTCGAGTAGTCTGCTAGCTCGGCATCTCTATTCATCTTCTTCAACAATTAGCAGTATGACGCCGCTAGCACCTCTGCAATTTTGTACTGGTTTATCGTACATAGTGTGGCTGACAATTTTGTTTTTATCTCATAACGCCTATCAGTCATCTAGTTCGAATTTCAAAATTGGAAAGGGATAGATTTGGATCGTTGCTAGGAAGTTGTAGCGGTTGGTACTGTTCTCTGAAAAAGAGCAGACATGTCTCTGAACAGTGCAGAAAATTGCAGAAATTGTCTGGTATATCTGTTGGAAAGGATAAGACGTGCCCCAAGATATTTTTCTCTCTCTCTCTCTCCTTCCTCTTGTGTGTTGGGTATCATTATAAAAGGCGTGGCTTATCCTCTCAAAAAAAAAAAAAACTTTAACAAGAACAAGAAGAGAATACACAGTGAAGCAAAAACGCAAAAAAGAGAACGCTAAGAGCTAGAAAGTGAAACTGTTATATTTTTGAATCTAAGCTTCAAATCATCCTCTGAAAAATATTTTCTCAAACACTCAACCGTACACTCATTTGTTCATCAAACTTTCAGAATCATACACACTTGAGTTTCGGGTTGGAGCTATCTCATTCATTCAATCTGTTTTTAAAGTCTTGAGAGGTTCTCAAGCAAGTGAAAGTCTTGGAAGGTTTCCAAGCCACCTAGGAGGTTATTAGGTGTTTGTGAAGTCTTAGGAGGTTCCTGAGCAAAAATCCAAAGAGGTTCTTTGGTGAAAGTCCTTGAAGGTTTCAAGATTTGTAAAGTTCGAAGAGGTTCTTCGACATCAGTTCAAGTTGGCGTTAGGTGTAGAGAGGTTCTCTTGTAAATTCGTGTGTACGATTGGATTGATTTTTATTAAAGACTCCCTAAAGGTTTTAGGGGGGATTGGATGTAGTTCGCCGTGGTTGTGAGTGAACCAGTATAAAAATCAGTTGTCTCTCTTTTCTTTTTTGCTTTCAGTTTTTATTCCGAGCTTTTAATCGGCTTTGCTAAACTCTCTGTTTTACTCGGATAGTGCTAGCTATTTTCCGCTGCAAATCTGATCTTTATGCAGCGCAAATCGGATAATCGTTGGTCGGTTTAGATAACCGATTATCAGAATTTGCTCGGCCCAAAGTCAGCCTTTTTATTTTAACAGCAAGCATTATTCGACCAATTTCAGTTATATCCGAAAAATTGGTACTAACGCTTCCAACTACTATTCACCCCCCTCTAGTAGATTGTTTGGCCGCTTGTTGGTTTCCAACACACGGTACGGCTCCCCTTCCGCGTCTTCCAACTCAATCTTGCCAGTTCTGCTACGGTTTGCGTGGATCCAGAGCCGTGGGCAAGAGCGATGGAGGAGAACTTAGTGAGCAGCGGCCACGACTTTGCGGAGAAGGAAGCGAGGTGACGGAGGAAGAGAGAAGAAGGAGAATATGAGAGAGGGGGAGAGGGAAAAGAGAGAGAAGGAGAAGAGCGGAAGAGAGAGAGGAAGAAGAAGAAGAGCACTAGAAGAGAGTTAGCCTTAGGTATTTGTTTTAGAGGAAGATTTTCGAAATCGGTAAAAATATCGACCGTGTTAAAAAAATACTTTCTAACTCGATCATAAACACAACCGAGTTTAAAAGTAGAATTTTATTTATAAAAATTCCACCGTTTTTTCATTTTTTAACTCGGTCGTTTAAACGACCAATTTTAAAAGTACTTTTTAACTCGGTCTTAAACACGACCGAGTTTAAAAGTAGAATTTTATTTACAAAATTGCCACCACGTTTTCTTTTAACTCGGTTTTACAGTGACCGAGTTTAAAACTTCGATTTTAAAAATCTTTTTTTCTAGTAGTGCATCTAAAACTTGATCATTGGCGAGAGAAATCTAGGTTATTGAATTTTGTTTTCGGGTCTAATATAGTTGGTGTATTGTAGATCAAGGTGACAAAAACAAAATATTTGCATCATCTTGATAACAAGTTTTAATTTCACCCTTTATTTATTAAAGGTTTAATTGTATAATTGACCCTTTATCTTATTTATTAGATTCACTTTGGTCCTTTATCTTTTTTTGCAATTTACTGGTCCTTTATTTTTTTTTTAAGATTCAGTTTGGTTCTTCCGTTAAAATAAAGTTAAATGAGAATGAATATTCCAAGAATATTCTCTTCTAGGCTTAATTGCATAATTGGTCATTTATCTTATTTATTAGATTCACTTTGGTCCTTTATCTTAATATTCCAATAATATTCTCTCTTCTTTTTCCTCTTCCTTTGCTCTCTCTCCTTACAGCGGCGGCAGCCACCATGGGTGTCGCCGCCACCACCCATGTCACCGTAGCCACCATTTTTAGAAATTAATCGGAGTTGTTGAAGCGTTTTGCACGTGTTTTCACACGTTTTTCAGCAAGTTCAGAGGAGGAGACCATTGTTGATAACCAAAGTTTTAGAAAAGGGACCCTAGAATTCGGATTTTGAGGAAAAAAGAACGAAAAACACGAATTTGTTTGAGGAATAATGAAAATAAAGCTTAAAAACCGTGAAAAATTGAAGAATGTTGAAGAAATTTGAAGAAATTTGATGATTTTCGAGGGAAGAGGGTGTGAGCCCATGGTGGCTGCCGTAGGAGAGAAGAGGAAGAGGAAGAAGAAGAGGGAATATTCTTGGAATATTAATATACAGGACCAAAGTGAATCTAATAAATAAGACAAAAGATTAATTATGCAATTAAGCCTAGGAGAAGGAATATTCCTTCTCATTTAACTTTATTTTAACGGAAGGACCAAACTGAATCTTTTAAAAAAAATAAAGGACCAGTAAATTGCAAAAAAAAGATAAAGGACCCAAGTGAATCTAATAAATAAGATAAATGACCAATTATGCAATTAAGCTTTTATTAAACTTTTCTTGTCCTTTTTTTTTCTTAAAAGTCTCAATGTGATCCTTTCATTATAATGATGCTAGTTTTTGTCAAAATATTTATAAAAATTCCTTTCCTACTAAAATCTAGGATTTTTTTCTCTCCATAAGTTGGGTACAAACTTAATTTTGTCTCTACTTTTTCCTCTCCTTTTAGTATTCATTCTTCATTCTTCCTCCCATAAAATCACCATAAAGAGTGCAGGGTTTTGTTTATGCTAAATCAAGTTTGTCACTTAGAATGTAAGTTTATGAGATATATTGTAATATAGATGATACAGTTAAGTTGGTTGTATTTTTGTTTGACAAAACTGTCATTTTGGTTCTCGATATTGCAAGATGCATGGTTTCATTTTAGTCATTGAGATTTCAAAAATTTCTCTTTTGTCTTCGAGATTGCAAAATGTTACTTACCTAAGTTTCACATGGGTTGTTAGTAAACATCTCAAGGAACTGAAATATATTTAGTAATATTAATGATCAAATTGAATTAAATGTTTATAAGTTAAGATTTAAATTGAAAAAGAAATTAAACGAAATCACTTCTAGGAATTAACATGAGCAATATTTTACAATCTCAGAAACTAAACAGAAAATGAATCATTGCTCTAAATCATTTTTCATATCAACATTACAGCAATGAATCATTTATTTGAAATTTATTAGGTGGAATTGCATAGTTGATTACAAGAATCTTTTACAGTAATGCTGCCCCCTCTTTTACTCTGTTTTTAACCCTCTTCTTCATTTTTCAACACTTTTGACATTGGCTGATATACCACAGTACTATATATATGCACACATAACTTTATGCGTATGAAAAATGACCTTAGAAGCACACGAAAATATGTACGGGCACAACTCAATTCCAAACAACCGGTCGAAACTTTCAACCAGCCAATCATAATTAATATTGCAAGTTATGAATGTTTAAAAATTTTAAATTGTGGTCTGGGATCATAATATAGTGCATTAGAGCGACTCAGTAATTTTTATAACTGCAACCTAATCATACATTGACAATTATTATATATTCATATGCAACAAGAATAAGGTTACTTGCCAGTTATTCTTTGGTTTTTTTTAATCACACAAGAAGGTCTTGGGCTCGATTGTTGGATTCATGCATAAAATTAAAATTGTGTAGGAAAAAGATTTTACCTAAACATTTAGACTTTGTTTGGCGTGCTTGACTATGAGCTTTTAGTTAATCAGTAGTTTTTAGATTCAATCAATAAATTACTAATTTCGTTTGCAAATAAACACAAATAAGAAAGAGCTCGTAACTTTTAAAAAATGACCTTATAATTTTTGAAAACAAGTTTCTAGAAAGCTACTTCAAGTAGCTTTCAAGAAATTAAACTAGTTTTCAATAATTCATGTACTAATTATACCCTCCAACATTTTTTAAAATTACATTAATTACCCCAACCCAATTGATGGAAATTTAATTTTTAATTACATGTGTATTTAATTAGTTATTAATTATTATTTAAAAATTTAGCAATATTTTTCATCATTTAATTAATTAACTACATATTTAATAAATAAGAAAAAAATTAATTAATTAATCATAATATAATAATTTTTTATACCGTTAATAAATAAAGAACCAACAAATAAATATAAAAAAAAATAATGTTGTATATCATTCTCTGTCTTTAAATTTTAGCTACTTACACAACTAATTTTGTCGAACAGCTATATTTCAAACAATTAGCTAAACAACTACAACATCTCGATCAGAATCTCATAGTTCATAATTACAAGTTCACAACTACTGTAAGATTAGTTTATTACCGATTGATTTATTACCGAACATATGCTTAATAAAAGATCTCATGCAGCCCATGAATTTTTTTTGTTATCCACCTAGTTCCTCGATTATTACCTAGATATATTTGGATTCGATCCAGGTCACGTACTTGGCTATGGCAGGTGAGTCTCCCAACATGAGTTTATTGCACCCACAAGAAATCGAATTTGAGACATTGCTTAAGCGAAATCGAGCCGCTTACCACTCGTCACAAACCATGTTGTTACCTCTCATCACAACGATAAACCAAAACTACCTCTCCAATTAATTAGTTAGTACTACTTAATTCATTGATGTCAATTTCTGGTATTTATCAAAGTGAGATTATATCTTAAAACGTGATCTTCAAGCTTTATCAATTATTCTATCATGCTTCCCAGAGGGGATCACCTTCTCCACCATTTCCAATTTACCAACAATATATTCTTATTCATTGAGTGAACTTCAACTCTTAATAGTTACTAGGGGTTGTGCTTAGTAAATAAATAACGGTCAATTTTCATGTTGGACTTAATACCTAGTGTTTGAACGCAGTAGATTAATACTTTGACTGAGGTAACTTTACAATGCCATCGGGTGTCATTGTTTGAAAAGATAATAAGGAATATTTGGTAGATTTTTTATGACCCTTTTAACTTTGAAGAGTTCCTTAATTAGTGGATTTAACTTTGACAAAATTACCTGATCAACGGGCTGCTGAGTAGATTCAAATCTTGGTTGGTATATATAACTACTAGTCACGAGTAATAAACCAACCAAAGCATTGAAATGAGTATCATCCATCCTAACCTCGGTAAAAATTTTATTATTTTTAATTTAGTGCACGTCAAATTTGAATTTAGATTTTGTAACTTCGGAATAGCCAAGTATTTTCCTTTCTCAATTTTTCATTTTACCTTTAATTATTATGTTTACAATATGATAACTATTTTTGTTTCTACGGTAGGCCCCATAGATTTTTCATTACTAGTATTTTAAAGCTTTGTAGTGAAAGTCATATTACAATACTAATGAAAGATGGAAAAATATTGACATTTTATTTGAATCTTTAACTTTAATTTTACTCACTTTTGTTGAAGTTTCTTCACCCAAATCACTTCTTTCCTAGATACTCAAGTAGCAATGCAAGTTTAATTAACTCTCTCTTTTCAAACATTCTGGTTTTCTCTGTGAACAGTGAACACTTTTATTTAACTCATACTCCCTCCGGCTCGAATTATAAGCAACAAAAAACATACTTCTCTTGGTTTAAAATATAAGCAAAATTAACCAACTTTATTAAATTTTGTTTCATTCCCAATGCCACTTTCCTAAAACATCTCTAGAAAATTGTAATCTTAATTAATTTTTGTTTCATTCCCAAAACTACTTTCATAAAATACCTTTATTTTGTATGAATTTGAGAAAATTGAATACAATCAACTAACTCCTTAATAAGCGAAAAAGTTGTTGAATTTGCTTATAATTCGAGTCGGAGGGAGTACTAAACATGTCACCACCGGTAATTAATGAATAGAGATTCACGAATAGTTGAGTTTTGGGGTCCAATGCTTGTCATCTGCGTGGCATTGATAGTTAGAAATTCCAAGTGAGTTAGATGTAGTTAAGAAATAATCTCACATCAATGAATAATAATAAGCGATTTAAAGTTCTTGTTATAAGTGGATGCAATAAGCCCATAAACCTTTAGTCGTTCGTGATTGGATTTTGGGTTAAGATGTAATGTTAATTAGTTCATGATTTTATTATTTGCATGACAATAATTATTGAGAATTAGATAGATATGGTTGAAAAATCTCATATCGATGAGTAACACCCAATTTAAAAGCTTATAAGTGGATGGACTCATATAACAGCTATTTTAATATTTTAGGTCATGATGTAATGTCCGATGTTCTTATTGTGGCTTTTCTTTATTATTCCTTGTTCCATTTTTTTATTAAAAAAATTTCCCATGTTTTAATTTTGGGCTCTCCCAATCCTAACAAGTGGTATTAGAGTCGATGGTTTGGCAAAGACCAAATATTTGAGGATATTTGAGGATGAATGTTTGTGGATCTATGCCTAGGGTCAGTTGTGACAAAAGTCTTCCTAATGGTGAATGTAGGCTAGGCAACATAATTCATTAGAGATGATGAACAACGATGATACAAGTTTATAGAAGATAGAGCATTTGTGACCATGTTTGTTGGAAGCGGGCTTTGGTTCTTAAGAGAGTGCACAGGCTCTGGTTATTGGAAGAATTTACGTGATCTGTGACTCTTATCGACACCATCAGATATTCGCAAAGATTTTCGTTCGAGAGGCGGAGAGGGAGACCGTTTGTGAATGACTTACACTTCATATAGAAAGATTTTTGAGAATTTCAAGTGCAAGTAATTAGTTGTGGTTGATAAGTCTCACATGGAGGAGTATTTCTCTGTTCCACTTTAACCATCAATTTAAAATAATGTACACATATTAAGACAATCACTGAATGAGTCATTTACCAATGCCAAATGATGTATTTAGACCAAAATATCCCTAATCACTCATAATTACCACTAGACTGACTCTATTTAATGATTCTTGATTTTCTTAAGTAATGACACGTGATATTTTATCCGTCCCACGATAATGGTAAAATTAAAAATAACAAAAGTAAAAAAAATTAAATGTATAATGATTTGTCTAACACATCAATCAATATATCATCAAATAATTAATTTATTGCATTTTTCATTGTCAATATAGCCAACCACAATTCAAAGTTTGCAATTTTTAAGTTTTTTCATTGACTACTTTAACTTTAGTTTGAAACAAAAAATTTTGTCATTTTTTATCATTTTCATGAGACAGATGAATTCATAAACCTAATGTTTTGCTTAAAGTTTTGTGTCAATATCCACTTATTGTGAATCTTTCTTATGCTGTGCCGTGTCTCGTTTATTTCAGATTTCCCAAATTTTTGGGTTTTCACAATCCTAACACTAGTATGTTCTACATACAGTAATTTGTTTTTTTTTATAAACAATGAATGTTTTGATATTCCATAATAATGAACTTATGTGTAAAGTGAGGAAATGTTTTATGTTTTATTTTTTTTTTACACCAACGGCCAACTGATGCTCGGATTTGGTTTACCCAGAATCCGACTTATCCGGTCCGACCGAACTGAGCTCGCACTAAGCGGTAGGAGTCTCCCAGCGACACGGGTTGCTCCATACCCAAGACTCGAACTCAAGACCAGTTGGTTAAGGGACCAAGTGAGCTACCACTTGACCAACCTCACGTTAATTAGTTGAGAAATTTTTATTTTTTTATTATTTTTTTTAAAGCAAAAGAATGGTATTTATGAGTTCTGAGGATGCTTAAACTCAAATATAAACAACGGACTCAAGAAGAAGATACAAACTACGTAGCCAAGGCTTTAATACAAGAAATTGGATGATTAGTTAAAGTATATTAAGATTTTAATTCATCGCTATATTGTTTAAGGGTGATGAATATACTCTTATTTATTTTCTCGATCGCTTTATTATACTCTTCTAAAGGAGAATCTTGTTGTATATAAATATATAGATGCTATGACTTTTTTTTATTTATTTTTAAATGTTATATTTTTTATAAGCTTTTTAAATGTTATATTTTATGTTAAATAAAAGAAATTAGTTTTTTTTTAACCCGAGAGACTTTGAGAATAGAAACCAACTGGCTAAAATATTAATTATGTACATGCCCCAGTATTTTGCATGAAATATACATTTTGTATGCACAGTAAAATAAAAACAAAACAATATATATAGTGGACAAAAGCTGCAATTGGAGGGTTCTGTGAATAGGTTATTGCCTGCACATAGATTAGCTCTATCTACTGAAGAAAACGGAGCAATAATCATGAACATTACCATCAGTCGTGGTCCACATCCGAATATTCCAGAGCAAGCCAGCATATTATTTTTTTAATTGCATGAATCATGAGTTATATAATGGATGTGCTAGTATATTCTCTTTTGTTTATATTATCTTTTTATAGGTAGGACCAGCAGCATCCAAACTATTCGATCCGATTTTTCCAACCTAACCTTCTTCCAAGATTCCCCATGTTGCTCAAGGGAAAACTTCATTAATTAGACTTTTTAATATAGTAATTATTAATTAAGAGGGGTACTAATTTAATTTGTTGCATGTGTGAGTGGGATCAAGTTATGAACTACGAGTACCTAGCAGCCACATATACACATACACGATATATAGTATGTGTATATGAATGATTTGATGATTGATTATGTGCTTGTTGGAGTTGGTCTCATCTTATTAACTTTCGGTTCATAAAAATAGCATAACTCGAATTTGATGAATATATAATTTTTTATGGTCAATAATAACATTATTTGAATATTTATATCTAATATTTAAGTCCAACATCTACCATCTTGAATAAAAATATGAAAAATAGTGAGAAAGATAAATTAGATGACCCACAATTTTTTTATCCAAAATAACAAATATTAGATTTAGATATTTGATATAAATGTTTAAATAATATTATTGATCTACAATATATGTTCCCATTTAAAACTCTCTTATGATTTTGTAATTTATTCTAAAATTTAATAAAGAAAGTTTTAATCCATGCCAATTGCACCATGAGTTAATAGTCACATAGGTCCCCGAAAGATACCCATGGAATCAGTTAGGTCCATGAAAGATTTATGGTATCTCTTAAACTTCCCAAAGATCAATTTGCTTCACATTAGCATGTTAAATCCTACGTAGCATGTTAAATCCTTTGTTGGCCCAAATGTGGCTCCTTCTTAACAATTCAACATGACATTGGGGCCAACAAAGCATTTAACATGCCACATAAGATTCTATTAGGTCTCTTCTGACAAAATTGGATGGGGGGACTAACGTGATGTCAAATTGATCTTTCGGGGTTTAAGAGATTTCACAAATCTTTCAGGGACCTAACTGATTTCAAAGTTATATCTTTGGGGGTTTAAGAAATTCCACAAATCTTTTCGGGACCTAACTGATTCCACATGTATTTTCCGGGGACCTATGTAACTATTAACTCTTTTCTTTTTCCCTTCTAATCAAAACTTTGCCTAGCTACCATTAAAATAAGGAGAGTTTTTCCTTCCATTAAACATTTCAAAAATATAAATTCATCATGATGTGTCTTTATTGAAGTGCGTAAAGGATATTCCTAACGGAAATTCAATACTCCTTAGAATAAAGGAGTACTCCTATATATTATGTTTATTCAGTGTTCGTAATTTATCAAATTCTTTTTCCATCTTTATATATAAGACTTTTTTGATAAATTTTACGTTTATTAAAAAAATTGATTAATTTAGTTAACGATATTGAAAATATGAAAATTTGATATGTATTTTCAAAATTAAATAATCTTATTAATATTATTGTGAATATAAAAAGTGTTAAGTAAATATAAGTATTAATGAAAAAAAATATTAGTTCTCATTGAAAATTAATATAAAATCTTTTAAGTACTAACAAAATTATATAAAAAAAAATCTTATATTTACAAACACAAGGAGTATTACCAATATGTGATATTAAAGTTGTAGTGGCCACATATATATAGTGTCGATTTCCAATAAGAAGATTCTCGCTATTTAAGAAGATTTATAATTTTAACAGCGTAGTATTTATTAAAAAAAAAAAAAGTGAAGGGACACTTTGGTCCCTCAAGTTTTTCGACAGGAACACTTTAGTCCCTCAAGAAATTTAATTCATTTTTAGTCCCTTATATTTTCCAAAAGTATCAATTTAGTCCCTCGTGTTTTCCAAAAGTACCAATTTAGTCATTTAACGAAGTGGCTAACGGAAATTGGACAAGGACTAAATTGTCACTTTTGGAAAACTTTAGGAACTAAAAATGAATTAAATTTCTTGAGAGACTAAAGTGTCCCTGTCGAAAAACTTGAGGGACCAAAGTGTCCCTTCACTCTAAAAAAAAACACAATTGATAGATGATTGTGTTATTTAAACATGATGTTAAGGGTTTAATCATTGTCGTGAGTATGGAAAAAACTTTGTTGATAAAGACATAACCACTTCGATCACTTTGATGATCTTTACGCTTCAGGGTGAATTAGTCTTTGTTTGTCGACTGGAAGATATCCTTGATGTACATAAAAATGAGACGTGAAAAACGGGTATAAAAAAATGTTATCAATGCATACAAAAATTTATAAAACAAAAAAGAACGAAAGACAATTTCTCATTCACAAAAAAATAAAACACAATTTCATGATTAGCTTTAAAAAAAATGCTTTTACTGTAGGCATGGTTTATGACTAATGCATGTTTGTTTGTTTTTTTTTTTTAACAAAAAGCTTAGGTGATTTGGACTTCAAGGATTCATCAAGACAGACCTTCAGGCTCAAAGAATACTTACGAAGTACTTACATATTACTCATCAATACCCTCCTCAATTCTCATGTCGATAGGACTTGAACTCGGGATCTCTTACCGTCTCGAACTCAATTCTTGGCAACAAATGTGGCAATGCATGTTTTTCTTTGGTCCTTTCAATTATCATAGTAAAATAAAGAAAAGTTTGAAGATATGTATATTATTATAAATTTAGTAATGGTTAATAAAAATTTGGTCGGGTTTTGACTCTAGATTTATATAGTCAATCATTTCAAATTCGTTAATGAAATATATGTATTTTGATGGTTATTTGAGCCACATGCATTGTTGGCTAAAGAAACATTGTGTTTGATAAGTTCGGGTATATAATAAATGGCATGATTTGGATCCTTTGAACATGGACTTGAACTAATTAAGAGATTGTCTTTTTGGGGTGGCATAAAATTGGTGAATTGTTCATGCTAAATCTGTCCCTTGAGTGAATATAAGGCCAGGTGACCCTTTATGGTCTCTTAAAGAAAGAAAAAACATATATAGTGATATACAAGGATGGTGTAGCAGGTTGGAAAGTCCCTCTTTGGGTTTATCTGATTAAATATTCTTTCTCATTATATTAAGGTTCCCTTGTTGATGATTAGTATGGAGTGCCATGAGTACATCTTGTTAAGATTAAAAAATGTCAATCCTTAGCATAAATGGGTGCTTCCTTTGGTCTAAAGGCTCGGTTAAGAAAAACAATAAAGAAAAAAATTATTAAAAAAATTTAAATTCATTAGTTATCAATGAATTAAGTTCATTAATTAACTCTAAAGTTCATTTTTAAAAAATAAAATAAAATAAAATAAAGCTCATTTAGTGAACGTCATTAAACAAAAGCAAGTAAACCTTAAAAAGGGTATGTTATATATATATACTTCCATTGATCATTAATATAAGTTTTTCATAAGGAAATTCTTGTTTCATATTTATAAACTCATTTTTCAATTTTTAATAGTATTAGTTACTTATTTTTATGAATATCCATATTTATTCAATACTCATTCTGTTTCAAAGATAATACAGTTTAAGATCATGTACAAGAATTAAAAAATGGTTAAATGTTGCACAATATGAATTAGAGGTATTTTAAAATCATTATTAAATGAGAAATATATTGAAGATGAAAATGATAATGTGATAAATAAAAATATAATTGGAAAAAACAATATTAATTATTTATTTAGTTTATAAAACAACAATTCATATTAAATGAAGCTTAAACTACTCCAACTTTTAAGAATAACTTATACTCCCTCCGTCCTTAAACATAGGATCCCTTTGGAATATTTAACGTTCATTAAGAAAGTGAAATAATTTTAGTTAATTGTATTGGAAATGTGAACTTTTGATATGTATTTTCAAAATTAACGCTATTAATATTATTGGTAATCTAAAAAGTGGTAAATAAATAAGGGTGTTTGTGAAAAAAGTAATTAATGATCATTGAAAATTGGTAAATGGTCTTATAAATAGGGACAAAATAAAAATGTCAAAATGGTCTTATATTCAGGGACAGAGGGAGTATGATTTTTTATAAGGAAAATGTTAGAAAAACATCTGTATTTGACACCAGTAGGTGACACCTGCCTTTTTAGGAAAAAAATGGTGATTCTGGTAAGAAAGAGAAATTGCAGAACCCACCAGTTTTTACCAAAAAAGGTAGGTATCTCGTACAAATGTCAATTACATATATTTATATAACAAAGTTGTTTTCGTAAGTAGATGGTGTATGATTAATGTTAGGCTTAATTATGTCACAAGTCCCTGAAGTTTGAAGTATTTTTGCCAGATACCCTTATTTAGGGGTGTAAGCGGGTCAACGAACCCGATGAACCCAATCCAACCCAACCCATATTTGACGGGTTGGGTTGGTTTATCGGGTTGGGTTGGTATTTTATTTTGTAACCCAATCAAGTATGGGTTGAGTCATGGGTTTATTATCTTAAAACCCAATTAACCCAACCCAACCCACTAATATAAATATATTTTATTTATTTATTTATTTATAATATATGTTATACTTAATTTATCATAATTTAATGCAAAATTGTGTAATTGTATAATTTATGGATAATATGGTACATAATTATGTAATTTAGTTGTTTTGGATGATATTTAATTATTTATTTATGTGATTTTTGTTCTATTTTTATTTTATTTTTTATATTTACTTAGATTTTTAATTATTTTAATTTATAAAAATCAAATTACATAAACCCAATCACCTAACCCAACCCAACTCGAATTTTCATGGGTTGGGTTGGGTCGGTTCTACAACTCAAGATTAGAAAAACCCACCCAACCCAACCCAATTTATTTTGGTTGGGTTGGGTGCTAAACTCCACCAAAACCCAACCCAACCCAACCCGTTACACCCCTACCCTTATTCTTTTTTTCTTAATGTCTGACTCCTTGAAGTTATTTTTAGGTTTGTCATGTACCCCTATTATCAATTCTAGCCAATTTTGCTGACATGTAATATCATAATCTTAATCAGACGTAGGAGATTGGTCATGTGGTGCTGCGTGATGTCACATGGGCGAAGACGACCTCCCTTTTCAATCATTTCTTTTCTTTTTTTATTTAACTAAAAATATAAAAATATTAAGTTTTTTTAGTTTTTTAATTTACAAAAAAAGGATCTTCACCCACGGGGCACCAGGTTCCTAAACTCTTGGCCCTCTGACCAGGATTCCGATGTTACATGTCAGTAAAATTGGTCAGAATTGGTAGTAGGGATATATTACAAACTCAGAAGTAAATTCGGGGAGTCAAACATTGAAAAAAAAAAGAATAAGGATATCTGACAAAAGTACCCCAAACTTCGGGGACTTGTGACATAATTAAGCCTTAATGTTATTTACTTGTAATAAGTTAGCAAACTAGTAGGTCCCATTAATTATATTATTTAAACACACACTACGTGCTAATTAAGGGGGGCATCAAATAAGTACATCAGGAGCTTCTGAATCACTTATTCACACTACTTAGTATTTGATCAGTGCTATGATCACATGATAAATAGATGGCCCGTCAACAGTTTTATAAAATAGTAGTATAATAGTAAATCAACAGAACCAAAGGCAAGCCTGTCATTGGTGTTCATTGTGGTTAGCGCAGACAAAGCAATCAACAGGCATGAAGTAACATCAAAATCTTAAGAACTTAAGTTATCAGATTTCTTTGGTAAATTTCAAAGCCAAGATTCTGTATGTCCTCTAACCTCATTGGCAAGGCCGAACGCAATTTTGTTTCAAGTCTTGGAGAAATAGGAACTTTTTTCCTCACAATCATTTTTTTAAGGATGTTACTTGTTAATTTACCGTAGGGACTTGAAAAAAGAAATTATTCATTTCATAAGCGTAGTGGTATTTTAATATATTAAATCAAACATCATACTAAAATTTAGAAGTTGTAAGATGTTTAAAGAAGTTACCACCTTAAATCAATTTGCTACCTACAATTAGCATTAGTTATAAAAAGTTAAAATATGTTATTACACTTCCAAAATTCATGCATAAAGAAGAAGTTGAGTTCAATTTTTACCACTACTTGAAAAAGATTTCAGCAAATTTGCTTCTTACAAATACCAGTCACAACTGTTTTTGAATAATCATCATCTTTGATTAGTTGCCATTTTTGACTGGCTACCACCTTCTAATAATAACCACACTTCAATTTTGACTTATCATCACGCAAAAGAAGTTCAATTAAATTTTACCATCTCTTGTAAACTTTTCTTAGTTCAATCCAATTCAACCGTTAAAATTTTGTGAGTATTTTTCATATAGTTTTTTTTTCTTTTAATATAAAGAGGTAACTATTTTGTGAGTATTTATTAAATTGGAAAATTCAAAGAAAAAAAATTGGAAAATGTCAAATATATAATTTTCCTTTATGCTAAAGTATTTTTGTAATTTAAGGCAAGACTTTCCGGAAGTTATTATTCAAAATTTATATTTTGAAAAAAAAAAATCTTAGTTTAGGAATTTCAATTAAAAAGCGGGGTGAGTGCTATACCTTATGGCCTTTGATAGGTTTCTCCAAATTCAGCCCAGCCCAATTTCTGAGACTTAATCAACATTATAATGTGAGTATTAGTCATTTAGTACTCACTCCTCAAACTCCAATTATTAGCCCCCGGACCCAATTTATTTTTATTCCCAATTATATCCTTATACATATTCTTCCCTTCCATCTCTTTCATTTATTCATAATTTCCCAAACCCCATTTCCCTTCCTTTTCTACCTCCAGCGATTAGGCCGTCGCCCTAGGTACCTTTCCTCTCTTTCCTCTTTTCTCTCCGTCTTCTATTCTTAGGGTTTGTATTTCTTTTTTAGGCTAGGGATTTATAGGTTGTTTTCTCTTAGAATTTCATATGTTTAGTAGTTTAAAGGTCCTTTTTGATTGCTTTTTATGTGTTAATCGTCTTCGTCTTCGTGTTCATCGTCTTCGTCTTCATCTTCATGCTTCTCTGTTTCAATAAATTTTGATGAACCGGTCTCGAAAAAATCAAATTCTGACACGGGAGTATTGGAATTTACTTAAACATAAATTTTTTTCGTAACTAAAGGTATTCCGACATACCCATGTCACTACCTTGTCGGAATACCTTCAGTTACGGAAAGAAACAGGAAGAGAAGAGGAGTTTTCTTTTGGAAACTTTCTTTTTTAAAGTTATGAGAGGTAATGTGGGGAGTTACTTGGATAGGAAGATGGAGGGGTGTGGGGTTTTGGGGTTTGGGATGGAAAGTTGAGTTGGTTTGGGGTTTGGAGGGAAAAAAGGAAGGGGCATTTTTTGTCTTTTTAAAATTAGAGTGAAGACCCACTTTGGTCCCTGTCGATTTTGCATAATATCAATTTGGTTCTTGACAATTCATAATACCACATTTAGTCCCTAAAAAAAAATCATACCATTTTTTTCTCTAACCTTTTTTCCATACCAATTTCGTCCCTCAAGATTTTCTTCCATACCAACTTGGTCCCTCAATTTTAAGAATCAAATTGGTACATCTGAAAATCTTGAGGGACTAAATTGATATGAAAAAAAGTTGAGGGACCAAATTGGTATGAAATTTTTTTTTTTTGAGGAACTAAATGTGGTATTATGAATTGTCAGGAACTAAATTGGTACTGTGCAAAATCGACAGGGACTAAAGTGGGTCTTCACTCTTATAATTAAAATGAGGGTTGGAGCTAATGTTTGGGATTTGGAGACTAAAACTCTTATAATATACCCATAAATTTTTGGGAAAGTTCTATTCGCAACTAAGAAATACTACTAATATCCAAGACAAATTTTCAAAAAATCTTTTTGAGAGGCAATTTCTCTTATTTTCAAAAGGTCTATTGAAATTTTTTGTACTATTTGAAAGACCTTCCGAAATTTTAATTTTGATACAAGTAGCACTTTCCCAATACAGATATAATTTTCCAAAATTTGTCATTATGAAAGTTCCAAAATTTGATGCAATGCCATAAGACAATCAATGTTGTATAGGACCAAATGTAAGACGACAAAATGCCAAGATAATAAACTTGCAGCAGAAATGAGAATGTTGCAATGGATGAATAGTCACACAAGAAAGGATTAGAAATGAGTACATTAAAGAGAATTGGGTTTACACCTATTACAGAAAAGATGATAAAATCCTCTTTTAGGTGGTTTGGACACGTGTGGAGAAGACGAGTAGAAGCCTCGGATAATAGAATAAATCAAATGGACGTTATTTCATGTGCTAGAGGCAAAGGAAAACCAATAAAAAACCATAAGCGAAATAATTAAGGAGAATTGAAAAAAGATAAATGATTTATCAATGGATATGATTTTTGATAAACCATTATGACATCATTTGATTCATATAGCCAACATTGACAAAAACTTTGTTGCTGTAGTATCAACACTAAGCAGTAATGGTTAATCATATTCAACATTTCATTTTTTTTTAAGTGTCTCTATTACAGTATTGATAATAAAAGTATATTCATCTTGAAGAAACTATGTTTCTATTCGGCCCCCAAAGAAAGATGAAGAAGTTGGTGAGAAGAAGTGTAGCTTTAATTTGCTGAAATTTCTACTGGCACTCCAGGAGTAGGTTCTACAACCTTTGCATCTGGTAACTCTTTTGATAAAAGCTCCTGCATTAAAAACCATTTCAAGATAGAATCATTACACATACAACAAAAAGACTTGCAACTTAAAAGCAATTACTAACTCAAAGAAAACTTTAATGTTACTTTCCCTCACATTACCAATTTGGTAATAATAATTTCATTGTTGTTGTACATAAGAAACATCAGTTTTTGCTGGTTAAGATGAAAAACAATGTGGATGTCACAGTTCACAAAAACAATTTAATTAATACTTGGAGGTAGGAAATGAAGTTGAACAACAACACCAACTACTAAAGTCTTTTTCCACCAGGTAAGTCGGTTATTTGGATCAAACGATATCATTATGTTTTAGGAAAAACCATATCTTCTGATAGGTAGGCCATTCAAGTCGAAGCGTTTTCTAACGGTTTCATCTGGAGCTCTTCTTGGTCTTCCTCTAACAGTCTTACTTTAATTATTGAAATATCCTCCATCTACTCAATTGCTCTATTCAGGGCTTTTATTGGTCTTCTTTCTTCTCAGTTCTCAAATGTCCCAACCATCTTTGGCGCAATCCTACCATTTTTTCCTCAATAGGTGTTTAATGCCTCTAATACATTCTCAAATGTCTCAAATGTCTCCAAACTCCAACAGGTTAATATTAGTGTAAAAAAATTCATATTCTGGACATAACAGAAGTGATGCAGTAAGCAACTTATCAACAACTTAAAGAAATCTGACCTTAAATGATCCTATTGTTCCTTCAGACTGAATTATGCTTGCAAGAAGCCCTTTGCTATCTAGGTCTCCATTTTTCATTGGCACAATGAACCTATTGCACAAGGAAATAACAACTATGATATATCTAGCGAATTATGAAGCACTATTACACCTCTGACCAAGAATAAAAATCATCAACAACATCAAAATAAGCTAAAGTTCAAATGTATTCTTTCAAAGAAATCAACAAATGTAAGAAAAATTACCAAAAATGTATTCTTGGAAAAACATTTTCAACTTAAGAACAATAACCATTTAAATGGTTCATGATAATGAAAGAAAAGTTTAATAAGTAACTACTAACTGATGTGATTAATCACTTGAGTAGTTAATTATTCCTAAATGGAAATATTTTTTAACAAGAATGTCCTTTTTGGCCCCCAAAATCATATTCATCCAAATAACTTTTTCTCTATGTTCCTATTCAAAAGAAAATGTATTCATTTGGTTGTTCTAGTATCCAAAGTTACAATCTTCCCATTTGGCTTAGGCATGAATCAAAATTTGGATCTTTTTACTATGACCTATCTGAATTGAAAGTTGTTTTTTCCTCTTTTTTGCGATTCTTCCTTAAATACTTGAGCTTACTTAGCTTTCAGCAGCTTTGCAAGTCTCACTGCATCTTCTTGTCCTGAAACCAACGTAAAACTAGGCAAAAGCTGCTTTATGACTGGCGTGATTACAATATCTGCGGCTTCCTTCTCAATGAAATTTTGATTGTATACACAGTGAGGTTCATAATAAAGAGACAACTGGCCTTGTGGTGATCTAACAAGATACCTACAACACATGAAGCACAATAAATTATGTTGAAGACCATTTGAATGAAAATAGGAAACAATAATAACCAAACTAATAAGGTGAATATAAAATCTAATTCATAGATGCTCACGAGAAAAATGTGCTAAAAAACTGTATTTACCCATTCTCAGGGCGTTGCCAAGGAGGTCCAAGGACTGGTCCTGCCGTAGCCTTAACCGTGACCTTAGAACCATAATTTGTTTCAATATCGGAGCTTTGCCCAGGTTCTAAATATGTAACCTGAAAATAACTGAAACTAAGTGAAAAATAAGTGGCAAACCAATGATTTCTCAACAGAACATTCAATGCTTCATATCTTCAGGCAGTTACATGGTAAATGAGGATAGGATACGGTGATGAAGAATAGGAGAAAAGAAGGAACAGCCACATAATGAGAGGAGTAAAAGAGTACAGAAACAGTTGTCGCTGTGCAGAGTTCAAGGATCTTGTTTGGATAAACTTGTATTCCAAGGGCAAAAGAAGAGAATCGAATGAACTAAAACACTATTATCTGTCTTGTAAAGACTTAAGTGTAGATAAGGATAAGGGTACATTTGCAAAGTCATGAAGAAAAAAAAGAATGTTCTAAACAATGAGTTCGGCATGAGTATAACACCATTGTGGCACTCTTTGGTATTAAAGAACAATGCTAAAGAATCAAAATAGTTATTGTGGGCTTTAAACACATAATAAGCTGTTCAGTTACAAACGTAGCAGTGGAGGCTCATATTTAGGATAATTTAAAACAAAGTAAACTGTCACTCTTGTCCCTGACTTTATATGCACCCATCACTTTCATCCACAACATTAACGAAACTACACAATCATCCCTGGAAAATGTAAAAGTTATTCACATTAGTCCCTGAGATGGACTAAAGTGCATAAAGTGAAGTGGGTGTGAGGGACTATCGTGAATAACTTTTATTGATCCATGGAAAACTGTGAAAATTCGATAATATCAGGGACGAAAGTGACGAATGCATGCAAAGGCGAGGACGAAAACGGTAGTTTACTCTTTAAACATCTTCAATACAATCTAATAATTCAATGAGTACATTAGATTATTGTATCATTCAAAATCCTCAAACCAGGTTACATGTCCAACATAAATTACACAGATACATAAACCAATGAAGTAAGGCAAAGATTCAAACATATATGTAAGGTTTCCACTAGCCCAAGAAAAATAGTGATATAAACTAAAAAGAATATACACTTACATTTCTGAAAAGAGGATCCAGCAGCGTTTTGGCATTAGGAGTTGCTATCACTCTGATATTTGGAAATTTCTGAGAGAAGGGCTTTAAGGTCTTCAAATGGCAGTGATCATCTAGGCTTTGAGTAATGAGTACGCAATCAATTTCAGGAAGATCACTGAGCTGCACTACAGCAGCATATATACCAATGTAAGCAAGCTCAAGAATTCCCACACTAAGACACAAAGCATAATGAAGAGTTGATCATAAATCAATGAATAGCTGGTATCCATCAAAAGATACCTGGAACTTCTTTAAAAATTTCTTAGCAGCATCATAGAGCCAAGGAATTCCAAAATCCAAGTTACCAACCAAAATTGGATCAACCAATATGTTTGCGCCACCCACATTCCAAACCCAACTATTTCCCTGGAATTAAAATTTCACCCATGTCAAAGGAAAGTGGAAAGAGTAAACCATCATTTCACCCCTCAAAAGGTTATGGTGTAATCAAATACATACTTGAAAGTTTTTGTTTTTGTCACCAATCAAGTCATTTAAATATTTAAAATGCCCTTAAAATGAGAGTTTTTTTTTTGTCACCAAATAATTCCTTAGAAAGGCCAATATGATGACGTTTTAATTCTTACAAAGACTTAAGTGTGTGTTTGCACACCACATTCGTGGGTTTGTGAGCTTAAACATGATGCAGGTAAGAAATTTGTGAACATTATTTCTTTTTCATACTGGGGTTTGAGTAGTAGCAAGAATCTGTGCTTTTGCATTTGAGTTTTCTCCTTTGCATTCATGCAACAACTTTTTACATTTTTAATTTTAACCCTTCACATCTCTCACAACTTTTTTATAAAATAATACTATATATATATATATATATATATTATGTACTTATTCATCTAAACCTGATTCTGCTCAAAACAATATAAAAAAAAGATACATGTCCCAAGTCAATCAACTTTAAACTTACTTTTAACATAAATCAATTTTTCAAAATTTTAGGTTCATCTAAAATCTAAGTTTACAAATGCCAAAGAAATTTTCAACAACCTAGCTATCTGGTGACAACCTATGGCCCTGGAATTTCCAGGACTGAATTGAGGGTTTATTCAAAGTGGAAAGAAATCAAAACTAAAGACAAGTTAATTAAGGGTACGATTAAGAATCATAAAAATTCCACCTACCTCTAAATATGTGAGTTTGAAGACATCATCAGTTGCAGAGAAATTGGAAACAACTGTGTTCTCTTCTGACACAAGAGCAGAAACAGTTCTCCCCCACCTACCAATCATTGATTAATAAACAAAGAACTAGTCTATAAACCATGGAGAAAACTAGATGAACACACAACACAAACTGACCTGGAAGTTGAGGTCTTTAATACAGTGGAACTGGTGCAAGTTGAAGTGCCAAGAGTTGAGATAAAACGTAAAGATGAGAAACTGTGGTTCAATAAGGGTCTTCTAGGGTGACAGGGTTTGTTGAGAGGAACAAGAGAATTAGTATTGCACTGTAGTGTGGCCATGTTTGTGTTGATTGTTGTTGAATCAAAACAAATGCCACCACATAACTTATGTGTTTTTCTGTTAACATATGATCTTAAAAGTGCCACGTGTAGCATGCTGACCCATGATATCACAACCTTGTTCTCACATGGTTCTTTACTTCACTTGTGTTGTGGTCAACTCAAATCTCTGATGGTTAACGTTGTCCAGAATCTAAGACTACATCTAAGTTTTGTACTCCTTTATTTAACCGTCCAAGTTATTTATTTATTTGATTCAAAAGGTTATACAATAAATTTGAACAATTTTTTTTAATGAAAGAAGCACACAATTTCTTTTTTAGACATTTCTCTTTTCTTTTTTTTTCATGCAGAAGTTAAGTTGTAGTACAATACTAAAATACTGCTGTGTTTGACTGTACTCTAATCCGTCTCTCACTCAATGAACATTGTTGATTTTGAAGAAATACCTAAAAGAGTGTAATAGGTGAAAGAACACCATAAGTCATTACATATCCTAAATTGAAGTATTAAACCACCAGATTCCTATCTGTATATGAATCCATAGTTCCATATATCATATTCTGATGATGTCATTTGTTGCTATTTTATTTTATATCAAACGAGATGCTCATAAATGTAAAAAGTAAAATCTTCAATAGCTTAGCTAAGATTTGGCATATTTTATTTAATGGATTTTCTTAATCTCAACATGAGAATAAGTATATTAAATTAAACATGTTTTCTTGAAAAAAAATAAATATATAAAACTTTATCTTTCTCAGATGCATTATTCCTTATAAAACTTAACCACTTTAAGATTCTTAAGGGCTGAGGCTAAGCAATTTCTTTTATTTTATATTTTATACCATGATGATCCACACTCCAACCTTTTGTTATTTTTGTTGTTTCATTGATGGAATAGGTTTGCTACAAGGCCTAAGCATCTATGCATTACTAAACATATAAGCTAACATATATGTATAAGTAAAAATTATAAACATTTACAGGTTCAAGTGGTACTTGAACTGAAAAAACCGCCAAACATCTCTTACATGGGTATAAAACCCAAAAGCATAATTATCAATTTATCACAATACTCGTTTTTCTGATTTATGAATGGCTTGAGGCTTGAGCTCTAGGAGGCTTGAGCTCTAGGAAACATGAAATGAAAATTAAACTATGTATCCTACTCTTGTCATCACTCTTGTTGATATCCTGGTAACATTGTTTCCATAAATTACAACCACTCACCAAAAATTACTTCCTGATTACAGGAAACATCTGCACTTCGTAGAAATTTTACATCTGTTGATAAAAAATGACCAGTTTCTGCAGATAAGTTCCTCAATAATTTCCCTGAAATAGGTGGAGAGTAGCCTAGTTTTCCAAAACTCATACATGCCTGAAAGCAGGACAAATTTTTTAAAGCTAAAGTGAATAAGAAAATAAGGCTTTCAAACATGAACTATTATGCCATGAATAAACTTATAGAGAAAACTGCTAAATTACTCTATAATACAAGAGTTAGTATAGGTGTTTCAAAAATCCAATCTAAAAAGCATATTCCATGCATCAACAGTAACAATTTAGACCAAAAAAAAAAGTTCATGTAACGTAATTCTGGCAAAACTTTGGGCCAGCCAATCTCTACACAAAAAATATGGGCAAAGAGGAACAAGAGTAAGTTTGATATTAGGCTCGTTCCAATAATTAAAGGGGAGTTAAAACAGAAAGGAAACAAGATATACAGGACAAGCCATGGCCACATTTTAGACCAGGCATACATAATTTTTTCCTCTATACTTGTGTCCTGAAAGCAAGTTCTCTCTCCCATCTTGCCGGATTATAATGGATAAAGGTCACTATTTTTTTACCTTCGGGCAAGGGTAACTCATCTTCTGATGGGATCCTCTCAGACAAAACAAAATCATTCTCACGTTCAAACTTTCTGAGCACTTCAGAAGCATCATGAATTTGCTTTTGGTAAATAGATTTCCATGATTCTTCTCTTGGTACATTCCTTCTTGCATTAATCAACGCATAACGAAGAATGCCAATAGCAGCTCCTATTTTATCATTAACCTTTTCTTGTTCTGCAAGATACTGCTGACTTTTCAACTCATGTGAAGCTTTGCATGAAGATATAAATTCCTGCATACATAATAAAAGGATACTAATGAGATAACTAAAAATAAAAAAAAAATGAGATAAGGAGCAGACAATGAGACAATGACAGTAATTTCTACCAATATGAAAAGGCAGTAGCCTTACCAATAAACGTGATGAAATGTCTCTGTCCTGTCTGACAACTTTAGATAAAATCCCAATAGCCTCTTCAAGAAAAAGTGCAACACCATGATGCAACTTTGCCAGAAGAACTGGAGAAGTACCTTTCTCTTCCGCCCTCCTTACGGTTACTGCCTATTAGACAGTTATTAGTTACTACAAATCAGTTATTAACAATAAAAAACATTATCTACTTTACCTTTGTGAAAGTTAGTAAGAAATATTTCGGAAATAATGTGACTAAGTTTCAAGATATGACGACACAAAAAGAAAAGAAGACAAAACAAAAAATGGAAACCCGACACCAACCTGGGCCTCAGCCAAGCAAATAAGGCTCATAATGGTGGATACTTCGGCAAGAGCTTCTGGTGGCTTTTCTGATGGCAATAAAGGCTGTAAAGAGGGAAGCACATCATGTTCAAGGTGATGATAAATTCCAGCAGCCTGTCGGAATAAGTTGGAAGATTGGACCAAATCTACGAAACAAACACAGGTGGCATATATATAAATATATATATTCGTCAGGACAAGAAAAGTTTATATTGGCAAATGAGATTTCAACACATACCAGATGATAGAACTTCTAAAGCCCTCTTCCGCAGGATTGCACCATAAAGAAAAAGGGTCATACCAAGCTCGAATCGCAAACTGTCGATTTGGAAAAAATTTGGACCAGAGAAATTGAAGAAAGAAGAGGAGCTCAGTGCACTACTCCAGCGTATCTTAAGAGCAGCAATCCACAGAGCCATTTGGCTATTGGTGCTTATTGCATCAACATAGAACAATAAATTCTCCAATAACGGTAGATACTGCTCCATTTTGTAAATATCCTGATGCAAACAAGGAAAACTAACAAACTAAATCATTTGCAAAGAATGATAAAAATTCATTGGTATTTCCAGAAATTTGATGAGTTACCAGATGCTGATGATTAATTATTGGGTTATACGCCTATACCATTATTTGTTACATCACACAATCACACCTCTACAAACTGACTCATTGCCATAAAGAGAATGTGATGAACAATTTATCACTTCCATAAGGCCATTATTAAGTCATTAGTCATTACATAATGACAACATTTTACACAAAGGGGAATGGAAGTGTGGATTTCTTCCCTTCCTTTCCCTTCTCACGAGGTTAATGTTTAGACTAACTTACAACACATAGTGAACACATCAAAAAATGATACCATTCACACAATTGGAATCACGTGGCTAAAAGGATAAAAACATTTGAAATCAAGGATCAATATAATTGTAATCTGCATATCAATAACATCATAGAGTAGGTAGGCTCAAACAAACAGCATATGCAGTTACCTGTTCACAGCGAGTTACCCGCCCTCCAGACATTTCTCTAGCGATAGCTTCTGTAATGGATCTGCTTTCATTAATAGACTCTTCAATTGCTCTCCTCTTTGAGCTTAACTCCTTTAGTTGTTCAAGTGTTGCTGAATCACTTGCAGCAAATATGTCCTCAAACACTATCTAACAACAGGAAAATCTGTAATCAGAAACACTGCCTAATAAAGACAAAATCATCTTTTTAAATTCTGATGCAAGAGAGAACTACTATCTTTGATATGGCTTTAGCTAACAAATAACCTAAAAACTATCAAATTTTAAATCATAGAATATATAAACCAATTAAAAACAGAACTACTGTCTGTGGACTGGAGCTACATTGATTCATAGACCCAAAGTTTTTTTTTTTTAAAAAAATAATCATATTTTTAGTCATATATACAACAACCAAAGTCTTTTTCCAATAGGTGATGTCAGCTAATATCAGACGTTCTATTTGCATTCAGAAAATTCATTATAAGGAGGCTTAAAGCATTTCAATATCAATAGTAAAGATTTGTTGAAAAATATTCATATTCATAACTTAAACAAAAGGTACCTACACCTATTTGACAGAAAAGGCATTGTGCTCAGCGAAACAATTCAGTTTGTAAAAGTAAGCATATTCAACTAGTTCCTAAGATCATCTCATACCAGAAGAAACAGTTATCAAAGTAGTAAGATCATAATATTTCCCCTCATTTTTTCCAATTCAATTGTACAGTATAATCAAACAAACAGCAAAAAAATCAATACTTTTGACCCAGAAATCAAAAATTCAAAATCATGTCACACTCCAACTGATTTAGAGAAACACATTTAACCAAATACCTTCTTAGTTCTCAGCTTTGATGGCTGTACATAATGCAGCATCATTTTTAGCCACTTGCAACTCTATGAACCCCAACAGTAATATCCAATCAATCAACACAACAAAGTTGTTGACTTTCCAAACGTCGTTGACTTTCCACAAGCACCTTGCTTTCTTCAACTCTTCAACCAGCACTCAAGACTCAAGAGTATACAATAAACATGGAAATTCCACAAAACACAGAAGAGAAAAAGTATGAAAATTAAGGGGTATAAAAGGAAAAAAAAAGCTCAGAAAACGAAAGTGCCTCTGAATAGTTGCAGAGTCCAAACTCTACTGGAATTTAAACAAAGTCAGAAACTTTAGACCAAACCACTCAAAACCAAGAATCCAGATATGATATAAGAAAATAGGGAACGTGTAGAATGCAGAATTGTGGGTGAGGGAAGTGCAGCTCCACCACATGCAACCAACTATGAATTCATTGATATATATATATATATATATATATATATATATATATAAATTGTAAAAGTTTGATATATTTTTTTAAAATTATTTTTATAATTATTATTAAAATTATTAAAAATGTTTTAGAAAGATAATAAATAGTAATTAAATGCTATTAAAAATTATAACAAAATAGTATTATATGTTTTTTATTTGGGTATAATATTAATGGAATTTTAAAGTTTTTATTTATTAGTAATTTATTTTGGGGGGTCATTTTCTTGTATAGTTCGTGGTTCATTTGGGTTCCTTCGAGGGCAAGGTTCGGAGATAGACGGGTGGATACTTGTAGAAGAGCTACCCTTGTGGGCCCATGCTCCCGCGGAGGTTCTTCTTTGTTGAGCTTTGTTTTGACTTTTTCTGTACATTCCGTTGCGTTTATTAAGGCTGTAGTTTGCACCTATTTTATCAAACGCCCTTTAATTTTATTTTTCAACAAATATACTTTTAAAGTTTGCTCCGGTGAGCCATATATCCCTGCATGTCATTTCCGGCCACCGGTGCTGACGTGGACCACCGGAGTCAGCAAGTGGTAGAAATAGGAGGCCTTGTAGTTTGAGTCTTTTTTGTCAGATACCCTTATGTATCACTTCAAAAATTCATATCTTTTAAACCGTAAGTCCAAAAATTACAAATTTTATATCAAAACGATCGTATTGAAATATAGAATTTTAATATGTAATTATTTTACTTTTATGGATAGTTTTATAAAAAAAATATTTTTTGGGAAATTTTCTATACAATTTTTGAATTTATGAATTATTAAAAATAATTTATGAATTGGATTGAACTAATTTTTATTGTAGTTTGAGGAACATAAAAATCATGAGTTTTGACTATGTCAGTCTCCGATCATTTTAAATTTTTTTTTTTTTTGGTGATGGAAGGGGCTAACCGCCCAGAACAAAAAAGAAAAACTACCTTATGGTCCTAGTCCTATACAAAGCATTTCCTCTGTAATCCTGAGACAACAGACTAGACAGCTCCATATCAGGAGTATTAATAAAATGAGTTCCAAAGCTTAAGAGAATACTTCTGTTAGCAAGAAGATTCGCACATGTATTGCCTTCGCGGAAAGAGTGCATAAAAACAATACTCCAATTCTTATCCCGCATGGAAGAAATACGCCTTAATAAGCCAATGTAGTTGGAATAGCCATCCACCTTGTCTCTGTTCAGCATGTTCACCACGATGAAAGAGTGCATAAAAACAATACTCCAATTCTTATCCCGCATGGAAGAAATAGGCCTTAATAAGCCAATGTAGTTGGAATAGCCATCCACCTTGTCTCTGTTCAGCATGTTCACCACGATGAGGGAGTCACTTTCAATCACAATCTTTCTAAAACCTTTGTTCCAAGCCAGTTGCATTCCCACATAGATACCCCAGAGCTCAGCAACAAAGGAGGTTGTAACACCCAAGTTGTGAGAGAAACCAGCAATAAATCTCCCTTCATCATCTCTAAGAAGGCCTCCACATCCCGCAGGGTCCGGGTTGCCTTTAGACGCTCCATCAGAATTTAGTTTAATCCAGCCTTCCGGAGGACAACACCATTTGACAAAAATTGGATCCATTAGAGGCGAGGAACTAAGACGCTCCTGATTATTGAACTCTTCATTAATCTGCTTAATCTGAAAAGCAACAAAAAGAATCATATTGTGAGGATACATAAAATTAGGATTAACAGAGTAGTTGTTACGCCATTGCCACAGATAATAAAGACTACATAGGAAAATACTTCCCCAATGATCACGCGAGTAGATTCCCCATCCATTACTGATATTAGCACGAAACCAATGCTTTAGATCCATAGAGAAGAAGCTGTTCCTTTCTTCTGGTTTAATGAGGCCGATCCATAGACTTTTGGCTTTTGAGCAGTCTCTCATTGCATGAAGGGTAGACTCAAGTTGATAAGAACATATAGGACATGAAGGTTGACCAAGGCCCCATTTGTTCTTTTTTTCATTCGTCATTAGTCTATCATGACCCGTTTTCCAACCATGAAGCTTCCACCGCTCAAGACTCTTAATTTTCCACAACAGGTCCCAAGGAATCGGTTCAACCATATTGGTGTCTTGATTGAGGACCGCATAAGCACTTTTAACCGAGAAGTTTCCATCATTAGAAGGGCCCCAAATAATACAGTCATCATCCATGTCTTCGGAGGGAGGGATAATAGATCTTAGACGATTGAGGATCAGAGACGGAATAGAATTCTCAAGGATCTGAAATTTCCAATCTCCTGTAGCGTCTACCATATCTTTAACTAGAACCAAGTTCGACTCCTCAGAGATCGGTGCCGTCGTGAAGTCTTTCAACAGTAAACTATCTCCCATCCATTTATCACACCAGAACCAAGTCCCTCTACCATTACCAATACTGTGTTCAATGTTAGAGGTGAGGACTGGCCAGAGATTGACCATTTTTTTCCAAAGAGCGGAGTCCGAGGAAGAGTAAGAAGCACGTTTTAATAAATCGTTACCGCGAGCATACTTCCCTTTGATGACCCGAACCCAAAGAGAATCTGGTTTGGTTATCACTCCCCAACATAGTTTAAGAATAAAGGCCTCGTTGAAGGTAGAAATTCTTCTAAAAGCAAGACCCCCATGGCTTTTCGGCAGACACAGGTTGTTCCAACTTAACAAATGCGCTCTACGGTGATCCATGGTGCTTCCCCAAATAAAATTCCTTTGAGCCTTTTCAATTTCATGACAAACACTTTTAGGCATAACAGAGTGTTGAATCAAGTGGTTAGCCATGGTACCAAGGGAAGCTTTAGCCAGAGTAACTCTTCCTGCAAGAGACAGAGAATTAGCCTTCCATCCCGCCATTCTGTTGTTAATTTTCTCCAGCAGAGGCTTGTAGGACTCCCTTTTTCTTCTTGAACCCTGATCAATAGAGCCAAGATAACTGCCCAAGCCATGAGAATGTTTGAATCCGCTAGCCTGAATAATGTCATCAATGGTTTCTTGCGCCACATTTGAGGAGAAAAAAATGCTTGTCTTGGCTTCGTTCACTTTGTGACCAGAAGCTTCACCAAAGACTTCAATACACTGCAAGATGTTTCCAAGTTGCTCCAAAGACGCTTCTGCAAAAACAAGCAGATCATCAGCAAATAATAAATGAGAGATGGTAGGACCATATTTACCTGCAGTAATTGGCTTCCAGTCACCCTTATTGACAGACTCCTCAATTAAGTGAGAGAGCTTGTCCATGCAGATGACAAACAAAAAGGGAGATATAGGGTCTCCTTGACGGATGCCCCTAGAGGGGGTAAAAGGGTTCGTCTTATCACCATTCCACAACATGTTAAAGGAAGAGGAGGAGATGCAAGAGTGAACCAGATCAATAAAGGAATCAGGTAAAGAAAGCTCCTGAAGGCACTTCTTGATAAAAGACCATGAGAGTCTATCATACGCCTTTTCCAAATCAAATTTGATTGACATGAAAGTCTTCCTTCCTCTCATATGACGCATAGAATGAACTAACTCTTGAGCAATGATGATATTATCTTGAATATTACGTCCTGGAATGAAACCCGCCTGGTAAGGAGAGATCCAAGAATTCAAGTGAGGCTTCAGACGGTTAGCGAGAATCTTAGTAATGCATTTGTAGACAACATTACACAGGGCGATAGGCCGGAATTGAGAAGCATTTTGAGGATGATCCACTTTAGAAATAAGGACCAATAGCGTAGAATTAATAGCTCTGATAACTTCCTTACTTTGCCAGGCATACTGAATGAAATTGCAGAGACTTGGCTGGATAATATCCCAGTTATGCTTATAAAAAGAGGGGGAAAGCCATCCTCACCAGGAGCTTTAAGGGAAGCCATAGAGAAAATAGCTTTTTTAATCTCTTCCCTCGAAGCAATCGAGCCTATAGAACTGAAATCCATAGATGAAGGAGGATAGGAGATAGAACTGTTGAGACTAGGCCGATTAGGATTATCCTCCATGTATAAGCGAATAAAAAAGGAGCGGGTTAAGTCGCAAATTTCAGCCTCACTGTAATTCCATTCACCAGTGCTGTCAATGAGCGCCATGATCTTATTCTTCCTTCTTCTATTTAAATTTAGTTTTTTTATAGCTTTTTTTTTATAGTTTTTTACAATTTATTTTTAAAATCCAAAACTCATGATTTTTATGATCCTCAAACTATAATAAAAACTAGTGCAATCCAATTCATAAATTATTTTTAATAATTCATAAATTCAAAATTCGTATAGAAAATTTCCCAAAAAATATTTTTTTAGAAAACTATCCATAAAAGTAAAATAATTACATATTAAAATTCTATATTTCAATACGATCGTTTTGATATAAAATTTGTAATTTTTGGACTTACGGTTTAAAATATATGAATTTTTGAAGTGATATATAAGGGTATCTGACAAAAAAGACTCAAACTACAAGGCCTCCTATTTCTACTACTTGCTGACTCCGGTGGTCCACGTCAGCACCGGTGACCGGAAATGACATGCAGGGGTATATGGCTCACCGGAGCAAACTTTAAGGGTATATTTGTTGAAAAATAAATTTAAAAGGCGTCTGATAAAATATGTGCAAACTACAGGGGCATCTGACATAAATAAGCCATTTATTAATTTCATCAAGTCAACCAAATCGTTTACAGTAAAATAATGGTTTTTTAATTGGGTTTGCTTAATCTCAACCCGAGGATAAAAAGCTAAAAATAGTAAATAAATCTAGAAAAATTAAGTTCACTATCACTTGAATCATTAAATGTTTAATTTTTCTATAAAAATGTACTTTTTTTAGTCTTTTATCTTCAGCCCTAATAGAAAATCCATTTTACTCCATCCGTCCCTAAATATAAGACCCTTTGGGGGATTTCGCGTCTATTAAGAAAGTAGAACAATTTAGTTTATTGTATTGGAAATGTGAACTTTAGATATGTAATTTCAAAATTATCCATATTAATATTATTGTGAATCTAAAAAGTGTTAAATAAATAGGGGTGTTTGTGGAAAAAAGTAATTAATGATCATTGAAAATTGGCAAAGGTTCCTATAAATAAGGACAAAATAAAAGTGTCAAAAGGGTATTATATTTAGGGATGGAGGGAGTAATATCGGCCTATTACGTAGTAACATACTCCCTCTCGTCCTATATGATTTTTTTAAATATTTTTAAATGCATTAAAAATGTGGGTTAATATTAGTAGTATTAAAAAATGTAAATATTTAATACACACAACACACTATCCTGAAATACCTTGATTTGGCTGACAGAGTTCTTTTGTTCGAGAACCCGCAATCATAATCAGACATCAACAAGCCAACTTACGAGTACATGTTGGATAACATATACAACATTATTGGTGACCACAGTAAGAGTGAAAAAATAATTCCCACCGCCTCATTATCAACAAATTTCTTGTTGCGCTCGACTAAATTCCATGATGCATATCAACTAAATCACGTTCGCTATGGACGAACACCACCCTCCTCCCTCAACCCACTACTTCCACGACAATGATTTGTCCATTCTCGCAAAAGCATATGAAAACAAGAAAGAAACGGGTGGCCACATGCTCACCATTGTTGGGCGAGTCATGGAAACACGATTTTGTCACCACCATCTCTGTTAGCGAGGAGAACTGAAACTAACCTCTACACTTTGCAATGAGAGATGCGGTGATTCCATTCCTTGAAGATAGGAGAACGGACCTGGTATAAAAAAAAAAAGGGATTGATAGTGGGCCAAAACTCAAAACGGGTCCAAACAAAAAAACGGGGTTGGGGACTATACAATGGAGGCCGAGGACAAGTTCTCAAAAACAAATCAAAGAACATGAAATAGGCCTCAAAGGCCAAAATAGGTCACACCCAAAAAAAAAAAGAGAAAAAATTCACACACCCCACCTTCCAATTCTACACCCCATCCAAAAAAAAAACGAAAAATACCTCACCCTTTCCCTTCCCTTCCCTCTCCCCACCACACCACAATCCCATCATTTATCCTTTCCCTTCCCTTCCCCCACCACATCACACCACACCCCACCCCACCCTTCCCACACCCTCTCCCGCACCACCTCACCAACCCTCACCTGCACAGCCCCACCCGCACCACCCACACCCCACCGCACTTTTTCCCTTTCCTTCCTTCTTTTTTCCTTTTTTCTCTGTTTTTTTTTTATAATTTCGACCTCGGGTCTAGGATGGTAGCCACCGTGGCTGGGGCCGTGAGTGTCGGTGTCGGGACGATGTCGATGGCTGGTGTGGATGTCTAAGTGGTGTTGGTGGTGTGGGGGAAAGGGAAAGGGTGGTGGGTGGGGGAAGGAAAAGGAAGGGGAAGGGTGGGGTATTTTTGGTTTTATTTTCCGGAATTGCTTTTTGGCCTCCCTTTTCGACTTTTTGGCCCCCATTTCATATTTTCATAGACCAAAATATCCTTAAGTGTGTTAACATTTCCCGTTCTATGAAACCAGAAAATTCATTCCGGTATTGCTGGACCGGAAGAAATTAAAAAATTCTTCCGGTTTTGATGAACCGGAAGCACTATTTTGGTTCTACTTAACCGAAACCTTTCTGGTTCGGTTAAGTCGAAAAGATTCCGACTCATTTTTATATTTTAACTGGACCTCACAAACCGGAAAGGGGTCTAAATTTGTTCCGGTTTTGCTTAACCGAAATGCTTCCGGTTTTACTTAAACGAATTTATGCTAGTTTGGCTTAACCGAAACTCTTTCCGGATCGGTTAAGTCGGAAAGATTCTAACTCATTTTTATATTGTAACTGGACCTCACAAACCGGAAAGGGGTCTAAATTTGTTCCGGTTTTGCTTAACCGAAATGTTTCAGGTTTTACTTAAACGAATTTATTCCGGTTTGGCTTAATCGAAACTCTTTCCGGTTCGGTTAAGTCGGAAATCTTCCGATAGCTATTTGTATTGAAACTTTATTAAACAAAACCGAAAAAGGGATCTAAATTTATTCCGGTTCAGTGAAACCGGAAATATTCCGGTTTGGTATTACCGGAAATTTAACAAACTTAAGGGTATTTTGGTCCAGTCAAATTATAAATGGGGGCCAAAAAGTCATATGTGGGGCCAAAAAACAATTCCCTTATTTTTTAGGGTGGGTTGTAGGACTTTGAGGGTGAGGTGTGAGAATTTTTTCTTAAAAAAAAAAAAGAGAGAGAGAGATAACAAGCCCAACTTAGTTCAATTACTCAAGGAGCCCACTAGCATCAAAAACTTCAAAAGTTAACAGCTTTCATATTCACCATCTAGGGAAGTAAAATTTTTCTTCTTAATGCCAATAATATCATATAATGGTCATATATTTATTATTTCACTTAAATATTTATGTAAAAAATGGAATATACCATATACATTACATAACTGTTACTTTGCGTTGAATATGGTTACAAATTAAATCCATGAGACTTGTTGTTCCTTACTTCCTTATTATCACCGGAACGGCCAAACATATAGAAAAATATATACCATTAAAGTGATATTATACGAGGACTATGAATTTTCAAGTGTTGTTTATGTACCTTGAGTTACTGCTCTTTATATAATTTTATTATTCATATGTATCAGTTAATTGATTTTAAATGTTTAGACACCACCAACGAGCTGTTGGTGCAGTGGTGCCAGGGGCTGCACTTGGTAGGGCGAACCACGGTTCGATCCCCCGCAACAACGTTGGGAGAGGAATAAAACCTTAATCCCGGGACCCCCTCGAACTGGATTAGTCGACCCAGTGGGTCGGATACCAGGGTGCAAACCAAAAAAAAATGTTTAGACACCAACTTGTGTCCTTTTATAATAATCTAGTTTTTCTTTTTTAACCCCGCTAGTAACTTTTTGGCTCACATTTTGCTTTTTAATGGACTATTATACCTTGAGTGTTTTTTAATTTCCGACTCTAAATCGTCAGAATAATTATTCCGACATGCTTAAGTCGGAAAAAAAATTAATTAAAATTCTGACGTTTTTAAGTGGGAAACGATTCCGACTTGACATAGTCGTCGGAAATTAAACACTCCCTTCTAATCAGCAAGATAATAGTCGGAAACACTCCCTTATGATCATTTATCAAAAAAGCACATGGTGTCCGCATAAAATAGTGAGTTGCAGAGATATGGTTCAGATCAGCAAGGCAATAGAAGTCCCCTGAAGGTACTTGGTGATGCTAAGCTTGGCCTCGTACACATCAACCACCTTCTTCAGCTTCTCAATGTTAGTATCAATCACTGATTGGTTGGGTTCTTTGCCTTCAAAAGGAGCCACAAAGTATTCATAGATAATGGGTGAGACTGCTTGGTCATAGTAATGTTGTAGATAGGAGAAAGGTATTTTCCGGATCCATTGATGTTGTAGTGTCTAAATAGAACATAATTATGACCCACATGTGTTTTCGACTATGTCAAGTCGAAATAATTACGACTAACAAACGTCGGAATTCTAATTAATTTTTTTTTCGACTTAAGCATGTCGGAATAATTATTCCGACGATTTAGAGTCAAAAGTTAAAAAATACTCAAGGTCATAATAGTCCATTAAAAAGCAAAATGGGAGCCAAAAAAATCATTAGTAAGGTTAAAAAGGAAAAAGTCTTATAATCACCCATTTGGCAGTCACACACTGATATGCCAAAACAACTTCCTTTAATAATTTATAAGAATACCATTGCCAATATCTTCTCTCATTATGGATAAACAACTTTTAGTCATGCAATTGGTATAAATTTTGCAATAAATGATAAAAATTTATTTGTAGAAATAATTGCTCCATTTTAATTACCACTCATTATTTGGTATTCAAAACCATGTCTACATAGACACTTACACTTTTAAGTGTTACCAAATTGCCAATAATTATCATTATTGTTATTGTAATAGCTCTCAATTGTCAATTTGGATGGCCAATGTTATCTCATGTGAACATCAATATACATTTGTAGCATCAAATGCAATTGCTATATATATTGCACGTATATTCTATATATGTTAACAATTCTATGAGCAACAATCGATAAGACTCCATTATCCCCTTTTCAATAAAAGTATATTTTTTTTATGTGAAGAATTAAAAATCCCCTACATCACGGTTATCCTAACTCACGAGGCTTCCTATATGCACTATCTTCTAACTCGACTAGCCATCGATTTAATAGCAGTCAGAGAGATACATGATTTTTACGATCACTGTCTTGAGTGTGCACTACACGGTCGATGTAACTCTCGCTTGTACGATATTTCGCTGACTTGTATGGTCATGGGATCCATCTAATCTAAAGAATTGAGTCTCCCAAAAAGAGTTATACCTAGATAAACACTACTACAAAAATGCAAAAGGATTCCGATTCTGCACCCACATTGATCCCGGTTCCGCATCGGGATTGTATCCAACGGCATAAAAAGTGTGCCACCTGTGATCCCAGGTGTTTTAGAAAACACGGAACTAGGATTTTAAGTTCAATTAGGAACCATATCAATAAAATACAAGGATCCGAGATGTTAAAAACTTTAGATCCGTATTAGAAATTTAATAAGGAACCAGGATTTAAGTATATATGATCACTGTCGAGTTTTTTAAAATGAACCGAGATGTATATTTTTTTAATAATAAATTTTATATATAAACTTTTTCTAGATATATATATATATTTTAATTTATAATATTTTCTATACCCATATATTTAAATAAATTGTCAATTTTTTTTTGCAACAAATAAATGTCATAATTATATTAAAAAAAGTACATATATACATAGCAGTGCTCGCCACCTTACAAAATTAAAAGATATATAATGTATATGTATGTATATATACATTAGAAATGTGTGATAACTCCCAAACCAAAACAAATGGTTCCATACATACAAAAGGCTAAACAAGCTCGATCATATAGATACTACATAGTCACATTCAAAAATATATATGGTGCCCTAAATTCAAAACTAAGCTAAGGTAACTCGTCAAGAACATATGCTGCCCATTCATTCTTGACTTCATTCACCAATTCATCGGAGTAGTAGGTGTACTGGAAATCTTCAAAATACTATACAATTTAATAGAAAATGGAATTAGAATTGTGTTGATAAACTAAACGATATATTTATTATCAAATAAGTGGTAAACATAAACCATATAATGAAAATTACAAACCAATGGTGGAATCATGTCATCTCCATAATGCAATTGCACGATTTCCATCATATATCACATGACATAATAACCACAATCAATATGATTGGGTTGATTAGGACACTCTAAATTCCAAATTAAAAGATTAAACGACATAATAACCACCTTAAATGCAAACAGAGCATCAGTATAGTAGTGCTATAGAATATGTAACCAAAGTCATTAGTATTGACAAACTCAGCATATGCAACAAACCAGAATATGCAACAAACAACTCCAGAATTTAAACCAGTAATAATTGGAAATAACCATAAATTCCTATGTCAATGTGCACCTACTAAAATAAAAGCAGTAAGCTAGCTAATTAGAGAGAACAATGTCCTTATATATACCTTAATGGGAACCCACTTGAATGGTTTATTCAGCTCCCTTTGAGTATATGTTATCTTATTTATACCCGTGCAGGTTGTTATTGCTCTAACAAAATGAATTAGTGTTTATTCTGGCAAAAAAATGTGTAACAACTCAAAACATGCTAAAATAAAACAACAGGCTTAACTTATAATCTCATGCTTGTATAACTTGTCACTACCTTCAACTGGTGATTGACTTAGTGTTGGTTGCCTTCTGAGCTGATCTTCTGCATCAGGTTTTATCACAACACCAGCATTCCAGTACCAAGGTTGAAGATATACTGATTCCGAAGATGTTTCATTTCTCAAACTAAAGGTAAGGCTTGACACTGATAGTGATGACTCCCATTGTATAATCAGTTCATCTCCTGTTGAAAAAGACCATGCAGATCTCCATTGCTTTGATGGTTCCTTTGGTGTTTTAGTGGCTACCACCTTCTCTGTACTAGACATAAATAAAAATAAGAAATATTTGAGATTAGCTCCGACAAACGGTTAGAAGTAGAACTGTAGTCTAGCATTTTGAATCTGTTCTCGAACAAGCATTGTATGAAGGAAAATGATTTGTGTAGAACATATGTTGATAACAATGGGCCAACAACTCGTAACAAAATGAAGAGTGGAGACTATAAGACGTGCAATTTAGTTTAAAAAACTCGTGTTTGAAAGCAATACTTCACAAGACCTAATCTAGCTTAACTAAAAAAGAAGAAGAAAGGGGACTAGAGCTCAACAGAATGTAATGGCGTAGAATAAAAACCAATTTTATGGTGGTTTATCTATCTTTAGCTAAGAGGTTGAGATTTTCTCTCACATGTTAGAATAGAAACTGTCTTATTTCCCATAACATTTTAATCTGGACTAATATGAAAGAAGTAAGACATGAGTCTTTCATGGCAAACTTTTAGTTTATCAAATTCTTAATAATGTTGTTACTACTTCCATGTGTATGCAAGGTGTCTACAAAGAAACTATGACAATTAACCTCATCTATCATGAATACATTTATGTAGGATATACATAAAACATACCAGGGGCTCGACCAATGCAACTAGCAACATAAGACCAAGACCCTTCCCGTATCTCAATAATCATATCTTCCAATTTTATAGCCAAAGGCGTTTCACCTCCTCTTCTCCAAAATCCTCCTCCTACAATGCAATTCAAGCATTTGCCAGTAAGTAAGAACAAAATGGTGTCAAGGCATTAACTCAACCGGCTATGTCTCAACTGCAAGGTAAAGTTCACCTTCAAACTGATCTGACCTAGTTCCAAACAACGACAACACCACCAGTGGCAGCGCATGGCAGCAAGCTGTGAAGCGTCTTTGATGGCGGCAGCGAGAACCGAGGAAGGGAGAGGCGAAGATTGAGACCTTCTTCCATGGAGGTGGTGGCGCGGACAACGATGGAGTTTGGGACCCAGGAGAAATGCGATTCGCGTATCCTAGAGAAAGAGATCGCGATTCGCAAATCTCTTAGCAGTGGAAGGATGGAGAGCTCGAGTGGGAGGCAAAGGCTCAGGAGTTTGGTTCGTGGCGACACCGGCATCCCTGTGAACCGCGTTTCCCGGCGAAAGACCGAGGGAGGAAGACGAACGCACGACGGAGAGAGAGCAAGGGACTGAGGACGAGCGCGAAATAGAGAAGGGAGTCGAATGAAGAAGAAGAAGGTGGCCACAACTGGGGCGGCGACGGTGGCGGTCTGGAAGAGGGAGAGAACGAGAAAGGCCAAGGGAAGAAGTAGAATATGGGAGGGGGTGGCGGTTGGAAGAGAAAAAAATTAAGGATCCCCCTCTAGTTGATAATATTGATCCCGGTTCCCTTTTTTTATTATTCATCCTGGTTGAAGTAAAACAATGGGATAAATAAGGTTTGTGTGATTTTTAATTTTTAAAAAATAAAAAATTATATATGTTATAACTTATAACATTGATCCCGGTTTCGTGTTTTTTATAACCTGGATCAATAAATTCATGATATTTTTTAACTATCATTATTTGTCTATTAATCCCAGTTTCGGAACGGAACCGGGATTAATATCTGACTACTATTTTGCAATTTTATAGTAGTGAAATCACCCCTAACTTGACTAGCTACCGAGTTAATAGGATGAGCGCACATTGCGAATTATCTAACTCTCACTTGCTTGATATTTACTGACTTGTTTGGCTAAGGGATCCATCTTTGCTAAAGTATTGTGTATCCCAAAATGAGATGGACACCTTAGTAGATAAGATGTGAAGGGACCCAAGTTCTAACCACTTAGTGAAAAAGAGTAATCAAAAATCAATTAGGTCGAGTTTGAATTATTAATTTCAACAACCTAATGAAAATATACAAGTAATTGATCTCTTGACACACTTAAGGAACATAGAACAACACGAAAAAGATGGACCTCCACTACTCGAAATTCGTACAAGTTTCAGAAACAAAATCAATACTCGTTTTAAGAACCAACCTTGGCTTGGGGGCTTCTATTATTGACTGGTGTCACGGATCAATGAACACCGGTACTACAGACTAATAAGCACCGTTACCACAAATCAACAAGCATCAATTAATTGTAGGTAATCGGTATGACAGTTCATAATGGCGTCATCAACAAACCAACTTACCAATACATGTGGGATAACACCCCACAACAGAATTAATTAAATATATTTGAAAATTGAAATAAGATCTTACGAATAGAACCAAAACTTTTTTCTTTAAATACCTTACATATAAGATTATAAATAGTATTTTAAATTGCGTATATTGGAAAACTAATCTTAGAAAACCCAAAAGTGTAAAGTTTTTTTAATAGAAGATGAATATTATTAATTGCAAAAGCTTCCGAAGAGTTATTCATAAGTGTAAAATTAATATTGAAAAATTGGGAAAAAAAATAACTCTTAAATGTTGAATACATAATTTTTATATTGATTTTCTACTTTTAAGTTGGTTATTTACTCTCTTCGTCCCTAAATATAAGTCATCAGGGTGGACTTGCCCGTAGATTAAGGAAATTAGTTAATATTGTTAATGACATTGAAATTGATAATATTTGGTATGATTTTTTCAAAATTAATCCTATAAATATAATTAGCTATGACTCTAAACAATGTCGAGTAAATAGCAGTGTTTGTGAAAATTAAATAATTAATATCCTCGAATATTGGATCAAGTGTTTATAAAAAGAACCAAAACGCTTCACTATCTAATGCTTATATTTTGGGGATAGAAAAAGTATTACTCTTAGGCCAATAAATAACAAAATCCAAACCAACAATTTGTATGTTTGTTTAACCTCAGATTGAAGATAAAAAAGATAATGAATGATAATTGAAAAACTTAATTCATTATCGTTTAAAGTATTCTAAGCATTTACTTCTTTTAATCTATAAACAATGTGATACACCCAGGAAATGAGACCATCGATTCCAATTCTTTTCTCCAAGGAAATATCTAAAGATCTTTGACTCAAGCACAAAATAGTGTTCGGTTTTAAAGGAATCAAGCCTTAATGCCATTAATCTTATGATTCAAGGTTCAATTCTTATGTCTTGTAAAGAGTTGATGAAGGAAATCTAAAGTTCGTCAACATGGTTCTTGAATTTTAAGATTGATGCAACCAACACTTGTTCAAAACCGAATGGAGGAAATGACTCAAGAAGACTCACAAATTGAGAAACACTCTCAATCACTCAAAGAAAATGATCATGACTTTGATCATCAAAGACAAGACTCAAGGACTAAACTCTCTTTTGTGATTTTGTATTATGAACACCTATGTGTTCTTAGACTCAAAAACAAAAACAAAAGAAAGACACAACACAAAGATAGGAAGATGGCGCCCCATTCAAGGAAAGGGAGGAGGCCACCTTGCTTCACATAGCATCACACCATGGAAGACTTGGTTTGATTCATTCACTGAATCATCAAGAGCATTTCACCCTTGAGAAGAAGAAAGGCATCACGCCTCTAAGCACAAGGCTCACACGTTTCACCCAAATCAAAGTTTTTTCCCCCTTTTCCATTCATGAAACTTACAATTTATAGAGATTACAATGAGATGTCATGGCTGCCATCACCCTATACACGTATAGCACTATTAACTCAGCCATGATGAACACTTAAGTCTACTGATGAGAATTGAAACCAATTGTAACCTATTCGGCCCAAATGAATGCACTAATGATGAATTTAAACATTTTATAACCTATGCGGCCTCTTAATGCTGCTCATGATGATGACTAATTGATGCTCATGATGATTGGAAGTGTAACCTTCCTTGCATTCAAGTGTGGCCGCCCATGCCATTAGTGACTCATGAATTTGAAATTCATTTTGTAACTCTCCTCATCATTATGGCCGTGAGTTTATGGCAACATGAATGTGGAATTCATTTTGTAACCCTTCTCATTAACTTGATCGTGAGCTTTATGGCCTCATGAATTGGTCAATCAATTCATACCATCTCGTTTTGATTACTTGGTCATGCTCATTGATTGCTCTTCTTGAAATTCAAATTGTAACTTCCATATCTTGATGACTTCATGAATGCTGAAACTCTTCTTATTCTTGGACGAATATTGTATGTTGATTAGCTTGAGAGAAGTGTTTTATCTTCATCATTTGTAATCATGAATGACCATTAATGTCACTAATGATTGTGGTTACAATTCTTTAAATAAGGGGTTACAAATCATTAATGTCAAGTTAACAAACTATTAATGGTTTTGTAACGTTTAATTAGTTTCAATTGAATACCACCTTATGTGCATTTAACACACTTCTCTCTTGCATCATTGTCATTCAAATTCGTGCACTCTTTATTGTTCCATGAATGACCCTTAATTCATGGGACAAGTGTCTTTATTAAGGGCATGTGTCCTCCATAAGGGCACCTTGTAGGGCAGACCCTTAAGTCTTCAAATTCTGAGCTTATTGTTTTAGGTTTGTATTTGAGTTTACATGGTCCTTCCAGAGGAGGATATCACAATGTTAAGAAAATCATTAATCATTCATGGGTTATGTCCACTCAAATGATAAAATTATTATTCCTTATTAGTATATAAAGCATCATTTAAAAAGTTTTGATGATACTTTTTAAGTTTTTATTAGAGATTTAAAATTTTTACGAAACGTTCATTCTTATTTCTTATTTGCCTTATTAAATGTGTTAATTATTTCTAACTTTTTTCTGCCAATAATTAACGAGAAATCAATAGTTCATTTATTCAGAAATAATGAGATTACATCAAAAGTTGGTCGGTTTCAAGATTATCAATTATAAAATACTTAAATATGAAATAGAGGGTAAAATTATAAATAATATGGGGGAGCTATCGACACTTATATATGCTTATTCATACTTTTTTGGCTAATCATAATTTACTAAATAAAAAAATGCCTTGGATAAGTAAGGAATGTAATTATGCATTTTAGAGTGACAATATATAGTCTCACATTTAACATTGTTGGTTATTTGCACTTTGGGTATAAATGCTTTATCTCCATGTTCCATATCTTTGTAGTTTAAGGTTATATAAATAAGTTAGGACATTATTACTTAGGAATAAAGCTTTGCTTTATTTTGACTAATACACTGATTTATGACGATGTAACTAAGTGGGGGAAGAAAAAAATATTAATACTATAATTAATGGATAAGAATAAATATTTAGGCAACTCAAAAGGAGATTAAACATTTAAGTGAAAGTGAGGATCATGACAATATGTATTGGTACTTGGATGGTACTTTGATGGGAATGATAAAGAAAAATGATTAAAGTGAAAGTTTGGTGGGGAGGTGGCATCATTGGCGGTGAGCAAAATGTAGGGTATAATTGTCATTTTACTTTTTTTCTTTTTATCAATCTAAACCATTCATTCATGATTTCATCAAATTTATAAAATTAATGGGTTGGGTTATCAAAATATTTTTGTCTCATTTTGTGTTCGATGCATTGGAAAAAAAAAAGGAAATATCATGACTCTCGAGGAGTGAGGATTCACGAAAACTCGCCAAAACTTAAGGAGAAAATGCTGTGAATTGAAAATACCAAATACCATTAGGGTATGCTTAGACAAGGGTTTTTGAGGAAGGAATTACAGTTTGCTAGATTATTTAAAATTCCTTACCTTGAAATACATTGTTTAGTATTTTGTCGAGGTATTTTTATCTTTGACTTCGCTTTGTACACCCTCGTTGGCGACTCTTCCCTTTCATTATTCTCTTCATTCCTTAATTCTTCATTTGCATCTCCTTGGATCAACTTATCGTTCACTTGATAAAAATGTTCTTTGATAAGATTCACATTCCAACTAGTTCACCGTGGACTGAGCAAAGCAAACACCAATATACGATTACTTCCAAACATGTTAAAGGTAATTGATTTTAAGAGTTTAATATGTGTGCACTGATAGTGTAAAGTTTTTTTACACTGTCAGTACATCATCCACTGTTCATTTATATTACTTGTATTTAGAAGTCAATAATCATACACCCTTGGATGGTGGACGATGTACTGACAGTGTAAAAAACCGATACACTGTCAGTGTACAAACTATTTCTCTTTGATTTAAACTTCCATGACATGAGCACACACGAATCCCTCCAAATGCTAATATTGAAATTGTCCCCCAGGCTCCACTGAAAACCCTTCCTTAGCACCTCATGACCCTCCAAGATGCTTTTCCAAGTAAAACTAGAATTTATGCTCAAAGGAGCTTTTAGTAACAAACAATGGGATAATGTTTCGATTTCAGTACCCGAGCAAGCAGAGAATTAGGCTTTTTCAATAAATTTCAACCTTGCCTAGCCAACATAGATAAATTAAAGACTTCTAAATCTATAAAGCCGAGCCCTCCATTACTTTTAACCAAATACCTTATTACTTTTTAGCTTTGATCGATGGTTGTGCATAATGCAACATCATCATCTTCAACCATTTTCAAATCTATAAGTATATAAATCACATCAATATCTAATCAACACAACAAAGTTGTTAACTTTCCACTAGCACCTTACTCTCATAAACTCTTCAACAAACACTTATGATTTGTGTATAATGAAAAAGAAAATTCCATAAAACCGAAGAGGAAAAAATATTAAGGAAAAATATGCAGAGAAAACAAGAATAGCTTAGAATATTTATAAAGTTCAAACTCTAATGGGATTTAAACAAAGTCTGAAACTTTAAATTTAACTAGAGCAATAATCTGTGATGACCATGAAAGGAAACCAACAATGGTTTTAAATATATTGATAAATCAATTTACTACTAAATAAAAGTACTTGTCCATGAGTAGTTAGATAAATGGTTAAGATGATTTTGACATAACCCTGTAATAAATAATTGTTGCAAAATACATCTTGAAAATGGTGAATTCTACCTGAAGTTTCAAACTCAATTTATTTTTCCTCTCATTTGTATCTTGTTAATACCTGATTGGACAATTTTTTCCCAGAAATTTATGAGCTCACAATATCATATAAAAAACATAGTTATTATAATCACAACGTTAATTTTTCGATTAACTAGCAACATTTAATATGTACATGTTTTTCATTAAGCATGGATGCCAATTCAAGTTATAGGTATGGAGAAAATATCTATCGGAAAAGGTGGTTCCACTCTATTATGGAATTTTTAAGTTCGAACGAGATGAACTCTTGGAAAAGATAGTTGTGGCAAGATCCGAAAAAAGCTAATATCGCTTATTGAACAACAAACCCTCCCTTCTTAAAAACTTAATGAAAAATCTACGAAAATAATGACGAGCAAACACCATCAGTAGTTTCATTCTCGCCACTATTACAACCCTTACCTCGCCCCTGTCACTTCTTCTACTTTGTACATGGGTACCACTTTCATCCATAACATTATCGAAATAACATAATTATCCCTCATATTAATAAAATTTATTCTCGTTATTTATTTCTATAAACTAAAGTAAATAACACGAATAGAATGAAAAAGAAAACAACTGTGTAATTTTAATAATGTTGAAAACAAAATGCAAATAACATATACAGACTCGAAGACGTTCCCAACAAGTAACTCATTTGGATTAAAAAAAAAAAAAAACATGGCAACGACACAATTTTCCCCCTCTTCCAAAAAAAAAAAAAATCTTATAAAAAACAAAGTGGAAAACGAAAATAATAATTTTCTCGTTATAAGATATTTTCTTTTCTTTTCTTTTTTTTAAAAAAGCCCAAACCAAACCGTGTACTAAATCCAGAAGTAACCGACCAAACGCATTCTAGAAACTAGAAAACCAAAAACCCGCGAGACAACCGTTTTGTTATTGTTTGTCTTCGCCGGTCTCCCCCACAATACCACCGTACCAAACCAAACACACATACTAGCTAGCTAGCTACCTTACAATCACTCCCTTAACCTGAATGGTAATTGTCCTTGTCTGAATGCAATTCCCACTCACCACTTTTCCATCTTTAACGCACCCACCCCCTCCCTCACGTGACACGCACACTCTCTTCACACCCATCTTCGTATAAAACTCCTCCCTCATTCATTCTAATCATTTTCTCCTTCGTCATCAACCATGGCGGAGAAACAGCTCGTCTTGGTCGTCGAAAGTACCGGTACCATGGGTTACTTTTGGGACTCCATTCTCATGGACTATGTCGATAAGATCATCAGGTTCACCTTCAATTCAATTCTCTTTTTCTAATTCATCAATCAAAATTAGGGTTTTTCTTTTTCTTTTGAATTATGATGTTTTTAGGGTTCAATTTTGTTACTTTACCCTACCTAAATCCAGCTTCTTTTAGGTTGTTATCGTTGATTACTGAGATAATTCAGTGTTGTTTTTTTATTGAAAAAACCCTATAAACACAATGCACCTGTTTTTAACCTGATTGTGTTTTCAATTTCTTGCAGGTGTTTTGGTGGAACTGACTCTACTGGGCAGGTATACTCTTTTTTTTTTTTTTCTTCCTCTTTACATTGATGTAAATTTACAATCTTTGTTGAAATTGAAAGAAAATATTGATTGGTGTTCTAAATTGTCACTTCAGTGCTTGTGATTTAGTTGTCGAATATTGTATCTGGTGAATATGCGTTAGTTATGTTCATCGACGTTGTAGAAAAGCCGTGGAATTGGGAGGCATCCTGTCAATGTGTGTGTGTGTGTGTGTGTGTGCATGTTCCCATGTTGGATTTCCGTTTATTTTGCTTTATTCTCTTTTGATGATGTAGTTGTTTATGCGACTGGGGTTTGTGCCTTTGGCTCCATGGTGTATTCAAATCTGTTCATTTTGAGAATAGGTGTTTTTTGCTCATTGTTTAGAGTTGTGAGTTGTCGGATGTGAGTTTGTTGAAACCATGCTAGTTGATATAATATTGTTGCTATCTTTCTTAATGATATTCTTGTGGTTCATTGATTAATTTTTCTTACCCCTTTCTTTTGCAGAAGCCTTCTGCTTCCAACGTTAAATATGCTCTTGTCACCTTTAATGCTCATGGAAGTTATTCTGGTACAGTTTCGCATTGTTTTCTTTTGTTTGATTATGTAAAATCATGTCAGTTTAATTCTTGTATGGTTGCTGAGATTTTTTAGGAGGAGCAGCTCCTTTATGATATGATTAGTCCCCTAGATTCTATTTGGTGTGAAGCCCATGCTCTTAAAGGGATTTCTCTGACAGAAATGTCTAGAGAATGAACATATTTGCTTCATTGATGTTTTTTTTTTACTCTGTTTATCCTCATTTTTAATTTTGGAAGGATCATCTCTTATCCTATTGTCTCTTTGAAATCTTCTCTCTGTCTTAATGAATTTCTTCTTTTATATGAAAAAATACAGTTTGGTTGTTGTTGTTTTCTTAATTTAAAAAAAAATAAAGTTACGGTTCCAATTTATTTTTTCAAAACCTGAGAACTAATGCCATTAGAGCTTTAGTATTTCAGTTCATTTATGTTTAGTATACGCTCGCTTTGCATTTTCAAAATAAACTCATGTTGAAAATAAAAAGGAAAAGGGGACAAAATAACAGTTTCTACATACAAAACTTACGCAATTTGTCTCTGCACATGTGTTTTCCCTTAATTGGAAGTTAACTAGAAAGTGGACAAAATGTAACTAATCACCATTTATCAAAATAGAATCTCTTGGATTTTATGGTTCTGGAATTCTCAATTTATATGCAATTGACTAATGCATTGGGTATATTTACTTTTTTTTTATTGGATGCAGATTGCCTCGTGCAACGGACTGGCTGGACAAAAGACCCTGATGTTTTCTTCTTATGGCTATCAGCTATACCTTTTGGTGGAGGTGGTTTTAACGATGCAGCAATTGGTGAAGGCCTTTCTGAAGCTCTTATGGTATACATGCTGTATACTTTTTGTTTTCTGTTTGCTTGTGTTCTTTCAATCTTCATTTGTTACTTTTTTGTTGTTACTTTTTCTCCTTCATCATCATAATATTTATATTAGCATTTCACTTTCTTACTCTGTGTGTCTAGGATTTATTTATTTATGTCCATTTAGTCAAACATGAATAGCGGCTGACCTCTAAAACACTATAGCGAAATAGTAGACAGTGGGTTGTTCACTAAACAGAAGATTAGAGAAACAGTATAAATAATTTATACTATACACATAAATGCTAAAAAATAAAGTATTTTGGTTTTCTCTATTATAGTTGAGCCACCCTATCAGATAAGTGTATTTTGGTAAATGCGAAGGTAGATAACTTTGTGATGTCTTTTAACTGTGCCTGCTGCCTGGTGAGTTCTGGGAGCATACACTATAACAGATTCTTCGAAATTAAAGTATGGAATTGAAAGTTTTATTTTTAGAAACTATATGGGAATTTCTTTGGCCCCATCATGAATTTTGATCCTCACACCTTAATGTCAAAATGCTTAGATGTTCCCAAATCCTCAAACTGGAGGCTCAAATCAGCCGAATGTGGACGTGCAGAGGCATTGTGTCCTTGTTTCTGCAAGTAATCCTTATCCGTTGCAGACACCAGTTTATATACCTCGACTCCAGAATGTAGAGCAGAGTGACAGCATTGACATAGACCCAAGTAGCCGATTATATGATGCTGAAGCTGTTGCTAAAGCATTTCCTCAGGTACACAGTTTATTTATTTCATTATTTTATTAATTGCATCATATGTTTTTCTTTGATGTGATTTGAATAAGTTTCCAAGTATTTATTCACTTATATGATTAATTGAACCGATCTTTTGAATGCAGCTTTCTGTTTCTCTATCAGTCATCTGTGCAAAACAACTTGCCAGAGTTAAAGCCATCTACAATGCGGTATGGATGGCATATCACTCTTCTAAAAAAATGTTAATCTGTCTTTACTTGTTTATTTTTAATGGTGGCGTATGAAACCTTTTAATAGCATGCTGTCTGAAATCAACTAATGGTGTGTTTAAAAAAAATTCAAAATTTTAGCTTTGAAAATTTATTGCTGAATTTAGAGTTGTAAAAAATTTAAGCTGTGAACTTGAGTGTTTGAAATTATCTTTGTTACAAGTTCTGAATGTGTGTTGGTTTATTGACATTGAATAAAATTAGTTAGTCTATTGTAAAGAAAACCATTGTCACTTGCAAATTTATTTAAGATATGCAAATATGTAATTGAGTACAACCTCAATTTGGTCTTGCAAAGATACTGTGGTCAACAAGTTAGTCCTCCAAAAATAATGGCCACCAAATATGTCCCCGAGTTTTAAAATGGCCACCACATCGGTCCTTCCTGGGACTTATTTCGGAGACCAAATTTTACACTACGTTGTGGCCACCTGAACTTTCAGGGACATACTATCTGGTAGCCATTTTCTTTGGAGGGCTAACGTGGTGGCCACTGTATCTTTGGAGGACCAATTTGATGTTTTACTCATAAGCAAGTCTTATATTTTTAATATTTTGTTTTTAAGGTGTTGCTCATATCAGGGAAAGCAGAAGCAGTAGATGTTATGCAGTTCAGTGATTGCTCGTGTTTTGAATTGTTGTCTTTTTATTCCCTTTCCTTCCTTTTTTGAATTGAGCAAGTCTAATGAAACTAATCAATTTTTTTCTGCTATTGAACTTTGTCATGATATTGGTCGTATCCCCCTTTGACATTATAGGGGAAACGTAATGGTAGAGCTGCTGATCCACCAGTTGATGTTAAAAACTGTCCTTTCCTTATTTTAATATCTGAAAGTTTCATGGAAGCCCGCGCTGCTTTAAATCATTCTGGGATCACAAGCTTGCCTTCAAATAGTCCAGTTAAAGTAGATGCTGTTTCAGCTACACCAGTTACTGGGGCACCCCCAACTTCTATATCTTCAGGTCGTTTATGCTTTCAGTATTTGCATCCCTTATCAAAGACAATTACATAATTATTTTGATGAACTGGTACTGAAAAAACTAATTTGCATGCTTCATTTATATTTCATGTTTTTTCTCACGTAATGTGAGCACTTCTATCATTACTATTTGCATGCTAGCATATATGTTACAGCACCGAAATTTGTAGAAGTAATTGATCTGGAAGTGCATATGTCATGAAGGAAAAAGTATAAGATTCATTCTTCTGTCTATGTGGAAAGTATAGTCTTGTCTGTTTGAAAAAGTTGGAAAATTTCATGGACAGTTAGGTGCTTTAGAGTATTAGTTTGTGATGCTTAGTTGGTTATCAGTTGATTTCAAGTTTAAATGGCTTATTGTTTCTCTTGACCTTCTGGTTGAACTTCCATTAATTTATAATGATTTCTTTTTGATGGACTTTTAGTTAATGGATCTATTGCAAGGCAATCAATTTCTGCTGGGAATGTGGCCCCTGCTACTGTAAAAGTGGTAAACTTGAGACCCTTGAGATTACAGCAACAACTCCCACCAAATTAATGAATTTATATGTTAATTTTCTGATTTAACTATTCAAATGATCATGGATTTATATGTTAATTTTTCAGGAGCCAGTTCCTGTGAGTTCCATGGTAGCTGGACCTGCTTATCCTCATAATTTGTCAGTTCCGCGTGCTACAAGTACTAGTCAAGGAGTCTCAAGCTTGCAGACATCTTCTCCATCTGCTTCTCAGGATATTGTCACAACTAATGAAAATGTGCTGGATACAAAGCCTGTGGTGTCAATGTTGCAGCCCATACGCCCAGTGAATCCTGCTCAAGCTAATGTGAACATTTTGAACAATCTGTCTCAAGCACGACAGGTAATGAGCTCTGCTGCCTTAAGCGGTGGATCATCCATGGGACTTCCGTCAATGGGTCAGACTCCTGTTGCTATGCACATGTCAAACATGATATCTAGTGGGATGACATCTTCTGTACCTGTGGCTCAAAATGTATTTTCATCTGGACAGTCGGGAATGACGTCAATAACTGGTTCTGGGCCTCTTACTGGTCCTGCGCAGGTTGGACAAAACTCGGGTCTTGGTTCATTAACTTCAGCCACTTCCAATATGTCTGGAAGTTCAAACATTGGGATTTCACAACCTTCGGGTAATCTGCAAGGGGCTGTTAGTATGGGACAACAGGTGCAAGCTATGAGCCAAGGAAATCTTTCAGGAGCCCAAACAGTGCCAAGTGGAGCTAACATGAACCAAAATGTGATGAATGGTCTTGGTCCATCAGTTGTCACTTCTGGAAATGGCTCAATGATTCCTACTCCTGGAATGTCTCAACAAGCACAACCAGGCATGCAGCCACTTATGAACAACGCAGCAGCTAATATGTCTTTGACACAACAGGCATCAGGTGGTATGCAATCTACACAACAACAATCCAAATATGTGAGGGTCTGGGAGGTATGTCCATTTCCTCCTGTAATCTACATGGAAGTTCCCACCTCAAATTTTGGTTTTACTGCATTGCCCTTTTCTTTTCTTTTGAAGGGTTTCAGTTTTTTTAGTATGGACTATGGAGTAAGTGATTTCTTCCATAAAAAAAAGAAGCCATTTCACCATTTTTTTAGCATTGCATTTTGTTTGGCACGAATAGGGCATCATAGTCGTTTTTTCAGCATACATATGAGATGTAGTAAGAATAACCAAGTTCTATTTCTCTTATTTATGGTAAAGCTTATAGTTGAATTTTAGTGTGCTGAGGTGGGCAAAGCACACTGCTTCTTTTTCATCAATTTTAACTTTTATTTGTCTATCACACAATTTGGAAAGGTTGGATTCATTTCACAGATTGCAATTTCTGTTTTTCAGTGCATTTCTCTTTCAGTTATGATTCACCTATGGCAATATTTTTTTATCTGATCAATTGTTTGAATCTTGCCTTTACACACTATCGTTTTTGAGCATATCGAATGTTGGGAACTTCAGCTTATATGTCATTAATGTTTAGTTCATCTATGTCCTTGCTGTTTTTACATTCTCAATACATTTATGCTGAGCATATCATTCATGATTTAGTGCCAGAATTTACCGTTAAAAAGAACATGTTTATTCCTAGTTATCATAATTTCATTGATTTCTTTCACTGCAATTGTTGCTTCACTAACTTAAATGTACTAGAACAGCATGTGAGATTATTGGCAATTTGACATAAATCTACAAGCTTATTCCCTGACCTAACATCAGTGGCTTTGACCATTATTTGTAGAAAATATTCTTAGACAAAGTGACTACCAACCTCCTTTTTTGTTCTTTCATGAAAAACTTTGCTAGATGCAATGCGATTCTACAATATTAATAGTGAGTGGCTGAGCGCATAGAATTATTGGAGTGGTTTGCTAACAATGATAAGTAACTTTTATATGCTAACAATTGTTTGTAACTATAAGTAAATTATTGTATGAGGAATGGTGGCAATTTTTTGGATTTATATAGCAAGCTTGTGCATCAATTTTATATGTTCAATTATTGAAATTCATGCAGGGAAGCTTATCTGGGCAAAGACAAGGACAACCTGTGTTCATCACCAAACTCGAGGTATGTTCTCAAATGCGTGATAAGAATATATTCGTTCTGCTTTTAATTTATTTCTGCTCTGCATTTCATTGGACCAGTTTTCAGTCATATCCCTGTATGGCCTTTCCAGTCTCATTCTTAACAACGGCGATGTTTGTACTACCGTGGCAATTTGAAAATTTTTTGATTTATAAACCTGATTCATATTTTCTTTGTTGCAGGGTTACAGGAATTTTTCTGCCTCTGAGACGTAAGTTCAGGAAGTTGTGTTATGAGAATCTCTTCAGAATAAGTGTAGAGAATACTATAATTGAATACTCTATAAGTGGCTGAATTTTATAACACTTTTGTCTTGAAATACCTATCTCTTTGTTGTTGTGTTGGTTTTGATCTTTGAACATAAGTTTCAAATAAGTTACTGACTTGACCAGTCTTATTTATTTTCTTCAGAAGGTTTCTTCGATGACGATTTTGAGAGGAGCATTCTCTTAGTAATGATTATTTTAAATAAATAACTTTGCTTTGATAGTTCATTATTGAGCTTTTAGATTTAGATCCTCGAAAGCGGGGTGGATTTTAGAGAGTGAAGTGAGGGATTGCAGCTGTTTATGAGGAAATCAAGGGTGTAAATTATCAATGATGTATGATTGGTCATGCAAGTACTTGTGTCTTGCAAAATACTAAACCCTTGATTCTCTCATCAACGCTTACAATCCACTTTATTCTCTAAAGTGCACCCATTACTTTAGAGGATTTAAAGCTTTAGCTTTTACTTGTTCTATAAAATGATTAATCTATGAGAGCCAATATTCTCGTAGAAAATATAGTTACTCACCCTGGGATATTTTTTATCTTTATTTTTATGGTCTTGTTAACAAGTGTTCTTAAGGCACTTGTTAAGGTTACTAGATATAGAAAAAAAATCATAAGTCCACCTTTTTTCTTCCCTCGGGAACATTAAAAACAATATTTTCCATAATCTTTTTACTACATGTGGTTCCTTAACAAGTGCCATTGGGAATGGCACTTGTTAATATTTGCCTTATTTTTATTCATGAGGGTGAGCCTCAATGCGACAGTAAGGTTGCTTTGTGGTCAAGAGGTCAAGGGTTCAAATACTTAGAAACAGTCTCCTCGCTTACAAGGGTAATAATGCGTATGTCTACCCTCCCAAGACCCCATTATGTAGGAGCCTAGTGCATTGGGCCACCCTTTTTTTGTTCATGTGAAATTGGTCATTGTTGGAGGTTCAATAAGCTTGTTTAGCATGGTAGTCCATGAAACTAGTGTAGTTAATATTTTACTATATCTCAAAAGGAAAATAGGAGTTAGTGACGCAGAACGCAAGAAGAATCCGAAATGCCTTTGAATCACAACTGAATCACTATAATCGTGAATCACGATTTGTGGATCTTTTTTGTGATTCAAAGTTTCTGCAAATTGATCAGGTCGCAAATGACCTGGTTTCTGAAAGAGGATAACTAGGTTGTTTAGCGGGTTCTTTTATGTGACTACCGGATCACATATAATGCAGGTCAGGTCCGTGTGACTTTTTGGGCCTTTCGTGCCGTTTTTTTTTTTTTTTTTTTGGAGAAAGGGGTGTTAAGTGCTGAATATAACCTTCCTACTAATTTTAGGTCTTTTATATTCAGTGTAATATACTGAGAGTTGTTCCTTGATTCTTAAAAACTTCCCGTTTGGGCCGTATCATACCACTGCGGCATTCTGTGCTCCGCTACCTAGGCCGACTTTTATTTTCTGTTCCCCCTTCCCTCTTTCTCATAACCACTTATTATCTATTTTGAAGTTTCTATTTTTATTTGTTGGTTTTTAATGAATTATATCACTTTAATATGCTAATATCTATGAGGGTGAGCCTTGGCGCAACGATAAGGTTGTTGCTTAGTGGCCAAGAGGTCCCGGGTTCGATTCTTGGAAACAGTCTCTGCGCTTGCGGGGGAAAGGCTACGTACATCTACCTTTCCCAGACCCCACTAGGTGGGGGTCTCGTGCACTTTGCCACCCTTTTTGAAATGCTAATATCTATTATTTCCTTGTGTAAATATATTTATATTATTTAAAGTATTGATTAGGCATCTTGTAATTCATGATTCGATTTGATTCCCGGTTTGGAACATAGGTCTTCCGATTCATGATGCGAATATCTCTTTGATAACCTTCCATCAAAGTATTAAAGCTTTCTTTGTTTTTATTAGTAATAATAATTTTTTTCTTTTTTTATTTTGTATAGCCTACTATCTTTGTTTAGAAAGTCATTTTTAGTTCTAGAGGTTTATATGAAATAATGGATTTGGTAAACTCGCTTTGGAGCTCTTGTATATTTCGTAGCGTTGCTAACATACCACTTTTATTGGTCTCAGACTTGCGGCAAACTGGCCCCCTGTCATGCAAATTGTTCGGCTTATATCTCAAGACCACATGAATAACAAGTCAGTCCTTATTTTGTATTTAACTTTGACTTGCTTATATATTTGTTTGTGCCTGTAGGTGTATATTGGTTGTGACATTTTCTTCTGTATATATGCTAACTTTATAAAACTGCGTCGATAGGCAATATGTTGGAAAGGCAGATTTCCTAGTTTTTCGGGCTATGAATCCACATGGTTTTCTTGGTCAGCTGCAGGAAAAGAAGCTGGTAAGTTATCTGTGAGCTCAAGCTTTTGCCACTGAAAGTATGTACAAAATTTGGTTTGGTACTTTGAGCATCTCTTCTCATCTCAGCTTTGTTCTAATGATAGTTGTACCATACCCCTGTTAACTTTCAAGCCTGCATGCTTTGGGACTGGTTTCATTTTTTTCCTGATGGGGTTTTCTGTGGCACTGAATTTTGTTGTTTATTTTCAGTGTGCAGTTATCCAATTACCATCACAGACGCTGCTACTATCTGTTTCTGACAAAGCCTGCCGCTTGATTGGGATGCTCTTCCCCGGGGTAACATATTTAGTTGCTCACTTTTGAGGCTTCGTTATAATGCTATGGATTGAATATAATTTCCCTATTTATTGATGGTTATAATGTGAGCAGGATATGGTTGTATTTAAGCCCCAATTATCCAGTCAGCAACAGCAACAGATGCAACAACAGATGCAGCAGCAGCAGCAGCAGATGCAATCACAACAGCAGCATCTTCCACAGCTGCAACAGCAGCAGCTTCCTCACATGCAGCAACAGCAACTGCCACAGCTGCAGCAACAGCAACAGCAGCAGCAGCAGCAACTTTCTCAGATGCAGCAGCAGCAGCAGCAGCTTTCTCAAATGCAGCAGCAGCAACTCTCACAACTGCAGCCCCAGCAACAGCTTCCACAGTTACAGCAGCTGCAGCATCAGCAACTTCCGCAGCAGCAACAAATGGTTGGAGCTGGAATGGGTCAGGGATATGTTCAAGGGCCCGGGCGGTCACAAATGGTTTCTCAGGGACAGGTTCCATCACAAGGAGCAACAAACAACATTGGTGGTGGAGGCTTCATGAGTTAGCTCAGTTTACATGTGATTTCCCCAAAACTTTAAGTACTGCAGGTTATAATTTGGGAAGCTATTAATAATGCTCATTTTCAAGTACTTTATAATAATTTGGTATCATTGTGAACATGAAACTTGTGTTGATCGTATACTTGGAAATGAAGAAATTGAATAAAACTTTATGAACTAGATGCAGCCATAGTTCCCTCATTAGATGATCAATTCATTTATGAATATGGGAGAAAAAGGCGAAATCGGTAAAGATGCCAAGCAATGCCATTTCTTTTCTATTGTGGATGAACTCTTAGGGTGTGTTTGATTTGCTAAGAGATGAGATGGTACAAAATCATGTTTTTTGTTCCCTAATAAAATGGGACAATAAATTTGTCTGGTGGAAGGTGTTGTCCCTCACTACTTAGCAAATTAAATGCACCCTAGCGCGATTGGGATGGGAAATTAATTTTTTACCCCCCAATTGATACTTGATCCGCCCTGACATTATTTTTTTTTTCTCCAAAATATCATTTGTACGCTAGGGGGTTAGCGTACGAGTTTTAAAATTTCAATGTACGCTAATCCCCCTAGGGTACCAGTATTTTAGACCAGTACATTGACCTCTCATAGCGTCACAAGTCGTGGGGGCAGTGTACATTTTGTTTTGCAAAACAATACGTACGCCACTGGTAAAGCAAAGAGCACACAACTTAATGAAAAATAAAAAAGGAAAAAATGATTTATTACCCCAGGTAAAATTTCCTCGGTCTTCATCCTTGTTTCATTTCTCATCCAAGTCCGTTGTTGTTTTTGTTGTTGAGTCCATTTCTCGGACAAGGTTTCTGAAAAAATAAATTATACTTTTCAAATAAGGTCTCCTGGAGTTCAAGGGGTGACAAAAATATAAGAGTGGAAAAAATATCATCCCCTTATGTAAGGGTGTATTGGCCCTGTCCAGCTTAGTCTAGACGTATTCATCATACTTAAACTGAACTGAATCGAACTGAACACATATAATCAGGTTTAATCCGATCTAGCAGTTTGGCAATTATCAAACAAAGAAAAAATTACTTTTACCTAATAGTGCATAGTGAACACATCTAAATTCTTAAAATCAAATAAACATGTGAAAACAAAACCCTATATAAATAAAGTGTTTGTTTAACATATACACCCATACATAGGATAAACAATCATAACATATAAACTTATATTAAAAAGCTAAAATATATATATATATTTTTTAAAATTATATTAAGTACATTTTTTCGTAAAAACTTATCTTTTGAATTTGATTAACCTAATAAAAAAAACCATAAATAAAATACAATTTTTGTGCACTTCTAAGGCTTAAAAAGAGGATGTAGTTCCTTGAAAATTGAGCAAGGCTTATATATTGCTAAAGAAGAGACAAAGGGAAAATTAATAGCTACCTTGTTCCGACGAGATGCTATTCCCTCTTATTTTATTTATAAGTCGCATTTTCGGATAAGTTTTTTATTTTATTTATAAGTTATTTTATAGTTTTTAATCTTTTTTCTCTGATATGTCATTTGATCGTTAATATGAAACAATACATTTGTGAAAATTCTAATCCAAATTAAGAGATTAAAATTATAATATTAAAATATATTTTTAAAATTTTAAGAAATGTAACAACTATCATTCTTGATTTTTGTAAAATTGTTAAACATAATCTATAATAAAAACATGAAGGAGTATTAAATTAAGGCAAATGCTAACAAGTACAAACCAAAAAAAAAAAATGTTAACAAGTGCTCTTAATGAATTTGTTAACAAACAAACTATAGTAAAAATTCATTGCAACTTGCATATTTTTGGATTTTCGAGAGATGGAATAAGATACACTTATGAATGTTTTTCTTATTGTAGTAACCTTAACAAACAAGACACATAAATTAATAGCGTACATATCATTATGAAGTTAAGATCCGTTGACACCAGGTGTAAAACTTGATCACTTACACCTTCACATAACTTTTTATATATTATGAAATTTGTCAATTCAACCGTTGAATTATATATTATTATCATAACGATTATACATACCAAATTTCATATCATTCGGAGATTCATAGGTATGTAATCTAATAATGCATATTTACTCATATTTTAAATAACATTATTCGTTAAAATAAAATAGTCGGATGAAGTATCAAATTTTTTTTATATTCTATGAAACTTTGTAGATTTGATCTACTTGATAATAATATATAATTCAACGGTTCGATTGAAAAATTTTATAATATATAAAAACTTACGTGAAAGTGTAAATGGCCAAGTTTTACACCTGGTGTCAACCGATCCTAACTCATCATTATGATAGAAATACTAATCTAGCATAAAACAATGATTCTTACGTGTGCATCTATTTGGAAATGCTATAAGTCATACTCTGAAGGATGGTAAAAAATTTCAAAAGTAAAAAACATGAATTGTTTAACATCAATCAATTATCAAACAACTAATTTAATGTATTGTGTATTAATCAACCAATTACAATTCGAAATTTATAATTTTAAGTTTTTTCATTAATTACTTTAAATTTAATTTGGGACAAATTTTTTTTATCATTTTTACCATCCTTCTAGAACGGAAAGAGCAGTATCTCTACAACTGAGTATAAAAGTTAAGCCCAATTGGTTTTTCAGATAGAAGTACAAAATATAAACTCAACCAAATCTTGGTAGAAGATCACCCAAGCTTATAGGTGAATATCACTAAGTCATGATAGGTATTAGGCTAAATAATAATAATAATAATAATAATAATAATAATAATAATAATAATAATAATAATAATAATAATAATAATAATAATAATAATAATAAAAAAACATTTCATTTCAACAACAACAACAACAACAAAAACAATAATAATAATAATAATGCAAAATTAGTGATTTGATCCTCTAAATTATTTTTGGTTTTCGATTTCATAAATGATTTTTTTATTTGGTCCAATTTTTTTTTATTTTCAATTTGGTTGTAGTGCTTTTTTTCTCTCATAATTTTTTTAATTAAAATTTATAATTTTTGTATCATTAAACTCCTAATGAAAATATCTCCATAACACAATTATCATTTTTTCTAAATTGTACCATAAAAAAAATGAATTTTATGATTTAAGTGGAAAAAAAACTTTTAGGACCAAATTGAAAAAAAAACTTATAGGAACAAATTGAAGAAAAAACTTTTATGCCAAAATTGAAATTCGAAAATAACTTAGAGGACCAAATCACTTATTTAGCCTTATAATAACAAAGACAATTAGGTCAAGTTCGGTTTGGTTTTCACGGTCTCTGAATTTGTAAGATTGTGAACGAAACTATAGTCCATCTATCTGGAAAAAGAAAACTGGACCATGAAACCAAACCTAACCTAATCTTTCAATTTGATTTTATCAGTTTCGTGACCTGAACGGGATCCACTTACACCAATACCCATGTAAAATGGGGGGTTTGCTACATTTTATATTTATTAGACTTACATTACTCTAATAAGGTTGGGCCTACCAGGTTGGACATCAAGCTTTTGGGAAAAGTGAAACTAAGTACAACTACTTGTTTACTTTTAACTAATTGTAATTTTATGTTTTTGAATAGTTTATAGGCTCATGCATGTTCCTCTGGCCAAGACTAAACTATATTAATAGATAAAAGTAAAAGATAAAAATAATTAATAACGATGATTAAAAGATAAAAAAAATGTAGATCTGACTTGTTTGCTTTTGTGATTTGTCCCTTCACACTGCCATTCTCCAATAGACATCAGCCATTGTCGTCAATGTACCGCCGCCAGTCTCCAGCATCGATTCTAACCTCTTGATTCCCTTCATCACTCATTCTCCCTCACCTGCAATCACCCTTTTGTGCTCCACCACCATCATAGCCTTTTTGCCTCCTGCTCCTCCAAACACCATAGAGATCTACCAAACTACCACTACCATTTCAAACCAGATCTGAATAGAGCCAGGTCTTCATCACTAGATTTGCTAATCATAGGTGGTATCTGATGAGGGGTAGTGGGTTGCGAATTTGCGATGATGAAGGCGTGGGAGATCTGGGTTGATAATTTGTTTCCTTTTGCTGCTTTTGTATGGACTAGGAATGCAATTTTACCGATAATATAGGCTAAATTTTTCTTTTGGTTGTCAATTTATTATTTTAATATTCATTAAGGTTCATGTGCGGTTGGTAGGTACGCGTTTCTAGAAAAATCTAGGTTTATCATTACGAATTCTAGGTATATAATTTGAAAATGAGTGATGAGAGATGGAAGACAAATAAAAGAACAAAAAAGAATAAACACCTTTTAAAACCAAATTGGAAAAAAAAAAAACTTTTATGATTGTGCTTGTGATTGTGCTAGTAGAGTGAATATTGTGGTTGATTGTGAGAATTGCAAGTTGCTCAAAGATGAAAATGCTATTTTGAAAAATAAGCTTGCAAGTTTCAAAAATGGTGATATTAGATTGCGCACATTGTTAAATTTTCAAAGAGAAAATTCAAACAAGTTTGGTTTGGGTTATACTAATGATAAGAGTAATTCTCATAGAAATGTTGTTGATTTTTCAAAAGTTGATTTTTCAAATGCACCAACATGTTTCTATTGTGGTACTCATGGACATACTTCAAATGTGTGTTATATTAAAGTGCAAGGTATACCTAAAGGAGATTTTGTTTGGATGAAAAAGGGTGAGAGTCCCTACACTAACAAAAATGGATCCAAGACCATTTGGATACCAAAAAGCAAAGCATGATTGTTTTGTAGGTATGATTGAAGAGCAAAGGGCTTACAAGTGTTATTCATACATTTGCATCTTCAATTGGTATCACTTTTGCATCTCAAAAGAAGTCCTACAAATTTGGTACAAGTGATATAGTTAGATATTGATGATTATAGTATCTTCTCAATTGGTATCTCCTCAATTTCTTTTCTAAAGTTCAATTGGTATAATTGATATTGATCATTCAATGATACTAATTTTGATGATTAGATGATTATCATGCTTTTGTTGTTATTGAAGAAATATCACAATATATCTTATTTCTTTACATTGATGATATCTCAATTGGTATTATGACTTCTTAGTATTTCTATTGGTTCATAATTCATTGTTATATTTTCTTGCCGATTGGTATCACATTTCAAAGTATAGTACTTGTTATATTTCAATTTATATCAATGCTTTGAAGAAATAAATGTGAATTTTTCTATTTTGGCTTAGTATTTTATATTTCAATTGGTATATATATTACTTTTTGATAATGCCAAAGGGGGAGAAATGGTATGTTTTGAAAAATGAGAGAAATGATATGTTTTTTGTGGAGAAAGGTTGTTTTGTTGTTTTTATGTAGGTTGAGCTAAGTTGTTGAAGATAGGGGGAGAATCAAGCTTCTATCAATTGGATTTCAAATATCAAATGCATTGATTGAGGGGGAGCAAGTTTCTCACCAAGTGATCAAATTGTTAAAGCATCAACAACTTCAATCAAATTCAAAACATGGTTTGTCATTTTCAAAAAGGGGGAGATTGTTAGTTCCATGGTGAATGTTTTGATAATGACAAAAGGTTACAAGGTGTTTTGAACAAGCTATCATGTGTTGATCAAGTTCAAGTTCAACAAGCAACAACAAACATCAAATGAAGAAGAGAGAAAACAAGCTCATGAAGACTTAGTTTGAGTGTATTTGTAATTGTTTTATCTTTTGCCTCTCAAGCTTCTTAGGTCTTTTATTTTGATGAGTTTGGTTAGAGTCATTAGAGGGTAGTGAATCTCTATCATAGTCATGATTAAATCATAATTTGAGTTTTCACTTAACCTAGAATCAATAGGTGGCTTAAAGGTTTGAAAGGAAAGGTTTAGTTTTGAGAAAACAAGTTTCTAAAATGTGCAGTATGGATTTAATCGATTAAGGATGAATTTAATCGATTACTACTCGATTAAGTGAAGATTTAATCGATTAAATACTGCTGAACTGGTTTTTTAAAATACGATTTTCACTTCTCAAAATCATTTTTCAAGTGCTACAACTTTTGGGTATTCTATATAAACCTATTCCTAACCTTTGTGATTAATATACATCATTTTCATAATCAATTTTACAAGAATAAAGCCACTCTATTCTCTCTCAATTTCAAAGATCAAAGCTTTCATATTTTCATATTCTTTGATCAAGAACCTTTGAATCTCTTATTGTGAATTGTCATAGCTATCGAATGAGATTCATAGGAGTGTCATGTGTATTCATTGAGTTGTAATCTTTGCAAGAAGGCAAGCCATCTACAACAAACAAGAAGCCTTGGTGTGTCGATTATCATCAAGCAAATCTCATTGGATAAGAAGAAAGTCTTGGTTGTGAATCAAGCAAAGTGAAGCCTTGGTGTGTGGATTATCATCAAGCAATTGAAGACTTGTTGTGTCGATTATCAACAAGGGATAGAGGTTAGATTAGAGAGAAGATCAATAGGATTACAAGGCAAGGGTGTGGTATCTCTTGTAGGCTAGCAAGAAGGGAGTCTTGTGAGGCATTTACTTGTAATTTGAGAACTCTAATTCCTCATAGTGAAGAATCTCTCTTGGTTGAAGAGGGGACTGGATGTAGCTTTCAAGCGGATGAAAGTGAACCAGGATAAATCACTGTGTCGTATCTCTAAACCCTTAACTCTTTACATTCAAGTCATTGATTGTGTTCTTCATTGAAAACCTAGAGAAAGATTGATTTTTCATAATTGATTGAATTGAATCTTTATTGTTCAAATTGATAAAGGGAAAATCATTTTCATAACTAGGATAATCAATAAGAATATAGGTATTAATTGTTTCCGCTGAATCTCTGATCTTACGTGTTAATTGATTGATTTTCGTATTCGAATGAAAAATTGATTTTTCTGTTTTCTGTCAGATTTAATCGATTAAGCATATATTTAATCGATTAATACTCGAGTAAATTGCAGGTTAATCGATTAAATGCTGTAGATTTTGCAAAAATCATTTGTTTTGTTTGTTTCGATTCATTTCTTTCGAAAATCTTTCAAGGTTTCTTAAACACCTATTCAACCCCCCCTTCTAGGTGTGTTCCTAGGGTTCCTTAGTTGTTTCAACCACCAATTGCGGTTTCTTCAATACCAAATTGAAAAAGAAAAATTTATAGGAACAAATTGAAGAAAAAACTTTTATGACAAAATTGAAATTCGAAAATAACTTAGAGGACCAAATCACTTATTTTGCCTAATAATAACAAAGACCAATAGGTCAAGTTCGGTTTGGTTTTCACGGTCTCAAAATTTGTAAGATTGTGAACAAAACTATAGTCCAACGATCTGGAAAATGAAAACTGGACCATGAAACCAAACCTAACCTAATCTTTCAATTTGATTTTATCAGTTTCGTGATCTGAACGGGATCCACTTACACCGATACCCTCGTAAAATGGGGGGTTTGCTACATTTTATATTTATTAGACTTACATTACTCTGAGGTTGGGCCTACCAGGTTGGACATCAAGCTTTTGGGAAAAATGAAACTAAGTACAATTACTTGTTTACTTTTAACTAATTGTAATTTTATGTTTTTGAATAGTTTATAGGCTCATGCTATGTTCCTCTGGCCAAGACTAAACTATATTAATAGATAAAAGTAAAAGATAAAAATAATTAACAACGATGATTAAAAGATAAAAAAAATGTAGATCTGACTTGTTTGCTTTTGTGATTTGTCCCTTCACACTGCCATTCTCCAATAGACATCAGCCATTGTCGTCAATGTACCGCCGCCAGTCTCCAGCATCGATTCTAACCTCTTGATTCCCTTCATCACTCATTCTCCCTCACCTGCAATCACCCTTTTGTGTTCCACCACCATCATAGCCTTTTTTGCCTCCTGCTCCTCCAAACACCATAGAGATCTACCAAACTACCACTACCATTTCAAACCAGATCTGAATAGAGCCAGGTCTTCATCATTAGATTTGCTAATCATAGGTGGTATCTGATGAGGGGTAGTGGGTTGCGAATTTGCGATGATGAAGGCGTGGGAGATCTGGGTTGATAATTTGTTTCCTATTGCTGCTTTTGTATGGACTAGGAATGCAATTTTACTGATAATATAGGCTAAATTTTTTTTTTGGTTGTCAATTTATTATTTTAATATTCATTAAGGTTCATGTGCGGTTGGCAGGTACGCGTTTCTAGAAAAATCTAGGTTTATCATTACGAATTCTAGGTATATAATTTGAAAATGAGTGATGAGAGATGGAAGACAAATAAAAGGACAAAAAAGAATAAACACCTTTTAAAACCAAATTGAAAAAAAAAAACTTTTATGATAGTTCATCGCCCTCTGTACAACCCTCTGTAAATTACCGAGGGCCAAGACCCTCGGTAATGTTTACCGATGCAAAAATAATCGAGGGAGTCGAGGTCGTCGGTTAGCCATCGGTACGACATCATTACCGACAAATTTTTATAGATTATCGAGGGGCTTGGCCGCGATAATCAGCGTTTTTCTTGTAGTGGGATCATCAAACTTAGGCATAGCAATTAAACTCACACCCGCGGTTATCCGCCTAAACCCGACCCAAGTTTGATGGGGAAAATCTGCTTTGATTGAGTTTAATTTTGGAACCCGAAACCAACTTTAAAAAGACGGGGTGGGGCAGGGATGGGATTGTAAGTATCCACCCTGCCCCCGCTCCAAAACCCGCTACAATATAACAATTAAATAATTTAGGCTTAATTGCACTTTTGGTCCCCCAATTTTTTTAATTTGGCGATTTTGGTCCCCCAACTTTTAATTTGGCGATTTTGGTCCCCCAATTTACGATTTGTAACGATTTTGGTCCCTCCGTCAATTCCACCGTTAACGGTGCTGACGTGGCATACCAGAGGGACACGTGTCAGCATCTTAATTGCACTTTTGGTCCCCCAATGTTTTCAATTTGGCGATTTTGTTCCCCTAACTTTTAATTTGGTGATTTTGTTCCCCCAATTTACGATTTGTAGCGATTTGGGTCCCTCCGTCAACTCCACCGTTAACGGTGCTGACGTGGCGTACCAGAGGGACACGTGTCAGCAGCTTATGACCCTATATTTAATTATTGAAAATAATAATAATAATAATAATAAAATATATTTAAAAATGAAAAAGAATAAAATAAAACCCAAACAATAGAAACTGTTCACTGCCTCTTTGTGACACAGTGCTTGACCGAACATCGACACCGATGCCGCCGGCACACAAACCACCACCTGCCACATCCGCCATGGCCACCCACTTGCTTCATTCCCTTCCATTATGGTTTCAAAATCAAATTCGAATCAGAGACCATCGCTATTAAGATCAAGATGGTTGAAGATCATTGTAACAAGCGATGGTTTCGCAAGGAAGAAGCAGTGTGCAATGGTCTCGCCGATTCTCACGCAGCCATCGCGGCCTTCATCCTCCAACGTCGCCGCCGCAACTGTGTTCCAGGGGTTTCGGCTATTGCGAGCGCCACCATCACTCTCGGCGAGCGAACTCGCGACTAGGTTGCATCGCTGCTCCACCGCCGCTGCACCCCATCGTGGCTTTCCTCGTTCGAGAGAACTCGCGATCTATGCAGGAACCACGCCGCATCGTGACGCTCTAGTTGTGGCAAGCGAACTCACGACGGCGACCGATCCGCACCAGGATTCATCGCGATCTCAATAGTAGACCAACACTCTCTGCTCTTCGCTGCGATCTCAGTGAGACTCGTGGGTTTTATTTTTTTTTCATTTTTAAATATATTTTATTATTATTATTATTATTATTTTTAATATATAAATATAGGGCCATAAGCTGCTGACACGTGTCCCTCTGGTACGCCACGTCAGCATCGTTAACGGTGGAATTGACGGAGGGACCAAAATCGCTACAAATCGTAAATTGGGGGACCAAAATCGCCAAATTAAAAGTTGGGGACCAAAATCGCCAAATTGAGAAAATTGGGGGACCAAAAGTGTAATTAAGCTGCTGACACGTGTCCCTTTGGTACGCCACGTCAGCACTGTTAATGGTGGAATTGACGGATGGACCAAAACCGTTACAAATCGTAAATTGGGGGACCAAAATCATCAAATTAAAAGTTGGGGGACTAAAATGGCCAAATTAAGAAAATTTAGGGACCAAAAATGCAATTAAGCCAATAATTTATATTATAATAATAGTTAAATAATGAAGTTTAACTAACATATTTAGCTAAAAACATGATTTAGTTATTAAGTTTTTTGATATTATTGAAATTATTGGCATTTATTTTTATATATTATTTGAATTATAATGTATTTCATATATAATTTATGTTTAAAATAGTGAAGATAATTTAGAAAATAATTGAAAATAATGATGTAGGTTACCCGTGGGTTTCCCCGAAAACCACTAGGGGATGGATTTGCTTTTCACTTTTTCATCTCTGTTGTCCTTAAATCCACATTCAAACCCGCTTCAATCTTCATGGGTGCGGGGTTGGGATTAACGAAACCCGATTGACGAAACCCGCTCCAAACCCAATCCCGTTGCCATGCCCAATCAAACTAGACCTAACCTAATCTTTCAATTTGATCTTATCGATCTCACGATCTGACTGTGATCCATTTACATCTATATCATCACAAAATAGGGGGTTTGCTCAAGTCAAATTGATTTCTACATTTTATATTTATTAGGCTTACATTACTCTTAGGTTGGGCGTACCAGGTTGGACATCAAGCTTTTGGGGGAAGTGAAATTAAGCATAATTACATGTTTAATTTTAATCAAATCTTAATTTTAATTTTTTAATAGTTAATGGGGTCATGATATGCTCTTCTAGACAAGACTAAACGTTATTAATCGTTAAAAGTAAAAGATAAAAATAATTAATGAATAAGATTAAAAGGTAGAAAATTGTAAATCAGACATATTTGTCTGTGATCTATTCCTTCACACTACCATTCTCCAGTCGACATCGGCTATTTTGATGGCTTCTTCGCCTCCTGCCCCACCAAACACAATAAAAATATACTAAACCACCTATTGCCATTTCAGAGCAGATTTGAATAGGAGTCAGGTCACTAAATCTGCTAACCAGTGTCTAGTGAGGGACAGCGGATTGCGATGATTACGGTTTGGAAGATTTAGGTTAATAACTTTTTCCTATTGCTGCTTTTATATGGATTATGAATGCAATAACAATTTGCTAAGAATATATGCTAAATTCACCTTTTGGTTTTCTATTTTATTTTTGATTTAATATAATATTAATTAAAGTTCATGTGTGGTTGGTAAATACGCACTTTTATAACAATATAAGTTTATCATTAAAAAATTTTAGACATGTAAATTGAACACCAGAGATGAGAGATAGAAGATGAATAAAGATTACCAAAAAACAATAAATAATTTTTATTTAAAATATAAATTATAAAAAATCAATATAACCTATGATAACCCGACAGATCCTCGATTTATTCAATATAATATCAATATAACTTTTGATCAATTTGGTGTGGTGTTTGCCTTATATATATTAGCGCTTCAGCGGAAATAATTTGACATCAATTTCAATTTTTCACATACGCGAGTCACTCAAGCTAATTTGAGTACCTTTTTAATCATGTTACTTGAAAATTAACTTAATTCGGTCGAAATCTACTTATGTAATACATGTTTAGATGTACGTTATATTTTTTTTTGTGTACACCAAGGGTATTCCCCAGCCGACAGTCGAAGACTAATCCCCAGCCGAAGACTAATCTACTTATGTAATGCATGTTTAGATGTACGTTATATTTTTTTTTTTGTGTACACCAAGGGTATCCCCCAGCCGACAGCCGAAGACTAATCCCCTCCGAGGCGTAGAGATCACCGAAGTGGGTTTTGCCTCTACCAACAAAGCTTTTTTCATGCCCACGGCAGGGATCGAACCCCTGACACCATGCTTAAGGAACTCAGCTATCTACCAACTGTGTTGAGCTTTGTTGGATGATGTACATTATATTTTTATGGAATTGATTTTGAGAAACAGAAAATACTCATGGTTACTTCACATCAATATGATTTTGAGACTTAACAGGATTTTTTACCATGAAACCAGACATGTACGTAAGCAGGTACAAAATGGAATTCGCTCTCTTCACCATAGCTTTGCATCACGGTGGCTATGTTTAGAATACTCCCACAAGATTTACATTGGTGGTTCTATTTCAAATTGGGATAAGATAAACTGTGACCAAGAAAGCATACCAAATCTGTTATTTGGGAATAAAAGGTGTCTAAAGGTAGCATCTAATGGGACAAATAATAATGGTTGCCTAACGGGGGGTTGAAATTGAGATGGAATAAAAAAACGTGAGGGATGGAATCATCAAAAATGAAAGATCAGGGACTAAATTTACAGAGAACGAAAGGTCAGGGACCATAACCATTCTTTTCTCTAATCATTTGAAGTTCTTTCTTTTCCCTTAACCTAGTCATCATGTCATTCAGTCGTGCATAGTGTACTACAATATCATTGCAAGGGTACTAAAATTATACTTCATCTGGTCTTAAATATAAGCAAATAAAAATAATCAATGAATCAGTGATCTTAAATATAAGCAAAATTTAACTAATTTTCTATTCCTAATATAACCATAATTAAAATATCTTAATAAAGTGATTGTACTAACTCCCTCCGGTCGCATTTTTTAAAAAAATAACTAATTCACACTTATTGAGAAAGTTAGTTGAATGTATTTAATTTTTTCAAATTCATAAAAAAAAATAAGACCATTTTAGTAAATTCGCATTGGGAATGAAACAAAAATTAAATGACTCAACCATATTATGAGGATATTTTAGGAATGATTGTATTAGAAATAGAAAGTTGGTTATGTAGGATTCTCATGTTTTGATGCTAACAATCTCTCTCCAAGCAACAACATTGGCAACAAGCAAGCTACACCACATGAAGATTAGAATTAGGATTTTTATTAATTCTATTTCAATGTAATCTTTATTTTTTATGCAATGCATCTCATTGGTGTGGGTAGCTTAGGTGATTTTAAGCATCTTTAAATAATGTTTGATTAAGAGTGAATATACTTTAAATCTTGATTAAATAGCTCTATTAAAAGTCTTGTGAAAATCCTTTTAGAAAAACCTTGTTTTTATTCAGATTCTGATCAGTTTACTCGAGTAATGAGTATTGGGTCACTCGAGTAATTTATGTCATGACAGGTTAATCGAGTAATGGTTTACACATCACTCGAGTAACTTAATCTGACATGTTTTAATCGAGTGATGTTATATGGTTTACTCGAGTAATTCAATCAGTGTTTGGAAAATTATAAAAGGACTTAATTTTCTCTTTCACATGATATACACATTCATTCTTACAATTTTTATATACACTTTCAAAAGCAAATTCAAGAGTTATTTTACATCTTTCAAAAGCTATCAAGATTCAACAAAGAACTTTTCATTCTTCACTCTATTTCTCTCATTGTTCAAATATTCTTGAGATCATAATTTTTGTTCTTAGTGGTTGTTGAAGATTTGCAATTTGTGATTGCATCATTGAAGTTTCAACACAAGTGAAGAATCTCACAAGGAAGACTTTGAGGATCAAATCAAAGCAAGAAAAGAGGATTGGTTGGAAGCATCTTCAATCAATTAGCAAGGAAATCTAGAATTCTCAAAAGGGGTAGATTAGATCAAAGTGTTTGGTACACACTTTGAGTTGGGTTTTAAGATAGGAGAACTAAGAATCTAGTTGCATCTTAAAACATTGTAAAATCTACATTTGAAGATTTCTAGTGAAGAATCTCTCTTGATTCAAGAGGGGACTGGAGTAGCTTTCAAGTGGGTGAAAGTGAACCAGGATAAATCCTTGTGTCTCTTTTATTTTCATTCCTTGTATTGCATTAATTCATTAACAATTGCATTTTTAGGTTAGAATTGGGGTTTTCTTAATTCTACTCAATTGATCTAAAATTGCATGTTAATATTACTTGAAGTTGTTCATATTAATCATTCATAATTTGTTGAATCATCATAGCATTGTTATTCTTGAAGAACTCCATTGAAAACTGAGTTTTAATTGAATTTTACCCAGTTTACTCGAGTAAAGTTCTTGTCACTCGAGTAATCTGCTTTCAGTTTATGAACAATACTCGAGTAGGTTTTCTGTTACTCGAGTGATTTAAAAAATTGCTTTCGTAATACTCGAGTGATTTGCTGAATACTCGAGTGAAATTATTTTTGCTTGCGTATTACTCGAGTGAAGACTTGAGTTACTCGAGTAATCTGACTTGAATTTTTAAGAAATTTTATTTTCATAAAACCATTCTCTTAGGTGGACGAAAAATCTGTAATAAGGCTTCAATATTCTATTCACCCCCCTCTAGACTATATTGAGCCGCTTGTTGGTTTCCAACAAGTGGTATCAGAGCACGGACGAAAAATCCGAGCCTTAAAAAGCTTTTTCGAAAAGATCCTTTTACTTGGAAACAATGGGCTCAATTTCAAATCCTTTTGGTGGTGAAGGAACTTCCATTAATCGTCCTCCACTATTCAATGGTGAGGGTTACGCTTATTGGAAGGTCCGCATGAAAATTTTTATTCAAGCCATAGATATGGAAATTTGGAACGCCATAGAGAATGGACCTTTTGTTCCTCAAACGAAAGTAAATGATGTTGTTTCGATCAAACCACAATCGAGTTGGGACAATGATGATAAGAAGAAAGTTGCATTTGATTTAAAAGCTAAAAATATCATCACGTCCGCTCTTTCTTATGATGAGTTCTTTCGATTATCTCAATGTGTTGATGCTAAACAAATGTGGGACACATTACAAGTCACACATGAGGGCACTTCGGAGGTTAGAAGGGCTAGGCTAAATACACTCATGCATGAATATGAACTCTTTCGTATGCTACCTAATGAAAACATAGGTGACATGCAAAAGCGGTTCACTCATATCATAAATCATCTTTCTGCACTTGGAAAAGCTATTACTAATGGTGAAGTTGTTAATAAGATTTTGAGATGTCTTAGCAGGGAATGGCAACCTAAGGTGATGGCCATTATGGAAGCTAGAGACGTGGATCAAATTGACTTAGCAACTCTATTCGGAAAGCTTCAAGAGCATGAAATGGAGCTTGGACGGTTATCCATGAATGAAGATGCCGATAGAAAGAAAAAGGGGATTGCTCTTAAATCAACTTCAAAATCTCTTAAGGCACAAGAGGAAAACTCTCAAGTGGATGACTCGGACTCCGATATAGATGATGAGACCCTTGGCTTGCTAGTTAAGAAGCTTGGTAGGTTCTTTAAGAGAAAGGGAAACTTTAATAAGAATAGACAAAGAGATTCTAAGGACTCACAACCAAGAAATAAGACTAACAAGGATCATATCAAGTGTCATGGGTGTGGAAAGCTTGGTCACTATCGATCAAAATGCCCAACTTATTCTAAGAAGTCGGAAGGTGACAACTCTAAGTTCAACTCATCTAAAGGAAAAAGGGCTTACATAGTATGGGATGAAGAGGAGAGTCAATCAACATCTAGCTCATCGGATGATGAAGAACTTGCAAATCTATGTTTGATGACGAAGCTTGATGAAGAGGAATCTTCAAGCATTAAATCAAGAGAGTACGTCAATGAGGTAGATTATCTTTCCGATGCTAGCTCTAGTTCTAATTCTCCTTCATTCAATGAATTGTACAATGTGTATGTAGAGATGCATAAAGAGTTGAAGAAACTTGCTAAAATAAATGTTGAAAGAAAGAATTTCATAATGAAGCAACATGAAAAGATAATTGAACTTCAAAAAGATTTAGAAGAACTTAAGCTTCAAAATGAAACTCTTGAACTCATTTATGCAAACTCTACATGTAATTGTGAATTGAAATCAAATGAGACTTCATCTTGTGAAAATTGCAAGTCTTTGGAAAAAGAAGTTTTTAATTTGAATGATCGACTTGCAAGGCTCATGAAAGGAGATACTTCATTAGATCATTTGCTTTCAACTCAAAGGAACAATAGCAATAGATCCGGTCTTGGCTATACCAAACCTAAGAAACGCAATTATCGTAAAGTTGGTGGATTTTCAAAGAATAAGATTTCTAAAAACCCAACTTGGCATTATTGTGGGATCTTTGGGCATACCACGAATAAATGTAATATAAAGAAATTTGGTATACCAAGCGGAGAATATATTTGGATTGTTAAGGGGACTTCTCCCCATGCTAACAACAAAGGACCCAAGACCACTTGGGTACCTAAGTCAACCAAATGATATCTTTCTTGTAGGTGTGTCTTCGAACCAAAGAGCGCAAATGGTACTTGGATAGTGGTTGTTCGAGACACATGACGGGAGACAAAACGCACTTCATGGAACTTACTCCGAAAAATGATGGATTTGTGACATACGGCGACAACAACAAGGGCAAAATTCTAGGAGTCGGGAAGATCGGTAACGTATCTAACCTTGTCATAGAAAATGTCCTATACGTAGAAGGCTTAGAACACAACTTGCTTAGTATAAGCCAACTATGCGATATGGGCAATTATGTGACTTTTACTCCGGAATTATGCTTCATTAAGTCTTCTATAGATGATAGTGTTAAGTTTGTTGGTCGTCGCTCTAATAACACTTACTTAATTGATTTGGATGAGATAACTTCACTATTTTCAAAATGTTTCAAATCTTTTGATGATGAAATTCGTCTTTGGCATAGACGAATTGCTCATGTGAATGTGAATCAATTAAACAAACTTTTGCGAAAAGATTTAGTGATTGGTTTGCCTAAACTAAATTTTAAGCTTGATGGCATTTGTGACTCTTGTCAAAAGTGCAAGCAAGTTAAAAGTTCTTTTAAACCTAAAAATGTGATAAGCACAACAAAGCCTTTGGAGCTAATCCATATGGATTTGTTTGGCCCTTCACAAATTAAAAGTTTAGGTGGCAATTACTATGGATTTGTTTTAGTAGACGATTTTACTAGATTCACATGGACATTATTTTTATCCGCAAAAAGTGAGGTTTATAAATGTTTTAAAAAATTTGCCAAACTCATCCAAAATCAACTAAGTTTGAAAATTGTGTCTATTAGAAGTGACCACGGAGGTGAGTTTGAAAATACTAGGATTGATGCGTTTTGTGATAAGTTTGGTATTGATCATCAATTTTCGGCCCCTAGGACTCCAGAGCAAAACGGAGTTGTAGAAAGGAAAAATAGAATATTAGTGGAACTTGCTCGTTCTATGTTGATAGAATCAAATGTTCCTAAATATTTTTGGGCCGATGCAGTAAACACTGCTTGTTATGTGCTTAATAGGGTTCTTATTCGTCCGCATTTAAATAAAACACCTTATGAACTTTTAAAAGGGCGAAAGCCAAATATTTCACATTTTCATGTTTTTGGGTGTAAGGTGTTTGTTTTAAATAACGGAAAGGAACCGGTCGGCAAGTTTGACTCCAAAGCCGATGAAGGCATATTCATAGGTTATTCAACCCATAGCAAAGCATATAGAGTCTAAAATAAAAGAACATTAACCGTTGAGGAATCCGTGCATGTTGTATTTGATGAATCTTCGAAAGGAGATTGTGTTGTTTCTTGTGATGATGATAATATAGGTACATTTTTGGATCATGAGAAGTCAACACCACAACAAATGGAAGAGAATCAAATTGAAGATGGAGAGGTGCAAGCACAAGATAAAGACTTAGCACAAGAGATTCAATCTCAATTACCAATAGCTTGGAAATCAAACAAAAATCATCCGATTTCTAACATCTTAGGTGACATTGCGAAGGGAGTGGTAACCCGACGCGCTTTAAATAATTTTTGTTATTATGTTGCCTTTGTATCTCAAATAGAACCTAAGAATATCAAAGAGGCTCTTCAAGATGATCATTGGATTATGGCCATGCAAGAAGAATTAAATCAATTTGAAAGAAACCTAGTTTGGGAGCTTGTGCCAAAACTCGATGATCTTCCTGTGATTGGTACTCGGTGGATCTATAGGAATAAGTTAGATGAATCGGGTATTATTGTTAGGAATAAAGCTAGGTTGGTAGCACAAGGTTATAGTCAAGAAGAAGGAATCGATTACGATGAGACATATGCTCCTGTTGCTAGACTAGAAGCTATTCGTATTCTTCTCGCTTTTGCTTCGATAATGAATTTTAAATTGTATCAAATGGATGTTAAGAGCGCCTTTCTTAACGGATACATTCAAGAGGAAGTTTACGTGTCACAATCTCCCGGATTCGAGTGTTTTGAGCATCCGGACTACGTTTTCAAACTGAAAAAGGCTTTGTACGGTTTGAAACAAGCTCCTAGAGCTTGGTACGACCGACTAAGCAATTTTTTATTACAAAAAGGTTTTAAACGAGGCACTGTTGACACTACACTTTTTATTGAACGTTCCGGTAAGGATATTTTATTGGTTCAAATATATGTTGACGATATTATATTTGGTGCTACTAACGATAACTTGTGTAAGAAGTTTTCAGACTTGATGCAAAGCGAATTCGAGATGTCGATGATGGGAGAGCTTACATTCTTTCTTGGCCTTCAAATAAAGCAGCTTAATGATGGCATTTATATTCATCAGAGTAAATATTGTAGAGAGCTTCTCAAACGTTTTGGGATGGATTCGTGCAAATCCGCTTCTACACCAATGAGCGTTGCATGCTACCTAGATCAAGATGAGGCTGGAAAAGCGGTAGAGGTAACGAAGTATCGTGGTATAATTGGTAGTTTGTTATACTTAACTGCATCTAGGCCTGACATCATGTTTAGTGTATGTATGTGTGCACGTTTTCAAGCAAAACCGAAAGAGTCGCATCTAACTGCTGTCAAAAGAATTATGAAATACTTAAAGGGTACAACGAATACTGGACTTTATTATCCTAGGGATGCTTTTCTAAAACTTATAGGTTATTCGGACTCTGACTTTGCCGGTTGTAAAATTGAGCGAAAAAGTACAAGCGGAACATGCCATTTAATTGGTAATTCACTTTTATCGTGGTTTTCCAAAAAGCAAAACTGTGTTGCTTTATCAACCGCGGAGGCCGAATACATAGCTGCAGGTAGTTGTTGTGCACAACTTTTATGGATGAAACAACAATTATCTGACTTTGGTTTAAATTTGACAAAAATCCCTATAAAGTGTGATAACACTTCGGCAATTAATTTGACTAAAAATCCAGTATTACACTCAAGGACAAAGCATATTGAAATTAGGCATCACTTTTTGAGAGATCATGTTCAAAAAGGTGATTGTGTTATTGAGTTTGTTCAAACTTCGGATCAATTAGCTGATATCTTTACAAAACCATTACCAAGGGACACATTTTATAAAATTCGAAGAGAACTTGGTATTTTTGATGAATCAACTATTAGCTAATTGTATTTGATGCTTTTCGAAATCACCTTCAAGCCTATTTCAATGTGATTTGTATTTTGAGTTGTTGTATCTTATTAAAGTGTTTCTTATTTTTTGTGATATGTAGTTATGTGTGTATGTTTTCTATAATATGTTAATTGCTTTATTTGTATGTGTGTTACTTGCTAAATGCTAAGTGTTTCTATGTGGTTGTGCTTGAAAAATGTTTTTGCATGAAAAATTGCAATTTTTAAAATTCTGGACAGTTCACTCGAGTAACAGATATTTCACTCGAGTAATTTTAAAATCTCTTTCGTATTACTCGAGTAATTCTGTTTGTCACTCGATTAATTTTAAAATGACTTTCGTATCACTCGATTAGTTCATCCATCACTCGAGTAAAATTTTTTTTTAATCTTCGGCATACTCGAGTAACATTTCTTTTCACTCGATTACTGCTCGAATCACTCGAGTAACGCATGAACATCACTCGAGTAACTTACGTGATTTTAAAATCTGAACTGTTGAAAACTGCATCATTTTTTCACGTTTCTTTCTCTCTCTTGTTCGTATTTCTCTCTTCTCTCTCATATGGTTCTTCATCAAATCATCATTTTCAGCCACAAAACTTCACAAATCATACAAATTTCTTCCATATTTCATCATTATATCATCATTTCTACTCATTTCATTCATCCTTTTCACCAATTATACCCAAAATCCGAAAATTCCCAAACCAAAACCCTAACCCCAAAACCGAATCTGCACTTTCTGAATCAATGTCTGCTTCCTCACAATCTCAACCTCCTCGAAAGAAAGCAAAGCAAGGAGCAGGCCGAAATGATCCCTGGTTTTCTGGAATCAACCGAGACTTGCGGGAACCAACTTTTATCAATCGCTCTTTTGGTCTTACACGGTATGTTAAGTTTGCTTGGTTGCATAAGGAGCAATTTTCATTTGTAGAGGATTTGGAATTTCAGAATTTGAAGAGGTTTTTAGAATTTGAGACTCATTATTACCTAGGCTTGTCAGACAATTTTATCAGAATTTTACTAAGCTAGATGGTGAGTATCAAACAATGGTTAGAGGACATCATTTTGTTATAAAGCCTGAAGATTTGACAATGTTGTTTGGTTTAGAAAACAAGGGAACTTTTATTGGTGATGCTGAATGTCTGGATTTGGATGTGGATACTAATAAGATTTATACTGATTTGTTGCGTACTGGTGAATCTTGGAGTGTTAGGACTACTAGAACTGTATCACCTTTGCTTGCTGTGGATAGAGTGCTCATATACATTGTTTCTTATTGTTTGATTCCAAAATGCAATCAAAATTATGCACAATTGGGAGATGATGATCTTATTTTGTTTCATGGGATTAAAAAGAGATATGAGATGAATTGGAATAAAATGTTTTTAGCTCGTATGGAAGCTGCTGCTCAATCTCCTCCTACCCAATTCTTGCCATATCCTATGCATGTTACCAAAATCATGAGGTATTATCGAGTTCCAATCCCTGATGATGAGCCAGCTGTGACGGAAAAGAAAAATAACTGGTGTCTTAATGATTCACACATTAGTTATATGAAAATTGCTTGGCATAGGGAAAGTCGCACTTGGTTATAGAAATCACAGATTAAGGAAATGGCTGAAGCTGCAAAGACTGCAAGAGTTTCAGGTTCTAGGAAAAGGACTTTACTTGGTGATAGGGCTGGTGCATCTTCTTCTGCTCCTCCTCCTTCTACTGATCCGATGGATACCGATCGCGTTGAGGACTATATAAATTTGGACAATCTTGGTACTCCATTTGATGCACAGGCTGCTCATGAGTCATTGGTTGAACACATCAATGCTCAATTTACTCAGTTGGAGATGAGACAGGATGTGAAGAATATTGCCATGGAGCATCGTTTAATGGATTATATGTCTGGCCTCTTTTCTCACCATTTTCCTCCTCCTCCACCTGATTCCTAGACCTATGGATGCTGATGATGTTTTGCTCTTGATTTCAGTTTCATGTTTCATATGCATATTTCTGACTATATTATGTTTATGTTTCTGTTTCATGTTTCTGACTCTATTGCTACTATGTTTTCGGGCCTTGTGTATGGTCTAGTTTGGTTAGTTTCGTTTGATTATTTGCTATGGTTGATGTCTTTTTGTTTTACACTATGCTTTGCTGCATAGTATGATACTCTGATATTATGGATTATGGTGCTATATTCGTTGTCCGTTTTTATTCGTTGAGGCACTATTGTGGTTTATTTTGGTATTGTCTTTATTGTTATATTTTTATACCATTGTGAACTACTTACCTTCAACTTTTGGCAAAGGACTTTTCTCAACTTTCTTATCTTTTTAATGATGCCAAAAGGGGGAGAATATTTTGTTGATGTTGTTCTTGTAGGTTAAGTTTTATTATATTTTTCCTAGGTGTTTTACATTTAGGGGGAGTATGTTAAAACTTAGTGCTTAATTGAAAAGGAGGTTTGTCATCATCAAAAAGGGGGAGTTTGTAGGATTCTCATGTTTTGATGCTAACAATCTCTCTCCAAGCAACAACATTGGCAACAAGCAAGCTACACCACATGAAGATTAGAATTAGGATTTTTATTAATTCTATTTCAATGTAATCTTTATTTTTTATACAATGCATCTCATTGGTGTGGGTAGCTTAGGTGATTTTAAGCATCTTTAAATAATGTTTGATTAAGAGTGAAGATACTTTAAGTCTTGATTAAATAGCTCTATTAAAAGTCTTGTGAAAATCCTTTTAGAAAAACCTTGTTTTTATTCAGATTCTGATCAGTTTACTCGAGTAATGAGTATTGGGTCACTCGAGTAATTTATGTCATGACAGGTTAATCGAGTAATGGTTTACACATCACTCGAGTAACTTAATCTGACATGTTTTAATCGAGTGATGTTATATGGTTTACTCGAGTAATTCAATCAGTGTTTGGAAAATTATAAAAGGACTTAATTTTCTCTTTCACATGATATACACATTCATTCTTACAATTTTTATATACACTTTCAAAAGCAAATTCAAGAGTTATTTTACATCTTTCAAAAGCTATCAAGATTCAACAAAGAACTTTTCATTCTTCACTCTATTTCTCTCATTGTTCAAATATTCTTGAGATCATAATTTTTGTTCTTAGTGGTTGTTGAAGATTTGCAATTTGTGATTGCATCATTGAAGTTTCAACACAAGTGAAGAATCTCACAAGGAAGACTTTGAGGATCAAATCAAAGCAAGAAAAGAGGATTGGTTGGAAGCATCTTCAATCAATTAGCAAGGAAATCTAGAATTCTCAAAAGGGGTAGATTAGATCAAAGTGTTTGGTACACACTTTGAGTTGGGTTTTAAGATAGGAGAACTAAGAATCTAGTTGCATCTTAAAACATTGTAAAATCTACATTTGAAGATTTCTAGTGAAGAATCTCTCTTGATTCAAGAGGGGACTGGAGTAGCTTTCAAGTGGGTGAAAGTGAACCAGGATAAATCCTTGTGTCTCTTTTATTTTCATTCCTTGTATTGCATTAATTCATTAACAATTGCATTTTTAGGTTAGAATTGGGGTTTTCTTAATTCTACTCAATTGATCTAAAATTGCATGTTAATATTACTTGAAGTTGTTCATATTAATCATTCATAATTTGTTGAATCATCATAGCATTGTTATTCTTGAAGAACTCCATTGAAAACTGAGTTTTAATTGAATTTTACCCAGTTTACTCGAGTAAAGTTCTTGTCACTCGAGTAATCTGCTTTCAGTTTATGAACAATACTCGAGTAGGTTTTCTGTTACTCGAGTGATTTAAAAAATTGCTTTCGTAATACTCGAGTGATTTGCTGAATACTCGAGTGAAATTATTTTTGCTTGCGTATTACTCGAGTGAAGACTTGAGTTACTCGAGTAATCTGACTTGAATTTTTAAGAAATTTTATTTTCATAAAACCATTCTCTTAGGTGGACGAAAAATCTGTAATAAGGCTTCAATATTCTATTCACCCCCCTCTAGACTATATTGAGCCGCTTGTTGGTTTCCAACAGGTTAATTTTTGCTTATATTAGTGGAGCACCTTTGTTTGCTTATAAATGAGACCGGAGAGAGTATCATTTAATTTTTGTTTCATTCTCAATACATGTTTTCTATGTTTCCTAAAGAGATCTATTTTCTTTATGAATTAAAAGTATTTAACTAACTTCTTTAATAAACGTGAAATTAATTTTTTTACTTTATATGGGACCGGATAAAATGTTATAATAATTGGGTTGAAAACAAATTCCTTCTTCCATGTGATTTAAAATGGACACTTGGCAGAAGAAATAAACAGATAGTGTAAAAGAGAAAAGGAATAATAGTTAAGGATATGTTTTTCAAAAACATTTTTTGTTTTTATTTAATTTTTGTTTTATTTTTAATGCATATTTTTTAAAGTGGTCTAATTTAATTTTTTTTTATAAATTCAAGAAAATTAAATGTATTCAACTAACTTTTTTAATAAGTATGTAATTAATTTTATTTATATAGAAGACCAGAAAAAATACTATAATAATTGGGTTGAGAATAAATTCCTTCTTCCATGTGAATTAAAATGGACAGATAGTGCAAGAGAAAAGGAATAATAGTCAACGATATGTTTTGTTTTCGAAAATATTTTTTGTTTTTATTTAGTTTTTGTTTCATTTTTAATGCATATTTTTTAAAGTGGACTATTTATTTATAAATTAAAAAAAATTAAATGTATTCAATCAACTTTTTTAATAATTAACGTTGAAAAAAAACTTCTTTAATAAGTATGAAATTAATTTTTTTGCTTATATACGAGACTAGAGAAAATATTACTCCTTCCGGTTTTTATTATAAGTCATTTTGACTAATTTTCACACCCTTTAAGAAACTTAATTAATATTGTTAGTGGTATTGAAAATGTAAATAAGCGTGTTTGTGGAAAAGAAGTAATTAATGTCATTGGAAGTTGGAAATAGAGCTTATATTAAAGACCAAAGAAAAATTTTCAAAGGGAGCTTACATATAGGATGGAAGGAAGTATAATAATTGGGTTGAAAACAAATTCTTCTTCCAAGTGATTTAAAATGGACACTTTGACCGAATGTAAGAGGCCTCGCGAATGACAACAAATTTCCTCTTGCGAACGTAAAATGCCTCGTTGGGAAATTAGCTCTTAAAGGGCCCGACAATATCGAAAGGATTAGTCAATTAGTTGCGCGGATGGATACCTTGAAAAAAATGGACACTTTGACCGAAGAAATAAACGGATAGTGTAAGTTTGTAAGAGAAAAGAAATACTACCTCCGTTTCATATGTAGTGTTGTTTTAGCATTTGTACTATGTTTCATAAGTCTTGTTGCTTTATAAACCTTATAAATAATTAATGCTATTTTTCCAAAAACACCCATATTTATTACACTCTTTTTTTCATTTTCAATACTTTTCTCTCTCTTCAATAATGATTATATAGGGGCATTATAGTCAAATACAACAAATCCTTACATCATTTAATTATTTTTAAAAACTCGTGTATAACTAGGAACCTTAAAACACATTACATATGAAACTGAGGGAATAATAGTTAAGGATATGTTCCTTTTGCAAAAATATTTTATGTTTTTATTTTAAAAAATTGTTGATAATTATAATTATTACCCTATGTTTAGTTTATATCAATTTTTATTAATTAAGAATATAATCATGTATTTTTATTATGTTTCCTGTTTCTAGATGTTTATAAAAAAATATGGAAAATAACTTTTTATTATTTTTACTATGTTCTATATAAAATTTTGTAAATAAGAAACGAAATGAAAAGGTCTAATCACATTTATAATTAACAAAAAAGTGAAATAGAAAACATTAATTTTTTTTTGGTGCAAAGGAACATAAACAACAACAGCTGTAACGTCCTCAATTTAATTTCCCGTTAATGCATTTAATTAATTGTTATGGAAATATATTAAAATTAATTAAGAAAAACTAAGAAAAATAATCCAACGAGTATGTGAGGTGCTAGAATGGAGTTATGAAGGGTAGAATCGAAATTGGAAGTGAATCGGGTTAGAAAGTGCAAGTTTATCTAAGTTAAAACACCTTTCCAACAACCCTAACTTGGAAAATTGTAATTAAATAATTACAACCCCAATCAAGATTTCCACCGTTGGATATGAAGTTAAGGATTTTAGGAAGCTTGCTTTCAAATTTGAGCAAGATCCGTCGGGTAACGAAGAAGTTATCTCGATTTGAAGCAGGAAGAAAATAGGAGGAAATTGAAAAATGAATAAATGGGTACTGAGCAATAATACTCGAGTCTTTTAGAAAAGACTCGAGTGTTCTCAGCCTCTACTCGAGTCTTTGTGAAAAGACTCGAGTGTTTTACAGATCCTGAATCAGGAAAAGGCAAAACCCTCAGATTCACTCGAGTCTTTTAGAAAAGACTCGAGTATTTTTTGGATTCACTCGAGTGATTAGTAAAAGACTCGAGTGTTTTTAACAGACCTGCAAAAAAATAAAAACGCGAGTTGGGGTCATTTTAACCCCAAATATCACTTTCTCACTCTTCTTTTCTCTGACTTCTCTCTAGGGTTTTCAACCCCAATTCATAAATCAAACAAATCTCCCCAAATTAATCATCATAAATCATCATGGATCATCATTAAGCATCCCTCTTGCACTATTCATCATCATCAAGCTCTTGGATCTCTCTCTCTCCACGTTTTCTCTCTCATCCAGCCAAGAGGATCTTAGCTAAACTTGGTATTTTCTCTTTTAATCTTCAAAATCAAGGTAAGGGGGTTGATTCATGGGCTTGGGAGTTGAATTTTGGGTGTGTATAATTATGATTAAGTTTAGGGTTAGATAATATGATTTTCTCTCTTTAATATATATGTTATTGTTCATGAAATTGCTTGACCCTATTTGCTACATGAAATAAGCATGATTATTAGTTGTATTTGTGGTTTGTTGTGTATTAGTTGTTTACCTTGCAATTAGTTGAGGAATTTATGGACATTGTAAGTAATAAGTTGAAAAAGGAATTTATGAGAATAAGGAGTAAGAAATTGAACATGAGACAAAGGAGGTGGATGAAATTTCTTAAAGATTACGACTTCAGTCTCCAATATCATCCCGGCAAAGCAAATGTAGTGGCGGATGCTCTAAGCCGCAAGACACTTCATGTTAGCAATATGATGATAAAGGAGATGCAATTGATGCAGGAGTTTAGTAATCTCATGTTGGGTGTGCAGGTGCAGGAAAAGAGTATTATTCTAGAAATGTTGCAGGTGCATAATGAATTCATCGACTTGATCAAAGAAAGGCAGGTTGATGATCCAGAATTGCAAAAACTCTTAGAAAGAGCCTCTGACGGAGAAGAGCCCGATTTCATCAGGGGTTCAGACGGAATCATTCGATTTCGAGGAAGGGTATGTGTTCCTAAAGATTTTGAAGTTCAAAGGGATATTCTTCACGAGGCACATAAAATTAAATTAAGCCTCCACCCAGGTAAAACCTATCAAGTCCATAAGACTTGACCAAATATTTCCTCGATTCCAATAATATCCCATAGCATATCCTATCTAACCACCATCTGCAGGTACCACCAAGATGTACCAAGATCTTAAAAGATTATTTTGGTGGCCTGGAAAGAAGAAAGCTATCGCAGATTTTGTATCACGATGCCTAGTATGCCAAAAAGCCAAGATTGAACATCAAAAGCCCAGAGGCTTGCTAAGGCCTTTGGAGATTCCCGAGTGGAAATGGGATAGCATCTCTATGGATTTCGTATCTAGTCTTCCAAGGACCCCTTCTGGCTATGAAGCTATCTGGGTAGTAGTCGATCGGCTTACTAAATGTTCTCACTTTATCCCAATGAATATGAAGTATAGTATGGAGAAGTTGACACAACTATACATTCAAAATATTGTGAGACTACACGGAATTCCTTCAAGTATCATCTCTGACCGTGATCCCAGATTCCTCTCTCGTTTTTGGCAAAGTCTTCAACAGGCTTTGGGCACAAAACTCAAGTTCAGCACTGCATATCATCCCCAAACTGATGGGCAAACAGAGCGCACCATTCAATCGTTGGAGGATTTACTAAGGACTTGTGTTATTGAGCAATCGGGTAGTTGGGAACGTCTCTTGCCACTAATTGAGTTCACTTATAACAACAGCTTCCATTCCAGTATTGGGATGGCTCCTTTTGAGGCTCTCTATGGCAGAAAGTACCGGACTCCATTGTGCTGGTTTCAAATCGGTGAAAATTTACTTCTTGGTCCAGATATTGTACAAGAAACCACCGAAAGGATCAAAATGATTCAGCAAAAAATGAAGGCATCACAGGATCGCCAAAAGAGCTATGCGGATAGACGTAGACGACCCTTGGAATTCGATGGTGGTGATCACGCGTTCTTAAGGGTAAGTCCTACCACCGGTGTCGGTCGTGCAATCAAGTACCGGAAGCTCTCTCCCAGGTTTATTGGTCCCTATCAGATAATTGAGAAGGTTGGACCTTTAGCGTATCGAATTGCATTGCCTCCTCATCTAGCTAAGTTACATGACGTATTCCATGTATCACAACTTCGGAAGTACGTGCATGACCCTTCGCATATAATTGATGTGGATAATATACCTTTGAAAGAAAATCTGACTTTTGAAATCCATCCCATTCGGATTGAAGATCGTCGGATTAAGCAACTCCGAGGCAAGCAAATTCCCTTGATAAAAGTTATTTGGCACCACAATAATGTTGAAGAAGCTACTTGGGAGCTAGAAGAAAAGATGAGGGAATCTTATCCACAGCTTTTCAGCACTTAGTGAATTTCGGGGATGAAATTCTGGTAAGTGGGAGAGGATTGTAACGTCCTCAATTTAATTTCCCGTTAATGCATTTAATTAATTGTTATGGAAATATATTAAAATTAATTAAGAAAAACTAAGAAAAATAATCCAACGAGTATGTGAGGTGCTAGAATGGAGTTATGAAGGGTAGAATCGAAATTGGAAGTGAATCGGGTTAGAAAGTGCAAGTTTATCTAAGTTAAAACACCTTTCCAACAACCCTAACTTGGAAAATTGTAATTAAATAATTACAACCCCAATCAAGATTTCCACCGTTGGATATGAAGTTAAGGATTTTAGGAAGCTTGCTTTCAAATTTGAGCAAGATCCGTCGGGTAACGAAGAAGTTATCTCGATTTGAAGCAGGAAGAAAATAGGAGGAAATTGAAAAATGAATAAATGGGTACTGGGCAATAATACTCGAGTCTTTTAGAAAAGACTCGAGTGTTCTCAGCCTCTACTCGAGTCTTTGTGAAAAGACTCGAGTGTTTTACAGATCCTGAATCAGGAAAAGGCAAAACCCTCAGATTCACTCGAGTCTTTTAGAAAAGACTCGAGTATTTTTTGGATTCACTCGAGTGATTAGTAAAAGACTCGAGTGTTTTTAACAGACCTGCAAAAAAATAAAAACGCGAGTTGGGGTCATTTTAACCCCAAATATCACTTTCTCACTCTTCTTTTCTCCGACTTCTCTCTAGGGTTTTCAACCCCAATTCATAAATCAAACAAATCTCCCCAAATTAATCATCATAAATCATCATGGATCATCATTAAGCATCCCTCTTGCACTATTCATCATCATCAAGCTCTTGGATCTCTCTCTCTCCACGTTTTCTCTCTCATCCAGCCAAGAGGATCTTAGCTAAACTTGGTATTTTCTCTTTTAATCTTCAAAATCAAGGTAAGGGGGTTGATTCATGGGCTTGGGAGTTGAATTTTGGGTGTGTATAATTATGATTAAGTTTAGGGTTAGATAATATGATTTTCTCTCTTTAATATATATGTTATTGTTCATGAAATTGCTTGACCATATTTGCTACATGAAATAAGCATGATTATTAGTTGTATTTGTGGTTTGTTGTGTATTAGTTGTTTACCTTGCAATTAGTTGAGGAATTTATGGACATTGTAAGTAATAAGTTGAAAAAGGAATTTATGAGAATAAGGAGTAAGAAATTGTTTATGTTAGTAAATATGTAATTATGTAACTTCAAGTGAAAAAAATGAGATGTTTTGAAAAGTTTATATGAATTGGAAATGAGAAGTGTTACTTTGCAAATTATGAGTATGAGAAGTGAAAGAAACAAAGTGGTAATGCAAAGTAAGGAAAAATAAGAAGGTCTGCAGCTATTAATCGCGTTTTGGGATCCACACCCATTAGGTGCACACGGTTAGGACAGGGTCCTACTAGCAAAGTAGACCCGAATTAGCCCCAATAGGTACAAAGCTCGCTCAGGAAAAATCCCCATAAGATCAAAGGCTCGTTAGGTTACGTTGATCTTACGCGATGATTAATAGCTGCATTACCAAATATAATCATGAAATATGAATAAATGAGAATATATGAAAGAGAGTGAAGAAAAGAAAATAAAGAAAAGGCCCTAACGAGGGAAAGGTCTTATGGGTCAAGAAGTCCTGAGTGAGAAGAAGTCCTATTGGGTGAAGATACCATCCTAACCAATTGTGCAGCAAGAATACCTAATGGAATTCATAATGCAAGCAAAATTCAGATACAAAAGTTAAAAGCTTGTGAAAGTAAATGTCATGTTTAAAGTTGAAGAAAAACCAAGAGTGATTATCATTGATATATGATTTAATTTCGAACCAATAAGGTGTGCAATGAAGCATGATTTATGTATGTGTGTGAATTGATTGTTGCATGCCTTAGTTTTTCTTATGCCTCTTTAAAATGACATTTCTGGGTTCGTGGATTTCTCACCCCTTACGCCCATTTTTCAGGTTCAGAGTTAGATTCCGAGGTCCCAGCCGAGCAGGATCACTCTCCCAACTAGGGAGAGTAGTGTTTCATGCCATTTTACTAGTTTGGAACTTAGGTTACTTTGAGATTGTATATATATAAAACCACATTTATACTTTCTCTATAACTTATTATTTTTGTGGTGCAATGTGTAGGCACCTTTGGGTCGGATTTCCTCCGTTATGATGGGGATGTTCCGTGCATATTTTGTTGTAAGTCATACTTAATCTTTTTGGTGAATCTAAGCCATGCAGGTACATAGAATGAACTAGGGAAACACCCTAGTGATGCATAGAGGTTATATGAACTGGACTGGAAAAATATAAAATGAACTTGCAAGCAGGTAACAGGTTTTCAAGAAATATGGGAAATATCCAATAAACAGAGGAGACTCTGTCGGATTTTTCCTAGAATTCCCTATAACTAAATATTACTAAATGTACTTTCTAAATAAGTATAATTAGGTAATTCCGCGTGTGAGCCCTATGTTTTGAAAAGTTAGGAAAAGGAAAATTTTAGACCACTATTTTTAGTAATGAATTAGGCTTCCCCATACTGATAATGGAGTTAAAAACTAAATAATTAAGCAAAACTCACAAGCATATTTATTTAATTTTATTATAAAACTTAGGGTGTCACATTTATGGTATCAGAGCAGTTTTGTCCTCGGCTATGGAGTTTCATTACTCCTTGATTTCTCATCAAGCGAGAAATTGTTCAAATGTCAATGTTTAGGTTTATTCTTAGTACATTTATGTAGTTTTCTTTAAGTTCTTCGTTAGATTCTTTCTAACATATTAATTTAAATGGTGATCTTCAATCAAGGTAGATACCCTCTATGGCTCGTCGACCAAACGATAATGATCGTCTTACAGCTATTTTGGAGAATGTGGTTCAAGCCAACCAGAATCAGGCTCAGAATATTGCAAATGCTGTTACCGCTGCTGTTGCTGCTATGCAACCACCTCAACCTGCTCCTCCTGTTATTGATTGGCTTTCAAGGTTCAAGAAACAGGATCCTCTGAGGTTTGATGGAGGACACAATCCAGATGGAGCCCAAGATTGGCTCCAGGACATTGAGAAAATCTTTGCTTCTCTTCAGCCTCCACAGGACCAATGGGTTCGTCTTGCAGAATTTATGCTGATCAGTGAGGCCCAATATTGGTGGCAACAGGAACGTCGCGATCTTGAAGCGGCTAATCGGGAAATTACTTGGGAACTTTTCCGCACTCACTTTTTGGGCAAGTATTTTCCGGAGAATGAACGCAGAGAGAAAGAGCTGCAATTTCTGAATCTTGTTCAAGGTGACATGAATATTGGTGAATATGCTGCAAAGTTTCGGGAGTTGATGCGCTACTCGCTTGGTTATAGAGATGTTGAGGAGAGGGCAAAATGCATTAAATTTGAAAGTGGCCTACGCCCTGAGATCAAGGTGTTGTTTGAATATCAGAATATTGCCAGCTTAGCTCAACTGATTAATATGACCAGTGCTTATGAAAGGAGCTTGAAGAATATGCAAGGGACTGATCGGGGTAAAAATGTGCAAAAATCTGGAGGCCCGATCAAGGGTAAAGCGCCTATGAATAAATCTGGTCCCTATTCTGCTAGTGCCAACAGAGGTCCTCCACGGTCCAATTCTGGTCCCACAGGAGTTGCTTTTCCTAGCTATCCTACATGCACTCATTGTGGAAAGCGTCATCTTGGAGAGTGCTGGTTCAAAAATCAAGACTCAAAACCCAGGGTTTGTTTTACTTGTGGTCAACCTGGTCACTTCTATTATCAATGCCCAAAGAAGAATATGAAACAGGAAGTTAATGTGACTCGGGCGCAACCCGCCAAGGGAAAGAAACCCGTCCAGAAGGGTAAGGTGTACACTATGGATGACGAGGAGGTAGAGGAAGGTGATGAACTTATCCGAGGTATTGGTACTTTAAATACTCTCCCTTGTAAAATATTGTTTGATAGTGGTGCTTCGCATTCCTTTATTTCATTATCATGTGTCAAGAGAATCGGTATGTCTACGGTAGAGATGCCGTATGTGCTCTCGGTGTCGACACCTACCAGCCCCGCAGTGACTACGTCCCTCGCATGTCTAAACTGTTCTTTGCGAGTACTTGAGAGAGAATTCAACTTGAATCTTATTTGTTTACCTCTCAAGGGGCTTGATATTATCCTCGGCATGGATTGGATGTCGAAGAATAAAGTTCTTATTGATTGCCATAGCAAGGCCATCCTATTCCCTAATGCAACCTTGTCAAATCTAGAAATCAGAACCGATCCGGATGTTAACAAGATTCCAGTGGTGCAGGAGTTTCCGGAGGTATTCCCGGATGATATTCCCGGTTTACCGCCACACAGAGAAGTAGAATTTAGCATTGATTTGGTTCCCGGTGCAGGACCAATATCAATTGCTTCGTATCGGATGGCCCCTCCAGAATTGGCCGAGCTAAAGAAGCACATCGAAGAGTTATTTGCTAAACAATTCATTCGGCCTAGTGTGTCTCCGTGGGGAGCCCCAGTACTATTCGTTAAAAAGAAGGATGGCAGTTTGAGAATGTGTACTGACTACCGCCAGCTGAATGGGGTAACAATTAAGAACAAGTATCCACTTCCCCGAATTGACGATTTGTTAGATCAACTGAAGGGAGCATCCATATTCTCTAAGATCGATCTTCGATCAGGCTATCATCAAATCCGAGTTAAAGAGGCCGACATCCCCAAAACAGCTTTTCGCACCCGTTATGGGCATTTTGAGTATGTTGTCATGCCCTTCGGCCTTACTAATGCACCAGCAATCTTCATGGACTACATGAATCAGATTTTCAGACCTTTTCTGGACTCTTTCGTCATTGTCTTCATCGACGATATTCTTATCTATTCCAAAACTCCAAGTGAGCATAATGAGCATTTGAGGACGGTGTTGCGGGTCCTCAAGGAGAAACAGTTGTACGCTAAGTTCGCCAAATGCAGTTTCTGGTTAAATGAAGTGTACTTTCTGGGTCATGTCATTTCAGAAAAAGGAGTGGCAGTTGACCCATTGAAGGTAGAAGTAGTGCTCAAATGGGAGAGACCCACTACAATCACAGAGATCAGAAGCTTTTTAGGCATGGCCGGTTATTATAGAAGATTCATTGAGGGTTTTTCTAAGTTAGCACTTCCGCTAACCAAATTGACTCGCAAAGAGGTACCCTATCAGTGGACAGTGGAGTGTGAGCATAGTTTTGAAGAATTAAAGAAGCGACTCACTAGCTCACCCGTTCTAATTTTGCCAGACCCATCTCAACCCTTCGATGTTTATTGTGATGCATCTAAACAAGGGTTAGGATGCGTACTGATGCAACAAGGCAAAGTCGTTGCATATGCTTCTCGGCAACTTCGCCCACATGAACAGAACTATCCTACACATGATCTCGAATTAGCAGCCGTGGTATTTGCATTGAAAATTTGGAGGCATTACTTATACGGCACTCGATTCGAGGTGTTCAGCGATCATAAGAGCCTTAAGTATTTATTTGACCAGAAGGAGCTGAACATGAGACAAAGGAGGTGGATGGAATTTCTTAAAGATTACGACTTTAGTCTCCAATATCATCCAGGCAAAGCAAATGTAGTGGCGGATGCTCTAAGCCGCAAGACACTTCATGTTAGCAATATGATGATAAAGGAGATGCAATTGATGCAGAAGTTTAGTAATCTCATGTTGGGTGTGCAGGTGCAGGAAAAGAGTATTATTCTGGAAATGTTGCAGGTGCATAATGAATTCATCGACTTGATCAAAGAAAGGCAGGTTGATGATCCAGAATTGCAAAAACTCTTAGAAAGAGCTTCTGACGGAGAAGAGCCCGATTTCATCAGGGGTTCAGACGGAATCATTCGATTTCGAGGAAGGGTATGTGTTCCTAAAGATTTTGAAGTTCAAAGGGATATTCTTCACGAGGCACATAAAATTAAATTAAGCCTCCACCCAGGTAAAACCTATCAAGTCCATAAGACTTGACCAAATATTTCCTCGATTCCAATAATATCCCATAGCATATCCTATCTAACCACCATCTGCAGGTACCACCAAGATGTACCAAGATCTTAAAAGATTATTTTGGTGGCCTGGAATGAAGAAAGCTATCGCAGATTTTGTACCACGATGCCTAGTATGCCAAAAAGCCAAGATTGAACATCAAAAGCCCAGAGGCTTGCTAAGGCCTTTGGAGATTCCCGAGTGGAAATGGGATAGCATCTCTATGGATTTCGTATCTAGTCTTCCAAGGACCCCTTCTGGCTATGAAGCTATCTGGGTAGTAGTCGATCGGCTTACTAAATGTGCTCACTTTATCCCGATGAATATGAAGTATAGTATGGAGAAGTTGACACAACTATACATTCAAAATATTGTGAGACTACACGGATTTCCTTCAAGTATCATCTCTGACCGTGATCCCAGATTCCTCTCTCGTTTTTGGCAAAGTCTTCAACAGGCTTTGGGCACAAAACTCAAGTTCAGCACTGCATATCATCCCCAAACTGATGGGCAAACAGAGCGCACCATTCAATCGTTGGAGGATTTACTAAGGACTTGTGTTATTGAGCAATCGGGTAGTTGGGAACGTCTCTTGCCACTAATTGAGTTCACTTATAACAACAGCTTCCATTCCAGTATTGGGATGGCTCCTTTTGAGGCTCTCTATGGCAGAAAGTACCGGACTCCATTGTGCTGGTTTCAAATCGGTGAAAATTTACTTCTTGGTCCAGATATTGTACAAGAAACCACCGAAAGGATCAAAATGATTCAGCAAAAAATGAAGGCATCACAGGATCGCCAAAAGAGCTATGCGGATAGACGTAGACGACCCTTGGAATTCGATGGTGGTGATCACGCGTTCTTAAGGGTAAGTCCTACCACCGGTGTCGGTCGTGCAATCAAGTACCGGAAGCTCTCTCCCAGGTTTATTGGTCCCTATCAGATAATTGAGAAGGTTGGACCTTTAGCGTATCGAATTGCATTGCCTCCTCATCTAGCTAAGTTACATGACGTATTCCATGTATCACAACTTCGGAAGTACGTGCATGACCCTTCGCATATAATTGATGTGGATAATATACCTTTGAAAGAAAATCTGACTTTTGAAATCCATCCCATTCGGATTGAAGATCGTCGGATTAAGAAACTCCGAGGCAAGCAAATTCCCTTGATAAAAGTTATTTGGCACCACAATAATGTTGAAGAAGCTACTTGGGAGCTAGAAGAAAAGATGAGGGAATCTTATCCACAGCTTTTCAGCACTTAGTGAATTTCGGGGATGAAATTCTGGTAAGTGGGAGAGGATTGTAACGTCCTCAATTTAATTTCCCGTTAATGCATTTAATTAATTGTTATGGAAATATATTAAAATTAATTAAGAAAAACTAAGAAAAATAATCCAACGAGTATGTGAGGTGCTAGAATGGAGTTATGAAGGGTAGAATCGAAATTGGAAGTGAATCGGGTTAGAAAGTGCAAGTTTATCTAAGTTAAAACACCTTTCCAACAACCCTAACTTGGAAAATTGTAATTAAATAATTACAACCCCAATCAAGATTTCCACCGTTGGATATGAAGTTAAGGATTTTAGGAAGCTTGCTTTCAAATTTGAGCAAGATCCGTCGGGTAACGAAGAAGTTATCTCGATTTGAAGCAGGAAGAAAATAGGAGGAAATTGAAAAATGAATAAATGGGTACTGGGCAATAATACTCGAGTCTTTTAGAAAAGACTCGAGTGTTCTCAGCCTCTACTCGAGTCTTTGTGAAAAGACTCGAGTGTTTTACAGATCCTGAATCAGGAAAAGGCAAAACCCTCAGATTCACTCGAGTCTTTTAGAAAAGACTCGAGTATTTTTTGGATTCACTCGAGTGATTAGTAAAAGACTCGAGTGTTTTTAACAGACCTGCAAAAAAATAAAAACGCGAGTTGGGGTCATTTTAACCCCAAATATCACTTTCTCACTCTTCTTTTCTCCGACTTCTCTCTAGGGTTTTCAACCCCAATTCATAAATCAAACAAATCTCCCCAAATTAATCATCATAAATCATCATGGATCATCATTAAGCATCCCTCTTGCACTATTCATCATCATCAAGCTCTTGGATCTCTCTCTCTCCACGCTTTCTCTCTCATCCAGCCAAGAGGATCTTAGCTAAACTTGGTATTTTCTCTTTTAATCTTCAAAATCAAGGTAAGGGGGTTGATTCATGGGCTTGGGAGTTGAATTTTGGGTGTGTATAATTATGATTAAGTTTAGGGTTAGATAATATGATTTTCTCTCTTTAATATATATGTTATTGTTCATGAAATTGCTTGACCGTATTTGCTACATGAAATAAGCATGATTATTAGTTGTATTTGTGGTTTGTTGTGTATTAGTTGTTTACCTTGCAATTAGTTGAGTAATTTATGGACATTGTAAGTAATAAGTTGAAAAAGGAATTTATGAGAATAAGGAGTAAGAAATTGTTTATGTTAGTAAATATGTAATTATGTAACTTCAAGTAAAAAAAATGAGATGTTTTGAAAAGTTTATATGAATTGGAAATGAGAAGTGTTACTTTGCAAATTATGAGTATGAGAAGTGAAAGAAACAAAGTGGTAATGCAAAGTAAGGAAAAATAAGAAGGTCTGCAGCTATTAATCGCGTTTTGGGATCCACACCCATTAGGTGCACACGGTTAGGACAGGGTCCTACTAGCAAAGTAGGCCCGAATTAGCCCCAATAGGTACAAAGCTCGCTCAGGAAAAATCCCCATAAGATCAAAGGCTCGTTAGGTTACGTGGATCCTACGCGATGATTAATAGCTGCATTACCAAATATAATCATGAAATATGAATAAATGAGAATATATGAAAGAGAGTGAAGAAAAGAAAATAAAGAAAAGGCCCTAACGAGGGAAAGGTCTTATGGGTCAAGAAGTCCTGAGTGAGAAGAAGTCCTATTGGGTGAAGATACCATCCTAACCAATTGTGCAGCAAGAATACCTAATGGAATTCATAATGCAAGCAAAGTTCAGATACAAAAGTTAAAAGCTTGTGAAAGTAAATGTCATGTTTAAAGTTGAAGAAAAACCAAGAGTGATTATTATTGATATATGATTTAATTTCGAACCAATAAGGTGTGCAATGAAGCATGATTTATGTATGTGTGTGAATTGATTGTTGCATGCCTTAGTTGTTCTTATGCCTCTTTAAAATGACATTTCTGGGTTCGTGGATTTCTTACCCCTTACGCCCATTTTTCAGGTTCAGAGTTAGATTCCGAGGTCCCAGCCGAGCAGGATCACTCTCCCAACTAGGGAGAGTAGTGTTTCATGCCATTTTACTAGTTTGGAACTTAGGTTATTTTGAGATTGTATATATATAAAACCACATTTATACTTTCTCTATAACTTATTATTTTTGTGGTGCAATGTGTAGGCACCTTTGGGCCGGATTTCCTCCGTTATGACGGGGATGTTCCGTGCATATTTTGTTGTAAGTCATACTTAATCTTTTTGGTGAATCTAAGCCATGCAGGTACATAGAATGAACTAGGGAAACACCCTAGTGATGCATAGAGGTTATATGAAATGGACTGGAAAAATATAAAATGAACTTGCAAGCAGGTAACAGGTTTTCAAGAAATATGGGAAATATCCAATAAACAGAGGAGACTCTGTCGGATTTTTCCTAGAATTCCCTATAACTAAATATTACTAAATGTACTTTCTAAATAAGTATAATTAGGTAATTCCGCGTGTGAGCCCTATGTTTTGAAAAGTTAGGAAAAGGAAAATTTTAGACCACTATTTTTAGTAATGAATTAGGCTTCCCCACACTGATAATGGAGTTAAAAACTAAATAATTAAGCAAAACTCACAAGAATATTTATTTAATTTTATTATAAAACTTAGGGTGTCACAACAGCTACGGACGAATGAAGACACGACCAGCTACATCATCTTGGAGAGCCTGAAGCAGCTGCACCGGGGGGTTCGAGAATTGCACCAGCAAGGAATTCATATCAGTCCCCATCTTAGCAAGCACATCCGCACAACAGTTTGCTTGACGCAGAACATGCGATAATGACACATTCCAATCACGACCCAGAAGCTCCTTGATGTCCGCCACCATAACTCCAAACAAATGGCATTGAGGTACCACATCTAAAGAAACCAACCTGTATGCCTCCAACGAGTCGGTCTCACAGCAAACCTTATGGTGGCCGAGATTCCAAACCATCTCTAAACCATGCTTAAGAGCTAATAACTCAGCCAAAAGCACAGATTTTGACCCAAAGCAACCGACAAAACCACCTAACCAAGCACCGTTACAGTCACGAATGAGCCCACCAAATCCAACCTTACTTGCATCATGCCTATAACTTCCATCTACCTTGAGTTTCACAGCAGGGAAGGAAGGCTTTGACCACTGCACCATTCTAACAGGTCGAGTAGTAAGAGAGGGAAGCCTCCACCACTTCCTTAACTCCTCCACCATGGACTGAACAAAGAAAACCACCTACTCAAACTCAAATCTCTCGGAGCCAAAGATTTCAGAGTTACGCCACCTCCAAGCCCACCATAGGACAGCCAAGAAAAGGTGAAATTTGCTACCTTCCACATGGTCTCTAGTCCATGACCAAACATTGGTGTTCATGAAATTCTGATTCCAGAAGCCAAACCTAAGCCACAACTCACGACTGTGCACACAATCACGGACACAATGAAGAACAGATTCTTCAGCTAGGCCACAACGCGCACACACCGGAGAAGCCTCCAAACCTCTGCGAAACCGAAACTCAGCAGTAGGAACAACATTATGCAATAGGAGCCAAATCAACATCTTGACCTTTTCATGACATTTGATCTTCCAAACCCAAGACCAAGACTCGTCCAACATGGTGGTAAAATTGGCTTGACAAAGCCACCTGTACCCTTTAGCAGCGGAATATTCACCATCCAAGCTCATTGACCAAGACCAGACATCTTGAGCATTGCCAAAGCCCAAAATCTGCACCCCATCCAGCTCCTGCTGAATATCGTGAGGCATTAAAGTGCCAAGCATCCGCCAATCCCAACCAGAGTCCTTCCAAACATCACAAACTCTAAGATCCACATCCGAAATGTGCACCCACGGGACTTTCTCGCATAATGGGCTGGCTTTATTCCAAGCACCATACCAGAAGGAGGTATAACCATTTCCAAATCTGAACCCAAAGCCTTCCTTCAACCTTTCCTTAGCACGGAGGATGCTTTTCATGGTATAAGACATAGGGCTAGAGCGGTTAGCCTGTAAGATACATCTCCCATGTAAGTATTTATGAACAATCATTTCCTTCCAGAGACAAGGAGAATCAGAAAGCAAACGCCACACTAACTTCCCCAAGAGGGAGACATTAGCCCATCTAGAATCTCTGATACCCAAACCACCAAAAGCCTTCGGTCTCGTAACTTTTTTCCAGCTAACCAGACTCATACTTCTGTTACTACCTTCTCTCCCCCAGATGAAATTCCCGGTCACTCTATCAACATCATTGCAGACACTCTGGGGAAGCCATAACGCCTGCATAGTGTACGAAGGAATGGACGCCAACACTGACTGGGCAAGGCACACCTTACCAGCTCTATTTAGCAAATTTCGCTTCCAAATCGCAAGCCGGGATCTCAATTTATCAACTAAAGGGAGGAAGTGGCTTCTTGAAGCTTTCCCAGAAATCAAAGGAAACCCCAGGTACTTACCCAAATCTGAACAGAAAGGAATCTGCGTCACATTACTATACTCCACTGTGACTCCTCTCGAGATTCTAGCAGAAGCAAATCCCTTGGACTTTTCATAATTAACTTTCATACCAGACGCCATACAAAATTCATCCAGAACCTCAACCACTACACGGTGCTGTCCAGCTTTCGCTTTACAAAACAGGAAAATATCATCCGCAAATAAGAGGTGAGAAATGGAAGGACCACCTCGGGACACATTCACAGGCCACCACTTCTTTTGCTGAACCTTAAGATTAATAAGGGAGGAGAGCTTCTCCATGCATAACACAAACAAATAAGGGGACATGGGGTCACCTTGACGAAGACCTCTAGAAGGGGTAAAATTATCCAATCTCTCCCCATTCCACAACACCGATAAAGAGGAAGAGCGGACACACTGCATTATGAGAGATACCAAAATATGAGGGAAGCCAAAATCATCAAGAGTATTCTGTAGAAAGTCCCAATTCACGCGGTCATAAGCTTTTTCCATATCAATTTTAAACGCCACCGAACCCACCTTACTCTTTGATCTCTTCATAAAGTGTATAATCTCTTGGGCTATAATAACGTTACACGTTGTCCCTCTACCAGGAACAAAACTACTCTGGAGAGGACCAACTAGAGAATCCATAAAGGGTCTCAGTCTATTAACAATGACTTTGGTTATAACCTTATAAATCACATTACATAACCCAATTGGTCGAAATTGCTTAAATTCAGTAGGATTATGTACCTTCGGAATTAGCACGAGAAGAGTCTCACATAAACGATGATCCAAAGTCCCCGTTGAGAAAGCCTCCGCCACTAACTTCCACACATCCATACCCACGACATCCCAATACTTTTTAAAGAAAAAGGGCTGAAAACCATCGGGTCCAGGAGCTTTGTAAGATTTGAGACCCATAACCGCATATTTAACCTCCTCAACAGACACGGGCTTCCTCAATTGATCCTTTCCCTCCTCCGTCAAACCAGCTACCGGGACATGCCGCAACGCCTCGGGAGACGCCCCAATCGGACTAGCAAATAAATTAGAGTAAAAAATCATAGCCGCCTGCTTGAGAGTGTTGTTGTCGGTGCACCAAGACCCATCTCCCAGAAAAAGACCATGGATTTTATTCCTTTTCCGGCGAATGATAGTTTGAGTATGAAAGAACTTAGTGTTACGATCTCCAAACTTCACCCAATTCTCCCGAGATTTCTGGAACCACAACATTTCCTCCTGGGCAAGGATAGAGGCATGCTCCTTCTTAAGCTTCTTCTCAAGCGTTAGTAAGTCATGGGTCCTTCCAGTCTCAAGAGCTCTCTGCACCCCAGCGAGTCTTGCTTCAACTCTACGTTTATTGCGGAAAATATTTCCAAAAGTAACAGCATTAAACCGCAGAGCATCACATTTTACCTGATCCAATTTATCCCACACACTACCATCATTATCCAACCAAGCTCTCGAAACTACTCCCGGAAACTCCTCATGAAACGTCCAGGCCGCTTGAAACCTGAAGGGTCTATTATGAGATGGGGGGATAACACCACAACAGCGAAGAAGGAGGGGAGAATGATCGGAGTGCACTCTGCAGAGATTTTCTATGAAAGCTTCTGGAAAAGCATGGCGCCACTGTAAATCCGCTAAAGCTCTATCAAGTCTCTTCAAAAGCAGTCCTACAGAACCTTCTCTTCTAGCCAGGTATATTGTGACCCTGAAGACCCCAAGTCCACCAACCTGCAATCCTCCATCACGTTGTGAAACTTAGTCGCCCTATTAAAAGAGAAGTTCCCACCACTAACTTCAGAAGGAAGCAAAATCTCATTAAAATCTCCAATCAAGAACCAAGGAATAATTATGGAACTACGAAGCGAAAAGAGATAGCTCCATAACTGATCCCTTACCGTAGCAACCGGGCTCCCATATATCGCACTACACATCCAGGATACATTTTGAGAAGTAATCCTAACTGTGACACACTGGTGAAATGACTCCACTTCATCAATACTAAAGCCTACATTCTCCTTGTACAGTACCCAAACCCCTCCAGAATGACCGTGAGCTTCAGTAATCGCTCCCGGGGAAAAACCAAGGGAATTCCAGAACCTTCTCGCCTGAGAGAACTGAATATGCGGTTCAAGAATAACAAAATTAGAAGGATCATGTTGCTGTATCAGATTCCTAACATGACGTCTACCACCTTTATTGGCAGCGCCACGAACATTCCAAGAAATTATCCTAAAGTCTTGAAACTCCATCATCAACAAAAACAAGGAGTAACCGCAACAACCAAACTTGGATTACTGCCCCGAATCCCACATCATGGCCGAAGTCTCAACCTTGCGACTTTCCCCAAGGACTTCTTGGTTGATCAAATTACCCTCTGCCACCATAACTTCATGGGCACCCTCAATCTCCGAGTGTATAGACTTCAAAGCCAGCAATTTATCTGGCGGTTTAGTATTCTCACCATTGTCTTGGATCATACGATAGGCCACACCCCTCAACAAGTTAGGAGAGATGTTAATCCCTGTACCTAAATCAAATCCCATCGAAGGCTTCTCAATTGGCTGCCCCCGAGTTAGGTCCGAGTCAGTATTTCCTTTCTGAGTCGACTCACTGGGTCGCACGTCCTTGACCCTATTCACCTGCATGGGGCTTTTCGCTGCATGAGTTTGTTTCTGACCCATATTGCCTCTCGTGCTAGTCACATGTGGGGAATCTTTTCGGACCCTTTTTTTTATTGTTTTCAAAAACCTTCCCTCGTGTTTCCTTATTAGAGACATCCTGGCTTGGCAACTGACCAGTCGTCATCTTTGCGGACACTACATTGACCTTATCTCCATTGAGATTCTCAAATTTATTGTATCCCTCCTTAGTCGATGATTGCTTCCCCAACTCCTTAAATTTCTCCCCACCAGATCCCATTTTTTCTCACTTATCCCTTTTTTCTTCCTCCTAACAACCAACCAATCACCATGTAGTTCCTCCTCAGGATCTGTCACATTAACTATATTCCCATGAGTTACGGCTGATATCTCTCCTTGCTGAGATTCCCCCATGCCAGAGACTTGGTCAACGGTGCTTGGAACCACCACACCACCAGAAACCGGAGCTTGAACTGGTGGAGCAACAGGAGGGGTCTTAGTGCAATTCCGACTCAAATGACCATAACAACCGCATGAGGAACAGATCAAATGGAGTCCTTCGTACTCCACCTTATACCAGTGGTCCCTAAACCATACTTTACCAACCACCGGCACCGTCAAATCAATCTCAACACACACCCTAGCAAACTTGCCACGTGTAACATTTACCGTCTGCATATCAACCCGCTGAGGGATTCCAACCGCCGAAGCCAAGCCAAGTAAGAAACTCTTCTCATAAAACATTAAGTTCAAGCCTGGAAAACGAATCCAAACCAGCGTGCGATTGACTTGAGTAGTAGGAGACACGAAGTCCGGGCTCCATCGCTGCACCGACAAGCAATGGTCAAAAATCATCCAAGGTCCACCCATCATCACTTTTTCTCGAGCAGATTCCTCTTCAAACTTCACCACAAAGAAACCATTCCCAACATCCATGATATCAAAGCCACTATTAAGCTTCCACACATTCCTTAAACGGTCCCTCATGGTTAAGAATCCTAAATTCTTCCCCAAAAGCTTCACCACTAAAGCATCTTCCCAAGGCAAACACATCTTCTCAAAAATTGAATCATCCAAGTAAACACGTGGTTTCAATCTGTTTCCCCCATCTGGAATAATCTTCATCAAGTTAGCCTTAATAAGATCCACCTCCTCCAACCTAGGAGGTACAACCTTTCCGCCCATAGTTTTGTCACGAAAAGAAACCCCTTCTTGCACCAGACTAGTACTCCCTTCCCCACCTTGCTTATCAGGGGGGGTCACTCTTAGGTTGTGCATGGAAAGCGTTCGTCGTAGAGAACGTAAATCTTTCTCCCATGGAAGTAAACTTTTGATCATTACATTTGTAAATAGAAAACATAATTATTATTATCGATAAGATTTTTAAAATAAAAAAGGAAACGTTTTCTCGTAGTAAACATACCCTAACCTTTTAGCGTGAAAAATCTTCTAAACATGAGAATTAAAAAGGAGACCTAATCCAAAAAGAACTTTGCTTTTTGTCCCATCTTTTACTCTTTGGCCCTCATTCGTATTTATTATGAATGAAGTTGCCCTTATTTTACCCACTTTAACAATGCGGAAAATCATTTCCTATTTAAACAAGGCGGAAACAAATATTAATATATATCCTCTAACAAAGAGGCGAAATTATTCTGCTTAGTTAAAGGCGGAAATCACTTTTTAGTCTTCCGACTATTTGAATGCGGAAATAGTTAAAAAAAAAAAGGAAAGTTCATTGAAGACACATTGATACCTTTCACATGCTTTTTATATATTTATTTATTTATTTAAGCTTATTTATGGTTTTAGTCCCTAAAAGTTAGGAGTATTTTGATTTTGGTCCATGGAATTTTTTTTTATCTTGACTCATCCTTAATTGTTTTGAAAATTTGGTTTTAATCCATGTCGTTAGGAGAAATCCGTTAACTATTGATGTGACTAACAAAATGTCACATTAGCATACACGTGTGGAAATATTGCATGCCCTGGTCGGATGGCGTAGATGATTCAGACTCGCAAGAGCAAAAGGGCCAAAGCCCAATCCACAAACACATTTGGGTTGAACTTTGACCTTTTTTCTCCTGCGGGTCCCAATCATCCACGTCATCATATCGATAACCTGCAACACTTGTATACGTGTATGTTGATGTGACATTCTGTTAGTCACATCCGCGGTTAACAAAATTTTCATAAGGGAATTGACTAAAACCAAATTTTGCAAAACAATTAAGGATGAGTCAAGGTCAAAAAAACGTCTAAGGACTAAAACCAAAACACCTCAAACTTTCAGGGACTAAAGACATAAATAAGCCGTTTATTTATTATGTAAAGTTGTTGTTATTGCATTTAGATCCATCCCCATACTAGTTTCCATACGCTACAGTGCTATCGATCACAAAAAAGAAAAACTAGAATAATTGGCAAATAATACAGTTTATCCATGACCGGGTAGTTCTTAGTTGGACAGAAACATCTAGACTAAACATCTCGCCAGTTTAGTCTTCCGACTATTTGAAAGCGGAAATAGTTAAAAAAAGATTAAAAAGTGACTTCCGTCTTTAACTAAACGGAATAATTCCTTTATTTGTTTCCGCTTTGTTTAAATCGGAAATGATTTTCCATCTTGTTAAAGTCGATAAAATAAACAGAACTTCGTCTATAAAAAACATGAATGGGGTGAAAGAATAAAAGGTGGGAAAAAAAAAAGCAAAGGTCATCCAAAAATATACCCATTATAAAAAGTAGAACTACAATTGGTTCACTCTTTATGAGATGATAACACTCAATGTCTAGGATGACTCTCAAATCTCCTCAAGTATGGTGGAAATAAAACTGTTTATTTGATTATCTGGACGTTTGGAAACGACGTGCAGGCTCCACAACCGAGACCCAATAAGGCACTCTACTTTTTCTTTAAATTTTTTTGACTTATTTATGCTTTTGGTCTCTAAAAATTCAGCGTGTTTTGGTTTTAATCTATATAAGTTATTTTGATCGAGATTAGTCCTTAATTTTTCAAACATTTTGGTTTTGATCCATTCAATTATGAAAAAACTGTTATTTGCTGATGTGGCAAGCGGAACACCATGTCAGCATGCAGTCACGTAGTGTGAGACGCCAAATAAGTGATATGACATTGATGATAAAGATCCATGGACACAAAATGGTCTCATACATAAAATAAACCAAAACACGCTGAACTTTTAGAACCAAAATCATAAATAAACCAATTTTTTTTTTTAATATTAAACAAAAGATGGCCTCAACGTGGGCACCCAATTTTATTTTTTTTATATTTTTTCTGAATATTTAAAAAAAAAACCCACTAAACTTATTTGAACATTGAAATTATTACACATTGTTGTTGAACTCCTGAATCAGTGTATATAGAAAATGCAAGTAATCCACCGAAGTGGATTGTACTATGAAAACGGATTAGGCGCTTAGAGATTTTAGAGTGAAAGACTTGAGTTCTAATGAGACAATAATTTTTGTGGAGGATTCATATTGTTGAGACAAAAACACGCACAGTTCATGAATCCGAGGTGGATTAATTGAACTACAAAAAATGTGAAATTCAGACACTACCTAATTTCGAAAAAAAAAATTTGCAAGTAACCCAATTTCAAGTTTATTGTCCATTAAAATTATCAAACTTATTTTTGAGCTTTAGGTCAGTATATAAAAATAAAAGTATAAAGTGGGCTTTTGCTATCCCACTTATGAGTTATGACTTAATGCACTCTATTTGTTTTTTTAATTAAAATTTTACCCTTAAAAAAGTTGGAAGCAAAATGAATCATGACATGAAAAAATTGAAAAATTATAACAAAGAATCTCACCACCCAAATTTTTTTCCCTCTTCTGCACAGGTTTACTATATCTCAAGTCACAAGCTCACAAAAAGACAAAATAGTTGCTTCTGTACAGATTTTGGGGTGACACGTGTATGCTATGTAACTGGAATTGCAAGCAAAAAGATGGTGCCAAAACCATGGTTTTATAAGCATCAGGGCAATCACAACAAAGTTATAGTAAAAAAAATCTGGATAATAAAAGGCTTGCTTGAGCTCCTGAATTAGCGTATAAAGTAAAAGAATATATGTAAGCTTATCCCAAACATATTATATATTAAAATTATAAGACTATTCTTCTTTAAAAATTATTTAAAAAAAGAAAAATCAGCCCAGGCATGTAAAAAACATTTCATTTTTTTAATTATACTTTTAATCCTTTATCTTAGTTTAAAAATACATTTGGGTACTTTATCTTAAAAAAATAAATATGGTCCTTTATTTAATAAAAGATTCAATTTAGTTCTTTATTTTTTCAAAAAAGTATCTATTTGATCCTTAATTTTTTTTTAATTTCAATTCGGTCCTTTGTTTTTATTGGAAAAACTCATTTTGGGTATAAAGTTTATAAACTTTTTGATGAATTTTATATTTTTAAAAACAAAAACATGATCGAGATAATGTATTCAATAAAAAAAAAACCAAAACTCAGTTAAAAAGAATGCAAAAATTTGGTAATAAAATATCAAAGTATGGTAATGTTAATAAAAAAGACCAAATAAACTAAATTTAAAAAAAACTAAATAAATAAAAATATTAAAAATTAAAATGAATATTCAAAATAAAATAAAAAACCAAAAATATAATTATGTCATTTTTTTTCTTCTGATAATCAATAATTTAAAAAGATGACCTGTACGGTGAAAGTACTTCAATATTAAATAAGAATAAAAGTGTAAAGTTGTGCATTTTTTAAAAATACCAAAATAATTATCTAATTTTAACTATTTTTTAAAAAAAAAAACTAATCTTAATCTTAACTAATTTTATTTTTATGATGTAGTTAAGATTGACTAGCAAAGGAAGTACCTAACTATAAGAAACAAGACATATTTTTTACTACTATATTGAATTTTTTATTGGATTGTTCAATTGTTTATTATTTATCGATAAACTCTCAAAAGAGGGAAAGTGAAAGCAGCATAGATTTTACTATAAGTATGGGAAAAAAAAAAGCACCGTAGATTTGATTTGATGCCTTGCATGTCTATGGCCCACGAAGAAGAATGTTAGTTCCTCCTTTCCCCCTGTAATTTTAGTTCTGTTATTCAGATTATGCTTTCTAGTTTCTATTCATACTTTGGTTATCTTATCTTCTTTCCCACGATTATTAGTGGATTCTTGACCTTAAAAGTTCGATTCTCCAAGTTTGACCTACTCTCTTAATATATATTTTTAAATTAATACAAACACATGAATACATGAATCTGATTTTTTTTTCTTTCCAAAATTGTGGATGTTGCGAATTGAAATAATGTACATGTAGATGATATATATAGATCGATATCAAATAATTGGAAATCTGACCTTGAATATGACATGACCGGCTTCACACTAAATTACTAACGGACGTCTCGAACCACAAATCACATATATTACAGTATTCAGACATCATTATTTCTTATAATCGTTACTCTGATATTAATGACAAAATGGTCACAATGGCTATAAAGGTTATAGCGGCCATCGTGGCTCATCATCACCAACACCCTATAAATGTCAGGTAATGTGTTAAGGTATGGGCAACTCTCAACTCTTGTTTACACATGTGACACATACAATATCCCAAACACATTGACTCGATTGACAAAATTCTTTTGACCGAAAACCTGTCACATTGTCACAGCTCAACAAACTGAATTATTGGTACATGTGTGATAATGCCCCACAATAATGGCTATCATCTTTGTCCACCGCAAACAATCCTACTCGAGTCAAGTTGAACCATGGTAGGTAGTAAAGTCTCTCTTATAAGAATTTAAGATAACTATATCCTCAAAGATTATTGAAATCAAGTTAGAAAAACTCATCACCAGTTAATTTATGGGCTCCACAATAGGAATCGGATGTTGAAAGATTTTATTAACACCATGATTTTGTTAATCACACCATTTTATGCCTTATACACTATTCTTCCAAAAATCTCATTATCTTCAAACTTAAAACTTTCTTTCACATCATCTTTTCAACTTAATTACTCACACCCATATAGTATTCCTCTTCCAAATCCCAAACTCAATAAGCATAATCATCATCTTTCTTCGACAAAGCAAGGACCTAAACACACACAACAAAATTCAAAATCTTAAACATTATAGAATTCAGTTCGTCGTTCATTTTCAACATTATGGCTGACATTTCTTGTAACATGCTTAAGATCTTTGCTCTAAGATGTGAACAATGCATTAATAAATTAAACTTTGTTGGAGACTAACTAAAGCCAAGAAAGAAATTAAAGCTCGTCTCCTACGATGTTCATTGATATTTTTTATTGAAGAGCGAATCAATATAATTCATCAAAAGCATCAATCTCTTTGTGGCTCTCTCAATGCTTGCCAAGAATGCAGACATATCATTCTCCACTAAAAGAGCTATAGGCACATCTACGTGCACATCGTAACATGAAGTTCCAGTTGGCCAATTTCCAGAAAACTTGATTTTGTGTTTGAGGTGCTATAAAAGTTGTGGTTGTGACAAATGCCGTGATATCTTCCGTGTAATTATGGAAATTGAAGACAATGGGCATATATGTACTTAAAAGTTGAAGATGATATTTCAAATGTTGGATGTGTGAGTTTGAGTGTTTCAACCCCTTTTTACGGAGTGTTTAATGATAATGATCTGGGTTTGTAAGCTTAAGAGATGTATGTAGAAGTACAAAATTCATGCCTCCGTGGCTTGGAGAGAACGGATGGAGCATCATGAAGAATCATCGGGAGGATCTACCGGAGTGCTCTTTGCCCATGTTCTTGATTTAGGAGGAATGAGAAAAATGATATTGTAACTCTTTTTATAGTGTATGCTGGCTGAATATGTAAGATGTCTTGGTTATTATGATAATGCTAATGTTGAGAATACAGAAAAGTGTTAGGAGAATGATGAGATCCCCTGTGTTTTGTTGGTTGTCTCCTTTTATAGAGTGAGTAGGGGTGCAATGGGAGTAGTGCAAAACTTGGTCACTACGTAAACTTAGTGACCAAGTAGACTTGGAGACCAAGTCTTGGACAAAAAGGTGTCAGCATGTGGGTTAGTGAGTGAGCGTTTTATGTGTTAGGGCGTCCTAGGTCTTAGGGCGTTCCATGTGTTAGGGCGTCCTAGGTCTTAGGGCGTCCTAGGTCTTAGGGCGTTCTATGTGTTAGGGCGTCCTAGGTCTTAGGGCGTTCTATGTGTTAGGGCGTCATAGGTGTTAGGGCGTCATGGGTATCAGGGCGTCCCCGTCCCTTATCTATCATGAAGGCGCTTTATCAAGGCATGAACGCCCTGTGCACTTTCCTCCATCCAAAGCCTTCCAAGCCACGTAGTCCATGAAGTTCCCAACTTAGTGATACCGCCGATGTGTCGTCCTACACCAAGGCGGCGTGGGTCCACTAAGTATCTTACCATATCTCTTGTAGTCTTTGTTGTGATCATACTTATCTTGTCTTTCCTATAAGATTAGATTGCTAAATATAGATTATGGCCCATGGTAAAAAAGGGTCTGAAACATTAGCCCCCTTGCACTTGAGGGAGAATCTATTCTTTCTCAAGTGCACAATATCTCTAAAGGCCATAATCTTTATTTTGATGCTGCATAAAATTTTGTTAGTAATAAAATACATTTATCTCAAATTCAATGACGATTGTAATGCAAGTTGAAACTTCCCTTTCTTGACGATTCTCTCTTGCTTTGTACTGGTCCATGAGTGATGTTGTCTCCTCAAGAGAAAGCCCCCTAGTTGTTATTCCGCTTTGCTAGTCATCCAGTATGCATTGTGTCATGGCGATTCCAGATCCGCTTAGGACCATGCTCTTCTTAAGTCTTAGTATGCTTGGATGTAATGGATGAATGAATGAATGAATGTCATGTATGCATGAATGATGCTAGTGAATGAATGTTATGTATGAATGTTATGCATGCTTTGAATGTCTCCATAAATAATTTGAAAATTTGTACCTCTTCGGGACGCTCAATAGCTATTGTTGCTAAATCCTCTTCTTATCTGAAGACGTTTGCCCCTCCTCCCAAAAACACAAAGGGGCGTAGCCACCATTGTTCCTGCTTTGCCTTTCCACAGATGGCTTCATCTATTATCCTCACGCCCTCTTGTTTCTAGTAGGCGTCTCGCTGATCATGTAGTTATCCTTACGCCCTGTAGTTTCTGGTGGGCGTCTTGCTGATCAAGTTTCTAGAGGGTGTCTTCCTCTTTGCTTTCAGTATCTTCTTTCTTGAGTACTTGTGTCGTTGGCATGCTTGCCTAGTTATTTTCTCCATCTTTTGGTTGTATCCATTTTTCTTGATGTATCCTAAAAACATGACTGTGTTGGAAACCAACAAGCGGCTCAATATAGTCTAGAGGGGGGGTGAATAGAATATTGAAGCCTTATTACAGATTTTTCGTCCACCTAAGAGAATGGTTTTATGAAAATAAATTTTCTTAAGAATTCAGTTCAGATTACTCGAGTAACTCAAGCCTTCACTCGAGTAATACGCAACCAAAAATAATTTCACTCGAGTATTCAGCAAATCACTCGAGTATTACGAAAGCAAATTTTAAATCACTCGAGTAACAGAAAACCTACTCGAGTAATGTTTATAAACTGAAAGCAGATTACTCGAGTGACAAGAACTTTACTCGAGTAAACTGGGTAAAATTCAATTTAAAACTTAGTTTTCAATGGAGTTCTTCAAGAATAACAATGCTATGATGATTCAACAAATTATGAATGATTAATATGAACAATTTCAAGTAATATTAACATGCAATTTTAGATCAATTAAGTAGAATTAAGAAAACCCCAATTCTAACCTAAAAATGCAAATGTTAATGAATTAATGAAATACAAGGAATGAAAATAAAAGAGACACAAGGATTTATCCTGGTTCACTTTCACCCACTTGAAAGCTACTCCAGTCCCCTCTTAAATCAAGAGAGATTCTTCACTAGAAATCTTCAAATGTAGATTTTACAATGTTTTAAGATGCAACTAGATTCTTAGTTCTCCTATCTTAAAACCCAACTCAAAGTGTGTACCAAACACTTTGATCTAATCTACCCCTTTTGAGAATTCTAGATTTCCTTGCTAATTGATTGAAGATGCTTCCAACCAATCCTCTTTTCTTGCTTTGATTTGATCCTCAAAGTCTTCCTTGTGAGATTCTTCACTTGTGTTGAAACTTCAATGATGCAATCACAAATTGCAAATCTTCAACAACCACTAAGAACAAAAATTATGATCCCAAGAATATTTGAACAATGATAGAAATAGAGTGAAGAATGAAAAGTTCTTTGTTGAATCTTGATAGCTCTTGAAAGATGTAAAAAATAGCTCTTGAGTTGCTTTTGAAAATCTATATAAAATTGTAAGAATGAAAGTATATCTCTTTGAAAGAGAAAATTAAGTCCTTTTAAAATTTTCCCAACACTGATTGAATTACTCGAGTAAACCAAACAACGTCACTCGAGTGAAACATGTCAGATTAAGTTACTCGAGTGATGTGTAAACCATTACTCGATTAACCTGTCAGGACATAAATTACTCGAGTGAACCAATACTCATTACTCGAGTAAACTGATCAGAATCTGAATAAAAACAAAGTTTTTCTAAAATGATTTTCACAAGCTATTTAATCAAGATTTAAAGTATCTTCACTCTTAATCAGACATTATTTAAATATTCTTAAAATCACCTAAGCTACCCACACCAATGAGATGCATTGCATAAAATAAAGATTACATTGAAATAGAATTAATAAAAATCCTAATTCTAATCTTCATGTGGTGTAGCTTGCTTGTTGCCAATGTTGTTGCTTGGAGAGAGATTGTTAGCATCAAAACATGAGAATCCTACAAACTCCCCCTTTTTGATGATGACAAACCTCCTTTCAAATTAAGCACTAAGTTTTAACATACTCCCCCTAAATGTAAAACATCTAGGCCAAATATAATAAAACTTAACCTACAAGAACAACATCAACAAAATATTCTCCCCCTTTTGGCATCATTAAAAAGATAAAATTTTTGAGAAAAGTCCTTTGCCAAAAGTTGAAGGTAAGTAGGTCACAATGGTATATAAAATATATAACAATAAAGACAATACCAAAAAAAAAAAAACAATAGTGCCACAACGAATATAAACAACGAATATAAACGCACAACGAATATAGCACCATAATATCAGAGTATCACACTATGCAGCAAATCATAGCAGATAATCAAAACGAAAACTAAACAAACTAGACCATACACAAGGTCCTAAAGGCATAGTAGCAACAGAGTCAGAAACATGAAACAGAAACATAAACAGAAAATATGCAAATGAAACATGCAACAGAAATCAACAGCAAACATCATCAGCATCCACAGGTCTAGGAATCAGGTGGAGGAGGAGGAAAATGGTGAGAAAATAAGCCAGACATGTAATCCATCAAACGATGCTCCATGGCAATATTCTTCACATCCTGTCTCATTTCCAACTGAGTGAATTGAGCATTGATGTGCTCAACTAATGACTCATGAGCAGCGTGTGCATCAAATGGAGTATCAAGATTATCCAAATCAATATAGTCCTCAACACGATCGGTATCCATCGGATCAGTAGAAGTAGGAGGAACAGAAGAGGATGCACCAGCCCTATCACCAAGTAAATTCCTTTTCCTAGTACCTGAAACTCTTGCAGCCTTTGCAGCTTCAGCCATTTCCTTAATTTGTGATTTCCATAACCAAGTGCGACTATCCCTATGCCAAGCAATTTTCATATAACTAATGTGCGAATCATTAAGACACCAGTTATTTTTCTTTTCCTTTTCAGCTGGCTCATCATCAGGGATTGGAACACGATAATACCTCATGATCTTGGTGACATGCATAGGATATGGCAAGAATTGGGTTGGAGGAGATTGAGCAGCAGCTTCCATATGAGCTAAAAACATTTTATTCCAATTCATCTCATACCTCTTTTTAATCCCATGAAACAAAGTAAGATCATCATCTCCCAATTGAGCATAATTTTGATTGCATTTCGGAATCAAACAATAAGAGATAATATACATGAGCACCCTATCCACAGCATGCAAAGGTGATACAGTTCTAGTAGTCCTATCACCCCAAGATTCACCAGTACGCAACAAATCAGTATAAATCTTATTAGTATCCACATCCAAATCCAGACATTCAGTATCACCAATAAAAGTTCCCTTGTTTTCTAAACCAAACATCATAGTCAAATCAGCAGGCTTTATAACAAAATGATGTCCTCTAACCATTGTTTGATACTCACCATCTAGCTTAGTAAAATTCGGATAAAATTGTCTGACAAGCCTAGGGTAATAATGAGTCTCAAATTCCAAAAACCTCTTCAAATTCTGAAATTCTAAATCCTCTACAAACGGAAATTGCTCCTTATGCAACCAAGCAAACTTAACATACCTTGTAAGACCAAAAGAGCGATTGATAAATGCCGGTTCCCGCAAATCTCGGTTGATTCCAGAAAACCAAGTATCATTACGACCTGCTCCTTGCTTTGCTTTCTTTTGAGGAGGTTGATAGTGAGAGGAAGAAGCCATTGATTCAGAAAGAGCAAATTCGGTTTTGGGGGTTAGGGTTTTGGTTTGGGATTTTCGGATTTTTGGATAAAATTGGTGAAATTGATGAATGAAATGAGTAGAAATGATGATATAATGATGAAATATGGAAGAAATTTGTATGATTTGTGAGTTTTTGTGGCTGAAAGATGATGATTTGATGAAGACCCGTATGAGAGAGAAGAGAGAAAGACGAACAAGAGAGAGAAAAAGTCGTGAAAATGATGCAGATTTCAACAGTTCAGCTTTTAAAATCACGTAAGTTACTCGAGTAATGTTCATACGTCACTCGAGTGATTCGAGCAGTACTCGAGTGAAAGAGTATGTTACTCGAGTATGCCGAAAGATAAAAAGGTTTTACTCGAGTGATGGATGAACTTAATCGAGTGATACGAAAGTCATTTTAAAATTAATCGAGTGACAGACAGAATTACTCGAGTAATACGAAAGAGTTTTTAAAATTACTCGAGTGAAATTTCTGTTACTCGAGTGAACTGTCCAGAATTTCAAAAATTTCAATTTTTCATGCAAAATCATTTTTCATGCACAAATACATAGCAACACTTAGCATGTAGCAAGTAACACACATACAAATAAAGCAATTAGCATATTATAGAAAACATACACACATAACTACAAAAAAAAAATTAAGAAACACTTTAATAAGATACAACAACTCAAAACACAAATCACATTGAAATAGGCTTGAAGGTGATTTCGAAAAACATCAAATACAATTAGCTAATAGTTAATTCATCAAAAATACCAAGTTCTCTTCGAATCTTATAAAATGTGTCCCTTGGTAATGGTTTTGTAAAGATATCAGCTAATTGATCCGAAGTTTGAACAAACTCAATAACACAATCACCTTTTTGAACATGATCTCTCAAAAAGTGATGCCTAATTTCAATATGCTTTGTCCTTGAGTGTAATACTGGATTTTTAGTCAAATTAATTGCCGAAGTGTTATCACACTTTATAGGGATTTTTGTCAAATTTAAACCAAAGTCAGATAATTGTTGCTTCATCCATAAAATTTGAGCACAACAGCTACCTGCAGCTATGTATTCGGCTTCCGCGGTTGATAAAGCTACACAATTTTGCTTTTTAGAAAACCACGATACAAGTGAATTACCAATTAAATGGCATGTTCCGCTTGTACTTTTTCGCTCAACTTTACAACCGGCAAAGTCAGAGTCCGAATAACCTATAACTTTTAGAAAAGCATCCCTAGGATAATAAAGTCCAGTATTCGTTGTACCCTTTAAGTATTTCATTATTCTTTTGACAGCAGTTAGATGCGACTCTTTCGGTTTTGCTTGAAAACGTGCACACATACATACACTAAACATGATATCAGGCCTAGATGCAGTTAAGTATAACAAACTACCAATAATACCACGATACTTCGTTACCTCTACCGCTTTTCCAGCCTCATCTTGATCTAGGTAGCATGCAACGCTCATTGGTGTAGAAGCGGATTTGCACGAATCCATTCCAAAACGTTTGAGAAGCTCTCTACAATATTTACTCTGATGAATATAAATGCCATCACTAAGCTGCTTTATTTGAAGGCCAAGAAAGAATGTAAGCTCTCCCATCATCGACATTTCGAATTCACTTTGCATCAATTCTGAAAACTTCTTACACAAGTTATCGTTAGTAGCACCAAATATAATATCGTCAACATAAATTTGAACCAATAAAATATCCTTACCAGAACGTTCAATAAAAAGTGTAGTGTCAACAGTGCCTCGTTTAAAACCTTTTTGTAATAAAAAATTGCTTAGTCGGTCGTACCAAGCTCTAGGAGCTTGTTTCAAACCGTACAAAGCCTTTTTCAGTTTGAAAACGTAGTCCGGATGCTCAAAACTCTCGAATCCGGGAGGTTGTGACACATAAACTTCCTCTTGAATGTATCCGTTAAGAAAGGCGCTCTTAACATCCATTTGAAACAATTTAAAATTCATAATTGAAGCAAAAGCGAGAAGAATACGAATAGCTTCTAATCTAGCAACGGGAGCATATGTCTCATCGTAATCGATTCCTTCTTCTTGACTATAACCTTGTGCTACCAACCTAGCTTTATTCCTAACAATAATACCCGATTCATCTAACTTATTCTTATAGACCCACCGAGTACCAATTTCAGGACGATCATCGGGTTTTGGCACAAGCTCCCAAACTTGATTTCTTTCAAATTGATTTAATTCTTCTTGCATGGCCATAATCCAATGATCATCTTGAAGAGCCTCTTTGATATTCTTAGGTTCTATTTGAGATACAAAGGCAACATAATAACAAAAATTATTTAAAGTGCGTCGGGTTACCACTCCCTTCGCAATGTCACCTAAGATATTAGAAATCGGATGATTTTTGTTGGACTTCCAAGCTATTGGTAATTGAGGTTGAATCTCTTGTGCTAAGTCTTTATCTTGTGCTTGCACCTCTCTATCTTCATTTTGATTCTCTTCCATTTGTTGTGGTGTTGAATTCTCATGATCCAAAAATGTACCTATATTATCATCACAAGAAACAACACAATCTCCTTTCGAAGATTCATCAAATACAACATGCACGGATTCCTCAACGGTTAATGTTCTTTTATTGTAGACTCTATATGCTTTGCTATGGGTTGAATAACCTATGAATATGCCTTCGTCGGCTTTGGAGTCAAACTTGCCGACCGGTTCCTTTCCGTTATTTAAAACAAACACCTTACACCCAAAAACATGAAAATGTGAAATATTTGGCTTTCGCCCTTTTAAAAGTTCATAAGGTGTTTTATTTAAATGCGGACGAATAAGAACCCTATTAAGCACATAGCAAGCGGTGCTTACCGCATCAGCCCAAAAATATTTAGGAACATTTGATTCTATCAACATAGTACGAGCAAGTTCCACTAATATTCTATTTTTCCTTTCTACAACTCCGTTTTGCTCCGGAGTCCTAGGGGCCGAAAATTGATGATCAATACCAAACTTATCACAAAACGCATCAATCCTAGTGTTTTCAAACTCACCTCCGTGATCACTTCTAATAGACACAATTTTCAAACTTAGTTGATTTTGGATGAGTTTGGCAAATTTTTTAAAACATTTATAAACTTCACTTTTTGCGGATAAAAATAAAGTCCATGTGAATCTAGTAAAATCGTCTACTAAAACAAATCCATAGTAATTGCCACCTAAACTTTTAATTTGTGAAGGGCCAAACAAATCCATATGGATTAGCTCCAAAGGCTTTGTTGTGCTTATCACATTTTTAGGTTTAAAAGAACTTTTAACTTGCTTGCACTTTTGACAAGAGTCACAAATGCCATCAAGCTTAAAGTTTAGTTTAGGCAAACCAATCACTAAATCTTTTCGCAAAAGTTTGTTCAATTGATTCACATTCACATGAGCAATTCGTCTATGCCAAAGACGAATTTCATCATCAAAAGTTTTGAAACATTTTGAAAATAGTGAAGTTATCTCATCCAAATCAATTAAGTAAGTGTTATTAGAGCGACGACCAACAAACTTAACACTATCATCTATAGAAGACTTAATGAAGCATAATTCCGGAGTAAATGTCACATAATTGCCCATATCGCATAGTTGGCTTATACTAAGCAAGTTGTGTTCTAAGCCTTCTACGTATAGGACATTTTCTATGACAAGGTTAGATACGTTACCGATCTTCCCGACTCCTAGAATTTTGCCCTTGTTGTTGTCGCCGTATGTCACAAATCCATCACTTTTTGGAGTAAGTTCCATGAAGTGCGTTTTGTCTCCCGTCATGTGTCTCGAACAACCACTATCCAAATACCATTTGCGCTCTTTGGTTCGAAGACACACCTACAAAAAAAAATATCATTTGGTTGACTTAGGTACCCAAGTGGTCTTGGGTCCTTTGTTGTTAGCATGGGGAGAAGTCCCCTTAACAATCCAAATATATTCACCGCTTGGTATACCAAATTTCTTTATATTACATTTATTTGTGGTATGCCCAAAGATTCCACAATAATGACAAGTTGGGTTTTTAGAAATCTTATTCTTTGAAAATCCACCAACTTTGCGATAATTGCGTTTCTTAGGTTTGGTATAGCCAAGACCGGATCTATTGCTATTGTTCCTTTGAGTTGAAAGCAAATGATCTAATGAAGTATCTCCTTTCATGAGCCTTGCAAGTCGATCATTCAAATTAAAAACTTCTTTTTCCAAAGACTTGCAATTTTCACAAGATGGAGTCTCATTTGATTTCAATTCACAATTGCATGTAGAGTTTGCATAAATGAGTTCAAGAGTTTCATTTTGAAGCTTAAGTTCTTCTAAATCTTTTTGAAGTTCAATTATCTTTTCATGTTGCTTCATTATGAAATTCTTTCTTTCAACATTTATTTTAGCAAGTTTCTTCAACTCTTTATGCATCTCTACATACACATTGTACAATTCATTGAATGAAGGAGAATTAGAACTTGAGCTAGCATCGGAAAGATAATCTACCTCATTGACGTTCTCACTTGATTTAATGCTCGAAGATTCCTCTTCATCAAGCTTTGTCATTAAACATAGATTTGCAAGTTCTTCATCATCCGATGAGCTAGATGTTGATTGACTCTCCACTTCATCCCATACTATGTAAGCCCTTTTTCCTTTAGATGAATTGAATTTTGAGTTGTCACCTTCCGACTTCTTAGAATGAGTTGGACAATTCGATCGATAGTGACCAAGCTTTCCACATCCATGACACTTGATGTGATCCTTGTTAGTCTTATTTCTTGGTTGTGAGTCCTTAGAATCTCTTTGTCTATTTCTATTAAAGTTCCCCTTTTTCTTAAGGAACCTACCAAGCTTTTTAACTAGCAAGCCAAGGGTCTCATCATCTATATCGGAGTCCGAGTCATCCACTTGAAAGTTTTCCTCTTGTGCCTTAAGGGATTTTGAAGTTGATTTAAGAGCTATCCCCTTTTTCTTCCTATCGGCATCTTCATTCATGGATAACCGTCCAAGCTCCATTTCATGCTCTTGAAGCTTTCCGAATAGAGTTGCTAAATCAATTTGATCCACGTCTCTAGCTTCCATAATGGCCGTCACCTTAGGTTGCCATTCCCTGCTAAGACATCTCAAAATCTTATTAACAACTTCACCATTAGTTATAACTTTTCCAAGTGCAGAAAGATGATTAATGATATGAGTGAACCGCTTTTGCATGTCACCTATATTTTCATTAGGTAACATACGAAAGAGTTCATATTCATGCATGAGTGTATTTAGCCTAGCCCTTCTAACCTCCGAAGTGCCCTCATGTGTGACTTGTAATGTGTCCCACATTTGTTTAGCATCAACACATTGAGATACTCGAAAGAACTCATCATAAGAAAGAGCGGACGTGATGATATTTTTAGCTTTTAAATCAAATGCAACTTTCTTCTTATCATCATTGTCCCAACTCGATTGAGGTTTAATTGAAACAACATCATTTACTTTCGTTTGAGGAACAAAAGGTCCATTCTCTATGGCGTTCCAAATTTCCATATCTATGGCTTGAATAAAAATTTTCATGCGGACCTTCCAATAAGCGTAACCCTCACCACTGAATAGTGGAGGACGATTAATGGAAGTTCCTTCACCACCAAAAGGATTTGAAATTGAGCCCATTGTTTCCAAGTAAAAAGGATCTTTTCGAAAAAGCTTTTTAAGGCTCGGATTTTTCTTCCGAGCTCTGATACCACTTGTTGGAAACCAACAAGCGGCTCAATATAGTCTAGAGGGGGGGTGAATAGAATATTGAAGCCTTATTACAGATTTTTCGTCCACCTAAGAGAATGGTTTTATGAAAATAAATTTTCTTAAGAATTCAGTTCAGATTACTCGAGTAACTCAAGCCTTCACTCGAGTAATACGCAACCAAAAATAATTTCACTCGAGTATTCAGCAAATCACTCGAGTATTACGAAAGCAAATTTTAAATCACTCGAGTAACAGAAAACCTACTCGAGTAATGTTTATAAACTGAAAGCAGATTACTCGAGTGACAAGAACTTTACTCGAGTAAACTGGGTAAAATTCAATTTAAAACTTAGTTTTCAATGGAGTTCTTCAAGAATAACAATGCTATGATGATTCAACAAATTATGAATGATTAATATGAACAATTTCAAGTAATATTAACATGCAATTTTAGATCAATTAAGTAGAATTAAGAAAACCCCAATTCTAACCTAAAAATGCAAATGTTAATGAATTAATGAAATACAAGGAATGAAAATAAAAGAGACACAAGGATTTATCCTGGTTCACTTTCACCCACTTGAAAGCTACTCCAGTCCCCTCTTAAATCAAGAGAGATTCTTCACTAGAAATCTTCAAATGTAGATTTTACAATGTTTTAAGATGCAACTAGATTCTTAGTTCTCCTATCTTAAAACCCAACTCAAAGTGTGTACCAAACACTTTGATCTAATCTACCCCTTTTGAGAATTCTAGATTTCCTTGCTAATTGATTGAAGATGCTTCCAACCAATCCTCTTTTCTTGCTTTGATTTGATCCTCAAAGTCTTCCTTGTGAGATTCTTCACTTGTGTTGAAACTTCAATGATGCAATCACAAATTGCAAATCTTCAACAACCACTAAGAACAAAAATTATGATCCCAAGAATATTTGAACAATGATAGAAATAGAGTGAAGAATGAAAAGTTCTTTGTTGAATCTTGATAGCTCTTGAAAGATGTAAAAAATAGCTCTTGAGTTGCTTTTGAAAATCTATATAAAATTGTAAGAATGAAAGTATATCTCTTTGAAAGAGAAAATTAAGTCCTTTTAAAATTTTCCCAACACTGATTGAATTACTCGAGTAAACCAAACAACGTCACTCGAGTGAAACATGTCAGATTAAGTTACTCGAGTGATGTGTAAACCATTACTCGATTAACCTGTCAGGACATAAATTACTCGAGTGAACCAATACTCATTACTCGAGTAAACTGATCAGAATCTGAATAAAAACAAAGTTTTTCTAAAATGATTTTCACAAGCTATTTAATCAAGATTTAAAGTATCTTCACTCTTAATCAGACATTATTTAAATATTCTTAAAATCACCTAAGCTACCCACACCAATGAGATGCATTGCATAAAATAAAGATTACATTGAAATAGAATTAATAAAAATCCTAATTCTAATCTTCATGTGGTGTAGCTTGCTTGTTGCCAATGTTGTTGCTTGGAGAGAGATTGTTAGCATCAAAACATGAGAATCCTACAGACTGCTCAAAAATTCTATGCATATTATTGGAATAACGAGTCAGCAAGGTAAAGCAATGAAATGTAATTATTGTGCTTTGTGTTAATTGATCATGCAATACTCCAAACTGATAATCATACACGTTGCGTAAATATAGTTTGTTTTATATGAGATCTCATTTAAAATTCTCTTTCGAATCTTGGATGCAAGGAACCACGCCCGCTCGACCATCCAGATTTGTCTCTTTCCATACGAGCGCCGGGGCGCGACCCGGTAGCTACATCACTCGTATTTGGTCTATTTGTGACGCTTTGACAACTCTTTTGCCCTTAGTACGCCCGAATTTGATTGACCCTTGCAAATACCCAGGGCGCGACCATTTCAGGTATTCGCGTGAGCCTAAGTGTTTGGCCGAACACTTAAACTTTTAGCCATATCGTGGATGCGGGGAACGACACCCGCTCGACCATCCCGATTTTATCTCTATCTTAAGTGTTGGGTTTTGATAACCACTCCGGACACTTAGATCTTCCAAGTGCGGGGACTATGACCCACTCGGCCACTTGGGTGTATATCTTGCTTCAGACGTGTGATTTTCTTTCTTTCTCTTTCTTCTTTTCTCTTTTTTTTTGTACTCTTTCTTTTCTTTCTTTTTCTTTTTTTTTTGTTTCACACGTCTGAGCTTTTCTTGGTCTCTTTCAAATACTCAGGGCGTAACCGTTTCAAGTATTTGAGTGAATCTTTAAACATGAACTCTCATTCAAACAATTCTATATTTACGCTTAGCGTAATGTATGCAAGAACAGTACCAAATCTTAAAAATGGTATCAATAACATTTTGAGAGCATATCCTGTCACGCCCTCAACATATCATGCAAAGATCATGCAGCAATTAAATTTCAATCAGATGAATAATAGGAAACATGCAAAATTTCTATTCCATTGTGCTCTTGCACAATTTCTATTCTGGCGTGCTCTTGCACAAGTTTTATTCTGGTGTGCTCTTGCACAATTTCTATTCTGATGTGCTCTTGCACGATTTCTTGTCTGATGTGCTCTTGCATGATTTTTGTTCTGGTGTGCTCTTGCACATTTTAAATACTCATCCAGATACAATAATCATATTTCAATCAAATTGATGAACAATTAAAATCATGTAAAGATCATATCTTTCTTATTATGTTTTCTCGGGGGAGGTTCGTACCAACACGTCCGCTTATGTCTTTTTAATTGGGTTTGCTTTTGGGAGGTTAAGACCATCACGCATCAAGCCTCTAATGTCAACCATAATTTTCTTTCATGCATTCTTTCAAGATTTTCTAGTTGGGCGTGCTTAGGGGCGGTAAACCATCACGCCTAAGCACTATCTTAGAGTCAATTTGTCATGATAACTATCTATGATTTATTTATTGACATGTAAGCATGTGAGAGAATAATAATCATGCAAACTAATGTATGGAATTAAAATTAGGCAAGGTATAGTACTTAGCTTTGTGTCCTTTTGATGCCTTGTTCTTTATTCTGGCTTCTTGTCCAACTACGCCCTATTCTGGCTTCTTGTCCAACTACGCCGCTCCTTCAACTTTGGGCGTAGCTTCCACTTTGGGTATGAAGGGTGCACTTTGCATGGGCATCCAGCTCTTGAGTGTGATGAGCGCTCTTTTGACGTGGGCGTTTTCTTACCGATAGCTTATTCCGGCTTCCTATCTTCGTTTTTCATTGGATGCACGCCCTTCTGCTTTATTGGGGGCATTTTCTTACAAAGAGCTCAATTCCTGCTTCCTATCTTCGTTTTTTATAGAATGCACGCCTTTCTGCTTTGTTGAGGGCGTGTTTTCCGCTGAGTGTGCGTTCCATTTGGGCGTGCCATCTACTTTACCCTTTCTTTTTTAGCGATCAAGTTCCCTCTACCCTCGAAGTTCTTGAGTGTACCATCTAGATTTTCTCCTTACTGGTTTTCTTTATTGCAGTTCTTGGGCGTGTTCTTTCTCTTTCTTTGAGGGCGTGTATTCCGCTTTGTTTTCAAGAACCTTCCTTCTTCGCTGAGCATATTCTTTAATTTGGTTGCAATGGGGCCATGGCTAAAAGTGTCAGGTGGGATAAAAGAAGCAAAGGATAACACAAAGGGCTTATTTTAATAAAATCACCAATCTTCCCTTTTGAATTATGAAATGAGCAATGAAAGTGATTACAAAAACACAACTCAACTCATTTGTTTCCCTTTTTCTTTTCTTCTTCCTTTCTATTCTCTTCTTTTTTTTTCGAAGAGATATAGAAATACATTTTTCAACATTTAACACTTCTACCATTTTTAGGTAACATTCCACTCAATTGCTCATTTAAAAATTAAAAGGTACTTTCATAAAAATATTTCAATTAATGTTGGGTACCAAAGAAAATCATAATATCTCATCAAGCTCAAAGTGGGCAACTAAGGGAACATTATTTCTCAAAAATTGTTGAAGGCCTCAAAAACACAAACCTAAGTGCCTTAATCATGTTCATGCATGCAATCAATTGTCAATTTTGAAAAGGTCACAAGTCAAGTTCTAGAACATTCAATCAAAGTGAACACACTCGTGAAAGAATTAGGAGTTTCATCACAATTTCATTAAGCATTACTCCTTCAAGTGTATAGGCTCAAATCTCACTGGTTAAGGTCAATTCACTAATCAATCATTCACAACAAGTTTGCCAAACAACTAATTTTCAAACAAAATTTCAAAGCTAAATCCAATTAGTACCTGGGTAAAACAAGTCAGAAATCACAATCAAGCATTTACACCTATCAAAGGGACAAATCTCACACCTAGAATCAATGCCTACTCATGCCAGGACACAAACCAACACAAAGCCAGGGGAGAAATCAAGTTCAGAAATTTTTTTTTTATTTTGTTACCCTCCCCCAAACTCAGAATGTGGCTTGTCCTCAAGCAACAAATCGACCTACACTACAAAATAAAAATAAAATCTAGGGAAAAATGGAAAACTTCCCTCACATGCAGTGGTCCCTGTAAAGCACATGGGAGGCAACTCCCCCAAACTTATTCACCTGCAGCACAATTAATCTCAAAGTGAAAGAGGCACCACATAAACATCACAGGTAATTAAGTATAAAAAAAAACGACCACAAATATGAAGTAAAGTTAACCATGCAGAAAATGAAACAACTGTTTTTGGTGCACAGGTCTGTAAGTATCACACAAACTCAAAATCAGAACTTGTCTCACAATAATACCAAAGACTACCACACCCTCACTACCAACTGAACTACACAAATCATCAGCTACAACCATAGAGCTCAGAACCCGGCATCACTATCATCCAAATCCTCACCATCAGAAGAGTTATCTAATGTCCGCAACTCATCGGTCGTATAAGGTGGAAGAGGAAAAGGAATGCCCAGGTGGTTACCTATCGCACGCTGGTGTGCATCCCTCTCCTCATTCCGGCGCAGCTCCATCTGAAAATAATGAGTGTGGCGGAACTGACGGCGCAAAAGCCGCTCCATCATACGGGTCAAATCAGCGGTCGATCCCCCTTGGGATGGCTGAGGGTTTGGAATGGGTGGAACAACAGGAGCAGCAGGAGCTGGTGCTGGGGGCACACTCGGGGTAGCAGCGGCGGCAGCGGCACGTGCAGCACGCGAACCACGGGCAGCCGCTAGCGGTGGAAGACCAAGCTCCTCACCAGCTATACCGTCAAATGTCTGAAGTTTCTGAGACCCCATCTGAGCCTGGCGCTTGAGATCACATAAATCATCACCAAAAAGTACACCGGCATCCTCACACAACCGGGTAATCAACCATGGCAGCCCAAAGGTACCCGGGGCAAATTCCCGGGCTATGTGAAAAATGTACTCAGACATAATCCATGCAGCATCAACCTCCAAGTTAGAAAATATGCCATAAACAATGCGAAGGATAGGGGGCTTGCACTCATACTCATGGGATTGGGGATAGATGTTGTGCATAATGAATTGGGCCCAGAATCTCGCCCAAGGATGCAAGTGCTTAGCATAAACATGCTTCACCGCATTAGTGCTCCTATGATAATTCCAATCCTTCCCCTCAAGAAAAAGAGCACCTTTCAATTGATCATTTTCATCATTATTCAGAGTGGCTCTTCGGTAATACTCCACAAAGTTGGTCTCAAAGGGATAGTCCGGCAATCCTAAGACTCTAGCAATGTTATGGGCACCAAAAGAAATTTGTTTTCCCCGCACCCAACTCAAGCGACATCCTGGATTTTGTTGCTCACGATAATGAGCGTGGGCGAAAAACTCCCAAACTAAGGACTTGCTAAAGGCAGGAGCAATACTCTTTGTAAAACAGGACCACTGGAGACTCACTATATGTGGTGTGATATGAGGGTTCCTAATGTTGTTAGGGTTCTCAAGGGTAGTCTCAGCCACTATCCCTTTCCCCTTACATTGTTGATCATAAAACACCTTAACCTCAGGATGTTCAAACGGTCTCCTAGTGATGGAGGATGATGGTGCATGAATCCTAGGTCTCTTTCCCTGATCTCTACTGGTTGACATAGTGGTTAATTTCTCTTAGGCAATATAACAAACACCTAGTATGCACTAAATATGACAATGCTCTAAGGTGCAAATACTAGAACTCTACTCCCTAATAATCACTAGTCTAGGCAAGAGATACTTAAAATCAACAAAACAACTCACTCTAATGCCAAAGACAGAACCAAAGAGAGGAATTCAAAATTGAAGCTTACCCACAAAGAGAGGAAAAATCAATGGAGAGAGAGAGAGACCAACATGCATGAATGGAGCACGAGGGGAAGGATGGAGCAAGGATTGATGAGTTTCTTTTGTTGGAGATGGGTGTAGAGAAGAGGGGAATTAGGGTTTAAGATGAGGGAGAATATACGTATGAAAGAGGGGATGAATGAGGATGTGGAGCAAGAGATACTTAACTGATGCAGGATCCGTGCGCCTGGGCGCGGTGGGGTGCGCCTGGGCGCACTTCGTTAATTTGGAAGTGCTGCAGTGGAATAGTGCGCCTGCGCGTGATGGCCTGCGCCTGGGCGCACAAGGCTGCGCCTGGGCGCACCACGTTAAGTTCAATTCCCCTGTCCGAATTACTTTTGAAACCCCCTTTTTACCCTGTCACCCCCACTGCGCTTGGGCGCATACGAGCGCGCCTGAGCGCATGCACAGACCTGTATACCTTTTTTTTAAAACAATAAAGTCCTATACTAAAAGAAAAATAAAAGAAAAATTACTAGGAAGGAACTACTTACCACTGGGTTGCCTCCCAGCAAGCGCTTGTTTAATGTCCCGAGCCTGACGGTTGACTCTTTCTCCAGAACTAAGGGTCTTTGAGCTCAACTGAGGATGAACTCTGATCAATGACTCCCCCATGATATGCCTTAAGTCGCTGTCCATTTACTTTAAAAGTGTCCCCAGTCTTGGGGTCCTTAATTTCAATAGCGCCAAAAGGTGAGACCTGCACAATCACAAAAGGACCAGACCATCTAGATTTAAGCTTTCCAGGGAAAAGCTTAAGTCTAGAGTTAAATAACAAAACCAATTGTCCACGCTCAAATTTCTTATTAGTCAACTTCTTGTCATGCCACTTTTTAGTTTTTTCTTTAAAATCACGAGAAGTGTTATATGCTTGCTCTCTGAACTCATCAAGTTCAGTGAGCTGCAATAACCTCTTCTCACCTGCAGGTTGCATATCCAAGTTCAAAAATTTAGTTGCCCAATATGTCTTGTGAAGTAACTCCACTGGCAAATGACAATTTTTACCATACACAACCTGAAAGGGTGACATGCCAATGGGTGTCTTATAAGCAGTTCTATACGCCCACAAGGCGTCATCCAATTTTTTGACCAATCTTTCCTACTGCTATTAACAGTTTTCTCTAAAATTCTCTTCAGATATCTATTTGACACCTCTACCTGACCACAAGTTTGTGGATGGTATGGGGTAGCCACTTTGTGGTGCACCCCATATTTAGACAAGGCTTTCTCCATAACCTTATTGCAAAAATGACTCCCACCATCACTAATAAGTACTCTAGGTACTCCAAACCTGCTAAAAATATTTTTTCTCAAAAAGTTCACAACTACAGCAGAGTCATTGGTGGGAGTGGAGATCGCCTCCACCCACTTTGATACATAATCAACCCCCACAAGAATGTACCTGTTGTTATAGGAAGGGGGAAAGGGGCCTACAAAGTCTATGCCCCACACATCAAATACTTCAACCTCTAAAATGCCTTGAAGAGGCATCTCATCTCTTCTAGAAATATTCCCAACCCTTTGGCATCTATTACAGTTCATCACATGGGTCTTAGCATCTTTAAAAATGGTGGGCCAGTAATACCCACATTGGAAAACTCTAGACGCTGTCTTCTCACTGCTATAATGACCAGCATATGGTGAATTGTGACAATGCCAAAGGATGTCAGGAATTTCCTCTTGAGAGGCACAACGCCTGATTACTCCATCTGCACTCCTCCTGAACAGGAATGGTTCATCCCAAAAATAAAACTTGGCATCATGTAAAAACTTTTTCTTTTGTTTCCAAGTCATATCCTTAGGAATCACATTCGCTGCTAAATAATTAGCTAAATCAGCATACCATGGGAGTTCAGATGCAGCAAACAGGTGTTCATCAGGGAATTTTTCTTCAATTGGAACTTGATTATCCCTATTACTATCCTCAAGGGGGAGCCTAGATAAGTGATCAGCAATAACATTCTCTACCCCCTTTTTATCTCTTATTTCCAAGTCGAACTCTTGCAAGAGCAAGATCCACCTAATCAGTCTTGGCTTAGCATCGTGCTTAGCCAATAGGTGCCTTAAAGCAGCATGATCTGTGAACACTATCACTTTCGAGCCTATCAAATAGGCACGAAACTTGTCCATTGCAAAAATCACTGCCAAGAGTTCTTTTTCAGTGGTCGTGTAATTAGTTTGTGCACTGTTCAACACACGACTGGCATAATAGATTGCATGAAACATTTTATTAATTCTTTGACCAAGTACAGCTCCTATTGCGTGGTCACTCGCATCACACATTAGTTCAAAAGGTTCACCCCAATTGGGGGCAACCACTATAGGAGCTGTAATCAATCTCTCTTTCAAAAGTTCAAAAGATTTCATGCAATTATTATCAAAAATGAACTCAGCATCCTTCTCCAGTAAATTGCATAGGGGTTTTGCAGTTTTCGAAAAATCTTTAATGAATCTCCGGTAGAAACCGGCATGACCCACAAAACTTCTTATCCCCTTAACATTTACTGGAGGAGGTAGATTTTTGATGACATCAATCTTTGCCTGATCAACCTCAATACCCTTTTCTGAAATTTTATGTCCTAAAACTATCCCCTCCCTGACCATGAACTGACACTTTTCCCAGTTAAGGATTAGATTAGTTTCTTGACATCTTTCTAACACTTTGCCCAGATTGGCAAGACATGCATCAAAGGATGACCCGTAGACCGAGAAGTCATCCATAAAAACCTCAATGAAATTTTCGACCATGTCGGAGAATATAGCCAACATACACCTTTGAAAAATCGCGGGTGCATTGCAAAGCCCAAAGGGCATTCTCCGATAGGCAAAAATCCCAAAGGGACAAGTAAAAGCAGTTTTTTCCTGGTCTACAGGATCGACACAGATTTGATTGTACCCTGAATATCCATCCAAAAAAAAATAGAATGCATGTCCTGCTAATCTTTCCAACATTTGGTCCATAAAGGGTAATGGGAAATGATCTTTCCGGATGGCATTGTTTAATCTCCTATAATCAATGCACACACGCCACCCAGAAACAGTGCGGGTTGGTATTAATTCATCTTTATCAGATTTTACCACAGTTAACCCCCCCTTCTTGGGCACTACTTGCACAGGGCTAACCCAAGTGCTGTCGGAGATGGGGTAGATAATGCCTGCATCTAGAAGTTTGACTACCTCCTTTCTCACGACTTCCTGCAAAGTCGGATTCAGCCTCCTCTGAGGCTGAATTACTGGCTTAAAATTCTCCTCAAGGAGAATCTTATGCATGCAGAAACTGGGGTTAATCCCCTTCAAATCAGACACACACCATCCTAAAGCAGCTTTGTATTGCCTCAAAATTCTCATTAATTTCTCAGTTTCAGTTTCAGTCAAGGCATTACTAATTATAACTGGATAGAATTTAGTGTCATCTAAGAATGCATACCTGAGATTTGGTGGAAGAGTTTTGAGCTCTGGTACTGCCCGCTCCTCCTTTTCATGCTTCTTCAGCTCCTCTATCTGATCTGTCTTTGTGTAAGCTGGAGGTGCATCCAATCTGGCCACCACCTCCACAACCTTGAGATCTTCACTCTTCTCATGTGTCAGAGCTGCTGCCAACACATCTCCATGCCCAATTTGCTCAAAAGTAGACGTGACTAGAGTGTCAACCACGTCCACCAAAAAGCATTGGGAGCTGTCCATTGGATTCTTCATGGATCGGTAGACATTGAATGATACCTCTTCTTCATGAACCCGGAGCTTGAGCTCGCCCTGTTGAACATCTATGAGGGCTCGCCCAGTGGCTAGAAACGGCCTACCCAGGAGTAGAGGAATGTCTGAGTCCTCCTCCATGTCCAAGATAACAAAGTCAGCAGGGAAGATGAACTTGTCCACCTTGACAAGCACATCCTCCACTTTCCCATAGGGCCTCTTCACAGACCGATCAGCCAACTGAAGACACATCATTGTCGGCTTTGCTTCTCCAATACCAAGCTTCTTAAAGATGGAGAGGGGCATCAGATTGATGCTTGCCCCTAAATCGCACAGAGCTTTGCCAATATCAAATCCCCCAATGTTACAAGGGATTGTGAAACTCCCAGGATCTTTTAGCTTCTGAGGGAGCTTCCTTTGTAGAATTGCACTGCATTCCTCTGTGAGAAGCACAGTCTCATCATCTTGCATCTTCCTTTTGTTGGTTAAGAGCTCTTTCATGAACTTCGCATATGTAGGCATCTGCTCGAGTGCCTCTGCGAAGGGAATGTTGATCTGGAGCCTCTTGAACACCTCCATGAACTTGGCAAATTGCTTCTTGTTTTCCTCCTTCTTCAACCGCTGAGGAAAAGGAACCCTGTGAGATATCTGAGGTTTCTTCTCTCCTTCCTGAGTTGCAGTTGATTTCTTATTTTGTTGCACTTCAGGAGTTGAGTCCTCAGCTGGTTGTTCCTTGGCCTCTTCCTTCTCAAGCACCACCTCATCACTCTTCTTTTGTGGCTCCTCAAGAGACTTGCCACTTCGAAGAGTAATGACCTTGCAATGCTCTCTGGGGTTTGGAATGGTGTCACTGGGAAAGGTTCCCGGTGACCTCTCTGACATCTGCTTGGAAAGTTGACCCATCTGAACCTCCAGATTGCGAATGCTGGCACCCTGGTTTTTGAAGTTGGCTCGCGTCTCCTCAACAAAATTATTAGTTGTTAGAGCGAGCTTCTCAATTGCTGCCTCCCAAGGTGCCAGCTGCTTCTCTTGTGGTGGCTGGAGTGCTGGGCTGTGCCACGAGAAGTTAGGGTGATTTCTATACCCTGGGTTGTAGGTGTTTGAGTAAGGATTGTTCCTCTGTCCTCCTCCCACAAAATTAGCCTGTTCATCATTACCTGTGCTAGTACTAACTTCAAATGCACACTCACCATTACGGTGGTTGCCTTTACAAAAATCACATGTTAGTAATAAAGCAGAAGTATCAGAAGGGATAGGAGGTATACCTGTTGAAGCATTCATTTGGACCTGACCCAATTTCTGAGTCAATGCAGCTATCTGCTGCTGCATCTCTTTATTTTGTGCAAATAGAGCTTGCACATTCTCAGGCTCCAAATCACTCTTCTTCATGATACGCTTCCTAACAGTGGCCCGACTGCTGTTATGAGCCATCTTCTCAATCAACTGCCTGGACTCTATGGCTGTTTTGCTCTCAAATGAACCTTGTGATGCACAATCGACCAAGTGCTGATTGGTTAGACTCAACCCATCATAGAATGTCCTCATTTGCAACCATTCAGGCATAGAGTGATTGGGGCACCTCTTCAACATCTGCTTGTACCTTTCCCACGCCTCATGTAATGACTCTCCATCTTGCTGAGCAAAGGCGTTGATTTCTTGCCTAAGCTGAGCTTGCCTGGAGGGTGGGAAATACTGGTCCACAAACATCGTAGCCAATTTGTCCCAAGTAAGGAAGCTCCCCTGTGGTTGAGACCGGACCCATTTAAGTGTCTTTCCCTTTAATGAGAGAGGAAAAAACCTCAACCTAATCGCATCATCACTCGCACCTTGAATCTTGAAGAAGTCCAAGTAACTCAAGAACATAGCAATATGATCACTTGGGTCCTCGTCTGGGGCACCACTGAATTGGTTTTGTTGCAGCATGTTTATATATTGCCCCCTTGATGTCAAAGTGTGTAGCAGTGACCGCAGGTGGTACTATGCTAGTACCAATTAAGGTCGGGTCGACTAAGGCGTAATCAGCCAAAGTACGCATGTCAGGTTCTGTCTCATTCTCAACCTGGCGCTCACGCTCGTCAGCCATTATTCTTGCTCGTTCCTTTTTCTCTCGCTGTGCTCGTTTCCTTAACTTCTTCGCTGTCAACTCGATCTCGGGATCGAATTGAAAGCTGCTGTAATCACTTGCAGAACGCAAGTGCATATACCAATCTCGGCAAAGAGGGTTAATAGCACCTGTTGAGTGAATAGAAACAATTAAGAATAAATAGCTAGAAAAATTCCACTAAGTAACTACTAAGAGTACCGAAAAATTACTAAAATCTAATTTTAGTCCCCGACAACGGCGCCAAAAACTTGTTGGGAATATTTCTAGAAGAGATATAAACTTGTTGGGATTCTAGCAAGTGTACCAGATCGTACAAGTAATAAAGTGATAAATAGAGTATCGTTCCCAACGAGGACTGAAATTGATTCTAATAATTCTCACCTATTTGTAGTTACTAAATGAAAATTAAATTAAAATTCAATTGTTTGAGTGATTGTTGATTTAAATGAATTAAAACAAATAAATAAAACGATTCTTGAACAATGGGAAAAAGCAGGACGTAGTTTCGATGAAGGTTCCTAAAACGTTTAACAACGAATTGATTTGTTTTCCTAAATTCTGAATTTGTTTTGCAAAGGTAGAAAACGCCTAATGTCTTAGCACGTTTCCGTGTTTTAGGTATTAATCTCCCAATGATGTCTCAAGAGAGCCTTAAAAACCTAACCCTTAATTAAGTTCAATCAAAACTTGTAAAAATTATCCAATTCATAGAAAACATGTCTGTGCCTATGCAATTGAACTGTTTGATTATTAGGCTAAATCCTAAATTCATATGTCTATTCATAAAGGATTTCCAAAAGTCATGAACTGCGCACATTCACGAACAACAATAAAAATATAATCAAACACAGAATTTATAATGGAAAAACAAGATCAATTCATTGCATAAACATTAACAAGGTTCCATGTTCATCTACTCCTACATCCCAAAGAAGGGTTTAGTTCATAATGGGAAGAAGAAAAGCAATAAAAGTGATAAAGAGTGACATAATTACCACTAATCCTTGCCTCTAATCTCCGTGTTCTTCACAAAAAGCTCTAAACCTTGTTCTTAATCCTCTAATATGTGAAAAAACGTCCTCCATCTAACCTAGAATATGTCTATTTAAAAGGATAAAAACTAATCTCCTATCAAATCTGTAAAAGATATAATTAAATCTACTGCAACTGACGTCGTGCGCTTGGGCGTACAAACCCGCGCTTGGGCGAGATCGACCCGCGCCTGGGCGCACCACGCTAGCTTCAGCATCTGCTTGTTTTTGCTCTTTTGGCCCCATTTCCTGGTCTTGTGCACCCATGGCATAGGATCTTAACCGTCAAACTCGCCTTCTCATCTCCAACTTCAAGGTTTATTACTTGCTTCTTTTTTTTTTCTTTTTCCAATTTCAACAAATTAAGCTCCAATACCTGCAATTAAGAACCAAAAAGGCACAAAATCCACAACGATCTCGTTCCTCATCATTAGTAGATAAAATCAATCTTTTCTTAACAATTACTTGATAAACAAGCCAAAATCACTAAGAAAGAGGGTAAATTATCACTCAAAAACATCATATTTTTGGCTCTAATCACATATCTTGTCCCACTTCATTTCCTAGTGAATAGTTGATTTTCTTGTTATAGAGTCTTTTCTGTTAGCAGCGTAGCTTATTTCCACTTTTGTCCTAGTCTTCTCTCAGCATAACTTCCTATAATTTATGGACTTGTTCTTTATCTGACAACATGTGGTTACTTTCCCACTCTAGGCGTCCATTTTTGGATGTGGAGAGCGTTCTTTCATGCTTTTAGATGTCTCGCTCTCGGGTGTCCCTTCATACTCGGGCGTTCTTCTATTGAGCGTGCTTTCTACTTTCTTTCTTTTCTTTTCTTTCTTTCTTTTCTTTTTTTCTCGTTGTTTTTTCTTCAAGAGCATGTCTCCCATAATCATTGACTCGTGATTAACGATTGCTTATATAGGATAATTCTTTGTCTATTATAAATCATCATGCACCATCAATTATATCTCAAGCAATCTTAATCTTTCTAATCATGTGAGCATGCATTCCAAATATTTCCATCAGTCACAACATGCATTTATACTTCATGTAAAACAATAAGCAAGGCACAAGGTTATAATTTTTGCAAGGTAGCATCAATCCAAATTTCCTATGCATGAGACATTTAAAATGACCACGCTCAAGAGGGGTCTTAGTGTGAAATCATAGCAATCCATCTTGGCTAATGTCATGGAGGGCGTAACTTTTCGCTCTTGGGTATGGGGAGCGTACTTCCCGTTTTGGTCGTGAAGGGCGTTCCTGCCCGCTATAGCTTTCTACCGAGGTTCAAAATATTTTTTTCTATTCTTAACATGACATAATTTTTCTCCCGTATATTTGGATTCTATTACTCATAACACAAGTAAATATTCAAGGCATGTTTTTGACACATAAGCATTCTTGGGAAAAAATAACCAAAGGTTGTAACACTCTTATGAGTATGCCACATGATTTGCATATATCTTACATCAGGCTTTATGAACATTGGGAAAAATAAGAGATTATATAATGAGCAGTTATGATAAAATAATAAATAAAATATTTTATGCATCTTAACATAGTAAATTGAAAGGTTAGCTTAGACATAGTTACTTAGTTGTATCCTCCTTGTAATGATGGGATCGTGCCTTAAGCTAAATAACAACATGCCAACTAATTAGTATCCTCATACCTTATAAAACTATAATGCAAAGGTGATATATATAATTAGTATTATTCAAACAATAATTAATTAATAAAGAATAAATTATTATGATAAATAATGGCAACGGGAGGTAAAATAAAGTTATACTCCCTTGACAAGTGAAGAGCTCTTTTCTCTTGTTAGCAATTTTGCCTTTCAAATCTTCTAGTTGTTGGATAATGCACCATGGTCATTAAGTTTTTGGGGGCTAATGCCCTACACCCTCCTTACTCCTTAGATCACACTATTTCCTTGGCTTCTCCGTTGAAGGACATATAACACCCTTTTTCTTGGGGTTAAGACTTTCCTTTCTTAACTAACAAAGTTACTCTTTCAACTTTTTATTTGGTAACTTCAACCTTCTTAGCTTATACTTGTAAGTTCCCTTCCCTCTTTTTATTCGGCAACTTCAACTTCTACCAAAGCATCGTATCTCAAATGCTTTAATTTGTTCTTTTGCGAAGGATAGCCACTTTCCTCCTAAATAAGATTAAAAATACTAGTCACAAATCCAAGATTTCTTTTCCTTATGCTTTATCTTTTCTTTGTCCATATCTTATACAAACATTGTCCCTTATACAAAAAAAGCTACTGCTCTAAATTGATGCATCTATCAATATTGACATTAAGTATATCTATTCTTCTATCCACATGCATTGGTTATATTTTTTTTTTATTGTCATGCCAAAGTAACTAGGATAAACATAAAATAATACAACGTCATCTAAAACTCTTATGAAATTCATATACAGATATAATGTTTTTCTTAAATTATTAGATATTAAAATGTCCACACAAATTGATAGTAATGATAAATCAAGATAATCAAGTTCATGATTATTGTTATGTCATTATGGTTTTCATGAGAGAGATGAAAAATAATTAATTGAAATGATAGCATAAAACATACATATATTGATATGTCAATGATAAAAATTTGGGCCAGCATAACATAAAATGTAATTTACTTAATCAAATAAAAATTATTTTATAGTAGTAAAGAAGATAGAGGAAGAACAAATTTTACTTCCCTGACTTTTCTAGACAGATATAGGTTCCCCTCTCAAACCTTTGGACAATGACCTCCTCTTGGTTTTTTATGTCCCATCAGTCCAGTCCTATGCTCTTATTCTAAAGTCCATTCATTTTGTTTCCACCGAGGCTCCTTATCTTCAAAGCTTTCCTTTTTCATTTCTAATTGAAAAAGTTTTTCCTTGCTACCAGAGCACAGATGCCAAACTTTCCTTTCCAAGTCCTTGTCTTTTCTTTGTTTCATCTGACAACTTTTCCCTTTTCTCATGCGATCACTCTCTTTTCCTTTCCTTTTGCTTTGATCAGGAACCAAGCCTATCACTATGATGTCCTTTTCGCCCAGCTACTAACTTGGCTACTTACTTATTTGCTTGACCAGCGTTCTTGACTTCTGGGCGTTCTTTTGAGGGACGCCCACTTCTTTGGGGGGGAAGGGCGTTCCTGCCCGCTTTGGGCGTTCTACTAAAGCTCAAATACATCTAAGTATTTTGGTAAGTTCGTTAGATAGTACAATACATCTAAGTAACAGCTTGCATATATAATAAGAACTAAAAACATAGTCATATCTATAAACATGTGACATGCATAAATAAAAATAAAAAATAAATAAAAAAAGATTAAAATACATGATAAAAAGCATAACAGTACAATAATGAATAAAAGGTTCAAAAGTCAAAGTGGATGAAAACACTTAGCTGGAATACTCAGACTTTGCCTCATCTTTTGTCCAATGTGTATTTTGCATGGCTGGCCAAGATTTATTATTATTATTTTTTGGACAATAACCCCTGGTTAATACGTTGCATTCTCATAAGAAAGCCTTACTTTCACCATCTTCCTCAGTTGAAAAGCCTTTTCTAGCAAATCACATATACCAAAACTTTCCCTTCCCAGCTCTAATCTTTTCTTTCCTATGTCCACAGCATTTCAACCCTCCTCATACAGCCAAATTAATTTTTCCTGTTGGTCGAGAAGTTCAAGGTCAGAGTGTTGTCCCTTTCTTCTTTACCTTTGGAAAAAATAGCTTTCCAACCCAAAAACTCATAATTTCCAGAAACATCCCTTTCTCTCCATGTCCATGGTTGGCCAAAAGCGTACGACCTGTGACCCCTCTTCACCTTTCCCCTTTTGCGTTTCTGACAATCGACCAAGCAGAGGGGGTCGCGATTTGCAGCAACCACACCGGCGTCGTGAACGGTGGCGCGGCGGCGAAGGATGGTGGGGCGATATCGAAGGAGCATGGTGACGGTGTTGTTAACGCTGGCGTGGTGGCGGAGGGAACGATGGCGCGGTGACGGAGGGAACGATGGCGCCGCGACGGAGAAGATGGCGAGCGTGGCAGATCTGGACCAGTTCGATTCCACGATGGGGTCGGCGATGGTCGACGCCGAGATGGCGGTGAACGGAAACGGCACCGCACCATTTCGTCCCGGTGAACACGATAAGAACCATGTGGCAGCGACAACCATGGTCGACGACAACGCGTGCGAGTTCCACCTCTGAAATCGCGAACGGCGGTGATGACAGATCTGTGGTGGGGACTCGCTCGCGGTGGCGGCGGTGCTGAACCAAGTCCCTATTGCGGTACCCTATTCGTCCCTTTTCTTCCCTCATCGGATCTTCAAATGAGTTGAGCCGAGTTGTCGAACGAGTTGGCGGAGCGAGTTGACCCGGTGATGCTTTGAAGCTGAAATCAATAGTTTTTTAGCGAGTTAACTCAGCGAGTCAGCCACATTAAACTTGACTCGGTGAGTCTCCCTGAGTCTACAGCGTTGCTTCTTCCTTCTTCCTTATTCATTTTTTTCTCCTTATTTTTGTCTTTCACAGTGAACCAATGTCACAGTGACGCCTTCCTTTATTTTTTATTTTGTCGAATCTTCACTGTATCGAAAGATGAAAGTCATTAAAGATGTTCAACAAGCCTTGTATTTTTTATTTTTGGACTTTGGTTTTATTCACTTCCCTGCTTCGCATCTTAATGCTCCTAGCTTCATACATACATCTCCCCAGTGGAGTCGCCAAATGTTTCAACCCCTTTTTACGGAGTGTTTAATGATAATGATCTGGGTTTGTAAGCTTAAGAGATGTATGTAGAAGTACAAAATTCATGCCTCCGTGGCTTGGAGAGAACGGATGGAGCATCATGAAAAATCATCGGGAGGATCGACCAGAGTGCTCTTTGCCCATGTTCTTGATTTAGGAGGAATGAGAAAAATGATATTGTAACTCTTTTTATAGTGTATGCTGGCTGAATATGTAAGATGTCTTGGTTATTATGATAATGCTAATGTTGAGAATACAGAAAAGTGTTAGGAGAATGATGAGATCCCCTGTGTTTTGTTGGCTGTCTCCTTTTATAGAGTGGGTAGGGGTGCAATGGGAGTAGTGCAAAACTTGGTCACTACGTAAACTTAGTGACCAAGTAGACTTGGAGACCAAGTCTTGGACAAAAAGGTGTCAGCATGAGGGTTAGTGAGTGAGCGTTCTATGTGTTAGGGCGTCCTAGGTCTTAGGGCGTTCCATGTGTTAGGGCGTCCTAGGTCTTAGGGCGTCCTAGGTCTTAGGGCGTTCTATGTGTTAGGGCGTCCTAAGACTTAGGGCGTTCTATGTGTTAGGGCGTCATAGGTGTTAGGGCGTCATGGGTATCAGGGCATCCCCGTCCCTTATCTATCATGAAGGCGCTTTATCAAGGCATGAACGCCCTGTGCACTTTCCTCCATCCAAAGCCTTCCAAGCCACGTAGTCCATGAAGTTCCCAACTTAGTGGTACCGCCGATGTGTCGTCCTACACCAAGGCGGCGTGGGTCCACTAAGTATCTTACCATATCTCTTGTAGTCTTTGTTGTGATCATACTTATCTTGTCTTTCCTGCCAGATTAGATTGCTAAATATAGATTATGGCCCATGGTAAAAAAGGGTCTAAAACATTGAGTTTCGAATTTGGAAGAGAAATTTAGTGTGAGTGTAAGTAAGTTGAGAGAATGATGAAGAAAAAAGTTTTCAGTTTAAAGATGAGGTTATTAAAAAAAAATATATGCAAAAGTTATTAAATATTTAAGCATAAGTAACAAAGTTATGAATGTTAATAAAATCCTTCAAAACCAACGGGGTTTGGTTCAGTTGGTGTAAGGCGCCAATTGAAATCGATCTTGGGAATGTGAGGCGAGTGTTAGTAGTCTCGGGTTCGATTTCCACTAAATACATTTCGCTGGAAGAGTCAGTCATGCAGCTCGCTCCGGTTTAGTCTCAAGGACTCCCTGGTATTAAGGATGCTCTTGGGGATACCGATGATTTCACAAGGAATATGGAAGAAAAAAAATTAAAATCCTTCGGATGTTTGATTCTTTTAAAAGCCTTTTTCATTGAAATTTGAGTCATCTCAGAGTTTCTTTTGTTTTACTTAATGGATGTTGCTAGTTAAATTAAAGGCTTGCTTTTTAAGTTGATATCCCTTTGTCTTATAAGATGGTTAAAAAATTCAAAAGTCAAAAAATTAAGGAGATATGTATTTAATGATTTGTCTAACGCATCAATCAATTATCACACAACTAATTTAATGCATTTTGCATAAATCAATCAATCACAATTCGAAGTTTACAATTTCTAAACTTTTCATTAATTATTTTAACTATAGCTTAGGACAAAAAATTTAGCCATTTTTTATTATCTTTGTGGGACGGAGGGAGATTTTTTTTATCGGTATTTCTATCATGTGCATGTAATGCATAAGATAAGATAATATAAATATAGTAAAATTGTATTGGAGAACTAAATAATTATGCTTTAATTTATTAAGTACATTAATTTTCAAAAAACAATTACTGTACTTTTTAAGATTTGATTAACCTAGGTACCAAATACAGAGATTAGAAATACATTTTTTTCATATGTAGGACTCATATTCAAGTTGTAATTAAGAAGGGGTAACAAATACTCCGTATGTACTATGTATGACTTGATTCAACGACTATCCTTGAATTACGTTCTGCTTTTCGAAAGTCCATAAATTACTCAGTGTACATATTATATTTTGGTACATAACTACATACTCTTTTTTTTTTTTTTTTAGATTAACTACATACTGTACTAGTGTACATATTATAAGAGTAACGTATTCTTTTTTTTTTTAATATCAATTCAATTTATAATAAGTACGAGTATAAAATACACCTTGATAATATATTCACTTGATCCATTTAGAGGATCTCATTCCATATCGAAAACACAATCTTTTCCTTTAAAAAACACCAATCTTTTAATTAATACTCCAACCGTACCTAAATATAATATCCTTTTGACACTTTTATTTTGTGCCTATTTATAAGATTCTTTACTAATTTTTAATGATCATTAATTACTTTTTTCCACAAACACCTTTATTTATTTACCACTTTTTAGATTCTCAATAATATTAATAGGGGTAATTTTGAAAATACATATCAAAAGTTCACATTTTCAATACAATTAATAAATTATTCTATTTTCTTAATGGACATGAAATATGAGTCCTATATTTAGGGACAGAGGGAGTAATTAGTAAACTCGGAGATAGTTAATGTGAATATGACTTTACAGTTGATTCCAGTTCCCTTCAACTAGAAGTCTTTGTCATTTCTTTTACGGAAAAAAAAGTTTTTTAATCTCAAAGATTAATTGAATCATTCGACTTTGTTGTACAGCTTTCTTAAAATAAAGAGTATCCAAATATTCTCTTTTTTGTTTTGCCTCCCATTCTTTACTTAAGTTAGAAAAAAATGTCAATGTGTAATATATTAGTTGTATTAAAAAAACTTATATTCTTCCCTTCAAAAAAAGAAAAAACTTATATTCTTTTAAAAACAAAAAAGAATATTCTTCTAACCTATAAACTTAACAATTTTTTAATCACATAATAATAATAATAATAATAATAATAATAATAATAATAATAATAATAATATATTATTTGTGGATCAATCATTGATAAAGTATGTATTACTTAAAATGTATGTCATTCATATGTGTGATTATAATAAATTATAGATTAATTCGTTAGGAGGACATAATATTGAAAAGTCTCCTTCTTTTTTAAAATAGAGTAAAGGCCCAAAGTCCCTAAATTTTTTTATAGTCAAATTTGGTTCCCCAAAAGAAATAAAGTTTTAAAATAGTCTTAAAATTTTTTGAAAGTGAGACAATTTGGTCCCTAAAAAAATTAAGTCACCAAAATAGTCTCTAATGTTTTTTCTATGAGACAAATTGGTCTTTGAAAATTTTGACTTCACGTAAAGTCATCTTCAATTGTATCGATTTGAGCTTGTTAGATAAACCTGATCGAGAAACTCAAATCAATACCTCTAATTTCACCCGATTTAGTCCAAACTTCTAGGAATTAAATTGTCCCACAAAATTATTTTAGGGGACCAAATTGCCTCATGGAAGAAAACTTCAGGGACTATTTGGTGACTTTATTTTTTCTAGGACAAAATTGTCTAATAAACAAATTTTTCAAGGATTAATTTGGGTCTTTATTTTTTTGAGACTAAATATGACCACATGAAAAAATCGAGGGACCATTTTGGGCATTTACTCTTTAAAATAAATGAATGGTAAATCAGTAAATTGTACTAATAATCATGATGGACCCCCTTACCGGTGCCTGCTCCTACAAGAAGCATGCCACTGATGTCTTAAGAATAATCTTAAACTAAGTTATCGTATTCTCCCATTAAGGATTAGACGAATAATAATTAAAGTGCGCTTTCAAAAGAAACACTAAAAAACCCCGGCGATTTATGGCGGTTTTAAATGCATTTAACGGTGACTTTTAATATTAGAGAGTTAGAGAATAAAGCTAACAAATATTTGTAGAGTTCGTTTGGTGGGCAAAATAATAAAGCCAGAATATGATAGTTGTCATACCTTATTACTATCATGAGTTTGGTGAGTAGCAGAATATGATATTGTTATCTCGTTAGTCTATCCTATTTTATCTACCTAATGTAATTTCTATCATATATCAGGAGCTGGATTAATTAAAAATGAGTATGATAGAGCAGTGTAGTTTTCTTTTTATACCCTTACACATTAACACTACTGCTGCCATTATCATCACACTACTACTAGTATTTCCATCATCACCATCTCATAAATGTAATCGTTAATATGGTGCGCACCAAATACTAAATAAGATAAGAGTTATTATGCTCATATCCTATCATACCCTTATCATGTCCTTATCCTATCCTCACCAACAAACGAGCCATTAGAATATTGTTTAAAAAATAAAAAAGTTATTTTATATATTAGGAAACGGTGAATTTATTAAGATTACTAGAACCATTGAACTTTATTTTCTAACATTGATTTACTCATTCGGTAGTTTTTAACAAGTGTTTTTACTCATTCACTTGAATTAAGAAAATTAAGTTGAAGTTCGTTACCATTCTCAAATTTGTTAAAATAAAATATGTCAATATACCAAAAGTTACTTATATCTAAAATTTAAAACATCATAAATCATTGTAGTTATTATTGTGAAAAAAAGCAAAAAAAAAAAAACTTCTTGAAATATGGAATATAGAGTAGAATTATTAGAAAAATTTCTGATAAATATTTTTTAATATTGCATAAATATTATAAAATGATTTATATTTAAGGATACGCGATAGTGTAAAATAGACTAAAATTAAAGTGATTACAAGTTAGAGAAGTGGTCATGATTAAAATATAAACAAGTGTTAATAAATGTCCTACAAATAGTGCCTTAAGAATATTTGTTAATGATAAGTTAAATATAGGAGAATTCATGAAAAAATGTGATTTTTTTATTCTCAAAACATGAAAAATATATATTTATAATTATGTTTTTAATACTACAAACTTTAATAAGTACTCTGAAAACATTTATCAGTTGGTAGCGAGAAAATATAAAGTCACTATTTTAAACAATTTCTAATTCGTAGCCAGTGTTATGAGATTTAATTGAACAAGACAGAGAAATATACTCAAAACACAAATTGAAATGAAATTAAAAACGATCAAGCCAAAGATAGAAAATCACAAAGTTCAGCTCAGTTAAAATTGTCTCACTTCAGTTAAGTAAGAAAGAATTCGGGTACTATTAGTATCCAAAAATAATTTTTTTAGTATTGTTTTAATTAGGAGTGTAACGGTCCGGTCCGGTCCGGTCTTTGAGGGACTTTAGGGAGCGGACCGATTAAATTTATATGGTCTGGTCCGGTCCGGTCTAGAAGTTTTTCACATGCAAAGACCGGACCGGACCGGACCGGACGGTCCACTTAGACCATAACAACAAAAAATTAGTAAAAAACCTGTTTTAGGGACAAAAAAAATCTAATGCTAATGCAGTAATGCTAATGAGTTATGTTGAAACCTAATGCTAAAATCTATGTAAAGCAGTAAAACACAAATCAGAGAAGGAGAAAAAAACACGAACGGAACAGATCAGAGAAGGAGAAGGGAGAAGGGACTGGAGGCTTGATTGTAAACAAGTAATTATTGGATTTAAAAAAAATAAAACAAACCAGAGAAGGAGAAAGGAGAAGGGATTGGAGGCTTGATTGTAAACAATTATTGGATTAAAAAAAAAAGAAAAAAAGAAAACAGATCAGAGAAGGAGAAGAGAGAAGGGACTGGAGGCGGTGGAGCACCCGAACTACGACGACGGCGGAGAACTCGAACTGCGAGTCTGCGACGATGGCGAAGAACTCGAACGCCGAACGGAACTCGCGGAGAACACGAACGCCGAACGGACCTCGCGGAGGCGGAGAACACAAGAACATGAACGGAACTGGCGGAGGCGACGGCGGAGAACTCGAACGCCAAATGGGACTGCGACGGGATCTGGTGAGAAGGGCGGTGAGAGGAAGAGAATGGCGGATCTGGTGAGAGATTGAGAGAGTGAGAGGGGCGGCTAAGGAGAGATTGAGAGAGTAAGGTAGGGCTTGTTGAGAGAGAGTGGTGGATCTGAGAAGACTTCACAGTACTGGGCTATGGCTGTATGGCTTTGTGTTTTGTTATTATTATTTTTTTAATATTTCAACTACTGGTCCGGTCCGGTCTTCGCGGTCTAAAAAATTGTGAGACCGTGGACCGGACCACAGTAGAACGGTCCAACAATCTTAAGACCGAACTGGACCACGGTCTCACTGTCCAACAATTTTTTCGGTCTGGTCCGGTGCGATCTGATCGGTCTCCCGGTCTGAGACCGGACCACTTACACCCCTAGTTTTAACAGAGTTTTAATATGTTTCTTTGCTATTGAAATTATTAGAAGCAAGTTTTAAATGAAGTTAATAACTTATTGGAATGCTAGTTTTTGGTGAAAAATGCAAGAAAATCCTAACCATTAGAATTTATATTTTAATGTCAAGTTTTGAAACAAGTATAAAACACTTGAATTACTTTTTCATAAATATAAATGTGATGGAAATGTTCAACAAATGACAAAGCGCGCTCTATAAGTTTAACTACATGGAATTTCAACCACAACTTCTACAAATATATGTGTGATGCTGCTAGCTTCGACAAGCATGCACATAGCGAACTCAATAAAATGGGATATTCAACAGAGTCATGAGACAAGTGCGACAAGACCTTGCATATTTGTCCAATAGTATTTGAAGTCTCTGTGGAAGACTTGGAGTATTATGTCTGACAAAGCATGAGCAGTAATAAATTTATTTACAAGCTAAGTAATGAAGAAGTTATTATGTTGTTTAGTAAAGTTATTTTTATTTTAAATTTTAAATAAGATAATAAGACAAGTGTCTAATATAGAATAGGATAGTTATTTAGGAAATTATTTTCCTTTTTTGTTTTTTTATCATCAACGGGGTTACCGCCCAAAAGAAATTAGATTAAACGGGAAAAAGTGATCTCATAGGCATCCTCACAAATAAGGGGAAACAAATCACGGGGACATTGGGATAAAAAATTACAATCAAAACCTACCGAATGGGCCATATTAGCTAAAAAATCAGCACTCTTATTAGCCTCTCTATAAATGTGAGAGATAGAAACCTGCCAAGGAAGGTTAAGAAGACGTCTTATTTCACGGACCACCGGAAAGCAATGATGAGTAGAACCACAATGCTTCTTCACTAGGAGAACAGCAACCCGCGAATCCATCTCAATCTCAATAACATCAATACGCAGATGCTGCGCCAACCGAAGGCCCCACAAAAGACCCCATAACTCAGCCTTCACTGAAGTGCAAGAACCTAAGTTGCAAATAAACCCATGAACAAAGGCTCCTGAAGCATCTCTAATTAAACCCCCACAAGCTGCAGATTGAGAATTCCTGCGGAAAGAACCATCCACATTCAGCTTAAAAACTCCTTCTTTTGGTGGCAACCAAGAAACCAACACCTCCTTTTTATAAATATTTTCCTTTACTTATAAATAGTTGTTGTAATGATATAAACTCTTATTAGAATTATGATTTAATTATGTCACAAGTCCTTGAAGTTTGGGGTATTTTTGTCAGATACCCTTATTCTCTTTTTTTTTTATGTTTATGCCCTCAAACTTATCTCCAGTTTGCTATTTGCCCCTGTGACGAATTCCGGACAGTTTTTGCTATGTTTATACCCTCAAACTTATCTCTGATTTGCTATTTGCCCATGTGACGGATTCTGGCCAGTTTTTGTAAGGTTTTTGCCCTCAAACTTATTTTCGGTTTGCTATTTGCCATTGTGAGGAATTCCGGCCAGTTTTTGCCCATGTGGACTACCGTGGTCCTAGTCACCCTACCAGAGTTTTTCATTTTCAACCTTTCTCCAACCACCATACTGTCTCCTTCAAATAAGCAAATGAACACCATCGCAGCGATAAACGAGTGTGAAGCTTGTCATCACCTATCAACTGTGTTATGATCGTACGACAATTCAATCTAACTATAAACAATGCCCAAGTTGAACAGCATGAAAGCAATCTCAAGTTGAGTATTCTGCTGAGAGGACTTGTTCTTCGGTTTGAAGACATTGAATCAGACGAATGTGAGAGAGTTGACGTGGCTCGAGTCAGGTGAGATAGGGAAACAGATTTTGACGAGTGTGATGGACCTCGCCTTCAGCCGAGAGCACTTGCCATGTGACCAGCACATGTAGCCTTAGGCCGAGTACGGAACATAAGCACGCCCCCTGATACCTGGCCAAGACTAATCCTCAAGGTCCGACCATCATACCAGGAACGGGCTGAGAACCTCCTTCACCTCGTCCAGGGACACCCCTCAGACCTACCAGTACAGGATAAGGATAAGGTGACTCAGCGTTCTTATCCTTTAACAGCTCACATTCAGGCTAGCCCTAAAGGGCCTTTACTGACCCATAGGACACACAACCACCCCTATAAGTAGTATCGTGCTACAAGGGGCTCAAGTACGTCCTCTAACCCTAATCGCACACCCACACACTCTTTGATTGGGGCAACCCTGGGCAGTGACGGATCCAGGAATTTTTAGTTGTGGGGACGATACATACATAAATATGTAGTATTAAAAATGTATTTTTTTGTCTTATTTATAAGTTGCATTCTAAAAGTTTTTGTCTTATTTAAAAAATCACTTTGTATTTTCCAGAAAACATTTATTATTATTTTTTCTCTTATTTACCCTATATTCAATAATACAAAACAATACAAATTAAAAATATAACTAACTACCCTTTTAATATTGGTAATGTAACTAACTATGACTTATGATAATGATTAGATAGATAACATATTAAAAAATACTAATTAATTACTAGCTTGATTAAGCATGAGTACGGTGGATAAAGAGAATTTGCAAAAAAAAAAATAAAAAAAAATTAAGTCCACTAGGTTTCGAACCCATGGTTATTGATCTGAATTAACAAAACAAGACCGCTGAGCTAGAGCAGCATTTAAAGTAATTGTTGCACGACATAATATATGACATCTATACAAATATGAGTATTTATTTATTTTTTTAGAAAAAGTTTGTGGGGGCACTTGCCCCCACTAGCTTCCACCTAGATTCGTCCCTGACCCTAGGTATCCCTACTGGATACTTGGAGAACCTGAGAATCCTATAGCAACCCTAGATTGTGGCTTCCCTTTAGGCCATTCCCTGGTCTCAGTGGATAACCACCGTCTAGGACATCACATCTAGCGCCGTCTGTGTGGCAAAGTTGAAAAATAGCTAGAATGCAACAAAGTTGAGGGCCTACTACAGTTAGCCGGCAAAAGCAGTAACTCAGAATGGAACTCCACACTTCACCTCTTTTCATGACTCAGTCTTACACAAGATCTTATAGTTTATTGCAAAAACTTTCTAAATTTCAGCAGTGTTTATATTTTCATTCTCATGTAGTTTCAATTCCTCCAAAGCAAAAGTGTACTAACAACTATCTTGAAATTAATAATACATTTTGCAGATTACAACTTCAATTTTATTTTATATGTGTACGTACTAGTCTTTCCATTTGGTCTAGCCACCCAAATGGAACACGACCATTTATATACAACCCCTTTCTAAAGGAATGCTTATAAATTTTCTAAGTACAAAGCAAGGAGAACACAACTTCATAGGACTCCACCAAGAGTTCCTAACACAATTGGGGGACGAAGACCCCACCCTGGCTCGGGTTGCGAGGTCCGAGCTCTCCTTACCGCATTCTAAGAAGCTAAACATCCGTAGCAAAAGTCTGAAAACCGGAAAACAAAATACAAGACTAAGGCAAAAAATTATGAGAGTAAAACACATACATGCAACGAATTGAAAGAAAAATTGGCATATCATAAAAAAGCATTGACCTGTTATACAAGAAACATAAGTTTTAAACTGTTGTACAAAAACCAACATTGTAAAAAAGTTGCCCAACATAATGGATTTACGCTTAGTCTTCCACATCTGAGAGCACAACGCTCAACGGATTAAAAATCTCTTCTTCTTTTTCAGCAAGGGGATCGGGCAGGTTTTCGACCGAAAGGTCAACCTCGGCCTTATCATTATTGAAATCCACCAGCTTGCCATCCTCAACCTCGAACAGAGGACTGGCCCAAAACATCCTACCTCGGTTCAAGACTCGAATAGTCTTGCCGAGCTGGGGGGGCTTATGTGATGGACCTCACATTCAATCGAGATCACTTGCCATGTGACCAGCACATGTACCCTTAGGCCGAGTACGGAACATAAGCGCGCCCCCTGATACCTAACCAAGACTAATCCTCAAGGTTTGACCATCATACCAGGAACGGGCCGTGAACCTCATTCACATCGTCCAGGGACACCCCTCAGACATACCAGTACAGGATAAGGACAAAGTGACTCAGCGTTCTTATCCTCTAACAGCTCACATCCAGGCTAGCCCGAAGGGGCCTTTACTGGCCCATAGGACACACAACCACCCCTATAAGTAGTACCGTGCTACAAGGGGCTCAGGTACGTCCTACTAGCCCTAATCTCACACCCACACACTGTGATTAGAGAAACCCTAGGTATCCCTATTGGATACTTGGAGAACCTGAGAATCATATAGCAACCCTAGATTGTGGCTTCCCTTTAGGCCATTCCCTGGTCTCAGTGGATAACCACCGTCTAGGACATCACAACGAGGCAGAGGGATTTGAAGTAAGACTGGAAGAGATTGCGGCGGGAGGGAATGAAGGGGAGGGGTTGTGCTCGATTTCAGAGCGAATCTACTTTAGGGTTTGGAGATCGTCTTCGAGGTTTTGGTGACGGTGGTGGGAGCTGGTGGGGTGAGATATGGTGGTGAAGATAGTATGATGGTTGGAGAAAGGGTGATGATGAAGAACTCTGGTGGGGTGACTAGGACTATGGTGGTCCACATGTGCAAAAACTGACCGAAATTTGTCACATGGGCAAATAGCAAACAGAAGATAAGTTTGAGGGCATAAACATTGCAAAAACTGGCCGGAATCCGTCATTGGGCAATAACAAATCGAAGATAAGTTTGATGGCATAAACATAACAAAAATTGGCTGAAATCTGTTACAGAGGCAAATAGAAGACCGGAGATAAGTTTGAGGGCATAAACATTGAATAAAAAAAGAATAAGGGTATCTAACAAAAGTACCTCAAACTTCAGGGACTTGTGACATAATTAAGTCTAGAATAATTGTAATACCCTACATATCCTAAGTTAAAATTACTTCAATTCTCAACACACGCGACGCGTTCCAGGTTGACGAGTCATTGCAATGTTCTTTCCCATCTTAATTTAAGTATTTTTCTTTCATGTCTTTTTACTTTCCGCACATTTTATTCTTGCACCTTCCATTCTTTGCATGTTTTCTTTTGTTTTATTTTATTTTATTTTTTTATTTTTTAGGTTTTCTTCTTTAATTAAACTAAGTGGTCTTTTGATCATTTGAGTTTTTCAATTATCATGAAACGAGTGATCAAAGTTATATATTTATCGAGGAACTTACAATTATTATTTTTTTTTTTGGTGAAAGTTTTATCAAGATGCTTTAAAACTTAGCTTGTTATCTTTCACCGAAACAAAATGACATGCCCAATGAAACTCGGTAAGGGTAATGTGTAATTGTGTATCCCATTTTCTTTTGTGGATCCAAAATTAATTTTTAAATCGGCGCTTTGCCGATCACAAAACATACATGACATATACTATACTTTATCTTCATGTTTTTGGTCAATATTATACTTGATGCTACAACCGATTTCACATAAGACAATGAAAAGAAAAATTTATGACAAGGATTATTGACATTTTGATGATTCCCATGCCAAGAAAATAACACCAGGAAGTTATATGAAGAAACTATGGCAATTTTTTGGCAACTATTTTATAGCATCCCAATCCAAATGTTAAAGAGTCACCATGCATGATAAGGACTTGGTGACAATCAGAGAACATGCAAAGTGCCACGTTAAAGGGAACATTTTAATGCCATGTAATGTTTTCATGACAATGATGTTCTATGTTTTTTGTTGGTCTAGGAATTAAGAAAAAAAACTAAGGTAAAGAAGTTTGATTATATGAAAGTCATATCGAAGAGGTGTACTCATATTTTAATTTTTAAGTAAAAGGCTTTAAGCGAAGTGAAAAGTTTTACACAAAAGGACAGAAAAACTTACTGAAACAGAGTGAGATCGAGTAGTTGCATCGATGGAATCGGTTCGTCGATCCTTCAATTGAAGACATGACTCATTCATCAATTGAAACTAAGATTTTGCACAGTTTGTAACCTTTAACACTCACAAATGGTTAAAATTTCGCAACCCTTCAATGAACTCACATAAAATAACCTACTAAAATTTTAAGAGTGAAGTAATGGTCCTCATGTTTTTTAGACAGGGCATTTTACTCTTTCAAAACGTACAAATTCACTTTTATTCCCTGGAGATTTTTTTATGGAACATTTAAGTCTGCAATTGAGACTGTTGGTGGAGTGGACGGAGGGACTTAAGTATCCCATAAAAAAAATATTCAAGAACTAAAAATAAATTTTCACATGTTGAAAAACTAAAATGTCTCATCTAAAAAAACATAGGAACAAAGTGGTACTTCACTCAAATTTTAATGATCAACAACGGTTTTACAAACTGCTGGGAAATATCCCATTCTATGACTACCTTCTTTTTTTCTTGTAGGGAGGGATGTTTAATTGTCGTAACTTTCAATGATAAATATAAGTTAATTTTAAAATAATATATGTCAAATATTTACTGCTTTCTTCAGTTTTATATTCAAATCTTTGTATAAAAAAAGTTAATTAGTATTATTAATGATATTAAAAATATAAATATTTAGTATATTTTTTTTAAAATTATCCCTATAATTATTACTAGGACTCTAAAAAATATTGAATAACTAAAGGTATTTGTGAAAAAAATAATTAATGTTATTGAAAATTAAAAATAAAATTTATATTAAGAACCAAAGAAAAGTTTTCAAATATAGCTTATATTTAGAACAGAGAGAATATTGTAATTGACAAAATTTACAATTTTTTCTTGATTAAATGTTGTCAACTTATCAAAAATATTTTTTTTTGTCCATCCAGGGTATCCTCCGATCCGACCGATAGTCAAAGACTAATCCTTTCCGATGCGTAGAGATTACCTAAGTCGGCTTTATCTCTACCAACAAAGTCTTTTCCATGCCCATGGCAGAGTTCGAACACCTGACATCATCGTTAAGGAACTCAACTATCTACTCACTGTATTCGACTTCGTCAGTAACTTATCAAAAATAATTATATATCAAGTACAGGAAGAATATATACAAACTGTCACTAAATTCTTTTGATAGACTATAGTAATATTTTAACTTTCTTTTTGGTATGCTAAACTTGAGACTCCTAGCACGCACTATCAGTCATCTTTCAAGCAAAAATGCTAAAAAAAAAACAAAGAAAAATACTTGAGGGGCACGCTACTTCTCTTTAATTTGCTTCAACCATTAAGGGGAAAGATGATACATCTCACCAACTTCAACATGAACATCCGGCCATAAACTTTAATTATTAACCCAGAAACAAAGGGATCAAATGGCTTCTTTTGCTTGCGCACAGTCAAGAAATGTAATGATTAAAGGTTTATATCCCTTTCACTCACCAGAAAAATGTTACATCATTGGTGAACTCATAAAAATGAAACATTTTTTTTTAGAGAAAGAGAGCCTTAGCTTCAGTGGGAAAGTTCAAATTTAAAATTACAGCAGACCACTAACCCCACTTATAAAGTGAGAAGTTTCTATGGCACCTGCTAAGAGCAACATAAATAATTAAAATGATCAAGGGAAATGATGTTCCTTCATAAAAAAATATGAATTTTGCCTAACTGGTGCAGTTTGATCAATTTGTTATTTCTTATTTTCTTTTGTGTATTTTTTTTTCAAATATTATCAAAATAGTATAAATTTTTTATTTTTTTACTCTAAATATTAAAAATAAAAAATAGAAGTAAATCGTGATTGCCATCCAAGATTTAAAAAATTTGCACTACTACGATAATATTTGAAAAAGGTGTACTATAAAGGTAATAAACTGGTCCATAAAGAAAAAAAAATGTTCTATAGTTTCCTATATTGTAGGTGGTCAGGATCTGAACCAAGTACATAGGAAAAATATTATCACATAGTGATAAAAAAAAAATCCTTATATCAATGACTATGCCATATATGTTAGTGGGTTCACCTCACTTTGCCGTACATGTCTAGAGGGACTTAGTCTGGTTCCTATTGAGTAGTAGTCCATAAGTGATTAGTAGGGATGGTAGCAGGAGACTGTAGATGAGGATCTCCGAGGAGAACGTCCCGTTTGGGCACTCGAGTTTGAGGATTTTTCCCCAGCGGAGGCGGGGATGGGGGGTTTTCCCCCGAACAGATTTTGGGGCGGGGAATGTGATTGGTTCCCCCGTCCTCACGGGTTTCCCGTCCCCGACAATTTTAGTTATATGTCCTTAAATATTTAGGCTTTATATAGTTAAAAAATAGGTTTTTTTAGTAACTTCACATATATAATTATAATTATAATTATAATTATAATTATTATTAGAGTGAAGGGACACTTTGATCCCTCAAGTTTTTCGACAGGGACACTTTAGTCCCTCAAGAAATTTAATTCATTTTTAGTCCTTCATGTTTTCCAAAGGTACCAATTTAGTCTCTCATGTTTTCCAAAAATACCAATTTAGTCCCTCAACGAAGTGGCTAGCGGAAATAGGACAGGGACTAAATTGGTACTTTTGGAAAACTTTCGGGACTAAAAATGAATTAAATTTCTTGAGGGACTAAAGTGTCCCTATCGAAAAACTTGAGGAATCAAAGTGTCCCTTCACTCTTATTATTATTAACGATTATTTTAACGATTTTTTTAAATTGAATCTCTTGAATTTTAACGATTATTTTTCTGTAGTGTACAAGTTTAAAAATGCTATTCGACGTTATGAATTTAATAATAGGTCAAGTTGAAGTTAGGTTCCCTGTGGGAATCCGTGGAGACCCGTGGGGTGATGGGGAATGAAGATGGGGGTTAAACAACCTCTGACATGGGGAATGGCGATGGGGGACAAATGAGACCCGATGATGGGAAATGAGAAAGGTCTCCCCGAGCGTTCCCCGCCCGGTTGTCATCCCTAGTGATTAGTAAGGAGTATAAACACTGTGGTAGGGTCTACACGTGTTCATTATATTACATGTAACATTTTATACACTTTGGTATAACTCCCAAAATTTAGGGGTCTTCTTTATTTTCTCTGCATAGCAACTTAATCAAAATGGTCTCAGCTTCTTCGCCCCCTTCAAAGGTAACAATTTCTATGTGGTCTACTAGTCTATAGTAATATATTTTCCTATATGCTCTTGGCCTAGCATATCTCATCCAAATTCCAATTACATAACATTTCTTGTTGCTGTTAAACTTGCAGGAAGTTCAATCAGAGGGGAAATGGGGGGACAGTGGCCCCTCCAGGAATGCCAAATGGTGGTACTCAACATTCCACACTGTGACAGCCATGATAGGTGCAGGTGTTCTAAGCCTGCCTTATGCCATGGCATATCTTGGATGGTAAAAACTAAACAACATGAGTATTGAATGCATGACTATTGCTTTAACCCTTCACAAAATTTGGCAACTAGACCAACATGTAACAGAAACTTAACTAACTCACTTTTCTGTTTTACTTTTTTTTTTCTTTCCCTTTTCTTTGCAGGGGTCCAGGGATTTTGATGTTGTTATTATCATGGTGCCTGACCTTAAACACAATGTGGCAAATGATCCAACTCCATGAGTGTGTTCCTGGAACTCGATTTGATCGTTATATTGATCTTGGAAGACATGCTTTTGGAGCAACACTTGGACCATGGATTGTGCTGCCTCAGCAACTAATTGTCCAGGTTGGGTGTGATATTGTGTACATGGTCACAGGAGGGAAGTGCCTAAAGAAGTTCATGGAGATTGCATGCACCAATTGCACACCAATCAAGCAATCTTATTGGATTCTGATGTTTGGTGCCATCCATTTCTTTCTGTCTCAGCTTCCCAATTTCAATTCTGTTGCTGGTGTTTCTTTAGCTGCAGCTGTGATGTCATTATGGTACTTCTTGATCCACACATGCGTACAACTTTTCTTGAACACTAGCTTTTGAACTTGGTTAATATTATTTATAAGTTCTTATTAGTGCTTGCTGAGTTAGCCTGAAATTTTTTTATGCATAAAAGGAAAGATGTCAGGGAAAGATATAATTTGGACTCTTGCCTGAATAATTTACCAATAGAAAAACATAAAGACCTCCAATACCAGAAATTTGGAGTTTGATTAAAAAAAAGGCTAAGTTTAGGTAGAGAGATATCAATTAATTTACCCTTTTTGTTATATTTGTGAAGAAGAAGCATGAGCATGTTACCTTTGTTTGAAACTCTGCTGTCAGTAGACAAATGTCCTACTTTTCCAAAAAGATATTTGCTTGAACATGAGTTGAGTTAATTAAAGTAAAATACATTATATAATCATAAGATGCTTATTGTTTTCTGTCAATCCAGTTGCACCTATTTAAGTTGGAATTTAACAATTCACAAGGGCTAACATAGTTTAATCAAGATTCTGATATTATATATTTCCAAATTATATTTGTGTTCTATATATATAGTTCCAAATTATACTACTTTCTAAGGCCTTACCGCCTGACCTATGGACCACCGCTTCCCTGCCATGGTATCAATTACTATCAAACAGTCACACTTTAAAATATAGTCACTATGTCCATGCCCGACACGTTACATATTTGATAGTTCGTGGACACTTTTGAACACTCATATGTCATATCTTTATTCTACAACACTTTACTTTTACCTTTTGAAGTTTTATTAGATGAAAATAAAAAAACAATCAGATAAGTGTAATCAATTTTATTCTGTTTATGGGACTCATTCTAACTTTTAAAGCAATATTTCTCTCTTTTAAGATTCGATTTTTTTTTTTTTTTTGCTAACCTTGTATCAATTTATAACTCATACAATAGTCATATTATGTCCTATAATTTTTAAAAGGTTTATAACTTGCTGAATTCCTATGTCCAGCCAAGTTGTATTATATCCTTCTCTTGGGTCATATTTGTGCTTCCTAGGACAATACATTTACCAGCATACCCTCTGCTATTTTCTTTACGATTTTGAGTACGTTTGAATTGACGTTTGAAGCCACCAAACATGCATTGCAATGCTGAAATGTGATTTTGAGAGAATTATATATGTTTGGTTGTTTGTTATCAACAGTGCTTTTGCCTTCAAACAAATATTAGTTCAAAAGTGACAAAACATAAAAGCTTCTGCGTTTGCTTTAAAAATTTGTACTAAATTTTGTTATTAACTTACTTTTGAAACAAAAATTTTCAAATATAAATCACTTTATATCAAACCCAATTTAACTAAACTCAATTTTACAAAATTAAGTTAGTCGAAAATCACATTTTGCAAACGCTCATCCAAACACACACTTTGAATATTGTGATAAGTACAAACAAGAATATGATAGGATAAAAGGAAAAGGTAGAAGTGATTTTATTAGTTCAGAAACACTACCTCACTCTCATGTTGTTTTCATTGCAGCTATTCAACTATATCCTGGGGGGCTTGTTTGGCTAGAGGCCGGGTTGAAAATGTTAGCTATGCCTACAAGAAAACAAGCACAACTGACTTGATGTTCAGAGTGTTCAATGCATTAGGTGACATTTCATTTGCATTTGCTGGCCATGCAGTGGCCCTTGAAATTCAGGCCACAATTCCATCAACTCCTGAGAAACCTTCAAAGGTGCCAATGTGGAAAGGTGCTGTTGGTGCCTATTTCATCAATGCTATATGCTATTTCCCAGTTGCACTTATTGGATACTGGACCTTTGGTAGAGATGTTCAAGATAATGTGCTTCTTGCACTTGAAAGACCTGCATGGCTCATTGCCTCAGCTAACTTGATGGTTTTTGTTCATGTTGTTGGTAGCTACCAGGTATGACCACAAAACATAGGAGACGTCGCTCGCTGCCGTCAATTTATGAGTTTAATTTCGATTCTGTTGTGAAGTTTTTTATATTATCAACCAATCATACATCACTCTGTGACTTTTAAAAAAATTATTATGAGTAAATCATTTTTAATGATGTGACAATGCATGATTGGTTGATGTGATGATATAAAAAAATCTTTAACCGACAATGCATTAGAGTTAAATTCTCAAGGTATTCACATTTTTGACCTGATTAATGGGGAAAATATGGATTCCAGGTTTATGCTATGCCTGTTTTTGACTTGATTGAGAAGATGATGATGAAAAGGTTGAACTTCCCAGCAGGACTAGGACTCAGACTTGTTGCTAGATCTTCTTATGTGGGTGAGTGAAAAACATTTTAATTTGCATAGAGTAAGGGGTAAGATATTTGTTCTTTTCATGAAAATTCATGAACTCAACTGAGCTTGTTTAAATGTTACAGCTTTTACATTATTCATTGGGGTTACATTCCCTTTCTTTGGAGATCTTCTTGGGTTCTTTGGTGGATTTGGTTTTGCTCCCACTTCTTACTTTGTAATGCTCTCACTTTCCCTCTCAATTTTCTCATACTCATACTGAACTAACAAATTTACTAGTATAAGATCAATAATCTGATGTGCAAATTGTTTTCAGCTTCCCAGTATAATGTGGTTAATAATCAAGAAGCCAAATAGATTCAGCATCAGTTGGTTCATCAATTGGGTAATAATCAATAATTTACAATTTTACATTAGCAACTTTTTCTTTTGAAATGCATCAATTGAACAATATTCTTTTTGTTTTTTGGTCTTGAATTGAATAGTGTAAATTACAAAAAATACAGAAACTTCTTATCACAGTTCAGAATTTTTTCCTGTTGGAACTGACCCTCATATTTATGTGTTTTTCAGGCTTCAATATTCATTGGAGTGTGCATTATGTTGGCATCCACAATTGGTGGCCTGAGGAATATTGTTACTGATGCTTCCACTTATAGTTTCTACACATGAACTATGTTATGTTATTGCAAGAATATGGCAACTAAAACTAATCCAGTTAATTAATTAGACTTGACTTGCTGTTGATATAGTTAATAATGCTCTTGGTCATTTGAAGAGCTAGCATTTTTGTAGTCTTTCTCTGGAAGTTTGTTTTGTCCTATTACGGTATTACCAAGTTATCCTAATGCTAGTAAAAGCTGCTATTGTGATTCTATTCCTAGTGGTTTATAATCTATGCTGCACAGATGGAGTGAATAAACACATGATATATATTTATGGTTTTGGTCCCTATAAGTTGACCTCGTTTTGAATTTAGTCCTTAAATCTTTTTTTGACCTTGAATGGTCCTTGAATCTTTTTAAATTTTGTTTTTAGTCCTTAAATCTTTTTTTGACCTTGAATGGTCCTTAAATCTTTTTAAATTTTGTTTTTAGTCTTTGTGTTTGTCTTCTTCCGTCATCTGCTGACATGGCAAACGGTGTGCCATGTCAGCCCTTATATTGACTGCTAACGATGCATCTGATGTGGATCTCCCACTCATGTGAGCAGGAATCGAGCAGGAACCAAGCATTAACCGATCATGAACCGTGCATGAGATATCGACCGAGTACGATGCAATTGGTAACGGCATAGCTTGGTTCATGCTCAGTTCATCGTGCTCGGTTCGTGCTCGGTCGATATCTCCCCTCGGTTTGGCAAGTCATGCACGGTTAATGCTCGGCTCATGCTCGGTTCATGCTTGGTTCCTGCTCACATGAGTGGGAGATCCACATCAGATGCATCGTTAGCAGTCAATATAAGGGCTGACATGGCACACCGTTTGCCATGTCAGCAGATGACGGAAGAAGACAAACAGAAGGACTAAAAACAAAATTTAAAAAGATTTAAGGACCATTCAAGGTCAAAAAAAGATTTAAGGACTAAAAACAAAATTTAAAAAGATTTAAGAACTGTTCAAGGTCAAAAAAAGATTTAAGGACTAAATTCAAAACGAGGTCAACTTATAGGGACCAAAACCATAATTAAGCCTTATTGTTTTTTATAAAAATAGGGTTTTTGTTGAGTATTAGGAATAAATTAAAGCAAAATTTTATTGAAGTGGTATGGTAAACCCACTTCCAAATAACTAAATAATAGCCTGTTTGGAACAACGCGTTTGGCCAACAGCTCCAACTTGGAGCTTTCTCGCGTATGGTATCGTGAAAACCAAACGCGAAACCAACAGGTCCTAAGTGTATTTTGGTGAAGATTTATATGTCTCAATCAAGTTGTTGTTTGAGTGAGGATGATATCTTACACTCGCTAAAAGGCGTAGTTAACTTTGCTTTATCCTTATCTTAAAAGGGTTATACTTATCGGATTGTTATCCAAGTTAATCTCGAAATCTTTAAGCTATCATTATCTGTTTAGTCCATAAGAAGTATGTATTTCAATTTAAAAATAGATATTATTATGCTAGTAACAAATAATTTTCACCCATTAAAAAAATAATTTTCACGAAATCAATAACAATGATACTAATTTGTTATGATTATATTTAAAAACGAAAATGTTACTCACACACCTATAATTTTGATGTGGGGTGATAGGATATTAGGTGTAATCAAGATTAAAAGGATTATAAGTTCTATTTGAAGAAAAGGTATAGGATAAATATTTGTTAGTTCAAATAATTAAGTAAGTTTTATTGTTTTAGATTATTTCTAGAATGTTCCTCTCTTTTAGGATGATGCTACTTGTGTGGTCGTTGTTATTTTTAGGGTTTACTATTTTAATATATAATTAAGCATTGCAATTTCTATTGAAGGGTTAAACAATGAATTACAAAGTATTTCCACTTTCTATTTGATTATTCTCTTTTTTTGTTATACTTTATTTCTTTAATTTCATTCTTCTCCCTCTGCAACATCATTACATGGGGTGAGTCGGTTAGAAAGAAAAAACGAAATAAAAGATAAAAAATAATGAAAATGAAAATGTAAAAATAAGTTATAAAAACATAATCACTTGAAAAAAAACTCACTGAATGACATATCATATTTTTTTGCAATTTCAACAAATTTTTATCTAATCAATAAGACTTGACATAATTGATAAATGACTAAATTTCTTAAATATATTGGTCTGATTCATGTCGTGAGTATTAAAAAATAACATAAACAAAAATACCGCTTGAATGGTCTCTACCTAACTTAAGGAAATCTCTAAGTCTTAATTGAGAGCACAGAAAAAATAATATATTTTTATTTAAAATCAAATAATAATAAAAAGTCCATAAAGTAAAGAGTGAAATATAGTCCATAAATATAATGATCACCAAAGTTTTTTTTTTTAAATAAATCTCTAAAAATTTAATTGACTAACATGAAATGAAAATTAAATTTTACTCAGCCAATGCACAGTTATTTAAACTTTGCTTGAAATTCTAATTGCACACGGAAAGTACTATTCACATCCGTGATAATTAATAACTTTGACATGAATTACCGAAAATATCTTTAGTTATATATACCCAACTCATTTTTATCCTATACAACCATCTCATTTTTACTATTTACACTTATTTAATTTTTACTTCCACACATCTATTCATCCTCTTCCTTTCTCACTCACAACTCATACCCATTAATCTCATCTACCTCCTCATCTTTTTTCTTCTTCACTGCTTCACCATCCACCACTATCACATTTTTTTTTTAAAAGACCCTCCGAAATAAAGAAGAAATACCATTGAAGGGAAACTCATTACTTATCTCTATTTTCATATCTGATTTTTGCATTCGTATTTTTTCTGCATAAACATGAATAACGAAAGGTCCTTCCGATCTATGTGACTGTTTCTTTTCACTTGCTTTGTAAGAATTTTACTATAAAGGATAATGAAAACCCAAATAATGGGCCAATCGTGAAGGAGCAAATTGCATTATGAAACCCATGGCACACCCCAACGAAAATTCAGCATAGAAAACTCCTTGTAAAATCGAAAGTACCTTTCATTTGGATGGGATTTCCATTGAGAAGGGCCTTCCGATATTTACTTTTGTGTAGACATGGTTACGGATCGGGTTTAGGGCGGGTGTTACCAACCCCACACTCATTAAAAGCGGGACGGATTCGGGTGCAGGTTTAAGGAAAGCGGGTATGAAAAAGTGAAACAGAAACTCATTCCCGTCCAGTTCGGGAAAACCCGCAGGTAACCCATTCAATTATTTTTAACTATTTTTTAAATTATATTTCATTGTATTAAACAAAAATCATACATGAAATATATTATAATTCAAATAATATATAATAATAAATATCAAATTTTAAAAAAATATCTAAAAATTTAAGAATTAAATAATGGTTTTATGTTAGTTTGACTTTACCATTTAACTAATATTATAATGAAAAGTATTTAATTTTTATATCAGGGTAGGTTTGGGAGAAGGGACACGGCAGATACTTACAATATCATATCCGGCCCACCCCATCTTTTTAAAGCCAATCAGAGTGGTTTTCCTCCACCAAAATCGGGTCAGGTTCGAGTGGGTGCCCATATAAATTACTCCCTCCGGTCCTTACTATAGGGCATACTTAACCGAATTACACATACCAAGGAAAGTGGTTGGTTTTATGAATTCTATGAGAATATATTGTAACATTACAATTTTGCCCCCTTAACTTTTCTTGGAAACTTCGCACTCATTAAAATTAACAACAAAAAGTATATAGATAATCAAAGCATTTAATAAGGGCAAAAAAGAAAAAATCAATAAATGGTGCATAGAAAATATAAAGTGACTTATAATTAGGACCAAGAAAACTTTCTAGAATCTAACCTATATATAAGACCGGAGCGAGTAATACATATAGAAATATTGAAAAATTAAACATAAATTTGCAAGATTAAATTGGTACCCTTGGTGTAAAAAAAAAAAAAAAAAAAAAAAAAAATTGGTACCTCGAAAAAGGGGATTAAGTTGTACCTCACTCAAAGATGAGGAGTCGAAGCATGTATGCCGCCAGAGTTTGAGTCTGAGTCCGAGTAACAAAACCCAGCCCCTTCTCTCTCTCTCTTCTACCAATTCAATTCAATTCAATCAATCTGAGTGAGTGATGGATCGAGAATGGGGTTCGAAGCCAGGGAGCGGTGGCGCCGCCTCCGCTCAGAACGAAGCCATCGACCGTCGCGAGCGTCTCCGGCGACTTGCCCTCGAGACTATCGATCTCGCCAAGGATCCCTATTTCATGCGCAATCATCTTGGCAGTTACGAGTGCAAGCTGTGTCTGACGTTGCACAACAACGAGGGGAATTACTTGGCCCACACTCAGGGTAAGCGCCATCAGACTAATTTGGCCAAGCGTGCGGCGCGTGAAGCCAAAGACGCTCCCGCTCAACCTCAACCTCACAAGCGCAATGTCTCCGTTCGCAAAACTGGTTGCTTTCTTCTCCTCTCTTTTTCTAATTCATTCTTCATTTTAATTAGACCACCTTATTTTATTTCGTTACACAAATTCAATTCAATTCTTGAATGATGCACTACTTGAACCAACAATAGTTTCTTTGGACTTTGGACTTTGTTATTTTATAAAGGAACAGAGAACGTGACTCAAAATAATTGTGTGATTTTAACAATCTATGAGAAATGATGTAAAAGTATCAAACCTAAAATACTTATTTTTATTCCAGTGTTCTACATCAAGTACTGATATAGACTGTATAGTAGAGAAGGTACAAGCTCAGCTCAACCTACTAACACCCCCATTATTATTTTATGTGTTGCCAGTCAAGATTGGTCGGCCTGGATACCGGGTGACTAAGCAATATGATCCAGAGACAAAGCAAAGATCTCTTCTCTTCCAGGTTTTGTGTTGCATCATCATCTTCATTTGTTCAGTTTTCCTCCCCTCCATAACTTTGTCAATTTTCTATTCTTTTAACATTATATGATAATATCATAGATTGAATATCCTGAGATTGAAGACCTCTCAAAGCCAAGGCACCGATTTATGTCTTCTTATGAGCAGGTGAACTCTGATTTTACTGACTTACCTCTCCCTCTCTTTGTTATGAATTCAAAGTTGCACCTTTATTTGTTGTCAGTAAAGCCATATTTTAATTCTGTTTTTCTTTCTGGTCACTTTTTTATTTTTTTTAATGAACAGAGGGTGCAACCGTTTGATAAAAGATACCAGTATCTTTTGTTTGCAGCTGAACCATATGAGATAGTTGCTTTCAAGGTAAATCATTGCTTTTGTCTACTCTTGTAATTTTTTTTCATTGGTCTTGGGGCCTTGATTCCCTATGTTTTGAATTGTGGAAATTTACTGCCTGTGCTGATTAATCTACATTCTTAGGTGCCTAGCACAGAGATTGATAAGTCCACTCCAAAGTTCTTCTCGCACTGGGACCCAGACTCGAAGATGTTCACAGTTAGTACATTTACTGTCCTTTAATCTTTTGTGTGTATGATGGAAAAGTTGGTCATGTTTCGTGTGATTGGGAATAAGTTGATATATGCCTTATCCAAGTAAAAACAATAAGCTTCTTCAAAAGCGAAATAAATATGATCAGGGAACTATGAAATATGAATTAATGAGAGCTGTTTACTTTTTCAAGAAGATCCGGTAAAAGTGTAGAACCCTTATATGATGATTAGTTGTAGACTAACGGCCAATGTAACATTATGCATTGATCTGGTGCTAAGAGCATGCAAGAAAAACAGTCAATTAATATTAACAAGCCAAGAAAAACATTATGGCATTTTAAAATTTTCCCTTGTTCGAAAAATACCCTAAGTTGACACCCAAATTCCTGCATTTTAATTGTTTTCCCTTGTTACTATTACCGGGTTCAGGCTGTGGTTGATTTCCCTTGTTCTTATTCTATTCTTTGTTCTTTTTGTTCACATGGTGTGCGTTATTGATATTTAATTTCCAGCGTCTGCCGTCTGCCACTGATGATACAACTTATACTTGTCTGCAGCTGCAGTTGTATTTTAAAACCAAACCACCAGAGGCAAACAAACCACAACCTCCCCCTACAGCCAATGGCACAGCAGCACCCGGTGTTCCGCCAAGGCCTTTGGCCCCGCCACCACAAGCTCCACCACCACCTCCTCCTCCGCCACAAGGGCTTCCTCCTGGTGCACCAATGGGAAATCCTCCCAGAGCCCCTCCACCTCCAATGCCGGGATCATTGCCACCTCCTCCTCCAATGGCAGCAAATGGTCCTAGACCAGCACCACCTGGTGGAATGCCTTCTATCCCACCCCCACCCCCTTCAACAGCCAGTTTCAACATGGGCAACAGGCCTCCATCGATGCCACCTCCGCAAGGTTTTCCTGGACAACAAATGCAGGGTCAGGGGATCCGTCCTCCTCCACCGCCCCCTAACATGGGACAATAGGTCCTCAGACCTTGGGGCAGTATGGTGACTATCATTGGAAGTGTTAAACAATTGTAGCAGAATGTCCATTGTCTGTTAAGGACCACCAACTTTATGTTAAGAGGCTTTGTTTCTTGAGCAATACATCAAATTACTTGTAAACTATTTCTTCATGTCTCTTTTTAATTAGTACAAATTAAGATGCTGCAATATTAAGACATTCGAAATTTAGTGTTTGTGCCTTTCGAATTTTGAGGGTTGCAAGAGGCTTTCAAATTATGATCCTCAATGAGGCTTTCGAATCGTTTTATATGATTGAATTTTTTATTTTTTTTATTTTAATTTAAGTTGCAAGAGTGCTGTCTCTGCAGCAGATCACTTTTCTTGAAACTATACCTGGCCCTGCTATTAATTCAAAGACAACACTTAGGCTACACAGATGATACTCTTGTGAATTATTTGTGGCTTATATCTGTTGTTTTGTATTACCTCGTAAAGAAATTAAAACATTTTTTAAAGTTTTATTCGTGTTTCTTGTTGTTTTCATTAAGTGGAATAAGGGCATGGAATGGAATAATAATATTTTTGGTATTTTATTTTACAGGATAATTAAGAGAAACATATGTTTTTATGTTGCGACTTGTGAGTATCAAATAGTTGCTTTAATCATTGTGCAAAAGAATTCAAATAACAATTATTTCGAAACAGATTATGTCAAAATTCAAAAAAATTCAAGAGACAAAGCTCATTACCGTCTGGCACGCCCTCGAGAAAGAGACAAATTAGTCATTTTTTCCACTAGTATACTTGAGAATTTTTAACTACTAGAGGATTGAGTTTGAACTCGATAATTAAGCAGAACAAATGAATAATTGGCTATTGAATATTGATGCTTCAAAAGTAATTACTCCGTAGTATATAAGTAGATAAATATGATATAAGCAATCCAAGTTGACAAGCTTCCATGCCATAATGATAATTGAGTAATTGACCTGTATCATCTCGATTATCACATGCAAGCAACACACAAATTTTCATGCAAAAAAGATGGAAGCTTTCCTTGTTGGTTGTCAAAGTTAATATTAGCACCACTTATAGCGTAAGCTGCAATCTAATAGCTGAGTTTTTAAGGAAAATGAATTTGTTTCATCACTTCATGTTGTAATACTCTTCTACACAATAATTAAAGCTTTCTTGCTTGTTCATCTTGACACTTTGTTCCTCTTCATATGATCTTTTAAACTTTTCGTAGATAAATTTTGATTTTTTATAATGCAAGTACGCAACTAGCTTAATTACCTATCCAATTCATGGGAGAATATTAAAAAAAAAATGACGAAAATAAATGCGTCAATGATAACATCTTTAAAAAATTAGGCCTTAAATATCCTTTGAATACTTGAACAATTACATTTCAAAACTTACAAGTTAATGGTTAAAACTTAAAACCCTAGCCTCACTATAATTTCTCTAGAACAGTGCAAATTGAACAAAATCACAGTTTAGAGTGTTCAAGTGCTCTTTTAAATAGATTAACAATGAAAAATAGGGTTAGTTTAAAATTTATATTATATTAAAAAAAATTGGACCCGGATTCACAGCCTTGCCTATCATTCAAATAAAATCATGTTCAGTAAAAATCACGCATCACGCCTTGAATTTTACAATGTGCAAAGTTCCAGCATACCTTACAAATTGAAAGAAAAAAATACTAAAGTTTTTAATTTAAAATGCTGAAAATAATAAGAAAAAATCAATTGTTTTTTTTTTTCTACGGTACAAACTAATTAGAAGACTCAACAATCAAAATTCCATTTCCCCTAGTTTCAAAAAAAAAAAAAAAAAATTCCATTTCCCCTATAGAAGCTTTCCTCTCCTTTAAGTAACCAATGCTGCAACTACTGTACCACCCTTTGTCTTTCATCAGCATCTTCACGCTCCATCTGAAAATTATTAAAATCAAGTATGCAACATTTCAGCTATGTACACATATCTAAATTCCATAAATGTCAATAATAATAAGAATATATTATTACTGCAATATACATAATGCATTTAAATTGACACCACACTACCACAGAGCACTCACTTCGGTATTCCTTCAAGTTAACATAGGAGTAATTGAGTCTTTAACTCAAAAGCTAGCTCATAGAGCCGGGAAAATCCCGAGTTATTATAAAATAGCTCTCGGTTCATATTCTCAAATCTCAACCGATATAGAACCTTGACACTTTATAGTAACTATTGAAAATTGAAGGTGGAAATTATTGGTGCCTTTTAGTTTAAACACAATAGAATGTTAACCATAAAACTACAACAAATGGGTTTGAGATATTTATTTGTACTTTCAGAAAGCAACTTTAACCAGAACCAAAGCCCACATAATATCATGCAGAGAAAGGCACATGAGAAAGGATTTGAACAATTTACATCATTGTCAGTTCATGGATAACTAATTTTGTAGAAGTACAAAGATCCAATAGTATTTTAAAGAATTGAAATTTTCTTTACAGAAGGGAACAGTCTTTAATTACCTCAACAACGACCTTTGCCTTCTTCGATTTAGAATCACGGGCAACCTTATCAAGTCTCTTTGCAATTTTGTCTGTTTTCCTTTTCACTTTGGTGCCAACTGCTTCTACCTCTTCATCTGTGTTTCCAGGGGCATTAGTAAGCTCCATCATGCTATCACTTTTCAAATATTTAAGTTTCATACTCTTTCACAAACTCAAACGCATAGCTCCTTCTAGGTATGTCAGGCTTTCACCTCCAACAAATAATGAAATAATGCACACATAATAACACAGACAATGCAGCTGTCTCATGCAACTGTGTGTTTGAATTACTAGTCATACAACAACCAGCATTGTATGTGATTGGTAATGCACATTTTTTTGGGTAGCACTTTGATTCATTTGAAAAGTTGTTTGTACGAAATGCATCATCCTAACTTGAAAGTTAATAGGAAGCATGCGATTGTAAATCAGTGAACATTGTTTTATATATTTTTCCTTTTTCCGTCAGATGATCAGAGTAAACAATAACATTATGATTGAAGCTACAAGACTTGGAAGATCTGACTACAGGATCAAATCTAGAAGAAATGAAAATCCATGAGAAATTATGCAGCCAATAAAATTCTCACCTAAGGTTTTTGGCACTCACTTTTAAGTTGAAACTAAACTAAAGATAATACCACTCTCTTATTTGTTATGACCCACCTAGCTACAATACCATGCACATGTTGAACAAAATCTTTGTATTTGGGTTTAAATTATGCAAAAGCAGAATACCTTATTAGTGAAGAAATATTTACAAATGTTCTTTGAAATCTGCTCTCCTATTTCAATACAGATAAGAAATGCCATCCATATGTATTTAACACGCAAAAATACTATGCACACTGCAAAGCTTATGAATTATATGTTACCGTTATCATCATCCTCAAAATCACCCTGAGATTCAAATTTTGGAGAAGCACCAAAATCCTCCATGTCATCTTCCTCTTCAAGTTCATCATAACCTTCAACAAACTCTATCTCTGCTTCCTGTTGAAGTAAAAACAAAATTTAAAATAGTAGAAACATGAAGAAGTAAACTTCAACAGATTTGATTAAAACATAATTGACAACTGAGACAAAATAGATTAGTAAAAACAAACCTCTTCATCCTCTTCATCTTCTTCTTCAACAGCTTGCGATCCCTCCTTGTCAAGAATTTCAAGGTACTTGCCAAGAGGATGATTGAAGATTTCACTTTCTGGATAAACTCCCTTGTGAAGGCGTTCCACGAGCTCTTTTTCAATAGCCTAAGCAAAATTCAAAAGAACCAGTGAGGAAAACCTAAAACTATATAAAATTCAATGTACACAGTTTACATTAGGATTTACAACAACCTTATCAAGCAAAGCTGCCTTCTCAGCCTTTTCTTCTCTTCTAGACTCTCTCTTTTTCTCTTTCCTTGGAGCTGTCATTATTTTCTCCCTGTAAAGCAACAATATGGCTATTACTATGGTGAAACTGCTACAAGTTCCATTTGAGAGTGTGATTGGTAACAACATCAACTAGCTTATGAGCTACAGAGCTAGTCAACTAGCTTATTTGACCACAAACAAGCTACCTATTGGCTTTTGGTAAAGGAGCTTATAAGCTCATATTTTGATAAGCTACTTGAGGTAGCTTATGGGTTTTTATAAGCTAAGAGTTTATTTCACTTTACCACCTATTAGGTAGCTATTCAGTTAATCTTACCAAATAGTTCCAATTCAATTAGCTAGCTAATCAACTCACAACTTTCAATTCCTAGGATTTTTCGTTAGGTTATAAACTTCTAGCTAGATTGTAGGCCTTTGACTAGCTTATCAGCTAGTCGTGCCAAGCGGAGTCTAAGACAACAGCCCAAAATATAGATAAAGAGGATGAGAGGGATTGCCAAGCAAATTAAAATGTAGAGCATCTGAGGTGCAAGCTTAATATAGATAAATTAGGCATTCGTTGACATAAAAAGGCAACAAGCATAGAAGAATTCAATTTCAGACCTTGTCTTCAAAGCAAGTTTCCTCATACGTATCCGCATCTGGGTCATTTTAGTTAAACGCTGCTTTATTTTGTGTATAAGAAGCTTAGGCCAATACATCTGTCAGCGCAGAAAAGTCAGGCAAACAAACAGCCAATCCTGACATTTACAGTAAAACAACCAATATTTGAATATTGTTAGAAAAACATATATCAGCAGTACCAGATGTTTGTCAATAAGTTCAAGTGCCTTCTCGTAATTCCTAGGCAGCTTAACTCTTTCCCACAGCTTATTCGGCATGTGAGCTCTTTCTATAGTTTTCATATAGAGGTAAAACACTCCTGCAGTACCCAATGCAACAGAGTCATTATTTGCATTGCGCTTTCCATTCATAACGTGTTAGCATTTAATCATTGATATGATATGCATAACCAAACTAAAGTACTCCGTGTCATGATTTTACATTGGTCCGTAACCACAATAAGCCAAAAACAGCCTGCGAACGCATTTGTAATCACAATGCTGTGGTTTTAATAGTCTCAACAACTACATCATGACCACACCCTAATCATCCGCATTTGCTATAAACACAATGTAACCTCGATCATAGTGTACCGTAAAACCATCTTTCAAATGGACGCATGATCAAAATGCATTAAAAAAGGTGAGATATCAAAGTGAATACAGAGCAGGGACCGAATTAACCATTTGCTTCCTAGTGGGCACTTCAAAGAAACAAACTTTAACCTTGACTCAGCTAAGGCAAGCAATTTTATTGACACCCCACAAGATTTTTCATTACAATACAAAAATCCCTAGCTAAAAAATTCACAAAACTTAATAGAAACAAGAGACCAGATAAAGAAGAAGGCTTTAATAATAACAAAATACCATTTTCTTCACGAATGGTAGCATAGCGACTATTAGCTAAAGGGCAAGAACTCCGGTTGCAAACTCCGGTTACATTATAAGGGTTTCTACAAAAATTCCCAGTTTCAATTCTGCAAAAAAAAAAAATAATAATAATAATAAATATATAAAAATAAAAAGAGTGAAAATTTGAAAGTTGTAACGGAAACACGAAATAGAAGTGATTGAGCTAAAAGGGATGAAGGGATGGCGTTGTTGTTATACTTGGTCATGAAACTGCAGTGGTTGTGTCTGATAACTTGCCATATAACCTCATCATGCTGCATCTTTGAACAAGGTGGTTTATGGGTTCGGCTCTGTCTTTCTAAAACTGTTACAAGCTTAGGAAGGAGGAGGAGAAGCGACTTAGAACCACGACGGCCGTCACACACAGTCGCAGGTGTACGTCGCAGGAAGGAAGACAGGTTTTTGCAAAAGAGAGAGAAGAGGTTGGGCTGAAATGAGGTTTAGGGTTCTATTGGGCTCCAACTTCTCTATATTTTTATTTTTTATTTTTAATTACTTTTATATTTCTTTTATTGTTTTTAGTATAAATCTACTATCTACTATCTATCTATATATAAAAGTATCTCTTTTCGAGGTATCACGTTTGTTGGAGAAATTTTCGAGGCATCACGTTTGTCCCGTGAAGCTTTCCTCGCACCAGAGAGTTTCTAGATAGATAATCATTATCTTAAACAAAATTACAATTTAAAATTAAATAAATTATTTAAATTTATTTAATCATTATATGTATGTAAAATTATTATCCTCAATTATTTGTTGGAAAAAAAATAATCATTGTCCTCGACTAAAGTATTGAAAAAAATATTAAAAAATCACAAATTTATTTAATCATTATCTGTACGTGAAATCATTATCCTCGATTTGTTGAAGAAAAAAAAGTAATCATTATCCTCAACAAAAATATTAAAAAATTTATTATAGGATCTCACATTAAATTTTATATTTTTTTTTATCTTTATATCTCTCTAATTCTAATAATTTTGTTCTCCTATTATTTCTTATTTTATATCCTAACTAGCTTACCCCGTGCAATGCACGGGTTGTTGATATTTTCATTTTTTTATATTAAATATTTTAAATTAAAGATTATTATTAACAACAACTAAAAATAATTATATAAAAATGCAAGAGTTCAAATCAAACTGTACAACGAAATAAAATTAATCTGTAACATCCTCACTTTTAATAGTTAATTTTAGTTTTTATTAAAATCAGAGTTTGAAAATTCTTTTTAACTTTGGATTTCTTTTGAAAAGTTTTACGAAAATCCCGCAGAGTTTCCTCTGTTTTTCGGACTTCCCAAAAATTCCTGCTTATAAACCTGTCAGTCCAGAATTATTTAAAAACATAAACATAACAGATTGAAAACCAGTTCAGATCCTAACGCCCGATTAGTACCAATCTCAGGGCATATAACTACACATATTATAAATTACAAAATAACAGTTTTTAGTGTAATAAAATCCACTCGGGTATCTCAATTTCACTCCACGTAGTGGAGAGTTTCCAGTTCGGCCCGCAACAGTGTAAGCTCCGCTCCCGTACCTGTAAAATGATATGAAGAAGGGTAGCATTACACAGAACTTAAAAAGATAAATTCTAAAAGAAGACATAGCAAATAACTAAGCCTACTTAATTATTAATATATTTTGTTCACAATTAATTCACATAAATAAACTATTTTAGTCCTTTCTAAATGCTCACATTCTTTTAATTATGAATTCTCATTTCATTCTTTCATTCCCATCCTCTTATCCATTTTCCTCATTAGGTAGTTCAGACCCAGCCAGCCGTACGGTACCGAGCGCTAGGAGTTCCCTTATTCATTATTCATTTTCCTTTCTTTTTCCTTTTTAATCTTTTTAATCGACAGGCTCGCATCGATGCCGATACGCCTCGACAGGCTCGCACCGGACTTTTATCTCTTTTTAATCGACACGCCTCGACAGGCTCGCATCGATGCCGATACGCCTCGACAGGCTCGCACCGGACTTTTATCTCTTTTTAATCGACACGCCTCGACAGGCTCGCATCGATGCCGATACGCCTCGACAGGCTCGCACCGGACTTTTATCTCTTTTTAATCGACACGCCTCGACAGGCTCGCATCGATGCCGATACGCCTCGACAGGCTCGCACCGGACTTTTATCTCTTTTTATACCGACACGCCTCGACAGGCTCGTGCCATTTCTTTTTTTTTTCTTTTCCTTTTTCTTTCTTTTTCTCTTTCTCTTTCTCTTTTCTTTCTCTTTCTCTTTCTCTTATTTCTCTTTCTTTTCTTTCTCTTTCACTTTATCCTTTTTCTTAGTCATATATCTTTTCTCTTTTTCTGATTTATTGTATTTTCTCTTTTATTTCATTTCTTTACTTAGAGACTTGTTATCACATTGTTTATCTTTCACTATTTTCAATATCCTTCTTTCTTTTCCTTTTTCTTCTTCTCTTCCTTTTCTTTTTCTTATAATTTAAGTAATTCTTTTAATCTTTATTTTCTTTTATGACTTATCACCTTTTCTATATTTTCTACTTTACTCTTTTTCTTTTTATTAGTATCCCTCAATTTTTATCCAACTCTAATTAATACGGTCAAATATAATATATTCTAGTTCTTGTTACTAATTCTTAGTTATTTCTCAGTTTCCTTACCTCAATCAATTACCCAATTCCTTGTTCCTATTTCATTAACTATATTAGTTTTAGTTGCTCTATTCTCTTAATCTAACTTTTCAATTATTTCACTCCGACTTCCCTCATAATGTGCTCTCTCATAGTTTTCTTATCATTTCGTAAATCCACTTATCATTTTCCTTATATTATTTTAAATCTTAATTCATCATTTTATTTCTATTCTCTACTTTACTCCGCGTGCCTTCCTTATTCCTTGTTCTAGACTCTCTTTTACCCTTTTTATTCCTTTACCTCCCCTATAGCTTTTACTTTATAATTTCCCACATTTTGTTTTATATTAACTATTTCAATATCCTAAATACGCTCATCCATTCCGGGACTTATTCTATGCTCACACATCTTATTCCCTAAGGTGTGGTTTCTCGTCACAATTTTATTTACTTTATTTCTATCAACGGGGTACCCTAAGGTTCATTAACATACTTTTAATTACTCTATTCCTAGCTACCACTATATAATCCTAGAATTTACTTCTTAAGCAAAGGTAACGCGAACCCTCTTACCTCGGGCTTTTTAAATAGAACCTGGATTTTAGCTCGGCGATGATGACGGCGTCGGTGTTGCTCCTCGCTAGTGGGGAACGATCGCGGGTGGACCAAAGCAAGAGCTTCGAGCTTTGAGGTTCCCGACACGATCACGGTCGGTAACGGCGCCGGTGAGATCCGTGGAGAGAGAGAGAGAAATCTTGAGGGAAGGATTCACGGGGAGGGAGGAGTCGGTGTTGATGTTGATGATGATGGTGGATAGTGGTGGAGGCGGTGGTGGCGGCCTCGGTGGCGGCGGCCGGAGGTGGGTATGGTGGTGGAGAGAGAAGGAGAGGGAGAGCTCAATGGAGAGAGAAAGTGAGAGAGAGAGCAAAGCCAAGAGAGAGAGAATGGATGGAAGGGAGGAAGGGGCGGCGGCTTTGGGGCGGCTTGGGGCGGAGATGGTGGCGGTCGGAGTCGGAGGAGGGAGGGAGATCGGGTGGAGAGAGAAAGTGGGGTTGGAATGGGGGTTTTCAGCCCCCAAAACGCGTTTTATGCTGGTTCTGCACGAAGTATCCGGATACTTTGGCTGGTATCCGGATACTTTTACCAGATGCCTGATTTATTTTTTTTCTATTTTTCAGCTATTTTCTCCCCAACTTCAAATAGCCATAACTTCTTCGTTCACCGTCGGATCTTGCTCAAATTTGACGAGCAACTTCCTAAAAATCATATCTTCATATCCAATGGTGGAAATTGTGTTTGGAGTCTTAAATCTTTTATTTTAATTTTTCCCTTGTTATTATGTTTATTATCGAATTATCTATTTTCTGGCCCGATCCTAACTTCGATTTAACGCTCCTTTCTTCTCTAATTCGCTTAGTATTATTATTATTATTATTTTCTTCTAATACTAGAATTCTCATTTGGAATACCTATTTGTGGTTTGTTATTTTCATTTTTAATTATTCTAATTATTATTTATTTATTTATCTTCGGGTTTAAAATTTGGGATGTTACATTTCTCCCCCACTTATTTGAATTTCGTCCCCGAAATTCCAATTGTCCCTTAACTTGGAGGAGTATCCCTTGACATAGTTTCCACTCATGTCATTTCAATTCCTTTGGTTCCAATCTTCCCTTTGAGGGAGTTCTAAGTTAATAGTTCTGCGGTGTAATTATCCGTCTTAGGTATGGTTTATCTCAGTCACTCAGAAATCCACGTAATACACAGAATCTTAAGAGATTGAGACAATCATTTGCGGTGCTCCAACATAACTTCTTAAGTGAGACTCCAATTCGCGACTCCATTCTTTACGTTTTCGTTCTTACTCCTTTAAGTGAGTCTAGTGAGGTCGCCCTTCGAATCCACCTTAACTATATTTGTATTTTACTCCAGTGATACATCCCTTTTTGTTTGTTTAACGATTTCAATTGGGTACGGGGTTCCTATGGATCGATTTCACTTAAGGGTCAAGGTTATGGTTTAAATTTATTTCACAATTGTCTAATGGTCCGAGAAGGTATTGATTGACTCTTAGTTTAATTCTCGTTCCATTCTCCGCGAACCTCTTCGACGATTAATGCGGAGCGCTTGGGGTGAGTTATTCATTAGCCCTATGGGTTATGGTATGATCGTCGGACATTGAGTCCGGCTCGATGCAATCTTCCTTACGCTTCGTTACCGTTCTGCATTCCACCTAGTTACTCGGATAGGATCCACAATTTTCTTATTGTTAAAGTTCCATCTTCCATTCCTTGGATTGAAATCCTCCCCCACTTAGCATTGACATACTTAATTATATCCTTGCTTGGGGGTATGCTCATTCGTTATTCGGAATTTCGCACGTAAGTTTCTCGACCGGTGTCCAAGATTAGAAGAGACATGTGGATGGTTATCCATCGGTAGGCATAGAACTATGTTGGGTTTCTATGTCTTGGTGAATTCTCACCTCTGCATCTGAGATGCTTGAAGCTTGAAGAGAGTGAAGATGAAAAGAAGAAACACGAAGCACTCAAGGATGGGTTTCATAGTCTTCATACGACGACCCAGGATGTACTGGATACATGTCAAGCAAGAAGACAATGAAGATTATCCTTAAGTGTGCTTTTTCAGCAGAGAGTCATCGAAAAATGCATTTTCTTTGGAACTACTGCTGATTTGATTTGGTCTTAATAAAGGCACTTGGTGCAACGGCTAAAACTTGCTTCCTTTGAAGGAATCGTTTGGGAACTTGACTAGGTTCTTAAGTGAATTCTAATTCCTAATGGTAAGCACGATTCACTAGTTTACTTGGGTCGGTCGCGGTGTGGATATCCGGCTAATTCATCCAGTTTCGCCTTGTTCGCGAATAACCACATCGGATTCTAAATGAAATGTGTGATGAGTTTTGGGCTTTTAGTTTGGATTTCCACGAAGTCTAAGGACGTTTACTACGGGTTCGCTCAGTTCGGTTCTCTCGCGAGTTCTATTCGCGGCTACTCTACTAATAACTGGGTGTACTGGCTTAAGGCTCCTATCTGTCTGTCCTGATTTTTGTTTGAAAGTGTCAATGATATCGACCATTAATAGTTGCGAAGATCGAGGTGATCAGTCCCAATCTCACATCTATCAATAGTAACATCATCATCAAGTTTGTTGATGTTATCGTCCCCTAGCGGATGTAAGAATCAGAGTGATCAGCTCTAACCTTACATCCTACCAGTGGCAATACCATCACTGTGTTCAATGAAACTTTAGTTAATGTATTATCATTTATTGATTTTATTTTTAAGTTAAATCGAATATTTATGCTTTATGTAAAACATTTTTAATTAAGTATTGTAAATAAATATTTAGTATATGGTTAACACTAAAAGTACCTCGGACGAATTCATTCGCTCCCTTCACCTATACGTCCAGGACAGTTGGTCCCCATGTGTCCTGGTTGTCCGCATATATAGCAAAGACCCTGTTTTCTGTGCTGCCTCAACATTAGGCACAGTTTCCGGTGGACTTTCCCACATAGTGGACATGGTGGTCTGTTTCTCGGGGTATTCACATCTGGAGCCGTGTCCATTGTCACCATTGCCATAGCATTGATGTCGGCATGTGTATCGGATTCCTGAACCGGTACCCTGCCTCTGCTAGAACCTTCAGCCCACTGTATCATCCTGTTCCTATCTTCGGATGTCTTCCGCCTCAATCCCTTCTCATAAGTACTAGCCATATTCACTAGTTGGGCCAAATTATCTATGTTCTGGAATTCAAAGGCTACTTTGATCTCAGTGCGAAGTCCTGCTTCGAACTTGATGCACTTAGTTCTTTCATCAGCATCCCTATAGTTCCCAGAATACCGGATGAGGTCTTCGAGGTGTGCGGCATATTCTCCAACGCACATACTTCCCTGTGTTAAGTTCAGGAATGCCAGCTCTTTTTCTCGGCGGACATCTTCCGGAAAGTACTTCCCTAGGAACCTGATTCTGAACACATCCCAGGTGATCTCCTGGTTAGCAATCTCCATTTCCCTTCGTACACGCTCCCACCAATATTCGGCTTCTCCAGTGAGCATGTATGCCGCCAAAAGAACTATCTGCTCCGCAGGCGGTGAAATCGTGCGGAAAATCTTCTCCAATTCTTGGAGCCATCTCTGAGCTGCATCCGGATGGTAGCCACCTTCAAACTTGGGTGGATCGTTCTGCATGAATCTAGCTAGCCAATCGATGCCCATTGGGCCTGATGTTTGGTGGAGTGCGGCGGCTGCTGCTGCTGCGGCTGTTGCTACTGAATCAGCCTGATTCTGATTCATTTGGACCAGATTTTCTAGTATAGCAGCCATCCTTTCATCCTGTGTACGTCTCCGAGGCATGGTGACTAAGTTCTGGAAAAAGAGAACGTTATTCCACAATTGACTAAAAACTCTTATTTAAATATATCTATTTATCTATTCTAAGACTTGACACCATTACTTGATTACTCGCTGGGTGAGTAATCAATAGGAGTTGAGAGTCCAAACTCCAAGGCCGAGGGAAACTGCTCTGATACCATAATTGTAACATCCTCACTTTTAATAGTTAATTTTAGTTTTTATTAAAATCAGAGTTTGAAAATTCTTTTTAACTTTGGATTTCTTTTGAAAAGTTTTACGAAAATCCGGCAGAGTTTCCTCTGTTTTTCGGACTTCCCAAAAATTCCTGCTTATAAACCTGTCAGTCCAGAATTATTTAAAAACATAAACATAATAGATTGAAAACCAGTTCAGATCCTAACGCCCGATTAGTACCAATCTCAGGGCATATAACTACACATATTATAAATTACAAAATAACAGTTTTTAGTGTAATAAAATCCACTCGGGTATCTCAATTTCACTCCACGTAGTGGAGAGTTTCCAGTTCGGCCCGCAACAGTGTAAGCTCCGCTCCCGTACCTGTAAAATGATATCAAGAAGGGTAGCATTACACAGAACTTAAAAAGATAAATTCTAAAAGAAGATATAGCAAATAACTAAGCCTACTTAATTATTAATATATTTTGTTCACAATTAATTCACATAAATAAACTCTTTTAGTCCTTTCTAAATGCTCACATTCTTTTAATTATGAATTCTCATTTCATTCTTTCATTCCCATCCTCTTATCCATTTTCCTCATTAGGTAGTCCAGCCCCAGCCAGCCGTACGGTACCGAGCGCTAGGAGTTCCCTTATTCATTATTCATTTTCCTTTCTTTTTCCTTTTTAATCTTTTTAATCGACAGGCTCGCATCGATGCCGATACGCCTCGACAGGCTCGCACCGGACTTTTATCTCTTTTTAATCGACACGCCTCGACAGGCTCGCATCGATGCCGATACGCCTCGACAGGCTCGCACCGGACTTTTATCTCTTTTTAATCGACACGCCTCGACAGGCTCGCATCGATGCCGATACGCCTCGACAGGCTCGCACCGGACTTTTATCTTTTTAATCGACACGCCTCGACAGGCTCGCATCGATGCCGATACGCCTCGACAGGCTCGCACCGGACTTTTATCTCTTTTTATACCGACACGCCTCGACAGGCTCGTGCCATTTCTTTTTTTTTTCTTTTCCTTTTTCTTTCTTTTTCTCTTTCTCTTTCTCTTTTCTTTCTCTTTCTCTTTCTCTTATTTCTCTTTCTTTTCTTTCTCTTTCACTTTATCCTTTTTCTTAGTCATATATCTTTTCTCTTTTTCTGATTTATTGTATTTTCTCTTTTATTTCATTTCTTTACTTAGAGACTTGTTATCACATTGTTTATCTTTCACTATTTTCAATATCCTTCTTTCTTTTCCTTTTTCTTCTTCTCTTCCTTTTCTTTTTCTTATAATTTAAGTAATTCTTTTAATCTTTATTTTCTTTTATGACTTATCACCTTTTCTATATTTTCTACTTTACTCTTTTTCTTTTTATTAGTATCCCTCAATTTTTATCCAAGTCTAATTAATACGGTCAAATATAATATATTCTAGTTCTTGTTACTAATTCTTAATTATTTCTCAGTTTCCTTACCTCAATCAATTACCCAATTCCTTGTTCCTATTTCATTAACTATATTAGTTTTAGTTGCTCTATTCTCTTAATCTAACTTTTCAATTATTTCACTCCGACTTCCCTCATAATGTGCTCTCTCATAGTTTTCTTATCATTTCGTAAATTCACTTATCATTTTCCTTATATTATTTTAAATCTTAATTCATCATTTTATTTCTATTCTCTACTTTACTCCGCGTGCATTCCTTATTCCTTGTTCTAGACTCTCTTTTACCCTTTTTATTCCTTTACCTCCCCTATAGCTTTTACTTTATAATTTCCCACATTTTGTTTTATATTAACTATTTCAATATCCTAAATACGCTCATCCATTCCGGGACTTATTCTATGCTCACACATCTTATTCCCTAAGGTGTGGTTTCTCGTCACAATTTTATTTACTTTATTTCTATCAACGGGGTACCCTAAGGTTCATTAACATACTTTTAATTACTCTATTCCTAGCTACCACTATATAATCCTAGAATTTACTTCTTAAGCAAAGGTAACGCGAACCCTCTTACCTCGGGCTTTTTAAATAGAACCTGGATTTTAGCTCGGCGATGATGACGGCGTCGGTGTTGCTCCTCGCTAGTGGGGAACGATCGTGGGTGGACCAAAGCAAGAGCTTCGAGCTTTGAGGTTCCCGACACGATCACGGTCGGTAACGGCGCCGGTGAGATCCGTGGAGAGAGAGACAGAAATCTTGAGGGAAGGATTCACGGGGAGGGAGGAGTCGGTGTTGATGTTGATGATGATGGTGGATAGTGGTGGAGGCGGTGGTGGCGGCCTCGGTGGCGGCGGCCGGAGGTGGGTATGGTGGTGGAGAGAGAAGGAGAGGGAGAGCTCAATGGAGAGAGAAAGTGAGAGAGAGAGCAAAGCCAAGAGAGAGAGAATGGATGGAAGGGAGGAAGGGGCGGCGGCTTTGGGGCGGAGATGGTGGCGGTCGGAGTCGGAGGAGGGAGGGAGATCGGGTGGAGAGAGAAAGTGGGGTTGGAATGGGGGTTTTCAGCCCCCAAAACGCGTTTTATGCTGGTTCTGCACGAAGTATCCGGATACTTTGGCTGGTATCCGGATACTTTTACCAGATGCCTGATTTATTTTTTTCCTATTTTTCAGCTATTTTCTCCCCAACTTCAAATAGCCATACTTCTTCGTTCACCGTCGGATCTTGCTCAAATTTGACGAGCAACTTCCTAAAAATCATATCTTCATATCCAACGGTGGAAATTGTGTTTGGAGTCTTAAATATTTTATTTTAATTTTTCCCTTGTTATTATGTTTATTATCGAATTATCTATTTTCTGGCCCGATCCTAACTTCGATTTAACGCTCCTTTCTTATCTAATTCGCTTAGTATTATTATTTGACAGAATTCTCATTTGGAATACCTATTTGTGGTTTGTTATTTTCATTTTTAATTATTCTAATTATTATTTATTTATTTATCTTCGGGTTTAAAATTTGGGATGTTACATAATCTAACTGGTTTTGTTGATAAATAACATTATCTCTAACCAAAATTACAATTTGAAATTAAATTAATTATTTAAATTTATATAATCATTATCTGTATGTAAAATTATTATCCTCAATTTGTTGAAGAAATCATTATCCTCAACAAAAATATTAAAAAAATCACTATATATATATATAACTAGCTCTTACCCCGTTCAATGCACGGGTTTTTGATATTAATTTTTTTTATATTAAATATTTTAAATTAAAGATTATTATTATTTTCATTATAAAGTAAATATTATTATTAAACAATAACAAAAATAATTATAAAAAAGGATTATTCAATATATTTTATTATGATAAATCAAAAATTATTATTATTATTTTGATTTTTTTGTTTGATGGTATTATGAGAATAATTAATGATAAATCATGATATCCCTTATTTCATTGGACATGAATTCATTGGAAGATAATGACGGTTCGTTTTTTAATATTATATTTATTTATCTATAGATCAATATTAAATGAATATATTCCTTATTTAGTTGATCGATAATTAGCATGTTTTATTAATTAGAGTGAAATCAAAATTAAACTTTTTTTATTTTTATCGTGAACAAAGCACAGATTATTAATATTTAAATATTTTAATGTAAAGATTATTATTAAACAACAATAAAAAATGAACTTGTTGAAAAATTTTGTACTTCCTTATATAAATAAAAAATAACATTTTTGTATAAGATTTTCCTTATTTATTCAATGGATAAATTAACATTTTTTTACATGATTATTAACTTTATTACGATGAATCAAAAGTAAATCAGAATTAGATCTTCCTTATTTATTTAATAGATAAATTAATATTTTTATATGATTATCAACTTTATTATGATAATTAAAAACAAATCAGAACCAAATATTTTGATCTTTTATGTTTAATGATATTATGAGAAAATTTAAGGATAAATTGTAATATCCACTATTTCATAGAACATGAAGACGACATTGAAATTGTTATTTTTGACTATCTTGGTTAACACATTGCATTTTATTATGAATATAATGTTGGCTCTTTTTTTATATATTTAATATTATATTTGTCTATGTATAGATGAGTATTAAATTAATGTATTCATTATTTAGTTGATCGATGAATTAACACATTTTATCATGATATTATGATTAATTATTAGAGTGAAACGAAAATTAAACTTTTTTATATTTTTTTGTTTGATGGTATTATGAGTAGATTTAAATATAAATCAAAATATTTTCTATTGCATAAGACATGATAATTTAGCATATTTTAAATATAATTATCACATCTAATATGAAAAATTATATATAATTAAACCAAAATTATACATTCTTATTTTTTTTATTGGATAATATTATAAGATATTTCTTATATTTATTTGATGGATAAATTAATATTTTTTTACCATTATTATTTTTTTAATATAATTATCACATTTATTATTATTCATATTTAATATTTTGATCTTTTTCATCATTATCTTATCTCATGACAAAAACGGAAAAAAAATCATAAATAAATCGAAAAACATTGTTTCTTCAAATAGGTAAAATTCTCACCAAAATTATTTCTCACCGGAATACAATCAGGGTATTTCTTCCTAATCCTATGAGCCTTAGCCCTTCTCTTCTTTGAAAAGAGAAAAAAGTCAATTATTTGCATATCCTTTCAACAAAGAATAATCAAAGTAAGTATGTATAACAACTTACCAAAATTTCAAAAAAAAATAAAATAACAACTTACCAAGGTCATGCTCTTGTTTGAAGTAACTCATTGTTGTCATTCTTCCTGAAATTAGCATTAAGCAAAAGTCAATTAAAAGTATAATAAAATATGCATCATATAATAAGTAATTCATCAAACACTCAAAAATCAATATTAAGAGCTCTAAGTAGAGGAATAAACAAAAGTCAATTAAAAGTATAACAAAATATACATCATCTAATAAGTAATTCATCAAACACTCAAAAATCAAAATTAAGAGCTTTAGTAGAGGATGAGGGGAAAAATAAAAATAAAAGAGAGAATTTGGAGAAGAGAATTCTTAGAATTAGATAGAACTTTAAAAATTGAATGGGAGAGCCTATTATTTATATATATAGTGAACTTTTTTAATATTTTTTAAATATTTTTGTTGAGGATAATGATTTGTTCAACAAATTGAGGATAATGATTTCACATACAGATAATGGTTATGTAAATTTAAATAATTAATTTAATTTCAAATTGTAATTTTGGTTAGAGATAATGTTATGTATCAACAAAAACATTTAGATTAATTTTATTTCGTTGTACAGTTTGGTTTGAACTTCTACCTTTTTATATAATTACTAGCTCTCACCCCGTGCAATGCACGGGTTACTAATATTTTTAATTTTTTTATACTCCGTATTAAATATTATAAAGTAAAGATTTTTTTTAGTTTTTAAAGTAAAAGTTATTACTATTACACAACAATTAAAAAAATTATAAAAAAGGTATAGACTCAAAATAATAAACCTTGCACCTAAAAAAAATAATTTAAATGAGCTTGTTGAGAAATTTTGTACTTTCTTGTATAAATAAAAAGTAACACTTTTTATCTTATATCTTCCTTATTTATTTAATGGATAAATTAACATTTTTATATGATTATCAACTTTATTTTGAAGAATAAAAAATAAATCATATTTAAATATTTTCATCTTTTTTGTTTGGTGGTATTATGAGTAAATTTAAGGATAAATTAGAATATTCAGTATTTCATAGGACATGAAGACGACATTGAACTTGTTATTCTTGATTGTCCTGATTAACACATTGCATTTTATAAGGAATATAACGACTGCTCTTTTTTTTATATTTTTAATATTATATTTGTTTATATATAGGTGAGTATTAAATTAATGTATTTCTTATTTAGTTGATCGATGGAGTAACACGTTTTTATATACTATTATTACGTTTATTATGATATTATGATTAATTGGAGTGAAATCAAAATTAATTTTTTTTTATATTTTTTGTTTGATGGTATTATGAGTATATTTAAGGATAAATCAAAATATTTCCTATATCATGGGACATGATAATTTAGTATTTTATGAATTTAAATTATCATCTTTGATTTCCTGATAGAGGACCTTCTATAAGTTTCTCGCATAATATGATTATCACATTATTTTATTATTATTATTATTATTATTATTATTATTATTTAAATATTTTGATATTTTTCATCGTTTATCTTATCTCAAGTTAATTAATCATAAGATTTTATTCTAAAAAATCTTTATCTTAATTGTTCTAATCATCATGAATTAATTTTTTTTCAATTTTTGAAATGTATGTAACTTTGTTTTTTCATCTGTTAATTTTTTTTAGAGATTATAACAATTAAAGTACTTATTCATTGCAAACTTTTTACAAAATGATAATCATTATATTTAATTATATATCCATATTATTTGTAATGTTTGAAAAAATCTATACTTTATTAGTATTTAATTTTTTTTTAATTTTTAAAAAAATATTGAAATACTCTCACTTTCGATATTGCAATGATGATAAAATATTGTATGGTTTAAAAATTGTCTCAGGTAAAATTTAAAAATGAGCTCATAATAATAAATAATATAAAATTATGTATAAAAATTGTCATTTTTATAAGATAATCTACTTTTATTATATTTTTTATTATAATTATCATTTAAATTTTAAATATTTATTTTGTTGTAGTTTATCTTTAGAGTTGACATGTTGTGCCAAATATTAAGGAAAGTTTGTGAACTATGATGTATACTCCAAACTAAATTTATCTCTATAATATAGTTAGATAAGATGGTTACAGAAAAAGTAGGAAAAGATTTATATTGAATTTAGCTATTTTTATCTTTGGGTTGAATATAATTGATTATCGAATAAAATCCATAATCATCGCCAATTCTACAAATTCTTCTTCCAAATCAACATCCTACACCACTTCTACCGCATGGAGCATTGACAGTTCAAAATGCTCACGATCAAGTCCTCCAAATCATTGTTCACCAAAAAAAAAATTTCGGTTCACCAAAAAAAGTCCTCCAAATCATTGAATTGTACCCTCCAATCATGTTTCCAGGATAACGTGTTATTATCTTTTAATATATTATGAGACTTATTTATAAGATTTTAATTTTAATTTAATTATTAAATATAATTAATGATGAGATTTTAATGTTTTTGAAATAATGATTTGGAAAATTTGAATAATCTATTTAACTTAATTTTTTTCAGGGACCAAATTGTCGTGAAAGCAAGATTTTCAAATATTATTTTAAAAATAATGAATTATGTTGTGAGGACGATAATATTTAACAATATAACAATACTTACCTTTTTTTATATATTTAGATTAAAAGTATACCTTATAAACAAATAAAAATCCAAACAAAAAACAGCACATGCATCAATGTGGAATAAAGATTGAGATTACTACCATAACTATGTTGACATTTTGATATGTTACAATAAATAAAATAAAAAAAATAATTATAAAAGAAATTGCAACTCTACGCTGAACAGTTTGAGATTTCTGACTGACTTTCCTTATGTTACAATTATGTGTTGATGAAGAAGAGTGCCACACTCCAAGTCCAACATCACCATCTCAAACATTGAAGACTCCATTGGTTTGTCCACCACCTTCAAAGAAACAAAGAGTGTCAGTAGCTAGAAGGAGTAGTAGTAGTAGTAATAATGTAATTGCACATTCTTAAGTGTTATTTCAAGTGCTTCGTGATCTGGCTTCTGTCTTTCTACTTCACCACCACAAATCCAATATCAAAGAAACCTCTTTGCTTGCCACATCTTATTCTTGAGCAGTGGTATATATAGTTATTTTTTAAATATTTTTTTAGGATAATGATTACTTCTTTTTTCAACAAACTGAGGATAATGATTTCATATACAGATAATGATTAAATAAATTTGAAAAATATATTTAATTTCACATTGTAATTTTGGTTAGAGATAATGATTAAATAAATTTGAATAGTTTATTTAATTTCAAATTGTAATTTTGTTTGAAAATAATGATTATCTACCTACAAACGCTCTGGCGCTAAGATTGTTTCACTTAACAAATGTGGTGCCTCGACAAACATGGTGCCTCGAAAAGGATCTTTTTATATAAGTATAGTAGATAATAGATTAGATGATATTATGAGTAGGTTTAAAGATAAATCAAAATATTTTATATTGCATAAGACATGATATATTTTAAATATAATTATGACATCTAATATGAAAAATTATATATAATTAAACCAAAATTATACATTCAGATTTTTTTTATTGGATAATATATAAGATATTTCTTATATTTATTTGAAATAAATTAATATTTTTTACCATTATTATTTTTTTAATATAATTATCACATTTATTATTATTCATATTTAAATATTTTGATCTTTTTCATCGTTTATCTTATCTCATGACAAAAAATGAAAAAAAATCATAAATAAATCGAAAAACATTGTTTCTTCAAATAGGCAAAAGACTCACCAAAATTATTTCTCACCGAAATACGATCATGGTATTTCTTCTTAATCCTAAAAGCGTTAGCCCTTCTCTTCTTTGAAAAAAAGAAAAGGATCAATTATTTGCATATTCTTTCAACAAAGAATAATCAAAGTAAGTATGTATAACAACTTACCAAAATTTCAAAAAAAAAACAACTTACCAAGGTCATGCTCTTGTTTGAAGTAACTCATTTATGTCATTCTTCCTGAAATTAGCATTAAGCAAAAGTCAATTAAAAGTATAAAAAAATATGCATCATCTAATAAGTAATTCATCAAACACTCAAAAATCAAAATTATGAGCTCTAAGTAGAGGAATAAACAAAAAGTCAATTAAAAGTATAACAAAATATACATCATCTAATAAGTAATTCATCAAACACTCAAAAATCAAAATTAAGAGCTCTAAGTAGAGGAATGAACAAAAGTCAATTAAAAGTATAACAAAATATGCATCATCTAATAAGTAATTCATCAAACACTCAAAAATCAAAATTAAGAGTTTTAAGTAGAGGAATGAGGGAAAAAATAAAAATAAAAGAAAGAATTTGGAGAAGAGAATTCTTAGAATTAGATAGAACTTTAAAAATTGAATGAGAGAGCCTATTATATATAGTGATTTTTTTAATATTTTTTAAATATTTTTGTTGAGGATAATGATTTGTTCAACAAATTGAGGATAATGATTTCACATACAGATAATGATTATATAAATTTAAATAATTAATTTAATTTCAAATTGTAATTTTGGTTAGAGATAATGTTATTTACCTACAAACATATAATGATTAAATAAATTTAAATAATTTATTTAATTTTAAATTGTAATTTTGATTAGAGATAATGATTATCTACCTACAAATTATCTGGTGCGAGGAAAGCTTCATGGGACAAACATGATGCCTCGAAAATTTCTTCGGCAAACGTGATGCCTCGAAAAGGGATCTTTTTATATATAGATAGTAGATTGTTAGTTGTTGCTAATAATAATCTTTAATTTAAAATATTTAATATAAAAAAATTAAAATATCAACAACCTGTGCATTGCACGGGGTAAGAGCTAGTTAGGATATAAAATAAGAAATAATAGGAGAACAAAATTATTAGAATTAGAGAGATCTAAAGGTGAAAAAAATGTAAAATTGAATGTGAGATCCTATTATAAATTTTTTAATATTTTTGTTGAGGATAATGATTACTTTTTTTTAACAAATCAAGGATAATGATTTCACGTACAGATAATGATTAAATAAATTTGTGATTTTTTAATATTTTTTCAATACTTTATTTGAGGACAATGATTACTTTTTTTTTCAACAAATAATTAAGGATAATAATTTTACATACATATAATGATTAAATAAATTTAAATAATTTATTTAATTTTAAATTGTAATTTTGATTAGAGATAATGATTATGTACTTACAAACTCTCTGGTGCGAGGAAAGCTTCACGGGACAAACGTGATGCCTCGAAAATTTCTCCGGCAAAGGTGGTGTCTCGAAAAGGGATCATTTTATATGTAGATAGTAGATAGGCTCTCCCATTCAATTTTTTAAGTTCTATCTAATTCTAAGAATTCTCTTCTCCAAATTCTCTCTTTTATTTTTATTTTTTCCCTCATTCCTCTACTTAAAGCTCTTAATTTTGATTTTTGAGTGTTTGATGAATTACTTATTAGATGATGCATATTTTGTTATACTTTTAATTGACTTTTGTTTATTCATCTACTTAGAGCTCTTAATATTGATTTTTGAGTGTTTGATTAATTATTTATTAGATGATGCATATTTGTTATACTTTTAATTGACTTTTACTTAATGCTAATTTCAGGAAGAATGACAGCAATGAGTTACTTCAAACAATTAAGAGCATGACCTTGGTAAGTTTTTTTTTTTTTTTTTGAAATTTTGGTAAGTTGTTAATATCAACAACCCGTGCATTGCACGGGGAAAGAGCTAGTAAATAAATAACGTTTGAGATTAAAAAAATATTAAAAGAAATATATAAGATAAAATAGTAAAATACACCAATTAAAAATACCTCGTATCCATTCAATTTTTTTACAACTCTACCATCAATCATAATATTTTACTAAACCATTTTTCTCGTCTGTTTAGGATTATTTTTGAATTCTTGAAGATTAACTTGGTGATTAATCTTTTATAACTTCATTTACGTATTTATTTTAAAAAAAGTTGATATATATATATATATCATATTCATATCATTAGATTTAATTATTTACTTAGTAGTCACTCGCTCGTATATGAATCACTAGCCTCAAATTTATTGAACTTAACCCCTGATCATCGTATATGGTTTTCGTGGCTTTTCTTCCTCTTGAATCTCATCTTTGCTTGAAGTATTTCTTAAAGTCTTGGTGTCTGGTTGCCACAAGAGATGTGACGACATAATCGTGGGTGGGAAGGGAGAAGATGTGGGATAGGTGTGTTGATGGATTGGGGTACACAAAGGTAATATGCAAGTTATTTAGATTAAGGGGAAAATAATAACGATGAAATTGATTTTTCGCATATTTTAAAAAAAAAATTATTGAGTGTAGTACTTCTCAACTAATGAATCATAGAAGCTGCCTTTACATAGAGCTAATTTATTTGTTAAATAATAAATTAAAGAAAATGTTTGACCTAAATTCTAGTTAGTTGTATGACATATTCTTAAATGTATTCAAGGTATTATATAAAATTGCTGATATCTACATTTGATCCTATTATATAAAATTTTATTTCATTCATTATAGCAATCATGATAATGCACTACAAAAGATGTTTCAATGTCCAAATTATTTTGCGTAGTACAAAACAATTATTGACAGGGCATAATTGTGCATCACCAAATGGGTGATCGATCCGTGTTAACAACATGTTTGGTTGTGTGTTTGCACACTCTAAACTCACGTTTGGGATCCAAAACGTGCTTTTTCAATTTTTACTTCATGTTTGACACACAAATACCAAAAGCAATTCTTCCCGCAAACGTGAATTTGGACTAAAACTATTAAGTGTGTATTTGGATGAGCGTTTGCTAAACTTGATTTTAGATCAATTTGATTTTGTAAAATTGATTTTGATAAAATTGAGTTTGAAGATAATTGATTTTAGAAGTGTAATATTGTTTGGATAATTTAAAGTAAAATCACTTTTGGATAAATAAGTACATAAAGGGTATGCATTATATATTATTTTATGAAGAAATTATTGAAAAGTAAGAGGTTAAAATGTAAAAAAAAATACAAACATGAATTCCAAAGGCAAAAGCATCAATCAACATGTTTGATTGTGCCTTTGCACACTCTTAACTCATGTTTGGGCCCAAAACGTGCCCAAAATGTGTTTTTTCAATTTTTACTTCATGTTTGGCACACAAACACCAGAAGCAGTTCTCCCAGCAAACGTGTGTTTGGACCAAAGCTACTAATTGAAGCTTTTGCATTTGGAATTCATGTTTGTATTTTTTTTTTACATTTTTAACCTCTTACTTTTCAATAATTTCTTAATATAATAATATATAATACATATCTTTTATGTACTTATTCATCCAAAAGTGATTTTACTTCAAATTATCCAAACAATATTACATTTTTAAAATCAATTATCTTCAAACTCAATTTTATCAAAATCAATTTTACAAAATCAAATTGATCTAAAATCAAGTTTAGCAAACACCCATCCAAACACATACTTAATGTAGATTGAGATGTTGATTGAGAGTAGAGTAAAAATATTGATGGTGTTTCTCGAGAAAGTCACGTGTGCATTTTTTTATTTATTGTAGATTGGACAAAAATAAAAAATGGAAATCACGTTATATTAAAAGTAACATTTTGTAGCTTTCTTCAAATGCACTTTTGAGACATTGCAATTGTGTTTTCAAACATGCAAAAATGACCTCATTACAACATTGTAATTGGTATCTTTAGAATTGAGCTTACATCTGATTAAAAATCATAAAATAAATCTCACAATTTTTTTACTAAACCTAATCAATAAAAAGATTTAGCATCATTAACAACGAGAGACTAACGAAAGCACTTTATTATACAAGATTTTGTAAACAATTGACTTATATTTTAAAAATATTTTTTAATCAATTTTTGACATCTTTAAGGTTAAACAAATCAACAATAAAAATAAAAAATATAAAAATCATTCCTTTTATTATAAAAAGGTGTCTCGATGAAGTTCTCTCATTCACCCATTTTGAAATACAGCTCTCATTGAAAGTTGGTGTTTCCAACTGAATAAGGGCATCCATGTGTCCTCCTTTCACATGATTTCCATTATTTTTAAATTACAAATTTCTTAGAGGTGCCTACAAGCCAGCGAGGAGATTAGTCACTGCGGTCGGCGGTGGATACTCCGGTCATGGAAAAAAAATAAATTACAAATTTCAAATTCAAATCTTAAAAATCAAGTTCCTTTATTACAATTAGAAGTTACAATAAGTTACACTTTGTTATATCAAGTTACATCTTTCCTTATATTTTGTGCAACTATTGAACAACAACTGAATGACCACTCACCATTGTACAACAACTTACCCTTTGAGATTCATGTGTCTCTCAAGGAAAATAATCATACATTGAACAAGTGCACTGATATCACATGGCTAATTTAGGATGTAGCAACAGCAGTATGAATGGGTTATAGCATTATGTTCCTTAATAATCTTAATGCATATTGTGTGTAAAGTGAACAGAGATCGGACAACATGTAGGAAAAGTGATAACAATTCAAGACCGCATAATAATGATAATAATTCAAAACCGCATGATGACTCTAACAATACCATCAAATCTCATGAGAAGTCTGACCCAAATATGGCAACAAGACTTCGTAGGTTGCCAAAATATTTAGCTGATTATAAGTTGTGAAGAGAGAGAGGTTGTTATGGAATGTTTGTGTATGAGATGTCATTATTATTTTAGTGAGTTTGTTGAGAGAATTTGTTATTTTTATTTACAACCTCATTGTTATATATTGGTGATTAATGAATGAATAAAGAAAAGGAAAAAGTATCTATCATTTCTCTGTCATATTTTCTATAGGAGGCTCCTTGACCTCGAATCAAGGCAATTTCTTTATCAAAAAGTATGTATATATTTGTGTCATATATGTGTTATATCTATGAGATAATCGGTTTCCATGTTTCAAACTTCTAATCAGTTTTCATGTTTCGAATTTCTAATCATGAAATAATTCAATTTGTAATTTTTGTAATTTTTTCACACCTGAGAATAATTACTGTGTTTAAATTCTTTCTTTTGCTCTTGACTTTTGTTTGATTCTTTGCATGTTTTGTTGGAGTGCTGGATAATTCTTCTTAACTTTTCTCTCTTTGTTACTATTTTGTTATATAGAAATTATTTCTTGTTACTTGTTTTTATTGTTTGTAAATATCTTTAACTTAAGTTTAACAATGATTATCTATATCTTAGTTACATAATTTTCAGAACAAGCACTTCTTTGTGTATGTAACGGAATAGTGTACAGTAAAGTTATGTTGTTCATTTAGAATTAAGACTTATTTTTTTCGTCAGTGTTCTTTTCTTTCTATATGTTTCAGAAAAAATCATGGGTTCCACGCAAGTTTCTCAACTTGCTACATATTGGTAATTTTCACATCATTATCTTTATTTGTTTTTCTTTTATTCATTTTTGATCTTATTAATTTGAAATTTTGAATCGTTAATATGGTTCCGGGTCACAACTAAAGTCAATGAAAATTTCGATTATTGCAATTCTTTTCTTATTTTTTTTATAAGATAGTTGGTAATTCTTGATTTTTATATTGGGACAAAATTCAAATCAAAGCGAAAAAAAAAAGAAAATTGCAAATGAAAATTGCATAATTGCAGTTTCTAAATGGTTTGAAATTAAACATCCCTTTTATTGGCTCCCTCATTTTTCCACTTCTTTCAAATTTAGTTTCTCTACTTTCATTTTTCCACTTCCTCATATTTCCACTTCTCCAATATTCAAAATCCATATTCAGGTGTATTATTTTAACTATTTTAATTTCAAACTCAATTTTTGTTTTGTTCTTTCTATTAAATTCATGAATTATATATACTAAGTTTGTACAAAAACTTTCAACATATACTTGGAAAATCGGGAAAATAAAATTATTTCCATGTTTTATTTTTTCCAGAATTATTTAGAATTTTGCATGTTAGGGAACATGAATTAATGAAATTCTTTATTCTCTCTTTCAACGTTTTTTACTTTCATTTTTTATTTTTTGGGTTTTTTTTCGCAACAACTGTTGGTACAGAAAATTTTTTATTAGGTTAAGATTATATCTTAAACTTCAACTAATGAACGATATGCTAAATTTATTGAAGGAAATAGTACCTAGGATTTACAATCCATTTAGTAGCAGTCCATTTTTTCTTGCTTTCGAGTCTTCAATCTCCATCGCTTATTACTAAATTCTATATTTTCCTGAAAATCATTTGGTTTTTAACAAAATATTTTATGTTTATTAATAAATAATTGTTAATGATTCAATTCTTAAACCTAAAATGATTACTAATTCTTTGAACAACTAATGGTAATTTTTTTAAAAAAAAAATCTTGTAATATATTTAACTAATAATAAAGAAACAAACAACCAACCCGTGCACTGCACGGACTGAAAACTAGTAAATAAAAAATCTTTTCTTTTTGTATAAAAACTTGTTCCAAAGGAGGCTCCACAATCTCACATTTTAAAATGGAGCCTCCACATTAAAAGTTAGAATTTCCTGTTCAACAGAGGTATCACGTGGCACTTCTCTATGTGATTGTAACCGTCTTTGCAATTTTTTAATTTGAAATTTGAAATGCTTAATTCTTAAAACAAAAACTGTGGATCATGGCAAAGAGAGGGAATGAAAAAACAAAGAGGATTATCGAGGATGGAAGATCCTAACAGAGAATGAAAAATAAAAGAGGATTACCGGGAATGAATGATCTAACATAGAAAAGAAAGAAGTAGTCTATCTCAGTGCACACTAACAAAGGTATATATTTATTTTCTTTTCTATGTAGGTTGTACTCTTCCTCCGTTATGTTCTGTTTTTTATTTTTAAACAAGTATTTATGAGCACTCTCCAATATCAAACTTAACAGTACTTTCGATTGCGAATTGTGGAACATATTGTATAGTAAAAAGTTGAAACCTTAAATCATAGAGTAAGAGAATCCTACTAATAGGATGGTGGAAACTTAAATGCACAAATGCATTCATGAGAATCCTTAAATCACAGGGTAAGAGAATTCAACCTTAAATCATTATTGATTTTTTTTTTACCAATTTACATTTTTATTATCATCCTTTTCAATCATCATTCCCATTTTTCATATTTGTGTTGGAAAATTATTACATTTGTCATTTGCATATTTTATCGTAAGTCATCAATTCTCACGTGGTAGATTCATTCACAATTTTTTCATGTAAAATTTTGCAACCTTACTATGTAACCATCCAAATCTTTCTTATTGACATTTGAAGCATATAAATGTTGAGATATATTATTAGAACGAAGATGGTAGTATAAGAAAGTTTTTTTTAAGCGTATAAGTAAAAATTAATTTATTATTTATATTGAAGACTGAAGTTGTTATATTTATCTAGAATTATTCAAGGTAGAAAATTTGAAGAGTAGTATATATTTTTTTATAAAGATTCTCGCATGGAAGGGACATAAATTGAATGCATGATAGCTTGAAACCTTTATTATATATAAAAATTTTATTAACGATATTGCTCTATTGTTCATGTTTTAGTGTTTTTTAGCTATCTAATTAATTGATGGGCACAAAAGGAGTATGAAGAAGTCTATGTAGGTGTTATGTGGTTATATGTATATGAACATGAGTTGTAATATGCTTGCTATTATTGTAAAAAATAATGATTAAATTAAGGAACAAAGGTCTATGGTTCTGAATGGTATTAGAAAAGAAATTTGCAAAAATCATGTGCAATTTTGTCTTCTCTATGCATAAGCAAAGCAGAAATGGTGAGAATCACCCCTATACAAAGTTTTGCTCAATTTTTCAACTCAATTTCAATAAAAGAAAGTCTAATACTTCAAAAAGAGAACTCTTAAATTTATTTTTTCTTAATAAGGAAAAATGTTGATTTTGATTTCCATTTTTTTTTAATTAAATAATCATAGAATTCTAAAAGAACATATTTTTCGTATCAATGCAATCATAATGCATTAATACGCTTCCACATTCAATTTTTTGAAACATTATGGAGATATTAAGTTTTCCATGTGAATCAATTTTCAACCACGTAGTGTCATAACAAATTTGACACAATTAATATATTCAACACTTATATTTATTAAATAAATCTATCTATTACTTATTTGGTTTCTTATCTTATTTTTCAATATCAAATTGGTTTTTCATATTTTTTTGTATTATATCGGTTCCTTATGTTTCTTTTTCCTATGAAATTGGTCATCAGAATCACTGTTTATCTTATAGATTTGAAATAGAGGATCTTATATTGTTTGTTATATAAAATGTTGGTATCATATTTCTCAATTTAAAATAGAATATTAAATGCAGGAGATTAACACCATAAAACAATAAAAGAACGATATATTACATGTTGTTAATATGTTTTCATAAACTTGATTATTTTAATTTCACCAAATAACTTTTGATTTATAAATTAGTTGATACTAATTCAATTCGAAAACATAAAATAATTTACAATTATTATCCATCAAATAATAATTAGCTAACAACAAACAAACAAAGCATTGCATAAATCTAGTAATTGAATATCTGTTCGTATTTCTTGTGCATTATCGCAATTGCAAAACGAGTCGTTTAAAGCAACACGTGTCATTTGCACAATCCACCAGTTTCCATCCCATTTTTTTTTAATTTTCGTTTTCTCATTCTCACTTTAATATATCGGAATTTTGGTATAATAATAATTAATAACGTTTTTTTGCTCAACAGAACAGAACAGAAGAAGAAAACAACCACAGAGAGAGAGAGAGAGAGAGAGAGATGAAGGGTGTGATTAGTGGGAGAATGCCTCTCTCACCCAACCACCTCTTCAACCCTTCCCCAGGTTCCTTCCTTTCTCCTTTCTCCTTTCTTCTCTCCTTATTTAAATATTGCATGTACCTTAGTTTCTGCTTTTTTTTTTTCTTTTTGGATTTTTATTTTCTTTTCCCCCCTACCCTTTTCGCAAAAATTATATTTTTTGAATCAGTTGTCTATTATGATTATTATTTTTTTTAGCAAACAGAATTAGTAGTAGTTCCGAAGCTAAAATTGTTGTTCCTTATTCATTTTTTAATGTGATTTGGGGTCAAGTGAATAACTTACCTTTCTGTTATATTGTATGAAATCAAATCGAAGTTTTTAATGATTTTGTGTGGTTTTCAATGTATTAAAAACCTAGTTTAATCAGGTAGTATTTCTCTGAAAATTAGTAAATAAATATGATTCTATGGTCTCTCACCAATTTGCTTAATTATGTTATACAATTGGAAGAACATAAGTGGTGTTGCTGGTGGTTATGAGTAGGTTTCACTTACATAAGTTAGATGTGTATCCTCCTTATAAAAAGAGTTCTTTAGTCTTGATTTTCAATTTAATTGTTTGCAGGTTGTTTTTTATAGAATGAGTTTTATACTGAATGAGACCCTCGGATCACTTATATTTATATACATTTACTTTCTTAATTTGTGTTCTACTCATTTGTGTTTAGTTAGTGTTGCAACTCGAGCGTATCTAGCGTTGTTTCTTTCGTTCTGTTTTTTTGCTGGCTCTTTTATGTGCATTTGTGTTTGGTCATCATCTTACGGAAAAATATATACACGCCCGCTAAACTTTGGGGCTATTACAGTTTACAAGTAGAGCCACCAAGCCAACATGAACTTTCTTGTTGCTGACTGAACTGAATCCTCTAACTGAGAAATGCTATAATAGATCGTTTAGTCTGTTATTTTAACAAATATCGTTTATCATGTGATAATTATGTAACAATTATTACTGTTGTAACCATCTCACTTATTCGTATTGATATCACAATTCACATCAAAATAAAAAAGTTCAATTTTATTTTGAAGTTTTCAGTTTTAGTTTAAAATATTATAAACATGAAAAAATATTAGATCTACCAACAACCTTGAATCTCAATAGGCACTCTTTATATTCTGGGTGTGTCGTTGATGTTAAAGGTTCTTCATCTACCAAGCCACCTTCAACCCTCTCCTATGCAAGTTCTTGCTCCTCCTATCATTCCTATCCTATGTTACCAAAAAAAGGGCAGGTTGTTAGATCTGGATGATAGGAACTGCACATTTCTCAAAATTAGTGTAGCTTACGAATTTACAAGTTCATGGTGGTTATTTGAGAGCAAAGGGCACCACCCATATTTCCCGTGTTTTGTAGTTTCATTCCCTTTTGGTCCCTTCAATTCTACTTGTGTGTCTGTGTAGAAATCCCTCAATATCTGGTTCTTATTTATGCACATTTCATGATGCCTTTGAATATGTATTCCTAATTGATGTTCGCATTGTGTGGTAGAAAGTTTGTTTTGTTTCGTTTCTGACTGATATTATATCTCATGTGTTTCGCAATTTATTTTGTAAGTGGAATTTCTTAGTGTCCACTGTCCACAAGATCTTGGTTGTTCACTTCATATATACTTACTGAAGATTTTCATTACAGGGGACAGATATTCTCTTTGTAAAGGACCTTGCTCCAATATTTGCATTCCCATGGCTTTAGTAGCGACAGGACCTGGCAAAGGGGGAGGAGTGTTGGAAAAGCCAGTTATTGAAAAAGTCAGCCCTGGCCGTGAATCTGAGTTTGATTTGAAGTAAGTAGAAGTTTTGACTGTTGGTCTTCAAATTAAGATGTTCTAATTGGACAAAACTCGATTTACAATTTTGATTTTGGTATAAATGCAATAATAAGGAGTTTCTCATTCGTATGCATGTGAATATAACCTGTTGAAGGTTTGAACTTTGAAGAAATCTACGAAAGAAAAATTCGAAATAGGCCAGAATTTTTTTAAACGAGATCCATATTATTATGATATAATTTAATTTATCAGGTCATTTTTAGTAAAAGCTGGCCTAAAACTGGTAAAAGTATCTTATGGAAGAATAGAGATGGTATTAAATTACTTCTCGAGCATGTTTGATTGGGCTGAAATTATTGTTTTTAGCTTATTTTTCAAAAATAATCCTAAGCTGATGTGTTTGTTTGCAATACAGATTATAATCTTAGGTTATATTTTTGAAAAAATAATCAAAATTTATAAGCTCCCTTATAGTAGCTGGAGATTATTTTTTGAAAGATTGTTTTTTTAGACCCATGTAATTTTCTTATTCTATCCTTATCACTCCATCACATTAACTACGCATTTGTCACATCATACCCTTTTTTGTAATTTGCTCAGCAAAAAATAATCTTCTTTACACTATCCAAACAAAACAGATTAACTTAATTTCATTTTTCAGCTAGATACCCAAACATAAATAGAATATAATTTTAACATATTATAATCTTACCAGATTATAATCACAGAAAAATAATCATAATCTCATTTTTACCAACTATACCAAACACACATTTAAATATTCAAAATAATTTATGTAGTCATTTAAAAAAGGATATGGGTTGGCCTATCGGAAGTTGGTTGGGTGCTGAAAGATTTCGAGGTCCCAGCCTCCAGGTACGAGGCTCGAATCCTAGTAAAGCAACAATTCTTAGAGAGGTGCCTTACCCCTTACAACTCGTGGTACCGGGTGGATTTGTGTGAGCACGCAAAGTGAACCCAGGATACCACTTAAGGTCAACAACAACTAAGCCTTTGTCCCACTAGGTGGGATCAGCTACATGGATCAAACGACGCCATAAAGGCCTATCATAAATCATGTCTTTGGATAAGGCATTGATTGTCATATCCTTCTCAATTGTTTTGCCTATAATTTTTCTAGGTCTTCCTCTTCCTCTAGCCCTTGTAGTACCCTTCATTTGGTCTACCCTCCTAACCGGGGCTTCCACCGGTCTCCTCCACACATGCCCAAAAAAATATGAATGGATGGATGTTTATGCCTTAACCTTCCTAATGAAAGGAATCTAGGAGATCTCTTATAGTGGTCTAGATGTTGCATTGTGTGCAGTTACGCTGATTGATTAATTTTCTTTGGTATATGGCTATTTAACTTTTTTTCTCCTTTGCAGAACAAAATGAAAGAAAGAAAGAAAATATTTATTCTGGCTTTTCTAATATTTGCAGGAAATCCCGGAAAACAGCACCACCATATCGTGTAATGTTGCACAATGACGACTACAATAAACGGGAATATGTTGTCCAAGTACTGATGAAGGTTATCCCAGGAATGACAGTTGATAATGCAGTTAACATCATGCAAGAAGCACACTACAATGGATTGTCAGTGGTGATCATCTGTGCCCAAGCTGATGCTGAAGATCATTGCATGCAACTTAGAGGCAATGGGTTACTCAGTTCAATCGAACCCGCGAGTGGTGGTTGCTGATGACAGGTTTCATTTCAGTTTGAATCTCTCTGGCTTTAGTGCTATTGAAAGGGAAGATCGGAAATGTTAGTAGGTGTACATAATTTCCCCTGTTGAAAGAAAGTAAAGACATATCTTGTGTAAAACTTGGCCATCTTATGATTAAAACAAGGACCTATGATTAAGACATGTGATAGTTGTGATTTTGAATAAAGAATTGCACTACATGTGGAAACTAATTAGTGGATGAGCTTATATGTCAAAAAAGTTCAACAATTTGTTAAGTAATTTATTAATAGGATTCTACCAATTAATTTACAGTCTCTGTGATATTAAAAATCATGAATTTTAAACGTGATATTTTTGCACGTCCATTGATACAGGTGCTGATCAATGCACTTTGAATTTGATTTGTCTATTCTTATTGCTTATTGCTTATTGTAGGCAAAGAGATGAAAAATTGAAAAGTTATGTTCAATAGATTCTCTTGCAATGCTACTTAGTATGCTTTGAGGTGAAAAGCTATGATCAATCTGATTCTATCAGCATAGTCCTTTGCTATACCTGTTTAATGATTCAAACTCAATACATAATTTTTCTCATAAAAAGAAAAGAAGTCACCTTAGCATATGGTACTAAACTAAAGTAACTAGTATTATTTTCTGACAAAATAAATAAATGAGATAGTCATGCATTTCTGTAGCCTGTGAGATGCACTAGTATTTATGGTCCGTGCAATGCACGGACTAATTGCTTTATTACTCCCTCCACCCGATCACCTTGTTGAAAAAATTTCAAATTTTTTGTCCAAATTAAAGAAAATAAAATATTATGTTTATGATTTTGTAATTAAGAAAAAGACAAACTCAATTATTGATTTATTGAAAAATATAACTTATCCGATATAACTTACTTAATATATTATTCCTCTTTCATTGTCTTAATCATCCTAGTTATCTCAAATTCTCAATTCTCACCATTGACTTTATATCCATTTCACTATCTCTCTCGTACATCTCTTTCATTGTTTCATTTTTCAATTTTCACTCCCCCGATCTCTCTCCTTATCCCCTAGATAGGTATTTTTGGATTTTTTTTTTCTCGTAGATTTGTTTTGCTATTGTATAATTTTTAATTTTCATCTTCTAGATTTGTTCATCTTTTTCATATAACATGTACTCTTCCCGGTTTCATTTGTAAAACCCTTTGAAAAATATTACGTTTATTCAAAAAGTGAAATAATTTTGTCAATGTTATTATTAAAATTCCAAAAAAATGTTGACTTAATTAGGGTATTTTAAGGAAAAAGATTTTCTTACTCTCAGTTCTTAGAGCTAAGAATAAGAACCCAAGAGTGAATATGTTTTCTTGAAAAAAAATAAAAATATAAGTTTTTATACTTATTAAATCCATCACTTTCCAGAAATGAGTTAGACTAAATCCATCACTTATTAAATCCATCACATAGATGAAATGAGTAAATGACGTAAGGATTTGATATGTTTAGACTAATATACCTCCATTTAATAATAAGACAGAGTAATAATAAATGTATGGAGATTATATTGAAGAGAGATATAGAGATGAGCGGTGAAAAGATAATATAATAAATAGGGTTATGCTTGGAAAAAAAAGTATAAATAAGTATTGAGTTTCTAAAAAAACATAGCTTATGAGACAAAATAAAAAATCTATATGAACATAAGACACGGAGGGAGTATTTTTAGAAGAGAATCCTGTATATAGGACCAAAAATAAATTCTCAAGAGAATAGGAGTAATTTTACCAAATTTTGTGTTTTAGAGAATAACTCCTTCCGGTCTTTATTATAGGTCATACTCTAGAAGATTTTTTTTGTTCAATTATAAGTCACTTTATATTTCCTATGCATCATTTATTGTTTTTTCTCTTTTTTGTCATTATTAAATGCTTTGACTATCTATGTGAATTATCCAAAAAAAGTTGAGAGGGTAAAATTGTAACGTTACAATATATTCTCATAGAATTCATAAAACATATTAATTTCCTTGGTATGTGTAATTTGGTTAAATATGCTCTATAATAAGGATTTGAGGGAGTAATATTTAGTATTCCCTCCCGTCTTATATATAAGGCATACTTAACCGTATTTCTCGGACCAAGGAAAGTGGTTAGTTTTGCAAATTTTATGAGAATATATTGTAACATTACAATTTTACCTCCTCCATTTTATTTGGAAAGTTCGCGTTCATTAATGAATAAAAAAAATAATTAGTCAAAACAATAGGACCAAAGATTTTTCTAGAAGGTACCCTATATATAAGACTAGAGGGAGTAATTTATTGTTTTGGAATTTGTATTATTTCTTACTACTTGCCTTTGCTTTGGACGGCATTTGATCTCTGTGTGGGAACCCTATTGCACCCTAACTGTAGGTGCATAAAATGGGTCACCCCCTATGAAAAACTTGAAAGGAAGATGAAGGCCTAATCTCACTAATTTAGGATGTGAGGCGCGTAAGTAGATGGAGCAAGTGACATCTGTTCAAATAGTAACATGTACAGTGGCCATGAAACTTCTCCAAATTAAGTGTGTTTTTATTATGTTGGATTCTTACAAAAGCCATACCCAAGATTTTAGACAGTTTGGCTTATTAAATTTATTGTAGTTTAATTGTAGTTGCTTGATGAACTTCTGACAGATTTAATAATTTAGACTATTAGTTTCACTAGTTCCCAAAATTTATAATATAATTTGTAGAGTGAAGGACACTTTGGTCCTCAAGTTTTTCGACAGTGACTCTTTAGTCCCTCAAGAAATTTAATTCATTTTTAGTCCCCAAAGTTTTTCAAAAGTGACAATTTAGTCGCTGTCCAATTTCCATTAACCACTTCGTTGAGAGACTAAATTGATACTTTTGGAAAACATGAGGGACTAAATTAATACTTTTGGAAAACATGAGGGACTGAAAATGAATTAAATTTCTTGAGGGACTAAAGTGTCCCTGTCGAAAAACTCGAGAGACCAAGTGTCCCTTCACTCTAATTTGTAAAATTAGAATTAGAATGATTCATCCAAATAAATCTATACAAACAAAGGCAAATTATTCATTGACAATTTGACATGACTCCAAGAATTTGAGCCGGGACAGAAAGAAAATGGACAGTAGAATAGTGGTAATGAGGATTTCATAATGTGTAAAACATCATTATGATCCTTAAGATATCATTGACCAATTTAGTCTTTTGTGTAGAAGAAGATGGTTAACGTTCTTAGAGAATCCTCACTAGTTTTAAGAAGAGAACATAACATAGTTTACCGTTGGAGCAGTAATTTTGATGTCTCTTAACGAAAGAATGTTTCAGAAAAAAACAAAGAAAAAGGCTGATGCGAGATAAATTGTGAGATCGATTTAGGAAATTTTGGTGGGTTAAAGGGTAGAAGTACAAATTTTTAGTTATGTTGCTTAAACTATAGAAAAATATGAAATAATGTAATAAATTTATGCAAGTCCCAGTTTAGAAAATTTAGTGGATTGTAGTGTTGTAGGGTTAGAGATGCTCTTTTAGACACTCTTCATTTCTTTTAGTCACACAAAATGAAGTGATGTCATTGTCCCCATGGTTGGGCTGGGCAAGGTCACTCTGACCATTACTTTTTTTTTTTTTTTTTTTTTTTATAAAACGAAAATTTAGAGTCAAGGGCAAATGGGTAACTACACCATCTGAAGTTCTCAACTCTCAAGGTGAAGGCATGTTGCTAGACTCAATAAGCATTCATAAAAGTAGTTATAGATAATTCATCATGACCGTTACTTTACGGTTTAAACTTTCTCATTTAAGTTTTACAATTTTATACTGTTACTGTCTTATCTTGGTTCTTAATAATCGTTATTTAAGATTATAATTGTGTGGAGTAAGAAATAATTGTCCTTTAAGGTTATAATGCATAGATTAAAAAGTAGTACTACTCCATCCGTTTCATATATAGTGTTGTTTTAATATTTGTATTATATTTCCTAAGTCCCATAAGTCATGTCATAATTAATGTTATTTTTCCAAACACACCCATATTTATTACAATCTCTTTTTCACTTTCAATACCTTTTTCTCTCTTCAACAACGATTATATAGGGGCATCCGTGCATAACCTTAAAACACACTAAATATGAAACGGAGGGAGTATATCTAATACTACATCTTTATTTTTTTTTAATACTAGTAATTAATCATTTTTTTCCATTTATTATCACTCCTATTAATTATAAATGAGAGGAAAGTTGTAAAAATAATAATTAGTATTGTTATCTCAATTTTGTAGAATGACAATTATTTAATAGCATATTTTTGCTGACAATTATTAATCGGGAGTAATTAACGTAATACTCATATTCCTTAGTTTTGTTTAGCACTTTCAAATACTCCCTCCGGTCCTATTTATAAGACCTTTTTGGGGTTTTTCACTCCCACCAAGGAGAATGGATAAATTTGTTAGTGGCATTGGAAATGTGAAAATTTGATATACTTTTTCAAAACTATCCCTATAATTATTATTGGAACTCTAAAAAGTGTTGACTTTATAGGGATGTTACTGGAAAGAAGTAATTAAATGTTATTGAAAATTGGAAAGATGTCTTATAAATAGGACCAAAATAAAAACCCCAAAAGGGTCTTATAAATAGGACCGAAGGGAGTAGTTTCGTAATAATGAGTGAAACTCGATAAAATTCAAACACTAAACAAGTCACAGAAATGCAAATAATGAGACTAAAAAAAAGGAAGTATTGAATTCAATTCTGGTTCTGCAATGGCCATAAATTCTTCAAAAGAAAGGGTTACAAAAATGTCATTCCCTCAAGGGCTCTTTTGGCAGCCAAGCACTATGACAAGAATATTTGCTGACAAAAACATATATGTAGCAGCAGCACTCCTCAGAAAGAATGATTGCTGGCCAATAATATGTTATCCCTCACGATTCAATTGGAGAAAGGAATGACTGGATACCAAAAATAATGAAAAGAACTCCACTAAAGAGTGCAACCTGCAAAGTATAATGTGCAAGATTTAATATACATGTGCTGCTTAAATAACGTGGACTAACATGCAATCTAAATTTAGAGGGTTGTTATGTAATCATTTGTTAGACTCATAAGAATTTGCCACCTAAGACATGTATGTCATGTCATTGCTTAAAGTATAATGCTGAGAACATGAAGAAGAAGAAGGAGGAGCAATTCTAGCAAAATTGAAACAACTTTAATTTTTTTTTCTAAGTAATATTTTTGAAAACTAAAAGTTATAATTTGTGTAAAAGTACAAATGACTAAATTAAAATAATCTAGTTTTTATGTTGGATTAGATTGCAAAAATCAATTTTGACTACTTTAATCAATGATATGACATACATGCATTAGGTGACAAATTCTTATTAGTCTAACAAATTAAAGGTTGCATAGCAATCATCCAAATTTAGATTGCATGTTAGAAATATTCTAAATAATAAGTATTACTCCCTCTAGTCTTATTTATAAGATCCTTTTGGGTTTTTATTTTGATCTTATTTATAAGACCCCTTTTCAATTTTCAATAGCATTTAATTACTTCTTTTCACTAACATCCCTATAAAGTCAACACTTCTTAGAGTTCCAATAATAATTATAGGGTAATTTTGAAAAAATATATCAAATTTTCACATTTTCAATGCCACTAACAAATTTATTCACTCTCCTTGGTGGGAGTGAAAAACCTCAAAAGATCTTATAAATAGGCTGGAAGGAGTATAAAGCAGATTCATAGTTTACAATCCTAAATTGTTCTTCCCATTTATGGTTTTAATGTAGAGTAGTTCTTTAAATCATTGCGTCCCCTTTGTTATTCTATCAAACCTTACTAACAGATTTTTGTACAGGGGCGTTTTAACATACGAACTATGCAATAGTTCGCAGTGATACAGACGGTTAATTTAAGGGATGTGATTGTCAATATAAAATGAACGGTCAATGATAATTTATTTTTCAAGCTTCACCTGTTAAAGTAATTGCACCATAGTAATGCTCTTAGCCATGTATCATTGTGATATTCCCAACTAAAATAATTTCCAATTAATTTTTTTATTGAGTTTTTTAATATGTATCCTATGACATATGACAAATATATTTCAAAGAGTTAAATTTTATTCAAAAATTTAAAATATCATATTATAAAATATTAAACAAATTATTTCTCATACAAATTAATTATTTTAAGTAATTTTAACATGTATTATATGTCACACATCAAAAAAACTTATTTAGTATTCCCACCATTTCACTGTGTTTGGTCTTTTAAGTCTGAGCACAGCTAGATAAATATAGAGTTTTTTTTAAAAAATAATATATATATATATATATATATATATATATATATAAAGAAGACATATTGTATCACTCCCTCCGTTTCACTTAATCTATCACTTTAACCTTTTTAACTTGTTTCAAATTAGTCGCTTTAGGAATTCGATGATATATTAATTGATTTTTTCCAACTTTAAACTTTCATTTAATACTCCCTCTGTTTCATATCTTTTGGCCTTTTAGGCATGAGCACAATATTAGGAAAATATTGATTATTGTAAGTTTTATGTGTATTTTGTCTAAAATGCTCTTATTTAATCCTTATTGAAAATTGTAACAATATTTAATTTTTATTAGTAAGTATGTCCATTAATTAATGTATAGTAGTTTAGAGATGAGAGATGATAAAAATATAATTGATGAGGAGTAAGAGAAATAATTGAATGAAGGGTTAAAGTTGGAAAGAAAAATATGTTTATGCATTGGAATTATAAAAGGACAAAAGATATGGAATGCTAAAAAAAGCCTAAAAGGCCAAAAAAATATGAAACGGATGGAGTATATTTTTTTGGTAAAAGGAAAATCTTATTAGCACAGAACGAATATGATACAACTCAAAGGCTCTACTATTGGTTCTTGCCACCTTCTAGGAAGACGGAGGGAGTATGTTGAAATATGTGAAATGAGCGATAATTAATGTACTGTGAGAATATTATAATAAAGTTATCTAATAATTCTATTGAAAATTAAAATATTAAATGACCTTATTAATTCGTGTGAAATTTCTAAAACGACGATTAAATTGGAATGTAGGGAGTAATCATTAATGCAAGTAAAAGGATACTTAATCCGTGGATCGGAAAATATAAACCATATACCAATAAAAATAACAATATGTTTTCCTCGTAAATTAGTCTAGAAATTTTGTGAACCACACACGTGAATAACTCATGTCATAAGATAGTATTTATCTAATTAATAATTATCTACAAATAACGCGTTAATTTTATATATTTAGGAAAAAATTTGAGTCTAAATTATTAAAAAAATATATATATCATTTTTCAAACAACATTAATGAAATTCATGGAAAATAAAATCTCTTAATTTTTTTTAATATATTATATTTTTAAAGCTCTATATTTATGTATATGTTGGTCAAATTTTTTGGATCCTTCACTGCCTGAGGTTACAATGTACTTCCTCCAGTCGTTATTATACGGCATATTTAACCGAATTATACATATCAAGAAAAGTAGTCAGTTTTATAAATTTTATGAAAATATATTGTAACATTACAATTTTACCCTCTAAACTTTTCTTGGAAAATTCAAACTCATTAATGAACAACAAAAACACATAAATAGTCAAAACATTTAATAAGAGCAAAAAAGAGAAAAAACAATAAATGATACATTGGAAATATAAAGTGACTTATAATTAGGACAAAAGAACCTTATAGAATGTGACCTATAATAAAAACCGGAGGAAGTATCTTTATCATTCTGCCAATTGTTTTGGTTAGTTTAGATCAGTAAGTTTCATTTTATCAGAAGAGAAACAAGTGTTAAAACTATATGTACTAAATAAGTTTTTCTTGTGTGACCAAATGATACATATTATACATATTAAGATTACTTAAAATAATTAACTTGTATAAGAAAATAATTTGTCTAATATTTTATTATATGATATTTTAAATTTTTGAATAAAATTTAACTCCTTAAAATATACATCCTACGACTTATAATATAAGCAACATTAATTACTTCCATACTTATTAAGAAAGTTAGTTGAATGTATTTAATTTTCTCAAATTTGTAAAAAAATAAAGGTATTTTAGGAAAGTAGTATTGAAAATGAAACAAAAATTAAATGAAAAAATAATTTTCTAGGTATATTTTAAGAAAGTAGCATTGGGAATGAAATAAAATTTAAGAAGATTGATTATTCTTGCTTATATTTTAAACCAAGTGGGAGGGAGTATCACTCGAATTATAAGCAATAAAAAACATATTTCTCTTAGTTTAAAATATAAGCAAAAATTAACAAACTTTATTAAATTTTGTTTAATTTCTAATGACATTTTCCTAAAACATCTCTAGAAAATTGTTATCTTATTCAATTTTTATTTCATTCCCGACACTACTTTCTTAAAATATCTTTATTTTTTTATAAATTTGAGAAAATTAAATACAATCAAATAACTTTCTTAAGCCGGAGGCAGTATGTGGTGTAGGGTATACATTAAAAAACTCAATAAAAAAATAAATTGCAATTGGTTTTATTGGCAATGATTAACATGGCTAGCTTGACAGGCTAGTAGTAGCATTACTACGGTGCAATTACTTTTGCGGGTGAAGCTTGGAAAATAAATTATCATTGGCCGTCCACTTTACTTTGGCAATCACAGCCCTTAAACAAACAGTTTGTATCACTCCGAACTACCGCATAGTTCGTATGTTAACACGACCCTTCTGTACATACTTATCCAAAATAAAAAAGCTTTTTGTACATGTGAATATATGATAAGCTCCAATCCATTTTCTCCCAAAGTTTAATGTAATTTTGAAATTATTTCCAATTGGAAAAGTAATAGCCAAAAGAGGAAAAAATAGTTGGGCAACATGCATGTCCTATTGTAAACCATGTGTGGGCATAATTTCTAAGGCAATGTAAATAAAATAAAAAAGAATTTAGAATAATTACTATTCTTTCAGATATCCTGGATGCCAGACTCTTTCCTCCAACAACAGCAGCAACAGTGCACAATGCTTGACCTCTGTGAGAAGAACAATAAATAGTTGAAGTAATCTCCTAAGAAATTGACCTTGGGCATGTGACATTTTCCAGTTACAAAATTATGCCTCAAAGCAAGCAAATTGTATCAAGTTATATATTAACAACATATGTATACACATTTATGAATATAGAATTCTAGAATTTTTTATTTTTTGAAATAACATGTGCAATTATGAGAGACCAAATGAAAACAACCAAAATTAAAACTTAAAAGTCAAAGAATACTAAGGAGATAGATTAACAAAAAAAGCAAAAGTAAAAAACTTACAGAATCCCTCCAAGAACCACACCAATTGCATTCTCATCTGCAGCCAACCCAATGGTAGCTAGCTGAAATGTAACAAAGTTTTGCTTAATGAAGTTATGATTATATACTTATATACTTAATGCTTATGAAAACACAAATTGCATCTTTTCTAAATTCTAATTATGCTTACCTGGCTCCTGTCTCCCCATTCACCAAAAAAGGTGATAGAAAATGCCTGTAAATTAAAATGGACATGATAAAGGGAATTAAATTTGGCCTAGCTCAGTATTCAATTAAGTCCTCGATAATTTTAAATTATTTACCTTTAAAAAGATGGGGGAGAAAAACTGAGACAAAAATGGTCTTTTATGCTTTTTTGACTCATCATCATCAGCCTAGGCATGAGAACATAAAATAGTATATCATAACTCCATTTTGAGTATAATCAATTACTGTATTTATTACTGCATAGCAAAATTCATATTACATTTGATAAACATAACCACACATAACTATAGATCTTGCATTATAATCGTAGAAGAAAAGAGACCTTTTCTTAAGTCACAGAGAGAGGGACTTTGATTAGAATATTAAATTGATAAAGTTGATGTTTTACCTTATTGCTACTTTTTGAAGCTCCACTATTAGCCTTAAGGTCAGCATCCTAATCACAAGACAAGTATTGTCAAGATAGAAATGAAAAGAAATATGCCTTGAAAATGAAAGGTATGATAGAAGGGAAAAACCAACCAATTTTGCTTCAACTTCAGCCAATTCATCCTCCTCTTCCCTGTTCAGCAAAATTAATAATCATGAGTGCTAAATATTTATACTCAGATGCAAATTGATGTTCATCTGAAAAGAATTTGCATTTGAATGTGAGAGATAATATAAATCATCACCCGTCTCCAAATATTGCATCTTTGAAGGACAATAGTCCAAACACAAAGAATAAAAATGTTGTAATGTGATGACTCCATTTCTGAGAAACCTGCAGGATTTGGCGAAGGTCACTAACAAGGGCCACAAAACAAAGACTAAGAAAAAGAAAAAGGAATGCAACCGAAGAAGAGTTTAAAAACACCTTTGTATAATTTCGTGCTTGTAATTCAGGTTTGCTGAAACCCGTAACACAGTGTTAAGTTTTAATTTATTAAATAAATGTTGTATTGAAAATAAAAAGTTAGTTAATTTTTTTTTTACCTTTGAGATCAAGGTATGTATGTCCCTTTTTTCTTATAATAGGGATCGAAAGGAAAACATTGTTACACCACTAAAATATTTAAACTTATACGTAATAATTTGATTTTAAATTCACACATATTGTAATGTATAATCCAAAATTTTATACCATTTTCAACGAGTAAATTATCACTTTGGTCCCTGAATTTGTCACTCGCTTTTAGTTTAGTCCCTAAAATTGTGAAAAATGCTTTTTCGTCCCTGTTGGCAACGTTATTTCACGTTAGTCCCTCGGCCCAACTTCCATTGACGTCCGTTAACACTTGAGTGACGTGACTGTTAATGCCCATTAAACAACGTCGTTTTTTGGTATAAAAAAAAAGGAAATCCAACCTTTTGTTTTCCTTAACGCGGTAGCAGCAACAGAGGCTGCTATGCTTTCTTTCCCTTCCTCTCCCCAAATAAACCCTAAATCCATTTCCTCAAACCCTAGCCATCCATCTCCTAAAACCTTAAAACCTTCTTCTTCCATTCCCCAATCACGAATTAATTAGTGATTCCCATCTGCTAAAACCTTCCTCTTCCATTCCCCAATCACGAATCAATTTGTGATTCCAAAATCAAATTGCTTCTTCCCCAAAACCAAAAAGGAAACCTATAAGAACAGAGGAACACAGAGAAAATAAAAGAGAAGAGGGAGGGAAGGAAATACGAAAAAGGAGAAAGAACCGAGGGGAAGAGAAAAGAACATGGCGGCGAGCAGCGACTGTCCATGGCGGCAGTGGAAGCAGCATTCAACAAATAGGTTTTATGGTTCAGTGGCGGTCCTCGGTTTTGAATCAACACGAGTTCGAGCTGCCAGCGGTGCTCGCAAATTGGAAAGGACCACCACGTTTCTCCATTGATCATTGACAGCGATTTGGGGTTGTTCCCTTTTCATCTTGAGGGAGACCCGCAATCTCTGGTGCAAGTTCCAGCATGTGGGTTTCTTAGAGTGTGTTATGGCGGTTATCTTCTATTGAACGAAGAAAGAAGAGGATGTGGATTCCCTTTTTTTTTAAACTTAAAAACGACGTCGTTTAATGAGCATTAACAGCCACGTCACTCAAGTGTTAACGGACGTCAACGGAAGTTGGGCCGAGGGACTAACGTGAAATAACGTTGCCAACATCAGGGACGAAAAACATTTTTCACAATTTTAGGGACTTAACTGAAAGCGAGTAACAAATTCAGGGACCAAAGTGACAATTTACTCATTTTTCAACGGAATATTTTTATATCAAACTTTTTTTTTATGGGGAGGGAGAGTGAGAAAATGCACAACTGTTTAAGGTTTGAATTCAAATGCTCGCACTTTACATCTCAGTATCCCACAACTATAATAACTACTTCCTCTAATCTCATTTATAAGAAAAAAAACATCACATTAATAATCTTAAATATAAGCAAAAATTAACCAACTTTCTATTCTCAATACAACCATTCTTAAAATATCCCTACAAAGTGGTTATAACATTTAATATTTGTTTCATTCCCAATGCAAGTTTCCTAAAGTAGTGAATTATTCTTTGAATTTGAAAAAATTAAATGCACTCAACTAACTTTGTTAATACTTGTGCTGGTAATTATTTTTGCTAATAAACAAGACCGGAGTAAGTTACAACTAACGTGGGGTTGATCAAATTGTAGCTCACTTGGTCCTTAACCAACTGGTCTCGAGTTCAAGTCTTGGGTATGGAGCAACCCCGCTGGGAGACCCCTACCGCTTAGTGCGAGCTCAGTTGGGTCGGATCGGAAGAGTCGGATTATGGATAAACCAGATCCGGGTACCAGTTGGTGTAAAACAAAAAAATAACAACTAAGTTACATTATTGGAAATTTATGTCGAGTTTTTTTGACAAATGTTGTCAAGCATTCTCCTTAATGTAAATAGGATTTTATTATTCATTGTGTTTATGGCAATGTACAAGACTATAAGTGACTTAAAGTGGAAAGTTAACTTAAAAAATTATAATACCCTATTTAATACTTTAGAGTTAATTTTTTTAAAATTTTTCAAGATAAACTTTATAGTCTTGAATTTCTTATACATACATACATTTCCTTAATGCAATGAATAATAAAATCCATATAAATAATTTCCCTTTATTTTTATTTTTTCCCCCCAACCAGGGACATAATGATGAGATTACTAAGTTTAACAAGCTGCAAATTAAAATCACTCACTAGATTTGGAGCAGCCCAGCCAACAACAGCAGAGAGAATGGTCATCACCTATATAATTTTCAAGGTTTCTAGGAACAATGAGACCCAATAAACCAGTTCATATATAAATTTATTGTACTGATTCAAAACTAACCAAATAAAAAAGCAAGTAAGAAAAGTTCTTACAGTCAAAGAGCATAGGCAACCAGATAGGACAAGCCCACGAGGGTGTCGCATAGCAAGTATCTAGAAATAAGCAACTTCAGATCAGATACCCAAAAATATATAGTAAATGAATTTTTTTAATCCTTCTTTTCTTTGGAAAGTCACACGGACAAAAAGTTAAAAGGATTTTCTAATTAAATTATTAAGTTATGAACCATATATAGCAAAGTTTTATTATTATATGAAAAAAACCTAGAAAGTGGGATGAAGTGGAATTAAGTTTCTATTATTTGAGAATATTTTTTTAATTACCAAAAATAATAAAGGAATTCAGCAATTCAAAGGAGACCATTCCTTAAAAAGTCCCAACTTTGGTTTCATTATTTCTTCGCATTCATTTATTTTCATCTTCTCAAACCTCCAAACATAGCATTACATTTTATTCGTACATATAGTACTTAGAGTGAAAGAGAGATAGAGAAACAAACTGCAGCTGCGAAAAAAGTATTATCCCCAATCTCAGAGAGCACGGTCATTGCAAGAGACTTGGAGAAACCCTAATCAAAACAACAATAACAAGCGTTGTAACAAAAGAACTAGCTAATTAATAAGTCCAAATAAAATTATGCAAAATAAATAAAAAATAACATAAGCTAAATTAAAACAAGAAGAAGAAGTGAAATGAGGAAAATAATAATACCTGAATTATTGGACCCATATATATAGAGAGAAAGAATGAAGAAAAGAAAAACTAAGAGAAAAGAGCAAGGGCAAATGGAGTTTTCTTCTAGCTTCTCTGGTATTTGATGAGAACTGTGTTAGCCGCTCGTTGTAGTAGTTGAACTTGCATTACTCATGTTCAAGATTTCAACCACTATACACTGAGTAATATGTTACCTGTCTTAGTAGTGCCTGGCCAAGTTTACCTGTCTTAGTTGTGCCTCCTACCAGACTCAATTCCTAGGTTATGTTTTTTTTTTTTTTTTTTTTTTTTTTTTTTTTTTAAATTCCTAGGTTATGTTTTAAAACTACTATAAACAAACATTTATATCCTCGTAGCCTCGAAAAAATGTGTTCATTAAGAACGTGAGAGGATTAAAAATGTGTCCTAAAAATTATGTTTTGAAGGCACTTAATAATACTACGGTATTACTCCCTCTGTCCCTAATTATATATAAGGTCCTTTGACATTTTTATTTTGTCCCTATTTATAAGGCCCTTTAGCAATTTTTAATGAACATTAATTATTTTTTCCACAAACACCCCTATTTATTTAAATTTTTTTAGATTCCCAATAATATTAATAAGGGTAATTTTGAAAATACATATCAAAAGTTCACATTTCCAATACAATTAACTAAATTATTTCACTTTCTTAATGGACGTGAAATCTCCCAAGAGGGCCTTATAATTAGGGACGGAGGTAGTATTTTTTATTCTTTGTATTTTTATAAAAAAAATATATATTCTATTTAAATATTAAATATTTCAATTATACAACAATTTTTATTCATTAGAAGTTACTTAATGATCACATAACCAGGCCCGGCCCAAGAGGGTGGACAATGGGATTGATCGTCCTGGACCCATGAATTTTAAAGGCCCCAAATGAAAATTAATTTCCTTTCGTGTATATTAATTTTTTTAATAAATTTTTATTAATATTTTGTTGTAGCCTAATTGGCCATTGCATCTTTAATTAATCATTGAGGTTTAGGGTTCGAATCATTGAAATTTAAACAAAAAATTTTATTCACTGAACATAACATTTTCTTATGAATATTTAATTTTTAGTAATGTTTATCCTATGAATTTAGTGTATAGATTAGAAAAGCTAATTATAATTATATATGGCCGGTATTTATATAATTATACTATCATATATTTTTATTTTTTTTAGCATTTTATTCAAACCGCGTCTCAAAAGATTCTTTCTTTTTTTTTAATCTTTTTTAATCATGAAATTAATTGTTGTTGTAATTCGTGTGAGTTTATATGTATTAATAGTATTTTCGGAAAATTCCTATTTTAGAAAAAATGCTATTCAAATTTTGTTGTTAAATTTTTTTATTTACAAATATTTTAAATATTATTATGTTGGAGCCCCAAATTGTTTTTCGCCCCGTGCCTATAAATTGTCAGGATCGGACCTCGACATAACTAGCTACTAACAAAAATAAATAGCATTTATCTACTACATTTTTTGTTCCTTAGCTTGCCCGGACTTTCTAGCCTTTTCAATTTGATATCAACACTGCCGAAATAGGATGAAAATACTCCCTAGCTCCGTCCCTAAATATAAAGTCCTCTTTACATTTTTATTTTGTCCCTATTTATAAAGCCTTATACCAATTTTCAATGATCATTAATTACTTTTTTCCACAAACAACCTTATTTATTTAACACTTTTTAGATTCCCAATAATATTAATAGGGGTAATTTTGAAATTTCATATCAAAAGTTCACATTTCCAATACAATTAACTAAATTATTTCATTTTCTTAATGGACGTGAAATCTCCCAAAGAGGCTTTATATTTAGGGACGGAGGGAGTACAACGTTGGTATCAAAATCATAAAGTTTGAATAAAGCGCTTTTTCATCATAGCACACTACATATATATATATATATATATATATATATATATATATATATATATATATATATATGTTATCAAAATTGTGAGATTAAGGTAATAGTTTATTGGTTTAGTAATTTTTTTTTACGTAAGCTCATATCGGTTAACTAGAGCATAATATATATTTATATATAAATGTATCTATAAGAAGAAAAAAAACATATACATACTCAAATTTAAAATTCATAATTAATACTCCTTCTACTCTAAATTCCAAAACACATACACACTAACACACATACTTTAAAAGACCGTTTAATTCGTAGGCTTCTCTTTTTTTTTTCCCTCTATTTTTTTTTTCATGACCGGAGTGTCCACCGCCGACCGCAGTGACTAATCTCCTCACTGACTTGTAGGCACCTCTAATAGGTGGGACAGCTGCTCCCGAGATTTTTTTTCCCCTCTAATTCTAAATTATTGATTGTCTTTTCATTCATTGTGTAACACCCCTAATTTCGTCTTCGGAATAAATATGTTAGTAAAATGGTTTTATAAATAAATAATAATTCCGTGTTTGATTTTTGGTTTGCATTATATGTATATCTATATATATATATATTATGTGAAAATATTTTATGATGAGGTTTTTCCATAAAATATTAAATTTTGCAATTAATTCCTTGGGAAGGACCTAAAAGTAATAATGGAAAAGCTTGTTGGGGTTAGAATTAATTAAACAAAGTTTTTAGTGAAAACTGGCCAAAATACTCGAGTATTTGGCTGAATACTCGAGTATTCTGGGTCTGATAGCTCAAGATGGTGCGCGACAGTTGTCCAGCCATGGAAGAGCCCGGAGTTTGCCACGAAATCAGCTTGAAACCATGGTGTTGACACGCAAACAACCTCCAGCCACGTCCATGGATGCGTGTCCTCCTTGTATGAAACTCCAAACTTCTTCCATAAGGGAGAAGGGTTGATTTATTAAGCCAAAAACATAAACTCAAGCACAAAAACGAGTTTTAGGGTTCTTGAATTCCAATTCTCAATTCGTTTTCGTCTCTGAGTCTTAACACACAAATCATACACTGTTTCGAAGCTCACATCCAGAGCTTTGAAAAGAGTCTTAAATCACGAGCTAAGTTTGAGTGTGGTGAGAGTGATGAGCTCTGCAAGATAGAGCTTCAAATCTGCCAAAAACCAGAACTCTGTTTAGATTCGTCAACTTCTTGCCTTCGATTCTCTCTCCTCCTTGAGAGTTACCTCACGCCTGATATACCATTGGAAAGCTCTTTCAACGAGCTTCGATTTTATACCAAGTTTGTTAGATTTGAGTCCCTGGTCAAAAAGTTATGCTCCTGCGAAGTTAGGTACTGAAATCTGCCAAACCAAATGTTCAGATTCAAAGAGCTGACTTTGAGTTTCAATTGTGGTAAGCTCAAGCTCCCTTTTGGTCTGAAACTTATTGGTTTTCAAAGTTCATGTTATAGAGAACATAGTCTAACCAATTTCCCCAATTTTTATGCATGATTGGAATGCCAAATAATGAGGTTTTGAACTCTGCTGAAACTGTTATGCAAGTTCGGGTGGGAAATGGTTAGAGCATTTGGTTGCTGTTCTCTGTGGAGCTTTTGTTCAAGAATGACCCTAAGGTATGGGGGAAGCTTACCATTTGCTAGAATAAGAGTAAATTGCATTAGAAAGTAGGAGGAGTCACCATGAGACTCTAAGGGCATAGATTGAAATAGGAATATGGCTTGGAGGCCAATCTGAGGCATGCTACATGCTAAGGCAAGTTTATTTGGTTGCATGTGAGCTTAATCAATGCTGAAATTATGCCAAAAATGAATAGAATTGAAATTGGTACTTTAAGTTGCATAATATGTGATTTTCATGCATAATTGATTAATGGTTTTGATTATCTGAAATTTGATATGATTTCTATGTTGAGACATGTTTAATTTATGTATGTAAAGCTTTGTTGATCATTGGTTTAAGTAAGAATTGATTAGAATTGAAAATGGTATGTTAAAACCAAGTTGTAGTGCATCTGCTGTCAAAAACACTCGAGTATTTGGTAAAACACTCGAGTATTTTCTGATACAAGTTTCCCAGAAGATCACGAAATACTCTAGTATTTTGTAAAATACTCTAGTATTCTGGGCTGCAAAATACTCTAGTATTTTGTGAAATACTCGAGTATTTTGGGCTGAAAAATACTCTAGTATTTTGTGAAACACTCAAGTATTTTGGGCTGAAAAATACTCTAATATTTTGTGAAATACTCAAGTATTCTGATCTGTAAACTACTCGAGTATTTTGTGAAATACTCGAGTATTCTGGGCAGTCTGATACACAGTTTCAGGAGATCGAAGAACTACTCGAGTATTGAAGCTACTACTCGAGTCTTTTTACTAAAATGTTGAGAAAACACCATTTTTAATCTAACCATCTCCATTTAAACCTAATGACACTTAAAGGGAATAATGTGATACTTCCTTTAATAAATCTCATCATCCTAAGCATGGAAATTGATATATCTCATTGATGAATTCATTACATATTGTATATAATGAGATTAACGAATAATCTTAAGGGAATACTTGCATGCATTCATGCACAGTGAACGGTGATGAGTTATCGTTGTGTCATGTTCATGGAACATGAGGAGGGCCTCTGGGAGTGCCAAATGTCACTGCTTGCTCGATGACACATTGAGGTGGACAATGTGGGCAGTATGTGGTATACTGTTGGTTTGATGGTTCAACGGTGTGTTGCACACAAGTGGTAAGGTTTACGTTTTGGCGACGTGACGTTCATCAGACACGGTGACGTTGTTTATCACCTCTGTTGTGTATCACAAGTGATAAGGTTTACGTCCTTAGGCAACGTGACGTTCATAAGATGTGGTGACGTTTCTTATCACACCCGTTGTATGTTGAGAAGTGATAGGTTTACGTCCTTGGGCAACGTGACGTTCACCAGATAGTGTGACGTTTTTATCACTTTCGAGCAAGTACGCCATACGTTTGATAACGTATTATTTGTATTCTGGGAATACAATGGTGTTATGGAAGGACGTTCATCTGAGTGATTAGTTGAAGAATCTCAGGAATTGAGAGATGAGAAGCATGCATCATTCCACCTATTTGGAAAGAGAAATAAATGAAATGGCGGGTGCTCATGTTTATGCATTTCTATCATAATGGGTGCTTACTTGTGGATGCTAGGACTTTATTCTTATTTGATAATGCGAATGTATAAGCTTACCCCCTGCCCTTAATAGGTTTTGACCAGGTACCTAGACTACCTAGAGATTAAAGGAATTGGATGACCCTTAAGTTCATGAAGTACTAAGTCATCATGGGGTAGAGACTCTTTTGTACAACTCTGAGGACTCAACCAGATGAACGAATGGATGAAGAACCAGTGACCAGCTCTGGAACGTCTCTATTTTTGATAAACAATGTATATATTTTGGGAGATGTATCCAAGAGGGAACCTAGTTTTCATACTTTAATATAATTGTGGTACACATCGAATTTATATACCTGATTTTACGAGTCAATGAACTATTTTAATATATTCCGCTCACTCTGATTTTATCGTTCGACACGAAAGAAGTATTGTTAAATTTGATTTCCTGGGATGACCTAATAACTAAGTTATTTTCGAAAGCTATTTTGTTCTACAAAGGTTATCTCAAAAGGATTCTAAAATGTTCAGCAAATAATTACCCCTTCTACCGAATTTAGTTCCAATACATGGCTTAAATTTGAGTACCACATTCAAGGAAAAATTTTCATACTCAGACTTTTCCAACACGTTTCAATAATAAGTGAAATTCATTTTAAGAAACGAGGGATGTTACATTTTATGGTATCAGAGCAATGGTCCTGACTCTTGGTCCTTGGGTGTGTGGTTCAATACGCTGGTCCTCAAGAATTGTAGAGTTTCTTGTGAAGTATGCTCTTACATACTTCTAATTGGAGTAAAAGGTTCTATCCCTTGACCCTGGGTATGTGACCAAGTATCTGTCTATAGTGTTTAAAGTAGCCTAAGTTGAAGTATGATAGTAATGTACTTCATTTAGGTCAATTCCAACCTTAAGCTCATAGTCCTGATCCATTATGGCATCAAAAAATCAACAAGGGGTGATTCCAAAGGATCTAAAGGCGAGCTAATATCCTCTAGGGAGGATATTTTCTTCTAGAATGAAAACTAACAAACCCCCGGAGTTAGTACTAGGAGGTTACTTTCCCTAGTGGTTTGCTTTGCAGAGTTGTAACTCTGAAGTTAATTAACCCTTGGTGAGGACGAGAATCGATTGCGTTTTCTTGTGTTTGATCCACCCTGCTACCTCAAGATCGAACTCCTACAAGTTTTCTTGTAGTTGTTTCTCTCGTATGTTTGAGCTATCTCTTCAGAGTAAACTTGGTCTACTCATTTTTCACAATTAGGTGTGATCTTGAACTTGGATTGGATACCCAAGAATCAAGTGATAACTAATTGTGATAGAGAGGCGAGAATCTGAAACCCAAGACGTTTGAGTGTTGTTCTCATAGTGGAGTAAAGGAAGAGGGGAATTAAAGAGGTCATGGTTAAGAAGAATCTCCCGGATATTCTCTCGTGAAGTGTCGGGTTCGTTAGAGCAAAAGTCAGATCCTGTAATAGCTAAAGTAGTTCTAGAAAGGTAGTTATCAACATCAAGCAAAGTATCCACATGATGAGATTTATATTAGTATTCTACTTTGATCAAGTAATAGATACGAGTTGGGTGTACCGTTTGAAGCTACAGCTTTAGTATAAGTTTTGTGATGAGTGTTTCTTAAGTCCACCATATATGACCACAAGTCCATAGTGCAGGTCTAATATGACGACAAGAAACCGAAATCATACTAATGCGATGCTGGAGAGGATCACGGCTGTGTTGGAATCAATGCAGCAATGGCAACAGCAACAACATCAGCAACCACCACAACCAGTTAATCCGCCACATCAATGTAATGTCGGTAATGTTGAGGCTAAGAGTTTAGCGGATTTTCGAAGTTGTAATCCACCTAAGTTTGAAGGAGGATTTAAGCCAGAGGAGGCTAACAAGTGGATTCATACTATGGATAAGATTTTTAGAACATTAGACTGCACGGAAGCTCAAAAGGTGGCATATGCAGTTTATATGTTAGAAGGAGAGGCTGAGAATTGGTGGAATCACACGGTTCAGCTTTTACACTATGAGGGAAAGGACGTCAATTGGGAGATGTTTATGGAAACGTTTCTCAATAAATATTTCCCAGAGGACTTGAGAAGGAAGAAGGAAGTTGAATTCCTACAATTAAAACAAGGAGATATGAGTGTGGGCGAGTACGCAGCTAAGTTTGAGGACTTGATGAAGTGCTCTCCATACTATCAAAACAATCCGGATGAGAGAAGCAAATGCATCAAATTTGAAGGTGGCCTGAGACCTGAACTGAAATATGTTTTCAGTTATCAGAAGATCCAAAGTTTTCCTACGTTGGTTGACATGTGTCGGATGTATGAGAATGACAAGAAGGCTGAAGTAGCAGCTGATCAGGAGTAACCAGTAGAGTTATGGACCACAAATAAAGAAAGGATTTAATTGTCGGAAAACGGATCCATATTTCAACCAGAAACGAGGCAAAGGTAGAGTTGAAGACGGGAATGGGGTTAAGACTCGTAGCAATACCCCTTACTGTGAGAAGTGCAAACATCATCATTATGGAAGAATCTGCTGGGCAACAAGTAATTGCTTCAATTGTGGAAAGCAGTGTCATATTGCACGTTACTGCAGAGAGTCTGTGAAAAGTAATCACACCGGAATTGCTAGCAAACCAAAGACTCAAAGGAAAAGTGTTTACCCTGAATAGAGTAGAAGTTAACCAATCACCTGATCTCGCGCAAGGTAACCATTTATTTCAAAACCAACTTTGCATGATTGTGTTCGATTCGGGAGTTACCCATTCTTTTGTTTATTGTAAATGTGTGAATAGGCTAAAGTCGGATTCACCTAATTGTTTTAAAATTAGAGACCCTATGAAATTACCCAAATTTATTTCTAAAGTCTGTTTAGATTATAGTGTCGAGATATTTGATCGCGACACTAAGTTAAATTTGATCTATTATCCCATATCACGCTTGGATGTGATTTTGGGAAGGGATTGATTGAATTCTATTGGGGGTGTTTAAGTGGACTTTGAGGTGGACAATGTGGGCAGTATGTGGTATACTGTTGGTTTGATGGTTCAACGGTGTGTTGCACACAAGTGGTAAGGTTTACGTTTTGGCGACGTGACGTTCATCAGACATGGTGACGTTGTTTATCACCTCTGTTGTGTATCACAAGTGATAAGGTTTACGTCCTTAGGCGACGTGACGTTCATCAGATGTGGTGACATTTTTTATCACACCCGTTGTATGTTGAGAAGTGATAGGTTTACGTCCTTGGGCGACGTGACGTTCACCAGATAGTGTGACGTTTTTATCACTTCCGAGCAAGTACGCCATACGTTTGATAACGTATTATTTGTATTCTGGGAATACAATGGTGTTATGGAAGGACGTTCATCTGAGTGATTAGTTGAAGAATCTCAGGAATTGAGAGATGGGAAGCATGCATCATTCCACCTATTTGGAAAGAGAAATAAATGAAATGGCGGGTGCTCTTGTTTATGCATTTCTATCATAATGGGTGCTTACTTGTGGATGCTAGGACTTTATTCTTATTTGATAATGCGAATGTATAAGCTTACCCTCTGCCCTTAATAGGTTTTGACCAGGTACCTAGACTACCTAGAGATTAAAGGAATTGGATGACCCTTAAGTTCATGAAGTACTAAGTCATCATGGGGTAGAGACTCTTTTGTACAACTCTGAGGACTCAACCAGATGAACGAATGGATGAAGAACCAGTGACCAGCTCTGGAACGTCTCTATTTTTGATAAACAATGTATATATTTTGAGAGATGTATCCAAGAGGGAACCTAGTTTTCATACTTTAATATAATTGTGGTACACATCGAATTTATATATCTGATTTTATGAGTCAATGAACTATTTTAATATATTCCGCTCACTCTGATTTTATCGTTCGGCACGAAGGAAGTATTGTAAAAGTTGATTTCCTGGGATGACCTAATAACTAAGTTATTTTCGAAAGCTATTTTGTTCTACAAATGTTATCTCAAAAGGATTCTAAAATGTTCAGCAAATAAGTACCCCTTCTACCGAATTTAGTTCCAATACATGGCTTAAATTTGAGTACCACATTCAAGGAAAAATTTTCATACTCAGACTTTTCCAACACGTTTCAATAATAAGTGAAATTCTTTTTAAGAAACGAGGGAGGTTACACAGTGTCTATCAGTTATCCTATTCTATATTAGTCTAGAGAGAAACGAGAAATTAAAAAAATATAAAACAAAAATCTTGCATTAATATAGGTTGCATTGAAGGAGGGAGGGAGAGAGACAAAGAGAAATACATAAAACGCGTTCTTCCACAATGAGTCAATTTTCAATATGTGACGATGCATGCCCTTTATGAATCATGTAGCACCATTGTCGCTGTCCCAGATCCGTAAACCACGACTGTAACCACTGTCTCCTCCTCCATGACAGTCACGAAACCGAGCCTTGTTAACAAGCCCGTAATTCAAAAGGAACAACATTCATTGAATCGCCTTTGCCTATACTAGGCTACCATATGCATATTGAGTTTATACTCTGTTGTTTGTTTAATTTATCTTCTCATTTCTTCTTTGCCCACGTGATATCATACGACATCACGTGGCTAACCTTCCGCTTTTAATTAAGATTATGGACTTACATGTCAGCAAAATTTGGTCATAATAAGTAGAAGGAGTATATGGCATCATGGCAACCCTAAAGTAACTTAAGGGAGTGAGAAATTAAGAAAAAAAAAACAAGGCCATGGGTCAAAATGACCATAAAATTCAAAGACTTGGCTACTTGACACATAATTAGACCTTAAAGAAACTCTAAATGCACACATGTAAAAGGCGATCCACATCCAAATTCCAACCCTTTATAATTTTTGTACCTTAACTTTCAAAAATATCATTATACAAATTTCTCTATTTTACACACCCAACATTCACATACTTTCTCTTCGGCTATGTTTGGATATCTAATGATAAATGGAGCGAAATGGGATGAGTTGGAATGGGGTGGAGTAGGGTGGAGTGGAACAAAATTCCTATTCCATTGTTTGGATATTTTATGATGGAATGGGAAAAAAATTTGCATTCCATTGGATACACCCCACTTTGGAGGGGACAAAAATAAGGGGTTTTGGATGGAATGAGATGGATTTCATCCCATCATGTACCATCCCACTCCATCACTCTTGGAACAATCCAAACAATGAAACCTGATTTAATTTTATTTCATTCCACTCCATTCCATCAAATACCACTAATCCAAACATAGCCTTCATCTTCCTCCTCCGTCTTTTTCACCATCTTCTTCTTCGTGAGTAGATCTCATCATATAGTACAACTTATCTACCTAGACCAACTTTGTGAAATTTCACCATACCTTATTTTTTTTATCTTCGTAATCACATAGTGCTGGAAAATAATTATTGAGGTTTCATATGTTAAGAAATTCCAAAAAGGAATATATGAAAAAAAAACTAAAGAAGGATACAATTTTAGCAATACTAGAATTAGTGACGAAACAAAAATAAATAAAAAATCAATAGAGAAAAGTGAAGCACAAATGCACAATGAAGATGGAGTGCAAAGAAAACACGTTGGAAGACAGAAAAGGATCGGGTGTGTGAAGATAAGCTTTCCCATCGGATAGAGAAGAACGAAAGATGTAAAGTGGAGTCATGCGTGTGCATTTCGCAATAAGTTTTTAGGGTTAAAAGTTATTATAGGTATTTTTGGAAGTTAAAATTCAAAAATTATAAAGGTTTAGGTGTGCATTGTTTTTTTCTGTGTGTATTTAAAATTTCCCTATAATTAAGGGAACACAATGTAGAATTTATTAAAGGGTGTTAATTCGGTACCCTTTCAAAATAAAGTGTTTTGGTATCCTCTCATATTTTTCCAATTAAATCATGACAAGTACAATATACTATCATGTCAATAAAGCCAATGAAATTTACACCGAGATATTTTTGGCACTTAATAAAGACCAAAGATTATATGTTAAGATGTTCTCCACCTTTTATATGATTTTGGTGCTCGAAAATCTGCGCTAAATTTAGACGAGAACATATATTCTTGTGTGTTGAAGATTATGTCTCAACTGCAGTAATACAATTTTTTAAGCTGATAAAAAAATACAGTGAAGTGTTCTTATTCTCATCGTTATCTAGCAAGAAGATTGATAATAGTGGCATGATGTTGATGTAGCTAGCCCGAAGATGAATAAAAACTTGATATTAAGGTTCATGATTTGAGAGTGATTGTGAATTGATTTAGTTAAAAAATCTTGCAAATAAGATCAAACATATTTGATTACAAATTTTATTAAACTTACATGCTTTTTTCACATGATAGTATATTGAAGTTGTTATAATTTGATTGAATAAATATGAAAGGGTACCAAAATCCTTTATTTTGAAAGGGTACCGAATTAAAACCCTTTATTAAAACCTTTGTTTGCCATTCTTTTATGCCGCAATTGCTTATATTATACTCCATCTCAAATCGATTGAGACTTAAAATATCCTCCCTACATTTAGGTCATTTGGATCAATTTTGAAAATCAAAAGTTATGCAAGTCCTTGACTTCTCTACTCATTGTGTTGGGGTTCTTTCTTGAAGCCTCGACCGATTACCTCACTTACTTTAAAATGATGAATTACATCACACAAAAACCTATCGAAAACACAACAAGAGTGAGCAAAAGTATTATTCCTCCGTTTCATTTTGTTTGGCCTTTTAGCTTCTTTTTTTTTTTCATTTCATATTTATTGTCCTTTTACAATTACAATGCATAAATAATTTTTTTCCAATTTTAACCTTTCGTTCAATCATTTCATTTGATCCACATTAATTATACTTTTATCCTCTCTTTCATCTCTAAACCACTATACATTAATTAACAAACACATTTCCTAATAAAAATTAAACGCTACTAGAATTTTCAATAAGGATTAAATAAGAGCATTTTAGACAAAGTACACATAAAACTTACAATAATCAACATTTTCTTAATATGTGTGCTCAAACCTAAATGACCAAACAAAATGTAACGGAAGAAGTATTCAATTGCTTGGTTATTGTTGTGGGTTGTTATCCCACATGTGCCGGTTAAGCCGGCTCCTCAGTTGAGGAACTCTGTCAGCTGAATGAATATATGTGGGGTGGGGTGGGGTAGGGTGTGTAGAGTGTATAATGACTAATGAGAGTGTAGAGAGTTTGTCTATACCGTGGTATATTACCATATACTCCCTCCGGTATTATTTATAAGACTCTTTTGGAGTTTTTCATTTCCACCAAAAAAATGATTAGATTTGTTAGTGGCATTAGAAATGTGAAATTTGATATACTTTTTCAAAATTACTCTTATAATTATTATTGGAAATCTAAAAAATGTTGACTTAATAAGGGTTTTTGTGGAAAAAGTAATTACATGCTATTGAAAATTGGAATATGGTCTTATTTATAAGACCAAAATAAAAATTTCAAAATAGTCTTATAAATAAGACAGAAGGGAGTATATATCTCCTTCCGGCACGAATTATAAGCAAATCTAACTATTTTTACGCTTATCAAGGAGGTTAGTTGATTGTATTTAATTTTATCAAATTTATAAAAAATAGAGGTATGTTAGGAAAGTAGTATTGGGAATGAAAGAAAAATTAAATAATATTTAATTTTCTAAAGATGTTTTAGAAAAGTGACATTGAAAACAGTGACAGAGGATGTAAGGAGTAGATGGGAACCTGCTCCTTCTCAAATTTTATACATATTTATAGTACATACTATCCCAAGTCCCTTATTAAGCGCAATGGGTTTCACTTGTGGGTTGGAAATTTAGAGGTATTCATCCCTGAATCATGATTTTAATGTGTTTTACATTATATTCTTATTTGTAGTACATATTATCCCTATAGTCCCTTATTAAGCGCAATGGTTTCACTTGTGGGTTGGAAATTTAGAGGTTGAGGTTGGAAATTTAGTTGTTGAGGCTCAATTCTTTCCTGAATCATGATTTTAACGTGTTTTACATTATATTTTTAGTCCATTAAGTTAAAAATTGGCAATAAATTTAGAGGTTGAGGCTCGATTCCTCCCTGAATCATGATTTTAACGTGTTTTACATTATATTTTTAGTCCATTAAGTTAAAAATTGCCAATATAATAATAGGCATGGACTTGAACCCTTAACCTATTAGCCATAGCACAACATCAATTACCATCTAACCAAAGTATCATCTGGTATCAAACTAGCAAATTATATATATATATATGTGGGGAATGCTAACATCCTCCAATGTGGGGAGGATTTTAGCTATGTCCACCTAAATATTTGGATAAAATTACCCTCCATCTTTTAACTTGGATAGGTTAATTTTTAAGGGTATTTCTGTAATTTGGGTTTAGGGTTTAGGGTTTAGGGAGGGTTTAGGGTCTTAGGGTTTAGGGAGGGTTTAGGGTTTAGGGAGGGTTTAGGGTTTAGGGTCTTCGGGTTTAGCGGCGGCGGTCAACACCGGTCAACGGCGGTGGTCAACGCCGGTCAACGCCGCTGGTCAACGCTGGTCAACGGTGGTCAATGGTGGTCAATGGATGGTGAGGGATGATTTTCTTTTTTTTTTTAAAAAAATTAATTAATAATCTAATTACATAAACATCCTTAAAAAAATAAGTTACTCAAGTTATAAAAGGAAGGGTAATTTTGTCCAAATATTTTGGTGGACATTGCTAAAATCCTCCTACATAGGTGGATGTTAGCAACGCCCTCTATATATATATATATATATATATATATATATATATATATATTATAAATCAAACTTGCACCCCCTAAATTTTTTTTCTAAGCTCCGCCACTAATTGAGAATGAAACAAAATTTAATAAAAATAGTTAATTTTGCTTATATTTTAAACCAAGAAAAATATGTTTTTTTTTATTTATAATTCGAGTTGGAAAATATATATATATATATATATATATATATATATATTTGTGTGTGTGTGGTGAGAGAGAAGATGAGCAAGGTCATTATGATCATTCCACCTAGGGATGGCAACGGGGCGGGGAACGCTAGGGGAGACCTTTCTCATTCCCCATTCTCGGGTCTCATTTGCCCCTCATCCCCATCCCTATTCCCCATGTCGGGGGTTGATTAACCCCCATCCCCATGCCCCATCACCCTACGGGTTCCCACGGGTCCCCACAGGGAACCTAACTTCAACTTGACCTGTTATAAAATTCACAACGTCGAATAACATTTTTAAACTTGTACACTACAGAAAAATAATCGTTAAAATTCAAGAGATTCAATTGAAAAAAAATCGTTAATAATAACAAGAGTGAAGGGACACTTTGGTTCCTAAAGTTTTTCGATAGGGACACTTTAGTCCCTCAAGAAATTTAATTCATTTTTAGTCCCAAAAGTTTTTCAAAAGTACCAATTTAGTCCCTGTCCTATTTCCGCTAGCCACTTCGTTGAGGGACTAAATTGGTATTTTTGGAAAACATGAGGGACTAAATTGGTACTTTTGGAAAACATGGAGGACTAAAAATGAATTAAATTTCTTGAGGGACTAAAGTGTCCCTGTCGAAAAACTTGAGGGATCAAAGTGTCCCTTTACTCTAATAATAATTATAATTATAATTATAATAATATATGTGAAGTTACTAAAAAACCTATTTTTTAACTATATAAAGCCTAAATATTTAAGGACATATAACTAAAATTGTCGGGGACGGGGGAACCAATCCCATTCCCCGTCCCAAAATCTGTTCGGGGGAAAAATCCCCAAACTCGGGTCCCCAAACGGGGCGTTCCCCGCGGGGATCCCCATCTGCAGTCTCCCATTGTCATCCCTAATTCCACCATTATTATCCGAGAGTAACAATTATTAGATGTAATGCCGTTTAAATTTCATTCTCAACCATAATATGCTTGAACCGTTACAACATATGAACTCTTCGAAAGTTGTCACAGGTTGATTATGTGGACTAAATTAAATTATACTCCCTCCGATCCTATTTATAGTCACATTCTAGAAGGATTCTTTGGTCCTATTTATAAGTCACTTTGTATTTTCTAGGAGGCATTTATTGTTATTTTCTCTTATTTGCCCTTTGCCCATTAATGTGAAGTAATACAATGTGAAATTTCCAATGCAAGTTAAGAGGATAAGCTTGTAATGTTGAAGTATTTTTTTAAAGTTTCAAGAAATTTAACTACCTTCTTTGATACATGTGATATGGTTAAGTATGCCCTATAAATAGTACCAGAGGGAGTAACAAAAGTTTTTAAACCTTTATGTTGAAAAATCAATTATGACTTAAATTAAATTTGTTCCAAACATATATTTAAAATTGAGTTAAAAACACTCGTTAGAAGTTTCTGATAAAAAAATGAAGGCTTAATTGCATTTTTTTCTCCTCCAATTTTGACAATTTGGCGATTTTCATCCCCTACTTTTTAATTTGGCGATTTCAGTCCTCCAATTTACAATTCGTGGCTATTTTGGTCCCTCCGTCAGCATCGTTAACGAAAGAGTTGACGGAGGAACCAAAATATCCACGAATTGTAAATTGGAAGACTGAAATCGCCAAATTAAAAGTTAGGGGACCAAAATTGCCAAATTATCAAAATTTTAGTATTTTTTAATTCGTGATGTATACTTATTCAAGATGAGTTTTTTATATGTATCATACAATACATATGAGAAAAATCATTTTAATAACAGTAATATTTAGACAATATTAAAAAGGTTATAAAAAGATTTTTTCAATGTGTATTATGTGACACATGCTAAAAAAATTTATATTTGATAAATGTGTATCAGAAATTATTGTAATTAATGCACACAATTTTTTAAATATATTAATTTTCAACGTATACTTAATATACTCCCTTGATCCTTGTTTATAAGGGCCTTTTATCAAATCCACATAGATTAAGAAAGTAGTTAGAGATTATTACTCTCAAAGTTATAAAAATAAAATACTCCTACATCAAAGTTTCAAAATTACTCATACATAAAATTCGATACAATTTAAATTGATGTTGTCATTATTATCAACAAGTAAAAAGGTTCCTTGGAATATGGAATATAAATTGGAATTATTAAGGGTATATTTGGTATAGGTTATTTACTGTTGCTGAGATATTGTAAAGTGTCTTATATTTTGGAACAAATAAATCCTTAATAAAATGAATTACAAATGAGCACGAGCACGGAGAGAGTATTTTGTTTAACATGTTTATTACCATGTGCAATTGACTTAATTTCACTTTTGGTCCCCCAATTTCGATAATTTGGCGATTTTGGTTCCCTAGTTTTTTATTTGGCGATTTCAGTCCTCCAATTTACAGTTGGTGGCTATTTTGGTCTCTCCGTCAACTCTTCCGTTAATGATGCTGACGGAAGGACCAAAATAATCACAAATTGTAAATTGGAAGACTGAAATCCCCAAATTAAAAGTTAGGGATCAAAATTGGGGGACTAAGTGCAATTAAGCCAAAAATGAAAAAGAACATGAACTCAAAAATAACCTCACTTTTGTGTCCCACGAACAGGCAACATGATGAGGTGTTATCATGTACGACCCAATCCCCTAATCATCATACTGTTTGAAAAAATTATTAGTTAGTCCTGAATTACATGGTTCAGACACATCTAAACCATTAATATTTTATTTTTTAATTAAAAAAATTTAAAAATTAAATTATGAAAGATGGTGATTATCCTGGATCATGTAATCCCGGACCATCTAATAATTACTCTACTGCGTGCCAATAGCTTCTGAATCGGTCAACCAAAAGCAAGTACAATAATCATCAAGTGGATTTCAAAGAAAAAGATACTAATACTCCATGAAAAACATCATACCACAGTGACCATGCTTAACCCAATAAACACCTATATTTAAGTCCCACAATCAACATCCCCACATAGCCATACCTCTCATCACAACACCCTTTCAGCTTTCCCTAGGAACAAAAAACATTATTGACCAAAAAAGATACTCCTCCTAAAGAATAACTAAAGCAAGACAAATAATATGAAATCATAATTAACCACAAAATGCAAAGGTTATTATACAACTCCCCATTAGCTTTTTTTTTATCCCCACCAAAAGATCACTCCCTCCTCACCGAGCGTAACATACAAGCCCCCCCTCATCCAAAGTATCTCTCTCTTTTTTACCTTTGCTTTTGCTGTCTGTCTACCTTTGTTACTCCTATCCTCTTATCTTATCTACCCCATACTCTGCAGTGACCTTGACATGAATGCTTCTTATTACCACTGGTCCCCTTCCCATAACTTCTTCCCTAATAAAAAGCCCCCAAAATCTCGCTACATTCTCAAATATTCTCAACCCAAACATCACATGCACACTTCACTCCCAAAACAAATGGAACTACCTCTCACTCACCTCTTCTTCCTCATTTTCCTCTTATCCTCTTCCCCATTAACACACTCTCGCACCTCACCATTATCCCCCAAAACGACACTCCTCGACGTCGCTTCATCACTTCAAAATACCCAAAATGTCCTCACCTTCAACTTAAAAAATAATAACCAACTTCCTCGTTCTTCCTCCTCCTCTTCTAATTCCCCATCTCCCACACTCTCTCTTGAGCTACATTCTCGAGTTTCCATTCATAACCACCCTTCACAACACACCGACTATAACTCACTAACCTTGTCACGACTCGCCCGCGACTCAGCCCGAGTCAAATCCCTCCAAACTCGCTTAGATCTCTCCCTTAACCGCATTTCCCAAACGGATCTTCACCCAACCGAAACACAACAAGACTCCTTCACCTTCAGCGAAATCCAAGGCCCTGTCGTTTCGGGAACGAGTCAGGGAAGCGGCGAGTACTTCCTCCGAGTCGGAATCGGTAACCCGCCGAGTCCATCCTACGTGGTTCTCGACACCGGCAGTGACGTCAGCTGGATCCAATGCCAACCCTGCTCCGAATGCTACCAACAAACGGACCCGATCTTCGAACCGAGTTCTTCGAAATCCTACGCGCCGGTCACCTGCGACGCGCCTCAGTGCAAGTCGCTCGACCTCTCCGAATGCCGTAACGGAACTTGCCTCTATGAAGTTTCGTACGGTGACGGTTCCTTCACCGTAGGGGAATTCGCCACGGAAACCGTTACTCTCGGTTCCGCTTCCGTTGAAAACGTTGCTATTGGATGTGGACATAATAACGAAGGCTTATTCGTCGGCGCCGCCGGTTTGCTTGGTTTAGGTGGCGGTTCTCTTTCGTTTCCGGCTCAGCTTAACGCGACGTCGTTTTCGTACTGTCTTGTTGATCGTGACTCTGATTCTGCTTCCACTCTTGAATTCGACTCGCCGTTGCCGCGAAACGCCGTTACCGCGCCGTTACGGAAGAATCGGGAGATGGAGACGTTTTATTATCTTGGATTGGCGGGGATTAGTGTTGGAGGCGAGATGCTTCCGGTTCCGGAGAGGAGTTTTGAGGTGGATGCTACCGGCGGAGGAGGGATTATCGTTGATTCCGGCACGGCGGTGACGCGGTTGCGGGATGAGGTTTATGATTCGCTCCGGGACGCGTTTGTGAGAGGGACGAGGGATTTGGCGAAGGTGAATGGTGTTGCGCTGTTTGATACTTGCTATGACTTGTCGTCGAAGACGAGCGTGGAGGTTCCGACGGTGTCGTTTCATTTTCCGGAGGGGAAGGAGTTACCGTTACCAGCGAAGAATTACCTGATACCGGTTGATTCGGTGGGGACGTTTTGTTTTGCGTTCGCGCCAACGACGTCTTCGTTGTCGATAATTGGGAATGTTCAGCAGCAAGGGACACGTGTCGGTTTCGATCTCGATAACGACGTCGTTGGATTCTCTGCCAATAGCTGCTAGTAGTAAGGAAGTAAACAGTGAAGGTAGCAGAAAAGTGAAAAGCTGGTTCTTATTTTTATTTTATTTAATTTAATATATTGTTTTTTATTTTTACTTTGTTACCCCTGACCCTGAGGGCTTTTTTCTAAAAAACAATTGTACGTGTGGTCCCATTTGGCAAAGGTTGTAATGTGACATGGACCAGCTGAATGGCGCTATATGTTACTAGTAGTAACAGTTATGTGATGGTGGCATGGTGGTGGATGGTTGAATGGTTTGTGGTATCATCACTCAACAAAAATTGTGAATTGGAAAAAAAAATATATATTTTTTTTGCTAAGCTTTGTGTTCTGGATACCTTGTTAAAGTAGACAGAAAAAGAGTTTAACCATAGTGGTTCATGTAAAATTTACATCATCAATCCATCGTTTATTTATTTACATTATTTTTATCTAAATATAAATGATTAAAACATAACTGGTGGATAATTCATTATTAATCAACCACTGATTTTCTCATAAAAAATATCATAAATTTATATTCTCTTTTTTAACACTTTTATTACACTCTTCGTTCCTATATATAAATAGGAAAACTTTGGTTTTTTTTATAAGCATTTGATTCAATCTTCAATGATATAAAATTTTTTTCCACCAACATTATTATTTATTTAACATTTTTAGAGTTATAATGATAATTATAAGAATAATTTGAAAAAAGTATATTAAATATTATTACTTTTAGAATATTTCTATTATGCTACCTAATATTAGGTGGTTGTTCAACAATCATTCTATTGGATAACTTATTATTTGACAACTCATATGTCATTGCTATATAAGAAAGTTTATTTATTTATTTTTTTTGCGATTTAGTCCAATATAAAATTAGATTATTTCAAATTAGTGTTTTTTACTTTTGGATAAATGATCATACACCTAATTTTTAATTTTCGAAAGTATTATTTAATTTTATGAAATTTTAAATTGATATATCTAAAAAATCAAAAAAGAATAAATTAACATTTTTTGGAAATTAAAAATTAGATATATGATAATTTATTCAAAAGTATAAAGTACTAAATTGAAATATTCTAATTTTTATATTGGACATAATTGAAAAAAAAATTGACTTTATTAAGAGTGACATAGCAATATGTTCAACAAAAAAAAAAGAAAAAAGAAAAAAGAGTGACATAGCGATGATATATGAGTCAATCACCCAATATTAGGTTGCATGGAAGTAATGCTCTTAATTCTAATTTCGTTAACGATATTAATTAATTTCTTTAATTCATGTACAAGTTTATTTCAAGAGCTTAAAATATATTCAACGATGGAAGGAATATACTTTTTTTGAGATTTTTCACTTTCATCAAGAAATGTAGTTGAAATTGTCTATGACATTAGAAATGTGAAAAATCTGATATAGTACTTTTTTAAAAATTAATCCTATAATTATTATTGTGATTCTAAAATGTGTTAAGTAAATAAATGTGTTTGTGGAAAAAAAAAAGTAATTAAATACTCTTAGAAATTGAAAGAAAATCTTATACTCCTTATCCCTTATTATAAGTCATCATTTTGACAGTTTTTCTTTTTTTATTATAAGTCACTTTAAAATATCTAGGTAGTAAAGAATTTATATCAAATACACCCCTAATATAATTCTATAAATATGATAGGGTAATAATTATAATAAATAGAGAAATAAACAAAGTTGTAAGGTTTTAAATATGAGTAATTTTGGAAAATCAATATATTTTACGATAAATTTGAGCGTAATAGTTACTTGTTTCGTCCCATATGTTATGATTTTTTTGGAGATTTCACACAGATTAATAAACGAGTAAATGATGTAAGAATTTGGTATAATTTGACTAAATTACCCCCATTTAATAAAAGAAGAGATAATAATAATAAATGTATGAATATTATATTGAAGAGAAATGAAGAAATGAGTGATGAAAAAGAGAATGCAATAAATAAAGGGATGTTTGAAAAAAGAAGTATAAACGAGTCTTGGATTTTTAAAAAGATCATGACTTATGTGACCAAAAAATCTCCAAAAGCTCATAGCATATGTCATATGGGACGAAAGGAGTAATTTTTTAAATTGCATGGATTAGATAAAAGTAACTTACACCGAAGGGGAGTAATTATTACTTTATCCGTTTCATTATATTTGGTCTTTTAACCTTTTTTTTTTAATTTCATATTGTTTGGTCTTTTACATTTTCAATACATAAATTTTTTTTTTCCAATTTTAACATTTCATTTCATCATTTCTCTTACTCCTCATGAATTCTAATTTTATCATCTCTCTCATCTCTAAACCACTATACATTAATTAATGGATACATTTACTAATAAAAATTAAATACTACTACAATTTTCAATAAGGATTAAATATGAACATTTTGGACAAACTATACATAATACTTACAATAATTAACATTTTCTTAATCTGTGTGTCCAAACCTAAAAAACCAAATATAATGAAAGGGTATGTTGTGTAAAATAAAAAGGATTTATATTTATAAGACTAAAGTAAGTATGTTTAATACGGAGTAGGTGTTATGCCATAAGATCATGTGAGCATAGCCAATTCACGGTTTTCCCGTTCCCGTGGAGGCCTGGACCAACCAAAAAGCTTCATTAATGACAACATAGACGTTACAGTAGAAGAATAAGGACCTTACGACGTATCCTTAGGGTTGTTTTTCAAGGGTTATCGGTACAGCCAGCAAAATATCAACAGATGGATTCATTGGCTAACTCTCCTTTTGTACCCATGTGATCTTAGTTAGGATAAGAGTTGAGACTGCTATAAAGTTAGTTTATCTTTAGAGCAAGTACGCAAGGGTACAACCAAGGATGGCAATAAGAGCATCCACCGGCTGTCCTAAAAAATTTTAGGGACTTTCACTAATTAGTGACACCGGTGTGGAGCACCAGCTCTCCATCCCTAAATTGGGAGTGTCCATAAATTGGGACACTGCTGTGTGTCAGAGAAGGGAGAGGTGAAGGAGAGAGAAACGAATAAAAAATTGGAAAAAGGAGGGAAATGCAACGACTTCAACAACATCAACAACATACCTTTGAATTCATCATCAACATTCAGATATTCATCCACAACAAGAAACAAATTTACAGTAAAAAAAAATTTACAATGAATATCATTACTGAATAAGAAAATAAAGCAAAGAAAATACAGAAAATAAAGAAATATAGGAAATTACAGAAATAAAAAGAAAAAAAAACGAAACAAATCAGAAAAAAAATATAAGAAATAAAAAAAAAGGACGAAGAACCAATCAGTGGCGGTGGAGACAGATGGAGATCTGCATGTCGAGATCCATGGCGGAGAGAGTGAGTTGGAGAGAGATCTCATGAGTTGAAGAGTGAGTTGGAGAGAGATCTCGTGAGTTGGAGCGATCGGAGGCTGAGATCGTGGAGGGAGGGCGATTGGAGACTGAGATCGGCAACCGATAGACTGAGATCGCGAATCGAAGACGAAGATCGTGAGATCGTGAGATCGCGAATCGTGAGATCGACAACCGAGAGACTGAGATCGGAGATCGAGAGCAGATCCAACGGAGTGAGAGCAGATCGGACGGAGTGAGAGCAGATCGTGAGGCTGGGTAAAGGGAGATCGGAGGTTGAGTGAGGCTGGGTAAAAGGAGTGAGAGCAGATCGGAGGGAGAGTGTGAGGTTGGGTTAAAGGGAGAGGGTGCGCTTGTGTGTGTTTGTGTTTGTGTGATAGTAGAGGGTGTGTGGGTGTGTTTGTGTGTCTACAGGAGTGAAGGGACGGAGATTGTGTGTATAGAGAAGGGAAAGAGTCTCCTTTTGCTATTCAGTTGTGACTTGTGTGTATAGAGAAGGGAAAGAGTCTCCATTGGTTAATAAATTTTTACCGTTACTATGTGTATACAAGAGAATTGCAAGTGAATTGAGACAATGTGTCTTCAGATTATTACCGTTGCAATTGCAGCAACGGTAATATATCTAGCTGTTAACAATTTTTACTATATATACATGAGTAATTTTGAAGTTCAATTCACACAATACTTTCATTCAATTAGTTCTTATTTCAATCTATTTCATACACTATAATTTCTTTATAATTTTTTTTCTTCTCATCTCATTGACATTCAATTTTTTTCAAGTCCATAATTTTATTTTCATGGATCCTGCTCAAGTTGAATTAGAAGCTCTTAGAAAATTATTATCAAGTGTGTCTCATGCTTCTAACTCTCAAAATCCATCTAACTCTCAAAATCCTCATCACATACCAAATTCTCAAAGTGGATATGCACATTTTTACCAACATCCTCAAAGTTCTCACACACCTTTTTACCCAAATCCACAAATTGCTCCACAAAACTCATTCAATCCATTTTACCCAAATACACAAATGAACTCATCTACTCCAAATCACCACTTCTTCCCTTACCAATATCCAATGCATCCTCCAAATACAACAACCATACCTGTCACAAATAGTGGTGGAATGCAATCCTTGGACAAAGATCCGGCAACACCTATGGGATCGATCAATGAGTCTGAAGACCCACCATTCTGTACGCAACAAGATGGTTTAGAAGCTATTGATTTAGAAGAAGAAGAAGGGTCCACAGCAAAAGCAAAGAAAAATAGAGAAAGATGGTCAATGGAGGAAGATAAACTGTTGGTGGAATCAATTTTCAATGTTTCTGAAGATCCTATTGTTGGGGTTGATCAAAAATCTGGAAGTTTTTGGGCGAGGATAACTTCTCAATACAACAAGTTTCTCAACAGCAAGACAAAGGCTAAAAATTCGAATCAAATAAAGGCTCGATATCACAGACTTCAAGCAATGACTTCCAAGTTCGTTGGATGTTACAAACATGCCATGGACTCAAAGACTAGTGGGAGTAACAATGAAGATATAATGGATAAAGCTTTGGCAATTTATCATCAAGATCAAGGTGAGAAGTTCACCATCTTGGCGATTAGTAAAAGATAAACTGAGATGGTTTGATACACCTGGGGTAGGAGGGTCATCAAAAAGAACAAAGACCTCTGCATCCGGGGCATACACTTCATCTTCATCTAATCCGCCAACACCAAGCAGTGAGGACAACCCACAAAAGCTCTTTATGGAACGCCCAATTGGACAAAAGGCAGCAAAAAGGAAGGGTAAATCAACACAAGGTGCAACATCTTCTACCAAAGTGGACGCGTTTAACCTCTTCAAAGTTGAATTTTTGGAACTGCAGAAGCAAAAGATGGCTTTCGCGGAAGAAATGGAGAAGAAAAGGATGGCTTTCGAAGAAGAAAAGGAGAAGAAAAGGATGGCTTTCGAAGAAGAACAGTTGATGATCAATGAGTATCAGATACTTTTCAAAGATACTTCACAGATGACCGAGATACAAAAGTGGGCTCATGAGAAGGTTTGCGAGGTTATCACAAAAAAATTTGGCATTTGATATGAACTTTGTTTTAGTGAGTGTGTATTTCATTATGTATTTTAGTGTAACTGTATTTCATTAATTTACGGTAAGTGTATTTCATTGTGTATTTTAGTGTAAGTGTAGTTGATATGAACTTTCTTAAGCATTATGTATGTTCTTTGTATTTTTATTCCATTAAAAGCATCTGTAATTTTTTTAAGCATTATGTATGTTTTTTGTAATTTTTTTTCCTGAAATTTGTTTTCGTCTAAGTCATTGCGAAACTAGCCGTTGCAAAACTAGTCGTTGCAAAACTAGCCGTTAATAGCATCCATGTTGGCTATAAGTATTAGTAACATTCTGAATGAATTCACAACACTGATCTTTGCACTCTTCCACTATACTATTATTTTGTATTCATCTTTTACTACTCAAAATGGATCCCGAAAATTCATCCGATTTGGAGAACGACATTGTCTGGCGAGCTATTGACATGTTGTTCGATAGTAGTGACGAAGAAGATAACATTCCCACCAACCGAAGAAGGAAAAGACCAAACATACAAAGAAATCGTGGAGAAGGGCATACTCGATTGTTTAATGATTATTTCTCTGATCATCCAACATACACGGATGATCATTTTCGTCGTAGGTTCAGAATGCGTAAGCATGTGCTCATCAGAATTGTAGATGTCGTTACTGCACATGATGAGTATTTCATACAGAAGCCGGAGGCAACTGGTATGCTTGGGCATTCTCCCCTGCAAAAGTGTACCAGTGCTATTAGAATGCTAGCATATGGATCAAGTGCTGACAGTCTCGACGAGTATGTGAGAATGGCCGAGACCACATCATTGTGATGCCTCGACAGGTTTACAAGGGCAGTGATCAATGTCTTTGGGGGTACGTACTTGAGAAGGCCCAACAATGATGACATTCAGCGGCTACTTCAAATAGGTAGCAACCGTGGCTTTCCAGGCATGTTAGGCAGCATTGACTGCATGCACCGGGAATCGAAGAATTGTCCAATTGCATGGAAAGGACAATTTAGTCGAGGAGATCATGGAAACCCAACAGTGATGCTTAAAGCAGTTGCCTTTGCTGATTTATGGATATGGCACGCTTTTTTTGGAGTTGCGGGGTCTAACAATGACATAAATGTGTTGAATCGATCCAATGTATTCAATGATGTTCTTATTGGTCAAGCACCTCAGGTAAATTTCATAGTCAATCAAACTCCTTACAATATGGGCTATTATCTTGTAGATGGTATTTATCCTCAATGGGCTGTATTTGTCAAAAGTATATCTATGCCACAAGGAGTGAAGAGAGAATTTTTTAAAAAAAAAACAAGAAAGCTTCACGAAGGATATTGAACGAGCATTTGGAGTATTGCAACAACGATTTGCAATCATACGTTGTCCAGCTCGATAGTGACATTTGGAGTAATTATCTAATATAATATATGCCTGCATCATATTGCATAACATGGTTGTTGAAGATGAACGGGATACGTATGTTGTTGGTAATATTGGCGAGTATTCTGGTGACTTGGACAATCCGGAAGTACCTAACGACGGTCATCATGATTTTCAAGAGTACCTTCGTTTGAGATCGAGGCTTCACGATAGGTCTGTTCATCAACGACTTCAAGCCGATTTGATTGAACATGTTTGGAATCATTACGATGGCGTCGATGATTAGTATTGAGCATTTGTTCCGTGTGACTTAATTTATGTATTTCTTTATTTCTCGTAATCTTTAATGTATTTTTATCTGTAAGGTGTGACTTATTTTCTGTATGGTGTGGTTTGTTTTATGTATTTCTTTATTATTCGAATCTTTAATGTATTTTATTTTGCCAATTTCTCTATAATTTTTATTGTGATTTTTTTTTATTTTTAATGCATTCTAAATTTATTTTTATTGCATTTAATTTTATTACGATATTTTTTAAATGCGAAATTATAAAAAAAAAATTTTGAAAAAGTTACCATTGGATAATAATATATAGAATGTTTAAATTCTAGTTATGGTTTTGGTGGGAATCATATAGTTAGTTGATGATGGTTGTAATTTATTGTAAAATATTAAGAGTGTGGGGTAGTGTGTGGGTCCCAATTTTAGGGAAAAAAGTGAATTTATGGGTGTGGAGAAAATATGTGATTGTCCCTAAAACTGTGGGGAAGTGTGAAGAATAATAAAATAATGAGTGAGGTCCATTTAGGGACAAAAAATGGGATCATGGGTGTGGATGCTCTAAGTTCCAGTGGATTCTAATATCCCATTATCTGGATTGAAATTTATTTTTGTCATCTCACAACTTTTTTTTTTCAAAAATATTATTGTTTATTTCTATTTTTTTAATCATTTTTAGCCCACCTCGTACCCTTTTTTTTTTTCCTTAATCACAACCTCTTTTATTATTCTCCTCTTACTCTTTCTTTCTTTCTTTCTTTCCGGTTGTCACCCCACCATCCATTCTCCTCACTCACTAAACTCACAATTTACGCACTCACCGTTGACGTATGCGTAGTATACGTATTATTCCTTATTAGTTTGCATTCAATTAATAAATAATCATGCATTTTATTATAATTTTAGCATGCATTTTATTCATATTTCATTTTGAAAGGTTTATTGTGTTTTTGATTGTAGATTAATAATTTTTTAGGCTTGAAATTTTGGAAAAATCAAGGAATCCATTATAGAAGTATGCTAGAAGCGTTTGGAAATAAAAAGAAGCAAAAATAGAGCGTGCTATTGGGCAACAATGGGAGGAAGGAAAAATTATAAAAAAAGATGAAAACAGAAACCTTGTAAGAATGAGATTCAGAATTAGAATATGATAAGGATTAGGTTTAAAATCTCTCTCATGGACAAAAATAAGTTAGAAACAAGGATTGAAGACGACAATCGCGCTTTCTTAACGGAATTCGAAGGCGATTGAAGTGGAGATTCTCTCTTCTTCATTCCACTTTTGGTTCTACACATATCCTATGTCTCATTTCTTATTTTTATCTTGTATCATTACTATTATTGAGTAATTTTCCGTTTATAAGGATTAGTATTAGCCTATGGAGACATTGACATGATATTTTTATTATTTTTTATTTATTAATATTTGATTATTTTAGATTTAATTATATATGTTGTTAGGATTAGCCCATGCATCCGACAAAAGGGGTCGAGATTATGCTCTCCTTCATATTTAGCTCATACCCTCGCATTTTTCGTAATTGAGACTGAAAGAAGTACAATTAGATGGTTTTTGAAATAATTTATAAAAAAAAATAAATTAAAACAAGCTTATAATCTTTCTATAAAACACTTTTAACTAAAATTAATAAGCTAAATAAAAAAATTTTATAAATACACTTATTACAAAATAATTAATTGAATAAATATTTAGTAAAATTATTTTCCGAAAACTCAACTTAATATTGCATGTTACCTGACAAATACAATGTCCATTCGAAACCGGTAAAGTAGTCAAACATTTTTATTTTTCTGGCCCCATAGTATTATTTTTAAACCCCACAACATCAAATAATTCCATGCACAATATCTCTTATTACTATATTTTTTCACTCATAATCTTTTTATTACCTTTCAATTTCATAACACAAAAATCTTCATTACTTTTCCAACTTCCAATTCCCTCTCACAGTCTCTCCAATTCATTATTCATCTTTTGTCGTTTTTATAATTTCATATTGTATATATGATCTTAGATCTCGACTTAACAAACCAATGTCAGGAATAATCTAATAAATATCGGAAAACCCATTCTAAATTGCGATATTTGAAAAAAAAAAAGTATTTGTTATAGTTCTAACTCACGATAACTTAGAGTTGCTAAGGATCATGCATATGCTCAACATCAACCATCTTGCTGTAAGTTGAGATAAAGTCGTGTTGATCCTCCTCATTTTCATTCCATAAAAACTTCATAAATACATATATTTACATGAGTAATTTATAAAACAAATTGTGCAATGCTAATACATTTTGACACCACTCGGTTCGAATGTATTTTTGTGCATTTCTGCCAGACATTATTTGGAATAAATTAAACCTTTTATAAATTTTTACGAAACCCTAGAGTTGAAAAAAGTTTTTGATGCCAGACTCTCAAAATGAACAACGTGGATGAATAAATTGTAAAATAAAACTTAAAATGAAAGGGTATAAGGTTTGGAATTTGGTGTTTGAAGTATGAGATTTGGGGTTTGGGATTTGAGTATGTGAGGGGTTTAAGTATACGAACTTTGTTGTATCATTTTTTGTGCCACCAATAAAAAATCAACAACTAAATTAAATTTGCCAAACCATATCTGATAGCCTCCTCAGGAGAGACAATGGTGACTAGCTCTAATGCTTTCCTAAGAAAATATGCTCAAAGATTGGAGGAATTAAGGGACTGCCTTTAAAGGTGCCCTTATGGAGGACACATGCCCTTAATAAAGACACTTTTGGTCATGAAATAAGGTCAATATATAATGCGGAGGCATGGAGGTGCACGAGTTTTGAAGGAAATAAGGCAAGTGTGATGAAGTCCTTAATGAGGATTGATGGACATTTAATGCTACTAAGTGAACGTTACGATACTTTAACTCATTATTAATGTTTTGTAACCACAATCATTAGTAACATTAAAAGAGTAATCAATCATGGTTTAAAATGATGAGTAACAAAGAAGCCATCATGATTTGTCATGAAGACATGAAGGTTACAAGTTCAAGGAATGAATGAGAATTAACCATGAGGTAAGTGAAAGTTACAAATGTGTTAAAATACCTTAACTATTTGTAATCCACCATTAAGTGCTCATCATTGACTCATGAATGCAAGGTTTTCCTCTTCCTTTAAGAAGGGAATTTCGTCCAAGGCATGAAGGGTAATAAAAGTTGGAAGATTCTCATCATCATCATCATCAAGAAGCCATCAATCCAAGGGAGTTTCAAATTGAATTCCAAATTTATGTGGCTATTATTATAGGTGCGGCCAAGCAAGAACGTTATGAATTGAATTTCATCATATTCAATTAGACAATCATTGTAAAGTTCACGATCATGAATAGGAAGGTTACAAAATTGATCAGACATTCATTTAGGCCATCAAAGTGCATGGCCAAACAATCAACACAAGGAGGGAGTTACATTTTTGGAGCCATGAATGGCCGAATGGTTACTCTTTGTTTTTATTCCTCATTAGTTAGGTTTAAATGCTCATCATGGCTTGCCTTTCATTAGATTTCACGTAGGAAACATGGCTGCCATGAGATCAATGTAATTGCCTACATAATGTAATCATTTTGGTGAATGAAAAGGGGGTTGAAACTTTGAGAAGAAAACCGTGAGGCTTTGGCCTTGTGCCTTAGGCGTGACGCCTATCTCTTCTCAAGAGAGTGATTCTCTTGAAGGTTCAGTGATTGAACCACATCAAGACTTCCAAGGTGTGATGCTTTGTGAAACAAAGTGGCTTCCTTTCTTCTTGAAAGTGGCGTCACTTTCCTATCCATTTGTTGTTGTCTTTGTTGTTTTTGAGTCTAAAAACACACGAGTGTTCAACTTACAAAAATACAAAAAGAGTTTATCCTTGAATCTTGTTTTGATGTTCAATTCGTGGACATCCTTTGGAGATTGAGAGAGTTTCTCAATTTGTGATTCATTTTTGAGTTTGAGTCTAAGATCATTTGATCTTTGCCTTGGAGAAAAGAATTGGAATTCATGATCTCATTTCCTGGGCGTATCAATATCTGACTTGAGGTTACTCCGTTTAACTTTGTTTAAAGTCCCATACCTTGTTGTTTGTATTCGATTAAACTTTTAATACTCGGGTATAATCTCTTACATACATTGTAGCTCATCAATATTCAATTGCATTCGCTGAAAAATGATGATGCTCTGTCACATAGACACGATGATATTATCATATGTGATTATGTTGCTCTTCTTTGTGTGTCTATGTTAATTTTTCAGCTGTGAAAATCAAACAAAGCCTCGTAAAACTTTTTGCTGCGAAATTAAGGTTATGAAACAATTGTATGCTTGTAGATAATGTTTCAAAAATGAATGTTAGATTTCGAGGATCCTAGTGAGTTATAGTGATAAAAAAAATGAATGTTAGTGAGAATAAAACACCCATTCCGATGATGATTATGTTGCAATCGACAAATCTGGGGAACAAAATAAGAAGGCTTAATTATATATATCACAATTTCCTCAAGTTTGGGGTACTTTTGTCAGATACTCTTATTTTTTATTTTTCAATGTCTGACTTCCCGAAATTACTTCTGGGTTTGTCATATACCCCTACTACCAATTTTGGCCAGTTTTGGTGACATGTAACATCGGAATCCTAGTCAGATGCAGGAGGTTGGCCATGTGGTGCTGCGTGATGTCACACGAGCGAAGATGACCTCTCTCTTTAATCCTTTTTTCTTATTTTTTTAAACTAAAAATATAAAAATATTAATCTTTTTAGTTTTTTTAATTTTTTTTTAAAAAAATGGATCTTCGTCCACGTGCCTAAACTCTTGCATCTGACTAGGATTATGATGTTACATGTCTGCAAAACTGGCCAGAATAGGTAGTAGGGGTATATGACAAACCAGAAGTAACTTCGGAGAGTTAGACATTAAAAAATAAAGAATAGGGGTATCTGACAAAAGTACCCCAAACTTCAGGGATTTGTGAAATAATTAAACCAAATAAGAATAGTGAGTAGCATAGATTAAGGTTGGATCTAATTCATAGTTACCGAAAGAAAAAAAATCAAAATATGTGCAAGAACAAAAGGAAATAAAAAAAAAATTAATGCTTAAAAAAGAGAAGATGTCAAAGTTGTTGTTTTCCTTGAACGGATCGAAGTAAAGGAAGTAGAAAGCTTTTTTATTTAAGTGTGGTAGTTTTACAAACAATTTACAGAAAAGGGGTAGTTTAAAAACTATTTACGTAAGATAGGACAGTCAACAAAACTATTTACGTAAGTGAGGCAGTCAAAGTCAAAAAACATAATCAAACGCGTCATCCCGTCTGACGCGACCCAAAAGTGACACGTGGCAACCTCCCATTGGTCTTCCAGATTCTTTCAAGATAAAAAAAAGTCACCCAACAGCGGCGCCACGTGGCGCAATCAGGGGGTTGCATCACTGTTCAGTTGCGTCAGCCGCAATGACGCAACTCCCTGGTTGCACCACGTGACACTGCTGTCCCCCAGTCCCGCATGCGTTTATTACTCATCGATTCTAACAGCCCACCTCCCCCTATACATTACTGCTCTATAAATAAATTAATAAATGCATACACCATCAAAAAGCTAACTAAATTAATAAACTAAATTATTACCTTAAACAATAATGTAAATAATTAATAAACTAAAATTTTTATTTTACACATTAGTATATAGCATATTATTAGCTAGATTTTTATTTTATTTATTTATTAAAAAAAATCTAGCTAATAATATCCTATATACTAATGCTAATAATTATTTTTGTTATAAAAAATAGAGGTACTTTAGGAAAGTAGTACTAGGAATGAAACAAAAATTAATTAAGATTACAATTTTCTAGAGATGTTTTAGGAAAATAGTAATGTATAGGGGGAGGTGGGTTATTGGAACCGATGAGTGATAAATGCATGCGGGACTTGGGGGGGGGGGGGGGGGGGGGGGGCAGCGGTGCCACGTGGCGCAACCAGTGAGTTGCGTCATTGCGGCGCAATTGAACGCGTCATGCGCAGGGACGCAACTCCCTGATTGCGCCACGTGGCGCCGCTGTCGGATGACTTTTTTTTGGTTTTTTATTCGGAAAGAATCTGAAGGACCAATGGGAGGTTGCCACGTGTCACTTTCCTAAAACATCTCTAGAAAATAGTTATCATATTTAATTTTTATGTCATTCTCAATACTACTTTCCTAAAATACTTATATTTTTTAAAAATTTGAGAAAATTAAATACAATCAACTAATCTCCTTAATAAACGTAAAAAGTGGTTAAAGTTGCTTATAATTTGAGCCGCAAGGAGTAAACAATAGCCATGGGCATTGATTTGCAAGACCCATAGTTAAATATGGGACAGAGAAAGTACGTAATCCCTCTAATCCCTATTATAAGAGAAAGGGTGCATACATATTTTGGTCTCAAATATAAAAAATTAACCAACTTTCTATTCCCAATACAATTGTTCCTAAAATGTTTCTAGAAAATAGTGATCTCATTTAATTTTTGTTTCACTCTCAATACAACTTTCCAAAAGTAGTTATATTTTTTTATAATTTTAAAAAAAATTAAATACATTCAATTAACTCTCTTAAACTGTGTGAAAACAATTATTTTTTCTTATAATACGGACCGAAAGGAGTATACAATAGGGAGTAATAAAGAGAAAAGTAGAAGTGAGTATGAATTATTCACTCCGTTTCATATGTAATGTTATTTTAGCATTTATATCATTTTTTCTTACATCATTTAACATTTTTTAGAACCGTTACATATGAAATGGAAGGGAACACATGCGGAATAATGATTAGTCCCACCAAAGAATAGCACTTCACTTACCGCTGTTCCTTCGACTTCACGAAGCTATCTATAAACATGGCTGGCTACATTACAATAATGGCGCGTGTCTACTTTCCACCGAAATAAACCACTTTTTTCTCTCTTTCTCTCTCACTCACTCACCCTCTGAAGTAGCAAAGGCAAACACATCATCTCCACATAGTACCAGTTTATCTGTTTCACTCTTTGCCCTCATCCATCTTCCTTAACGTTCTCATTTCAACATCTCTTTAATACATTCCCTTGTTACTACTGTTTTGATAACTACTACACTACTCAAAAACAAGGCATCACCCCAATTCCTCTCTCTAAAAAAAAGGCCTTTGCTTTCTTCTTATTTGATGCCATTGAATAATAATTCATTTATGATGATCACCCTTTTACCAATTTGATCTCTCTCTTCTACAAGCTTTTTAATGTTTCTTCATCTCTTCCAATGATGGAGTCTCCTTCCATACCTTCCAATACCATTGATCAGGTATTCCACTCACTCTCTCTGTTTTCATTTTATTTTCCTTGTTAAATGATCATTTCCCCATCATTCTCTTGTGGCAAAAACAAATAAAAATTATGTTTTATTCTATTTTCATTTATTATTTTACTTGTTTTTGTTCTATTAATCTAGCTACTCCTTATTCCCATATAGTGTAACACCTAAAAATTATGATCAGAAATGAGTGCATCATATAGATAAAAAGTTGGGAGGTGGCAGCTATTATGAAAAAGATGTAGAATCTCACCTTAGGTTCTTTGGTAAGATATAGAGACCCCCATAAGCCCCGGTATAGAGGTTAGATTAGATGGAGGGTACCTAATTACCAGCTGCAGAGGGAGATCAAGAAAAACTATAGATGAACCATTAAGAAAGATTTAGAATGGTTTATCTATACTTCCTTGTAGCAGATATGAGGATGTTGAGGTGGGTGAATGGCCACATCAGACAAGATCAGATTAGGAATGAGTGTATCCGAGAAAGAGTTGGGGTTGCGCGGTTGCACCTGTTGTAGAAAAGATGGTTGAATCCTCTTTCGGTGGTGTGAGCACGTGGGGAGGAGATCAATAGAAGCCCCGGTTGGCAAAGTAGATCAAACGGATGATGCTCCAAATGCTAGAGGCAAAGAAAGGCCATGAAAAACTATAGGCGAAAAAATTAAAAAGGATATAGAGATGAATATTTTATTAAAAGACATGATTTATGATAGACCTTTATGGCGTCGTTTGATCCATGTAGCCGACCCCACCTAGTGGGACAAAGACTCAGTTGTTGTTGTTGGTGGTGGTTGGTTGGTCTATACTCCATGCATATGATTTACTATAGGATATTATGACATCATTTGATCTATGTTGCTGACCCCATCTAGTGGGAAAAAGCTTTGAAATTGTTGTTTATGTTTGTTTTTGAATACCATTTCTTTCATTTTGGCAGAATGTAGGGCGAAATAAGAGAAACGATAGTACCGGTGAAGCCATGAATAAGGATCAATCACGGCGGCGTTGGCACGATCTGTTCTGGTTAGGAATATTTGTGATCCATTTGATAGGTTTTGGTTTACTTCTCGGGATTCTTGGCCTCAATAGGTTCAAGAAAAAGAACAGGCTTGACATTGATAAGTACACCTACCGGTTCATGGAGAATAAGGCTGGGTTGACGGAGGATTACTGGCCACTCTATGCGGTCGCTGGTGGAGTTGCCACTCTACTTGGATGCAGTTGGTTGTTGCTGTTGGGTTCATGTGCTACTGATATGATGAAGGTGTCTGTGCACATCCTCACTACTTATCTTGCTGTGGTCAGTGTTTTGTGTTTCTGGGCTCATCAGTTTTTCTGGGGTGTTGCTTTTGCTATTGGATCAGCTCTGCAGTTCTTGTACGTCATATCTGTTATAGATAGGTATGGCACTGAATTTATAGCCTTTAGATGTGTTTTCCGTTGGATTTAATGATGTTTTCTTATTGCTGATTGACTGGATGGATTTTGTTGGTAAATCCATGTCCACACTTGAAGTTTGGTTTTTGAGAGTAAGTTAAGGTTTGAAGTGTTGCAGATTTATTACGGAGACCGACTACGTTTTTTGTTCCCTTGCGCTTGATAACTTTCATAAGTCAACCTTTAATATGAACATAGAATTGGATTTTCTTGTAAGAACAAATAGAATTGATGTAGCAAAGTTATTTTGAAGGTTAATTCTACAGGCATTAGAGAGGTAGAGCTGTCATTAGGTTGAGTCCTCATTGGCAGAATTCATTTCTAATCGATTTCACTGGTTTAATTGTTTGTTAAAATATTATTGTGTGATCTTGGGGTGAAAGTGCTCAACCTTTTGAGAGCTCTATCCCACTTTCAATATGTTGGTTTATCTATAAGTCAATAGAGCACCTTCCAGCTGCCAAGTTAGGTTAAATTTTTCTTCATTTGCTTTTAACTCTATAGGTGAAGCAGTTGAGTATATATTCTGCATTAAAGTCAAAGTGTAAACAGTAATTATCATAAAGTTTCTGATAAAGTTTTCTTTTGTTATATATATATATATATTTTTTTTTTTTTTTTTTGAAGGAAAGTTTCTGGTAAGGTTAGTTCCAAAAATTCGAGCTAAATCTGCTTTAGTTAAAGCTCTGATCCATTAGTGTCTTTATTCTACTTGAGATGCTGCATTTTTAACTTTGTATATGTACTCTGTAATATCTTATATCAATTGTTCCTTTTGTGATTTTGCTTATTAATTATTGTTAGTATTACTTCTTAATGCCCTTTGTTTTGCCTTCTGTCTAATTGAGTCTTTAAGATGATTTCCGGTGCCTCTTTTTTCTTCTTCAGACTTCCATTTACAATGATGGTTTTGCAAAAAGCTGTAAAGATGGTATGGGATCTTCCCGAGGTTCTGAGAGTGGCATATGCATTTATGGTTGTTGTGCTTTTATGGATGGCCTTATGGTCATTTGGAGCAGCTGGTGTTGTGGCTTCAAGCATGGGGGACGGTGGACGCTGGTGGCTTCTTGTGGTGAGACGGCAAGTTTTGCTCTTGATTTTATCTTTTCTTGTTACAAATGATTATGGCTTCGGAATACGGATTGTGCAAGATTTCCTTATCTGATTACACTGATGTTGCTATCATACATGCAGATCCTCTCGATAAGCCTATTTTGGACAGGTGCTGTACTTTGTAACACTGTACATGTCGTAGTGTCTGGGATGGTGTTTGTTGTTAGTATCCATGGTGGTAGAGACGCTGCATCAATTCCTGCTAACTCCTTACTGAAAACTTTGCAGTATGCTTTAACAACATCTTTTGGGAGCATATGTTATGGTTCATTATTCACAGCTGCTATTAGGACACTGCGGTGGGAGGTAACCATTTGCCTTTGTGAATTATTCTTAGTTCATTTCCTTTACATACGGTCCTTCAAAAAAGAAAAAATCCTTTATATTCGGATGGTATTTATTTCTACTTTTATTTCATAAAAAACTTGATGCCTTTCAGATAAGAGGACTGCGGTCAAAGATAGGCAAGAATGAATGTTTGCTTTGCTGCGTTGATTTCCTTTTCCATCTTGTAGAGACTCTTGTCCGCTTCTTCAATAAGTATGCTTATGTTCAGGTAGACCTCTGTGTTTATATCGGTAATCACTACCACTTGATAGAAATTGCGTCTTCTAAGTGACGTTAAAGATTCAAATATATGATATTCCCGATTTTTCGATTTCTTATTTAGTTTAACTACCTGTTATATTAAATAGGCAAGATGTAAAAATACCGGGGTGGGGGTTCCTCACCATAACTTGAAAGCTAAACATATTGGCAACTTTTATTGACATTTGGTGAGCATGGTTAATTGCCATCTGTTCTTGGAAACCTAACTCTAGTATGGTTTACGCTCATGTTCTTTACAGATTGCTGTTTATGGCAAAAGTTTTAACCGTTCTGCTAGAGATGCATGGGAGTTATTCCAGTCAACCGGTGTCGAAGCACTTGTGGCCTACGATTGTTCAGGTGCTGTGCTGCTAATGGGAACCATTTTCAGTGGGCTGATAACTGGAACTTGCTCTGGTGTTTGGGCATGGATTAAATGGAGTGACAGAGCTTTTATGATTGGGTCTACATCTATGCTGATGGGAATGGTATTGGTAAGTTTACATCCTCCTTCATTAAAATAAATTCATTCCTTTTGGTCATGTTGGTGAGCAACACTGAATTGTTTTGAATGAACTAGTTGGAATTAATTCTGATTGTTGTAGTAGAGAACTGCTTCAGTCTTGGAGGGCTTTTCCATAAATGAAAAGGTTTAGTTGTGGCATGCTTTGCTTATCATATCATTGTCAAAACCATTCAAAGTGGCAGCAACAAAATAAATGAGTATTTATTTGTGTAATGACTTGGGTACATGAAATATGTAATTTCAGGTTGGAGTGGCTTTGGTTGTGGTGGAAAGTGCTGTTACATCCATTTATATATGCTATGCGGAGGACCCTTTATTGATTCATAGATGGGATCCTGAATTTTTCAACCAGATTTCTGAGACACTACACCAGCGACTTAAACATAGGAGTGCACGTGCTAAGGAAGTTTTAAACCACAACCAGCTTGATGGCATACGAGAAAATGACTCTATTTCATGAATCACATTATGTTATACTACACCCGTTTATTTATCCATTATATGCATGGCATGCCCCAATCTTTTATAATCTTTTTTTCTTCATTTTGTTGTGTGAGATGTGCAAACAGAGTGAACGTTTCAGGTGGTCCCTTGCGTATTTCTCCACCGGTGGTCCTTTTGCTGGAGGGCCATAGATCTCAATCAAAAATGTAATCCAACGGTGTTCAGTGATTACCTGATAACCTGAATAAAAGGTTACCGTATTTCCTTGTATTTCACCGTATTTCCATTGATATTATATTCCTACAGCAGCAAGAAATTCCTTGCAATTAATGATTATCAATTGTGTTTTTAACATGAAATTAAACGAAATTTTTTTGTTTGATAATACAAATAATTTTAATCTTATTAAACGAAATTAATGGATCTTTATATATAGTAAAAAGGTTTTTTTTAGATACAATAATGTGGATTATATTTTTTTATATATTTTTCGTAGAAGAAAGTGCAAAAAATTATTAAAAATAATGGGTTTTGGCACATAAAATAAATACTCTCTCGGGTTCTATTCATAAGACCATTTTGGGGTTTTTATTTTGGTTCTATTTATAAGACCCCTTTTCAATTTTCAATAAATTTTAATTAGTATTTTCCACGAATACTCCTATTAAGTCAACACTTTTTATACTTCCAATAATAATTATATGGGTAGTTTTGAAAAAGTATATCAAATTTTAACATTTTCAATGTCACTAACAAATTTATCCACTAACAAATTCTACTTTTATCATTTCTCTCATCTCTAAACCACTATACATTAATTAATGGACACACTTACTAATAAAAATTAAATAATATTACAATTTTCAATAAAGATTAAATAGAGACATTTTGGACAAACTATACATAATGCTTATACTAATAATTAATACTTTCTTAATCTGTGTGCGCGGAACTAAAAGGTTGAAAGGGAGGGAGTATAAAATATAAAATATCGGAGGTAGTATTGTGGAAGCTAATGATTTGAACAAAATGAATTTTTATTTTAATGAAAATTGCAGCATACAAGTGTGGAAAAAGTAATGGATTCATGGAAGCTGTGGGTTTGAACTCACAACACTAACCATCACCATTTCATTAAGATCTAGCATTGTACCCCCTTTTTTTTTTTTGTTTTAATCCAGAAGGCCTAACGAAGTTACTGTAATATATAGCAATATGATCTAGCAAATTTGAAATATACAGAGACATACATCACTGGCCACAAGAAACAAGGGAGAACTATCTGGTATATATATTAAATAAAAAAAACACTGCATACTAGGTGCTGATTATGCTGTGAATTAAATTAAAAAAGACGCTGGATACTACTAAAAAAACACGGCATATTAATTGTCCGTGAGTTAGAATTATTTGAATAATTATTCCGTTCGGTTTTATTTATAAGATTTTTTTGGATTTTTATTTTAGTCCTATTTATAATACCTTTTTCTAATTTTCAATAACAAATTTATTCACTCTCCTGTGTCGAAGTGAAAAACCCAAAAAAATCTTATAATTAGGACCGGAAGGAGTATATTATATTAATTACCCACAATCAATACAACATAAGCCGAAATAATATTTAAATAAAAAAATAACATTATAATAATTGATGCTTATGGTACTTACAAATAAATCAAAGGAATTATTTTTATAATTTTTTTCAAGACATTTTAACTACTTTGGGGTGGTTAAGAGCTGAAGTTAAGAAAACTTTAAATTTAAAAACCTAGAGAGCACTCCCACCGGTCTTATTCTAGATGTAAATTTACTAAAATGTGAGAAAATTAAATACTCCCTTCGCCTCATAAGGATAGTTAAAAAATTTAAAAGTAAAAAAATTAAAAAGAAATGCATTTAACTGTTTGTCTAACATATCAACCAATTATAAAGTTAGTGAAGTGTACCCCACATTCTAATCAGGTGAACTTCACACTTTAATGAAGTTAGTCATGTGTACCCCACACCTTAATGAAGTGAACTCCATTGGTTAATTATCTTAATCAGGTGAACCCCACACTTTAATGAAGTTAGTCATGTGTACCTCACACATTAAAGAAGTGAACCCCACAGCATTAGAAAATCGATTTTTTTTTTATATTTTACAAAAAAAAAATTAGTATGAATAAAAAAATAAAATAAAATAAAAAAGAATATGTTGATAACGTTTTACTCCCACTCCTATGTCACCATTGTCTCACTCTGTCACGTTATGGGTCTGCTGTCATGTTATGTCACCATTCATACTAATTTTATTTTTACCTTCTGTTGCCAGTAAATGGTATGGAACACCGGTGGTCCTGTATCTATAGGGGACCACAAGAAAACGCTTCGCAAACAGAAGGCTTTTATAGTGGTGCCATACAAATACGGAACCACAGGTGGTACCGTATTTTTACCTATTATACAAGGTTAAATTGTACTGAAGAATAAATTTTACCGGTAAAAAAATTAAGCCATGTTTTACAATTTTGTTAATTTTACTCCTTATCTTTTCTAGCTTATTTGAATCCATGGCCATTAGCACTTTGCCTATCTTCTCCCACATAAAGAAATACAGTTTTTTTTACTTAAGTGAGATAGTTTTACAAACAAATTACAAAGAAGGGGTAGTTTTTGAACTATTTACGGAGTCAGTCAACAAAACTATTTACGAAAATAGACAGTCAAAGTTAACCCAAATATTTTAATTTTTTTCAGAGTCAAAATGCCACGTGTCACGACAGTTTGACCCGAAATGATGCATTCTGCCACAATGCGACACGTGTCACGGCAGTTTGACTCGCGTCGACCGTTCCCTCGAACCCCTAAACAAGAGAGGATGCATGTAGTGCCACAACCACTGGGCCAACTGTTGGCTGATGATTTGTTATGAAACGAGTAATATTTATTATATTTCCGTTTTCTTTATTAAAAAATTATATATATATATATATATATATATAAATATCAATCATAAATATAAAATTATAGTTTTGAACTTTATTTTTTTTTTAAATTCTATAATAATTTTTAACAATATTATATATTTTTTAGCAATTACTCATATTTTCTCAACATTTTTAGCATCTTTATCATAATAAAAAAAATTGAACAATCAATGTTTAATCGTAACGTAAATTTAATAACACAAAAACTTATATTTATTTTTTATTAAATTTTTTATTAATATTTAAGTTTATATTTAAGTAAATATCGCAAAAAACATAATAAAAGCTTTATCATAAAATTTATTTTTTATTCATAATTTAATAAAAAAATAAATTATGAAGTTATTAAATTATTTTATTATGAGTAAAAAAACTTATTTATTTTTTATTATGAAGTAAAAAAATTGTTTAATCATATTAAATTATGAAGTTTTTTATTTAATAAAAAAGTTATTTATTTTTTTATTAGATTATGAATAAAAAATAAGTTTTTATGAGTAAAGTTTTTATTATGTTTTTTGCGTTATTAACTTAAATAAAAAATTAAATATTAAAAACATAAATTTATTAAAAAATAAATATAAGTTTTTGTGTTATTTAATTTACGTTATGATTAAACATTGATTGTTCAATTTTTTTGTTATGATAAAGATGCTAAAAATGTTGAGAAAATATAGTAATTGCTAAAAAATATATAAAATTGTTAAAAATTATTATAGAATTTTTTTAAAAAAAAATAAAGTTCAAAAATATAATTTTATATTTATGATTGTAAGTAATATTATGAAATAAGAATATATATATATATATATATATATATAGATATATAAATAATTTTTTAATAACGAAAACGGAAATATAATTAAAATTGAGTAATTAGTAATTTTGATCCCTGAGAGTGTGACCATCGGTCATTTTAGTCCCCTAGAGATCATAAATACACGTTTAGTCCTTGAGAGTGTCCCAAATCCGTCATTTTAGTCCCTCCGTCAACTGAGGTTAAGTAACGGAGTTAATTTTTCCGTTATTGATTTTGGTCCCTGAAAACATGCATACATAATTCATTTTGGTTCTTTTTAAATTGGCAATTAATTCAATTTAATCCCTCAAACATCCATACATAATTCAATTTGGTCCGTTTTAAATTGTCAATTAATTCAATTTAATCCCTCAATTTAATTTATTTCAATTTAATCCCTCAATTTAATCCCTAAAAGGCAAAACAAAATGAAACAGATGGAATAAAAAAATGAGGGATTAAATTGAATTAATCGACAATTTAAAAAGGTCCAAATTGAATTATGTATACATTTAATTAATTGTCAATTTAAAAAGGACCAAAATAAATTATGTATGCATGTTTCAGGGACCAAAATGAATGACGGAAAAATTAACTCCGTTACTTAACCGCAGTTGACGAAGGGACTAAAATAACGGATGTGGGACACCCTTAGGGACTAAACGTGTATTTATGATATCTAGGGGGACTAAAATGACCCATGATCACATTGTCAGGGACCAAAATGACTAATTAGTAAATTAAAATTACTCGTTACATTATAAAATACCAAACTGTTGGCCTAGTCGTTTAGGCACTGCAAATTGCCCCTCTTGTCACGGGTTCAAATCTTCTATGGTCATTTTTGCATTAATATATATATATATATATATGACACGTGGCACTGCGTCAGATTCCTGTTTTTTTTTTTTCAAATTTTTTGTGGACGAATCACAAAGTGACACGTGGCACTTTGACTCTGAAAAAAAAAAGAAAAAATTTGGGTTGACTTTGATAGCCTCATTTTCGTAAATAGTTTTGTTGAATGCTTCGTATTCCGTAAATAGTTTAAAAACTACCAATTTTTCGTAATTTGTTTCTAAAACTATCTCACTTAAATAAAAAAGCCAAAGAAATACACACCAAACTGCCACCGTCAAGGAGCACCACTGCTGCCAAGTAGCGCTGTTGCAAGCCTGCAGCCACCGCGACTCAAGATGAAAGGCCACCGCAAATCTACAAGATGGGGACACACCACCTGATCTCAAGATGAAAGGCCATCGCATGATCTTGCGGCCGCTCCTGGTCTCCTCCGCCAGTGCTATCTCTAACATCTTGAATATGTTATGCGTGGGAAAACCTTAGCACTATTTCATACTAGAAAAAAATTAATTGTTACATAGGAAAAAAAACACGAGTATTATTTTATTAAAATTAAAACAGTTATTATTTTTTTAAAATAATATATTTGTATGTAATGAGATAGATTAATATAGGAATTTAATGGTAGTTTTGCAAAAATAATTATAAAGCAAATGATGCTAGTAGTCGTCGTTGTGTTCGCAATTTTTTAGTGTGCACAATAAACAATATGAAACCGGGTGTCAAGGTTTCTAGTAATAATCAAATAACCGTTGATTACTCGTTGATTACTCGTTGATACAATATCAATGGTTTAAAAGGCTGACATAATTGGTGGTGTTGTATTTCTTGGCACCACATGAAACATTAACAGTACTTGGGTATTTGTTGGGTACTACTTGTGGGGTCTAGTATTTGGCATGTAGCTGTAGTTCCCGCCTGGGCATGACCCACGGGGATTTATATAGGCTAGATAACCAGACTTAGTGTGTGTTTGGATTGGCGTTTGTAAACTTGATTTTGGACAAATTTGATTTTGTAAAATTGATTGGGTATAAGTGAGTTTGAAGTGATTTTTTTTTTGAACAGCAAACAAAAAGAATCCATTAAAAATGAGGCAACCAAGCATCAAAACACACAACAATGACCCACCTTCTATAAAGGGTTTGCGATAAGGTACCCTATCATGTGCTCAAAGAAGCCCCAAAGCCGAAATACAATAAATTTCCTTCACACTAAAGTGAAGATAATGGAACATACATAATACATCTCCCACATACACCTACCAAACTATACAAATGAAGCACCTCATCCATGATAAAAATCTTCAAAGGCACCCTACCTCCTTACAAACCTTGCTAAGAAAAAACCCAAAAGGGAAAAAAGGAAAAAGAGCATAGCATTACCTCAGAAGATACACCACCGAAGATACACCACCTCTAACCGGGCTTGGTACAAGAAATACCCTTTAGCCAACAAAACCTCCCTAATTATAATCACATAATAATCAGCTAAATACTGGGCACAGGCGCCAATTATTATAAGAAATATCAAAACCCCCAGAATATTGATCCATTGCCACGACTTCCACTTAGCTGTCTCCACCACATCTGTTATATATGTGGATCTGCATCTTGAAACACCTCTTTGTTACGTTGAAGCCACAGTACCCATACCACTGCAAACCAGATAGTTGCGCCCTTTAATTTGCTCTTCTTTCCTTTCCACAGCTTCATGTAATTAACAAACCTCACATACATTATTTCCATTATGCCATTATGCACCTGAGGTAATTGTAGTCAGTCACATGTTTCAGACCATACCTTACCAGCCACAAAACATGAAAAGAAAACATGCAGAGAATCATCCTCTTCCCGCACAAAGCACATTCCAAAGTAACAGATACCCCTCTCCTTATTAGATTCTTTTTTTACACGAATACATGAACGTATTTTACAAACAAGATTAAGAGCATCCTGAAGACCTGAATTTAATAAGATTGTAGTGAGAAAAAGAATATTGTTTGGTTAATTTCAAGTAGAATCGTTTTCACATAAAAAATACATAAAGGCTATATATATATTATATATTATTTTATTTAAAAACCACTCCCTCTTGTCCATATTATAAGCACACTTTCTGTGAGAGGGAAAGAGGCGCTTATAATATGGTCAGGAGGGAGTATAAGAAAGTAAAAGATTAAAAAAAAAAATTTTTTTAGCAATATCCTAACTCAAAACCAAACAGCCTCACACGGTAACCAACTCATACGTATGGATCTTTTGTTGTTTTTGTTTTGGTAATAACTCGCACGGATTGATGATGTGGCCATGTATACCACTCGAAGGCGCAAGATCACCCGTTCAATTTTCAATTTTGAATCTCGCCAAGTTTCCTCTCTTCCTCTCCATGGCAGAGAAAAAGCCAACGCCCTTCTTCCTCCCTCTTTTTCACTTCCCTCTTCTCCTCCTCCTTAACTCAATCAGCTGGATCATAAAAACCTTCCGCCTCCTGAGAATTCGAATTCGAAAAAGATGATGAAGACTTGGCTGGTTCCTATCCTTCTCCTCTTTTTACCAAACTCAAGAAGGTGTTGTTGCTGGATGAAGAGGATGGAATGCGGTCCTTCTCTTCGTCCTCCGGGGATAGTGTCGCATCCTCCATTGGTTATTCCTAGGCGCTTTTTTGTGTCATCTTCACATGTTACCAAACAAAACTTCCCATGGAAGAGATTAGAGGTGGCCGAGTTTGATCAGGCGCAGTGGCGAAGCAAGTTCTAAGTTTTCTGATTAGGTTCATCCTGATTTAAGGGCAATTTTGGTTCCAGGTTTTTTGACCCATTAGGGTTTCGTACTGATGATATATATATAGAACATTATGTGGTTAATGAATGGATATACTGTTATCAATATATGCAGAAATTTCTGTTTAGCATCATCTTTTGTCAAATTCTACTATCAAAGAACAGAGATATTCAGCATCATACTTCAGTTGTAAAGTGTATGCTGAATGCAAATATATATTAATTTTCATATTAAAACTGGAACTTAAGTGGAAAATGAGTCGGACACTGAAACTTTGAAATATAGAAGTCAATAAAAATAAACTAAGAAAAGAAGAAATTTCTCATGGTTATAACTGACAGAAGGTTAAGAAAAAATAAAATGGTAGTTTTAGGATCTTAGCCAGTGTCCCGGTCCCATACTAGCAAATGATAGCAAGAAAGGATGCCCAACTCCCATTCTCGTTTGCCTTGTGTCATTGCAATTTGTCTTGGCAGACATCGCTCCAGAAATGAATTTCGGTCACTGAAATACACGAATCAGTCATCACATGAGGACAGAAAATATCAATTTCACTGCCATAACATCATTTAAAAGACAGTTAACAGTTAACACCCACACCACTGGAAGGTAGTTTATACCAAGGTGATATAACATACAGACATTAAGGTCAACTTGGTGATATAGTATCCAATGGTCATGCATATAAAGCAATAAACTACAAACTACCTTGGTGATATAGTATCCAATGGTCATGCATATAAAGCAATAAACTACAAACTACCACTTGATGCACGAGCTTAGTTAGACAGAGAACATTGAGACACCAAATTGAGATGGAAACAATATTATCAACCAAATTGTATTTATAGGTAGATTAAATTGCATATTTTCCCACCTGGAATCTATCGATCAAGGGTATATCTCCAGCAAGTTCAGCACGAATAGCCATTGATAGATTTGAAGGTGTGCTGCAACAAACAAATATGAAGTCACAAACTGAAGAACATAGAATTCATTCTCTTCTTTCTCTTCTCTATCATAAAAATAGGCTTGCTAGATATGCAACTTGTTATAGTTGATACAAAGTTTCAAACACAGTGTGTGGGATCCTCTTTTGGATAAATAAAAGAAAATTGTATCAAAAGCAATAAAAAAAACTTATTTTTCGTAGCATTTAATTACTTATTTCCACGTATTTCCACGTATAAGTCACACTTTTTAGAATTTCAATAATAATTATAGGAATAATTTTATAAAAGTATATCAAATTTTTTACATTTTCAATGTCACAAACCAATTTAATTACTCTCCTTAATGGGAGTGAAAACCCCAAAAGGGTATTATAAATAAGACCGGAGGGGGTATAATTTTGAATCATGATAAATCAACCTACAAAATAAGCCGATAAATAAGCCTGCATTATAAGAAAGTGACTTGTGTCACTTGTTAACCAATCAATAATAAGCAAGTGATACATGTCGTTTTCTTTGTGGTGTAGGCCTTTTTGTAGGTTGATCAATTATTTTTCTATAATTTTATATTATATTTTTGAAAAAATAATCAAAATTTAATATCCCTCATAAGTGTTATAGATTACTATTGGTCAAATTATTTTTCTAGACTTATTTTTCAATTATATCTTTATCATTTAAACAACATTAACGGTCTCTTATCATTTCATACCTTTTTTTCCTTAGTAAAAATAATCTTCTTTACACTATTCAAACAAAACATATCAGATTAAATTCATTTTTCAATTAAGAAATTCAAACATAAACAAATATAATCACGTAAGATTATAATCACAAATAAAAATAATCATAATCTAATTTTATAGTTATATCAAACATGCACTTACTTGTATGAGTTATGATAAATAGACCTACAAAATCAATTGATAAATAAGCCTACATCATAAGAAAGTGACATGTGTCATTTGTTAACCAATCAATACAAGCAAGTGACATATGTCATTTGTTTTATAATATAAGTAGGTTAATTTTGTAGATCTATCAATCAATTATACCTTGGATAACATAATACTAATACTGAGTAACATAATTCTACTTCTACCGTGGATTCATCCTTAATCCTTAAGTTTTGATGTGTTTGGAGTAAGAACAAGGTGAAGGCTAAGTTACACCGGATTTTGTTTTAGTGGATACATACATCATCTTTATTTACCTATTATAACAAGTTACCCATCATTCATTATTGTAATCTTTTATTTTTTTGAAATGATGATTCATTATTCATTGTTGTAATCTTTTATTTTTGAAATGATGATCCATTATTTATTATTGTAATCTTTAAAGATTTTAGAAACCTTTACTTTTTTTTAATTGTTAATTTTTTTAATTATATCATAAATTTAAAAAATAATAATTTTCTTTACTATTTTTTTAATTCAAATACACAATAATTAATGAAATTGGGATTTATGATTGTTTAAAAATAAATAATTATAAAAGGCTTATAACATAGATAATTAAAAAATATAATATGATCGATAAAGATGATTTTTCATTTGAAACAAATTATAATAGTATTACAGATTATTCTAAAAAAATACCTTTATATGTTTTTTAGAAATATGTTAATTATAAAAATTTATGATTTTTTAAAATTAAATAATTATAAAATAGATAATTATAAATAATTATAACATAGATAATTAAAAAATAGTATAACATAAAAAAGATGATTTTTTTTAGTTGGAACAAATTAACATAGTATAACATGTTATTGCAGACAAAAATACCCTTATGTATTTTGTAAAAATATGTTAATTATTAAAATTATAATTTTTTAAAAATAAATAATTACTAAAAAAACTTATAGCATAGATAATTAAAAATGTAAGATGCAAAAGGTAATTTTTCAGTTTAAACAAATTGACATAGTATAACATATGGCAAAACTGGTCCTTTGGTCCCTTAAGTTATTTATTTGTTCTAAAGTGGTCCCTTAAGTTTTTTTTGTTCTAAAGTGGTCCCTCAAGTTTTAATAAGTTATCACAGTTAATCATTTTGTCAATTTTTCCGTTATCTTCTTCCTCCGGTCATCTTCTCCGACGAGCTTCATATTTTCTTTCTCCTCCTCCTCCTCTTCTTCCAATCAAAACCGGCGTGCAGCGATGGCAAGCTCGGCTCCTCTGTTCCAGCTCCTTCATACTGAACCGTCTTCTTATCTCCCTCACCACCGCAATCAGTTCTGTCACCGCCACTGCTAACGTGGCTTGTTCTTCTTCGCCACTGCACATGGAAGGAACCACCGCAGCGCTCATTTGGAAGACCGTCGAACCAACGCCGGTGAAGAAACTCCAGCCTCCAAAACTCCTCCATGCTTGCCGCCGTTGCTAATGCCAACTCTCGCCGTCGACGTCGTTGCCTTCAATGTAGGCGAGCAGTTCCATCCAACGAGCTTGTCGCCGCTGCACGTAGAAGAGGAAGAAAAAGGAGGAGGATGAGGAGCGGTGGAGGAGGAGGAGAGAGAAATTAAAAAAAAAAACAGGTGTGGCCGGAATTTTTGCCGGAAAATATGAAGCTCGCCGGAGAAGATGATCGAAGGGAGAAGATAACGGAAAAATTAACGGAAGGACTAACGGTGATAACTTATTAAAACTTGAGGACCACTTTAGAACAAAAAAAACTTAAGGGACCAACAAATAAATAACTTAAGGGATCAAAGGAGTAGTTTTGCCATAACATATTATATTGTAGACAAAAATTGCCTTATGTAATTTATAGAAATATGTTAATTATACAAATTTATGATTTTATAAAAATAAATAATTATAAAAACAACTTATATCATAAATAATTAAAAAATGTAACATGAGAAAAGTGGTTTTTCAGTTGAAACGAATTAACATATTATAACGATTTTTTTACATAATTACCCTCATATCTTTTGTAGAAATACATTTACTCATTAATAACATTATTCATAAATATTGATTTCAAATATTAAAGTTAATAAAGAAAATTATAATGCATTGAAAATTATACGTTGTAGATTGATTATTGCATCTATCAATCATGATTTTGGATAGAGATGGTAATAAAATCCACATCCACGGGTACCTGTTCGAAATCGATCCGATTTTGATGGGAAAAACCCACTTTAATTGGGTTTGGAGAAACTCGAAACCAATATCTGCTTTAAAAAGATGGGGTGGACCGAGTGTGGGATTGTAAGCACTTGCCCTGCCCCTGCCCTCGCTCCCAAACCCACCCTAATATATAAATTAAATAATTTTCATTATAATAATAGTTATATGGTGAAGTCAAACTAACATATTTGACAAAAATCATGATTTAATTCTTAAGATTTTAGATATTTTTAAAATTTGACGTTTATTATTATATTCTATTTGAATTATAATGTATGTTATATATGATTTTTGTTTAATATAATAAAAAATAATTTTAACAAATAATTGGATGGATTATCCATGGGTTTCCCCGAACTCGATGAGATGCTTTTGGGTTTCACATTTTCATACCCGCTCTCCTTATACCCGCACCCTATCTGCCTTGCTCTTAATTGATGCGGCGTTAGTATTGGCAAAACCTGCCTCAAACCCGACCCGTTAGCATCCCTAATTTTGGAGTGTTGAGTCTTCACATAAGTTTACATTAGGGGTCATGGTTTACTAAATTAACCTGTCATGTGATAATACATGGTTCGCCATGTGATAATACATGATTCGCCATTTAATTGTGTGTTTGATATAACTGAAAAAATTATATTATGACTATTTTTATTTGTGACTATAATCTATTAAGCATATAACCTGTTAAAATTATAATATGTTTATATTTGAATATATTAGCTTAAGATGAATTTAAGCTGATCTATTTTATTTAGGTGATGTAAAGAAGATTATTTTTACGAGTAAATTAAAAAAAAAGATATGACGTTAGTTATTGCTATTTGAGTGATAAGAGTAAAATAAGAAAATTAACATGTTTCACAAAATAATCTTGTAAAAAATAATCTACAGAACCTGTGAAGTAGATGTCGAAATTTGATTATTTTTTCAAGAACATATTATTAAATTATATTTTTATAAAATAATATTTTTTAGTGCAGATTTAATAATCCAATACACTAAAAATAAAAAAAAATTAAATCATACGACACACAATGGCAAAATAACTTTGGTATAGGTAAATTATTTAATTTGCACCCTCAAAACTCATGATAATTCTAATTACTTGATTTACATTTCCTACGTCAGAGATATTTCAATAGAAAAATTAATTGATTTAAACCTTCATAAATTAATATTTTAGATATAATTTAGTGAAATTAGAATTTATGATTTTTTTTTAAAATAAATCATTTTAAAAACTTATAGTCATAATTAAAAAATAATGTATAGATATTTTTATTTATTACTTATTAATGAAAAAATCTTTAAATGCAAACAATAAATAAATTTATTAATGAGGTTTATATTTGAAAATTCATTAAATTGATACATGTTACCTACTCAACAAGTTGCAAGTAAGCTTAATCATTAAATTAACGTATGGTGTACTGTAACACCAAATATATTTGGTGTTTTTTAGCCAAAACCTAAGAACAAATATAGTTTTTTTTTTTTTTAAAAGTAAGAACAAATATGATGGTGATACTTACAAATTAATAATGAGATGGCGAGCCTATCAGTTTTCCAAAGAATATTTCCAATATTTCAATCTGAGTTTCGATTCAATTGATTCATGCATGGCAGGACAATAAGACAAATATTAAAGAGTGTTGTTCCCAAATTTCATTTTTTTAGTCCCAAATCTCTTTTTAATGTTTTAACTAAATTTTATAAGAATTTTTTTCAACATTCTCAAGTAAATAAATGCATTTTTTAATAAGGGATCCATCGAAAAAAATGCATTTTTCAACTCGCGCTTGTCGTAAATATGTCGATAGGGTTTAATCGAAAAAATAGGATTTGAGATCTAAAACATAAGGTTGGAAACTAAATCTCGATATTAAAATAAAAATAAATATTTAAAAAAAAAAAAGCTTATAAGCTACTTCTTCCCTTTCTTTTCATAAGACCCTCTAGAAGGGTACAAGATGATCCTATTTCAATAAAGATAAAAAAAAAACAAACTATTGGTTGATGGTTGATAAATAAGCTTATTTCAATAAGTTACTATTTGATAAACTACCAAAAATAACTTTCAGGATTATAAGGTAGAAATTTATGTCACAACCTTTATGGTCAATTCCAATGAGAGCCCATGCAATCCCTAATTCCCATCCTAGTTTGGCACGATGTTGAGATCCGATTTGTTATTCCATCCCAAAATTTCATCGTGCCTATCCCAACTTTGAGTCTAGCTTTTCCATGTCCAAATCCTAAATTTCCCATTGGGATCTCACTGAAAAAGGGGATCATGTCGGGAAAAAGACATCGGGGTTAAGTCATACTGTAATTGGCACAATAGAGACAAGAATTACTAAGCCAAATTAATTTTTTTCTTTGTATTTTTTAGCCAATAACCAAAAATTAATTCCTTAAATGTATATATAGTCAAAGAAAGTTTTGTACCAACTAACAATGTTTTTTTTTAAAAAAAAAAACCAATTCAGCCTTCTGATTTGCTGATCTTTGACATAATTTAACAATGTGGCCATCAAATCGAAAGTTTTATTATTAGAAGTGAATACATCATCATTTTTAGGAGCTTGATATAACAAATTAAATACCGATCCGAACTAGGATTCTGATTAGTTAAGTACAAAACTACACATCATCATTATTTGAGAGCCAAATCAATACAAATTTCTTTTAGTCTTTTAGTATTTGTTTGTTTGTGGGTTCTCAGAATTTTATTTACCACTTCAAGTTGTGACTATGACGAATGATGCTTGTGGTGGCCCCTAGTCATCTCAAGAACCACTTTATACAATTGTTTTTTTGTCTATGAACACACAATCTATGAAGTATCCAAAATCTGTGAGTAATAACTATGAGGCTATTGATCATAATTCCTTTGTCTTTCAATTATTTTATTTTCATATTGAAGCCTAGGTACATGATCACTCTCTTAAGTCTTAACTAGCATGAGAGGGAAGTTTAATTGTCTTTATTTGTGGACATAATCTTCATTCCCTTAGCTATGCTGCTAGTTATTAGGATCTACAAAACTCACCAGTTAATGTGCACACACTTTATGCTCTAACTAACTTGGAATTGGGCAAATTTTATCAAGAGAAAAATTCAGAGGTGTTGATAGGGAAATCAGTGTCAAAATCCACATTATTATCAAAGAAGAGATGCAACTCATCCCAGTTTACTATTGGAGAATTGGAGGTTGGAGTTGTGGCTGACACTATATCAGTGATATCAGATTCTGAGGTTTGCACACTTAAGCCTAGTCCACTACTGCTTCCAAAGTGGCATGGTGAGAAACAGAAGATGTTTGATTCTGAAGGAGAAAAGCTTCCCAATAAATGGTTTTCAATCAAGGTGTCAGAGAATATGTTGTCGTTGTTGTTGTTGTCGTCCTCATTTTCTGATCCAATTGATGGAGAAGGGAAGCAGAATGATGGGAAGATATCTTTCTTGGTTTCCAAGTCTTCTTCTTTAACTTCAAGTTCTGATCCAAAAGTGAACATTGTCTCTTGAGGTTGTTCTATTTTCTTTTCTTGTGCTTCCTTCTTTTGGTGTTTATTTTCTCCCAAGCAAATCTTTGATTCTAATGAGCATGCCTTGTTTACATGACTAGCTTGATTGCATGTGTGTCTTCCTTTGTAAGTTATCTCATATGTTGTTGGGTCTTCATCTGATTTTTGCACTTGCTTTGTGGCTAGACACCCTTGTGCATGTCGAACGCTTTTAACGTGGGAACGTATATTTACCTGTTTTCATAGGTAAGAAGTGGTTTCAGTTGCAATTTTTACGGGTATTATTTTCATCCCTTTGCCCTCTTAATTAAAAGTGAAACAAACTTTATGTTGCCTTCTCCGATTCTGTGACATCAATCTCTTTGCACTTCTCTCTCATGAAATGAAACTCTCTCTTGGAATTAAGATCAGGAGCAAAGAAAAAGCAATTCCTTGAAGGTTCTTCTCCCTCAAACCGGATCCGACGTGTGGTACCTCCTCCTAGAGATTCCAGATTCCAGATCCGACGTGTGGTACCTCAAACCAGTTCGAGTTTTCCTTTACCCTCTTCACTTCCGATACGTGAGGTCCACCGCCGAGGTTGGTTGGCATTTCACCGCTTGAGCTGTTGCTTGGGTGTATATGAATTTTGTTATGTATGTTGCTGCTTTATGTGTGAATCTTATAAAGTTACAATCTTTGAGTAAGTTGGATGATATACCTGGTTGTGGTTTTGTTAGATTATTGTCAATATGAGATTTTGTGAGACTTTTCTTTCAGCCAGAAATCAGAAACTTTCCATGGTGATGAGTGACTGGAAAATGTTTTGATAAGTTTTTTTTTTCTTAATTTTGTTAAAGGTTTGATTTACTGAATAAGAAATTTCAATTTTTTTTTTGTTTTGTTTTTAAATTAGTTTTTATTATATGGTTCTGCATTTAGGGGTGCTTTGAAAGAGCTTGTAGAAAACTTATTTGAGCTCTGAGAATAGTTTATTTCAATAAGCTTATGATAATAGTTTATGACTTCACCTAAACCCCCAGTTGTTCAAATTTCTAACCCTTCTGTTTCTGCAGGTTGCATTTAGGACCAAAGTTTTCCACCCAAACATCAACAGCAATGGTAGTATCTGTCTTGATATCTTAAAGCAGCAGTGGAGCCCTGCCTTGACAATGTCTAAGGTTCTGTCACATCCTATACTAAGCTTTTTACAGCACATGTTTGATGAACAACACTAGTTATAACTTAATAAGAACAATGAAGTAAAATTGCTAGTGACTTTAGACTTGACTAGGTTGACATCTGGTATAGTGGCATGTAATTTTGTTATACTTTTTATATATCTATCAAGGCAAACAAATGCATAAATAACTAGCTCAAATAATAACTAGCTCTCTTGAAACTATTGCTGTCTGTGTTTTTAAGTGGTTGGGAAGGGTTTGTGTTTCCAATTTCAGGTGTTGCTCTCCATATGTTCCCTGTTGACTGATCCAAACCCAGATGATCCCTTGGTGCCTGAAATTGCTCACATGTACAAGACAAACAGGTCCAAGTATGAAACAACTGCTAGGAGCTGGACTCAGAAGTATGCAATGGGCTAGTAGCATGTTGGAATGAAAGACAACATCATTATAGGATAGGACTTTGTTCCATCCATTTGTTAAGACCTTAAGAGTAACATATTGCTATAATGTATAATCTATATATCAGTAAAAACATCTGAGATCTTCTTCAGTTTGTTTGTATGAAAATTGTGTTGTGAGCACTTAAAAATATCTGTCGATGATGATGTTCTTCAATATTAGATTCTATTCTTATTCCAAGTTTCTATATTATAAATTTGATTTTCTTGAACAATCATAATCTTTTGGCACAACTGCACAAGGAGTGAAATAAATTGTGACATGGGAAGTTCTCTTTCTCTCCATGCATATTTATACATGTCACTTGTATATATGTGTGTGTATGTATGTACGAATTTTACTATGATTACACTTGGTCCTGTTTACGGCACTTGCATATTAATTCTGATTTTGTGACTAACTTCATCAATCTGTGTTAATGTCATGGTTCTAAAAACCAGACCAGACTGGACCGGCTGGTCTGACCGGAAAACTGATGGCCGGTGGAGGTATCGGTCTATCAGAATCCAAGAACCGTTAAAAAAATTGGTGGTGAATTGGCCGAACCGGCAATATAACAGTAAAAATGGTGGTCTATTGGTTTGGCCCGATTTGCTATTAACCACTCAAATATGCCAAAGATTGTGATGTTTTTATTAAAAAAACAAATATTTTGATAATGAATCATTGTTAATTACTTATTTCTTACTTTATTTTATAATTTTAGATGTTGGTGATGGATATTGTTGCTTATTGTTAAACAATTGAAGTGAAATATTGTTGTGTGGTGTTAGGCTTGTTTAACTCATGTTAGACTTCAACAATTTAGGATACTAGCTAATATACCCGCCTCTTGGGCAGGTTAATTGTTAAATAAATGCTATCGATTGTTATGAGTACGTACATGTTATAATTTATTTATAAAAAAAAATGATGACACCCTTTTAAGGTTGATAATTATTTAAGTTTGTAAATATTTGAAATTTATAGCTATTAATAAAAATGATAAATGATATTTAAGTAAGTTAGAATATAATAATAAAAATAATGGTAATTTTGGATATTATTGAATTTTGATATTTAAATACTATGAAAATCATGATTACTTTTTTTTTTTTTTTTGAAATGGTGACGTATTTAGTCTTGACTATTTAGTTTTAGAATGTTAGATTATTACTATGGTATTATATAGTTATACCATATTATTATAATTTTTAACCATATTTAAGCTCTTAACAAGTGTCCTAAGAGTACTCTAACATTTTCCTAATAATAATAATGATTATTATGGCATAGTAGTTATAAATATAATTAGAGGGAGTAGTTTCAAATAGTATTTTTATTTATAAAATGATGGGGTTCATAAAAAAAATAGAATTCACAAATAAGTGTTTTATTATTTTTTTTTTTATTTCCTCTACTGTACCACGTTAATATTTTACTTTTTTTTTTCCTTCATTAACCTTCCTTGGGAAAATATTTTTCATGAACTTAGTGGATTTAATTTTTTTATATGGATAAAAAAAAATCGTTGAATATAACAGCCCAACCCACTGAATATGACAGCCCATTTCATCATTTCTTATTAAATTTTTTTTAATTCATAAATACATAGATGTATTTTTACCCATATAAAAGTTTTCAGGTAAATGATATGAACTCTCCATCTTGTATTTTGTTGAGATCAATGGCTCTAACTCATGGAACCATCAGTCGTGCCAAAAATTTTGGCACCATATGAAACGTCATCGTGCAAGCAAGGTACTTATCTACATGGTTTCCTCAAACATGGTTATTATGTAAGGAAAAATAGGTATGAATAGGATAACTACAACCAGTGACTCTCCTCAATATTGGTTTGTATGAGCGTTTAAACTATAAAATGTATAGTTTCTGCAAAGTTTGGTCAAAATATATGATCAGTTTAATTAAACAAAACGAAGCCAAGAAAATTTTCTCGCATGAATTTCACTCATGCTTATTTTTCTTTTTACAAATTTTAGATGTAATAATTAAAAAAAATGAGAGGAATGTTTTTTAAATTTATTTTTTTTATGCTATTCATCTTTGTCTTGGGTCAATCCAGACCCGTCCTAATTTGGACATGTTCTTATCTTGTCCTGATCCAATTAGGGATGGATTTGGGTTCAAAAATTGACCCGAGCAACATTTAGGGATGAGTAAGGAAATTAGTTTTTTGACTCCCCCACTTGATTTGTTGACCCTCTTTTTTTTTTTAAAAGACACTAATAACCTTTTTCTCTTTCTCTTCTTCTCCACATTCCATTCTTCTCCCTTTTTCAACCAGCATCACCTTCCTTCTCCACTCTTCATCAACACAAACCAACTTTCTCCCTCTTTACATTGATGCAATAATTACAATACAAGAATAGTTTTAAAAAGTTTATCAATACTATTTTAGATCTTCAGAACCACTAATTTTTCCAAAAATTATCTTAATTTAAGAAGTAGATGAAGAATATGTTCATCGTGTAAGAGAGCTGGAACAACAAGTTGAATGCAACACTTCTAGCAACAAAGGGACCACCTCCTGTACTGAAGTGAACTCTTATGAACCGAATGAACATATTCTTCCTGAGGTGAAAGTAAGAGTCTTACATAAGGAAGTACTCGTGATAATCCATTGTGAGAACCAAAAGGGTATTATGTTCACGTTACAAGCACGCTGCAGGTTCAGCGTGTGAATTTCATGACACACGCTGACCCCTCAGCGTGCAAACAAATTTTTTATTTTTTTTAAGCACGCTGACCCCTCAGCGTGTGTTATAAAATTAAAAATTTATAACACGCTGAGGGGTCAGCGTGCATGTCAGATTTTAATTTTTTCAAACACGCTGAGGGCTCAGCGTGTTTGAAAAAAAATTAAAATTTTTGTATGCACGCTGACCCCTCAGCGTGTGTATAAAATTTTAATTTTATAATACACGCTGACCCCTCAGCGTGTTATAAAATTTTTATAACACACGTTATGGGGTCAGCGTGTGCGTTTAAATTCTATGAGAGGGGTATTTTGGGATTACACTATTTTAGTAAGGTTATTATAGCATTTTTACATAAAAAAGGGATCAACAAATTAAGAGAGGGAGTCAAAAAACTAGCACCCGATGAGTAAAAGACCAGGCCCAGGGATAGGGCAATGAGGGCCACCACCTTGGCCCATAATTTTTAGGGGCCCAAAAAAATTTCAGTTTAGTTTAAACCCGAGCACAGTTCAAACATTTTGAGTATGCATTTCAAAACAATCACATTCTATTCAGACCCATTCTCCACAATAATGGCATCCTCTACATGTTGCAAGAGATTAATCCCCATGTCACTATTATCAACCATATAGTGAAGATATTCCTTTGATCTACTATTGCCCGATGAAGTAACCCATTAAGACCTTCTGCCACTATTAGAAAAAGGAATGGAGATAAAGGTCCCCTTGGAAGACCTCTCTCCAAGAAAAACTCAGAAATTGGATTGCCATTAACCAATCTTGTGATAAATTCATAGAGGAACACTAACGTTTTAATTTCAACCATTATTTAGCAGTCTCCGAATCAACTTTTCTAATCATATATAAACCGTATGACATTTATTTTTCATGTTGGCCTAGTTTAAACTGACCTGCTGAATCGAACCAACTCATGCTGTATCCGTTATATAGGTTGGTTCAAGTTGGTATGGATAGATAAGTTTAAGCATATTGTGTACCCTATTGACGTACGGTCGGTTGTGTGTATGTGGGTGTGGTTTTTTCTTTTTAAGAATGTTTCCTTCTTATTAGTTCTTAGGTTTGGCCCAAAAATAATTTCGGCTTAATTATGTCTTCAGATATTGAATTTTAGGAACATTTTGTCACAATTTTTTTTTTAAATGTCTCACTCGTTAAAGTTACTTTTGAGTTTGTTATATACCCATCATTCTATCAATTTCGATTAAATTTTGGTGACATGTTATTCCATAATCTTGGTCAAATGCATAAGGTTATTCGCATCATCGCATGGGACCATATGACATCATGGGGGGCAGAGACAACCTCTTTCCCTTCAATTATTTTTTTTCTTTTTTCAAACTAAAAATATTAATTTTTTTTATTTTTTTAATTAAAAAATTCTTCACCCACGTGGCATTATATGACCGATCTTTTATGTCTTATTTGGATTACGGTGTGACATGTTAGCAAAATTTTGCCAAAATTGATAGTAAGGATATATTGCAAACCAAAAATAATTTTAGGAAGACAAACGTTAAAAAAAAAAGTAAAAGCTTGTGGCATAAAATTCTAAAATTCAATAATTATAAATATAATTAAGCCTATAAATTAAATATCAATCACTTTTTCTTTTCATTGTTATAAAGCAAAAAGTCTGAGGTAATCTATACTATATAATAGCCGATGGGTATTTCAGATGCGGGAACACCCTCTTAGTAAGTGGTTGTGGGCCCCAAGAATAGGACTCAACAAGTACTACTTCTCATAGTAGTGGTGGGGGGCATGATGAGTAATCAACAAGTACTAAAAAGTAGGTTTTTTTTTTATTTTTTTTATTTTAATAAATCTAATTGAGTTTTCTGTGTTATTTTTATGTGCATGTTTTTGTTATTTGGATTTGAATTTTTTTATCATATGTTTCATAACACATGTAATGGTCTAAACAAGTAAAATATAAAACAATGGTGCTTCTACCATGCACCGGTTTTTGGTGCTCCGACTCTTTTTTTTATTTTAATTTTTAATTTTAATAAATCTAATATATTAAAAAAAATATGTTTTGGGTTTTCTGTGTTAATTTTATGTAAATGTTTTTGTTATTTGGATTTGAATTTGAATTTTTTTTATTATATGTTTCCTGACACAGATAATGGTCTAAACAAGTAAAATATAAAACAAGGGTGCTTCTACCATGCACCGGTTTTTTGTGCTCTGACTTCATTTATAAATAAAGTTTAATACTTTAAAGATTTCTCACTTTCCTATGTTATTTCTTTCATTTTTCTTACTTTGAAGGATCGATTACTGAATGAATATGAAGACTAAAATATAAATGTGAAGAAGCATGAAGTTGCATTGGATTTTGGTCATTTTTAAGGTACATGAAATTCTTTTTTAGAACAAAAAAGATTTGTTGCACTAAGAATAGCATTACACTTTAAAAAAAATAGTACAAATCGCATTTGGTTTAACAAAAAAATCCGATTTTTCTTTAAATTAAAAAAAATGAATTTTTAAATTAAAAAATATATGGAATGGAAGAAGTAAATAATTACTAAAAATCAAATTTTTTTTTTTGGTCTTTCATATAAATTTTATTTTTAATTTATAATGTCATTAATTACTTTTTTTTTCCAAAAACTCTTTTATTCACTTTTTTTTAAAAGCGAACTTTTTAGTTTAAAAATATTACATACAAGAATGTTAATCGACTCCAATTTATCGACTCTTTCATAAATAATAATATTAATCGACTCCTTCCTAAACAATTTTTAACAAGAATGTTTACATTATTATACTTTATTTACACTTAAACATTATTCATATTAAAACTCTTCATAACTAGTCAATAATAAATTAAAACTAATATTAATTGTAACTTTGTGAAATGTTTTATCAATACATTAAAACTAATATTAATTGCAAGATAATGGAACGGAGGAAATATTTCAATGTAAGAATCTTATTTTTAACATTTATAATTACATGAAAACTTTATTTTTTTTATTCTCTATTATTAAATATTAACTAATTTAAGGGAATATTAATAAAAATTACTTTTGGTTATTTAGCAATTTATCTTTATAATCATACATGTATTTTACATTATTACGAATATAAAGTAAAATCACGTTCACTAATTATACCATTATTTTTATTATTATATTTTAACTTAATTAAATATCATTTATCATTTTAATTAATACCTATAAATTTCAAATATTTACAAACTTACATAATTATAAACCTTAAAAAATGTCATATTTTTTTAAATAAATTATAGTAACATGTACATACTCATAACAATCAATAACACTTATTTGACAATTAACCTATCTGACAACCAAATATGCAATATTTTATCATCATATATTTACACTTCAATAATTTCATATTTAACTGGGTTAATTACTGTATTGGCCCCGTGAGTGGCACGGGATGCTTTCTAGTTAAGTAAAAAGTTACTTGCTCGCGCCAATGAGAGGTGCTGGTTTCCCTGGATCACCAAGGGCGATTAAAGTAAGAAGGATATGTACTCCCTTCCGTATGTAATATTTTTAAGGGAAAGGTGTATTTTATTCATATATCAGAAACAGTATAAGAAATATCACACTAATAATAGTTAAAGGGAAAGCAAAATACACTGCAACAACAGACTCTTCCATATGGACATGGATCATCAACAACTGTCAAAACCGGACTCTAACCGGAGATTCAATAGCTTTTAATTCCAAGATAACAATCTCATTGATGTTGGAACTAAGCTCAGTTCGGCGATAAGGAATCTCAAATCTAAAACGAGAAAGTCGTTGGACGGTAGCCAAATCAATAGTCGGCAAAGGGAGATCTGTCTCGACGAGTAGCCTTTCAATTATTGGAGCAAAAGGATAACCATCTGGAAAGTAGAAACTATCTAGAGGAATCCCTCTACTGAAAACACACAAAACAAAAACAACTTGCACAAAGACAAGACAAATCCCAAATAAATTGGAGGAAAACAAACCCACACCCTAAAGGAAAGGGAGGGATAGATCTCCTCCCCCTACCGAGAAACAGCAGATGAAAACAAATATGAGAAGAAGGAGGAGGGGAAAGACTCGTAGAGAGAAGCGCGAATATTTTTTTTATTTAAATTTAAAAAAAATTGTGTTAAATTTATTTCATTCTCAATATTATTTTTTTAAAATATACTTAAAAATAATTATTTTATTTAAATTTTGTTTCATTCTTAATGTTATTTTTCTAAAATATCTTTTTTTTATAAATTTAAGAAACTTAAATACAGTTAAATTAATTTGCTTAATAAACATAATTTTAATATTTTTCAAATATATTAAATCGAGGGGAGAAACACAATAATTCAATAAGGTAAATGTTAATAATGTGTTTAGAACACTTGTTAAAAAATTAATTGTGAATAAAAATTATTGAAAAATATTATTTTATATTTTTGAAAAAATAATGCATGTAAATTTATAAAAAAAATTATATCAAATAATCTTAACAAATGTTGTAATAATTCTTGGAATTTCAAGATCAACAAGGGGGTTGTGCTAAATGCTAAATAAATAAGAAATGGGAATGAATGAAGTAATGCAAAAACAAACAAAACAAGTACACACATGTGGATGTGGTCTAATAGAGAGATTGACACGCCATCAAATGTACGAATGCCGTATGAAATGCGTCATAACTCTTTCCAATTTGGGCCTCCCCATACCCATCACCAGGCTTAGCTAACACATTAGCGTAAAACACACATACACTATTTCTGACACTGTGACACACACAAACACACACCCCTGCATCCCTCTTATTCAACAAAGATGGAAAATGTTTGCTTAATATTCGTATTTGACATCAGAGAGGAATATCTACTTTTTTGGATAAAAAATGGTGGGTTTTATAAGAAAGAGAAATTGCAGGATTCACTAATTTTTGCCTGAAAAGGCAGATATCACGTATAAATGTCAAATACTGATGTTTATGTAACAGATTGCACCCAAAATACACATTACTACACTCCACAGTTTCTGCCATGTATCCAATGTCCAAACCCAAATCAACCAAATTAAATGCCAAGGCCAAGAGGTTTCTTTCAAGCAAAGCATTTGCCTTTACTTAACCCTCTCTGCCTAGCCAGTCCATTTAATTTCTTTCTCTTTCACAGTTTATGTGCTAAAAAACATGAAATATTTAATGTTTCAAATAATACTCATATTTTATGTTTAGGTTTCATAGTTTCTGGCATGGCATTGGCACTGTAACTCATGCAAAGGTTTTTTTCCTTTTTTTTTTTCTTATTTAAGTTCCTAACCTCCTATCTTATAATCTTTAAGTGTAAACAAAATAACATCTTCCAATAAAAAAACTTCTTAATTTAAAAATTAAAATCAACTCAACACTACAATAGAATTATACAGCTTTGATTCTCCTTTCTTTATATTAAAATACTTTTTTTTTTAAAAAATGATCATTCTCCCATCATATACAAAATTTAAAACACAAATAAATCAATCGTGATTCTACCTTTGAGCGGATGAACGAGGTGCTAATACCTTCCTTAATTTTTAATTGATTTCTGAGTTTAACATTTGGTTTGCATAGTGGTTTATCTATTGAAAAGGTTTTTCATGTTTTGCCTAAAAAAATCATTTAATTTTTTTACAAGCAAACCCTTTTAACGATGAAAGGTGAAAGGGAAATTTTGCAGCTACTAGGGTTTGAATCGACCAAACTATTTGTGAAGACAAAAGCCATTTGTGTTGGTTCTAAAAAAATTTTTCCACTCATAACATTGGGCTTATTAGTGTCATCAGGTTCGCCCTGACATATTGCAGCCTAGGACAATTTTTTTTATAGATCCCTAATTTATTAGTTTTTTATTAACAAGGACACTTTTTAATCAATTGAAAAATTCACATAACACTTGTCAATTTATTGAAAACAATACAATCTATTAAAAATTTATTTATTTTTATTAAAAGTTTTTCTCATTAAAAATAAATCAATAAAAATGTTTAATTATTTTTGTCTAATCTTGAAACATTAACAATTACAAAAATTAATAATAAAATTAGGCACGAAACAAAATTAACATAAAACAATGTAAAAAATTAGGTGTAGTAAATAAATTAATTTTTATTGAGACCCATTTTTCATGTTAGGTATCGGGGATCACATATCATGTCCATCCTAGAGTTGGTCCTCATTTCTAAGTGTCATATCAGATTTCACAAATTAGTAGAGAACAACACCAAGGCCAAGGCTTCAATGAACCAAAATTGTGTAAATCGAATTGTACGGAGAAGTAAAGGAAATCGGCAACCCGGTAAACCGGTAAAAAAGCAAAACATTAAAAATGAGGGTAAAAGCGTAAAAACACATTCTCAATTCTTTGATTTAATATTAAATTAAATTTTGAGGTCAGGTGGGAGTTTTATTTCATCAAAAACATAGCTCCATGTCCAATGGCCTCACACTCGATCGATCAGTGTTCATCTTCTTAAATCACGGTTTCGATTTCCCCTTCCCCTTCTTCGGTTTTGGTTTCACCTTCTCCCTCACGGTTTCGATTTTGGCCAAGATCTGAGAAGGAATCCCGCATCTGAGAAGGAATCAAAATTTTAGTAATCAAACTCCTCAAATCCAGTCACCAAAAGCTTTGCATGTGGTTGTTTCAGCACTCCCAGCATCAATTTTGAATTTGAATGTTCCCTATTTGTATTAGGGTTTTTAATTGCCCCTTTCCTTCTTCCCCAAATATTTCGGTTTCTGGTGTTATGTTTTTTTTTTAATTGCCCCTTTTTTTTTGTATTAGGGTTTTTTTTTTGTATTAGGGTCGAACATTTACAGGGGCGACGTGGGGAAGTAAGGGTTACACGTTGGATTTCAGGGATCAGCCCAGAAAAAAAGCAATTAAGTAAAACGTCTTGACTTAGGCCTATGATACGGTTGCTCAACTTTTCAAACTCTTGCTGAAATTCTGCAACGGTGGCACGCTGGCGGAGTTTGAAAAGAGCTGCCTGGTGAATTTCATAGATAGATGGGCCAAATCTAATCTCCAATTGCCTTGTGAAATTTTCCCATGTAGAGAGGTGATTATTGTGAACCAACCATTTAAACCATGAAAGGGCTTCACCCTTCATATAAAAAGAAATAATGTGTAAACGCTCATCGGGTGGGACCATATATAATTGGAAAAATTGCTCAGCCTGAAAAAGCCAATCTAAAGGTTCAGAGCCATCAAATTGATTCAATTGTAATTTAGGAGGTCTAGGTTGAGGGAGTGGGGAAGGTTGGATGATAAAGGGGGGACGGTTAGGGGAAGGGTTTGGAGAAAAATGGGGGGTAAGCAGGGGTATAAAACGTAGCACCAGTGGGGTAAAATGGGGGTGTGTGGGGGTGTGTGGGGGGACGGTCCAGAAAGCATGGGGGGGGGGGGGGTTTGGTGGGGATCTAGGGTTTGGGTGTTGGAGCGGAGCGCCGCCGTGATTGCTTCATGGCGATCGTCCTGTTCCCTCAATTTGTCATAGAAAAGTTGAACTAGACCCTCTTCATCAGAGGAAAATGGGGAAGGCATGGTAAGATAAGAATGAAAGCACCAAATGTTACGGTAATTACAGGAAATGAATAAAGAAGATAAAATAGCAGCTAAACTAGTCCAGAAAATGATAAAATTCTTCTCAGATTTCTCATGAAAAAGACGATGAACATCCAAAAGGAGATATAAAGCTACAGAAAAAACCTAACATCAATAATTAATCTAGGCCTTACAAGTGTTACCCATCCAGAGAGGATTCTTCTAGAAAGACTAATTCAAACTACAGACCCATAAGTTAAAATATTAAACCCCCTTCCAATCAGTGACAAATCCATCCAACCAATGGGGCTTCTTAATGGGCCTAGTGGTCTCTCTGTAACATAATATTAATAGGGGTAATTTTGAAATTACATATCAAAAAGTTCACATGTTCAATACAATTAATTAAATTATTTCACTTTCTTAATGGACATAAAATCCTTCAAAGAAGCTTTATATTTAGGGACTGAGGAAATATCATACTTCACAACTCTTATAAATGCGAGTCTTCTTATAACTTTGTTTTTTCTGGAGATTTTCTATGATTTAAAAATTACCGGTTGATGAGTTCTCACATCTATAACGAATTCAAAATTCAGCATTTGGGACATTTATATTTTATTTTTAGTTTCTTAGCTAATAATTTTAAAATAATACGAGTTGATTTTTTTTAGATGATGCTCTCATCAAAATTTCTTATATTAAAAAAAAATAAAATCAAGAATCGCACCTCTAATCAATTCCTTAAAATTTACTCCCTCCGCTCTATTTATAAGACTTTTTAGGGGTTTTTATTTTGGTCCTATTTATAAAATTCTTTTTCAATTTTCAATACCATTTAATTACTTCTTTCCACTAACACCCCTATAAAGTCAACATTTTTTAGAGTTCCAATAATAATTATAGGGGTAGTTTTGGAAAAGTATATCAAATTTTCACATTTCCAATATTACTAACAAATTTATCCATTCTCCTTGATGAAAGTGAAAAATTCCTTAAAGATCTTATAAATAGGATCAGAGGTAGTAAATAACAATAGGCCAACATGATTTATGGTAGGAAGAAGAATCCTACCAAGAGAGATTTAGCAGATAAGAGGAAAAATAACAAATACTAAAAACTAAAAGACTTGATTCATTTTTCATTGATCATAATGAAAGAGGGTACATGCCTTGCCTTCTTTTTATAGTAAATACTCACCCCTAAAACTCTTAATGACCATACACTTGTCACAATCATAATACCCTAAGAACATTCTAGAATAATACTAACAACAACAATAATAATAATAATAATAATAATAATAATACTAAGACTTATTTAATTATTAAGCAAATACTTATCCTATTCCTTTTCTCCAAATAGACCTAATAATTATTTTAATATTTATCATGCTTAATCTTCTATCATTGCCAACCCCTTGAAAATCAACCTTGTCCTCAAGGTTGAAATTATCAGTAGGCTGGGAAATTTTTATCTCAGGCCAAACTAAAATTGGACCAACTTCAATTTCTTGAAATGGGCCCATCTGTCTTTTATTTGCACTTGATGACCCAATACAATTAGCACTAATATTCCAAGACTTTTCAGAAGCATTTGGCAAAAAGTCCTTGTCTTGTAAATCTTCAGCACGCAAAACGTAAAAGGGCCTACTACTTGTTGATGATACTGGGACCCATACATTAGAAAAGAAGCATGAGGTGTGTGTTATTTTAGCTTTAGATGAGGAAACGTGGCACAATGGGACTGGTGGAGTGGATTGGACAAGGATTGAGCCCCAATCGTACGGCCCCAGATGATTTGTGTTTTCTATGAACGGCTGAGATTGCTTATACAAGGTTTGAGCAAACAAAAGTGTAGGGCTCAACACATATGCTTTCATTTTGCCGTGTGATGAGTTCCCAACAGCAAGGAGCCCATATTCTGCATCCTTCAAACAAAATATCACTCCATTTTCTTTAGAATGTTCATCTTTCTCAATAATTTTCACTGCCGGAGACAATGAAAACCATGGCAGAGCACGCGGTGGCGGAGGAGAACGAGAGTTACTCCTTTCGTCCTTGCCGAAAGCGTCTTCCGGTGACGAATACGGCGGAGCTCGCGGCGGAGAAGGGAATGTCCTCGGTGGCTCGTGAGGAGACATGGAGCTTGCTTCCCCTTTCTCCTCGGTCTTGTCGGAGGCGAAGTCCGGCGACGGGAACGATGGTCGCCATGGCGGTGCTCGCGTCGGCGGTGGTGGTCTCCCTGGCTGAGCACGACTGAGCAATGGAACCTCGTTTTCCCTTCTCGCGTCAGAAGTTAAACCCGGTGGTGGAGGAGGAGGTTTCCACGGCGGCTGAGATGATCGGGTCGGAGGTTGTGATTCCAGTGGTGGCTCAGAGCGACGGCGGTCTGGCGGTGGCAGATCTAGTGGTGTAGGGACTGTGGCGTTCGGTGACGATGACATCCACGGCGGCGCACGGAGACAAACGCCTTTCTCCTCCTCTTTCACAGTGCCTTCTGGTGGGCGAGATGGTGGTTCCCAAAGCGGAGGGCGCGGCGGTTGCCACGGTTGTTGTGGTTGAAGGGGGTGAAAGTGTGTATAAGAGGGTTGGTAGGGATGATAATATTGTGATGGTTGAAATGAGGAGTAATAGATCCGAGAAGTTGGGTAATTAGGCTTTGGTGGTGGTGGTGGTGGTTGAGGGGGTATGGACTGATGTTGAGGAGTCAGTGTAGAGAGCTTCTCCATCATCGCAACAAGAGAATGGGAGAGAGTTTCATGGTGGAGTGTGATGGCTTGTTGGAGCTGGTCCTGGCGTTGGGAGAGCTCACTGTGCATAGTGAAGATGTGTTGGTTGATAGTAGAAAAGGCTTCAGCAGCGGAAGGCATGGTAGGTGGGGGGGTTGGGTAAGAGAATGAAAGCACCATTTGGTAGGAAGAAGAATCCTATCAAGAGAGATTTAGCAGATAAGAGGAAAATAACAAATACTAAAAACTAAAAGACTTGATTCATTTTTCATTGATCATAATGAAAGAGGGTACATTCTTTTTATAGTAAATACTCACCCCTAAAACTCTTAATGACCATACACTTGTCACAATCATAATACCCTAAGAACATTCTAGAATAATACTAACAACAATAATAATAATAATACTAATACTAAGACTTATTTAATTATTAAGCAAATACTTATCCTATTCCTTTTCTCCAAATAGACCTAATAATTATTTTAATATTTATTATGCTTAATCTTCTGTCAATTTATCAATTGAGTTTTTTGTTCGGAGAAGGAGGAGGGAATAATAAGTATTAGCACAGTTCATACATACTTTATGGTATGATGATAGTATGATACAGAAGATGTGCTTTATTTTTGGCCTTATTAGTCCTCAATCTCATCACCACACACTCTTTTCCAGAACCTATACCCATCTTCGTATTAATTCATTCTAGGAAGATAGAGAGAGAGAGTAAAAGGGTATCTCCATCTCATCTCATCTCTGTCAAATTTTCTTCACAGATCATAGAGCTCAGATTTCAGAACACCACAGAGCTCTCTGCTGTGTAAGGAGAGACCCTAGAAAGAGAGAGAGAGTGACAAGGGATCAATCATCTCTTAAGCCTTTCGCTATGCATTGGACTGTGGGTCTCAATGCCCCCTCTACGCGCCTGCATGCCGTGTGTCACACTCTTCTCATTACATCCTAACAAAATTACATTTTTAAACAAATACTAAGTGTCTTTGATAAATTTGTTAAAAATTAAATAAAATAAATAATCATTAAAAAAAATTATATTTTTTTAAAATTCTCAAAACACGAAATAATTTTCACTTAGAAACTTTAACAAATGTTTTTTTAATTCTTCCCTTTCATAATTTCAGTAAAATAAAAATAAAAGATTTTGCTTCAAATCAAAATTATAGCTCGTGTTGAATTTTTTTACGGAATGCTGACTTGCAGTCTTGTGCTAATAGATTTACTCCATTAAGAAATTTAAGATAAAAAACATGTAAAGGAAGATAATGTATTTAATTTAATTACATACATAGTATAAATATATACTCCCTCTTGTTCTATATATAAGCCTCCTTTGAAGACTTTTTTTCTAATATAAACTATATTTTCAATTTTTAATGGTATTAATTACTTCTTTTCTACAAACATCATGTTTACTCAATACTTTTTAGATTCCCAATAATAATTATAGGATACTTTTGAAAAAGTATACCAAATATTTACATTTCCAATACCACCAACAATATTAACTAACTTTCTTACAGAGTGTGAAAATTAGTCAAAAAGACTTATAATAAGAACAAGAGAGAGTATTATTATTTTGTTAAGCACAATTCTACAACTTAGATGATTCTGGTCGACAAATACAATCTAACCAGTAAATTAAGGTATTAATTAAGAATTGAAAAATTAAATAATTACTAATTAAAGGAATTTTTCCTGCTTTTCCATTCGAAATTAAGTTACTCCTTCATGAGAATGGCATTGATTAGCTAGACTACTAGGTTCTTTTCATACATAAACTAAAATGGGATATACTATATTTTTCTTAAGAAAAAAATTGCCAGATTGACAAGATATTTATGCTGTGTTCACGTAACTCTAATTTATATATTAAGGACAATAATTTAAATGTATTTATATACGTCCTTATCCCATTATTACGACGTGTCTATATAATTGTTGCTTTGTTTTTATTATTTGTCTATTTTTTATAAATATTTTGTTCCTATTTATTTATCTTATTTTGGATATATAATTGTTGCTCTGTTTATTATTCTTATTTCATATGGTATTCCCTCCGTTTCAATTTAACTATCGTTTTAGAAATATCATACGGATCAAGAGAATAATTTAAGACTTCAATTTTTAAGAAAATTATACTCCCTCTGGTCTTTATTATAGGACATACTTAACCGAATTACACATACCAAGGAAAATAGTCAATTTTATAAATTTTATGAGAATATATTGTAACATTACAATTTTACCCTCTAAACTTTTCTTGGAAAATTCACGCTCATTAATGAACAACAAAAACACATAGATAGTCAAAGCATTTAATAAGGGCAAAAAATAGAAAAAAACAATAAATAATACATTGAAAATATAAAGTGACTTATAATTAGGACCAAAAAACCTTCTAGAATGTGACCTCTAATAAGGATCGGAGGGAGTATTAGATAACTTTACTATAATAATATCCTCATAATACATTAATTATCAATCATTTCACATATTTTAACATATTAAATGCAATGCTGAAGTTGAGAAAAATCAATTAACACACTCTCGAATTCCTAAAACGACAAATAATAAAACGAAGAGAGTATTGATTTACGTAAATAATAGAAAAATAGTTGTTAAAAAAAGTATTTTATAAAAAAGATGATTAATTTATTAAAAATCAAAGTAATTATTATAATTATTAAAAATATATTTTTTTAAATAAGACAGATAAATAAAAAGGAATATATTCTCAAGGGGTATATTTCTACTCGTACTTTTGTCTCTTTCACAAAGTGTTTTTTATATTTGCTACGTTATACTAATAAAGTACTACATTTATATAGAACTTATCTTGGTTTGTGGGAAGAGAGTTTGGGAAAGGAGAAAATAGAGTTTTCTCCTATTTGGTTGATAAAAATAAAAACAAGGAAGGAGAAAAAAATGGTTAGGACTCACTAAATTTTTCTTTCTTTCCTCGTGTGTAGAGATTTTGGAGAGAAAATTGAAAGGTAATATATTTTCAGATAAAAAGAAGGAAAAGAGAAATTTTTTCTTCTCATTTTCTCTCGTTCCAAACAAAACACAAAATTTATTCATTTTCTTACCATAATTTTTCTTCCCTACTTGCCTCTTCCCTATTTTTCTATTCTCATTTTCTTTTGGACAACCAAACAAAATTGTTTAATAACATTATTCAAAAATCAAAACCATGATAGTTCATATAGATGCCAAGTATACAATCTCTATTCAAGTGTCATATGATCTTTTTAGAAGCTGTTGGATCCTATGACATGATTTTAACTAGACTCTTTTCTTGTTCTAGCTTATTACTATTTTCTTCTTCTTATGTGGATCCTATGACATGATTTTAACCAGACTCTTTTGTTGTACTAGCTTATTATTTTCTTCTTCTTATCATGATATAGGCAAATGTGTATCTAATGTAACCATAGAAGAAAGGTCAAATTTCATTACAATTACTTTAACTGCACAGTTATCCTACCCTACAAGTCTAAAACAAAAGAAATCTATTTCAAAAGGCATGCATTTCAAGAACCTCTTACACTAGTACTATATATATCAATATCAAGATCCTGCTCAACAATTTTTTTACTCTTTTTACTAACAGTGCCAATTTGATGAATGGTTTAACTTTTAGCAAATCTTTTTAACATTTCTATACTCTAATGCTAGTACTTTATTTAGTGGCTATAGTTCTTCTTACAAGTAATCCAATGCTTTTTTTATTCACCTATTCAGCTTTTATTGCATGGAAACAATGATATAGGTAGAATAGGAGTAGGAATAAAAAGAGCAAAACGAAGGTGAAGAAGACATCTAAAGGGAAAGAAAGAAAATTGAGATGGTTATTTATTGAACAGTGTGTGACTGTGACTGAGATGTTGGGAAACTAAAATCACAAGTCAGATTGCAATAATAAATACCCTTATGTACTTTATATAATAATAATAATAGTAATAGTAAATAGAGAAAGAGTACTAATACGCTATCCTCTTCTTTAAGACACATCAAAGATTTTCCTTCACTTCTCACACTGCTTTTGTTTCTTCCATAATAATCTGCTTCCTCTACATTTCAACACATGAGTTAAAACTTCATCATGATTATGATGCTTTCATAGAAGAGAGGGAGAAACAAAAACCAAGGTCTTATGTTGTGTGTATGTGATTAGGGAAACAAGTTAGATATAGTTATTATTAGATGAAAAATATGCAAAGCTTCAAGACAGCTCAAGCAAGTTCTCAACTCTATTGCCACTCTTCTTTCTTGCTTAGGTATATGCAAAGTTTCTATCTGTCTTAGTTACCCTTTGTTATTTTTTTGTGTTTTTCTTAAAAGGGTTGTTGGAAATGGATTCATATGAAGCATAGTTATGTATTTTTATTTTTGGTGGTATGAGATAATTGTTTTTTCTAAAACAGAGATGCTCTGTTTTCCTCTGTTTTGAAACAGGGGAGATGACACTAACAGAAACCCACCACGTTTCTCTGATCTTGGAGACCTTCAACATTCTGCTTCTATGTTTCAACATGATGATGCTGTTGATTTAAGCTCAAGTATCTCTCTCTCTCTCTCTCTCTATATATATATATATATATATATGTATGTATGTATGTATGTATGTATGTATACGTATATGTATATGTGTAATATACACAAACGTACACAAACTCTCTCCCATTCATATTTTATAGATAATTCAATTTAGAATTATTTTCAGGCTCTATGTTTGGTGTAAAGTCTAGCAATGCAGCTATTGGTGGGAACAACATGCAGTATGGGACATTGCACACGGTATGCATCTTCTCTCTCTTTAATATTAGAATGAGTTTTGTTTTATGAGAATCATAACTGATGGAAGTATTTTATTTTGGTTTTGATGGTGTGTTTGTGAAGAACCTTGGGTCTGCTGAGATTGCTTCAAGTGGGGGAGGGTGCTTGGAAAACGTGTATCAGAAGGGAATTGCTATGGCTACTTTGCCTTTGGGGAATGGTCATGTTGAGAATTGGGGTGATTCTGGCATAGCAGATAATAGCCAGCACACTGATGATACTTCCACTGATATTGACACTGATGATAAAACCCAAGTGGGTATCTTTTTCTCCAACTTGCTTCGTTTTTTCACACTTATAGATTATAGACTAGTTTGCATTTTTCTCTTGGCATATTATCTGCATTTATGCTATTTTGTTAGACAAATTTGCTATACTTTTTTATGGTTGATTCATGGTTTTAAATTGCGGTCCCCAACTGCAATTTAAAGTTTAAACCATTTTGACTAATGTTAGTGTAAGTAGAAGAGAGGAATCTTTTCACTATTTGAGGGAACCTGAAGGTCCTCCACTGTGTTTTTTAAATATTGTTTTAGAGCAATAGAGTTCAGCGTGGGGCACTTATAGCTGTGGATTCCAAGGATCAGACAAAGGCCAAACCTGAAGATCACAAGGTTGTTTGCTACTGTAACTTGTTTCAACAGCTTGTGGGCACTCGTTTTTGTTCCATTACTGATGTTTTATTTATTTGGCTTACGATTTTTTCTAGACTCTTCGTAGGTTGGCCCAGAATCGGGAGGCTGCGAGGAAGAGCCGTTTAAGGAAAAAGGTAATGGCCACGGTTGAAGTTTGATTGCTTTCTATGTACTTAGATATGCAGAATGTTAGGACCTCTTAACCATACATAGTTTCATCTTTGACTTTGTTATAGATTATAGATAAAGAGGCTTGTAAATTCAATGGTTGGTTTTAATATATATATATATATATATATATATATATATATACCCACATTCTTGAAGAACTATGATAAATTGGTGCAAGATTACTCCAACTTCATTTAATCTTATGTTTTTTAAATGATTTTGGTTTTACTGATTTAGCATATTTTTGAATGGAACTTATGTTGCTTATAAGTTATAATATTATGTTAGTTAAACGCTGCTTACTTCTTGTGATGGTATATCCACGTCCACATTAGTATTTGGGCTGTATAACAGTCTCGGGATTTTAAGTTTAACAAGTTTGAATAACTCATAGGTTTTGGTTTTTGCATAGGCCTATGTACAGCAATTGGAGAATAGCCGAATCAAGCTGGCACAATTAGAGCAAGAGCTTCAACGAGCACGTCAACAGGTTGAGGAAGTTAAAGTTTTTTCATTAGATATCTATTGACAATTTGATTACGTTATCTTCATTGGTTTTTTCTACTTCAATGCAGGGTGTATTTATTGCAGCTCCTGGGGATAATTGTCATTCAGCTGTTGGAAATGGTAATGAAAAAGAGGCAAATTTCTTGTTCATTATTTCCCAGTGCATAAACTTGACTTATATTGGTTATGGTATTGAAAAAGAGGCAAATTTCTTGTTCATTATTTCCTTCAGTGCATAAACTTGACTTATATTGGTTAAATATTTATGAATACTACCGCACCGAACATGCTTTATAACCTCTCAAATTAGTAGAGAACTAAATAGTTCTTGCATTTCTTTCAAACTGTTGTTAAAGTAGTAGCCAAATTGATTAGTACTTCAGCCCACATGCATTGATTGAAATCGTGTATTTGCATTAAATATAAATTCATTTGAACTTGGTGTGGCTCTTCCTCTAACATTAGGGAATTTTCGAACGAAAGGGGGATCTATTGAGATTTAGTTATGGCATTAGTGACTGATCAAGTTTATTGAACTTTTAGGTGCCTTAGCATTTGACTTGGAGTATGCCCGCTGGGTTGATGAGCATCAACGATTTCTCAATGACCTAAGATCAGCTATAAATTCTCAAATCAGTGACAATGATTTAAATCTTCTCGTTGATGGTGTAATGGCACATTATGATGAGTTATTTAGGTTAAAGAGAATAGGGACTAAGGCTGATGTATTTCACATGCTTAGTGGGATGTGGAAGACACCTGCAGAAAGATGGTTTATGTGGCTAGGTGGATTCCGTTCCTCCGAACTTCTTAAGGTGATTGTCCGATTCATAACTTCGTTTGCAAGTAATTTCGTTTATTCTCCTATTAGATAGAAGAATATTCTGCTGACTACTGTCGTCATATGTCTTTTCATATTCAGATAGTCAAGAACCACCTTGAGCCGTTAACAGGACCGCAATTGTTGGGCATTGATAATCTGCAGCAGTCTTCACAACAAGCCGAGGATGCTTTAACTCAAGGAATGGAAGCATTGCAACTAACTCTTATAGAGACACTTTCCTCCACCTCACTAGGACCCACTGGTGCCGGAAATGTTGCTGATTACATGGGCCAAATGGCCATTGCAATGGGCAAGCTTGCCACACTAGAGAATTTCCTTCTTCAGGTTAGAGATATTTGTTTAAATTTTATTAGTATCTTATTCATAGTTAATTCTAACTTCATAATATCATGGAATGCGCATGAAAAGAGATGAAATGAAAGGAGGGATGAAGGAATCTTAGGGTGTGCTATGTATCAAAATACATACATCATTGATAAACTTTACTCCTCTCTCAATTACTAAAATTTTCACTACTACCTACCATGCTCACCTTAAGAAGTGTGTAAGCATTGTAATCTGAGTTCATTTTTATGTTCTTAGGCTGATCTCTTGAAGCAAGGAACTCTGCAACAGCTGCAACGAATTTTGACAACACGTCAAGCTGCTCGTGCGCTCATTGTTATAAATGATTACGTCTCAAGACTAAGAGCGCTTAGTTCATTATGGTTAGCGCGCCCTAGAGAGTAGGGATTGACATTGATATCTCTATCTAGCTATAGTGCATCCTACTATAGGACTCCCTATGTTATCTCCAAACTAATTGGCTATTTCTCTTCTAATAGGAACTCAGTGATGAGTTGCTGCGACCCTCAAATATAGAGCGTGGTTAAAAATCTCGGCCATACTGAGAAGAGACCTTGTTACTGGTAGCTGCTGATCTAATTTTCTTTAGAATATAGATGATGGCCTGAATCTTTATCTGTACAAGTTTTAAACTACTGAGAAATTCTGTAATCTTATTGCCAGTTTGCCACATTCAAAGTGGTTACTGTGTAAGTGTTGCATCTAAAGAAAGGCATGAATGCATTTCATTGTCACCATTTCACTAAGAATCAAATGCCTTTGCAAAGAAAAAAAAGGGCATGGCTTTTTTAATAGATAAATCATTCCATTACTTAACCATTTGGTAAAGTAATATTCTGAAGTTGATTGACTTCACTCTATTTTTACCTACCTAAGTGCTAATGGTACAGTAAAACATTAAGTAAATTTCACAAGTTGCTTTCCACTCTTAATTCAGTTTATTGTGATTTTATTAATTTTGTACATAGTTATCTACAAAAGTTGTATAAGAATTTATCACTTGAAAGAAATATTATACAGCTGCAACCCCCTTTATAATCTTATAATTTTCCCATGCTCTCAATGAATCATGTAAGCTGTGTTATTAGCAAGCTGCAAAGCAATCTTCAACTTCCACTGAACACAAACATCAAAAGTGTTGAGTCTTCAATTCTTCACCACTGGTCTATATATTTGCCTCCTTGTTGTATTCATTGTTCCTGCAAAAATTATATAGTGCAACTTTGTGAACAAAAAAGATTCAAAATTCTCTTTCCAACACTCACAATCTTTTCTAAAACTATTGAAATATCCAACAAGTATTTATTTACCTGGCCTATGTTTTTTTCTACATGTGACTGCTTGGGGGATGAAAACTCCAGTACCTTTCCCTTTCTCATTCTTCCACAATTTCACCTCATTCTTCCTCCACAATTTCACAAGCCAATCAGGTGGTGAACCAGAACTCTCAGTTTCCCATGAACAAAAATGGCTTGCAGGTTGTGATAAACTCTTATAAACTGACCTGATTGAACCACCATTAGCAACAACACTATTGGAGTTGAAACTTTTTCTTTCTAGTAATTCTTCATTGTCTTCAGATGTCAATAGCAGAATCTGCCTTCTAATCTCAGCATAAAAAGTATCATCATCATATTGTGACTCCATAATGATATATTCCAAGATTACTTACTTAGGCTCTCCAAATAATCTTGAATTATATATATAGGAATAGGCTTGTGTTTGAATTAATGGTTATTGAGGATCATATATACATACATATATATGTGTGTGTATAGATGAAGGAATCACATAAGAGAAATAAATATTACTTTGTTTGTGGTCAATGTTTTAGGTTTAAGGAAGTGTAAAATAATCTATAATAACAAATGTCCAAATTGGAAGAATATGTTAGTTTTCGTACGTTGCTAGATATCTGCTGCATTGTGCATTTAAAAAAAAATGATGATGCAATTATTGATAGTTGATCTAAATCAAATGTATCATAAGGGATTTGGCAGTTACTTTCTAGTGACATAAATGGTGATTATCACCACCTAATATCAACGTCAACGATACTTATTGTTTAGGTAACCATTAAAATATTCATGCTTTGCATTTTTGGTAACATTGATTTGGTTGTGCTTTACGTAGTGGCTAGATATCAATTACGAGTCAATTTGGTGATAATGGATCAGCACTCATGTGGCATAAATAACATTAAAATGGTCAAACTTATTCTTATCATTGGAATGGTTCTGGTAAAATCTGTGGGTTTTTTATTTTGTTTTTTTTAAAGTAAAACGGTTTATGGGGGTTTAAATTTGTGACACGTGGAAAATATTTAAAGCTTTAGACGTCATTAATTTATGCGGTTTCTTCTTTCATTATTTTATTTGGGTTTGCTTAAAGATTGAGGATAAAAATTTAAAAAATTGTAAAGAAATTTAGGAAAATTAAGTTCATTATCATTTGAATTATTAAATGTTTAATTTTTCTATACAAAAGCACTTCTTTTGGTCTCTTATCCTTAGCTCTAAGGGCTGAGGTTAAAAAAATTCATTTTATTTTCGAAAATCATTTATATTTTGGCTTAATTGAACTTTTGGTTTCACAATTTTGTCAATTTGGCAATTTGGTCCTCCTACTTTTAATTTGGCGAATGTAGTTTTTCAATTGTCAATTTGTGGCGATTTCAATTCTTCTATGTCTAACAGTAGAACACGTGTTATCACCTGAGCAATTTTGTCAGATCGGAAGGATTTAAATCGTCACAAATTGACAATTGAAGGATTAAATTTACTAAATCAAAAGTAGGAGGACTAGATTCGACAAATTAACAAAATTGGGGAATAAAAATACAATTAAGCCTTATATTATTAATCTTAACTAGTAAGGAAAGAATACCTCAAAAAAAAAAAAAAAAAAAAAAAACTAGTAAGGAAAGAAAGTAATGTTACTCTAACCTTATAACGAGTACATTCACGAGTCGCAAAGATATATTTAGAGAATTAGTTTCCAAACCCCAACTTTTAGCCCCAACCCCCAATTTAATTGAGAAATGATAAAAATATCCCTTATTCTATTTTTTTTCCATCAAACCCCAAACTCCCTCCTTCTTCTTCTTCCCCAAACCACCAACAGAACCCCCTAACCAGAGCAGCTTCCATGGCCAACCCCTTTTCCCCATAAATCACTCTCTCCACCATTTTTTTTATTTTTTTTAAAATTGGGTCGGTTGGCCCGTTTCCTCCTTTGAGAACCCTAAGGTCCCCTCCTTCACCATGAACACGGCGGCTGCCGCAGGAATCCGAGACCACCATGGGTGGTGCGGCGAGAAGGACCACCATCGATGGTGCGGTTTACACCGGTGGCGGCGGAAGAGTGATGCATTCGGAGACTTGTGGAACGTGATGGCGTTGACGGCGAGGGGAGCAAGCTCGTTTGATCCTCCTCTGGTTCTGGTTTTCTGCGTTTCTGTTTCTCAATCCCAACACCTCGGCGGCGGCGGTCTTTTGGGATGGTTTTCTGCGTTTCTGTTTCCGAGAACCCCGTATCCGACACTGGTTCGTCGGAATTGAACACCATACACAATTCCGACGAACCAGTGTCGGAATTTCTTGAAATTCCGACACGGGGTTCTCGGAAATTTGTCAGACCCAGAAAAAAAAACATGGTCGGAGAAGGGGGATGACGGCATGGGAGGGAGGCCATGGCCGAGGTTGGTGGGGCGTGAGGGTGAAGGGGGTGTGGGGTTTGGGGAATGGTTTGATCAAGGAATAACTGATTGGAAGTTATGTGGGGGGGCATTTTGGGATTATTAATAAAATTGGGGTTTGGGGGCTAATAGATGGGGGTTGGGAACTATATTTATGGTGGGTGGATCAACTAGAACGTACATTGTATGTCAACTATATACATTAAAACATCCTATAAGTACCAACAAAGCCCAGCACAGTTGGTAGATAGCTGGGTTCCTTAAGCATGATGTCAGGTGTTCGATCCCTGCCGTGGGCATGGAAAAGACTTTGTTGGTAGAGGCAAAACCCACTTCGGTGATCTCCACGCCTCGGAGGGGATTAGTCTTCGGCTGTCGGCTGGGGGATACCCTTGGCGTACACCAAAAAAAAAATAAAACATCCTATAAGTAATAATTTTTTGGTCCTATAAAAATAAGATCTTATTCATATTTTCAATAACATTTAATTACTTTTTTCAAAAATATTTTTATTAAGTCAACATTTTTTAAAATCTCAATAACTTTATGGATAGTTTTGAAAAAATATAGTATTAAATATTTACATTTCTAGTACCATTAATAAAAATATTCCATTTTCCTGATGAGAGTAAATTTCTCCAAAAAATTCTTACAAATAGGACCGGAAGGATTATTAATAACCCTTCCCTTTTATAGCTGGTATAAATAAGACAAGAAAAAAATGTCCTTATGAAAAGTATAATAAGACAAGAAAAATGTCCTATTTGTACGTGCGGTAAAAAAAATTCCTTCTTTCTTACGGTAAAACAAACTTCCAAGTGCTTCTAATCTATTTCAGTAGCACTCCTATTATTTTAGATTGGATGAATAATAAATTAATATTTGAAGTGCTAAAAGAAGAATCGTTGTTTTTACATACTAGAATTTCGTCAATTGTAAAAGAGAACCACTTTTACAATTTTGTATTAAATTTTTTTTTTAACTTACACATCTCATACATATAATATAGTACATATTTGAGAAATGATGAGAAAATAATGTACTTAATGAATTAAAATATGATGTTTTATCTTTTCAATTCAATTTTACTTTTTTTACTATTCATGGATGTAAGTTAAAAAAATCCTAGAAAAATCACCCAAAAAAATCCAAAAAAATAAAAAGAAAAATTATTTGGTGTCGAAAAGAAAACTACTTTTGCAACATTAAGGATCTGTTCGGAAAAACTAAAAAATATCTTGTTCATTAGTTTGATAGTTTCTATCTTTATCATTCATTGGCACAAAGAGGAAGTCTCCCTTTGTTTATCCCCAATTTCAATTCTCTCGAGCAATTCGACTTATGGATTCCCCTTATTAATACAAATCTAATTCGTTGGAGAGGCCGATCAATTCTCCAACAAACTGAACTGCCCGTGAAGAATATTGTGTTTGCCACAAGGAGGTACCTGAGACTAGAACCCAGGACTTGAAGACCTAAGCTACCTAGATGTCCTTGCAGCTACCAACTAGGCTGACTTACGCGGACACACAAATGACATTTAGTGAAATAAAATGCAAAGCGACAACTTTTCTTGTCATTCATTTTTTATGGGGTGAATTCATGTTATTCAATGAGTTGTAGTCCTCGGCCCATGTTTTAGTCCCCAACCCCCACTTTTTATGGGGTTCAATTGGAATGTTTTCCAACACCACCGAGTCGGACTTTAAAAATGCATTTTTCAATAACAGGTATTCGAAAAAATAAATTTTTTGACTCGGGATGTCGGAGAGTTTTCCGACAAAACCCTATCATAAAAAAAAAATGGGGGTTGAGGATTAAAAATGGGGGCCGGGGACTAGTTCTCTTATTCAATTATAGATCGTTCACGACAGACTTATTTAAGTTTTTAGTATCTGAACTTAAATGTTTTTTTGGAATTGAATTCTTTTTTTAATTTATGTTTTGGGTATTTAAATTTTGCTCAAACAAATGAAAATGATTACTTCGTCATTTAAGTAATGAGATGATCGATAACGTGTCACGTCACCTATACTACATTGATAAGTAATTTGCTACATGATGTTATGTAGATTTTTAAATTTATTAAAAATAAATAAAAATTGCATTTTTTTTAGAAAATCGAACATTCTGATTATTTAAAAAAAATGATTTTTTTAATAAAAAAACCATGTGCTACCATTGACACCACATAACACGTCATGTGTCAATATTACGAAAGTGACATACCATGTCGTTGACTATATCATTACTTAAATGACGAAAATTTCATTTTCAAATGTTTGAACAAAGTACAAGAACCAAAAAAATAAAATAAAAAATTGAAGGACTAATTTCATAACAAGTTTAGAGATTAAAAAAATTAAATAAATATTGTCAAAACTAAGAGATGTTTATCTATGGACAAAGTAAATTATAATTACGCTTACAATCTTATAGATTTCTTGTGAAAGACATTATCCATGAAATGATTCAAGAGAGCGATGTTTATGCAGAAAATGATTCATCTATTTTTTTATTTATTTATTTTTTTTATAAGGATGCATATATAATCACAGATTTCTTTTTAGAATTATAGATGGGGACAGGGGAGAGATGGTTGCGTACATGTTCGAGATTCCTTAGGCTATTGGTTATGATTCTGGTGAGGATATGGCAGTGCATTGGCTCTGATTCCTTAGGACATGTTGAGATTCCTTAACAGATTGGACTTTAAAGTGAAATTTTGCCCTACACTCTAGTGCACCTATGTACTCAACATGGCAATCATTGATTTTGAGTCAAGATTATCAACAGTCAGGATTTCTTACCTATCAAAATTTATTCTTTTCTTTAATAAAAAAAATCCAAATTTTTCTATGAAGTCCTTATTATTTATTTTGGTGTACCTATTAAATTTCAATATGAGAACTTAAACAAATCCAAAAATGCATTCCTAATCTTATAGGAAGTTTAACAGCAGATGATAAATCCCTAAACTGAGTGGTAAAGTCTAACATAATCAATGCCTAATCAATAGAGATCAGATGATAAGTTCAATAGAAAATTAAAAATTAAAAATAAAAAATCATTCCTTGAAGACGGAGAATCCCCATTCACTCTTGCACTGCTTCTGTGATGGTGATCTCACACCTTCTTGAGGATGGGAAATCTCATCAAACATAGGAGCAAAAGAGGGAGGAAAGTAATACAAAATGCATTTTGGGTCCTAGTTTAGTTCTACCAACTAGCAAGGACTTTTTTTTTCCTGAGAATACCGTATTGAGAAAAAATAGAGTGTGGAAGGGGGCAAGGGGCCAGGCTCAAGCTCGCCCCCTGAACCTGCCCCTGCCCCCAGGGTTTGATAAAGGAAGCAAAAAGAGTAGAGGACTCAATTGGATGTCTTTATCCTTGTTATTTTTAGAGTGTTATACTTGGGTGTCATCTATATTCTATACCCATGTTAGGTGTCTACCGTTCTCATAACCCAACTTCCGGTTAGATTTAACTAAGAGTAACCAAAACCTCACCCGATTCGACCTAAAGCTCATTTTGTTGAATTCGATTTTCAGAAAATAGACCTAATATATTTTTGGATTAGAATGACTTTTCTTTCAAGTTGAATGCATAACCTGCTTTTAATTTTCTCTTTGTTGACAAGATACAATCAAGACAAGTTTCCGGAAGCTAGTACACTAGTATACAATGGGTCATTTCAATCGCCTGACTAAGATGTCACTCACAAAAACCCATTTCCCTATTAACAAAACAAAAATACAAGTAGTTTGATAGGAAGAAATATTATGCATCTCTACAAAAAGTCTTCAATCTAAATGCGTGTTGGAGATTATTCCTGTCTAGCTAGACATCATGACATGATCAATTGCCTGAAGTGCTTGATTGGAAAAATATCTTACATCAACATCAGGATCCTCAGTGAGCTCAACCAGACATGGACGAATTGTACTTTCCACAACCTGAATCAAAATCATGTTCAGAGGATGTGAGATAGAAAACAAGGAAGATGACAAAAAACACAAGAAATGTTAATATAAAAAAACTAGTATGCGTGTTGCTTACAGGTTGATCTACTAAGGGGAAGATGGACTGTAAGACCTTTGCCGCGTTGAATTTAATATTGGGAACTCTACATGGGAGGAAACAGGTAAGTAGTTAGGAAGCTAGTTATATTGAACCTAAAGCTACAGAGCATAACCACACTTCAAAACTTAAATTACCTGTCTTTTGATGAAGCAACAATAACAGGCAACAATTTTGAACATATGATTTCAGAGCCCACTACAGAAGCAAGCAGAGAGATAGCATGAAGAACGGTCATCCGATACAAATAGTGAGGATTGTTGATCATTTCCAAAACCTGTTACATACATGCCCATACATACATGTAAGTTGCATTTGAAGAAACAGGGAGAAAAAAATATAGTACAGTATATCCAAAGCAAATATTTCAATATGCATCGTCAGCTACATTGCCCAAAGGTGAACTTCCTACGTTCATGACAAAAAGCGATATGTTTGTATACGGTTTCACATGTAATGAAGTACTGGGACAACATATAATTCCACTATTCCAGTACTGGTCTAGCGGTAATGAAAAACAGCTAATATGCTTAAAAACTGAAAATAGCTAAGCTGAGTGCTGGACTGAAAGCTTCTTAATTCTTATTCTTGTATCTGAATCTAGAAAAGTGACATCGTGTCCCCATCACTGCTTCCAATTGAAATTATAATTGATTCAAGAATTTTTTTTGAGATACCATACTTGTGAACCTTCAGTCTCTAAAAAATCTATTAGACAAGTGAACCCATAACATCAAAGAATTGACAAGTTTCTCCAATTAATCAAAAAATATATATAAAATATGTATTCAAAGTCCAAACTAATACAAAAATCAAAGTTTTTTCCAACTGGGTGGGGTCAGCTACATGGATCAAAGACACCACTATGTTCTATCAAAACCTAAATCCTGCAATAGGCCATTCAGGTCAAAAAAATGGTTTCAACTTTCAATTACACTGCCTTTCTCACCACGTAATTATGAGGCTATCCTCCACCTAATCAACTCTTCTAAATAGGGCACCTCTATTGGTTTTCTCTCACGTGACCAGATCATCATAGGTGTGATTCCACCATTTTTTGCTCAACAGGTACGAATTTCCCTTTAAACTAATAAATATAAAATACTGCAAGAAAAATGATACAGCACAAATTCTGCAAGTCACACTTCACCCACAAAAGCTACATTCCGGATCCAGCTCGATGGTTCTTTCTTCATCCATAGTATGGATATGTAATTTTATAAAATTTCATCTCAATGTACGCAATGAAACATCCAAATCAAATTATAAACTGTATATGAACTTCATATAGAAGAGAAAAGACAGATAAGCACACACATTCAGAGGCATGTTGGTATACTGTGCAAAAATAATAATCAAAGTCAAAAGAAGAACCTGAGGAACTATGTGCTGCATAGCCCACTCAGCACCAAATTCTTCTGCAAGGCGCTTCAAATTGGTAGCAGCTGCCTCACGGATTGAATGAACCTGCAACAAAGAATAAGGTTAACAACCAGTCATGTTCAATAAGAGGTTCCCTAAAATACGCACACTAGCAAGGAATTGGTGTACACAGACCTTGTCCTGTAACCACTGCATGCAGAGAGCACCAAGCTTGTCATCGAAAAACCCAACCCCCAATTGACATGCCAATAAGGGTATATACTCTATTATTGCCAGCCGAACCCTCCAATGCTTATCCTCAGCAAGCTCAACAATGGCTGGTAACAAAGATTGAGATAACAAATCGATTCCAATAACCTGCAAGAATGACTTGATCAATTGATCAATAACATGACTTTGAATAGTTTGCATGTATTCTATTTGTTTTTTAGTGAGCAGATGGAATCATGCAGAAACGAGGCCATAAGCTCTGTTTGATGGAATTGGTAGCATCACCAGAGAAAAAGAAAAAAGGTTGGCTGATGAATATAAAACAATTCGAAAAAAAAAAAAAAAAAAAAAACCCGCTGCTCAGGAACCTTACAAACCTGATTCACTTGATCAAGCTTGCTTATGATATTTAGGCGCACATCAGGAAATTCATCCTTCAAAAGGGAGAGGAAAATAGGAAGAAGTTGCTCGATTGTTGCATCCTGTAATGAAGAAATGAAGAATTGGCAATAGTTTCTTGGAAATTCTGAACAAAACAAGGTTATACAACAATGCCAAATTGATTGCAGTATCAAAAGACATATGTCAGATACCATAAAGTAACCAATTTCCAAAGACACTTGCAATTCTTGGCAAGGACATAATTCAGTATTTTATTTATTACTGTATTTATTAAAGAACACCTACACACACATGAACATTTCAGTACATCGCTGTTATCGGGTTTGATAGCATAAACCTACAATCAGGCGGCTCACATGTAAAAATGCAAAGCATATTCTGCATTTAAGCACTGAATGATGTCTTCATCTCAGTTTTAAAAAGGGGAAAAATGAAAAGTAAAAAGATTTCAATTTCTCAGAGTTGAGCATTGGAAGATAAATTAAATACTAGTTTGAACTTTGAAGGACACCCAACAATACATTTAACCATGCATGATTCGGGTAACAATGATTCGTGCCTAGACCACCATAACTGCAAAATATTCTATTTGCCACTTATACCTTTCCCAACACTGGAGCCATGCCCATTATGACTGAAGCCAAAGCAGAACGAACATGCTGTGAAGAATCCAATGACAATTCCTGGAAAAAATAAAAGTTACAAAGTATTCAAATCTGTAAGATCTGGACTTATGATGCAATGCATAAATTGCGCCATGACAAAAACAAAAGGATGCACACCTTCACACAAGGAAGAATATGCTGAATTGCAAGATCTGGATTTAAGATCTTGCAAAAGTTGGTCACCTTCCCAGCAGCTGCGATCCTTACTTCCGCTTCATTGTCTCGAAGCAACCGCACATAAGCAGGGACCAATTCCGTTCTTCACAAACAATTTCCATGAGAGATAATCTTAAGAAACATAAATAGATATAATGCTAGGGCTTTGGTCTGGGTGTTAATAAATATAAGAGGAAATCAACATATGAATTACAAGTTTAGGCACATGAAGTTCTAACCATTAGCATTAGGACACCAAAAAGTGACCCCAGCTCAAAATGCGATATATTAACACAGTATGGTATACAAGACATGCAGCAATTTTAATATTCAGCAAAAACAAAAAAAGAAATACCTGGTAGGTTCAGGGCCTACAGCTTCGCAGAGCTCATACAATTGATTTGCAACCATGTAACGTACACGCCAAGACTTATCCTGTTCAGGAATAATTAAATCACATCAAATAAAAATTTGAATATAACAAAATAGATGATTTCCTCCTGTGGTACAACACTCAACAGATATATAAATGCAGGGATAACAAATTAATAATTTAGTAAGGGTGAGTTAAAGATTTGGGTAGAAAAGGGAAGGAAATAATCAAAGGAAAAAGGAGGGGAAGGGAAGAGATAGGACATGTTAGTTCCTTTCATGGGTTTGGAAGTTTCAAAATAAACGAGAAGGAAGTAAGGTTAAATACATACATGTGTGTGTGATCATATAAGGTGAAACACCTTGTTATTGTGAGAAGTAGGAGAAGTACATCTGGATCATTGGATCTTTATTTGAATTGTTAGAATTTGAAGATAAATACATGTGACTTTTTTAAGGGATCATTGCTTAAGTAACTTTTAATCTTGATCATCCATATATTGTTTGAAGGGTCAAGATTTGCTCCCCGGTAGACACTCCTCTCACTACATAAATATATAGGCATGACAAAGAAAAAATAATTATAAATTATTAAGTTTTATCCACTCCTATAATTGCACCTGTGAGAAGTTAACAATAACTGGAAGTATGTGGATGATACAGTCTTGTGGCTCCAACAGCTTGCCAAGAGCAGCACAGCTCTCCACAGCTAACAATCTAACAGAATCTTGGTCTGAACCAACGTAAAAACTCAAATTACATAAGCCACTTGCATTAAGTAAAAAGATCATGGAACCTACAATTGCCAAACCCTTGCACATCTAGAAAGAAGGGGAAATATGTATTTAGTTACCATCCTTAGTAAGATCCTCAAATATTGACATGATATCAGCCTTCAAATGAGCATACTCAACAGTTGCAGCAAACTTCCCAAGATTAGATGCAGCAGACCGTCTAACCATAGGCATGTCATCTTGACACAACTGACTGTATATTGATCTCAACTCTGTCTTCAACATTTCTGGTGCACTTGGGTATGGAACATGAAACAGTCCACATGCAGAGACTCGGGCAGTAAACCATTCACCCGCTGCCAATTTCTGAAATAAAATCCAAAGCAGGTATTGGGAAGGATGTTCAACCAGGAAAAGGGATGTAAACTACCACCCTAGCAGGATTTATACATGTCATAAATACGGAATATGTTCTAAGTTCTAAGATATGTGCAGCCATTCAGTGCCACCAATAATGTTGTTACATAATGTGGCTAAATTGTAGTGTGATATAAGATAGATAGATATATTATATATGGGCATCATTCAAGTTCACCCAGATCCATTAAGCAACCCACTTCGTTATTTTTCAAAAGAAGATTACCAAGTTGTTTATATAACATAAAATAGTACAATAGCAAGAAACGTAAATGAATGTGATAATCAAACATTCAGAACCACAACAAGCAGAATAAACATGCACGAGCAAGGAAAACTTTTAGGTACTAACATCCAAACTGGTGTTCCACATAAGGTACTGATAAAAACATTTATATTGACGAAAAAAAGTGATCTAACCTTCACCAAAGGGATGAAATAGTCGACCAAATCGCTCTTCCTCATTTGAGATCCAATACTACAAAGCGACTCCACAGCTTTATCTCTCACAGATGTTTCCTCAACAGTGCAAAGTGTCTCCAAAGGCGGGAGCAACACGTTGGCATGTTCCACTCCCCCAACATAAGGAATGAATACTCCCAACTCGTGCGCCATCGCAAGAAGTACCTCATCATCGTCATCATTATTCTCACCCAAAAATGGAATTAATTCCCTCCGGGTCCGCTCTTCCCCAAGAGCACGGGCAATTGTCGATAGCTTCTGAATCGAGTTCAACCGTAGCTGAATGTCATCATTTTTCAGCTCGTCTATAAGCACCGCAATTGGATATAGCTGTTCTTCAGCCATAGACATTTTATTTTGTTTTCAATGTTTCTGTCAGAATCAGTTAAATCATACAGTTAGAAGCCAAGTATGTAGAGCATGGTTTTAGCTATAATTGCGAAAAACGCACCGCAACCATATTTTAAAACCATGGTAAGTAATAAGTATCTCAAATATAACCATAGGTTGAAACAAAAACTAGCATATACTATTATCTTTTCATTTAACGCATAAATCCTTTAAAAAAAATAAATAAATTTCAAACTAATTCATAAGAAATTAATGAGTTACATAAAAATCTCTTTGCTCTCTCAATTCAATCTTTCCCGTTCAATAAAATAAATGCATATAAAATAAAATTCAAGAGATGAAAAGAAAAGAAAGAAATCCAAAAACATTGAAATTTAAGAATGAAAATGGCAAGTCAAAAAATTGTCAACGGAAGTCAAAACCCTAGTGTTCAAATGAAGAAGCAAAGGAACAAAATAGCAGTACCTTATCGCTTGATAGCTTGAGATTTCGCGAGTTGGCGAAAACGAAACTACGATGAAACAGCGATCTTCTGAGGAATTCGATTGGGTAGAGCTAAAAGGCGGTGTTAGAAATCAAGGCGTTTATAGGAAAAATCGAAGGGAAAGTGGAACCGCGAAAACCCTAATTGGGTGGAGGAATAAAGAAGAAGAAGCAGCTAAGTTCTCAGAATGGGGTTCTTCATTTCCAACTACTAACTTTTCTTTTCTTTTCTTTTCGTTTCTTTCTTTTTCTCTTTCTCTTTTTTTTTTTTTTTTTTCTTTTTTCTTTTGCGAAGCTAATAATAGCGTGTAATAGATTCGTAGATTAAATTCTTACCATTTTATAGGACGTGCTTGGGTAAGAAATTTTGGTGTAAACAGAAATTCTTACCATTTTATAGATTCCTGGATTAAATACCAACGAGCTGTTGGTGCAGTGGTGCCAGGGGCTACCCTTGGTAGGGCGAACCACGGTTCGATCCCCCGCAACAACGTTGAGAGAGGAATAAAACCTTAACCCCGGGACCCCCTCGAACTGGATTAGTCGGCCCAGTGGGCCGGATACCAGGGTACAAACCAAAAAAGATTCCTGGATTAAATTCTTTATATTGCAAGTCAATTTTAAAATATTTTTGTCATTCACTGTCTAGTATACTCGAAAGAAGAAAAAAAAAGACTATCGAACGGGACATTTGTTTACATTTTTTTTAGTTCATTTAGAATTTCTTTTATAACATTTAAATGGAATATTTTATACTGCCTCAAAATAAAGAATTGTAAATTTCTAATATTTTTCCGAATACACTTTGACCACAACTCTGGTCTCTATAGTATTTTAGAGTTAGGAGTATCTAAAAAGTAACCTTCAAGTATATGTAATGGATTGACAAAATTTTTGTAATTAAGCACAAAAGGGATTAATTGTTTATGACAAACACCTTTATAAAATGAAAAAACAGATGATAAACTTATTCTCTAAATTATTTACTAGTTTTAAATTGATTTAAAAAAAAAAACATCATTTGAAATAAGTCTTCAAAGTTTGTGATAACCAATATAAAAATCACTTCTAACTGTGTTTTAAGATAGTTGATCACTCGCCTTCAAGTAACACATGAAACTAAAAAAAAGTCAGTACAAATTTATTAAAAATCTTATCATAAATTTAATTATAATAATAAATAAAAGGGTCTTGCTAACAAGTATCCAAAGTTAAGGATACTAAAAATGAAAAAAATTCATAAATCCAAAGTATTTACTCTCTCGAGAATCCAACAAAGTATATTTTCCCATAACTTTTAACCATATTTAATCACTTAACAAGTGTATTAAGGGCACTTTTTAGCATATTCCTAAATAAAAAGTCTTCAAAATTACAATTACTTTTTTTTTTTGCTTTCGCAGGTGGTGTCTGGGCTTTCGCACTTTGGCAGCCCAACTAAATCCACCCCGACCCTACGGAACTCCACTTTGTGGGCAGGTGTCTCCCAACGTGTGCCTCTCCGTTCCCATGAGTGTCGAACTCGAGACCTCATGATTAAGGAACCTAGTAAGTTGCCACTAGACCAACAGCGAGTTGGTAAAATTACAATTACTTTAGTGCTAACTGCTGAGTGATGTTTTTTTTTGGTCAAATAAATTGACAAACAATTAAATGAACGTTTCGTTTATGTTAATTTTTTGAATTTTCGAAGTTGGTAAACTAACTTTGTGGGTCACAGGGAGTATATTTATAGTGCACTGAAATTAATATCGATAGAATAATTATGCACTTTTACACCAAGTACATCACCTCAAATTTGTGAGGTAAAAACTATTGGATTAGTGCTGAATGCTCTTGAGATTATGATCAAGTACCGAATCTCTAACAATTTTGTATGACCATTCATTTATGATATTTATTAAACTCAACAGAAAAGTTAGTAAGATAAACATCCTGAAACACACACTTCTTTCTGAAGAGAATTCATGAGGGATCCTTATGATATTGGATTATCCACAAACAGGAGCTGATACATACAAGTGCACTTGGATTTTAGAATCATAATATAAGCTTTTTCTCAAAATGTTCAAATCAGAACTTTTAGCTGAAAAGCCTTTTTCTAGTGCAGAATAAAGTAATTAAACACTTGTACAGTTATACTATACCTCTTCTGGCTCCAAGCAAAGAAGATAAGCAATTAAGCCAACCACGGGTATATAGCTAAGGTACTTCACTAAAGCAACCTTGCTTTCTTGAATATTCTGGAGGTTGTCACCAATCAACCAAGCCTGGAAAATAATGTAAAGACATATGTCCCATATGAAGGCATAGGCCAATCTTTCTGATCCTAAGTAACTGACCAAGAATTCCCATCTTTCTGTTATGCCCCCAAAATTTGCATCTGCTCGACCAAATAGAGCCCACAATAGAGATAGAAGACATACACCCCCGCCAATTAGTCCAACAACAGAGGCACCATTTGTCATCACATAACCAAGTTGTGAACGTTTGCTTGGAACGCTCTCATCATCAGCATCGTTCAATCGGATAGCCATATATGGAATCAGAAATGCTGGCAATATAAGCAAGAGTTAGGACATTTAGAAGCAATTACATCACACATGAAGTAAAAATAAGTTGAGATTAAAATGTACATTCATGACCTCTTTCACATACTCCCTCCGGTCCTTAATGTAAGACCCTCTTGAAAAAATTCACGTGGACAAGGAAGGTGGTTAATTTTGTTAGTTGCATTGGAATACACATTTGATATATTGTTTCAAAATTACTCTTATACGGAGTATTAGGCATTGGGAGTACACAATAACCTTCTGCAACAAATAGTTCCCTTAAATTTGATCATCACTACTAACAATCTAACATCATGACATGGGATTCCTTTCTAAAAAGACACCCTACTGACATGGAAATCTTGTCCAAATGAGACACTACTGAGGTGGAAATCCTTTTCCAAATAGACACTGTTGGCATGAAAATCCTTGTCGAAACACCAACACATTTTCAAATTTTGAATTCAAAGAAACTCAATCTTGCCAGCTAATTGACATAAAGAGCCTTGCTTTCTTCAGAATATGAAACATGGTTATTTGCAAAACAATTTAATACTATGTTGACACAGTCCCTGAAAAGGGGCCAATCTACCCCACATAGAGAGAGAGAGAGAGAGAGAGAATATGCTTGTAGTGCTTATCTTTTTCACTCAGAAAGATCATAAAAGAGACTTGAGACCGGACTAGTCACCACTCTTTCTATTCTAACACAAGCATATAATTAGCTAGAGATGTTGTCGTTGTGAAATGGAGATCAGGGTAATGAAAAGACTTTTCAGGCAAATAGAGTTCTAGGAAACATACTGTTTGTCAGGAACATTTGCATGCCCCAGAGTACATCCAGAGAACCCTTGAATCTGTCTCTCTTACGATCAGTGAACAGCAAAGGGGCAAACATAAATGTCCAACCAATCACAAAGTTGAATAGTCCTTCAGACATCTGAAGCAACAAAATTACCCAACATCAGGGAGACTTACCGATCAGATGGTGTAAATTTGCTGCCAGTAATATATATTTTGTTCAATGATACTTACAGGATGAAGAACTGGAGCCTCAATCAGATGAATGCCAACTACTCTAACAAAATAGACAGTTCAGAAATCATCAAAGAGAAAGGATAACCCAATTTAAATTCATTTGAAACCATAAGTTCTCCAACAACAACAACAAAAAAAAAGCACATCAAAATTAAGTAGCTGGCGCTGAAAGCTGACTGGAAAAGTCCACACATTGAGGAAGAATATATAGCTGGATCATGTATTTGTTATCAACATAAACAGCAATACTTTGCCAACATGGATAAGATACCAGCAATTTTTATTTTTTTTTAGAAACCAGAAACAAAACAGAATAATATATGCACATAAACCTTCATCGAAGTGATAAATGGTTAGTTCTGCCTGAACCTATAACAAAAATGGGATTATATAATACTTTTCTGATCAAGAATATGACATATCATGAAGGATTCACTCAAATTTATCAGCATAGGATCAATTTCACATGGGAACATATTCATAAGCCTGTTGTGAGTAATGGCATCAGGTATTGCCCGTATTACATGAAATACAAAGGTTTGGCAACGTCAACTTAACATATAGACATAATACATGGAGAAAAGGAAACAAAGATAACAAGTCTCACCAAACGAACAGAATCAACATTGGTATTATTGAGAGGCAAGATGAAAGGCAACAGGTGAACGTACCAAAGTTCATGAAAGGCAAGATGAAAAAGAAATTGAGAGAAAGACCCACAACAGAGTTAATTGTGTCAGAACTGATGGCCCATACAGGATCTCCCTGATACAATAGAAGTAGATTTTCAGATTTGAAATCAAATCATCTCTCTGGTATATTATATCAAAGGAGAAATTATACTGACCTCCCTTGACGTTTAAGTTGTCATTATTACACTTACCCCTGATGTTTAACTAGCTCTCAACATTACACTTAACTCCCATGTTGTGAAGGGTATTGGGTGTAATATCACAATTTCGGTTACCTATGTGATGCAATTTCGTTTTCCATTTCAAAGTTGCAATGATTTTTTAATTATATAATTGTGTCTGTAAAATAAAGATTAGACTAACACTTTTATTATTGCAATTTACAATTTTATGAAAACAAATGTTTGCATAAATTTAAGTATTATTGAAGGTATTAGATAAATTGGAAATATAAAGTGCACCCCCTGCTTAACAAATGTTATTAAATTGCAGGAAATGTTAGAGTGAAGGTACCATTTGTTGAAAAATTCTTCCAACTACTACTGAGAAAGGCTGCTAGCACCCAAGACCGAAGTAAACATGTAATGCGCATATGACAGTCCTCTCTGTAACTATCTGGGTTAGTGTCAATGTGTTAACCCTCATAGCTAGCTGACCCAAAGCAGTGTTGGGTCGAAGAAACACCATAATGTTGGGTGATGCCTTTCTATTGATGGTGATGCCATTGACGGAGGGTGTAGGGTGGCGAGTTGAGGGTGATGGTTGAGTTTCATCGGTCTCTCCTGATGTTTTACGATATTACAATTGATAACTATGAAAGCAAGGGTAAGTGTAACGTTAACGAATGGTTAATGGCAAGGAGGTATGTGTAATGACAAGGTCAATGCAATTTCTAAAACAAAAGGGGTATTGGGTGCAATTAAGCCAAGCCTTAGGCAAGGTCAATGTAATATCCCCTAATATCCCCTAATTCAAAACCTTCTACCACCAAAGGAAAGAAAAAAAGGAAGAAGTTTTGTCAATAAAGCCATACAACCAACATTCTATACAATCATATAATGGTGTCCTTTCAAGAGTTCAAGTAGCCAAGTTAACAACTCATCATATCGAGCATGATAACCAGCATTGTTTCATAGTTCATGTAAATTAGTCCAATTATACAAATCATTTAAGCGTTATGCAACTAAATGAGACATACATTCAGTTGCACATGACACAATCCCCTGTGTCAATGCCTTCAATCCCAGCTCATCATGATGATCCAGTCCCGTCACATGAGCAACATCGAGAACAAGATGGTTTCACAGCCTCCTGTAATAGATTCTCCTCAAGAAGCTCCCCTTCATACTTTTATTTTTCACCATTTTATTTTTCTAATCGAAATATCATAAAGAGCAGCTCGGTGCACAAGGCTCCCAACCTACTCGGGTCAAGGAGAGTAGATGTACGCAGCCTTACCCCTGCAAGTGGAGAGGCTGTTTCCAAGATTTGAACCCGTGACCTCTTGGATACTAAGCAACAACCTTATGGTTGCACCAAGGCTCACCCTCTTCTAATCAAAATACCATAGCTGCATTTTTTTCAAAAAATGTTCCACAATTTTGCATACCCTACACCACAGGTGCTAAATCTAAGCGAAGTCTTACGATTTACCAAAGAACACGTCAACAATCAGGTATAACTACATTTAAGTTTCAATAACTATACAAACAAACAGCATAACATCAATGATAGCAACTGAAGTGCTGCAATTCAATTTCAATATATTGTTTTGAGTAATATGTCAAATTAGTCCCTGATTTTGTAAGCATCGGTCAAGTTAGTCCCTGACTTTATCGAAATAGTAATTTATCCCATTTTAAAGCAAATACATCCCTGCGATAGTGACGACAGGGACTAAATTGATCTACGTCTCGGGGACTAAATTGTTATTTCGATAAAGTCAGACACTAACTTGACCAACGCTTACAAAGTCAGGGACTAATCTGACATATTACTCATATTGTTTTTGTTAAGTTCTGGTATGAAATTTGAAAACCCCTGAGATAACAAAGACGCAGAGCGTAAAAAGGGTAGAATACATATACATACAGGTGCATAAGGAAGCAAGAAGAGCCAGAGAATGTAAACACCCTCCGCAACCCACAACGCTGTTCGGAGAACTTTCCTTAAAGTGTCACCACTTGCCTCTTCATCCGATGAGGAAGTGGCTAAAGCGGTGGGTTTGCGGCGAGACACGTGGCATGAGAGGGTGCTTAGTTTTGGAGGGAAGGGATGGGTGGAAGCGAAAGTGTTGGGAAGGGGTTTTAGGGAGGGTAAATTGGGAAGATGGAGGGAGGGTTTAGGTGCATAGGGTTTGGGCGAAGGGAAGGAGTAGAGAAATGGTAGGGACGACGTCGTTGCGACTATCATGGTCGATGTCGTTTGGAGCTTGGTGGGAGGTTGAGCATTCAGTGGTTCTGTCGCCGACTGTCGGTGCATGTCCGACTGAGTAGGTGATGGTTTTTTAAGACACGTCAACTCCGTAACTATTCCCACCCTCTCTTACCATTAAAAAAAAAATAATAAATAAATATTAGTCATTTTGGTATGTGAGAGTGTCGCTGTCGGTTATTTTAGTTCCTCATAGATTATAAATACACGTTTAGTTCCTGAGAGTCGCTTCGTCAATTGGGGTTTAGTAACGAAGTTAATTTTTCCGTCATTCATTTTGGCACCTGAAACATGTATACATAATTCATTGTGGTCCATTTTAAATTGACAATTAATTCAATTTAACCCCTAAAAAATCTTACATAATTCATTTTGTTCCTTTTTAAATTGTCAATTAATTCAATTTAATACCTCATTTTTTTATTTCATCCGTTTCATTTTTTTTTGCCTTTTAGGCTTTTTCTCTTATTTCATATAATTGTTTGGCCTTTTACGATTTCAATGAATGAACAAATTTTTCTTTCCAACTTTAACCCTTATTTCATTTCTCTTACTCATCATTAATTACACTTTTATCATTTCTCTCATCACTAAACTACTATATATTAATTAAATTAAATACTACTACAATTTTCAGTAAGGATTAAATAAACACATTTCAGACAAAATAGACATAAACTTACAATTATTAACATTTTTTTAATATATGAGCTCATGCCTAAAAGGCTAAACAAAATGAAAAGGAGGGGTAGAAAACAAACAACTCAATATTATGAGATATAACATTAAAAATTGTATCTACGTAACATTTGAGTCAACACATGTTTTTAAAACTAATCTAAAAAAAACCATGTACGAAATATCTCTAAATTTAGTCATCATTTCTTCATTTTGATATCTCAAATTTCCCTTGAAAATTAGTAAAAGAATAGTTTTGTGAATAGGTGCTACTCAAATATTATATACATACAAGTTTTAATGTTATACCACATAATGTTGAGTTGTTTATTTTCTAAAAAAATGAGGGATTAAATTGAATTAATTGACAATTTAGAGATGACCAAATTGAATTATGTATGGATGTTTCAGGGAGTAAATTGAATTATTTGGCAATTTAAAAAGGACCAAATTGAATTATGTATGCATGTTTCAAGGACCAAAATGATTGACGAAAAAATTAACTCTTTTACTTAACCCCAGTTGACGGAGGGACTAAAATGATTGACGTAAGACTCTCTCAGGACTAAACATGTATTTATGATCTCTGAGGGACTAAAATGATCGATGTTCACACTCTCAGAGACCAAAATTACTAATTACTCAAAAGAAAAATGATTTAAAGACCTACAAGCTTACAAACCTACACATAAGATTATGACACTTGTTATTTTCAAATTAAAAAAAATAAATAAAAGAACTTAAATGACAAATATGTCAAGATCCTAATGTATAGGCTTATGAGTAAGTATCTTTATGTATGTCTCTCAATTATTGCTAAAAAAAATATATTTTGTCCGCGTAAGACAGCCCAGTTGATGGCTGCAGGGACACTTAGGATTTCCTCGGTCATGAGCTCTAGTCTCAGACCTCCCATGTATACCAAAAAAAAAATATATATATATATACATATATATATATATTTTAAAAAAATATTACTTTAATTTTTAATTAATGAATTAATTTTTTTTTCTAACATATCATTTCTGACGATAATTATTTTTTTTAATGAAAGATAGTAGCATATTACGTTCTTGAATTGTTAGATGAGATAAACAAATAATTTTCTACAAATAGATAATAAAGAACAGGAAAATAATATAAAAAAATGTAATATCTTTTATTATACTCGACTAATGAATTTTTATAAATGGTTTTCATTATTAATTTTTATGGACTGGTTTGGGACTTTATTATTTTGATTGTTAGTTCTCAAACCCAATTTTTTGGTTCCGAAATCTATTTTTTTTTTTCGGACTAAACTGCATTGGAATTTTCTCAACATCCTTAAATTGGAAAAATGTACTTTTTTAATTTTTCCAAAAAATCAAATCGAAAAAATACTTAGAAAATACATTTTTTAAAAGGGGTATGTAAGAAATGCATTTTTTATGGAGTTCAATAAAAAAATTCAATTAGATTCAATCTAAAAAAAATTGATTTGGAATATAAAAATGAGATTTGAAACCAATTCCAAATATAAAAATAAGATTTGAAACCATTTCTGTGATATTTTTTGGTTTATTTATGTCTTTGGTTCGTAATAGTTAAGCGTGTTTTTGGTTTTAGTCCCTAAAAGTTATTTTGATCGGGACTAGTCCTTAATTTTTCAAACATTTTGGTTTTGGTCTGCACCATTTGAAAAAGTATCTTATTTTCTAATGTGACTAACGGAACACAACGTTAACAGCCACAACATCAAATAGGTGGTTTGACGTAGATGATACAATCTCACATATGCAAATTTTTGAGTATGAGACCATTTTGTGTTCGTGAGTCTACATTATCCGCGTCATACCACCTATTAGGTTCCATCCCACACCACGTGGCTATTGATGTAGTGTTCCGCTTGTCATATATGGCATATAACAGATTTGTCTCACGACTGAGACTAAAACCAAAACATTTGAAAATTTAAGGATTAATTTCGATCAAAGTAACTTTTAATGACTAAAATTAAAACACACTGAAGTTTTAAGAATTAAAAATTAAATACATAAATAAAATTATTGGACCAAATTTGACAATAAAAAAAAATAAAAATAAAAATTCAGTAATACTTTTCTGATCTTTAGTCCAAAACGATGTCGTAGATGACCACCATTTGTCCATTTCCTTGTCACGCAATCCTCGCTCCTCGCGTTGGTAAAAGGGAAAAAGAAAAGCGAATTTTCCCGCTCATTTTTTCTCTCCTTCCAAACAATGGCTCCAAAATCCGATAGCGCCGAAGGTATTGTACCACCGCCACCGCCACCGCCACCGCCCGCATTCTCTTCCTTCTTCTCTTCGTTTCACCGATTCATCTTTACTAACTCTACTTTTTTATTTTTAATTCGCAGCCATCGTTTTGAACTTCGTCAATGAGGTAACCGCTTTCACCATCATATGCTTTAATCCTTCATAATCGTTTGCGTTTATGAATCATCGCTCACTTTCGTTTTCAATTATCTTCAATTTACTTATCACCACCGTAACAACAAAATAAATAAATAAATAATAGCATAATTTTCTGAGCTGAACGGTAGGTTAGGTTGGTTCGAGACTTCAAGTATTTGTTATCTATTTGCAGATCTATGAGAAAATTAGTTGATAAGTCAGTGGAGAAAATGATTAACTATTTTTATTTTTTTTTGGCAGCAAAATAGGCCGTTGAATTCGCAAAACGTAGCAGATGCATTGCAAAAGTTCAACCTCAAGAAGACAGCCATACAGAAGGCATTGGATAGTCTTGCTGATGGACAGAAAATCTCATTCAAGGAGTATGGTAAGCAGAAGATCTACCTCGCGCGGCAAGATCAATTCGAGATTCCCAACACCGAAGAGCTTAATCAGATGAAGGAACAGAATGCCAGCATTCAGCAACAGCTGGAAGAACAGAAAAAGGCTACTAGTGAGGTTGAAGCAGGTGTATAACGAAGTCGTTTTGTGCGATAATCTTAATTATTTCGCTGCTTAATGTTACGGGGAAATTACACTGTTATCTCTTGAGGTTTGACTTAATTGGAGTAGAATTAAGCTAAACATTAACGAAAGTCGGTGTGATTTTCCCTTTATGTTATCGAGCTTTGCTTTGTAGGTACTGGTTTTTGTGAATTTGAAGCTATTGAGATTTTAGATAAGCCCAGTTATATCATATTATCACATGATAATCTAACAATTGAATTTCTTAATATTATGGGAAATTACGCTGGCATCTTTGAGGTTTGACTTAATTAGACCTAGTACTGTGAACCAATGCTATTGGGAGATTGAGACGAGTGTAACTTTTGAAATAAGAGGAGTGTTGGGTGTAATTACGTCAAACCTTAAGGAAAGTAAGTGCAGTTCCCCTTAATATTACTGATCATTGTTTTGTAGGTACACTGATTTTGTGAATTTGAAACTATTGACATTTTAGATAATCCCCTTGATAATGTAATTTATGGATATTACTATTGCTGCAGAGATTAAGTCGTTGCAGTCAAACTTAACACTGGAACAGATCTGTGAAAGAGAAGTGGATCTGAGGATTGAGGTAAGCTGGCATGGATGTTTATGTGCTCTTTTCTTTGTTGAAAATGGAGTTGGTGATTGTGTGGTTTCAGCTAAGATAGTTTGTAACCTTATATTCTGCTTTAGGTTGAAGAAATGGAGAACAAATTGACCAAGTTACGAGGAGGTGTTACTTTGGTGAGGCCAGAAGAACGCAAGGCTGTTGAGGATATGTTGTCAGAAAAGATAACTCAGTGGAGAAAGCGAAAAAGAATGTTCAAGGATTTATGGGATACCCTCACTGAGAACTCGCCTAAGGATCCTAAAGAATTTAAGGTTCCTTTCTTAGCCTATCACAATAGTAGGTGTTATATTTTTTGTGTTTCTGTTATCATATTGGTACTTGTTTGCACTTTGCAGGAGGAGCTTGGAATAGAATACGATGAAGATGTTGGGGTGAGTTTGCAGTCATACAGTGACCTCCTCCAACCAGCTAAGAAGCGGCCTAGGGGGAAGTGATTTATTTATGGAAACTTAGAAGTCTGTCCTTCCAAGTCATCAAATTAAGAGTTTAGTTTGTTTGCATATTACATAGCCTATAGAAGTGTTTACAGTTCAGACCCAGGTTTGGACCTATTCCCCTCAAATTATAAGCCTAACTCATAAGAGCATTGTCTTATTACTTATTAGTACTGCAATATTGTTGTTAATATAGTCACATTACGTAGCATCTTATCCTATTATTAATGATTCAAGGGCATAAAGCATTATCCTACTTTTTTGAACTTAATATTTACTGATAAATGATTATTGACATCAAGCAGATTCCAGGAAATAAAACTAACTCTAAGCAGTAAGTACTAACATGTCATTTTGTATGGTCGGATCTCATACTCCTCCACCCTAAGAATCTTATAAATGCTTTGCCTGGTATTCTGGTTGAAATCGACAATTCTATGCTAGGAAAGCAATTGGCCCATGGAAGATCAATTAGCAACTTCACTTAGAAATCCTTTACTATTTTCAGGTTTCTTTTGCTGACATTTTTTTGTATGGCTAAATATCAACATGGTTTTTATGCCTATGTCCACAGGGCACAGGGTGCCTGCTTCTATATAATCATTGCAGCAAGTGCCAGCAACAAAATGTTGGAATCCCTGATTCTTTTTATTTAAACATCGAGCTATGTAAATTAATCTTTCAAACACAGGAAATCCATATTGAAATTTGAACTTCTGGGAAATCTATAATCCATAGTGCCCCATACAATCATTCTTATTAGGTAATGCTGAGCTCATTTAGTCCTTACTGAAAGTGGCCTCTTCCCCAAATCCAACTGAGGTGCACTCTGCACCTTGGATCCGGACAATGCATTTAATGCATGTTGCCTAGAGCCTGATCCAACCTCTATACCAGCATGATTCCATGAAGATATCCCCTTTGAAGATTGTTTTCCCTTATGCACATTTTCAGTCTCGCTATCACTCTCATCAAAAACTAGTTCCTTTTCAAAAGGATCAGCCTCAATTTCTGCATCCACTGACACAGTAGCCCCCTTCAAAATTTCATCAGCTGAATTGGAACTGAAAATGTCTTTTGGCTTCTCTAACTTGTCCATATTCTTGAAGAATTTTCTTTCAGTTTCTCTAAGATCCTTGTCTTCCAATTGAGATGTCATAGAATCATGTCTATCCAGTACTTTTTTTGGCTGGGGGCTTGGGCTACTGTGATCATCAGGGTCATGTGATTCAGATCGTGAGAGTTCCACAGCAGCCCTTGCAGCAGCAGCTGCATATGCTGCTGACTCAAACGCTGCTTGTGCAGCATCAGCTACACCCTTGTACTTTTGCTTGGTCTTAAAGGAATCGGTTAACTCCCCATCGTTTCCTCTGTTAGGCAAAATGTGGAGATCCTCTTCCTTTTTCTCTAGCTCATGCTGGTTTTGCTCTTCTCCATTTAATTGTTCCTGAATAGATTACATCAGAAGCCATAAGTAGTTGTTTTCAAATGTTAAAAACAAAAAATTGCAACTTTTGCTGCCTTAAGTTTCATACCTTAACTGAACCAGAAGAAACTTCTTCAAGCTGTAGAACAATACTGTTCTCAGAAGCAATTTCTTTGAGTGCCTTCATTCTGCTTTCCAAGCTAGGCGTCCTTGTTGACAGCTTTTGTATCATCTATAAATGGCCAATTGAATGATTGTTAAGTGTTATAACTGATAAGTGATAAGTACGACCGAAAATTTACCCAAAGTTCTCAGTTATTGGTACTAATTCTTGCATGTATACCAAAAGTTCCAAAAAAGTCTTCACAATAGGCAAAAAACAGTATGGGAAGGCAACATCATCGGACATAACAGAAATTACTGATTCTGAAATCAGATATATACCTGAGGATGGACTCCACAGTTGTTCCTTAACTCGATAGCACTAGCAGCAAACACTTTGCCAAACCGAGATGTCAAAACTGCGCGGATCTCTTGAATCTCCGGAAAATCTCCGCATCTAGAAGCTGCATAGAGTAATCCTGATGCTGCCTCCATTAGTTCCTCAGGACATTCTCTATAACAACAAAACCAAACTCATCAATTCAAAAATGAAAAACGAACACAGAATCTTTCACTGGATAAATCACGAACAAAATTTCAAGTAACCAACCTTTCTTGTTCAATGAGGTGGACCCTTTCCATCAAGAGGTTGCTATATCCTTCAATCTTATCGTACACATCCAGCATGTTTTGATCCTTGATAACATGTTCAACCTATCAAAAACAACCCAGATTTTCAAAACCAATAAAAGTTTCATATGTGATGAAAAATTATGCTTTAAAAGACAACACAACATGTATATTATATTGTATATCATACTCGAAGCAAAGCTCGTTCATGGTGACCAAGTTGGAGGAGTTGAATGACATCGGCACGGCCAAGTCTGAGGCGTGCCTGGCGCTGGTTCTTGAGAATAGCAAGGCGTGCGATGGCAAGGGTAACAATTGGCTTGAATTTTGCGGCCTTGAAGGATCTACCAAGCAATGCATCTAGCTTCTTACCCATATACGTTTACGTACCTGTTCTGAATGAGCTCTGCTCTTACTATAAAAGATAAGAGTGGAGCAACAAACACGAGAAGCTGATAGCAAGGACAATACCAGCGGCAGGCACTAACGTATAGAAACTAATAAGCAACCTCAAACTTATTTGGTGTGTTTCATATGGAGAGAGAATTGGGGCTTTTTAATTGGTAGTTTGTGAATGGGAAGTTGAAAACCAGCTTGCACGTGAAATATACGTCAAGGTTTTTGAAATTGGGATTTGCAAAATTAAAAAAAAACAAAAATGCAAAATTAATCTAGAAAATAATGTATTTAATTAAAGTATTAAGAGTCAAAATTAATTTAGGTTACCAACGAGGCTTGGTTCAGTTGGTGTAAGGCCCCAACTGAAATCTTGGAAATGGGACACGGGTGCTAGTAGCCCTGTGTTCGATTCCCACTAAAAACATCCCGCTGGGAGAACCAGCCACGCAGCTCGCTCCGGATTAGTCTCAAGGGCTCCCTGGTATTAAGGGTGCTCTTGGGGATACCGGTGGTTTCGCAAGGAATACGGACCTAAAAAAATTAATTTAGGTTTTTTAAGCATTACCCTAAAGACAATTTATAGCAGAACTCTTTTAATTTTTTTCTTTTGCGTGTAACATTTATAATTAATTCTTTTCTGCTTGTAAAGCATCACGTTAAAAGTTAAAAATAATGACCAACAGGGTTGGCTCAGGTAATTGAGAACTTGGGGATGAGACCTGAGACTTGTTACTTTTAGGTTTGATTCCCGGTTAACACATCCGCTGGGAGAGGCATAGGAACACGATCTCGTGCATGATTAGTCTCAAGGGTTCCCTGGTATTATAAGTGCTCTTGGGGACACCTATGGTACTAACCAAAGAGTAAAAAAAAAATAAAAGTTAAAAATAATGATAAAATCAAGAAAAAAATAGCTGACTCCACCACTATTTAAGGCTGGGATCTGATCATGTGAACACAGTTAAGTTATCAAGATTGATAATGAGATAGACAGAGTATATTATTAGTTTATTACTCTTTTATTATCATTCTTAAGTCTTAACTATTATTTCTTCTGTTTTACTTTAGCTTTTTTAATTTATTTTAAATTATTTGTCGTTTTAGAATAAATTATTAGTTAATTTTTTCAACTTTAATATTGAATTTAACATGTTGAAATATGTGAAATGAGTGATAATTAATGTAGTATGAAGATATTATAGTAAAATTATTTAATATTTAAAAAAATTAAAGTATTAAATAATTTTCTTAATCCGTGTGAAATTCCTTAAATAGCAAATAAACTTTAACAGAAAAATATGTGATTAACATTCTTCTATGCATAATATTTTTTTTTTATTTGAGTGCATTTCTTGCTCATAGTTAAAAACTTAAAATGGTCAAGAAGATAATCAATGAGTATACTTTTGTCGGCTCACATTTTACACTTTGATTCATTTTGGAGAACTTTTCTTTCTCGATGATAAATGTATATATTTATGGACTTCTTATTGTAAAATATGTACTGTTTAAGTGTTTATTATATTTTGATAGATGATATATTCAATTTTCACGTGAATATTTACTTCTTTCAGATATGATGCAGGGAAAAAAAACTCTGATTAAATTGCATATAAGGTAATAAATATCTCAACCATGATAGGTTCTGCTTGATTAATCAAGATAGACAAAGTCAAATGGAGCGTTTTTATACTTTTCTTAGGAGAGAAGAGTTTGATGGAGAAGAATATAGGAAACGAGTTCTTCAACGCGGTTGGTATGCGACATTTCGAGGAAGATGAAGAGAAGTTTCTAAGAATTTTTTATTTGTAAGGAAAGGGAATCCACAAATTGACAAGTAATCATCCTTTTGTTATGACTATTTGATTAGCTGCATTAGACGGAAATCACATCCTATGAGAGTAATCTATACGTTTCATAATCTTTATCATTAATTTATTATATTTTTGGCTCACTCTTTATTAGTATTAATTTGTTTCAATATTTTTCTTGCTTTTAGATAATCAAATATCGTTAAAAAGGTATTTGTTTCTTTTTTTTTTTAGAAAACACTTTATTACTAGTGTCTTTTGGTAATTCTACTAAATTCATTAATAAGAGGGTAATTTAGTTAAATGCAATTTCATTTTGTGAAAATATTTAATTTTTTAAAAAATTTTGGTATAAAATCTTCTTTCTTTCCCGGTTTGTTTAAAAGAATTTTGGTATAAAATCATGTATGATAGATATCGTATTATTATAAAAGGAAACTATAATAGGTATTTTCAAAGTATTTATTAAGGGCAATTGTTAGTTTTTTGACATACATTTTGAATTTCTTATTACCATATAATTAACGTTTTACTCCATTTTTCAATAAGAAATTAAATATGCTCAATATTAATGCAAATCATGGTCAGCTATAGCTGCCTGTACAAGTGTACATTCATTCGGTAGGAAACTGCTAATGAAGCAAGTAAATGTGCTGGAAAGTTACTAGCTCTCGGTGTGTATAGTAAATGAAGCAAGTAAATAAATAAATTTTATTTGAGTTCACTTTAGTCCCTCACTTTGTAAGGAGCTTTCAGTTTAGTGTCTAGCTTTTCAATAATTCTTCTTTAATCCCTCACTTTGAAAAAAGATACTCACATTAATCCCTGACAACTTTTTCCGCTAATAGATGTTAACGTTTTACACACGTGACCATTAAATAACTTATACACATGTGGTCGTTAACGTCTTACACATGATGTTGAATTCAAAAACACATAAATTGGAGGAAAAAGAGGGCTAAGACCGCTAAAAAGACAACTAAAGCAGTTGCAGAAGCTAAGGCTGTGACAACCGCGGAAGATACAGTAGCTGAATTTGTGGCAGCAACACAACAACCAAACATCGTATAGGTTATTTAACGATCACGTATGTAAGACGTTAACATATATGAACGAATAAGGTTGTCAAGGACTAATGTGAGTAGCTTTTTTCAAAGTAAGGGACTAAAGAAAAATTATTGAAAAGTCAGGGACCAAAATGAAAACTCCTTACAAAATAAGGATTAAAGTGACAGTTTAGTCAATTTTATTTTGCTAACCAATGAAGCCAGTTTTTTTTTTTTTTTAAAAAAAAAAAAAGAGAGAGAAAGAGAGAGAAAAACATTGGACTAGTAGTGATACTCCCCCGTCTCGAACTAATTCTTTTATATTTTTTTTTACCATTTTTTAGAACAGAAGTAGTACATAATTAGATAATAAAAAAATAATACACAGGCTTACAAAATTATAAATTAACTAACCTACACCATAAAAAAAGCCAAGCATTGCAAATGATACATTGCTTACTATTTTCTGTTTAATAAGTGATATATATCACTTTCTTGTAATAGATACTTATTTATATATTACTGTAATTTGTAAACTTATACATCATCACTCTTAGAAATTAAAAATCCAATTCATACGTAATTTAAAGCTTCTTGTTGAATGGTATAGTCATTAAAGTAACAGGAATGCAAAAGGCAACAAGAATATAATATCTTTATGTCTGAAATTCTAACCAAAATTAACAAAAGTTAATGATGATCCTAAAATAAAAATTAAAAACAAGAGAAAGAAAGTCGGTGGTTTAACAACCTGTATGTGAGCTTGAAAAATTTAGAGTTTTTGTTAGATAGTATGTATATTTGGTACTCCCTCCGGCTCGAATTATAAGCAATAAAAAACATACTCCCTCCGACTTGAAATATAAGCAACAAAAAACACATCTCTCTTGGTTTAAAATATAAGCAAAATTAACCAACTATCTTAAATTTTATTTCATTCCCAATGCAACTTTCCTAAAATATTCCTAGAAAATTGTTATTTTATTTAATTTTTATTTCATTCCCAATACAACTTTTCTAAAATACCTCTATTTTTTTTATAAATTTGAGAAAATTAAATACAACAAACTAACCTCCTTAATAAGCGCAAATTTAGTTAGTTTTGCTTATAATTCGAGCCGGAGGAGTATTACTCTTGGTTTAAAATATAAGGAAAACTAACTAACTTTATTAAATTTTATTTCATTCTCAATGCCACTTTCCTAAAACATCTCTAGAAAATTGTAATCTTAATTAATTTTTGTTTCATTCCCAATACTACTTTCCAAAAATACCTCTATTTTTTTATAAATTTGAGAAAATTAAATACAATCAACTAACCTCCTTAATAAGCGTAAAAGTGGTTAGAATTGCTTATAATTCGAACCGGAGGAAGTATAAGCTATTATTTGTTATTTATTTATGAGTGAAATTTATTAATTACTTCATTCGTCTTATAAGGATGATAAAAGATGGAAAAAAAATAAGAAGACATGCATTTAATGATTTGCCTTACATATCAACCATTATGAAATAACTAATTTTTTAATGCATTGTCATTGATTAACCCAACGGAATTTAAAGTTTACAATTTTTAATTTTTCATTAATTATTTTAATAACTCTAGTTTGAGATAAAAAATTTTATCATTTTTTATCGTCCCTGGCAAATAAAAAATATGGGTATCAAAGTTGCTATAAAACCATTTACATGTTTTCATTTCTTGGAGAAACATAGGAAAAATAGAAATGAAAATGCTATGATTTTCTCCTAATAAAATTCTATCAAAATGGATGTAGAATAGAAATTTCGGGTAAAAAAAAGTCTTGTCCGTGGAAAGAAACAATTTGATAAGATTTTTTTTAAGGGAAATGTGTATTTTATTCATATATCAGAAATCGTATAAGTAATGACAAACATGATAATTACAAGTATACGATATTTCATACTAATAATAGTTAAAAGGAAAGCAAAATACACTGCAACAACAAACTTTTCCATGTGGACATGGATCATAAGCAACTGCCAAAATCGGACTCTAACATGAGATTCAATAGTCTTTAATTCCAAGATAACAATCTCATTGATGTTGGAACTAAGCTCAGTTCGGCGACAAGGAATCTCAGATCTAAAACGAGAGAGCCGTTGGACAGTAGCCAAATCAACCGTCGACAAAGGGAGATCTGTCTCGACGAGTAGCCTTCCAATTATTGGAGCAAAGAGGATGACTATCAGATCTGGAAAGTAGAAACTATCCAGATGCATCCCTCCACTCGAAACACACAAAACAAAACAACTTACACAAAGGCAAGACAAAACCCAAATAAACTGGGGGAATCAAACTCACACATTTTCTCAAAGGAAATGGAGGGACAGATCTCCCTCTCACTACCGAGAACCATAAGATAAAAACAAATAGAAGCATAGGAAAGAGGGGGGAGGGAAAATCCTAACAATTTGATAAAATTGTTCATAATGAAATTTAAATATCTCTATTTCCGAAAACTATTTAGAATTGATAAATACTTTTTTTTATTCTTAACGAGAGGGTACAACGTAGCCCAAAGAAAACGAGGTTACAAAAAGAACTTAAGGAAAACAATTTTATAAATTTTAAGCATCCTCACAAAAAGACAAGAGGAGCATGAAGAAAGGAGGGAACAAACTTACAAAATGAACAAGCATATAAAAAAATCTAGGATTTGATATATGATTAATAAAATACCAAATATAAAATAATTAATAATTACGCATTTGAATCTTATCTTCATCGATTAAATGATAAACTTTTAATATTTGAATTTTACCTTCACGATTGAATGATGAAGTTTTATTTCATCCTAAGAGGATAAATGATATGAGAGACTTACCATTCTTTATGATAAATCATGAGTGGGAAAGATTCATGAAGTTTTTTTTTTCCTTCTTTAAACTGAACAAAAGCATTCCAAAAATATATATAATGGGAAATAGACTCCGGTCTTATTAGTAGAGAACAAGACCATTCATCGAATATATCAAATGAATAATCTAATCCATAATGAGTTATCCATTAAATTAAAAAATCTCATCACAATATCCACTAATTATTTAGTGATATATATTAAAATAATAATTTTCATAATTGATATAATTAATAATTATAAAATATAATTGATTAATGTTAATCTACATAAAATAATCCAATTGTAAATTCTAATTGAGCTTTTATGTAGACATAATCCAATTTAGTGCACCAATTAAGGGCCCTGCAAAAGGGGTGTAATTTTCCTGACCAAACCGAAGCAGTGATGAAAAGGAGAGCAACTCCCTTAAACAAGAGATTATTGACGTGCAACTCCTTATGAGCCATACAAAAACCCCATAATAATAATAATCCCCACGCACTAATCAGATTTCACAGTAGAGGCCACACCCAGGTTGCAAGCAAACCCCTTAACAAAATGGTTGGACTCATCTCTGGACTCTGATCAAACCACCGCAAGCAGCCATTATACATTAAGCTTTGACCAAATTCCCTCTAGAGGACTCCTCCAAGTGATTAACTCTTCATGCTTCAGATAAACTACAATTATAGCTATAACTACTTTTTATACATAATAAATCAAATAATTCTCCGGAGTAGATTTGAAATTTTTTAAAAATATGTAGATACTTTTTTTATTATTTGTTTTGCATTGAAAAATTAACATCATCATTGGGTATTGATATTTTGAAAGAAAAAGAAAAAAATTTGTAATGATTGTTTAAATATTGATGAATTAGATTCATTTTTTAAATTAAATTTTTTAAAGAAATTATGCAAGTGTGAAATATAATGTGAACAACTCCTCGAGCTAGTGTTGTTTCAAGAAGTTTTAAAAAAAAATGAAGAAATTTTTCAAAACTAAAACAAACAAAATCTTAATTAAAATAAACCATGTCTACAAACAAAAATAATGGAGGAGCTTTATCATCAATTGAAAAAGAAATGTTTAGTAATTTTGTATCCAAAAGGTAATAAAGATAAACTTTGAATTATTAAACTGTTTTTTAATGGATCGAAGCTAAGTGTATTAAAACAATTACAATTTATACTCAAACTCATCTACAATGATTTTAATCACAAAGTGTCCATGATTAAGAAAGTTTAATGGTTGTGTTTGGTAAGATAAACTTATAATTTATCTGGTAGCTTTTAGCTTATTGACTTGGTCAATAAGTTACTAGAACTGTTTAGTAAAAAAAATAAAAGAAACTTATAACTTTTAAAAAGGAAGTTTATAACTTTTGAAAATTACATCAGGTGGATTTTAAAAAATAAAATAAAATAAGAGTTTTCAATAAATCATATCTTAATTTTACTCTTTTTTTTTACTAAATTATTATTTTTTTATCCTGACTCAAATTAGTACATTATTGCCTATCAAATATTTTACTCTTTTTCCTCAAAAACCTAGAATCCTTTTATTCAACACATATGTGCACACAACATCCATAATTATTATTAGTGTTATAAATTTGTATTCACTCATTTATATCAATGGAAATGCGGTATATGTCTTTCTCTATAAGCTACTAGCATAGTATTGTCGTTGAAACGTGAATGTCAATGTATTCAACATACTTTTCAACTTAGTGAACAATATCTTTGTGGGATAAAGTGAGGTATTTTAACCCTCAATTGTTTTTTCAGAAAATGTCTTAATTTAGGGTTGGTGTAGAATGTGTTTACTCAATAATGATATGAGCAACCAACGGAGCTTGGTTCAATCGGTGTAAGGCCCCAACTGAAATCCTGGGAATGGGACAAGGGTGCTAGTAGCCCCGGGTTCGATTCCCACTAAAAACATTCCGCTGGGAGAGCCAGCCGCGCAACTCGCTCCGGATTAGTCTCAAGGGCTCCCTGGTATTAAGGGTGCTCTTGGGGATACCGGTGGTTCCGCAAGGAATTCGGACAAAAAAAATAATGATATGAGCAATTGATGTGAAATATTTAAATGTGTGACTAAGATTATCCAATATAATATTATGTATTTTTCAGTCATTTAACATGTTTAAATTAGTTACATAACTAATTTTGTCAAATAGGCTCTAATTCAATAAGCCAGTTATAAGATCCTAAATTTTAGCTTTTTTCATTATTTTTTTTATGAAACATAAGTTTTAAGCTATTATCCCACAGCTACAAGTGTTAGATTCACGACTATCATACTTAAATTCACAAGTTTAGTTTTGCCAAACAGAACCAGACCAGTATATATGAAATCTCTCCCTAGAGTTTGCCATAATCTTTGCCACGAAGTGAACCGCAACAATAAGTCAATGACTTGGGTTATTGTGTTCAATGCAATTCTCGTGACCGGGGTGAAGATTGTTGAGGGTATATGTGCATCCGACATAGGGGATGGCATAACCCCGGATTGTATTTCTACAGGCCCAATGTTGGTGTACGTGGGACTTAACTAGGGCAAGGAGTGATTATTTGAACATCCCTATACAAAACTATTTCAAGTCCCTGCTTATTCATGCTGGAACACATCACTTATCAACCAATGATTTAACACTTGCTTATTCATACTAGAACACATCATCCTTTAAATAGAAGTATATTATGTTATGAAGCATCTCATATGCTTTAAATGACAATTATTCTCTATTGAGATATTGAATTATAAGTTCTTTCTAGCATGCTTGAATTCATGGTATTGAAGAGGCTCATCAATCCTTGAGGATGCCAACTAACTTAACTGAAATAACTAACTTCCAGCTATGATGATCAACTAACTCTTAACCGTTTTCTGTTTACAAGTTAATAGAGGTGACACTTGCTTACCTCTTATGTGGGTTACTATAAGTATAATTTGGACATCCATTTATATATATATATATATATATATATATATATATATATATAAACTATACAAATTTAGGCTATCCAAGATTTAGTTATTGGTTTCTCACATAGACATAGTCACATGAATTGAAGCAATTTATTTTGCTTTTCATAAAATTTATTTTCTTGTCATCATGATTTTTGAAAAGACTGCCCTTCTAATTTTGTTCATATCTAGAATCAGAAACACAACAGTATGAAGCAAATTTATGATTCTTTATAATTGCTGCACATCCTATTCTAACTCTACATAGAAAACTATATACAACTGAATTATTCATCTTCCTTCAAGAAGAGTAACTACAATTCCCTACAGTTTTGGAACCACCATTGCTATGCAACCCTATTTTATTATATACACTGTCCCATAGGCATGGTTGGATAATAGGAAGGGACTTGACCAGGATATACCACAGTAGGAAAATGAGGTTTCTCTGTTCTCTCTGTTTCCTCTGCTCTCTCTGGTTGTTCATGTTCATTTTCAACTTGGCCTCCCATTTCTTCAATTTCAAGGATTTCAACTCTACGGTTCATTTTCTTCCTTATCTTTATTGCAACATCTGCTGGTACAAATCTTCCACATACACATACCCTTCGTTGCTGCTTCTCTATCATATGAGTCTCTATCTCTACAATCATATGCAATGAAGAAAGTATTGTTAGAACTTCCCAATTTTTCTTTATTTATTAAGAAAATTTCAAATTATGTCCCACATAATTGATAGATAGCTGAATACTCTTGCTATGTCTGATAAGAGAAATTATTGCATGGTCCAAGAATTATGGTTTCAATCTCATTCAGATCACTGATTTGAAATATTTTAAGAAAATCAACATAAAAATATTCTAAATCAATGACATGATGAAATTGAAATCATTGATCCTGAACCATACAATAATTCCTCGTCCGATAGGGTTGTATCCTTAACCGTTACTATGAAGAAAAAAAATAGATTTTTACACTATGTTAATTTCTTCATCTTGTACACCCGAAAAAAACAATCACACTATTCTTTGTTATATCTTTTACCTTTCATCCTTAGAATGATTCTCCTTAATTTTCTGCAACAAGCATCACAATCAACGTTGATTCTCATTATCATACAACATGGCTGCAATTGTAAAAATGGAAGTAAGATTAAAATTCATAAAAACACTAAAGGAAAATTATCCATTGACTTTTGAAAAGAGATTTTTTTTTTTTGTGGGAATGGAACAAAAAAACTTGCCTTCTCTAACAAGGGGCTGGAATGGACAGTACCCAGGATTGCTTTTCTATTTTGGATAGGCCAAAAAGGCAAAGGGAGAAAGGGACTTTGTGGAGAATTTTTTTTTTTGGGGTACAACTTGTGGGATTTGAGAACATGAATGAGTAGGAACAACTTATATTTATAATTATACATTGTCTCAAATAAAAAAGATATTGACTTATTTCATTTAGGAATCTGATTCTGGCTCTATGAGATAAGAAGTTGTTTGTGTTGCAAGTCTTTTTTATCCTTGACTTCACCCTAACACTAAAACTAATTGAAAACAACGTGGCAAGGTGAAGCATCTCTTCATGCAAATGGTTTGCATTACCTAAAGCAACACTAAATTGAAAAGCATCTCTTTATTTGTTTCCAAAGCCATGAGAGGCTTCTTAGCCCCTTAGCTATGGTTTTCTTGCTCCACCCTTGGCATTAAGGCAACACCTCAATACATAAAACTTCTCAAATTATAATTCCTTACAGTAATGTTATGTTCACATAACATTACTGTTACAGAAAACGGTTCCATAGTTTGTATGATTATGAGCATGCCCATGTCTCATGAGACAAATTCAGAAAACAATCAAATCATGAATACAAAATCTTTGTTCTGTATATTGTCAAATCAACATTGAAGAATATTCTTATGAACAAGTGGATCCTTTCTTAGTCATGATTAACCACGGGAAGAGCGAAATATGCGTTTGATAATGGCAACTTTAGGTAAAGGATTCCTTATGATGGGAGTGATTTGCCTTGTGATTACTTTACCAACAGTTGGCAATCTAAAAGTAAGTGTCACTTTCTTCTCCAGCACATTCACCACCACTGACTCTGTCTCCACTGAAGAATTTTATAAAACAAAAAAGACATGTATCTAGAGTTAACAAGAAGAAAGCAACATAACAGTTTTACACTTTTTTTTTAATCTCAAAGCTCATCAAATAGAAAATATTATCAACTTATTTCTTATAACATGAGATTTATTACAAAGCATATAACAAAGGGCTCTAATATATAGTTCAGTTCAGTACTTGTTAATATAAGCAACTATGCTAAGCCATCAAGCTAAAGGAATAATAAAATGATGAGCAACTAAACTTTAGTACAAACCATTGTTATAGTATGTATAGTTTATGCTTTCATTTATGAGTGGCTAGACATGTTGGATTTTTATTTGAGAAAAGAACCGTAAATGTTGAAAGCGTTGTGCTCAAGTTTTTCCAAAAAAAACAATGACTATTTTTTTGTGAACAAATATTTTATACCTGCTAAGTGGTTTCACTAAATGATAAATGATAAGCTTATGAGTTATGACGGCTTTGTTCTTTTCTGTGTCTACATTCGCAGGTGGCTTAGAGTGCATAAGTTAAGACTACTTAAAAAATGACAAAATAAGTGAAAAAAACAATAGCATGTGGCAAGGAATGAAGAGTTTAATGAAAAACCAAGAACAGAATATTCCACAGGCTAGCTAAGCTAAGCTTAATAAAAAGTAATAAATAACAATAATCACAGTTTAATAAACTAACAGTTCCCCCAAACATGACGCCAAAACATATGCCAGGACATTCCCTTGGTGGAAATGGAAACCAACAAGGACCACCTCCTATGATGTGTGTTTTTCCTTTATCTCTGTCCTCTCTGTTATCATCTTATGGAGAATTAGACAGAGGAGAAGTTATCAAGCTTAATTGCTCTTGTTCTTTCTAGAAAAAAAAGTAATAAGGCTGGTTTTTTTACTAGAAAATATTAATAATTAACAATATTTTTAAAGTTTTAAATAAGGGCTTTACTAGCCTTAAACTTGTGTTGCCTGGGCAGTGCTTCAAAAATTAATCAACAATCAGCCATTTAAAAATTATTTGCAACAAATTAATCCTAAGATATGTTCTCTAAGAATTGTGAAAAGGTATAATTCCAAATCTCCAATGAAATGAATTGAACAAATAAACTTACCATTCATTTTTGTAATAATATCAGCAATCCTCTTTTGGCACTTCTCACATTGCATGTCTGCAGAAAGAACAACCTCCTGAACCTATATATATTTTTTTTTTAAAAACAGTAGCATAACCAAACGATTAGCAACAGATTCTAGATATCAATGGCAAAAACTCAAAATTGAATAAGCAAGAATACAAACCAGTGGCAGAGACAAAGACTCCATAGATGCAAGACTAGTCCTAGCAAGAGGAAAACCCTTTGAGATTTTTATACCAACTTCATGAAGCTCCTTTTTAGCTTCATCATCAGAAGCCATTATGCTTAGGTGTGTAGCTGTATCATATAAAGAGACTTTATATCTATATTTAATAGGTTTGAAGCATCAATCTCATTTTGCGGACAGTTGAATGTGAAGAAAATGATCTATGAACATATGCTTCTAATAAGGTGATAGAGCAATGCCATCTCTAAGGTTCAGTAGTAGGTGAGAAAGAAAATTGAACTTAGACATTGTACAATAGTATGGTAAAGTGAAAATGGTTTTATGCCTAAGTTGAAAGAGATTGTTCTTAAACTAACGTGCCAGAGCAACCCCACATAGTGCTTAATTGTTTTTTTCTTCACAAGAATCATTCCAAGATTGCTTACCAACTAGGCCTTGATTGCTTGTAAGTATAAAAATTAAAGCTAAAATATAACCGTATCCATTATAAATTAATACTATCATACAAAATTATTTTTAGTCAAAAGTAATTATAATACTATTTATGGAGTAATTAATTATTAAAAAATATATGAATTTAAAATAATATAAAACACTAAGCCAAGTTAAAATCATGGAAGACAGAACTCAAATTCAATTATAAAATTAATTTATGATACATAATTCTCGCGAGATCGAAACTTGAAAGGGTAGGTCGGGGATAGAATGATTGTGAGTTGAGTGTGTTGACGAGATGTCTTTGTTGAAAGAATTTCAATAATCTAAAAGGTGATTATAATATGAAATTGAATTTACAATGTGTTTATCGGTGAAGACAGACACAGATGGACGAGGTTTGTGTTCCTTAAACACGTGATCTTGGGTTCGATCCATGGCTCATGCAAATGGAGAATATCTTGCTAGGAGCGCCACCCCTAAAAGAACCAATCGATATGCGAACGGATTAGTCACCAAATTACACAAGTGAATACCGTGGATTAAAAAAATATATATAATGTGTATAGCATGACGAGTCTTTATAACCGTGTGTGGTGAGTGAACACTGATGTGGCAAAATTACTTAATCATTATCTATATTTATGATAATTATTGAATTTCATTATGAGCCATGAAAGACTATTATTAGAGGAGCAATTACCAAATTCGAGCTATATGCAACTCTAAGATGCCTCATACAACATTAGGCTATTTAATGGTGACTAATCCCGGTGATAATATGATCCAAGCATGACCCCAAGTCCTAGTACCTGTCCACAACAGAATTGACTCGAGTGAACAAGGAAGTCTCAATAAACAAGCACATAGAACTAATTTAGAGGATCAACTAAACTAATGGTTTTTAAAGGGCTCTTTGCTCAGCTTCAAATTAAAAAGCGAGTCAAGCTGATAAATAAGTTGGAGTAGTGGCCTATTGGGTGGTCCTTTGACAATGATGCCTTGGCTTAAATAAATAAGAATAATAATATGATTAGTAAGGCTGATGAAGAGTAATGGGGATTGATTATATTATATTATATTATATTATGTTATTCGAAAGGCTAATAGCATTGGATCCACGACGACACCTTAGATCCTCGTGCGTACGTAGCCAAAGTCAAACGAGTGGCTCCTTCCTATCCCTTTATATGTTTGTATCCATTGAAAGCGGTCCATTTCAGGGTATGGTAGGCACTTTCCAGTATTCTACTCTTCATATTCAAGTCGTATATTATACATGATCACACTAAACATGGCACAAGATATTCCTCGAACGTCAACTAAGGAATCAGATCAAAGAAGATATATTCCCACAATTGAAGTGTAAGACTATAAAGTGATAGATATATCTGCTTTGATCTGAAACCTTCACTTTAAAGTGGAATTGATCATCTAGCACTTTATATAGTGTTTTTAACTTATTCCAAATTATTTATCGTTTTAAGAATTCAATGATATACTATTTAATTTTTTTTTTCTAACTTTAACCTTGTATTTAACAAGTTGAAATATGTGAAATAAGTGATAATTAATTTAATGTGAAAATATTATAGTAAAGTTATCTAATACTTTTTTTGAAAATTGATGCATTAAATTACTTTTTTAATCTGTGTAAAACTCCAAAAACAATACATAAATTAGAACGAAAAAAGTAATTATAATTATAATAATCTCTGGTAATATACAACCAATCTAATTCAAATTATATCAATTGTCAACTATAATTTGTTAAAATTTTATGAATCATATTGTAGTGTTTTAATATTGGCGAATGCCCAAGTGCCGAGTAAATACGAGAGTAGATCGGTTATCAAACATCATGTTATATTTTTGGGATTGTTGCACCTGACGGGGTGACCCCAATCCTACATATCCTTAGTGAAAAGGGTTTAAAAAATACTAGAGTGATACTTAACATATGTCGATGCGTATACTGTAGGTTTTTTTCTTCTGACTAACCATTGTGATAAGCATTGTACTTATAGAAAGGAATAGGCAAACACAGAAAAAGAAATATGGAGAATATTTTTCGTCAATTATAATGGTGTATTATGAGTATGATGAGTAATGATGGCCCTTCTTACCATTCCTGCCCAAATGAGGAAATATAGAAGCATATTCTGTCATGTTATTAGCAGATGCTAGTCAATCATAATTATATATGATGGACAAAAATCATGGATTATCGCCTAATGACCAACATTATGGGCTCGACTCAGCTAATCAATTTAAGTCAATTACATGTATCAAACAATTAATTACAAGAATATATTTTAATCAACTTTAAAATTCAAATTTCACAAACATGCTTTTTATAATTATTTTTTCAATAAAATGGAAACAGTTTAATTGTCAATTATTCTTACCAATTACAAGTTTCAATTATCAACAAATAGCTCTTACCTCGTGCAATGTACGGATTGTTGATATTTTAATATTTTTATATCAAATATTATAAATTAAAGATTATAATTGTTTTTTATAAAGTAAAGATTATTATTAACCAACAACCAAAAATAATTATAAAAAAAAGACGGGTTCAAACCAAACCTTACCCCTAAAAAAATTAATCTAAATAATCTTGTTAATAGATTTTGTACTTCCTGTATAAATAAAAAAGAACATTTTTTTATCTCAGATATTTTTTTATGGATAAATTAACATTTTCATATATGATTATCAACTTTATTATGATAAATCAAAATTAAATCATTGTTGTTTGATTATGACCATAATCAATGATAAACCATAACATCTGTTATTTCATCTAACATGAATTTATTGGAAGATATATATTTATTTATGTACAAATTAATATTAAATTAATGTATTCATTATTTAGTTGATTGACAAATTAGCATGTTTTTCGTGTCATTATCATGTTTATATGATATTATAATTAAAGTGAAATCAAAATTAAACTTTCTGATATTTTTTTTGTTTGATAGTATTATTTAGGTCTTCTTTTAAAATTGAAGATCATAAATTCTCAAAAGTGTTCAAAAAAATCACAAAAAAATTGAAATATATATATAATTATTTTCTACTTTTCTTATTTAAGGTAGTTTCTTATGTTCTTGACCTTTCACGAAAAATGTATCAATTATCAAAAGTGGTTTTCTTTAATATCACAAAAATTAATATAAAAATCAGAATAACAAAAAAGTGCATATTGATGAAATCATTACAATTTATTGTAAGATCATAATTATTTTTCTTATAATTATGAATGCTTATGTTATTTCTAAACATATTTTAAAAATAGAAAAGATTGGAAAGATTTTATTCATTCAATTTGCTATCACTCGTGAATATAGGGAGATTCGAGAATAATTGAAAATTTGAATTACTCAATATTTGAAATTAATGGCAAATTGAAAAATATTAAAATAATAAACAACCATCATAAAATAAAATAAGAAACATAACTTCGCTTTTTCATTGCGACAGAAAGATTTGGAACTAATGGCATTTGATGTTTAAAAATTGAGATTCTTGTTGCGTGTGTAAAAAAAAAAATATAAAATTCACTGCATGCAGTCTTAACCCTTGAAGTTATTCAGTGAGGCAAAATAAAAATTGAAAATAAAAATTTTTAAGTATCAATGATTGGATGAGTTGCCTGCAGCAGCATGTCTTAGTGACACAACTGAACCAAGCCTCACAAAAAATTATTGGGTGTTTGGTATAACCGGTAAAATGAGAGGATTATATTTATTTTTTTCCGGTGATTATAATATGTTTGCGTTTGAGTGTTTTAAGTGAAAAATGAATTTAAGCTATCTGTTTTGTTTGGATAATGTAAAAAAGATTGTTTTTAACTGAATAAATAACCAAAAAAGGTATAAAGTAATAATAGAAATTACATGGATCTACAAAAATAATCTTCAACTGCTGTAAGAAAACTTTTAGATTTTGATTATTTTTTCAAGAATATAATCTATATTAGCGAACAAACATGTTAATATTATGATTATTTTTGAAGAAAAAAGTCTTAAAGTTTACCAAACATACTCTTAGTCATCGACTATTGTTAGAAAAAAAAATTGATTAAAAAAAAGTTTATATAATGAACTTTTTGTTCCCATCATTATTATTTATTGCTTCCGGATTATACTTCTCATTCAAAAGGAATTAGTCTGGTTTGAAATAACTTTTGGTACAGACGGAAAAATCATTGCATGCTATCTTAAACCTTGAAGTTAATCATTCAAGATCCTGCAGAGATCCATACTATTAAGTCAAAGACTTGCACAGTTCACGGATCAGAGTAAATAAATTGGGCAACAAAAAATGTGAAGGCCAAATACCACCTGATTTCGGAAAAAAAAAATCATTCAAGTTATCCATTAAAGTAATGGTTGGATGAATTGCCTCATGCCTGCGGCACGTTTTGTGACACAGCTGATCCAAGTCTCACTAAAAAAAGATTAAGTAATCGACTAATATTCGGAAATACCTTTGGCACAGACCCAAAAAAGAAGAAAAATAGTTCACAGGATGCACCTTTGGTTCCCACCTTTACTATTTTTGCTTCCATATGAAGAAATCATATAATGGAATAAGATTGCACTATCTCTGATCAGAGGAAAAAATTTATAACTAACCAGTAACAATAATACGACATTCCAATTCTATATTTGTCCTTACCTTAAAAATAACAATGATACGCTGATGTCACACTTTTTTTGAAAAACCATATGCTGATCTGATAAACTAAATATTATCAACAGCAGGTATTTTGAAGTCACTGACAAAATGCGTTATTATCGTGCATAATGAAACTAAACCTGCCTTCAACTATCAATTTTTGTTTGAAGCATTTAATGTATATGTGGATGCACATTACATTCCCCTGTGATTGAATGCAGAAACTACTCACAATTGCTTCACATCCAACGTAATTTTGAAACCTAAGGTGATTTTTCACCACAGAACCAAACATGCACTTAGTTATTTAAGAAATCACATTTCTCAAAATTTTGCCGAACATTAGGATTCATGTTAAAGAGAAAATATATGCAATTTAAATAAACACAATCATATACACGTTACACAATATAATTAAAACAAACCACGATGGAGGTAAAGTTTAAATTTCTGCCTTAATGCCTTATTGGAAAAGATACACAGATTACACCCAAAAAATTCATTAAACAAATAAATAAAAAGAAAAGAACAGCAAAGACTATCCACTAAGCCTAGACTTTTCTGCCAAAACTTGCATGGCACCATCCTTGCCTCCTTGGGCTTCTCTATTCAATACAAGCACCCAAATAAAGTGAAGCTTCGATGCCACAGATCAAACTAAGATTAAGAGAAGGAGAAAAGGATGAACCTAAGAAACACTTTCTAGGCTAACAAGATCCTTGATGAAGGGATCAAGAAATGCATCGAATAGATGCACCACTTTGGTTAAAGTATTTACCTTATAGTAAAAAGGAAAGGGGTATGGGAAAGTATAGTGCTGGATATCAGCCAATCACCTACACATAACTAAGTTAGTTAAAGAAGGAACAACCGAAGAACTAAAATGCGAAGGATCGCCACCATAGTTGTAATCCTCGTGATCGACTTTCAATGTCGCTGGAATCACAAAACTGTCGGAAGAATCTGACTCCGCAACCTTCGGGGACTTCTTCCTATTGCTGTCGTTGCATGGTGGGTTCTGATCGTAGGTGCATCTTCGAGTTCTCTTCTTGGAAGACTTCCACCTTAGTTGTGGAAACAAATCATTCTTCATGATGTCTGGAACAACCTCGGATTTTCTAGGTGGTCTTCTATCCCTTTCAGAATCCAAGCATGCATCCATTCGCTTAGATTGTATTCCATCTCGAGTTGATGCTACAGTTGATTTGCTTTCATGGGATTTCGGGGACTCTGGCTTTGTTTTTAAGCTTGGTAATATAGAAATCACAAGATCAGGCCTTTCCCTCATTTTCACCCACCCATTCCCTGACCAGTCTTGAGAATGTCTTAATTTATCAGGACCAAAAGTTGACACCACCTTTTCCCCTGCAAAGACATTACCAAATGGATTAATCATAATTTCATGGCCCAAAAAGATTTTGAAGAAAACATGCAAACCTAATTAAGATGTAAAGTAAAATAAGAGAGGAGGCCATACCTGGGAAATAAACATGATAATTGGCTTCTGAGTCTTTCTTAAGAACAATGCCTTCCCACCATCCATCATGCCACCATGCATCGACAATGGAACCAGCACCACCCACCCAAGAAATTTGGCAGTTATTAGACTCTGGTGCTGGCCGGATCTTGGACCTCCCATGCATACGAAGACCCATATCATCAGGCAATGCAATTCTGGAAGCTGGAACCCATTCCTTTACCAAAGAAAAATGAAGTAAAAAAATAAAGTTAGTCCCTCAATATGATCATAATTCTTCCATAAAAGACTACAAAGTAGTAATAAAAAAAAGATGGTCATTAACAAACCTCAAGATTCTTAGCTTCATCAACTGCATCTTGAATGTCTTGATACTGCACCTTCACTTTGTCTTTGTGCTTCTTAATCACGGAGGCTCTAAACCAACACCCTCTAATCCCACTATCTTGAGAGAGGACCTCAATTTGGGAACCGACCATTAAATACTGTGAGGTATGAACATTTGATTCTTTGATGGTTGCCAATGGGGTGGGGCAAACCATTTTTAAGGAATTGTTTCCAGTACTATTTGTCATATTAATCTTACTGTTACTCAGATTTTCTGCTTTAAGAGGAGCTAAATCAACTGCTTCGTTGGCATCAACTTTAGTACAGCGCTGTCTCTTCTTAGGTCTAATCCCAGTAGCACACTGGAGGTTCTCTTCCAATTCTGAGCTATCATCAGATTGCCCAGAACTCCCGATAGACTTTGATGGCCCAGTACCCCCATTAGACTTTGAGTCAGAGAGGGTGTACATGTACCTGAGTATTTCCTGTTTCCAGTAACCTTTAATTTGAGTTATATCAAAAGGCTTGACATCATCATCATCGAATTGATGCTCACATAAGAATGGCTCCAAGTTCGTATGATGGGCCTCCTTCTGAAACTTTTTGTAATGCTGGGGGCTGAGGACGCTAGCCAATCCATCTATGCATTCAATACTCAGATCTTGAAGATAATGAGAAAAGAAAACCTCTCTGTCACTAAAACTGTGAGGCAAAACAATACCAACCTCATCAATTTTGTGAAACCAGCGTACCACAACCATCTTGTTGCCTCTGGAATCCTCATACAAGTCTTCCAAGTAGGCAATTAGACGCTTGTTCTCTTCTGCTAGAACATATACAAAATCATAAACCTGAATTATGAGAAGACAACATAATTATAGGAGTCAGAATACAAATGATGTATGGCTTACAGAACATGCAAAACAGTGAATAAAGCACGGGACATGATGAAGAAGACTCACAGATATCTGAAAACCATTCCGCTTAAACAACTGATAGTGATTTCTTCTTTTCTTACAGGTCCACGGAGATCCTAACCATGTGAATTCTTTTGTTAAGAGGCTCAGCTTCTGCGATTGATTATCCTAAAAAAAAAAAATCAAAGGAGATGTTAACACAAATTCGACCTCTTAAAAATCAAAGAACCAGATTCTACAAAGAGAATGATATCAAGGCCAGTATATCTGCAAAATCAATACCTTCAAGGTTTCAATTTCAGGTCTGCTGCCATGTTTGCCGGCCATAATAGCATCCGCGGCATGACTTCCATCTTTCGCAGACGAATCTGTAAAGTTTACGGTGAAAAAAATCAATTTTACCCTCAATTAGAGAAACAGAAACAATAGCGGGATTAAAAAAAATCAGAATTTAGAACTCAATGAATACATCATACACAAAGAACCAGTAGCAATAAACCACAGGTAATTGGGCTTGGGGGTAGATTCAAAAACCACAGGAAAACAAAATTATATAACACCTATCATACGAAAACGGATTTGGATCCTTTGACTCAGTTAAAAATTGAAAAATAAGGAGAAAATCTTTTGGAAGAAAACAACACAAGGAGATCTACTCCTGCAAGGAAAGCAAAAACCATGAAACACGGAAGAAAACGAGAAAAAGACAAAACCGGACAGCCAAAAAGAAAAAGGAGATGGGGCATTTAAGAAAAAAGCAAAAACGCCCGACAAGGGTGGCTGGCATCCAAGAATTGGCACAAAATTGTGCAAAAGGAACACCAAAACCATTTATTGAAGAAAAAGTTTTTTTCTTGATAAAAACGAATTACACACCCCATTGAAACTTCTTTAAAACAAAAAATTGAGGGCAATAAAAAACTGAAATTGGACATCAAAGGAAAACGAAAGAGAAAAGGGTTGGGTTTGAATCAATAAAAATTTCAATCATTCACCAAAAACCCATATTAAAATCCGATAGACGAGACGAATTTTTTCAGCCGACACACCAAAAAACACATTTTTTTTCTAATCCAAAAACAATTTTCATAACCAAAAAAACTTGAATTCCTTCCCCAAATCCCAGAAGGTTGAATTAAAATAAAACTGCAACAGTTTTCTTATTATTAAAAAAAAACAAATTCGATGAAAATAAGATAAGATAAGCTGAAGAGGCAAACGAACCAAAATCAATTGAATCACACATCCCAGAACCCAAATCCAAAGAGTAATCTTTTTTATTTTTTATATTAAAAAAAACAAATTTGATGAAAATAAGATAAGAGAAGGTGAAGAAGCTAAGGAACCAGAATCAATTAAATCCAAAGAGTAATTTTTATTTTAGTTTTTTTTATATTATTAATTAAAAAACACAAATTTGATTTCAACAAACCTGAAACAATAGACTCCAACCAATCAACAACCTCTCTTCTTGATTTCAGCTTCCAGAAAGGACCCATAGAAGGATCCTTCAATACATAACGATACGAAATATGCCTCAAGCTCTTCTCTTTTCCAATCACAGCAAGATCCGAATCACCGTTTCTCCTCTTCAAAACGTAATGAATCTCTCTCCTTCCCTTGTTACTTGATACAAACACCTCTTCCCAGCTCACATACGACGTCGTCGCCGCCGTTGAACCCGCCAATCGCTCCATTAAACGAAGAAAAGGCAAACCCTAATTTGAGGACGAGATGTTATGCGTTTTGGTGTTGGTGGTGCGGAGTTTCTCTCTCTAAAAAAATAAAATAAAACGTTTGCGGAGAAAGATGAAGAAGAAGAAGAAGAAGATGTGGGGGAAGAGAAATTGGGTTCGAATTGCGATTTAAAAATGTTGGGGGGGTCTAGGGTTTCGAGATGGGGGAAGTTGGACTGAGATCGGACGGTGGAGATTTGATGAGGTTCGATGACTCGCACGAAAGTCGTAGGAAGTTACGCGAAGGATGAGTGTGACGGATGTGCCCTTGGTTGGATGGGTTGAATTTACGGTTTTGTCCTGATGTGTTATTGAAGGTGACAATAAAAGGATATGAATGATGGTGCCCGGAATAGCTCATGGAGAAAGGAAAGGATCGAAGACTCGCTCTTTCTGGGTGCCAGCTGTCTACATAAATATATACCCCTGCCCTCTCCGGTATCTAATAGAGTATTTCGTTCATTTTTATTTATTTGGCATGTTTCGAATAAAATAGATCTTTTAACAAATCTAATTATTACTTATATTTTAATATATTAATTATATTTTCTCCTATTATATCTTTAATCTATAATCATTAATTTTTTTCAAAATTATTAAATTATAATTAATAATTAATTAAATACATATTTAATCAAAAAAATTTATATAACAACAACTAAGCTTTTGTCCCACTAAGTGAAATCGGCTACATGGATCAAACGACGCCACAAAGGTCTATCATAAATCATGTCTTTTGATAAGGCATTTATTGTCATATCCTTGTTAATTGTTTCGCCTATAGTTTTTCTAGGTCTTCCCCTTCCTCTACCCTCCATTTGGTCTACCCTTCTAATCGCGACTTTCATCGGCCTCCTACACACATGCTCAAACCACCTAAGAAGAGATTCAAACATATTTTCAACAATATGGGCAACCCCGACTCTTTCTCGGATATGCTCATTTCTAATCCGATCTTATTTGGTATGCTCTCTCATCCACTGCAACATCCTCATCTCTGCTACATGAAGTTTATTCTCTTGTGTGCCCTTTGCAGCCCAGCACTTTCTCCCATACAACATCGTCGGTCTTACAGCAGTGCGGTAGAACTTTCCTTTAAGTTTAAGTGGTACCTTCTTATCACATAACACGCTCGAGGCACTCCTCCATTTCATCCACCCTGTTTGAATCCTATGATTTACATCCCCTTCTATTTCTGCATCATGCTGTAAGATAGATCCATGGTACTTAACATTTGGGACTTGTGCTATGACATGCTCTCCAACCTTCACCTCCCGAGTAGGGCTTATGTGCCTCTTGCTAAAATTACACTCCATATACTCTGTCTTACTTCGACTTATCCGAAAACCATAGCCTTCTAAAGCTTGTCTCCACATTTCAATCTTCTCGTTTGTTTCCTCCCTAATATTCCCAATAAAAACAGTATCGTCTGCAAAGAGCATGCATTTGGGCACTGACTTTTGGACATGCTCAGTAAGCACATCCAAGACCAGTGTAAAGAGGTAGGGGTTCAAACTCGACCCTTGGTGTAGTCCTATCGTGATAGGAAAATCTTCTAAAATTTTGTGTCCTCACGCTTGTTTTGACCCCGTCATACATATCCTTAATGATTCTAATATAAGCAATACACACTCATTTCTTTTCTAGAGCCTTCCATAGTACCTCTCTAGTCACTCTATCATAAGCTTTCTCCAGATCAATAAAAATCATATGCAAAAATTAAATTTAATCGATGTATTTTAATTTGCTCACAAAATTCCAAATAATAAAAAATTGGAGCTAAATTATTCTACCATGATAAAAGCTATACATAAAAAACAAATCATGTACCATAATACTATATCAAAAAACATTCAAATACAAAAGATATAATGGGAGTATATGTTTTTAAAAACAAAAACATAGAAGGAAAAAAATCCATAAACAAAATCCTTGATGTAAATTTCTTTTATGGTATAATCGAGATATGAATTATTGAAAACTAGTTTAGTTTTATGAAAGCTATTTGAATGAAATATTTTCCGGAAAACTAACTTTTAAAAACTAGGACCTATGCCCGGGCGATGCACGAGTCGGTATATGTTTGGGTTTTGTTAATTAATTTAAGAGTGCGAAAAATTAAGTGTATATTGAAAAATTGAGTGTGGTAGCAAAATTATTAATGATATTATCAAAATTGTGTTAATTAATTTCTATATTTGAAAATGAGGCTAATCATTCCCAAATACTTATTTTTTTTTTTTTGGTAAACAATAAGGGGCCAAAGCCCAAAACAAAACTAATGCACACTAACTAATCTAGGAAAAGCGCTCCTCCTATAGTCCTCATACAGCAGCTTTCTCAAGTTGTTATCAGGACCATTAAGAATTACATAGTCTTCATTCAGCAGAAAGCTCTTGTTGGCTAAGTAATATGCGCATCTGTTCCCTTCACGTAGAGTGTGTCTAAATCTAACATCCCACTGTTTGTTCTTCATCAGCTTGATATGGTTGATTATTCCAATGAATTTTGAACCGGTGTTTGGACTGTCTTGCTGATTTAAGAAATTGATAATTGCAAGGGAATCACATTCAACTATCAGTTTCTTAATCCCACAGTCCCAAGCCAACTGGAGACTAGATAAAATGCCCCACAGCTCAGCTTTATATGTCGTTATAATTCCTAGTCTTTTTGAAAAGCCTCCAAGCCAGCGCCCTTCAAAATCTCTCATAATCCCTCCACATCCAGCTTGCCCAGGATTTCCTCTTGAAACTCCATCACTATTAATTTTGACCCAGCCTTCCGGAGGGGCTTTCCACTGGATGAATTATATTAGTCTTGATCTTTATGAATTATGAGTTATGATTTTAATGTCTTAAGTTTTCTTATGTTGTAAATATTTTCTTAATCATTAGACCTATTTCCAAATATTTCATTAACAGGGAGCTCAATTGGCAAGTCTTAGAGACATTTTCATACATCATTTTTTTAGAAACATATGTTTAATTTAATATTTGTAACGTTCTGGTAAATTTTAATAGCATTTTGAGACTGTTTTATTTTTAACTCCCGGATTGATTTTAATATATTGTCGTTATAAGTTATATTTAATGACTTATTATTTCAAGATTCTGAATATTATATTTTATTAAGTTTGACATCGGGATTGAGAAAATGTATTTATATTTGAATTTTGATACTTTTTCTTACACAATATCTATCCGTAAGGACCGGTAACTTTATTATTATTTTAAGATTCTGAATATTATATTTAATCAAGTTTGACATCAGGATTGAAAAAATGTATTTACATTTGAATTTTGATACTTTTTCTTACACAATAGCTATCTGTAAGGATTTGTAACTTTATTATTTTTCAATAGTTTTGAGTGATTAGAAATACAATATTGATGTACTTAAATGTATTTTATTTATAGGATCATCAAAATTTTAGTTATAATGCAAAATACTTACACACATTAATCCACAAATGAGTAATAATAGTATTATATGGAAAAAAAATAGAAGAAGAAGGGCTAAAGTTTTGGCGGGTTGGCGGGAAAAGAGAGATGGAAGATTCTGCTATTTTATATATAGTGACTACAAACTTCTTTTTTAAAGGCTATAAATATATGCTCTTTTCAATTTCTATTTACCGATCGAGAGTAATAACTTATTGATTTAATCTAAAAGCTCCTACATGGCTAAAAAGCTCCTAGATAACCATGTTGAACCGAGCATGTGTTTTCATCAAACGAGATTGATATCATATTGACAAATGCTCTATTCGGCAAAACTAGCTTATAGTCGTGAACTTATAACCATTTAGTTTTCGGTTTAAAATAGTGTTGTTCAGCAAAATTCTCTTTTGAAGCAACTGAAAGTTATTAAATAACCAAAAAGGACATGCAACATTATATTTATTTATATTTTATTATTTTAATTTATTCATTTTGTTCTTTATTTATTAAATAAATAGTTAATTAATTAAATTTGTTTTCTTTTATTTGTTAATTATGTAGTTAATTAATTAATTATAATAAAACTATTAAATTATAATTAATAATTAATTAAATAAACAATTAATTAAAAATTAAATTGTTACTATGGCAGATAAATAATTTTGAAATTTTTTGAGGGTGTAATTGTTATATGAATTACTGAAAGTTAGTTTAGTTTTTTGAAAAACTAGCTTTCAAGAGCTAAAAACTCATTTATTAAAAGTTATAAACTCTTTCTAATTTTTGTTCATCAAACGATATTACTCCCTCCGGTCCTTATTATAGGGCATACTTAACCGAATTACACATACCAAGGAAAGTGGTTGGTTTTATGAATTCTATGAGAATATATTGTAACATTACAATTTTACTCCCCTTAACTTTTCTTGGAAAATTTGCACTCATTAATAAACAACAAAAAACACATAGATAGTCAAAGCATTTAATAAGGGTAAAAAAGAGAAAAATAAATAAATAATGCATAAAAAATATAAAGTGACTTATAATTAAGACCAAGAAAATTTTCTAGAATGTGACCTATATATAGGACCGAAGGGAGTAGTAGTTTATTGATTGAATCTAAAAGTTCATAGGTAGTTAAAAAGTTCATAGCTAGGCATGCATATCAAAGCCTAGATCTAAAAGCTGTCAGATAAGTAAAAAGCTCCTAGCTAGGTATGTTGAATAGAGGCTGGCTGCGACAAAATAACTTATAATTGTGAGTTTATAACTTGTAGCTTTGAAATTCGCAAAGAGATGTGAGTTTGTGGTTGCGAGCTTGTGATTGTTTAAATGATTGTTTGAAATAGTGTTGTTCGATAAAATTAGCTTTTGAAGTAGTTAAAAATTATTAATTAACTGAAAAGGATATGCAACATTATATTATTTGTATTTTATTATTTTAATTTATTTATTTTGTTCATTATTTTAAAAAATAATAATTAATTTATGAAGTATAAAATTTTCTAAATTATAATTAATTAAATTAATTAATTTTCTTTATTTATTAATACGTGGTCAACTAATTAATTATAAAAAGATTAAATTATAATTAATAATTAATTAAAAATTAAATTGTCATCAAATGTATATTAATTTGCTCACAAAACTTCAAATAAAAAAAATGTGGAACCAAATTATTCTACTATGGTATAAGCTATACATAAAAAATCATGTCTCGTAATAATACATCAAAAACATTTAAATACAAAAATAATATATGTTTAAAAAAAAAGGGTAAAAGCATACATACATCACAAAATTCGTAGCGTGGAATTATTGGAGGTTATGATTGATATATAAATTATTGGAAACTAATTTGGTTTTTTGAAAGATTATTGAACTAACTTTATAAAAACTAGCTTTCAAAAGCCACAAGTTTTTTTTTTAAGTTATAAGCTCTTTCTAATTTGTGTTCACCGAACGGGACTAATAGTTTAATAACTGAATCTAAAAGACTTATAATTAGCTAAAAAATTCCTAGTTAGGTACGCCGAACAATTAGCAAATAATTAGATTTATTTTTAGCTATATTTTTATCAATTGATTTTTAAAATTATTTTATTTTTATTTCAATTTCTATATTCTAAATATGAGTTTCCGTTGTTCTATACTATATCTCTTTTATATATAAAAAAGTTTATCACAACTAGTAGGTAATTGGATTTTTTAAATTTGATATCAAAGTTTAATTTTTGACTTGTATACGAGGAAAATATTGGTAGAAACAAAATCCTATTTAATGCCTACATGGCTACACCTTTAAAAAAAAAAACTTAATTATGTCACAAGTTCTTGAAGTTTAGAGTATTTTTGTCAAATACCCTTATTCTTTTTTTTTCAATGCCTGACTCCCCGAAATTATTTCTAGGTTTGTTATATACCCCTATTACCAATTTTGGTCAATTTTGCTGACATGTAACATCAGAATCCTGATTAGACGCAAGAGATTAAGCACCTGCTGTCTCGTGGGCGAAGATATTTTTTAAAAAAAATTAAAAAAACTAAAAAAACTTAATATTTATATTTTTAGTTTTTAGTTAAATAAAAAAAAGAAAAAAAGAATTGAAAAGAGAGGTCGTCTTCGCCCGTGTGACATCACGCGACACCACTTGACACCTCTTGCATCTGACTAGGATTTTGATGTTACATGTCATCAAAATTGGCCAGAATTAGTAGTAGAGGTATGTGATAAACCTGAAGTAACTTCGAGGAGTCAAACATTGAAAAAAAAATATAAGGGTATCTGGCAAAAGTATAAGGGTATCTTGCAAAAATATCCCAAATTTCAGGGACTTGTGACATAATTAAGCCTTATAAAAAAAATTACTCCCTCCATGGTGCATTATACTTTAGGCTTTGTTTGTGGTGGTTTTAAGTTTTAAGGTTTAAAATTTTTTAAAATCAGGACTAATATTTATATACGGTTTATCTTATGCCCCTCACACATAAAATAAAAAAGTATAAATAGTAAAATTGTATTGAATAACTAAATAGTTTTTTTAATTCATTGTATTAGTTTCCAAGAAACATTTATTTTTAAGCTTTAATTAATCTATGCATTTAGTGCATAGCTTAGAAATACCCTTTTGTATACTCCTTCCGGTCCTATATGTAAAATCTTTTTAAAAAGGAAAAAAAATTGTTCTATTTGTAAAATCCTATTCAAATTTTATAACATTTAATTACTTCTTTCCAAAAACACCCATATCAAGTCAACATTTTTTAAAATTCTTATAACAATTATATGAATAGTTTTGAAAAATTATATTAAATGTTTGGCTCAATTGCACTTTTGGTCTTTCACCAACGAGCTGTTGGTGCAGTGGTCCAGGGGCTGCACTTGGTAGGGCGAACCACGGTTCGATCCCCCACAACAACGTTGGGAGAGGAATAAAACCTTAACCCCGGGACCCCCCTCGAACTGGATTAGTCGGCCCAGTGGGCCGGATACCAGGGTGCAAACCAAAAAAATTGCACTTTTGGTCTTTCAATTTTGTCAATTTGGCGAATTTTGTCCCCGTACTTTAATTTCGAGAATTTAGTCCTTCAATTGCAATTTGTGGTTATTTCAGTCATTTCGTGTCTAACAGAAGAACGCGTGTCAGCACCTGAGCAATTTTATTAGACACGGAAGGACTAAAGTCACCACAAATTGACAATTAAAGGATTAAATTTACCAAATTAAAAGTAGAGGGCTAAATTCGCCAAATTAACAAAATTGGGGTACCAAAGTGCAATTGAGTCTAAATATTTACATTTCCAATAATAACACTAATCTACTCTTGGTGGACGTGAATTTAACGAAAAGGGTCTTATATAAAAGACTAGAGAGAGTTGTACAAAGTTTTATTTACGAAGAGAGTGATGAAGAGAAAATTTGTGCTCCGGTTAGAGATCAAACGTAGATGCTCACACTTTTATAATACAGGGGAAACTAAGTTTCAAAGTTTTGTAATTTTTGGTTTTGAAAAAATATTGTCAACTATATAACCCATTGGTCACCGCCAACACTACCATGAACCATCTAATATCATCATCATCTCATGACACATCCACTAATGTGTTGGGCGTGTTAATAGTCAAGGTGATGATGGTAATTGTTGTCATTGTGTTGTGGTTGTAATAACAATGATGCTGGTGATTCTCACTTGTAACTATGGTAGCTCAGGTAGTGCATGGTGGTTCTGGCAATCATAGTGGTTAAGGTAATGGTTGTTATGGATGTTGGAACCAAACCGATCAAAAAGAATACTACAAACCAATCTAAAAAAAATAAAAAATCGCATACATCGGATCAAATTATGAATTTATTTTATGAAATTGAACTGAACCACACAAGTGACGTTTATATATATTATTATTCTCCAATAATATATATTTACTCTAGGTTATTATAATTTATGTTGCATATTATTGCATTGGAATTTTGTTTATCTCATACCATTCATTTGCATGTACTATATACAATATAATAATTCAAAATACTTGTTATGGGCTGGTAGCTTTAACTCATGTTCAACGGATCAGCTGCTCAGCATCCCATCAGCAGTCCACAATCAGGTCAATAGTTCAACGAATGAATCGGTGGTAGGTGAATTAGAGGCCCGTCATCAACTAACTAATCAGAATAATAGTGATCTATTGTGGGACTCAATGTTAACGGATAACGAGCCTACAATTGAACGTCTTAACACCGGACCTATGTTAATTGGATTAGCGAATTACCAGATTATCGGACCATCATGACAATGAATGTTTACGGAGACCGTTAATTCCACGCTTGTTATTAGTTGCTATTAACATCTATAATGAACCAAGGTTTAACCTCTAAAAACTGTTCTTGTGGCTAGGCATATTGTCAACCACTTTCCGGTTAACCAACTCAATGGAAGAAGTGAATAAGGTGAGGTTGTGTAGTAATTTTTAGAGTTGAAAATTAGAAGAGAAGTATTTTGGTTAATTAAGGTGCAAAGTTTGTTAAGCAAAGAGTGTACATATTTTTTTTTTGGATATATTTAAAATTTCTCTTGAAAATAAATTAAAAGCCAATTATGCTCTTTACCAACAACTTTTTGCTTTCAAAATAGGATTCCAAAACTAAATATCAAAAAGTCACAAAATTTTATAAGTTTTTTTTTTTATCAATCATAAATTTTATAAGTTTTTTTATCAATCATAAATTTTTAACATGTGTAGTAGCACAAACCGTAATTTGTCTATTATTCTCATCCCACGTAAGGTTCAATTTAATGATTAATGTTATGATTCTGGGTGTAAAATTTTTATTTGTTTAGTGTTTAAGTAATGATACCTTTATGACAAAATTAAAATATATTGTTTCTAACGTTATATTTCTTCCATCCAAAAAAACAGTAAAAAATTATAAAGCGTTGTGCCAAATTTAAGTTCTATTAATAAAAAAAATGCTTAAAAATAATATGTTATAATGTATGACTGCATAACCAATAAATAATATATTAAATAATTATTAGATAAATTAATTTGTTAAACAAAATATTAGCCAAAAAATATTTTATTATATCTTTTGATTTTTCAAAATTTTACGGTATTTTTATGATGAGGAGAGTATTTTTATGACCATGGTCAAGTCGTAAATTAAAAGAAGGTTTATTTAACATTTTTTAGTCTATAAAGTTAGGTGTTTTTTTGGAATTGGTCCTTAAACTTTTTTTTTTCCATATTTTGGGTCTTTGAAATTTGTTTAATTTTTGGAAATAATCATTTCGCCACTTAAGTGATGATATAGCCGACGACATGTCGCATCAGTTTCACAATATCCACGAGTGACGTGTTATACAAAGTTACGTGACACTACATGATTTTTTTATTAAAAAATAATTTCTTTTAAAATTTATTTAAAGATTCGATTTTCTTTAAAAAAATACAATTTTTAATTATTTTTAATAAATTTAAATTTTTTATTTTAAAAAATTCACGTGATATCATCTGACACGTTACTTATCAACATGCCATATATGACATGACATATTCTTGGTCATATCACGATGAAAAGACCATTTCCAAAATTTGAGCAAAATTTAGGAACTCAAAACATTGAAAAAAATTTAAGGACTAATTCCAAAAGAGCATCTAAGTTCAAGGACTAAAAAAATGTAAGCCTTGAAAGAAACTAAGAAAGTCTATTTTGACGGCAAATAGAGCAAGACAGCGAGTGATGGGAAGGTATGATAGGCCAACTACCGAGCAACTTGATCCCACGTCTAAAGTTCAAGGAGCCTCTGCACCCAAAATTATTTATTTAATTTAGAGATTAATGATTATGCATTGATGGTCTAAAATTATTTATCTATCAATTTATCATCCATCATTAATTTGCATTACTTTAATTTAAGAGTCAATAACCATAAACGAAAGAATGATGAATGATATACTGATGATGTAAAAAACTTTTATACTATCGGTGCATTTTCCATTTTCTCTTTAATTTAAACAATGACAAATGTTAGTGTTAATTTGTTATCAGGGTTTTTTTCATCGTATGTATACTGTGTATAGGTTAATCATATTTTTAAAAATTAAGTTTCTATGAAAGATGATGTACTTGATAGATTAAAGAATAATGTTTTAGTTTTTTAATATAAATTTACCTTTTATACTAGTCTATGTTATACGTAAATGTATAGGTTAAACAAACCATTGTAAATAAATAAAATGTAGTATAAAATTATTAAAAAATATATATTTAAAAGTTTTTTAAGATAAGAGTTAATTTAATAGCCACTTGTGATCGTTCTTCTCCAATTAATAACCTTAACAAATACTTTTAAAATAGATGTGAGCAAGATACTTAAAAAATTAATCATGCAATACCAAAGTTAATTTAAAACAATCAATCAATTATCAACATGGGGTTGGTCAAGTGATAGCTCACTTGGCCCCTTAACCAACTGGTCTCGAGTTCGAGCCTTGGGTATGGAGCAATCCCCGCTGGGAGACCCCTACCGCGTAGTGCGAACTCAGTTGGGTCGGATCGAATAAGTCGGATTCTGGGTAAACCAGATCCGGGTACCGATTGGTGTAAAAAAAAAAACAATCAATCAATTCAACATATAGGAGTATACTTTTATTTAAATTATGATTGGTGATTTACTGATAATATTGTTTTTTTTACATAAAAGTCAATGAAAAAATGGAAATAATCAAATATATGAAATTATGTAAATATACTGTCGCGGTCGAGGTTCCGGATTAACTTCAGGGTCTCGCCTACGAGTGGGGGTAATCTGACCCAATTTGGAGTCGTCATTGCATTTTGTTACAAAAACGCGGAAAAAATAATTATTAATTAAAACGGATAAAGATTGCTCTCGAACTAGATAGATTTCAAGTTAGGGAGTCGGTTACAGGCCGGGAAAGGTATTAATAACATGTTCGCCCATTCGAAAATGATACATTTATTTGATTTGATTTTAAAAGACCTAAATAATTTGCCTAAACTATTTGGTTTTTTTCTTTTTAATTTTAGTGTCTGACAAGGTTGCCCTTAGTCCTACGTACCCTCATAAAATGAGGAATCAAGACTACGTAGTAAGGATGACAATGGGTCCGAGTGGGTTCGGGTAATGGGGTACCCGGACCCGAACCCATTCATAAATTCCTGGAGCCGGACCCATCCAGACCCGGGCGGATACCCGTTGCATAATGGGTAGGTGGATCTTCAAGTACCCATACGGGTTTTGCGGGTAGCCATTAGCAATTCTTTTTAAAGAAAAAGTTATTTTTTAAACTAATTTCTATCTTTTTTTTATGGATTGAGGGATCCTTAATAAATCATTACACACTCTACTTAATATTAATCCCTACCACCATTAAACACTCGCAGACATCAAAGAAATTCTCTAATTAAACACAAACTTACTAAAATTATATATAATGCATATATGTAAATATAGACGGGTGCGGGTACCCACGGATCTGAATATCTCAGACCCGGACCCAAACTCGTTCGAAAGGGTACCCAGACGGGTCTATTCTTTGAACCCACGGATCTCTTTTTTGGACCCATACCCGGACCCGTTGCGAATATTACCTACGTGTACTCACAGGTCCATGTCCAATTGTCATCCCTACAACGTAGTTCTAATTGTTTTAATTTTATATTTTTTTTAGAAAATAAGAGGAACATGCATAAGACTTTGTCATTTAGGCAAAGAAAGATCGATTTCAAAAACGCATTTTATTAATACTTATTTAATAAAATTCATTTAATTTTTATAAAAAAAAAGAGTATTTCTAATTTTGTAACTTTCTTGCAATCTAATTCTAATGCTATTGTTCTGTCGTAGGATTACAGTACTTAGACAATCCGGCTAAGAATCCAGCAATCTCACTCTTGATGTCAGACGTGAAATGAGCACCTTGAATACTAAGATACACACTCTCTTGTCGTTCTGATTTGGGGGTGGTGTGTGTGTGGGATAAGTTAGTTCATACCTGCTTGCCTTACCAGGTATTATATACGCATACCAGCATATACCGTATTGATTGCCGCTTTCATGTGGCGGGTTAGATTCCTTCTAAACGGCGCGAAGGTAACGGTGGGTATTAAGTCCAGTAGTATCCTATGCTGGTGCGGACAACGGAATTCTTCAGATTCCCTCATGCACGTGTCCGAATTCATACCGGTATGAGGTCACATGTTCAACAGTTATCCTGATACCGGTATCTGAATCTGGTCTTCTCAGATCTCTTAGGATTCCATTCGAATATGTGAATCCGGTTTGATTGGGTATTTGATAGCCTCCATCCGGTATCCGAATCCTGCATGATGGGCCTCTGAGGGCCTTAATCCGGTATGTGAATCCGACTCTAATGGACCTCTCTGGCCTCATACCGGTATCAGAATCTTGTATCCTTAGGCCTCTTAGGACCTCGAACTGTTACCGGGATCCGAACTTATAGGGCCTCTTGTAGCCTCGAGCCGGTGTCCAAATCCGGCATATCGGCTCTGACTATCCGGTCCATAACATCTATTATAGCTTACATTTAAAAATGGGTTATGCAAAGAGGAACATACATATGACCTCATCGAAAAAATGAGTTTCCAAAATGCATACTCTAAATACTTAATTAATAAAAATTATTTAATTATCGTTTAAAACACGTTTTTATCTTGTAGTTTTAATAATTTATTTTAAAAAAGAATTATATGGTACTTATTTTCGGGTGTGGAGAGGAAGTTCTAAAGATCCGACCACTAAAACAAATTTGAGTGAGAAAAATGGACTTACCAAAACACAACCAAGGAATGGGCTAAATAACTTATTTTTTATGAACCAAATTGTTTATACAAATTAAAAATAATATATTCGAATTGCTCACCGTTCAAAAGATGATAACCACATATTAATGTTGTTGTGCATCATGAATTTCTTGTGTTTGAGTTATATGCTACATGTAAACTTCGTTCACCAAAACAAAAAATAAAAAAAAATAATAATAAAATCTCAGACTAAAAGTGTTAAATGAAGCAAAATGACAGTGCTGCAAAGTAAGGTTTTTAGTTTCTTCTGGCAAATGAAAATCATGGTAAATAGGTTACCACACGAATCAGATCAGATCACATCATCAAGCCTTATGATCAACAATCAATTACAGTGAAAATACAACTTTACAATGAAACTAACATATTGAATTAACCAAAATACAAAGAATTTGAACCTATTTTTTTGATGAATGCGGTGAGGCCATGCTACTGTATCCTTCTTCCCTTCACCTCTGTATTTTCTTCTCTATTCATCGCTGCCTTGCTCGTCTCTCTACATATTCTTGCGCATAATTGATTTTCACCCTTGTAAAACAATTGACTTCAGGGTCAAATGTTCGAGTCCAGTGAGACAATAAATCTTGGGGAGGACCTATACTGTTGAGTCAAAGACTCGCACAATTCGCGGATCCGAGATGGATTAGTTGAGCCACAAAAAATGTGAAGCCCACACACCACCCGATTTCGAAAAAAAAAGAAGAATTTAACCAGCATAACGAGACACACGATTCGCTTTAGGTTTGGATCAACCTAAATAATACTTGAAAAACCAGGTGGTTAAAAATAAGACTTTTCTTTTGAACCTCATTGTTTATCATTGACCCCATTTCGTTTTTATTAGACTATTATGACCCTGAATGTTTTTCAACTTCCGACTCTTAATTGTTTGAATATTTATTCTGATTTACACAAGTCGAAAACAAACTTATACATATTTCCGACTTGCACATGTCGGAAATATATTTTTATTTAATTTCCGACTACTATAAGTCGAAAACTGCGTATATGAGTCGGAAATATATTGTTATATGTCGGAAATATATTGTTATTTCCTTAGATATATAAAACTCAGTTAGCTTCCTCCAGATGCACCAAATCATGGAAATAATTAAGCTCATTGAAATCAATGGATGCTTCTCTCAGAAAACAAAAATTTCAGTGGGTTCTCCCTGGAAGAGCAAAGCAGGAACTAGTAAAATTCAGAATTACAAAAATAAAACTTGATGATAAACTGATAGCTCCGACAATACATACCTAGCAATTTTCATGATGCTCATAAGTGGAAGAGATAGATATGGCATAGGACGAACTTGTAAGTGTTCTGTTGGAGGTGTTTTTAAGATTTCTTCTAACCAATTTTTATTCCATGAACGGGCAACCATCAAGGGGGTCAATCCTCAGAACATAAGTCATATAAGGAGTAAGCCACGGTGTTTCCGACATATAACAATATATTTTCGATATATAACAATATATTTCCGACTCATAGTAGTCGGAAATTAAATAAAAATATATTTTCGGCATGTGAAAGTCGGAAATATTTATAAGTTTGTTTTCGACTTGTGAAAATTGGAATAAATATTCCGACTATTAAGAGTCAGAAGTTGAAAAACACTTAGGGTCATAACAGTCTGATAAAAAAGAAATGAGAGCAAAAAAGTAAACAATGGAGTTCAAAAAGAAAAATCCAAAAATAATCCCCACAATCTTCTCATCTTAAAAACAAAAACATAAACATAATTGTTTTAAAAAAAAAAACATTAAACTCAAATGGATTTGGCCTAGTGAAAACGTGCTAGGACCATAAGAATATTGAGAATCCATAAGATCGTAAGGTCAAATGCTCGAATCCTTACGGAGAACATCTCTTGGAAGACACCCCACCCTTGTTTCTCCAGTTGCTGAGATTATGAAGTTCCCCTCCAAAGTTTAATTAAAAAAAAACATTAAAACAATTAAACTGATCCACGCCACACCAACGCCAGCATCACACGTCAATGGAGAGCAAGAACACCAAACAAATTTAACAAGATGAAAAAGACAATTTTTTGGTTTAAAAAATAATGAATTTAAATTAAGATTTTATATTTGTAAGAAAGATGGTGACGTCTATAGGCGCCATTGAATATGGATTCAAACGACAGCTAAGCCGGCCGATACGGATATTATTGGAGCACAAATCGCGGGAGATTTGAAAACCGGATCCAATTTCTGTTCCTTGCGACTCTGGCCGGTTGCCACGTTCAAATGTGAGCACTTTTTACCGGCTTTTTCCGGTACCGGTGACCATATGTCTTAAATTTTCTGCATCCCACTGACGCGTTTACTTGGTCTTCACGTGATAGTCACATCCTTGAATTATTTGCAGCAAATAGTACAAAACCAGGGAGATTTCCATTAAAAAAATTGTTGGGAGATTTCAATCAAAAACCTACTTATCCATTTCATAATTTGATTTGTTTTTTTTAAGGGAAATTCGTATATTATTCATAACTGTATAAGTAATGAAAAACATGATAATTAGAAATATAAGATATTTTACATTAATAATAGTTTAAGGGAAAACAAATATACAGCAACAACATACTTTTCCATGTGGACATGGATCATCAGCGACTGCCAAAATCGAACTCTAACAGGAGATTCAGTAGCCTTTAATTTCAAGATAACAATCTCATTGATGCTGTGACTAAACTCAGTTCGACGATAAGAAATCTTTAATCTAAAACAAGAGAGTCGTTTATTTAATTTTTTTGACTAAATAAAATTTTTTTTTTGGTAAGTGACCAAATAAAATTATATATTATTTAATCATGGAAGAGAAAGTAGTAATAATTAGTGGAGACTACATTGAAAATAAAGATATAATTTTTTTTTGTTACAAAATAAAGATATAAATTGATGATGAAATAATAATGTGATAAATAAAAATATAACTGAAAAAATATAAATTTTGAGTATTGAATTTATAAAATAACATAAAATGTGTTATTTAGAAGAAAAAAAAAGTTAAAACAATGAAAAAGCATAAAAAATGTTTTGAGGCTAGAGTTTTCATTTATGTACTTTTTTAATTAATAGTAATATTTATATGATACTAGTAATTTTACCCGTGCATCGCATGAGTTTAAATTTTTTTTTTAAAAAAATTGATTATAGATTTTGGAAATATGTATTTTTAAATAATAAGTTAATATGAACTTTTTATAAAAATGATTTACATATATTTAGAAATGAATAGTCATAAACATTAACCTTTGAATCTAGTTTCAACTACCAACTTTTTTATTAATAAAAATTAACTAATAATGTATCAACTATGCGATTTCTAATTTTAATTAACAACATAATTTCTTATCAATACTATAATGTATCAACTATGCGATTTCTAATTTTAATTAACAACATAATTTCTTATCAATGCTATTATAAAAACAGATGGGTTTTTCATTCTTAATCCCAATTTTCCCTCCAAAATCAATTCTGATTTTGACTAATTTTGACTAATTCAGATGAGTTAGTTGATTGTGGCTGGTAATTAAATGTGCCGTAATTGGGAGTCTCAATATATGTGCTATATTGGGCTGGAAGCCCAACGGTGTTACATAGTCTCAATAAATGTGCTTAATGAATGGACCCTTTTCTAAGAAACTTCACAGAAGGCAAAACAATGCGTTAATTTTTCAATGTGTATCTGATAATAATGAAAAAAACTCCCTCATGCCTCACGTCTCTTTCTATTCCTCCTCTCTCACCCATTTCGTCTCTTTCTTTCTCTTCTCTCACTCTTTCTTTCTTCTCTCACTCCATTGCTCCCTCTCTCACCTCTATCTCTCTTTCTCACTCTCTCTCACTCGCTCTCTCATGGTCTCATCACCATGCCGCCGCGAATCGCTGCCACAACCACCACCCGCTCTCTCATTGTCCCATCACCGCACCGCAAGGAATTGCGACAGCACCATAATGGTGTTCGTCGTGACCGACACCATCACTGTGGAATCAGCGCTGCAGCAAGTAAATAGCTTTTCAAAAATCAGATGTTATCACCTCCATTAAGACACTTCATACTCCCTCTGTTTCGTTTTTGGTTTTAGGGATTTGATTTATGAGGATTTTTGATTTTATGAGGATTTGATTTACTCTCTCTCCCTTTGTTTTCGGTTTCAGGTCACAAGAACAATTTTCCAGAACTCAAAGGTGAAATTTGGTTTTATTTAGATTCCCTTTGTATATGCATACTTTTGTTTTGTTTAATTTAGGGATTTGATTTGATTTATTGTATTAGTTAAGGGTTTTGGTTTGGTATTTTCTGATTAATAATCCTTTTTTGTTATACATTTCATAGCACAACTGATGCTGTTAAAAAAAACGAATGGTACAGTCATCGGGAGCTTGGTTAGTAAGATTTGAATTTGTGATGAAGGTGAGATTTTTGGTTATTTTTATTGTTTAGATTTGTGTAACGGGATAATATTTTTTATATTTGTTTCGGTCTTGGGATTTCTACTTCTCTTTTTGTACAGATTCTTGGGTTTTATTTATTTGATTCTTATTTTTTTAAAAAAAAATTATTATCTAAATTGTTGTTTTTTATCAACTCAAAAATCCATAATTGATAGTGTGATTTATCTTTCTTATCTTTTTATTGTGTTTGATGGTGAATACAGGATCGCAACATCATGGACATGAATGCAGGACATGGATCCGATATTGATAGTTTAGAATTGTTTGGTAATTTATTCTAAACTTCAAATGCTCTAATTGTTTTATTATAGAGGAAAAAGGTATATAGTGTTAGTTTTCTAAACTACATGTCAATAGTCTTAGTTGCAAATATTTGCATTCCGTTTTGCAGCTTCCTTGCTTTAGGCAGAAAAGTATAGTAAAAGGGAATAATAATTCAATGTTGTTTTTTATAATGCAGTGAGAAAGTCTAACAATAGTAATTTGGACCTCTATTTGTTTATGGATTGAGATTACTACTATACAAAGAATGTTAATGTCCAAATGTTTCAGAGATGCAACAAGAAGCAAGACGTCACCGGATGAATCAAATGCGAAGCAAAAGGAGGGCAAGTGCAACTCATGATAAAAAATCAGGTTTGTCATGTAGGCCTTACTTATTTTTCTATTTCTTTTTTTCCTTTTCATAAATTCTTACTTTTCCTATATTGTGTAGGTCGTTCGTCATCTGCTTTTATCCCTGTTGCAATGACAAATGGAGGTCCATTGTCTAATATAAAAGACCTTCCTTCAAATTTTAACTTTCATTTCTATGTAAATTATTACTATATCAGTCCGACTTATTGCTTACACTCCATATATCTATTCAAGTCATATGGATTTTAGCCTTCATATTCTCCTCAATGCTCAAAGGTTATGGGCCAATTAAGCAGGGAAACCAGTAAGTTTGTATCTTATTTAAGTTTTAGTACTATTTGCTTATGAAATATTGTAAACTTGTCGTTATCCCGTGCAATAATAGTTTTCATTAAATTTAAGCAGGGAAACCAGTAACTTAAGCAGGGAAACCAGTTAAATAAGTATATTTCAGAATGATCATGATGATTGTAACATCCCTAATTTTATTTTCCTAATTTAATTGGGGAAACATTAGACTTAGGAGGTAAGAGTAAGAGAAAAACCCAGTGTTAGATATTAGAACCAAGAATAGTCAGAAAATAGTTAAAGTTTCTAAATAGGGAGAAAAATAAGGATTTAAATATTTAGAGCTCAAAACCCAAAACCCACCGTTGGATGTGAAGTTGGAATTATTAGGGAGCTTGCTTCCAAGTTTGAGCAAGATCCAACGGTTTACGAAGAAGTTATAGCCATTTGAAGTGTGAAAGGTGCTGTCATTTTTAACATGGATATCTATATCCAACATAGGGATATCGATGTTGGATACCGATATCCATAGGTGGATATCGATATCCACGACCCTGCTGCACCAGATTTAAGTCGGTAAACACGAATTTTAGTGGCATTTCCCATTGTTTTCTCTTCTCCGTCTTCTCTCTTCTTCTCTTCTTGGTTCCATGAACCAAACCACCATCAACAACACTCAATCTTCTTAAGTTATGGCACTATAAAACCCTCCATCATGGAAACTAAGACCATCACCCTCTCCCTTTCTCTCTCTCTCACGTTTTCTCTCTCTACCCAACATAAACCCTCACTTCTTCATTCAAAGGGGTTTTGCCATAGGAGTTCAAATTAAGGCTTGGAAGGTGGTTTGGAGCAAGGAATTAGGAAGCTAGAGGTGTGGATTCAAGATGTGGGTTGTGGCTCTCAACCTTCACTTTCTCAATTTCTCTCTCTAAAAGGTAAGAGAGGAGATATTCTCCTAATTAGAGGAAGGACCTATTTTTAGTAATAAGTATATAATATTATGCATGTGTTAGGTTTTAATTGTTGATTGGTTAAGTAGTATTAGGAACCCTAGATTTTCTCTATGTTTGGAATGGTGAAATTAGTGTTTGATTATGTTTCATTTGTGCATTAATTGGCTGTTTGTGTGGTGTTGTTATTATTATGCATATTTCTATGCTTGGAACTTGATTATGGTGCAAAGTGGTTATGTTGGAATTATTTTAAGTTATAATCAATAACTTATAAAAGGACTATATATATATGGTTGGATAAATTAATCTACACTAATTAGAGGAAAAAGGAAACACGATTATATAAAACGGCTTGGCTATTCTAGTTAATTAAAATTAGTAGAAACACGTGCATCAGTAAGTGAGGAAGGACGTTAGGAATTGGAAAAGATACGAGAACATTCTATGTGGACTGAAGGACAGTCATGCGAAGGTTCCATAGAATCAATAGACGAGAGTGATATAGTGGCTCAATTGTGTACCAACACAATTGTGGGAATTTATCATAGAGGACTTTGATCCACAAGATGGGTCTAATACAGTATGAGGTATTCTACAAAGGGATGAAGTACTGGGCTAAGCCGTGGATTGGTCCTACGCGCACTATGATAATCCTATCCGCCACTTAGGCACTTCGAGACTAGTGTAAAGTGGTTCCTGCTATAGCCAATTTGGGTATCCGACCCAAATGGTTCGATGTACACAGGATGGGATAGCTTCCCACCGTGCTAAGGGGAAATCCACCCGACATCGTATTGTGCAAGCATCGGTTGGGGAACACTTACTCCTAGTTGATCTTTTCCCAATTGTGTGGAGGGTGATGTGAGGATATATGGCAAACCATGGTATATGGTTATATTATGGAAAATATATGGAAATATGGAAACATGGACAAATGGAAATGGTACATGGAATATTATGGAAAATGGCGGTGAATTGCATCATTGCATACATGGCATCATAAGACATTAGAAGGGAATAGGGCATAACTATATATATATATATATATATATATATATATATATATATATATATATATTTAGTTATATGTTTGGGTGTCATGTATTTTGTTATGTTTTATTACTGTCTTTAGGTGTTTCCTTTGATTTTGAGTTATATCTCACTCTCTGTGTTGACCATTTTAGGCATTGAGGAAAGAGTCACTACAATTTACCAGAAGACCGAGGTTGGGTACACTAAGGTGTAACCCTATGTACATTGGGTTTATCCCTTTTCACAGTCAACCTATGCTCTCTTAGTATATAATGTAGGATTATTTTGTATTCAGGACTTTTTATATAAACTGTTGGGTTATCACCATTTGGTTTAATATTTGGGAAAATTATATGTATTTACTGGTAGAATGGTGATATTCCACTTTTAATTGATAAACCTCAATTTCATTTTGGAACATGGTTTTCATCTATTCTGTTGTAAGTATTTTGACGTAACTGAACAAATAAATTAATTTTTGAATAATCTGGCTGACAGGTGACTGGTTTTAATCATAAAGGGAAAGTCCAAATTTTAGAATAAACCCTGTCAAAATTTTATTAAAAACTTTTACAATAATATGGTATAATGGATTAAAATGGAAGGTGTTACATTTTATGGTATCAGAGCAATGGTTGCAATCCTCGGCTTTGGAGTATGGATTTCCATATCTCTCATGTGTTGCCCCACTTGAGAGCAACCAATAAATAGTTGGTTATGTATCATAGGTTAGTGGTATACATTAGTAGTTATGCATGCATTTTGTTGAGGTTGGTACAGCTCATTAGTGTTGGCACAAAGTGAGTCATAGTTGGTGATTATAAGGTTGTATTTTCAATTTAAAGAGGGTGAAACATAATTTTTCAAGTGTAACTTTGTTATAATTAGAAATGGGCAGAAAGTAGAGGCTAAGGGAAAGGAAAACTCCCAACGGGACAGAGCATGAAATTGCTACCCCAACGGGAAGGACTAACTCTTAGTTTTGAATTAAGTATGTCTATTTCAAATATGACAGATAATTGAAACTTTTCTTTAAAATAAAACAGTGAAACTCTCTTTTGAATGGAAAGTGGGTCACCTATTATTTGATTGGAACTCAGGCTGTACGATAAGTGATTCTATTTTCCAGTATGATGTAGAATCGAGATGGTACCCTCGAGATTTACATTTAATTGGAAGATGGTATCATTGAGTCCTTGAAGACAATCAAATAATTGTTGAATTTACTTCCTAGGCCTAAGAATAGGAAGGGTGTTAGAAGGTATTTGAGTTATGTCAGAGTTGCGCAGCGGAGGGGTAGTAAGAGTTGCTTTGTTTTGAGATAGGAGGATAGTGAGTTCAAGAATTCTAGTTAGCTATAATAGTGGCTAGAGTTTTAGGTCATAGATCAGAAGGTCAGAAACCCAAGTTGGTGCAGAGTGTTAGCTGTAGGTTTAAGCAAGTAGAGGCATAAAACTCTAAGTGGTTGCAGTGTGTTAGGTTATATGTGGTATATATATACGTTTATGTGTGATGCTATTTGTTTGTTTTGTGATTACCTAAGTGATTAATTGCTATGTGTTGTCTTATGTTATCTAACTGATAAATTGTGCTTTTTGATGATGTTTACTATTGGTTGTGAATGTCGAATTTGTTTTAAGTGTAAAAACTATTTTGAAAACTTTCTCACGAAATGACATGCTATCAAGAGATCAATTGAGTTCCAAGGGTAATGGTATGATGTTGGAAATTAATTGACACTTAGACTTGATAGTATTTCAAATGAATTTCATTAGGTTGAAAGGAATCGGAAATCTTCCCAAATTGAAGGTTAGGTCGTATGATGAACTTTTGAGAGGTTAATAAGAAAACTAAGGATTTCTAAGTAATCAGGCGGTGAACTAACTTATTGTTTGGTTCAAACTATGCGCCGATTAAATAGAAACCTTTACATACGACATTAATCAATTTGGAATGAAACTTAGCCTTCAAGCTCAAAGCCAAAGGGATGTGATTATTCCAACTTTTGAAGATGAACCAAAACAAGTTTTCTAAACCAAGAGCATATTTCCTTTTCTGTGAGTTTGTTGATCCTAAATAAATTCTACTCCTTCACCTAAACTTTCCCGAGGTTGGATGGAGGTGATACTTTTCAAAGACATAGGAATTGAATTGCAAAGTGTTTTCAAAGTTTCATCCAAGTCATTTTCACAAGGGAAAAATACTAAGATTGTAAAGCATTAACCTGTTCGGATGATTGAGTTTTTCATTAAGATTTTATCCAAACACAAAAGTTTTTCCTAAAAGAAAGAATCCAATTTTAAAAGGTTTTGATTCCATTAGCATACCATTGCAAATGTGTTCGTGTATGCAACTCCGATTTTTATAACATAAGTAATGCATACCTATTTTCTAATCGATTATTTTGTTTTCATATATATATATATATATATATATATATATGCATCACTTATTTTTGGGTACTCCGCATTGATTTTAAAAGGTGTAAATACTTTTACAATATGAGGGTTGCATTTGTTTTACTTCAACCCTCATATACAATGATTGTTTTTACCAAAGTTTTCAATATAGCATAGGTATGGTTTGAATATTAAAAACTTTGTTTTACTTGAATGTGTAGTTGTAATGAATGTAAGGGGGGATGTAGTCATTCCTAATGAATAGATTCATGTTTCCTAGGAACTAGGTGTTTACTTTAGTGCTTCCCTAGAGTCTAAACTAGTGATGAATAGTCATCATTAGAGTAGGCCAATTAAGAGATTGAACCTTAGGAATTGTTTGATGCTATATGTGTATGTTTGGAATTGAATGATAAATGAATAAGTTTGTTTTCTTAGGAAATTATGCTAGCCCATAGATATGTTGTTGTGCTTATGGATTCTTGTTGATTGGGAAATCAAGGTTTTTAAATACAACGAAAAAGCAGAGTTTTTGGGCTTGGGATACTAGTTTGATTTGATATGTTTGGCATAAGTACCATAAGGTTGGATCAATGTGTTATGTAAAATTCCAAGCTAATTGGAGCAAATTAGTGTTTTGAAACAAATCGAATCTAACGTGCTCCGATCGGTTGGACAATTTTACTCAACCTTTGAGTAAGTTTATGAGTTACCCCTTTTTAAATTTGAGGTCGTTTGGAATTCCCTATTATTTTTAAAACAAATTTGACTTAGGTTCAGCCCCGACAAATTACAATTCTTTGACTAAGTGGTCGTAGGGTTAAAACTGAACCTAATGAACTTTGATTGACCTGAAAATTTAAACAATGTCCTTTTATATGCAGGGACACTACTTGTAATCTTTCACAACATTAGGGATGTAGATGATGAAAAAGTATTTGAATGAAAATCATGCAAATCCTGTTTTTCGAATCCCTTTTGGAACTAATTTCTGAATATGTGCTGAATGCTATGAATATGTGTGTAGATTAAGGATTAACCCTAAGTTAGGTAAGGTAAACTAGAACTAGCTTAGAATGAAGTAGGAATTGAGTAAGACTTATGTTTGAAGTGTATGCTGATGTGTATTGTGGTTGTGAATGTTTGAATGTCGAAGTCTGTTTATATGTTCTATGTTTGTTTTGATAAGTTTTATGTGTTTGACTAGGGCCCTAGAAATAGAAAATAAGTTGTAAATTTTGAGTAGGGATATAGACAGACCCATGAAGGCATTATAGCATAGGATGTAAAAGTGCCTTTTTCCAACCGTTGAGATAGGATCCTCGAGAGAACCAGTTAAATCGGTAGACCATTTCCAAATTCCTTAGGAAGCTAAACCTGATTTTGGAGAGTCTAAGACCCATTAGGAGTCTTGTCAGCAAGGCTCTTGGATTTTACCAGCCAACACACACTCTTCATTAAGTGTAAACCTTAGAAGACCGTATCGAGACCAATAAAAATCGAACCATAATTCGCACTCTTCACAGAGTACCAGAGCCTAGTGGTGTACTGATGCCAGTAGTATGCCGATTCCAAGTGGGGGAGTAGAACCAAAATGAGGTGAGTATCGTAGTTGAGAAACCCCTTGGCTGGGATGGTTCTCCATTTGACGGAATTGAACGGAATTTCGGGGACGAAATTCCAGTAAGTGGGGGAGAATTGTAACATCCCTAATTTTATTTTCCTAATTTAATTGGGGAAACATTATACTTAGGAGGTAAGAGTAAGAGAAAAACCCAGTGTTAGATATTAGAACCAAGAATAGTCAGAAAATAGTTAAAGTTTTTAAATAGGGATAAAAATTAGGATTTAAATATTTAGAGCTCAAAACCCAAAACCCACCGTTGGATGTGAAGTTGGAATTATTAGGGAGCTTGCTTCCAGGTTTGTGCAAGATCCAACGGTTAACGAAGAAGTTATGGCCATTTGAAGTGTGAAAGGTGCTGTCATTTTTAACATTGGATATCTATATCCAACATAGGGATATCGATATCCACGACCCTGCTGCACCAGATTTAAGTCGGTAAACACGAATTTTAGTGGCATTTCCCATTGTTTTCTCTTCTCCATCTTCTCTCTTCTTCTCTTCTTGGTTCCATGAACCAAACCACCATCAACAACACTCAATCTTCTTAAGTTATGGCACCATAAAACCCTCCATCATGGAAACTAAGACCATCACCCTCTCCCTTTCTCTCTCTCTCTCTCTCACGTTTTCTCTCTCTGCCCAACATAAACCCTAACTTCTTCATTCAAAGGGGTTTTACCATAGGAGTTCAAATTAAGGCTTGGAAGGTGGTTTGGAGCAAGGAATTAGGAAGCTAGAGGTGTGGATTCAAGATGTGGGTTGTGGCTCTCAACCTTCACTTTCTCAATTTCTCTCTCTAAAAGGTAAGAGAGGAGATATTCTCCTAATTAAAGGAAGGACCTATTTTTAGTAATAAGTATATAATATTATGCATGTGTTAGGTTTTAATTGTTGATTGGTTAAGTAGTATTAGGAACCCTAGATTTTCTCTATGTATGGAATGGTGAAATTAGTGTTTGATTATGTTTCATTTGTGCATTAATTGACTGTTTGTGTTGTGTTGTTATTATTATGCATATTTCTATGCTTGGAACTTGATTATGGTGCAAAGTGGTTATGTTGGAATTATTTTAAGTTATAGTCGATAACTTATAAAAGGACTATATATATATGGTTGGATAAATTAATCTACACTAATTAGAGGAAAAAGGAAACACGATTATATAAAACGGCTTGGCTATTCTAATTAATTAAAATTAGTAGAAACACGTGCATCAGTAAGTGAGGAAGGACGTTAGGAATTGGAAAAGATACGAGAACATTCTATGTGGACTGAAGGACAGTCATGCGAAGGTTCCATAGAATCGACGGACGAGAGTGATATAGTGGCTCAATTGTGTACCAACACAATTGTGGGAATTTATCATAGAGGACTTTGATCCACAAGATGGGTCTAATACAATATGAGGTATTCTACAAAGGGATGAAGTACTGGGCTAAGCCGTGGATTGGTCCTACGCGCACTATGATAATTCTATCCGCCACTTAGGCACTTCGAGACTAGTGTAAAGTGTTTCCTGCTATAGCCAATTTGGGTATCCGGCCCAAATGGTACGATGTACACACGATGGGATAGCTTCTCACCGTGCTAAGGGGAAATCCACCCGACATCGTATTGTGCAAGCATCGGTTGGGGAACACTTACTCCTAGTTGATCTTTTCCCAATTGTGTGGAGGGTGATGTGAGGATATATGGCAAACCATGGTATATGGTTATATTATGGAAATATGGAAACATGGACAAATGGAAATGGTACATGGAATATTATGGAAAATGGCGGTGAATTGCATCATTGCATACATGGCATCATATGGCATTAGAAGGGAATAGGGCATAACTATATATATATATAGTTATATGTTTGGGTGTCATGTATTTTGTTATGTTTTATTACTGTCTTTAGGTGTTTCCTTTGATTTTGAGTTATATCTCACTCTCTGTGTTGACCATTTTAGGTATTGAGGAAAGAGTCACTACAGTTTACCAGAAGACCGAAGTTGGGTACACTAAGGTGTAACCCTATGTACATTGGTTTATCCCTTTTCACAGTCAACCTATGCTCTCTTAGTATATAATGTAGGATTATTTTGTATTCATGACTTTTTATATAAACTGTTGGGTTATCACCATTTGGTTTAATATTTGGGAAAATTATATGTATTTACTGGTAGAATGGTGATATTCCACTTTTAATTGATAAACCTTAATTTCATTTTGGAACATGGTTTTCATCTATTCTGTTGTAAGTATTTTGACGTAACTGAACGAATAAATTAATTTTTGAATAATCTGGCTGACAGGTGACAGGTTTTAATCATAAAGGGAAAGTCCAAATTTTAGAATAAACCCTGTCAAAATTTTATTAAAAACTTTTACAATAATATGGTATAATGGATTAAAATGGAAGGTGTTACAATGATTGCTTTGTAAGGTTTCTGTACAAAGATCTTGAGGAGATTAGTCTTGATCCAACTTCTTTAAACAATGGAGGTATTTTCAGAACAATCCTATATGAAATTCATGGTATTATTGTGTAATGTGAATCCTTAATACTTATATCTCATTCTATGCTGATTTATCCTCATCTAAGCAACAGAGGAGTTCAATATTAGAATCGAGTGACAATTTTTGTGCATCAAGTTATGTTGAAAATATTCATATGCCTGGTAATTACCAAACTCTTCTTCAATTTTGTTTTAGATCATTGTACACTGAATCTTAGTATTTGTTGTTTGTGTTATAATTGTTTCTATTATGGTTTCAGAGTCGTCTTAGAATTCATTTCACTTAGAATTCATGCTTTTATTAGAACCATGTAGGGACTGTTTGTTAAGAATTTTTATGTGAATAGAATTACACTATGCTGAAATTTTAGTTCATGAGTAATTCCCTTGCAGGAGGTCTTTGTAAATAATAGTCCTACTAATCCTATTGCCCTGGAAATTGAGTATGTTGTTATTGAGTATGTCTCAGATCAGCAGCAGGTCTGTTGTGATTTTGAGCACAAATATGAGTAAAAACCTATGTTGGGAATGTTCGAACGACTTGAAACTTTTATGTGTTAAACTTTGGTATAAGTGTTAGTATTATGAAAATTGTGGGATAGAAACTCATTGATTTGATATGGTTTTGGAATTTATCTTTATTCTTTTCTCCGTGTTTGAACTAGCACAATATTGGGTACTTTTTGATAGGAGCGAGTCTTTGTGCAAACTCTATGACTTGGCTGAACTTTATGTGTTGATTGTGATCAGATAACAAAGAGAATATTTGTGCATCAACTGTAGTTCCAAATATTGATATTCCTGGTATGAAAAGTTTCAATTATGTATTTCTGTAGATGTTCAATATTTAGTAACTTATTGCATGATTGATTTTATATTTTCAGAGTCCTCCTCAAGTAGGAAAAGGAGGTTTTCTACAGATGTGCATAATCCAAATGGTACCAATTGTCCTAAACCTAAGCAATTAAGGTTACACCAGGAATCTGCTACTCAATTGTGCCTTTCGCTTGAAGAAGAGAAGAGAAGAGAGGCAATGGAGAAGGATTTTGATTCCAAATTGAAGATTCAAGGGAATTCCTCATCTAATGGTGGTGAGAGTGTGCAGAGATCTAAGAGCTTTGCTTTTAGAGCTCCTCAGGAGAATTATAGCATTCATGACTTTGAGTTGGGAAGGGTTCTAAGGTCTGTCTATTTTTGTCCACTGCTCAATGAATTGTATTTTCTCTTTTGGTGAATTGTAATTTCTGTTTTGTTCGCTTCTTTTGGCTATGTTGCTTTGGTTTTGTTTTGTAGTTTTTAGTTTAGTTGGTGTTTTATGAAATGTTTGGATGGATGCATGAATGATGTGATGCGTTACAATTTTGTTAGTGGCTACTTAATTTGAAGTTGATATCATTGGACAATTTTGCCATTATTTGACATCCATGTTGCTGTAACGTAGCAGTAGTATCAAACACCATTTAATACTCCCTCTGTTTCATCCTTTTTCATATGTTAGGGAGTTTAAGTTTTTTTTTTTTTAATATTGATTCATGTACTCCATCCATCCCTAAATATAAGACTATATTTTGTCCTTATTTATAATATACCAATTCTCAATGACAATTAATTACTAATTATTTTCTATAAACACTCATATTTACTCAACATTTTTTAGATTCTTAATAAGATTTATACGGATGTTAAGATTAAGATAAGAATATGAGATAAATTATTGGCATGAGAACCGTTTTTTAATTAGTATGGGAATCCTTTTTTTATTGCTATGCTAAACGAATTATTTTTCTGAAAAAATATTTTCAGTTATTTAATGTTGTTTACAATAGTGATTTATTGGTATGGGACCGTTTCTTATTTTGCTAAGAGAACCGATTTTTTTTTTACTTAGAGCTGCATTTTGAATCAGAAAATTAATGCTCATTTTGTTTTCAAACTTTTCGTTTCACTCGATTTTAAGTACATTGAGAAATTAACCATCACTTATTAGATAACTTTGGGCTGCTTAACAATAAATAACTGCAACAAAGTGAAAGGCCCCAACTACTCATCAATCCTCTAAAACCAATATTTATTAAAGAAACCTCTAAACCAACTTAAATCTTACATCCCTTCAAAAAAAAAAACTTAAATCTTACATATTCAGCTGCAACAACAAAGTGAAAGGACTCATAACAAGCTTCAAGTCACGAATATGAAAGAGGTATGTAATGTGCAAATACATCTTAACTTGGAAGTATCCTTTTTTCTTTTTACAAACTTTTTTTGTTCCGGCTTTTATTGTTGAACTTAGGTTCAAAATATCAACTCCGTCTCCTCAACTACTCTAAATATCTTTGTTTCAATTTCAAAATATTTTTTGTAAATCCACCGATTGAATAAATTATTTTCTAATTCTCATCCAACAATGGTCACACATGTTAACTTCTACAATCTTATTTTGGTTATCAATCCTTTTTATGTTCCGGATATTTAAATTCCAAATATCAACTCCATCTTCTCAAATGGTTCAGGTTCCAAACCTGTCAAAAAATTGGGCCTCTTAGCAAACCATTGTCTTAATTTTAATTTTTTTTTTGTGACGACCATAAAATATCTATTCAATATACCAATATAAAAATTATAATTATGGTCCTCGAAAAAAAATTATAATTATCTATATATTAATTAAAATAAATAACCAATAATAAATAAACAATAATAATAATAATATGCACATTATTTTGTAAGTTAGTTAATTAGGAGAAATCTCAATATTTTTTTATGTCTTTTTGGTAAATTATATATTCCATTATTCAATAGCATAATGACAACTTTATTTTTTTAATATATATCATATATATATATTCAACTTGATTAATTCATTTGTTATGCAATATAATAACTACGATATAAAAAATAAAATTATAAGTAATTGATGATTAAATTATTAACATGAAAATTAAAAGTTTATAAATGTGACTGTATCATTTAATCGTACCCTTCCGTCTTTCGCCCATGCATCGCAAGACAAATTATTTTATGTATTTTATATGCAAATTTTTTTTAAAAATGGTTATATCAATTAACCAAACCTTTTCGTTTTTTTCCCGTGCATGTGCACGGGCTTGCTTACTAGTATTAAAAAAAATCCAACTCATTTTGATTTTTGTTTTATTTAATCCATCATTCCAAGTGCATTTTGTTAGTAATTCTTTTGCAAGTCCAAATGCAGTTTTACCATATATATCATCATCATCATCGTTATTATTATTATTACATCTGTCCCAAAATATAAGACTTGTTTTCGCACTTTTAATTAATTCGTGTTTATAAGATTCGAACTTTCAAATTACTTGCTTGTATTAGAACTTCATAATTGTAAATAAGTATATTGTCTAAAGTATAAAATAACGCATCATTATTTTTCACAATTTAAATTGCAAGGTATTGTATAAATTTTTGGATTTTTTAAATTTGAATTCATGACTGAGTAAATATTTGATTGTATTAAGCTAAATCATTATACCAAATTATAGCTCATCTTTAATACTTATATATCCGTTTTTTCCGTTGTACCCAAAATTTATTATTCATAATGATGTTCTGTTTAAATGTTTAATACCAATTTGCCTATATTATGATTTGTTTGTACTAGAATTTTTGAAATTACAACCTTATATTCGTTTTTTTTGCTGGTTAATTATGATATGCGGGTCGTTTAGACATTATATATTTTTTATGTCAATATTTGATTCAAATTATTTCCTTTTGAAAAGATCATTAATAACTCGTGCAAATTGTAATAATATCGAAATGCAAATTGTATGTTTGCGAGCAATTTTTATATTTATGTGTAATCCAAATTGTACTAATAAAAATTTACTAAAAATAACTTAAGATAAATATTTATTCACGTGCGATGCACGAACAAACAAATTTGGAGGGAAAAGCAAGGATGAAGGAGGGAAAATGAAAATGACAAAAATGCCCTCAACTTCTCCTATTTTATAATATGTTGATGATGATTAAATTTTTTGGTAATGAAATAAAATCCAATTGGTAATGAAACCAACTATATAAGTAATTTTTGAATATGTACCTAAAAAAAACAACTTATTAAATCTTAAGTTATTATATTATAAACTCTAATATGATAATAAAAATTATATGTCATAAATGTTTTAATAAGTTATTTATCCAAATAGGATTACTGTTTTGATATACTCAGCCTTAATTTAAGCATTAAATAGTTTCATCTTTTCACTTATTCAAACAACAACATTTATTAGTATTAATTGGGATTAATTAAAAATATATCTTTTTTATTTACTACCTTTAATTCTTCTTAGTTGATATCTTTTGCAATGTCTTTTGTATCCTTTTCTCTTCTTTTTTTTTTTTTTTGCTTTTTAGCAAAAAACAAAACTTATAAAAAAAAAAACAACCTACAACTCAACAAAGGAAGAATGGAAGGGTAAGAAACCACCATCTTCACACCTTCTTCGGGGAAAATGTTAAGAAAATGAAAGTAGTAGTATATTGTTATAGGAAAATGTGATTTTTGGGACTTTCGAGAAAGTGATTAATACTAACTTGTGATTGTTTTACTACTTCTTGTAACATAAACAAAAACCCTAAAGGCACTTGTTAACAAGACCCATATTTTAATCTTTGTGCCTCTATTTATTTGAAACTTTATTTAATTTTTAAAATCACAAAACAAAATATACTACCCTGTTTAGTTGTAGTTTGTTATTTTTTTATTATATATATATATATATATAAGCAAAACTTAAAAAAAAAAACAGAAAAGGATAGATACAAAATACATTGTAAAAAATATCAAATAAAAATAATTAAAGGTAGTAAATAAAAAAGATATATTTTTAATTAATCCTAATTAATACTAATAAATGTTGTTATTAGAATAAGTAAAAAAAGGAACTATTTAATGCTTATACTCAACCCTAACAGTATATCAAAACCGATAAGCGGATTAATAAGATCTTTGATAAAGATTTTAAGATACATGTTACTTTAAAAAATCTCATTGAGCTGAAATATTTTTCCTACCTTTGGTGGCTAGTGAGTCACCAATATCCATTTTTCAAATTTTTTATATTTTAATTGAAGGGGTGCAATGAAAAAAATATTAATTTCAACGTAGTCTAATTTTTTAAAAATAATAAGTTTGAAACTTCCAATTTCTAAATTATTTTTAGGCTTGTTTAACATTTTAGTCCCTGAACTTATGTGCTCTTTTGGAATTGGTCCTTAAACTTTTTTTTCGATGTTTTGGATCCCTGAACTTTGTTTAATTTTTGGAAATGGTCCTTTCGTCATTTTAATGATGATATAATCGACGACATGTCACGTCACTTTCATAGTATCGACGAGTGACATGTTATATAAAGTCACGGGACACTACATGTTTTTTTTATTGAAAAAATATTTTCTTTAATAATTTATTTAAAGATTCGATTTTCTTTTAAAAATACAATTTTTATTTATTTTTAATAAATTTAAAATTTTTTTAATTTAAAAAATTCACGTGGCATCATCTGGCACGTTACCTATCGATGTGGCGAAGGTGACGTATCATATTCTCGATCATATCACCACTTAAGTGATGAAATGACCATTTCCAAAATTTGAGCAAAGTTAAGACACTCAAAACATCGAAAAAAAAGTTTAAGGACCAATTCCAAAAGAGCAGCTAAGTTCAGGGGCTAAAAACTTAAATAAGCCTTATTTTTATATCATTTAATCTTATTTTCCAAACATACCATATTATATGCTAAACAAATATTTTGGAAGAAACTGGTGATTTTTTCAAAAATAAAAACGTTCCTAACCAAATTGCTCTACTAACTTTACTTTTGTGATTAAAAAAGTTAATTGATTACCTTATAAACTAATTATCATAGATTTTTCGAAATAATGAAAATTGTTGTGCCCAGACCCTATTATAGGTTACACCGGTAATCATAGGAAGTTGGATAAAAGAAATAGAATAAATAAACTAGTTAAGTCCATAATAAAAAAAGGGAATAGGATGGTATTATTTATTTTAATTAATTATATAAGTATTGTTATTATATGTTTTTTAGAATGTCCTTTTAAGTTTTAGGATGTTACCACTTGTATGACTAATCCTTACTTTAGGGTTTTATCATCATTATATAAGTCTTGTATCGTTTCTCATTTAGCATCAATGAAAAATGAAAAAATCGTTTTAGTTATCAATTTGTTATTTGTTATTCTTTATTTTTTATCTTTTAGTTCATTTTCTATCTTAAGGTGCATTTAGCATCCTAACATCCGCACTCTCAGACACACTATAATTCAGGCTAACACACTATCCTATTATCAATAGGCTCAAATTAGACTGACCCACCTTGAAATGGGCCAGACTGACGCCTTTTATTTGTTGGCTTTTGATTTTTTAATCCATTTTGATTTTTGACCCCTCTATTTTTTTCCTCTAAATATAGGTGAGGGGATTAGTGTATGAGGTTCAAAATTTGAACATATATCAAAACATTGAAATGCCAATATTTTTGGCCTAATAAACTAACCTCTAACATATAAATATATGCTAAGGTGTCAGTATACCTATTAAATTTGCAAAAAGTAAAAAAAAAAAAAAAAGTGTAGGAGCATACAAAATAGACTAAGCAATTGAAGCACATTAGGACATGGGTGGATATCACATGCGAGAGGGGTGTACGTGGTTCTGAATGAAAATGGGAGACCACTTAAATTGAACCGAACCGAAAAATGCAATCCTATTTATTCTCGTGGTCTGATCTAGTCTCAAAATTTTCAAATCTTTATCTTATGGTCCGATTCATGATCTCATGATTTTTAAGACCATATAAACCGAAGCAGACCAATTACTCCAACTTTTTACTTTATTTTTTTAAACTCTAGTCTAATGTACTAAAAGTAAAAATAGGGAAAAAAATCTCATCCTCAAACCTTGATTGCCTCACGCCCTCACTACTCTCGATATCTCATTATCTCTCAAACCCTCTCATTTTAGTAACCCTCAAATAATTTAATATCATGTTCTTACTATTTTAACTAAATGAGTTAAACAGACCGGACCAAACCATTTATATTCGGTCCGGTCCGAACTTTATACATAGAATTTATTGAGACCGAACTAGACCTAACAATGTTAATTTGATTGGTCCGGTTTCTAATATCCGTAAAAAATTGGATTGGATCGAACCGAACCGTTACACCCCTAACATGCGAGCAAAGACTAAGCAAAAAGTCTATCTCAATCTCAACATTTCATTTGCTTTGCGCAAAACACTCCTTCAATTCTTTTCCACTTTGGAAAAATTACTTTGCCATCCAAAGATTATAACATGCCACTTTTAAAAACGATGAAATGTCCTAAATACCCCCAAACTTATTTTTTTCCTTCTGGTTTCTCATTTATTATCCGTTATTCTATTTCCCTTTTTCACAAACACTTTAATAGAAACACCCCATCAGTCAAAAAAATATGGCAAACTAGTGAGTTGCTAATTATTCCGTATAATGTACTTGGTAGCAATATATTTTATAAAAAATTATTTATAAAATAATAAATAATAATTGAGTATCAAATTATCGATTTTTTTTTTTAAATTTAAATCAGCATCTTTTTTGTGCCAAAAGGATACACCGTTGTTCACAAAAAAAAAAAAAGATACACCGTAATCAATAAGTTTACAATAAAAATAATCATGACATACTAATTTACAAATATAATGGAATAAAACACCATCAAAGAAGAAAAACTCCAAAGTGGATGGCCCAAGGTCATATAGTCTCAGATATGGGCCTCGCAGATAAATATAAATGAAGCTTGCAACAGGAGTGTGACTTTTGCCACCTTACTCTAGACTTTACACATCCCACATATTACTTTATTTCCAAAATTATCCTTAATTTAAAAAAAAGAAAAAAATTATAAAAAAACAAAAGGAACAAAAAACAAAAAGCACGAGTTAGATGGTTGTTGTTGTTGGTGGTCTGCTTCAATAATGAAAGAGTGGGGGAAGGGGAAGAGTCGAATAGAGAGAGCAAGGTTTGGGAAATTGCTTCGAATAATGAAAGAAGTTAGTGGAAGTTAATGTGGATATTTTGAGATTATTTGTAAAATTGAGGTTTGAGGTCTAAACAAGAAGATTTGTAGACTAAAACTCATAGACAATTACCTCAGTTCAAATGGGGCGAACAATATATTGTATAGAAAAAAATTTGGGATCTTTTGAATTAATGGGCCCTGGGCGGTCCCCCTTTCACCCTTGCCTAACGATGGGCCTTAGTGTTGTGATGGGCATGGGTACCCACGGACGCGAGTAATGCATACCCATGCTCATATCCGCGGGTATTTGCGGGTATTTGTGTGGGTAACGGGTATCTGGGGGTACTCACAGATTTTAAATTTCTATTATATAATTATATATTTTGAAAATTGTCATTATACACAAAAATAATTATAAGATGAATAATTACATACATATGATAAATGTTTACCATTATATTTTCATCTTTAAAATTTAATGTGAAATATAAATAAATGAAAATTTATATGTTCTCAAAGTAATAAAAAAAATATCAGTATATATATATACACTATTTATTAGTAAAATATTATTTTATTTAAGCTTAATTGCATAATTGGTCCTTTATCTTATTTATTAGATTCACTTTGATCCTTTATTTTTTTTTGTAATTTATTGATCCTTTATTTTTTTAAAAAAATTCAGTTTGGTCCTTCCGTTAAAATAAAGTTAAATGAAAAAGAATATTCCAAAAATATTCTCTCTTCTTCTTCTTCCTCTACCTCTGCTCTCTCTCCTGGCCACTCTTCAAAACCACACCCTTTCATCTGATTCCACCATTCTCTCTTCTGTTCCCTCTTCTTATTTGCATGCTTGTCTTTAGCGGCAAAGATGGAGGAACCTTTAGTTCCCTCTCTCTTGGACCTTCAGGTATACGTCCAACTTGTGTGACCATTCTTAATCGAAGTCAATAAAATACTGTATTAAGTTTTTGTTTAATACTAGTGGATACATTAATCAAACTCCTTGCTGTCTCGGTTTGTCATTAGTCATGTACACCATACACAACACTTAGTCACACTAAGTTATGCATAATGCATAATAATTTAATAATGTAAACAGGTAGAAGGTCCCAAATACATATTTGAGCCCAGAACAATTCGAAGAATGGAGCTACTTGTTCTGGGTGTTTTGGATTGGAGGCTAAGATCAATCACCCCATTTAGCTTCCTCAATTTCTTTGCATGCAAGTTAGATTCAACTGGTACTAAGTTCCTCATTTCACGGGCCACGCAAATAATCTTATTCAATGTTCAAGGTATATTTCTGCGGCCATTAAAATTTGTGATATATAAATTGTATTATTTTTTTTCATAAAAAATAACGTGAAGGAAGAGGAGGAGGAAGAGGAAGAAGAAGAAGAAGAGAATATTTTTGGAATATTCCTTTTCATTTAACTTTATTTTAATTGAAGGACCAAACTGAATCTTTTAAAAAAAATATAAAGGACCAGTAAATTACAAAAAAAAGATAAAAGACCAAAGTGAATCTAATAAATAAGATAAAGGACCAATTATGCAATTAAACCTTTTATTTATGCGGGTACCAGTGCGACGGATATCATAATACCCATCCCCACCTGTAAGGGAATAGTACGGGTACCCGTTGCGGATATTTTTGCTGGTACCCGCGAGTATGCATATTTTGCCCATCCCTAATTGCAACTTCCTCTATGCTTAACTTTTCATCTTTTGTAGATATTTCGAAAAAAATTGCAAGTCAAATGAAATAGTGCATTTCTTCACTAAAAACATCTCACTGGGAGAGCCAGCCACGCAGCTCGCTCCGGATTAGTCTCAAGGACTCCCTGGCATTAAGGGTGTTCTTGGGGATACCGGTGGTTCCGCAAGGAATACAGACAAAAAAAAAATAGTGCATTTCTTTAAGCTTTGGTGATAAACGAGGTTGATGAGAATATAATGGGTTTCCCCAACATTTTTTTCTTTCCAAAATACCCTTCATACGTTAAGGGATTTGTTTAGGAATTTTAAAATTTTAACATATATCAATTACCTTGATCAATATTTTTGAACCAGTATGTTAATCCTGAAGCGTATGTCTAATTTTTACCCATACATCACAAATTTAGCCTACATATTGAATTGCACAAAAATAATAAAAATAAAGAAATAACATGCACGCTCAGAAGCATACGAAAGATAATTTGCATCCAAAACAAGGGGGAATACCAAACCCCGTACCCCACCACTAAAATTATAAGTGTATGATTTTTTTTTTTTTGACTTGAGTTCAAATCTCGCTGTTAATATAATGATTTTGTTAGTGGATAAATTTTGTAAGTATTTTGTTAAACCCTCACTGAACAATAAATTTCGCTCTAGCTCCAATACCTTTTCGAATCTTAGTTCATCAAAACTTTCATTTTTTCTCAAAGAAAACCATACAAAATGTAACTAGAATAGTGTTTCGGACCGCTTTGTGCGATAATGATTATTTAATTAAAAGAGATAATGGGTTCGTAAACTTTGTGAAGCTTTAGGCTTTCATTATATCAAGACGAGGTACAGAGGGGTTAATACAAGGAAATGACTCCCATTTTCATGATATTTTTACCAAGAGAGGAGTATGCACTTTGGCTTTACACTCCTTTTATATTCGAGTTTCAGAAGGGGAGCTTATTTTCCTCTTTGTTGTACGCCCTCCGTGTTGCAACCGTCATTGGTTGTGGCATTTTTGGGTATTCTGACCCCCTCGTCTTGGCTCCTAGGATGATTGCTGGAGGTGCACGCCTTCTGGCTTTTCCTCCTTTTCTGTTCCTCCTTTGTTGTTTATTCTGCCTCTTGCTTCTTCACGGCACTTCTCCCTTTTTCAGGGGGGAGGAGCTTTGTGTCTTTTTATATACTGTGTGTGTTGTATCGCAACTATGACTGCTTTAAGGTGTTATTCCTCTGGCTCTTTGGCCTTTCTTGGCCTTTTGGGGAGGGTGCCCTTAGGAGACTTGGCTAACCTTTTTTTCCCTTTCTTTTCCTCCCGGGGCCTTTCGTCTTTCTTTTCCTCCCGGGGCCTTCCCCCCTTCTCTCTTTGTTCCTTTCTCTTATTTATAGTGGTGCTTTGGACCAGTGGTCTCTGTTCGCTTCCCTTCGTCCGCTGGTTAGTGACCGCTTGCATCATGTGTCCAGAGCATCTTTTCAGTGGCTTTGTCTTCTTTACCATTCCTGGCTTTGGCCTTTGATGATTACGGCGAAGGAGAGGACTCCAAGTCTTACTCTTCTTAGCTTTGCCTTGGGTGAGTAAAAGATTCTCTCTTGACTTCCTCCGTAAGCCGCTAGAGCTTTGGATAGCTATGCCGCCTTCGGCTGGTCATGAGTGCGCCTTCCGTGGGCTCCCACTCCCGGATCGCCTTTACTTATCACGATGTTCTCTTCGGGTTTTTGTGGCATCTGGGACGCTTTAAGATAACACACGGCGTTTATTGTCATCAGCATGCTTTGCTCTTTGTTCTGATCGTCTTATCGAAATTGGTCGCCTTGGTGACCGTCGCCTTGGGCGTGTGTCGCCTCGGGCAATTCCTGGAGTTGGCGCGCCTTTCTCAGTGTTTCATTACTTATTTTTTGTTTGGCAACTTCTGGGCCCTTACATGACTTGGGCCTTGTAATTTGGGCCACTAAATATTGAGGTATCAACAATTGCCCCCTTTGCAGTGAGAGGGGAAGAATTTCATTCTCAGTGCAAATCCTATTTTGTGTTTTCTCTCTTGTTTCTTCTTTTCTTGATTCCCCATTCCTTGTTCTTCGCCTTTTTGTTATTTCTTTCGGCGCCGCCTTCGATTTTTGGGGAAGGCGTACATAAGGAGACGCTTTTGCATCGCGGGTGTCTCTTTGCATTTTTCCCGGCTTACTGACTGCTTAGCGGTTTCCGCTTTGAATTTCGTCGTTCAGTGGGGTCTTGTCAACGGGCCCTCACTAGTAAGTCTTTTGGTTTTCTTCCCTCCATTCTTCTGCTGCGCTCCACGTGTCGTTAGGGGGAGGAGGCAAATATTCCTCAGCTTTTGCACGTTTCCCCACGTTCCCTCCTTCACTCATATTTTCAAAACTTCCTCAAACCTTTCAGTTTTCTTTTTCACTTTCGTTTCGTTCTCTTTCTTCTTTGTTTCCGAAACTCCTTTCTTCCAGAAAAGAACTCCCCGTTACTCCTTTGTTTTCCGCTTTCTCGTTCTCTTGTATTTGCTGTTACCATGTCAGAGTCAAAGGCTGTTGCTTCTCCCGTGGTTGAAAGCGCTTCCTCGAGTTCTGAGGGGGAGATTCAACTTCCGTGCCCCATCTCTTACTGCTTCATGCAAGAGCTTCCCTGCCCTCGCTCTTACCCTGTTAAACCGGGGTACCGCCGCTGGGCTACAGAGGTGAAGGCGGACTCGCCTTCTGGTCCTGATTCGGGCGATTTTATTGCTGGCTCGTCTTCCAAGGCCATGGTGGTTTCCGAGGAAGACGTCGAACTCATCTCTTCTCCTTCTTACAGTAAGGACCACTACGCCCTGGGCTCTTCCTTGCTCCGCTCCTGCCTTCGCCGCTCGGAGTTCCCCTGGGCAGATGTGAACTTCAACGTTCGCGTGGGAGGCACTGCTGGATGGCAAGAGTGGGTTGATCACATTTTTGCTACTGATGCCGCTTTCGTGGCCATTCTGGAGAAGGTAGGGATTGCTGCCGCCGTCAAGGCGTCGCCTCGGCTTGGTGCTAACCGCAGGCCTAGTGATTTGCTGATGTTGATGCAGCGCTGGTGTTCTTCCACCCACACCTTCTTGACATCGTGGGGAGAGTTCACCCCAACACTTGAAGACGTGATTATACTTCTTGGTCTTCCCGCTTTTGGAGATGCAGACCTTGATGTGGAGAATGTTGACGAACATTTTTCTGTACTGTCGATGCAACTGAAAGCCGCCTCGGCTCTAAGCGCCAAGTATTCCCGGGACCTTTTCAAGCGAAGGCGCGCCTCGTATGCAAAGGGCTCTTCTTCTCAACGGGTGAGGGGTACTAGGAACTTGGTTCCTAGGAGTCTAAGGACAAGTCAACGCTCTTCTGTCAAGTACACCTTTGCTTGCTGGATTCGCTATTTCTTTGGCGATTTTCATGATGGTAAATTCCAATCCGGACCTGTCACCGATTCACGCCTCTGCCGTGCCGCCTTCGTTGCTTTTTGGCTCAGCAGATATGTGTTTCCTGGACCTCCATGGGAGTCTGTAAGCCCATGCGTCTTTCTTTTCGCTTGTCTCCTGGCGGAAGGTACACGCCTTCCTCTTGCTTCATTTTACCTAGGCGGCTTGTATGCTCGCCTAGATCAGGTATCAGTTCAGATGCGCATTTCTCACGGGCGCTTTCCGATTAATTCTTATATTGACTTGACGTTTCTTCAGTATTTTTTGTTTGAGCGTTTTCCCGCTTATGGCCCCACCAAACTTCCCCTTTCTACTTGTGCTTCTGGCTTAGACCCTCGTTCGTGGTGTTGGACGAGAGGGTCCCCAAGAGAACCCCTTATTTCTCTCATTGATTCAGAGGACGAATTCTTGTTTCGCCCTTACTCGGACCTCCCACATCTTCTTTATGATGAAGAGACCTTTTCCACAAGAAACAATGCTGCCACCCCTTTCGAAGGGGCCTTTGATTTATGGAAGCTGATTCTCTCTATTCGCTGTTTGCCTGGTTTTGTTCCCTTGGATAGTAGGAGTGCTCATGGTGGAGCCCTTTGGCCCTGTGTGTACCGTCCCGATCGGGTGGCCAGGCAGTTTGGGCGTGATCAAGCCCCCTGTGTTCTCAACATTGAGCAGGCCCCGGCAGAAGACTTGGTTAAAGCACTTCTCTTTGATGTAGCTCCTGGAATTCCTGATTTTGCTCCTGTTTATGTTTCTCCCTCCCGTATTGGAGGCGTTTTGAGTTCTTGGCTCGTTTCTCATGAAGACATTCTGCAACACCTTCGGGATTTTGAAGCCTCGTCCTCGCGTGCCATTCCTTCCTTGCTGCCTATAGTGCACAACGACCCTTATTTTTGCACTTCTATGAAGAAAGCTACTGGTAAGCATCTTGGCCATTTCTTGTTTTTGTCGCTTTTCTTTTTCTTGCTTTGTACTCAACTTGTACTTGGTTCTGTTTTCAGCTGAAGGAGTTTCGCCTAGCCGCAGAATTGCTGCGACTCCCTCTGCTGCCCCCAGGTGAAGCAAAAGGAAAGCTTCTTCTGTTTCCAGATCTTCTGTTCGAGGCGGTAGTAGCGGTGCCGCCAATTCTAGCAAGAGGAGGAAGGCAGCTGCAGTCGTTCCTACTCGTCGGTCTAGCCGCCTTCGCACCTCTGGCATTCGCATTGCTCCTTCTTCCCCAGTCCATGTGGACTTGGTTCAAGATGATACTGCTGAAACTAATTCTGGTGATTCCTTCTTGTCTTGTGACGTTTCCGCCGAAAGCGGTGGAGCTGGGGATCATTTTCCAGGTTCCGTTTCTTGTTCTTTTATCTTCTTCTAGTCTTTTCAGTTTGTTTTGCTTGGACAGTTTTCATAACCTCACTGATTCTCTTTTCTCTTTTCCTTTTGAACGCAGGTGGTGCTGATGGTCATTCATCGGCGTCGCCCTCATCCCAGTCTCCTGAGAATGCTCCTGCTGTTTCGCTTGCTTCTGATCACGAAGATTTTTTGAACCTCTTTTGTCAACCTTCAACTGGTGGGGGTGTTACCCCTTCTGATTCTGCTGCCAGTGATGATTTCGACTTAGCGTCTCCAGTTGGCACTCCAAGGAGTGTCCCTGTTTCTCCCAAGGGTGCGCCTTCGAAGGCCCCTTCAGGTATTGCTGCTGCTGATATTATCTATGAACTTGTTTCTGATATTCCAAGATCTAAAAACATGCTTGGTGAGGTAGGTGCTGAAGTTGATGCCCCTGCCCCCTCAGAGAGTCAAGCTGCTGCAAACCTGGTTTCTTTAGCTGATAAGGGGAAGGCTCCTGCTGCGAGGGCAAGTCACGCCTCCGCCTCTCCAGGCTCTTCTTTAGTTCGTAAGTATTTCTTTTCTTGAGCTGGAATTTTTCTTTTCTTTCTGAATTCTGGTCTCATTATTTCTACATGTGCTGCTATGTGTTCTTGCAGCTTCACTTCCTGCAGATGATCAAGCTTTGATCGATTCGTTCATGCGTGCTCACGCTTTCTTGATTCCTCCTCCAGCTTCACTTCCTCGCCTTTTTCGGGAGTCCGGTTCTCAAACTTTGTTGCGGATGTTGCATTTAGTCCGCTCAGTTGACGTGGATGACTTGCCGTGGGAGGAGAAGGCCGAGATCTTGGATTGTTTATACACGCTTCAGTTTCAACATTACTCTGGTCCCTGGCTTGAAAATGCCATTGCTGGTTTTGAAAGTTTGCGCCCTCCGTTCGATGATGCTGAGTTGGCCGACGCTGAGCGTGCTTTGCAGGAGCGCCGTGCTCCTTTGGTGTCTCGTGTCAAGGAGCTTTCTTCTCAGCTTGACCAAGCAACCGCTAAACTGGAGGCTCTTGATCAGGAGATCAGAGATTTGGCTGACCAAAAGTATTCTTATGAGGAAGTCTGCAGGGTTACTTCCTTGAATTCTCTTTTCTTTATGTAGGCATTGTTTTGCCACTTTATGCTGCTACTTTGACATTTCTCTTTCGGATTATGGTTTTCGGTTGTGTTTTTTCATTTGGTTCATGACTTGTATAACTTTGCTCGAACTTAGCTTTTGTTGCTTTATTGACTTGCATCTTGGGATTCATGATGCCTTTCGTATGTATTTCTCAAGCTTGGATTCTGTTTTGTATGCTTGACAATGCTGTTATGTTGAGAATACATATCTTGTCTTTGCTCTTTATCATCATTTTTGTTGTTGTTGTTGTTGTTTGCCTTGCGCTTGAGATTTTTGAATTTGGATTTTACGCCTTTGTTCTTGTGCGCTTTTGTTGGCTTCGCCGCTTTGGCAGTTGTGGCCTGGGCTTCATAGCTTCGTAATTGCTTGCTGCTGCACTTGCGTTTGTTGCACTTCTCAGTTTTGGTGGCTTTTCTTCAAGTGTTCTGATAGAGCACAACTCTTCTTTTTTTTTTTTTTGGATTGGTACCTAAGGAAGGTTTCCTTCCTCCCCTCTCCACTTTTTTTGGAGCGCGCTCTGGGCGCTGCAAACTTGCTTGCAGGTTTCAATGGCCCTTCATGTTATTGGTGCCAAGATTGTTGTTAAGGCGCGCATTGGGCACGTTTCACAGATGTTGTCGCTTTGGACCCCTTCTTTTGTTGCTCTGGATTTTCTGCTTGCTTTCTTTGGCTTTTCAATTGCCGCTTTTGGGCTTTCTTTCTTTTCTCTTCTTTTTTCAGTTGCCACATTGGGGCTTTTTTTTTTCAGTTGCCACATTGGGGCCCCTTTTTTTTTCAGTTGCCACATTGAGGCTTTTTTTTTTTCAGTTGCCACATTGGAGCTTTTTTTTTCAGTTGCCACATTGGGGCTTTTTTTCAATCAGTTGCCACATTGGGGCTTTTTTTTTCAGTTGCCACATTGGGCTTTTTTTTTTTCAGCTGCCACATTGGGGCTTTGTAAACTAACGGATCGTTTTGGATCTTGCGTTAGCCAACCTCTTTTATAGATTTTTCCGCCCGCGTTTAAGACTAGCGCCCTTGTTTCCCGGGACCTTTTCTAGTCTCGCGATATGGCGTACTTCGCCCGCGTCTGTCCCAGAAATTTTTCAGGAGGTCTATCTGGGTACAGCGATAAGACGCTTGTGCCCGCGGTACGGTTCAACACTATTCTTTTCCTTTTTCTTTTTCTTCTTCTCTTCCTTTTTTTCTTTTTTTTGAAGTGTTGAACCTCGCGTTCTGGCATTATTGACCCTGTTTGAGGGTGTTTTTCTACAGCGATACCTCATGTCATCAGTATCGTTTGAGCTCTTTCCGGGGACACCTCATGTCATCAGTGTCGCTTCGAGCTTTAGCATTGGTGCCTCTTGTCATAGGCACTTCCTTGCTTCTGATTGATTGCTTAATTCTGATTGCTTGTGCTTCGTGACACTTCTTGTCACGGGTGCTACTTTTCTTTCAGTTCTTCTTACAATCATCAGTGTGCAAACACTTGGATTTTCTGATTGACTTTGTGCTTTATGCTTGCTTTCGCATGCTCCGCTTTGGCGTACGTTTAGGTTCACATGCTTTGCTTCAGAGGCTTGCTACAGACTTCTTTGTTTTGGGATGCCTTGGCCTGGTTGTGTTGTGTTTGAAGCCATTTTGGGTCAGTCACTTGTACGCTTTCTAGCTCGATTCTATCTTGCACCTTGTTCTTGCATCTGATTCAGTGCTTCAGTGCTTAAGTATGCCTTTGAGTAACATACTTTTCAGGATCTTGTACTCGCATTGGCCATCACGAGGCTTGCATTTGCTTTCATGTTGCATGTATGCCTTTTCATGGACGCCTTGCGGTTGTACGCCTTGGAGGTGTACGTCTTTGCGATTGTACGCCCTTTGCGTTCTGTTACGTCCTTTTTTACTTTTCATCTTGTCTCGCCGTTGCGCTCAGATATCTGCATTGACCTTCTTTTAACTTTCTGGCTTGTGACCTTTTGCGCGCTTTTGCTTTGAAGTTGCCCTGGTCTTTTCGGTTTGAATTCTTTGTCGGCTTTTGATCACAGCTTCTGACACGTCTTCGCTCTTTGGTTTTGGTTTGTCATTAGCGACTTTCCGCTCGCATTTGTTATCGTCTTCTCAGTTTTTGCTTCGTATGAGGCTTTTTGATTCAGCTTTGCTTTTTCGCCTTCCTTCTTGTCAATTGGTTTATGCCAGATGCATGATTGTCTCTACTTGCAAGGCCGACATGTGCGCCCCGCCACCACGGCTCTATGTTCGCCTTCCGGTTCTGGATTTCATGCACCTTACTTATTTGCTTAGGGCTCGCCCACTTCTTGTGAACTCTTTTCACTGCTTAGTTTATACTGCTCTTTTCTGCTTGCGCATTGCGTCTCTTTTCGGCGCTTTTGCTTTCGTTTCACCGCTTGCTTTCTTTACTTTTGACCGCCTCGCTTTCATCGGGCAAGGTGCGGAGTCTTTTTTTTTTGAAAGCGCACTGAAGGCTTCTTGGATTTTAAAGAGTGATTCCCTCTACACAAACAACTTTCATTTTCCGGATACTTTCATGCTATGCATGTCCGTTTTATTAGTTGCATCTAGCGAATCATGTATACAATCAACCATGCATCGCTATGTAACATTATCCAGGTCATGCTTTTATGCAGCGCTTTCCTAGAGCATGCTTTTTCATCATTCCAATCATATGACCTGTAACTTTAGATTTTTTAAAATGATGATGGAAACAGTTTCTTTTCATCATGCCATGGCTGGCCAGGAAAAAATTGGCAAGAATGACTAGTATGACATATTAATTTTAGTTCTTCAGCAAACACTTAAATGCATAGATTCGTCTAGCCATTGTTTTCTCTAGTCAAACATTCGATACATATCAGAGCGACGACATTTATGATTGTTATCATGCATGTGCCATTTTTAGCCATGGCATACTCAGATTCAGACTATACTGTAATAGTGTTATTCTAGTCAAAGCAAAATTAAATTTTTTCTATCAGGATGATCTTAGACACAAGGCTAACGGCGTAGAACATGATATCATACGAAAGCGTCATTACCAAAAGCGTATCAAGGCATAGATGCACAGAGCAAGCATGTTACAGCTACATACAACGACTTATATGCAAGTAGGTACAATACATCTTTTATTTTGTCATGATTCATATCTACCAAATTCATGGAAAGACTTATCAGGATAGAATGATAAATTAGACCGAGTCAGGGTTTGCGTATACTTAGCTTATGGTGCAGACGACATGAAGCGTTCTCCATGTGGACTTGTTAATTGCGCCTTTGCTCCCGCGCTTTCTCTTTTGTAATCCTGCGTCCTCGTCAACGGGAGCGTGCTTCGTGCGACGTCTTCGTCAGCAAGGGTGTATTTTCACCTCTTTAGTCATGTGACCGCTTTCCAGGGGGCTAAGCAGAGCAAATGCCGTTGCCTCCAAAGGGCCGCCTTTCCGGACAATCAAGTTCGCGAGGATCTATGTCGCCTTTTGGACGAGTCTCGTCGCCTTCTGGGAAGTTTGTATCAGGGCGAGCCTGGTCTCCTTTCGTGATCACGCCTTCTGGGGGACCATTCTCTGAGGAGCGCCTTCTAGTGAACTCGCCTTTCGGTAGCAGGCCACCCTTCGTGAAGGTCGCCTTCGGTCTGAAAGAGCATCTCATCGCTGCAACGTTTCTTCAGTCGGAGGTTGTTGGTAGCAGCGAACGCTCTCGGGAGCTGTCTCCTGAACGGTGCTTCTAGGATCATTTTCTTCAAGGTTGGAAGCCGTAGCTTCCCCAGCGGAGTCGCCAATTGTTTCGGACCGCTTTGTGCGATAATGATTGTTTAATTAAAAGAGATAATGGGTTCGTAAACTTTGTGAAGCTTTAGGCTTTCATTATATCAAGACGAGGTACAGAGGGGTTAATACAAGGAAATGGCTCCCATTTTCATGATATTTTTACCAAGAGAGGAGTATGCATTTTGGCTTTACACTCCTTTTATATTCGAGTTTCAGAAGGGGAGCTTCTTTTCCTCTTTGTTGTACGCCCTCCGTGTTGCAACCGTCATTGGTTGTGGCATTTTTGGGTATTTTGACCCCCTCGTCTTGGCTCCTAGGATGATTGCTGGAGGTGCACGCCTTCTGGCTTTTCCTCCTTTTCTGTTCCTCCTTTGTTGTTTATTCTGCCTCTTGCTTCTTCACGACACTTCTCCCTTTTTCAGGGGGAGGAGCTTTGTGTCTTTTTATATACTGTGCGTGTTGTAACGCAGCTATGGCTGCTTTAAGGTATTATTCCTCTGGCTCTTTGGCCTTTCTTGGCCTTTTGGGGAGGGTGCCCTTTGGAGACTTGGCTAACCTTTTTTTCCCTTTCTTTTCCTCCCGGGGCCTTTTGTAACACCAATACAGGAGACGATGTCAACCTTTCCTTCAGATCTTGAAAACTACTTTCACATTTCTCATCCCACAGAAATGGTTGATCTTTCCTAGTCAACTTCGTCAGAGGCAGTGCAATCTTCGAGAAACCTTCGATGAACCTTCTATAATACCCAGCCAAATCGAGAAAGCTTCTAACCTCCGTAACCGACTTCGGTTGCTCCCATTGCAAAACCGAACTTACTTTCGTTGGATCAACTGCTATCCCTTTATCTGAAATCACATGCCCCAAAAATTTAACCTCCTTCAGCCAGAACTCACACTTTGTAAGTTTGGCGTACAGCTGCTTCTCCTTCAAGATGCTTAACACTATCTTCAAGTGTTCAACATGCTCTTCCGGGCTCTTAGAGTAAATCAGAATATCATCAATGAACACAACCACGAATGAATCTAAATAAGGTCTAAAGATTCGATTCATGTAGTCCATGAAGATAGCTGGTGCATTAGTCAATCCGAACGACATTACGACATACTCATAATGTCCGTATCGAGATCGAAATGCAGTCTTAGAGATATCCTCTTCTCTAATTCTGATCTGATGGTATCCCGACCTCAAATCAATCTTGGAAAATATTGAAGCCCCACGAATTTGATCCATAAGGTCATCTATCCGTGGTAACGGATACTTGTTCTTGATAGTGACCTTATTCAGCTGCCGGTAGTCTATACACATCCTCATGCTACCATCTTTCTTCTTTACGAATAAGACAAGAGCACCCCAAGGTGACACGCTTGGTCGAATCATCTGTTTCTGCAGCAACTCCTCAATCTGCTTCTTCATCTCTGCCATTTCCGGTGGTGCCATTCTATAGGGAGCGATAGAAATGGGACCAGCTCCCGGAACTAGATCGATGCCAAATTCTATCTCTCTTCTTGGTGGCAGACCAGGAATCTCATCAGCAAAAACTTCCAGGAAATCTCTGACAACAGGGATCTCTTCCATCCTCGGACCACTCTCCCCCACCTCAGTGTTGAACAGACATATGTAACCAGAGGGTTTTGGGTTTCTATAGGTCACGAGTCTTCTATCACAATCAATGATCACTTGGTATTGACTTAACCAGTCCATTCCCAAGATCACATCCAATTGTGCTAAGGGTAAGCAGATCAAATCTACTTTAGAGGTTTGTCCTAACACTTATATACAACAGTTAAGACATGCTCTAGAAACAATTACAGGAGCATTGGTAGGAGTTTCTACTATGAGAGTATAAGGCATCTCAAACACAATCAAGTCTAAACGGTCTACACATTCATGCGAAACGAATGAATGCGTTGCACCAGAGTCAAACAAAACATGGCAAAACTGACCATTAAGCAAGTATTTACCTTGCACCAGATCAGAGGATCGATTCGCTTCCACACCGCTAAGGGTGAAGACCCTTCCTTGAGCCATTGGTCTATCCGCAGTTCCTCTTGAGTTGGCCTTGGCTGGTTCCTTGCAATCTCTTGCAAAATGCCCCGGCTTTCCACAGTTAAAACATCCACTTGTCCCCCAACACACACGACCATAGTGGTTGCGCTTGCACTTGTCACATAATGGAGCCTCGCTCCGATAATTCCTTCCCTCAGAACCACCAACCTTGCCCTTGCCTTTCCCTCTGCGATCATATGGACCTTTGCCTCGATTGTTGAAACCCTTACGCCTTTGAGATCCATAGCCTTGATTGTCCTTCTTTTTCGAGACTTGCACCTCCTCGGCCTTTGTATCATCTTCATACATCCTACACATGTCCACGAGTGCAGGAAAACTTTGAATCCGCTGGTAGCTAAAAATTGACTTCAACTTTGGCCTCAAACCTCCTTCAAACTTAATGCACTTGCTCCTCTCATCTGGATTGTTCTGATAGTATGGAGAGTACTTCATCAGCTCCTCAAACTTTGCCGCGTACTCACCCACACTCATGTTCCCTTGTTTCAGTTGCAAGAATTCCACCTCTTTCTTCCTCCTTAGATCCTCAGGGAAATACTTTTGGAGAAACTTCTCCATGAATACACCCCAACTTATCTCCCTTCCTTCATATTGCAAAAGCTGCATGGTGTGATTCCACCAATTCTCCGCTTCATCCTCCAACATATAGGTTGCATACGCCACCTTCTGAACATCAGAACACTCCAAAGTCCTCAAAATCTTGTACATAGTATGAATCCATTTGTTGGCTTCCTCCGGTTTAAATCCTCCTTCAAACTTTGGCGGATTGCAGCTCCTAAAATCAGCCAGAGTCTTCGCCTCAGTGTTACCCACATTACACTGCTGAGGCGGATTTGCCGGTTGAGAGGGTTGCTGAGACTGCCTTTGCATCGCTTCCAGTACCGTGGTGATTCGCTCCAACATCGCATTGGTGTGATTTTGGTTTCTAGTTGCCATATTAGACCTGCGCTATGGGCTTATGGTCACATATGTTGAACTAGAGAAACTTCTATTACACCACCTATACTACGGCTTTATCCTAAACTTATTGAATCTACAATCAATTGCGTCTTGTACTCAAAAGAGACAAGATACAAACAAATCAGGGGTAATACAAAATTCAATAAGTAATTTAATAACATTCAAAGTACTAAATACTTTGGAGATACCTGCTTGATGTTGATGGCTACCTTTCTGGAACCACTTCTACTACTACAGGATCTGACTTTTGCTCTGATACCACTAAGTGTGACACCCTTCTCTGATTACCCAAATATAAACTAATAAATAAGCTTTTATATCATATTGGATAATATATATGGACTTGTGAGTGTTAAGAAAATATGGTAAATAAAATTTTCTTTTAAAGCGGGTGCACGAATCGACAGATGAAGTTCTTGGAGAATAAACTATATTTATTTCAAAACTTTTGTATCGAGTTCGGTGTTGTACTAAAACCTTTTCACAAATAGGGTAATCTTCGTCTTTTTGAAATTGTACATACATTATTGAAAGTAGTTGTAGTTACCCTTGCTTTTCTTAATAAAGTTGATACCATTGAGTTAATGGGTATATCCGAACCCTTAAGTAATCGAAATCAGAGTAAGCGGAAAGTGTTGGACTATGCAATAGTTTGAACATAAGATTTGTATTTATATATATAGATAATAAAAGTGATAAGTACATAGTCCATCATCATGTCTCCAAGTTTCAGAATATACAAGTCCATAGTAGATCTACATAGTCGTGTAACCCCAACCCTAGAGTACTACAAAAGTATATCTACTATATATACATAACCAAAATACAACTCCAGGGATAGTCACGTAGATCCATCAGCATCAGATGCAGTAGTAGTAGCAGTAGTAATCTCCCAAAAGTAAAGTGAGTAAGGTAGTAGCATCGTCATCACAGCAGCAGCAGCAAATCTCCTCCACACACCGGATCCTCAGATCCACACCATACACCATATACATGTACCTAGGGATCGTTGTCCCTCCAGTCACTCCCAGTAGAATGCACGACAGGCTCGCTCCCACTCTCGTCCTCCACCGGATCCTCCTCGATCTCACCCGAGGGAGAGTGTACCCTATCACTGGGTACCGGGTCAGGTGATGGTGAAACCCTGACTGGGATCCTCGGATCAGATAGGGGAGTCTCCTCGCGAACGACTCTCGAAGTAAAAGGGTGAGAGCGAGTAGGTCGAAAACGAAAACTATGGTAAGAGCGAGCTGGTCGCGTGGGAGGTGGTCCATGGTAAATGTAAAACGGGGGTACATGCATAGTGTATATGATGGGAATCCTAAACCTACGAGGACGGAATCGCATCAGCGGGTTCGGGTGGTAGAAGGTAATCTCTACCTCCCCCTCGAACACCGCGCGATGGTCCTCATAGATCCATATGCCACTAGGAAGTGGCCGGATCTCGATGCAAGCAATGTAGCGAGACATCACCTACAAGGGCATAGGGGTAAGCAATTCTATACACATAATCAATAGAGAATAAATTATGCAACATAAATATGTAACATGCATCAATTAATATCAATCACACTTAACACTTAGCAAGTAGGTTATGCACATAGGATGCTCACACTTAATTCAGGTATATCAATTACATTAAATGAAGGACATGATGCATGATTTTAGCTCTCAAGCCTATCTCCATCATAATACTATGTCACTCTCTGACGTCCATCCCTGACAACCCAGCACTCAACAGTGCGTTGTATTCCTAGGTATACAACCATTCGTACATTCACCTAGAATGTACACGACAAGCTTGGTATCCATGCCACCCGAGCATATCCCGTCATCCAAACGGATCGTCATCCAAACGATATATCCATTATCGGCATCCACTAAGCCGACCACGTCAACGACGTGTCATCAAGCAAGCGTATTGGCACTCCCAGAGGCCCTCCACATGTTTAACAAACATGAAATACGTCCTACCATCCAAACTCCAGGATGAATGCAATTTATCTTTTAGACTTAAGGGAAGTTGATTAATACTTTACAGGCCACCTAAGCTTATTTTCTTTATCAAAAAGGACCGTCACCAAACGATCTTTTTGTATTAATCAATTTCTCTAAGTCTTGATCCCTTGGACTATTATTAATAATTCCTTAATTTAATAAGTTAGAATTGAAAATGGTGTTTTCAGGTTCTGAACAATTCACTCGAGTAAACTTCAGGATACTCGAGTGTTACTCAACTTTTCCAGATTACTCGAGTGTTCTTAAGACTACTCGAGTGTTCATGACTTTCTGAGGATTTGGGTTTTCAATTCAACAATTTACTCGAGTAGTTCATGGGTTACTCGAGTGTTCTTGAACATTTCCAGAATACTCGAGTGACCTTGACTGACTCGAGTGTTTGACCTATAATGGCCCTCAGGTCATGCTCGATACTCGAGTACCAGACAAAATACTCGAGTGTTCTTGTTCATTTTACATTGTTTTGAAAGCATTTTACTCGAGTACCCTGCCTTTTACTCGAGTGTTTCGTAGCAGACAACACTGAAACCTGGTTTTAACATAACATTTTCATTTCTACTTAATTCCAGTCCATTCCAGGGATCCACAGAGTTCATACAACATAATTTGAACATGTTACAACATTCATTCCATATCAAAACACAGATTTGACAGAGAATTCAGTAATCATGCATTAAAACACATTTTCACAACTCAATACCTCAATTTGCAGAATAAGCTCAATACTCATGAATTAAAGTTCATTTAAGCTTGCATGCATGATACATAACTTGCTCAACACAGTTTTAGAGCATGGATTGGTCTCCAAACCAAAGTTCCTATTCAATCTAAGCCCTTAGAGCCTCTTGGTGGCTCTCTAACACAATTAATGAAATTTAAACTCTATCTAGTGAATGTAATTGCTTCCCCTTATCTCTCAGACGTGAATCAACAGAAAGAAATCCAAGGAAAGTGCTCCAACCCCAGAAATCACTTTGAGCTTCACATGCATGACAGTTTTGAGTGCACCACCAAAACCGAATTGGTTCACCCATGAAATAGAGATAAGAATTGGGGAAAATTAGATTTCTAAACTCTATACAACATGCTCTAACTAAAGGAACCAAGTTTGAGACTCAAGAATTCGTGAGCTTACCAGAATCAGTGATCAAAGTAAGCTCCAGACCAAGGTTCAACAGAAACAGCTTCTACTTCAAATCTTCAATTCTCCCAGCACGCACACTCAATCCTCACAATATTACTCTCTATACAAAGCTCAAGATGTGAGCTTTGTATTCGTGTTTGGTTTGTGTTTCAAATCGACACAGAGAAGGAGAATCGAAGAGTATAAACTCGGAACCCTAATTTCATCAACCAAGCTACTTTGATCCAAAATTCTCAGCTAAAGGTCGAAGATGCGCTTAAATAGGAAGTGAGAACACTCATGCAGGTCGACACGAAGGCATTGAGCTGTTGATGGCGGAGTATTCGTGTCAACGGAGGGGAATCGTTGGCTGTGACTCACCAAACGCACTAACTCGTGCAGTTTGACCCAGAATACTCGAGTATTCTGAATAATACTCGAGTATTTTGCCCAGATTTTGAAAAATAATTATTTTATTTATTTTCCCTCCAAAACCTTTCCTATAATTGCTTCTAGGTCCCAACCCGGGGACTAATATGCAAAATACTCATTTAATGCATTTAAATTATTTATTAAATAATTTCCACACATCAACTAGTCACATGAACACATATTTTAATCAAGGATTAATTTAGAAACTATTAATTATAATTAAATTATAATTAACATTTCATTAATCGGGGATTAAAATTTTGGGGTGTTACACCTTTCGTCTTTCTTTTCCTCCCGGGGCCTTCCCCCCCTTCTCTCTTTGTTCCTTTCTCTTATTTATAGTGGTGCTTTGGACCAGTGGTCTCTGTTCGCTTCCCTTCGTCCGCTGGTTAGTGACCGCTTGCATCATGTGTCCAGAGCATCTTTTCAGTGGCTTTGTCTTCTTTACCATTCCTGGCTTTGGCCTTTGATGATTACGGCGAAGGAGAGGACTCCAAGTCTTACTCTTCTTAGCTTTGCCTTGGGTGAGTAAAAGATTCTCTCTTGACTTCCTCCGTAAGCCGCTAGAGCTTTGGATAGCTATGCCGCCTTCGGCTGGTCATGAGTGCGCCTTCCGTGGGCTCCCACTCCCGGATCGCCTTTACTTATCACGATGTTCTCTTCGGGTTTTTGTGGCATCTGGGACGCTTTAAGATAACACACGGCGTTTATTGTCATCAGCATGCTTTGCTCTTTGTTCTGATCGTCTTATCGAAATTGGTCGCCTTGGTGACCGTCGCCTTGGGCGTGTGTCGCCTCGGGCAATTCCTGGAGTTGGCGCGCCTTTCTCAGTGTTTCATTACTTATTTTTTGTTTGGCAACTTCTGGGCCCTTACATGACTTGGGCCTTGTAATTTGGGCCACTAAATATTGAGGTATCAACAAATAGTAAATACATGATCTCTATTATTGTTTTCCTTTCAATATCCCTAAATTAATTCATCTACTTGGTCACATGTCAACTTCATCAATTCCCATGTGAGTAAAATGCCATTTTGGTTCATAACATTGCTACATCAATTAATTTTGTTGTTGGGATTGTAAATTCATGACCTTGTCAACTGTCATTCAAACTTGCCTATGAAGTAATAGGCTTAAAGAAATGTCTGTTATAAAAAAAAAGTATTAAGAATGACAAAATGACACCGTTTTATATCATGGAAAAAATAAAACGTCATTTTGATCCTTGAAATTTAATCAAATCACTTGGTCTTAGGAATTTGATCCCATCGGTCAAACTAGTCCATAGCATTTACGACAAATTAATCAATTTTGTTCATGGGATGCGGTTTCATTAATCAATTTAGTCCTTGAAATTTGACACTCAATGTCGTGTTATTTAGATTAAGTAATGTCCATTATTGTTGATGACTAATTTGAATGACCATGAGCAAAGCTAAGAACTAAATTGATCTGTTTATAATTTTAGGAATCAAATAGATTGATTTGCCAATCTCAAGAACTAAGAAGCTGTTATTTTTGTTTTCCAACAATGAAGGGAGAAAAGGTAAATAAATAAATTATAATAAAAAATTCAATAAGATTTTAAATAAATATACATCACAAAAAGTTAAACCTAAAATTTTACGTAATTTAGTTTTAGCATATGAGAAAAAATAATGTCATATGGTTCCTTCATATATTGAGTGTGTTTGGTATGACAAACTTATAGCTTATCTAGTAGCTTTTTAGCTTATTGGTTTGGTCAATAAGCTACTAGAGCTGTTTGGTGAACAAAAAATAAAAGAAGCTTATAACTTTCAAAAAGGAAGTTTATAGCTTTTGAAAGCTAGCTTTTAGAAAACTACATCAGGTAGCTTTGAGAAAAAAATAAGAGCTTTCAATAAATCATATCTCAATTTTACTTTTTTTTTATTAAATTATATTATTATTTATTCTGGCCCAAATTAATATTACCCGCCAAATTTTTTACTTTTTTCCCTCAAACCCAAAAACCTAGAATCCTTCTATATATTCAACACCTGTACGCACCACATCAAAACCACTCATAAAGAAATCCTGAATTTAACTATTGATTCAGGAGACATAAAAGTATGTGATATTTATTTCAACATTGATCATAAAATTTCTCTTACACTTTTTTGTTATCCTCAATTTTTTTTTATTTTGTGAATTTGGTTCAGATTGGGTTTGTGTGATTTTGTGATGGCAGTATGTCTAATCAATAGGCTAAAAGTTTTGTCCTTCTTTCGTGTCATTGTTAATAAAGATACCGTGACATTTTTATAAAAATAATAAAAATGTTTAAAGTGCAGTAGTGCTTACTCATAATTATTATGAATGTTAGTATAATTTTTTTTATCATTTATATCTATATGAATGAAGTATATGTCTTTCTCTATAAGCTACTAGTGTAGTATTATCGTCATTGAAACATGAATGTCAATGTTAATTATTATTCTACATGTTATGTACTTTTCAGTCATTTAACATGTTTAAATTAGTTGCACAGCTAGTTATGCCAAACAGCTCTAGTTCAATAAGCTAACTATACAACTATAAGCTCACAGCTATAATCCCACAGCTATCAGCTATAAGCTCACAGCTATCAGCTACAAGCTCACAGCTATCAGCTACAAAGCTCACAGTTATAAGTTAGTTTTGCCAAACAGACCCATTGTCACTCAGCTTGTGACTCCCATCAACACCATCGATACTCAAAAGGTGAAACCTATGATAGTTTTTACTTGAAATATCCAACAAGTTTTCTCTTAAATGTGGTTCCTTCACATATTGTTACTCCTTCTCAAGTGTGGTTCCTTCACATACTTTGAGCATGTTTCTTTCGAGTATTTGATAGTGATGAGGAGAGTCCAGCCCAATCGTTGCTACCCAGATAGTCACATACGATCTTCTATGTAAAGTTATAACGCCTTCACTTAGAATGGAACACATAACCTCTTCTTTGCATTGCTATAAAGGTTTTCGACATAGGTAGTTTCACATACGGATCCACCAACAAGCGCCATCTTCAATACTCATCTCACCAAAACAACGATGAGCCCAAACACCAAAATTATAATTTTTCTCTAAGCTAAGTAAAAAAAAAAAAGAATTAATAAGTGAATTTGATATCACATCTTAATATTTTCATCATTCACCAATAAAAAAGTTTGATATTTTTTGAATAATTATGAAATTAGTTTAAAGTATGGGGCACTAAATTAACAACATCAAATTGATGACGTGATTGTTATATTTTTTTTGGATGCACACCAACTGATACTTGAATCTAGTTTATCCAGAATTTGATTCATTCGATTCGATACAACTGAGCTTGCACTAAGCGGTAGGGGTCTCCCATGTAAATTGCTCCATACCAAAGCTCAAACTCGAGACCAGTTAATTAAGGAACCAAATAAGGTACCACTTCACCGACCCAAGATGTAATTGTTATGTTTGATAGATAGATGATGCGGTTTAAGAATGAAATTGAATTATAGTACTAGCTAATAACGAACACGAGGACTGCAATTGCAAGAATTAGGGGCGATATTAACAAAGCGAAGTAAGTAAGTAGCTCCAACACTCCCAACTAACTCTCCCTCGTCTTCTCCGCCACCATCTCTCATTACCACTCTCTTCCCATCTCAACTCATCCCTCTCTCATTTCAATTCCCCCTTCCTTCCCTTCATTCATTCCCATCATCAACAACATAACATAACATAACATGGCTTCCCAATTTCTCCCTACAACTCTCACTAATTCCAAAACTACCCTTTCCTTCTCCTCCTCCCTCTCCTCCCCAACTCCTCTCCCATGGCGCCGCATCTCCACCACCCCTCACCGGAGGCTGCGCCAATCCTCCGCTATCCAATCCAAGATCAGGGAAATCTTCATGCCGGCTCTCAGCTCCACCATGACCGAGGGCAAAATCGTCTCCTGGGTCAAATCAGAGGGCGACGTTCTCTCCAAAGGCGAGAGCGTCGTCGTCGTCGAGTCCGACAAGGCTGACATGGACGTCGAGACCTTCTACGACGGCATTCTCGCCGCCATTGTCGTCGGTGAAGGCGAAACCGCCCCCGTCGGCGCCCCTATCGGTATCCTCGCCGAGACCGAGGCCGAAATCGCTGAGGCCAAAGCCAAGGCCGCCACCAAATCCTCTCCCTCCTCCTCCTCCTCCGCCCCCGCCGCCGCAGCTCCGATCCCGCAGGAAACTTCGAATCCTGCTCCGGCGATTTCTCAGCCTCCGTCTCCGCCGTCTAAGGCGGTTTCCGACGGGCCTAGGAAGACCGTGGCGACGCCCTACGCGAAGAAGCTCGCGAAGCAGCATAAGGTGAACATTGAATCGGTGGTTGGGACCGGTCCGTTCGGCCGGATCACTGCCGCTGATGTTGAGGCTGCTGCCGGAATTGCTCCGGCCGCTGCAGCGAGTAATGTGGCTTCTGCTCCGGTGACTTCAGCTCCAGCGAAGGCTGCAGCTGCACCTTCTGCTCCGGCTCCGGCTCCGGCTCCGATTCCAGGTTCTAGTGTGGTAGCCTTTACGACAATGCAATCAGCGGTTGCGAAGAACATGGTGGAGAGTCTCTCCGTGCCTACATTCCGCGTTGGGTATCCTGTGACCACCGATGCGCTTGATGCATTCTATGAGAAGGTAAGCTTTGCATTTCTGTAGTTAGAAGATTTTGATTGAGGAGACTGAACAGGAACAATCCTTATTCAAGTGATCTAAGTTAAAGAATTTGTATTTTTTCTAAGAAAAGTTAGATGTAACGAATTATTAGAAATTTTGGAGCATAGTTGTTACAGGCATAGGTACTTAGATAATTTGGTTAAGTGGTTTGTTACTTTTTTCGTTATTATCACGAGACTTTCTTTAAGGTGAACCTGATATGCAGATTGTAGAACAGTGAATTTGGGAGATGGTACGTCAAGTTAATAAGCGAATCTAGTAGCTATGTTTTGGAGTAACTACTAACTAGCATGGCATAACTACTCACAGCCTCTGCTTCTGAGTGCATATCATTTATGAAAATGAATATGAGATATTGTGTTTTAAAGATTTGTTTTGTTGTTGTTGTTGCATTGCTAGGTGAAAAAGAAAGGGGTGACGATGACAGCGATTCTAGCAAAGGCTGCTGCAGTGGCACTGGTTCAGCATCCAGTGGTGAATGCCACTTGCAAAGATGGGAAGAGTTTTACTTATAACAGTAACATTAACATTGCTGTGGCGGTGGCAATCAATGGTGGTTTGATTACCCCTGTTCTTCAGGATGCAGATAAGGTATGTGATTCGTGAATAGTCATCATGAATCGGAATTGAGAATTTTAGAATTTAGAATTGTGTTTCAATTCCTAAGTTACTGGGTAAGTTAATTACTTGTTACATTATTACAGTTGGACCTATATCTTTTGTCTCAAAAATGGAAAGAGTTAGTGGACAAAGCTCGGGCCAAGCAATTGCAACCTCATGAGTATAATTCAGGTTTCATTATTATTTGTCTATCTTTTCTAGATTTATTACTTTGTAGAATTGGAATCTTTTAGCCCAAGTCTAACTTTATTATGCTATGGTTGCAGGAACTTTCACTCTTTCAAATTTGGGAATGTTTGGAGTTGACAGGTTCGACGCCATTCTTCCTCCAGGCCAGGTGACCGACGAGCTCTTAAATTATAACTATTAATTTTAGAGATTATTATGAGTGTGCAGATTATGAGTAGCTCAGCTTTGAGGCAATCTGACCTTTGTTTGTTTGCTAAACTTCACAATTTATGTTTAGGGAGCTATCATGGCTGTTGGAGCATCAAAGCCTACCGTATTGGCAGATAAAGATGGATTCTTCAGTGTCAAAAATAAAATGCTGGTAAGTTATATGATCATTTCTTTTTATTATTATTATTAGGTTAATCTAGTCTATGAATTGTTATGATTAATAGTTATGAATTTATGCTTAGCTGAAATGAACATGTTTTTGATTTTAAAAAATAGCTTCCTTTTTGATTGCATCAGAGTCATTGTATGAAGACAATAAACCGATAAATCTTCGTAACATTTGCATGGTGTTGTGCTACAGAACCATGTTTCCCCTGTAGGGTTAATTCCGTGTGTGTAGTCTAAACTTCATGCGACCTCTGCATTCTGTTTGGCTATGCATCTCTGGAGAATTAATTCCATGGGAAAATGTCAAGTCTTAACCATAATGTTTTTTGTTATTTAAATAATTAGCTGGAATCATTCTGAATTTGCTAAAAATTTAGGAATAGCAAATAATTAGAGTTTACAAAGATAAATAGTAATACATGATTGAATAATAATGTCAAAAAATTACTGATAGTGCATTGAAATTAAAACTGATTTTAAATAAGAAACTAGCTGATATTGATTAACAACTTAAGATTTAGGAGTTAGGAGCTCATACTTTGCTTACATCGAGTTATTATAATTGAATAGAAAACAAACAAAACATCATATGAAGGTTAACTTATATTGCATGTTTGAAGTTCAATTAATTCTCAAATTTTCCTAATCGTTTACCACACAAATAGGAACTTCGTTGGAATGTGGCATAGTTAGTCTTAAACATGAATCGATAGTTAGCACAATCAAAACTAATTTCATGAATGCTACTCTTCCATAGGAAGCCAGATATTTAGGCCTTCTGAAGCTTCCGAAAATGTCCTCTTTGCTATAGGTTTCTTTTCATCTGAAATCTTGTTTATTGGGTTTATAACTGCCACTACGCTTAACACAAGAAACAAGATATTTATGCCTTCCAAACTTCCAATATACAATTGTTATCTGCAAATTTTTTGCTTTTTATCTTTTGATAAAAGCCCTTGGCTTTAAGACTTGTCAGTTGTCATTCCTGGATTCTTGATCCTGCTAGGTGTCAGTAACCATAGTCAGAGGGTTTATTCGGTTCTTAGTATCTGAGGTGTATCTTAAAACTACTATGCGGGCAGAGTTTGTAGTTTTTTGACATACTTCTTTGAGTTCTTTCTCTCTTGGTCATGTTGCTTGGCACAGTTTATGATAGGACTTTTTCTCTTTCTTGACATTGAAGATAAAGTTCCACTAATATATTAATCAACATTGAGGACATACTCATAGGCTCATAGCAACAAAGCCTTTGTCTATTGTGTTTGTTTGGAATACCTTTGTCTATTATCTGTTGGGGTGTGAGCCTATAATCTACAACGTGCAATGCCTGCAAATCACCATTCTGATCATCATTTCATTCCTCTCATCTTCAATGAGCAAATATGGGCAATCAAGTAGAGGTGTTAGAAGAACTAGATTTAAACCCCCCCTATTTCTTTTCTAAAATTTTTTCATGGAAAATTGTCGCCTCGACCAGTCGACCCAGATCATGGTTTCTAAATGCTGCAGATCGCGTTTTATCTCCCTTTTCTGTCTTACTTTCTGAAATTCTCCTATTAAATATATATTGCAGATAATTCTCTTGAATTATTTATGTTGAGTCCTACTTTGGATGGTAGAGTAGACCGGTTTAATAAGTGTGTCATGTTCTAGGGCTGTCCACTGAGAAACTGCACAATCATCAGTTTGTTTTTGTGATTTGTAACTTATTAGTTTTTCTAATATCTAAGCATTCAACAATAATGTTTTTCTAGTAAAAACACTATTTATATGGGAACAACCATATGAATCATATTAAAAATCTGCAACACTATGAATCTGCAAGCATATGTATCCTTCTATCATTTTCCTATTTATATGGGAACAACCATATTAAATTTCTACAAATTTCTGAGAAGCAGAACTTTGTTGAAAATAAATAGGATATGCAACATTTTGATTGATTGTGATCTAATACACATCATATAATGAGAAAATTTTCTATTCTCCGCACAGTAATGAAAAAGTAGGTTCATTTTATTCACTGTGATAATTCTTGTTCAAAACATGAGTGAGCCAAGTTCTAAAATCTAGGACTAGTCACCTACTTGTTACAAGGTGGATGGATCATGGAAGAATTACCCACTTGTGGAGATGGTAACTTCTCTAATGAAAGGATGAATAACACTTCAAGTCTTCAACCTAATGACATTTTTCTTTTTTTAATAAGCATGTCGATGTTGATTTTTCTCAAAGATAGGTATGTTGAATCGTTGATTAATGTAGATTTGTTTTGAGAGGCACAAAAACAAAGACATGCTTTAATCTGTGTTCTGATTGGGAACATATGTGGAATTATGATCACTGATATCTCTGTGGATGATATTCACTGCTCTAAACTGTCTTTGTCAGGTGAATGTAACTGCTGATCACCGAATAATCTACGGGGCTGACTTGGCTGCATTCCTTCAGACATTCTCAAAAGTTCTTGAAAACCCTGAAAGCTTAACCTTATAGTCATTCAACATTTTGACATAATTATTTGTCCTTATCCACCAGAGGATGATGAGTTGATTGTGGCCATTGAGCAGCTTGTAATGCCTAATATTTTGTGTTTATCATGTACTTTCATTTTGTTATACATTTTGAGGGTCTATCCCAAGTAGCTATTAGCACTCAGAAGGTTTTGAAAGAGAGAAACAACTTTGATTTTTTTTTTTCCCATTGAAGGATATTGTAAACGGAATTCCATGGTCAGAAGCAAGGTGGAGTGTCAGCAAAATTAAATTTATGCTTTTACAATAAAAAAAAAACTAGTATTCTTTCATTTTGATTTGCTACTGGATTATAAGAATTGGTCAGTAGTCCCTTTATTTAATTGCTTCAGAATTGAAAATAATGTGACATTGACTGAAGCATTTTTGTAGAGTGAAGACCTATTAACTAGAATTAAAAATGGAAAATGGAAAACGAATTAAACTCCACCAAATTAGATCATACAGATAGTTAACCAGTCATAAGTTGTGTTACATAATTCTCATGTTTCAGTTATGAAGCTTTGGGTTCAATATCTTGAAAGATGAAGGTGCAGCATGGATGATGTGGTGTGTGCTAAGTGTTTCATAGCCATTGCACTCCGAGTTTCGGGCACACCAAAACCACCAAAGAGTGCTCAGGAAAAAACTGCTGTTATGGGGAGAGTCATCTTTAACCAAGCTCAGCACCTCTTGTTAGTTGAAAAAACAAGATGCAGTGAACCCCATTTTCTCCCAAATAATTTTCGACTCAACGCAGACAGCTGGTCTAAAACGCAGCTGGTTAGTAGAGATGGCATTGTGACAAACTAAACAAACAAAGATGTGAATATTCTCCAGAGAGCTTTAGAGTTCCTGTTCAACTTCCAGCAGGTATTGTGAATTTCTTATAAAACAAACAAAGGATAAGATGAGAGAGTATGTGGGACAAGATGATTCTAACATAGTCAATAAAGTTATACACACAGGTCTTCAGCTTGTTATCTTTTTAGTTTTTTGTGTTTCAGTTCTCATGAATCATGATAATTTGTTATCCATTAAGGTGCATTGATGGGAAAAATCATCTCAATGACCGTATTTTTAAAATTTTTGTTTGCAGCAAAAATTGTCAAAAGACAACACAGCATACATCTATAAAAAGGAATGGCATGCTTAGTTGACAAAACCTGGAAGGATATATAGCTTTCACGAGATCAAAACCCTGCATAACTCTAAGCAGACTACACTACAAGTAAAAGTTCTCCTTCTAGGCTTCTACCACTATCAAATAGTTGTCATTATTTAAAGTACAGTCTCCTAAATTCAAAAGCTAAACTATTAATCCTTAAGAATGTTGCACCTAAATCGTGGTAGAGAGCTCAACTTGGTTCTCTTCTGAACTGCTATCGGCTTTGTGATGGACCTGAACTGGTTTGTAGGTGTAAAACTTGGCGCAGAATATGTAGTAAATGAGATTAATGAACTGTAGTAAGGTGATGAACCAGTAAAAATACTCCAACTTCCCCTTGTTAAGATTGCTATCAGGAAGCCAATCACTAAACTTGTGGACCAAGGTAACCAAAAGAGTACTCACATAGTTCCCAATAGAAATTGAAGCCCAAAAAAGTGCCATAGCAGCACTCCTCATACTCTCTGGAGCTTGGTCATAGAAAAACTCCATGTGCCCAATTGACATAAAGGCCTCAGCCATCCCATGAAGGCTGTATTGTGGCACAAGCCAAAATACTGATATTGGGATAGTAGCACCGATGTGTTCTGTGAGCCCATGGGCTTTAGCTACATTCTTCCTCTTCATCTCAATGAACCCACCAATCAGGGTGGCCAAGATTGAGATTATGAGCCCAATCCCCATCCGATGAAGGAAGGTAATACCTCGGTCAAGCCCAGTGAATCGACGAGCAACACGGATTAAGACGCGGTCGTAGAAGGCGGTGGTGGCGAGCGTGGTGAGCAAGGTGAAGACGGTCATAGAGCCTGCTGGGATTTGGAAGGATTTGGTGAGGTGCCTGTCCATGGTTTTGGCTTGGTTAAGTGAGAATGTGCTTTGCTGGGCATATGCAGTGATGAGAAGAATGCCTGAGGCCCATATTGGGCCCATCCTGATTAAGGACTTCAATTCCTCCACTCTATGAACTGTGCTTAGCCTCCATAAGTTGGGGTCTTTGTTGTTGTCTTCTTCGGTTACAATGGCAGCCTTGTCCAAAAATCTGTCAAATAAAGAATATGAATTTTTATTCTTACAGTAGTGTTACCCATACTAACGAAAAAAATAAGGTAAGTTAAGCTTAATTTTGTTAACTTCACTCACAATTTACTCATGGAGTCATAGTCGTTAAATTAGTGCATTGAACTTCTCCCTCACAATATCTACATATTAAGATTTATGTCTCAATTTTTTAGGTACATATCGTAAAAGTTGTTGTTCTGATTGTTAAGAAAATGTGAATTTATCATCAACAACTATACCAGTTATTGATTTTAGTAATTACAAAGATACAAAATTAAATTCATCAAGAATTTTAAGTGTACACATAACAATATTAAGTTAATTATTTAATCCAGAATTTATTTATTTTTATCAATAAAAATAAATAACATATACTCCCTCCCGGTTTTATATATAAACAAAAAAAAAAAAAAACTAACTTAACACATATTAATAAAGTTAGTTGATTGCATTTAATTTTCTAGTGTTTATATAAAAAAATAGTCTGCTTTAGGAAATATATATTAGGAATGAAACAAAAATTAAATGATATAACTACTTTATTAAGATATTTTAGGAATGATTGTATTGGAAGGAAAAAAAATGTTAACTCTAACATTTATCCCTCTATAAAATTAAAGGGCACACCAAACCAAATAAAACAAGGAATTATGGAGTCGTGAGAAACACGTGAAAGATTGAGTATGGACTGAGCTAGCCCCTGTCACAAGCCTTCAGGGTCAGTGGAAACAACAAAAGGATAGCTGAATAAGTATCATATCATATGGACGAAAATTATTGAAGGCTCAAGCCTCAGACACAGGATACAGATCTGTTGGCTTTGTTTGGTTTGATCAAAACAAGAACTATTCTTATACTATCATGCTGGACATATATGGACAAGGCTTGTACAAATTCAATGCTTTTAAGTAGGTCATGCGAATGGCAGTATAATATTAAAAAAAAAAACGACAAAAAAAGTAATTAGACATTAAATAAGTGCCACAACATAATACATATATAACTCTAACCAAAAATATTACACTAGGATAATTCATTTTAACGGATTTGAATCGTCTAACTCTTCTAACCTAGAATTTCTCGAACTTAATTTTATTCTTTGAATTAGTGATTTCAATTTAGAGTAATTTAAATTAGTAAGGGACCAAAATTGACTAGTTGAGTCAAATTCATAAAATCAAGCATATCCCTTCGTCATTCTATGATTCTCGTTCACCATCAATACTTCGAGTTTAATAGCAACCATAAAGCTAGATATATTCTCTTTATTTTTAGCTTTAATTATCTCGCGCCATAACCACTGTTGACTAAGCGTCAACAATGAGACGACATATTTCCCTTATTCCCCTACTCGGCTTACTTCCTCCTCCAAGCATAACGCTTATCACATGGGTCAAGCAAGACTAGACAGTACACATAGATATACGTTGAGTACCACTCTAATATGTTCTCTTAACCTTTCTGCTAAGAACTACGCATGCTTTGATTCCCTTTTTACATGGGATATGTACGACCGGGGCTACCTTGTCAGGTGCAACAACCCACCAAACACATCGCGCTGCATCCGATAATCGACACTTGGCACTATTGGTACACCACAAAATTGATCTTAAATGCAGCTTTTTTTTTTTATTATTGAAAGAAAGGTTTAGGTGAGTTGGGCGTTCATTGGGGCTAGGGCATGCTTCACAGTTCAAAAAGAACGATTACAGATTCCCCACCAACACCGTTCTAACATCAACAGGATTCAAATCCAATATCTCTCTATCTCAACCTCGAACTTAATTCTTACCAACTGAGCCAATGATAGTTGACTAATCTAATCAAGCTTATACTCAGTATGAAAGTTGAGTAGCAAATCAGCTCGTAAATTTATCAGGCACTAATTCTTTCTAAGTAAACCTTTTTTTTTTTTGACATAACATTTTTATAATATTGCCTCTTTAAGATTTTTAACGAAAAATAACTCTATTCTAACACATTCTTATCCAAATTTCAATGTCTATAAAGAAGGCACTTACTTCATTTGTGGTGTGTGAAGAAGCTTTCCTTCAAGGGAAATAGAGGCATCCAAATCATCATTTTGGTATAGCAAATTAGAGTGTGGTATCTTTCTCTTACGAAATGCAGCAACGATGACTTGTATTAATCGGGTAAACGGGCTTCCATCCGGGTTTAAGTTTCGGTAAAGTGGATACCCAACAATGAAGGTAATAACCGAGAGGAACATTGCTATAGCAGGGATTCCAAAGCCCAATCCCCATCCAACATTATCTTGAACATAGATAAGAACCGTTACAGCCACAAGCATAGATGCACTAGACACAAAATAATACCAATTGAAATAAGACCATGTCTTTGTTGTCTGATTTGTATCCGATTCATCAAATTGGTCAGCTCCAAATGCAACAACACAGGGTCTAATCCCACCTGCCCCAAGAGCCCCTAGTAGTAATGAGATATATAGCACTATGAGTTGTAATGTGCTAGCTTCTTGGCATACCTCTTCACCTTTACAAGGAGGTGGTCTTAATTGTGGTAACACTGCTGATAATGTCAGAGTAATCATCCCCTGGTAATTAACACAAGAATGGTGACAAAAATAGATACAAATAATATACACCTAAAATCAATAACTCACAAATGAAATGAGTTGCAAATCTTCACAATCATTTAATTTATTTGTACTCTTTGTTATCTCCTATGATGTTTCTAGCTACTCTAATATATTTTTTTTAATAATTCAAACAATTTAAGAAGAGTGAACTAATAGTGAAGTAGGTCATAAGGATGACAAAACTTGATTTAATTTCTATCGGGGACGACTCCAAGCATAGAAATTTTGGGTAGTCTCCTCCCAAAGTAATAAAAGCATCTCGCTGGGAGAGTCAACCAAGCAGCTCGCTCCGGATTAATCTCAAGGCTCTCTGGTATTGATGCTCTCGGGAATACCGATGGTTCCGCAAGGAATTCGGAAAACAAAAATCAAAGTAATAAAATTGTTCCATACTAATATCATATTATTTGCTTCATTCCCAAATTCTCTTCTCATCTTATACCTCATCTTGACAGTTAAATACGCGTTTACAATTTTTTTAAGGGGAAGGCTATTATTGGTATTCTCTATTACCTACTCGCACTCCTCCACAACCGTTCTTTATATATACAACTATACAAGTTTTGATGCACACTAGTTTTCTAATACTCGAACTCTATTAGTCATAATATCTAATACTTTCCCAATCTTATAAGGATGACAAAATATTACAAAAGTAAAAGGAGATATGTACTTTTTTTTTAATATAATAAAGAAGATATGCATTTAATGATTTGTCTAACGTATTAACCAATTATCAATAAACTAATTTAATATATTCTGCATCCATCAACCAATCACACTTTAAAGTTTTCAATTTATAAGTTTTTTCATTATTACTTTTAACTTTAGTTTGAGATAAAAATTTTGTTAATTTTTACCATTATTCTTGTAAGATGAGGGAGTAAAAAGTTAGTATGACCGGTGGCATCTTAATTAAGCAAAAAATAAAATAAAAAACTTTCTTAGGAGATTGATATATTTCAAAGAGAGATCAGAAGAAGGTCTTTACTATTAGATATATAATGGAAGCAACGGATATAGTCCAGAACTTCCCAGCATAAGAGTCTGCAATGAAGGCACCAAGCAATGGTGTCAAGCTTGAAGTTCCATGATAGTTAGTGACAGTATTGGCCGCTTTGGTTAATGGCATATGAAGTTGTGTTGTCAAATAGCTAATCATATTTGTAATGAAACCCACCACAGCCAACTTCTCGGTAGCTTCATTAGCTGCAATATAATAAAATGATTTAATCAAATTTAAAACCTAGATAAAATTAAAATAGAACTAGGACATACATGTTAATTTTGGAGATGCTAGATAAGTTTTCTATTTTTATTTTAGTCACTAGCTAGAGTTTTTGTTTGAAACTTACCAAAGATGAAGGGCATTGTGATGAGCCCTCCCTTTTTCCTTCTTCTAACATGGTGATGGTTTTCATTATTCTGCTCCATCCTTACAAAACCTTATTCGTCTTCTAGCACGTAAAGTGACCACAAAGTTGAGTATCTATAGGCTAAGCTGAGGCTTCGGTGATTTGTGCTTATCCACTACTTGTTCTATTATTGGCACAAATAATTCATACACTGTGATTTGATATGATTGATTTAACTTTGATTTAGTAATTGGTATTAACGTTTATATTTGTTCATATTTACTTGATATGAATTTTTTTTGGGTTACGTTGCTTGATATGGTTTGATTATATTAGGATTATGTTTATAATCTCTTTATCATTTATAATTATTGCGTGTAACTATAATGTGAGATCAACTAAAATAATCCTCTCTAATGACTTTATCAATCAATGAGATTTCGACCACCTTTCAATGTATTTTATTAGAAAATAGATTTTCATTTTAAAATGATATCTAAAATTGATAATGATGAGATTATGACAATTAAGCATGTTTTGTAAAAATTGAGATGATCCATTTCTCTATTATTTGGTGACATCATTTGTAATTATTTCAATACTATTGGCTATTTAACCACCTTCTCTTGTTCCCATATTTCCTTACACTTCTTGTTGCTGCTGCTATTTTTTTAATTTTTTCCCGGGAAGGGAACTAACACTTATTATATATAAATCTTTAAGGAAAACCATCAATTAAGGAAGACTTTTAAAAATATTAAAAATGTCATTATTTAAAACAAATTTACTTATTTTGATTGTTTTACCGTTATCTTACCATTTCTTAAATATATTGCCTTTAAAATCACACGCGCGTGGTTCACCAAAAATAAAAAAATCACATGCGCGTGTATTAATTATGGTGCACAAGACTATTTTAATTATTTTGGGAACCCTATGCTAAAATAAACAATTATGCTTCTTTAGGATTGTGAATATCCTTATAAAATTGAGAACCTAGAAATTTATAGTACATAGTCATTGTTATTACTATTGTCTAGTCATTGTTATTATTTATAGTACATAGAGTCTCATTTTATTTTATTTTTTTGATGAAATTAAGGGGCTTACAGCCCAAAACACAAAAACAGAAAACAAAAAACTAAGGCTTAAAAGCCTCTAACATACATCGTGGCTGACAATCAGCTAACAGTGCCAAGTTAATGAAACTAGGAGCAGTCTCATACTTGAAAATAAGAGAACCTAGAAATTTAAACTATATATTAAATCCCTTGAAAATTGCACTTAAGCCACGGTTGAGAGCTCGATTTGGTGATCTTCTGACTTGTTATCCTCTTTGTCATGGATCTGAATTGGTTTGTAAGTGTAGAACTTGACACAAAGTAAGTAGTAAACAAGATTAATCAACTGCAGTAATGTGATCAGCCAATAAAAGTACTCCAACTTTCCCTTGTTCAGGTTCTTATCAGGAAGCCAATTTGATCCATTGGGCCCTTTAGTGAACTTGTGGACCAATGTAACCAAAAGTGTACTCACATAGTTCCCAATAGAAATTGAGGTCCAAAAAAGTGCCATAGCAGTACTCCTCATACTCTCTGGAGCTTGGTCATAGAAAAATTCCATGTGCCCAATTGACATAAAGGCCTCAGCCATCCCATGAAGGCTGTACTGTGGCACAAGCCAAAATACTGAGATTGGGATTGTAGCACTAGAGAGTTCAATAAGCCCATGGGCTTTCGCAACATTTTTTCTCTTCACTTCAATGAACCCACCAACAAAGGTGGCCAGGGTTGAGATTACAAACCCAATTCCCATGCGGTGGAGGTAGCTAATACCCTGGTCTAGCCCAGTAAATCGACGAGCGACACGGATAAAGACACGGTCGTAGAAGGCGGTGGTGGCGAGCACGGTGAGGATGGTGAAGACAGTCATAGAGCCTGCTGGGATTTGGAAGGATTTGGTGAGGTGTCTGTCCATGGTTTTGGCTTGTTGAAGGGAGAATGTGCCTTGCTGGGCATAGGCTGTGATGAGAAGAATGCCTGAGGCCCATATTGGGCCCATCCTGATTAAGGACTTCAATTCCTCCACTCTATGAACTGTGCTTAGGCGCCATAAGTTGGGCTTTTCGCCGTTGTCATCTTCGGTTACAATAGCAGCATTGTCCAAAAATCTGTTCAAATATCTAAGAATGTTAATATTCCCCCTTGGTTTCTCGTACCCATAAAAAAAAGAAAAAAAAGAGAGAAAATAGTGTATAGTGATACCACATCATTGATCATTCAACATTCATAAAATAACAATGATTGACTCTTAAGTAATGAATGTATGAAGTGTTAACGATGTAAATAATGTACATGAATGATGTATATCAACTCTTAAGTAAAACTTCACATTCTCACTGTCGTTGTATATAGATTAAACTAATAAAATATCATGAAAAGTTAATGTTATGGACTATAATAATGCATTTATTAATTATTATGACGGGTTCACATATAAACGGTCATCAGGTAGACGGTATTGAAAAATATTAAACAATGAGACACTACAAATCGGAAATTTGGCTGAGTTCGACACTTCCGACTCATCACTCGATAATCGATAGACAATTCGAGCATTGCAACGACCACAACATCTCATGCCTAATATGGTTCATAATGACATTCATATGCCATTAGTGCTCGAAGCCGTTGCATGGATAATAATTGCATAATGGCTATAACGGTCATAATTGCCATTATGCCCATCATTTCTACAATAATCATGAGAAACGCATGTGAAGTGAAGATGGAGTATGGACTATGGACCAGTAACAAGAATATTGGGGCAGTAGTGCAAACAACCAAAAGATCTTTTATCCAAAAAAAGAAAACAACAAAAAGATAAGTATATCATTTGGATGAAAATTGAAGACTGAGGAAGAAGAGATAATGATGATCTATTGCCTTTGTTTGGTTTTGTTGCCAAGCTGAATGATTGCAAATTTTTTTGACGAATTGAATGATTACAAATTACTACTATAGATCAAAACAAAAATATTGTGGTAGTCATGAAAACTAGTACAATACGTATAAACTATTATGATAGATTCATGCCAGACATATATATATGGACATGAAATGCTGGCATAATTATTAACTAATTAATCAATAATATAAATTTAGAACACTTACTTCATTTGTTCTGTATGATGAAGCTTCCCTCCTAGTGAAATAGGTGCATCCAATTCATCATTTTGGTATAGTGAATCAGAGTGTGGTAACTTTCTCTTACGAAATGCAGCCACAACTACTTGTATTAGTCTAGTAAATGGGCTCCCAGACGGATCCAAATTCAAGTAAAGTGGATACCCAACAATGAAGGCAATAATTGAGATGAACATTGCTATAGTAGGGATTCCAAGGCCTAATCCCCATCCAATATTATCTTGAACATATATAAGCACTGTCACAGCCACAAGCATGCATACATTCATGACAAAATAATACCAATTGAAATAAGACCATGTCTTTGTTGTCTGGTTTGGAGCTGATGCATCAAGCTGGTCAGCTCCAAATGCAACAACACAGGGTCGGATCCCACCTGATCCAAGAGCCCCTAGTAGAAGTGAGATATATAGCACCGCTAACTGTCCTGTGCTAGCTACTTGACATACTTCTTCACCTTTGCAAGGAGGTGGTCTTAACTGTGGTAGCACTGCTGATAATGTTAAAGTAATCATCCCCTGGTAATTAATTATCATGCATATAAAGTTCAATAAAATTGATGTAAAAAGTCACTATATATGGTATGACATGTTCATAAAAAATAATCAAAGAATTCATGGTAATATGCACCCTGGTTAATTTTACAACATTTATATGCATACAACTTTTCTTTTTATTATACCTTCATTTAAGCTTCATTTTTATTTTTATTTCTTTCTTCTTTTCATATCACTCAATCAATCATTCACTTCTCTCTCTCTCTTTCCATATATCTCTTTTCACTGCACATTCTACACATCTCAAAAATAAAATAAGAGAGTATCGTTCATCTTAATTTAATTTTATGAGTGATGTTATATATTTCGAGGATGTGGAAAAATATAATCACATCACGTTCTCCTTTAAACTTATTTTGTAACCATTTTGTTCATCATTTTTGAATTAAAAATATTTTGACCCATAATTATAAAATGTGTAAAAAAATATAACAATGTGATGTTAGAATATAAAGCAAATAAATCTCAAATGCAATAGAAATCTTAATTATCCCAATCATTTTTTTTAATAAAAAAATTCATTTCAAAAAGCAACTCATGCGACCATTTATTTTTATCTTTTCCTTTTCTTAGTATTTTACATGTGGCGATATTTTTCTCCTATGCTCACAGTTTACACAATAAATTAAAAATTCCTCTATAAAATTCTTTTTCCATCTTAACCATATGAATAATTATGACAGTGGGAAATGTATCTTAGCTATTATTGTGTCTAATTGTAGTGACTAGTGAGGTCTTAATCAAGTCACGTTCTAACCTCTATATATATCTTTACTCTTCACTAAAATTAAAAAAACAAAAAACTGTATTCTTATTCAAAAAATAAAAAAAGAAAAAACTGTATAGTTATGTTTTGTTGATTATGCTAATATACTTTTACACAGTATAGTAGTACCTATAGGCTATATGCTGATAGTAGTTTTGTACCAAAAAATATAGTTATATAGTATAATCATAAGTATTTTTCTCAGTAGGTGATTTTTATTCAGAGATAGAAGCAGAGAGTCTTAATTACAATTTGGTATACGATGGAAGCAACACTGATAGTCCAGAACTTCCCAGCATAAGAGTCAGAAATGAAGGCACCAAGCAATGGTGTCAAGCTTGAAGTTCCACCAAAGTTAGTGAGTGTATTAGCAGCTTTGGTTAATGGCATATGAAGTTGTGTTGTCAAATAACTAATCATATTTGCATTGAAACCGGCCACAGCCAACTTCTCAGTAGTTTCATTAGCTGCAGCAAAACAATAACAAGTCCAAGCTAAGACTTATCAAATTTGAATTCATATATAAAATTAAAGTAGCACTAGAATATGCTAAGTTTAGGTGCAGTTCGTTGAGTCAATAATATTCTCTCATCTCGGCTATTGAATAATTTAGATGTAATATAAAATATTAAGTTTAATTGTGATTAAAAAATTACTGACAATCATATAAATGAAATGAATATAATTTAGATGTAATATAATTTTAAATTATAGATACACTAGAGTTTGAAACTTACCAAAGATGAAGGGCATTGTGACAAGCCCTCCCTTTCTCCTTCTTCTAGCATGGTTGTCATTCTGCTCCATCTTTACATACAAAGCCTATTCGTCTTTAATTTATTACATAAAATGGCCACAACATTCGGTATTTATAGGCTAAGCTAGCTTGAGGTTTGGAGAATCTGTGCTTATCAGTCACTGTAAAACGTTCGCACCTCCACTACTACTTCTATAGTTATGGCCACAAATAATTCTCGATATGATTGATTTAATTTGACTAATAGTTATATTAGCCGCAGATAAATCTCATTTAATTTGATTAATATGAACATTTTTTTTCCAATTAATCCTTAAACTTCAATTATTAATGAAATTGTCCTTCCATTTAATTACCATTAAATCACTAACATGAGCTATATCCAACCATTCAATTCTATGAATCTCCACCTTTCGTTCAGTTCAAAATCCAATAGTGAAACACATCAGTTCCCGCTTCTTAGTTTTGCTTTGTTTCTAATTCCCTGCACGTTCTCCTTCATCTTCTTTTCCTTCTCTTAGTATAGCAGGGGAGATTTTCCATTCATCTTTTTTTTTTTAATAAATGAAATATTGCATTATATTAGTTAATAATTTATTGATTAATTTGTTAAAGGAAAATTAAAGATATATCTCTTTTGACTTTTCAAAGTTTTATTTAAAAAAATCTTTCTAGACCATAAAATATTACAGTTTAATAATTAACTGCATTAGACAAGTAACTTTAATTTAATTAATTCATTTACTAGTTAGTCATGTGAGTGATTCGATTTTTGTTATGTGTATAAGAAATGCATTATTTGTATAGGCAAAATTCATTTTAACGACATTTATGTTTTCAAAAATTCATTGCACAAGCCTTGTTAGTGATAGAGTGTCCATTGAGAATGCAAATTTTCTATCTGAACCCTGTACGGGGGAGGAAGTGAAGATGGCCTTGTTTCAAATGCATCCGACTAAAGCCCCAGGAGATGATGGTACAGCAGCTCTCTTCTACCAACATTACTGGGACCTAGTTGGTAAAGACGTTATTGATGTTGTTCTTGATATTTTAAATTTGGGAAAGGATCCTAGCTATTTAAACCACACTCTAATTGTCCTTATCCCAAAAGTTAAAAAGCCATCTCATGCAACTGAGTTTAGACCCATCAGCATGTGCAATGTTATTTTTAAAATTATTACAAAAGTTATTGCTAACAGACTAAAATTTGTGCTCCCTGAAATAATTTCAGAAGAGCAAAGTGCTTTTGTTCCTAACAGGCAAATAACAGATAATGCTCTAATAGCTTTTGAATGCTTCCATTACATGAAGAAGCGAGCCTCGGGGAAAAAAGGTGTGATGGCTTTGAAGCTAGATATGGCTAAAGCTTATGATAGAGTTGAATGGCCCTTCCTCAAAAGTACTCTATTACAGATGGGTTTCCCTACTCAATGGGTTGATTTGGTAATGAGATGTGTTTCCACAGTTTCATTCTCATTTCTTCTTAATGGCCAGCCATGTGAAAAATTTCATCCTCATCGGGGTCTTCGTCAAGGAGATCCCCTTTCTCCTTATCTCTTCATCTTGTGTGCTGATGTGCTCTCAGAAATGATCAAGAGACAACAAATGAGTGGTTTGATTCATGGCATTAAAATCACGCCCAGGGTTCCAGTTATAACTCATCTTCTCTTCGCCGATGACAGTATCCTCTTCTCTAGAGCAACGGTTGAGGAAGCTTCTTGTATTATGAGTATTCTGAAGAAATATGAAGCAGCCTCAGGTCAACGAATTAATTTGAACAAATGCGAGCTTTCGTGTAGCCGAAATGTTCCCACCACCAGAATCAATGAGCTAGAATTACTTTTGGAGATTAAGGCAGTGGAAAGCCATGCTAAATACTTGGGTATTCCGACTATTGTTGGAAGATCAAAAACTCAAGTGTTCAAATTTGTTCGTGTCAGAGTTCTCAAGAAGCTGAAGGGTTGGAAAGAGAAAGCTTTGTCTAGAGCTGGTAGAGAGGTGCTGGTGAAGGCTGTCGCCCAGGCTATTCCCTCCTACATTATGTCCTGTTTTGCTATACCGGGTCATATTTGCAACCAAATTGAAAGCATGATCAGTAGATTCTTTTGGGGTGGCAGTGTTGACAAAAACTCTGTTCATTGGTTGAGCTGGGAAAAAATGATAATCTCAAAGCATGGTGGGGGTATTGGCTTTAGGGATTTTAGAAGCTTCAATCAAGCTTTCTTGGCGGAACAAGGATGGAAGCTCCGAGCTAATCCCGAGTCTCTTCTGGCTAGGATTTTGAAGGCTCGCTATTATCCCAAATGTGACGTTATCTGCGCTAATCGTGGCTTCAATCCCAGCTACACATGGGCAAGCATTCATGGAGCTCTATGGGTTTTGGAGGAAGGATCGTTTTGGAGGGTGGGTAATGGTCAACAAATTAATATTTGGAGAGATAGATGGATTCCAGATGCTGCTGAGTTCAAAGTCTTCAGCTGTTTGGTCCAATCTAATATCCCCATAACTGTTGCAGATCTTATTGACCAAAACTTGAAATGCTGGAATGAGAGTCTTATCAAGCGGGTGTTTTCTACTTTTGAGGCAACAAAAATTCTGAACATCCCTATTAGTAGGAGAGACCCGTGTGACTCTCTAATATGGGGAGGTACAGAAAATGGGGTCTATAATGTCAAATCCGGATACCATTTCATCAAAAGGAAAGCTATGCGCAATCAGCCTTCAACTCATTCATCTGCAACCCCTATCTGGAAGTCTCTGTGGAAAATTAATGCTTTGCCTAGATGCCTTGATGTGGTGTGGAGACCTTGTAGAAACATCTTGCCAGTAAAGTCAAATCTCCTGAGGAGAGGTGTAAAGGTTGACCCTCTTTGTTATTTCTGTGGTTCAAAGAATGAGACGGTGGCTCATTTATTTATCCACTGTCATGAGGCCAGGAAACTTTGGCTTGCTTCAAGCCTTGGAGTTCGCTTTGACTCTGATGACAAGATGGATTTCTTTGAGTGGTTTAGCAACATTCTTTTAGGACCAGCAAAAGATAAAGTTCATGTGGTGGTCAATTCTGTTTGGGCTATGTGGGACCGGCGTAATCAACTTGCTTTTCAGGGTAGGCTTGTCTCTATACCGCAAACCTTGGCTAAGATCAATTCAGTGCTCCTACCTGATACTGGAAAACAGGAAAAGACAAATGGCCCAAAGGGGAAAGCTACTTGGTGCGGCCCAAAAATTGAAAATATCAAAATCTACACTGATGTTGCTTGCAGGGATGGAATTGGTACCGGTTTTGGAGCAATATGCAGGGATTTTGAAGGAAATTCCTTAGCTGCGGTGTGTAGAATGGAGCACATCAATGTAGACCCCAAAATAGCTGAAGCCTTGTGTCTCAGATGGGCTTTGGAGCTAGCTTCAGATTTATGTTTTTCCAAGATTGAGTTTGAAACTGATTGTTTAGCCTTGTGGGAAGCTTGGCACCATCCTATTGTGGGCAACTCTTACTTTTATGAGATTGTCTCTGATTGTTTAAGCTTAAGCAGTAATTTTGTTTTTTGCTCTCTCTCTCTCATGTGAGACGAGCTGGGAATAGGTTAGCGGATTTTATTTCAAAATTAGCTTTAGAGTTAGGAGATAGAACCTGGATTGAGGATATTCCCCCAGGTGCGTTTCACATTTTGATATCTGATGTAAACTCCTCTGGCTAATTCCGCTTCTTTCAATAAAATAATCCCACTTCAAAAAAAAAAAATTTTGTCAATTAGTCTTTTGATATTGGCTGAGAAACATTTTTGATGCGCATTAAAAAAATTATAATTTATTATTTAATTAAATTTTTTGGTAAGTATTTGAATTAATTTTTAATGTGATCCCATCGATAAACAATACTCTCTTTATTTTTATTATGGATTATATACAATTACATGACAAAGATCTAACAGGATAGTTACATTTCTTGAAACTTTAAAAATATAATTGAACATTACAATTTTATTATCTTAACTTTTTAACTTGCATTGAAAATTTTACTAATTTATTGTTTCATATAAATGAACAAATGACAAATAAGAAAAAATAAATAAATTCTTAAAAAAAAAACAAAATTACTTATAGTTAAAAACAAAAAAAATTGAATAATATGACTTGGTCCCTGACATTGTAGGCATCGATCAATTTCATCCATGAGATTATCGAAATTACACATTAGTCTATAAGATAGCAAGATGTGAATCAAGTTAGTCGCTGTCGTTAGTGGTCAATCCACATTGTGGCTAAAACAACATCGTTTTGGCCTTTTTTAACTAAAAAATCATAATCTTAGAGACCAATTTGAATTATCGATCTCATTCAACTATTATAATCTATCTTTCATCCAACGATAAAAACTTCGTCTTCAATCTCCAATCTCAAGAATCAATCTAACCTCGTTTTTTTCTCCACAAAATCAAGATGATGAGTGATTACAAGGTTGATATGATCGATCCATGGTGGAATGTAAGAGTTCTTTGTTGAATTTCACGGCCCCAAAGATAGTATTATTTCTCGCATGTTATTTTTACACTTATCTAGAAAATGATATAGCGTTGTTGTTTGAAAAAATAGTTTGTATATTGACAGTGTAAAAGTTTTTTACACTGTCAGCACATCATCCATCATCCAAGGATGCATGGTTATTGACTTCTAAATAAAAGTAATGCAAATGAACGGTGAATGATGTACCGACAGTGTAAAAAGTCAGTGCACACATATTAAACTCTTGTTGTTTTTAATGAAACTTTTTTCATTTGTTTCCATTGAATTCAGTGTTGGATTAGTGTTTTTTTTAGGGAATAAAAATTTTATTCTAACACAAAGGATTTATTAAGTATCATAGTACACATGAACCCCGTCTTCTATGAAAGATTTGAACATAAGTACACAATCATGTGCTCAAATAGACCAAAACCAACCAAGAGCGAAATACATGAGTCTACCTCATACGAATGTGAAGCAATAGTTACAACTCAAAAGCAACAGAAAACAAATGATCCCAACGCTACCTACCAAGGCATTATTAGGATCCTTACTTCCTTATAAACCTTGATAGAAAAAAAAACTAGTGGGAAAAATTCTAAACAAGTGAGAAAAAAGAGTATAACAAATCCTAGCAAACCCACCATGTGAATCACAATACCAACATAATTAACCAACTCTATCTATATATTGTATGGGCACCACCATACACTAATCAGATAAAAAATAATTAGACAGCTCAAGCATGATAATCAAATAATTAGAGAGCTCAAGCATGATAATCAAGACCAAGATTTAATATTAATTGCATCAACCCAACCTGGAATATCAACCTAATCGTTATTGAAAATAATAGAATTTATTTTGATCTAGTTAGTCTAACAAACATACATCCAAATCATGCCTATACAATTTCTGCTCTCTTTGTCGTCTTTCCTAAATTAATTAATGTGCTCCTGGAAAGAATTCAGGTGGAGAGGTAAAGTTCATATATTATATCCTAACTAGTGATAGATAACACACCAAATAGTTTCGACCAGCGAACAAACAAACAGCAAGATGATAGTTTTAGTTTGTACATGTAACACTATGACACGAAAACACTGCTTCACACCACAACACATGTAGAATATATATGGAAGTCACACGTTTAAAAATAAATAGGTAATCACCCATCATCACAACACATATAGAATATATATGGAAGTCACACGTTTAAAAATAAATAGGTAATCACCCATCATCCCAGAATCAGTCTCGTTCACACCACAACACATATAGAATATATATGGAAGTCACACGTTTAAAAATAAATAGGTAATCACCCATCATCCCAGAATCAGCCAGTGTTGGATTTGTATTTGGATCAGCTGATCACCTCTTAATTATAATCCAATATGGTATTGTAGTTTGATTTGATGTTGTAGTTTAATTTTTTTTGCTTATTTTCCTCGTTATAGATTAAGTGCATTGGGATGTATGTTTATTTAATTTAAATATGAGAGATGAACTGAATTTTCATTTTTTCAATTATTATTCTTCTCTTATCATCATAATAATTGGTGAAAAAAATATCACATTGTTCCTTGATATTTGAGATTGAAGGCGAAATTTTTATTGTTGGATGAAGGGATGTAAGATTAAAAGATGTTGGATGAGATGATTCAAATTGGTTTTTGATATTAGGATTTTTTATTTTTTTAAAAGAAAAAGTCTAAACAACATCGTTTTGGCCGCTCGTTAGTTAGAGTGAGTTGACCGTTATTAAGGACCATTATACTAACTACAGACATTAACTTGACTCATCACAGGGACTAATTTGTAATTTTGATAATCTCAAGAACGAAATTGACCAATACCTTATCAGGAACATATCTAACAATCACTCTCTCATCTACTGCTGTATAGACTGAGACTATTCCTAAATCTTTCATCTATGTATAAAAAACGCATGTTCGAGGCACCACATTTGTTTGCTTAAGGAATACTTGCACCAGAGCGATTATAGGAAGATAATCATTATTTATATATGAAATAATTATCCTTATTTGTTGAAAATTAAATAAATAATTCAAATTTATTTAATCTTATTTGTGAAATAATTATCTTTGGTTGTCGAAAATTAAGTAAATAATTCGAAATAATTATACTTAATTGTAGAAAATTAAATAAATAATTCAAATTTATTAAATCTTATCTACATGTGAAATCATATCTTTACTTTAACAAGTTTTCCAAATCATTATATATAGTAGCATTATGCATTGGATGACTCCTCAACAATATTTTAGTATTTTTGCGAATTGGCTCACAAAACTTATGGATATTCAAGTAAACACCAATCTCACAATTATATTTGTCTTCAATTTTTGTATTTTTTCGTCGTTAAATTTTTTTAATTCTAATAATTCTCGTTCATTTTAATTCATATTATTTGATTCTTAAGTTTCTTTCTAAATACTTGCTTTAATTTAGCAATTTGTGTGTACCATTTAGCAAAATAAATACTGTGTAACCAATTGTGCTATTAGGTAGTGGAGAAAGACAGGTGGAGGAGTCCATCCCGGCAAAGTAAATAATGTTCAACCTGATTTTTTTTAGTGATTGATTTTTTAATTGCGCGTGACAATAGAGTGCATCAAAATCTAATGTTGCATTGTTTCAAGATGACTATCATAAGCTACTAAGGAAGATGGTTATTTATTATTATTTGCACCAATGACCTCTTTAATCAAGCAGATAGTGAAATATGGCCTGTGACGGTGGCCGATATACTCAGTCCTACCATTTCATCTTCTTGAGAGATTCAAACTTTAATTTAAGAATATTTCATTTATGACAATGGCAATATAATAATAGGATTTGATTTTTATTCTATAATCTATAATATATTTTGGCGGCTTATTTATGGTTTTGGTCCCCAAAAGTTCAACGTGTTTTAGTTTTAGTCCCTAGAAGTTATTTTGATCGGGACTAATCCTTAATTTTTCAAACATTTTAGTTTTGGTCCCCTCCATTACAAAAAAAAACCAGTTATTTGCTGACATCGCTAACGAAAATCCACACTAGCTGCCACGTGATGTGAGATAGAGCTAAATAGGTGATGTGATATGGATGATTCAGGCCCATGAACTCAAAATTTTGCACACGAGACAATTTTGCATATCGGACCATTTTGCCTCCGTGGATCTGTATCATCCACATTATATAACCTATTTAGCGTCACCTCAGACCACATGGACCGCTGATGTGATGTTATGCTAGCCACATAAACGAATAACAAATTTTTATTAACAACGAAGGGGACCAAAACCAAAATGTTAGAAAATTTAAGGACTAGTCCAGGTCAAAATAACTTCTAGGGACTAAAACCAAAACACGCTGAACTTTTAGGGATCAAAGAAATAAATAAACTTATTTTGTCTATTGTAATATATAAAAATCATCCTATATGAAAATAGGATTTGATTTTATGCTTGACGTAAATATTTTTTGTTTTTTAATTTCTATTGTGGCAAGAAAATTAAAGTTATTAATAACAAACCAATTATATTGAATAATGTACTGATATGGTATACTCAAATGCTTGATAAATGTTAGTTTGAATGGTATGTGCAATGATTAAGTTGATTTCTTTTCGGCGTTGTCCCCTCTGTTAAGAAGTGGCTCAACTATTGTTCTTAATCTAGGAGGTCTTATAATGCTTTTCAAATCCTACTCTATACCCGTGTCTTAATTTTTAGTAGAAGATGTAGTCCTTTATCGTAGTAGTATCATAATCTAAATATATAAGAAAAAGCTAATTATTATTATATTGTGAAATATTATCATTCAAAAACATAATTCATTAGTTTTAAAATAATAGTTGAAAATTTGTTTTTCAATAAGTTATTTAAATTTTCCAAATCATTATCCCAACAATATTAAAATCTCATCGTTAATTATATTTAATAATTAAAATAAAATTAAAATCATATAAATAAGTCTCATAATATATTAAAATATAACAACAACATTAAAAAAAAACAAGATACAAACTATAGATTCAAAGATAAAAAATAACTAAATTCAATCTAAAGTTGGATATATTTTAATACTTTTTTATGACCATTTTATCTGAATGCATTGTCAAAATAAATTTATTTATTTTTTAATCACAAAAATTATAAAAAAATATTTAATATAAAAAGTGTTATATTAAAAAATGGAGGGGCTAATTTAAAAAAAAAACGTTGGGATTATTTGGTTGGGATATCTGAGAATAAAAAATTTTGATGTTGTCCACAAATTACAAATAGGAGATAAATTTAATACAGATAAAATATATAAAAAAAAGAATTCGCATGTCTCATCTTCAAATTTCCACATAATCGTTGGAAAGATCATAAATCTGTACGGGTTGATAGACTTGGAGCATACAGCATAGCCCACAAGTTACCCTTAATATTTGGCACATGTTAACCCAAAAGCTAAACTAAAAAAAAAAAGTTACATATATATTTCAAAAAGTAAAAAAAAAAATCAAAATGATTAGAACAATTAGAATAAAGTTTTTTTGGATCAAATCTTATGTTTAACTTGAGATAAGATAAACAATGAAAAGATCAAAATATTTAAATATGAATAATAATAATAATAATAATAATAATAAATGTGATAATCATATTAAAAAAAGATAATTGTAAAAAAAATATTAATTTACCCATCAAATAAATATAAGAAATACTTATATTATTTATTATTTTGAGCTCCTTTTTTAGCTTTACTCGAGATAATATTTCCTAACACACTATTTATAACAAACCAAATAATATTTTATCAATATTGCAATATCGAAATTGAGAGTACTCCAATATTTTTTTAAAGGTAAAACAAATTAAATATTAATAAAGTATAAATTTTTTCAAACATTACAAATAATCTACTATCTATATATAAAATGATCCATTTTCGAGGCACCACGTTTGCCGAAGAAATTTTCGAGGCACCACGTTTGTCTTGTGAAGCTTTCCTCGCACCAGAGAGTTTACAGGTAAATAACATTATCTCTAACCAAAATTACAAATTGAAATTAAATTAATTATTTAAATTTATATAATCATTATCTGTGAAATCATTATCCTCGATTTGTTGAACAAATCATTATCCTCAACAAAAATATTTAAAAAATATTAAAAAAATCACTATATGTTTATATATATATATATATATATATATATATATATATATAATAGGCTCTCCCATAGAATTTTTAAAGTTCTATATAATTCTAAGAATTCTCTTCTCCAAATTCTCTCTTTTATTTTTATTTTTTCCCTCATTCCTCTACTTAAAACTCTTAATTTTGATTTTTGAGTGTTTGATGCATTACTTATTAGATGATGCATATTTTGTTATACTTTTAATTGACTTTTGTTTATTCCTCTACTTAGAGCTCTTAATTTTGATTTTTGAATGTTTGATGAATTACTTATTAGATGATGCATATTTTGTTATACTTTTAATTGACTTTTGCTTAATGCTATTTTCAGGAAGAATGACAACAATGAGTTACTTCAAACAAGAGCATGACCTTGGTAAGTTTTTTTTTTTTTTTAAATTTTGGTAAGTTGTTATACATACTTACTTTGATTATTCTTTGTTGAAAGAATATGCAAATAATTGATCATTTTCTCTTTTCAAAGAAGAGAAGGGCTAAGGCTCCTAGGATTATGAAGAAATACATATGATTAAATATAATGATTATAGTTTTATAAAAAAAAATTGTAATGAATAAATATTTTAGTTGTTATAATCTTTACACAAAAAAGATGTAACAGATTAAAAACAAAATTACATATATTTCAAAAAATTAATTCAAGATGATTAAAAAATAATAAAAATAATAATAAAATTAATTAGGATAAATATTTAAATATGAATAATAATAAAAATAATAATAATAAGTGATAATCATATTTTAAAAAATGATAATTGTAAAAAAAATATTAATTTATCCATCAAATAAATATAAGATATATCTTATAATATCATCAAATAAAATCTATACATAAAAAAAATATAATATTAAATATAAAAAATATATTAAATATCGTTTTCATGTCCTATGAAATTGTGGATATTCTAATTTATCTTTCAATTTGCCCATAATACCATCAAACAAAAAAAATCAAAATATTAAATTCTGGTTTTACTTTTAATTCATCATAATAAAGTTGATAATTATATAAAAATTGTTAATTTATCGATTAATTAAATAAGAAAGGACAAAAACTTTTCAACAAGTTCATTTAAATTATTTTTTTTTAAGTATAGGGTTTGATTTGAGTATCTGTTTTTTTTGTATAATTATTTTTTTTATTGTTGCTTAATAATAATCTTTATTTTAAAATATTGAATATAAAAAATTTAAATATCAATAATCTGTGCATTGCACGTGGTAAGAGTTAGTTCCTAATATGTAATCCATTGATGAAAAATACTAACCCACTCTCTCGTTTGATAAGAATTGAACCTACCCACTCCTAAATTCTTAACAGTTACACATATAATAAAGAAATTCATCTGAACTAGCTAGTTAGTTACCCGTACGAATTTTAGTTCACCATTAAAGTTTCTATAAAATAAAATATATAACGATTTATAAGAAAATATAATAATTTACGAAAAAGTTTAATACTTTTTTATGTATTAGAATATTTTTACAACGTAAATTTGAAGTGGAACAGAGATTTTGTATGAAAATGGATCGAGATAACTAGATTAATTAATTATTTTTTCATTTGTAATAACTTTACTACCAATTATAATAACATAACATATGATAAAAAATATGCTTGATAATTTCATTTAATATATAAATATTAGCAATACCAACAAGGCCCAACACATTTGGCAGATAGCTAGGTTCCTTAACCATGACGTGTCAGAGGTTCGATCCCTACCGTGTGTATGGAAAAAACTTTGTTGGTAGAGACAAAACCCACTTATAAGATCTCTACGCTTCAGAATGCGATATGTTCGGTGACTGAGGCGGAAAGTTTCACAGTGTCAATATAATACCACAAAACTCATAATAAACATTTAGATTATGATTTAGGCATCAAAATCACTTGCATGCATTAGTAGAAAGTTGCTCAAAACAGAATTGAGCTAGAATTTGGCCTCCAAGCCTTTTTGCCTTAAACACATAATGCCCTTTTGAGTCTTTGTTGACTCAAGTCCTAAATCACTTGATTTTAGTCTAAATCTAGTATAAGGTACACTTCTCCCATACCTCTAAGTTGTTTTTGATGAGTATAACCTTTGAAATTAGAAAGAAATCCCTTGAATCCCAATTCTCTGTTTTCAGCCATCAACAGTTGAGCAGGGTCCAGAAACCAAAATTTTTCATGCATGTTCAGATCATAAAAATTGGGGAAATTGGTTAGGGTTTGCTCTAAGCAACATGCACCAAGAGATTGAACAATTTTGAGGTCAAAGGAGTTCATACACTTACCCAAATTGAAGCTCCAACTAAGCTCCAGGAATCAATTTTTGCAGAAACAGTTTTGAACTCCTCCACTTCAAAGGCTTCGTTCTCTTAGCTCCCTAACCCTCAACTCACAGTGTTTATGTCTTTGTAAAGCTCCTGATGTAAGCTTTACAAATGTGTATCACTCGATTGCTAACACTTAGCAACGAGAGAGAATTGAAAGAAACGATTTTGAAACCCTAGAACAGAGATTCACACCAAACCAGAGCAAAAACAACCCAATTTGATTAGGATTAAGGGTTTTTATAGAGGAATTCACGTTACATGCACACTGACGCGTGTTTCCCATTATCACTGGACTGATTTCGTGGCGATTAAACGAATTAATCAAGTGATTACTCATCAAAATCCACTAACCCAGTTTCTAGGTTCATCGTCTAACCGGTTACAGGGCATTACTAACCGGTTAGGTCAGTACAAAATTTAAAAATTAATACTTTTTAAATCTTTCCCTCCAAGAACCTTTTCAATATTACATTTAGGTCCTAAACCAAGGATTAAAATGCAATATCTATATTTTTGCATTTATTTGCCATATATAAAAATATTTCCATTTATTTTTATATTTCAGGCTAATTAAATACAAAATATAAACTTGGAAAGATTTATATAAATTAATAATAAAACCTTATTATTAATTCCTTATTATCTGGGAGACGAAAATTTGGGGTGTTACACTACTCCCCCACTTAAAAGGAATTTCGTCCCCGAAATTCTAGCTTACATAAACAACTCCGGATACTCTTGACGCATCTTCTCCTCTAATTCCCGTGTAGCTTCAGACATGTCAGCATTTTCCCATATAACCTTGATTAAAGGTATCTCCTTTCCCCTGAGCTGCTTAACTTCACGACCTTCTATCCGGACCGGTCTGGCTTCAAAGGTAAGGTTCTCCTTCAAAGCTAGATCATCAGGTTGGATTTTCAAAATAACCGATGGGTCATGCACATATTTCTTCAACTGAGAAACATGAAAGACATTGTGCAAATTGGATAGAGAAGGTGGTAAAGCTAGTTGATAAGCAACGAGACCAACTCTCTTAAGGATTTGATATGGACCTATACACTTAGGTGAAAGCTTTCGGGTTCTTAAGGCTCTACTGATCCCTTTCATCGGAACTATCCGAAGAAACACATGGTCACCCTCCGAAAACTCTATTGGTTTCCTTCTCTTGTCAGCATAACTCTTCTGCCGACTTTGAGCCGTTTTCATCTTTTCCTGAACCATTTTGATTTTCTCAGTTGTCTGCTGCACCACTTCCGATCCAACCACTAAATTCTCCCCTACTTGGAACCAGCATAGCGGGGTTTGAGACTTCCTTCCATACAAAGCCTCAAATGGTGTCATCCCAATGCTCGCATGATAGCTGTTGTTGTATGTGAATTCCGCAAGGGGTAACACTTGATCCCAACTTCCTTGTTCTTCAAGTGCACAAGCCCTTAACACATCTTCCAAAGACTGAATCGTTCTCTCCGTCTGACCATCCGTCTGTGGATGATACGCAGAACTCAATTTTAATCTGGTTCCCATAGCATCATGCAGACTTTTCCAGATCTGCGAAGAAAATCTGGGATCTCGATCCGACACAATACTCGAAGGTACTCCGTGAAGACGAACTACCTCCTTAATATAGATCTGGGTAAGCTTATTCAAAGGGTAGCGCATATTTATCGGAATAAAATGCGCCGACTTAGTCAACCTATCCACAATCACCCAGATTGCATCATGCTTTGCTGTTGTCCTTGGCAACCCAGACACAAAATCCATTGAGATGCTATCCCACTTCCATTGAGGGATACTCAAAGGTTGTAGCTGTCCTCCTGGTTTTTGGTGTTCTACCTTAGCTTTTTGGCAAATTAAGCATGACGCCACATACTCCGCAACATCCTTTTTCAATCCAGACCACCAAAACATTTTATTCAGATCCTGATACATTTTGGTTGATCCAGCTGGATGCATACTCATCCGACTTTTATGTGCTTCATCAAGAATCAATCTTCTAACCTCCTGATCTCTTGGTATGCAAATCCTTGTTCTGAAACGAAGGATTCCATCCAACCCAATCTTGAAATCAGGTTCCTTCCCCTTTGAACCTAATTTCATCTTTTCAATCAATTCTCCATCCGCTCGTTGCAACTCCCGAATTCTTTCTAAGAACTCATTTGTGATCTGCAACATTCCTAACTTGATACTTGATGGCTCCACTTGTGTCAACAAGCTCAAGTCTCTGAATTCCTCAATCAGCACTGCTTCCTTCACCATCATCGCACTTATGTGGATTGCTTTCCGACTCAAAGCATCGGCAACCACATTTGCTTTACCCGGATGATAATGGAGTTTAAAGTCATAATCCTTCAAAAACTCCATCCACCTTCTTTGCCTCATGTTCAACTCTTTTTTGTCAAACAGATACTTCAAACTCTTATGGTCACTAAATACTTGGAAAGTAGTGCCATAGAGATGATGTCTCCATATCTTTAAGGCAAACACGATGGCAGCCAATTCTAAATCGTGTGTCGGGTAATTCACCTCATGATTCTTCAGTTGTCGTGATGCATAAGCCACTACTCTTCCTTCTTGCATCAATACACACCCCAGTCCTTGCTTAGATGCATCACAGTACACTTCAAAGCTCTTGTGAGGATTAGGTAAGATTAACACAGGAGACGATGTTAACCTTTCCTTCAACTCACGGAAACTAACTTCACACCTATCGTCCCACACGAACGGTTGATCTTTCCGAGTCAACTTGGTCAAAGGCAATGCAATCTTGAAAATCCTTCTATAAACCGACTATAGTATCCAGCCAGCCCTAAGAAACTTCTCACCTCAGTCACAGTCTTAGGCTGTTCCCAGCTTAACACTGAACTCACTTTTGCTGGATCCACCGCAATTCCTTCCTTAGAGATTACATGCCCCAGAAACTTCACTTCATTCAACCAAAACTCACATTTTGTAAGTTTAGCGTATAACTGCTTCTCCTTCAGGACTTTTAACACTATCCTGAGATGTTATTCATGCTCCTCCGGACTCTTAGAATAGACCATAATATCATCAATAAACACCACTACAAATAGATCCAGGTATGGTCTAAAGATCCGGTTCATATAATCCATGAAAATAGCAGGTGCATTAGTCAATCCGAACGGCATCACAACATATTCATAATGACCGTATCGAGATCGAAATGCAGTCTTGGGTATATCCTCCTCCTTTATTCTGATCTGATGATAGCCCGATCTCAGATCAATCTTGGAAAATGTTGCAGCTCCCCTAACTTGATCCATAAGGTCATCAATCCTTGGCAAAGGGTACTTATTCTTAATCGTGACCTTATTCAACTGTCTGTAGTCCACACACATTCTCATACTCCCATCCTTCTTCTTTACAAATAGTAATGGAGCGCCCCAAGGCGAAACGCTTGGCCTGATCATCTGCTTCTGCAGCAATTCCTCTAGCTGCTTCTTCATCTCTGCCATTTCCGGTGATGCCATCCTATAAGGAGCAATAGAGATGGGACCAGCTCCAGGAACTAAGTCAATCCCAAACTCTATTTCTCGCTTCGGAGGTAATCCTGGTATCTCCTTAGGAAATACTTCCGGAAATTCCCTCACCACAGGAATCTCTTCTATCGGCATCGACTCTTCTTCCCCAGAAGCAGAGAACAAACACATATAACTTACAGGTTCAAGGGTCCTATATTGGATTGTCTTTTTCTCACAATTGATGATTACTTGGTTCTTCATCAACCAATCCATACCCAAGATCACATCCAATTGTAACTTAGGGAGGCAGACCGAATCTAGTTTAGAAAGACGACCCAAGATTTCAACATCACACTCTAAGCAGACCTTAACGGTAAAGATCGGTATCCCAGTAGGGGTATCTATACTAAGATAGCAAGGTGAATCGGAAACAACAAGATTCAACCTATTCACACATTCAAGAGAAACAAAAGAATGTGTAGCTCCAGAATCAAACATGATTTTGCAAGGTTGATTATTAAGCAAAAAAGTTACCTTGCACGAGATTCGGGGTTTGGGTTGCTTCATTACCACTGAAGGTAAACACTCTTCCTTGTACCACAGGCTTTCAAGCAGATCCTTTTGCATCACCTTTTGCAGATTCTCTGCAATCACGAGCAAAGTGGTCTTGCTTTCCACATTTGAAACATCCACCTGTGGACCAGCAGAATTGTCCATGGTGATAGCGCCTACACTTCTCGCAATAAGGAGCATTATCGCGAGACTTGCTCTTGTTATCCATCACAGCTTTGCCCTTGCTCTTGTTCTTCTGAGAATATGGACCATTATTCCGATGATCGAATTTCTTCTTCCTCTGTGGTCCATAGTTCTGTCCAATCCCTTTTCCTTGACTTCCTATCAGCTCAGCTGTAACATCCCGAATTTTAAACCCAAAGACGAATAAGTAAATAATAATTAGAATAAAGGAAATAAGGATGATAAGCTACAAATAGTTGTTCAAAAGAAGTATTTTAACATTAGGAAAGGATAACAATAATAATAATAATAAGGTTAGAAAAGAAAGGAACATTAAATTGAAGTTAGGAACAAGCCAGAAGAATAGATAATTCGGTACGAAAACATAACAAAGGGTAGAAAATTAAAATAAAAGATTTAAGACTCAGAACACAATTTCCACCGTTGGATATGAAGATATGATTTTTAGGAAGCTGCTCGTCAAATTTGGGCAAGATCTGACGGTTAACGAAGGAGATATAGCATGGTCAACCCAGAGTCAACAGACTCGCGCCACAGGCGCGAGTAGCCGCGCCCCAGGCGCGCAACACGCATCAGACCTGTAGCAAAATTGACGCTCGCGCTCAAGCTCCCAGCGCCGCGCCCAAGCGCCAGCGCGCGATCAGATCTGCACCAGCGCCTTAAATTGACGCACCAGCCACCCTCCTCCTCACTTCCATCCGCACCATCTCTCTCCCCCTCACCCAAAACCGCCCAGCACCACCACCCACCACCTCCAGCCACCACAAGGGCCACCAAGGGTCGCCTCCCTCCTTGCTCTTCCCCCTCCTCATAGATCCACTCCCTCTCTCCTCCCTCTTGATTTTTCTCTCTCTCTCTCTCTCCCCATCTCTTCCTCCTCTCTCCTCCACCACTTCTGATCTCCACCACCACGAACCACCATGAGCCACCACCACTAGACACCACCACCGCCCCGATCCATCACCATAACCATAAACCCCTCCCTTTTCCATTCCCTCTCTCTCACCGTGAGCCCTCTCTCTCTCTCTACACGGATCTCACCGACGCCGTTATCGGCTCGTGATCGTGCCGGGCTCGTTTCGGGAACCTCGAAGCTTGAAGCTCTTGCCTCGGTCCAGTCGCGATCGTTCCCGCTGACGAGGAGCAACACCGACGCCGTCATCGTCGCCGAGCTAAAATCCAGGTTCTATTTAAAAAGCCCGAGGTAAGAGGGTTCGCGTTACCTTTACTTAAGAAGTAAATTCTAAGATGCTATAGTGGTAGCTGAGAATAGGGTAATTAAAAAGTATGTTAATGAACCTTAGGGTAACCCTTGTCGATAAAAAGGAAGTAAATAAAATTGTTAATAGAAACCACACGTTAGGGAATAAAAGGAATGAGCGTAGAATAAGGCCCGGAACAAATGAGCGTGATTAGAATATTAAAATAGTTAGAATAAAACAAAAACGTGATAATCATAAAAATAAAACCATAGGGGAAGTAAAAGGACCAGAGGGTAAATGAAATAGGCAAAGTGAGAGTAGAATTAAAGAATTAAAAGATAATAAGTATAATAGTACCCAAAGAGTAAAGTGAGATAAAGGAGGAATTAGTAATGGAAATAATGAATTAGATTTAAAAGGAAATAGGAAAACGATAAGTGGATTAATAAGAAGATAATAAAACAAAGAGAGAGTACATTATGAGGGAAGTTAGGTAGAAGAATGTAATAAAAAAATTGAGAAGCTAGATTAAGTAATAGAGCAGTTAAATAAAATATAGTTAATGAAATAGGGATAATAAGTTAAGTAATAATGTGAGTTAATAGAGTAGTTAAGTAAACTGGAGTCAAAGAAATGGAAATAATAAGTTAAGTAAGAGTGAGGGATAAATGAAATAAAGAAATAACTAAGAATTAGAAACGAGCGCAAGAATATAATGTACTTGACCAAGTTAAACAGAGTTGGGTAAAAGCGAAGATAATTAGTATCAAGGAAAAGAATAAATTAGAAAACGTAGGAAAATGTATTAAGTCATAAACGAAAATAAAGATTTAAAAGATTTTGATGAGCATAAAAGAATTATTTAAATTATAAGAAAAGGAAAAGGAAGAGAAGAAGAAAAAGGAAAAGAAAGAAGGATATTAAATATAGTGAAAAGTAAACAATGTGATGATAAGTTCCTAAATAAAGAAATGAAATAAAAGAGAAAAATACAATAACTCAGAAAAGAGAAAAGATATATGACTAAGAAAAAGGGGAAAAAAGAGAAAGAGAAAGAAAAAGAGAAAGAAAAAGAAAAAGAAAGAGAAAGAAAGGAAAGAAAAATGAAAGTCCGATGCGAGCCGGGTAAGGCGTATCGGCATCGATGCGAGCCTAGTAAGGCGTGTCGATTAAAAAGGAAAATAAAAGTCCGGTGCGAGCCTGGTAAGGCGTATCGGCATCGATGCGAGCCTGGTAAGGCGTATCGGCATCGATGCAAGCCTGGTAAGGCGTGTCGATTAAAAAGGTAAAAGGAAAAATGAAAGTCCGGTGCGAGCCTGGTAAGGCGTATCGGCATCGATGCGAGCCTGGTAAGGCGTATCGATTAAAAAGGAAAAATGGAAGTCCGATGCGAGCCTGGTAAGGCGTATCGGCATCGATGCGAGCCTGGTAAGGCGTGTCGATTAAAAAGGTAAAAGGAAAAATGAAAGTCCGGTGCGAGCCTGGTAAGGCGTATCGGCATCGATGCGAGTCTGGTAAGGCGTATCGATTAAAAAGGAAAATGGAAGTCCGGTGCGAGCCTGGTAAGGCGTATCGGCATCGATGCGAGCCTGGTAAGGCGTGTCGATTAAAAAGAAAAAAGAAAAGAAAATGAATAATGAATAAGGGAACTCCTAGCGCTCAGTACCGTACGGCTGGCTGGGGCTGGACTACCTAATGAAAGATGGAAAAAGTATGGAATTGAAAAAATGAAAAGAGAATCAATAATTAAAAGAATGTGAGAATAAGCGAAGAACTATAAGAGATTAATTATATGAATAATTATGAATAAAGTATATTAATAATTATATAGGCTTAGTTATTTGCTATGTCTTCTTTTAGGATTTATCTTTTTAAGTTCTGTGTAATGCTACCCTTCTTGATATAATTTTACAGGTACGGAAGCGGAGCTTACACTGTTGCGGGCCGAACTGGAAACTCTCCACCACGTGGAGTGTATTTGTGATACCCTGAGCGGATTTTATTTTGAAAACTATTATTTTTGTAATTTAATATGCATAGTAATTGTGTGCCCTGAATTTGTACTAATCGGGCGTTAGGATCTGAACTGGTTTTTAATCTGTTGTGTTTATGTTTTTAAATAATTCTGGACTGACAGGTTTATAAGAAGAAATTTTTGGGAAGTCCGAAAAACAGAGGAAACTCTGCCGGATTTTCGTAAAACCTTTTATAAGAAATCAAATTCTAAAATGAATTTTCAAACTCTGATTTTATTAAAATTTAAAATTAACTAATTAAAGTGAGGATGTTACATTTATGGTATCAGAGCAGTTTCCCTCGGCCTTGGAGTTTGAACTCATAACTCCTGTGGTTTACTCACCAAGCGAGTAACCGATATGTATAGTCAAGTGTCTAAGTTAGGCGAATAAGATACATATATAACTATCTATTTATATATGTGTTCACTCGCTAACTTCTCCAGGATTAGGTTGTGACAGCAATAGATTATAGGACGTTAGTTTAAACTCAACTGGATTCCTTGATGGTGTTGTCGTTTAATAGTGTAAGGGTAGAATTGGTCATCCTTACTCTTGCAGCTATTAAGTGATGATATCGTCAACAAACCTGACGATGACGTTGCTATTGATAAATGTGAGATTGAGACTGACCATCTCAATCTTCGCACTTGTCGATTGTCAATGTCGTTGAAAGCTTCGAAGTAGCACAAAAACCAATCCGACATAAAATTTCATGAGAAGTACCACCATCAGAAGAAAGTAAGTCGACTTGAACGGTACCTTCTTCGGATCCTTCACACGAAGTTCTTGAGGGAATCAAGTTCACCCTGGAAACCATCTCCAACTTCCCTGAAAAGTTAAACCAGACTTTGGTAGTCCGAAACCTACTGGGAGTCTTATCAACCAGACTTCTGAACGGTCGCCCGCGAGAAAAGCAGATCTTGACAACCTTACCAAGTATCCACGCCGAGATCAACCAAGATTCGAACAATGGATTTAGGTGAAAATAAGAACCCGACAATGGTGCGCTGTTGGTAGACGTGAGGTTGAGATTGATCACCTCAATCTTTGCAACTATTAACGGATGATATCATTGCAATCCTCTTAATGAAATTGAAACAATAGAAATGGAAACTCTCCAAGGGAGTAGATCCTTTGGAAGCGAAGAATAAGCATCACTCCCAGAGTGTGCATCACGTTCCCAGAGCGCATACGTTCCCAGAACGCATAAAAAACCAGGTTCCGGACACTGGCCACATTCCCAGAATGTGTCATCAAGTAGGTTACAATTTGGTACTCCCCGAGTACCCTCCTCATATTCCCAGAATATGATAAACGTTCCTACCAACCAAACTTCCATTCTATATGAATGCGCAATTATCAAGGTTGGTTTTATCTTTACTTTAATTACTGTGATTTAGAAATATTTCTATTCCTCTTATGAATGATTAATTTGAGGTATAATCCTTTGGCACAAAAATTCTGTCTTTGAATTATCTCAAAAACATGCCATTAAACTTAGATTGGGAAAACATAACCAATGGTATTCAATTTCAATTAAAAGACTTAACTTTTATTTTTCAGTTTCAGGTACTAACCGGTTACAGTCTCAAGCTAACCGGTTAGAATTACAAACCTGAACTGTTTTACCATTGAAATTCAGAAAAACCCTTTTTTTCTTGAATTCTCTACCCAATCCATAAACAAGTTTTAACATTGTTTTATACCTCAAAGTCACCGTGTTCATCATTCAAAAGTCTAAATCACATTCTATTTCCAAATGAGCACAATTTCCTCTTGAAATTATCTCATTACACTAAGGCATTAACTCCCAATTTCAATATGAATTATTACAATATAATCAGCTTCATTTCAGATTGAGTTCCAGTGAAATTAAGGTCTAGATTTGAGTAAAATTAATAAAACCACAGAGCTAGTTTCCAAGACTTATTTTCTTTGAAATTTTACGGTGTCTAACTGGTTACGAATATCGAGTAACCGGTTAGATTATGCAGTTTGCACACTGAACATGAGATTTTGCAAACCAATCTTTTCATTACTCAAATCTAACCAATTTCGACATTCCAAAGAGTTCACACACCTTAAGAAAAACATGTTTAACCACAGAAACACATTTAACTTGCATGCATTAAGTTTAAAGTATCAAATTGCATCAAAATTCACATAAACACAATTTAATACCACAAAACTCATAATAAACATTTAGATTATGATTTGGGCATCAAAATCACTTGCATGCATTAGTAGAAAGTTGCTCAAAACAGAATTGAGCTAGAATTTGGCCTCCAAGCCTTTTTGCCTTAAACACATAATGCCCTTTTGAGTCTTTGTTGACTCAAGTCCTAAATCACTTGATTTTAGTCTAAATCTAGTATAAGGTACACTTCTCTCATACCTCTAAGTTGTTTTTGATGAGTATAACCTCTGAAATTAGCAAGAAATCCCTTGAATCCCAATTCTCTGTTTTCAGCCATCAACAGTTGAGTAAGGTCCAGAAACCAGAATTTTTCATGCATGTTCAGATCATAAAAATTGGGGAAATTGGTTAGGGTTTGCTCTAAGCAACATGCACCAAGAGATTGAACGATTTTGAGGTCAAAGGAGTTCATACACTTACCCAAATTGAAGCTCCAACTAAGCTCCAGGAATCAATTTTTGCAGAAACAGTTTTGAACTCCTCCACTTCAAAGGCTTCGTTCTCTTAGCTCCCTAACCCTCAACTCACAGTGTTTATGTCTTTGTAAAGCTCTTGATGTAAGCTTTACAAATGTGTATCACTCGATTGCTAACACTCAACAACGAGAGAGAATTGAAAGAAACGATTTTGAAACCCTAGAACAGAGATTCACACCAAACCAGAGCAAAAACAACCCAATTTGATCAGGATTAAGGGTTTTTATAGAGGAATTCACGTTACATGCACACTGACGCGTGTTTCCCATTATCACTGGACTGATTTCGTGGCGATTAAACGAATTAATCAAGTGATTACTCATCAAAATCCACTAACCCAGTTTCTGGGTTCATCGTCTAACCGGTTACAGGGCATTACTAACCGGTTAGGTCAGTACAAAATTTAAAAATCAATACTTTTTAAATCTTTCCCTCCAAAAACCTTTTCAATATTACATTTAGGTCCTAAACCAAGGATTAAAATGCAATATCTATATTTTTGCATTTATTTGCCATATATAAAAATATTTCCATTTATTTTTATATTTCAAGCTAATTAAATACAAAATATAAACTTGGAAAGATTTATATAAATTAATAATAAAACCTTATTATTAATTCTTTATTATCCGGGAAACGAAAATTTGGGGTGTTACAATATTGGACCTCTTTGAAGGTCGACCGACTGTTGTTAGACTTGGGATTTTGCAGCTGCTTCCATTGAAATTGGTACCTAATGAATTAGCAAAATCCTCATCCAATCTGAAATTAATTCAATAAGGAGTTCAACGATGAAACACCAACACTAATATATGAATCCTACTCCAATATGGTATTTATGCACCCCAAATGTTCGATCTCAATTTGAAGTAGAACCCACATCTTATCTTTTAATGTCCATGACGGATCTGGTGATGAAAAAAAAAACGGTGGGTGGCTTTGGCAGCTTCGCCATGAACCCATATTCAAAGTCAGGAACAATATGAAGAAGAAACGTCAGAGAAGCTAGGTCTTCCATGGTGATGGGTGATGTTTGCACGACATAAAGGCCCTAGGAAGAAGAAGCACACTTTTTTTTTTAGTTAAGAGAGGGAAAAAAAAAAGGATAGATGTCATGATTTAATTGGGCTAAGGAGATAATTTACTTATATGAGGAACTTTATTCTCATATATATATATATATATATATATTAATGAGTATGCACTAACGGTGTAAAGTTTTTTACATCATCATTCCACCATTCATTTGTATTACTACAATCTAAAAGTCAATTCAACGACCATAAATGGATGAATGGTGAATGATGCACCGTTAATGTATAAATCTTTACACTGTCGATGCATTATCCATTTTCTCATAGTCTAATACATCATACATTTATACATTATAATTTTTCAATTAATCACCATAACATTCAAATATTCTTAATATAGTATTGGATAATTAAATAATAATGCAAAAAAATTGTATTGAGAAAGTGGATTCATATTAAATCCAAGCTATTGTCATTATTTATCATAGAGATGAGTTGAGCCAATATACAAGATACATTCCTTCTACTTTTATATATATATATATATATATAAGCACATTTCTTCTACTCCTATCTAATCTTTGTCATTATTTATAGTACATAATCTCCTACTTGAAAAGGGGAAATCTAAACTGATGAATTCCAAATTGCACTTAAACCTTGGTAGACAGCTCGATTTGGTTCTCTTCTGAACTGTTATCCTCTTTGTCATGGACTTGAATTGGCTTGTATGTGTAGAACTTGGCACAAAATAAGTAGTAAATAAGATTAATAAATTGCAATATTGTGATGAGCCAATAAAAGTACTCCAACTTTCCCTTGTTCAGGTTCTTATCAGGAAGCCAATTTGCTCCATTGGGCCCTTTAGTGAACTTGTGGACCAATGTAACCAAAAGTGTGCTCACATAGTTCCCAATGGAAATTGAGGTCCAAAAAAGTGCCACAGCAGTACTCCTCATACTCTCTGGAGCTTGGTCATAGAAAAATTCCATGTGCCCAATTGACATAAAGGCCTCAGCTATCCCATGAAGGCTGTACTGTGGCACAAGCCAAAATACTGAGATTGGGATTGTAGCACTAGAGTGTTCTATAAGCCCATGGGCTTTGGCAACATTTTTTCTCTTCACTTCAATGAACCCACCAACAAAGGTGGCCAAGATTGAGATTACAAACCCAATCCCCATTCTTTGAAGGAAGGTAATACCACGGTCAAGCCCAGTGAATCGACGGGCGACACGGATAAAGACACGATCGTAGAAGGCGGTGGTGGTGAGCATCGCGAGGAAGGTGAAGACAGACATGGAGGCTGCTGGGATTTGGAAGGATTTGGTGAGGTGCCTGTCCATGGTTTTGGCTTGTTGAAGTTGGAATGTGCTTTGCTGGGCATATGCTGTGATGAGAAGAATGCCTGAGGCCCATATTGGGCCCATCCTGATTATAGATTTCAATTCCTCCACTCTATGAACTGTGCTTAGCCTCCATAAGTTGGGCTTTTTGGTGTTTTCTTCTTCAGTTACAATAGCAGCCTTGTCCAAAAATCTGTATCAAAATTATAAAGAAATGTGATTTTTTTCCCTTTTCAGTAGAAAGACCATGGAAGGTAAGTTAACTTTTCAATTCATTCATAATTTACTCCTAGTGATTCAATTGCTTTGGTTAAATCAATTGGGGAACTTAACTTCTCTAGTAATATTTACATTAATCAAGTAAGACTTTCAGAAGATAAACTTGGCATGAAATAAGACATCTACAAATGATATAGTTAGTCCCAGTTACAAGTCCAGTGGGGGCAATGGAAGCAAAAAAGATAAGTATCATATGGACTAAAATTGAAAGGCTGTACATAGATAATGATGTATAGTAGTGTTGCATTTGTTTGGTGAGGTAGGGATGATAGTGGAGAGACAAGATATGTGCAGCTAGATTATGATGCAGACATTTTGTTGCCTAGCGGAATGGTTGCCCAATGATATAGTACATAAATACAAAATGAGGTGATTATTGTCCAGAAAGTTAAAAACTATTCTTGTAGATTCTCCTACTTGACAACTTGCATAAATTCAATTAATTTAAATCGACTATGAGATTTCGATAATTAATTATGACAAGGAAAACATGGGCAAGATGCTTATAATCCTTGCTTTGCCTGATACTAATCATATCCGCTATTTAATATGTTTTTCATTGATTACATCATGCAATTTTTAAGTTTTTACTATTTAGTAACATAACTTTCATTCTCCCTTCAAAAAAAAAAAAAACATAACTTTCATTTTGGACAATATTTTTTTAAATAAATTTTTACTATTTTTTAAAAACAAAGGGAATATTATTTATATAAATAATTTATTATCATTATTATCATTGTTATTATTTCGCAGTGCTACCGGCCTTCCATCAATATTGGTTCAGAACAATAAAAGAATAGACACCGGCATAAGTATTTTTTCTTTTAGTTAGTAGTAATTAAAAAGGTTAGCTTAATTTTAACCTTTACCAACGAGGTTTGATTCAGTTGGTGTAAGACCCTAACTAAAATCTTGGGAATGGGACAAGGGTGCTAGTAACCCCGAGTTCGATTCCCACTAAAAATATCCCTCTGGGAGAGCCAGCCACGCAGCTCGCTCCGAATTAGTCTCAATGGCTCCCTGATATTAATTTGCTTTTGGGGATACCATTGATTCCTCAAGGAATTCGGACAAAAAAAAACTTTAACATTTTCTTATTTTTTTTAATTTTTGAAGTAAAAGACGATTTTATTAGGAGGCAAAGGCCTCAAATGGTCCAATAGGTACATCATCAAAATAGAACATAGAAATGAGGAACTCATTAGCTTAACTTTAACCTTAAATATTGAGAATAAGAGATTAATTAATAATAAAGATATTTTGGAAAACTAAGTTTAGTATTCTCAAATTACTAAAGATTTCATTTTTCAATATAAAACTACTTTATTCAACTTTTTATCCTCAATATATTTTATTTTCACATGTCCTTAATACTCCTTCCGATACTATATATATATAAGATCTTTTTGACAAAATTCACGTCCACCAAGAAAGTGTATTAAGGTTATTAGTGGTATATATTGGAAATGTAAACATTCAATATACTTTTTCAAAACTATTCATATATTCCCCCCTTCCTATTTATAAGACCTCTTTGAAAGATTTCACATCCATAAGAAAGTTAATTAATTGTATTGAAAATGTGAACTTTTGATATGTATTTTCAAAATTACCCCAATTAATATTATTGAGAATCTAAAAAGTGTTAAATAAATATGGGTGTTAATGAAAAAAATAATTAATAATCATTGAAAATTGGTATAGGGTATTATAAATAAGGACAAAATAAAAATGTCAAAAAGGTTTTATATTTAGGAACGTAGGTAGTAATTGTTATTGAAATTTTAAGAAGTGTTGATTTAACACATGTGTTGTCGAAAAGAAGTAATTAAATGTTATTGAAAATTAGAACAAGGTTAGAACTAATTTTTTTTTTCATAAAATGGTCTTACATATAGGACCGGAGGTAGTATATAAGACTCTTTTGAAGAAATTCATTTTCATAAAAAATATTGGTTAATTTTATTAGTAATATTCAAAATGTGAAAATTTTATATAGAAAAAAATTTAAAAAGTATTAAATAAATAAAGATGTTAATAAAAATACATAATTAAATATCATAAAAAAATTAAAATAGAATCTTTTAAATATTACAAAGAATAAAATCCTCAAAATAGGCTTGGAAGAATTATTAATGATAGTAAAAGGACTAGGCTCACCCTTGAAAATGTACTTAACTCAACCACTCTACATTTTTTTATAGCAAGTTAAGTTTAGGTGAGTTGGGCTCCGGGGCTCATTAGGGTCAGGCAGACTTTCAGATTTAAAGAAAGCTTACATATTATTCACCAACATCGTTTTCATATCGGTGGGATTCGAAACCAAGATCTCTCTCAACCTCGGACTTAATCCTTACCAATTAAGCCAACGGTTGTTGACTAACCACCCTACATTTTTGCACTAGTTAGGATAATTCAATTTAAATCCTTAACTGTAGCTGATCAAGGTTTTGCGCATTAGTAGTATAAATAAATCCGCATCTGCTACATTATTTGCCAATAATTCTTTATGTGGGCCTGAATCATTGACCGTTTTTTGTTTTGACATGAATTATTGACAAATTTGATGATCATCATTAATCGGTCCTGCAGACGCTGGTTTTGAACGCATGGAATTTTTGCATGATATAATTAGCTAGGGAATTACAGTATATATATGGTGGAGAAACCATGTAAATATGTAATGTTATGTATGTTAACAGTGTCTTTAGATCTCTTATGTATGTTAGATTAAAAGAAAAAGGGAATTTGATGCTTCATTTTTTAACTGATATCCATGCAATTTTTTTTTTATTTTTTTTATGAAAATTATGTTTTAGTTTTATTTTTAAGGCTTATTTATGTCCTGAAATTTGAGGTGTTTTGATTTTGGTTCTTGAATTTTTTTTTTGACATTCTCTCATCCTTAATTGTTTTGAAAATTTGGTTTTAGTCCATGCCGTTAGGAAAAATTCGTTAATTGCTTATGTAGTTAACGAAACGTCACATCACATCAACATGCACGTGTGCAAGTATTGCATGTCATCGATAGGATGAGGTGAATGATCCGGACCCGCATGAGCAAAAGGGCCAAGGTTCAACTAAAATGTGTTTGTGGATTGGGTTATGGCCCTTTTGCTTCTGCAGGTCCGGACCATTTACGTCATCCTACCATGACATTCCATACTTGCAGACGTGTACGTTGATGTGACATTCCATAAAACCAAAATTTCAAAACAATTAAGGATGAGTCAAGGTCAAATTTTTTTCTTCAGAGACCAACTTTCAGAAACTAAATACATAAATAAGCCTATTTTTAATTTCAAATTCTACTCACTTTTACCTTAATATAAATAGTTTAGCACTACTCATATTCTATTTTATCATTGTTATCATCTTATCCATGTTCATTTATAGTAGTTTCATCAACATATATAATAGTATATTTGATCTTAATAATCTTCTAAAAAATGACAGATGTCATCATCTTTTACTTTTCTTAAGATCAATGTTACACTTTATTTTTTTTTAAATTTTTAATTTCAATTATCAAAATTTTAAATTATTGAATCAATGATACTATAAAAATAGAATAGAACATTGAAACAAAACTAAAACGTAAACATAATAAAACAAACAAGTGTTTTAAAAGCACAGTTTAAAAAACAAAAATGCTTGTATTAGAAATTAAATTCCTTGAATTTGTTGATGACATTTACGCAATGCATGTAGTACAACGCACTTAGTTTTTGGTCAGATGAAAAAAAAGAAAATGGTACGAGACGTTCTTCAAATCTATAAAAATCCGTGGATTTTTTTTTTAATATTTCTTTTTTTTATGAATAAAATAGTGACAGAAATAAATCGCACCATACATTTCGGAAAACATGGTTTATGCTTTTAAGCTATTACTTTATTATTCATGTGCTGTTTTATTCTCATAACGAGAAGTTTTATCATTTCACTTCTCCAAGACAATTTATAGTATTATCCTTTTTAAAATTTCGAAAATGAATAATAAAATTATTCTAACTTCTAAGTTCTAACATGCATGTTATTATACTTCCAAATACTATTCAGCAACGGAGAAGAAAAAAGACACTTACTTCAGTTGTTCGGTATGAACAAGTTTCCCTCCCAATGAAATAGAAGCATCCAATTCATCATTTTGGTATAATAGATTATTAGAGTGTGGTATCTTTCTCTTATGAAATGCAGCCACAGCTACTTGTATAAGTCTAGTAAAAGGGCTTCCAGCTGGATCAAAGTTCTTGTACAATGGATATCCAACAATGAATGCAATAATTGAGAGGAACATTGCTGTGGCAGGGATTCCAAAGCCCAATCCCCATCCAACATTATCTTGAATATAAACAAGAACAGTCACAGCCACAAGCATGGATGCACCCATCACAAAATAGTACCAATTGAAATAAGACCATGTCTTTGTTGTTTGCTTTGGATCTGATTCATCAAATTGGTCAGCTCCAAATGCAACAACACAGGGTCGGATCCCACCTGATCCAAGAGCCCCTAGTAGGAGTGAGATATATAGCACTGCCAGCTGTCCTGTGCTAGCTTCTTGGCATACCTCTTCACCTTTACAAGGAGGTGGTCTTAAGTGTGGTAGTACTGCTGATATTGTTAAAGTAATCATTCCCTGATTAATTAACACAAGAATGGTGACAAATTATTAGAAAGGTAGCTTTTTTGCATCATGCATATAAAGTACATTAAAATTGACAAAGAACATCACTATAACATACCACCTTTATTTAAAAATCGAATATTCCACAGTACTAATGCACCTAATCATGCTGATAAAAAAAAAAAACTACTGCACCCAATCAAGTTAATTAATAATGTTATTAACATAAATGAATCAAAATCTTTTTTTTTTCATTCAAGTGATAAGGAATTTAATTTTCATATGCAATAAGATATGGAGTCCAGAATATTTTAAGAAAAATGCTAATAAATATTTTAAAAACATTTTTTAAAAAGTCAAAAAAAGGTAAAATATTACTAAAAATTGCTGTAATTAATAAATTGACATGTACTGTACACATGTTAGGATCAATAAACTATACCGCATATCATGAAACAGACAACGTGGGACTTTTAACACACCATTAACAATAACTCGTTTACGAGTAACACATACTATATTTTTAGTGCTAACAATATATTGTTTTATTAATTGCACTAAAAAGATATTCTGAGGAGATTCATATTATTCAGAGAGAGGGAGAGAGACAGAGACAGAGATGAAGATGGTCTTAACTATTTGATATATAATGGAAGCTGCAGTAATAGTCCAGAACCTCCCAGCATAATCGTCAGAAATGAAGGCACCAAGCAATGGTGTCAAGCTTGAAGTTCCACCAAAGTTAGTGAGAGTATTAGCAGCTTTGGTTAATGGCAAATGAAGTTGTGTTGTCAAATAGCTAATCATATTTGCATTAAAACCCACCACAGCCAACTTCTCGGTAATCTCATTAGCTGCAGCAAAACAAGTGAAGTCTTATCAGATTTAAATCAATACAATAGGTGGTGCAAATTAAACTACAAGCCAAGGGTGGTTTTTTATTTATTATATTGTTATTTATTTATTTATTTTTTGTATTATAGATACTAGATAGAGTTTGTGCTTGAAGCTTACCAAAGATGAAAGGCATTGTGACTAGCCCTCCCTTTTTCCTTCTTGTGTGGTAGCCATTCTTCTGCTGCTCCATCTTTAGAAAAACTAACCTTATTCGTCTTCAAGCTAATAAGCTAGTTACTAGTACATATTATGGTCAGAGAGTTATTAAGTATTTATAGGCTAACAATAAGCTGAGGCTTCTAGGAACTTAGCTTATCATATACAATAACTTTCTGTCAAACTTTCACACCTCCACTTGTGCAGTTGTGGACACAAATATTTCTTAACGTTGTGACCATTTCACTCCTATTTCTCAATTTTTGTTTTCTACCATACAATTATTAGGTTTCGCGGTGGGGATGCTTATAACTTAATAAAAACCTTTTTTTTTTTTTGGGTAAGCAATAAAAACTTAAATTATGAATTTGTTGATGCAACATTAGTTGGAAGGTATGGGAGAAGAAAGTTTTGTCTCAACTTGCAATGTTTGTTGATATTGGCTTTAGAGATATTAGTTTGTTATTATGGTAGATGAATGCTGTCCATGGAAGAAAATTAACTTTAACTAATTACTAGTATTTACTAGTTACTGTATAGTACGGGCTTGCACTAACTTTGGTTTTTTTTAATGATATAATTTTTTTTTTCAAATTAAAATATACTCCTTTCGATTTTTATTATAAGCTTCATTTTTCTCTCACAAAAAGTGACTTATAATAAGGACCGGAGGGAGTAGTAAATATGTATATTCCTCTTTCCAAAATGTCAAAAACCATGCATATTCTCCTTACCAAAATCTTAAAAATCATTGATATTTCACTTGATAAACTAGTGAAAATTACAACTTTTTTCTCTCCAATTATAATATGAAAAATGCTACTAATCCCAAGAAACTTTATACGCCATGATATATGTGTCATACACTCCTACATTCTCTTCTTCTTATATGTAGCTACATTTTGGATGGCAAACAAGAAAAAGGTCAATGTGCAAGTCAATCGTGAGTAATTTATTAGTAAAAATATTTTTGTCTATACTACAGCTCTTAATTACAATACTCTGTTAGGCATTTAATCACGTTATATTCCACATTTTGTTTCAGTAGATGGAAAAAGCAAGGAAAGCCAAAAGGCACGTACCTGAAAAATTCGGTTGTGACCCGTGACTCATGATCACAAAGAAAGAAGTTAGTTTTGAGTTTAAAAAAATTATGATAAATTTTCATAATTGATAAATAAACTTGCAAAAATGACTAAAAACTTTTAGTGTATTTCTTCAACCAATAATGTACCCCACTCCCGAGTGTTAAGGGGGTGTATTTTGCAGATGAACTAGAGTTTAAGGGGTGGTTTTTTTGCATATTTTTAGACCACTGTGCATTCAAACCTAAGTGTAGGGGATGTTAGTTTTTAGGCGTCTTTTGCACATTTCTAAAGTTTGTGAACTAAATCGTACATTAAATAAAGCTCTGGGAGGTAGTTTTGAAATTTTTTTGCCGTTGAAATTTGATTTGAAATAGTAAAAAACCTTTGTTATGAAATGTCTATCCTCAAATCATAATAATAAAAAAATTCATATTAAAGGAGAGATAGTTTTTGATAGAGTCTTATAAATACTAATTTATATTGACAAGTGGTCAAAGATCATTGTCTAAAAAATCAAAAGAGGTAAGTCTTTTTGAGGAAAAAAAAAAAGGAAAGTTAAAGTACTTCGGAGTGTTCCTTTTATATTAAAAAAAAACGCGTCTTGGAGTATTGATTTTAATTTAACTTTTCAATATATGTATCTTGGAGTATTATTGATTTATATAATTTTTTTAAAAAAAAAATTGATTTCCAACGCAATGCATCTAGGACTCTAGTTAGTTATTTATTTATTTATTTATTTTTTTAAGGATATGAAAAACTTTCATTACCAAAGAGCAAGAAGAATAGGATATGCTTTAGGACACTAGTAGTTATTAACCGTATATGGTAAAACTCTTTGGTATCGATTACTTTAAAAGGATTTGACTCCTTTAAAGTTTGGAGATCATTTTTAAGGATAAAGTGTAGGGATGCAATTTAGAGAAGTGCAAATGTAATTAATTAATTATTGATGAATCAGTGGCAATCGAGATTAGGATAAGCTACATACACATTTATAACAAGTTATGGAATTATTGCTAAAATCTCAACCACCAATTTTTGGACCAATTATTATATATAATTCTTACTTTAATAGTGCACCTCTAGCATAATACCTTTTCTTGTTCCTTAACTTTTGACATATTAATGTATACTAGTAGTTTGGGAACGAGAAAAGAGTAAATAAAATTTATGATGAGTAAAAAAAATGATTGAATAAAATGTTAAAATTAAAAAAAAAAATTGTTTATCCAATAAAATTGTAAAAAGACAAAAATTATGAAATGCAAAAAAATTGTTTAAAGGCAAAAAATTAAAGAATAGAAGGAGTATGAACTAAATTCGATTTAATTTATGGCTAGAAATTTAGTCAATAATACTTAATAATGCTAACTGAATTGGATTTGGTTCAATTCGTTAAGAAATAGTTTGGTTCGAAACCAAGTTTAATTTGAGTTGGATCAAAACTATTTTTCCAGATCGAGTTTGGTTCGATTTGAGTTCGCGAACCGTTCAGCTCGATTCATAAGTTCAAAAAAATTTCAGTTCGTTGGCTCAAATAATGATATTTTAAAAAAAAATACATTACATAAAAAAATAAAGTGATTGAAATTTCCCCCATACAAACCCTATATATGCTACTATACCATTTCTTATTCTATCTTTATGACTTTCTCTATTTTTTTTAAAAAAAATTCTTTATCTCTCTTTCATTTTGGTACATTTAACTTTTTTTACATATTTAAAATTATTTATCTTTATAAGTTATGATTTTAATATTTATCTTATGTTTTGGTATGTATATAACAAATGTGTTCTTAATCATTACACTACTTTCTAAATGTTTTTAAATTTTATTTTTTAAATTTTTTTCTTAATAATACTTTTAAATTCAAGGTTTTAAATAAAAAAAAGATGACTTTAACTTTTATATATATATATATATATATATATATATATATATATATATATACACATACATACATATATTATTTAACCAAATCAGCTCACGAACAAACAAGTTGAACGATACATGAGTCATCAAGTTTGACTCATTTATTTAATTAATTCAACAAGTTTATTTCATTTGACTCATGAACCAAATTTACTGATTACTTAACAAATATAGTCTCGAATGAATTTCAAGCTACTCGATTTGTTTTCAACCCTAATAATGCTCAAATTTGCTATCAAATAATCTAAAAGGAATATGAAAAAAAATATTTATTTATTATTAAATATTATTTTGTTCCCCTAAAAAAATTGTCCAAGCTCCACCATTACTTAAAATTTGAACAATTGAATTGTGTAAAATTATGTTGCTCTTAACCATGATGTTAGGGGTTCAATCCCTATCGTGATATGAAAAAGACTTTGTTGGTAGAGGCAAATACTACTTAAATGATCTCTACGCCTCGGGGGGATTAATCTTCGGCTATCAGCTGGAGAAAACCCTTGGTGCACACCAAAATTAAACCACATATCTAAATAGTTTTTTTTAAAAAAAAAATATATATGTGGATGATAGTTTTGTTGTGTTTCCAATTTCGAATTGTTTCACAATGTAAATACGATGTAGTGGTTCATGCCATTGCTGTTGTATTTAGTGTATAGTGTTATATTATTTACTTTTATTTTAACATGATGTTTTCTACCGTTGGAATCGAGTATTTATGGGCTAAAAGGAATTCATATTTAATTTAATATAACATCATAAAATAGCTAAATAGGAGTATGTTTTAATTGTTGGTTTTTTTTGTGGCCATAGTTCGGTACAAGAAAATATTGAGTCTGATTATTTTTTTCAAGACATGAAATTGATGGAGTTTTCAAACACAGTCGAAATATATATGGTAGAAAAACTAATCGTTTTAAAGATAGAATTCATTTCATAAATTTGAACCAAGTGCACATGTTACACATTTTATATATTAATTTTACTTTTAAATTACTCATTTACTTTAACTTGTTATTTTTATTCGTATATGATTTTTGTGTCTGTACTCTTTGGCCATTACCACAGATGTTCCCAATAACACATTTAATGCCAAGGAACCCTTGAGACTAATTCTGCACGAGGTCGCATTCCTATGTCTCTCCCAGCAGAGTGTGTTAACCGAGAATCGAACCTGAGACTTCTTAGTCTCAGACCCCATTCCCAAGTTATAAAGTTAGCACGATCGCACCACTTGAGTCAACCCTCATTGGTTTCGTATATGATTAATTATTAAAAAAATAATATTTACTATTTATGTAGATTGTTTTCACGATGAAATAACTCATTGTATTATTTTATATAGGCTTATTTATGTTTTTAATCCCTAAAAGTTCAGTTTGTTTTGGTTTTAATTCCTAGAAGTTTTTTTTACCGAGATTAGTCCTTAAATTTTCAAATATTTTTGTTTTAGTCCCCTCCGTTCGTAAAATCTGTTATTTGTGTGCGGCTAACGGAAAATCACATTAGCAATCCATGTGATCTGAGTTAACACCAAATAAGTGATATGACGTGGATGATACAGATCCATAGATGCAAAATGGTCTGATATGCAAAATAGTCTCGTACACAAAATTTTGAGTTCATGGGTCTGAATCATTCATATTATATCACCTATTTGGGTGCTACTTCGCACCACATGGTAGTTGGTGTGGATTTTCGTTAACCACATCAGTAAATAACTGATTTTTTGTAATAGTTGAGATCAAAACCAAAATGTTTGAAGAATTAAAGACTAGTTAGTCCCGATCAAAATAACTTCTAAAGACTACAATCAAAATACGTTAAACTTTTAGCGACCAAAACCATAAATAAACCTTTTATATATACACACACCAAACTCCAGCCAAATGGTAACTTAAAGAATTTTCTTGATTCGAATTTTTAATACATTAATCCATGATGAGGTGAACTATTTAACAAGAGCTTCAGGCGTAACTAACCTTTTTAAAAAGCCTAATTAGTTATAGATTCACTATATTACATTAAAATCAACATTTAACCCACGGATGGATTGACACACTAGTAAATGGGTTGTACTAGAGGCATTCATTCAATGTCAAAGTTTATGAATGAATTGAATCTTGGTAAATATCCTCATAAAAGAAAAAGATAACAAACTACCCATCTTCCGAAATGGTGGAAATCATTTTTTTCACCATTTAAACTATGAAAAGGAATCATTATTTAAGTATATAACTTTTTGTTAGTATATACATGTTTCTTTTAAAAATTTGAATTATAAATTCGTGTTTTGCACGTACAGGAACCTACGAAGGTGCAAGTTTTTGGATGACAATTATTATGGGACATGTTACCAACAAAACAGAATTTGAGGAAAAGAGGAATTCTGGTGGCTGTTGAATGTGCTTTATGTGGAAGGTTGGAAGAAGATGCAATGCATTTGTTCTTTTTCTGTCGAGTGGCGGAGTTGGTCTGGAATGATATCCTTTTGTGGTTACAAATGCCTAACCTGAGCTGAGGGGTTGTTTGTATGTGAGGTTTTTAAGAGTTATAAGCCATCTTGGAAGGGGAAGAAACAAGAGGATGTGGGTTTGATAATTTGGTTAAATGTGATATGGTTGAATTGGTTGCAGAGGAATAGAAAGATCTTCCAAAATGAGGATCCTAATGCAATGGAGCTGGTGGAATCGATTAAAATTAGAACTTGGCATTGAACTAATATATTGGTGTGTATGCCCACAAGGTTGTTTGGTGTCTATGCCCACAAGGTTGCATGTCCGTAACATATTATATTTAGGGGGCTGAGTATTTCCTGTACTCTCTATTTGTATATACATTGGGTTAGTCGGTCTTTCCTTGATAGGTTCTGGTATGCTCTTTTTCCCTTGCTTTGAATTTTTTCATTGGGTTTTTTTGCAAGGTTTTTAAGGAGGTAGGGATCCTAGCAAGAGGGATGTGATAGAAGGGTCATGTAATTTGCTTTTTCTGGATAGGTGTTTTGGGGCATAATGTAATAGTGGTAGGTATTGTATTTCTTTCACAATGTTGTGAAAAACTCTCATGTACAATTGGTGGTGATCAACTTGGAGCATATGATTGTATGTCATTTTGGCAAACCCTTCAAAGAAGGTGAGGCCTCTATGACTTTATGATGCTTGATTGATTTTTATTAATAATTTTTTTCTTGGTTTGCTGTTAAAAAAAAAAAACTAATAGTTTAGATTACATAGAAGTTCTACCAAAAATTACTTTTAAGGCAGAAATTTACATAAAATACAACTTCATATTCCTTTTTCATCACTCCGGGTAGCTTCTTTTTCACCTTCCTTTTTCATCATTTTTAGAGACGGATTTTTTTTTATTTAGAGACGGATTTCATTCCGTCTCTAAATCTGAACTTTCTAGTAGTGGTAGTACGGTACATTTGTATAACCTTTTCTTTTTAGTTAATTAATAAATAATAACCATTATTATATACATATAGGTTAAAATTAAAAAATATATGGGCTTCTTATCTTCCATTTTATTCTGGTAACTAAAAGTGAAAATTAATTTTTAATTATACAAGAAGAAAAAAACTAAAAGTAAAGACTTCTAGCTTAACTTTACATCCAACCTAACGCAACTAACAAATCAACCTAGATGGATAAAGTGCCAAATTTTAAAAGATTCATGTTAGTCATCCTATGTGCCTCATTCAAAGCTAGGGAGCATAATCAATATTAAATAATTCCATTACTTTTTGGTTAATTAATTATTTTGCTTATAAAAAAATAATTCCATTACTCAAAATTATTTCAAATTTAATAGCAAATAAATAAATATGAAAACTTGCAGTAGTAATACGTAAAATATAATAAACCCAACATGATCGTTAGGTTTATATATCAAGCATGTGACTGGGTTATATATATACGGGTATCTCTTCTTTTCTGTTTGGGACAAAAACTGTGACAATTCGTCGTGCTTTAATAAGGGGTTTTCTGGACAGTAAGGAACCGGAGAAAGTTAGGTTAGTGTATGTGAGGGAGTCTCTTCTCTAATTTTTGTAACTAGACCCTAACCCTGTGCGATACACGGGAGAAATACGACATCGATAAAATATTTCATAATAAAGTTATAATTAATATTAGTTTTAATGTATTGATAAAGCATTTCATAAAGTTACAATTAATATTAATTTTAATTTAATTATTATTGAATAGTTACGAGGAATTTTAATATGAATGTTTAAGTGTAAATAAAGTATAATAATGTAACATTCTTGTTAAGAAATTGTTTAGGAAGGAGTCGATTAATATTATTATTTACGAAAAAGTTGATAAATTGGAGTCGATTAACATTCTTGTATGTAATAATTTTAAACTAAAAAATTCCCTTTTAAAAAAAAGTGAATAAAAGTGTTTCTGAAAAAGAAGTAATTAATGACATTATAAATTCAAATCCAAATAAAAAACATCTACGTAAAAAGAACACAGAAAACCCAAAGCATATTTTTTTAATATATTAGATATATTAAAATAAAAAAAAAGTCGAAGCACCAAAAATCGGTGCATGGTAGAAGTACCCTTGTTTTATATTTTACTTGTTTGGACCATGACCTGTGTCATGAAGCATATAATAAAAAAAGTTCAAATCCAAATATCAAAAACATGTACATAAAAAGAACAATAACAATAACAAATGTCACTATTCCAAAAACCATTAGATGGGAGGGAATGAGCGAGATTTTTTAGTGGGTGAGGGGAATGTTTGGTAATATATATATATATATATATATATATATATATATATATAGGGGCAATAGCAAATGTCACTATCCCAAAAACCATTAGATGGGAAGATATTGACTTACCCGAAGATTGGCATCTAGACAGAGCTGCACCAGCTCGACCTAAAGAAACCCCTGAAATCCAGAAGATTCGACAATATGAAGATGGCAGAGTAAAATTAACCTTTAACAGAAGAAATTCCTTTAGTGTCGCCAGATCTGAAAGTTCAAGGGTTGGGGATCACAGATCTCGTGCTACTGAGACAGCCTCTAGGAAATCTTTCTCAACAATATCTCAATCAACTATCCATCTCCAAGGCCTTGATACCTCCACTTCCATACCTGTACCCATATATCAAAAACAAGAAAAAGATCAAAAAACCATTTAATCGCCAACATACTCCTCCATGAATGATGAGTATGATGAGATTAATAATATTGAAAAAGTTTTTGTGATCAACAAAGAAATAATCAAAAAAGATTTCTATTCTGATGACAACGTCGCTCAAAGAAACTGGTTTTTTACTCATTTTAGAGAAAAACGTAATCAAATCCAAAATGAGTTTTACAATTTTCTTGAACGAGTTGAACAAAACATATATTTCTTTGATTGGTTCCAAGCTTATGCTATTGTGAATAAGATTGATTATCCTTTCAAAAGGCAATTGTCTTCAAAAGAAAAGGTTACAAATGTTATCAATAGCTGGAAACTTAAAGATGACACCATTCTCCAGTCTGAATTACCTCCAAATAGGCAATAGCAGCTCAACACTAAGACTGGTACTAGTCTAGCCATAGCTGCCCCATTCAAATCAAAAGATGAATCTGACCTAGTCAATCCTAAAGATATCAAAGATTTGATGGAACAATCCAACTACACCAATAAGTATCTTCAAACTTTAGGAGAAAACCTTAATATTATCAGATCTAGGAAAGAAGAGGTATCCTCTAATTTAGTCGAGGCAAAGCCAACCGAAAAACCCTTCTTCAAACCTTTCAATCCTTCGAAAGATCTTAGGAAAAACCTACAATTCCTTAAAGCAAAAAATAAGGCTATCATCTCCGATGAGTTAGCAGATAGCATCAGAAATTTGACCCAACTCGTTGCTCCCGAGACACCCCAACCTTCCGATTCAAGTTCCATAAAGCCCTTTCATCCTAGAACCCCCCCTTTTAAGGATCGCCTGATAAAAGTTTTAGGGGAATGCAGTTCTCCTTACTCCTCTGAACCTGAATCGATAAGATCTGAGAAGTTAGGTTTGAACCCGCTCATGAGTCAATCTTTATCCTGGAAAAAACCTTCCAAGCTTTATTACCAACGTGCAACTGCCCCAGATTTACTTCTTAAGGAATCTGACATCCCCCTCAAAAGCTTTGATGCAAACCAATTATACATATGGAACATTGATGGTCAGAATGAGTATGGTATTATGCAAGTTATGCAATACATGTGCATGGCTGCTACTGCTTATCTAACCACCAGTGATATAGATGAAAAAGGGATCGTAATGGCTTTAACAGCGAGATTCACTGGCCAATTAAAAGGATGGTGGGATTATGGTCTCACTGAAGACGAAAAACATGCCATTTACAATGCTGTAAAAGTTGATCCCCACCAATTTCCTATAACCAATAAAGGGGAGCTAGTCCCCGATGCTGTCAACCAATTGATATTCACCATAGGAGCCAAATTTATTGGAGATCCTTCTATCTGGAGAGACAAATCAGGAGAATTATTGCCAAACCTAAGATGTAAAACGTTATCAGAATTTAGGTGGTACAAGGATACCTTCCTTACTCGAGTCTATACCAGAGAAGATTGTGAACATCGGCTCTGGAAAGAAAAATTCTTAGCTGGTCTTCCAAAGTCTTTAGGAGACAGGGTTAGGGATAAGATTAGACATCAAAATGGAGAAATCCCTTATGACAATCTTAGTTACGGACAATTAATATCCTATGTCCAGATCTCCTATCTGTTCAATAATAACATCTTGAAGATTTTGATGGTTTTCTAATTGATCAAGTCTTTCACTAATGTTAAGATTCTTTAACTCATGCCACCAAAGAAGGAGTTAATCTTTGGTTCAACAGGAATCCAACCTTCCTCAAAGTAGCTGATCCAGAGACTTGTAAATTTCTTAATCAAAGGGCGAAAATCACAGCAGCTCTTGCCGCCTCAACCTCAAAGAATTCCCTAGAAGAAAATCTTCAAAACATCCTCAAATTATTACAAGCGGACCAATCAGAAACTTCGAAAACAAAGCTCCCATCATCTGATGAGGAAGAAGAAAATGAAGATGATTGCTTTGCTGTCAACCTGGATGATGACCAGAGTTTTCATTAAATTATTGTAAAATACTATTGAAATAGTTCTGATTTAATTATTGTAAAATATTGTTGTAATAGTTCCGGTTTACTTTACCTAAACTGTTGTAATAGTACCCGGCCAAATAATTGTACACAGTGCAGGTTTTGCAACCGACACTGTTGAAACAGTAGGTGAAGAAGTCTATTTAAAGAGCACCTCAGCTCTCAATAGACACACAATTTTAGAGAGAGAGACTTTCAGAGAGAGTTTTGGAGAGATTTCAGCCTTTGAGATCTCGTAAGCTCCTCCTTTAGTTTCTGTCTTTCAATATTTCAATCTTATGTTTATGTCTTTCAATCTTTGTATCATATAATAAAGTATTTTCATATTTATGTTTTAGTTTCTGTTTACTTTCATTTTCTCCCCTTTCTCCCTCACCAGATCTTCCTTCACGGTTATGCCAAAAGGTTCTGGTCCCCTCTTTTAATTTTGTCTATTTTTAATTTTTTCCCTTTCTCCCTCACCAGATCTTCCTTCACGGTTATTCCAGAAGGTTCTGGGAACCATTAAGGCCTTCTCTCATGAAATTGATTATGCCTCTTATCTCTTAAACATAAGAGTACAGAAACATTAAGGCCTTCTCTCATGAGCGGCTTGATAGCAACTTGGACACAACCTATGTGCAAGTATCAGTATTTTTGTTTGTGACCTCTCAACGTTTCATTGGAGAGAAGGTGGAACTCTTCATCTTTAGAGGTGATTGGATTGATGGGGATATTCTTTTCAACAGTTCTTATGATGTAGTCAGAACTTTGAAAGAATCGTCCCTGGGGTTTGTAGAGGTCTTTTGTGGGAATTTCCCAATTGTCAAAATCTTGATTTATATCTTGAAATTTGATTTCTTCCTTGAAAATGTTTTTAGAAGAGGTTTGGGCTTCTTCATTCTCGGCGAGAGATGAAGAAGATGGTTGGGAGGACTTGAAAGAGAGATGGGTTGAGAGAGAGCGAAACATATTGAAATAAAGAGGTGAGTGAGTAAATTTATATATATATATATATTAGTGTCTTTTATATGATTTATTTATAATGATGTATGTTTAAAATTAAATTACATTTTTATATTTTAAACAAAAAATTGTTGTGATTTAGGTTTTGAAATTTTTAAGATCAAAACAAATCTCACGATGAAAAAAAATACTTACATAAGTATTTATGGTAAATTATTTGTGAACGAGGTCTAAATATAAACAAGATCGAACTTGCACCCTTTAGATATATGATGAATTTTTATGATTGGATCAATATTCATTAAACATTGTAGTATCTTGTTTGTACTTTGTATTTCATAGCAATGGAAAAAAAAATGTCTAAAGGCTCTTTAGTATGGGTAGCATTGGCAAAACGGGCCTTGGTCCGCGGGCCTCGCCCGTCCGCCCGCATTTTTTTGCGGGCAGGGCACAAGTTTTAGCAAAAAAAAAATAAATCATGCCCGCCCGCCCCGCCCATTATTTTTCGTGGGCGGGGCGCAGACGGCCCGCAAGCTTGTATACACAAATTGCGGGCGATTTGCGGGTGGCATACCGCCCGCACTTTTTTTTTTTTAATAAAAATTTGTACTTAAAACAAAGAATGAAATATAAAATCAAATTTTTTTTCAACGCGGGCCGCCCTGCCCGCAGTGCGGGCGGGCAGGGCCTGAAAATTAGACCCTAAATATTTTAATCGGCGGGCATATGCCCGCTCGCATTTTTTATGGGCGCGGGCCATGCTCGCCTTTTTTGCCAATACTAAGTATGGGTGAGAATGAGTCATGCCGAGTGAGATTTTAACAAAAATAGGTTTGCCAAGTGTTCTAAATTCAAAGTCCAAGTTTGTCTATTGGCCCATCATAGACTAAATTTTAAGCTTAGGCTTGATCTATTTCAAGGCCTAATTTGGCCCATAGCTCAATAAAAAATTTATTATTCAATAAAATTATCACATTTTAACACAAACATAAAAATGTCTTGTGCCCTCAAATTATGTGATCGACATAAAATAAAGTGAAATGCAAAAAACATCAAAACTCAAACTATATATCAGCAAAAGTAACACCATACAAAAACATAAACTACCTCAAGCCTCAAATTAATAAACAAACAAAAAAGTGAAAGAAATTATATTTATTTTTAATTTTAATATTATATATATTTATATATTAGATTTTTAATTTTTTATAAGCCAAAAATTATATTAATAAAAAAGATTGGGAACTATGAGCAATACTACTAGTCAAAAATTAAATTAAAATCTAATGTATAAGTATTTATAAAATTATATTAGATTTTTTTTAATTTAAATCATTTATAAAAATAAAATATATAAGTATTATAAAATTAAATAAGTCGATTCGGTGAGTCTAATAGACTTTTTTATAAAGTTTGAGTCCAATTTATTTAAATAAATACATAAACTTTTTAAAACGTTTAAACCTGATATTTTTATTAAATGAATTGAACCATAGATCCCATAAACTGTCGTCACTAGTTAGTAGTTCCCACCCATACTCTCGAGGCATATTATATTATCGCTGGCTGAATCGTATAATATATTATGACTATTCAGGTGACATATGTCTTTAATAAAAATTCGAGAAAACTACAATGTATGTATACCCACTTAACTTTTATTATTGCTTATCATATAACCTCTCTAAATATCTTTAAACTTTTATTATCATTAAATCCAAACTCTTTTTTTAATGATCTGATCTATGTTAAAGAAAAAAAATTGCATTAAGAGATAGCAGATCGTGCATCTTAATCATGCACAAACAACAAATGTATTGCTGCACAGGTAAGACATACATGTGATTCGTTTTTTTTATGGACAAAGTTGTTTTTAAGGGAAGGAAGGAGCTCACTTGTTAGATCGGATTTGAACTAATGTTCTCTATCAATCAAGTGATTATTTAGAGACATATATATGATTTGTGTAGCAAGCAATTACTATGAAGCACGTAAATTGTAGTATAAAATAAAATATCCTGACAACGTATAACTCCACCTTGTTAATATAATATTGACATTAGCATAATAAAATTGAGGTTTCAACTGCAGGAAAAAAGTTATAAGACTTAGCATACGTAGATGATTAAGTTCTTTATAAACTTAATGCCAGAAGTTCAATTTTTATAGGATATGAAAAAAACTTTATTAATAAAGTTAAAACTCATTTAAGTGATCTTTAGACCTTAAAAAAAATTAGTTCTCATTTATGAATACCTTTGGTGAAAAACACTGCACACACAAAAACTATAATAATTTCAATTTTTAAAATCATGAGTTTATTTTTTTTCTTGGTGGTCTTTTATTTCTATTAGACTACTTATAGATATTAAAATGACTTAATTATATTTTTAATCCTTGAACTTTAGGATTTTAATATTTTATTTTAAAAAAAAAAGAAAAAAAATAATTGGAGAAAGATCGTTTTCGCCCACGTGATTAATCTCTTATGTTTGACTAAGATTTTGGTGTAATATGTTAGCAAAATTTATCCAAAATTGGTAAAGAAGTATATGGCAAATCGAGAAGTAATTTCGGAGAACGAACCAGACATTGAAAGAAAAATGTAATAAAAAAACCATAATGTTTAAGAAATAGACACATAATTAAACTTATTAAAAATAATAGAAGTTTAAGGCTTCAATTCGCTTAATTTAGCAAGAATTCGATGAGATTCAATGACAGTGCTAGTGCTATTATTGTTTTTTAAATGTAGATCACAAATTTTATTTTATTTTTTCCATTGAATATCGGTTCTTGAAAAACTAACAAGGAGATTATGGCCGGATTATTTATGGTTTTCACCTTTCAGAACAAATTAAATGATAATATGATAAGCGAGTTATCCTAGATGGATAAGATTCATGTCATGGGCGGTGAGTGGACTGCAAAATGCAAAGTACAACGACTCCTCAATCATAATGTTTCCATTTTCGTTTGCGTGAGTAAGAGAAACTCCACATCCTAAAGAACTGCTGAGCATCTTGGGCATTAGCATGTAGGAGGGTGCAAATTCATCATGCACCTACTTAAAAAGAATGAGAATTATGAATAATAGCAGTTTACTTGGAATACGATAAGTGTGTTCAGTATGCGAATGGAAATGTAGTACGACATCAATGAAAAATAGGCTAACATCAGAGACGGATTCAAACATGATCGGAAAAAAAGGTATAAAAGTAGAATAAGCCCGTGCATTGGGGTATTTGTTTGCTAGCTAATTGTAAATAATTTTATGTTTTTGAATTGAATTAGTATTAACTAATTTGTCAACATAAAATTATTTGATGAAATTCAAATGATCAAGTTTGTGAAAACATACTAACAAAATAATATATATATATATTATCCCTTTGCATTCAATTGATGTCCCTTTCTTGTGAAAATCTCTTTTCATTGAAACAAAAAAAAAAAAAAAAACCGCTTGCGATAATTATATGAACCATTAAAAAGTAAAAGCATTTCTAAAAGGTAAAGTTAGATAAATGATATATTTCATGATTCACATTCTTATTATACTCAAAATAAAAGTATTTGCATAAATTGAACTATTTTTAGGTACATTCCTAATTATCATTTTTTTTATGATATGGTCTTGCGTATCTAAAATGTATCATCCTACATTCATATTTTCTGGAATTTTTTTTTAAAGAATAAAAAAAGACTAAAGTTATATTGGATAGCTTAATAAAACTCATGTTAAATACTACTGTATTTTCTGAATTTGAGAAATCGTAAGGCATTATACTATATGCATGGCTTTCTACTCATGGACAAAAAAAGGTAGTTATAAGTCTTTTAAAAAAGTAGTTATTGCATAAATTATTTAGTTTTTTCATAAGGTACTTTTTTGAACAATCAATTATCATCTAGACCATAGCTTAGATTCCATTAATAGTTGTCACATCACGTATTAAGATGACAATAGAATTTCATTTGTTAGGATTGCAAGTTGGTATGTGTTGGTGTAACAAACTACTGAAACAAAATTTATAAAAATACCGTAGTCAACATATTACTGATTTTACTCTTCCAAAAAGTTGTTATGTTATGTTTCTACTATCCCAGATATGCATTGTTTATTGATGTATACAGGGATTATTAGATACTGCCTTTAGTCATATTCTCACATTCCAGAATGGTATTGAAACTAATCTTTCAATTAGCAACTAAGAATGTAAAAAATTTTAAAAGTCTAAGATCAACCAAGATCTAAGACTAATTTGCAATTCCTACTAAAATCACAATGAAAAATCCAATAAAAGCTTAGCATAACCCATAAAAGCAAATCAATACAGTCATTTTCTTTAACACTCATCAAATATATATTTTTTTTAGAGACAAACCGACTGCAGGAAACTAATTAAGTTGGTTTCATTTATGATCCTATTACCATTATCATCCATAAATCATTTCAGGGTCTAAAATTTTATTTGAGATTTTATGAAAGCTCTTGTGCAAATAAGTTTCAATGCTATGAAAAATAGTAATAAAAGTAAGGTCTACAGCGAGGTAGAATCCGCTTAAATTTTGATTTACGTGTCCTTCGTTTGAACCTCAAATCCTTAAGCATAAACTTGATCCGATAGGCCATACTGTCACAAACAAAAAAGCACCAATTAGGCTTTTAATAAAAAATATATATTACTCTTCAAATTTTTTACCTTGAATGACTTTAGACAGATATAACAACTTCAGTCTTCAATATAAATAAATAGTTAAAATTAGCCTACATCTATATAAATCAATTCTTTCTTATACTACCATATCCTATCTAACAACATAACTCAACATTTCTATACTTCAAATTTCAATAAAAAATGCATGAAAATTGATGACTTACGATAAAAAATGCAAATGACATATGTAATAATTTTTCAACAAAAATATGGAAAATAGGAATGATGATTGAAAGGATGATAATAAAATGCAAATTGATGAAAAAATAATAGAAATCGGATACAGTGATGGAAAACTCGAAGACCAGCATATGCATTTTCTCTCTGAGTATAGCCATTTATTATAGTCCAAAAGACAACATTTTTGGTTACAATATCATCAAAAAGGGTTATGACATCACACATGGTATCACAGAAGTGACATACATATCCATGAGTACGTTATCAACATATATGGATGGCCCTTGGGTACTAATATTGATTGCCAAACCATGAATCAACTTCCCACACAAAAGAGCATTCAAATAGTGACCGAGAATGCGAAGTCAAGGGAGTTTTGGACTGAGAATGTGATGGCTCTAAAATGAGTTGGGGTTCCAGGGGACATCTGTGTTCTCGGCGTGTGTGGTCTGAAGGAGAAAATAAAGAGACCAATGTTGGATAGTAAAAAGAAAAAAAAAAAAGTGGCAGAGAATGAAAGAAAATAAATGGGTAATTAATAGAGAGGGTGAATGGTGGTTACTAGAAGTTGAGGGTGGATATGAAGAATTGTACGTTGATGCTATTTGAATGACATGTTACAGCCTCTAGAGTTGAGAATTCACCAACTTTTAACGAGGAGGCTCCATTTTGCTGAGAGTGATTTTGGAGCCTCCGTTGAGACACCTTTTTATATATAATAAAAAAGGACTAGTTCTAAGTTCGGGTATTGCACAGGTTAATTATTAATTAATTATCGAATAATTTAAATAGATATTTTAATTTATTTATTAAATGGTTTCTTTCTTATCTATTTTTTAGTTTTCACTATGGTTTCTCATGCTCAAATGATTGTTAATGTTTTCGAATCAAATCGGTATAGTATGATGTTAGGGTTCAATTCTTGTCTTGGGTATATATGAAAAAGATATTTTAGAAGGGATTAGTTTTCATATGTTGTCTGGAAGATACCTTGGTGCGAAAAAAATTAGAAACAACCCTACTTATGTTTTATGTACTCTTACCTGATTTATTTATGATTTAATTTGATTTATTTATACTCTTATAAAGTAAATTTGAGGTACTCTAACAGCTTCTTTTTTAATTTCACGTCAGAGCCATGTAACTATTAGAACCATCTTCATAAATGTGTGTGTGAATAACAAGTGTACATAATTTTATATACTATATATAAAATAAAAAGGGGTATGCAAAAAAAAGACAAAAATAAAATACTCCATCCGTTCCACTTTATATGTCATTTTAGTCATTTTAATTAGTTCCAAATTATTTATCGTTTTAGGAATTTCATGGTGTATCAATTGATTTTTTCCTACTTTAACCTCACATTTAATATATTAAAATATGTGAAATGAGTGATAATTAATATACTACTATAAAAATATTATAATAAAATTATCTAATAATTCTCTTAAAATTTGAACAATTAAATAACTTTTTTAATCTGCATAAAATTTACTGTTAAATTGGAAAACTGAGGAAGTGGTTGCGTTGGAAGCTAAAATCTTTTCAAGGACACAAATTAATTAAAATACCAAAAATATTTGTGAAAGTAAGAGAGCTAATAGATTGTGGCATCGCGTGATTGACTTCCTGCGTTTAACTAAAATTTCAGTATAACATGTCATCAAAATTTGATCGGAATTAATAGGAGGGAATATATATGACAAATTCAGAATTAACTTCGAGAAATCGGATCTTAACAAAAAAAAATAATTTATGACAAAACGGCCCTAAAATTCAAAAACTGAAAATATAATTAAACCTATTAAAAACTCAATGCTTAATTACATTGTTTTTCCCACTTACATCCTTATTTATTCAATCTTCATTTTCGTCACCAACTCAATAAATGACTTTATTATACTCTCTCCGGTCATATTTATAAGATTCTTTTGGGTTTTTCACTCTCACAAAGAAAAATGATTAAATTTGTTAATAGTATTGGAAATGTGAAAATTTGATATACATTTTCAAAACTATCCCTATAATTATTATTGGAACTCTAAAAAGTGTTGACTTAATAGGGATGTTTGTGAAAATAAGTAATTAAATGCTACTGAAAATTGAAATATGGTCTTATAAATAGGGTCAAAATAAAAACCCTAAAAGAATCTTATAAATAGGGAGTAGTAGAAAATGCTTAAATAAATTAGGCATACAATTATTTATTAATTATAAGAATGGGTAAACAAATTATACTGAATTACTCTTACTTTTTTAACCTACCTAAGTGCAAAAACAACATAAATTGTAAGAGAAAATACTTTGTACACCTTTAAAAAAAATAGTATGTACATTGATCTTTACATTATCAGTACATTATTCATCATCTAAGAATATGATCATTGACTTCTAAATAATATAAAAATAATGCAAATGAAATATAAATGATGTGTCGATAGTATAAAAAACTTCAATTCACACGTATTAAACTCAAATGGTAAATGAGAGTGTGTATGTATAGATGTGGTCAATGGGTCTTATGTCGACCACACATCATGCATTAAGCTATTGATGATGCATACAATGTAACAACCAGTTTTCTACTGTAATTTTTGGAAAAATAGATTAAACAGAAAGTTGCGTCGTGGAAAACCACTGCCCTGAAAGCGAAATTCTGGCACGACCGACGTGCAATCGATTAAAGCCGTTCGCTTCCCAAGGTTAACACAGCAACTCCCAACTCGTGCACTCGTGATGGGAGTTTGGAACAACAAACTACAATTGCCCAGAGTTAGAGAAGAATAAGAGGTTTTGTTTTTTTAATAAGCTTCATCAAACTCTATAATCAGAAGATGAAATAAATAAACTGACCAATTTTAACGTTAAAGAGAAGTGGTGGAGAAAAACAAGGCATGATCAAGAATATGCCTTCAGAACATTTCTCCACTATATACCAGGTCAATAACAATTTTTTTTATTTTCATATTAAAAAGATATTCCTTTACAATAACAATTAAAGATAAAACCAAATTTTTCATAAAAGGATTTAAAAAGGTGGAGACCCAGTCCAACCCATGTACTCTTTTTAAACCCACATAAAAAAAAGAGGACTTATTATAAATCATAAACTCATGAAAACTTTGTTACTTACCTACCATATAGTCATATTTCCAACAATCCCCCACATATGACTATATGTTTTAAAAATACATTTTTCTGGGCAAAGGAAGAAACTAAGTTACTTAAACATTAATATCTTTCGATTGAATTAATGCATAGTGAAATGAGGCAACAACATAGCTAATGAAAGTGAAATAAATCTTGAACTTTCAAAAACTCTCAAGTTGAGACCCCCACAACACATATTAATTTCTTAATGTCTGCTATTCCGCGATACAATCAAAGCGCTATTGAAGGCCCTGCGCATATACCTTGGTTCCATGAGCGCTCTAGAAAGAAAATTCCATATTCTTTCATAGAAGGCGGCCCACATTCACACTCATATAAACAATAACTTTATCAAGTCTATAACAACAACAGACCACTCAACAAATAGAGCTATAAAGTTATTAAGTCTTTTAGACTTACATCACAATCTTCCATCAAGTCCTTTTAAGGACCACCCAACACCTAGGGCTATGGATTTTAAGCACTACCACATGTACAGACTGTTCCATCAAGTCCTTTTAAGAACCACCCAACACCTAGGGCTATGGATTGTAGTGCAACACATAATGTTCAAGCCAAAATCTTAAGTCCCATCCCTTTAGAAGTCTCTTGAATGATTTTCCTTGTCAATCCCTTTGTCAAAGGATCTGCTACGTTTCTTTCTGATCTCACAAATTCCAGAGATATTACTCCATTCTTCAAAAGTTGTTTAACTGCACCATGTCTTATGCGAATATGTCTTCTCTTGCCATTATATGCATAATTTTTGGCAACTCCAATAGCAGCTTGTGAATTACAGTGCAAGGAGATTGGTACAGACGACCCCCACAATGGAATATCACTTAACAAGTGTTTCAACCATTCAGCTTCTTGACCTGACCTGCTAGCTCAAGAGCAATGAATTCAGCTTCCATGGTGGAGCGAGCAATACAACTTTGTTTGGAAGATTTCCATGAAACAGCTCCTTCACCAAGAGTGAACACATATCCACTAGTAGAACTCACTTCATCATTATCTGTTACCCAGTTTGCATCACAATAACCTTCTAAAACAGCAGGAAACATGTTAAAATGTAAACATAAATTTATAGTTCCCTTAACGTATTTTAACAATCGACGAAGTGCATTCCAGTGTTCATTACTAGGATCATGCGTGTATCTACTTAGCCTGTTGACAGCATAAGCAACATCAGGCCTTGTGTAGTTCATGAGATACATAACACTTCCTATAATCTTAGCATATTCAGCTTGTGAAACACTATCACCATTATTCTTTTTAAGACTCATGCTAGGGTCATAAGGAGTTCTTACAAGCATTTCATCAAAACAATCAAATTTCTTAAATATCTTTTCAATGTAATGTGATTGACACAATGAAAAACATTTTCAGTTTTTCTAATTTTAACACCAAGTATAACATCTTCCTCACCTAAATCCTTCAAGTCAAAGTGAGTAGACAAAAACAATTTGGTGTCATTTATTACTTCCAAGTTAGAGCCAAAAATGAGCATGTCATCAACATACAAACATATAATCACACAATCAGAACCAAACAATTTTGAGTAAACACATGAATCAGAGACATTCGCAACATATCCATTGCTTACTAAAGTACGGTCAAATTTTTCATACCATTGTTTGGGTGCCTGTTTGAGACCGTAGAGAGATTTTCTGAGCTTGCATACCTTGTTCTCTTGTCCAGCAACGACAAATCCCTCTGGTTGCTCCATGTAAATTTCTTCTTCCAGGTCTCCATTGAGGAAAGCTGTCTTTACATCCATCTGATGAATTATTAAACCTCGAATAGCTGAAAGAGCAATCAAAGATCTAACGGTAGCAATTTTAGTCACAGGAGAATATGTATCAAAATAATCAATGCCTTTCTTTTGAGTGTATCCCACTACCACTAGTCTAGCCTTGAATTTTTATAAAGACCCATCTGGTCTAAATTTCCTTTTAAATATCCATTTACACTTAATAGGTTTACTACCTATAGGTAAATCAACCAAATCCCAAGTGTGATTCATCAAAATAGAGTCTAATTCACTTTTAATTGTTTCTTTCCAAAAACTAGAATCGATAGAGGTTAAAGCCTCTTTATAGTATTTAGGATCATCATCAATCAAAAATACAGAAACAAATTGTTCACTGATTTTATCAGATTTTTCAATAACAAAAGCAGTTATAAAATCAGGCCCAAAGCTATTCTCAGTTCTCTTCCTCTTACTCCTTCTAGGTTCATTCACATGTTCACTAGAGATAGATTCATTCATCAAATCAGTTCTCAAAGGAGTAACATTTTCAATTACAGTTTTAGTAAGAGGAAACACATGTTCAAAAATTTCAACATCTCTAGATTCACAAATAGAATTATCATTCAAACACATGAATCTGTATGCAGCACTGTTCTGAGCATAGCCAATAAAAGCACAATCAAAGGTCTTAGGCCCAATATTAGATTTTCTATATTCTCGATATGCAACTTTAGCCAAACAACCTCAAACCTTTAAATAATTTAAATTAGGTGCAAAACCTTTCCACAACTCATAAGAGTTTTATCTAGTTTCTTATGAGGAACTTTTTTTAGAATATAACATGCAGACAAAACAGCTTCACCCCACATGTTATTCACCCCACATGTTATCAGGCATACCAGAACTTAATAACATAGCATTTATCATTTCTTTTAGTGTCCTATTTTTTAGTTCAGCTATGTCATTTTGTTGAGGTGTATAGGGAGCAGTGGTTTCATGTATAATACCATCTTCATCACAAAATTCTTTTAGGAAATTTGTGCTATATTCACCACCTCTATCAGACCTAAGTCTTTTAATCTTTTTATCCAATTGATTTTCTACTTCAGCTTTATATTTTAAAAACATTTGAGTAGCCTCATCTTTTGACTTTAACAAATATATTTTAGTATATCTGGAAAAGTCATCAACAAAAGTTATATAATATTTTTTTGCCACCTTTACTCACTGTGTTTTTAAAATCAGCCAAGTCAGAATGTATCAATTCAAGCAATTCAGTGCTTCTAGATGTGACATGATTGAAAGGTTTCTTTGCAAATTTTGCTTCAACGCAAACAGTACATTTAGAACATTTGTTTTCATTAGACGCATTTATAAGATGCATATTTTTCAATCTTTTGATTGAACCAAAATTCACATGTCCCAATCTACCATGCCACAAATTAACAGATTCAGCAATATAAGCATAACCAGAAATGTTTCCATTAGCAATAACAGGAATAGTGTTCAAAACAAACAGCCCATGAGACAAATATCCCTTGCCCACAAAGTCCCCATTTTTTGTTAAAATCACTTTATCACCCTCAAACACAAGTTTCAGACTAGCCTTATTGAGCAAACTACCATAAACTAGGTTCCTACGAAGGGAGGGGACATACAACACATCATTCAGAGCTAAAGTTTTCCCAGAGAAACTAGGTTCCTACGAAGGGAGGGGACATACAACACATCATTCAGAGCTAAAGTTTTCCCAGAGGTGAGTTTCAGGAGTATTTTTCCTTTACCAAGAACCACAGCAGTGGCTGAATTGCCCATGAAGACATGTTCACCGTCTGGCACATCATAGAATTCCTGAAAGAGATCCTTGTTGGAGCAAAAATGTCTAGTGTCACCTGTGTCTAGTAGCCAATCAACTTTGTTTTCCACCAGATTTGCTTCTACCACCACAGCAGCAATTATCTCTTCTTTCTCAGCAACAACATTGACCTGTGGAAAGCAGAATTATTGTTAGGCTTATTGGCAGGTTTCTTATTCTTCCTGTCCCAGCACTGGTACGACTTGTGCCCTGGTTTTCCACAATTCAAAGCAGAGCAACACTTTGTCTTTCTGATCCCTTCCATTATTGCCTTTGGAATTTTTCTGGTATTCGTTCTTCTTGAATTTCTTTCCATTTGCTTTGTACCTGTCTTTAAAAGCACTAGAAGATTCAACCAAGTTAGCCTTAACAGAAATTGAAGAAACAAAATTTTTCTGATCTTTTTGTGTTTCATATGGTTCCGGTAATCGCCTCCATGAGGGTGGAAATTTTTCCAACAGAACATTAGCTTGTAGGACATCACACATCTTCATGCCTTCTCTAAGCACATCCGCAACCAGGTTCTCATACTCGTGAATCTGCTCCATGATAGGCTTGTCATCAACCATCTGGAACTCCATCCATTTCCCTACCACATACTTTTTTCTGCCAGCATCATCAGCACCGTACCTTGATTCCAAGGTATCCCAGATTTCCTTCGCATATTTCTGTTCAACAAAAATATCAAAAAGAGCATTTGTCATGTGGTTGAGAAGATGACCTCGGACAATTTTATTATCCTTCATGTATTTCGCCTTTGCCTCTTCATCAACTTTCTTCGTTTGGTCCGTCGAGGGCGTTGCAGGAACCAGCGGTTGATTATCAGGAACAGGTGTGAACAAAACGTAATCAACCTCAAGCTGTTCAAAGAAGATTAAAAGTTTCTGGGACCAACGCTTGTAGTTGATACCATCCAAAGGTTCGAGCTTAGAGAGATCAGGCAGTGATTTGGGAACAGAAGCAGCAGCCATTGTTGATGGGGGAGAAAATAAATTTCGCTTTCAGATTGTATAGATTAAACAGAAAGCTGCGCGGCACGACCGTTCAATCGATTAAAGCCGTTAGCTTCCCAAGGTTAACACAGCAACTCCCAACTCGTGCACTCGTGATGGGAGTTTGGAACAGCAGACTACAATTGCCCAAAGTTATAGAAGAAGAAGAGGTTTTGTTTTTTTAATAAGATTCATCAAAATCTCTGATCAGATGATGAAATAAATAAACTGACCAATTTTAACGTTAAAGAGAAGTGGTGGAGAAAAACAAGGCATGATCAAGAATATGACTTCAGAACATTTCTCCACTGTATACCACGTCAATAACAAATTTTTTTTTTAATTTTCATATTAAAAAGATATTCCTTTACAATAACAATTAAAGATAAAACCAAATTTTTCATAAAAGGATTTAAAAAGGTGGAGACCCAGTCCAACCCATGTACTCTTTTTAAACCCACATAAAAAAAAGAGGACTTATTATAAATCATAAACTCATGAAAACTTTGTTACTTACCTACCATATAATCATATTTCCAACCATTTTTTTGTCACGAATCAAGATGCTAATTTAGCAGTTATGGTCCAAGGTTTTCATATATAATTAAAAATAAATGTCTGATTAAGTAGGTGAATGGTGAGTCGCTTAGCTATATTATTTTAGGTGATTCCAACATACTTTTTTTAAGGAATCAATTAAAAGTAAATTTTTATTGAAAACATATATATATATATATATATATATATATCAATAAGTGTAATAACATTATCAATTTGTTAAATACAATATTTATAATCTTGGTGGTTAAGTCCAATATTTTTATCTCAGTTTGCACCCTCGTTGCTCTAGCCACCAATGATATTTCTTTTGGCAATTATTCTTATTAAACACAACGCTTTTCAATACTGATTTCTTTTATTCCTTAAAAGTGACATTAGGATAGTCATTAGCATTTTTTATTATTTTATTTAAAAAATTAAAGTTGTATTTAAATAATTATTTTATTCCTATTTACATTTTCTCTATAGCTTTTTTAATGACACATGATCTTGATAATAATTGAACTTGACGAAAACATTCTCGTCATATGATCTTGGGCGAAATGATGATTTCAACTCCCCTTTGACTCTTAATGTATTTTTTCTTTACGTTAAAAAAAATGAAATATCTTTGTGCTAACAAATATTGACATCACCAGCGTCACGCGTACGTGTTTAGGGGGAAAAGAAAATTCAGCGTCAAGGTTAATCTGATAGGTAATTTAGATTATTGTCTCAAATAAGGTTAAAATTATGGGTGTTACATGCAATCAAAAATTGAATGGTTGTTATGCAACCCATTGTTAAACCAATAAAACCTTGCCACCTAAGACATGTATGCCACATCATTACTTAAATTAGTCAAAATTAAGTTTTGCAATTTAGTCCAACATAAAAACTAGATTATTGTAATTTAGTCTTTTTGTACTTTTAGACAAATTATAAATTTTAATTTTTTTATATATAAAAAAAAGATTCTTAAACTCAAATCTTATCTTCACTTCTCAAAACCCACGGCCACCGCCGCTGCCGCCTGCGCCGGCGCCACCGTCGCCACTCGCCATTCTCTTTCCTTCCCTGTTTCCTTCGCTCATCTCCCTTCTCCGTATTGGATGAAGATGATGGTGGATCTGGATAATACGGAGAAGGGAGATGAGCGAAGGAAGCAGGGAGGCGGCGGTGGCGGTGGGTTTTGAGAAGTGAAGATGAGTTCTGGGTTTAAGAAATATTTTTTATATAAAAAAGATTAAAATTTATAATTTGTCTAAAAGTACAAAAAGACTAAATTACAATAATCTAGTTTTTATGTTGGACTAAATTGCAAAACTTAATTTTGACTAATTTAAATAATGATGTGGCATACATGTCTTAGGTGACAAAATTTTATTGGTTCAAGAATGAATTACATAGCAACCATTCAATTTTTGATTGCATTTTAGAAATTTCCTAAAATCGTAAAGGTTTCAAATATTCCCAGAATCAGTATGTTGTTGACTATAATATTTGAGTTATAGCTAGCGGGCCCAATTAAGACCTTTGACACATAAACCACTAGTTTAGGAGAGAGGAAAAATGGTAGCTCTTTTAGGATCCATATAATTTATTTGTCTTTGTTTGCAAGACTTAAGATTAAATTTGACTCGGAAAAAGACATCAATGCCAGTGCGATTCATCACATTGTATTGCTTTAATTTCTTATAGTCAATTCGATTAAGAGCAAACTCAAATAGAATAGGACTGTTTTATTAAGACAATGCAAGCCCCATAGAGAGGAAAATAGATGTATAAGACAAATCATGTAACTCGTCTTGGCCCTTTGATGTTTTTCGGATCTTCTCCACCTTCATCTTTTATCTTTTCTTGAGTGAAGATGATATAGGATAGCTTTCCCGTTCTATTATTTTCTTCGGTGGAAAATTCTTTGATGCTTACTTTTTTTAAAACAATTTCCATGCACCCATTTTTATTTTTTCATGAATTTTCTTTTAGCTTTGTTTTTAACCTTAAATTTCGTTCATTTTTATCCTATTATAAATAGTTCAATATCACTCATCCTACTTTATCATCGTTATTATCATATCTAGATTAACATGTGACAATCGCTTGCCAACATACGATATCTTTGACCTCAATAATCTTTCAAAAAATAATATGACAAATGTCGTTATCTCCTAATTACCTTATAATCTGTCACAATCATCATTATTTCAACTTTTAAGCTTAATTTTCAAGATTTTTAATTATTAAATCAATAATACTATGAAAATGGAGCATTACAACAAAACTAACTAAAAGGGGAGCATCAAAGAATCACCTTTCGAGAATGTTTCCATCACAAAGAAAATAACATACATATGTAAGGCCCCGACTGAAATCGCATGGTTGCTCGCTTCGGACTACTTTCAAAGGCTCCCTAGTATTATTAAGAGTACTATTGGGAATATCGGTGGTTCCAAAAAGAATTCGGATGAAAAATAATAACAACGATCATTGAGTTGCTTTGAATAATTATTATTTTTTTATTAGCAAAACAAATTTATTAAAAATAAAACAACAGAGTACCAAAGATACTCCGCCAAACAAAAGTATTTTGTTCGGATCATAAAGATAACATACATCACACTAAAGATAATTCACTTGAGCAACACTTGCTATAGTGTCTGTCTTGCTTTCCCATTTGTGATTGCAATGGCTTGATGCGCGGCATGAATTGTGAACAAGATCAAAGAGATATGATGATAGAATGAATGAACATGGTAGCAGCTAAATGATCAGTGTAATAATTAAAATTAGACTAAACCCGAATCCCGTTTTTACAGTAGAATATCCAAAATACCTATAGTTTCAAATCGCATCTTCTAAATTTTAATTTTAATTTTTTTCTTCTAACCCTAAACTTTATGACCATTATCACCACCATCAAATCTTAAACCCTAACTCACCACCAAATCTCAAACCACTATAAAACTATGAAATCCCAAACTCTCGAGTAAGGAACGACTAACCCCACGCCACGTGCATTATCTACTCTGAAACGATCTTGATAAATTTTTTTAATAAATTGCTAAATCTTTTTGCCTTAAAAAAAAATAGTTTGCTATAAAAAATGGCAGCATCACATCACGTTCACCTTTAGAACCGAATGTGTGATCATAGTCTCATCGATTAGTAGAGATACCACCCTACTGGGACCAGCCCAGTGAGACAATGTAATGTGGAACAACCCTTTCATGTTGGAGATTTCTTACTTCCACGGTTTTTTTATTCTTATCTACCTTTGGGGTTTGAGGTTTAGAGGAAGAACATGAGAATTGAGATTTGGAAGAAAAGATTTGAAACTATGGAATTTTGGATATTTTAAAGTAAAAATGATAATTTATTGGGTTTAAATTCCCGATCTCTTAATAAAATTATGGATAGACAAATGCATTCGCATATCATAATTTGAGATAAAATTTTTGGATTTATAAAAAATGAATACTAACTATATGAAAGCATTTGTCATTTTTTTTTACAAATATTTTCTTTCCTTTTTTTTTTAATGACAAAATAGAAAAAAATGTGGTTATGAAGGTTTGAATCCGAATTGTATCATTTTATGTCCTGTATCTCTAAAAAAAACATGGAAGTTGAAAGCTGAAAAATGACAAAATATTATGTTTATACTTTATTGAACTCCTTTATAATTTTTTTCTACGTGTTTCTTGTGGGTAAATAATACCTTAATAATCCTAATATGTTCCAAAATAATATATAGTTTTAATTAGATTTATCATATCTTCATAAATACAAGCTTCAAATATAATACGTATATAATGTACAGAAAAAATCTTAAATGAAAATAAATATTAATTACAAAAGAGGAATTTTACTTTTCCTTATTATTTATATATATGATCGAGTAGGCATATATGATTGTTTGACTATAAAGAAACAAGTAAAATGGCTTCAAAAATATCATGATGGGCAGCAAGCATTTTTAGACCTTTCTATGTGGTGTTGACGCGATGGATGATGCAATGTAAACAAGATGTACAGAAAATTACAAGTGCAACCGATGCCACGTTCTCCTACTACTTCAGGCCACCAATTTAGATCAGAGAAAACATCAAAGTTTGATTGTCTACCTTATCAATAACTCTAAAATTTCTACAGCAGATATACCTTCCAAATTGCCAAAATCACTAACAAAGGAGCTGATGCATGGTCGCACCACGTTCAGTGCCTTTTGTACACATGGCTAGCTACTCTGTTTATGTTACTTGTTCAAAATTGATACCTGAAATTGGGCTATCTTTAATGTTAACCCGGTTGCTTTGATTTGTACCCGTATAGCTAGATTATATCTTAATGAATAAAAAATACTTAATTGCACTTTGATTCTCTAATTTTGTTAATTTTGCGAATTTAGTTTCACTACTTTTAATTTGGCAAATTTCTTCAATTGTCAATTTATGATAATTTCAGTATTCCGTATCTAACAAAATTAACAAATGTTGATACCTATTCTTTTGTTAATTACACACACACACACACATATATATATATATATATATATATATATATATATATATATATCCAAATCCGTTTTTGTCCTTCTGAAATTCAGGCTGTTAATTTTTTACTACATTAGTTTTTATATATGTATGTGTGTTTATATATATACTAGCTTTTATCCCATGCAATGCATGTGTTGTTGATATTTTAAATTAAATATTATTATTATTTTAATTATAAAGTAAAGATTATTATTAAACAACAACCAAAAATAATTATATAAAAAGATAGATGTTCAAACCAAACCCTACAGTTAAAAAAATTAATCCAGATGATCTTATTGATAAATTTTGTACTTCCTCATATGAATAAAAATGTAACACTTTTTATCTCATATATTCCTTATTTATTTTATGGATAAATTGACATTTTTATGTATGATTATCGACTTTATTATGATAAATCAAAATTAAATCAGAATTATATATTATGATTTTTTTTGTTTGATGATATTATGAGATAAATCTTATATTTATATGATGGATAGAGTAGTTTTTTTTTACAATTAGTTTTTTTTAAAATATGATTATCACATTTATTCTTATTAATCATAATTAAATATTTTTATATTTTTCATCGATTATCTTATCTCAACTTAATAATAAGATTGAAACTTAAAAATCTTTATTCTTATCGTTCTAATCATTTTGATTTAAATTTTTTCTGCAAAGATGATGTCATCTATTAATAAGCGCAACTGGGTATTTGTCATTAGAGCTTAGGAAAAAAAGATTATGCGCATGAGAAAGACTTTTTCTGGAACTCGACAATATAAACAAAAATTAATATAAATCAACAACAACAACATAATATAGAAAAGATTTAATAATATAAATCTTAGCAGTAGTGTGAGTGACTAAACATAAATTTAGTTTACCAACGTAATTTTTAGTTTTTATCGCAATTGACATTTAAAATTATTAATTGATCTCGGACTAATGGTCTATATCATATGAGAAAAAAAATAGAAAGATAACATTGTTAAAAACATTTGGTTTGTTGTTAATAGTTTTAATTTTCTTGTCACAATAAAAAAACAAAAAACAAAAAAAAATATTTACATTAAGGATAAAATCAAATCCTATTTTTATATAGGATGATTTTTATCTATTACAATAGACAAAATATATAATAAAAGGAAAATCAAATCATATTATTATATAGGATGATTGCATTTGGTTTGTTATTAATATTTTTAATTCTCTTGTTACAATAAAAAACAAAAAACAAAAATATATTTACATCAAACATAAAATCAAATCCTATTTTTATATAGGATGATTTTTATCTAATTCAATAGACAAAATATATTATAGAAGAAAAATAAAATCCTATTATTATATTGCCACAGTGGTCAAAAATAAAATTTTCTTAAATTAAAGCTTGAATATCTCAAGAAGATGAAACGATAGGACTGGGTATATTGGCCATCATCACACGCCATCTTCCACTGTTTGCGTGATTAAAGAGGTCATTGGTGGTGCAGATAACAATAAATAATCATCTTTCTTGGTAGTTTATGTTAGCCACCTTGAAATAGTGTAACATTAGATTTTGATACACTCTATTGTCACCCGCAGTTGAAGAATCATTCACTAAAAAACAGATTATTTACTTTGTGATGGACTCCTCCACTTGTCTTTCTTCACTCCCTTACAACACAATTGGTTACACCTAGATCAAAATTTTGAGCAAACCACATAGACACAAATTGTTGAATTAAAGTAAGTAATTAGAGAGAAACATAAGAATCAAATAATATAAATTAAAATAAGCGAGAATTATCAGAATTAGAAAAATTTCATGACGAAAAAAAAAATTGATGGTGAATATAATTATGAGATTGCTGTTTACCTGAATATCCATAAGTTTGTGAGCCAAATAAGATAATTAGAAAAAATTGTTTGCTATATATATTGATTTGGAAAACAAATTAAGGATAATGATTTCACAAATAAGATTAAATAAATTTTAAAATTAAGGATAATGATTTCATATATAAGATTAAATAAATTTGAATTATTTATTTAATTTTAGACAACTAAGGATAATGATTTCACATACAGATAATTTATTTAATTTCAAATTATAATTTTGATTAGAGATAATGTTATTTACCTATAAACGCTCTGGTGCGCGTATTCCTTAAGCGGATAAACGTGTTGTCTCAAAAAGAAATCCTTTTATACGGTAGATAGTAGATATATATAAAAGTGTTATGAAACCTATGAAAATAAGGAAGAAGAGAAGAAGAGAGGAAACAATATATTATGATATATTCAGTGTACATTTTACATCATGGTTGAGTCCTATTTATAGGGAGATAGGAAACCCTAATATGAAGTGGTTTCAACTAAAGATAAACACAGAGAAGGATAAACTCAAGCCAATAGAGATAAACTCAATCCAATAGATAGTCATCCACTAATTGGATAAATATGAATTGTTCATAACACTCCCCCTTGGATGGCTATTAAGAGAATATGCCTCTTTAAAAACCTTCCTAAGAAAAACCCTATGGGAAAAATGAACGAAGGAAAAAGAGTATACAATTCTTCTTACGTAATTGGATGTTGCCTCATTAAAAACCTTGTCTGGAAAACCCATCGGGAAAAACCGTGACTAAGGGAAAAAGAGTGCAGTGCGTATTTATTTCTCCCCCTGATGCAAACATCTCTGAGATATTACACTATTACCTTTGTAGCATAAGTTTCATGATGTACCAAAATTTCATTAAATATTCCAATTGTAATTCAAGACAAAATTTTGTTCTTTCCAAATCCTTCATTTCAAACTCTTTCTTTAAGCAATTTACAACATTTGGAAGCTCTTCACGAGTTCTAATAATATTCAAATCATCAACGTAAACATCAATTATAACAAATTTCTTGCCACATCTTTTCATAAAAATACATGGACAAATTCAACCATTTTATATCCCTCATTGATTAAATATTCATTTATACGATTATTCCACATCTCAATTTACTTCAAACCATAAAGATTTTTATTCAATTTATCATACTAAAATGTGTGCTTAGTTTCATTCCAACATCTTCTTGTGAATGAAATCAATATCTTGCTAATAAATTTATATCAGATGACATATTAAGTCACGTATGACATTTAACAATCAAACAGAAATTGACATATAAATTAGTTATTATTTATCAAAGCAAATCACTTTAGCAGTTGTTTTCCCCATCTTGATAGGCACAAATTCAATTTGCTAAATGCTCGATCTTCAGGCCGAGGTATTTCATTTTGAAATGTTTCCTTTAACTTTAGGTAATTCAAACAATATTGAAATAAAACTACATAGATACTAAAATAAACACATAACATGAACCATGATCATATAAGTATTCTCAAACAATTGCAATAAACATATTCATAATTGCATGACATGATATCATATATATAAATCAAACAATGTATAACTAAAAAAACATAAATTATTAGCTAAATATAAATAGATATATACATGTATATATCAATATCCCCTTCTGCAATTTCTCATATTGATATAATGATATCATTCTCGAATGAACCATGATAATGGCTACAAACATATAATGCATTTTATGTTTGCTAGAATTAAAACTTCGAGTCTATTAAAAATCTCTTGGAGTTTGAACTATAGGTTCAAAATTATTGCATTTTGCAATTTAACTAATTAAAGAGTACATGTCGACATTTTATACTTTATGCTTCAAACATTTTAATTATCCATGGATATGGTTTAACCATATTAAATAGTTCAAGCATATGCTTCGAGCATATTGAATCCTTAAGGGGTATTCATATATATGTTATTAATCAAGTTAGCCATAAAAATTTGCTATAACATCTTTGACATAAATTAAATCCTTTATATATTGCCAGACTAATCAAGTATCGAAAATACTTGCATCCACCATAGGGAAGTATTATTCCTCATAATCAATGTCAGATCTTTGTGAACTTCTTTGGGCAATCAATCTTGCTTTATATCTCATAATTTCTTCTGTACAATTTCGCTTATGTAACATCCCGAATTTTTGTCCCAATTATAATTAGATTAATTACATGTTTGGGGTAATCGGAGTGATAATCACGAGTCGTAGTTGGGCGTTTGTGTAAGATATTCTTTAACGCTTACGGAAAAATATTTTTGTATATAGTTTAAGGTAAATTCATTAAAAATAGTTATCCTATATAAAAATACACTTTATATGTTTTACTTTACTTTTGATATATTTCATATGGAAATATTTTATTGGAAATATTTATAAGTTTGTTATTTTAATTTTTATTCTAGTATTAATGTCTAGTGTTTAAAATTGATTATTGGTATTTTGAGTTTTAAAATAAAAGAATAAATAAAATAAAGTAAATAAATAAATAAAAGTGTGTATTAGTATATATTTTTAAAAAAAATGTGTTTATTAGTACTTTTAAAATAATACTAACATACACTAATAATAATAATAATAATAAATTTATAAAAAAAATTAAAAATTAAAAATTAAAAAAAAAATAATAAAGGGGAAGGGGTTTGAACCCCCCCCCCCCCCACCCCTCCTAGTTCTCTTCCTCCCGCCGGCCCTAAATCTTTTCCCCCCAACTTCTTCTCCTTCCTCTCTCCCTCCGCCGGCCACCACTCACCCAGCCACCATCACCATCGCTCTTCCTCTCTCAGTCCCAAGCTCTCTCTCTCCTCCCTCGAGTTCTCTCTCTCTCACCGCGTCTCTCTCTTCCTCTTTCCAGTCGCTAATCGCGACTCCCTTCTTGGTCAGGATGAATCGCCGCCGCTTGCTGCCATGTGGAGCCGCCCTTTTCCTCTTCCTCCATCCCGTTCGCGCGTGCCTCTCCATGGACCAGGAGGTCACGGTTCGCATTCTCCCCGCCGGTGATGGTCGTTGTCGCCGCCGATCATGGAGGCTACGCTGCCGCCATTGTTTGATGCTGTAGCCATGGAGTCACACCGCCACCACTTCTTTCCTCTCCCCGATGTGTGTTGCTACTGCTAAGGATCGTCACCGACGCCGGTATCGTCGTCAACGTTACCGGGGTCAGCCGTTCTTTTGTGCTTTGAACCGGGTTGACCGAACCGGCCTTCAAAACCATATTTGAGGGTAAATTCCTAATACTTTCCTAACTACTCTATGTTATGTTTTAATTTTTATATTAATACTAATTTTAATATTATTGTTAATAATTATTTAATATTAAACTGTTTTGGAAATTAAATTTGTAATTATAGTTTATATTGATTTTAATTATATTGTTATTAATAATGATTTTTAATTAGTAAATTGATTTATGTTAGGGCAGAATTAACTGTTATGTCGAACGATTAATTTTAAAAGTACTTTTGTTAAATGTGTTGGGTTCCTAAGTAAGTGAGCTGTCGCTTAACTTGGTTGAGTTGTCCCTGAGCTAAACGATACCTCAGTTAATTAGGAAACTGATATACTCGGCATAATGTTAATTCAAATTAAAACGTTGAACATTAATTTCAAACTAAAGGGAAGTGTAATTGTTTTAATGTTATAATTGTGATTTGTACTTATTTTTGAATCGAGAACACTTCCTTTTAATTCGGGATTAATAGTGTCAAGTAACAACATTTGATATTGTGGCTTGAAACTAAAACTAATTAACTTTAATGATTTTTTGGTAATTATATTAGTTTCGAAAGTTAGCGTATTTTCAATAAAAAAACTACACTATTTTATTGAGAAAACAACGATTTTAATTTGAAACTTCATGTTAATTGTTGAGATTTCAAATTGAGATGATTTTGGTGCATTAAATTGATTTCTATTTGATTTAATAAAATAGTCAGACAATGAAGGACTTTAGGACCAGCTAAAATGCGAGCAACAAACTGCGTAATGCCGTGAGTAGAAACAGGATCTCCTCGTTGTGCCTCGAAACAGGTTCTGGTAGAACCCCAAGGTAAGGGGTTTATTTGCGGTCTCGGTGGGTGAGATACTAGTATTGTGTAATCTGGCTCAAGGTTATTTGCTTATGTGTGATTAGGGAATTTAGAATTTATTTATATGAGATAAATGCTATTTGAAATGTGTTAAATGCTTAAGTGATGAATTCTTTGAATTACATGTTAATTTTATATATGTAAGTATAAGTACCTGAGTAAAATGCTATTTGATGTTAAGGATTATATGCATGATAATTAAATGAGAATTTTAATTGTTAACTGAGTGTTTAATTTATGTCTGTACTTTATATGTTTGATGTGTTCAGAGAGGTAACGTGAGTTTGGTCTACGTTGGTGCTAAGATAGGAAGGGAAGAGAATATATAGGAAAGTTTAGGGAGGAATTCATGGTTGAGAAAGAGAGTGAAATTTAAAGGGAAAGGAAATGAGGTTGAGTGAGAAAGAGAAAATTGAGAATGAGAGGATGAGGTGTGGTATGAGGGCGGAATAAAGTAAAAAGAAAAGAAATAAAAGAAAAGAAAAATGAAAAGAGAATAAAGAAAACAATCGGGTATGCGAATATCAATCCTAGAAGACGTACGGCTGGTGTCATGACGATGACAGGCGGATCCATACGCATGGGTTGAGTAAGACGTGTCCCCGGCCTTGGCGAGCGCATCGGTAAGACGTATTCTCGGCTGACGGAGATACGCAGTGGCGGTATTCGCATCACCTATTCCTGTGTCGGTGGGTACTGGACCTTAGAAGACGTGCGGCCTGCGGGACCGTACGCATGAGTTGAGTAAGACGACCAGTCAGCGACTGGCGCATCGATAAGACGTATTCTCGGCAGACGGGAATACGCAGTGGCGGGAGCCCCACGACACCACAAAAGAAATATGAAAAAGAAAAAGAGAAGGGGTCAGTGGGTACTGGACCCTAGAAGACGTGCGGCCCGCGGGACCGTACGCATGGGTTGAGTAAGACGTGCGGCCTGCGGGATCGTACGCATCGGTAAGACGTATCCTCGGTAGACGGGGATACGCAGTGGCAGGAGCCCCATGACACCGGGGTCGATGGGTACTGGACCTTAGAAGACGTGCGGCCTGCGGGACCGTACGCATGGGTTGAGTAAGACGTGTGGCCTGCGGGACTGTACGCATCGGTAAGACGTATTCTCGGCAGACGGGGATACGCAGTGGCGGGAGCCCCACGACACCAAAAAACATAAAGGAAAAATAATAAAGATAAATAAATATGAAGAAATAAGAGGAAGGCAGGGGGAGTAAAGGAGAAAGGGGTAGAAATGATAGGAGAGAAAATTAGAGACTTGGGGTAAAGTGTAGAGAGTGAGATTTTGGTGTAAATAGGTAAGTGGCGAAATATATTAGATAAGGACATGTGTCAGAGGGTGCTAATAATTGGAGACGATTATCGTGTTTGTAGTGAATAGGTGATTGGGTGTGATTATGATGGTGTTATTTGACTAATTGCTAAATGTGTATGACTTGGCTCGTATTATGCTTTACTAGTTGTGCAATTCTCACCCTTACAACCACCACAAGTACAGGTCAGGAGCATAGTTGTTATTTGGGCCGGGCAGGAGCACACTTCCCCACGGGAACTGTGAGCAATTTATTGTCATTTTGAGTTGAGTCGTACCGGGCCATATTATGGAATATTATGTATTTTTAAGAATTTACTAATAAATGTATTTTAAATCTCAGTGGTATATTTGGTGGCTCGGGTTATTTAGTTAATTCTTGAAAAACTAAGTATTTTCATCTTAGTATTTTATCTCCGGAGATTGGGAGAAAAATTAAATTATATATGTATAATTATCTTGGATGTCTGGTTGTTGTTGAAACTGTTTTGAACAGGTTACAGGTCAAAGATAATTTTTGGGAATGTCCATAAAATAGGGGAAACTCTGTCCAATTTTCAGGAAAAATTTTAATAAGTATTTTAATTAAAAAGAAATTTTCAAATCCATATTTTCAAAATAGGTCAAATGAAATAGGTTGTTACAGCTTATGTACAAAAACACATTTGTATCCATCTGACTTTACACCTTTACATGTACGTACTATAGGTCCAAATACCTGTCGCTTTTCAAGCGAATTCAATTATGCCTCAATTGTGTCTTTCCATTTTGGCTAATCATTTCTTTGTCTATATTCCTTAATAGACTTTGGTGCATGATCCTCATTTTATATCATTTAAACGCTATATTATATGTAAAAGCATTGTCAACGTTGACTTCATTTCGGTTCCATTGTATTTCAGTCATGACATAATTTATTGAGATCTCTTTGTTTCACACTTTTCAGGTACCTGAGTTTCTTCTTGAACTGAACTATTAATTATGTCTAAGGACTCTTCAGGAGTCTCTACATCCTCAAATCGACCATCTTATTTCTTTGCTCCTTTTCTTTTCGAGGATTTTTGTAATTTTTCTTTATTTTGGAACCAATGGGTCTGCCATGCTTCAAGCTTGTCTCATACTCATTTGCAATTTTAATTTGTCCAAGAGGGACATCAATTTCATTGGAGCATTGGCAGCTGGAATATGTGACTTAGTCACTCTTTTTAGGTCAGTAAATGCGTATGGTAATTGGTTATCTAAATTTTGCAAATGAATTATCTTTTGAACTTAAGTTCAAATTGTTTTGTTCAAGGATCAAGATAATATAACGATAACTCTTTTCAAATAATTTCTTTTTCCAACTGCTTATTTTTCTCCCCCTAATGTTGGGAAAACAAATTCATCAAAACGATGATCGAAAATCGATCCATGAATGACTCTTTTGTTGTTGGTTTGAGTTATTTTATCATGGATGAAGATTCATATCCAACATATATTCCCAACCTTCTTTGAGGTCCCATCTTAGTGCGTTGTGGTGGAAAATATACTGCACATCCAAAAGTTCTTAGATGAGAAATATTAGGTTTCTGACCAAAAACCATATGTAAAAGGGAAAACTCATGATAATTTTAATGGCTTGATGCGAATCAGTGCCATACATGTTCCCAATTAGTAATGACAATAGACATACGATAGTTAATAACTAGATTTTGGTTGATATAATTGCATAAGTAATCTCGCAAACTTATGGTTGCGAATTGCCATCGAAGAATCATGTGACCATCCAATTGATGCATCAATTAAAAATATAAAATACCTAAATGATCCACATGATGAAAGTAATGACACATAAATATCACCTTGTATTCATTCCAGATTCAATCCAAATTTTATGGTGATGGTCGAATAAACTTTCTTTGGGAACAATTATTAGCACATTGAAATAATAAGATTGAAGAAACTTCAATTCGGGTTCTTCTTTGGATGTCAACATAAGTTTTAATTTTTTTTTTTATTTTTTTTTTAATCATTCTTTGGAAAATATATAAAATGGAATAAAGGGTCACTCTTGAACCCATGACTTGCCATATTGCAATGATTGTTGCTACCAATATGCCAACTGCTTGACATTAGTTTGAAATGCACATATTCGTTCAGGACCCATTACTCATTGCACATATTCGTTTTCTCATTATTGTCGTATTCATTTATTTGTCGTTTCAATTTAGAAACAACATCACAGTTGGATTTGTATTGGGATTCAACGACAACAGAATCTCAATCACTGCCAACAATCAAACTTTATAAAGCAAAAAGTATACCAAAATTGGAGTTTGCTTCTATATGCATTGGCTACTTTTTTTTATTAATATTAAAGTTCTTCATGAACCTTTTCTTTTTCTTTTTCATGATTTTTTTTGTTTTTTTTCCAGCAGTGTGTTTGTCACTGTGCAAACCCCACACACATCAATCAATATATATATATATATATATATATATATATATATATATATATATATAGTTCAATACTGTGTCATCGTGCTGATAACGTGTTATGAAACCTATGAAAATAAGGAAGAAGAGAAGAAGAGAGGAAACAATATATTATGATATATTCAGTGTACATTTTACATCATGGTTGAGTTCTATTTACGGGGAGATAGGAAACCGTAATATGAAGTGATTTCAACTAAAGATAAACACAAAGAAGGATAAACTCAAGCCAATAGAGATAAACTCAATCCAATAGATAGTCATCCACTAATTGGATAAATATGAATTGTTCATAACAAAAAGCAGTTTTTTTTTTTTTTCTTTTTTCATTGGGGACTTGACCACAAGAGTCTAAGTGGAGTTGGGTAGGCGGGTCCTAGAACTCTGAAAACGACCTTGATGGTGGACCAAATGGTCCTTTGAACTGTGCATTAACAAACCCACCTTCTTTTCTTTTCTTTTTTTTTTTAATCAATCAGTACCTGGATCTAGTTTATCTAGAATTCAACTTATTCGATTCGACCTAACCGAGCTCGCATTAAGCGGTAGGGTCTCCCAGCGTGGGTTGCTCCATAGTCAAAGCTCGAACTCGAGATCAATTGGTTAAGGGACCAACTAACAAACCCACCTTCTACATATGCATCTTCACGCTCTGATTTTGATGTACTCGTGTCTTTGTTTCGCTGGGATGTGTAATCATATAATTTGAGACGATTCATATGGTTGGGACCAAGAGAGAAAAAGAACCGTGACCGCTTTACAATATATGGGATGTAAGATCATCATCCGTGTCCTTTTAATCGGCATGTGTGTTGAAAATTTGGTACTCCTATTTGAGATCGAGGTGAGGTCCCTAGCTAGCTTTAACGTAACAACAAGCTATGGTTATGCTTATATATATATATATATATATATATATATATATATATATATATATATATATGAGTTATATTTGAAATAAATGTGGAAAGTTGGGGACCTTTTGCATATATTTTTCGTGATGCAATATAGTATTTTAGGATAGAAATCAAACATTACATGATTTTAGGTTGTCATTTTACTAGTGTCGTGTTTAGAGCACTGAATCTTTTTACCATGCGTATGAATATGATAGCTCATTGATTGTGGACCCTTTAATATGTAGTACCCATATGTATGTATAAGATATCACATTTCCTAGATCAGGGAGACAAATTGAGAGGGACGAACTCATCAACTTTAATTTGCATATATGATGTATATATGTAACGCCGGCCTTTTGTGGCTATCATTTTAAAAAGAAAGGCAACAATTAAAGGTAGAATACAACTTAAGTAGAAATTGTCATATCAATCGACACTAGAGTTTGAGTTTGCTTCATATTTGAATTCATATGTCAAGAGTTTTTTGGTAACCGGAGGATCTTCGTCCTTTCAATTTCAAAAAGGAATTTTATAGAGAGAGAGAGAGAGAGAGATAAAGATGTGCAAACTGGTTGTACATATACCAGTTAAACAAGCAGCGGTTCGAATAGCTCAATTTAATTGAAAATTGACCACCATATTTTTATACTTTTAATACATTTTACTATCTCCACTCATAAAATAAAAATAAAAAAGAAAAGAAAAGTTGGGGCACCATAAGGTGTCATATAGAGTGAGTAATCCTGGGATGTCAAAGAAACATTTCTCAAAATGTTGTATGGTACACTGCATATTAGGCATGATCAATCAAATGTTTATTAGTTATTGAATTAATACTTTTAAAATAAATAACAAATTCTTGTTATAATCATCTTATTATTATCTCAAGATTTTGATTAATTGTGCTCAATTAGCACATATAGCATAAGTATGACGGCTGATTTCAAAAACTTGTAATAAATTTTTTTCTCTTTGAAATGCTAGAAGCTTAATTGAATATGCAAGCAAACTTTTGATTCTAAACCAACAAGCTTCGCTCCAGTGGTTGCTGGTGGATTTTCTCAAGGTGTTCATTGCTAATGTACATGGGTTCAACTCCTGATTCAAACTTTAAGATTTGGATAACTAATTGTACAGTACACCATATTTATTTACTTTTTTTTATAAGCATATTTATTTAATATTCATGTTTTTTTTTCTCTCTCTACCCGCATCACTAGATAGAAACAATTACAATGTGAAAGTACAGGATCTCAAAAAAAAAAAAAAAATCAAAATATTGTATGGCCCAATGACTATTAGACACAATCAAATGTTCAATAATGATTAAAGTAACAGTTTAAGAATGAACTTGTAAACACACCTCAGCCGAAAAAACCATTTCAAGTGATTTCAAGAGAATGAATGATTCTGATTACGAATAAAAGTACAAAGTTTTTAATATTGTTGGAAAACAAGCGGATGGTACTATTCTCTAAAGGAGGGTGAATAGGCGAAGAGTAACCTTCTCTGATTAAAAATTCTCGCCTATTAAGATCCTTTAAGAATATCAGAGTTAAAAGCGCTCCACATGTATACTTGAATTTATCAAAATTAAACGTGGAATGTAAAGAGATAAAGGAAGAAAAGCGAATACAAGTATTTTATTTTGGTTGACATTAATGTGTTAACGAACAATAATGTTACATCCGGTCCTCCCTCTCTGACGTGAGAGATTTGCTTCACTATGATCAAGAACACGTTAGTACAAGTTATGTTTAAAAGAAAACCTTTCCCTTAGACTTCACCCTCCAAAGAAATTCTTTGGAACTAATATCCCATAACCAAATCATTCAAATCACAGCGAACCCCTTGCGTTGAAAGAACCTCCTTCAACCACTTGAAACCTTCAAGTATACTTGATGAAAACCTTTCACCAATTTGCAAAAATACGAACGATTGTTGTAGTTGTAATAAAGCACCTTCTTCTGCGCGGATGAACAACTCAATGAAAAACACAAGTCTACTACTAAATCTGTAATCTAAGTGTATGAGAACGAATGCAAATAATTAATTCAAGTGGGTAATGAGAAAGTGTAAAGCAAAACATGAATGGTTCTTCAAATCATGTGTAAAAGTGAAATGATTCTTGAAGAAAATTTTAAATTTACTAACAGTGTTAGAGAAAGTTCAGAGCGTATTCAAGTTGTTTAGAATGTTGTCTTATGTTTAGAAGAAGTTTAGGAAGTTATACATAAGTGTTTGGACAGCAACGACTAAGTTTCAGACAATTTTAACTGTCAGTATCCGGATATCCTGAAAAATATCTAGATACCACGAATTCAAATCCAAAACACTGTTGTTTATAAAGACGAGGTATCCAAATATCCTCATAGGTATCTAGATATTTCAGTGTAAAATATCCAATAACAACATTTATACTTGTTAACACTTATAGTATTACTTTTAAATCATATCCTTAACTTCAAAAACATTTTAATTTATTAGAAAAACATTTTCAAACATTTTCTTAATATTTTTCTTTTTATTTTGAAAAACACCCACTTTGAATTTTACTTGGCATGCATACTTTTTACTTTTAGATTAAGATTAATTCTAACTTAGACTCTAACCATTATACATCTAGGGACCTAATAAAAAGTAAAAGAACATATTACATAGCAGTAAGTTCCCCCTTATTCAAATGTTGAGTCTCATTCAAATGTTGAGTCTAATGTGATATTCTTGACTTTTGCCTTGACTCGCACTTTATAATCATCAAAACTACCTATGTTTAGGCATTTTCTCAACAAATATGAACCTTTCCATCATATTTTACAGATTTTTGAATCGCGTTATACCACATAAGGTGTCCCCTTGAGGCCTAAAAATCCTGGTGATGTGGGAATCTCTAGAGGAAATAAATTCATCGCAAGACATGCTAAAAGGATGCACCATAAACAATGATACAAAGCAAACAACTATATATACTCGAGTATCGAACAAAAAAAAAGTGAGTAAAAAATGACAAATACATGGACAACAATGCCGAGGATCTTAAATACTTAAATATGTCCTTGTCCATTCGAGACTTGTCATTATCAAACATAACCTCATTACATATACCAAAGACCCATAAAAAGGAAACATAAACATGACGTCATTTGACAAATTGCAAAGGAGAACTAATTATTCATATTATTCATTAAACTCATGACTGTGATCTAAAAGGTAGTTGGCAGCCAGTTCCTCGTTTTTGTTACAAGCAAAGAACACCTCCAATACAATTGCACGATCAAAACCCATTGCTTCAAGCTGGAGCACAAAGCAAAGATCAATAGAAAATATATTACAGATAAACTTGTAACGATACACTGTTCCTTAAAGTCATGTTCTACATTTCAGTCTAAGACCAAAAGTGAGACTAACAAGATTTTTTATTTGAGGCTGACCAACTTACAGTGTGTTTGTGAGTTTAGTTTTGAAGGGAAAGAGAGAAAAGGGATATAATTTCTTCAAATCATAGATAAATTGATAAACTAAACTTTCCCTTTCCCTCCTTTTTACTCTAAAACTAAATTCACAAACACTCTTGGAAAGAGATAGATTCATTTGTAACAGTATCAGTCGGCAATCCAAATCATAAAGTTTATGTTTGAAGCTGTTTAACAAATGTGAAATGCTAATTGCACGTCTTATATGTTCATAACTTAATACAATTGTCTTAAAGACTCCTACTAGTTTTAAAAGAAATTCAGATGAGACCACCTATATTAGTTTGAGTAGGGTGTCGACGCAAAATGTAAAACTACCATTTCTCATTCTCCTAACAGACTAGTTCAATAACCATAATCACAATCCCATAATTGAATTATAGACCATCAAATAATGGCAAAAAAAAAAAAAGAATAGCTATACTATCTGTCCCGTGAAGAAAAGGCAGCTAGGCAGTTTAAAATGAATGTTTCAGTTGTTCTTAGAGTTAAACAGGAAAATAACATCTATCATTCAATGCTTTATATTATAGACAAGAAGATAAACTTACGCGTTCAATTGCTTGCCGCTCCTCAGGGGTGACGGTCACTGCTTGTGGCATGGCACCTGCCAGCTGTCCCAATATATTCCTAAAGCATAATAGCATAAAAACATAAATTGATAGGTAAAAAGAATAACCACCCAAATAGAATATGCGAAGAATAGCATAAGATTTATCGCTTACCCCTCACCACCACCACCACCTTCCCCAGATTCATTTATCAAGCGAAGGAAGTCAACTTGATGCTCTTGAATCAATCTCATAAGATGAGGATTTTGTTTGCCAAGCTCTTGTAGCATTGGCTGCAAAAATAGCAAAGTTCAGGGAACTTGAAAGAAGAGAATAGATCGATAGAAGATACAGTACCAAGGCAAAGAAGAAAACCTGCAATATTTGTGGATTAGCCTGTACCATAGCTCGCAAGGCTTGGAACTGAAACACGCACAAAAATGAAAAATCTAGTTTAGACATGAATTGGAAGAAAGAAATTCGTTACAAGTGGCGGGGCAGCGAAAGATGGAGAATACCTGTTGACTGTTCCGCAGAAAATCTAAAGAGCCAGCACCAGCACCAGCAGCACCAGAACCAACATTATTAGGAAGGCCCTGTCACACATCATTAAGTACACCACCAAAAAGTCTCTACCATTTCTATTTCATAAAAAAATAGTTCAGCATCTACCTGGGGAAAGAGGTCTAAAGGATTAGCATTAGGCCCAGTAGAAGTAACAGAAGCTGGTTGTGCTGGTTGTGGAGCAGCAGCTGAAGGATTTGCAGGCTGTGCACTTCCAGGCACTCTGGCCACAGGGGGAGCTTCAGCTTGCTCTGGTATGCCCTAACATTTATAGATGATATTTTAATAAAACTACTGAAGACAGTATATTGTAAGAGTCAAACCAGTAATCTAAGGCAAACTATAAAGAATCCCACCACTGAAATATAGAGTGGATATCATGGGTAAGAAATTATTAAACATCTAAAATTCACATACAGAATATAAATATTCCACAGCCCTCTCAGGGTTGTTGTAAGCAGCACGAAGAGCTCGGACAACAGTATCCCTATCCCAGCTCCCTCCACCCATATCAATGATTTGCTGAATTGTTTCCTCCAAGTTGCTTCCAGCAACGAGATTGGATGCTGCCTGCCCATATACATCAGACCCTGGCCTGCTTCAACAAAGTTTCTTTCAGTAACAATTTTGTTCCATCTTAAAAATGCAAGCATTGCACAAACAGAAAATTGTGCATTCCAAATTCCAATAATCACACAAAACAGAATATTACACAGCAGTGTTGGACAGCGTAGGACTAGGAGCTGGTGCTGAAGCAGTTGCAGGAGCTGGGGTAGTAACAGATGCAGGCCTGTCAAAATGAAATGAAGTTCCATAATGCAATAGAAAAGATTTGACATAAAATTTGCAACAATAATCTCTCGGAAGAGAACATGTGATGAAAACATAAATGACTCACATTGCCCCAGTCACAGCAGGAGCTAGAGGGGCTGTTGACACTGGTGTTGAAGTAGGAGGTGCACTTGTCTGTGGAGCCTGCAATGAAGACATGATAGTTAGACAATATTTTCAGAACTCAACAGTGAGAATATATTCTGTCTTGCTATGTCTTTTAAACAAAATGACATGTTTATCGCAGATATTTCATTATCTTTCTCTTCCCTTTTTCAGCTATTTCTTTTCATTAGATAATAGATCCTTTTATGAGAGGAATTGAATTAACTGAAAAGCATCGGAAATAAAGATGAATTTAACTGGAAAAAAAAAATGTTAAATACTTTTAACATATAGATAGCCACCGAATGTATGAAGAGAAAGTATCGACTTCTTTAAATCATTAAATGACTCCTTCAATGTAGCCTTATATAATTAAGGGTTTTCATAAGTAGAAGTATGGATTTCTTTGAATCATCAAATCACTACTTCAATGTAGCCTTATATATTAAAGGGTATTCTTAACCTCGGGCTGAGGATAAACAAGTAAAAATGGATATGTTTTCTTGCAAAACAAAACAAAATATTGACTTCTTAAATACACAATTTTCCATGAAACCCAACTACTTTTGGTTGTTCCTCCGATATACTCTCAGTACCTCAAATTAAACTCTCAAACAAATAAATTGAATGAAAAATTATTCAGTTTTGGACATGCCTCATCCGACGAAACTTGAAAAAAGTCATTAGATCACAAGGGTACTTTTCTCTTTAAGTAGCATCAACACAAACATTAGTCGAACAGGCACATCAAAACCCACGAAGAAAAACATAACCAATAAAAGGCTGTCTTAACTTTTATGAGATGGGTAGGGAATGCTTGCGTTTGCAACTAATTTAGTTTAGTAAGCACAAACACATGCTCCTCCCTGTATCAGTATCGAACATCCAATATCAATATGCACCAATACATCACATGTACATATAAATGTTTTTCTCTATTACTCTCATCATATTTATCCACCAAAATGTTTTTCTCTCTTCACTCGTTCAACAGCTCATGTACCACACTTGATAGAGCCAACTATGCTGCTGCAAGCCCGTAACTGAGCCACACCACATGTATGATAGGTCTATGTTCAGTTTTTCTATCTTGGGTGGAGTATATCTCGTGCTTCTCCTTAATTTTGGAATGAAAATATTTGTCTTATCCAAAAGAAAATGTTCAGTTTTGCTGTTATTATACACACTTGCTAATTTGTTATTTTCCTACTTGGTTTGTCTAACGGTTAAAATATTGAGTTCTTGGATGTGGGTATTTTTCTTAAGATTGTTCTCTGTTTCATTTATTTACTAGTTACTTATTACTATTAAATTCTTGGATGTGGGTGTTTATACACTTGGTATTTAATATTTACCTAAGAAGTATATTCTTAGTATGGACTATAAAATATATTACTTTTTATAAGTAAAAAATAAACAAATTATGTATATTTAGATGTATCTCAGATTTATCGTATTTTATTTTATTTTCAAGAATTTCCATATCCCCATACTGTACACCTGCATCATTATATATGCATCAATAGAAATAATGTGATCATAATTTCCATTGTCATTATTTATGATCACAATAGTTAACCCGGATAGCCGCATATAGCAACCGACCCCAAAAACACCATAGCAGAATATTGCCGAACAAGATGGCTGCTACGCTGCTTTGTAGTAGTCCAATGTAGATGGTTATGCATATATAATTGTTAAAGAATACGAGATCTTAAGGTTTTAACATAGTATGAGTTTAGAAACACCAAAAAGAACTTTGGTGTTTCTATATTTAATGAATAATAATATTTTGTTTTCTGTGAATAATTTTTAAAAGCTGAAAAATGATTTATTATGTTTGTTCAGGTATTCAATTTATTATGCTTTCTAATATCTAAACTTTTGCAGTAATGATAATTTGATACTACAGCTTTCTAAAGACAGTTACTCTTCCTCTCTTTGGCTAAGGGTCCCATTTAAATAGGGTTAATTTACTTTCTGTGGGCTAAGGGTTAAGCCCCTATGTTTCAGGGAAAAAGTTTTATCATATCAGATGAAGTAGAAACACGGCAGCACAAAAGATTAACTATCGGCAAGTCATGGGAGCCTGGGAGGAGTCAAATGAAGGCAGCGATGGATGGCTGGGGTCAGGAAAGCATTTCCAGAGAGCCCGGTGAAGGGATCAACTGAAAATGAGGGAGATATCGCATAAAACAGTAGTGGCAGTGGGAAGCTCCAATAAAACGCGACGTGACACGCACGTTGACAGGCCACGTGACACTACAGCACGTTAGTGCTGCAATCTTGGCCAATTGATAACATAGATATGTATTTATCCATAAAATTGAATTTAAAATGTCAAAACAAAACAATATATGAATAATCAAAACCAAGATATGAAGAAACACAGAAAAGAGAACAGCCAAATATAGTAACGTGAACAATGTTCACTAACAGAGTATATTGTTCTCACCTTGGCTGAAGCTCCAGTTGCAGTAGATCCTTCACCAGATGGGCTCTTACTCTTAGTCTAACATATTAGGGCACATAGATTATAATTTAGTACTGAATAATTGAACATATGCAACATATTCAGAATTTATAGAAGTATAGAAGTATCAAGAGTATATCATTGATTCATGTAATATATATATATATATATATATATATATATATATATATATATAAGATTGATTTAACTCTATAAATAACTGACTCAAGTCATTTTAGGGAAGAAATGTTCCTTCAAGTTATAATCACTTGCATGAGAAGAGAATACAGTCATAGAAAAGGTGTCGCGTCAACTCCTTGTATACCCTTCCTTTGAAACTTTACTAAGGATTGTGTTGAGCTAGATGCATCATTACAATGTCAACTGAAAACCATTTTAATTTGCCACAAATTTTATCTACAAGTTTCCATGACTGATCTTTTGCACATAATGGTAATTTTGAGTTCTTCCAATCTACCTAGATTAAAACATAAATGTGCTCCAAAAAGACTTTTGACTTGTAGATGCCTTGCAGTGTACACTTATTAAATTGAATGCTGGTGAGATATGTTAAGGGGTGACAAAATGCAGATCATATTTACATTCAAATGTGGTTGAAGGGAATCTTGATCATCTATTTTTGCTAACAGCTCCCACACCAACAAAACTCTTTATTTAATAAACCCCAAAAATGGTCTTTAGTATACATGGGCTCATCATTCAATTCTGATGTAATATGAGGAGCGAGAAACCACACACTTGTAGTTCTCTGAAAACCTGTAATCTATTGCAGTTCCTAACCACTCTAAATTCTATTGTATCTTTCAATTACCATGTCACGTTCCAAACAGCAAGTAACCAATAGCCCTAAATATGAGCTCACCAATAATTAATAATACTACATTGATATAAACATAGTTTTCAAACTTTAAACAACTATAAATGCTACCAAATAACGGAATATATTCTGATAAAGTACAAAACCAGTGAAGTTTTCAAAAAAAAGGGATACAAATAGAAGAAAAAATTACCTTTGATAGCATAATTACAATAAAACTATTTTCAGCTACTTTATTTTCTTCCAAGGTAGTACCATCCTTGAGAACTTTCCCTTGATGAATAAGCATCTGCTGTGCAGCAGGATAGACATCTGCACCCTGAACAGTTTCTATATTTTTCTTCACCTCAGAAACCTAAAAAAAATATCCACAGTTACAGCAAACATTACGGACTGACTATTACACTAGATCATAACAAAAGGAACACGGTAGAAACATCAGACATAGAGAATCACCAAACACAAAACTAAGACACTAAAAATTAATAAAATTGAAAGAGACGGAAAATGCATGTTACTTAGATAAAGCTGCCTCAATGTTCTAGTACAGTGAAAATTTCGATAGCTCAAAAGGTCAAAGATCACATGGTTTTTGATCCAAGTGTCTGTCGGATAGCACAACTATTACTACAATTCTCATGGTCATGAAGGTGGTTCCATAGCAATCAAAACCAGTATGACATAAATTTCACACTTAATTTGATAGGGATGAATTAGTTAGTTATCAAGATTAGTTACCCCATGTGTTGATAGTTATCCCCTCAGGTACAAGACTCTATAAGTAGTCTTTTCCTAAGCTGATTAGTTAGTCATATTGTGTTTAGATCAATTCTATCTTTTCCCTCTTGTAAATCTTGTCTCTCAATAATAATTGTCTCGAAGCTCTTTCTTTTCATAGAGCTTCCTCAGTTCTCAATAATTCTTCGATTTCTTAGCATATCCTAGAATTACCATAACATAATTACTACGAAAAAAGAAACCAACCACGAATTCAAACGCGCAAATTCAATATGCCATAAATCAAATACTACTACTAAGAAGTTAAAACCCTATTCAAGGTTCAGCTATCACAATCAAAGCGCGAACCACAATTCTCGGCAGCAAACTTCAAGAATCGAAAAGTTATGAACGAAATTCAATTGAACAATGAGAGAATGAGGAGGCAAACCGTGTCTGAGGGGTTCACTTCAATTTCGAAGTGCGTTCCTTTCAGAGTCTTCACAAAAACCTTCATCTTCTTCACTTCCGCCGTAACTGGATCGTCGACGGAGTTTCGTTCCTCGGGAATCTCCCCGGCGAGGGTTTATGCCGTCACGTGACGACGACGAGAGAGAGAGAGTAGAACCACTGTAAGCAAAATCTCGTTTTATGTGAAAAAGGAGACTGAAAATCTCGTTTGATTTTTATATACGGAGTGGATTGGAGATGAAATCAACGCTCTGATTGAAGTTTGATGTACACGTGCCGTGTCGATGCATTCGTTTCCGGAATTTTCAGAGACGTGGACGATGGATTGAGAGCGTGGATCTCACGTGAAAATAAGTTTATGAGAATATAGTTTTGACTCGGAGTAGAGAAGTAAAGAGTGTGTTTACTGTTTATTGTGTTTGACACGGACGGGAAGGTGGTGTACCACTGTACCGGTGTTTATTTTTTTGGGATTTATTGTGTTTTTTTTTTTTTAAACAATATCCTGTATATATATAGGTTAAATTGTCATTTTAGTCACTCACTTTGTAAGATTTTTCACTTTAAATCATGATTTTTCAATAATTTTTCTTTAGTCTCTCATTTTGAATAATGTTACTCGCATTAGTCTCTGATTCATAGACGTTAATGTCTTATACACATAGTCGTTAAATAACATATATACATGATGCCGAATTCAAAAGATAAAAATTGCACGAAGAAGAGGTTAAGGCAGTAAGGTTGTTGAATAGGCAACTAAGACAGCTGCAGAAGCTCTGACAACTGCAGAAAATACAGCAACTGATGAATTTGTGGTAGCATCACAACAACTATACGTCGTATAAGTTATTTAACAATCATGTGTGTAAAATGTTAAGGTCTTTGAACGGAGAAAGTTGTCAGGGACTAACGTGAGTAGTTTTTTTCAAAGTAAGGGACTAAAGAGAAATTATTGAAAAATAAAGGACTAAAGTGAAAGTTCCTTACAAAGCGAGGGACTAAAGTGACAGTTTAGACATTTTTATTCTCTTTTTATATTCTCTTTGTTCTTATTTATTTATCTTATTAAAAATATATTCTTCAAGAAATGTATTTATTATTTTCATTTTCAATACATTAATTATTTTTTTAACATACTTTTTTCTATAATTATTATTTTTTTACATTACTTACGTAAATAAATTAGAGCTGTTAAAACGGGACTGCGGGTCGGGCTCGGGCCAAAAAGCCGGTTACAAATTGAGTACTCTAGTATCAAACCAAAACCTGCCCTAAGCGGGCTTCCATCTATTTTTTTTTTTCACAATTCAACCACTTCAAAAAAATTTATATATTTTTTTCAAAAAAATTAATGAATAAACTTCATTTATTTTTTACACATATTTTTTTAAACCATAATAAGTGTTTTTTTCTTTTAGACATTTTTTAGAGGATAAATTTGATTTTCTATTCTTACATAAATTAAAATATATGTATAACTCATATAGGACAATTAATGTTGTGCTTTGATTTGTTCAGGTGCATTTTTGAGATATGTATATTGATAAAAAGTAAGGAATTTTATTATAAGTGTTTTTTTACACATATAAATAAAAAAAATGTGAAATGTTTTCTTTTTTTTAGGCCGCCGGGCCGGCTCGAACCCGAACCCGATCGGGTTGGGCTAAATAGTCTGGGTTGAATAAATAGATTATATTAAAGAGCTCGAGCCCTATGATTTTTCGCGCTTTTTGGTCCTGTCCGGTTGGCCCGGTCCATTTTGACAGCTCTAAAATAAATACCCCTTTTTTTTAATGAGAAAGACTTTAATTAGAAGCTGCTAGAAAGAGTCAGCAAGAAAAATAGGAGGGACATCAAACAGAATCCTGTTTACATATGCATGCACAACCCATTTAGCCAAAGAATGTGCCAAATTGTCTATCCTACGAACATATATATAACATTTATTACACTCTTGAATTTCTAAACGTATGTCAGATAAATAAAACAAAAAAAATCGAAAAAGGACAACTAATAAAAAACGAAGAAAGTATAATACATTCAAATAATTGTTTATATAATACTCCCTCCGGCTCGAATTATAAGCAACAAAAAATATATTACTCTTGGTTTAAAATATAAGCAAAACTAACTAACTTTATTAAATTTTGTTTCATTCCCAATGCCACTTTCCTAAAACATCTCTAGAAAATTGTAATTTTAATTAATTTTTGTTTCATTCTCAATACTACTTTCCAAAAATACCTCTATTTTTTATAAATTTGAGAAAATTAAATACAATCAACTAACCTCCTTAATAAGCGTAAAAGTGGTTAGAAATGCTTATAATTCGAGCCGGAGGGAGTACAAAATTAATCAATTTATTTGCTGAATTATATCATATTTTAGATTATTTAAATATTCATTAGGATGTAATTTAATAATGATATTTACTTATATTTTAAATAAAATATTATGTGTTAAAATAGTCTAATGTGATGAAATATCAACTAACTAGTTTTAAGCTCGTACACTGTACGGGATGTTTGTTTGTTTGCTTTTTGTAAATTAATTATTTTTGGATAATTTAAGTAGATAATAATTGTAAATCATTTTGCATTTTTGAATTGAATTAGTATAAACTTATTTACAAACAATAATTAAAAATTAAAAAAATATCAATCTTTATCCTCACAATTTTAAAAAATAACTACCACTACTACAAATTCTTCGCCCACCAACCATCAGTTATAAGTTTAAACTACAACCATTAGTTATAATTAGGCTACCAAGCGTGCTTTTAACTTATTAGTCTAATATGACTCGAATTTAGAACCCGACAAGTATTTTTTTGGGGTAATCCACATATATATTTGCAAAAAATCAAAGAACCTTATATATAATAAAATTTAAAGTGAAGCGGAGGAAAATAATGAGGTCAGTAACTAAGAAAATAAATAAGCCTTTTACAATAATCTAATAGTAATGATATATATCTTTTCAAAAACAATAACACCAATTCCTGTTATCATCTATGCACCAAAACATACATACTTTGCCAATATGTTCCAACATATTCTTATAAAAAAAAATGTTGCAGCATAACCACCTGATTAAACCATATTATAACTACAATGATAATAGTACACTGAATCAAACAAATGTCAATACACCCAAAGTAAAAAATGTTGAAAATATACATTGAATCAAATCAATCTTCCAACCAAAGGGGTTCTTCAAACCTGTTTGCGGTATATCTCGATATATAAAAAATCCAGTGAAAAAAATAGAAAAAAAAGCAATAAGTTTAAACTAAAAAATACCGAATTATTTTCAAAAAGGGAAAAAAGGGGTATATGAATATCGAACTACTCATTGACGATCGTTGCAGAACTGTGGAGTGTGATGATGTCTTTCCACATAGTAAGTCAAAGTCAATTACTAACTTACTAACAATTACAAAACCGTAATTTCTATATACGGTTAACAACCTATAGGGAGACAAATACAAAATAGCTTAATAAATTAAACTTATTTTAATCCTAGAAAATTCACATAACTAAAAGTAACTGAATTCAAAATTTACCAATCACATAAACGAAATCCTATAATAAAAATTCTCATAACCAAAAATCACAAAAATCAATCAAATTAAATACAAAAATCAAGCAGATTAATCACAAAAATTCACATAGTGGAAGACAACATTGCTTTACCTAGCCACTTTGTTAGTCTAGAAATTATGTATAGACATAGAGGTGATAATGCCACTACAGATTTCCTGTCAAATTTAGCTTTTGATATAGGTGAACAAATTTGGTTAGACAATATCCCATCTGTACTTGAACACCTTTTTTATTCCACCAGCTGTTTCTGCAGTTGTGGAAGGCTCTTAATAAAGCTAATCTTATTCCTGAAAAAAAAAATATGCACATACATGACGGAGTGAATAGACAAACACATAATGATAAACATGGGAAAAAATTAAGCAAGTAATATATTACCTCCTGAATTAACTAAAAACCACAATCAAATGTATCTCTTAAAATTGGAAAATATTATGAACACAGAATAAAAATTAATCACGTTATACAAAAAAACACTCCAGGGATAAACCTCGTACTCATTGTATGCTCAATAAGGCATTTCGACAAATATCAAGCATGCACAATTAAAAACATTATAAGTTCATAAAATTAAATTCATTAAAAAAAAGCCGACTATGAATCAAAAACTAAAAAGGAAAAACGAAAGTATGAAATTGACAACACTGTCATGCTTAAAATAATTTTAAAAAACATGGTTTTTATAAAGAATTGGTACCATGGCATAGAAATTAGAGAAGTCATTGACCAAAGTGGGAGTCTTGGTGAACTTTTGTTGAAAAGCATAGCTGAGATTATGAGCAGGGTCGGTGGAGATGATGAGAATAGAGCTTTGAACATAGGCAAGGAGAATAGAGAGAATGGAACTGCATAATGGATCGGAGTTAGAGAGAAGAGTAAAAAGAATACAATTTTATTAATTGAATTGGAACAGTTGGATGAAACAGTTTTTTTATAAAGTGGTAACCACCACTGCCAAATGGATGCTTTAGTTGTTGAGAATTTCTTAACTTTTAATGAGAGAAGAAAATTTCAAAAAAAGGAGCATTGTGGAGCTTCTATTGGGGCAACTTTTTATACTAAAAGAAAACAATTTTATATTTGATGAAAATTTGTACACTTGATTTATTTCTTTAGAACTTTAAATTTAATGATTTATGGTTGAAGATGTAAGTTTTAAATTTAAAACTTTCACTTGATATCAACATATCTAACTCATTTTTTACATGATACAATTCTACTCTAATTTAGTAACATCGTTATGAAAAACAAAGTTATTTTTATCAAGTAGAAGTATTTAATATAATTTTTTAAAACTCTCATTATCTGAACAACCAATACAAACAAGAACATAGGACCCGAAAAACTCAAGCTAAAGCCACCATCTAGGATGGATTCCCTAACAAAGAGCACAACACCTAACCTCACAGAAAACAATTCAATCAAAATAACTATGTGCCGACTCTACTGATATTTACAATGAATTCGTTTTCAGTAACACTCAAGCTATCAGCGTTAATAAGCTGCACTCTAATTTGAACCTCTCTTAATTGTTTTAACCAATGTGCTTTCATCTCTAGTGTTTCTTTCAAAATTTCTCAAATTTCTCTCGATCCAAAGATCAAAAATTTGTTTTAACCGCTGCCATTGTAGCATGTAAGACCTTCTACTTAACTTTGCTATGCTGACATGAAATAGAATCTTCATTGTCTATTGCTTGTAGTGATATGGTAGATTGTTAATACCGAGTCAGTCTACGCAAGAATCCAAAATTGCTCGACAGAATCTACAAGAAAATAACAAGTGGTCTCGATCTTCTGTCTGGTTTTGGCATAATACACACCAGTTATCACTGATTGGAAAATTTAACTTTTCCATCCTCATTTTGGTCAGAAGCTTGTCATATGAAGTAAGCCAGCAAAAAATGGAGTGTTTAGGAACATTGAGCCTGCTCCAGATGAACCTAGGATATGTTTGGTTTTGGCGTTTGGAAGCTCCAAACGCGCGGTGGGCCTTAGCAGCTTCCACGTTTGCGGTAGCCCACCGCATATCCAAACGTACGCCTAGATATCTTCTTTTTCCTAAGATTTCCCCTTGGCTTAATTATGTCACAAATCCCTGAAGTTTGGGGTACTTTTGTTAGATATCCTATTCTTTTTTTTTTTCCAATGTCTGACTCCCCGAAGTTATTTTTGAGTTTGTCATATACCCCTACTACCAATTCTGACCAATTTTGCTGACATGTAACATCGGAATCCTGATAAGACGCGGGAGGTTAAGCATTTGGTGCCCCGTGGTCAAAGATCCTTTTTTAAAAAATTTAAAAAACTAAAAAACTTAATATTTTTATATTTTTAGTTAAATAAAAAAAAGAAAAAAGAATTGAAGAGAGAGGTCGTCTTCACCCGTGTGACATCATGCGGCACCAAATGACCAACCTCCTGCGTCTGATCAGGATTCCGATGTTACATCTCAGCAAAATTGATCAGAATTGGTAGTAGGGGTATATGACAAACTCAGAAGTAACTTCGGGAAGTCAGACATTGGAAAAAAAAAAAAGAATGAGAGTATCTAACAAAAATACTTCAAACTTCAGGGACTTGTGACATAATTAAGTCTTTCCCCTTCCCCAATTGTAACCTGATTCAATGGTATATCCTTTTGAGGGAACTGCAATAATCCAATGATTCCTATTGTAACCTGATTTAAATATGTCACCCACTTTAATAGTTGTATTCCTAAAAACCGGAAATTACTTACTCTTAAGAAGACACTCATGAATCATGATAGATTGAGGATGGTAAGATAGGCACTCACTTTTAGGGTAATTATTTTGCCACCCAAGGTCTATTATTGTCACCCCAATTATTTAAATTATACCTATTATGCCCCTTTTACGACCCTAAAAAAAAAAAATTGAACAGGTCGTAAGAGGGTGTCACGACCCGCAGGTCGTAGCACTCTCTTACGACCCATGAAAAAATTTATGTTAGTATCGTAACCAGGTGTTACGACTTTTGTAAGCAAAATCATCCTCGATGGTACCCTCAACCCAGTTCAATAAGCAAAAGACATAAACTAAAAAGTGGAAGAAGCAGCAACATTTGCCTATCAGAGAAGATGGACTTTTTTTATTTTTATTTTTTGATAAGCCAGAGAAGATGAACTTAATTAGTCCAGAACCACCAACGCGAGTTCATCAATTTTATCATTAAGCAATTCATACATACCCACCTAATTTGTATTTTGGGGATGACTTTGAGTTGGTTGCATTTTCTCATGGTGGTGTTTTGAGAATTTTAGAATTTGTTGAGGTTCTTCTTTGATTTGATTGTGTTCTTCTCAAAAGAAGATGAATGTTGCGAGTAATGAATGATGATGGTTAAAGGTATAGGGAGAGATGAGAGACAGAGAGATCAGAGGAGGTGCTGGAGTTTTGATGATGGTGAAAGTGAAACTATTGAATTGAACAAACACATGCTTGCAAAAGTCGTAACACCCAGTTACGATACTAACATAAATTTTTTCATGGGTCGTAAGAGAGTGCTACGAGCTGCGGGTCGTGACACCCTCTTACGACCTGTTCAAATTTTTTTTTTTAAAGGTCGTAAGTCCCTCTTACGACCCGTGTAAAATCCTATTTTTTTAAGGATATAATAGGTATAATTTAAATAATTGGGGTGGCAATAATAGATCTTGGGGTGGCAAAATAATTACCCCACTTTTAAGCAGGGTCGAGCCTGCACTTAGGCCTGATGTGCGCAGGCTTAGAGCCTAGGAAATTTAAAGGCCCAAATTTTTTTATAAAAAACAAATTGTATATCAGTTAAACATTAACATATCAATTTTGGAATTTAAACTCCACAAATTATTCCCAAAATTCATATTTTTTAGTTTTATTCCAAAATTACCCTTCTTCTTCATCTTCTAATCTAAAACCCATAGTCATAGGCTCATAGCCATCACTACCACCAAACCCCAAACCCCATAACCACCATCACCCCCAAGCTCTAAAACCCATAGTCACCACCATCATCAAACCCCATCCTTAAAACAGTAATGCAAGAGATTGTTATCGGAGATGATAATCGATTTTTGTGCTTTTATCCTTGTGAACTTTAAATAAATTAAATCCATAAATTAACAGAACTAAACAAGTTTCTTTTGAATTATCATTTCCTTACATGTTGTACCCCTTACTTATCAATTGTATGAGCTTGTCGGAATTCACGGCGGGTGTTCTTGTCAGGGGCTATCTATCTGATGCTTATTCTTCGTTTTCCTTTTTCTACCTCTGTTTCATTTCTGCTTGCACCTTTAACCCTAAACCCATGTAGGATAATCAGGTGCTGACACGTGTCTTGACATTAGTCACGTCAGCACTGTTACCTTGATTGTTAACGGAGGGACGAAATTGGCCATAAATTGAAAGTTGATGGACTGAATTTGCCAAATTAAAAGAATTGGGACTAAATTCGCCAAATTGATAAAATTAGGGGACCAAAAGTGCAATTAAGCCTAGTTATTATGAAATTCAAATATTTTGAATGATGTGATAATGCATAATTGGATGTCACTTTAATAATAATGTAACAAAATTAAATTCATAAGCAAAATACCATCAATATTGAAATAGTGAAATATAACCTAAAGAGAAGAAAAATGCTTTGCAAAAGATTGCAGCTACTGAAAATGGAGGATTATGGCTCAGATCATACCTTACAGCAACACAATACAAGAAAAGGAAGAGAACAAAATAAGAAAGGCATGATTTTCAAAATGTGAGAACTATTCGGTCCTCAAAAAAAGGGGAATTTGATCATCTACTCCTCCCCTATGTTCAACAGGTTGAACTTTTCATTTTCCTAGCCTTCTGTTAACTTTTATTTTCCTATCAGGACTACAGATGTGATGTAGTACAGAATTCAAAGGCACAGACTCCCAATTTTGATTTACAGAGAACAGAGCAAAGGAGAATATGTCAAAAAGGGTCAAGAATCAAACTCACCCTTATCTTGTAACCCAACTATCCGTGTCAGACGAGATCCTAAACACTTCTAGCAACAAACATGGATTAGCACATTGGCAGCAAGTAATATTGTGAAAAGTATTTGTCCCAGTTCAAGGAGACATTTGTTTAGCTTCATCTATGTGGAACATAAGCTGCATATATCCAGGTTGAATATTATTTAAAAGATAAAAAGAAAAGGAAGAAGGAAGCCCATTGTAAATCGAAAAATGAAAATCCTAAGCCATACCTTGGTTCCCACATAGAACGTCATAAGCAAGCCACCAAGAACAGGAAGCCCTATAAAATGGAACCTCCCAATTAATCTTACACTATATTTGATTGAAATGAAGTTTAAAAAAACAGTAAGGATCTTGACAAACCTTCCTTATTAATGAAAGAAGAAAGTAACCAGTTAATGCCTCTTGGTCCAATAACAAAACCAACAAGATTTGCCACCTGTCCAAAAAAGTATCATAGTCAAAAGGCATCAGGATCAATATCCTAACATGGTACTCAAATTATAAATTGCCTATAGTTTGGCTTCATAAAAAGATATGTATGAAGAGGTATTTACTAAACAGAAATAACAACCAAGAATGAAAAATGTATGAAAAAAAAAGGTGGTTACCCAAGTTAAGATGTACAATACATAATCATTTCCTCTCTTTTTTTACAATTGAATCACTTCCATCTTGTCAAGACTTTTGTACACATTTCTTTTTCTGAAATTTTTACCATTTGCTTTTCATCAGTGTATTCACTTCCTTAAAACAATATCATGTCAGATTAAATTTAAAATATTTCCAAAATCTCCATTATTAGTGTAGTGACCACATCACACCATAGGAAGGCTCGTAAACATTATTCGTAATTTCATATACAGTTTATCTTTGTTGTATGCAGTATGTGCATCTCATAAACACCCTTACCTCCATCTTGTAAGGTGGCCTACTCAGATTCTAATTTTTTTTTCCAGGAATGGAAAACATTTAATGCATTGAAAAGTGCAACCTGATCACACTGCTTTATACATATATTCTTTTAGCAAAGACATCAAATCAAATGAACAAAGCAAATGAGGATGATGTTAACTGTAAATTAGAAATGTAATATTCATTTATGCTATAGCTTCAAGGACAAACCATCAGACAAGTTATTGTAACTGCACCAGCAACAGCACTGAGTTCACGGAATATGAATTCTCCAAAAGCACTTTTAGCCTGAAAATCCAATTCACCTCCATGTCAGAAAGCACAAGTTTAATGAATAAATTTACAAGAGTAAGTGTGGACATTTAAAAAGCTTCAAAAACAAGACAAAAAAGAAGGGAAGTGGGAATCTTTAATGAAATTGCAAAAAGGAACAATGAAGTAACATTCTGTATATTTTTTATTGTTTGACAAACTCTGTGCTTACTTTGTGCATGATTTATTGAAACGGAATCTAATACTTACAGTTGTTTTTTATCATAACCTAAATTCTCTGTACTCAAGGACAATCCTAATACCCATATGATAGGAATGTTGAAATCCCTGATTTTATATAACACAAGTAATCAAGCACGGTTTCTCTCGTTGAAAAATAACCACCTCTTAATTATCATTCCACATGTCTGAATCATGAAACTTCCACTGGAGCCCTATATAGCTTTCACCATTCCTGTTTATCAGGCACTCTAACTGAATGAACACCTTCAAGGTATCTATCTCAATCATCTGACCCTAACATTAAGCTAACTTTAGTTCAGAATCAGAGTACTTTGAACTCATAAAGGCTAACGATATTCATGTTTGGCTCTGGTACCCAGTTACTAAAACATTTAATCTTATTATAAATACAATATTGACCTCGAAATCATGTTGAAAATCACCCCAACAACAAGAACATTTGACTACATAAAATGGTCTAGCCTTTATAACAACTACATCATCTGAAGGATAGAATGGCACAGAAAGATTTACATTACCTTAAATGCTTTAGATGTAGATTTTACAACCAACTCTGGGATAAAGAATATACATGTCAACCATGCCCATGACAGAAGCTTCCTAAGAGATCATGAGAATAATCAAGCATAAAATATCAGATTAAAGAGCATGACACTTTTTTCCATTAGAATGGACAGAACTAACCAACAAAGGGAGCATACCACTCTAAATCATGCCAAATGGCAACAAATGTGAATATAACCCATACATTCAGTAGCTTTTTCTGAGATCCCCCAAGAGGAATGTACATATACCTGAATTTCTAGCAATTCAATTTTTTTAAGTTATAATCTAGTTAAATGAACTGGAAAATCAATGTAAAGAATTCATTTCACCTCACAAGCCACTTGTTAAAGGAAGCATGCCAATTTTTCCAAAAGCCTTCCAAGTTATGGCAATTATTAATACACTTTGGCATATTTTCTGGAGCCTCAATGCCGTTTATCTACAATAGATTAGTACGAAGTAATGACTTTCTTCAAATATGCATTTGGACATCGACATTAGATGCTTAAAGGTTATATAGCAAGTAACATACCAGTGACCAGAAACGGAAAAAGCGCCAAATCAGTAAAAATTTTAGCCACATGAAGTTTAAGACCTGAAATACATAAATAAATAAATCAATAACAAAGAATGGCAAAGTAGTACTATGTTGAACTAGTTTAGAAAATTAAACATTCAAGATACTCCACCAAAGCATACACTAAACACATATAAAGGGAACCAGACTCCATATTTCTGTGTGATTTGAGGCTACAAGCAACAGGAATAGTCCTCTTACCCCATATCCGATAATGAACACATCCAGAGGAGACAACTGCTTCCACAAACCACTAATTGGTGAAGAAATTATTTCAGTCACCAAAGAACAAAATTAGAAGCTAAATAGAAAACAATATTTTCTCGAGTACTAAGGAACTTACCTAATAGCAAAGGTGTTATAATAGAATACGTGTGTCATTAATTCCACGAGGAGAAGACTCAGTACCCAACGAAAACCATAGCGCAACACATCTCTAACTGAATTAGTATTCTGGGGAACATCTAGCTGCAAAAACATTAAAACTGATACTTCATCAAATGTAACAAAAATCCAGAATCATAGCTTTATAAGAAAATAACTCATTCACAGACCTGTGAGGCAAAAGCATTGTAGCTCAGTACTGGACCAGCAATATAAAGTGGTGCATACACCAAATAACAAAGGTATGTGGTATATCTGAACTTGTCATTCTGCAGACTTCTCTCCTGGTAATGTAATTAATGGACCGGTAAAAACATGTCCACATGCTAAACAGAAATTATAATCATTTAATATATACTTGAAAAATAAAAAGCATAATGCACAGTTCAGCAACTAAAATAAGTAGAAGCTATTCTAACCTGTAAAATTTGGTAGCAAGATTTTCCTGATTTACAAATATGACAACGTTGGTAGTGTTTCTGCAATGACCGAAGCTAATCACATAAAAAAATTGAAGCACAAAATCACATACTTCTACAAATAAAGATTCCCGGTGAAAATTTAATCAATTGGTCAACATTTACATGACAAGATATCGATACCACAAGCTGGTATGTTTCAAGCAAGTAATGACTAGTGAGCTTCACTCCTGACTCTTAAAAAACACAAGGAAAGATTTATAAATTCATAATAGGTTTTCCCTTAAGAAAATAAAATGAAATAAGGTTGTTCCTAAACTAAAATAAAAACCGCAAAAATAAAACAAGAGATAACCTTGTGTAATTGTTGACTTAAGCACTCAAGCCAATATTATCTACTCCCTCCGTCCCTACATATAAGACTCTTTTGGTAGATTTCACGTCCCTTAACAAAGTTGGTTAATTTAGTTAATGATATTGGAAATGTGAACATTTGATATGTATTTTCAAAACTACCCCTGTTAATAGTATTGGCTATTGGGAATCTAAAAAGTGTTGAATATATAGGGGTGTTTGTGAAAAAAAAAATTATTAATTGTTATTGAAAATTAGTATAGGGTCTTATAAATAGGAACAAAATAAAAGTATCAAAGGGTCTTTATATATAGGGACGGAGTGAGTAAATGATAAGAAAATATAATTTTCATTTTACATTGTGCTCACATAATCTTGTACCTTCGAGTTAATATCAAAAACTTAATCTCAAGTAAAAAAGTTTCAATATTATATGTCCCTTCAGCACAATAACTTTCCATTGCTAAGTACGGCCTTAGAAAATTGAGAGAGACTGTAGTGTGGGGACTTTCATTATTAGGTATTTGGAAACATATAAATATAATAAAGAACAAACTATTTTCAAGAAACAAACAAGTAATGTTCAAAAGGAATTAATACCTCGTGGTCAAAATGAGAATCTTGATTTGTCCAGTGATAATCAAATCCAAAGCTTATCATTCGCAACACAACTGCCACAAACAATTAAACTCAAAAATAAAAAACATATACCAAGTGGTTGATGTTGTCACAATGGGCAAGGCCGCAAGGGTATGTAAATGAGAATAAAGAGACATGGATTAATAATAGGTAAAATGCTCAAGAAGCACACCAACGGGGTTGGCTCAAGTGGTGCGATCCTGCCAACTTGAGAACTTGGGAATGGGGCCTGAGACTAAGAAGTCTCAGGTTCGATTCCCGGTTAACACACCCCACTGGGAGAGCATTGGAACGCGACCTCGTGCAAGATTAGTCTCAAGGGTTTCTGGTATTAAGGGTGCTCTTGGGGACACCTGTGGTACTGGCCAAAGAGTACATACCAAAAAAAAAAAAAAATATGCTCAAGAAGCACATATCTTAAAATGTAGAACAAACTCAATATTTGAAATTGACCCATAAGTGTTCTAGGAAAAAAATCATGTAACTTGAAACCAACAGGGTTAGCAAAAATTCAGATGTGTGCAGGTAATGGATAAGAACCAGTTCTACCATCAGGATATAAGAAAACAAAGAATGCAAAGAAACTTGAGAAGAACTAAATTCCATATGACAACTATATTACTAGAACTAAAAAAACAAAAAAGTCAAAATGAGTACCGAAGTTAAAACATATGTGCCACCTAAAGCTACCCCGGTAATTGTCCAAAATTGTCCATTGTTCACTGCAATGCAAATACATCGCCATAAGAGGAAATGCAATTACTATTTGCCTTCATTGTATCAATGTAGGGATGTGCTTTCCTGCTCCAGGTTGCTTAGCTGTGCTCCGGGTGGTTTTTGTTTTTGTCTTTTTGTTTTTAATATACCGGGTAAGTTAAAAGTCATATTTTGGGTTTTCGTTTTTGGTTGATATACACATGTTTTTGCTATTTTGATCTGGGTTTTTCTAATATGTGCTCTATGGCATAGGTTAAAAAAACTATATTGAGCAAGTATGCATTGAAAATTTATGTATTTAAAAATTTGTGTGCATTAATTACATCAATTCCCAATGTATACTTACCCAATATGAACTTTTTAACATGTGTCATATGATACACATTAGAAAAACCTTTTTAATATTATATTTATTATTAAAAGGGTTTCTCTAATGTGTACCCTATGACACATATTAAAAAACTCATATTGGACAAGTGTACAATGAAAATTTACGTAATTAATGCACACAAATTTTTAAATACACCAAGACTTGCTCAATATAGTGTTTTTAACATGTGTCATAGGGTAAACATTAAAAAAACCTTTTTATGTGTACCATATAACACATGTTAAAAAACTCTTAATGGATAAGTATGGTAAAACCCCAATTTCTATTAATGTAATCACAAGAAAACATAAAGTAATAAAGAGAAAATACCCTCACACTCCCAGAGTGTAAGTCCCAAGCCAAAGGCCGAAAATACCCAAAATTCTTTAACTCCCTTTTCTCATCCTACTAAACTCATCTTTTATAGACTCCCATACAAGAATATTCCTTTCCCAAACCAATAACTAAGTGACACTCACATCCCTCTCTCATTCCCTTTTTCCAACAATACCCCTAGTAAGATACAGGGTCCTATCACTGCCGCCTCCTTAACTTCAGCCTTGTCCTCAAGGCTGTGATCTGAAATTCTGGATGTACAGAGTTCTTGAGATGTTTTGTGAGTTTTAGTTGCATTGTTGACAAGGTGAAAAACTAAGTGCCCACCAGGGTCCCATAGCTTGAAGCATAATGGCCAAGCTAGTGAAACTTCCAATGAATTGTAAGAACTTCCACCAGGGTCCCACTGGCTTCCCTTGATGCAGACAGTTATTACCAACATAGAGATCAAAGAGAGAGACACATGCCTCTTAAAATCAGTAGCTGGACCCATGGTACCAATAGGTTTAGACATAAGCATCTTGGAATTCAACTTCAGGTGAACCTTGATAAATATAAGAGCAGCATAGATCTTGATCATATAGTCATCCATTAAAAGCTTTTCTGCCATTAATTCCAACTCTGGTGAACCATATTGAAGAAGCCCGAAGCTTAAAACATCACCAGAAACAAGATGAGTTAGTCCACCAACCTGTACACAACCCTTATATAAAGGGACTAAAACTTCAGTCCGATTATGGACATAAACATTTGTCCAAAGAGGCACCTTAAGAGACTCTAACAGAAATGTTGTAGAGCCCTTTATGCCCTCCATGCCCCTTGATAATGGTATGCTGCCCCACATCTTATCAATAAAAACAACTCCTTCAGATTGAATAGTCATAACACCAAACTCCTCCACAGGGTTTATATGATGAACAAAAATTCCATTTATGGAGAATCCTGGTAGTGTTCGAAATGACAAACTTAAAACATAAACGGTTTGCATGAAAACATCACTTTGAGTGTGAGGGCTGATGCAATAGGAACCTTTCTCAAAGGTATGACCCGGATTACTAAATTTGCATTTAAACTCAGGCTCAAAAACGAGAGGAGATGATTCACACCAATCAGCAAACTTATAAGAAAAATTGGGACAAACCCGTGTGGCAGAAGAACCCACAAAGCGATTGGGAACAATCATTTGGTCAAATAGGACATTCTCAAAATTCCTGCTAATCACCGTTTTAGCTATTGCATCTATGATTGTGATTTTGGTGTAGCACCCACGATGAAGCCACATCCCATTTGTGAGCACTCCAGTAAGAGAAGCTAAAGCCTTTGCCAAACACTGTTGCTCTGTTTTGCACTCGGGAAACACATAGTGAAATATAGCTGAAACGCTCCTTTCAGCTTCAGTTTGTGAATGAGTGTTTTTTGTTAGTTTGTTGGTTTCTGAAAGAGGCCCATTTTTAAATCTTAATTGTGAGCCCAATTTTTCTTTCTTGTTGACCTTGCTTAGTTGTATCTGACCACAGAAGTGTTTTTGCCCACCTAATTGGGCTTGGCCCATTAGGTCAAATAAGTGGCCTAATATTTGTAATGCCAGTTCTGTCCCTTCTCTCATCTCCTTCTTCCTTTTGTTTTTACACTCGGCCACATGTGGACATGGAAGTTCGATCACCGCCGCCGTCGACAATCCCCCCTCCTCCAAAGGCGCATTTGGTTCCTGCGTGTTTGATGGTGAAAACTCCTCACCCTCGTTTGTCGACACTAACCAAACATAATCACCTACCCCCTCACCACGGCCGTCACCCCCGCAGCTGTCGCAGCCGCCACCCTCACAGCGGCCATCGCCGCCGAAATGGCCATCAACTACCTTGACACCGACACCCGCGCTACCATCACCTCCCAACGACATCTTCCAGCCACCCTCACTTCTAAAACTACCCTTCACCGCCGATGTCATACCCGATAGTTCCGGTGACGGCTTCTTACCCTGACTCTGGGCCCTTGAATAGTTGTTGATCACAGCCACCCCTTCCTCACCACTCTTCTCTGCTGGGATATTTTCATGTTCCAATGACACCATAATCGGATCTGAACCTTTGATAAGATCTTCCTGGAGATCTTTCTTGGTTTCCTTCGGTAACTCATCTTCATCATACCCCCGACGCCTTTCCGGCGACTCCTCCGATTCCGATCCTTCCTCTTGACCTTCTTCAAATGCCTTGCTTCTTTTCTTTTTCATGAAAATCATGAAAAGCTTCCGGAACTCCGCTTGCTCCTTTTGATCGTCAACCAGCTTGTCCTTCAGATATTGAAACGATTTGGACAGCTCCTCAATTTTCCCTTCAATGTTCAGTAACCTGTTCTCATTTGCCTCCACTCGAGCTTGGAGATGGATTCCCATGGATCCGGCAGGTCGGACCAATGGTAAAACCCCAATTTCTATTAATGTAATCACAAGAAAACATAAAGTAATAAAGAGAAAATACCCTCACACTCCCAGAGTGTAAGTCCCAAGCCAAAGGCCGAAAATACCCAAAATTCTTTAACTCCCTTTTCTCATCCTACTAAACTCATCTTTTATAGACTCCCATACAAGAATATTCCTTTCCCAAACCAATAACTAAGTGACACTCACATCCCTCTCTCATTCCCTTTTTCCAACAATACCCCTAGTAAGATACAGGGTCCTATCAAAGTATGCATAAGGAATTAACGTAATTAATACGTCAATTTCCAATACATAATTGCTCAATACAGCTTTTTTAGCATGTGCCCTAGGGCACAAATTAGAAAAATCCTTTTAGTAATAATATTATATGTACTAAAAAAAATATTAGGTCAAAATAGTAAAAATGGATATATATTATTCACAAAAAGGAAAACCCAAAACATGTTTTTTAACTTACCCGATACATTTTTAATATAAAAAAAAAAAAAAAAGCAACTGGAGCATGATAGCATAACCCATCAATGTAATCACAAACTCACATCTTTACCCAAATATAGAGAATGAATATCCTTCATAAATTCGATTGCAGAGAAGGAAAAATATGTTGTAACTCCAAATTATAAGTGGAAAGCACTTCTTTCGTGCAAATATCTGCAGAAACATAAGTTCTGTCAAACATGACAAATGTGCAGAGTTAAAATATGACAATTAAATTCAAACAAAATGACCAACCAAAACCTTTTCGCTTAGAAACATCAGGATTATAATCATGGTCATCGAACATTTAGGGAAAAAAAAGTTTTGGTCAACATAATAAGTGCATTATTAGGCCTCCAGAATTTTAACATGCATCTTATCTTTTTCACCACTCTGTTATGACAAAATGATAATAACAATTAAAAACAAAAAGATTGCAAATTTAACTAAAAGCATTGTAATACCTACTCATTGTTTCAGTACACTAACCTTTACCAGAAGATAATTAACTGTAGCTATTGAAAGGATAAACATGATGCTACAAAGAGACAAACACAAAGTTAGAGAACAAGAAAGTAAAGAATACAAACAGTGGAAGAGAAAAATATTAAATGTAAAACATAAAAATGAACTGTACCATGCTCCATGCAGATATGACAGGTAAGCCAAAGAAAACAAAAGCCAGACAATGGACATCCCCTCCACTTTCAAATTAAAAAAGGCCCTCATCAAGCTTGCTAGCAGAGTGAAAATTCCAAAGACAAGAGTAAGAATGGGTATATTTCCTCGAAAATTCCTCCACTGAGCATCTGACGTATCCTTTATACAAAACAGAACAAGGAGTGCATTTGATTAGATAAAGAAAAATACATGAGCATCATAGCTGAGTTGACGAACAATGGCCACATTGATGGCATGAAATGAGTGGAACACAATAGATGCTACGAAGTTAAATTTCCCTGGCACAATCCAATAGTAGCAAGTATTACTCCCAACTAAACCCTACTCTCACCCATCCAAAATATTAGAAAATGCTTAAGCAGCAAAGCAGATATACAGTAAGTTATAACATAAAGTAGAACAGATTATTTGTTGAAAGATAAAAACCTTAAAAAGAATGGAACAAAATATAAACAACAAAATAATGCCTTCTAAGTAAAACTTCTCATCAACATATACTCTCATATTATCATATGTTATCAGATAAATTCAGCCAGGTTAGTTGGTTGAGCTTATGAGTCTCCACATAATGCACCCTCGGGCTAAGATCCCCATTTTAATATCCAATAAAGCAAAATGAGTAACTGTTCAATACATGATTAAATAAAAGTGGATTATATTAACCTCCCCGGGAATTTAGCTTAATTAGAGCCAGCACCCTTCTTGCTTCAAAAGTAATAATACTCATTCCGCAGATTAGTATAATTACACCTATCATCCCTGCAGGGAAATCAAGTGTAATGATAACTGAATTTCAAGCAAAAATGAGTGTAACTTTTGAAACCATACCGGTGTCTAGTGTTGTTAAATCAAACCTTGCAGTAGGCCAATGAATGTAATTTTCCCCAACAATAAAAGTAATTACAAACAACACAAGATAGAGAAAGAAATCATATACATTGAGGTGATTGGGTATGAGCCATCCTGGGCGCAAACCATGAAGTTGGGTATAATGATCTGTTAAAATCAAAACAACAAAATCAAAAATGAGATGATGACATCAAATAGAAAGAAACAAACTTTGATCTCAAATAAGAGAGATATTAATTAATTAATTAATAAATACCACGAGAAAGTTGAAGGGAACGAGCAATGATGATGACGTAGAAAACAAATGCATATGCCACAAGAAAAAACAACTCTTTCTGCTTCCACTGCCCACTCTTGCTTCCACTGAGATTTCCCTTGTTCATAGCCGATGTACCCATTTTCTGTTCTCAGAATTGATTGTATGCTTCAATAGTGGCAGTATAAATTCGAGAACTGAAAATTATAAATTTTTTTAAGAATCGGATCTACCTTCAGATGTGGAGTAACGTTGTCGGCAGTACGGTGGGTTGACGGTGCCGTGGCTGTCGGAGTGAGATAGATGGTGAAAATGAATGGGGGTTCGTCCGTCAGAATGAGAGTGAAAGGGAAATGGGGTCGTTGGGTGTTTTGGGAAGTCTGGGTTAAAAAAATTCCGCCAGGCAAATCTCGTCTTCGGAAGGAAGGAAGGGAAGGGGCAGGCCCGGTTCTAACCTTTCAAGGGCCCTAGGGCGAAATAGAAAATGAGGCCCCAATCCGTATGAATATTTAACAACAAAGTTGGAATTATGATTTTCGAATTTCAAGATTTGCATGACACCATATCAAAATCAAAATAAACAAGTTAACACAAAACAATGTTTATCAAAAAGAAGCGATTATCATGGGAGCTTCATCTTGAATCCTGGAGTTTCATTTCATCTTCATTTTAAAAAGCAGTGATCATAAGAATCAATTCCTTTTAGCATTTCTGGATGCAAAATCAATCAACAATAACAGTATCCACACAAATATTTTCCAACATAACATTTTCTGAACTATTAGAAAAGCTTAATTTCTTGACAAATTTATCAAGAGCTCCTCTTTGTGATTTTACAAATTGGTCTGTCAGTCTTCTTTTGTTTCTCTTTTCACTTCCAAAGAAACAAATGTTTTTTAGGCAATATGCTTTATAAAACAACTACATGAACACAATTCAAATAGAATAAGAATGATGACAGTTGACACCTCAAACTCAGAGACTGAAGAAAGAGACGAAAGCAATCAAGCAAAGCAAAGCAGCTCCAATACGGTTCAGGAATAATGATAATAATAAATAATAAATGACAGAAATAATGATAATAATAAATAATAAATGATGGGCATTTGCATTCTACAATAATATGAAACAGAACCGTGAACTGATGAACAGCCATGCCAGGATTGAAATGAAATTGAAATCTGAATAACCTAAAACTCTAAAAGGGGGAAAAAGGATTGAAATTGAAGAAACTAACCAAGGATTGATTGAAGATATCAAGGAAGTGAGTAGGAACCAGACAACCAGCGACAGAGACAGCGGCGTGAGAGACTGACAGAGAGGAGAGGGCAGGTGAGTTGGGTCCGTCGACGGCAGTGGGCGACGCCGTTGATGCCGTGATTCGTGAAGGGGAAATGTGAGACTACGGCATGATGAGTGAAAGGTCCTCTACCTCTCTGTTGTGTTGAGTTGCTACGGATCTAAAGGGAAATTATTGTTTTTCTTAAGGCTTATATGTGTTTTTTATTTTTGCCGCTGCCTATTATTCTTTGGCCCCTATTTACCCTTTCTAATTTTTAAAGGCGAAAACTATTTTAATTTATTACCGATTTGCATAAGGTGGAAGAATTACCGACTATTTAAAAGCGGAAATACTCTCGCCTTTTAAGAAGCAAAACAATTAAAATGTTGAAATCCTAAAAATGCCCCTCCGTGAGCCATCCACCTCCTTGTACGTGAATAAACGAAGGGACCAGGGCCCGGCCCTAAGGGAGGGCGGCCGCCCTGGGCCCAAAAAATTTAGGGGTCCATAATTTTTTTTAATGGTACATTTATTTTTGAAAAAAATTTAATAATTGCAAGTTCTTTTTATCTTTTAACTATTAATGATTTTTAGCATAATATTTTAATTTGTTTTTTCATTTGCTCACTTAATTTAAAAATATATGAAATAATGAATTTTACTTTTGTAATCCAACATGGAAAAGATATTTTATTACCTCTTTACTAAATAACTTTTTATATTATTTCAAATCTTATTTTTTAATAATTAATTCTATTATTGATTGTTGTCATTGTTTTAATTGATTATTTGTATATATACTAAATTTTTAATTGATTTAATTTTAATAATTTTTATTTTTTGAATTAGGGGCCCCAAATTTTTTTTCGCCCTAGGGCCCAAATTAGGTTAGGACCGGGCCTGGGAGGGACAATTTTGGTATTATAACAATTTTTTAATGTTTTCGCTTGATGAAAGACGAAATACTCTATTTTATTTACGACTTTGGAAATATGGGAAATAATACGACTTGCATAAGACGATAAATTGTTTTATTTTGCTTTCATCTTGTTTCAAGCGGAAAAAATAATGGGGGCCAAAGAATAATGCGAGAGGGCAAAAATAAAAAGTCAAACCATATTACTATATATCCTCGATAATACCATTATATTCATGTTGTACTTGATACTCGACAGTACAGTACTCGTCAATATTAATACACTATATTACTAAGAGTTAATTGTCAGTTGGGTCCCTAAAAGATACGTGTGGAATCAATTAGGTCCCTCAAAGATATGTGGCATCTATTATATCCTTCATAGATCATATTGGCTTCAAGTTCGTCCCTCTGTCCAACTCCGTCACAGTGAGCCTAACGGAAGCTGACGTGACTCATCCCAGTACTGAGTGTGGTGAAGAATGTAACACCCTATAATTAATTACCCTTAATTCCCCTTATATTAAAATGCGGGCTTAAAAATTCCTTTTTAATTTATGAAAATCAACCGTCAAACGGACGGAGTTTTGTTTGTTTTTCGGACTTTTCTAAATCTTCAACCTGATAAACACATTTATATAATATCAACAGTAGTCAGCAGGGCTCAATTATAAGTATATGTATGCATCATATGATGGCCGCGTGGGCTCAAGAGTAAAACGTCAGTATCAGTTTCAGAGTGCCAGCAAAATAATAAGTTTGTAAATCAAAAGGCATAACATCAACTATACCCAAAAAGAAAACATAAACCATGCCCAAGTGAAACTATCCTAAGCCTCGCTCAAAAAGTACCCATAACACATATACATCAAAATAATGCGGAGGCTTAGGTCAAAATAAATGCATCTAAATCCCACACCCTACTCTCCCTGTGAGGGAGAGTAATCTTGCTCGGCCGATCCATGTGCATACTCCAACTCAGTACCTGAAAAATGGTAAGGAGGTGAGTATTACACAATAAAATAGGGAAGCAGTTTCTATCATGCTATACTGAACCACCAAGCCAAACACATATAATCATTTAGTACATATAAATCAATTAAGCATTCCCAAACAATCCTTTTTATTTTAATTTCCATAATGGAAGTAGTCCTTTCATAGTTTTAATTTCATCATTTCATACATTTCCAAAGTATACAAATTGACATATATCTCAAACTCATGCATAACCTTTCAATTCTTTCTTTGTACCATTCACTAATCTTGTACCACACATAATCATCCATTTGATTCTCATATATGGCTTTTTATCAAATCTTTTGATTTTCCATGATTTCTTTTCTCTTTACATATACCTTGATTTTCTCATAACATTTGGAAATTTATTCACGTGGATCCATCATTGCGTACAGTCCCCACAATCCGGACAACGTCTTACAACTGCGCACTATGGCGTCTTACGCGATCTATGCGTACAGTCCCACAACCCGGACAACGTCTTACAAGATCTGGATCGCACCAGTCTATGCGTACAGTCCCACAACCCGGACAACGTCTTACAAGACATCAAATCAAATCAGTCGATGCGTACAGTCCCACAACCCGGACAACGTCTTACACGACCTCATACCGAACCAGTCGATGCGTACAGTCCCACAACCCGGACAACGTCTTACAAGACTGGCTTCTTTAATCAATTTACCTTTAGCCTTTTGAAAGTGCACCACCACATTTTAAAGTCTTGCATTCAATGTCATAGAACCATTATTTACTTTATCCAATTATACTACTAAATTTCCATACAATTAGAGCAATACATTATCACACACATCAAGTGACAACATCACATTTTAGCACAAAATATCAAAATATCATATTTCAACACTTTATACAATATTATCTATCTTAGGGTTTTTATTCTAGATCTAGCACATAACTCTTAGCAACCCACTATAAACATAATACAACCTACCCCCTAGAATATGGTAACACAAACCTCCTTACCTCAAGTTCTTAGAGATAGAGAGAGATTTGTATTTGTCCTACCCTTGAGAATTGGCCACAAATCAAGAGAAGAGAGAGGAACCTAATACAATAGGAACAAGAAGAAAAGTGATTATTTTTGCCTCAATCCTTGATAAAGTTCATGAAACAAATGGATTTCCATAGGTTAAGACTTGAAATCCTCCATGGAAAGAGGAGAGAGAAAGATTCGAATCTAGAGAGAGAAAAAGAAAGGGTTCTTTGATTTAAACACTTACTTAAAGCTAGGGAGGAAGAGATTTGTTGATGGAATGAAGAAATCTCACTTGCTCTTGGATGATTAGGTGATGGAGAAAGAAAACCCTAGAGAGAGAAAGGGAAGTTCGAAGTTTTGAAAGAGGAAAGAGAGAGAAGCATTATGTTGATGATCTTATCCTTCTTTTCTTTTATTTTTTCAGTAACTGGTCGCATTACTCGAGTAGTCAGTGTACTACTTGAGTAGTCCTTGAAATTTTATTTTCTGGACTTGCTATTTGGGCAGACTACTCGATTAGTCAGTGCACTACTCGATTAGTCAGTGCACTAATCGATTAGTCAGTGCACTACTCGATTAGTCTGGCTTGTTTTTCTTTTCTTGGCATTTCAAAATGCCATAACTTCTTCGTTATCCGTCGGATCTTGCTCAAATTTTAAAGCAAGCTTCCTCACCTATCCTAATTCATATCCAACGGTGGAATTTATGTTTTGAGCTACAAATCTTGTTCTTTTAAATTCCCTAAAGTTCTATGTTTTAAACATAAGGTTACATGCACAATTGGCTAAGTTTCTAACTTATATCCTCATTTCTTCTACCCTCAGACCATCACAACATAGATTACACTATAAATTAAGTTTGGGATGTTACAAAGAACAACTCAATCTTGAAGAACATCTTCATCTTCAACAACAAGAATTGCAACCACGAACACAGCACTTTCGTCGTCGTCGTTGTTGGTCGTCACCCTGATTGCGACATCGTGGTGAATCATCCAAGACATGTATCTTTAAAACTTAATAGATTCCTTGTTGTCCAACTTTCGGAGAAAAACATGTATTAGAAAATTTGTCCGCTTTGTCCTCCGGGTTGTACTATACATGTATTAGTACAATTGAAGTGTATGTCATAGTGAACCAGAAATTCACTAATCAAAAGGGCAATTTCATAATTTGGCATGACCGGTTAGGTCATCCCGTATCAATAATGATGAGAAGAATTATAAAGAACTTAAATGGTCATACTTTGAAGAACCAAAAGATTCTTCTATCAAATGAGTTCTCATGTGCTGCATGTTCTAAAGGAAAATTAATTATTAAACCATCACCAACAAAGGTTGAGCATGAATCTCCTATTTTTCTTGAACGTATTCAAGGAGATATATGTGGGCCAATTACTCCTTCATGCGGGCCATTTAGATATTTTATGGTATTATTAGATGCATCTACTAAATGGTCCCATGTATGTTTATTATCCTCTCGAAATATGGCATTTGCGAGACTTTTTGCTCAAATAATTCGACTACGAGCACAATTTCCAGATTATATGATTAAGACAATTCGTCTAGACAATGCCGAAGAGTTTACATCCCAAGCATTTAATGATTATTGCATGTTAGTTGAGATAAAGATTGAACATCCAGTGGCCTACACACATACATACAAAATGGTCTAGTTGAATCTCTTATTAAGTGATTATAATTAATCGCTAGACCCCTACTTATGAAATCCAAATTATCATCTTCCGCTTGGGGTCATGCAATATTGCATGCTGCAACACTTATTAAATTAATGCCAACCGCTTATAATAAATACTCCCCATTACAAATGGTGACTGGCCAGCAGCTTGATATAACTCATCTAAGAATATTTGGTTGTGTGGTGTATGTTCCAATAGCTCCATCAAAACGTACAAAGATGGGTCCCAAAAGAAGGTTGGGAATTTACGTTGGTTTTGAGTCTCCATCAATTATTAAATATCTTGAACCATTAACTGAAGAATTGTTCACATCAAGATTTGCTCATTGTCACTTTGATGAGGCAATTTCCCAACATTAGGGGGAGAAAAACAAAAGCTAGAAAATCAAGAAATAACATGGGTTATACCAGTGTCCCATTTTGACCTCGTACATCACAATGTGAACTTGAAGTTCAAAAAATTATTCACTTGCAACAAATTGCAAATCAATTACCTCATGCATTGTAGATGCAAGGAAGGTTACAAAATCTTATATTCCAGCAGTAAATGATCCTTCTAGAATTGAAATTCCCTTGGATGAATCAAAACCTAATTTACGCTTGAAGCGTGGTCAACCACTCGGTTCCAAAGATAAAAATCCAAGGAAGAAGAAGGAGCTTAATAAGAAAGTTGGCATAAATAATATTTTGAATTCTCTAGAAGAGAAAATGGAACCGAAATGAAGTTATAACCCCGGAAGAGGTTCAGGTACCTGAAAATATTGAAAATGATGAGATCTCTATAAATTATGTCTCTACTAGAAAAACGTGGAACCGAAATGAAATTATTGTTGATGAACATTTTGCATGTGCAATAGCTATTGATATTATAAATGAAGAAGAGGATCAAGAACCAAATTCAATTGAAGATTGTCGACAAAGGAGTGATTGGCCAATGTGGAAAGAAGCAATTCAAGACGAGTTGTATTCTCTTGAGAAACGTCAGGTTTTTGGACCTGTAGTCCAAACTCCTAAAGGCGTACAACCTGTAGGCTACAAGTGGGTATTTGTAAGAAAACATAATGAGAAAGATGAAATTGTAAGATACAAAGCTAGACCTGTAGCACAAGGCTTTACCTAAAAACCAGGAATTGATTTTAATGAAACATATTCCCCTGTGGTGGATGCGATTACATTTAGATTTTTAATTAGCTTGTCAGTCCTTAAAGGACTTCAAAGGACGTCGTCACAACTTATTTATATGGATCACTTGATAGTGACGTGTACATGAGAGTCCCTGATGGACAAAAAATGCCTGAAGGATGTAACATGAAGCATCGGGGGATGTACTCCTTAAAATTGAAAAGGTCTTTGTATGGTCTAAAGCAATCCGGTAGAATGTGGTATAACCGTCTTAAGGAATATCTCCTAAAAGAAGGATATCAAAATGATCCCATCAGTCCATGTGTATTTATCAAGAAATCTAAAACTGGATTTGCTATGGTAGCTGTTTATGTGGATGATATGAATATCATTGGGACTGATGAAGAGCTTGATAACACAACAACTTATTTGAAAAAGGAATTTGAAATGAAGGACCTTGGAAAGACAAAATTTTGTCTCGGTCTGCAGATCGAGCATTTAACAAATGGGATATTTGTCCATCGGTCTAAATATATAGAAAAGGTCCTAAAAAGATTTTATATGGACAAAAATCTCACCCATTGAACTCTCCAATGGTTGTTCGATCTCTTGATATAAAGAAGGATTGTTTTCGTCCTAAAGAAGATAATGAAAAAATTATTGGTCCCGAAGTACCATATTTAAGTGCAATTGGTGCGTTGATGTATCTGGCTAATAATACACGAACTGACATAGCATTTTCTGTAAATTTATTAGCAAGACACAGTTCTGCACCAACAAGAAGACAATGGAATGGCATTAAGCACATTTTTCGTTATCTTCAAGGAACAATTGATATAGGGTTATTATATGTGAAAGACCCAATGTCCAAATTAATTGGATATTCAGATGCTGGATACTTATCAGACCCGCACAAAGCAAGATCACAAACAGGGTACTTGTTTACATAAGAGGGAACTGCTATTTCTTGGCGTCAACCAAGCAAAATTTAGTGGCAACATCGTCAAACCATGCTGAGATCATAGCATTATATAAGACAAGTAGGGAATGTGTCTGGTTAAGATTGATGATTCAACACATTCAACAATCATGTGGTCTTGAGAAAATTAAAGGCAGTCCGACACTTATATATGAAGATAATACTGCATGCATCGCTCAAATAAAGGAAGGATACATCAAAGGAGATAAAACAAAACACATATCTCCAAAGTTCTTTTCCACACATGAACTTCAGAAGAATGGTGATATAGATGTCCATCAAATTCGTTCAAGTGATAATCTTGCAGATCTCTTCACAAAGTCTTTACCGAGTAAAGTTTTTGAGCAACTAGCGCATAAGATTGGACTTCGTTGCCTTAAAGATTTGCCTACATGAGGGGGAGAAATAAATACGCACTGCACTTTTTTTTTTCCTTCGTCATGGTTTTTATCCCATTAGATTTTTCCTGACAAGGTTTTTAATGAGGCAGATTTTTAACCCGTATAAAATATTGTACTCTTAAATATAGACATCCGAGGGGGAGTATTATATTATAATGTAAGTAAGGGGGGACACTCCCTCGTTTTCTTCCGTGTTTTAATGTGGGTGTCCCCCCACCCTTTGCTATATACACACACACACACACATATCCCTCTCGTTCAGAATGAAAATAGATAGATTCCAGAGAGATCCTTCGGTTTTTAATTGTTTTAATCCTTCGGTTCTTAATTTTCCTTTAAAAAAAAATACTTGTTTTGCCTTTGTTTTAAACTTTTTAATAATTACTTTTATTTTTATTTTTATATTTTTAAAATAAATATTTTTTCAATTTTTTAATAAAATAACTTATTTTTTATATCATCTATTAAAACTTAAACCTTAATCTCAAAGTTAACCCATTTTTCAATTTAACAGTTTCACAATTTCTCTATTCCATTTGTATGGCAAACTCTTTTAAAAATAGGGATAAGATTTTTATTACCCTATGATACGAGAAAAACTGGGTTTATTTCGTTATGATCATAAATATATATTTTTAATTTTTATATATATAATTAATGTTAATGTATCTTACATTGTATTGTACTTTAAATTTTTTAATATTCATATTGTATTAAATATCTTGGTTTCGTATCTTATCATATTTACCGAATGAAGATACTTTATCATATTTACTTGCTACCAAACTTTATATTATGGAACAAATTCATGTTTATCTTAGCAGAACTTGAACCAAATATTATGTTCTTCAAAACTTTTATGAGTTTAGATTTCATATTTAATGCGACTATTTTATGTAACAAGCCTTTTATCATTATGCTTTTATGTTATAATAAATAGCTTTAGAAATATTGGATGTTGAAGAGCCACTTCAAGTAATGCATGTATTGGTACACATCTTTACCGTGTTGGCCCCGTGCGTGGCACGGGTTTGCAATCAAAGTAGCTTATTTTCCAGAATCCCATGTCTTTTCTTCTCGAGGTGTGAAGTGGGGGACCTTCAATGAGTTTCCAACATCTTATTGATAAGTTTGGAACCAAAACATATGTATAAAAATAATTTTGTAAGTCTGTATATTACAGAAAATTTTATATTCCTTCAGTGTTTATTATTTCTTTTAAATGAATTTCTTTTTTAATTGTTTTTTTTAATGTACAACAAGGTAATACTAATTGATTTTTTTAATCTTACATAAAAAATAGTTATTAAACTAATATTAATTAAAATTAGTTCATAAAGAAACATTACTATTTTCTTGGTATCATAAAAATAGTAAAAATATAAAAAAAATTTGCCTTAAAATTAACGTTAAAATTGTCCATCATAATTTACAGATAGTTGTGTTTCTTAATTATAATGTCAGGAATTCGATCTTTGTCGTGGGTATGGAAAAAGTTTTCTTAATTATAATGTTAGTATAATTGTTTATATTCCTTCAAAAATATTTTTCATTTTCTTATTATTAAGCTAATATTATTAATAATAATAACCCATAATTAAAGACACAATAATTTCATTACTGAAACAATATATTTCACCTAATATTTAAACCCATAATAATTTCATACTTAAGTTGGTGGGTTGCCTTATTGGACTCGTGCGTGGCACAGGCTTGGACCTAGTAAGTTGTAAATGTTGAAGGAAAGAGTAAGTAAATGATGAGCAGGATTTTTCTTACCTTTGCACTTTATTTTTAGAATAAATAAACTTGAAAATGTAAGTTTTTATCAGAAAATTATTATATTTAGTGGATTAAAAATATTTTATTTTGTTAATGTAATTTTTTAAGGCTTAATTATGTCACATGTCCCTGAAGTTTGGGGCATTTTTGCTAGATATCCTTATTTTTTTCTTCAATGTTTATGCCCCAAACTTATCTTTAGTTTGCTATTTGCCCTGTAACGGATTCTGGTCTAGTTTATGCATTGTTTATATCCTCAAACTTATCTTCGATTTACTATTTGCCCCCATAACGAATTCCAGTCAATTTTTGCACACGTGGACCACCGTGGTCCTAGTCACCCCGCTAGAGCTCTTCATCTTCAACCTTTCTTCAACTACATTTCTTCAACCACGATACTCTCTCTGCCACCATACCTCGCTCCACCAGCTCCCACCTTCATATCACCATTGTCACCAAAACCTTGAAGGCGATCTCCAAACCCTAAAACAACTCTGCTTCGACATCGAGCATAAACTGACGAAGAAAGTATGGTGGTTGGAGAATGTTGAAGATGAAGAGTTCTAGCAGGGGTGACTAGGACCATGTTGGTCCACGAGTGCAAAAACTGACTGGAATTCGTATAAAAGGTGTAACACCCTCACAATAATTACCCTAAGATAAGATTAGTTAATTATCTACTTGAAAATTTCGTTTAAAATCTGACAGAGTTTCCTCTGTTTATCGGACTTCCTCAAAATATTTTTTTAATACATGTTCAGTCCAGAAATATTTTAAAACATAGAATTATATATAAGTTACAGCCAACTTATCACTAATGCCCTGCTTCACAAAATAATACAAGTTTCAGGGCACATAATTAGTGAATCATTTTGAAACCAAAATAAACTGACTTAAACCTAAACTACTATACTCCTCTCATAACTAATTTACACTCCACATGGTGGAGGGTATTCCTGCTCGGCCTGCAGTAGTATAAGCTCCGCATCTGTACCTGTATAAAAAATAGCAAAAAGGGTAGCATTACACAGAACTTAGGAAATAATTTCTAAAAAGGCATAACAATAAACTAAGTCAAGCAAATTTATCACAGATACGTCACATCACATCCAACACAACTAGTTACATCCTACACAACAAGTTACACAAATATTCCTAATCAATTCATCTACATTCACATTTCCATTATTTTATTCTCATTCCGTTTCATTTTATTCATACATTTCTTTTCATTATTTTCCTTTTATTATTTATCTATCGGGTCCCTATGACCATCATGTGCTAATTTCCTAGGCCACAGGGTCGGTATGACCATCCTATGCTAACTACCTATCCACAGGGTCATTATGACCATCCTGTGTTAAGTTCCTAGCCCACAGGGTCGGTATGACCATCCTATGCTAACTATTTTGGCAAAGTCTAACTAACCTCGTATCTTATCTTATTCATCTCTCATTTTTTATTCTTATTTCTATTTGACTACTTACTTATTCTTTTCTCCCTTTTTAAATTCTTATTTCTCTTTCATTTTCATCATCAGTTGTTCACTTTGTTACTCTTATTGTTTCTTAACTTACTATCTAATTAATTCATCATTCATCTCTTTATTACCGTTCCATATATTCTCTTACATCTTCCTATTTACATATTAGAACTTGATTCATGCTTAATTTCTTTCCACTAACCTCCATCAATTCTTAATTCAACCTACTCTACTTCAGTTAATTCATTTATGCTTAAGACTTTTTTTATTAATCCTCAATTATGCTTCATCTCTATTAATTTTCCTTATGCTTAAGTCACTTTAACTAGCTTGGATTAATTCCAATAAACTTAAGTCCCTTTTCTAACCTCAATTGATTCATTGACCCCAAAGAAGAATGTTATTAATTAACTTCCTAATTCTATACCATCCACATATTGTCCGTTTCCAACTACCCTAAGGTTCTATCCCATTCTGTTTAGTCAAGTCCTTAACTATCCATTTATCACAGTTGATCCATTTATTTTCACTTACTCTTTAGGCACGTTTCTGAGGTGTTTCTAACTCCCTTTTTAACTATTCCCTTAGCCCAAATCGTCCCAATTATTATAGTATTACCTTATCAAGTTTTTCCTCTCAAGCTTTTACTTAGGTCTACCACAAACCTAGCATATCTATTGGTTCACTCACATTTTCATATTACTCGTTATTTCATAAAAATCAATAAAATATATTCAAGCACATAATATCATAAACATATACATTCATTATCATAGTGGGTTCTCTCACCCGACTCTAAATACTTAGTTTCTAATAACCAAATACAATGCCCTAAGGTTCATTATTATCCATACATACCCATCTACTCTTAGTTATCCCTATACTCTATTTAGAACTCATTCCCTAAGTAAAGGTAATACCACCTCCTTACCTCAAAGAGAGAGAGGAAGATAGAACTTCAAACCCTTAGCTTTCTCCTTGCCTTTGAACCCTTAGAACTCAACCCTTTTAAGCCTTCCTTGAAATCTAATGAGGACCACCAATAGATGTGTGAGGATGGTGTCCAATGGGGAGCTTGATGGAGGGAGGGCTTCACTTGCACCACTTGTGAGTGTTGAGGTAAGAGAGAGAAAGTGAATTCATGGTGGTTATGAGCTAGAGAGAAGAGCTTAGTGGAGATGGTGATGGTGGGTGTGATGGAGCTTGAGATCTTGCGGAAGAAGAAGAAAATCAAGAGGAGAGAGTGTTTGTTGCTAAGGAAGAAATGAGGTTGAGTTGGTGTGTGTATGAGGTGCCAAGCTTGTTAAAGAAGTTTGCCCTTAATAGTAAATTCATGGCCCCCAAGTTACTTTTTTTTTGCGTCACACATGAAAGTAATCAATTACCTAGTGAACTTCCTTTTTTATTTTTTCCCACAAGGAGACGACAATCGATTACTTTCCCCAAGTAATTGATTAGCTCGTGGATTTCCATTTTAGTGTTCCTCACAGACGGCAGATAATTGATTATTTCTCCAAAGTAATTGATTACCTTGCATGTTCTTCATCCCTTGTATTTCAGAATGTCATATCTCCTTCGTTCACCGTCGGATATTACTCAAACTTGAAAGCAAGTTTACTAAGACTCCCAAATTCACATCCAACGGTGGAATTTGTGTTTTAGGTTATAAATCTTTTATTCTAAATTTCTAATATAGGGTGTTCTCAACACCAAAAACACCGTTTCCGAAACTCTTTTGTTCATCTTTAAATCTCCTATCCGATGCCAATGCTTCCTAACTCCTTTATGGCACTCAAAGGAATCCTAATCCATCACCTTGGCTCCTCTTTAGCATAATTATCATTTTTCTAATCTTATTATTATCCTAATTATTCTTGTAATTAAAATTCATGATGTTACAAGAGACAAATAGCAAATCGAAGATAAGTTTGAGGGCACAAATATTGCATAAAATAAACGAAATCTGTCACAGAGGCAAATAGCAAACCGGAGATAAGTTTGAGGGCATAAACATTGCAAAAACTAACTGAAATCCGTCACATGGGCAAATAGTAAACCGGAAATAAGTTTGAGGACATAAACATTAAAAAAAAGAATAAAAGTATCTGACAAAAGTACCAAAAACTTTAAAGACTTGCGACATACTCTCTCTGTTTCATATGTAGTGTGTTTTAAGGTTATGCACGAGTTTTAAGAAATGGTTAAATGATGTGAGGATTTGTTGTATTTTGACTATAATGTCCTTATATAATCATTATGAAAGAGAGAGAAAAGTATTGGGAGTGAAAAAGAGAGTGTGATAAATAGAGGTGTCTTTGAAAAAATAACATTAATTATGTACTATTTGATTTATAAAACACCAAAACTTATGAAACATGGTATAAATATTAAAACAACACTGCATGTGTTAAACTTTTTTCAATACTATAATTTATCTAAGGCATAGGTCCATAGATTAAAAAATTTCAGTAGTCAGTAAATGACAATTGAGGAAGCACGTACGGGATCCAAAAATAAAAGCATCCAATTCAGATCCAGCACGTGAAATTATCAAAACCGATCCAAGCTTAAAACCATGGTCAAAAGGCGAAGAAAAAAGTATACTCCGTAATTGACACATCGTACAGAGTTAGTAATAAACTTCTACTAGGACTACTACTTACTACTCCCTTTGTTTTCGTAATATTTGACTATTTTTCTTGTTTCGTATTTTTGTCCTTTTATAATTCTAATATATAAATATGTTTTTTTTCCAATTTTAACTTTTAATCCAATCATTTTATTCACACCTTATTAATTATATTTTTATTATTTCTTTCATCTCTAAACCACTATACATTAATTAATGGATACGCTTATTAATAAAAATTAAACACTACTACAATTTTAAATAAGGATTAAATATGAGCGTTTTAGACAAACTATACATCATACTTACAATAATTAATATTTTCTTAATCTATGTGCCCAAATCCAAAAGGACAAATATTATGAAACGGAGGGAGTATTTACCAACGTTCATTCCATATTAGTAACTTACTTTATACTTGCAATCATTGATTTAATAATTTTTAAGGCTTGATTATGTCCCCCATCCTGAGCTTTGGGGTCATTTTGGTGTATGCTCTTATTACTTTTTTCAATATTTACGTCCTTGAAGTTTGCTCTGATTTGAAATATACCGCTTAATGCAATTTTTGGCCATCAATAACGTTTTTTGACACTGGATATTAGTTTTTTTAAACTAAAAATTAAAAATTAAATTTTATTTAAAATAAATATTTATATTAAACAAATCATATAATTTTTTTAAAAAAAAAAAGAGAAGAAGAAGACAGTCAAAGAAGAACGAAGAAGAAGAGGGAAGGGGAGAGAAGGAAGAAGATAACCGCCGCTACCACCGCGGGAAGGAAGAGGAAAGGAAGAAGAGCTCTCTCTCTCTATGACTCTCTCCCTCTCACTGCGACGGTGGTGGCTCCTCTTCCTTCCGTCGCTGCCAGTTTCTTCCCCCTTCCTTTTTTCTTCTTCTTCTTCGTTAGATTTGTCTTTTTTTTAATTTTTAATTTTTAATATAAATTATTTATTTTAAACAAAAATAATTTTTAATTTTTTTTAATTAAAATCCATGTGGCAAAAAAGGAGTGGATGAGATGACTTTTCGGTGATCCACGTCAGCACTGATTGGCCGGAAAATTGCATTAGGGGTATATTCCAAATCGGAGCAAACTTTAGCGATATTAACATTAGAAAAAAAGAATAAGGACATATGCCAAAATGATCCCAAAACTCAGAAAGGGACCATGGACATAATTAAGCCAACTTTTAATAGCAATGAAGGAATGATCAATTGTTAGAATGTTAGGACTTAAGCACATGAGGAGAGCCCAACACAAAAGACTAGTCTATTAGGTGGGAGAGTCTCATGACTTAAGTACCACATTGAGTTTCTTAGACTACTCAATGTGAGATTCCTAACATTGCCGTCCCCTTTGAGGACCGACGTTCACGATGACTTTCACTTTATCAACACTGACCCGATGGTAGCCATTTTTCTTTTGGCGACTCCACTCACCTATCAGTATTCGGTAATATACCTTAATCCGGCCTATAGGTAGCCCTTTCCGTGGTTCAACCTCGAGGAGAGCCCAACCCAAAAGACTAGTCTATTAGGTTGGAGAGCGACTTAAGTACACATTGAGTTTCCTAAATTACTCAATGCGAGACTCGTAACATAGAATTTGTGTAATAGAAAAAGATATGCCTCAATCATCACATACATTTGCACCAATATATATGCAAGTTTGCAACAGCCAACAAGGGAGGAGAGTGCGTGCCGTGAATGGTCTTCCGTGCAAGTGATTATATGAATGAATCACTTGTTAACAAGGTTATGGGTCTTGCTGTCTTGCATCTCAATCCTCATTATTTTTTATCAATAAATCAAGGGATTAAAACAAGTAATGCACGATGCCTCACAAAGCAAATAGGTCCACCGTAGAGCAATTCTACGTTCAGACACAATCTTTGGATATATGTGTCCTAATTAATGATTGCGTTTCGTGCATCTTCGCTAGCTACCAAATCTTTGTATTTTTCATATTTTATTTCACTAATGATGCTCGTCCTTCAACCTTGACAACAAAATAATACAGTACGGTATATTATCTTTGATTCACCCAAATATCTTTTTTTGAATTGGGGACCACCGACATCTTCTTCCACCGACTTTTTAAGAAAGATCATAATATCCTACAGCCACAAAGCAAAAAATGTGGCAAAGTGGTACTATCGAATCAGACTATACCACGTAAAATAGTTATGATTTTTTTTTTTTAAAACAAAATAGTTATGATTTACTTTCATATCGAAATACGAATAGATCATTTGTGATCAATGAGCAAGAAATCTACCCTAAAAAAATGAACAATGTTATCTTTTTTAGGATGATTGTTCTCTTTGATTGGTAAGTAATGTTAGGTCCTTATATTTGATAGGTTCGAAGGTGAAAAAAAATTGAGAGTCCCTCATTTAGTTTTGCAAGTAAAAACGTGTGAAAATTAAGGAAATTATGAGACTATAATTAATTAATGGCAAGCTTGAACAAAAATATTGTATATTTGAGGTGAGGAGAATTGAACTTGGGTTTCAAGGATTAATGCTCTTCTATAAAACTCTATTATATGGAGTATATTTTATTTGTGAAATTGAGCTAATTTTTTATGGGGCCTAAAAATTATGGGTTCAATGTGATTGTCCCTATTGCCTTGTCTTTGGATCGAGTAGTTACTAAGGAATGAAGTGATTTTCTCCAAAATTTTATATATCATAAACTTGATCTAGATTACATCTTAAAGATAGATTTTAGTACATGTTAAAAATTGTAAGTTTATGTTTTCGATCTCAATGGTATATTAGTCTTAAGAATATATATTACGCACATGCACTGCTTCCCTCCTCAGGCATTGGCTTATGGATCGTCTCAAATATTATGAAGGTCTCATGCGAAAATAAAATAATAATGTTACATGAACATTTACTTTTGATATATTGGTTTAACACCTACTTTTTTAGATAAAATCTGATCAAGAGGAGAAAACATCTTCCCGGTAACAAATAAGATTATTATTGAATGTTAGTTTCCATTCATAAGGCTGTAAGGGTTTATTTATAGGGAATTATGGTGAATCTGCCTCTATCATCATGTGCGATGATTAAGTGAGATGATGAGGCTATCTTGCTCGACATTTGGAGATTCAACTATCTAATAAGCGATTAGTGAGTTATTAGTGACAATATCCACACTCTGTGATTAACCCCTCAACCCAATTCTCGAAAGTAGCATGTGAATATTGGACTTATTCTAACTTTATTATGTTTAGGCCTCAACTTATTTAGGCTAAATTAATCATTTGTTTTTTAACCTTATTTTTCATTATTAAATTGGTCTTTTACATTTTTTGGTATTATATTGGTTCCTCACTGCAAAAAAAAGCGTTTTAGCGACGGAAAAAACGGTCGCAAAATAATGAATTTTCGGTTGCAAAACGTGTTTGCGACGGAAGTTGCGACCGCTAAGAATCCGTCGCAAAAAGTGGGGTTGCTAACCGTTTTGCAACTGGTTGCGAAGCAGTCGCAAATATTGACGGAAAATTTCCGTCGCAATGGATAATATAACGGTCGCTAAGTCTGGTCGCTTTCCACCAGAAATGCAACCACTGAAAAACTTAGCGACGCTTTTATTCCGTCGCTATTTCAGTCGCAAATTTTTTTGTTATTTGCTACATCTGAATGATAGCAACGCTTTTATTTCGTCACTGTTTTTTTTTCTCAATTTCTTGCTTCAAACTATAAAACAGGATTAAACTAAATAAAATGAATACATATCAAATTCCAAAATCAAAGAATACAATAATTGACATGAAACAAAGGGTTCAATATCTCAAAACACGTTAACATAAAACTTAAGTAGCCACCAATGGCATAAACTAAAATCTCCTCAAAACATTAACATAAACTAATGTACCAACAATGTAACATAAACTAACATCTAAAAAGGCAATGCAACAAAAGTGTGGAGATATATTCATCACCAATGCAACATCTTCTGCCTTGCCACCAACAAAAAGACAGTTGCCTCACGGATCAAATTCCTCTACAAGATGTAGCAAAATCAACACAAACAAAATTAAGTGTCAAAGTTTTAAACACATAAAAAACTAAAAAAGGGGAATAAATTGTTCTTCCTTTAACCAAAAGTTCTCAGTTCTTAAAATTAATAGAACCCATGAACCAATATCATAACCCAAGTGAGGCCCTTCACGTCTCCCCTCCTTCATGAAATAAAAAATATGAAAAGTTAATTATGCTTTCATCTCATTCTTCTTTCATCTCTTTTCCTCCCATATTAAAGTTCAACAATTAGAACTAGTATAATAAAGTTGATAACAGATAATGAAAGAAATCCAAAATTCTCTTTTATGTTAGGTTTTAAACAAAAATTTCTTTATGCTAAACTCACTGCTCAATTTTTGTTTTGTTCTTTTCCCTTATCTTAATGTATATACAGAGTTATAAGTATTAAATTATAGGTAACATATTATTTTTGATCCAGTTCTATTAAGACTTAAAACTTAACAAATGGAAGGAAATCAATCATCCATACAAAAAGAGAGAGAGAATGTAAAATGTACCTTCATCTTTGCTAGTCTGATTGTCATGATAAATAGAAGTTGCACCCTCCAAGTTCGCTCCAATGTATATACAAATCGTGTTGTCCTTGCTACACATCAAGAGATAATACTAAGCCTACCAAATTAAACAATATAATTGGAAACTGAAAAACACATCTATTCTGGAATCAATATTAATTAGATTGAGCTAATAAATGTACACAAATTAGAAAAAAGAAAAAAGAAAATATGCAGAACTAATATATATTTATATAATATATCAGTTCAGATTCCCCAAGGCATCCAAACATGTTAAGTTGTTTCAAAATTGGCAACCTGCAAATAGGACATTTCAAAATTGGGTGGAGAAACAACTTACATTTTGGATTCCAGGAATATCGACTGATTGGATTCCAGCTAATCCTTGAGAAAGTAGACTGCAAACAAAATCAACAGATTCATTTCTACCATCTCTATTAAAAAATAAAAAAGATCTACTCAAATAAAATTGGATAAAAAATATTTAGTCTATAATCGAATAAGCATTCACAAATCTTCCTGTTACCATCTATAGAGTACCATGATCTCAGAAAAATTATATTTCCATAATACTACTGATTAAATCGAGAAGATACTACTAAAAGAATAATCAAATTTTCTTCCACCTTTCTAGCTGCTTCCCAATTCTCGTCCATGATTGCAATGGGTGCTCCAAGAAGAACAACTCTTTCTACTAGTTCAGCTGGCAGTTAACACAAAAAGCAACTTAAAGTAAATAAGGTAACATATTAATTAACACTTAAGGGATAAGCACACAACAATCCCAACCCACATGAAATCATATGTATCAATCATAAGAATTGCGGTGTCTAGTTCTCTTTCTCTGTTGCTTCCGCACGGCTTTCAGGGACTCCAATATCAAAACTTCCTGCCATACCAATGAGAGATTGCGGAGTCCTGTTCTCTTTCTCTGTTGCTTCCACACGGCTTTCAGGGACTCCAATATCAGAGCTTCCTGTGGTTCTCTTAAATAAGAGATTGAAAGGTCTGGTTCTCTTTCTCGTCTGTAACCTCTAAAACTACTTCTTGTGGCACTAAAGAATTCAATGATTCTACCTGAACTGATACAGGGCAGACACAACCAGCACACATGTTTCCACTATCTGTAAGTTTCTCTAACACTCATATAAAGGTAGAATGCTCTTTGTAGTACACATATATACAGAGTGACTCTCTAATCCAAATTTTATAGAATGCAGAACAGGAAAAACATACACACTCTTATCAATCTACCTTCTCTATAGGAACCAAAAAGTAGAAATAATGACACTAGTATGAAGTTGGACATCAAAAACACACGTAAAAAAATAGAATTGCATGGTTGAAGTGCAGTAATGATAACTCTTGAAGGAGAAAAAATCATACCACTAAATTTTTTACATGGTTTCTTCTTCAAAATGAAGTCACGTTCCTTGAAGCCATCACTGAAAATATCTCTGTACAAGAATCATGTGTATGAATTTGTGTCACTTGTGTCATTACTCAACTATTATTTTATCCAATACTTAATTCAATTGTTTTCACTATCATTAGCTCTCAATTTGAAGTCAAAACAAGTCAAGCTTCATCATAAACACATCAAATGAAATGCAAAGTCCACACATGATATCCTTAACCTTAGAAAATGCATTGAGAAGCTGAAAGCAAATTTGAAACTTAGAAGCATTTCCACAAACAGATTGTGTGCAAAATTTAATACCTTAGAATGAATGAAGAGAATTGAAAAGTTGAAAGCTATCTTCTCACAATGATGAGAGATTTTTACTTTCCTCGTCATTGCAAAGTAAATCAAGCAGAAAATCACAATCACTAATTTCAAAAATATAGACATTGAAACTTGATCAGATCCAAAACCTAACTAATTTCAATCACAATCACAAAACAAATCACAATCATAGAACCTAATCCCTAAAATAAAATTTCAGAATAATTTCTAAATTACAAATTAAGAACACTAAAATTCAAATCGTAATGAGCAAATAAGACTCACAGTTCGATAGGTGATGAGAAGACTGATGTCGGCGTCACCGTCGTTGAAGAGTGAGAGTGTCGCAAAGAGTGAGCAGAGTTGCGGTGGCTGTGGCATGGATCGCGTGAGAGTGAGAGAACAATCGCGAGTGTGAGAGATTGAGAGTGAGAAGAGTGAGAGAACAGAGAGTGTGAGAGGCTGAGATCGATAGTGAGAAGAGTGATAACACTGTAAAAAGAGTGAGGATGTAGAAGAGAGCGAAAAAATAATGAATTTTTTATTTTAAAATTTTTCTATATTAAATTAGGATTATGCAACTTTTGGTTGCAAACATGGTTGCAATTAGCAACTGACGAGTCCTCGGTGACTTAATTGTGGTGGCCAAAAGATTGTTTTCTTGTAGTGCCTCACATTCTTTTCACTATCAATTTGGTTTTTGAATCACTGTTTATTCTACGTGGACCGATATGATACGTACATGTGTCATCCCTCTCTCCAACAATGTGGACCAATATGATATTGACACGTAGGATGAAAAGTGACTAAAAGACCAATTTGATAGCGAAGAGAAACATGATGGATTAATATGATACAAAAAAAAGTGAGGGGCCAATTTGATATTGAAAAATAAGTTAAGGAACCAAATAAGTAGTTTAACCAACTTATTTATTTGCGTAAAAAGACAAAAATACGCCTAAAATCCAAAACTTTTCCCATTTCCCTTCATTTTCCTTTTTCCCCTTTCCCGTCATTTTCCCTCCCCGGCCTTCTCAACCATTCACAACCCAAGCTTTTGCCTCCTCCACATTCCTCTTTTTCACCCACTAAAAGCCTTCCTCATCAACAAAAATCATCACCTTTTTTTTAATACAACAAAATTTCATTGCAGGTAGGGTCGTGAGTACATACAGTTCACGACCTAAGATTTTAGTAGAATGGTAGTGAGTCAATCTGATGACATATATATTTTTTAAAAAATATCGAACAAAAAAAAATCATTGTAGGTAGGGTCGTGAGTTTTGTTCACAACCTTGAGATTATGAGTACAATTCACGATCCATTATTTTAATGGAATGGTCGTGAGGTTAACTCACGAGAAAATGGTTTTAAAAAAACTAAAAAACATCATTGAAGGTAGGGTTGTGAGTATTGTTTATGACCTTGAGGGCATGAGCGCAATTCACGAACCATGTTTTTTTTTTATGAAATAGTCGTAAGAGTAGCACACAATTCGTGTTTATTATTTTTTTATAATTTTGGGTAAACTTGAACACGTTTGAATCGTGAGTTTTGTTCACTACCTTGACGTCTTGAGCATAGTTCATGACCCATTTTTTAGATGAAATGATCGTGCAAGTAACTCATAATCTGTGGATTTTTTTTTTTTGGTTAAGAATTTTTGATAAATTTGAACCAGTTGGGGTTGTGTGTTTAACTCATGACCTTCCGATATCACGAACTAAAAAAAAACCATAATTGCAAGACAGAAAAGCAACATCCATGACTATATGATACCTTTATACTTAAAAAATAGAATAAAAAATCATGGATTTTAATATGATACATTAAAGTTGAACTATGCATACATTGAAGTTGATAATAAAAGTGAACTTTTGCTAAAGATTTTAATATGAAATTCAAATTTTTTTCTCAAGTGGTGAGGTAAGTTCATTACCCAAAAATTTCCTTAGGTCGTGAGATAGCTCACGATCAGGTCATAACAGAACAATAAACAAGAGTGGGCATATACCATGTCATTCACGTATACCTTCATCTTCAATTGGTTTCCGATCACTCATTATGAATAAATGGTGATGACAATAAGTGTGTGGAGTAAGTCTAAGAAAGATTGAATTGATAGAGATGAAAAGTTTTAGAAAAGAGAAGAGCTTTATAAAAGATAAGGGGTTTTATGGTTGGGGGAAGGGAAAAGAATGGCAAAAAGAGGAAAATAAAGAGAAATAAAATGGAAGGAAGATAATTTTTTTAAAGGGGTAATGTTAGAATGTTTGGAAATGCAGGGATGTCATTGACAAGTGTTGGGGTGGCAAAATAAAATTTTTATTTATTTAATTGTCAGCCCATTTAGGATTAGCTTGGCTCCTTGGATTATAGGCCGAAAAAAAGACTTGTTAGACTCCTATGGGCAACAACGAATATTGACAAAAAAAAATTTGAGTTTTAAATTTTGGCCTCCATTTCATATTTTCATGAACAAAAATATCTTTTTGTGTGTTATTTTTTCCGTCCTTAACGAGACGAAAAATTTCCATCTATCCCGTGATGGAAAATTTCCATCTACCGAGAGACGGAAAAATTCCATCTCCCGAGAGACGGAAAAATAACACTACTGCTAATACTTAGGGTTAAATGCTAGAGTCTCTTGATGTATCAGTTCTTTCATCTGTTCTTCTATCAAAGCATGTTGCACAAAGTCAAAGCTGAAGGGAGTCATGCACACAGGTTCATCACTAATGTCATGTCGTGATGTCAAGTAAGGGTGTGTCAGTGCATCTTCAACTGCAAAAAAATTAAAACAATGCGCATGTAAGCGACGATACACAGACTTGCATTTCAGAATAATATTATCAATGTAAGTCTGGCATAAAAAAAGCAAAACTTGGTAGATGCATATTATAAACCAAGTTCTCTTATTTGCATAACATTTTTGAACATCAGTAACATATTTTTATACAGTAACACTTTTGAATAGTACTTTTTATTTTTTTAGGATGAAAAAGGGGACACCTCGTGAAAAGAAAATTTTTCTTGTCAATCCATGATCGATGCATTGAATAGGTAAAGTTTTTAACAAATACGGAAGATGCCGAAAAACATAAAATTTATTAAGTATGCATGATGATATTATAACTTCTTCTATTTCTCGAGAGATGAAATTTTTCCGTCTCTCGGTAGATGGAAATTTTCCATCGAGGATAAATGAAAATTTTCCGTCTCTCGGTAAATGGAAATTTTCCGTCTCGAGGGATAAATGAAAATTTTCCGTCTCTTAGTAGATGGAAATTTTCCGTCTCTCGGTAGATGAAAATTTTCCGTCTCGTCAGGGACGGAAAAAATAATACACAAAAAAATATTTTTGTCCATGAAAATATGAAATGGGGGCCAAAATTTCAGTAACAGGAACGAAAATTTAAAACTCAAAAAATTTAGAAGATGCAGTTAATAATGTGAGCCCATGTATGTGGTCTGTGGACAATGAAACCATAGAAGCTTGAACAAAAAATTATGGTGCAATCAAATTTTGAATCTTTATCTTTTACAATTGCATTAAATGACAATTAAAATTGCTTTAGCTTAGTGGTTATGTGTTACTACTATCAATTATTCTTGAAGTTGAATGTACAATCTTTCCACCAATATTTGAACCCAACACCATGACTATGGTGTGGCCCAACACCTAGCCACTAAGCCAATATATATATATATATATATAGACAGAGAGAGAGGGGGTATTAGCTCTCACCTGCTTTAGTGAAGCTCATGATCACCTCTATTTTGATGATAGTCTAGCTCAAGAGTAATAATTGCTCGACAAAGTAAGTTTTATTGCACGATATATAAGTCTCTCAAACTCTTAAATAAGAGATATAACTTTTAAATCGTAAGTCCTCAACTTGGGACTTCTCACACTTCTCATACAAAAATTTTACATAGCCAAATCATGTAAAAAAAATTATAGAAAACTTTATCGTTTGTAGTGATCCTACCTGAATGAATTAGGACTTCCTCTGATAAATAAAGAATATTAGTAATTTTTTTAAAAAATACATATATACGAGCATAATGAACAAACTCATTTATTTTCCAATCCAATTTTAATAACATAGTGTGAATTGGAATCTCATGCATATAAACATAAAGCAAGTCCCTTGCAAATAGGCATGACAACGAGTTGGATTTGTGGTGAGTTTTGAAAATATCAACCCCGCATTCATTAAGAGTAGAACGAATTCGGGTGCGGGTTTCAGGAAAGCGTGTATAAAAAATTGAAAATCAAACTCATCTCCGTCGAGTTCGGGGAAACCCGTGGTCCGCGGGTAACCCATCCAATTACAATTTTTTAAAAATATTTTTTATTCTATTAAACAAAAATCATACATAAGATACATTATAATTCAAATAATATATAATAATAAACGTCAAATTTTAAAAATATCTAAAAATTTAAGAATTAAATCATGTTTTTAGCTAAATATATATGTTAGTTTGACTTACCATTTAATTATAATTATAATGAAAATTCTTTAAATTTTATATCTGAGCGGGTTTGGGAGCAAGTTCGGGGTGGGTAGTTAAAATACTAGGCCCGCCCCACTCTCATATTTTAAAAGCGGATTTCGGTTTCGGGTTTTTTCAAACCCAATCAGAGCGGGTTTTTCCCACCAAAATCGGGTCGGTTTTAAGTAGGTACCCGCAGGTATGGGGTTTTTTCCATCCTACTTGCAAACATAGTAAAGATAGGTCTAAAATACTTGTTCGCAGATGTTTTTCATTCATTAACTTATTTATTTATTTATGTTTTTTTTCTAAAAGTTTAACATGTTTTGGTTTTTGTCCCTAAAACTTATTTTGATAGGGGCTAGTCTTTAATTTTTGAAACATTCTAGAAAAAGATCAGTTATTTGCTGATGTGGTTAACGAAGTACCACATCAATAGCCATGTGGTTCGAGGTGGCCCTAAGTATATGATGTGACGTGAATGATTCAATCTCATCAACAAAATTTTTTTTGAGTATGAGACTATTTTGCGTTCGTTTGCATGTGTCATCCACCTCATACTACCTATTTAATGTCACCTCACGCGTCACCGCACATCACATGACTACTAACATAGTGTTTTCTGCTAGCCACATCAGCGTATAATAGATTTTTCTTAACGGTGGCTATCAGTAATTTGAAAATTTAAGAATTAGTATTGATCAAAATAACTCTAAGAACTAAAACCAAATCACATTGAAAAGAGATAAAGACGTGAATAAGCCTAAAAAGAAAAACATAACTGTAAAACTACATTTTGATCATTTTAAAACCTCGAAAAAAAATAATTTCTAATTTTTTTAAAAGAAAATGCAAGCCGGTGCAAAGATTTAAAAAATCTCCCTATGAGTAGTTTCCCATGGTAGCAAAAATTAAGAAAAGACAATGCTGTCTGAATAAAAATAAAAGAACAACTTGAGTGTACGTCTACGAGTATTATCATTTATGTATATATAGATAAATAAGTATTAAATGAAATTAAATTCACTAAAGACAGTAGCTGAAGTGGATGGAGATCTTAATGTGTGTAGATGAAGTCTCCATGATCCACACGGATACTGTACAATTTAGACAGAGAGAGATTAGATTCTGCCGAGAATCGCGGTTACTTTTGTCTTCAACAACAACAAGAACCGAAAACAGCATTTAGCTTACACGTTAATCACATCACGTTGTAACTGATCCCCTGCATTCCTCCACATTATTTGCATTAAAATACTCTGAAAGCAACCACAAGAAAAATCAGTGAAAGTGGGGTCCACTAAGGGAAATACTCTAAAAAAATAAACAAACAAACCATACACATGTGGGACCAGATAACTCATGGACCATGCGAAGATCTCCCCACAATCACATGCATCCGATGACCCTTGCCCCTAAAATGGAGAAATGGACACAGTGAGATTAATAGGCACTAGAAGGTACAGTTATTGTTTCGGTAACCTTATTGGCATTTAGTCAAGGTTATACAGTAAAATTAAAAAAAAAAATTATTAGTTAAATAGTAATAATTTTTTTATTAATCAATAAGTAGAAATAATTAAACAATATAGAAGAAATTGTTTGGAGGATAACCACAGGTCTCGAGACTTCGAGAGTAATAGTTCCCTGCTGCCATAATAAGATGAAGTGATACATTGGTTAAACCAAAAAAAAATTAGTATAAAAATGACATAAGAAAATAGCTTCAATTCTAATGAAATTAGGTTAAATTTATGAATAAATGTCAAAAAATTTATTTCCAAAAAATATGAAATGCTTCAAAAAAAATTATTTAAAAATCATGAGTAGTTGATAGTATACAATTTTACACCACTAATATAGTAAGATTAAGAGAAAACAGATTGGCAATGATAATGTAAGAATTTAATAAATTTTTAGCTTATCATTAAATTTTTAAGTAAAAGTCACATTATTTTTTTTTAAACAAAAGTCACATTATTTTAGCAATGTTAAAACGTTTACATTATCGTTATGGACACATTAACCTCTAAAATAAAACTTAATTTATATTTCAAATTTAATTAAATATCTATTATTGATATAAGACATTTTGGTGAAAAAAAATTAATTTCATGCTTATGTTTTGGAAGAGATTTTTTTTACTAAAGACAAAATGTATGAAAAAGTACAATTCTGTTTTGCAAAGAAAAATGAAATACAAAGTCTTTATTAGAGAATTGAAAGATCAATATCTTTATCTATTAAATTATACTTCCTCATATCTTATTATAAGCATCTTTTTGTGAGAGAGAAATAAAACTTATAATAAGGATCGGAGTATCATTTTCAATTTAGACTTTAGTTCTTACTTTTTTTAGTTCTTATATCAATGTAAAACTAGAACAATAGTACTGGTGTTAAAATAAAATATGGGCAATTGCTTCGACCAAGAATGAAGGTTGAATGAAGATAAAGTAGGAGTTATCTCATTGGTTATTTATAGAGACCATCACCACCATCCAAGTACAGTTCCCAGCACACTACTCTAGAGTGAGCTATGGTTTCTCCAAACCCTATAGCTTCTCTTTGTTTCTCTTCTCTTCTTCTAACTCTGCTTCTATGTGTAGCTGGAGTTACTTCTTCTTCTCCTTCTTACAATGCCACTAAAATAGGCCAAGGCTACCGTCTTCTCTCCATTGAAGAGACTCCAGATGGTGGTCTTGTCGGTTTCCTTCAAGTTAATAAGAAAACCTCTATCTATGGCTCTGATATCCCGCTTCTAAGGTTTTTTGTCAAGTAAGTCCCACATTTTATTTTTTCATTTCTCAAAGTTCCTTCATGTTGTAAAACCTGTATTGTAATTATCTCATTTTCTTTATTATTTTCAATGTTGTAGTCATAGCTGTGAGACTAACCCTCGAGCCGAAGTAGTTAGATAAAATTCATAAAAACAAAAATATGGACAAATCCAGGCCGATAGCAAACAGACATGTTATCGGCCTGGATTAGTCTGCATCACGGATGACGTGCTAGTTTCGAGATCATGTAATAATTTATTCATTTGCGTGGTAACAGTCTTATTAGATTTTGTTGATTTTGCAGGCATGAGACGGATGACCGTTTAAGGGTACACATAACAGATGCCAACAAGCAAAGATGGGAAGTTCCCTACAACCTCTTACCGAGAGAGCAACCACCGGCGCTGTCTCAAACCATTGGAAGGTCAAGGAAGAACAAGGAGCCTATAACAGTTTCAGAGTACTCTGGTTCTGAGCTTTTGTTCAGTTATACTTCAGATCCTTTTAGCTTTAAAGTGAAAAGGAAGTCCAATGGCGATACCCTTTTCGACACTAGCTCCGATGCTTCGGACCCTTTTAGCTCTTTGGTTTTCAAGGATCAGTACCTTGAGATTTCTACCAAATTGCCCAAAGATGCATCTTTGTATGGTTTGGGAGAGAATACACAGCCTCATGGGATTAAGCTTTATCCTAGTGACCCATATACTTTGTATACCACTGACATATCAGCTATTAATCTTAATGCTGATTTATATGGATCACATCCTGTGTATATGGATCTAAGAAATGCAGGTGGCAAAGCTTTTGCACATGCTGTTCTGTTGCTGAATAGCAATGGAATGGATGTTTTTTACAAAGGAACTTCTTTGACATACAAGATTATTGGAGGTGTATTTGATTTTTACTTCTTTTCGGGGCCTTCGCCTTTGAAAGTTGTTGATCAGTATACTCAATTGATTGGCAGACCGGCTCCAATGCCTTACTGGTCTTTCGGTATGATTCACTTCTCAGATTACTATTTATGTGTTGCATATTTATAAATGATACTGATTTACATCTAAATAAAATGATACTGATTTGTGCGCCTTTCCCTTTTTATGTTAATATTATAGATTGAAGCATTATCAATTGTGAAAACTTCTGAGCAAAAAAAAGAAAAAGTGAAAACTAAGGGTTACCATATGAGTATTTAATTGATAAAACTGTTCCTGTCTTAGATAAAGTGATGGATTTGTAATGTTTAATTTTTAAATCTGTGATTATATGAATTTGGTGAGTTACGTGGTGTGTGGAGATTGTAATAGCATATCTTTGGTGTGCATAATGCATTTGAGAATGCAATAAGTCATGATTTTTCAATTAGCTGTTTTCTGTCATTAGGAATATTTGTGATATTGTATGATGGAGATGCGTTGATTATTTTTAAAAGTTAGGTCGGCAAGGTTATTTTTACTATTTCTGAACCAGTTTTTATGATCTGGATCCTGGCAAAGATATTTTTGGTTTAATTTTATTAGCTGTTGAGTAATTTAATACCTTTAGGGTCCACATGGAAAGATAAGGTTACACATAAAAGTTTGAAAGTTAACTTTACCATATAAAAGAAGAAAATCATCTTTTATGCTAAACTTTTGAGTCATGGAATTTGACCTTTATAACATGCATGTTTATAGCTAGCCATGGGTCCTTGTCAAGGACCATCATTGCCTGCACATTGTATATCAAAGATAACCATTTTTTATGAAGAGAAATATCATATCCATATTTGTACTCCCTCCGTTCCATTACCATATCTTTTGGCTTTTTAGGTTTTTTTTTTTTTTTTTTTTTTTTTTTTTCTCATTCCATATCTTTTGTCCTTTTACAATTTCAATGCATAAACATATTTTTCTTTCCAACTTTAACCCCTTCATTCAATCATTTCTTTTACTCATCATTAATTCTACTTTATCATCTCTTTCATCTCTAAACCACTATACATTAATTGATGGACACACTTATTAATAAAAATTAAATACTACTACAATTTTTAATAAGGATTAAATAGAGACACTTTAGACAAAGTACACATAAAACTACAATAATCAACACTTTCTTAATATGTGTGTCCAGGCCTAAAAGGCCAAAAGATATGTAATGAAGGGAGTATTAGATTTAGTTATGTGGTTAATGCACCATTCTTAGGAAGATCTTCCTGTCCTTTAAAGGTAATTTTCCTTCATAGATTAAGTTAAATAAGCTGATCATTGATTGATACATACTAGTGTGTAGTGTGTATTGGTAGCTGTTCAGTAGGATCAAAAGTTGTACTGATCTAAGATTTCCATCGCTAAGTGTACCATAATCTGCTAAATATGTTATCATGTCCAGGAAACAAGTGTAGCATTGGGTTAAGGGTAACATACAGTTTAAATTGGACTGTTTGAAATGAACTAATCATATTATATGCATGTGTGTTTCTAAGATGGGAGCAGTACAGTACTACTGTACTACAGTCTACAGTCTAGCTTAACCCTATCAGTTTTCTTATATAAATTTAATGAATTGGGTTAAAATGAAACTCCACTCTAGAATTAGCTTTTGAAATCTCTCTTTTCTATGATCTATAATCGCTTCATTTACATGTTACTGCTTCACTTGCCAATAAAATGTGAAGAGTGGGTAGCATTAGATCTTTATGCTTCTAGATCTAATTGAACTTGGTACCTGATTTTTGTTAACAATATTTAACCCATATTCTTCCTTATTTGGTATTACAGGTTTCCACCAATGCAGATGGGGATATCACAATCTATCTGTGATAGAAGAAGTTGTTGATAGTTACAAGAAGGCTCAAATCCCACTTGATGTGATCTGGAATGATGATGATCACATGGATGGGAAAAAGGATTTCTCGATCAATCCAGTCAACTACCCTCTTCCGAAGCTTCTAGAGTTCCTGGATAAAATTCACAGAATTGGCATGAAATATGTTGTCATTAATGACCCTGGAATCGCTGTTAACAACAGCTATGGCGTATATCAAAGGGGTTTAGCTAATGATGTTTTTATCAAGTATGACGGCGAACCCTTCTTGGCTCAAGTTTGGCCAGGTGCTGTGAACTTTCCTGATTTTCTCAATCCAAAAACCGTTGATTGGTGGGCCGATGAGATCCGACGCTTTCATGAACTTGTTCCCATTGATGGCCTATGGATTGATATGAATGAAGTCTCAAATTTCTGTTCCGGAAAGTGCAAAATTCCCAAGGGAAAGCAGTGCCCAACTGGGACAGGACCTGGATGGATATGTTGCTTGGATTGCAAAAACATTACCAAAACACGATGGGACGATCCTCCCTACAAGATTAATGCTTCCGGAATACAAGCTCCCGTTGGCTACAAAACAATAGCCACTAGTGCTGTCCACTACAATGGAGTATTGGAGTACGATGCTCACAGTCTGTTTGGTTTCTCCGAATCCATTGCAACGCACAAGGGTCTTCAAGGAATTGCAGGCAAAAGACCTTTTATTTTGTCCCGCTCCACTTTTGTGGGTTCCGGCAAATATGTTGCACATTGGACTGGTGACAACCAGGGCACATGGGAGAACCTGAGGTACTCAATATCCACAATGCTCAATTTTGGTATATTTGGGGTACCGATGGTGGGTTCTGATATATGTGGTTTCTATCCACAACCCACTGAAGAGCTTTGCAATAGGTGGATTGAAGTAGGGGCTTTCTATCCTTTCTCAAGGGATCATGCAAACTACTACTCCCCTAGACAGGAGCTTTACCAATGGGACTCTGTAGCCGAGTCTGCTCGAAATGCTTTGGGTATAAGATATAAGATTCTCCCATATCTTTATACCTTGAACTATGAGGCTCATGTTAGTGGAGCCCCAATTGCCAGGCCTCTTTTCTTCTCATTTCCTACTTACACCGAATGCTACGGCCTCAGCACCCAGTTCTTGCTCGGAAGCGGCCTCATGATTTCTCCTGTGCTTGAGCAGGGAAAAACACAAGTGAAAGCACTCTTTCCTCCTGGTAGCTGGTACAGTTTGCTTGATTTGACAAGTACCATCACGTCAAAGGATGGAATCTACGTCACCCTTGATGCGCCTCTGCACGTGGTTAATGTGCACTTGTATCAGAATACCATTCTTCCAATGCAGCAGGGTGGACTGATCTCTAAGGATGCTAGGATGACACCTTTCAGCCTCGTTATACCCTTCCCGGCAGGTGCAACTGAAGGAGAAGCGAAAGGGAACCTTTTCCTTGATGACGACGAGCTGGCCGAGATGACTCTTGGAAATGGCTACTCAACTTATGTTGATTTCCATGCAACTGTCAAACAAGGGGCTGTAAAGGTTTGGTCAGAGGTCCAAGAGGGCAAGTTTGCGTTAGATAAAGGTTGGTTTATCGAATCTGTAACCGTGCTGGGATTAGATGGAAGTGGAGCATTATCTTCACTTGAGATAGATGGAAAGCCTTTAGTTGGTGCCTCAAATGTGAAAGTTAGTGTATCAGAACATGTGCACTTGGATGGTCAAGAAAATGGAGAAAAGAAAACAGTGATGGTAGCATTGAAGGGCTTGAACCTCTATGTAGGAAAGAACTTTGCTGTGAACTGGAAAATGGGATGATAGGGTGAGATTGTATCATTTTATTTATGTCTATGCAACGTTCTCATGTACTTGTTTCTTTTTCTACAATTCTTGTTAGCATTGTTGAGGTAGAAGAGATGAGCTAGAATTATGCTCGTCCTTTTCCATTTTAACAAGCCAAGTTGACAAGGCTTGTGGGTTGAAATCTTGATTAATGTTATGTTAGTTCTCTAAGTGCTTTAGTTCTCACATTTTCAGCATGTTTGGCACCACGTTCCAAACTCAATTTTGCCAATGTTTTCACGTTTACGCTGAAGCTAATATTACTGACTTCTACGTTCAAACGCACGTTTGGGCAATATTAACTTCATACCAAACGGGCTATTCTTGTCATGCTAGATTGCTAGTGATTTGGAAATCTGCCTTTCATGCATAAAGCATAATAAATCAAAACATCTAGTAGTATCTAATCTTGCCAATGCATCATGAATGTAACATCACTATGAATATGAATTTATATATCAGGGTCACTAGTGTATGCTAATTTTTTGTTTTAATAATTTTCTTTGTTTACTCTTTTTTTTTTTAAATGTTTATTTCTCTATATATGGGGAGCAACTTAGGTGTCAATATTAGAAAATATTGATGCACATGATTTGTTTTTTAAGTATTGATGTGACCACTAAGCACTTTTCAAGTTCTAATCTAAATCAGTCACATATGATTGAATGGATAAGATTTATTGTTCTCTTTTATTTCAATAAGAAGATAAAAATATGATTTCATTATCCTCTTATATCGATCTTCATCATTAACAATGTGTAATTTTGTCATACATTTCACCATTTATATTAGGAGAATATTAGTTCTCAAATCTATTTTTCAGATTCCAAATTCCATTTTTTTCCAATCAAACTCTGAGGTTTTTTTATTTTTATTTTTTATTTATATATATATATATATATATATATTTCCGAATTGGAAAAATGCATTTTTCGATCTTAAAAATGCATTTTTTTTAATGGGAGGTTAATCAATCGAAAAAAAAATATTTTTCTATTTGAGAATATTAGAAAAAAAATTCTGATAAGGTTTACTCGGAAAAAAAAAAAGATTTGAGGTCTAACATTCTTGAATTATGATTGGGTGTCCATAGGACATCTGGACCAGTTTGTATCTAAGCCCAACGATGAACTTGAACTCCATGATGCATGAATCAGTCTCCCAGCCCAGAAGCAAAAGGTGGAAAGAATCACTGATAGTGATAGAAAATTAGAAACGGGGTGGACGAAAAAATTAGATTTTCTTTGACCAATATAAGCTTTTATTTACTCAAAAGTATACCAACTCATGAATTACATGAAACAATAAGCAAGCTGTCTCGGCATATGTGCAGGCATGTATGACCAAGACCGATCCTAAGCTATTTTGGGTTCTAGTACGAAAAAAAATTTGGGGCCCTAATTCATTAAAAAAATTATTAAAAATAAATCATTTAAAATATGGAGTATTTATGTATTTAATCAATTAAAGCAATGATAACAATCAATAATAAAAATATATATTATATTAAATAAAATAGAGCTGAAATAAAATAAAAAAGTTATTAATTAAATAGGTAATAAAAACTCGGCCTTTTTCATGTTATTCTTTTTGTTCTTATATATAAAACCTTATAGTTGAATTCACGTCCATGAAAAAACTTCGTTAATTTAGTTAATGATATTGAAAATGTGAACATTTGATAAATATATATATATATATATATTTTCAAAACCACCTTTATAAATATTATTGAGAATCTAAAAAGTGTTGAGTAAATAAGGATGTTTGTAGAAAGAAATACTTAATTGTCATTGAAAATTAGTCTAAGATCTTATAAAGAGACAAAATAAAATGTTCAAAATTGTGTTATATTTAGAAATGATGGGAGTATGTTATAAAAATAAAGTTCATTGATTCACATATTTATATGTCAAGTAAGTAAATAAAAAAAGCAAATTAAGATATTATGCTAAAAACCTTTAATAATTGAAAGACAAAAAAAAAGCAACTATTAATTTTTTTTCTTCTAAAAGTAAAAATACTATTACAAAAATTTATGAGCCCCTTGACAGTTGTCCTCAAGACCCTCCCCCGGGGCTGGGCATGTGTGCGACCACACAGGCCTCTATGTTTTAGGGGCAACAATTTCTTTTTTTCTTTTTTTTTAGCGGGATTTTTCTCACCCACTTGTAGCTAGAGACATCTCATTTATTTTATTATTTTCAATTTTATCCTTGTTTTTTTTTTACTTAATACAAGAGACGTAAGGTATATCTCACTACAAAAAAATGTTGATCGGAAAATATACCTCATTACCCAAAAAAATTATGATCAACCACAACAAATTAAAAGCTCAACACTGCATATGCAGAATCCAAATATCTTCAAATCATGACTTGGCTTCTGGGTGAAACACCTTTGGACAGAATCCAAATCACCACATTTACAGTACATGTCGACGAAAGAAGTGTCAACCTTGATGCAAGGCCTAAGGCTATTTCTTATTACAAAGTTGTGGATCCATTTTCCTACATAGAGTTTTCCAGTGGATGCACACCCTTGGAGGAGGGGAACGATGGTTATTGAATCAGGTGTTTGATGATCAATCCTCATCTCATCAAAAAGTAAGAGTAACAAAGAATTACTTACATAGCTATTTTGTGTATATCCCGTAACTATTGCATTCCAGGGAAACCGAATCCCTTTTGCTCATTGCTCATCCAGTAACTATTGCATATCCAATGTTGAGCTTTTCTTTTGGTCGTGTGGTATATCTTAGGATCGGAACTTTTTTTTTCGGTAATGGGTATATCTCACGACCCTGACGTTAAGTAAAAAATAAGTAAGGGTAAAATTGAAAATAATAAAATAAGTGGGGTGACAAAAGCTCCACTCTTATCTTTTATATTGTGAGTACTAGTCCCCTGCCTCCATATTTTAGTCTCCAACCCTCATTTATTTTTTCTGATGGGGTTCAGTCAGAATGTTTACGGACATAGAGGTAGCCATGGAGGATTCAAGGTTTGAAGGAAGAAAAATGACAATGCTCAGGTAGATGAATCTGCAATGGTTTGAAAATCAAGGATTTGAGTTACCACACTTGCTAACAATTCAAGGGCTCCGCACATTCGTAGAGCTAAGGGGGATATATATCCCCAATTGGTAAGGGAATTCTATTCTAACCTTACTGAAGTAGATGTGACAATGTTTACTGAAATTAGAGGAATGATAATAGTGATGGATGAGGTTTTATTTGATAGTGTGGGTGACATAGATTGTCTAGGTTACATATTAGGAGCTGATCATGATGATAGGTTTGGTACTTATGATCCCATTGACTTTTATAAGTCTTGTTTGAGAAGACCTCATTATTTTGAAGAAGGCAAGTAACTTAAAGCAGGTTCCCTCATGGTTGAGAACCGTCTCTTACATTATGTGATTGCACATACTCTAATTTAGTGTTCCTCAAATCTTTCTCAGCCCACTGAGCATGGTTTGAAGGTCATGTTTGCATGTAAAAATGGTATTAAATATACTGGTTTACTGAAATTAGAAGAGTCATGCTAAAAGTGGCTAAATCTTCCTCTAAGGGTGAATTACCATATGCTATTTTTATTTCACATAGCATTGATCATATGGGCATAAGTGTAAATGATTGTGTTGCTCAAAAGTTAGATGAGCAAAAGGATTTTTTTTTTTTGAAAAATACACTTTGCACCATATGGGCATTTATAAGGTTGGTGGTGTATGGGATTGAAGGAGTGAACCACCAAGGCTAGGTGACAATGTGCAAAATGAGGGTGAAGAAAATGAAGAAGGGAATGCTGAAATTCCAACGGAAAATTCAACAGGGGTTGCTTGGTGCTTTTGAGGAAAGAATGAATGCAAGGCTTGATGCTTTTGAGACAAGGATGATGGACGAATTTCATAGGCAAGAGAGTGCTAGAAATATACAATTTGAGACCATTATGTCTATATTCTCAAAATTTGGAGGTTTTCTCTGGGTCATCTAATAGTTAAATGTCTATTAGGTTTTCTAGTAGTATCTAGGCTATTAGGATTTCGATTTGGTTTATGTATTTTTTTCATGTATTTAAGTTCTATGTTTTTCTGTTAAAGTTTGTAATGGTCAATATTTTGGATATTGGTTGTAATGTTTAGAACCAATGTAATTGCATTTTGGGTTTATGATGTACTTGGATTTTGTACCTTGATATTTGAATGAATGAAATGCAATTTGACCTTGAAATAGAATTGTCATCTGCACTGAAAATTTTGGCCTTGATTCACTTATAATGGTATACTCTTGCTGCCCCTGTTATTGCTCTGTTTTTGCTATATGTTATCTGATGTAAATAATAGATTATCAGATGCTGGTAATCGATTATCAGCACTGGTCTGAGGCTAAAATCACTGATTTTTCATGATTTCATAGTGTTTCATGCACCTACACTTCTATGACATATCAATACTGTATTTAGACATACATGGAAGTTGGATAACATGGTTTTAATCGACTTAAATTGCACTTTAATGTTGAAATTCAATGAGGCAATTCATGTTCTGTTCCAATAATAAAACAATTTCTATTCACGCTAATGTAAATTGATTTTCATGCCCGAATTGTTAATTCAAATGATGCTCATGATTGATAATTGTCAATGCTAAAATTGCTACGGTTAGTGCATTAGTTTTCATCAAGTATGATATCAAATTTAGTGTTTAATAAAAAACTGATTTTCAGGTTCAGTTTTTCAGCAATTTCTGCAATTTTCAGAAATATGAGACTTTTGAGGCTTGATTTGATTTATATAATGCATGATAGGATCCAAATTTGCTATGAGATTACTCTACCGATACCATCTTTGATATTTGATTATGCTTCATGTGTTTTGGTTAGCATAACATATAGTTGTTTTTTATGGTTAAAGTGAGCTATATGCTAATTCGGTGCAATTTGATATCTACAACACATAAAAATCGATTATCACTGCATCTAACAACATTCACTTTGATTTTTGGTGCAAAATCCTTACTTTTGGCTTATATTTTTATCATTTTATTACTTTTTGATCATACCAAAAGGGGTATAAAAGTTGTATTTGTTTGTTTATGTAGATTTGTTGACTTCCCATTGGAAGAAGGAGAAAGCTTCCCCAAGGTGCACTTCAATTTTATTAAAATGCATAAATTGAGGGGGAGTAGATTTCAAAGACAACAAATCACATCATCATTTCACACAAAGTTTGTCATCATAAAAAATGATGAGATTGAGAAGCAAGTGAGCTTAGCATGTGTTTTGATGAAGACAAATGTAATGAAGACCAGATGTGCAAAGAGAAAAAGAAATGCAACAAACAACAACAACAAGAAGACTCAAGAGCAGATCTTATAGGATTTGTTCTTTATTATTATTTGCATTTTATTAGGTCCTTAAGATATTTGCTTGTGTAAAATATAGGTTGGGTGGTGAATCTTAATGCATTAATATTAAATAATCATGAACTTGATTCATTACATAACCAATCTTTTGAAAATGTTGCATATGATTTTATAAACATTTTAAAACATTTTCATGCATCATACTTTGGCTAAATATTGTGTTTAGAACTTATGATTTTGAATATAAGTCAAGTCACATTTGAAAAGATTTTTGTTTAGCAAAAATAACAGTCTAATAATCGATTGTCGGGGATGGACAATTGATTATCGACCTATACCGGGCCAGAACTCATTGTTTTTAAAGGATTAACCGGATAAGAATATTTTTAACTAGATAAATATGACAATTAAGGCCATAATTAGCGGGATACTGCAACGAACTTTATAACCGACTTGACATATCAAAACCCAATATAAAAGGGTACTTTTTACATACTTTTCATAACTTATTAACACATAAACCCTTAGCCATAAAAATTCTAGAGAATTATTAAGAGAATTTTCAGTTTTCAAATCATCTCTTTATTCTTGATCTCATTGTTCATTATTTGTTCATAGTGTATTCATTGAGATTCAAGATTCGAAGATTCATTTGCTTATTAGAGTTGTTATATTATACACATCAAGGTGTCAATGAGAGAACAACAAAGAAGATTTATTTTCCTTAGGTGTGAGGCATCACCTAGTGAAGGAGAAGGCTAATGGGTGAGTCATCCTCTTAGCAAAAGAGAGAAATCTAGGAAGTGAGTTAGGTATCTTCTTAGTGTTTGGGAGTGTGACATCTTTCAAGTCAGAGGTTGAAGGAGATTTAGAAGTTCATCAATAGGGTACAAGGGCAAGGGTGAGGTATTCCTTGTAAGGTGATCAAGTGAGGGATCTTGAGGCGCGTGTTTTGTACGGATACGATTTCAAAATTCCTTTATAGCAACTCTCCCAATTTAGATGGGGAGGACTGGATGTAGCCTTTGAAATATCAAAGGTGAGCCAGTATAAAAACCTATGTGTCATATCTCTTTCCCTTCTCTTTTACTTTCAACTTTTTTTTTTATTTCGCTTAAAAACGATTTTTCGGAAAAACAATTCTTAACAATTGAAACCGAATCTTTTAAGTGCTTAACTTTTGATTAGTAATTATATTCTTTATTTGTTGCTATTAATTACTTTTGCTTGCTGTGCAAAAAGATTGTTTAAAGAATTGATTTTGAATCAATTAATCTCATATTATCTAGTTGCTCATCTGATACATTATCCGGTTGATTATCCTGTACTACCAGATAAAGTAATGAATAGTTACTAAATAAAGTGCTACAAAAGCAAACGGTTTTAATTGAAATTAAAAATGGTTAAGTCTAAACTTCGCACTTATTCACCTCCTCTAGGTGTATATTAGCCCGCTTGTATTCCAACAAGTACTATTGTTAATAATATTGAGAATGTAAATATTTGATATATTTTTCAAAACTACTTCTATAATTACTATTGTTATTCCAAAAAAAATGTTGAGTAAATAAAGGTGTTTATGAAAAAGAAGTAATTAATACCATTATAAATTGAAGATGAGACGTGCATTAAAGACAAAAAACAAGCTTACATTTCGGACAGGTTTGAAATAAAAGTTTAATGGGTTTTGAAATTTTTAGTTTCTTAGATTCTAAGCCTCGAAACCTATAAATTGATCATAGATGGTTGTGATTGGTTGCCTCGTGAAATTGTAAGCTAAGATTTAAACAAATTCAAGATGAAGAAATAAATAATATCAGTATGAAAAAACGTTGCAACATTCTCATTGCTAAACAATATAGTAGACAACAATTACAAAATTTTGCATAAATGTTCCATTATTTTGAAATTTCAATATTGTAATATAAGTTCCTTCTTATCAATATTGTAACGAGAGTTGAATACCCTTAGCTATGTTTTCATTGTTTTGTGTGTGGTTAGAGCCGGCAAAAAAGCACGACACGACAGACCCGGCCCGAATAAGCACGACAAAATATCGGGCTTAGGCAACAATTTTGAAGCACGGATTATACGCGTGCTTTTTTAGCACGGTCCACAATTGGGTTTTTGCCGGGCTAATATGGAATGACACGCCAACTCGATGTATTTTATTTTATTTATTTTTATTTTTAATTTGCTGAAGTTTTTTGCTAAAACTGAGAAGAAAAAGAAATGATCCACTGATCCACTACACTATACAATGCTTATTTATTTATTTACTAATACATATATGTCACTTAATATATATAACTAGTGTTACTACCAATTATCAGATATTATCATACATATATATTTTTAAATGGTTGTCGGGTAGGCACGCAAAAGCACGAAACAAGCACGGTGCCGATTTAAAAACCATTTTTGAAGTACGATTTTCAGCCGTACTTTTAATTAGGCACGACACAATCAAGGCCCAAACCTGAACCGGGCGGACACGAGCACGACTGAGTAGCACGAATTGCCACCTTTATACGTGGTACATGTTATTTACAAAATTAGGTTCGAGTCATCATAAGATGCGGGTTGAGTTGCACCAACTAATATTAAAAATGCTTAATTATGGTTTTAGTCATTGAATATAAGGGTTGTTTTGTCACTAATTTTGGTTCTTTTTTCAATGTCTGACTCTCTGAAATAATTTTAGGTTTGCCATATACCCCTGCTATTTGTGTTCTTATCAAATTTTGTTGACATCACATCAGAATCTTAATCAAACGCAAGAGGTTAATTATTTGGGGTCACGTGATATCACGTAGACGAAATTCATTTTTTTTTAAATTAAAAAATAAATATTTTTATACTTTTAATTAAAAGAAGGATTTGAGAGAAAGTGATTATCTTTGCCTACGTAGCTTCATGTGGCTAACCTTCTGTCTTTGATTAAGATTTCAACGATGTGACATGTCGACAAAATTATTGATAAAGGAATGAATATATGGAAAATTCAAAAAAATTTCAGGAAGACAAACATTAAAAAAACACAAAAACCTATAATAAAGACTTACTCCAACACGTACTCTCTCCGTCCCATAAGTTATGTTCATTTAGCCATTTGATTTGTCCCATAAGTTATGTTCATTTAGAAATTCAATACTCATTTATACTTCTTTTTTCGGGCATATTCTTATTTATTACATTTTCTTTTTCACCACCCACTTCTTCTTCATATCTCTTCAATATAATCTTCATACATTTATTATTACTCTCTTGTCTATAATTAAATGGGGGTAATTTAATCAAAATATACCAAATTCTTACCTCATTTATTCATTTCTTAATTTATATACAATTTCTAAATCAACTTAATTTATGGGACATATGAAGTAATAATTAAGGCTATTAAAAATTCCGTTAAGTATGTCGACCTTATGTTTTAATTATGCATGTGCCATTTGGACGCGGTGAAGGGTTAATGCCTTACTCCCAAGGTGTCACGTGGCAAACGATGATGTAAATTGAAGATCTTTGTGGCTTTATGTGGGGCTGAGAATCAGACACAACACGATGGCCCACTGACACTCTTCCTCACTCGCTAACTGGACATGGAAGGTGAGGGTCGTGTTATCCCATTAACTGTGGTAGACAAGTGGAGTGGACTTTTGTGCTTAGGGCACGACACAATCACGCGAGAGCGGATTCATTGGGGACAGAGGGAGCTACTTAGCATCACCAAAATAATGAGTGAATTAATACTTAATTAATGGCTTAAATGTTTGTGTTTCTATTCCTTAATTTGTTTCTGAACAAGAAAACATTAAATACTTAAATTTTTTTTTGTTACATGGGAGGTCTGAGACTAGAACCCATGACCTGGGGAGAGGGAAATCCTAAGTGTCCCTGCAGCCACCAATTGGGTTGTCTTACACGAACTTAAATACTTAAATTTAGTCCAAGGGCTGAAGTGTCTATTTATATATATATATATATATATATATATATATATAAACACTCTGCTTTTAGGGTTAAATTTAAGCATTTAATATTTTCTTATTTTTATCATCAGACAACAATATTCTTTGCATTATTATTTACCCTTCATTAGTTGTTTTTTCTTTTTATTTAAAAATATTCCTTTTTTATTACTACATATGTCCATAATTATAACACCCTTTTGACAATTTTATTTTGTTCCTATTTATAAGACTCTATACCAATTTTCAATGATCATTAATTACTTTTGTCTACAAAGACCCCTATTTATTTAACATTTTAAATTCCTCATAATATTAATAGGGGTAATTTTGAAAAATACATATTAAAATTTCACATTTTCAATACAATTAACTAAATTAATCAAATTTTTTAATGGACGTGAAATATCCTCAAAGAAGTCCTATAAATAAGGAGTATTTGTTTTAACTCTTTCATTTCAATATTTTTACTGTTTCTTTTTTACAAATTACTAATTTGGTTGTTCACGCGACCGCGCGCATATATATATATATTTGTGTGTATTTGTCAAATATTAATAAGTGTCACTAAGGGTACTTGTTAAAAAATTATATGTAGTAAAAAGATTTTGGAAAATGTTGTTTGTTTCCAACAAAAGAAAAAAGGGGAATTGATGATTTTTTTTTTATATTTAAAAACCTTTTACTATACTCAGACCTTAGGGTTATGTTTAAGCATTTAATACTTTCTTGTTTTCATCGATTGTCAACAATATTTTAGGTAATATTAATTAGTATTTATTACGTTTATCATTTTATTGATTAAAAAATATGTATCATTTATTTATTATTTTAACTCTCCCATTTTCATATTTTTAGTATGTCATTTCTACCCTTTTTATTTTCCACAACCTTCTTATCAACATGTTTGTCGTATATATATTCAAATTTTTTCATGCCTCTTTTATTTTGGTAAGAATGTGATATATATTAATTCAAACAAAATAAAATAATTTTAAGAAGAGCTAAATAAAGAGCAAATAAAAGTTACTCTTCCTTTTTTTTTTTGTCTCTCCATGATTTCGTGTAGTGTTGATTCACAAAATGACAATTTCTTATGACATAATTATGGTGTATAATTTTTTTAAATGATTATGATGTATAAATTATTGTTAAAAATTATTTGTGTATTTATAAATATATAGACAAATAGTAACAACTACCTTAAGGGCATTTGTTAAGGATATTAGATATTGAAAACAATCATATGTCTGCCTTTTTTGTTCTATATATTGGAAACATAAAAAACAACATTTTCAAAATATTTTTACTACATGAAATTTCTTAATAAGTACCCTTAACATACTTATTAGCATTTTCACACACACACACACATATATATATATATATATATATATATATATATATAGGTTTATTAATAACTGAGTTAGTAGCTTGTAAAAAAAAGGTAAAAATCACTCTGAAAATATTGAGAAAGAAGAGTTAAACAAATAATAAAAAGGGAATAATTTTAAATAAATAAAAATATACAGCTAATAAATGTTAATTAATAATGCAAATAATGTGTTTTGTTTATTGATTAAAATAAAAAAGTATTAAATGCTTAAATTGAGTCCTAAATGCTTAGTGCATCCGAAATGACGGTTTGGATATACTCAACCCTTAGGGTTAAGTTTAAGCACTTAATCCTTTCTTGTTTTTAGAAATTAACAACAATTTTTTTAGGTAATATCAATTAGTATTACGTGTATCTTTTTATTGATTATAAAATATTTATAATATTTTCATTGTTTTAACTCTCCCATTTTCATATTTTTAATAAGTCATTTTTATCCTTTGTCTTTTCTACAAGCTTCTTATCAACGTGTTTTTTTTCAACAAAGTAAAATAATTTAAAGAAGAGTGAAACAGTGTGAAAGTAACTTTGTTCTTGTGGTGGACCTTACTTGGCTGGGCTTAGGCGCCTCCCAACAGGCCCAACCCAACCAAGCTAGGGTTCCCTCTCCTCACTCTCCTACATATATCCCCCTCTCCCTAGGGGCTAAGGTACGTTCTCTCATCCCTACTCTCAAGAACTACGTGTGGCTTGATCCCCCTATCATTGGGGGTACGTAGGACCGGGGTCACCCTCGTCAGCTGCAACAATCCCAAACACACATCGTGATGTATCCCTAACAATGGGTCATCACATTGGCGTCGTCTGTGGGAATCGGTAAATTTCGATTCTCATCCACATTAAACCAAAAAAAAAAAAATCAAATCAATGGAGGAAAAACATGAACAACAGTGTTTTTTTTCCTTCTTGGTTTCGACCGCAACGTGCAGCAACCAAGACAGCCTCATCATCGACGCTGTTGCCGCCATCGGGGTACGGTTCTGGACCATTGCTGCTACGGGTTGGTGCTTAAATCGTTGGGACTGGAGGAATGATGCAACGGTGCGACGGGTGCTCGACGTGGTCCGGTTCCGGCACGGCAAACCAAACGCGCCCCACCACTCACCGATAGAAGCCTCCGGTTGCCAGATGACGACGCTGTTGCGGTGCTCCTCCCATGGCAGCAGAGGTCCACGGTTTTGTCTCGAGGCCACCGCCGGTGTATCGGGGCGTTGAGGACGATGGCAGCAATTCCAGGTTCGGGATTTCTAGTGACGGTTCTGTTCTTATCGGTGACTGCAGCGTTTTCTAGTGGCGGCAGAATCGAGCCCTCACTCGCGAGTTCTCTTCAACGCATTCTCAAATCCACCGCGAACTGCACCCTCCAACGCATCTCGTCTCCTTGTTCCTTCTGCTTCCATTCGCAAAGGAGAACAACGAGGCTTGTTGTTGGGTCCATCGCCGCCGCTGATCGACCTCCATGGTACTGCAGATCGCAAGAGGAAGGAGAATGGCGACCTCGGTCTTTGAAAATCTCATGTCGCGAGAAAAGGAAGTGACCACGACGCCTCCGCCACTCCACGGTCCCGGTCCCGTCGCTGCCACCACCGCTGCGAACTCCCTTGTTCCCGGTGCTTTGGCGACGCCTCCACCACTCCCCGGGCTCGTCGTTTCGTCTGCCACCACCGCCATCACCGGTGTAAGCCGTACCACCCGTGGTGGCCTTCGATCCGTGCTGGCCGCCGCCACTGCACTTAGCTGCAGCCATGTGAAGCGCAACACTCCTACTACATTAGGGTTTCAACCCTAACGGGCCAAAGGCCCAAATCAGAAAAAAAAGAATTACTGCAAAAACAGGCCAATGGCCCAATTCAAGAAAAAAGGAAGAAGAAGCCAGCAGCATCTAAGGAAATAGAAAATGGGCCAGCAAGCCCAAACAAAAAAAAAGAGGAAGGGAAACTACCTAACGGGCCAACAAGCCCAGGTACCTAAAAAAAATTTATATATATAAAAAAAGAAGAGGATGAAGAAGAAGAAGAGAAGAAGGAGGAATACACGGGCTAAAATAATCGACATCTAGAGTGGAGAAGGATCAACATAAACTCCCTACTGCTCGCTTAAATGGGAAGTGTAGTTTTCTCTCTAATAGGCTAGCCGAATATCATTATGATTATTATATTATTTATTGATCCATATGACTGATAGCACACTTTTGATAATTACTTTTGCTACACATGCTACTATTTTATTATCATTGCATTATTTACGACAATCAAACATCCTCATATTAATGTTTTTCACCGTTATTTGTTCTGACATGTTCTTGTACTATCATTTATTACGAACAATATTTTCAAATCATACCATTCTTTTCCGATGTTACATATTCTTCAACTGCCAATAATTATCAGTATTGTTATTATAAATTGTCGGACGACGATCATTAATTATTATTCTTGTATGGCCAATGCGAGGTACAAAAAAATGATGGTTCGATTTGTTGAGGGTGATGGCCCGAGATACTTATGCTTTTCGTCCAAGCAACCTATTTCGAAGTTCTCATCTATGGACAAAGAGTTTTCCGAGTGATATGAACCGAAAGCATAATTATTTTATTCGGAATAATTTGACGATGACAAGGACTCCGTGTCGAGTTTCTCCTTTGAGATCGTGGGCCGAGCACAGAGAAGCCTGCATTCAGTTCCCATTTCGGATACATGTGCCGATTCCGGCCGACCCTCGATAATTTCGGAAGATTCGCACAGTGTTTCACACTCGAGTCGACCACAGTGTCTCGCACAGTGAATTCTTCCATCCGATAATGCTTCACTTCAACATACTTCAATCCGACATACTTCAGTTCGACATTCTTCAATCCGACACTCCTCTCCTCACCTGAATCAGGGAGAATGATGGTCGAAAAAAGGAAGGCCAAGGTGCTACTATTGTCTCTATTTGGAACGAAGCCATCTTACGATCTCTATTCTCATCTCGACTTGGATCTTCTTTGGACGAACTGCTATGTTTGCCTCTATTATCTTATTGGCCCCACTTTTCATCTCGGCTTGGATCTTCTTTGGTTTTCACAGGACCGCCACGACTTCTTGAAGGTGAACAATTCCAAAGGCATATATTATTTCTTAGTTCATGCTTATTTCTGAGCTCGGAGATTCTCTATTTCAAATTGCGCGGTTTATCGAAAAGGGAGGCCGAGCTACTATTATTCTCTTTATTTCATGTTTATATGTTATCTGCCGAGCTGCTATTATTCTCTCTAATTCATGTTTCTATCTGATCTGCCGAGCTGCTATTATTCTCTTTAATTCATGTTTCTACCGAGCTGTTATCATCTCGACCCTACCTTTGTGGTAGAACGGTCCCCCCTATCACCGCACTTACATGCATTCACGCATATAAGTCGGTACTAGTGCTACAGACATTTGGGTACGTACTAGCTTCCCATTTAGCACTAGCCACCTAAATGTTGCATGGCGTTTATGTACAGTCAACATCTTATAAATGAGATCGGCTTATAAGCTCAGTGTACAAGGGACACCCGATAAAGTACAGCTTGCTGTGAAATGTTCTCACATAACTTCACTCAGCAACCTCTTTCACATTGGGGCCGAGGATACCCACCTTGGCGATGGTGACTGGATCCGAGATCCCTACCGCATTCACTTATATACAGTACCTTTTTTCAGAGGAAAACTTATAAGTTACTGCACTGGTCAGGGGAAGTCGTCCGAAGTCAAAGGTCTAGACAACCACATACTATGTGCAACAAGTTTAACCAAAATAACTTGCACTGAAAGATCACTGTCCTCGGCACAAGCCCTTTCGGGCTTTACCGAGTGGGGGGCATGTGATGCAAGGGAAAGGATGCGAAGTCAACCTATATATCGACACTAGATGACTCTCGACTGTCTCCTTGTATGGGATGTCACAACGTCTCCGAATTCGGCATCCACCTCTCTCATTGATGACTTACTCTAACCCATTTCATTTCACTCCGGATCATGTTCCTACACACTTGCCCATGATCTCGCGTTTAGCCGGCCAGACCACAAGTGGACCCCACCTTCATCCATTTCGGAACTCCCCCGCGTGAGCTCGGTTCGAGATGTTCCTCACCGAGCTGGTGGCGAATCCCCCCGTGGGAACTCGGTTCGAGATGAGCCTCACTGAGCGAACTCGGTTCGAGATGTTCCTCACCGAGCTGGTGGCAGATCCCCCCGCGGGAACTCGGTTCGAGATGAGCCTCACGGTTCGAGATGTTCCTCACCGAGCGGACTCGGTTCGAGATGAGCCTCACCGAGCGAACTCGGTTCGAGATGTTCCTCACCGAGCGGACTCGGTTCGAGATGTTCCTCACCGAGCGGACTCGGTTCGAGATGAGCCTCACCGAGCGAACTCGGTTCGAGATGTTCCTCACCGAGCGAACTCGGTTCGAGACGTTCCTCACCGAGCTGGTGGCGGATCCCCCCGCGGGAACTCGGTTCGAGATGAGCCTCACCGAGCGAACTCGGTTCGAGATGTTCCTCACCGAGCGAACTCGGTTCAAGACGTTCCTCACCGAGCGGACTCGGTTCGAGATGTTCCTCACCGAGCTGGTGGCGGATCCCCCCGCGGGAACTCGGTTCGAGATGTTCCTCACCGAGCGAACTCGGTTCGAGATGTTCCTCACCGAGCGGACTCGGTTCGAGATGAGCCTCACCGAGCGAACTCGGTTCGAGACGTTCCTCACCGAGCTGGTGGCGGATCCCCCCGCGGGAGCTCGGTTCGAGATGAGCCTCACCGAGCGAACTCGGTTCGAGATGTTCCTCACCGAGTGGACTTGGTTCGAGATGTTCCTCACCGAGCTGGTGGCGGATCCCCCCGCGGGAACTCGGTTCGAGATGGGTCTCACCGAGCTGGGAGGTCTATGTGGCAGATCCCTCCCCTGAACTCGGTCTAAGACTTAAACAGTCTTTCCGAGTTGGGGGACTTGTGTGATGAACCTCGCAGTGGGCCAAGATCACAGGACGCATAACCATTACGCTCCCTTCCCTGGTCGAGATCGGTGAGGCTACAGGTGGAAATGGGGACCGCTACCCGATAACTCGGTCATCGGTCGAGTACATTGTGGATCGAGTGTACACCTCGGCTGAGAGCATCTTACCGACAGCATCCCCGGTGAACGTTACAACGATCCAGTTGAGGTTTTACTCTCGGCATACCTCGATGAGAGAGGTGTAAGAATCCCTTATCGGGCTACTCTTTTACTGTCATCATCCGAGCATGAAGAACGCTATTATCAATACTCTTCCGAGCAAGAGGCCTCGACTACGAGTATATTCCTACCTCGTCACCGACTCAGCACTGATTGGACCGACGCAGAAAGGACCTCAACTCAGCACAGTCTTTACGACTCTTCCCGAGCTGGGGGGCTTATGTGGCGGATCGACTTCTCCTGACCCGCCTTGCTATCCTTTGTTAGCCTTGAGCACATGATTGTGGACTAGTACTCAAACCCTTCCTAGAAGGTGGGGGGTACTTAGTGCTATGATGCTTAGTGCTATGCTTTCTTTCTCCTAACTCGGCTCGAGACTCACAAAGTCTCGCCGAGCTGGGGGGCTTATGTGGTGGACCTTACTTGGCTGGGCTTAGGCGCCTCCCAACAGGCCCAACCCAACCAAGCTAGGGTTCTCTCTCCTCACTCTCCTACATATATCCCCCTCTCCCTAGGGGCTAAGGTACGTTCTCTCATCCCTACTCTCAAGAACTACGTGTGGCTTGATCCCCTTATCATTGGGGGTTCGTAGGACCGGGGTCACCCTCGTCAGCTGCAACAACCCCAAACACACATCGTGATGTATCCCTAACAATGGATCATCATAGTTCTTCCTCTTTTACTTTGTCTCTCCATTATTTCATATAGCGCTGATACTCAAAATGACAATTTCTTATGACGTAATTATGGTGTATAATTTCTTTTTTTTTATAAGAATATGATGTATAAATTATAGTTAAAAATTATTCATATATATATATATATATATATATATAAACAAATGCTTACAATTACCTTAAGAGCATTTGTTAAAGTTATTATATATAGAAAAAATTAAAAGTCCACCTTTTTCTTTAATGAAAAATACAAAGCACTTTTGAAGCATCTAATTGAAGAAAAGTATAATAATAAGCCGAGTGTGGCAGAAATGAGAGAATGAGGCTCATTTAACACATATTTTATCATTAGAAGAACAAATACCTATTCAAGAGGTGTTATTCCTAACTTCTTCCACTTCAAGAGCTTGCATAGATGCATTGAAATTTCGACTACAATAGGAGCACAACAAAGTCAGCAATAGAATAAAACAGTTTAAAAAAATCAAAGCACTTTTTTTTTTATAGAAAAAACAAAACTTTATTAAAATCACATAAGTAAATTAAAAAATGCAGAATTACGAAGCATCATATATCTGAGGTTGTATTCAATTTCTGTAAATAAAAATGGAACTGATAGGGATATGGGTGAGCGGAGACAGGAGACATGGGTTTGGAAAATCAAGTGGAGAAGAGAGTTACGTTGCACCAATGGGAGCAGGAAATAGAGTTACCCAACATATATTTTTTAACTGCTGTGTCTTATATATCAAAATATGGCAAAGCTGTCATGATTGGTTTGGTTTGTGTAAGTTGTTACATGGTGAAGGGAGACAGAATTTTCTAAGCCACACGGGACTAATTAGCACAAATAAGACAACCAGAAAATTTTGGATATTATTATAGGGTTTGTAATAATATGGGCAATATGGAGTAAAAGGAACAAAATCATTTTTGAAGAGGGCAACATCAATATTGCAGGGACAGTGCATTACATACAATTGCAATTCTAGAGAATCATCAACGCTAAGGCTCCTGGGGACAGGTACTCTTTTGCAGACTGGATTTTAAACCCACGTGTCTGGCTGCTGAATAAGATATAAGTCTTTTGGTTAATAACTGATCGATGTAGGTGTGCCTGGGGTGAGTACTGTTTCATTTAAAATTAATTATCTGTTCTTTATCTGTCAAAATCTCTCATTTTGTTTCTTTAGTATAGAGTTATGGGGAATGGATATGATAGTATGGGCTTTTTTTACCTAATTAGGATAAAAAATTATTTACTAACTTGGGAGGTTTAAAAACTATTTTCCGGGGAGGGGTTGTTTTTGCCAACGTGAAGGAGAGAAGAAATTTTATTTTTTTTACTAATGGCATTGGTGCCCGTAGCGCCACCGGTCCTCATTGGTGGGTGGCGCCTACTGCAGGAGTGCCACCACCATTTTATATAAAAAAAAAAAAGAAAAAGCTAAAGCTAGTTGGTGTTAACCCAGCAGAAAAATAATACAAACACGTCTAATACTCTACCTCTAAAATACTACTCTCTCCGATTCGAATTATAAGGAAAAAAAAAAACACATACATTTTTTTGGTTTCAAATACATACAAAATTAACTAACTTTATTAAATTTTGTTTCATTTTCAATGCTACTTTCCTAAATCATCACTAGAAAATTGTTATCTTATTTAATTTTTATGTCATTCCCAATATTACTTTATTAAAATACCTCTATTTTTTAAAAAATTTGAGAAAATTAAATACAATCAACTAACCTCTTTAAATTAGTGTTTAAAAAATATTAGTGTTTTTTTTAAAGAGGTTAGTTGATTGTATTTAATTAGTGTTTAAAAAATATTAGTGTTTTTCTTTTTAAAGAGGTTAGTTGATTGTATTTAATTAGTGTTTAAAAAATATTAGTGTTTTTTTTTAAAGAGGTTAGTTGATTGTATTTAATTAGTGTTTAAAAAATATTAGTGTTTTTCTTTTTAAAGAAGTTAGTTGATTGTATTTAATTTTCTCAAATTTTTTAAAAAATAGAGGTATTTTAGGAAATTAAAATTGGGAATGACATAAAAATTAAATAAGATAACAATTTTCTAGTGATGTTTTAGGAAAGTAGCATTGAAATAAAATGAAACAAAATTTAATAAAGTTAGTTAATTTTATTTGTATTTTAAACCAAAAAATGTATGTGTTTTTTTTTCTTATATTTCAAGTCGGAGGGAGTAGTATTTTAGAAGTAGAGTATTAGACGTGTTTGTATTTTTTTTCGGTTGGGTTAGCGCCAACAGCTTTAGCTTTATATATATATATATATATATATATATATATATATATATATATATATATATATATATAATGGTGGTGGCGCTACTGCAGTAGGCGCCACCAGCTTTTTCTTTGCTTTTTTTTTAAATAAAATGGTGGTAGTCCCCCGACCAATGGGGATCGAAAAAAAAATTCTTCTCTTTTTCACTTTGGCAAAAACAACCCCTCCCCGAAAAATAGTTTTTAAATCCCCAAATTGATAAATAGTTTTTTAATTGACCCTAATTAGTTAAAAAAAAGCCGATAGTATGGCTATGTAATGGATTGCTTTCATGAGTACTACTGGTACTCTTATAATAATAAAATTGTTTTTGCTGAAAAAAAAACGAAATATCATAATAAGCGGCTTAGTCTTGCTTAAGCATAGTTTCGGGTTCGATTTCTTGTGGATACAGAACATTCATGTTTGAGAGACTCATATGTTATAACCAGGCCCTGGGTCGAATCCGGATGTTGTATCTAAGTAATACTTAGGAAACCAGATGGGAAAAAAATCTTTCTTTAAAGTCATTGTCATTTTTAATCTCTATTTTATTATATAATTGCAAATATTAAGAGGAGTAGACCCCGTGCATTGCTACTTAAGTTCACATCTTGTATCGCAAAATTTAAAGTGCGTTACCATCTGGGTTCTCTTATATATTCTCAAATTGTCATATTTTCTTGGCAAAACAACTACACCTATTTTTTGTTATTGCTTTATGAAACTATAAAATAATTAAAAAAAAATAACACACATACTTTTACTTGCATTGGCTTATGATGTTGTAATTGTCGGTATCAATCCTCTAGATATCCAAATAATCCCCAAAATTTTGAGCTAAAGAAAAAAAAAACAAAATGACTTAGAATAATAGGTTAAAAATCATTGTTGACAAAGATACGTATAAGCTAAAAAAAAAAACTTATCTTTTATTCGATAAGTGAAAAAGGATAAAACAAAATAACAACATAACATATGACAAACACTTGTAGATTTATCATATTGATCTCTCATTGCAAAGATGTACGCCTTAGAGGTACACATGCTAATTAAAAAGAAGTGTTTAAAGTATTAAATGACTCTAAAAAAATGGTAAATTTCCAAACACAAATCTTAGCAAATAACATAATAGAATCACCTTCCTCACAAATCCAAATCATTAGACTTCGCATAAAAGGCGAGAAATATGAATATGAAGAGAGTGAGAGTCGAAGAAGAAATACTTACCATGCATATTGGAAAATCTTGATTAGTAGCGGCTAGTGGTGATCATCGTGGTTGTGGCGGTCAAGATTAGTTCGACAATGGCGAAAAGGAGATGATGGTGGTGTCAATTGAGATAGCGATCTAATATAATGAGAGAGAAGCGAAAGTAAGAGCGAGAGGGAGAAGAGAGGCCTAGGTGACATTGAGGATATGGTGAGAGGAGAAAGAGAGAGATGAGAAATGATTTTAGGGTTGAGTTTGTGTTTTTTTATTTTTTGATTTTCAATTTTCAATTTTTGGTGAATATTGGGCGGGTTGGGCTGGGCGGGATTTTGGGTTAGACAATGAAAAGGGTTAGGCACAATTTTTTGGGGGTCTTTTGGTGGAAATTATTAAAAATCTTTTTAAGGGAAATTAAGGTGTTTCAATTGTTTGAGGTGGGCCATAAGGAGTTGGGCGGAATAATTTGGAAATAAAGTAAATAGAGAAAAATTTTTGGAATTCAATATCAAGTTGATTAGATTTCCTCCTCTTAAAGTGAATCCAAAACTTTCTTTTAAGTTAAAAATCATCCATATGACTAAAAATACAAGACACCTTAAAAATTTGAAATCTAAAGTCTAAACACTTATAAAGCTTAAAGCATTATAAATTAAAGACACTCATAAAATTAAAGGGTGACAAAATGATAAAAGTTGCCATGGAGAGAATTAGATTTATTTTTTATTTTGATTAGCAGGAAAGTAAGAAAGGAAAGGAACAAAAGAAAAAACCAACGTGGGGTTGGTCAAGGCTTGGGTATGGAGCAACCCCTGCCGGGAGACCCCTACCACTTAGTACAAGTTCAGTTGGGTCGGACCGAATGAATCGAATTCTGGGTAAACCAGATCCGGGTACCGGTTGGTGTATATAAAAAAAAAAGAACAAAAGAAAAAAAAAAAGCTAAACCCTCACAAACTTATTCCTTTTAAAAAGCTCTTATATTTATCTCCGAGAGTCAGCAACTCAATCAGCACAGGTGAAGAATATAAAATACTGTAGGTGATTGCACATTTTCTCCTTAAAAAAAGTATTTGTCTATAAAAAAAATCAATTTAAATAAATGGCAGATGGCAAAGTTCTAACCCAGGAAACAATTATTGTTTTTGGTACGTACTTAGACCTCTTTTGGTTTAAAAAAACAAATGATTGATTGTAAAATTATTATGTGGAATGAAAAACAACTAAATTGTCACTTTAATCCTTAAAATTGCACTCAACCTTCACTTTAGTCCATAAAATTATGATGGAATTATGAAAACTTCTTTTTGATTCCTGAAATTATCAAAGATTATTGTTCACGTTAGATCCAACCTACAATCATGCGCCGTTTATAACACTATTAATGAACGCTCGTAAAGCACCCGAAATGATGTCGTTTTTGTAGGTTGCTTATACTTTAGTCCCTGAAATTGTAAGTTTCTTTTACTTTGGTCCCTGACTTTATTGGTTGCTTTCACTTTAGTCCCTAATTTAAAGAAACTCCACTTATGATGACTCGAACCCCATCTTATCTTATCAAACAATAATAACGAAAAAAATTACTTGTCACATTAGTCCTGAGGAGTAGTTGCCGCCATTACAAGGCATTAATTTAATGGCAAATGCAAGAATCACTTGTTTAACCTTCCTTTTCCTTTACTCTTCAATTCACAGTCTACCCAGTTAAAGAATGTACATTGCTTCCCATATCCTACAAAAATCAGCATATTATCATAACACAATCGAGAGGGTGGTGCAATGATTTTGATGTTATAGTTTTCTCTGTTTTGTCATTCTTCTCCAAAATTGATGAGAAAATCTTTAATTCAAAATATCACAAACACTTACACATATATAATAGGTGTTTCAACAACTGAGTTAGTAGCTTTTAGAAAAGAAAAGGGTAATAAGAATGACGGTAAATATATTGAAATGAAAGTGTTAAACCAAATAATAAAAAATGAATATTTTGAAATAAATAAAAAGATACAACTAATGAATGATAATTAATAATGCAAAGAATGTTGTTATCTATTGATTAAAATAAGAAAGTATTAAATGCTTAAACTTAGCCCTAACATTTAATGTTTTATTGTTTTCATCAATTAAAACAATAATATTTTAGGTAATAATAATTAGTTTTTATTATGTGTATCATTTTATTGATTAAAAAATATGTACTCCCTCCAGTCTCATATATATAAGCCAAAATAACTAATTTTGCAAGTATTAAGAAAGTTAGTTGAGTGTATTTAATTTTTTTGAGTTCACAAAAGAAATTGACCATTTTAGAAAAGATGTATTGGGAATGAAACAAAAATTAAATGATACAACCACTTTGTTAAGATATTTTAGGAATAATTGTATTGGAAATAGAAATTTAGTTAAATTTTGCTTTTATTTAAGACCATAAATAAGATGTTTTTATTTGCTTATATTCGAGACCGGAGGGAGTATTATTTATTTATTGTTTTAACTCTTCTATTTCCAAAACTTTTATTGTTTTTATTTTTTACAAGCTTCTTATTAACATGTTTCTTATGTTTATCTTTTAATTTTGTTAAGCCCCTTTTATTTAGGTAAGAATGTGATATATAATATTTGGAAAAAAAAAATTTAAAGAGAGAAACAGTGAGCAAATAAACGTTGGTCTTGCTATTTTTCTTTGTCCCTTCATGATTTCATATAGCGTTGATCCACAAAAATGACAATTTCTTCTTATTATTATATATGGTGTCTAATTTTTTTTTATAAGATTACGATGTGTAAATTATTGTAAATTTTTTTTGGTCTTTCTCTCTCACTCTCTCTCTCTGTATATATATATATACAGAGAGAGAGAGAGAAAAATGCCAAAAACTACCTTAGGAGTATTTGTTAAGGTTACTAAATATATATAAAAAAAATCATAAGTTCCCCTTTTTTCTTTTCTCAGAAACATAAAAAACAACATCTTCCTAAATCTTTTACGTGCGTGTAATTCCTTACCTATTTTCATACACATACATATAGGTGTGTCAACAACCGAGTTAGTAGCTTGTAGAAACGAAAAAGGGTAAAAATTAGGATAAAAATATTGAAATAGAAGAGTTAAATAAATAATAGAAAATCTATTCAAAAACATCCTAATATATAATTACCATTATTCATCTAATATAATATGTTGTAAATCATAATGTACATCAAATATAAAATTTGACTTCATAATAATAAATTGAAATTTCAATTCAAAACTTCAAAAACATTACACTTTTGTCTAACCGTAAGTCTTAAATAAAATTATTGTAAACTAACACCAAGTGAACATAAACTCTTCTCCGCCCAAAAATCTTGTAAACTAACACCAAGTGAATGTAGACTTATGTTAGACAAACGGTATAATGTTTTTGAAGTTTTGAATTAAAATTTTAATTTATTATTGTGATGATCTATTGTTAGGGATACACCACGATGTGTGTTTGGGGTTGTTACAGCTGACGAGGGTGACCCCGGTCCTACGTACCCCTACTGATAAGGGGATCAAGCCACACGTAGTTCTTGAGAGTAGGGATGAGAGAACATACCTTAGTCCCTATAGCATGGTGGTTCTTATAGGGGATTACCTGTTAGGTGTGTTGTAGGTAACCCTAGCTTAGTTGGGCTGGGCCTATTGGTAGGCTCTTAAGTCTAGTCCATCACATAAGCCCCCCAAGCTTGGTGAGGTGATTTGAGCCTTGTCAAGTTGAAGGATTGGCCGAGCAGATAACCAACCGATTATAGGAGGAAAACTAGGGCGATGGGACTGTAGCTAGTAAGATAAGGCTGTTGGTAGCCTGTTCATAGCTGTAATCCAGTGGTCCGTAAAATGTCGAAGAGTTCGGCGTACGGTCGGTTAAGATGGGGGTAGGTCGGACCGGAGTCCGGTCCGCGACGTAAGCCCCCCAGGTCGGGAGGAGTCGTAGAGACTCCGTGCCGAGTTTAGAGCCTTTTTGTGTTGGGTCGATCAGACGTCCTTTTCTGAGGGTTGGTGGTGACGTAGAAGATTATCTGCGGCCGAGATCTTTTACTCGGAAGAGTATCGGTGATGGTTGATAGCATTCTTTGTGCTCGGATAATGACAGGGAAACCCGATAGGAGTTTCTTCATAATTAGCAAACGATTCCGAGCAAAGGAAATCAACAAAATATTCTTCATACCCGAAACGAGAGACTATAGTGGGGAACACAGTGCAAGGTTTCCACAATCGTCTTATGAATCCGAGGAGAGAAGGGTAGTGCGTGATTCCTGACATTCTGAATGTATGAGATACCAAAAACGGGGACGTTGTCGAAGGTCTGCACGCTGTTGGCTCTTATATTTGAAGCGGGAACCGTACATAGGCTGTGTACGCTGAATGTATGAGGTACCAAAAGGGGGACGCTGTCAAAGGTCCGCGCGCAGTTGGCTCATGTATTCGAAGCGAGGAACCGTACACAGGCTTCTCTACGCTCGAAACACAAGTGCAAAGAGGGAAACTCGGCACGGGGGTCCTCGCCATCATCAATACATTTCGAATAGAGTAACATGTTATTGTGTTCACTATGCTCGGAAAACAATTTGCCCATTGATGAGAATCTCGAAATGGGTTATTCAGCTGCTCGGGCCATCATACGTGTACCTTGCATGTGCGCATAGAAAATAATAATTAATTATCGTCGTTTGAAGTTTATAATAATAATAAATGATGAATGACATGTAATGACATTAATTAGAAAAGGTGTAATTGATTTTTGCTATTAACTAATAGTCATGTGAGTCAATAAAATATTTGTGCAAGCATTAAAATTGAGAAGAAATAGCTTCCCTGATTTAGAAGTAGGTTGCAGTTATTGGGCCATTGACATGTTGAGGCCTGTTTCCTCTTTCTTTCTTTCTCTTTGTTTTTTTACTGAATTGAGCTGCTGGACTTTTTTTTTCTTTTTTTTTTGGATCTTGTGGGATTGGGCCATCAGCCCACTAGGGTTGAAACCCTACTGCAGCAGCTGTTGCTGGATGTTGATGATGCTGCTTGCAAGTGGGTGTGGCGGCAACGACAAGTACGAACCCACGAGATACAGCATGAGTCGCGTGGTGAAGGATGCACGTGGGATGGTGGTGATTCAGAAGCTGTGGCGACCAAAGGTGTTCTTCACGGTGGTTGCCACGGCTGGGCTTGCGACAACTGAGGAAGATGAGAGGCGGTGGTTTGGCATCGAAGAGCAGTTGCTGGGCTTGCGTCGTTAACGGCACCGGTCACACCGTCGCACCCTCCTCCTCAGTGAACTGCACACAGCGGCAACTACTTCGTTGCTATTGCTTTTTCGCCCTCCTTGGTGTGGTGACAAGATCAAGGACCACCATCCCCGACACCAAGTCGCGGCACCGTGAGCAGTAGGTGCGATTCCTGCGCTGGTCATGTGGACATCGGTTATGGTGCCCTTGGCCAAAATTAGTACCGGCAGCAACGGCGGCGCCTGGTAGTGGATGCTATTATCCGTTTGGGAAGGAAGAACCATCGCTATTGATGTTGTTTTTTCTTTATTTTTACTATTTTTTTTATAGTGGATGGGAATCGAAATTTATCGGTTCCCACAGACGGCGCCAATGTGATGATCCATTGTTAGGGTACACCACGATGTGTGTTTGGGGTTGTTGCAGCTGACGAGGGTGACCCCAGTGATAAGGGGATCAAGCCACACGTGGTTCTTGAGAGTAAGGATGAGAGAACATACCTTAGCCCCTATAGCATGGTGGTTCTTATAGGGGATTACCTGTTAGGTGTGTTGTGGGTAACCCTAGTTTAGTTGAGCTGGGCCTGTTGGTAGGCTCTTAAGTTAAATCCATCACAATTATTAAGTCTAATATTATATCTAATGTACATTATAATTTACAACATATTATATTAGATGGATAGTGGTGACTATATATTAGAATGTTTCTGGATAGTATAAAAAGAAGAAACAACTACGTATTATAGAAAAAAAGAGAAGAAAGAAGTAGAAAAGTCAAGATAGATGAGAAACTTAAGAAGAATAAAGAATAGAAGCAAAGGAAAAGAGTTACGCGGAAACAAAAAGAAGAAAAGTAAGATATTTATTATTATAATTAACAAATAAGTATTAGTTAACTATTGATTAATTAGAATATTAAGATAATTTTGGCATCATATTTAATGCTTAAACTCCGACCCAAGGGCTGAGTATATCAAAATCATTTATTATTTGTTCGTATTTTATACTTTTTTCTTTTCTATACTACTAACTTGAAAATTCTTTTTTGTGTATCAATACTATATGAAATCATGGAGAGACAAAGAAAAAAGGAAGATTTAAGTTTATTTGCTCATAGTTTTGCGCTTCATTAAATTCTTTTATTTTGTTTCATATATTATATATGACATTTTCACCCAAAAAAAAAGTATTATATAATGTTGAATCAAAGATTTTGATGACGACAAATGAATGAAGAAATGAACAAGTTCAGCGAGAAGTATCTCTGATCTCGGCCACCGACGGAAACAAATTGAATCCGACCAGAATAACAAAGAAGTCAAAATTCTGAAGACACGCTCGGTGCTCTCGACGTCTAGCTCGGAAGGATAAAGTGGATCGGACCATTGTGAATGAAGTCGGAGTTAATCATCTTAAGCTCAGACGAACTCGGAAGTGATCAATCCGAGCCATCGCTCAGAGTCTATCAGTCGGCCCGAGAGATCAACTCAGCAAGGGAAAAATCGAGTTTACCTCTCAAAGTTCCCATGCTCGAAAAGATGTCAAGCGAAAACAAGATGGCAAGCTCGAACTGTCGTCAGGCTCGGCAACACTGTTCATCATCTTCAACCTTCAGCAAGTACAACCCGCATGCACCTCATTAATTATGTACTAGTATAGTACTGTACGTGGCTGACAGTTTTTGTCCTCATCTCAACGACGCCCAACTGTCTTCAAGCTTCAAATTTCAAACTAAGAAAGGGACAGTTTTGTACTGGTCTGAAAAAGCACAGACAAAGAAGAACTTGCAGAAAAATGGCAGAAAAAGGTCTGTTTATCCGTTGGAGCATCAAGGGATATTCCAAAATGATCCTTCCTTTCTTTCTTTACCTCATACGTTGGTACCCCACTGTAAAAGAAGAGTCTTAGCTTCTCCAAACAATAGAGAAGAACCACGAACACAGAGATCAGAACACACGAACACAAGAGAAAGAAAAACAAAAACAGAGAGCAAAAGCCAAAACTTTCATATTCATTCTCTGTCTTTACAAGTGCTCGGACCGCAGAAAAGAGAACCTTGAGAGTTTGAGTGCAAACCTTTCATACTTATATACCAAGCCTCAAAATCATTCTCTACATTCTCAAAACCTTTCTCAAACACTTAACCGAAAAACTCATTTGTTCATTAAACCTTCAGAATCTTATACACTTGAGTTTCGGGTTGGAGCCATCATCTTCTCACAACCATTTCTTCAAGTCTTGAGTTGTTCTCAAGCAAGGTGAAAATCTTGGAAGGTTTCCAAGTTCGTTCAAGAGGTTCTTGGCGATTGAAGTCTTAGGAGGTTCCTGAGCAAAAATCCAAGGAGGTTCTTTGGTGAAAATCCTTGAAGGTTTCAAGGTGTCTTGAAGGTTTCAAGACTGTGAAAGTCCGACGTTGTGCTCGGCATTTTGTATCAGTAGGTAGAAGCCAAGAGTTTGGTACTCTCTTGGTGGGTTTAATTGATCCCGTGTAATCTCTATCTATTTGATTTTATTACAAGCTCCTTAAAGGTTTTAAGAGGGACTGGACGTAGCTCACCGTGTTGGTGAGTGAACCAGGATAAATCTTGGTGTCTCATTCTCTTTACTGCTTTCATTTACATTCTGAGCATTTGATCGAACTGTTTTAACTCTAACTTAACGCTCGGACAGTGCAAGTAATATTTCCGCTACAAACCTGATCCTTTGAGTGTGTACAGCTCGGATAATCAGTGCTCGGTCTAGAAACTGGTTATCGAGAAGTGCTCGGCTCAAAGTCGGGATTTTCACTCTGAACAACTAGCTTTATCCGACCGATTTTAATACATCACGAAAAATTGGTATTATTGCTTCCAACTACTATTCACCCCCTGTAGTAGATTGTTAAGACCGCTCCCTCGGTTTCCATCGTTTTTAACTATTGGTATCAGAGCTCGGTCGAAAGATCGAGCTTAACCGCTTTTCGAAAAAGATCCTAGGAAACCATGGGCTCTAACAATCCATTCGGAGGTGAAGGCTCTTCAATAAACAGACCACCACTATTCAACGGTGATGGTTATGCTTATTGGAAAGCCCGAATGAAAATTTTTATAGAAGCAATTGATATCGATGTTTGGGATGCGATTGAAAACGGCCCTCATATTCCGAGAAGGAAAATCGGAGACGATGTTGTAGAAATCCCAAGGACAAGCTGGGATGATGATGATAAAAGAAAAGTTTCTTATGATTTAAAGGCTAAAAACATCATCACCTCGGCCCTGTCCTATGATGAATTTTTTCGAGTGTCTCACTGTAAAAATGCTAAACAAATGTGGGACATTCTACAACTGACTCACGAAGGGACAAGTGAAGTTAGTCGAGCTCGATTAAATACTTTGATGCATGAGTATGAGTTATTTCGTATGCTGCCGAATGAATCTATAAATGACTTGCAGAAACGATTTACTCATATTATAAACCATCTTATTGCTCTCGGCAAAACCTTTCAAAATGTCGAAGTTATTAACAAAGTTTTGAGATGTCTTAGCAGAGAATGGCAACCGAAGGTTACTGCCATCATGGAATCAAAAGATCTAGATACCATGGACATAGCAACTTTGTTCGGCAAATTGCAGGAGCATGAGATGGAGCTCGGAAGACTAACCATGCATGAAGAATCCGACAAAAAGAAGAAAGGGATCTCACTTAAGGCCTCAGCAAAGTCGACCAAAGTCTCCTCGGACAGCGACTCTAGCTCAGACATGAATGACGAAACCCTCGGCCTCGTAGTCAGGAAGTTCGGAAAATTCTTCAAAAACAGAAGGAACTTTAAAAATCTAGGCACGAGCTCAAAAGACAAAGTCAAGTGCCATGAATGTGGTGAACCTGGACATATCAAACCAAATTGTCCCAGGTTGCAGAAAAGAAGCAGTACCGACAAGAAGAAAGACAAGAACCCCAAATGAAAGAGAGCTTACATCGTCTGGGATGCACCCGAGCAGAATGAATCATCTGTGTCAAGCTCCTCGGACGATGAAGAGACAGCTAATTTGTGCTTAATGGGTAGATGCACTGAGGAAGCCTCAACAAGCTCGAACCTCAACACCACCAAAGATGAAATCAATCATTTGTGCTTAATGGGAAGACTTGGATCCTCAACCGAACATGAAATCAAGATTCTGTTCCTAAGGGGAAGACATGATGAAAAAGCTTCACCTAGCTCGGCGTTCGGCTCAACTGCACATGAAAATGAGGTATATTCGGATACCGAATCTAATACTGAGTCCGAACTTGATGATTATGAGGAATTATATACTGCTTACACTGAAATGCAATCCGAGTTCGAAAAACTTGCTAAGAACTATGCTAAGTTGAAAAGAAATATTTTAAATTATAAAGAGCAAGTTCTCGAACTGGAGAAAAGCATTGAAATTTTAAAGTGCAGCAATGATTCCTTAGAATCCACTATCACTTCTCTGAAAGATCAAAAGTGTGAAGATTGCATTAAGTATGAAAAGGAAATTAAAAATTTGAAAACCACTTATGCAACGTTCTCACAAAGTGACAGGATGTTGGACCGATTACTTGTTCAACAGAGAAGCAGTTCGAACAAAACTGGTCTCGGCTACAAGAATGCCAAAAAGAAAACTTTTTGTAAAATCGGCTCGTTCTCAAATTTTAAACATGCTAAAAAGCCAATGTGCTCTTACTGTGGCATGCTCGGACATACACCTAATGAATGCAAGATCCGACGCTATGGTATAGTCGACGGCTCTTTTGTTTGGATTGTTAAGGGAGCAAATCCCAGCACTAACCGACAGGGACCCAAAACTATTTGGGTACCCAAGATGAACAAGTAACACTTTTTTGTAGGTGTGCTATCGAGCAAGGGAAACACGGTGGTATCTGGACAGCGGATGCTCGAAGCACATGACTGGAGATAAGCAGCACTTCATCGAGCTTACTCCAACCGAGAAAGGATAAGTCACTTATGGAGACAACAACAAAGGAATCAAAGAAAACTCAAAAGACGAACAAAATGATGATGACCCAATCCTAATTGAAAAAGAAGCTCATCAAGACAACACTTCTAACAATGGGTATCATCAAGACGATGCTGTAATCGAAGCTCCGAGGGACGACCTCCCTCCTGCTTGGAAAACAAACAAGAACCATCCGATCGAGAATGTGCTAGGAGATATATCTAAGGGAGTTCTAACTCGTCGGTCAATTCAGAATTTTTGCAATTTCGTCTCTTTTATTTCTCAAATTGAACCTGATTCTGTTAGTAAAGCGATTGAGGATGAACATTGGGCCATTTCTATGCAAGACGAGCTAAACCAGTTCATCAGAAATGATGTTTGGGAATTAGTTCCTCGGCCTGATGATCATTCTATAATCGGCACAAAATGGACTTTTAGAAATAAAATGGATGAATCAGGAGTAATTATAAGAAACAAAGCCAGATTAGTTGCTCAAGGCTATAACCAAGAGGAAGGTATCGATTATGACGAGACCTTTGCTCCGGTTGCTCGGCTTGAAGCAATCCGAATCTTACTTGCTTTTGCATCTATAATAAAATTCACCCTGTATCAAATGGATGTCAAAAGTGCTTTCTTAAATGGATTTATAAATGAAGAAGTGTATGTGAAACAACCTCCTGGTTTTGAAAGTTATGCATTTCCAAATCATGTTTACAAACTTAAAAAGGCTCTTTACGGTTTGAAACAAGCTCCGAGAGCTTGGTATGATCGGCTGAGCTCTTTTCTCTTAGAACAAGGATTTGAAAGAGGGAAGGTTGACACCACTTTATTCATTTTAAAATCTAACAAAGATATTTTATTAGTACAAATCTATGTTGACGACATAATCTTCGGTGCTACTAATGTGTCTTTGTGTTAGAAATTTTCAGCACTAATGAAAGGTGAGTTCGAGATGTCAATGATGGGAGAACTTACATTCTTCCTCGGTCTTCAAATTAAGCAAACCGACGGAGGCATCTTTGTACATCAAACAAAATAATGTAAAGAGCTTCTGAGGAAATTCGGGATGGAAAATTGCAAGATTGCAGCAACACCGATGAGTACCTCCTGCTACCTTGATAAGGATGACTCAGGTAAATCCGTAGATGTAAGTAAATATAGAGGTATGATAGGAAGTCTTCTATATTTAACTGCGTCTCGGCCTGATATTATGTTTAGCGTCTGTATGTGTGCACGGTTTCAAGCTAATCCGAAAGAATCTCATCTTACTGCTGTTAAGAGAATCTTTAAATATTTAAAAGGAACCGAGAACACTGGTTGTTTTATCCAAGTGATACAAGTCTTAGTTTGGTCGGATATTCCGATTCGGATTTTGCAGGATGCAAGCTTGATCGAAAAAGCACTAGTGGAACTTGTCATCTTCTGGGAAGTTCTCTAGTGTCTTGGTTTTCTAAAAAGCAAGCTTGTGTTGCTTTTTCCACCGCAGAAGCGAATATATAACTGTCGGTAGTTGCTGCGCTCAGCTTCTTTGGATGAAGCAACAACTGTCGGATTTCGGTCTAAAATTGGATCACATTCCTATCAAATGTGACAACACAAGTGCAATCAACCTAACTAAGAATCCTGTGTATCACTCTCGAACAAAACACATTGAAATAAGACATCATTTTCTGAGAGATCATGTTCAAAAAGGTGATTGTGTTATTGAATTTGTAAGCACTGAAAATCAGTTAGCGGAAATTTTTACAAAACCCTTGCCGAGAGACACTCATTTCCATATCGTAAGAGAGCTCGACATACTGGACGAATTCAGTATAAGCTACTGCTCCGTCAGTGTTTTTCAGTCATCAACATTCATTTTCTTATGTCAATGTCAAACCACTCGGATTTTCTTCGCGTCTAAGTTTTTCAAAGGATTGTTTTCTCGGATAGCTTGGCCGCATATAAAATATGCCTATTCCCTTTCTGGAGAAAATTCGAATTCTTACATTATCTTCAGGGGGAGATTGCTGAATTGTTTTTTAAATCAACTTAACAATTGGTATCAGGCATATATATTTCCAACTTTCAATTAACTATTTATTATACTCCGTTGGCAAATGCGCTTAACTCTTCGGCTCCTTTTTTATCATGCCAAAAGGGGGAGAAAGGTATTGTTGTTTTTGTTGTTTTTCAGATGGGAGTAATGTATTAACAATTGGTATCAAGGAGACATTAATCTTTCAACAAAAGGGGGAGAAAGGACTTGTTAACCTTTCAACAATTGGTATCGAGAAAGCGAAAGAAACAATTCTATGTGGAGGAAGATAGCTGTATGGCTCGGTTTCTGAAGATCTGATGTTCAGGGGGAGTATCTTATCAATCTCACATTCAGAAAAACCGATCAAGACCTTCACACATTCGTACAAAATCAACAAGCATTTGTCATCATCAAAAAGGGGGAGATTGTTGAATCAAAGATTTTGATGACGACAAATGAATGAAGAAATGAACAAGTTCAGCGAGAAGTATCTCTGATCTCGGCCACCGACGGAAACAAATTGAATCCGACCAGAATAACAAAGAAGTCAAAATTCCGAAGACACGCTCGATGCTCTCGACGTCTAGCTCGGAAGGATAAAGTGGATCGGACCATTGTGAATGAAGTCGGAGTTAATCATCTTAAGCTCAGACGAACTCGGAAGTGATCAATCCGAGCCATCGCTCAGAGTCTATCAGTCGGCCCGAGAGATCAACTCAGCAAGGGAAAAATCGAGTTTACCTCTCAAAGTTCCCATGCTCGAAAAGATGTCAAGCGAAAACAAGATGGCAAGCTCGAACTGTCGTCAGGCTCGACAACACTGTTCATCATCTTCAACCTTTAGCAAGTACAACCCGCATGCACCTCATTAATTATGTACCAGTATAGTACTGTACGTGGCTGATAGTTTTTGTCCTCATCTCAACGGCGCCCAACTGTCTTCAAGCTTCAAATTTCAAACTTAGAAAGGGACAGTTTTGGACTGGTCTGAAAAAGCACAGACAAAGAAGAACTTGCAGAAAAATGGCAGAAAAAGGTCTGTTTATCCGTTGAAGCATCAAGGGATATTCCAAAATGATCCTTCCTTTCTTTCCTTACCTCATACGTTGGTACCCCACTATAAAAGAAGAGTCTTAGCTTCTCCAAACAATAGAGAAGACACACGAACACATAGATCAGAACACACGAACACAAGAGAAAGAAAAACAAAAACAGAGAGCAAAAGCCAAAACTTTCATATTCATTCTCTGTCTTTACAAGTGCTCGGACCGCAGAAAAGAGAACCTTGAGAGTTTGAGTGCAAACCTTTCATACTTATATACCAAGCCTCAAAATCATTCTCTACATTCTCAAAACCTTTCTCAAACACTTAACCGAAAAACTCATTTGTTCATTAAACCTTCAGAATCTTATACACTTGAGTTTCGGGTTGGAGCCATCATCTTCTCACAACCATTTCTTCAAGTCTTGAGTTGTTCTCAAGCAAGGTGAAAATCTTGGAAGGTTTCCAAGTTCGTTCAAGAGGTTCTTGGCGATTGAAGTCTTACGAGGTTCCTGAGCAAAAATCCAAGGAGGTTCTTTGGTGAAAATCCTTGAAGGTTTCAAGGTGTCTTGAAGGTTTCAAGATTGTGAAAGTCCGACGTTGTGCTCGGCATTTTGTATCAGTAGGTAGAAGCCAAGAGTTTGGTACTCTCTTGGTGGGTTTAATTGATCCCGTGTAATCTCTATCTATTTGATTTTATTAGAAGCTCCTTAAAGGTTTTAAGGGGGACTGGACGTAGCTCACCGTGTTGGTGAGTGAACCAGGATAAATCTTGGTGTCTCATTCTCTTTACTGCTTTCATTTACATTCTGAGCATTTGATCAAACTGTTTTAACTCTAACTTAACGCTCGGACAGTGCAAGTAATATTTCCGCTACAAACCTGATCCTTTGAGTGTGTACAGCTCGGATAATCAGTGCTCGGTCTAGAAACTGGTTATCGAGAAGTGCTCGGCTCAAAGTCGGGATTTTCACTCTGAACAACTAGCTTATCCGACCGATTTTAATACATCACGAAAAATTGGTATTATTGCTTCCAACTACTATTCACCCCCCTCTAGTAGATTGTTAAGACCGTTCCCTCGGTTTCCATCGTTTTTAACATATAACACATTCTTACTTAAATAAAAGAGGCATCAAAAACTTAAAAGATATAAATACAAGAAACATGTTGATAAGAAGCTTGTAGAAAAAAAAAGAGTAGAAATGACATATTAAAAATATGGAAATGGGAGAGTTAAAATAATAAATAAATGATACATATTTTTTAATCAATAAAATGATAAACATAATAAATACTAATTAATATAACCTAAAATATTGTTGTTAATTGATGAAAACAAGAAAGTATTAAATGCTTAAACCTAACTCTGAGGTCTGAGTATAGTAAAAACCAATATTACCTAAAATATAGTTGTCAATTGATGAAAACAAGAAAGTATTAAATGCTTAAACCTAACACTAAATCAGAGTATAGTAAAAGGTTTTTACTATGCTTAGACTTTAGGGTTAGGTTTAAGCATTTAATAATTTCTTATTTTCAGCAATTAACAACAATATTTTAGGTAATATTAATTAGAATTTATTACGTTTATCATTTTATTGATTAAAAGATATGTATCATTTATTTATTATTTTAACTCTGCCATTTCCATATTTTTAGTATGTCATTTTTACCCTTTTTCTTTTCTACGCAAGCTTCTTATCAACATGTTTCTCATATTTATCTTCAAATTTTTTCATGCCTTTTTTTTAGGTAAGAATGCTATATATATTATTTCGAACAAAATTAAAGAATTTTAAGAAGAGCTAAACAATGAGCAAATAAAAGTTAGTCCTCCTTTTTTCTTGTCGCCCTAAGATTTCATGCCATGTTGATTCACAAAATAACAATTTCTTATGACATAATTATGGTGTATAAATTTTTTTATAAGTCTATGATGTATAAATTATTGTTAAAAATTATTTCTGTGTGTATATATATATACACAAACACAAATGCTGATAGTTACCTTAAGGGCATTTGTTAATATTATTTGATATAGAAAAAAGTCATAAGTCCAGCGAAGAATGTAAATTTTCAGCAAGGGTTGCTTGGTGCTTTTTTGAGGAAAGAATGAATGAAAGGCTTGATACTTTTGAGACAAGGATGATGGATGAATTTCATATGAAAGAGAGTGCTAGAAATGCACAATTAGAGACTGTTCTCAAAATTTGGAGGTTTTCCAGGGTCATCTAGTAGTTAAATGCCTATTAGGTTTTCTAGTAGTATGCAGGCTATTAGGATTTGGTTTTTGTATTTTCTTTCATGTATTTCAGTTATATGTTTTTCTGTTCAAGTTTGTAATGGTCAATATTTTGGATATTGGTTGTAATGTTTAGAACCAATGTAATTGCATTTTGGGTTTATGATGTACTTGGATTTTGTACCTTGATATTTAAATGAATGAAATGCAATTTGACCTTGAAATAAAACTATCATCTGTGCTGAAAATATTGACCTTGATTCACTTATAATTGTATACTCTTGCTGCCTCTATTACTGCTTCGTTTCTACTATCTGTTATCTGATGCAAATAATCAATGGTTAGATGCTGAAAATCCATTATATTATCAACACTGGTCTGAGGCTAAAATGTATGATTTTAATTTTTCATGATTCCACAATGTTTCATGCACTTGCACTTCTATGACATATCAATATTGCATTTAGACACATACGGATGTTGGATAACATGGTTTTAATTGACTTAAATTGCACTTTAATGCTGAAATTCAATGAGGCAATTCATGTTCTGTTCCAATAAGAAATTAGTTTCTATTCACGCTAATGTAAACTGATTTTCATGCCCGAATTCTTAATTCAAATGTTGCTCATGATTGATAATTGTCAATGCTAAAATTTCTACTGTTAGTGCATTATTTTTCATCAAGTATGATATCAAATTTAGTGTTTAAAAAATTGATTTTCATGTTCAATTTTTTAGCAATTTTCATAAATATGAAACTTTTGAGGCTTATTTTTATTTGTATAATGCATGATAAGATCCAAATTTGCTATGACATTATTTTACCATATATCATCTTTAATATTTGATCTTGCTTCATGTGTTTTGGTTAGCATAACATATAATTGTTTTTGATGGTTAAATTGAGTTATATGTTAATCTTGTGCAATTTGATATCTTCAACACATAACAATTGATTATTACAGTCTTACTTTTAATGCAAAATTCTTACTTTTGGCTTATGTTTTTATCGTTTTATTACTTTTTGATCATAGCAAAAGGGGTAGAAAAGTTGTATTTGTATGTTTATGTAGATTTGTTGACTTCCCATTGAAAGAAGGAGAAAGCTTCCGCAAGGTGCACTTCAAGTTTATTAAAATGTATAAATTGAGGGCAACACATTTCAAAGACAACAAATCACATCAACATTGCACACAAAGTTTGTCATCATCACTTGGTGTTAGTTTACAATAATTTTATTTAAGACTTATGTAAGGCAAAGGGTATAATGTTTTTGAAGTTTTGAATTAAAATTTTAATTTATTATTATCAAGTCAAATAGTATATTTGATGTACATTATGATTTACAACATATTATATTAGATGGATAGTGGTAATTATATATTAGAATGTTTTTGAATAGTATAAAAAGTAGAAGAAACAACTAACTACGTATTATAGAAAGAAGAAAGAAGAAAAAAAGTCAAGATAGAAGAAAAACTTAAGAAGAATAAAGAATAGAAGTAGAGGAAAAGAGTTACGCGGAAATAAAAAGAAAAAAAGTAAAATATTTATCATTAAAACTAATAAATGAGTATTAGTTAACTATTGATTAATTAGGATATTAAGATAATTTTGACATGTTATTTAATGCTTAAACTCCGACCCAAGGGCTGAGCATATCAAAATCGTTTATTATTTATTCGTATTTTATACTCTTTTCTTTTCTATAAGCTACTAACTTAGTTATTGACACACCTATATATATATGTGTGTGTGTGTGTGTGTGCCTGAAAATTCTTTTTGTTAGACCTAGTGTGCAAGTGCATGGTTTTGATAATGACGACAATGTTTTGAAGAAGCTCAATCAAATGACAAAGAATAAAAAACAACAATGATGAAGAGAGAACAAGCTCATAGATTCAATGTGTATATTGTTTTTATAGTTTTGTTTGAGTCTTAGAGTTTGGCTATGTTTAGAGTTGGGTAGTGAATCTCTATCAAGTGCATGATCATATTATATCTTGAGTATTTCACTTAACCAATATCAATAGGTAGCTTAAAGGTATTTTAGAAAGTTTTAAATTTGAGAAAACAAGTTTTTAGAAGAGATTTTCAGCCATTAATCGATTAGCTTGATTGCTTAATCGATTAGCCATTTTAAGCTATCGTGCATTAATTAATTAGCTTGATTGCTTAATCAGTTAGCCTGTGTAAAAAAGTGCTTAATCAATTAGCCCGAAGCCCTAATCGATTAACACGTGTCTGATTGGTTTTTAAAACAGTTTTTCACTTTGCAAAATCAGTTTTTCACTTTGCAAAATTAGTTTTTATGTTTTCCAAACCTTATGAGTCTTCTATATAAACCTTTTCATAATCATTGTGATTGAGTTACTTCATTGTTACATCAATTAGAAAAGATTAAAGCCACACTATTCTCTCAACATTCTCTCTCACTTTTACAAAGATCAAAGTTCTTATTTTCATATCTTTGATCAAGAAGCTTTTGAATCTCAAGTTCTATTTGTTCATTGTTCTTGAAGGAGATTCAATAGGTTTATTTTGTTATTCATTGAGTTGTAATCTTTGCATTAAGGCAAACCTTTCTACAACAAGAAGAAGTCTTAATGTTGTGAAATCATCAAGAAAACAAAGAAGATTGTGAAAGTCTTGTTATGAGGTATCAACAAGCAATTGTGGAAGACTTGGTGTGGGGTATCATCAAGCAAGAGAAGAGGTTAGATTAGAGATTCAATAGGGTTGCAAGACAAGAGTGAGATTATCTCTTGGAGGCTATCAAATGGGGTATCTTGAGAGGCATTTACTCGTAATTTGAGAATTCTAATTCCTTAAAGAAGAAATATATCTTGTGAAAGAAGGGATTGGATGTAGCTCTCGGTGGAGGAGAGTGAACCGGTATAAAATCTCTGTGCAGTATCTCTTTCCCTTAACTCTTTTAATTCCTGCAGTTTCATATTGTTCTTGATTGACAACCTATAAAGGATTGATTTTCTAATAATTGAGTGAATTAGGTTTTAATAGTTCAAATTGATTTTGGGAAAACCTTTTTCATAATCTAGGTAATCATTGTGTTAATCAATTTCGCACTATCTCTGATCATATATGATATTTGATTGATTTTATTTTTCGATTGAAAAATGATTTTTCTGTTTTGAACAGAGATTAATCGATTAACAAGTGTGCTAATCGATTAACCCTAACCTGCCTATCAGGTGTTAATCGATTAGAGGATTGACAAATCGATTAAGAGCTGAATTTTTTGTGAAAAATATTTGTTTTAATCGTTTCAATTTGTTTTGTGCGAAAATCTTTCAAGGTTCTTTAACACCTATTCAACCCCCCTTCTAGGTGTTCTCCTAGTGTTCTTTAGTTAATTAATCCACCGATTGTAGTTCTTACACTTTTTTGTGTATCAACGCTATATGAAATCATGGAGAGACAAAGAAAAAGAGGAAGATTTACGTTTATTTGCTCATTGTTTTGCGCTTCTATAAATTCTTTTATTTTGTTTCAAATATTATATATCACATTACCTAAATAAAAGAGGCATGAAAAAATTAAAAGAAATAAATACAAGAAACTTGTTGATAAGAAACTTGTAGATCAGAAAAGAAAAAGAGTAGAAATGACATACTAAAAATATGGAAATGGAAGAGTTAAAATAATAAATAAATGATACATATTTTTAAATCAATAAAATGATAAACGTAATAAATACTAAGTAATATTACTTAAAATATTGTTGTTAATTGATGAAAACAAGAAAGTATTAAATGCTTAAACCTAACCCTAATATCTTAGTATAGTAAAACCCAATATTACCTAAAATATTGTTGTCAATTGAAGAAAACAAGAAATTATTAATTAGGGTCAGGTTTAAGCATTTAATACTTTCTTGTTTTCATCAATTAACAACAATATTTAGGTAATATTAATTAGAATTTATTACGTTTATCATTTTATTGATTAAAAAATATGTATAATTTATTTATTATTTAACTCTCCCATTTCCACATTTTTAGAATGTCATTTTTACCCTTTTTTTCTACGCAAGCTTCCTATCAGCATTTTTCTCGTATTTATCTTCAAATTTTTTTCATGCCTCTTTTATTTAGATAAGAATGTGATATATATTATTTCGAACAAAATTAATGAATTTTAAGAAGAGCTAAACAATGAGCAAATAAAAGTTAGTCTTCCTTTTGTCTTGTCTCCCTAACATTTCATACAATGTTGATTCACAAAATAACAATTTCTTATGACATAATTATGATGTATACTTTTTTTTTATAAGTCTATGATGTATAAATTATTGTTAAAAATTATTTGTGTGTGTGTGTGTGTGTGTATATATATATAGACAAATACTGATAATTACCTTAAGGGCATTTGTTAATGTTATTTGATATAGATAAAAGTCATAAGTCCAGCGAAGAATGTAAATTTTCAGCAAGGGTTGGTTGGTGCTTTTGAGGAAAGAATGAATGAAAGGCTTGATACTTTTGAGACAATGATGATGAATGAATTCCATATACAAGTGAGTGCTAGAAATGTACAATTTGAGACCATTATGTCTATGTTCTCAAAATTTGGAGGTTTTCCCGGGCCATCTAGTAGTTAAATGCCTATTAGGTTTTCTAGTAATATTTAGGCTATTAGGATTTGGTTTATGAATTTTCTTTCATGTTTTTCAGTTCTATGTTTTTCTGTTCTAGTTTGTAATGGTCAATATTTTGGATATTGGTTGTAATGTTTAGAACCAATGTAATTGCATTTTGGGTTTATGATGTACTTGGATTTTGTACCTTGATATTTGAATGAATGAAATGCAATTTGACCATGAAATAAAACTGTCATTTGTACAGAAAATATTGGCCTTGATTCACTTATAATGGTATACTCTTGCTGCCTCTGTTGCTGCTTCCTTTCTACTATCTATTATTTGATGCAAATAATGGATTGTTAGATGTTGAAAATCGATTATCAACACTGGTCTGAGGCTAAAATGTCTGATTTTAATTTTTCATGATTTCAAAGCGTTTCATGCACTTGCACTTCTATGACATATCAATATTGCATTTAGACACATACGGATGTTGGATAACATGGTTATAATTGACTTAAATTGCACTTTAATGCTGAAATTCAATGAGGCAATTCATGTTCTGTTCCAATAAGAAATTAGTTTCTATTCACGCTAATGTAAACTAATTTTCATGCCCGAATTCATAATTCAAATGTTGCTCATGATTGATAATTGTCAATGCTAAAATTGCTACTGTTAGTGCATTATTTTTCATCAAGTATAATATCAAATTTACTGTTCAAAAAACTGATTTTCATGTTCAATATTTAGCAATTTTCAGAAATATGAGACTTTTGAGGCTTAATTTGATTTGTATAATGCATGATAAGATCCAAATTTGCTATGACATTACCATATACCATCTTTAATATTTGATCTTGCTTCATATGTTTTGGTTAGCATAACATATAGTTGTTTTTATGGTTAAAATGAGTTATATGTTAATCTTGTGCAATTTGATATCTTCAACACATAACAATTGATTATTACAGTCTTACAATCCATTATCACTGCTTCTAACTAACGTTCACTTTGATTTTTGATGCAAAATCCTTACTTTTGGCTTATGTTTTTATCATTTTATTACTTTTTGATCATACCAAAAGAGGTAGAAAAGTTGTGTTTGTATGTTTATGTAGATTTGTTGACTTCCCATTGAAAGTAGGAGAAAGCTTCCGCAAGGTGTACTTCAAGTTTATTAAAATGCATAAATTGAGGCCAGCAAATTTCAATAATAACAAATCACATCAACACTGCACACAAAGTTTGTCATCATCATCTGGTGTTAGTTTACAATAATTTTATTTAAGAGTTATATTAGACAAGGAGTCTAATGTTTTAAAAATTTTGAATTAAAATTTTAATTTATTATCATCAAGTCAAATATTATATTTGATGTATATTATGATTTACAACATATTATATTAGTTGGATAGTGGTAATTATATATTAGATTGTTTTTGAATAGTATAAAAAGAAGAAACAACTAACTACGTATTATAGAAAGAAGAAAGAAGAAAAAAGAAAAAAGGTCAAGATAGAAGAGAAGCTTAAGAAGAATAAGAATAGAAGTAGCGGAAAAGAGTTACGCGGAAACAAAAAGAAGAAAAGTAAGATATTTATCATTAAAAGTAATAAATAAGTATTAGTTAACTATTGATTAATCAGGATATTAAGATAATTTTGACACCCTATTTAATGCTTAAACTCTGACCCAAGGGCTGAATATATCAAAATTGTTTATTATTTATTCGTATTTTATACTCTTTTCCTTTATATAAGCTATGTACTAACTTGGTTGTTGACACACCTATATATATATATATATATGTGTGTGTGTGTGTGTGTGTGTGTGACTGAAATTATTTTTGTGTGTATCAACACTATATGAAATCATGGAGAGACAAAGAAAAAGAGGAAGGTTTACGTTTATTTGCTCATTGTTTTGTGCTTCTATGAATTCTTTTATTTTGTTTCAAATATTATATATCACATTACTACCTAAATAAAAGAGGCATGAAAAAATTAAAAGATATAAATACAAGAAACTTGTTGATAAGAAGCTTGTAGAAAAGAAAAAGAGTAGAAATGACATACTAAAAATATGAAAATGGGAGAGTTAAAATAATAAATAAATGATACATATTTTTTAATATTAATTAATATTACCTAAAATATTGTAGTTAATTCATGAAAACAAGAAAGTAGTAAATGCTTAAACCTAACCCTAATGTCTGAGTATAGTAAAAACTAATATTATCTAAAATATTGTTGTCAATTGATGAAAACAAGAAAGTACTTATTAGGGTTAGGTTTAAGCATTTAATAATTTCTTGTTTTCATCAATTAACAACAATATTTGAGGTAATATTAATTAGAATTTTGTTACGTTTATCATTTTATTGATTAAAAAATATGTATAATTTATTTATTATTTCAACTCTCCCATTTCCATATTTTTAGTATGACATTTCTACCCTTTTTATTTTCTACAAGCTTCTTATCAACATGTTTATCGTATTTATCTTCAAATATTGCCTTGATTCACTTATAATGGTTTACTTTTGCTGCCTCTGTTAATGCTCTTTTTCTACTATATGTTATCTGATGCAAACAATCAATTGTCAGATGCTGATTATTAACATTGGTCTGAGGCTAAAATGACTCATTTTATTTTTCATGATTTCACAATATTTCATGCACTTACATTTCTATGCATGACATTTCAATATTGCATTTAAACATACATGGATGTTGGATAACATGGTTTTAATTGACTTAAATTGCACTTTAATGCCGAAATTCAATGAGTCAATTCATGTTCTGTTCCAATAAGAAATTAGTTTATATTCATGCTAATGTAAACTAATTTTCATGCCCGAATTCTTAATTCAAATGCTGCTCATGATTGATAATTGTCAATGCTAAAATTGCTACTACGGTTAAAATTGCTACTATTAGTGCATTAGTTTTCATCAATTATGGTATCAAATTTAGTGTTTAAAAAACTGATTTTCATGTTCAGTTTTTTCCAGCAATTTTTAGAAATGAGACTTTTGAGGCTTGATTTGATTTGTATAATGTATGATATGATCCAAATTTGCTATGACATTACTCTACCATATACCATCTTTGATATTTGATCCTGCTTCATGTGTTTTGGTTAGCATAACATATAGTTGTTTTTGATGGTTAAAGTCAGCTATTTGCTAATCTGTGCAATCTGATATCTTCAATACATAGCAATTGATTATTATGATCTTACAATCGATTATCAGTGCATCTGACAACATTCACTTTGGTTTTTGATGCAAAATCCTTACTTTTGGCTTATGTTTTTATCATTTTATTACTTTTTGTTCATACCAAACAGGGTAAAAAAGTTGTGTTTGTTTGCTTATGTAGATTTGTTGACTTCCCATTGAAAGAAGGAGAAAGCTTCCACGAGGTGCACTTCAAGTTTATTTAAAAGAGTAATATGTCAGATTAGTCTCTGACTTTGTAAGCATCGGTCAAGTTAGTCCCCGACTTTATCGAAATAGCAATTTAGTCCCTGAGATTTCATTTTAATTCACATAAGTCCTTATCTTTATCCCATTTTAAAGCAAATACATCCCTGCGATAGTGACGGCAGAGACTAACTTGATCGACGTTCTCCTATCTCAGGGACTAAATTGCTATTTCGATAAAGTCAGGGACTAACTTGACTGACGCTTACAAAGTCAGGGACTAATCTGACATATTACTCTTATTTAAATGCATAAACTGAGGAGGAGGAGATTTCAAAGACAACAAATCACATCATCATTACACACAAAGTTTGTCATCATCACTTGATGTTAGTTTACAATATTTTTATTTAAAACTTGTGTTAGACAAAGGGTATAATGTTTTTGATGTTTTGAATTAAAATTTTAATTTATTATTATCAAGTCAAATTTTATATTTGATGTACATTATGATTTATAACATATAATATTAGATGGATATTCGTAACTATATATTAGAATGTTTCTGAATATATAGTATATAAAAAGAAGAAACAACTACGTATTATAGATAAATAAAAAAGAAAGAAGAAGAAAAGTCAAGATAAAAGAAAAGCTTAAGAAGAATAAAGAATAGAAGTAGAGGAAAAGAGTTACGCGAAAATAAAAAGAAGAAAAGTAAGATATTTATCATTAAAAGTAACAAATGAGTATTAGTTAACTATTGATTAATTAGGATATTAAGATAATTTTGACATTCTATTTAATGCTTAAACTCTGACCCAAGGGCTGAGTATATCAAAATTGTTTATTATTTGTTCGTATTTTATACTCTTTTCCTTTATATAAGCTATGTACTAACTTGGTTGTTGGCGCGCGCGCGCGCACACAGATATAGATATATATATATATATTTGTGTGTTTGAAAATTCTTTTTTGTGTATATATTAACTCTATATGAAATCATGGAGAGACAAAAAAAAAGATTAAGATTTACGTTTATTTGCTCATTGTTTTGCGCTTCTTTAAATTCTTTTATTTTCTTTCAAATATTATATATCACATTCTAACCTAAATAAAAGAGACACGAAAAAATTGAAAGATATAAATACAAGAAACGTTTTGATAAGAGGCTTGTAGAAAAGAAAAAGGGTAGAAATGACATACTAAAAATATGGAAATGGGAGAGTTAAAATAATAAATAAATGATACATATTTTTTTAATCAATAAAATGATAAACGTAATAAATACTAATTAATATTACCTAAAATATTGTTTGTTAATATTGGTTTTTACTAAACTTAGACCTTAGGGTTAGGTTTTAAGCATTTAATACTTTCTTGTTTTCATCAATTAACAACAATATTTTAGGTAATATTGGCTTTTACTGTATTCAGACCATAGGGTTAGGTTGCAGCATTTAATACATTCTTGTTTTCATCAATTAACAACAACATTTTAGGTAATATTGATTTGTACTATACTCAGAACTTAGGGTTAGGTTTAAGCATTTAATACTTTCTCAATTAACAACAATATTTTAGGTAATATTGGTTTTTACTATGCTCAGACCTTAGGGTTAGGTTTCAGCATTTAATACTTTACTGTTTTCATCAATTAACAACAATATTTTAGGTAATATTAATTAGTATTTATTAGGTTTATCATTTTATTGATTAAAAATATGTATAATTTATTTATTACTTTAACACTCTCATTTTCATATTTTTAGTATGTCATTTCTACCTTTTTCTTTTCTACATGCTTCTTATCAACATGTTTCTCGTATTTTTCTTCAATTTTTTTTTCACGCCTCTTCTATTTAGATAAGAATGTGATATATAATATTTCGATCAAAATAAAAGAATTTAAAAAAGAGCAAAACAATGAACAAATAAACGTTAGTCTTCCATGTTTTTTTTTTGACTCTCCATGATTTCATGTAGTGCTGATACACAAAATGACAATTTCTTATAAAACAATTATGCAGTATAATTTTTTTTAGAAGGTGATGATGTATAGATTATTGTTAAAAATTATATATATATATATATATATATATATATATATATATATAAACAAATACTAACAACTACATACCTTAAGGGCATTTGTTAAAATTATTAGATGTAGAAAAAAAATTATACGTCCACCTTTTTTCTTTAGTCGAAAACACAAAGCACTTTTGAAGCATCTAATTGAAGAAGAGTATTATAAGAACAAATGAAAGAATGAGACTCATTTAGCACAAATTTTATTATTAGAAGAACAAATACCTTCTCAAGAGCTATCATTCCTAAATTCTTCCACTTCAAGAGCTATCAAAAGCTTGTATAGATGCATTGAAATCTCCACTACAATAGGAACACAACAAAGTTAGCAACCAAATAAAACACTTAAAAAAATCATAGCTTTTTTTTATAGAGAGAAAAAACAAAATTTATTAAAGTCACGTTAGTAAACTAAAAAATGCAGAATTACGAAACATCGTATAGATGTAAAAAAATCTCTCTTTAAAGTCATTGTCATTTTCAATATCTCTTTTATCATATCATTTCAAATCTGAAGAGCAGTAGACCTCGTTCACGTGCATTGCCACTTAAGTTCACATCTTGCATCGACAAAATCAAAAGTGTTTTACCATTTGGAATTTCTTATTATGCTCAAATTGTCATATTTTCTTAGCAAAAGAGCTGCACCTATTCTCTATTATTGCACTACGAAACTATAAAAATAATAAAATAACACACACATGCCTTCACTTGCATTGGCTTATGATGTTGTAATTGTCAGTATCAATCCTCTAGATGTCCAAATAAACCCCAAAATTTTGCACCTGAATAAAAAAAAAGAAACAAAATGACTTAGAAGAATATGTTAAAAAATCATTGTTGGTAAAGTTACTTATAAGCTAAAACTCAGAAAAAAAATAAAAATTTATCTTTTATTCGAAAAGTCAAAAAGGATAAAACAAAATAACAACATAACATATGACATATACTTGCAGATTTATCATATGGATCTCTCCTTTCAAAGATGCACGCGTTAGATGTACACATGCTAATTCAACAAAAGCGTTTAGAGTATTAAATAAACCTGAAAAGAATGATAAATTTCAAACTCAAATCATAGCAAATAACATAATAGAATCACCTTCCTCACAAATCCAAATCATTAGAGTTCGCATAAAAGGCGAGAAATATGAATATGAAGAGAGTTAGAGTCGAAGACTTACCAAATTTGAAAATATTGGTCAGTAGTGGCTAGCGATGATGATCGTGGTTGTGGCGGTCAAGATCAGTTCAACGATGGCGAAAAGAAGACGATGGTGGTGTCATTTGAGATAGCGATCTAATGAAAGAGAGGCGAAAGCAAAAGCGATTGGGAGAAGAGAGAGGTGACATTGAGGATATGGTGAGAGGAGAAAGAGAAAGATGAGAAATGATTTTAGGGTTGAGTTTGTGTATGTTTTTTTTTTATCTTTTTTTATTTTTAATTTTTAATTTTGGGTGAATGTTGGGCGGGCTGGACTTGGCGCAAAGAGATTTTGGGTTAGACAATGAAATGGGTTAGGTGGGATTTTTTTGAGGCCTTTGGACGAGATTTATTAAAAAAAATTGTAGGGGAAGGAAGGGGTTTCAATTGTTTGAGGTGGGTCGTAGGGAGTTAGGCGGTATAATTTGGAAGTGAAATAAATGGAGAAAAGTTTCTAAAATTTAATATCATGTTGATTAGATTTCCTTCTCCCAAAGTGAATCCCAAACTCTTTTTTAATTTAAAAATCATCCATATGATTAAAAATACAAGACACCTTAAAAATTGAAAATCTAAAGTCTAAACCCTTATAAAGCCTAAAGATTATAAACTAAAGACGCTCATAATATTAAAGGGTGACAAACATGGAGAGAAGTAGATTTATTTTTTTCTTTTGATTAGCAGTCAAGTAAGAAAGGAAAAGAACAAAAGAAAGAAAAAAAAAGCTAAACCATCACAAACGCATTCCTTTTAAAAACTTATCATATTTATCTGAGAGTCAACAACTCAATCAACATAGTTGAAGAATATTAAATATTGTAAGTGATTGCGCATTTCCTCTTTAAAAAAATATTTGTCTATAAAAAAAATCAATATAAATAAATGGTAGATGGCAAAGTTCTAACCCAGAAAACAATTACTTTTTTTTGGTACGTACCTTGCTTCTTTTGGTAAAAAAAAAGAAAAATTATTGATTGTAAAATTTTTTTGGAATGAAAAACGACTAAATCGTCATTTTAGTCCATAAAATTGCACTCAACTTTCACTTTAGTCCATAAAATTATGAAAACTTCTTTTTAGTTCCTGAAATTATCAAACATTATTGTTCACATTAGTTCCAGCCTAGGATAAGGCGATTATAAAAAAGAAAAAGGATAGAAATGATATATTTTTAATATGGAAATGAGAGAGTTAAAACAATAAATAAATTATACATGTTTTTAAATTAATAAAATGGTACAAGTAATAAATATTACTCCCTTCGGTCCTTATTATAAACCCCTTTTCTCTCTCACAAAAGGGTGCTTATAATAAGGATTGAAGGCAGTAATTAATATTACCAAAAATATTGTTGTTAATTGATGAAAATAAGAAAGCATTAAATCTTTAAACTTAGTCGTAAAGGCTGAGTATATCAAAACCGTAAATAAAAAGATGCAATTAATGAATAGTAATTAATGACACTTAATGAAAATTAATTTTCCATTTAATGAAATTTAATCTTTTAAAAGTATTATAAAATGTAATCAATATTGTTTCATTAAAACAATAATATTCAAATTTATGTCAAATAAATAATAGTCAGACTTGACATTTAATGAAAAAGTGGAAGACATACGTTTATTTGCTCACCGTTTTGATCCTCTTTAAATTCTTTTATTTTGTTCCAAATATTATATATCATGTATATTATTACCTAAATAAAAGAGGTATGAAAAAAATTTAAAGATATAAATACAAGAAACTTGTTGCTAAAAAGCTTATAGAAAAGAAAAGGGTAGAAATGACCTATTAAAAATATGGAAATGGAAGAGTTAAAATAATAAATAAATTATACATATTTTAAATCAATAAAATGATACATGTAATAAATACTAATTAATATTACCAATAATTTTGTTATATATTGATGAAAAAGAAAAAAAAATATTCAATGCTTAAACTTAGCCTAGGGCTGAGTTTATCAAAAGCATAAATAAAAAGATACAACTAATGAATGATAATTAATAATGCTGAGAATGTTGTTGTATATTGATTAAAATAAGAAATAAAGTATTAAATGCGTAAACTTTGCCCTAAAGGTTTAGCATATCAAAATCATTTTACTTGGTTCTTAGGGCTAAGTTTAAGCATTTAATGTTTTCTTATTTTCATCAATCAACAATAATATTTTAGTTAATATTAATTAATATTTATTACGTGTATATTTTTATTGATTAAAAAATATTTATCATTTATTTATTGTTTTAACTCTCCCATTTTCATATTTTTAATATGTCATTTTTACCTATTTTCTTTTCGACAAGCTTTTTACCAACGTGTTTCTTGTACTTATATTTACAATTTTTTATGCCTTTTTTATTTAGGTAAGAATGTGATATATAATTATTTGAACAAAATAAAAAAATTTAAAGAAAAGCAAAACAGTGAGTAAATAAATGATTGGTCTTCCTCTTTTTCTTTGTCTCTCCATAATTTCATAGCGTTGATACACAAGATGACAATTTCTTATGACATGATCATGGTGTGATTTTTATAAGACTAGACATGTAATTTCTTAACTAGTACCCTTAAGACACTTGTTAGAATTTTGACACAAATATATATAGGTGTGTCAACAACCGAGTTAGCAGAGCTTATAGAAAATAAAGGGGTAAAAATAACAGTAAAAATATTGTAATGGAAGACTTAAAATAAAATAATAAAATATTAATATTTTTAAATAAATAAAAAGATATAGTTAATGAATGGTAAATATTAATGCAAACAATATTGTCGTGAATTCATTAAAATAAGAAAGTATTAATTGCTTAAATTGAGCCCTAAGGGTTGAGTATATCAAAACCTATTAAGTTTAAGCATTTAATGCTTTCTTATTTTCATAAATTAACAACAATATTTTAAATAATATTGATAGTTGAGCACGAACCATTTTCGAGGTGTATAGATTATTTAAGCCAATTTTGCTTATACCAATTACATATAATATGGGTCAAATTTCTTACATTATACTTAAGGAACAACTTAACTATTTGTCAATTGTGTTGTACCATTTTAGTAACAATTTACCAATGTAAGGTTGGTCAAGTGGTAGCTCACTTGGTCCCTTAACCAACTGGTCTCGAGTTTCAGCCTTCGGTATAGAGCAACTCCTGCTGGGAGACCCCTAGGATGAGTCGGATTTTGGATAAACCAGATCTGGGTACCAGTTGATGTACACCAAAAAAATTTAGTAACAATTTGACACTTAATGAAAATTAATTTGCCATTTAATGAAAATTGACTTTTTATGAGTAATATAAAATGAAAATTAATAATTATTAAAATAATAATATTTAAATTTATGTAAAGTAAATAATACTTATATTTACATTTAATGAAAATTAATATTTTTACAAGTATTATAAAATGCAATCAATGTTGTTTTATCAAAATAATAATATTTAAATTTATGTAAAATAAATAATACTTACATTTGACATTTAATTAAAATTAATTTTTTACAAATATTATAAAATGTAATCAATGTTGTTTTATTAAAATATAGATGTTTCAAACCCCGAGCTTGTGGTTCAGTGGTAGGGATTGATCCACGCTTAAGCAAGGTCAGGTGTTCGAATCCTGCCTTGTGCATGCAGCAGCGTTAAATCTCAGGCCCAGCTGTTCCACCCATTAGAGGTGCCTACAAGCCAGCGAGGAGATTAGTCACTGCGGTCGGCGGTGGACACTCCGGTCATGGACAAAAAAAAATATATATAGATGTTTCAAGTATTATGAAATGTTATTTTAAATACATTTGTTTTATTAAATCAGTGTATTATAAAACCTTATTTTAATTTTTTTACAACCACTCCCCTCTAATACAATGTATTAGAAACATCTAGAAGTGTATTTAAAATTAAACAAATGATATTAGTAAAGTGCATTTGTAAAATTTAGAAGTTTACTTAAATTTTTTAATAAAAAAAGGAAATGTATTAAAATAGATTAATGATTTAATTATGTGTCTAATCCTTAAATTTTGTGTTTGTTTTGTTACAAGTTCTTATTTTTTCTTCAATGTTTAACTCCTCGAAGTTATTTTCAACTTTGCCATATATATGTGCTATCAATTATGAGCAAAATTTTGTTGACTTATCTCACCGAAATCTCAATTAATTGCATGAGGTTGAATACATGGGGTAATACCTCTTTCTCCAATCTTTAAAAAAATATATATATATTAATTTTTTTTAGACTTTTTTAATTTAATAAAAAGGATTTTCGTCCTGGTGATACCACGCACTAACCTATTGCATTTAACAAGGATTTAAGTGTTATATGTCAGCAAAATTTTATCATAATTTATAGCAGTGATGCATGACAAACCCAGAAGTAACTTCGAGCCAGATATTAAAAAAGAAAAAATAAGAAGCTATGACAAAATGCTCATAAAATTCAAGAATCCAACGCATAATTAAGCCTAAAAATAATAAATAATAAAAGGAAATCATTAAATTATAAAAAAATAGAAAATATTCATACTTATGAAAGATGTTGTAGTGTAAAAAACTGCAACAACTTCGTCAATTTTACTACTTGAAAAAGATTAATGATTATCGGACGAATAACAACTTTGATATATATCAAGAATAAAAAGGAATTTTTTTTTATAAAAACAAAATAAGAAATTCAATTATTCTTTTTAAAGAATTATTAAATTAAAAAATAATTTTTTTGACAAACTAAATTAAAAATATATTGATACAATGTATCTGTAGCATATTGGCCTTTAAAATATAGGAGAGTATTCAAGATTTTATATAAAAGAAGGAAATTTACTTAAAAAATGAATAAAATAAAAGGAATCAAATCTATTTTTTAATTATAAACAAAATTGGGAATTTAATAAAATAGATTTAAGAATTAGTAAACACAAATGGTGTGGAAAGTTTATAAATAGAACCAAAAGTCCTAGCTGTTAGCTGCAACATAGGCTAATGCCAAGCAAGGTAGAAGAGAGAGAAAGAGAGGAAAGAGAATGGGAGTGTGTGAGTCACTTTCTTCTCACTGAGAGAAAGAGACAGAGGAGAGAGAGGTAGCTACACAATATACAGAAGGAGAGGTGAATTTATTTTTAATGCTTCTATGGTCTGTAAATGTTTCTATAGAGATTTGTGTCTGTCTCTTGTTCAATCTCAATCTCTCTAATAAGGTTTCTGACTTTGTTTTTGTTTTTTTTTTTGTTCTGTTCTGTTTTTTTTTTTTTTTTATTGTTTAAACCTCAAATACTATATATCAATAAAGTTAAAAAAAAGAGTAAATTTTTTTTTTACTATTATACTACTACTACTAATACTACTGTAATACTATAATAATACTCTATATAATACTACTACTACTACTATAATACTATATACTACTATAATACTCTATATACTACTATACTTATAAAATTACAGAATGAATCATAGCCATATATTTTTAATCTTTTAATCTAAAAAAAAATATTCTCTTACTACTACACTGTATCTCTATATATTCCTTATCTCATACCATTTTTTCGCTTTTGCTTTTCCTTCTGCACAGATATTTTGTTGAGGCTTTTGTGCAAATTAAAGGCACCTCAGTGTTTGATTTATGTCTGCTGGGTTTAATTTGGAAGTGATAGTTGTTGTTTTATTACTGAAGCTTTTGATCATTGTTGTTGCTTTTGCTTGCTGGATGCTCTATCTGTCACTAATTAACTCCACTGTTTCGATGCGTTTGAGGTTAAAACGGTTTGTGACTTTTGTATTTATTTTTCTTAATTTCTTAACATTTTTGTAATGCAATTTCATGAACTGGAAATGTTTTTGTTTGTGTGTGTTTTTTCATATAATTTTTTTTTTAATTTTTTTTAATTTGTTGTTGCAGGACGTGTTCTGGTCTGGTGGTTTCGTTTGGAGGGTTTCACATAAAGAGATTTTCTGTTCTTTTTCTCTTTTTAAGATGGGATCTCACATGATATTGTTGAAAAATTTGTTTCCCATCTGATTTTATCTCATTTCCTAAAAACGAAAAAATTTAAAAATTCTGAGGTGTTCTGAGGGGTTTAGGGAGGGTTTTTATTTTTATTTTTATATTTAAATTTATTCTGTCTGTCTGTCTGTCTGTCAAATTTCGCCATGCCGGGAACCCGGAAGAATGCAGTTAAGGAACAAAAGAGGAGAAGAAACAGCTCATCCAAAGGCACCAAAATGAGACAGAGAAAATTGCGCATCTTTTACAATGATCCCGATGCTACTGACTCTTCTTCGGACGAAGGAGAGATCAAAATGCGTGGGAAGAGGGTCGTGTACGAGGTCCTTCTTCCAATTTTGCCTTCCGCTGATGGCCGCGCTGCGAGTTCGATCACCGCTGAATCGAAACTGAAAAGGGCTTCGGCTGAACCCGCACCAGCGACAAACCCTGGGGCTGATGGCAGGTACCGCGGCGTTCGGATGAGAAAGTGGGGCAAATATGCTGCTGAAATCCGCATTCCTTTCGAACGTCGGCGGCTCTGGTTGGGGACTTTCAACACTGCAGAAGAGGCTTCTGCGGCTTACGAGAGGAAAAAGATCGAAATCGATGCTATGGGAAAGGCTGTATCTGATGCAAAGAGGAGCATCAATAACAATGCCGATGTTGTTGTTGGTGGTGCTGGTGTTTCTGCTCGGGAAACTGTTGCTGCTACAGAGAAGAGCAACTTGACCTATACTGTTTCTTCTGGTGCTGGTTCTGTGTCTGTTACCAAGGATGACTTGGAGTGTGTGCTGTCACGTGCATCACCATCGTCTGTGCTCGAATTGGATACTCTGGCTTCCAAGGCTCCCAATCCGGTGGAGAATGCTAAGGTTTCGAACGATGAAACCGTTGCGATGAATGCTTTAGACGCTGAATTTGCAGAGCTGATTGCTACTAAGGCTGGTGGCGACGACGAAGCTGGTGACGACAATGATCTGGTGGCTCAATTTGCAGACCTTGAAATGCCGGATTTGAGCATGCTGAATATGCCAGGGTTGGCATTTGATGGTTTCGATGATGATCTTGGTGGATTGGAGGACATTAACATTGGTGGAATTGATTTGGATGTGCCGAGTGAGCTTCCTGATTTCGATTTTGGTGACATTACTCCTGATGAGTTAGCTGGTTGGGTTGATGAACCCCTCAATACACAAATCACATAAATTTTGCAGCTGCATAGGAATGAACTATCACAGACTATATCAGTTTTATTCCATTGATTAGAAGTGCTTTCTATAGTTTTATGAGATCTTAGGAACATGTTATTAGAGTTATTATGTAGTTGAGCTTTAAACTTTCAATTTATTTGCTGAGGGAAATGTTAAATGTAAAATGAGAATGCCTTGAGGTTTTGTTTCTTGTGCTAAATGGTGTAATATCATGGAATTAATAATATATTTGAGCTTAAAAGATTATCTAAATTGAAATTCCATCGTCTTCCTATCTAATCCTTTTATCAATTTGGTATTGAAATTCCAGTGCCTTCCTCTCTAATCATTTTATTTTATCGTTCAATGTTGTGATAATGTGACATGTTTGGATCTAAAAAATGAGCAGAAACAATTTATTTCTTTTAAGGATTTTCTTAATCACAATCTTAAGGATCGAAAATAAGAGATTATAAATGATATATCTTCATTAAAAAATAAAAATTTAATAATTAAAAATTAGAAAACTTAAATTCCCAATAAAATTTCAATACTTCATTCAACTCGAATTATAAGCAAAACTAACTAATTTTACGCTTATTAAGGAGATTAGTTGATTGTATTTAATTTTCTCAAATTTATAAAAAAAAATAGAGATATTTTAGGAAAGTTGCATTTGGAATAAAACAAAAATTAAATAAGATAACAATTTTCTCGGGATGTTTTAGGAAAGTGTCATTGAGAATGAAATAAAATTTAAGAAAGTTGGTTAATTTTGCTTATATTTTAAACCAAAAAAGATATGTTTTTGTTGCTTATATTTCAAGTCGAATGGAGTATTTTTTTAAACTTTTATCATCAATTTTAAAAACTGAAGTTAAACAAACTTTTCTCTTAAATATAAAATCTCATAGCTCTCTCCTTTTAGTTATCAGACCGATACTTGTGCCTTTAGCTTCCGAGGGATCGGAGTTGATTTTTTTCTGTATTCTTTGGTTATTATCACAAGTATCCTAAGAACATCCTTAATATCAGGGAATCTTTGAGACTAATTTTGCACGAGATCACGTTCCTATATCCCTCTTAATGGAGTATGTTAACCGGGAATTGAGCCTGAGACTTCTTAGTCTCAAACCCCATTTCTAAGTTCTCAAGTTGAGAGATTTATACCACGTGAGACAACCCCTTTATCAATCTGAGTTGATTTTTTGAGAGTAGGGAAGGGTGTAAAAGTAATGGAACTAGAGAAGTGATTAGCATAAATGCGGAGAGTGGGTCCAGAATTGGATCTCTTTTGCCAATGTCAAACCGCAGGCATAGAAAGATGTATATACTAGTAAGGGAGCCCCTCTACTAGCTGTATCCCATTTTCAGTACTGTTACTTGGCAATGAAACAAACTTTATTTGAATCGAGTTTAACCTTAACAAAGATAAAGAATTTAATGGATGTAAATCTAGATTTCTTTATATCGATGATACATTATACTCTCTCCGTTTCACTTTACGTGACTTTAGTCTTTTTAACATGTTTCAAAACTTTTTAATATGTTTCAAATTATTTGCTATTTTAAAAATTTGATGATGTATTAATTGATTTTTTTTCAACTTTAATCTTGTATTTAATATATTGAAATATGTCAAAATGAGTGATAATTAACATTATAATAAAATTACCTAATATTGTAATTCTCTTGAAAATTGAAGCACTAAATGGCTTTCTTTATCCGTGTAAAATTTTTAAAACGACAGTTAAATTGGAACGGAGAGAGTACATCATTCCTAAAATAAATTATAGATGATGTGATAAGGATGTTCTTGATTTGAAACTTAGCACCATTTGTTCTTCCTTAAATATTTAGGGACTAAAGTGAAAGCAGCCAAAAAAGTCACGAACCAAAGTAAAAGAAACTTAACATTTCAAAGACTAAAGTATAAGCAACCTACAAAAACGACATCATTTCGAGGGCGTTCACGAGCGTTCGTTAATGGCATTATAAATGGCGCATGATCTAGGTTGGGACTAATGTGAACAATGATGTTTGATAATTTCAGGAACTGGCGAAAAGAAGTTTTCATAATTTCATCATAATTTTATGGACTAAAGTGAAAGTTGAGTGCAATTTTAAGGACTAAAGTGACGTTTTAGTCATTTTTCATTTCACAAAATAATTCTGCAATCAATAATTTGTATAAATATATTTTTTTTTTACCAAAAGAAGTCTAAGTACTTACCAACAACAATAATTGTTTTCTGGGTCAGAACTTTTCCATCTACGATTTATTTATATTGATTATATTTTTATAGACAAATATTTTTTTAAGGAGTAAATGTGCAATCACCTACAATATTAAATATTCTTCAACTATGCTGATTGAGTTGTTGACTCTCGGAGATAAATATGATAAGTTTTTAAAAGGAATGAGTTCGTGAGGATTTGGCTTTTTTTCTTTCTTTTGTTCTTTTCCTTTCTTACTTGCCTGCTAATCAAAATAAACAATAAATATACTCCTCTCCATATAATTTTGTCACCCTTTAATTTTATGAGTGCCTTTAATTTATAATCCTTTAGGCTTTATAAGCGTTTAGGCTTTATATTTTCTATTTTTAAGGTGTCTTGTATTTTTAATCATATAGATAATTTTTAAATTAAAAAAGAGTTTGGGATACATTTTAGGAGGAGGAAATATAATCAACATGATATTAAATTTCAGAAACTTTCCTCCATTTACTTTACTTCCAAATTGTCCCGCCCAACTCCCTATGGCCCAAAGACCCCAAAAAAATCTCGCCCAACCTTTTTCATTGTCTAACCCAAAATCCCGCCTAGTCAAGCCCACCCAACTCCCTATGGCCCAAAGACCCCATAAAAATCCCGCCTAACCCTTTCATTGTCTAACCCAAAATCCCGCCTAGTCCAGCTCGCCCAACATTCTCCCAAAATTGAAAATTGAAAATAAAAAATAAAAAAAAAACAAACTTAACCCTAGAATCATTTCTCATCTCTCTCTTTCTCCTCTCACCAGATCCTCAATATCACCTCTCTCTTCTCTCTCGCTCTTGCTTTCGCCTCTCTCTCGTTAGATCGCTATCTCAAATGACACCACTGTCATCTCCTTTTCGCCATCATTGAATTGATCTTGACTGCCACAACCACGGTCATCATCGTTAGTCGCTATTGATCAAGATTTCCAAATCTGATAAGTAAGTATTCGAATCTCACTCTATTCATATCCATATTTCTCGCCTTTTATGCGAAGTCTAATGATTTGGATTTATGAGCAAGGTGATTCTATTATGTTATTTGCTAAGATTTGTGTTTTAAATTTACCATTCTTTTCAGATTTATTTAATACTTTAAACGCTTTTGTTGAATTAGCATGTGTACCTCAAAGTGGTGCATCTTTTCAAGGAGAGATTAATATGATAAATCTACAAGTGTTTGTCCTATGTTATGTTGTTATTTTGTTTTATCCTTTTTCACTTGTTGAATAAAAGATAAGTTTTTATTTTTTGCTTATTTTTAGCTTATAAGTAACTTTGCCAACAATGATTTTTAACCTATTCTTCTAAGTCATTTCATTTCCTTTTTTTTTTTTGCTTTAGGTTCAAAAATTTGGGGTTTATTTGGACATCTACAGGATTGATATCGACAATTACAACATCATAAGCCAATGCAAGTAAAGGTATGTGTGTGTTATTATTTTTTTCTTTATAGTTTCATAGTGCAATAACAGAGAATAGGTGCAGTTCTTTTGCTAAGAAAATATGACAATTTGAGCATACATAAAAAAAACCCAAATGGTAAAGCACTTTTGATTTTGCTGATGCAAGATTTGAACTTAAGTGGCAATGCATGAGATCTATTGCTCTTCAGATTTGAAATGATATGATAAAAGAGAGATTGAAAATGAAAATGACTTTAAAGAGAGACCTTTTACATCTATGATGTTTCGTAATTCTGCATTTTTAAGTGATTTATTCTATTGCTGACTTTGTTGTGTTCCTATTGTAGTCGAGATTTCATTGCATCTATACAAGATCTTGATAGCTCATGAAGTGGAAGAAGTTAGGAATGACAGCTCTTGAGTAGGTATTTGTTCTTCCAATGATAGAATATGTGCTAAATGAGCCTCTTTCTCTCATTTCTGCCACACTCTGCTTCTTATAATACTTTTTTTCAATTAGATGCTTCAAAAGTGTTTTGTGTTTTCGACTAAAGAAAAAAGGTGGACTTATAATTTTTTCTATATCTAATAATTTTAACATATGTTCTTAAGGTAATTGTTAGCATTTCTCTCTCCCCCTCTATATATATACACACACAAATAATTTTTAACAATAATTTATACATCATAGTCTGATAAAAAAATTAATACACCATAATTATGTCAAAAGAAATTGTCATTTTATGTATCAGCGCTATGTGAAATCATGGAGAGACAAAGTAAAAGAGGATGACCAACTTTTATTTTCACAGAGTTTTGCTCTTCTTTAAATTATTTTACTTTGTTCCAAATATTATATATCACACTCTTGTCTAATTAAAAAAGACATGAAAATTTTTTTATAGATAACTACAAGAAACACGTTGATAAGAAAAAATGATAGAAATGACTTATTAAAAATTTGAAAATGGCAGAATTAAAACAATAAATAAACGATAAATATTTTTTTAATCCATAAAAAGATACACGTAATAAATACTAATTAATATTATCTAAAATATTGGTCTTAATTGATGAAAACAAGAAAGCATTAAATGCTAAAACTTAGCCTTAAGGAATGATTATATCTAAACCGTCGGTTTTGATATACCTTAACAAATGCACTTAAAGTAGTTGTTAGCATATATATATATATATATATATATATATATATATATATATAAATTATTTTTAACACTAATTTATACATCATAGTCTTATAAAAAAAATTTATACACCATAATTATTTCATAAGAAATTGTAATTTTGTGTATCAACACTACTTGAAATCATGGACAGTTAAAAGATAAAAAATGGAAGACCAACATTTATTTTCTCATTGTTTCGCTCTCTTTTAAATTCTTTTATTTTGTTTGAAATATTATATATCATATTCTTACCTAAATAAAAGAGTCATGAAAAAATTTGAAAATAAATCCAAGAAACACGTTAATAAGAAGTTTGTAGAAAAGAAAAGGTTAGAAATAACATACTAAAAAATGGAAATGGAAGAGTTAAAACAATAAAATGACACACCTAACAAATACTAATTAATATTACCTAAAAAGTTGTTTTTAATTGATGAAAAAAGAAAGCACTAAATGCTTAAACTTAGTTCTAAGGGACCGTCCCTAAGGGAAATATTGTTGTTAAATGAAGAAAACAAGAAAGCACTAAATGCTTAAACTTAGACCCTCTAAGTTTAAGCATTTAGTGCTTTCTTGTTTTCGTCAATTAACAAGAGTATTTTAGGTCATATTAGTAATTAGTATTACCTAAAATAAAATGATAAACGTAATAAATACTAATTAATATTATCTAAAATATTGTTGTTAATTGATGAAAATTAGAAATTATTAAATGCTTAACCCTAACCTTAAGGGCGAATAAAAAAAATATTAAATGATTAAGTCCTTAGGGTTAGGTTTAAGCATTTAATGCTTTCTTGTTTTCATCAATTAACAGTAATATTTTAGGTAATATTAATCACCTAATAAATGACACAACTAATAAATACTAATTAATATAATCTAAAATATTGTTGTTAATTGACGAAAAAAAGAAAATATTAAATGCTTAAACTTATACCTTAAACTTATAGTATAAGTTTAAGCATTTAATATTTTCTTTTTTTTTTGTCAATTAACAAAAATATTACGTAAAATAAAATGATAAACGTAATAAATACTAATTTATATTACCTAAAATATTGTTGTTAATTGATGAAAACGAGAAAGTATTAAATGTTTAACCCTAACCATAAGGGCAAACAAGAAAATATTAAATGCTTAACCCTAAGGGTTAAACCCTTAGGGTTAGATTTAAACATTTAATGTTTTCTTATTTTCATCAATTAACCGCAATATTTTAGGTAATATTAACTAGTATTTATTACCTATATCATTTTATTGATTTTAAAAATATATATCATTTTTTTTTATTGTTTTAACTCTTTCATTTCCATATTTTTAATATGTTATTTCTACCCTTTTTCTTTTCTATAAGCTTCTTATCACACGTTTCTTCTATTTATATCTATTATTTTTTTTCATGCCTATTTTATTTAGGTAAGAATGTGATAAATAATATTTGAAACAAAACAAAAGAATTTAAAGAAAAGCTAAACAGTGAGCAAATAAACATAAATCTTAATCTTTTTCTTTGTCTCTCCATGATTTCATATAGCGTTGATATACAAAAAAAAATTACCACATACACACAAATATATATATATATATATATATATTGTGTGTCATCAACAACCGAGTTAGTAATAAATACTAATTAATATTACCTAAAATGTTGTTGTTGTGAAGAAAATAGGCTTGAGGATTATTTTGATGAAGTCAAAAGTTCAAAAAGAACAACAACCAAGTTAAATGGCGAGAAAAAGACTTTAGGAGAAAGTAGATTCAAATGCAAGAACAAAAGACTTTTATTCTTTAATGTTATTTACATTTGATTAGGTCCTTAAGATGCTTGATAGGATAGAGTCTAGGTTGGGTAGTGAACCTCAATGCATTCATATTGAATAATCATGAAATTGATTCATTACAAAACCGATCTTTTGAAAAAGAACCATATGATTTGATAAACCTTTTTAAAACATTTATTTGCATCATACTTTTACTTAATAATGAGTTTAGAACTTATATTTTATATATGCGTTAAGTTAATGGTTTAGTGTTTGTATAATTAACACAGTCATAACCGGTTATAGACCCTTTATAATCGGTTATGACGTGTAAAATTGGCCAACAACTGTAACTTAAAACCCGTTAACCGAATAAGGGTCTTGGTTAACCGAATAAGGGTCTTGGTTAACCGAAAAAACTAACAGTTTGGCAAAAAATCAGTTGGAAACTTCAACAAACTCCTTAACCGACTTGACTCATTAAAACCTAATATAAAAAGGTATGTTTTACACGTTTTTATGATTCCAATTTTGATGGGAAACATTGAAACCCATTAGCCATCTTTCAAAAAGAATCAAAGAGAGAAAGTTTCATATCTTTTCATTCTTGAACTCAATATTCTTCAAATGTTCATTATGCATTCATTAAGATTCAAGAATAAGATGCAAGAGTTGATTATGAGTTATTTCAATCTACACATGAGGGTGTGAGTTTTAGCAAACAACAACTATTATTGAAGATTCAACAAGAACACTTGAAGGTTTCAAGCAAAAGCAAAGGAGAAGGTGATTGAAGGTTTCAATCACAATCAAAGGAGAAATCTAAGAGGTTCTTAGTGCTTGGAAGAGGTTCTTTCAAGTTGAGAAGAAGAAGGTTGAAGAAGATCAAAGGGGTTTAACCAAAGGTTAGTTTTGGGATCTCAAGAAAGAGCGGTCAAAATTTTTGATGCACGTGAGATTGTACCAAATTGATTTCTTATTTCTTCATATATAGAAACTCTCCCAAATTCACAAGGGAGGACTGGATGTAGCTTTTGATGTTCAAGAGCGAACCAGTATAAAAACCTCTGTGTCAATTTCTCTATCTCTTATTATCACCACAAGAAAAACCTTTTTTTGCAATGACTAAAAAATGCCGTTGCAGAAAACAAATATTTTGCAACAACTTAAAAATGTCGTTGCAGAAAACAGATGTTTGCAACGACTTAAAAATTTCATTGCAGAAAATAGATGTTTTGCAACGACTTGAATGTGTAATTGCTAAAAATATTGTTTTGCAACAACATATTTAAGTCGTTACAAAATATATGTTTTCTGCAACGACTTGTTGGAAAAGAAATTAAATAATTAAAAAAATCCCAAAGTAGGGCCCAAGCACAAAGAATCATCGTAGTATGTAGACAGAGAGAAAATAAGATAAACAGAACAAAGAAAAGTGAGGGAGAAACACAGAGAGCCTCTCCCAAAGAATTAGGGCCGACGCAATAACCCTCTCTCACTCGATCTTCCTCGATGGCACCACACTTCGCTGCAACCTGTCCTTGTTGCGAATCGCCTCGTTCAACCTCCGGCCAGTTCACCTTCGTCTCCTTCAAGCTCTAGTTCTTGCATCGGTTCCAGCTCCATCTCCAAACTAGTTCCAAATCCATCTCCGTACTAAACCTCCAGTTCACCTTCAATTCGTCACCTTCAATTCGAAGCGCAATTTGAACCTAACAGAGCTCGTATTGTCTCCTTCCAGCCCCTTGAAGCTCAATTTCCACCAGAAACTAGTAGTGATTTTCATACCTAGTCATCTTCGTCTCCTTCAAGCTCCAATTCAAACTCGATTTTCAATTCGCCTTCAATTCGTAGGGAAGCGTCATCTCCAGTTGTTGCTTGTCTTCGTCGATCTCTTTCACCGCCATCCTTCATCTCTTCTCTGGTATGTTTGTAATTTTCTTCTCCATTCATTCTTATCTAACGCATTCTTGATTTGACACCCTAATAACCACAATTTTAGAACCAATTGCTAATAAACCCAATTTCATAACTAATTAACCCTAATAACCTCATTGGGGCTAGGTCTAATTAACCCTAATAAGCCAAACCTCATGACTAAATTGTCAATAGTGAGGAAAAATTATGATACTATACTTTTAAGCTCCACCTGCTTCAAAATGATCGTTTGTGGCCATGATTCTGCTGAAAATGATGGTTACCAAGAATTTGATAATGAGGTACTGTACTATAGCAAGATAATATACTCCACTACTATTTTACCAAGAATTTGATAGTAGTATTATTTGTGTTTTTCTGTGATCCCACTATGTGCCTCATGAAATGCTATACATAGCATTATTATTATTTTTATGAATACCATGAACAGGTCTATGACACATTTGAAATTAAAAGTTTAGGACTTGCAAAATTTATAATCAATTTGGTTGTTCCTTTAGTTTCTTTTCGAGGTTAGGATTTGGAATTAGATTTTGGGTGATTGGGGATTTCATTTAGCTACCATTGTTGAACATAGGTGATAAGTGATTGAGGGTTTCTTTGTTTGCAATATTTCTGATTGATTTTTTTTGTATATTCTTTGACTTTTATTTTGCTGTATTCTCTTTCCATCTTAGAAGAGAGTAAAAGTGTAAATGTGAGTGGTCAAGAATAGTTTGGTTGTGGAGAGTGCCCATTGAAACAAGGAAATTGCACTTTTAGGTATCATTTTCTTCACTTTTCCGCTAATTGTTAAGTCAATAAGGATAAATTTGCATTTTCATTTTGATTAAAATTAGTTAAAAAAACAAATCAGTGTTTATATGTCTTGGAATTTTACTAAAAATAACTTGCAAAATTTGGTTAAGCTAACTGATAGCACACAACTTAATTGGGCTGACCTTATATGTTATGACTTGCAATAGATACCTAATCTCCTGTAACACTGAATTTGGGTTCACAATATTAGATTTATTCATCACTCACCGTTGTTTTGACTAACAGAGTCTTTATTTCACATGCAACCAATGTCTATACATTTCAAACAGTTGGACTTCCACATAATGATAGGAACTGTGTCCCAACACTAATTAAATGCAACTTGGTTGATTCTGATTACTGAAGTCCTGCATTATCTAAGGTTCCCTAATGTTAAGTTTAAGCATTTAATGCTTTCTTGTTTTCATCAATTAATAACAATGTTTTAGGTAATGTTAATTACATAAAATAATACTCCATGCGTCCCTAAATATAAGATCTCTTTGGGGATTTCACGTCCATTAAGAAAGTAGAATAATTTAGTTAATTGTATTGGAAATATGAACTTTTGATATGTATTTTCAAAATTACCCATATTAATATTATTGATAATCTAAAAAGTGTTAAATAAATAGGGGTATTTATGAAAAAAAGTAATTAATGATTATTGAAAATTGGTATAGGGTCTTATTAAAAGGGACAAAATAAAATTATTAAAAATGTCTTATATTTAGGGACGGATGGAGTATTACCTAATAAATAGCACAACTAATAAATACTAATTAATATAAACTAAAATATTGTTGTTAATTGACGAAAACAAGAAAGCATTAAATGCTTAAACTTATGCATTTAATGTTTTTTATTTTCGTCATTTAACACCAGTATTTTAGGTAACAGTAATGCTATTTATCACGAAAGGATTTTCGTGAAACACACACCAAGAAACAAACAGAAGGAAGTTTTGTGTGTTTAACCCATCTTTATTTTCTCTCTGCTAAGGGCACATTGACACATGAATTCTTGAGAAATAGCATTACTGTTTAGGTAATATTAGTAATTAGTATTACTTAAAATAAAATGATAAACGAAATAAATACTAATTAATATTATCTAAATATTTCTATTAATTGATGAAAACAAGAAAGCATTAGTATTACTTAAAATAAAATGATAAACGAAATAAATAATAATTAATATTATCTAAATATTTCTGTTAATTGATGAAAACAAGAAAGAATTAAATGCTTAACCCTAACCCTAAGGGTAAACAAGAAAATATTATTAACTGTTTAACCATAACCCCAAGGGCAAACACTTATGGTTAGGTTTAAGCATTTAATGCTTTCTTATTTTCATCAATTAACGGCAATATTTTAGGTAATATTACCTAATGAGTGGCACAACTAATAAATGCTTAAACTTATTTCTGTTAATTGACGAAAACAGGAAAACATTAAATGCTTAAACTTATAAAATAACTTATTCTATAATTAAGTTTAAGCATTTAATGTTTTCTTGTTTTCGTCAATTAACAACAATATTTTAGGTAATATTAGTAACTAGAATTACCTAAAATAAAATGATAAACATAATTAATACTAATTATTATTACCTAAAATATTGCAATTAATCGATTATTCTATAAGTTTAAGCATTTAATGTTTTTCTGTTTTCGTCAATTAACAACAATATTTTAGGTAATATTAATAACTAGAATTACCTAAAATAAAATGATAAACATAATTAATACTAATTATTATTACCTAAAATATTGCAGTTAATCGATGAAAACAAGAAAGTATTAAATGCTTAACCCTAATCCTAGGGGTAAACAAGAAAATATTAAATGTTTAACCCTAACCCTAAGCATTTATTGATTTGTTGTTTTCATCAATTAAAAACAAAAATATTTTAGGTAATATTAACTAGCATTTGTTACATGTATCATTTTATTGATTTAAAAATATGAATAATTTTTTTATTGTTTTTAATTCTCCCATATCCATATTTTTAATATGTCATTTCTACCTTTTTTTTTTCTTTTCTATAAGCTTCTTATCAACATATGTTTCTTGTATTTATATCTTTCAATTTTTTCATGCCTATTTTATTTAGGTAAGAATGTGATATATGATATTTGAAACAAAATAAAATAATTTAAAGAAAAGCTAAACAGTGAGCAAATATGTAACATCACGATTTTTAGTTCCAAGCTTAATTAGAATAATTCTAAGTAAAACTAATGGAAATCATAAGAATAAGTTGGGGTTTAATGAGGGAAAAACATAGCCAAAATGATTATAGGAGTTGAGAAGTATGCCATAGAGTTAGAAGCCATCAGTACATGAAAATTTGTTGATGTAATCGATTACGGTGGGGTGATAATCGATTATAGTCATTTTGTTAAGCAGTTGGGAAGCCTTAGTAAAGAGTGAGAGAGTTCAAGCATAGTGGATCGGACTTCGGTCCGACCTAGCTCATTTTAACCGACCAGTTAGCACTGAGCTCATGAGAACCGACCTCGTTCGTTTTACACACCTTGGCAGTGGCCAGCCGACCACATCGAGCCACTTCGCGTCGGACGATCATATGTACATACCTCATGTAACACCTAGAATAATTACCCATAATATTAAAATAGTAACTTGAAAATTCCTTTTTAAAATCATTTGATTAGTTTCATTTTATAAGAAAAACTCGTAATCATATAATTTGCTTATGAAAATTCTCCGTGAAATCGGACGGAGTTTTCTTTGTTTATTGGATTTTCCAAAGTTTTAGTTAACCTGCACATTTTTAGAAAAACACATTTATATTCATCAGAGGCCAGCAGGGCCCAAAATAGAGTTCTGTCCATATGTTACAACCTTTCCAGAAAAATAAGTCTAAATCTCAAGACTTCTAGTTTTCAAATTTAAAATAAAAGAAAATACATCAAATGCTTCCCATAATATAAAGTATACGACCAAAATAGTGGTCTCCCCAAAAATACCCTACACTCCATATGATGGAATGTATTCCTGCTCAGCCAGACTCGTGTATGCTCCTTCGGTACCTGTAAAAATATAGCAAGAAGGGTAGCATTACACAGTACTAAGGAAAATAGCTTCTAAGAAGCATAGCTGACAAACTAGGCCCTATCACAATAGAGATTATCTATTAACCTAATATTCTTTTTCCGGTAATTACATACAAGCTCATTTTCACTAAAATAAGTTCTATGTCCATCCTACCTTCTTAGCAATTCTACATTCAACATTAAATTACTTTTCAATTCCACTTGCGCTACCTTTTTCATATTCCAAATTCCAAACTCATGAATTGACCAACTCACGTTCATATATCATTATTTTCATAAAACCTTTTTATTCTCTTTTCATTCATTAAATTCACATTTCTCATTCATCTTTCAATTTGTCCCTGGTCACGACCTACTGCGTTCGCACCTACAAGCGCGCGATAACGTCTTACCGCATCCGGGTATATTTCATTTACATTCTCCCCTGGTCACGACCTACTGCGTTCACACCTACAAGCGCGATAACGTCTTACTGCGCCCGGGTATATTTCATTTACATTCTCCCCTGGTCACGACCTACTGCGTTCGCACCTACAAGCGCGATAACGTCTTACTGCGTCCGGGTATCACACTCCCGGTTACCACCGGTTTGCATCACTAGGATTTAATGCTCCTGCCAGGCATTTGGAACACCCAAGGGTCTCTCGCTCAACCAGGACTTTCTCACCCAAAAGGCTTCACCCTGTCAAGCTATGCTATCACATTTTCCACATATCATTGTACATTTCAATTATTTGAATTCATTCTCTTTTTCACATTTCCAACACATTTTATATCATTTATTTCGGCAGTGAATTAAGTCTTGGTGCATTGACGCCTAACAGGGCATTTGAACCTAATGGGAATTTAGCCTGGTGAGCACTTGGCCCTTGGGAATTTGGTACACCCGGCAGGGGCACCTAGTCTATCAATGCACCAATACTCAATTCAACTGCACTTTCCATTATCATTTAATTTATACTTGATTACCATTCTTTGCCTTGGTTTCGATTTAACATCACATCACAATCATTTAACAAAATAGCACTTAGATTATGAACATCACCAAATCACATGAATATTCAAACACAAACATCATCTCAATAACACATATTATCATCTAACTATTATGGTCACATTTACACTTAACAAATTAAATCAAGCACAACATCCGTCAAGGTTCCTTGTCACTCAATCACCATCCTCTAATTTATGACTCATTTACTAATAAACATCCTTTCCCTTTTACCAAGCTTTTTATCCTTAGTCCATTCTTCAATTACTCGCTCATAATTTTCCATCATTTCCTCCTTACTTATCCCTTTCTATGTGGCTTGCCTACGTTAACACTTAGTCCATTTTTTTTTGCTTTACGAGTCACATAAACAAGCACTATACGAACATACATCAACGGCAAATAATAATCCACAGTTGGTAAACAAAATAGTCGACATACTCAGGTATGTCTCAGGGTACTATAAATTAAGTCAACTCCCTAGGGTTCTTCACTTCCTACTCTAATATTAATAAAAGAGAATTCAACATAAACCATTTAATTAATATAAAATTAACCATTAACATACTAATTACCCCTAAGGTTCATCTCATTCACTTTAAATATCCTAAGATTTATTCTCTTAATTAATTATCTACCCCTAGTCATCATTACAACAACCTAGAATCTATATCCTTAGGAAAGGTAACACAAACACCTCTTACCTCAACCAACGAATCCAAAGAGAAAACCTTGACCCGAGGCTCCAACTTCGCACCGATTAATGCCGAAGTTCGCCGACGAGACGGGGCGGTGATCCTAGAAGCATTTTTAGTGACCGAGAGCAAGATCGAGTCGGTTTCGGTTGGTGTCGGTGAGTGTCGGTATGTCGGTGGCCCGTGGCGGTTAATTCCTTCTACCCCGGTGATGTCGAAGCCGCCGAGAGGGGAGAGAGAAAAGGAAGATTCGATGGTGCTCCTTGGTTTTTCTTAAACTTCATGGGAAACAAGAAGAGGAGGGATTGAAGCTTGGTGCTTCCATGGGGAGAGAGAGGGCGTCGATGGTGATGGGAAAAGGAAAGGAAGAAATTCATGCCCACTTATATGCCTTGGAGTTGAGTCTATGGTATTGGCTTCATGAATTAAGGAAGAAGAATGGTGATGGTGCTTGGTTGCCTTAGGTGGGGAGAGGGAGCTACGATGGAGATGGGGAAAGAGGAGGAGATGATGTTTGGTGCCTCTTTTTGTTGGTCAAAGGCGTGAAGGAAGAGGTTGATGAGGGAGGGAATGGGCTTCTCCAACAAGCCAAGATTTTTGTGGCTCACAAGGTGCCACACGCACCGTTTCCGCACCAGCTAGCAGCCCCGCGCGCCTGGGTGCGGGTCATGGCGCGCCTGGGCGCGTTTCTACCTGACCTGCGCACCAACTGATGCCCCGGTGCGCCCGGGCGTGCCCCGAGGGGTCTTGACTTGAAATCGCCATAACTTCTTCGTTAACCGTTGGATCTTGCTCAAATTTTGAGACAAGCTTCCTAAAATCCTAAACTTCACATCCAACGGTGGAAATTGGGTTTAGAGCTATGGATATTTTATTCCTAATTTTCTCTTTTCGGTTGATTTATAACATCTAAAACGCCGATTTAACCCCCGATTTCGCTTAGATAATTTTGCCCGTTGCTACACATGCCTCCTATACAATCCCTAGTACTTATAATTACTAGTCTCCTTGCTCCCAAAATTCTTTAATTAATTAATCTACCCATTCCCTACACTATAAACATATTAAATTAATAATTAGGCTTGTAAATTAAATTAGGGATGTTACACCTCAGCAATATCTCGTCGACCACAGCAAGTCGCTTTGTGTCAACCGATTATAAGTTCGGCCTCTTATCGGCCATCGAGGCTACACCGGTCGACCATCGAGAGGCTAAATCGACCTCACACCAACGCCAAGGTATCTCGGTCTCCACGCGTCGAGCATTTCGCTTTACCTGTCTCATTCTGAATAGGTGCCACCAGGGATCCGAGCACCGAGGTCCTAACATAGTCCGCATGACTCCAGTCCGATCGATTTGATCGTATGCCGACCAGTTAGCACTCAGTTTACAAGCACCGACCACGATCTGATCGGATTCATAACACACCGAGTTAGGGACACTTAAGTGAATTACACGCTTACAGGATCAGGGTTGAGCACCGGCGCCAAAACAAATGGCTCTCACAGCCTTTTCCGTGCCTAGGCGCACCATTCTTCACGCTCAAGCGCGTTCGTCAAACCTTGATCCCTCTCAACCATTCATTTTTGGCTTCCTCAGGAAGCCATTAATTTATAACCACATGCCCATTCCTTCGTACAAAAGAAAAAGGCAAAACACAACAACAACAACAACACGCAAACACAACTTCCTCATTCATCATCTTTCTCATTCCCTATCAAGGAACCAAGAACAAGGATCATAACCATCACTAAGACAAAGTTTCATCCTTCTTCTCCTCCAAGTTCTAAGAGCTTTCTCTCTCTTCCTCTCAAACCCTAGATCCTTCAACACCAAAAATCCACCTAAAAATCCAATAAATCATCCTCATATATTTGATTTCCATCACACATAAACACTCAAAACCTCCATTCATCTCTCATTTTCCCTCTCTTCAATCATATCAAGGAGTTAGGGTTCAAGGGTTTCAACACCCATTCTTCAATTCCATCATTCCAAGCTCAAAGTAAGTTAGATTCAAGCTTTTATCCTCTCCTCCTTCATGTTACATGAATTTGGCACCCACATCTCTAACTATTTATGTCTCCTCTTGCTCCGTGATTTATTTTCTCTCTCCTCCATAGCTTGAAGCTTTCTCTCCATACACCCAAGGCTTGGGAATCAAGCTCTCTTCCTCTCTCTCTTCAAGTTTGAGGTAAGAAGGTTGTGTTACCTCTATTTAGGGAATGGATTCTAGGGATGTCATAGTGATAGCTAAGGATAGGGTAGTGTATATGTATAAATTAAGGAACCATAGGGTAGTTAACATGGACATAAATAAAGTATTTTCAATAAAAGGAGAAAACCAATTTTTAATATGTATAGGAATATAGGAGTTTTATGATGATGTTTGCAATATTTGTGATTGTTGTGGAAATGTTAGTTGACTATTAATGGATAGAAAGATTATAGGGATGTAGAGGTAATAAATGGAACAATGGAATAAAGGAAATGAACCCTAATTGATAATTGTGTTTGAATGTATGTGCTAAGTGTTAATGGTTGTTATGAATGTTAAATGAAGAATATGAACTTTAATTTATTTGATGCTTGTGAATGATTATGTGCGATAATTGTTATGTATGTTTGAATGATTAAATGTAGGATATGTGGTAGTGTAAAATTAATAAATGATAAATAAAATGAATTAGGAATGAGAGCATGAACTTGAGAAATTGAATATGTAAATTGTGATGATTGTGTGAATATGTGTATGAATGATTTGTGTTACTATGTTTTGAAAAGTAATAATGTTTGTGTGAAGTATAGGAGGGGTTAGGGTTTAAAACGAATTTAGGATATATTAAGTTAATAAGTAACGTAACTAAGGGATGAATTTGGGGTGCTTGTGCTATATGTAAATATATGCTTGTGTATGTGTTAAATGTATGAGTAATTGATGACTAGGTTAATATAGAAGAACTTTGAATGAATAATGAAATTATGAAATGAATAGGTTAAGAACATTAGAACTCACAATGAAATTGGAATAAAACTAAGTAGTTAACAAATTGATTATGAGTGTAAAAGTGAAATTATACTATCAATGTGAGATGAACCCCCCTAGAAGGGTGAGTGAATAAATGATAGGGAGCTATATGTAAACATATTATTGTGCTATGTGTGAATATATTATTGTGCAATGTGTAAGTATATGGTGGTGTTATGTGGAAATATAGGAATGTGCTATTTGTGACTATATGCTTGTGTGGTGTGTGAATGGATGATTGATGATTAGAAAATATGAAGGGACATTAAATGCTGAATGTGTTTGTTGGATTGTATGACTGCATGATTGATGGAAGTTAACCGACACAGGTTAGGTCAGAAGACCTGGTCATAAGACCCTGTGGCCCTATAAGGAAAGAGAACCTGTCGCAGGTTAGGTCAGAAGACATGGTCATAAGACCCTGTGGCAAGATAATGATAAAGGAATCGGACACAGGTTAGATCGAAAGGTCTGGTCATAAGACCCTGTGCCTGAATATGGTATAAGAACCCCGACTCATGTTAGATCGTGATGAGATCTGGTCATAAGACCCTATGGCGGGATAAGAGAATAACTCTGGTGCAGGTTAGGTCAGGAGACCTGGTCATGAGACCCTGTAGCCAGACTATATGGAAAATGATAATGTTTGAGCAAACGAGTAATAGATGATAAGGTGGTAATAGAATTAGAGGAAACTAAGGAAAAGAGTAGAAGAGCTAAGATAATAGTAAATGAGAATGAAAGTACGAAAATGAATAGGTTTGTATGTTGTAAACAAAGATATAGGGCTTAGTTTATTGCTATGCAGCTACTTTCCTAAGTTCTGCGTAATGCTACCCTTCTTGCCATTTTTATTACAGGTACTGAGGCGGAGCATACATGAGTCATGGCCGAGCAGGTGTACACTCCACGGTATTTAGTTAGCTGGGAGACCATCCATTGGTTAAGGGTTTTATTTCGAACTTATGAATGTATAATATTTTTGGGACGCTAAATCACTTCAACAACTTAATTTCATTTTAGATTTCATGAAAGAACTGTTAACTATTTTGCCCTGCTGGCGTACTGTTGAATATATATATATATATATATATATATATATATATATACACACACACACACACACACATGTACTTATGTGAATACAGGACTCAGGAAAAGCATGCATTTTTGGAATGTCCACGAAACAAAGGAAACTCTGTTCGATTTGATAGAGATTTTTATAAGTTAATGAGTTTTAAAAAGAAAATTTTGTTCACTATTTTCATATGGGATAATTAAGAGTAATTATAAATAGGGTGTTACTGTAAACCAAAATAAATAAATAAATAAATAGGGTGTTACAAAATAAACGTAAATCTTCCTTTTTTCTTTGTCTCTCCATGATTTCATATAGCGTTGATATTAAAAAAAGAATTTACAGAGACACACAAATATATATCGGTGTGTCATCAACAACCGAGTTAGTAAATAAGAAAAGGGTATAAAATACGAACAAATAATAAATAAAAGGAATATTTTTAAATAAATAAAAGATACAGCTAATGAATGGTAAATAATAATGCAATGAAATTTGTTGTCTATTGATTAAAATAAGAACGTATTAAATCCATAGACTAAGTCCTAAGGGTTGCGTATATCAAAACAGAAATCGTTAAAAAACCAAAATCGTTAAAAATATCCTAATGAATTAATATTCATTTATTGTTTTTAATGATACAATATCTTATTTTTATTTTCCATTAAATCCTACCAAATTCAATTTTTAACATTCCCATATTACCCATTAACTATACTATGGTTTCTCTGTTCGTTGCTGTAAAGATCATACTATAATAACCATTGATTACCAAATTTTATCATCAATATAAAAATCAAGAAAATATTCAGAGTAATCATAAGTGTTATAGTGTGAAAACTTTCACTATCCCTGTCCCTTTTCCTTATTATTTCAGGGGAGAGAGAATTAGAGTGGGGAGAAAGACAGAGAAAAAACACATTTCATTGATGTAAGATAATGCTATAATAATCATTAATTAACTACCAATTTTTATCATCAAAATAAAAATCAAGAAAATATTCAGAGTAATCACAAATATTATAATGTGAAAACTGTCACTGTTCCTATCCCTTCTCCTTATCATTTCAGCGGAGAGAAAGACATAGAGAGGAGAAAGACAAAGAGAGAAAGCACACCACCGTAGTATAGCTAATGGGTTATATGGGAATGTTCAAAATTGGATTTGGTAGGCATTAATGGAAAAATAAAACTAAAATATTGTACTCATTAAAAACAATAAATGGGTATTAATTCATTAGGATATTTGTAATGATTTTGGAATGTTATTTATTGCTTAAGAGTATATAAAAACCGATTTTTTAATCAATAAAAAGATCCACTTAATAAATACTAATTAATATTACCTAAAATGTTGTTAATTATTGAAAACAAGAAAACATTAAATGCTTAAACTTGGCCTTAAGGCCTGAGTCGGTTTTGATATAGTTAGCTTTTAAGGCTTAGTTTAAGCATTTAATACTTTCTTGTTTACATCAATAGATCAGACAATAATATTCTTTGTATTATTATTTACCATTTTGTATTTTTTATTTATTTAAAAATATTCATTTTTTACCAACAAGGCCAATAATCACAGTTGGTGAATAGTTAAAAAATGCTTTGTTGGTAGAGGTAAGACCCACTTAGGTGATCTCTACACCTCGGAGGGATTAGTTTTCGGCTATTGGTCGAAGGATACCCTTAGTGCACACCTAAAAATATTCATTTTTTATTATTTGTTTTAACTTAGCCCCAAGGGTTGAATATATCAAAACAGAACGAGACAATAAATAAATGTTACATATTTTTTAATCAATAAAAAGATACACTTAATAAATACTAGTTAATATTACCTAAAATGTTGTTGTTAATTATTGAAAACAAGAAAGCACTAAATGCTTAAATTTGACCTTAAGGCCTGACTTGGTTTTGATATAGTCCACCCTTAAAGCTCAGTTTAAACATTTAACACTTTTGTTGTTTTTATCAATAGACAATAATATTCTTTGTATTATTATTTACCATTCATTAGTTTTATCTTTTTATTTATTTAAAAATATTCATTTTTTATTATTTGTTTTAACTCTTCCATTTTTATATTTTTACTGTCAATTTTACCCTTTTCTTTTCTACAATTTATTAACTTGGTCGTTGACACACCTATATGTGTGTGAAAATACTTACAAGTGCATTACGACCAGTTAAGAAAATAACATGTAGTAAAAAGATTTGGGAAAATGTTGTTTTTTATGTTTCCAATAGAAGAAAAAGGTGGACTTATGATTTTTTTCCTATATCTAGTAACAGTCAAAAATGCCTTTAAAGTAGTTGTTAGCATTTGTCTCTATATGTGTATAGTTGACTAATAAATTTTTTACACTATTAGACTTATATTTTAAAATAATTTACACATCATAGTCTTAAAAAAATTTATACACCATAATCTATTACTTCTAAAAAAATTGTGTATACTCTTCATGATAGATTAAAAAATTTTCATACTCTAAATTTTTCATATATGAACTCCCGTGCCTGTCCTTTTATATGTTGGTATATACACATTTTTCTGTTGATACTACATTCATGTAACCGATGCGTGAACGTAGTATATCAATAGAAATTAGAAAAGTGTTGTATAAATAAAAAACAATGCATAAGAATCTTTCTCATATTTTGAGAAGAATGAATGTTTGGAATATGATAGATATTTTTTTCGGTTGTAATAAAGTAAGAAAACTTAAAGGGTTTTTAGGTTTATTTAAGGGTAATTTTGGATTTTTAAAAAAATGTAGTTCCGACAGGCAACTGTCGAATATATAATTATTTAATTTTGTGACAAGTCTAAGTCAGAACCAAATTTATAATTTTTTCAATAGCTTGATGTCGGAAACAATTAAAATCCTGAGGACGTTTAAGTTTTTTCATATAAAAAACGGGGGCCATAAATTCAACGAAGGGTCAAAAATCCAAACTCTATAATTATTATTATTTTTTTTTGCTTCTTTAAAACAAAGTTGATGCTAATTCATTGAAGTATTGTTAATCACCTTTTATCTCCTTAGTTGCGAGGCTGACCAATGCAATTCAAAATCATCAGCATCAAATCCTTTGGGCACCGTACTATCCTCTCCAAGGTATTGGTTTCCTTTTTCACGAGTCATATGATTTTGATTGGTTGGCTGGTGTTTTATGATGTGCTAAAGTTTGTTGTGTTTTTAGCTGGACTGGTTTATGTTAAGGAATTGTTGTATGATAATGTATGTTGATCCAATAGTGAAGGTTAGCACAGATGATAAGTGATCTATTGTTACTTAAACAAGTGGTTGGGGCTCAATTATCAACTTTTGTTAATGTAAGAGGCATTGCTGAGAGACTATTATTTCTGAAAGAGACCGACAATATCAACAGAATCGATCACCCAATTATGTGGGTAGATACTTTAATTTGAGGGAAAAAAAATAAAATATGTTGATCCTCTATTTTGGGATAGAATATAGCTATGTGTAGATGAGAGTTGTGTGCCTTACATTATAAGTGAACCGGAGGGAGTAATTCTCTTGAAAATTGAAGCACTAAATGACTTTAATTTCTTGATCCGTGTAAAATTTTTAAAACGACAGTTAAATTGGAACGAAGAGAGTACATCATTCCTAAAATAAATTATAGATGATGTGATAAATATGTTCTTGATTTGAAACTTAGCACCATTTGTTCTTCCTTAAATATTTAGGGACTAAAGTGAAATCAGCCAAAAAAGTCACGAACCAAAGTAAAAGAAACTTACAATTTCAAAGACTAAAGTATAAGCAACCTACAAAAACGACATCATTTCGAGGGCGTTCACGAGCGTTCGTTGATGGCATTATAAATGGCGCATGATCTAGGCTGGGACTAATGTGAACAATGATGTTTGATAATTTCAGGAACCGGCGAAAAGAAGTTTTCATACTTTCATCATAATTTTATGGACTAAAGTGAAAGTTGAGTGCAATTTTAAGGACTAAAGTAACGATTTAGTCATTTTTCATTTCACAAAATAATTTTACCATCAATAATTTGTATATTTTTTTTTACCAAAAGAAGTCTAAGTACTTACCAACAACAATAATTGTTTTCTGGGTTAGAACTTTTCCATCTACGATTTATTTATATTGATTATATTTTTTATAGACAAATATTTTTTTAAGGAGTAAATGTGCAATCACCTACAATATTAAATATTCTTCAACTATGCTGATTGAGTTGTTGACTCTCGGAGATAAATATGATAAGTTTTTAAAAGGAATGAATTCGTGAGGATTTGGCTTTTTTTCTTTCTTTTGTTCTTTTTCTTTCTTTTGTTCTTTTCCTTTCTTACTTGCCTGCTAATCAAAATAAAAAATAAATATACTCCTCTCCATATCATTTTGTCACCCTTTAATTTTATGAGTGCCTTTAATTTATAATCCTTTAGGCTTTATAAGCGTTTAGGCTTTATATTTTCTATTTTTAAGGTGTCTTGTATTTTTAATCATATGGATAATTTTTAAATTAAAAAAAATTGGGATACATTTTAGGAGGAGGAAATAAAATCAACATGATATTAAATTTCAGAAACTTTCCTCCATTTACTTTACTTCCAAATTGTCCCGCCCAACTCCCTATGGCCCAAAGACCCCAAAAAAATCTCGCCTAACCCTTTTCATTGTCTAACCCAAAATCCCGCCTAGTCAAGTCCGCCCAACTCCCTATGGTCCAAAGACCCCAAAAAAATCCCGCCTAACTGTAATACCCCAATTTTTGTTCCCAAATAAATAAAAGGAATATTTAAATAAAACTAATTATATGGAATTAGTTAGTTTTATTTATTAATTTATTGTTATATTAAAAGAATTATCCAAGGAAAAATAAGAAAATAATTTGGGTTCTAAAAATAAGGATTTTTGCAGTTTAGTCCTTGGAAAGGACCTAAGAGGTAATATTGGAAAGATATTTGGAGGGAAAGTGAATAAAATAATAATTTTTGAAAATCTGAGTGCGTTACTCGAGTAGCCCGATCAATTTACTCGAGTAACAGTGGTGCTGAAGCTGAAGAAAGTGCGTTTGATGATTCAACAATTTGGGGTAATTCAATTGTTAACACCTAGCACCGACTGGATTAGTTGGAAACACGTGTTAGCATGCATGGAGAAGGATTTAGGCTATAAATTGATGGATTTGGTTGAGGAAATTGGTGGAAATTGAGAAAAAGAAGGGGAAACTCTGTTGAAATCTTGTTTGAACCCTCTCTGTTCTTCATCTTCGTTCTTAATCCCTACCCATACACAGTTGATGAGCTTGATACCTTCTTCAAGCTTGTCACAAGACCTTTAATTTGAGACAAGAATCGTGTGTTTTGGTGGCTGGAGCAAGGAGAACGAATTGCTTGAAGTTGGGATCAAGAAACTGAAGGTTGCAGTTTCAGTTTTGAGAAGCCAAGTTCAAGCTTTCGATTTTGGTAGGTAGAGGGTCTCAAATCGTGCCATTTTGATTTCTATTTAGAGTTTTCAATGTCTAGTTTCTATATTGACCAAGATTACTCATTTTCATGTACGTTTGGTTTGTCAAATCATCACCCGAACTTGCTCTGCTGAACCTGTTTTGGAACCAAAAACAGAGCATTTGGAGTTTGTGGATTCTGTGAGTTTCTTTGCTGCCTTTGCATTCAAAAAGCTTCATTGAGGTAAGGGAGAAGCTTTACTAATGCTAGAATAGATGGAGGAATTGATTTGAATATTGGTTGAACCACCATGAGGTTCAAAGGGCACTAGGTTAGGGGACAATGGCTTGGAGGCCAATTTGATCTTAAAACTGAATTGGAACATGTTAGATTTTGATATCTAAAGCTAAATGAACCTTCAATTTGATCTGAAATTGGGTAATTAAGGAATTGGTATGTGAGGTTGTGTTTTAGGTCAAAATTGGGGGAAATTGTTATGATTCTGTGATTTTGGTGTTAATGCTTGAAATTGATGCTATGAACAAGTTTAATGTAATGTATTTAAGTTGGTTTGAAGCTTAACTTTGGTAAAAATTGGATTGGCATGAGTTTGACATATAAAAACCAGTTCAGCAGTGTTTTACTGCATAATTTACTCGAGTAATTCGAGCTGTCACTCGAGTAATGCGTGAAAATTCTGATTTATCTGATGAGTGCAAGAGGATTACTCGATTAATCTGAAGTATTAATCGAGTAACACCTTAAAACTTTGAATAATTTGAAATATATGCAGTACTACTCGAGTAATAGATCTGTTAATCGAGTAATGCGAAAGGTTCAAAAATATTACTCGAGTAATTCGAGCTGTCACTCGAGTAATGCGAAAGGTGCAAAAATATTACTCGAGTAATTCGAGCTGTCACTCGAGTAATGCGAAAGGTGCAAAAATATTACTCGAGTAATCTAATGCAATACTCGATTAATAGACTCTGTTAATCTATTAGTGACTGAATTGTTGTAAAAGGATCAGAATTTAATAAGGTGATTGATTAGCAAAGGGTTTGAATCAATTTAATTACTGAACTAGAAATTAATGGAAGTCAGTGTATGTTAAATAAAGTTTAATTATGCCAAGTCCCAGCTTCGAACAACTTAAATGACATTGAATAGTATGGGTAGTCAAAGCCATGCATAGCATCTGCATTATTTGGATTCCCACATGTGTGGAGACACGTCCGAGAGGCGTGGGCATATCCTTTCGGTTGAACTCGAGGGACCTGGGTGTCTGCTCCAAAGGATTCACGGGGGAGTGTCGGTGACCGGGGTTGCACCTTCTGTTTCCGGAAATACACACGTGCGTGTGGGCATGTCATTTGGTGCCGGACTCGATGAGGCGTAGTCCTACGGGATACGTCGGCAACATTTCTAAGAGCTCTAGAGGTGTTGATTTATTTGCGGGCCGAGTTCGATGAGATACTCAGTATGGGTATCGGGCATGTTTATTTTAAGGTGCCACGGAAGCCTATTTGTTGTAGTTGGCCAACAATCATGCATTGATAAAATTAGATGCATCATGACTGCATATTCTATTGATTTATAATTAAGTCTTGATGTTGGTGTTTAACATGGTTGACTAAAAATTTATAAGTTATATTAATTGCAATAAATAAAGTCTTACTTGATTAGAACTGTACCCTGTCTATTTTATTATGTGTTAGTATTTGCAAACTCCCTATGCCCTTGCAGGTGATGGCTCGTTACCTGACATACGTGGAGTTACGCCCGCTCCGTAGAGGAGTGTGGGACTACAAGGAGCACCGAGCGGTGTTCGAGGGTGAGGTTGACGTGATCTTTCGTCATCCTAACCCCCTGGCTCGAGTGCGACCTCGTAGGCTTCGCATCCCCATGATCTACATACTGCACATTCCACCAGCTTACACTTACCGTTTTGGTTCTCCACCCCCACATCATGGACGTCGCTTTTATAATCTACATGTCCGACGCCCAGCCACCCGTACACGTCCCTCTACTTCTGATGAGGCTACTGCTACGGCCACTCCTCGTCCCGGTCCGACCACCAGGGTACGTTTTGCACCCTCACCTGAGCCAGTGCATCGCACTGCTATCCCCGTTGTGTCGGATGAGGAGGAGGAGGACCCCGTAGAGGACATGGATGGGCCAGCTGCGGACAGTCAGTGTAGGTATTTGTTCTTCCAATGATAGAATATGTGCTAAATGAGCCTCTTTCTCTCATTTTTGCCACACTCTGCTTCTTATAATACTTTTCTTCAATTAGATGCTTCAAAAGTGTTTTGTGTTTTTGACTAAAGAAAAAAGGTGGACTTATAATAATTTTTTCTATATCTAATAATTTTAACATATGTTCTTAAGGTAATTGTTAGCATTTCTCTCTTCCCCTCTATATATATACACACAAATAATTTTTAACAATAATTTATACATCATAGTCTGATAAAAAAATTAATACACCATAATTATGTCAAAAGAAATTGTCATTTTGTGTATCAGCGCTATATGAAATCATGGAGGGACAAAGTAAAAGAGGATGACCAACTTTTATTTTCACAGAGTTTTGCTCTTCTTTAAATTATTTTACTGTTTTCCAAATATTATATATCACACTCTTGTCTAATTAAAAAAGGCATGAAAATTTTTTATAGATAAGTACAAGAAACACGTTGATAAGAAAAAAGAATAGATATGACTTATTAAAAATATGAAAATGGCAGAATTAAAACAATAAATAAACGATTAATATTTTTTTAATCGATAAAAAGATACACGTAATAAATACTAATTAATATTATCTAAAATATTGGTCTTAATTGATGAAAACAAGAAAGCATTAAATGCTAAAACTTAGCCCTAAGGAATGATTATATCTAAACCGTCGGTTTCGATATACTAAATACCTAGGGATCATTCATTAGACAACAACATTACTTGCATTATTATTTACCATTCATTAGCTGTATCTTTTTAGTTATTTAAAAATTTTCCTTTTTTATTATTTGATTAACTCTTCTATTTCAATGTTTTTGTTGTCATATATTATTATTTTTTTTCTACAAACTACTAACTCAGTTTGTTAAAACACCTATATATATATATATATATATATATATATATATACACACACACATGTGTGTGTGAAAATTCTTGTTAAGAAATTACATTGCATGTAGTAAAAAGATTTTGGAAAATGTTTTTTACGTTTCCCATAGAAGAAAAAATGTGGACTTATGATTTTTTTTAAAATTTTTTTTAATAACCTTAACAAATGCACTTAAAGTAGTTGTTAGCATCTCTCTCTCTCTCTCTATATATATATATATATATATATATATATATATATAGAAATTATTTTTAACACTAATTTATACATCATAGTCTTATAAAAAATATTTATACACCATAATTATTTCATAAGAAATTGTAATTTTGTGTATCAACACTACTTGAAATCATGGACAGTTAAAAGATAAAAAATGGAAGACCAACGTTTAGTTGCTCATTGTTTCGCTCTTTTTTAAATTCTTTTATTTTGTTTGAAATATTATATATCATATTCTTACCTTAATAAAAGAGGCATGAAAAAATTTGAAAATAAATACAAGAAACACATTAATAAGAAGTTTGTAGAAAAGAAAAAGGTTAGAAATGACATACTAAAAAATGGAAATGGAAGAGTTAAAACAAAAAAATGACACACCTAACAAAGACTAATTAATATTACCTAAAAAATTGTTTTTAATTGATGAAAAAAGAAAGCACTAAATGCTTAAACTTAGTCCTAAGGGACCGTCCCTAAGGGAAATATTGTTGTTAAATGACGAAAACAAGAAAGCACTAAATGCTTAAACTTAGACCCTCTAAGTTTAAGCATTTAGTGTTTTCTTGTTTCCGTCAATTAACAACATTATTTTAGGTCATATTACTAATTAGTATTACCTAAAATAAAATGATAAACGTAATAAATACTAATTAATATTATCTAAAATACTGTTGTTAATTGATGAAAATTAGAAATTATTAAATGCTTAACCCTGACCTTAAGGGCAAATAAAAAAAATAGTAAATGATTAAGTCCTTAGGGTTAGGTTTAAGCATTTAATGCTTTCTTGTTTTCATCAATTAACAGTAATATTTTAGGTAATATTAATCACCTAATAAATAACACAACTAATAAATACTAATTAATATAAGCTAAAATATCGTTGTTAATTGACGAAAAAAAGAAAATATTAAATGCTTAAACTTATACCTTAAAGCATTTAATATTTTCTTTTTTTCGTCAACTAACAAAAATATTACCTAAAATAAAATGATAAACGTAATAAATACTAATTTATATTACCTAAAATATTGTTATTAATTGATGAAAACAAGAAAGTATTAAATGTTTAACCCTAACCATAAGGGCAAACAAGAAAATATTAAATGCTTAACCCTAATGGTTAAACCCTTAGGGTTAGGTTAAACCCTTAGGGTTAGATTTAAACATTTAATGTTTTCTTGTTTTCATCAATTAACAGCAATATTTTAGGTAATATTAACTAGTATTTATTACCTATATCATTTTATTGATTTAAAAATATGTATCATTTTTTTATTGTTTTAACTCTTTCATTTCCATATTTTTAATATGTTATTTCTACCCTTTTTCTTTTCTATAAGCTTCTTATCACGTGTTTCTTCTATTTATATCTATTAATTTTTTCATGCCTATTTTATTTAGGAAAGAATGTGATAAATAATATTTGAAAAAAAACAAAAGAATTTAAAGAAAAGCTAAACAGTGAGCAAATAAACATAAATCTTAATCTTTTTCTTTGTCTCTCCATGATTTCATATAGCGTTGATATACAAAAAAAAATTTCCACATACACACAAATATATATCGTTGTGTCATCAACAACCGAGTTAGTAATAAATACTAATTAATATTACCTAAAATGTTGTTGTTGCGAAGAAAATAGGCTTGAGGATTATTTTGATGAAGTCAAAAGTTCAAAAAGAACAACAACCAAGTTAAATGGTGAGAAGAAGACTTAAGGAGAAAGTAGATTCAAATGCAAGAACAAAAGACTTTTATTCTTTAATGTTATTTACATTTGATTGGGTCCTTAAGATGCTTGATTGGATAGAGTCTAGGTTGGGTAGTGAACCTCAATGCATTCATATTGAATAATCATGAAATTGATTCATTACAAAATCGATCTTTTGAAAAAGATCCATATGATTTGATAAACCTTTTTAAAACATTTATTTGCATCATAATTTTACTTAATAATGAGTTTAGAACTTATATTTTATATATGCGTTAAGTTAGTGGTTTAGTGTTTGTATAATTAACACTGTCATAACCGGTTATAGACCCTTTATAATCGGTTATGACGTGTGAAATTGGCCAACAACCGTAACTTAAAACCCGTTAACCGAATAAGGGTCTTGGTTAACCGAAAAAACTGACAGTTTGGCAAAAAATCAGTTGGAAAATTCAACAAACTCCTTAACCGACTTGACTCATTAAAACCTAATATAAAAGGGTATGTTTTTCACGTTTTTATGATTCCAATTTTGATGGGAAACATTGAAACCCATTAGCCATCTTTCACAAAGAATCAAAGAGAGAAAGTTTCATATCTTTTCATTCTTGAACTCGATATTCTTCAAATGTTCATTATGCATTCATTAAGATTCAAGAATAAGATGCAAGAGTTGATTATGAGTTATTTCAATCTACACACGATGGTGTGAGTTTTAGCAAACAACAATTATTATTGAAGATTCAACAAGAACACTTGAAGGTTTCAAGCAAAATCAAAGGAGAAGGTGATTGAAGGTTTCAATCACAATCAAAGGAGAAATCTAAGAGGTTCTTAGTGCTTGGAAGAGGTTCTTTCAAGTTGAGAAGAAGAAGGTTGAAGAAGATCAAAGGGGTTTAACCAAAGGTTAGTTTTGGGATCTCAAGAAAGAGCGGTCAAAGGTTTTGATGCACGTGAGATTGTACCAAATTGATTTCTTATTTCTTCATATATAGCAACTCTCCCAAATTCACAAGGGAGGATTGGATGTAGCTTTTGATGTTCAAGAGCGAACTAGTATAAAAACGCCTCTGTGTCAATTTCTCTATCTCTTATTATCACTACAAGAAAAACCCTTTTTTGCAATGACTAAAAAATGTCGTTGTAGAAAACAAATATTTTGCAACGACTTAAAAATGTAGTTGCATAAAACATATGTTTGCAACGACTTAAAAATTTCATTGCAGAAAATAGATGTTTTGCAACGACTTGAATGTGTAATTGCTAAAAATATTGTTTTGCAACAACATATTTAAGTCATTACAAAATATATGTTTTCTGCAACGACTTGTTGTTGGAAAAGAAATTAAATAATTAAAAAAAATCCCAAAGTAGGGCCCAAGCACAAAGAATCATCGTAGTATGTATACAGAGAGAAAATAAGTTAAACAGAACAAAAAAAAGTGAGGGAGAAACACATAGAGCCTCTCCCAAAGAATTAGGGCCGACGCAATAACCCTCTCTCACTCGATCTTCCTCGATGGCACCACACTCCGCTGCAACCCGTCCCTGTTGCGAATCGCCTCGTTCAACCTCCGGCCGGTTTTCCTTCGTCTCCTTCAAGCTCTAGTTCTTGCATCGGTTCCAGCTCCATCTCCAAACTAGTTCCAAATCCATCTCTGCACTAAACCTCCACTTCACCTTCAATTCGTCACCTTCAATTCGAAGCGCAATTTGAACCTAACAGAGCTCGTATTGTCTCCTTCCAGGCTTCCATCCCCTTGAAGCTCAATTTCCACCAGAAACTAGTAGCGATTTTCATAACCAGTCATCTTCGTCTCCTTCAAGCTCCAATTCAAACTCGATTTTCAATTCGCCTTCAATTCGTAGGGAAGCGTCATCTCCAGTTGTTGCTTGTCTTCGTCGATCTCCTTCACCGCCGTCCTTCATCTCTTCTCTGGTATGTTTGTAATTTTCTTCTCCATTCATTCTTATCTAACGCATTCTTGATTTGACACCCTAATAACCACAATTTTAGAACCAATTGCTAATATACCCAATTTCATAACTAATTTAACCCTAATAACCTCATGGGGCTAGGTCTAATTAACCCTAATAAGCCAAATCTCATGACTAAATTGTCAATAGTGAGGAAAAATGATGATACTATACTTTTAAGCTCCACCTGCTTCAAAATGATCGTTTGTGGCCATGATTATGCTGAAAATGATGGTTACCAAGAATTTGATAATGAGGTACTGTACTATAGCAAGATAATATACTGGCTACTATTTTAGTTTCACAAACTTCGTGGTAGTAGTAGTATTATTTGTGTTTTTCTGTGATCCCACTATGTGCCTCATGAGATGCTATACATAGCATTATTATTATTTTTTGAATACCATGAACAGGTCTTTGACACACTTGAAATTAAAGGTTTAGGACTTGCAAAATTTATAATCAATTTGGTTGTTCCTTTAGTTTCTTTTCGAGGTTAGGATTTGGAATTAGATTTTCGGTGATTGGGGATTTCATTTGGCTACCATTGTTGAACATAGGTGATAAGTGATTGAGGGTTTCTTTGTTTGCAATATTTCTGATTGATTTTTTTTGTATATTCTTTGACTTTTATTTTGCTGTATTCTCTTTCCATCTTAGAAAAGAGTAAAAGTGTAAATGTGAGTGGTCAAGAATAGTTTGGTTGTGGAGAGTGCCCACTGAAACAAGGAGTTTGCACTTTTAGGTATCATTTTCTTCACTTTTTCGCTAATTGTTAAGTCAATAAGGATAAATTTGCATTTGCATTTTGATTAAAATTAGTTAAAAAAAAAACAAATCAGTGTTTATATGTCTTGAAATTTTACTAAAAATAACTTGCAAAATTTGGTTAAGCTAACTGATAGCACACAACTTAATTGGGCTGACCTTATATGTTATGACTTGCAATAGATACCTAATCTCCTGTAACACTGAATTTGGGTTCACAATATTAGATTTATTCATCACTCACCGTTGTTTTGACTAACAGAGTCTTTATTTCACATGCAACCAATGTCTATACATTTCAAACAGTTGGACTTCCACATAATGATAGGAACTGTGTCCCTACACTAATTAAATGCAACTTGGTTGATTCTGATTACTGAAGTCCTGCATTATCTAAGGTTCCCTAATGTTAAGTTTAAGCATTTAATGCTTTCTTGTTTTCATCAATTAACAACAATGTTTTAGGTAATGTTAATTACATAAAATAATACTCCATGCGTCCCTAAATATAAGATCTCTTTGGGGGATTTCACGGATTTCACGTTCATTAAGAAAGTAGAATAATTTAGTTAATTGTATTGGAAATATGAACTTTTGATATGTATTTTTAAAATTACCCATATTAATATTATTGATAATCTATAAAGTGTTAAATAAATAGGGGTATTTGTGGAAAAAAGTAATTAATGATTATTGAAAATTGGTATAGGGTCTTATTAAAAGGGACAAAATAAAATTATTAAAAATGTCTTATATTTAGGGACGGATGGAGTATTACCTAATAAATAGCACAACTAATAAATACTAATTAATATAAACTAAAATATTGTTGTTAATTGACGAAAACAAGAAAGCATTAAATGCTTAAACTTATGCATTTAATGTTTTTTGTTTTCGTCATTTAACACCAATATTTTAGGTAAAAGTAATGCTATTTATCACGAAAGGATTTTCGTGAAACACACACCAAGAAACAAACAGAAGGAAGTTTTTTGCGTTTAACCCATCTTTATTTTCTCTCTCCTGCTAAGGGCACATTGACACACGAATTTGTGAGAAACAACATTACTGTTTAGGTAATATTAGTAATTAGTATTACTTAAAATAAAATGATAAACGAAATAAATACTAATTAATATTATCTAAATATTTCTGTTAATTGATGAAAACAAGAAAGTATTAGTATTACTTAAAATAAAATGATAAACGAAATAAATACTAATTAATATTAACTAAATATTTCTGTTAATTGATGAAAACAAGAAAGTATTAAATGCTTAATCCTAACCCTAAGGGCAAACAAGAAAATATTAACTGTTTAACCCTAACCCTAAGGGCAAACACTTAAGGTTAGGTTTAAGCATTTAATACTTTCTTATTTTCATCAATTAACGGCAATATTTTAGGTAATATTAATTACCTAAAATAATATTACCTAATGAATGGCACAACTAATAAATACTAATTAATTAAAATATTGTTGTTAATTGACGAAAACAGGAAAACATTAAATGCTTAAACTTATAGAATATATATATTCTATAAGTTTAAGCATTTAATGTTTTCCTGTTTTCGTCAATTAACAACAATATTTTAGGTAATATTAGTAACTAGAATTACCTAAAATAAAATGATAAACATAATTAATACTAATTATTATTACCTAAAATATTGCAGTTAATCGATGAAAACAAGAAAGTATTAAATGCTTAACCCTAATCCTAGGGGTAAACAAGAAAATATTAAATGTTTAACCCTAACCCTAAGCATTTATTGCTTTGTTGTTTTCATCAATTAAAAACAACAATATTTTAGGTAATATTAACTAGCATTTGTTACATGTATCATTTTATTGATTTAAAAATATGAATAATTTTTTTATTGTTTTAACTCTCCCATATCCATATTTTTAATATGTCATTTCTACCTTTTTTTTCTTTTCTATAAGCTTCTTATCAACATATGTTTCTTGTATTTATATCTTTCAATTTTTTCATGCCTATTATATTTAGGTAAGAATGTGATATATGATATTTGAAACAAAATAAAATAATTTAAAGAAAAGCTAAACAGTGAGCAAATATGTAACATCCCGATTTTTAGTTCCAAGCTTAATTAGAATAATTCTAAGTAAAACTAATGGAAATCATAAGAATAAGTTGGGGTTTAATGAGGGAAAAACATAGCCAAAATGATTATAGGAGTTGAGAAGTATGCCATAGAGTTAGAAGCCATCAGTACATGAAAATTTGTTGTTGTAATCGATTACGGTGGGGTGATAATCGATTACAGTCATTCTGTTAAGCAGTTGGGAAGCCTTAGTAAAAAGTGAGAGAGTTCAAGTATAGTGGATTGGACTTCGGTCCGACCTAGCTCATTTTAACCGACCAGTTAGCACTGAGCTCATGAGAACCGACCTCGTTCGTTTTACACACCTTGGCAGTGGCCAGCCGACCACATTGAGCCACTTCGTGTCGGACGATCATATATGTACATACCTCAGCAATATCTCGTTGACCACAGCAAGTCGCTTTGTGTCAACCGATTATAAGTTCGGCCTCTTATCGGCCATCGAGAGGCTACACCGGTCGACCATTGAGAGGCTAAATCGACCTCGCACCGACGCCAAGGTATCTCAGTCTCCATGCGTCGAGCATTTCGCTTTACCTGTCTCATTCTAAATAGGTGCCACCAGGGATCCGAGCACCGAGGTCCTAACATAGTCCGCATGACTCCAGTCCGATCGATTTGATCGTACGCCGACTAGTTAGCACTCAGTTTATGAGCACCGACCACGATCTGGCCGGATTCATAACACTCCGAGCTAGGGACACTTAAGTGAATTACACACTTACAGGATCAGGGTTAAGCACCGGCGCCAAAACAAATGGCTCTCACAGCCTTTTCCGAGCCCAGGCGCACCATTCTCCACGCTCAAGCGCGTGCGTCAGACCTTGATCCCTCTCAACCACTCATTTTTGGCTTCCCGGAAGCCATTAATTTATAACCACATGCCCATTCCTTCATACAAAAGAAAAAGGCAAAACACAAAAACAACAACAACAACACGCAAGCACAACTTCCTCATTCATCATCTTTCTCATTCCCTCTCAAGGAACCAAGAACAAGGATCATCATCACCACCCAAACCCCATCACACGAGTTTCATCATCATCACTAAGACAAAGTTTCATCCTTCTTCTCTTCCAAGTTCTAAGAGCTTTCTCTCTCTTCCTCTCAAACCCTAGATCCTTCAAGACCAAAAATCCACCTAAAAATCCAATAAATCATTCTCATATATTTGATTTCCATCACACATAAACACTCAAAACCTCCATTAATCTCTCATTTTCCCTCTCTTCAATCATGACAAGGAGTTAGGGTTCAAGGGTTTCAACACCCATTCTTCAATTCCATCATTCCAAGCTCAAAGTAAGTTAGATTCAAGCTTTTATCCTCTCCTCCTTCATGTTACATGAATTTGGCACCCACATCTCTAACTATTTATGTCTCATCTTGCTCCGTGATTTATTTTCTCTCTCCTCCATAGCTTGAAGCTTTCTCTCCATACACTCAAGGCTTGGGAATCAAGCTCTCTTCCTCTCTCTCTTCAAGTTTGAGGTAAGAAGGTTGTGTTACCTCTATTTAGGGAATGGATTCTAGGGATGTCATAGTGATAGCTAAGGATAGGGTAGTGTATATGTATAAATTAAGGAACCATAGGGTAGTTAACATAGACATAAATAAAGTATTTTCAATAAAAGGAGAAAACCAATTTTTAATATGTGTAGGAATATAGGTGTTTTATGATGATGTTTGCGATATTTGTGATTGTTGTGGAAATGTTAGTTGACTATTAATGGATAGAAAGATTATAGGGATGTAGAGGTAATAAATGGAACAACGGAATAAAGGAAATGAACCCTAATTGATAATTGTGTTTGAATGTATGTGCTAAGTGTTAATGGTTGTTATGAATGTTAAATGAAGAATATGAATTTTAATTTATTTGATGCTTGTGAATGATTATGTGCGATAATTGTTATGTATGTTTGAATGATTAAATGTAGGATATGTGGTAGTGTAAAATTAATAAATGATAAATAAAATGAATTAGGAATGAGAGCATGAACTTGAGAAATTGAATATGTAAATTGTGATGATTGTGTGAATATGTGTATGAATGATTTGTGTTACTATGTTTTGAAAAGTAATAATGTTTTTGTGAAGTATAGGAGGGGTTAGGGTTTAAAACGAATTTAGGATATATTAAGTTAATAAGTAACGTAACTAAGGGATGAATTTGGGGTGCTTGTGCTATATGTAAATATATGCTTGTGTATGTGTTAAATGTATGAGTAATTGATGACTAGGTTAATATAGAAGAACTTTGAATGAATAATGAAATTATGAAATGAATAGGTTAAGAACATTAGAACTCACAACGAAATTGGAATAAAACTAAGTAGTTAACAAATTGATTATGAGTGTAAAAGTGGAATTATACTATCAATGTGAGATGAACCCCCTAGAAGGGTGAGTGAATAAATGATAGGGAGCTATATGTAAACATATTATTGTGCTATGTGTGAATATATTATTGTGCAATGTGTAAGTATATGGTGGTGTTATGTGGAAATATACGAATGTGCTATTTGTGACTATATGCTTGTGTGGTGTGTGAATGGATGATTGATGATTAGAAAATATGAAGGGACATTAAATGTTGAATGTGTTTGTTGGATTGTATGACTGCATGATTGATGGAAGTGAACCGACACAGGTTAGGGCAAAAGACCTGGTCATGAGACCCTGTGGCAAGATAATGATAAAGGAATCAGACACAGGTTAGATCGAAAGGTCTGGTCATAAGACCCTATGGCTGAATATGGTATGAGAACCCCGACTCAGGTTAGATCGTGATGAGATCTAGTCATAAGACCCTGTGGCGGGATAAGAGAATAACTCTGGTGCAGGTTAGGTCAAGAGACCTGGTCATGAGACCCTGTAGCCAGACTATATGGAAAATGATAATGTTTGAGCAAATGAGTAATAGATGATAAGGTGGTAATAGAATTAGAGGAAACTAAGGAAAAGAGTAGAAGAGCTAAGATAATAGTAAATGATGTGATGTCATAGGGCGAGCAGAACCTCTAAGGAGGGGGAATCTACCTTAGAGGAGACTCTGCCTAGGGTTTATGTGTGATGTTTGTTGGGAGTCCTCTAATGGCCAAAGGGGAAGCCAAAGAGATACCCTAATCACTGGTGTGTGAGGGTGGCGATTAGGGTAAGAGGACGTACCTTTGCCCCATGTAGTACTGAGCTACTTATAGGGGGGAGTTGGTTGCCCTAATGGGCCAACTTGGGACCCAAGTAGGGCCAGCCTGTAATGAGCTAGGAGTGGTGCGCTGTCCTTGCGGATGAGGATGGGGTGAGCTGTCCTAGCGGATAAGGATGGGGTGAGCTGTCCTAGCGGATAAGGATGGGGTAATGTCGGACCTGGGAAGACGTACGGAGATCGGACCTGAGCAGAGGCATGAGGTCGGCCTGTATCTGGCGCTTGTTCGGCCGTTGAGCCCTGAGCTCGGCCAAGCGTTCAGTGGGTCCCTTGTTAGGTCCTTGAGCTTTTAGCGGGGTTTATGGGGAGTTCGGCCTAGCCAGGTCCACCACATAAGCCCCCCAGCTCGGTCAAGGCTCTTTGAGGCTTGCTCCGAGGTCGTGGTTCGGGTATTCTTCCCGAGGTCCATCACTTTATGGCCGAGTTTACCACATAAGCCCCCCAGCTCGGTCAAGGCTATTTAAGGCTTGCTCCGAGGTCGTGATGTTCCGCCTCTGGTTGGCGCGTGTGAGCTGCAACCTTCTGGTTTGGCAGTGACGATGACATGAGCTTTGACAGCTGTCTAATTACTTAGACTTGGAATGACATTTACTTTTCTCAGGCATATGTCAGACATTCACGGTCTACGGAGCGTCATCATCATTGTGACTTTAATCGAGGTCCACGCTTTTGGTTGTTGCGCTCCACGTGTGTTGGTTCTTATGGCTCCTCACTGGGTTGGGCCTTCTGGGCCAAGCCCATTATTCAAAAAGAGAGGGAGGACGGTTACTCTTCCCTGTACTTTGACTAGCAAACTGTCTCTGTTGCATTTCCTATTGAACGTTTGGTTTATCTTCTCACTATACCCACGTTTCTTCTTCCCTACGAATACGTTTCCAAGGCAAGGTTTGGTTTCAGCGAGACTTCCGTGACTTGTTCTTCCCTTCCTTCGACATACTCATTTCTTTTCTGCGATATACACAAGGTATTCTTCTTGCTTCTTCTTTCCTCATTCCTGGGTTTTGGTTTCTGCATTTGCGTGATTATTTGGGTGGGTTTTTTGTGGGTTTATCTGCGTAGCAATGGGTTAGTCATGCTTTTAAGGGGACGGTCTTTCTTGTGGGCACACTGAATTTTCTGGGGAATCTTTGGTTTAAAAGGTATTTGGGGTATGGTGGGTAGTGCTAGGGGCGTTTGAGTAAGCGCTTGTTGGGGTGGGAGCCAGAGGAGTATTTTCGTTGTTCTCCTATAGTAGCAAGGAAGAGGACGGCCCTTCTGGTATCGGATCTTTTTTTTTTTTTGGGAACCAGGAGCAGTTCCTATTGAGGCTGTTCGGGGAGGAGCGCGAGGTACCTGTGGATGGGGGTTTTTTGTGGGGTTATTCTTCATGACCCATAGAACTGACATTCGAGCTTCCCTGTTCTTCCACAGGTACGATGCCTCCTCGGAAATGTGCCAGTCGTCCCGACTTGTACCCAGCTCCTACTGACGCCTCCCACTATCACTGGGTGGATGTTGAGCCGAAGGGGATCCGGTCTCAACTGGGTTGCGATGGCTTACTCTTCAACGTGAAGGGGGCGATATTGCCCTGTTCCCAAGATCCTAGCGGGACTTCTTATGAAGTTTTGCCCTGTTCGGCCGACGACCGAATCTGCTCTCGAACCGACCCCGACTCTTTCTTCTTCTACGCCGACCTGATACATAAGCTTGGCATAACTCTTCCATTTACGGAGTTTGAGATGGGCGTTCTGAACGAGCTAGGGGTGGCCCCTTCGCAACTGCATCCGAACACTTGGTCCTTCCTCAGGGCCTTTCAGAGGTACTGCGGGGCAAAGGGGCTGACATGTACCATTAAGCTCTTCCTTTGGATATACAACCCCTTCGTTGGAAACAAAGAGGGGGTGACTGGTCGGTTGTGGGTGTCCACCAAGGCTCGAGCTCACTATGGGCTTTTCGGATTATTCGCCGAGTCATGGAAACATTTTAAACACAGGTTCTTCAAATATAAATATGTCGGTAACGGGCGACCTTGGTTCTGAGATGAAGCGGGGCCAAAATTTCCTTTGCAGTGGACCCAAGAGTTTTTTAATCGACATCGAGACACACCCCAACAATGGTCGGGAGTGACTCTTGATGCAGCCGAGGCGGAGGCGGCTTTGCATTTTCGTACTGAATACCTTAGTCGAAAATCCCAGCTCGACGTTGGGGTATTCATGACTTGTGCGGATGACGTGGTTTTAACTGAGATCGGTAATATTTCTTGATGTCTTGTCTTTGTCAAGTCCTTTCCATTTATTTAATGTGCTTCTTTTTCTTTTCGCAGAGAAATATTGGTCCACCATGTCGGCAAGGGCTTTAAAAGCGTCCCTGGAGGCCCGCAAGCGGAAGAGGGGAGAAAATGTTTCCCGAGCAGCTACGGAACCTGCTGCTCGGCCGACACTGCCCGACTCTACTCATCCGACCTTCAGTTTCCTCGCCCAATCGCCGGCGACGAGCGCGGAGGTCGATAGTGCCGCTGATGCTCCACCCCGGCCGCCTGTTGTCAAGAGGTCGGTCAAAGAAGCTGTTGTTAATCTTTCGGGGTATGAGCTGAAGATGATGACCGAGGGGTTAGCATTTCATCTGAAGAGGGCTACCAATCTCTTTAGCGTTCTATCCGAGTATGGAGATGAAGTAGCTGCAGGGATATCGGCCGATCAAAAAAGGAGTCGTGCCGAAATCCAAACTGAGGTGGTCGAGCTAAGGACCAGTACCAGGGCCGCTGAGCAAAAGTTGGCCGATCTGGAGGAAAAACACCGTCAACAGGTGGAGGAGCTTCTCAAGGATCACGAAGCCCGGTTTGCGCAAGCAAGGGTTGAGGTGAAAGAAGCTGGTCGAAAGGAAGGCTTGGCCGAGATGGGACAAGTGGAGGCGAAGCTTGAGAAAAGGGTTGCTCAAGCTCTGAAGCATAAGGTAGCGGCGCATGAAGCTGATTTTAGTTTTGAGAAATTTGGTAACAAGATTTTTGCCGGAGTTGTGGAGCAACTTTTGCATTTAAATCCGGGCTTGAGGATCCGAGTTATTGGTGCCTCCGCTGGGTTCGGGGTTGAAGATGGGAAGCTGGTCGACTATGACAAGGACGGTGTGGAAGTCAATCTGAACCAACCCGAGGCGGATTTGCCGAACCCGTTGGAAGAGAAAACTGACGAGGAGTTTGATCCGAGTTCAGTTATACTGTCCGATGTGGAGGATGAGTTAGCGTAAGCCCCTTATGCTGGGCGGCTAATATTTTGTGCGAGTACTATGTTTTGTGTACAACAGCTTTTCATAGTGTAAACTTTGTTTGGATCATGCTTGTAGCACATTATAAATTTCAATGCAAGTTTTGTTTTTAACTTATTGCATGCTTTATTTATTTTAAGCCTAAGGTTTAACTTGAAACCCTGTAAGGTACTATGAAATTTTGAAAATGTAAGTTGAATGTGAATTAAGAAGGAGTGAGTTTTAACTTGAATATCTCAGTAAGTGCAGTAGGCTTATAAGTGTCCTCTGAAAAGAGGCACTGTATATAAGGGAATACGGTGGGGAACTCGGATTACCCGTCTTGGCCGAGGTGGGTATCCTCAGCCCCGATGTAGAAGAGGTTGCTGAGTGAAGAGATGTGAAAACATTTCACTGCAAGCTGTACATCATCGGGTATCCCTTGTACATTGTGCATACAAGCCGGTCTCTTTTAAGAGATGTAAGCTATTCGTAGCACCATGCAACATTTAGGTGTCTAATGCTAAATGAGAAGCTAGTACGTACGTATGTAAGACTGTGGCACTTGAGAAAAAAAGTTCTTTTCATTACTTAAAGGATCAGTACATCATTCCTTGCAAACAATGGCAATCTACCGAGGTGAGACTAACTGTAATATATCTTAAGTTTCGCGACGTTCCACGAGTTCTTAAGTTCGGAGCCTTCAAGAGTTTCTAGTCGGTACGCCCCAGAGTTTGTTTTTGAGATTACTCTGTAGGGGCCCTCCCAGTTTTGGGCGAACTTCCCGTCTCTTCGGTTCTTGAGGCCAATATCGGCCCTTCGGAGTACCAGATCTCCTACCTCGAACGACCTGGGCCGAACTTCTTTGTTGTGTTGCCTGGCTTGCCTTTCTTTTGCTTTCTTTTCTCGAACCGATGCCGCTTCTTGGACTTCTTCGGCCAGGATTAGATTTTTTTTGATCAAATTTTCGTTTTGCCCTGTGGGTCTCTCCCTCGTCCTAAAGGTATGGATTCTTCGTTCAATGGGGATGACCGCGTCACAGCCATAGGTTAATCTGAACGGGGTTTCCCCTGTAGAGGTCTGGACCGTGGTTCTGATTGACCAAAGGACCTCCGGTAAGAGCTCGGCCCATAATCCCTTAGCTTCCAAAATCCTCCTTTTTAGTCCGTCCACGATAACTCTGTTGGCGGCTTCAGCTTGTCCGTTGGTTTGGGGATGTTCAACTGAGGAAAAATGGTGGGAAATACCAAGGTTTTCTGCCAATATCTGGAAATTGTTGGCTGCAAACTGACTGCCATTATCGGTGATTAATGTTAGCGGGAGCCCGAAGCGAGAAACGACTTGCTTCATGAAGAATTTTTGGATTCTTGCCGATGTGATGGTGGCTAGTGGCTCAGCCTCGATCCACTTGGTAAAGTAGTCCACGGCTACCACTATGAACTTTAGTTGACCTGGTGCTGTTGGGAATGGTCCCACGATGTCCATTCCCCACATGCTGAAGGGCCAAGGTGATGCCAGGGAATGCAGCTCCTCAGACGGTTTCTGATGAATGTCACTGAAGAATTGGCATTTGGGACATCGGCAAACGTGGTCAATAGAATCCGCCACTAAGGTCGGCCAAAAATATCCAGCCCTTAGTATTTTTCGTGCCAAGGATTTGCCTCCGACGTGGTGGCTCCCAAACCCCCCATGAACTTCGTCCAATGCCTCCTGGGCTTCGTCAAGAGTGAGACACCGCAGAAGAGGAGATGACATTCCTCTTCTGTAGAGGATCCCATCTATAACGACATACTCTGCCGCCTTCCGTCTTAAGGCTCTTGCTTCTTTCTGATCAGCCGGGGCGATATTGTGTTCCAAAAACGACCTTATTGGGTCCATCCAGGTTGCTGAGATCGAGATGGTCATCACCACGCTCGGGTTTGAAATTTGCTCCTGAATTAGGCTTTTGTTGTTCCCTCCGCCCTTGGTGCTTGCCAACTTGGAAAGAACGTCGGCACAGGAATTGGAGCTTCGGGGGATATGGTTAATGGAGAATTTTTCAAATTCTAGAACCAGGGTTTTGACTTTATCTGAGTACTTTTGCAGAATAGGTTCTTTTGCCTGGTAGTCTCCGGTGATCTGGGACACCACCAACTGGGAATCGCTCAAAATTTGGACTTCGGATGCGCCGAGCTCCTTGGCCATGCGAAGACCAGCGAGGACGGCTTCGTACTCTGCTTGGTTATTCGAGGCGAGGAACTTGATTTTTAGAGAATATTCAATGCTGATTCCCTCTGCATTTTCCAGAATTACTCCTGCGCCCGCTCCTTTCTGGTTGCTTGATCCGTCGACGTATATAACCCAAGTATCCGAGTTAGGGCTTGGATGGGGCTCTGTGAACTCGGACACAAAGTCTGCGAGCACTTGAGACTTAACCGCCTTTCTTGGTTCATAGGAAATATCAAACTCGGACAATTCTATCGCCCAAGCCATCATTCTCCCTGCGAGGTCCGGCTTCTGAAGGACTTGTTTTATAGGCTGGGCCGTTCTTACGACAATAGGATGGCTTTGAAAGTATTGCCGAAGACGCCGTGCAGCCAGGATAAGGCAAAACGCGAATTTTTCCACTTTAGTATAGCGGAGCTCGGGGCCTTGCAAAGCTCGGCTTATAAAGTAGATTGGCAACTCATTCTTACCCTCTTCTCGGATCAGCACCGAGCTAAGTGCCGAACTTCCTGCTGACAGGTAAATGAAGAGGGTTTCTCCTTGGGCGGGACTAGAGAGGATTGGGGGAGATGAAATATACTCTTTAAGTGCCAAGAAGGAGGCTTCGCACTCCTGGTCCCAATTAAAAGCTGCTCCTTTCTTTAGTAGCTGGTACCAAGGTAAGGCTTTTTTGGCAGCTTGGGGGAGGAATCTTGAAAGCGCGGCCATCCTTCCTGCTAGTTGTTGCACTCCTCTGAGGTCGGTGGGGCTTTTCATTTCCAAGATAGCTCGGCATTTATCGGGGTTGGCCTCAATCCCCCTTTCTGATAACATAAAGCCGAGGAAGGCGCCTGCTGGAACGCCAAAAGTGCACTTTTCTGGGTTCAATCTCATATTGTGTGCTCTAACACGCTCTAGTACAGCAGCCAAGTCTTTGACATGGTCTTCTTTTTTTCTGCTCTTGGTAATCATATCGTCAATATACACCTCCATAATATCACCTTCGATGCCGTTGAAGACTTTGTTCATCATCCTTTGGTAGGTTGCTCCGGCATTCTTCAGTCCAAAGGGCATGACAGTGTAGCAGTAGGTCGCCTTTCCGGTTGTAAAAGTAGTTTTGTCCTGGTCTGAGGGGTACATGGGGATTTGGTTGTAACCTGAGTAAGCGTCCATGAAAGATAACAGATGGTAGCCCGCCGAGTTGTCGACGAGCTGATCGATGATCGGCAGTGGGTATTGGTCTTTTGGGCATGCCTTGTTGAGGTCGGTATAATCTACGCACATTCTCCAGCTGTCGTTTGCTTTCTTCACCATGACGGTGTTTGCTACCCACTCAGCGTATGGGACTTCTTTGATGAACCCTGCCTGCAATAGGTCGGAAACTTTCTCCTGGATGACTTTCGCCTTCTCCGTCCCTACTCGCCTCATTTTCTGAGCTACTGGTTTGGCTTTCGGGTCTACACTCAGCTTGTGGCAGATGAAATTCGGGTCAATTCCTGGCATGTCAACTGAGGTCCAAGCAAATAAGTTCGAGTTGGTTCGCAGTAGGTCTATTATTGCTTCTCGGATTTCTGGGGAGAGGTCGGATCCCACCTTGAGGGTTTTACTAGGGTCGGAAGGGTTGATCTGGATAGCCGACCAATTTCCTTGTGGGGAGGGTCTCAAGTCGTCTTGCTCTGCCCGGACGTCCAGGTCGGCTAACAAGATTCTTCCTTTAGCCAACATCGGTCCGACGAGCTCCTCATTCTCTTTCTCCTTTACTTTTCCCCGTAGACTTGCATTGTAACAAAGTCGGGCTCTGACCTGATCTGCTCTGATCGTGACGAGTGCGTCGTCTGAGCCGATGAATTTTAACGCTAGATGAACTGTTGAAACTACTGCTCCGAAGGCCTGCAAACAGGTTCTTCCCAAGATAGCGTTGTAGGGGGAATCACAATTGACTACCAGGAATCTGACAATCTCCGTTCGGGCCGAAGGTTGTTCGCCTAGGGTTACCGGGAGGTGGATTGCTCCTACAGGACGGATCGCCTCGTTCGCGAATCCAAACAGCTTTCCTTCGAAGCTTCGGAGATCAGAGGTTTTCAACTTTAGCGCCTGGAAGGTCTGCATAAAGAGGATATCGGCTGAGCTGCCCTGGTCTACCAGGACCCGGGCGACCTTAAAGTTGGCGATCATGGCCGCAACCACCATTGGATCGTTGTGGTTAGGGACTATGCCTTCCAGGTCGTGATTAGAGAAACTAATGGGTACCCTTTGAGGTGGTCTCTTGTAGATCTGCTTGTGGCGAACGGCCAGGATTTGGTTGATGTACTTTTTCCTTTCCGCCTTGGTCTCACCACCACCGGCGAAACCTCCCGAGATATTACAAACTGGGAAGCTTGCGGTTGAATTAGGTGGGGGAGGCAAGGGGGGAATCTGGTGTCCTGTTGTCAGCAAACTGTAGAGGCTGAGCGGGGCTACGTTCCTCGCAGAACTCTTTCTTCTTTTTCTGGGTTGAGGTGTGTTTAGTCATGGTAGGTACTGGTGGGAGTGATTTTATCTGTTTCCCACAGACGGCGCCAATGTGATGTCCTAGGGCGAGCAGAACCTCTAAGGAGGGGGAATCTACCTTAGAGGAGACTCTGCCTAGGGTTTATGTGTGATGTTTGTTGGGAGTCCTCTAATGGCCAAAGGGGAAGCCAAAGAGATACCCTAATCACTAGTGTGTGAGGGTGGCGATTAGGGTAAGAGGACGTACCTTTGCCCCATGTAGTACTGAGCTACTTATAGGGGGGAGCTGGTTGCCCTAATGGGCCAACTTGGGACCCAAGTAGGGCCAGCCTGTAATGAGCTAGGAGTGGTGCGCTGTCCTTGCGGATGAGGATGGGGTGAGCTGTCCTAGCGGATAAGGATGGGGTGAGCTGTCCTAGCGGATAAGGATGGGGTGATGTCGGACCTGGGAAGACGTACGGAGATCGGACCTGAGCAGAGGCATGAGGTCGGCCTGTATCTGGCGCTTGTTCGGCCGTTGAGCCCTGAGCTCGGCCAAGCGTTCAGTGGGTCCCTTGTTAGGTCCTTGAGCTTTTAGCGGGGTTTATGGGGAGTTCGGCCTAGCCAGGTCCACCACAAATGAGAATGAAAGTACGAAAATGAATAGGTTTGTATGTTGTAAACAAAGATATAGGGCTTAGTTTATTGCTATGATTTTTAGAAGCTACTTTCCTAAGTTCTGCGTAATGCTACCCTTCTTGCCATTGCCATTTTTATTACAGGTAATGAGGCGGAGCATACACGAGTCATGGCCGAGCAGGTGTACGTAATTTAGTTAGCTGGGAGACCATCCATTGGTTAAGGGTTTTATTTCGAACTTATGAATGTATAATATTTTTGGGACGCTAAATCACTTCAACAATTTAATTTCATTTTAGATTTAATGAAAGAATTGTTAACTATTTTGCCCTGCTGGCGTACTGTTGAATATATACATATATATATACACACACGGGCACATATTAACTTATGAGAAATACAGGACTCAGGAAAAGCATGCATTTTTGGAATGTCCACAAAACAAAAAAAACTTTGTCCGATTTGACAGAGATTTTTATAAGTTAATGAGTTTTAAAAAGAAAATTTTGTTCACTATTCATATGGGGTAATTAAGAGTAATTATAAATAGGGTGTTACTGTATACCAAAAATAAATAAATAAATAAATAAATAGGGTGTTACTAAATAAACGTAAATCTTCCTTTTTTCTTTGTCTCTCCATGATTTCATATAGCGTTGATATTAAAAAAAGAATTTACACAGACACACAAATATATATCGGTGTGTCATCATCAACCGAGTTAATAAATAAGAAAAGGGTATAAAATACGAACAAATAATAAATAAAAGGAATATTTTTAAATAAATAAAAGATACAGCTAATGAATGGTAAATAATAATGCAATGAATATTGTTGGCTATTGATTAAAATAAGAACGTATTAAATCCATAGACTAAGCCCTAAGGGTTGAGTATATCAAAACAGAAATCATTAAAAAACCAAAATCGTTAAAAATATCCTAATGAATTAATATTCATTTATTGTTTTTAATGATACAATATCTTATTTTTATTTTCCATTAACTCCTACCAAATTCAATTTTTAACATTCCCATATTACCCATTAACTATACAATGGTTTCTCTGTTCGTTGATGTAAAGGTGATACTATACTAACCATTGATTACCAAATTTTATCATCAATATAAAAATCAAGAAAACATTCAGAGTAATCATAAGTGTTATAGTGTGAAAACTTTCACTATCCATGTCCCTTTTCCTTATTATTTCGGGGGAGAGAGAATTAGAGTGGGGAGAAAGACAGAGAAAAAACACACATTTCATTGATGTAAGATAATGCTATAATAATCATTAATTAACTACCAATTTTTATCATCAAAATAAAAATCAAGAAAATATTCAGAGTAATCATAAATATTATAATGTGAAAACTGTCACTGTTCCTATCCCTTTTCCTTATCATTTCAGCGAAGAGAAAGATAGAGAGAGGAGAAAGACAAAGAGAGAAAGCACACCACCGTAGTATAGCTAATGGGTTATATGGGAATGTTAAAAATTGGATTTGGTAGGTATTAATGGAAAAATAAAACTAAAATATTGTACTCATTAAAAACAATAAATGGGTATTAATTCATTAGGATATTTGTAATGATTTTGGAATGTTATTTATTGCTTAAGAGTATATGAAACCCGATTTTCTAATCAAAAAAAAGATACACTTAATAAATACTAATTAATATTACCTAAAATGTTGTTAATTATTGAAAAACAAGAAAACATTAAATGCTTAAACTTGGCCTTAAGGCGTGAGTCGGTTTTGATATAGTTAGCTTTTAAGGATCAGTTTAAGCATTTAATACTTTCTTGTTTTCATCAATAGATCAGACAATAATATTCTTTGAATTATTATTTACCATTTTTTATTTATTTAAAAATATTCATTTTTTTACCAACAAGGCCAATAATCACAGTTGGTGAATAGTTGAAAAATGCTTTGTTGGTAGAGGCAAAACCCACTTAGGTGATCTCTACACCTCGGAGGGGATTAATTTTCGGCTATTGGTCGAAGGATACCCTTAGTGCACACCTAAAAATATTCATTTTTTATTATTTGTTTTAACTTAGCCCCAAGGGCTGAATATATCAAAACAGAACGAGACAATAAATAAATGTTACATATTTTTTAATCAATAAAAAGATACACTTAATAAATACTAGTTAATATTACCTAAAATGTTGTTGTTAATTATTGAAAACAAGAAAGCACTAAATGCTTAAATTTGGCCTTAAGGCCTGACTCGGTTTTGATATAGTCCACCCTTAAAGCTCAGTTTAAACATTTAATACTTTTTTGTTTTTATCAATAGACAATAATATTCTTTGTATTATTATTTACCATTCATTAGTTGTATCTTTTTATTTATTTAAACATATTCATTTTTTATTATTTGTTTTAACTCTTCCATTTTTATATTTTTACTGTCAATTTTACCCTTTTCTTTTCTACAATTTATTAACTTGGTCGTTGACACACCTATATGTGTGTGAAAATACTTACAAGTGCATTACGACCTGTTAAGAAAATAACATGTATTAAAAAGATTTGGGAAAATGTTGTTTTTTATGTTTCCAATAGAAGAAAAAGGTGGACTTATGATTTTTTTTCCTATATCTAGTAACATTCAAAAATACCTTTAAAGTAGTTGTTAACATTTGTCTCTATATGTATATAGTTGACTAATAAATTTTTTACACTATTAGACTTATATTTTAAAATAATTTACACATCATAGTCTTAAAAAAAATTTATACACCATAATCTATTACTTAGCTTCTAAAAAAATTGTGTATACACTTTATGATAGATTAAAAAAATTTCATACTCTAAATTTTTCATATATGAACTCCCGTGCCTGTCCTTTTATATGTTGGTATATACACATTTTTCTGTTGATACTACATTCATGTAACCGATGCGTGAACGTAGTATATCAATAGAAATTAGAAAAGTGTTGTATAAATCAAAAACAATGCATAAGAATCTTTCTCTTATTTTGAGAAGAATGAATGTTTGGAATATGATAGATATTTTTTTTCGGTTGTAATAAAGTAAGAAAACTTAAAAGGGTTTTTAGGTTTATTTAAGGGTAATTTTGGATTTTTAAAAAAATGTAGTTCCGATAGGCAACTGTCGAATATATAATTATTTACATTTGTGACAAGTCTAAGTCAGAACCAAATTTATATTTTTTTCAATAGTTTGATGTCGGAAACAATTAAAATCCTGAGGACGTTTAAGTTTTTTCATATAAAAAACGGGGGCCATAAAATCAACGAAGGGTCAAAAATCCAAACTCTATAATTATTATTATTATTTTTTTGCTTCTTTAAAACAAAGTTGATGCTAATTCATTGAAGTACATTTAATCTCCTTTTATCTCCTTAGTTGCGAGGCTGACATGCGATTCAAAATCATCGGCATCAAATCCTTTGGACACCGTACTATCCTCTCCAAGGTATTGGTTTCCTTTTTCAGGATTCATATGATTTTGATTGGTTGGCTGGTGTTTTATGATGTGCTAAAGTTTGTTGTGTTTTTAGCTGAACCGGTTTATGTTAAGGAATTGTTGTATGATAATGTACGTTGATCCAATAGTAAAGGTTAGCACATATGATAAGTGATCTATTGTTACTTAAACAAGTGGTTGGGGCTCAATTATCGACTTTTGTTAATGTAAGAAGCATTGCTGAGAGACTATTATTTCTGAAAGAGACCGACAATATCAAAATTAAAGAATCGATCACCCAATTATGTGGGTAGATACTTTAATTTGAGGGGAAAAAAAATAAAGTATGTTGAACCTCTATTTTGGGATAGAATATAGCTATGTGTAGATGAGAGTGGTGTGCCTTGGGCGTTCATTACTCGAGTTTAAAAATAAATGATATTATATGTACATCCAAAATTGATATATGAATGTACATCTACTTATTTTGTATGTAGAAATAATGTAACATTAGGGTTTAAAATTGATTCTTTCACGTGCATTTTCTTGTCGTGTGGTCAACCAGCAAAGGAAGTTACTTTACTAGTAAAAAATTTTTGTGTATATATATATATATATTCCACGTGATCACGTGATAAGAAATGATGTGAGAGGATTCATTTCCATCCATTCTGAGTGTTTTAACTTTTAATAACCAAGTTGCTATGTTAATGATGTATTGTTGGATTGTGAGTGAGGGTGTCACTTGGGTGTCTATTCTGAATAATGTTAAAAAAAAAAAAAAAGGTAATTGTAATGATAACGATGTTTTGTTGGGTTGCAGGGTTGTTGTTGTGTTAATGTACACATGTTGACTTGTGTTGTTAGGGATACTCTTGAGTCTTGATGCATGAGAGGGTTGACTTGTGTCATAGATTTGTCCTGGCCCTATATTACCCTCTAATACCCCATGCCCTTCTCCTATATATGTATCCATGTTTTTCTTTTTGAGGAAAGACATGATTCATGTATTTTATCTTAATTATTTCTTTCACGGCTGGACTAGTTAATCCAAATGTAACGAGAGGCTCAATCTGAGGAATGATATTGAAAATGTGAATAATTGATATATATTTTAAAAATCATGCTTATAAATATTATTGGAAATTTAGAACATATTTTAGTAAATAAAAATATTTGTAAAAAAATAATTAATTATCATTAAAAATTAATACAAGGTCTTATAAATAAAAACAAAATAAAATTTTTAAAGAATTCTTATATTTATGAACGGAAAAAGTAATGTTTTATTTAAGAAAAATCTCATTATTGTTCATTCTGTTTTTTGCTTTGGAGTTTTGCTACTCTTTTTATTTTTTTTTTGGGTGTACACCAACCGGTACCCGGATCTGGTTTACTCAGAATTCGACTCATCCGGTCCGACCCAACTGAGCTCGCACTAGGGTCTCCCACTGAGGGTTGCTCCATACTCAAGGCTCGGACTCGAGATCTTAAGGGACCAAGTGAGCTACCACTTGACCAACGTGGGGTTGGTCAAGTGGTCTTGCTACTCTTTTTATGTTCCACACAAATTAAGCTTAAACTTTAAATTTAACTTGTTTAAATGAATAGATTATCTATAACTAAATAATTGCAAAAACCATCCTCATACTTTCTCACCATAATGCAAATCAACATGAGATTAACTCTCAAAGCATATCAATTATTTTGTTATTCAACTCTCAAAGGTGTGTACACTTTTGGAAATTACAGAAACAGAAGACAGTGATCAAAGCATTAGATAGTAGTAGTATAAGTCTTGACTCTTGAAATTAAAAGCCAGGGGGCGTGTATGCAATGAAACTGATGCACTGCACTTGGCGCTTGTTGTCGAATCCAATGATCCTAATGAATGAATTTGGGTATTCCTTCTTGGCCTCATCCAACTCCTTCAAAACCTGTGCTGCATCTGTGCACCCAAACATGGGAAGCTTCCACATTGTCCAGTAGCGTCCGTCGTAGTAACCTGGGGACCTGTGGTTCTCACGGTACACGAATCCATGCTACATTTCCAACCACAAAAGAAAACTCATTAGCTTAAAACCATTATGTAGATATATAAAACATTCTGATGCTTTGTCTGATAATAATTAATAAGCAAGGAATATATCGGTCTTTCTTCTAGGTAAGATGTATTGAAGTATTGAACTAATATTTGATTAGATAACATCTATGTTAACTAAGTACCGTAAGTAAATTGCGTTTAGTTGTTAAATCATTTGATAAAGAGATGCTCTTTGATAAATGATCATCATAAAGCCATAATAGAATTTAATCAGTCATTCTTTTACTATACCGTTAAGGTAAAGAATTGAACCAAAAAGTTCTCTTTCTTAATCATTAATTATTTTTTTGTCATCAATCGAATCACTCTTCTAGATATATCGGTTGTGTTATCAATTGTCCTAAAATAAGGCTCCTTTAAAGTAAACTTATGCGTGAAGTGAGCAAGAATATTTTCACTCTGCCTTAGGTTATTAGTGTGTGAAGATTTTGATATTGTTTAAGATTAAATCAAGAGTAAATGCACTCTTGGTTACTCGCTTCACATACAAGCTCAATTTGGAGGTTTATCCATTGCCCTTTGGACAAGGGTTGAGGAATGAAAAAGAATGCAAGTTTTAATTAAAGATTAAATACATAATTCTTTAATCTATTAAATACACTACTTCAATGTTACATTCTAATACAAACTTACATTTTTTTCTGTTGAGTGTTAACCATTGTATAAGTGTAATGGATAGCAAAAGCAAACATATGTATGCAGGTATGTATTTTTGTTTTCCAAGTTCGGAACTAGTTGAGCAAGAAAATTATGAGATTTTACCTCTAATTCGAATTCCACGCAAGGAATCCATCCTTTACGAAGAAGGTATTCAACTTCTTTAGCTAAGGATTCAGGTGTCAATGGTGGGAGGTAAGAAAGAGTCTCAAACTTCTTCTTCCCAACTGTAGGCCACACCTGCATTATTTAGTGGAAACATGTAGCACGGTAAGCAAATTATTCATGTTTAGAAATATAATGTGTTACCCAAATGTTATACAAATAACATAACAGCAAATGATTTTAAGTCTAATAGATACAGGCACCTAAGAATGATTCTAAATAACATACTCGTAACATATATTTTGAATTTGATCTTAGTGTGTACGTTTATAGAAAATAATACTCCCTCCGGTCCTGGTCCTATATATAAGTCCTCTTTCAAGACTTTTTTTTGTCCTTAATATAAGTCTCATTTCCAATTTTCAATGACATTAATTACTTCTTTTCCACAAACACCCCTATTTACTTAACACTTTTTACATTTCCAATAATAATTATAGGGGTACTTTTGAAAATAATACCAAATATTTACATTTCCAATGTCACTAAGTAGCTTTCTTAAAAGAAGTGAAATTTGTCAAAAGATGCTTATATTAGGGACCGGAGGGAGTATAATTGTAAATTTGGTCCCTCAAATTATAAAAATGTAAATTTGGTTCATGATTTTGCACATCACCGGTCAATTTGACTCGTGTGAGAACTTTACAAATTTTTGTTCAAGTTCCAATTGGTAGATCATGAGCAGATCCAGGGAACAAATTAACATTTTTGTAATATCTGATGGTGTGAATCTCTTGTACCAAATTAATTATTTTGATCATGTTTTAAAACAACCTAAGAGAGGGATCAGCCCAAGCATTTTTACTATACTCCAATAAATTAGTTTTTTCACATATGATCAAAGTTTTAACTTTTTATTGACAATTGGCAAAGGCATCATTAACTCCTAGCAAACAAGCAGATTCAAACATATTATTCAAATTAATATACCTGCATGCATTGAACTCTTCCACCATTGCTGGCTAAGGAAGTAATGTCATTGTTAGACTTCTGTGTTACAGAGAAGGCTGAAGAAGACTTCAAGCCAGTAAATGGTGCAACCATGTTACTTTGAGCCGGGGAGACACGGCTAACAGAGGCAACAACTGCAGATGAGATCATGGAAGAAGCCATTTTTCTTCTCTGCTTTGTACTTGGTGCTTGACTGTGATCAGTTGAAGAGGCCTTCTACTGTTTCTTCAACATGCTTATATAGCTACGATTATGAAAGCTGAGTTGGCATTGCTTCTTATCAAACGGTGTCAAATTCAAGTTCCAAAATTGTGGACAGTTTTGGACCGTTTGATTTGTGTTGGAGGGTGATATTACCTTGATAGCCACATGATGAGATGAAATCGGAATCCTTGCATTATCATCAAGCACAATCTTTGTTATGCCACGTGGCATGGGTACTTTATCTTATCTGATAGGTTGAACATTGGGAACTTGAATATGTGATGGCTGATACTGATTTTTTTTGGTGTACAAAGGTGTGATACTGATATATTCTCTCTTTTTGGAAGAATGCCTCATATTGACCCAACGGTGACATTAAACAATGATCGAAAAAACTATGACCTTTCAATTCTGATTTAGAGCATTTACGTCCATGAACGAAAAATTCATTCTTAAATGAATTTTATACATTATTTTATTATTTTTCATATTTTTTTATATGTTATGAATATCTACCATTTTTATATTTTACTCATGAATCTACTTTTCGTTCATAAATGGGTTTCACTATCTTCTATACACTCTTAATATTTTACAATAAATATAATCACCATCGACTAATCGTATTTTTTACCGTAAAAAAAAACTAAATTCATTTTAAATTTTTTTAACACATATTTACTCAATATTTTTCTACATATATACGAATACAGATTTATTAGAATATGTCAATTTTGAATACAGTTTTTACTCAATATAGTTCTTTCAGAGCAGAGAGTAAAAAATAATCCAAATCATAAAAACTAGTGTATACCAGTAAAAAAGAATACACATAGAATATTTTTGAATTGACTACATTTGAAAACAAGAAAAAAAAATTTAACCTCTGTAGGAGAGCACTTTTTTAAAAAAAATTAAAAATTAAATCTGAATAAAAAAAATATATGCATGTGAAAATAAAAACACAGGATATATCTATATTGTTAAAAAACGGTGGATCACCTGTGGTTTTGCCGCCCAAATTAGCCAAACTATTCGGCACTGTTCATCCACAAGTCCCACAAAAAATATTGCTTTATAGTTTATACCATCGTGGGTCCCACCAAGGTACTCATATGAGTAATTCCTTTTTTTTTAATATAATACAACAGCAGTGTAGGTTTTTGGTGCTCCGACTCTTTTTTTTTATTTTATTTTTTTTAATAAATATAATATATTAAAAAAAATGATTTGAGTTTTTTGTGTACATGTTTTTGTTATTTGGATTTGAAATTTTTTTATTATATGATTGTCCAAACAAGTAAAATATTAAACAAATGTGCTTCTACCATGCACCAGTTTTTGGTGCTCCAACTCTTTTTTTTTAATAAATATAATATATTAAAAAATTATGCTTTGGTTTTTCTGTGTTCTTTTTATGTACATGTTTTGGTTATTTGGATTTGAATTTTTTTTTAAATGGTTTCTGACATAGGTAATGGTCCAACCAAGTAAAATATAAAACAAATGTGTTTCTAACATGCAACGGTTTTTGGTGCTCCACTTTTTTTTTTAAATAAATATAATATATTAAAAAAATGTTTTGAGTTTTCTGTGTTCTTTTTGTGTACATGTTTTTATTATTTGGATTTGAAATTTTTTTATTATATGATGGTCCAAACAAGTAAAATATAAAACAAATGTGCTTCTACCATGCACCAGTTTTTGGTGCTCCAACTCTTTTTTTTAAAAATAAATATAATATATTAAAAAAATATGTTTTGAATTTTCTGTGTACATATTTTTGGTTATTTGCATTTGAATTTTTTTTTTATTAAATGATTTTTGACACAGGTAATGGTTCAAACAATAATAATTAATATATTATTTTCCGCCCTTCAATCAACAAAAACATCCTATCACACACTACATGTGAACAAATGTGGGAAATATGAGAGGCTTCTTAAATAAGATTCCCGTATGTGAATATTTCTACTCTCTTGGGCCTTGGCTTCCTAAAGAAGCTTTATTAATGCACTACTTTTTTTAGTTTTTATTCTCTTTTCTCTCTCTTTCTGAAACACCCTTCGTCCATCTCTTTCTTTCTTTCCCTCTTCTCTTTCTTTCACTTTGTCCATCTCTTTCTTCCTATTTCTTTTTTCATCTATCTATTTCTTCTTTTTCTCTCATAAATGGTTTGGATTTATGTTTCTTATTTGATTTGGGTTTTGATTTTGGTTTTTTTTTCGTCTAATTAAGGTTTTTATAAAGGTTTTTCCTTCATTTTTCCGAATATTGCAAGGGCAACTTGCAATGGCGGATCTACAGAGGTGGCCATGCGATGGTGGGGCTTCACAACAGGAAAAGAGGTTTCTCCTTTTGTTTTTGTTATTTTTATTTTTTTTATAATCCATACTCCCTGATTTTAAATGGCGGTTTCATTATACACACCAGGTGTTTGACAAAGTTTCACAACCAATTATTATCCTCATTGCTTTGCTTTTGTGTAATTGGTTCATAACTTTTGTTTCTTTACTCAGACTACCATATTGTATTTGTTCTTGAAGGATAGTCATTATTCAAGTACAGCTATGAGATCATAATGGCAATAAGGTGGAAGTAAATAAGAGCAGTGGTTGAACCCAATGGTTTATTCACTTTACCCAAATTTCGTCCTGGATTTTGCAACTATTTGAATAAAGAGAGAGAATCGAAAAGGTAATGACAAGTTTATTTGGTTAATGCATCCACAAGTATTAGATTTTCATGTCACCTGTTTTTAATTGTCATCATTATACCTATGTTGTATAATTTGTAATATTATCCATATTGCTTTGCTCTTTGTTATGCATAGAAGGTGTTTGAGAAACAAATCAATGAGGTATGATACATGGAGATGGAGAAAAAAATTGGCCTTATATAGAATTAATTGTGTTTTGTTCCATGGATAATAGTCACTTTTAATTTTAGTTTCATATTTTTAAATTAATTGTGTTGCTGCTGGTGTTGCTATTTTGCTATCTTGCTATTGTTGCTGTTCTACTATGTTGCTGCTGTTTTGCTGTCCTTATATATACTTCAAAGAAGGTATGATTGGCTTCAGATTTTTCGTTACACGATGCCGCTTGCGAGGTTTTGAAATCATATTATGATACATTTGATTTGATGCAATTATTCACTTGGATATCTTCAGATCAATCATGAGTTATGCTACTCTTATTCAACCTTTAATATATAGGTTTTATAACTGCTATGGTGAATGATTCCAAAGTCATTGACCAACCTTTAAGATAGATTGGTTTTTTTAGATAGTTTGTTTCTACTGAGTTTAGTTTTGCAATGCTATTTTTTCTCATGAATGTTTTTATTGGTTCTGAGTGTGGATTTTTTTTTAGTAGTAATAGTATGTACTTGAATTTAGCATAAATGGAGCAGTAATAGTGTGGCTTTATATAGTGCACTCTCAAGTCTCATTCTAACACATGGTCCATATCATGGCTATGCAATTAATGTCCAAGAGATCTATTTAAAAAAAAAGAAGGTATATGACAAGTTTAATTAGTATCACCTACAAAAATGAACCTTATTATACTTTTTGCTAATTATATTAGATAAAATTGCAATGTCTTTTATTATCTGCCATAATTTTCTTATGTGACTAGACACACTAAATATTGCACACCACATGTTTGATAAAAGTTCCAACCTTTTGATTTTCATATATAGGTTGCAAGTAACTGTCACTACTCATGTGTTTTGGTATTCTTAACTTCATTGGCTATGATAAGCTTTCCTCCTTCACAATTAGGTGAGAAACTACATATTAGAATAATTTAGTTACGTAAAAGCTAAAGAAGCATGTTATTGAATGATTTTTTCCCTTGGTATTTGTAGTAGCTATTTCTTGAAAAAGATTAAGAAGGCCAAGAAAAGCAAAGGAAAAGAATTACCCACATATGAGGTATGCATCTTATCTTGCTATCTTTCAAGTTAGATAATAAATAGCTATCCATTTGCAGTTGTTGTTCTTCCTCTTCTTTTTTCTTTATTTTCTCTCTTTTTAATTAATATTTATTCTTATATGTTTGGATTCAGTTGCAGAGTATTATTGTTGTTTAGCTTATTTTTACTTTGTGTTTGCAGAAGAAGACTAGAAGAGGAAGGAGAAAAAATATTCTCAACAAGATCTATAATAATCACATGTGTAAGGGAGAAAGACAAAGACTTTGAGTAATTTAATGGTTGATCTGATTTTTTCTCTATTGTAGCTTTTCTCTTCATATCATTTATGTATTATTTTGCATCATACTATGTCTCATTTTGTATTCCATAATCATTTATCCTATATAATTGATCAAATGTTACTTAAACATTAAGCTTTGATATCAAGATTGAGAACATATACTGCTCTTGGAAAAGAATGGTAATAAATCCAAAGTAGTAGATGTCCAATATTTATTTCAATTTGTGAAGTTCAAATACCATTATTGATAATTGATATTGCTAATTGGTATTATGTAAATTGGCGCAAAAAAAAAAAAGTGGGGGATGCCACTTGAATTTACCATTTCACAGTGTTGTCCTCTACTGCTTTACTACTTTATTTCATATTCATATCCTTTACTGCTTGATTTTATATCTTTTTTTGAGTTATGATTTATTCCAGGACTACACATGATTTAAGGAGTTTTTAACTTTGGGAAACAAGACCAAGTTATACCAACTTTATATTGGTTGAGTTGATGTGTTTCTGGCTATTTTTCTCTGTCCACCTCATCACCTTCTTACAGTTTTATGCAGCCATCCTTTAAATGGGATTAAATATATATGTGTGTATGTGTGTGTTTATAATGTGTTCTTTTTGGTTTCAGGATCTTCAACTTTTGTCATTATATTGAGCAGTGAAACAAGACCAGTGCCTATCAATCTTAGGAAACTATAATACTTTTTTTCATTATATTGACCAGTGAAACAAGACTCCGAGCAATACTTTTTTTTATTATAGTTAGATCTCTTTGAATAGAAGATTTATTCATAAATCAATTAAGAAAATTCTTCAATTTTTAATTTTCATATTTCAAATTCATGCATTGTAAAATCTATATAATATTTGCATATTGTGTGGTGTAATGATATTAATTTGTTGTTTTTGACAAAGATATTTATTTTAAAATATATTTGTCACTTGATTATTTATTTATCCAAACAAATGTATAATATTTAGGATATAAATGTGAATGAATTTTTAATTCAATTTTTTTTACTCAAAATACACAATAAATCAATGTTATTTGGTCCAAATGTTTATTTTGTTTCATTGTTATCGGTCATTCCAAAAGTGAAGCCAACAGATAGGGCCATAAGCCTTTGGTTTGAACCGTGGAGTTGAGAAATCAACATACTCATCATTACTCAGTAACATTAGCCTAAAATGACAAATAAAAATTACTATTATGGAAGCCTATTGCATAATACGAGATTAGGAAGTTATTAAAACAAAACACCAAAGCTTGAGAAGGTTCCCAAGTGGAAGTTGTAATGCAGTACTAACACGATAAAAAGGGATAAAATATTTCTGATAAATAACCAAACTTACAATACAAAATCAATTAAGGTTGACACAATTGGTGTGGGGTTATGTCACTTAAGCAAATGATTTGGAGTTCGATCTCAACTATAGCGAATGTAAAGAATTTTAGTTGAGAGGGCAACTCCGAAAGGACTGAACTGTACCCGAAGGATTAGTCACCATACTCGCGTCGATGGATATCTTGAAAATAAAAAAAAAAACTTACAATACCAAATAGTTCTTCAAAAAATTCTACTAAAAATAATATAGCAAAACTTATAAAGAAAAATTCATTACCAAATTTGCAATATCATTCTCATAATTTAAATTTGCACTTAAGATTTTTCCACCCTTCAATCAACAAAAACCAAACGTTACGGGCCCGTGCGATGCACGGGCATGATGTTTTTTTTTTACTGTTATGTTCTTTTTTAACTCCAATTTATTCTTGATTCATGTGTTTATTTGCAGGAATTGGTGGTTGCAACTTCATGATTTTTGAGAGTTACTCATCGATTGTGATATTCAGAAAGTTTGGATACTTTAATCTCAGGAAATGGTTAGTTTCTATTTTCTTTATGCATTTTTCACAAACCCTAATCTGAAATGGTTGCATGTTTTTTTTTAAAGTAAAACATGATAAAATGTGATAAAATAAGTCAAGGAGTGAATTGAGAGTTTATTTTATCTTCATGCTTAGCTCCTTGCATTAATTTATTATTATTTTGTAGTGAAAACATGACAGGAACCTTGGTGAGTACTAAGAAGAGCAAATTACACATTATGGTAAGTACCAAAATTCAGATTTTTGGGTTCATTGATTGCCCGCAAAGATATATATATCTTGGCCTATTTGATAGTGAATTAGAGGTTGCAAGGTTTTTACTTCTACAAGGTTTTTATGAAAGTTGAGGCTTTGGTTATGGTTTTTACTTCTGCAAGGTTTTAATGAAAGTTAAGGCTTTGGTTATGGTTTTTACTTCTGCAAGATTCTTCCCCTTTCTCTATTTTCATTTATTTCCATTTTCTGATTTCCATTTGGTTTCTTATTTTTTGTGCATCTAATCTTTCTCCATTCATCTATTTACTAATTTCATCTTTTTTGATTTTGTGATAATGGTTTTGAACTGTTACGTTGAAATGCTGAGGGTTCAGATTAACGGGACAGGTGTTGAATTCAAATTTAAAAGCTCTTATGGGTATTGTTGGCTGAGTACTCTAGACCCACTACACCATAGCTGTCATAAAGAACACCATTGAAGTGTAGCATGTTCGAGCTTGTGAGGAATGTGAGATTCTTGGCCTTATTTGTTTAGATATGTTTAAAGTTTCAATTTTTCATTTGTCTAAATGTTATTTTGGTTATGTTTCAAAATTCCTCTTATTCTTGATACTTTCTCTTGAAGTTACTATTTTTTTGCCACTTGCCTATTATGTGTTTGATAAATGCTTGATCATTTTAGATGTATTAAATGACCTCTATTTTGCAGTTACCTTGCATATATGTTTAAAGTTTCTATCATATTATTCATATTTTACCATCATTTATAGAAACCTCAAATACATATGACGATGTTTTAAAATCAACAACAATGGCAAAGATTCAAGTGGTTCGATATTTTTCTTCCAGAGGGGAATATATAACATGATCAATGGGCCTCATGGAAAATTTCATGAGGGGAATATAGAGAGAGATATATAGTGGATTAATCAATGTTTTTTGTTCTTTTACTATTTTACTAACATTTGTTTATGATGGATTTGTAGTTGGAAACTCATGAGCCATAGAAGACTAAGTGATTGGTGTGATCTTTGTAAAGGTAAAGATCATAGTGTTGATTTGAAGTGTAAAAGGATAGAGATTGTGTAATCAATAATAGTAGTGTATGTTGTAAGATGTATTTTGCTCGGAGTACGGAAAGAAACATTATGATGAAAACCATGATGGTATCTTTTGGTATTTGGTAGTTCTTTAGAAACATGGAGTAGTTCATTCCTTAATCAAACACTACTCTGTCATCATGTGAATACTCTCAAACTTAGACTTAGAGGTCTCTCTTTCTCACATTGTATTCATAATTTTATTACTACAATATTTGATTTGATATTTTATTGGTTGAATGCAAAAAAAAAAAAATTGCATGAGACCAATTGCGTAGTTGTTTAATACTTCATTCTAGATTGCTCTTGGATATTATAAACAAAAAGGCCTTTCTCATCTCATGGAAGGAGACAAACTTCTCTGGCATGTCATTTGGATTCGAAGCTAATCAAATTTTTCACAAATCTTTGCTTATAATTTTCTATTCTTAGCACACTTTTTTTTTAAGGTTTTTTCATTAATTTTATTCTTACTATAATGCAAAGCTATAGTATAATTGAGTATTACTCTTCTCAAAGTATAAAATAAGTTGAATAAGGTTATGGCCAAAATGGTGTGTACCAACACTCTTATTTTGTTTTGGTTGCATAATTTTGTGTTGCATATTTTCGTGATATCCACTACTATTGTTATTTTGTTTTTACTAACAATTTTTACACATTATTTCTTTATCAACAATTTTTACTAACAACATTTTTACACATTAATTTTTTATACCTTATTATTACACATTTTTCGTTATGACCCGTCCTGAGGACGGGTTTACTTACTAGTTTTTTTTTAATTGACATACATTTGAAATGAAAAAAAAAAGAAGAGAATTTTGAGTTTTTTATTATTGTTTTTCTCTCTTCCTCTCCCTATGCAACCGTTACCAATTTAGGTAACAATTGTGAAATTGGAATGATCGAAACGCAGTACCCAGCGGTAATGAACGGGCAAAGCACGTTCGTAGGCAATGAACGAACTGAAAAAGTTTGATGGAGATGCTCTTACTTCCTCCTATTTAAACTATAAGAAAAAAAACATACTCTCACGGGACTTATTTATAAGGCAAATTCTAGAAGAATTTTTCGGTCCTATATATAAGATATTTTGCATTTTCTAGGAAGCATTTATTGTTATTTTCTCTCATTTGCACTTTATTCATTAATGTGAAATAATACATTATGAAATTCTCAATACAAGATAAGAGAGTAAAATTGTAATGTTAATGTATTTTTTAAAAGTTTCAAGAAACTTAACTACCTTCTTGATCCGTGATATGGATAAGTATGTTATGTAAATAAGACCAGAGGGAGTACTTCTTTTGTTTAAAATATAAGCAAAATTAATGAATTTTCTAAAATTTTATTTCATTCTCAATACAACTTTTCTAAAATATTCCTAAAAAATTGTTATCTTATATAATTTTTGTTTCATCCTCAATTCAACTTTCCTAAAATATTTCTATTCTTTTATAAATTTTAGAAAATTAAATACAATAAACTAATCTTCTTTATAAACGTAAAATTAGTTAAAATTGCTTATAATTTGAGCCGAATGGAATAATTCATTAATGTAACCCCTCCATTTTTTATTATGAGATTTTTTTTGGTTTTTTTGAAAATTTTGAAGTGTAATTAATGTATGTGTTTTTCCATGTTTATCGCTATTAAATAAGTTTTGGTTTACCTAAGTACTAACGAAAAATAATAATTATAAAAAGATTGTATAAGAAGGAAAAACATAATTAATATATTGAAAATTTAAACAATAAATATATTTTTAAAAAAATATGGTTTATTTAAAATATGACAAATAAACTTAAGCAGGGAGAGTAAATGGATTAACACTTTTTGTGCTTCATATATTCGATCTTTGCTTGTAATAATAATAATAATAAATTATTAATAAAAAAATGTTGAGGATAAATATTACTTCTTTCATCCCTATTTATAGGATACCTTTGAAAGATTTCACGTCCATTAAGAAAGTTGATTAATTTAATTAATTGTATTGGAAATGTGAACTTTTGATATGTATTTTCAAAATTACCCCTATTAATATTATTGAGAATTTAAAAAGCGTTAAATAAATAGCAGTTTTAATGGAAAAGAGTAATTAATGATCATTGAAAATTGTTATAAGATCTTATAAATAGAGAAAAAATAAAAGTGTCAAAAATATATTATATTTAGTAACTGAGATAATAATATATTACTTATTTGATAGTGACTTGTCAATGTAAGTATGCAACACATAGTACAAAAAAGTTATCAGAATAACATATACAAAAAGCTCCGATGTATGTGGTAGGTGCTGCTTTTGCACTTCAGTTCAAATCACCGGTATCATTCACTTTCCACTTATTATAAACGGTAATAATACGACACTACCAGTGGTGTCGTATACATATGGTACCACGTTAAAACGCTCCTCTCCTCTTCACTCACATTCCATTCAACAACTCTACCAATTAGCAATTTTTTGTAAAACTACTCAAACACTTGATTGATTTCTTCAAATTCTGATTTCCTCTACCCTTCATCATTCATAATAGTTAAGACTTTATTCCTGTACTGGCTTTGTTTTAGAGCAACATGAAAATAATGAGAATATAATTTTGATCCCCATCTTTTAGTCAATCTTCCTTGGCCTTTTGTCTCACCAAAGCATAAGCTACCTTACTCAACTTCACGTATTCTGCTACCATATTCCTCTTAGTTTCTTGGAACTTCAACTTTTGTGGATCATTTTGTAAAGCATGATGAGTTTTCTACAAGTTACTTCTCATCTTAGTCTCCTTGATGGTTACAGCAACATATTTTTCCTTATTCAGGATCTTTAATTTGCCTTTTGTATTCTTCAACTTTTGCATTATCTGAAACATTAAATAATTTGGCATATCTTTCTGCCATTCACTATGAACAATACCTTCAAAGGATGGATCATGAGCCCACATATTGAAGTATTTAAAAGGAATGTTCTTTCATCTCATATCTTGATTCCATGTAATCAGCACAGGACTATGATCAGAAAGTCCATTTTCCATGAATATTACCTCAGAAATAGCCATTGCATTCACCAAAACCCTATCAAGTTTGCCGGAAAATTCTCTCTCCTTTCTCGTGCTTATTGTACCATGGGAACATACAACCTTTCCCTCTTATATCTTCAAGTTGAACATCATACATACAGTTTTTAAAATCCTGAATTTGAGCCTTATTCATATCATTTCCTCTAAATTTCTCTTCAAGTTTTAACACACAATTAAAGTCTCCCAAAGTAATCCATGGGCCTTTAACTATACTGTAATATTCCTTAAATTCCCCATATATATAACTTCTTCCTCTAGATCTCTAGGCATGCATTGAATGCATATATCATAGACCGGGAAGGTAACATTCTCACTCACTGTTTCAACTATACAATGCATCATTTGAGCAAATTTGAATAAGATCCTGACTCTAAACATATCAAGTTTTCATATCAACCAAATTCTTCCAAGAGGATGACAATCAAGGTTAATTTCAGAACCCTAACCAGCAACAATATTATTCATTATATTACTAAACTTATTATCTCTAATTTTATTGTCTAAAACACCCATCAGGCCTACATTATGCATCATACAAAACTTCTTTATTTCTTTTTTTTTTTTGGGTTTATTGATCCCTCTTATGTTCCAAACACCAATATTTTCCATTATCCTTTGGTGTGAAGGATATTGGACCATTTACAACTATTCTCTAATTACTTTTCATACCTCAATTCCTTACCTTTTTTCCCATTACAATCAGCCATTTACTTTCATTATTGCATTACCCTTTATCATTTTGCACAGCCACTTGAGGAGTTGAGGTAAAAGTCTGAGCATTCTGATCAATAACTGTGTTTTCAACTATCTCAACATCTGTTTTAGCTAGTATGGATCTAACTTTCTCTTGTAGCTTGTCTGCTTTTGCCACCCATTTCTTCTTCTGTACCCCTGTTTTGCACTGCTTCTCACAATCAATGTCCATATTGTGTGCATATGATTGCATTGACAATATCAATCAGAACCTTTATATAGTTGATTCTATCTCTTGCTTGAGCCATTTTATAAGCCATAACTTCCCCAAAGCTTCATGACGCCAAAACTTCAAATCAAGATTGGGGATTTGGATCCATATTGGCACTCTGCCTATTCTCCCTTTTGTTAGTTTCTTTCTAGTCCAAGGTAAGATGATCATTGGCTTCTTATCAAAGTGAAAATTTATTCCAATGTCAAAGGACCTCATTTCTAGCTTTTGCATAAGTGAATTAAGCAAGAATGATTCTTTTAGCAGTCATTAACACTTTGTCTAATAACTTATTGCCCCATATTGGCTTCAGAGTTTCAACATCTGGTTTCCTTGCCTTCAAAATCTCGTACACTTTCTTACCTTGTTTTTCTGATTTCTCAACCTCATCACCCCATGTCTCCTTGGATTCCACTTTTAATTGTCCCGCTAATTTCTCCATTTTCTCAATTAAAGTTGTTGCCCAGGGCCCAAAAATTTTAGGGGCCCCATAATTTTTTTGTAATAGTACTTATACTTAAAAAAATTAATAGTTGCATATTTTTTATTTTTCAATTATTAATAGTTTAGCATAATATTTTAATTTATTTTTTTATTTGCTCACTTGACTTATAAATAGGTTAACTTATGAACTTTATTTTTTATAACTTACTCCCTATGTCCCTAAATATAACATCATTTTGAGAATTTTATTTTATCTTATTTATAAGACCAAATACAAATTTTCAATGACAATTAAGTACTTTTTTCCACAAATACCCATATTTACTCAACAATTTTTAGATTCTCAATAATACTTATAAGGATAGTTTTGAAAAAAAAACATATCAAATGTTCACATTTTAAATACAATTAACTAAATTAACCAACTTTAGTAATGAACGTAAATTCAACCAAAAGGAAATTATATACAAAGACGGAAGAAGTTAACATGAAAACAATTTTAATTACCTATTTAATTAATAAATTTTTTATTTTATTTCAACTCTATTTTATATATTATTAATACCTATTTTTATTATTGATTGTTATCATTGTTTTAATTAATTAAATATATAAATATATAGTGTTTTAATTGATTTATTTTTAATAAATTATTTTAGTAGGGCCCAAGATAAGTTAGGATCGGACCTGATTGCTCTTGATCTATGTTGTCAGGTATCTCCCCTTCACAAAAATTTCCCAACCAAACTCATATCTAGATTTTTTTTTCGCACCCTATGTGAGCTTTCAATATGAATCAATGGTTCTTTTCCATGATTTGAGTGCGTATTGACTACCGATGTTGGAGTGGTTCTTGGTGTTAGTGACTTCTGTGGTCGTCTTCTTCGTTTGGCCATGGCCACGTTGAACGTTGGCAAAAACTTGCTAATGTCGTAGAGAGAAAAGAGAGAGATGTTAGTTACGTGTCATTCCTGAAATTAATCTTAAAATCACATAAATCATGAATTACTATAATTTTGAATTAGAGATTAACGGATATACACTATGATGTAAAGTTTTTTTACACCATCAGTTCATCATCAACATTCATTTGTATTACTTTAATTTAAGAGTCAACAACCATAAACGAATGAATGGTAGATGATGAACTGATGGTGTAAAAAACTTTACACCGTCAGTACATATACTAATTAATCAAATTAGATATTTGCTATCATATAGGTACTCTTGATACAAACTATCATTATAAGTAGTGATTTTCAGAATTTCAATAATATAACATATATAATTGGAAAAGGAAAAAAAAACACTCTTTAAACCAACAAGGCCCAACACAGTTACTAGATAGCGTCTCGAAGGAGATTAGTCTTCGTCTAATAGCTAGAGGATACCTTTTGTACGAAAAAAAAAACACTCTTTACAATGAACTATAACAAAATGCATTTTCATATTGTTTAAAGATATTTACTATATAAAACTATAACTATGGATTAATAATACAAATTAAAAAAACAACTATTATTGTTTTGAACTTAAATTTTTTTTTTAAATTATAATATCCATGTAATGTACGAGATAAAAACTAGTTCATTATTATAAAAAAAACAAAACTAGTTTAATATAATGGAAGGATTAACCCCATTCAATGGCTACTATTTAAAAAAAAAAACAATTGACTACACTTTAGAATCCTAAAATATAAATATTTTAAAAAAAAAATAAAAAACTGAAACAATAAAGTAATTCACTAGAAACAATAAGAAAAAGCATTTTCCAAGGGAGCAATGATAAATCAACTAGTGCTGGCAATTAGGGCGGATGCCCATGGGCCCCGTTCGTCCACTCTACATTTTTTGTGGGCAGGGCATCATTTTTTAGCCCAATTTTTGAATGGGCTCCGCCCGCCATGCCCATTTTTTTTTCGTGCATCATTGGTCGGGCGGTGGGCCGCCCACGGGCCGCTCATTATTTAGTTTAAAAAAAATAAAAATTAGGAGCTCCACAATTAGGAGCCGTCCTACATCTTTTGTCGGGTATCAAACTTTATTATTATGTTTTTATGAATTTTGAGTGTGAACATTTATATGCTGTGCAATCTTAGTCTACATTTTATGAATTTTGAAGATAGAATATATGATTTTTTTTATGTTCTAAAAAAAATATATGATTTTTTTAAAAAAAAATTTTATTTAAATGGGCCGCCCATGGGCATGCCCTGCCCGCATTTAGGGCGGGCAGAGCATAAATTTTCAGCCCAAAATATTAGAATGGGCGGACGGGCATGCCCGCAAAAAAAGCCTTTTTCCTTGCGCTTAAGGAATATCTCTCTTCCCCTCCAGTTCTCTCCAGCCCTCGAGAAGGGGAGAATCTTTTCATTTATCTTTCCGTAGGGGATTCCGCCCTCAGCTCGGTGTTAGCCCGAGACGAGGGCCGAAGTGAATTCCCCGTTTATTTCATAAGCCGAGCTCTCCAAGGTCCCTAGCTTCGGTATTCCAAGATTGAGAAATTCGCATTCTGTCTCATCCTGGCTGCACGGCGGCTACGACAATATTTCCAAAGCCACCCTATTGTCGTAAGAACCGCCCAGCCCATTAAACAAGTTCTTCAAAAGCCCGATCTCGCAGGGAGAATGATGGCCTGGGCAATTGAACTGTCCGAGTTCGACATCTCCTATGAACCGAGGAAGGCAATCAAGTCATAAGTGTTGGCAGATTTTGTATCCGAGTTCACAGAGCCCCACCAAAGCTCTAGCTCGGATATTTGGGTAATATATGTTGATGGTTCGAGCAATCAAAAGGGTGCAGGAGCTGGTGTTATTTTGGAAAATGCGGAAGGACTCAGCATCGAATACTCCCTGAAATTCGAGTTTTTAACTTCGAACAATCAGGCCGAGTACGAAGCAGTCATTGCCGGCCTCCGCATGACCAAGGAGCTCGGTGCAACTGAAGTCCAAATTATGAGCGATTCCCAGTTGGTGGTTTCCCAAGTCGTTGGAGACTACCAAGCCAAAGAGCCCATCCTGCAGAAATACCTTGATAAAGTTAAATCCCTGGCTCTTGATTTTGCCAAATTTTCCATCACCCATATCCCCCGCAGTTCAAACTCCCGAGCCGATGTGCTTTCCAAGTTGGCAAGCACGAAAGGCGGAGGGAACAATAAAAGCCTCATTCAAGAACAAATCGCGACCCCAAGCGTAGTAATGGCCATTTCATTACTGCCGAATTGGATGCATCCGATTAGGGCATACCTCGAACATGGAATACTCCCTGCCGATCAAAAGGAAGCAAAGAAACTTAAGAGAAAGGCGGCTGAGTATGTCATTATGGATGGAGTCCTTTATAGAAGAGGAATGTCTTCCCCACTCCTCCGATGTCTTACCTCCGAGGAAGCTCAAGAGACCTTGAACGAGGTCCATGGAGGAATGGGGAGCCACCACGACGGAGTAAAATCCTTGGCAAGGAAGATACTAAGGGCTGGATATTTCTGGCCGACCTTAGTTATGGATTCCATTGACCATGTTCGACGATGTCCTCAATGCCAATTTTTCAGCGATGTTTATCAGAAACCCTCCGAGGAGCTCCACTCTCTAGCTTCCCCCTGGCCTTTCAGCATGTGGGGAATGGACATTGTGGGACAGTTCCCAACGGCTCCAGGCCAGCTAAAATTCATCGTGGTAGCAATAGACTACTTCACCAAATGGATCGAAGTTGAGCCCCTAGCAACCATCACTTCGGCAAGGATCCAGAAATTTTTTATGAAACAAGTCATCTCCCGTTTCGGCCTTCCTCTCACATTAATCACCGACAATGGTAGTCAATTCGCTGCCAACAACTTCCAGATATTAGCTGAGAATCTCGGAATCTCTCATCGGTTTTCTTCGGTAGAGCAGCCCCAGACTAATGGCCAAGCCGAGGCCGCCAACCGAGCTATCGTTGACGGCCTCAAGAAGAGAATTACACAGGCCAAAGGAGCATGGGCCGATCTTCTACCCGAGGTCCTCTGGTCAATCAGGACCACGGTTCAGTCCTCAACCGGAGAAACCCCCTTCAGACTCACCTATGGTTGTGATGCGGTCATCCCCATCGAACGAAGGATTCATACCTTCCGAATGAGGGACAGACCCGAGGAGGAAAATGGAAATTTGATCAAAGAAAACTTGATACTGGCCGAAGAGATCCGGGACGCCGCCTCTGCTCGGAAAAAGAAAGCAAAAGAAAGGCAAGCCAAGCAGTATAATAAAACGGTACAACCCAGGTCTTTTGAGGTCGGTGATCTCGTTCTCAGGAGAGTTGACATTGGTCTTAAAAACCGAAGAGATGGGAAATTTGCTCATAATTGGGAAGGCCCCTACAGAGTCATTTCAAAAACACACTCTGGGGCATACAGACTGGAGACTCTTGAAGGGGCCGAACTCAAAAATTCTTGGAACGTTGTAAAACTGAGAACCTACTTCAGCTAGGTTTACCTCAGATGTGATCAGCCGCCCCAGCTAAAAGTTTAAGTTCTATCTTCATTTCTGTTAACATTTTACACTTACTTCCCCTAGTCATGCTCTTATTTTCCACTTTGGGATATACCCACCTTTTTGATTCATAGGCAATGTACTCATGACTACAATTAATGAAAAGTACAAACTTGCTCATACTCAAGTGCCACAGTTTTATATACGTACGTACTAGCTTCTCATTTAGCACTAGCCACCTAAATGTTGCATGGCGCTATGCACAGCCAACGTCTTCTAGATAAGATCGGCTCATATGCACAGTGTACAAGAGACACCTGATAAAGAACAGACTGTTGTGAAATGTTTCCACATAGCTTCACTCAGCACTCTCTTTTACATCGGGGCCGAGGACACCCACCTCGGCTAAGGTGGGTAGATCCGAGTTCCCTACCGTATGCACTTATATACAATACCTTTATTCAGAGGAAAACTTATAAGATTACTGCACTCACTGAGTCATCCGAGTTTGTCCGAGTTATTAATACGAGATTTTAAACACCAATGTTTCGGGTACAAGTTTTTTAGGTCCGATCAGGCCGAAATACAACAAGTCGGTAAAGGACTTGTATTCTCAAAAGTATTTTTACTTAGAAACGACCTCGGACGCAGTATATATGCGACAAGTTAAAACAAGAACTTGCATAAAAGTTACAATATGCGACAAGTCTCAAACACTTGCATTCTTTCTTAAAAGCCTTTCTAACCAATCGCAGTTCGGATCCGAGGTCGAACGAATAAACATGCAACAAGTTGATAAAGAAAAACTTGCGTTCGTGCAACGAGTTAGAGTAAAAACTTGCATAAATATAACAACATGCAACAAGTTAATACTGGAAGGAACTTGCATAAGAATAAAATGTTGTAAACAATAAAGCAAAATACAATCCAACATTGTCAAACATGTTACAAAAAACATTGACAAATCGCAAGCTGCCCAGCATAAGGGACTTATGCTGCTTCATCTTCAACATCGGACAGGACAACCGAGTTGGGGTTGAACTCCTCATCCGGTTTCTCCACCAAAGGATTGGGCAGATTCTCCTCGGGTTGGTCAAGGTCAACTTCGAGCCCATCCTTATCGTAGTCGACCATCTTCCCCTCCTCCACCCCGAACCCAGCAGAAGCACCGATATATCGGATTCGGAGCCCTTGGTTCAGGTGAAGAATCTGCTCTATTGCACTGGTAAAAATTTTACTTGCCGCCCTTTCAAGATTGAAATCCGATTCATATGCGGCTACCTTGTGTTTAAGAGCCTGAGCGACTCTTCTCTTCAGCAATGTCCTCACCTTCTCCACAGCGGCCAGTCCTTCCTGCCGACCAGCCTCCTTTGCCTCCGTCGTCGCTTGGGCCAGGGCCTCCTCTTGACTTTTCCGAAGCTCCTCCATCTACTGACGGTGCTTCTCTTCTAACTCGGCCAACTGTTGCTCGGCAGAGTTTTTACTATTCCTCAGCTCCGCCACTTCAGCTGCCATATCAGACCGGGCCCTCTTTCTAGCTGGCGACACGCCTTCCGCAACGTCATCAGCAACCAACACATTGAAAATATTTGTTGACCTTTTCAAGTGATAGGCCAGCCCTTCGGCCATATTCTTCCACTCGGCTCCCGACATCTTTACAAGTGCCTCTTTGACTGAGGCCCTAGTAGTGGGGGTCGTCGGCCTTGGGGTACCGGCAGCATTGACGAGCTCGGTACTCGGAGATGGAGAGTGGGGAGGAGGTGGGGTAGTGATCACCGCAGGTGGAGTAGAGTGTGGAAGAGCGGAGTCGGTTGACGTGGTGTCAGCGGTCGCGGCCTCATTGGAAGTATTTTCCGACCTCTTTCTTTTGCGGCTCAACGCAGCCTTTAATGCCTTAGACGACATGGCTGACCAATATTCCTCTGCAAACGAAAAGATAAAGAAAAATTAGTAAAAAAAAAAATTCACAAGAGTATAAGTGCGAGGTTAACTACCAATTTTGGCTAAAACTTCGTTGTCAGCACACTTCATGAAAACTCCAACATCAAGTTGGAATTTCCGAGCATGATATTCATTTTGGAAATGGTGGACTGTAGCGGCCTCGTCGGCATCGAGAGTCGCGCCCGACCACCTTTGTGGCGTGCCGAGGTAGCGATCGAAGAACTCTGGGGTCCACTCCAAGGGAAACCTCGGACCCGTCTCGTCCCGGAACCAAGGCCGGCTAGTGCCTACGAACTTGTACTTGAAGAATCTGGGCTTAAAGTGCTTCCAAGATTCCGTAAACATTCCGAACAGCCCACAGCGAGCTCGAGCTTTGGCCGATACCCAAAGTCGACCAGTAACCCCGTCTTTGTTACTGACGAACGGGTTGTACATCCACAGAAAGAGCCGAACCGTGCATACCAACCCTTTGGCCCCGCAATACTTTTGAAACGCCCTCAGGAACGACCAGGTGTTGGGATGAAGTTGCGACGGGGCCAGTCCGAGCTCTTTCAGAACCCTCATCTCGAGGTCGGTGAACGGCAAGGTCACGCCGAGGTTGTGAATCAAGTCGGCATAAAAAAAGAAGGAGTTGTCATCGGTCTTGGTGCATATTCTGTCATTCGCCGAACAAGGAAGAACCTCATAAGAAGTACCAGTGGCATCTCCCGAACAGGGTAGTACAGCTCTCTTCACGTCGGAGAGCTTATCCTCGGAATCTAAACTAGATTGCACTCCCTTCGGCTCCACATCGACCCATTGATATTGGTCGGCATCGGTGGGCGCAAGGTACAACTCAGGTCGGCTGACGCATTTCCTGGGCGGCATGGTACCTGTGGAAGAACATGGGAGCTCGATGTTAGTCCTACGGGTTACAAAGAATAACCCCCTAGAAAACCCCCCTCGAAGTCGTTCCGAGGGGCGAGCACCCCCCTTCTACCATAGGCACCCCCCATTCATATCCTCTTCCCTCCCCCATATTCTCGAGATCGGCATAACCCCCACCACCAATAAACTCGGTTCAGGCGTATTGCCAAATCCACTCTTTCCTCTGCTCCCAATCCCGAGGATAGACTACCTCAACGAGATCAACCTCTAGAACCTGTTCCTCATATTCCTCGTCGACCTCCAGGGAGGAACAGGATGAGGAAGAGGAGTCGTCCTCTTCCTCGTTACTGCTACAGGATAGGGAGATCACTATAGACCATTCCCTAACTCGTTCCCTACTCATAATGAACCCAGTATATCCCTTTGATTCCTTGAAAATCAAAGAAAAAACCCTCCAGCAAGTCCTAAAATGCTCCAAACCCAGAAATATTATAAGCCACCAATTTCATTCCCCAAGACTAACACAAAACCCAACAGGCAGAAAAAACCACCCCTCACTATAGAAACAAAGCCTTTAAAATCCTAAATCCTACCCAGGCAAACCAGAACAGAGAAGAAGAAAAGGCAAAAACAAAAAGAAAAAAGGAGTAAGAGAATACCTTAAGTATGCGACCGTAAAGAATGAACGGGAGGGAGAGAGTAACTTGCTGTTGATCTTCTGCGGAGAAGGAAGGTAAGAGGAGCACAGTTCCAAAATGCAGTTTCGAAGGGAAGAGGGAGAATGGGACTGGTGTGAGTGAATGAAAGAGCAACTGTTTGGAAGAAAGAAGAAGAGGAATGGTTTTTGTCAAAATAGGAGAAGAGGAACCATCTTCCCTCCATTTTCGAAATTTGGGCTTGGCCCAAAAGGCCCAACCCAGCATGCAGCCATATCAACTGGGACACGTGGCATGCAGCAGCGGAAATAATGGACCTCGAGCAACGTCACAATGATGGTGACGCTTCGTAGGTCGCGATTTCTGACACGTGTCAGATCCGGTAAAAGCAAACGTCACTTCGGTACTGGTGAATAGACAGCTGTCAAACCCGCTCCGTCATAATGAGAAGATGTCAGAGACAGCTGGATCCAGCTCTTGGCAGACTTATCTTCCGAACTCCCTAGAACCTCGGAACAAGACTCAGATAGCCTTGACCGAGCTGGGGGGCTTATGTGGTGAACTCGGCCCTTATGTGGTGGATTTGGGAAAAGGACCTCAACCAAGACCTCGGAACAAGGCTTAGAAGCCTTGACCGAGCTGGGGGGCTTATGTGGTGGACTCGGCCTAGCCGAGATCCTCAGACCTCTTGCCCAAGGCCTCAAGGCCCTATAAGAAGCCCTATGTGTGCTTGGCCGAGCTCAAGGCTCAACGGCCGAACAGATACCAGATACGGGCCGACCTCATACTCCTACCCGGGTCCGACTTCCCTGTCCGGCACCTTCCCAAGTCCAACACCTTCCCAAGATTCCGACACCAAGGACATGATGACGTCCTCCCTTCTCATCCACAAGGACAGCTCATCACCTTATCCACAAGGACAGCTCATCCACTCATAGCTCAATACAGGCTGGCCCTACTTGGGCCTAAAGCAAGCCCATTAGGGCAACCAGCTCCCCCCTATAAGTAGCTCCGTACTACATGGGGCACAGGTACGTCCTCTAACCCTAATTATCATCCTCACACACCAGTGATTAGGGTTACTTCCTGGCTCTCTTCCTTAGCCATTTGAGGACTCCCACCAAACATCACATAGAAACCCTAGACAGAGGCTCCTTTGAAGGTCTTCTTCTATACCCTAGGAGGACCTCACCGTCTAGGACATCACACCATGCAAATAACGTTAAGAAAAGCAAGGTACTCTGCACCAACAGTATCTTCCCTCTGGACATGTATCATCAACCTCAACTTTAAGGATTGAGGTTAAGAAAATAAAAAAAAATTGTTGAGGATAAATATTACTTCTTCCATCCCTATTTATAGGATCCTTTTGAAAGATTTCACGCCTATTAAGAAAGTTGATTAATTTAATTAATTGTATTGAAAATGTGAACTTTTGATATGTATTTTCAAAATTACCCCTATTAATATTATTGAGAATTTAAAAAGCGTTAAATAAATAGGAGTTTTAATGGAAAAAAGTAATTAATGATCATTAAAAATTGGTATAAGATCTTATAAATAGAGAAAAAATAAAAGTGTCAAAAATATATTATATTTAGTAACTGAGATAATAATATATTACTTATTTGATAGTGACTTGTCAATGCAAGTATGCAACACATAGTACAAAAAAAGTTATCAGAATAACATATACAAAAAGCTCTGGTGTATGTGGCAGGTGCTGCTTTTGCACTTCAGTTCAAATTACCGGTATCAGTCACTTTCCACTTATTATAAACGGTAATAATACGACACTACCAGTGGTGTCGTATACATATGGTACCACGTAAAAATGCTCCTCTCCTCTTCACTCACAGTCCATTCAACAGCTTTACCAATTAGCAATTTTTTGTAAAACTACTCAAACACTTGATTGATTTCTTCAAATTATGATTTCCTCTACCCTTCATCATTCATAATAGTTAAGACTTTATTCCTGTACTGCCTTTGTTTTAGAGCAACATGAAAATAATGAGAATTTTGATCCCCATCTTTTAGTCAATCTTCCTTGGCCTTTTGTCTCACCAAAGCATAAGCTGTCTTACTCAACTTCACGTATTCTGCTACCATATTCCTCTTAGTTTCTTGGAACTTCAATTTTTGTAGATCATTTTGTAAAGCATGATGAATTTTCTACAAGTTACTTCTCATCTTAGTCTCCTTGATGGTTACAACAACATATTTTTCCTTATTCAGGATCTTTAATCTGCCTTTTGTATTCTTCAACTTTTGCATTATCTGAAACATTAAATAATTTGGCATATGTTTCTGCCATTCACTATGAACAATACCTTTTGTATTCTTCAACTTTTGCATTATCTGAAACATTAAATAATTTGGCATATCTTTCTGCCATTCACTATGAACAATACCTTCAAAGGATGGATCATGAGCCCACATATTGAAGTATTTAAAAGGAATGTTCTTTCATCTCATATCTTGATTCCATGTAATCAGCACAGGACTATGATCAGAAAGTCCATTTTCCATGAATATTACCTCAGAAATAGCCATTGCATTCACCAAAACCCTATCAAGTTTGTCGGAAAATTCTCTCTCCTTTCTCGTGCTTATTGTACCATGGGAACATACAACCTTTCCCTCTTATATCTTCAAGTTGAACATCATACATACAGTTTTTAAAATCCTGAATTTGAGCCTTATTCATATCATTTCCTCTAAATTTATCTTCAAGTTTTAACACACAATTAAAGTCTCCCAAAGTAATCCATGGGCCTTTAACTATACTGTAATATTCCTTAAATTCCCCATATATATAACTTCTTCCTCTAGATCTCTAGGCATGCATTGAATGCATATATCATAGACCGGGAAGGTAACATTCTCACTCACTATTTCAACTATACAATGCATCATTTGAGCAAATTTGAATAAGATCCTGACTCTAAACATATCAAGTTTTCATATCAACCAAATTCTTCCAAGAGGATGACAATCAAGGTTAATTTCAGAACCCTAACCAGCAACAATATTATTCATTATATTACTAAACTTATTATCTCTAATTTTATTGTCTAAAACACCCATCAGGCCTACATTATGCATCATACAAAACTTCTTTATTTCTTTTTTTTTTGGGTTTATTGATCCCCCTTATGTTCCAAACACCAATATTATCCATTATCCTTTGGTGTGAAGGATATTGGACCATTTACAACTATTCTCTAATTACTTTTCATACCTCAATTCCTTACCCTTTTTTTTTCATTACAATCAGCCATTTACTTTCATTAATGCATTACCCTTTATCATTTTGCACAGCCACTTGGGGAGTTGAGGTAAAAATCTGAGCATTCTGATCAATAACTGTGTTTTCAACAATCTCAACATCTGTTTTAGCTAGTATGGATCTAACTTTCTCTTGCATCTTGTCTGCTTTTGCCACCCATTTCTTCTTCTGTACCCCTGTTTTGCACTGCTTCTCACAATCAATGTCCATATTTATCACATAGTGTGCATATGATTGCATTGGCAATATCAATCAGAACCTTTATATAGTTGATTCTATCTCTTGCTTGAGCCATTTTATAAGCCATAACTTCCCCAAAGCTTCATGACGCCAAAACTTCAAATCAAGATCGGGGATTTGGATCCATATTGGCACTCTGCCTATTCTCCCTTTTGTTAGTTTCTTTCTAGTCCAAGGTAAGATGATCATTGGCTTCTTATCAAAGTGAAAATTTATTCCAATGTCAAAGGACCTCATTTCTAGCTTTTGCATATGTGAATTAAGCAAGAATGATTCCTTTAGCAGTCATTAACACTTTGTCTAATCACTTATTGCCCCATATTGGCTTCAGAGTTTCAACATCTGGTTTCCTTGCCTTCAAAATCTCGTACACTTTCTTACCTTGTTTTTCTGATTTCTCAACCTCATCACCCCATGTCTCCTTGGATTCCACTTTTAATTGTCCCACTAATTTCTCCATTTTCTCAATTAAAGTTGTTGCCCAGGGCCCAAAAATTTTAGGGGCCCCATAATTTTTTTGTAATAGTACTTATACTTAAAAAAATTAATAGTTGCATATTTTTTATTTTTCAATTATTAATAGTTTAGCATAATATTTTCATTTATTTTTTATTTGCTCACTTGACTTATAAATAGGTTTACTTATGAACTTTATTTTTTATAACTTACTCCCTATGTCCCTAAATATAACATCATTTTGAGAATTTTATTTTACCTTATTTATAAGACCAAATACAAATTTTCAATGACAATTAAGTACTTTTTTCCACAAATACCCATATTTACTCAACAATTTTTAGATTCTCAATAATACTTATAAGGATAGTTTTGAAAAAAAAACATATCAAATGTTCACATTTTCAATACAATTAACTAAATTAACCAACTTTAGTAATGAACGTAAATTCAACCAAAAGGAAATTATATACAAAGACGGAAGAAGTTAACATGAAAACAATTTTAATTACCTATTTAATTAATAAATTTTTTATTTTATTTCAACTCTATTTTATATATTATTAATACCTATTTTTATTATTGATTGTTATCATTGTTTTAATTAATTAAATATATAAATATATAGTGTTTTAATTGATTTATTTTTAATAAATTATTTTAGTAGGGCCCAAGATAGGTTAGGATCAGACCTGATTGCTCTTGATCTATGTTGTCAGGTATCTCCCCTTCACAAAAATTTCCCAACCAAACTCATATCTAGATTTTTTTTTTCGCACCCTATGTGAGCTTTCAATATGAATCAATGGTTCTTTTCCATGATTTGAGTGCGTATTGACTACCGATGTTGGAGTGGTTCTTGGTGTTAGTGACTTCTGTGGTCGTCTTCTTCGTTTGGCCATGGCCACGTTGAACGTTGGCAAAAACTTGCTAATGTCGTAGAGAGAAAAGAGAGAGATGATAGTTTCGTGTCATTTCTGAAACTAATCTTAAAATCACATAAATCATGAATTACTATAATTTTGAATCAGAGATTAACGGATATACACTATGATGTAAAGTTTTTTTACACCATCAGTCCATCATCAACATTCATTTGTATTACTTTAATTTAAGAGTCAACAACCATAAACGAATGAATGGTAGATGATGAACTGATGGTGTAAAAAACTTTACACCGTCAGTACATATACTAATTAATCAAATTAGATATTTGCTATCATATAGGTACTCTTGATAAAAACTATCATTATAAGCAGTGATTTTCAGAATTTCAATAATATAACATATATAATTGGAAAAGGAAAAAAACACTCTTTAAACCAACAAGGCCCAATACAGTTAGTAGATAGCGCTTCGAAGGAGATTAGTCTTCGTCTAATACCTAGAGGATACCTTTTGTACGAAAAAAAACACTCATTACAATGAACTATAAAAAATTGCATTTTCATATTGTTTAAAGATATTTACTATATAAAACTATAACTATGGATTAATAATACAAATTAAAAAAACAACTATTATTGTTTTGAACTTAAATTTTTTTTTAAAATTATAATATCCATGTAATGTACGAGATAAAAACTAGTTCATTATTATAAAAAAAAACAAAACTAGTTTAATATAATGGAAGGATTAACCCCATTCAATGGCTACTATTTAAAAAAAACAATTGACTACACTTTAGAATCCTAAAATATAAATATTTAAAAAAAAATAAAAAACTGAAACAATAAAGTAATTCACTAGAAACAATAAGAAAAAGCATTTTCCAAGGGAGCAATGATAAATCAACTAGTGCTGGCAATTAGGGCGGATACCCATGGGCCCCGTTCGTCCACTCTACATTTTTTGTGGGCAGGGCATCATTTTTTAGCCCAATTTTTGAATGGGCTCCGCCCGCCATGCCCATTTTTTTTTCGTGCATCATTGGTCGGGCGGTGGGCCGCCCACGGGCCGCTCATTATTTAGTTTAAAAAAATAAAAATTAGGAGCTCCACAATTAGGAGTCGTCCTGTTGAAAAGCAACAAGCGGCTCAATATAGTCTAGAGGGGGGTGAATAGAATATTGACGCCTTATTACAGATTTTTCGTCCACCTAAGAGAATGGTTTTATGAAAATAAGTTTTCTTAAAAATTCAAGTCAGATTACTCGAGTAACTCAAGACTTCACTCGAGTAATACGCAAGCAAAAATAATTTCACTCGAGTATTCAGCAAATCACTCGAGTATTACGAAAGCTATTTTTAAATCACTCGAGTAACAGAAAACCTACTCGAGTATTGTTCATAAACTGAAAGCAGATTACTCGAGTGACAAGAACTTTACTCGAGTAAACTGGGTAAAATTCAATTAAAACTCAGTTTTCAATGGAGTTCTTCAAAAATAACAATGCTATGATGATTCAACAAATTATGAATGATTAATATGAACAACTTTAAGTAATATTAACATGCAATTTTAGATCAATTGAGTAGAATTAATAAAACCCCAATTCTAACCTAAAAATGCAATTGTTAATGAATTAATGCAATACAAGGAATGAAAATAAAAGAGACACAAGGATTTATCCTGGTTCACTTTCACCCACTTGAAAGCTACTCCAGTCCCCTCTTGAATCAAGAGAGATTCTTCACTAGAAATCTTCAAATGTAGATTTTACAATGTTTTAAGATGCAACTAGATTCTTAGTTCTCCTATCTTAAAACCCAACTCAAAGTGTGTACCAAACACTTTGATCTAATCTACCCCTTTTGAGAATTCTAGATTTCCTTGCTAATTGATTGAAGATGCTTCCAACCAATCCTCTTTTCTTGCTTTGATTTGATCTTCAAAGTCTTCCTTGTGAGATTCTTCACTTGTGTTGAAACTTCAATGATGCAATCACAAATTGCAAATCTTCAACAACCACTAAGAACAAAATTATGATCTCAAGAATATTTTGAACAATGAGAGAAATAGAGTGAAGAATGAAAAGTTCTTTGTTGAATCTTGATAGCTCTTGAAAGATGTAAAAATAGCTCTTGAATTGCTTTTGAAAGTGTATAGAAAATTGTAAGAATGAATGTGTATCTTATGTGAAAGAGAAAATTAAGTCCTTTTAAAATTTTCAAAACACTGATTGAATTACTCGAGTAAACCATATAACTTCACTCGATTAAAACATGTCAGATTAAGTTACTCGAGTGATGTGTAAACCATAACTCGATTAACCTGTCATGACATAAATTACTCGAGTGACCCAATACTCATTACTCGAGTAAACTGATCAGAATCTGAATAAAAACAAGGTTTTTCTAAAAGGATTTTCACAAAACTTTTAATAGAGCTATTTAATCAAGATTTAAAGTATCTTCACTCTTAATCAAACATTATTTAAATATTCTTAAAATCACCTAAGCTACCCACACCAATGAGATGCATTGCATAAAAATAAAGATTACATTGAAATAGAATTAATAAAAAAATCCTAATTCTAATCTTCATGTGGTGTAGCTTGCTTGTTGCCAATGTTGTTGCTTGGAGAGAGATTGTTAGCATCAAAACATGAGAATCCTACAAACTCCCCCTTTTTGATGATGACAAACCTCCTTTTCAATTAAGCACTAAGTTTTAACATACTCCCCCTAAATGTAAAACACCTAGGAAAAATATAATAAAACTTAACCTACAAGAACAACATCAACAAAATATTCTCCCCCTTTTGGCATCATTAAAAAGTTAAGAAAGTTGAGAAAAGTCCTTTGCCAAAAGTTGAAGGTAAGTAGTTCACAATGGTATATAAAAAATATAACAATAAAGACAATACCAAAATAAACCACAATAGTGCCACAACGAACATAAACGCACAACGAATATAGCACCATAATCCATAATATCAGAGTATCATACTATGCAGCAAATCATAGTGTAAAGCAAAAAAAAAACATCAACCATAGCAAATAATCAAACGAAACTAACCAAACTAGACCATACACAAGGCCCGAAAACATAGTAGCAACAGAGTCATAAACATGAAACAGAAACATAAACATAACATAGTCAGAAAGATGCATATGAAACATGAAACAGAAAACAATCAGCAAAACATCATCAGCATCCACAGGTCTAGGAATCAAGTGGAGGAGGAGAGAAATGGTGAGAAAAGAGGCCAGACATATAATCCATTAAACGATGCTCCATGGCAATATTCTTCACATCCTGTCTCATCCCCAACTGAGTAAATTGAGCATTGATGTGTTCAACCAATGACTCATGAGCAGCCTATGCATCAAATGGAGTACCAAGATTGTCCAAATTGATATAGTCCGCAACGCGATCGGTATCCATCGGATCAGTAGAAGAAGGAGGAGCAGAAGAAGATGCACCAGCCCTATCACCAAGTAAAGTCCTTTTCCTAGAACCTGAAGCTCTTGCAGTCTTTGCAGCTTCAGCCATTTCCTTAATCTGTGATTTCCATAACCAAGTGCGACTTTCCCTATGCCAAGCAATTTTCATATAACTAATGTGTGAATCATTAAGACACCAGTTATTTTTCTTTTCCGTCACAGCTGGCTCATTATCAGGGATTGGAACACGGTAATACCTCATGATTTTGGTAACATGCATAGGATATGGCAAGAATTGGGTAGGAGGAGATTGAGCAGCAGCTTCCATACGAGCTAAAAACATTTTATTCCAATTCATCTCATATCTCTTTTTTATCCCATGAAACAAAATAAGATCATCATCTCCCAATTGTGCATAATTTTGATTGCATTTTGGAATCAAACAATAAGAAACAATGTACATGGGCACTCTATCCACAGCATGCAAAGGTGATACAGTTCTAGTAGTCCTATCACTCCAAGATTCACCAGTACGCAACAAATCAGTATAAATCTTATTAGTATCCACATTCAAATCCAGACAGTCATCATCACCAATAAAAGTTCCCTTGTTTTCTAAACCAAACAACATTGTCAAATCTTCAGGCTTTATAACAAAATGATGTCCTCTAACCATTGTTTGATACTCACCATCTAGCTTAGTAAAATTCTGATAAAATTGTCTGACAAGCCTAGGGTAATAATGAGTCTCAAATTCTAAAAACCTCTTCAAATTCTGAAATTCTAAATCCTCTACAAATGGAAATTGCTCCTTATGCAACCAAGCAAACTTAACATACCGTGTAAGACCAAAAGAGCGATTGATAAATGTTGGTTCCCGCAAGTCTCGGTTGATTCCAGAAAACCAGGGGTCGTTACGGCCTGCTCCTTGCTTTGCTTTCTTTCGAGGAGGTTGAGATTGTGAGGAAGAAGCCATTGATTCAGAAAGTTCAGATTCGGTTTTGGGGTTAGGGTTTTGGTTTGGGAATTTTCGGATTTTGGGGAAATTGATGAGTGAAATGAGTAAAAATGATGATATAATGATGAAATATGGAAGAAATTTATATGATTTGTTAAGTTTTGTGGCTGAAAATGATGATTTGATGAAGAACCATATGAGAGAGAAGAGAGAAATACGAACAAGAGAGAGAAAGAAACGTGAAAAATGATGCAGTTTTCAACAGTTCAGATTTTAAAATCACGTAAGTTACTCGAGTGATGTTCATGCGTTACTCGAGTGATTCGAGCAGTAATCGAGTGAAAAGAAATGTTACTCGAGTATGCCGAAGATTAAAAAAATTTTACTCGAGTGATGGATGAACTAATCGAGTGATACGAAAGTCATTTTAAAATTAATCGAGTGACAAACAGAATTACTCGAGTAATACGAAAGAGATTTTAAAATTACTCGAGTGAAATATCTGTTACTCGAGTGAACTGTCCAGAATTTTAAAAATTTCAAATTTTTCATGCAAAAACATTTTTCATGCACAACCACATAGAAACACTTAGCATTTAGCAAGTAACACACATACAAATAAAGCAATTAACATATTATAGAAAACATACACACATAACTACATATCACAAAAAATAAAAAACACTTTAATAAGATACAACAACTCAAAATACAAATCACATTGAAATAGGCTTGAAGGTGATTTCGAAAAGCATCAAATACAATTAGCTAATAGTTGATTCATCAAAAATACCAAGTTCTCTTCGAATTTTATAAAATGTGTCCCTTGGTAATGGTTTTGTAAAGATATCAGCTAATTGATCCGAAGTTTGAACAAACTCAATAACACAATCACCTTTTTGAACATGATCTCTCAAAAAGTGATGCCTAATTTAAATATGCTTTGTCCTTGAGTGTAATACTGGATATTTAGTAAAATTAATTGCCGAAGTGTTATCACACTTTATAGGGATTTTTGTCAAATTTAAACCAAAGTCAGATAATTGTTGTTTCATCCATAAAAGTTGTGCACAACAACTACCTGCAGCTATGTATTCGGCCTCCGCGGTTGATAAAGCAACACAGTTTTGCTTTTTGGAAAACCACGATACAAGTGAATTACCAATTAAATGGCATGTTCCGCTTGTACTTTTTCGCTCAACTTTACAACCGGCAAAGTCAGAGTCCGAATAACCTATAAGTTTTAGAAAAGCATCCCTAGGATAATAAAGTCCAGTATTCATTGTACCATTTAAGTATTTCATAATTCTTTTGACAGCAGTTAGATGCGACTCTTTCGGTTTTGCTTGAAAACGTGCACACATACATACACTAAACATGATGTCAGGCCTAGATGCAGTTAAGTATAACAAACTACCAATAATACCACGATACTTCGTTACCTCTACCGCTTTTCCAGCCTCATCTTGATCTAGGTAGCATGCAACGCTCATTAGTGTAGAAGCGGATTTGCACGAATCCATCCCAAAACGTTTGAGAAGCTCTCTACAATATTTACTCTGATGAATATAAATGCCATCATTAAGCTGCTTTATTTGAAGGCCAAGAAAGAATGTAAGCTCTCCCATCATCGACATCTCGAATTCGCTTTGCATCAAGTCTGAAAACTTCTTACACAAGTTATCGTTAGTAGCACCAAATATAATATCGTCAACATATATTTGAACCAATAAAATATCCTTACCGGAACGTTCAATAAAAAGTGTAGTGTCAACAGTGCCTCGTTTAAAACCTTTTTGTAATAAAAAATTGCTTAGTCGATCGTACCAAGCTCTAGGAGCTTGTTTCAAACCGTACAAAGCCTTTTTCAGTTTGAAAACGTAGTCCGGATGCTCAAAACTCTCGAATCCGGGAGGTTGTGACACGTAAACTTCCTCTTGAATGTATCCGTTAAGAAAGGCGCTCTTAACATCCATTTGATACAATTTAAAATTCATTATCGAAGCAAAAGCGAGAAGAATACGAATAGCTTCTAGTCTAGCAACGGGAGCATATGTCTCATCGTAATCGATTCCTTCTTCTTGACTATAACCTTGTGCTACCAACCTAGCTTTATTCCTAACAATAATACCCGATTCATCTAACTTATTCCTATAGATCCACCGAGTACCAATTACAGGACGATCATCGGGTTTTGGCACAAGCTCCCAAACTTGGTTTCTTTCAAATTGATTTAATTCTTCTTGCATAGCCATAATCCAATGATCATCTTGAATAGCCTCTTTGATACTCTTAGGTTCTATTTGAGATACAAAGGCAACATAATAACAAAAAATATTTAAAGTGCGTCGGGTTACCACTCCCTTCGCAATGTCACCTAAGATGTTAGAAATCGGATGATTTTTGTTTGATTTCCAAGCTATTGGTAATTGAGATTGAATCTCTTGTGCTAAGTCTTTATCTTGTGCTTGCACCTCTCCATCTTCAATTTGATTCTCTTCCATTTGTTGTGGTGTTGACTTCTCATGATCCAAAAATGTACCTATATTATCATCATCACAAGAAACAACACAATCTCCTTTCGAAGATTCATCAAATACAACATGCACGGATTCCTCAATGGTTAATGTTCTTTTATTGTAGACTCTATATGCTTTGCTATGGGTTGAATAACCTATGAATATGCCTTCGTCGGCTTTGGAGTCAAACTTGCCGACCGGTTCCTTTCCGTTATTTAAAACAAACACCTTACACCCAAAAACATGAAAATGTGAAATATTTGGCTTTCGCCCTTTTAAAAGTTCATAAGGTGTTTTATTTAAATGCGGACGAGTAAGAACCCTATTAAGCACATAACAAGCAGTGTTTACCGCATCGGGCCAAAAATATTTAGGAAGATTTGATTCTTTCAACATAGTACGAGCAAGTTCCACTAATATTCTATTTTTCCTTTCTACAACTCCGTTTTGCTCCTGAGTCCTAGGGGCCGAAAATTGATGATCAATACCAAACTTATCACAAAACGCATCAATCCTAGTGTTTTCAAACTCACCTCCGTGGTCACTTCTAATAGACACAATTTTCAAACTTAGTTGATTTTGGATGAGTTTGGCAAACTTTTTAAAACATTTATAAACTTCACTTTTTGCGGATAAAAATAAAGTCCATGTGAATCTAGTAAAATCGTCTACTAAAACAAATCCATAGTAATTGCCACCTAAACTTTTAATTTGTGAAGGGCCAAACAAATCCATATGGATTAGCTCCAAAGGCTTTGTTGTGCTTATCACATTTTTAGGTTTAAAAGAACTTTTAACTTGCTTGCACTTTTGACAAGAGTCACAAATGCCATCAAGCTTAAAGTTTAGTTTAGGCAAACCAATCACTAAATCTTTTCGCAAAAGTTTGTTTAATTGATTCACATTCACATGAGCAATTCGTCTATGCCAAAGACGAATTTCATCATCAAAAGATTTGAAACATTTTGAAAATAGTGAAGTTATCTCATCCAAATCAATTAAGTAAGTGTTATTAGAGCGACGACCAACAAACTTAACACTATCATCTATAGAAGACTTAATGAAGCATAATTCCGGAGTAAAAGTCACATAATTGCCCATATCGCATAGTTGGCTTATACTAAGCAAGTTGTGTTCTAAGCCTTCTACGTATAGGACATTTTCTATAACAAGGTTAGATACGTTACCGATCTTCCCGACTCCTAGAATTTTGCCCTTGTTGTTGTCGCCGTATGTCACAAATCCACCATTTTTCGGAGTAAGTTCCATGAAGTGCGTTTTGTCTCCCGTCATGTGTCTCGAACAACCACTATCCAAGTACCATTTGCGCTCTTTGGTTCGAAGACACACCTACAAGAAAGATATCATTTGGTTGACTTAGGTACCCAAGTGGTCTTGGGTCCTTTGTTGTTAGCATGGGGAGAAGTCCCCTTAACAATCCAAATATATTCTCCGCTTGGTATACCAAAATTCTTTATATTACATTTATTCGTGGTATGCCCAAAGATCCCACAATAATGGCAAGTTGGGTTTTTAGAAATCTTATTCTTTGAAAATCCACCAACTTTGCGATAATTGCGTTTCTTAGGTTTGGTATATGAAGAAACCGCAATTGGTGGTTGGAGAGACAAAGGAACCTTAGGAAAACACCTAGAAGGGGGGGTTGAATAGGTGTTGAAGCTACCTTGAAAGATTTTCGAACGAAACAAATCTAAACAATCAAAACAAATGATTTTTGCAAATTCTACAGCACTTAATCGATTAACCTGCAATTTACTCGAGTAGTACTCGATTAAATTTGAACTTAATCGATTAGATATGACAGAAAACAGAAAAATCAATTTTTCATTCGAATACGAAAATCAATCAATTCACATGCAAGATCAGAGATTCAACGGAAATGATTAACACCTATATTCTTATTGATTAACCTAGTTATGAAAATGATTTTCCCTTTATCAATTTGAACAATTAAAGATTCAATTCAATCAATTATGAAAATCAATCTTTCTAGGTTTTCAACCAAGAACGCAATCAAATGACTTGAATATAAAGAGTAAGGGTTTAGAGATACGACACAGTGATTTATCCTGGTTCACTTTCATCCGCTTGAAAGCTACATCCAGTCCCCTCTTCAACCAAGAGAGATTCTTCACTATGAGGAATTAGAGTTCTCAAATTACAAGTGATTGCCTCACAAGACTCCCTTCTTGCTAGCCTACAAGAGATAACCGACACCCTTGCCTTGTAATCCTATTGATTTTCTCTCTAATCTAACCTCTACCCCTTGTTGATAATCGACACAACAAGTCTTCAATTGCTTGATGATAAACCACACACCAAGGCTTCACTTGCTTGATTCACAACCAAGACTTCTTCTTCTTCTTCAATAAGAATGCACTTGCTTGATGATAAAATCGACACACCAAGGCTTCTTGTTTGTTGTAGTGGCTTGCCTTCTTGCAAAGATTACAACACAATAGAATACACAAAACAATCCTATGAATCTCAATCAAGAGTTATGACAATTCACCATAAGAGATTCAAAGGTTCTTGATCAAAGAATATAAAAATAGAAAAGCTTTGATCTTTGAAATTGAGAGAGAATAGAGTGGCTTGATTCTTTGTAAAACTTGTATGAAAATGATTCTAATTGATCACAAATAATAGGAAAAGGTTTATATAGAATACCCAAAAGTTGTAGCACTTGAAAACTGATTTTGAGAAGTGAAAAACGTATTTTAAAAATCAGTTCAGCAGTACTTAATCGATTAAGCAAGTCGTGTACTCGAGTAGTACTCGATTAAGTTAATCACTTAATCGATTAAGTTGGTACTGCACATGTTCAAAACTTGTTTTCTCAAAAATCCAACCTTTCCTTTAAAACCTTTAAGCCACCTATTGATTCTAGGTTAAGTGAAAACTCAAATTATGATTAAATCATGACTTATGAATGAGATTCACTACCCTCTATAATAATCTAACCAAATAAAAAACCTATGAAGCTTGAGAGGCAAAAGATAAAAGAAATACAAATACACTCAAACTTAGGTCTTCATGAGCTTGCTTTCTCTCTTCTTCATTTGATGTTTGTTGTTGCTTGTTGAGCTTGAAACTTGATCAACACTTGTAGCTTGTTCAAAAACACTTTGTCATTATCAAAACATTCATCATGTTCATCATGGAACTAACAATCTCCCCCTTTTTGAAAATGACAACCCATGTTTTGAAATCGCTTGAAGTTGTTGATGCTTGAAACATTTGATCACTTGAGAAGACTCTTTCTCCTCCTCAATAAATGCTTTTGACATTTGAATCCAATTGAGATAGAAGCTTGATTCTCCCCCTATCTTAAACAACTTAGCTCAACCTACATAAAAACAACAAAACAACCTTTCTCCAAATATAATATCATATTTCTCCCATGTTTTAAAAACATACCATTTCTCCCTCTTTGAGAAACATTTCATTCAATTCAAAACATCATATTTCTCCCCCTTTGGCATTATCAAAAAATAATATATACCAATTGAAATATAACATCTAAGCCAAGGTAAGAAATCAATGATCATTTCTTCACAACATTGATACCAATTGAACAAATACAATAGAGCTTTACTTTGAAATGTGATATCAATTGGTAAGAGAATATAACAATGAAATATAATACCAATTGAGAACTAAAAAGATCATAATATCACTTAACAAAGAAGATATCAATTGTAAAGAAGAATCAATAATCACAAAAACATGATAATCAACTAATAATCTCTCAATGATACAAATTGAATTAACTAAACATTTAGAAAAGTAATATCAATTGAGAAGATACCAATTGAGATAATATATCAATATCAAATATTACCACTTTGTAGGACATTCACTTGAGATGCAAGTGTGATACCAATTGAAGATGTGAATATAGACATTCATAGTTGAGACAATTGAGGATATGTGTCATTCATTTGCATCTTCAATTAAACCTACAAAACAATCATGCTTTGCTTTTTGGTATCCAAATGGTTTTGAATCCATTTTTGTTAGTGTAGGGACTTTCACCCTTTTTCATCCAAACAAAATTTCCTTTAGATATACCATGCACTTTAACATAACACACATTTGAAGTATGTCCATGAGTACCACAATAGAAACATGTTGGAGGATTTGAAAAATTAACTTTAGAAAAATCAACAACATTTCTATGAGATTTACTCTTAGCATTAGTATAACCCAAACCAAACTTGTTTGAATTTTCTCTTTGAAAATTTAACAATGTGCGCAATCTAATATCACAAGTGGTGAAACTTGCAAGCTTATTTTTAAAAATAGCATTTTCATCCTTGAGCAACTTGCAATTCTCACAATCAACCACAATATTCAATCTACTAGCACAATCACAAGAAGAACTAGCATAGATAAGATCAAGAGTTTCATTTTCAAGATTAAGCTCATCAACTTGTTTTTGAAGATCTAAAATCTCTTTTTGATGTTTCAAAATGAGCTTCTTTCTTTCAATGTTTTTCAAAGCTAGTTTTTCAAGTTGTTCATACATTTCTTCATAAGCATTATGTAACAATTCATATTTAGAAGAAATTTCGGATTTAGATTCACTTACATTGCTATCCTCGCTTTGATAACTTGATTCATCATTTGAACTTTGTTCTTCATCATCTACTAGAGTTATCAAGTTGAGACAAGCGGCTTCTTCATTATCCGATGAACTACTCGATGTGCTTTTCTTGTTATCTTCATCACTATCCCAAACTATGTATGCTCTTTTAGATTTAGAATTTTTCTTGTCTTTCTCCTTCTTCTTGAGATACTTAGATCATGAGTACTTGAGATGACCGGGTTTTCCACATTCATGGCAAACTACACCTTCTTTTGAAATTTTGGTCTTATAGTGTGGGGAATCCTTCTCTTTACTTTTGTCCTTGTTCAACCTTCCTTTTCTCCTTAGAAACTTGTCAAACTCTTTTAACAAAAGTTTCATGTCTTTTTCATCAACATCGGAATCGGAATCTTCACTATCATCATCATCGGAACTATCTTTCTTTTTATATGCACTTTTGACTCTAAGAGCAAGTCCTTTCCTTGATTTGTTCTTATCCGACTCTTCATTGATACTTAATCGTCCAAGCTCCATTTCATGTTCTTGAAGCTTTCCGAAAAGTGTTGCTAGATCCATAGCATCCAAATTTTTAGATTCAACAATAGCCGTTACTTTTGGTTGCCAATTCCTGTCTAAACATCTCAACACTTTGTTAGAAAGTTCACCTTGAAGAAATGTTTTACCAAGAGCAAGTAAATGATTTATAATGTGAGTAAAACGCTTTTGCATATCATTTATAGATTCATTTGGAAGCATATGAAACAATTCATAATCACGCATTAAGGCATTCAATCTAGCTCTCCTAACCTCACTAGTTCCTTCATGAGTCACTTGTAAAGTGTCCCACATTTCCTTAGCACTAGAACATTGAGAAACTCTAAAGAACTCGTCATAGGATAAAGCGGATGTGATGATATTCTTTGCTTTATAATCATATTGTACTTTCTTTCTATCATCATCCTTCCACTTATCCTCGGGGATCAATTGTTCTACACCTTCAACTAAACTAGAGGGGATATGAGGACCTTTTTCAACTACTTTCCAAATTTCACTATCTATGGCTTGGATAAAGATTTTCATTCTAACTTTCCAATATGCATAGCCTTCTCCGGCAAACAATGGAGGACGACTTATTGAAGCACCTTCACCACCAAAGGGATTCATGGAACCCATTGCGATTTTCTTAAAGGATCTTTACGAAAAAGCTCTTATGCTCGTGTCTTTCGACCGAGCTCTGATACCAATTGAAGAAACCGCAATTGGTGGTTGGAGAGACAAAGGAACCCTAGGAAAACACCTAGAAGGGGGGGTTGAATAGGTTTTGAAGCTACCTTGAAAGATTTTCGAACGAAACAAATCTAAACAATCAAAACAAATGATTTTTGCAAATTCTACAGCACTTAATCGATTAACCTGCAATTTACTCGAGTAGTACTCGATTAAATTTGAACTTAATCGATTAGATATGACAGAAAACAGAAAAATCAATTTTTCATTCGAATACGAAAATCAATCAATTCACATGCAAGATCAGAGATTCAGCGGAAATGATTAACACCTATATTCTTATTGATTAACCTAGTTATGAAAATGATTTTCCCTTTATCAATTTGAACAATTAAAGATTCAATTCAATCAATTATGAAAATCAATCTTTCTAGGTTTTCAACCAAGAACGCAATCAAATGACTTGAATATAAAGAGTAAGGGTTTAGAGATACGACACAGTGATTTATCCTGGTTCACTTTCATCCGCTTGAAAGCTACATCTGGTCCCCTCTTCAACCAAGAGAGATTCTTCACTATGAGGAATTAGAGTTCTCAAATTACAAGTGATTGCCTCACAAGACTCCCTTCTTGCTAGCCTACAAGAGATAACCGACACCCTTGCCTTGTAATCCTATTGATTTTCTCTCTAATCTAACCTCTACCCCTTGTTGATAATCGACACAACAAGTCTTCAATTGCTTGATGATAAACCACATGCCAAGGCTTCACTTGCTTGATTCACAACCAAGACTTCTTCTTCTTCTTCAATAAGAATGCACTTGCTTGATGATAAAATCGACACACCAAGGCTTCTTGTTTGTTGTAGTGGCTTGCCTTCTTGCAAAGATTACAACACAATAGAATACACAAAACAATCCTATGAATCTCAATCAAGAGTTATGACAATTCACCATAAGAGATTCAAAGGTTCTTGATCAAAGAATATAAAAATAGAAAAGCTTTGATCTTTGAAATTGAGAGAGAATAGAGTGGCTTGATTCTTTGTAAAACTTGTATGAAAATGATTCTAATTGATCACAAATAATAGGAAAAGGTTTATATAGAATACCCAAAAGTTGTAGCACTTGAAAACTGATTTTGAGAAGTGAAAAACGTATTTTAAAAATCAGTTCAGCAGTACTTAATCGATTAAGCAAGTCGTGTACTCGAGTAGTACTCGATTAAGTTAATCACTTAATCGATTAAGTTGGTACTGCACATGTTCAAAACTTGTTTTCTCAAAAATCCAACCTTTCCTTTAAAACCTTTAAGCCACCTATTGATTCTAGGTTAAGTGAAAACTCAAATTATGATTAAATCATGACTTATGAATGAGATTCACTACCCTCTATAATAATCTAACCAAATAAAAAACCTATGAAGCTTGAGAGGCAAAAGATAAAAGAAATACAAATACACTCAAACTTAGGTCTTCATGAGCTTGCTTTCTCTCTTCTTCATTTGATGTTTGTTGTTGCTTGTTGAGCTTGAAACTTGATCAACACTTGTAGCTTGTTCAAAAACACTTTGTCATTATCAAAACATTCATCATGTTCATCATGGAACTAACAGTATAGCCAAGACCGGATCTATTGCTATTGTTCCTTTGAGTTGAAAGCAAATGATCTAATGAAGTATCTCCTTTCATGAGCCTTGCAAGTCGATCATTCAAATCAAAAACTTCTTTTTCCAAAGACTTGCAATTTTCACAAGATGGAGTCTCATTTGATTTCAATTCACAATTGCATGTAGAGTTTGCATAAATGAGTTCAAGAGTTTCATTTTGAAGCTTAAGTTCTTCTAAATCTTTTTGAAGTTCAATTATCTTTTCATGTTGCTTCATTATGAAATTCTTTCTTTCAACATTTATTTTAGCAAGTTTCTTCAACTCTTTATGCATCTCTACATACACATTGTACAACTCATTGAATGAAGGAGAATTAGAACTAGAGCTAGCATCGGAAAGATAATCTACCTCATTGACGTACTCTCTTGATTTAATGCTCGAAGATTCCTCTTCATCAAGCTTCGTCATCAAACATAGATTTGCAAGTTCTTCATCATCCGATGAGCTAGATGTTGATTGACTCTCCTCTTCATCCCATACTATGTAAGCCCTTTTTTCTTTAGATGAGTTGAACTTAGAGTTGTCACCTTCCGACTTCTTAGAATGAGTTGGGCATTTTGATCGATAGTGACCAAGCTTTCCACACCCATGACACTTGATGTGATCCTTGTTAGTCTTATTTCTTGGTTGAGAGTCCTTAGAATCTCTTTGTCTATTCTTATTAAAGTTTCCCTTTCTCTTAAAGAACCTACCAAGCTTTTTAACTAGCAAGCCAAGGGTCTCATCATCTATATCGGAGTCCGAGTCATCCACTTGAGAGTTTTCCTCTTGTGCCTTAAGAGATTTTGAAGTTGATTTAAGAGCAATCCCCTTTTTCTTTCTATCGGCATCTTCATTCATGGATAACCGTCCAAGCTCCATTTCATGCTCTTGAAGCTTTCCGAAAAGAGTTGCTAAGTCAATTTGATCCACGTCTCTAGCTTCCATAATGGCCGTCACCTTAGGTTGCCATTCCCTGCTAAGACATCTCAAAATCTTATTAACAACTTCACCATTAGTAATAACTTTTCCAAGTGCAGAAAGATGATTTATGATATGGGTGAACCGCTTTTGCATGTCACCTATGTTTTCATTAGGTAGCATACGAAAGAGTTCATATTCATGCATGAGTGTATTTAGCCTAGCCCTTCTAACCTCCGAAGTGCCCTCATGTGTGAATTGTAATGTGTCCCACATTTGTTTAGCATCAACACATTGAGATACTCGAAAGAACTCATCATAAGAAAGAGCGGACGTGATGATATTTTTAGCTTTTAAATCAAATGCAACTTTCTTCTTATCATCATTGTCCCAACTCGATTGTGGTTTGACCGAAACAACATCATTTACTTTCGTTTGAGGAACAAAAGGTCCATTCTCTATGGCGTTCCAAATTTCCATATCTATGGCTTGAATAAAAATTTTCATGCGGACCTTCCAATAAGCGTAACCCTCACCATTGAATAGTGGAGGACGATTAATGGAAGTTCCTTCACCACCAAAAGGATTTGAAATTGAGCCCATTGTTTCCAAGTAAAAGGATCTTTTCGAAAAAGCTTTATAAGGCTCGGATTTTTCGTCCGAGCTCTGATACCACTTGTTGGAAAGCAACAAGCGGCTCAATATAGTCTAGAGGGGGGGTGAATAGAATATTGACGCCTTATTACAGATTTTTCGTCCACCTAAGAGAATGGTTTTATGAAAATAAGTTTTCTTAAAAATTCAAGTCAGATTACTCGAGTAACTCAAGACTTCACTCGAGTAATACGCAAGCAAAAATAATTTCACTCGAGTATTCAGCAAATCACTCGAGTATTACGAAAGCTATTTTTAAATCACTCGAGTAACAGAAAACCTACTCGAGTATTGTTCATAAACTGAAAGCAGATTACTCGAGTGACAAGAACTTTACTCGAGTAAACTGGGTAAAATTCAATTAAAACTCAGTTTTCAATGGAGTTCTTCAAGAATAACAATGCTATGATGATTCAACAAATTATGAATGATTAATATGAACAACTTTAAGTAATATTAACATGCAATTTTAGATCAATTGAGTAGAATTAATAAAACCCCAATTCTAACCTAAAAATGCAATTGTTAATGAATTAATGCAATACAAGGAATGAAAATAAAAGAGACACAAGGATTTATCCTGGTTCACTTTCACCCACTTGAAAGCTACTCCAGTCCCCTCTTGAATCAAGAGAGATTCTTCACTAGAAATCTTCAAATGTAGATTTTACAATGTTTTAAGATGCAACTAGATTCTTAGTTCTCCTATCTTAAAATCCAACTCAAAGTGTGTACCAAACACTTTGATCTAATCTACCCCTTTTGAGAATTCTAGATTTCCTTGCTAATTGATTGAAGATGCTTCCAACCAATCCTCTTTTCTTGCTTTGATTTGATCTTCAAAGTCTTCCTTGTGAGATTCTTCACTTGTGTTGAAACTTCAATGATGCAATTACAAATTGCAAATCTTCAACAACCACTAAGAACAAAATTATGATCTCAAGAATATTTTGAACAATGAGAGAAATAGAGTGAAGAATGAAAAGTTCTTTGTTGAATCTTGATAGCTCTTGAAAGATGTAAAAATAGCTCTTGAATTGCTTTTGAAAGTGTATAGAAAATTGTAAGAATGAATGTGTATCTTATGTGAAAGAGAAAATTAAGTCCTTTTAAAATTTTCAAAACACTGATTGAATTACTCGAGTAAACCATATAACTTCACTCGATTAAAACATGTCAGATTAAGTTACTCGAGTGATGTGTAAACCATTACTCGATTAACCTGTCATGACATAAATTACTCGAGTGACCCAATACTCATTACTCGAGTAAACTGATCAGAATCTGAATAAAAACAAGGTTTTTCTAAAAGGATTTTCACAAAACTTTTAATAGAGCTATTTAATCAAGATTTAAAGTATCTTCACTCTTAATCAAACATTATTTAAATATTCTTAAAATCACCTAAGCTACCCACACCAATGAGATGCATTGCATAAAAATAAAGATTACATTGAAATAGAATTAATAAAAAAATCCTAATTCTAATCTTCATGTGGTGTAGCTTGCTTGTTGCCAATGTTGTTGCTTGGAGAGAGATTGTTAGCATCAAAACATGAGAATCCTACACGTCCTACATCTTTTGTCGGGTATCAAACTTTATTATTATGTTTTTATGAATTTTGAGTGTGAACATTTATATGCTGTGCAATCTTAGTCTACATTTTATGAATTTTGAAGATAGAATATATGATTTTTTTAATGTTCTAAAAAAAATATATGATTTTTTTTAAAATTTTTTTTATTTAAATGGGCCGCCCATGGGCATGCCCTGCCCGCATTTAGGGCGGGCAGAGCATGAATTTTCAGCCCAAAATATTAGAATGGGCGGACGGGCATGCCCGCAAAAAAAACGGGCTTTTGACAATGCCCGCCCGCCCGCCCAAATTGCCAGCACTAATCAACCTACAAAATCAACCTTAAAAAAATAACCTACACCACAAGAATATGTCACTTTTTATGTGGTGTAGATTAATTTGTAGGTTGATTTTGTAGGTTATTTAATCATTTTTCTTTTCCAACCTTCCTACTTTTTTTGCCAAAAAAAAATGTACTCCGTCTCTTCCTATTTATCTGTCATATTTCAAATAAAACACATCCTTTAAGAAATCTAATCATTACTCAGATTTCCAATACATTAATTATGTTTTTCCCACTATACCCTTTCTCTTTCTATAATCATTAATTTTTCTCCACTACTTACATAAACCAAGACATATTAAATAGAGGCAAACATGGAAAATAACATTTATTACACTTTTGAAATCTTCAATACGACAAATAAAAAAATCTCTAAAAAAATGACAGATAATAAGGAATGGAGGAATATTAACAAGCCAAACTCCTTCTAGCCTGGTGCATCAATGCACCACCGAGTAAGGGTGTAACGGTCCGGTCCAGTCCGGTCTTTAACAGACATTGGAGACCGGACCAATCAAATTAACACGGTCCGGTCCGATCCGGTCATGATGACCGGACTGTATCGGCCCAGACCGATTCAGTCCGGTCCGGTCTATTTAGACCATTAAATTAAAATTTAAAATGCAGGAAATAAATCAAGCAGCAAAACCTAATTGAACACCAAAAAAACCTAATTGAACACAAAGGGCAAAATCAAGCGGCGGCGGCGAGGAACCAGCGGCGGCGCATGGAGGAGAGACAGTGAGGAACGAGCATGATGAGCGACGGCTTCGAGAAATCGGCAGCGTCGAGGCTCGCAACAAGGAGAGGAACGAGCAGAGAGAACGAAGGGAGAACGGAGAACCGAATCGTAGGAGGAAGGAGAGAGGACGAATCGCAGGGTCGCAAGGAGTGCGGAGGAGGGAGAGAGAACGAATCGCAGGGAGCACGGAGGAGGAACGGAGGAGGAAGAACCGGAGGAAGAGAGAGGGAAGGCGGAGGGAGGTCGCGGTGGCCGAACGACGACGACTTAGGGTTATGTGAGGGAGAGAGGGTTTCAACTTGTGCTAGAGAAGGTTTCAACTCATGTGGAACGTATGAATTGTGGCTGCTGAAGGCTTTGTGCCTTACTTAGTACTTACTAGCTTGGTGTTTTATTTATTTATTTTTTTAATTTCTTCAACTACCGGTCCGGTCCGGTCTTCGCGGTCTAAAAAATTGTGAGACCGTGGATCGGACCACAGTAGAACGGTCCAACAATTTTAAGACCGGACCGGACCACGGTCTCGTGGTCCAACAATTTTTTCAGTTCGGTCCGATCCAACCGGTCTCACGGTCCGAGACTGGACCACTTACACCCGTACCACCGAGCATGCAATAAATACCATCATTAGTTATCAATATCACCCTAATAATGAAGTAACATCCAATAAGTCTAACGCTTCACCTTTAAACTAAGCGTGTATCACATGACCCTCTATTGCGTAGGGGTCACATATTACCATTTTTGTTCTCAACAACTTTATTAAAACAAACACGGATTTTCTTCTTACATCATTAAATGACACACGAAAGTAGTTGTCACTTTGATCACATTTTTTTTAGGCTACATCACCTTCTCACCGTCTTTCTCATCACCCATTTCAAATTGAGAGAGAGTGAAAGAAAGATAGAGAGAGATGGCAGAGGGAAGATGGTCCATTCTTATACATCTTTTGGTCGTGGCTTTGAGCATGGTTGCTTTTGGTTTCGCCATTGCCGCTGAGAGAAGAAGAAGCATCGTAAGCTCTCTCTCTCTCTCTCTGTGATGGTGGTAGTCTATGCACATTTGATTTTAATTGAAATTTTTTAAACCCCAGAAGATTATGTTACATGTCTCAATATGGTGAAATTTTCTCTTCATGTTCACTTTCCTTATTTATATGACATTATAACAAAAGAAGAGAAGTTTGTTTTCTACATCCCTTTATGTGTTTTCTCTCATCATTTCCTTTTGCTCCTTATTTCATTTCTAATAGGAATATAATTTATTTTTTTGTCTGTACTCTTAATTTTTCTCCACTACTTACATAAACTAAGACATATTAAACAGGGGCAAACATGGTAAATAGCATTTATTACACTCTTGAAATCTTCAATAAGACAAATAAAAAAAATTCTCTAAAAAAAACAGATAATAAGGAAACGAAAAAGTAGCAAGCAAAACTCCTTCTAGCGTCGTGCATCATAGCACCACCGAGCATGCAATAAATACCGTCATTAGTTATCAATCTCACCCTAATAATGAAGTAACGTAACATCCTATAAGTCTAACGCTTCACCTTTAAACTAAGTGTGTATCACACGACCCTCTATTGCGTAGGGGTCACATATTACCATTTTTGTTCTCAACAACTTTATTAAAACAAACACGGATTTTCTTCTTACACCATTAAACGACACACAAAAGTAGTCGTCACTTTGATCACATTTTTTTTAGGCTACATCACCTTCTCACCGTCTTTCTCATCACCCATTTCAAATTGAGAGAGAGTGAAAGAAAGATAGAGAGATGGCAGAGGAAAGATGGTCCATTCTTATACATTTATTGGTCGTGGCTTTGAGCATGGTTGCTTTTGGTTTCGCCATTGCCGTTGAGAGAAGAAGAAGCATCGTAAGCTCTCTCTCTCTCCCTCCCTCCCTCCCTCCCTCCCTCCCTGTGTGTGTGATGGTTGTAGTCTATGCACATTTGATTTTAATTGAATTTTTTAAACCCCAGAAGATTATGTTACATGTCTCAATATGGTGAAATTTTCTCTTCATGTTCACTTTCCTTATTTATATGACATTATAACAAAAGAAGAGAAGTTTGTTTTCTACATCCCTTTATGTGTTTTCTCTTATCATTTCCTTTTGCTCCTTATTTCATTTCTAATAGGAATATAATTTATTTTTTTTGTCTGTACTCTTTGAGCCAGTACCATAGGTGTCAGAGGCAACATGAAAAATACCAAACTAGCCTTATTACGTAATTACATAATTAAAAACCTAATGAATATAGATAACATGAAAAATAAAATTTCATACACTCTTGAAATTCTTAGAGAAACAAATAAAATGGAACAAAAAATTTCTCCTAAAAAGGATAGAAAATACAGAACGGAGGGAGTAATGTTATGGTTAATTAATACTCCCTCCGTCACTATTTATAACTCACCTTTTTAAAAGTTTTTTTGTCCTTATATATAAGTCACTTTATAATATCTAGACAGTTTTAAATAACTTATATCAAATATACCCTTAATGATTCAGAAACTTTTTCATTTTTCTAATAATAATAATTACATCAATCTAGATTGTAGGAGTATTTAATTTTATATAGGAATAACTTTGAGAATAATAACTATCTCTAACTATTTTTCTTAATACGTGTGAATTTGTTAAAGGTAACTAGTAATTAGAGACAGAGAAGTAATAAATATCAATACATATATTAAATGTAGTAATAAATACTGATATTTTTTTGTTACACTTATATAATAATATTATTAAAATTATGTTTTTTATTTTATTTTTAAGAATCTTTGGTTAATATAAGAACATAAGTTAAAAATATATATAGAAATTTTAATATTTAAATATGGTTATATTATAAAAAAAAGTTCAAAATGTAATTTATATATATTTTTTGATTAAAAAGTATTCAATAACCATGGCATCATAAAGGCCAACAAAATCAATTAAACATTTTGTTGGTGCAGTGGTGCCAGGGGCTGCACTTGGTAGGATGAATCACGGTTCGATCCTCCGCAACAACGTTGGGAGAGGAATAAAACCTTAACCCCGGGACCCCCCTCGAACTGGATTAGTCGGCCCAGTGGGCCGGATACCAGGGTGCAAACCAAAAAAAAAAATAAAGGCCAACAAAATCAATACTGAGAAGCATATGTTCGCCGAATCTGGATCCTCTCCCGTACTTGAGGGTCCAGTCCATAGACAAGATTATGACATGAGGCGAAGAACAAATCAATGGTTCAGATTTTACAAAGAAAATAAATTAAATTTTCAATTTAAAAAAAAATAAAATAAAAACTTCGCCAGTTTCTTCTTCCTTTTCTCGACACCTCGTTTTTACCATCAATGTCAGAGTCGGCTGGCTCGTCGGTGCGATTGTCTATTTCTCTGCCCTTCATTCCTTTCTCCTTTTCTTCTTTCCTGTGTCGTCCCCATCTCTGCCCCGTCGCACCAGTCTTCTTCTTGGTCACCGTTTCAGCAGTTTCACCGTGTCAGCAGCTTCACCGTTACAAAGAAAACAGCCTAGTCATAGAAAATTTCAAAGAGGATGGATACGGGACAGCGGAGCAACGATGGGGAACACATTGGCAACGTCACGGTGTCGTGGGGTGGTGAACGAGGAGAGGTTGTCACGGTGGTGGAGTGGTGGACGAGGAGGGGTTGTTTAGGAGGTGTGGCGATGGACAAGGAGGATGGGGTTGTTATGGTGGCGGTGTGGCGGTGGACAAAGAGGGTTGTCACGGTGGGAAAGAAGAACCGTGCCACATTATTCTGGTTTTTTATTTGATTTTCAGTTTTTATTTTTATTTTCTTTAGTTTTAAATAACAACCATTGAATGTTTAAATTGCCATGTGTCATAATCTCATGCAAATAATGGACTCTCCTGTGCTGGAGAGGATCCAAACTCATGTTCGCCGCTATGACCGGGTGCTGTCAGTCTTTTTGTTAGGTGCACAATGCACTGAAGACAACTTGGGTGCACGGAAGTCTTCGCCAAAAAAACTCAATGAAGCTTTATGGTTCAGTCAACATAGTGACACTGGATAACATGACCGATAATGTAAAATACCAAACTAGCCACTTTTATTTGCATGAAGTCATCGATAAACAACGTATGATTTATTTGCCACTTTTATCTGCATGAAGTCATCGATAAATTCTTCACAGAAGCCGATTCAGGTGTATCTAAACTAGAGGTGTTGTGAAGTGAGAATTTGGATATTATTGCCTTGAATATCGAACATACATAAGAAACATTTGAGTAGCAGAAGCTTCTTGTATCAACAGACATCCTTGACACAGTTACATTAATGAGAATATAAACAAAAGTTTTACTTTGTTATTCGTGTGGTCTGATATATATAAGTCCCAAGCCTACCTATAGCTGCATATTATTAACAAGATAATAAGAAACTTTACTATTGGTCCTATCCATTTTCTTTTATTCTCAAGGAACTGGTTAAAGAACGAAAAATAGTTATTTTGCTTTGAAAACAGTTGCGTTTATTACATTGAGAAATAATAAACTTTGTTTTTCAATACAAGCATTCTCCTTTTGAATTCCTTAACCATTGCCCTTAAGGAACTGATTAGCATAACCATTTTTATTTATTGAAACGTTCTATAGATAAGCACGCATTATCTTTTTTCTAACTGCACCCTACAGCTCCATCTAACGAAATTGTGTTCTTGTACTCTACCTCTTGGCAAGGAGTGAAACATAAGCTAAAGCCTTGTTATCAAGGGTCAACAATAACACAAACCTGTCTTGGTGATTCTTCGCAGCTTACATCTCCTAAAGCTTCATCTAAGACTTGATTGTGGCTTTTTACTTTTGTGCTAGGAATGAGTTTTCTTTCAAATTGTGACAGAGTCCTTCTCTTGTCACTTTCGAATATATTCTCAAGAGCTTCTTAAATGAGGTTCCTCCATTAGAGTGATTGCTGATTTTTGAGGGAGGGATTTCATGTGATTGATGAGATAATTGCTCATCTTACATATGTATTTGCCTTTCCTTCCATGTCAAAGGAAACAATTTGTGGCTTCTGAAGACATTTATTTTCGATGTGCACTTCATTCCTTTAACTTTTAAAAATGTGTGATAAGGTCCTTCACCTTTCAATAAATTTGCAAGGTGATCCAAAATCATGACAAGGCATGTGCCCGATTTCGTCCAAAATTAAATTTTTTAATTATTTTGGATCCCAAATCACATTTTTGGGAATTTGAGGACCTTGTTGCACATTTTTGGGAGTTGAAGGTTTGGGCACACGAGGCAAAGTTGTTGGGTGTATTTTGGGTTGTTTCCTTTGAAACATATGGTGTGCATTATTTATTTAATTGTTAATTTGTATTTACATGCTCCCCTTTCCTTTTCTTTGCTCTTGCTTGATAGGGAATCATGTTCAAGGATGATAGAACAAATGAAACATACTGTGTCTACAATGCAGATGTTGCAAGTGAATATGGATTGGGTGCTTTCTTGTTTCTTCTTTCAAGTGAATCATTGCTTATGGGAGTGACACAATGTATGTGCTTTGGTAGGCCTTTAACACCAGGGGTGAATCGAGCATGGTCCATTATATATTTTACTTTTTCTTGGTAAGAATTTTGAATTGTTACATGACAATTTCTTTTTACTCTAAACAATGATATTGAACAAGTTCAATGATTGCTTTATTAATTACATGTTCTTAAAATTTGTACTACTATATATGTTACTCCAATGAAAATATTTATTGGAGATTTCATTATTTGCCTCATCTCTTTAATAGTTTAATTGTTTTATTTATGATTATAGTTTATACATAATCCCTCACCCCTTTTGGCTACATATTTGGCTAGAAGTAACTTGAAAATAATTATTTTGATTTCGCAATGTAGTTTTTGTTCTTATTGCTTAAGATAACTGAACTAGTCAAATTCCAAAAATATTGTGCAAGAACTGCCACATGATTGTTGTGAGTCTATAGAATCATTTGAATTTTATATTTTACATTTTACTTTTTCCCAGGGTCACTTTCCTTGTTGCGGAAGCATGCTTGATAGCAGGTGCATTGAAGAATGCCTATCACACCAAATACAGGGGAGTGATCTATGCTCAAACCATCTCCTGTGAAACCTTGAGGGAAGGTGTCTTCGTTATTGGATCTGTTTTTGTCATTGCAAACATGGTTATTAATGTTTACTACTACATATACTACACAAAGGCAACCACTACTACATCTCACAAGGGAAACCATCGCGTAAGCTCCATAATTGGTATGACTTGATATGCATGATGGAAGGGTAACAAGCTAAGCTTCGAGTATTCATTTCAATGAATGTCTCTATGATTGTCTTTCTTATAAACAATGGTGCTCAGTTTGGCTTTGTTTAGTTAGCATATAGCCATCCAGTGTTTATAATGTTCTAGTGGATGTTATTGTCAAAGACGAGCTATGGATATATCCGTAGCTATGTATAAATATCACAGCCGTTCGTAACGCTTTCGGGACGGGCAAAATTAGAAATAGGATTCTCTCTTATAAAATAATTAATTACCTAAAGTTAATTACATAAAACTTTTGAAACATGAGTTACAACACGATAACTTAATAATAACTTTAACTATTTTTATAATTAAGAAATTTCATTAATAACATCAAGTTTAAGTAAGCATCATAGTATATATTCTCCTCACCTTCTAGAAAGGATCGAAGAAACTCACCTTATCATTTGCTTTAAGTTTGATTAAAAAAGAACATCAACTATTGAATCATCTCTATACAATGTAAACTTTCAATTTTTAAACCATGTCAAACTACCCTAACATTATCATTAATCCCCAACCATCTATATCGATAATCATTATTACAAAATTAATAATCATGAACTATATATAATAACATGATCACAAAAAAATCACCAAAATAATAAACATGGTAGCAAAATTTGGACTATAGGTATTATAAAAAAATTGGGGCCCCAAAAAATTAAAGGCCCTAGATGGTTGCCTCTCTTGTCCTAGACCTCCTAGACCTAGGGACGGGTCTGATAAATATAAAAGTTTAGATAAAATGGGTCTCTTGCAAAATTTGTGGAAACATGTTATGAGTTTTCAGATAAACTTAACGTTGAAAGTGTGTAAAAATATTTGAGCCTATTATGTTTCCAAGTAGTGGAAGTTGTACTTTTGAAAGCTTTGCTATCGGTTTGAAGATAAGTAGAGTTAGCAGTTCCAGTTTCTACATTTTCTAAGAACATCTATGTCAAAATGAAATTGAAAAATTTATACAAAAAAAAAAAATCTTTTCAAGGGAATAACTGTTTCATTAAGAGATAAGATCTACTTATGTATCCCTATTATACAAATTTGGATCCAGAATTAGGTAGGACAATATTGACATGAGATTGTGAAATGTGGCAAAATGAATGTGGCAAAATGAAAATCAATGACCAAGATTTAAAGTATAAAATTACTAATTTAATTTAGCATTAAATAAAAAATAAAAATAAAAAATGTATCAATATCTTCTCTCTTCTTCCTCTTCTTTTTCAAAGAATTCGGAACCCAAACTCAATTGTGCCACCATCTCTAGCCACCGTATCAGCAACGAGTTACAATCAGATCATCCACCATGCATGTAAGTCTTTTGCCACCGTCAAGAGAAGCCATAAACGCCACGCTGCCCTCACAAAACTAGTTATAGAGAAAATGCTGGGACATGGTCACTAGGGTTTGTCACCGTCGCTGCTCAATATCACTGCCTCGCCTCACGGTCTTTGAGAGCGAAGTTGCTCCATGCGCCACAGACGGTCATGAAGGTAGCCTTCACCCGGATATTCAGAAAAGTACTATTAGGATATCAGCGCAATGCGAAATTAGCGAAAAAGGATCGAATCAATTGGGAATTAAAGAGATATTTGAAAATTGCTTTGCATCTCTTTTGCCCAATGACCAGCCAATTATGGTCTCATGCATGTTTTTTCTCGGTTTGATTTATGCACCTTACAGGTTTAGTCCCTTTTGAATTTCTATGAACAATTTGGTGGCCTCTTTAATAGCTCCAGAAACCAATTCGCAGGATTGCTGATTTGGTTAGGCATGGTTTGGTCTCGTTGGCTCATGCGTAATGACTTTGTCTTCAACAATGGTGATTAGGACATTGCTTCCTTGTTGGATATTATTAAGGTTAGGACCTGGCATCAGTATGTTTCTTTTGGTGGTAGGAATGTAACTTTCTCATATTGGATTATGAGTCCGAGTGCTTGGAAGAATTTGTTATACTACTCTTTTTCCTTTGATTGGATTTTCCCATTGGGGTTTTTCCAAGGGTGTTACTACCATGCAATCAAAAATTGAATGGTTGTTATGCAACCCATTGTTAAACCAATAAAACCTTGTTACCTAAGATATGTATGTCACATCATTACTTAAATTAGTCAAAATTAAGTTTTGCAATTTAGTCCAATATAAAAACTAGATTATTGTAATTTAGTCCTTTTGTACTTTTAGACAAATTATAAATTTTAAATTTTTTTTATATAAAAAAAATTCTTAAACTCAGAACTCATCATCACTTCTCAAAATCCACCGCCACCGCCTGCCCCGGCGCCACCGCCGCCACTCGCCATGGCAAAAAATTAAATTTGACCACTTCAAATGATAACATGGCACAGGTAAATTAAATAGCAACTTTCTATTGGTTTAAGAGAAGGTTGCATGACAACACTCCAATTTTGGATTGCATATTAGAAATCTCCTTTTTCCAATCCAAGTTTTTAAGGAGGTAGAAATTCTAGTAATGCTTTGGTAGGCTTGTTGATTTTATTGGTAGATGTTGGTTTGCAGTTGTATTCGTTGCTTCACTTTCTCATGAAGTGGACCCACTTATAATGTTGTTGATTTTGGTCTATATTGAGCATATGATTGTATACCTATGTTCAAACTCTTCATAGAATGTGTGGTTCATATATACAATGATGCTTATATGGATCCTTTCACCACGGCAAAAAAATTATTTAAAAGCATTTAAAATTGATAATTTATAGTTTATGACGGCGCTGCAGTAAAAAGTGGTACAATGAAACAATGACGCTTCCCAAACGCTTTTTAAATGTGCACATTCACGCATCCAACGTGCACATAAAAGAATCTTTAACAACACCTTAAACATAAATGTTGTAAAATGTGTGTTGTTAAACTCCTTTTTGGTGTAGTGTTTGTGTTGGAATAAAATTATTTTGCTTATCGAAAAAAAATCAAGGATGATATTCTTACATTAATTTTCAAGGGTAAAAAGACAACTCTATTACGTAAGAGAACCTATTAAAAAACCATGAAAGTAGAGGGATCAAAGCCTATGAAATTTAACAACAGAGGGACCAAAACAAACTACCAACATAATTATGAATTTAACCGGGGGACAAAAACCAAAATGTTTTATAAATGCAAGGACTAAAACCTTTTTTTTTCAAAGAACAATTTTAAAGGAATTAATATTTATAGGAACCATTTTGATATTTAAACCATATTTTTTTTAACAGCTATTATTTAGCATTTGAAAAGAAAAATTAAAAGTGTTAAATCTTAATCTTAAAGGTACCAAAATTAGGATTTGCAGAGGCTTCTCAATACGAGTCCCTCCCCTCCTCCTGGGCATGGGGAGAGAGATCTGTCCCTCCCCTTCTTTTGGGAAAGGGTGTGAGTTTGTTTTCCCCCAGTTTATTTGGGTTTTGTCTTGCATTTGTGCAAGTTTTTTTGTTTTGTGTGTTTCCATGGAGGGATGCCTCTGGATAGTTTCTACTTTCCAGATCTGATGGTTATCCTCTCTGCTCCAATAATTGGAAGGCTACTCGTCGACGAGACAAATCTCCCTTTGTCGACTGTTGATTTGGCTACCGTCCAACGATTCTCTCGTTTTAGATCTGAGATTCCTTGTCGCCGAATTGAGCTTAGTCCTAACATCAATGAGATTGTTATCTTGGAATTAAAGGCTATTGAATCTCCTGTTCGAGTCCGGTTTTGGCAGTTGTTAATGATTCATGTCCACATGGAAGAGTTTGTTGTTGCAGTGTATTTTGCTTTCCCTTTAACTATTATTAGTATGAAATTTCTTGTACCATTTCTTATTTATGAACAAAATATACCTTTTCCTTAAAAAAAATTATAAAAAAAAAAGTACTAGTGTGTTGTTGTAAATTGTAACATTCCTCACTCAATATGTATACACACGTCAATCAACATAAGACACAATGATTAATACTGAAAAAAATTAAATGTGATTGTGATAGGTTCATGTGATGTTAGATTGAGAAATATACCTAATATTAAGGTTTTTTTTTATTAAGGTATCCTCCGGTGGATAGTCATCTTTGCCTCTATTAATAAAGTTTTTTCCATATCCATGATAAGGATTGATGACATCATGATTAAGAAACACAGTTATCTGCCAATTGTGTTTGACCTTGTAAATACCTAATATTGAGGTTAACTTATGTATTATTGGTAGGAAAATATTACTTTTATATCCAGTATTAGCCCCAATAATTTAGATATACGCTCAGATCCTTCTTCAGTTCTTTTAGTCAAATACCAAGGTTGTCAAATCTTATAACATTCCGTATATAATATTTCTTATAGTTATCGTAAATTAATGTTAATTTGTGTAGATGTGTCAACCTTTTATTGGATTCTCTAAATTAGTATTTTTTTAAACTCACAAACTTTAGTTATAGAAATTTAATCGTTATAATTATTTGTGAAAAAAATATCTTATAACTAAAATTTGTAAGTTAAAAAAGTACACAAAACTACCAAAACATTAAATGTCAAGTCGAATTTAATTAAACTTATGCGACTACACTTTCATTTTACTCTACAAAAGAGAAAATAAAATGTAATCTATAAAAAAAAAATGTACATAATACCAAGTCAGAGGATCCTCTCAACCATAAATATCGTAATAAAATATAATGGATACTATACATTATTGTACAGAGTACATAACTACACATAACTTATACCATATTGAATGAAAGTTTATTATTAAAAAAAAAAGAAAATGCTAAAGAGTGTCCTTAGGACACTTGTTAAATAACTAAATGTGGTTAAAAATTATGGAAAAATGCACTTTTTTCTTCTCGAAAAAGTAAATGCTTTGGACTTTTGAATTTTTTCCACTATTGGTATTCTTAACAAGTGCCCTTTGTTAGCAAGACCCTTAAAAAAACAAGATATCGAAATAATAAGATTGATATTGGTACTACTACCGTGCAGTGCGGGTCTTGTTTCACGTGGGCCAGTGTGGGGGGTGGCCATGACCATGAATGATCACATGAGGCTCCATCTCTATTCTCTATTACTACTATCACTAGCAGTCAATTGACTCTACTTGTTTTTTTTCCCCACTCTCTCAAACTCACACTCTTTCTCTTCTATCCCAAACACATAGACAGAGACACAACACAACCTACAAAATCAAACTTTCACATTTTTGTTCTTGTCCCCTTTTTAAAAGCCCTTCATTTACTAGAACGTGTTTTTATTACTTTTCCATTTGTATTTTGTGAGTGTTGTGCTGCATTGGGGGATCAAGGAACAAATTAAAGAGGCTCAAATTTTATGTTGTTTAATTTTTTTTCTCCGCCATGAGATTCCTCTACCTATCTTTGGTGCTGCTTCTAGTGTTGGAGATTATGTTCCAGGTTGGTGCCATTCGTGTGTTCCCATCAAATGCAATAGTGGCAAAAGTGAAATTCAACCACACCAATGTGGACAAGAAGGGCAAGGAGGATCTTCTGTATAAGTACTTTGGAGGAAGAACTTTTGGTCTAATTAGCAACACAACACAAAAGGGTTTTGATGAAAGCAAAAGAAGAGTGCCAAGTTGCCCAGATCCTCTCCACAATTAACAAGTACAAGAATTCATACTCGAATTTTTATATTTCAATGTCCCCCCCGTTTTTTTTTTCAAGTTCATATGTATAATGGTTGAAGCTTAGCTTGCCCAAAATACCATCGTTTTTCTCATCATTTTCTACCTAGTAATATGGTTGCTTATTGTAGAATTTGAGGGAAAACCGAGGGTATTTTGGTCATATTAATTATATAGAATTAAAGTAGTTTTTTGTTTGCAATCCATGAAGGGTCAAGAAAACAAATGATCAAGATTATGGGCTTGACTGCTAGCTAGTGTACAGAAGTTGCTGAGAAATTTTCTAATTGCAGTATGCCACTTAGATCCTTTTATAAGGTTTTTAATATGGATTCATGATTAAGTCGATAAGTTAAGATTTAGGTACATTCCGAAACCATGTTACGACTGCAATTACGGTCACAGCGGTAGCATTTGCCCAAAATTATTCCATAACATCAAAATTTAGATGCACTCTGAATCCACAACTAAGATCGCCATTCTTCAAAGCCTTGACTTTTATTTAAATTTGTCTTTTTTTTTTTTTTTTTTGTTTATTTGGGTGCTGAAAAGGGGAAGTTTCAAAAGACTGTCATATATGTGTAATAATAAGAAAAGTAGGGATTGATGCCTTTTCATCAGCTGAACCTAGCTATAACGATATATCAAATCAATTATTTTCCCTTCTTTTCCAGAATGCAGAATTAATAGCTCACTGTCAAAAGACAAGAGTTTGATTGTTGAATAGATCAAAAGCGGTAAAAATTAATCTCACTTTATAATGAACAGTCTGCAAAGTATTCTGGAAGAAGAACCCTTAAGCTGAATTTGGCAACTCTTTTTAGCCTTATTAATTGATTCTCTCACATGTTTAGTTCAAAACTTCTATCTCTATCTATTATTCTCTTATTTTTAAAAAAAAAAATATTTAAAAATATGTGTATAATTTGGACTCTGAGTTGCACATCTATTGGAAAATCTTACCACCAAGTGATTAATTCCGATGGTATATGTCCGTTTTGGATTCAAACAGATTGCAAAGGTACCTATGAAGGGAAAATAAAAAACACAATCTTACCCGTTGGTTTTCACGGACATAAATAGGCAATGTTCATTTGATCAAACAAGTAGGGTAGTACGTACATTAATTTCTCTGCGGCAACATGGTCTTAAAAAAGTAATTCTTTTTTTTAAAAAAAAAAAAAATATTTCCACCTTGGATGAAAAAGTAGGACACGGCTTAAAGATAAATTAAAATTCACTTTTTTCAAATTTCAACCTTCTTCGAGTGAGACGATTGGTTGTGTTTCATCAGCAACGTATAAAATGGTAATCTGTATTAGTGTTGGATATATTTGGGACATCCGTTTCACACACATATTTTTTAATTATTATTTTAACTTTTGGTCTTTTTTTATAATAATGAAATAGCAAAGGATTTCGCAGGGCACTTGTTAGAGTTACTACTGAAAAAAATCTTAAATCCACATTCACCACTCCATCGAAAACATAAAAAATCACATTTTCCAATAACTTTTATCTATAACTGTTTCCTTAACAAGTGCTCTGACACTTGTTAGCATTTTCCAATAGTTAAAGATAAAAAATTTTGTGCATGTAAAACTCATTTACATTGATATATCAATATCGATGATTGGTTTAAGTAATACTTACATATGATAGGGTATTCTTTGACAAACCCTTCATAGAAGATGGGGTGATTGGTCTGTACTTTGATGCTTGGATGCTCTTGGTTAATAAATTTTATTTTGCTATTCATAAAAAAAAACTTGATTCTCTTAAAGCAAAATGATTGAAAGACTTACATAAAAATACTTACTTATAAATTTACAAATAAAATTTTGATACTTGTTTTTTTTTTAGTTTAAAAAAATAAAATAACATAAATGACAAATAACACAATCTTATGTGTAGACTTCTATATAGTCTCTTTACTCTATATATGTCTCTTAATATTTTTCTTAAAAATTTATTCCTTAAGTGAGTTAATCCCACCACACAATGAATATTTATGACTCAAACGAGATTACATTCGTTAAACGTACACTCCTTTGCATTGCATTGAATAGCAAAGCTGAGAATTTGTCAAAAACTCTACTGAATGCATTACAACCATAGTTAGTTAATTGACCTAAAAATGAATGAAAATGTTTTATCTTTAGTAAAGCTGAAAAAGAGGTCGATTCGAACCCCTCTGATGAATAAAAGGATTTAAACTCAAAATCTCCAGAATAGGTTGTAGGGTATTAGGCCTATCTAATTGGGCAAATTAAAACTCAGCCGGGCTAAAAAAAGCTTGCTCAAACATGTTAAAAAGTTGACCTGCTATCAAGCTTTAGCATGTGCTTTAATTTTCTGACTGAACAACCCATTCATGCATGATTTTGGAATGTCCCAGTTGATCCCGAATATGAATAGGGTTGACTCGAATTCGGTCGGAATATCCCACATCTTTAGCTCTAATATTTGAAATATATATAATTTGAATAAAATAACGCTAGCACTTTGCAATTATTTATTGATATTATTTATTTTTAGAATTTATATTGTAAAAAATAGTTTAAATTTAGTTTTATACCACTTTAATTTTATTGTTTAGCTCTCTATAATTGTACTCTATATTTGAGGAGCGATCCGTTTACATCAAGTTAACTTACACCAACTCTTATATCATTCATTAAAAAAAAAACATATTATGTAATTATGTTATTTTTAACATATATAAATGAAGTACTAAAAGAGTTTAGATTTTTGTGAAGTTTAATATAAAAGCACTACTCAATAAGAACTTTCTTTCCAACAGTTGGTTTGATTAAATTTATATTACAATAAAAAATTGTGTGTAATGTAAGAATTAGTGTAAGGCTTAATTATGGTTTTGGTCCCTATAAGTTGATCTCGTTTTGAATTTAGTTCTTAAATCTTTTTTTGACCTTGAACGGTCTTTAAATCTTTTTAAATTTTGTTTTTAGTCCTTAAATCTTTTTTTGACCTTGAATGGTCCTTAAATCTTTTTAAATTTTGTTTTTAGTCCTTCTGTTTGTCTTCTTCCGTCATCTGCTGACATGGCAAACGGTGTGTCATGCCAGCCCTTACATTGACTGCCAACGATGCATCTGATATGGACCTCCTACTCATGTGAGCAGGAACCGAGCAGGAACCAAGCATTAACCGATCATGAACCGAGCATGACTTGCCAAACCGAGGGGAGATATCGACCGAGCACGATGAACTGAGCACGAACCAAGCTATGCCGTTACCAATTGCATCGTAATCGGTCGATATCTCATGCACGGTTCATGCTCGGCTCATGCTCGGTTCCTGCTCACATGAGTGGGAGGTCCACATCAGATGCATCATTGGCAGTCAATGTAAGGGCTGACATGGCACACCGTTTGTCATGACAGCAGATGACGGAAGAAGACAAACAAAAGGACTAAAAACAAAATTTAAAAAGATTTAAGGACCATTCAAGGTCAAAAAAAGATTTAAGGACTAAAAACAAAATTTAAAAAGATTTAAGGACCATTCAAGGTCAAAAAAAGATTTAAGGACTAAATTCAAAACGAGGTCAACTTATAGGGACCAAAACCATAAATAAGCCTTAGTGTAAATTAAATTGGTGTAAACAAATATTTCATCTTCATATTTATCCATTATATTAACATACCATGTTGATTTGGTTTTATCTTGTGTATTCTTTGCTCATATTAGCAGGGTTGGATTTGAATCCAAACAAATGATCCATCCAAGCTAAACCCGTCCCACACTCACCCTTTCTTCTGATCATTTTGTTAATCATCAATTAAAACAATGAACCAGGGCATCATTTATCTTGAATTGATGGAAGTATGACATTATTAGAGTTTAGCACGAATAGTAAGTGATATGTGCTGTGGATACATTGGAAAAAAAAAATGGAGGTGTGGCAATTGAGTTATAACATGATTATTATAATGAACTGACACTAATTGTTATAGAAACAACTTAATCATTGTGGCTATTTATCTATCTATCTATCTATATTATGAGAAATTATTAAGTGGTTTGGGATTTCATGGTCCAAGATCATCACCATCATTTATTATTTATTTTTAAAATTTTTTAACCATGATCGAAGACCAACTAATAATTTTTCCTATATTAAACAACTGAATTTTATCACGAGAAAAAGAAAAGAATCTACGCGATCAATAATTTTAATATGTTAATCTCAAGTAGAGCCATACTTTTCTTAGTAAAACGGGTTTCTTCGAACGCGGTGTTCTAAAACCATTAATAGTAGTGATGATAGTAATATTATCAAGCGGAGCAAAAATACATCACAGCAGTTTAGTTTATAAAATACTACTGTAGTTTGAATGTTAGGTGGACCTTCGTCCTTGTAAACTACTGTGTTTTTAGAAAGCTAGCCATCAGCTTTTTATAATTACCTTTTTGTCTCCTTCTACCAAAAGTGTGTACTCATCACTGAAAAGGCCAAACAGGGGAAAAAAAAAATTGGATTTGGATGAATTCAATGGGATGAAAAATTCATAAACTTTTTGTTCCTTTTATAGTGCAAGCTTTGATTTAACTGTTGGTGTTATGTAGCAACCCAAAGAAGAGAACAAAGGCTTCTCGTATTCTGGTATTTTGGGTACTTATGAGAGGGAGAGGCAGAGAAATCGATGTAGGAAAGAGTCATGTAGCATTATGGGGTTCAGAAGTGCTTTTATATATATATATATAGAAAAGTTGTCAGTGATTCGTAGTATGGAACTTTGTCTTGTAGTATTTTGGATTTGGCATCAAATTGACTCTCATTCACATTTTTGCTTATGAAGACAATTGAGCTCATCGATGCATGTTTTTTTTTTTGGCCCAGTACAGTGATTTGCTGCTTGCTTCTCTTCAATGACCACAACTAACTTTTTTTTACATCCAATAGTCATAATTAATTTCATATCTTTAACACCTCCTTTACTGAAAAGCACTTTGACTTCGGATTTTAAAAGTGGATGTAATCTGCAATTGCAGAACAATGTGGTTTGCCAAGATTTTTTGGTTGCATTGCACGAGAATGGATTTAATGGCTTTGAGGCTAAAAAAACATCGAATCTTTGGTTGATTTATATTTTTGAATGAACATAGGACTATTTAAATTTTGATCTCAACAAATCATAACTAAAACAATAATTGGAATCTAGCTCATCCGATTTACATCCGATAATCCAAATCTCCCAAAACCATTGTGACTCTCATTCCCTTAATTACTTGAAAACCTTGGCTTGGATAAAATGTACATGAACACAATATCTTGAGCTAAAATTCAATGTTCTCATGTGTCTTTGTTTACAGGATATATATTATGGGGCAACAAGTATAGAACTTGGTGGACAGCATCAATTCTTATATCATGTTGGAGCAATACGACTCAAAGAGGATGCAAAGATCAAAGTCTGGATTTTTTTATGGTTTGTGACAATTAGACAATATAGAACTTAAGGGAACAAGATAATTTTAATGGAGAAAGTGCATATGTGAAGAAAGTGATGGAGCTGATGATAAATCTGAGAACTTGGACAATAATTAAATCTTTGTTTGCTGGCATAAATTTTTTCATTGTAAACCCATCATCTTATTAAACAATGCTCTAATCGTAAACTTTTGAAAACTGGTTGAGTATCCCTTCATCAATTTTGGTACCTCCCTCTGTCAAGGAGCATCAACTGTAACCAAGTAAGCTTGTCTCTCTCCTAGACTTTGTTGTAATTTTATAAGTGCATGGAGTTAATTTTTTTGCGACACTTTAATTTGATATGTTGGTACTCTTAATTCATATTGTACGTGATCACATGCCTAGACATAAATCCAATTGGTGAAAATCTCAGAAAAAGTAAGCTTGCAGTAGTTGGAATGTGGACTTACATAAGTGTTAGAATTTTTTTTTCTTCCTTACTTGAAGCTCATCGTAAAGGAGAAGTTAGGAGGAGAGATAATACCCCAATCTGTTCTACTTATGTGCCTTTGAAGGGGTCGGGTAGACTTTAATTTGAGCTATTTTTTTTTAATTTTTTTCTATTTTACTTTTGCTTATGTATTTTGTTTATGAGATAATGTTTGATCACCATTCGAAATGATTCCTTTCTTTCTTAGCAAGTTCAATTTTTATCAGCTAATTTTGTTTTTTACACACTAAAGCAATTGTGGGAGATATACTAGATCAGTAATGTTAATATCTTTTTAGGATTTCTGGTCATGTCAATTTTGTTTTTGCCACATTCTTTAGTCTTTATTTAATGCTTGCTTTGTCATTTTATTTAGTGAAACTTTGCCAATTTTAGATGAACATATTTTGCTAGTGTAATTTGATACCAAGTGCACGGGAATCTTATTATTTGATATCTTCTGAGCACTGGTGTGAACCCATGAAACGGTTGTAGCATTAGAAGCATCATATGGTATTAGTTTAATATTTATAATGTGACTCTCTTTTCTTTTACCATGCATTGGCTCAATTCCTGTTGTTTTTGTCTTAGCCATAGAAGAAAAGATACTTGAGTTTGAAACTGAGGACTCCGATCCTTTTCTTTTATCGTGCTTTAAGTTTGTACAAAAAAATAATCAACTGCTATTGTATTGATATCTTCAATATATTGTTCGTTACAATTGCAGGACCATTTATTATTCTTCATAATGGTTGTTCTCCCAAAGAATCACATTTTGTTGCAGAAAACTCAAGATCAAGAATCAAATTTTGTAGAAGAAAACTCAAACAAAATAGCCTCTTAAATACCTGATGTCATAATGAAGACAAGATCCATCAAAGCAATGGATCGGAAGTCTTATCAAAGAAAAGAACCATCAACTGCAATTGTTGACTGAGGAATCTAGTATGATTATTTTATGATGAAGATGAAATATTGTTATTGGAAAATTGTGTGTTTTAGAACACATATAGAATGTCTACATGTACCTTAAGCTAAATGGTTGTAATGGATTGACTAGTAGAATATTAGTTCAATGGTTGTAAAAAAAGGCTTAATTATGTCACCAAGTCCTGAAGTTTGGGGTACTTTTGTCAGATACCCTTATACTTTTTTTTCAATGTTTGACTCTCCGAAGTTACTTCTGGGTTTGTCATATACCCCTACTATCGATTCTGACCAATTTTGCAGACATGTAACGTCGGAATCTTGATCAGACGACCTCTCTCTTCAATTCTTTTTTTTTTCTTTTTCTATTTAACTAAAAATATAAAAATATTAAGTTTTTTAGTTTTTAAATTAAAAAGAAAAGATCTTCGCCCATAAGGCACCACGTGCTTAACCTCCTGCGTCTGATCAAGATTCCGACGTTACATGTCTGCAAAATTGGTCAGAATCGATAGTAGGGGTATATGACAAACCCAGAAGTAACTTCGGAGAGTCAAACATTGAAAAAAAAAATATAAGGGTATATGACAAAAGTACCCCAAACTTCAGGGACCTGTGACATAATTAAGCCGTAAAAAAATGTTTATCTTGTTCGGTGTGATGTAGAATATTCATTTTGAAATGAAAATGTAATGTTTATTAAGACAAGTAATTTTTTTTATTGAAATCTTACTCGATTGTGATTGAACTCATTCAAGCAACTATCAAATTATATGTTGTATATTAGTTGTGCTTTCGTTGGTTTTCTTGATCATAATATGAAGGTGTAAATTTAGAATTTAAATACACATGAATTCTTAAGTCATAATTGTAACTTTAGGATGCGAATACAACATCCAATTTTTTGGTTGAATTGAAAACTAAAACCCAAGACTAGCTAAAAAAATAAAGAAGAGGAATGTCCCACTTAAAAATGAGGGGAGTTCCAGAAATTCATCACCTGCAAACTAGTATCCTCAATTTTATCAGAAAAGAAGCTTAATTAAAAAAGTACAAGAGTTATACAGAGATGGAATACAAATTAGTTTAGAGCAGAAAAAGCAAAAAAGCTGAAAACTTGGATGCTCCCAAAAATAAATAACAGAGGAAACCCAAACAAGATACACACAAATTATAACCCAGAATACCCAAGACAAAACATATCAAAAGATTGAGCAACGGGTTGTCCTTCACCAACCAGCCTTCATTCAATAAACCAGCCCCATCTCACGGCATGTGACGGTGGTGGTGGACAGTGGTTGATGTTTACGACTGGATGAAGGAGACTTGCTGGCAACACTGGCGGGTTGACGGTGTATGGTGTATGGTGTATGGTGACAACTCACAATGAAGGCGGTTGATGTTACAGGAAGATTCGTGTTGCCTCAACAGGCATATGTTTCCAGGTTTTGAAGAAAAATAGTAAATAAATTGAAAAGATAGGTGTCACAATCTTATTGGCTTGAGGAGGAAATTTGTCTGCTGATACCAGGATATACTTTATTCTCTAAAATCCAATATTTAAGTATTTTGTACATATATTAGAGAAAATAGATGATCATCCGATGGTGTCTCATCCATTATTCATGTGTTTATGGTTACTAAATTTCAAATAAAAATAATAAAAATAAATAGTGGTTGATTGACTAATGGTGTAAAAAACGTTACACATCGGTTGACTCCCATTAATCTCTTGATATCATGACATCAATTAATTATTTGAAATGTTTAAACTATTAAGTAATGAAAACATTTAATTTGTGGGGTGCTCCTTTGTTTAGGTGTATCTTGTTTTCGGTTTTATATATGGTGTTTGTTTTTGGTAGCATTTCTGGTTTTTTATGGTGTTTTGGTGTGCTTACTTTTGTGGGCTTTAAGCACAACTTGTATAAGTCAGATTTTTCTTAAATAAAACTTTATTAGTTAAAAAAGAAAGGGTATTGCTAAGGTATCTGTTAAGATTATTAGAAAATGAAATTTAATTATAAATTCATCATACTTCATCTTTCGAGAATTTTAAAAAAATACATTTTTTAACATTTAACTACATTTGAATGCTTAATTAGTATCTTAAGGACACTTGTTAATATTTTCCTTAAAAAAAATGAAACATCTAAGCACTACTTTCTCCTATTCAATTTATTTGTTTGTTCGAAAATAAATTTACAAAAAAATAAAGTTAATTAATACAACTAATTTTTAATATTTTTTTTCTTATTTACATTTATTTCATCATTAATAATTAGTATTGATATAAATCTACAAATCAACTTACAAATATGCATACATTACAAAAAGAAAAGTGACATGTACCAATTTATTAACCAATCAATAGCGTAATGGACCTATATTGACTAGCTAATTCGAGCCCGTAATGCCGATCATCAAGCCCTCGGCGCTCCACGATTCTTGCCACCATAACTACTAGTTGACCAGTATCTACTAGTGACACGACGAAATATGCTCCTATACTTTCTCGAGGCGAGAATCATGGAAAGGGCCATCATTATTCATTATGCTTATGACAACCCGTTATAAATGTTTTGTCGAATTCGGACAAAGCCCTTAAGTTGGGAACTTAGCCCCTTATCTAGGATAAGGGTCCTTGTGAAGGATATTTAGTCTAACAAGAGTGGGCTCTATGTCGTACTGCTCTTGGTCTTACGTACCCGTTTGAACTGTGTTCTGGGGATCAAGACCGTAATTCTGTTGGACACTCATAGATAGTGCATAAAGGGTAAGAGCGAGACTGATTAGTTGGGCTGCCCTTAAGAGTAATTGAGGGTAATGTCCCTTACTCTTAAGGAGGTATGTATGGTCAAAGCTCTCCTTCAAATTATGTGGCCTACTGTGAAGGGCAACAAGCTTCAAGGGTCGATGAACATTCGGGGTGGGGTTGAGGACACCTGCTACCTATTACTTGGGCAGCAAGGGAACTCCTCACTGCTTTGTAGCTGCTCTCGATGGAGAGTGATTGCAACGTTCTTCTTCTGGTGTGGAACATGGTTTCTTTGTGCCTATTTGGAGTATATAGGGCAGAGTATGAGCAATATATGTGTATGTGATTTCTCTGTGTATGGCGATGTGTTGGAATGAGCTTGACTTTTCAGCCCCTTGCATGGCACTAATATTTATAGAACCAGGGAGTTTTCCTAGTCTGATGTATTATCTTGGAGAATACTCTATATCTTAGAGAAATCTTTATGTGATTTTATCTTCGATGAAGACAAGCAGTGATCTTCTATCCTTGGGGATAATATACAGCTAATCGGTAGCAAATCTCTTATAAAATTTCCTTATCTCGAGTTGAGCGAATAGGTCTCCCTTTTCTGTAAAGACTGCACCCGAGCTATTCTATGGTCTGTTCGAGCTAATGTTCTTCTGTTAAGAGTGATCCGAGTTTGGACTACCTCGTCAAGGTCCTTCCTCAGGTCGCAATAGATCTTCTAGGATTCTTCCATAGGGTAAGTGTCCTTAGCAAGTGATAGGTACGAAACAATAATTGACAAAGAATATTCTTCATATTCCCTTCTTCTTCTCTGCCTACTTCCTCCTATAAGTACAATGCTTATCACAAGGGTTAGTCATCAGAAGCTAGAAGCCAACTCAATACATAACGTATACGTTGAGTATCACTCAAATATTTTCTCTCAACTATTTTACTAGAACTACGTGTGCCTTGATTCCCTTTTTACGAGAAAACATAGGACTAAGGTCACCCCGTCAAATACAACAACCCAAAAACACATTGTGATGTATCCCCGATAATCGACGTGCTTTGTATTCACTCGACACTTGGAACTGGGCAATATCGGTACATTACAAATAGTAATCATGTGACGCATATCATTTTATTTGTGGTGTAATTCTATTTATAAATTATTTTCTAAACCTATTTACCGGTTTTGTTAAAAAAAAATAATTAATATTATCCTGTTAAGAGTCTTGCTAAAAAGCATCATAAGACCACTCGTTGACATTGCTAGAAAATAAATTTAATTATGAGTTCACCATATTTTATCTTTTGAAAATTTAAAAAAATAACATATTTTTTAAAAATATTTAACTACATTTGAATGCTTAACAAGTGGCAATTCGCAATTAAAAAAAAAACTATTAATACCTCGTTAAACTTCAAAAATAATCAAACAATTTTTTTTTTCTAAAAAATAGATAAAATTCATATGAAAAAAAGACAAATCACTGTGCCATCTACTACCTTAACTTTCATTTTTTATATTAAAAAAAATCGCTTTTTTGTTTAGTCAACGATCAGTTCGTATTCAATGGTAACAGTCTATGGAGAAGAAGGAATAATTATAGGAACAAAAGAATGGACCAAAAGGCTTATGATTTTGTCCTCTAATTTTTTCTTTGGTTCCACATTGATCAAGTGCTAATTCTGGAAATAGTATAAATTTCCGATAGATATCTATAGGAAATTTGTTTTTTTGACAAGTATTTATCGGAAAAATACACTAGTTTAATAATTTTTTTTTTTCGAAAAAAATGTATCAGAAAATTTTTTTACACCCCCAAATTGAAAAAAAATATAAGTAAGGGTATTTTAGAATTTTCGCTCTTAAAATGAAGTTTGAGAATAAAATTTAAGGTTTAAATTCCAAAACTCATGAAAAAATGAACCAACTCATCGTGTAAATCCATGACTTAAGCGGGCCAACATTTTTGACATCCATAATTGCATAACCTAAGCCCATAGGTTTACGGGCTAGTTCACACTAATGGTTTTAGGAATTTATTTTTTGACTCCCCATTTTTTTTAGTTGACTCCTTCTCAAATTCTTTTTGCCAAAATATTCTTCGGTCAATATATATTTTTTTTAATATTTTGTATGTTATGGGTCAGCATACATGTTAAGTTTGCAAAGAAAAAAATAACACTTTCACTCTTGTGATAAAGTGTATGCATAATTTTTGATCCAATATGCTCACCCTGCTTTAACGTAAAAATTACACATATGCTAGAGGATCAACTATCTGATTGAAATTGAAAAATAAAAAATACAACTATGCTCTAGGTGGAGCATATTGAGCTTTTAAGTCACCTGAAAAAAATGCATTCAATAGAAAGCTGCAATGTCAACTAATAACTTGCATTTGATGAGGTGGTAGACAATATAAAAATCAAATCCTGGTCGTGGATTAAGGGAAGATATCATAACTGTGTCATGTCCTTTTTTGAGTGGCATTCAAATTCTTTGTTGTGCCTTCGATCATATTGTACTGATCACTGAGACCTGGATTATAGTGTTGGTGTGTCACAAAGAGAACTGTTGAAAGTCCCACATTACCTGACTCATAATATATGACATGAGTTTAAATACCTGTTGGGCTACTGCTCTCATTCTCATTGTCAATTGGTTTTGAGATGGAAATTCTGTTTCTGGTTTTATTTGTCACTGGTGACGTGCTCTTGGCTGGCGATATATACATTTTTAGCAAAAGAAAATTTAAATCACAGGAGGCAAAAATGAAGTACTTTGGCTATGATAGCTGTCACAACTTGCAGGGACTTAGTTTTTGGCCTGTTACAAAATCGCAGGAGGCCGGTGGCTGGTGTTTTTTTGCCCTGAACAGGACTGTTATGGCAAATTGTTTTGGTGCTGATATTATGCATTGTTTTATTCTTGGGCGTTTGTAATTTTGTTTTGCTGCAATATTATTACTATGCAATGGTTGGGTTGGGGTGATTTCTTTTCAGTGTCAAACACTTGTTTTTGCTAGAAGTATATCTTGTAGACTTGTACTTCTTAATATTTTTGGAGTGATTTTTTATTTATTTTTATATAAAACAAAACTAATAACTTGCATTAAAAAAAAGAAGAAGGCAGTCCACTTATATGAAATTAAAGCACAGCAACAATCCCGGGATAATCTTGGCTTTGGGGACATGGAAGGATCTGGCGACGGCGTTTTACGCACGCGCAATAACTGAATCAGAGATGTTCCAAGCTACATGCGTGCCTTCCTCTATGAATCTCTTATCTCAACGACAAATCTGTCACAAGGCCACTTTTTCATGCCGCAGAATTGTGTTCTTTGGCGGTGGTGGTGGTGGTGGTGCTACGGGATCAACTTTCGATGTTGGGTTCGCATTTCTGACTGGACGCATGGGTGGATAGAGAAGATGAACAAGAAGAGTAAGGTGAAAAATAATTTATTTAATTTGTTGTTGGAAATTTGAATGGGTATGTCCCATCACTATTTGATATATATTCAAAGGTTTGGGATTAGGGTATTACACATTTTCTGTTTGAGAAAATATATGATAGAGAATATGATTGATGAATGATTCATGGGTTTGTTGATGGGAAATTGCTTTTTGGCCCCATTATTGACTTTTTGGCCCCCATTTTAAATTTTCATGGACCAAAATACTTTTAACAGTGTTAACATTTTCGGTTCTATAAAACCGGAAAAGTCTTTCCGGTTCTTCTGAACCGGAAAAAATCCCGGTTTTCCTGAACCGGAAAACTTCCGGTATAGCACAACCGGAACTACATAGTGTTGAAACCCCATAACACTTTCATCACACCAAGCTTTGCTTCAGCCTCTGCAAATGAGGTGCGCTTCTGATGGGTAGGGTAACCGCAACCCCTTATCGACCCTAAGCTCACAAACATCAACAACATAGGCCTGAGATTCCTCCAAGCCTATCCCACGCCACTTACCAAGTATCTGAACTACTTTCGCTTTGCCAATATAACCTCCCCGCACATCTAGAAGAAAATATGTCAATAAAATATTAGCAATTGTTTAGATGTATTTCACGTACTTGAAGACTTAATTTTTCAGCCCCATGATTGAAGTAAAGGAGCATTTCGATGCATATCTGGCTCGTCCAAGAGTGCCCTCTCAATCAGCGAGACCTGTTCATCATTCATTATTGTTCTTTTTCGCTTTCTCCTCTGTGCTGCTTCTACCTTTTCATCCTCTGGAGTTTCTCCAACTAATTTATTAAGATGCTTAATTCATTATTGATACAAACAAACACTTTCTCTTTTTTCCTTCTTTTCTCGTGGAAGAACAACGAAAATACATAGTTCCAGTTGTGCTATACCGGAAGTCTTCCGGTTCAGGAAGACCGGAATTTTTTCCGGTTCAAAAGAACCGGAAAGACTTTTCCGGTTTTATAAAACCAGAAATGTTAACACTGTTAAGGGTATTTTGGTCCATGAAAATTTAAAATGGGGGCCAAAAAGTCAATAATGGGGGCCAAAAAGCAATTTCCTTGTTGATGATGTTTCTTCTATTGAGGCTAGTATTGGCAATTAGGGCCGTCGCCCACGGGCCCGCCCGCAAAATTTGCGGGCAGGGCTTGAGTTTTTCGCCTATAAAATTTTTAGGGCTGGACAGGGCCGCCCGCAAAATTTGCGGGCATTTTAGGGCTCCCACGGGCCGCCCGCGGGCATTGTTATATATTAAAAAAAAAAGAAAAAGAAATTGGACCAAGTGGCCCAAAAGCCAAAAATACATTCCCTCCAAACTAAAAATACATTCCCTTGGCCAAAATAATTATTACAATCTCAATTATGGTCAGTCTACAATGTATACAATATACAATGTTATACACAGAGAGAGGAATAAATAGGCACTCCAAGTAAGGTAGTACCAGAATCAACAATAAAATTGTTGCTAGAACCTATTCAGAAGAATTATGAATTAAGTAACGAACTAGTGATGTTAATGTTGGATCTGAAATACAAAATTTTCTTAAAGGTACCGTCATCGACTCCACATTTCTCAGCCAATCTTTCTGCAACGTTTTTTTTTTTTGAAAAAAAAGAAAAAAAATTGGGCGACCCGCATGCCCGCCCGCAAAAAACATGGGCCGGCAGGGCCTGGATTTTTCGCCCTAAACTCAATTAGGGCCGCCCATGCCCGCCCACAAAAATGCAAAGCCCACAATGATCCGGCCCATGCCCGCCCATTGGCTCTAATTGCCAATACTAATTGAGGCATTTGTGTTGTTGAGCGGTGATAGAATTATGAAATACGAAGGGAGGAGAAATTTTACTAGGCAGACATAAAATGCTCGATAGGCTCGTGATACGTAGAGTGTAGGATCAATTTTTTTGCAACTTCAACTAATTTGCTAATCCCGTAGGATATGTGCAAAAATTAAACATACACTAGGGATTAGCATACTAGACCAAAAATTATACACCAGAAAACAAAATTTATAATCACTTATTTGGTCTTTTATTTTTTTTATTAACGATTATATTTTGGTTCTTTAAAAAATAAACTACTCCACCCAAGTGATTATAAATCTTCAATGCATAACCTATTTTTTCATTTAAATATTCATCTATCAATTACTATAAAATATGCATCAACTTTACCTAAGTGGATTGCCCTAGTTGAAATTGGTTGGGCTCTTAGAGACTTCAGGGTCAAAGGCTCGAGTCCCAGTAAGACAACAATTTCTGGGGATGATCCATTGAGTCAAAGACTTGCAATTTCTGGGAATGATCCATACCGTTGAGTCAAACACTTGCACAGTTCGCGGATCCGAGGTGAATTAGTTGGACCACAAAAAACGTGAAGCCCAAATACCACCTGGTTTCGACTAAATAAAATAAAATAAATGACTCCTTTTTGTCTTTTAATTTTTTAAATTGTTTCAAGTTTGTTTTTCTATTATAATGATGTTAATCACTTTCCTCATTCATTCATGGTTAACGAAATACTAGATGAAATCTGGAATAAAAGTTGTCAAAATCTAGAAAATGATATTAGAGTTCAAGTTTGATTCTCTTTTTCATTCTTTTTCCACTCCACGATGGAACTCCATCAATACTATTTTCATTTTGCTTTAGCAATATTGTAGCATTACATATTTACATACAGGTCTTAGAAAGAGGACTAGTAACATTACATGATTGTAGTGATCTTCATCTTCAACACCCAAAAACCATTCTAAAATGTGAGGGGGAAAACGGCAGAGGCTCCGGTTAACATGCACCGGTGCATGCCTTTCTTTTTGGGTTTATTTATTTATTTTTTTTAAAATTTAAAAATTAAAAAATATTCTATGTATTTTCTTTTTTACCGATATGAAGTGAATTTTATAATTTGGATTTATTTTTTTCTTTTACTCTGTGTTCTTAAAAAACTGTACTAAGTAAAATTGTATTCAAAATTTACATATTCTAATAAATCTGTATACGAACTTGTGTTAAAAAATATTCTAAATAAATCTGTATTAAAAAAAATAAAAATCAAAAATAAAATTTTCACATACACCGATGCATGTTATCTATTAACATGCACCGGAGCCTCCATGGGGAAAACCTAGCCTTCCTTGCGAAGCACATTTTTTTAGAAGGATTCAACAAAAAAAAAAAAGGAAAAAAAAGGTTGAGATTTGATTTGAGCATTGAATTAGTTAGAAACTGCAACTCGAAGGGAAAATGTGAAAGGGTAAAGGGTGGAGAAACTAAAAAAATTGTTGGTATGTTTGGTTGCATGGGATGGTAGGAGTGGAGAAATAAGAAAGAGAAGAGAAAAATTTTGACTGCTCTCTTTAAATTATGGTGACTAACCCGATGACCAAGAAATAATATATACAAAACATTATGAGTTTTATGACAGAAATTTAGGTGTTAAAACTCAAAATTTTCAAGATCTTAGTAAAGAAAAAAAATCTCAAAATTCTTTCACAAATAATCCAATCCTGTCATTTGAAAACTCAAGATATTACATCTATTATTCAATCATCATATATATATATATATATATATATATATATATATATATATATATATATATATATATATCCCTTGCCTGACATGTGACACCATTATTATACAAAACATATCAATATCAATCGATTCTCGCATAGTATATAATGTCCAAACTCAATGTTGTGTTCGTTAACAAAATTTCTTTTGCAAATAATGATCACTACGTGATCTAAATTAAAATAACATATGGAGGAGTCAATGCATGGTCTACTGCCTAACTCTAAACTTTCAACTTTAATCCCCCATTGGCTAAGAAAAGTCATAAGTGTGGTCATCGGGACTTCCTATTGGCTTATATGTTTGATTTATAAAACCATGTCTAGAAGATATTCGCAATGCATAATGTGGGAAAAGTTCCCATGTGCAGCCCCTGTCACAATATGAGCCACTCCGAAACCCCAAAAATTGCCCAATTTCTTTGTAACCTTGTGTAAGCAAGCAATTGTATCTTACCGTTGTTAGAAACTTGAGTTCAACCTCAAATGCAAATGGCTTTATGCTTGAAGAGTCCAAGTACCCTTCCTTTATGTCGTTTTCGCTAGATATGCATTTAACACGCACAACGTCGCCAGGTATTTTGGACATTATCGTAACCCCGAGTCTTGGATGAATCAATTCATTCCACATTGAAGCATGGGAGAATGGAACAAAGATTAACATTATGAGAAACAAGTTTAGATTGAAAATGGCTCTCCAATCTCCAAAGTTAACATCCATTCTCAAAGTTTGTAATGTGTATTGCTATGTGCAATTTGATATTATATTCTTTTTTGTGTACATATATATGTATATGATATTTGATGTTCACCACTATTTATTTCTTTGCAACTTTCAACACTAATGCCGTTGTCTCCAAATAATATATGCAAGGGGTTGGAGTTGTTGCCTTGCAAACGATGGGTGGTTTCTTTCTATGTTTTTCTTTTTCCTCATGCTTTTTAGAGCGATTCCTAAAGATTATTGTTCACTAGGTTGTTTCATGTCATGAGGTAAAATTGTTAGCCATCGATTATTATGTATGATTTGTGTGTTTAAATTTAGGAGTAAACTGTTTTGAGTGTTTTCTATTTTAGTCCCCCTTCGACAATAACTCTCGAAATAAATGTTAGTTAAGTTTGAAACAATAATTGATTGGTCTGCTAAATATAGTTGACTTAGGAATTTCAGCCAATACATTTGTCTTACTAATTTCTAATTTTGGCCATTAATTGTTCTCAACTTTAAACAATTTCAATATTTTTATTGAAATAATATTTGTATTATTTCAGTCTTTAACATACTGGTGAATGAATTTGCATAAATTAAATAAAACAAAAGCTATCATATTTTTTTAAACAAGTTTAATTTTGGGGGTCAATGTAAGTGGAATATTGTTCAATCTCTCCTTCCAGAATCAATTTGTCGCCATTTTACTTATTTCGTTTTATACAGATGATAAATTTTTATTTAAATAAATAGATTTGGTAATTAATTACTATATCGCACATCATCTCTTATTTCTTTTGTATTTTCAAAGTTTTATTATCTTTGTATGTGTTGCGTTAGAGATTATTATATTGCATCATTGCATGGTTCATGGCAAATGGTTCGAATCTCATTCAGATCATTAATTTAGAATATTTTTATGTAGATTCTCTTAAAATATTCTAAATAAAGGATGTAAATGGAATTAAAACTATTGATTTTGAATCATGCAATAATTTTTTTGGGAGATGTTATTAACACCCATTTCATTACTACTCGCACTCGGTTTTTATAATTTTTTGCATTTACTTACCAATATTACCCTTATATCTAATACTTACACTCTAATCCTATTATTTGCACCCATAATCCTAAAAATCTTCAATTATCACTCCTCACACCCATCACCTTCAACCTCTCATCCTCAACTCATATAATCATCTTTAACCTCTCATCCTTTTCATCCAATTCATTAAAAATTAATTAGTATCCCACAAAAAGTACTCACATCCACCACCTTCAACCTTTCATCCTTAACGCACATAATTATTCTTTACCACACATCCTTCGCACTCAATTCCCTGAAAATTAATTAGAATCCTATAAAAAATCATAAATCCAGGAATTGATTCTTGCTTTTATTCATCGTGATTCATCCCAAAAAATACAAGAACTTGGATTTAAAATTGTTGGGTGCAGACATGATATTGTTGGACTTGTGTTCATCTCCCTATCCATGATACTGTTGCTTTTGATAATTTTCTTACCGCTGGACTTGAATTTGAAAGTATTGGTTGTAGACATGTAAGTCATTTAATCTGTTAACCTATTTTCCAGTAAACCTTATTTACAAAATTAGTTCTATGGATTTATGACTTTTTTGGGAAATTAATTAATTTTTATGGAATTGGATGAGAAAGATAAAAGGTTGAAGATGATTATGAGTTAAGAATGAGAGGTTGAAGGTGATGGGTGTGAGTGGTGATAATTGATGGTTTTTAGGATTATGAGTGCAAATAATAGAATAGGGTGTAAGTATTAGTACAAGGGTAATATTGGTAAGTAAATACAAAAAATTATAAAAACCAGGTGCGAGTAGTAATGAAACGGGTGTTAATAACATCTCCCAATTTCTTTCATGACAGACATTACAACTTTTTTTAAAAAAAAAATCACAAGTTAATGTTGAAAGTTGTCAACAAATATTTTCTCTTTTTTTTCCCTTTAATTTAAAAAAAAAAATGATAATTTCAAGTTAATCGAACTGCCAGTATTCATCGTATTTTCTTTTAAATCATTTAACAAATTTCAATTAATTATATAAATGATTTTGCTGCCTAACTTTAATTCAACTTGCTTGGTTATTATATATATAACAAGCAATTCAACTACAATCTTACGATTTTCAATTAAAATGCCATAATTTTTAGCTAATTTAGCAAACAATGTTTTAATGTGTGTATGAATTAGCTATGAAGGAGGTTGCTGAAATGTAGATGTGGAAATAAGTGGAATTGGGTCGAACTCAACTCAACTGGGTTTCAACCCATTGAGAAAAAACTCAAGTCAAGTTTCGAGCCGAATTAATAAGTGTGAACTATTTTTTCGAGTTTTGAATTATGGCCCTTGTAGTTGAGATTTTGGCCCCCATTTTTATTTTTTGTGGACAAAATTGCCCTTTGTAGTGTAAAAATTTCCGTTCATAACAAGACGAAAAAAACCCGTATAAAGCAAGACGTAAAAAAAAATCTATTGCAAAACCGGAAAAATTCCGTTCACAGAGAACCGGAAAAATTCCGTTTGGCCTTACACGGAATAATTTCGTCCGGCCTGAAACTCATAATTAACCCAATCTAAGTACATGCTAATATACTACTATATAATATAATCAGAATTTTTTTCTTTTTTTTAAAAAATTTAGTCAGAATATTTTGTTACACAGATTCGTATACAGATTTATCAGAATATGTAAATTTTGAATACAGTTTTTACTCAATATAGTTTTTTCAAAGCAGAGAGTAAAAAAAAGTTTAATTCAAATCATAAAAAACTAGTGCATATCATTGAAAAAGAATACACATTAAATATTTATGAATTGACTAGATTTAAAAAAAAAAATTAACCTCTTTCAGAAAGCACAGTATAAAAAAAAATTTTAAGCCGAATAAAAAAATATATATTTGTGAAAAGAAAAATAAATATTTATTTATAAATATATATTTTTTATTCGGCTTTAAATTTTTTTTTTATATTATGCTTTCTGACAGAGGTTAAATTTTTTTCTTTTAAATCTAGTCAATTCATAAATATTCTATGTGTATTCTTTTTCAATGATATGCACTTGTTTTTTATGATTTGAATTAAACTTTTTTTTTTTTACTCTCTGCTTTCAAAAAACTATATTGAGTAAAAACTGTATTCAAAATTTACATATTCTAATAAATCTGTATACGAATCTGTGTAACAAAATATTCTGAGTAAATCTTTGTTAAAAAAATTTATAAAAAAAAAAAGAAAAAAATTCTGAGTATATTATATAGTAGTATATTAGTATAGTAGCATGTACTTAGATTGGGTTGATTATGAGTTTCAGGCCGGACGAAATTATTCCGTGTAAGGCCAAACGGAATTTTTCCGTTTCTTTGCAAACGGAATTTTTCCGGTTTTGCAATAGATTTTTTTTACGTCTTGCTGCATACGGGTTTTTTCCGTTTTGTTATGAACGGAAATCTTTACACTGCAAAGGGCAATTTTGTCCACGAAAAATAAAAATGAGGGCCAAAATCTCAACTACGGGGGCCATAATTCAAAACTCATTTTTTCAAGTCATACCCAACTCGTTAAAAGTTTGTGAGTTTTCGAGCATATTAACAAGTTAAAATGTATTTAGCTCATATGCTCAAATGATGATCATCCAAGCACACTATTATCAAGAAAATTGCATAATCAGTCGCTAATCATGCAATATTTTTTTTATCATCCCATTAATTTTTTTTTTATGTTAAGGCTATAATTTTTAAGTAATCATATGTTCTTTTTTATCTGTGTGGCATTAGTTTTAATTTTTTTTAACAGCAAACAAAGAAAAAAATTTATTACGAAGGATTAACCAAGTATCATAATACATTACAAAGGCCCCACTTTCTATGAAAGGTTTGCCTAAGAGGATTTAATCATATGCTCAAAGTTGACCAACAATAACTTTACAAGTGTCTACTTCACACTATTGTGAAGCAAATGAAACCACCATAAATCATACAATAACGACCCCCAAATCAACCTACCAAGCAAAACAAAAATAATGCCCCCTTACTACAAAGTACATTTTGCTAGGAATTCTACCTCTTTAAAAACCTTACAAGAAAAAATCCAAAGGAAAAAATCAAACAAGGGGAAAAGAGTATAGCGGAACCTAGCAAGGAACATATACACCCACCTGAACTATGTTGGTAAAGAGTACAGGTCTACTCAACACCACAACACACCAGTACATTAGAATTACCATTAGAATTACGTTGAAAAGCAAGCTGGGCACATACGCATATTAGAATAGGAGATTGATAAACCACCCAATACATTAACCAATAACAAGTCCTGATTTTGATTGATTCCACTTACTTCACAGTCTCCTGCTCTTCTTCATTAAACACATTTTTTCCTTTGTAACCAAAGCATATGCATCACAGTCAGCCACAGTCAGCCAAATTATTATATCTTGTTTGGCTAAATTACTTTTAGACTGGCCTTAAATCTCAACATAAAGCAGACGCTCATGAACTGGACAAAGGAACTAAACCAGACAAATAATCCTAACCAAGATTGAATTGAACAAGACCAGACCATGAACGAGTACAAACTGAAACTAACAGACCCATTAATACTACTAGAAAAATCATATTTAGAAATGAAAAATTATTCATATTCGTTAAAGACGGATTCTGAGACGGATTTGCTATCTTAGAGATGGACAATCAAAATAATTACCACAATGTGGAAATACGTTAAAGAGACAAACTTATACACGAAATTTTCCGTCTCTAAATGTTTCCATCTCTAAATCGTTGACTATGTTTAATGTCATCTATCTAATTAGGTTAGAGACAGATGTTTAATCTAAATGTCTAAATGTTTAATCTGCCTCTAATGTATATTTCTGTTGGCTTATTTAACATTTCAGTCGTTGAACCTAGGTTTTTTTTGTAATTGGTTCTTAAACTTTTTTCCGATATAATTGGGTCCCTGAACTTTGTTTAATTTTTTGAAATGGTCCTTTCATTCGTTACTTAAGTGATGATATAGACGACGACATGTCACGTCACTTTCACAATATCAACGAGAGACATGTTATGTAGAGCCACGAGACACTACATGATTTTTTTTTAAATAATATCTTTTAAAATTTATTAAAAGATTCAATTTTCTTTAAAAACAATGCTTTTTAATATTTTTAATAAATTTGAATATTTTTTAATTTAAAAAATTAATGTGGCATCATCTAGCACGTTACATATCGATTTGGCGAAAGTGACATGATATATCCTCGGTCACATCATCACTTAAGTGATGAAAGAACTATTTCCAAAATTTGAGCAAAGTTTAGAGACTCAAAACATTGAAAATAAGTTTGAGGACCATTCCAAAAGAGTACCTAAGTTCGAGGACTAAAAACTTAAATAAGCCTTTGTTATATATTGTACTCCTTTTAATTTGTTTATTTACTCTTGCCATATTTTCGTTGGTTCATTACACGACATCTTCCTCTTCCATCCATCATCCTTCATTATCTTTTACTGTATTTAGTCCAAAGTTTTCATAGTAATCATAGGATGAAAACTACATAGTATGGTACTTCTTGTTAGTTACTAGGATCCTCACAACCTAAGTCTATTATATATCAGTAAACTCCAGTGTCGTAGAAGACTTTTGTTGGCTCTTTGGTGTTTTACAATTTTCAAGTTATTAAATAATGACACAGAAAGCAACACCGTCATTTTCTTCGTTAACATATAAATGCACTTGTGATGTCATAATTTTTGGCTTAATTATGTTACAAGTCCCTGAAGTTTAGGGTACTTTTGTCAGAGATACCCTTATTCTTTTTTTTTCAATGTTTATGCCCTCAAACTTATCTCTTGTTTGTTATTTGTCCCTCTGACATTTTTCAGCCAATTTTTGCTATGTTTCTGCCCTCAAACTTATTTTCGGTTTGGTATTTGCCCCTGTGACGGATTCTTGCCAATTTTTGCAAAGTTTATGCCCTCAAACTTATCTTCGTTTTGCTATTTGCCCTGTTATGAATTTCGGCAAGTTTTTGCACACGTGGACCACCATGGTCCTAATCACCCCACCAGAGTTCTTCATCTTCAACCAAAGCTCCAACCACCATACTGTCACCGCCACCATACCTCACCCCACCAGCTCCCACCACCATACCATCACTGTCGCCAAAACCTTGAAGATGATCCCCAAACCCTAAAGCAGATCCCCTCTGAAATCGAGCGCCGTCACTCCTCTCCATTTCCTCCTGCCGCGACCTATTCCAGTCCTATTTCAAATCCCTTTGCCTCGTCGAAACCCGCTTCCCTATCTCACCCGACCCAAGCCACGTTAACTCTCTCACCTTCGTCTGGTTCAATGCCTTCAAACTGAAGAACAAGTCCTCTCAGCAAAACATTCACCTTGAGAAGGCTTACGTGTTGTTCAACTTGGGCTCTATTTATAGTCAGATTGGATTGTCGTATAATCATAGTTGATAGGCAACGTCTGGCTTCACACGCGTTTATTGCTGCGGCAGGGTTCATTTGCTTATTTGAGGGAGATAGTATGGTGGTTAGAGCTCTGGTGGTTGGAGAAAATTGAAAATGAAGAGCTCTCACTACTAGAAAATAAGGTTTTGAAATCGGGGTTTTAAAATCGGTCGTTGTAAAGCCGATTTAAAAAAAAATGCGGTGGCAATTTTGTAAATATAATCTAACTTTTAAAATCGTTCGCTTGATGACCGATTTAGAAAGTACTTTCTAAATCGGTCGTTCCCTTAGCCGATTTAGAAAGTTTTTTACTTATTTATTTATTTATTTTTTTATATTTGACCTTTCTAAATCAATTGTTTGTATTCGATTTAAAAAAAAATTTTAGAGTTTCTAAATCGGCTATTGTGACCGATTTAGAAAGTGTTAGTTATTTGATTAATTTTTTTATATTTGACCTTTCTAAATCATTCATTTATGCCCGATTTAAAAAAAATAAAGAGTTTCTAAATCGGCTATTGTGACCGATTTAGAAAGTTTTTATATTTATTAATTTTTTTATATTCTACCTTTCTAAATCGACTATAGTGACTGATTTAATAAGTTTTCCCCCAAATTGATAATACGCGCGCAGATACAGTGGAAGTTCCAGCCAAAAAGCCAAAACCATAAACCTAGCTAATACATAAAAGGGTACTTACTCTCTGTCTCTCACACCCTCCTCCGTAGCATAACCCTCCTCCGACACCACCATCTGATCGTCGCAGGCTTGCAGCCGCCAGCTGTTAGCTCGTGGCTAGTGGCTCGTGGCTGATCTCGTCGCTCCTCGCTCGTGGGTCGTGGCTGCTGTTCTCTCGTCGCACGCCGCTGTTCGCTCGTCGCCGAGGAGAAGAGGTCGCCGTTGTTCGCTCGTGGCGGTTCGGTTCTTCTCCGTCGTGGCTGTTCGGTCGCCGGCTCGCCGCTGCACCGTCTTCTCCGTCAGTCTCTCTGTCTCTCACAGTCAAGGTAGTTTTTTATTTTTTATTTTTTTAATAAGAGAAAGTGAAAAAAAACCTAAACTTTGCATGTTAAAAGAAGCTAGCTTGTTGGATTTTAACACTTTAACAGCTTTTTGGGAAAAAAAAAAGAATAAAGTGTCGCCACTTGCACAATGGAGCAGCTGAAACAAGTGAGTGATACTAATCGTAATCGTGATGGTTTGGATTGATTCTAAGGTTTGGGGTGGGATGATAAGTTTTCTATTAAGTGGGAGTGCTTGCTTGTTTGTTTGTTTGTTAACAACTCTTATATTTTTTTTTCTTCACAGAAGTGAGCCTTTGTAATGGTATTATGTTAGGCAGTGGTTTTGAGATTTTGTAGAACAAATGTTGTTAATCAATCAGCAATTATAAGAGAATAATAAACTCATAGAATGCTAATATGCTATTGATAATTGCCAACTGAACTTGTAGTCTTAACAAGTAATAAGAGTCTGTCATCTGTGTTAGGATTTTTTTCCCTTCTAATTTTGCTGTGGTGTATAATCCCTTAGCGAAGTGCCTTCCTTCTGTCACTAATACTATCTGCTGCAACAAACTTATATGGGTCAGTAACTTTTATATGCCTTATAATACGAGAAAGTGAAGGTGCATTATCAATATTTCTGGATATAAGCCTATACTCTGCAACTCAATTTGCTACATATTCAATTTGCTACCGGAATAACCTCTTTGTGATTCCTTTAATTTGAATCATAACAATCTATTGATGCTATTCATACTGATTGGAATTAATTTACTGAAATCTACTGATGGCAAGGCCTTATGTTGATTGGAATTAATTTCAAACAAGGTTTAGTGGGGAATTTGAGGAAATCTGTTGCTATTCATACTGAAAACAGAACATGCATAAATCTGATGTCCACTTTAACACAGTACAGACACAAACGCAAGTGGACACAACACACATTACACCATTTGACTTTATTGTTTTTTAGCTCTGATGCTGAGCTGCATCATTTTCTGTACTTCTTCCTTTTTTTTTAGGCAAAACTGCTCGTTTGGTCCCCTAAGTTATTTTTTTGTCCTATTTTTGTCCCCTAAGTCTTTTTCGTTTTAAAGTGGTCCCCTAAGTCTTTTACCGTTACCATCGTTAGTCCATTCCGTCAAAAACCCCATAACACCGTTAAATTTTGCAAGGGGTATGGAAATATCAATTTTAATTGAGTTCTTTAAGTTTTCAAGTAGTTTTCAATTGGTCCCTCAAGTTTTTACTAAGTTCTAAAATGGTCCCTCACGTTGGCAACCCTGCTTGCCACGTAAGCAAAATTTAACGGTGTTATGGGGTTTTTGACGGAAGGGACTAACAGTGGTAACGGTAAAAGACTTAGGGGACCACTTTGAAACGAAAAAGACTTAGGGGACCAAATTAGAATACAAAAATAACTTAGGGGACCAAACGAGCAGTTTTGCCTTTTTTTTAACTTACGAGTTTCCATTCTTGTCTTTGTTCCAGTTGTCTCTGATGGGATTAATTAATTGCAGGTCAATATTGAGTTGCTTGTGTCCATGCTGAACATGCTGTGGAGAATTAGCTAATGTGGCTATGAATCTTGTGAAGCTCCCAATTCGTATCCTTAGATGGTTCATTGATCAGATTCCTTGTTAGAAGAGGATACAGTATTTCGTAGCTCCATCATTTTAAATGAGGGTTGTTCATTTGATTTCATTTGAATTTCATATGTTTCCTTGCTGCTTTCCTATTTGATGATGATTTGTGATTGTATAGAATTACACTTAATGGTTACATGTTTTGATTTTCAGATTCCCATTAGTAAGAAGAACAAGAAAGAAAGAAAGGTACCAAGAGGAATTTGAGGAGCGCATTGTGTCTCTGATTGCTTCATTATTTGGTAAGCATACAAGTGAAGTTTGGTTAGAGTTTGATTTATGATAACTATTTGGCTAGTGACTGCCATTTCCAGCTTATGTGCGTAATTACTAGTATTTTTTTTGGTAAATCTTTTATGTTCAAGTCAATCCCTTTCTCCTGTTTCTCTGTAAGTGCATCACGCATTTGAAGCAAATTAAATTTTTTTTTCCTCTAGCTGCTGTATATGTTTTTTTCCTCTAGCACTTTAAATGTTCATTGGAATTTTTCTATTAAAATTTATTTTGATTAAATGTTTAATTTTCATTTCAGAACCCTGAATTACTTTCTCTTGTCATCGTCGTGCCACTTCCTTGTCTCACCAGCCGCTGGTTTAATTAGCTAAGCTCAGTTCAAAGGTAATTTTTCCTTCTTTTTTGTTCATTTGCTGTACTTAAAATATATATTTGTTCTCGGTAATTTTTTTGTTCTCGTTAGCTAAGCCTGGTTTAGGTAATTTTCTTTGTTCGTTTGCTTCAAATTTATTAGCTCGGTCTGCTTTTGCTTTGCTATCTATATTTGTTCTTGCTCTCCCGCGTTTCCATTCATCATTCATAATCTCTTCCTTCATACTATTTCTCTCCTTCATAATCTCTTGCTTGATACTATTTCTCTCCTTTTGAAGCATATCAATTCTCTTACGCAACTTTTGAACTCAGCTTGATCTTTACAACTCACATCCACCCTTTCTTTTTTCTTCCAATTGATGGTCTCTATATTTTACCATTTCCTTAGACACTGATTATGGTTATATTAATCTTCTAGCCACATTTGAAATCCATCTCTTAAATCTTTACAGTGGTTACATATGGATCGTAGTTGGATAAATGCTGATCGATTGAGTGATGAGTATGCTCGTGGAGTAGAAGAGTTTTTGGAATTTGCAAAAACCAATGATCGTGATAAGAATGGGCTATTTCATTGTCCTTGTGTCAAGTGTGTCAATGTTGACCGTAGAACAATTAGGGAAATAAGAGATCATCTCATTTATCCTGGGTTTTGCAAGAGTTATACAAAGTGGATATGGCACGGTGATCCAATAGGCATGAAGAGTGAGTCTCAAAGTGTGGAATTTGATGATGGAGTTGCGAAGGATCATCTGGAGGACATGATCCGTGATATTGGACCAGAGTCTTTCCACCGAGCACATGTGTATGAGAGTTTGTCCGATAATTTGACGACTCCTTTGTATCCGGGGTGCAATGATGATTTGACTTTGTTGTCAACAGTGTTAAATTTGTTCAATTTGAAGGCAAGAAATGGGTGGACTGATAAAAGTTTTACCGAATTGCTTAAGTTATTGAAAGATATGCTTCCAGAAGGTAATACCCTGCCTGACTGCAACTACGCGGCGAAGAAGATATTATGTCCAATGGGTATGGAGTATCAGAAAATTCATGCTTGCCCTAATGATTGCATATTGTATAGGAAAGAATACGAAGAGTTCCATGAGTGCCCCGTATGTGGGAAATCGCGCTACAAGGTGAAGGATGGTGATGATTCTAGTGTTGATGACGATAGCAAAAAAAGGCCTCCTGCTAAAGTGTTATGGTATCTTCCAATAATTCCAAGGTTCGAGCGATTGTTTTCTAATGAAATTGATGCGAAGAACATTAGATGGCATGCAGAAGAGAGGAAATGTGATGGAAAGATTCGTCATCCCGCCGATTCTTTGCAATGGAAAAGAATCGATTCTTTGTTTCCCGATTTTAGCAGTGATCCAAGAAACCTTAGGCTTGCACTTGCTACAGACGGAATGAATCCTTTTGGTAGCTTGAGTAGTCAGCATAGTACATGGCCTGTTCTTCTGATAATTTACAACCTCTCTCCTTTGTTGTGCATGAAGCGGAAATATATGATGTTATCTATGTTGATTTCCGGACCAAAACAACCCGGAAATGACATAGATGTTTATCTGACTCCCTTAGTTGAAGACTTATTAATTTTGTGGGAAGAAGGTGTGGATGCATTTGATTGGTATCGGTGTGAAAATTTCAAGATGCGTGCCATGTTATTTTGTACCATAAATGATTTCCCAGCATATGGAAACTTAAGCGGATATAGCGTCAAGGGGCATCAAGCATGCCCTATATGCGGAGAAGACACATGTTATCATCAACTTACTCATGGAAGGAAGACAGTTTACCTTGGGCATCGGAGATTTCTTAGGCATGATCACCCATACCGTCGACTCAAAAAGCGTTTTAATGGAAAGACGGAGCATGAGAGTGCTCCTGAGCCTTTGTGCTGAGAGCAAGTTTATGAAAAGGTTAAGGATATCAAAGTTATCTTTGGAAAGGGTACAAAAAGGTCATATGAAAAAATGATATGGAAGAAGAACTCGATCTTGAACATGCTCCCTTATTGGCGTCGTCTTTTTGTGCAACATTGTATTGATTTCATGCACGTTGAAAAGAATGTGGGTGAAAGTCTAACCGGCACGTTCCTCGACATGAAGGGCAAGACAAAGGATAACTTGAACTCTCGACTAGATTTGCTTGCCATGGGTATAAGACACGAGTTAGCTCCACAGGAAAGAGGTAAACGGACATATTTGCCCCCAGCATGCTACACAATGTCAAAGAAAGAGAAAAAGAGTTTCTGTGGTTGTTTATATGGCACCAAAGTGCCACAAGGCTATTCTTCAAAAGTCAAAAGCCTTGTCTCAATGGATGATCTTAAATTAGTTGGCTTAAAGTCTCATGATTACCATGTCTTGATGCAAAAATTACTACCAGTGGCTATTCGCGGCATTTTGCCTAAAGATGTGAGGCGCACTGTCACTAGATTATGCTTCTTCTTCAATACTTTATGCAGCAAAGTCTTTGATCCAGAGGAATTGGATGAGTTAGAGAATGAAGGTGTTGTTATCTTGTGCCAATTGGAGATGTATTTTCCTCCTTCATTCTTTGACATCATGGTTCACTTGGTTGTTCATCTAGTGAGGGAGATTAGGTTCTGTGGCCCTGTTTACTTACGATGGATGTACCCTGTTGAGCGTTACATGAAAATATTGAAAGGGTACGTTAAGAATCTATATCGTCCTGAAGCATCCATTGTTCAAAAATACATTGCTGAGGAAAGTATTGAGTTTTGTTTAGACTACTTGGGAAAAGCAAAACCTATAGGGCTTCCAGAGTCTCGTCACGATGGAAGACATGAAGGTATCAGAACACAGGGTGTATGTGTCAAGACCATGAGTCGAGAGGAAGTGCTAAAGGCACATTTCTACATCTTGAATAATAATGATGAAGTTCAACCTTACATAGATACCCACAAAAGCATTATCAAGGATAAAAATCCTCGAATGAATGAAAGGTGGTTGTTGAAGGAGCATAATAAGACTTTCTTGAAGTGGTTTGAAGAACAAATTGTTAAAGACAATACTGTTTCTGATACATTAAAATGGCTAGCACGTGGGCCTAATTTTGATGTAATATGTTCGAGTGGATTTGATATCAACAATTATTCTTTTTATACAAAGTCCCTTGATGACAAGAGCACTGTTCAAAATAGTGGTGTTATGCTTTTTGCTAATGCCATGCACTTCTCCAAAGGAAATGATAAAAATCCTATCATGGCATCCACACCTTACTATGGAGTGATTGATAAGATTTGGGAAGTTGACTACAACAAATTTAGTGTGCCTGTTTTCAAATGTCAATGGGTTAACAAGAATGCGATACAGAAAGATGACATGGGATTTACATTGGTTGACCTTAACAGATTAGCTTACACGGATGAGCCTTTCATAATGGCATTCCAAGCAATTCAAGTGTTTTATGTCAAGGATCATTCTAATGAGCAATTGTCAGTTGTTCTCCAAGGGAGAAGCGTACCTGGTTGCGATGATCTTAATTCAACGCTTGATTCTGTTGAGACTCATCATTCAATATCTTCGAGAATACCAACTCTCAATGATGATCACGAAAATGAAATAGACACAGTACATGCCACTCGGAATGATCATCATGAAGGAATTTGGGAGAACGGTCCTATTCCTAAATGATTTAAGGTCTAATTAGTTTTTATTTTGTCATACTTTATTGAATATTTTGTTTTGTTGAATATTTTTGTTATCTGTTTTTCTTAATGCTTATTTTGCGTATTGTCTACAGGCTCATGGATGATAATAATTCTGCCGTCACAAAAAAGGGTAGGGGCCCGACACGGTTGCCTGCATTGACCGCCCCACGTCTTAGTGGGCAAAGAGTCCCAATTGAGTTTGATGGCAGTTGGGATGCCATAGGGAGAGAAGCCAAAAGGTTTAACAGTTACGTTGGTTTACAAGGACGCAGCAAAGTACTAATACTAATAGAAGATTGGGACCACGTAACGGAAGAAACGAAGAACCACATTTGGGAATGCATAATGGTATAACCACTACGATTCTTTATGGTTTTTAATCGATATTTGTGTCTATATTTATATATATTTATGTTTTGAATCATTTGAATAAACTGTTATCTTTGTTGTGTAATGTAGCTCACATATGATGTTCCAAACAATGCAATATTAAGAAAAAAATGCATTTCAAATGCTGGTGTTGCATGGAGAGCATTTAAGACAAATCTCACAAATGAATACATTTTTGGAGAAAAGAGTCACCTAAACCCTTGTGACAAGTATAAATTTATTGCTCCAGATGTTTGGGATAAATTTGTTGAAAGTCGACATACACCTGAATTTTTGGTAAGTTATTATACTAACCATTATTATTTGTTACGTTATTGATTATTTTTGTATTCATTTACTAATAAATAAACATTATGTATACTTTTACTAATAATAGGCAAAAAGAAAGAAAGCTCAAGAGATTTCAGCGCTGAATATATACCCTCATGTAATGTCTCGTGGGGGATACAAATTGGCGAATAAGAAGATCATGGATGATAAGATGAAAAGATTGAGACTTGAAGCAGAGACAGATCCTTCTATTGATCTTGAAGCTCCCCCATCTCCACCACTGCGCGGTGAGAAATGGAAGAAAGCTAAAGTACGAAAGAATGGAGAGTTTGTAAATAAGGAAGCGGAAGTTGTTGCCGGCAAGATCGTACGTAAATAACTATATTTATTGAAGATATATATTATGTGTATGCTTATTATTGAATCACATATATATTGAGCATGTTTACAAATTATTTATTGTAGGATTCTTTAAGCCAAAGTGGTTCATCAGAGCTTGCTGGGAAGAATGATGTCCTTACTGTTGCATTAGGGCGACCAGAGCATTCTGGACGTGTCCGTACAGCAGGAAAAGGTATTGGTCACCGTCAATATTGGGGCACATCATCATCATCATGCCAATCTGTCCTTAACATTGAACAAATGGTGGAGGCTAAGGTCAAAGCTCGACTGGATTCTGAGGTCAAAGCTCAAGTGGAGACCGAGGTCAAAGCTGTCAAAGCTCAAATGGATGTTGAGCTCAAAGCTCAAATGGAAGCTGATGTCAAAGCTCGAGTGGAGGCTGAGGTCAAAGTTATTAGAGAAGAAATGATGAGCCAACTCATGGGGCAAGTAGCGATAATAATGAATTCAAAAAATTTGAGTTGCGATATTGAACCTCCTGCATCAAAGGATATTGAACCTCTAATCTTGAGCGACAAAGGGAGTAATACTCCAATAGTAGAGATACCAGATGATGGTGATGACTTTGGTCCCAATGATCTACACAATCTATATGTTGAGGAGCCAGATCTTCATGTTGTAGCAAAGGGCAAGGTTTATGAATCAACAACCATACACAATATGCCTATACCAGATGGATATAAGAAAGTAGTGGTTGTTGAAGTGTTAGATGAGAATGCTAAAGTTCCTGAGGAGACTCAAGAAGTTAAAACAGTAGGACAAGCCCTCAAGCACTTCATATTGTGGCCAAGTCGACTCGTGAAACATGTCTCAAAAACGGTATATTATTAATTCATTCTTATTTATCCATAGTCATTCTTTTTATTATGTATATTATATTGCTCTTTTTTTTTTATGTTTATATATATTTAATTCCTTTCACTAATAATATACATATTATGTTGTTTAGGAAATTTTGCCCAAAAAACCAAGTCCATCTGAACAATTACCTCAAGAAGTTCCAGTTTTAGTACGTACATTTGCATTGATGTATAAATTGAAACGGAATGAATCAACTATAGAATTAGTTTTGAAACCTGAGGTCACTGGTTTGGATTATGAAATGACCACTTGGCTTGATGCCAAAATAATAGATTGGGTCATTAAAGCTGAGGATGTTGATATACCAGTGATACAATCATGGATCCTGTAAGTTAATTAAAACTATTTTACTTAACTACAATACTTTAATATTCAAACTATTAATGCTAACAGGAAATTTTATTATATTTTAGGTATTTGCATCGCTTGTGTGTTGAAAAAGGTATAGATAAAGAGTATGGATTCATAGAACCTAACCTCATTGCAAATGGCAAATTCTCTAATGCTGAAATTAGAGCATACATTCAATCGAGGTTAATCAGTAAGACTCATAAATACTACCTTGCATCTTACCTTAGCCGGTGAGTATTAAATGTTTTTGTGATATTTATAATACGCTCCAATATGTTGTCCTTTGGATTATATTTAGTATCAATCAGTTGATAATCATTATTTTCTTGTAGCGAGCATTGGCAATTATTGGTCATTTGTCCGAGTGACAATGTCGTCGTCTTTTTGTGTTCATTGTGGTGGTCCTTGGACAAGTCTATGATCGATATTATAGAAGCGTAAGCCTTTAATTGTAATACAAATTGTTTTATGCAATTCTATCATTATCCAATATTGCAGACAAAGTATACTTATATATTGTGGTTATTTTTCAAACAGATCAATGATTGCATATCAGACATGTGAAGGAGTGCCGACTCACCGGAGAAAGAAGCCTAAATGGATTAAACCCAAGGTATATTAACTTTCTTTGTTACTTTGATTAAATTGATTGTTTTAAATATGTGTGCTTGTAATGAACTTGCTGGGTCTGTGAATAATTGATACGAAGTGACTAAATAATGGTTGCAGAATATATTTAACTTTGGTCAAACGAATTTGTCTGGCCCTGCTGGCTCTGTTAATAAGTTTATGACATATATATGTGCGCTTGTAATGGCCCTGTTTCTCATGCATTGGTTAATATGATCGATTTGAATTTGTCATGTACATTGATAATTGTATTTCATTTTTCTGTGGTTGTATGTAGTGTGCAAAACAATCTGGGAGCAAGGAATGTGGATATTATGTCATGATACATATGCTTACCATTATCACTGCAAAATTTAGGAGTAATTGGAATGAGGTAATTGAATGACTATGTATGTGGACTATATATGGAACGAAGTAATGATATATATTATACATATTAGTTGTTTAATTTATATTAATGATTTTTTATTTTATTATATTTCAGGTATTTTTGCACAATCCGCCAGGTCCTCTATCAAAAGAGGTCACTGATAATGTTGTGGAGCGTTGGGCATCCTTTATACTTGAACTAGATAATTAGATATCATTCAATGACATTTAGATAGTAGCTGTTAATTACATTATTGTTTGAAATTTATTGTGTTTTGTGTTGTCATCAACTCTTTATATTATTTGTGTTGGTGACCATTTTTAGCAATAGAAGCAGCACTGTTTCAAGTCACTTAGCTTGCTGCAGAAATTACAAGCACACATATTGTGCGGTAGTTATTGAAATTGTGCAAGAATTTAGATAGTAGCTGTTAATGACATTTCACATATATTGAAATTGTGCATTAGTTATTGAAATTTATTGTGTTTTGTGTTATCATTCAAGCACACATATTGTGCAGTAGTTATTGAAATTTATTGTGTTTTGTGTTATCATTCAAGCACACATATTGTGCAGTAGTTATTGAAATTGTGTTGTGTTGTCATCAACTCTTTACAAGCACACATAATGTTTAAATTGTGCAGGAGTTATTGAAAAATATATATCTTTAATTTGTGCAGTATTTAATGGGTTTTCTTTCCTATATAAAAACAATTCAAAAAAAAAGGGGGACTTTTTAAATCGGTCACTATATGACCGATTTTAAAAAATTGGAAAAATGGACTTTTTAAATCGGTTGCAACGACCGATTTTAAAAAAAGGGCTTTTTAAATCGGTCAAAACGACCGATTTTATAAAAAGGGGCTTTTTAAATCGGTCAAAACGACCGATTTAAAAAGTATTTTCTAAATCGGTCGAAACGACTGATTTAGAAAATACTTTTTAAATCGGTCCAACAGCCGATTTTAAAAGTCTCACTTTTTATATCACAACTTTACCAATCGCCTAAACAACCGATTTTAAAAGTCCAAAACGACCGATTTTAAAAGTGTTTTTTCCAGTAGTGTCTGCTGGTGGTTGGAGAAAGGTTGAAGATAAAGAACTCTGGTGGGGCGACTATGATCACGGTGGCCCACATGTGCAAAAACTAGTCGGAATTCGTCACATGGGCAAATAGCAAACTGAAGATAAGTTTGAGGGCATAAACATTGCAAAATCTGGCCGGAATCCGTCACAAGGGCAAATAGCAAATCAGATATAAGTTTGAGAGTATAAACATAGCAAAAACTGGCCGGAATCTGTAAAAGGGCAAATAGCAAATCGGAGATAAGTTTGAGGGTATAAACATTGAGAAAAAAGGATATCTGGCAAAAGTATCCTAAATTTTAGGGACTTATGACATAATTAAGCCTCTCAGATGTGAAGATACTCACCTCAGTTTCACTGATAGTTGTGATTTTGAATAAAGAATTGCACTACATGTGGAAACTAATTAGTCGATGAGCTTATATGTTGAAAAAATTCAACGATTTGTCAAGTAATTTATTTATAGGATTCTACCAATTAATTTATGGTCTCTGTGAATCAATGGATATGATCACTGCCACTGGTGTTATTTATCCTGTATCCCAACTTCCAAATGGAATTGCAATAGCCCCTGGAAACTTATTTTCTTAAACGTATAGCAATAGCTCTTAGGAAAAACTTCATTGTTATAATCTATGCTCACTTAGCAATTTCTTTTGTCATTATATGTATAGTCAATTTCTTTAGCAATAGATATGTTTTTGGCTTTGGATTGGGTTAAAATGTTGATTGTGTTAAAATGTTAATATTATATTTGAATAGTTTTATGAAAGGTAAAGTGCTAGAATTAAAAAAAATAAAAATAAGGATTTAAATTTAGAGATGAATTTTGATTTCTCAAGAGTTGTGTAATTATTCCATCTCTGTTAGAGACGGAATATATTATTTCAATTGAGACAAAATTGTGTTTGTTAGTGACGAAAAAGTCCGTCTCTAATCTGAGACGGATTTAAATTTCTTTTTTTTTTTTGCGACGACATTTTCCGACACGGACTCACCGTCTCTAATTCCTTATTTAGGGACGGAATCAAGAACCGGAACTGGACCAAACTGAATCAAACCTACAAAAAGAACAAGAAGGATTGGATCGATGGACCGAACCAAATAAAAAAAACAAATGGCTTATATATATATATCATATAAAAGTCTCAATGGAGATTAGTACAATTACACTTTTAAGTTTTTATATAGGTAACGTTTGTCATGATTGATATAAAATAAAGAAAATAATAAATGAAATTTGTAATAATTATTAATTAAGGTATCAATAATAAAGGCTTAAATATCAAAATGGTATCTTTTTTAAATTAGTCCTTACAAAAAAAATTTGGCTTTGGTTCCTACTTTTACATTCCGTTTTGATTTTGGTTCTTGATGTCAAATATGGATAGAAAACGATGACATAGACTAATGAAGAAGGTTAAAGTAAGAACCAAAACCAAAATGGAATGCGAAAATAGGGACCAAATTAAAACCTAAAGTAAATGTAAAAGTAAGGATCAAAACAAAATGTAAAAATAGGATTTTCCATCCATATTTATCATCAAGGATCAAAACCAAAACGGAATATAAAAGTAGGGACCAAATAAAAAAAAATATTTTTTAGGGATTAATTTCAAAGAGGTCAATATCTACAGGGACTATTTTGATATTTATGCCAATAATAAATAAGAATATAAACATAGAAATTTCACTAAAGGTCATGTATGTCATAGTTCTACAATTTTTTTAAAAGCTTAAGGGTTTTCAGTTGAGAGCTTTATGTTAAATTTTTAAATAAGCACCCAGGTGTGTATGTAGACTAAGATGGTGCGAATGTGGTTTAGCCCTATATCATTAAGATTATTTGTTTGGACTCCAAACTCATCCAATCATAACTTAATTATGTTACTTAGCTTGATTGAATATGGCAGCCTAATATATATATGTTGATATAATGTATGATTTCAAGCTTTATACATAAAAATATCATGAAAATAGAATAATAAGAAACTAAAATTATACTATATTTTATAATATATATTTCAAAATAAATAATATCAATATAAGCAAAAAAAAAAGTTTGTTGATTTAAGTGAAAATATTTTACTATTAGTATATAATTATAAAATAATATACATTTAAAAAAATTCAGACAAGGAAGAATAACTTAAAGGTTTATTTAAATTGTTAATCCCGGAAATTATATGCTCTTTTCAAATTGGTTCATCAATTATTTTTTTAAGTGTTTTGAGTCCTTTAACTTTGCTTAAACATTTGGAAACGATTTTTTTATCACTTAAGTGATTATATGATCGGCGACATGCCATGTCACTTTCGTAATATCGCTAGATGATTTGCTATATATGTATGTAGTGTCACATAACAATTCAAATGTCACTTACAAATGTCTCAAAAGTTCATTAAAACATAAAATTTCATGTCTTAATAAAGTCTCATTCATATACATTAAACAATTGGATAATAAAGTCTTAAAAAAACAAAAACAAAGTCCTAAATCAAGAAATAAAAAAAATGCCCACGGGCCGCCCGTTGCCCGCCCAAAAATGCCCACAATTTTTGCGGGCGGGCTGGGTGCGCGGGCAGGCCTGGGCCCTAATTGTCAACACTACTTCTGTCGTTGTTCAAGACCCAATGGGTACCTGTAAACCCGTTGGGTATCTCAAGACCCGTTCGCGATGGGTACCCGCACGGGGCTGGGTCCGAATTTACATTAACGGGGCGGGTCCGGGTAATGCAGTATCAAGACCCACTCGGAACATTGCCATCCCTAGTAGCACAATATCGTTACTTTATTTTAAAAAAATCTGATTTTTAATTTTTTTTTTCAATTGAAAAAATTGAGATGGCATCATGTGGCACATTACTTATTGATGTGGTGAAGATGACGTGACATATCGTCGGTCGTATCATTACTAAAATGACGAAAAGACCATTTCCAAATGTTTGAGCAAAATTCAGGGATTCAAAACATTAAAAAAAATATATTCAAAAACCAATTTTAAAGTAATACATAAGTTCGATACTAAAAACTTGAACAAACCTGTCTAAAACATAACTTAAACCCGATTCGAATGCACACCGATTTCAATTTCTAAAACTCTAACTCATCGCAATTAATAACTTTTGATTGGGCCAGGTTAGTAGGATAGTGCTCGATCCTTGCATTTGTTAGACCCTAGGGCGAAAAATAAATATGGCCCCTGAATTTAAAAAAAATAAAATTAGAATATTAGTTTAAAAAAATAATGTATTTACGTTCAATTTCTAAAATAGCAATGATCGCATTCAATGTATATATGAAACGATTAGAGTTATTAATCATTAGTTCAATTGATAAATCATTAAAAAGAAATTAAAGATACCAAGAAAGTTGATTAATTTTATTAGTAATATTGGAAATATCAACATTAGATAAGTTTTTTCAATATTGCATTATGATTATTGTTGAAACTTTAAAAAGTATCAAGTAAATATGGATATTTGTGGAAAGAAGAAATTAATTGACATTAAAAATTTAGGGGATGCAACTAGCTAGATTTAATTAGAATTTAAAACAATTTTATAAATTTTTTTATTCTGAGACATTATTGTACTTTTGTTGATGAAATGCCGCATCACTTCTACTTTTCAAACACATTAGAAAACCAGTAAAAGTGAGTGAAATGATCAAACTATTATTCATTCTCTCATTTTAGGAACATTTTTGCGTCTTATTTGTAAAGTAGCATAAGAATTTTCAATTTTGAAAAAAATATACCAAATATTTAATTTTAATAATACTAATAATATTAATAAACTTCATTATTTTGCTCAAATTTAAAATTTTTTTTATAAAATTAAACAAAAGAGGAATTATACTTAATGTTACTCCCTTCGTCCCTATATATAAGATCATTTGGGTAGATTTCACGTCCATTAAGAAAGTTGGTTAATTTAGTTAATGATATTAGAAATTTGAATATTTGATATGTATTTTCAAAACTACCCCTATTAATAGTATTGAAAATCTAAAAAGTGTTAAATAAATAAGGGTGTTTGTAAAAAGGAATAATTAATTGTCATTAAAAAATGATATATGATCTTATAAATAGAGACAAATAATCTTAAAAGGATCTTATATATAAGGACGAAAGTAATACTCCCTCCAGTCCTATATATAAGCCATATTTGAAGACTTTTCTTTGGTCCTTAATATAAACCTCATTTCCAACTTTCAATGACATTAATTACTTCTTTTCCACAAATTAAACACATCTATTTACTCAACACTTTTTAGATTCTCAATAATAATCATAGAGGTATTTTTGAAAACGTATATCAAATATTTACATTTCCAATACCACTAACAATATTAACTAAGTTTCTTAAATGATGTAAAAATTAGTCAAAGGGACTTATAATAAAGACCAGAGGGAGTACAAAATAATAGTAACTGAACGAAATAATTTAAACAAGCTGATGAAAATATGCGGAGTAGGGCTTTTTTTACTGGAGTAGGGTAGTTTTACAAACAATTTACGTAAAATGGTAGTTTTCAGACTATTTACGGAACATGGGGCAGTCAACGAAATTATTTACGAAAATGGGATAGTCAAAGTCAACTTAATTATTTTTTTTGTCAGGGTCAAAGTGTCACGTGGCAGCGTGTGATTGGTCCAAAAAAAATTGCAAAAAAAAAGTTTGTTGACGCATGTGTCACGTGTCACAACGTGGTGCATTGCGTCCAAGACGCAACCAGTCGCGTCAATGCTAGTGACGCAATCACCATATTGCAACACGTGGCTGAGTCTCCCTGCTCCGTGTGCTTAATGAGGGAAATATATATATTTATTACTTATTCGTTAAATATTTTTTCTAAATACCACAACCAGTATTAAATATATTTTTCTTAAAAAAAAATTTCATTTCTTCAAACTTCGGTCTAATTAATATTTAATTATTTTTATTTTTTTTCTTTTTGGTCATTTAATATCTTTCTATAATTAATTTCACACTTACTATCTATACGTAATAGTTAAGCGTAAAATTGTTAAAACCATAATTAATGTTACGTTGTTTTAATAGAAAGACGTATAATGTGAAAATTAAAAAAATATCTGTTGATACTTATATTACGAAATACAGTGAGTACTAAATTGATTTTTAAATATGATGACTATTTTTGAATAAAAATAAAAAAAATTCAAAATTAATACATAACACAATATAAGTCTCACCAGATAATTTTTTTTTATTTTCACATAATACGTCTTTCTATAAAAACAATACAACATTAATTATGATTTTAACAATTTTACGCTTAACTATTATAAATAGATAGTAAGTGTGAAATTAATTATAGAAAAATAGTAAATGACAAAAAATTAAAAAAAACGAAAAATAATTATTAAATGAAAATAATTTAATATTAATTAGACCGAAGTTAGAAGAAATGAAATAAAATTGTTTAAGAAAAATATATTTAATACTAGTTGTGGTATTTAGAAAACATATTTAACGAATAAGTAATAAATATATTTAATTCCCTCGTTAAGTACATCATAGCCTTTGGCTCAGTGGCTCCTTGTTGGTGACTCGAGTATCCCTGCAGTTGCTGGTTCGACTAGACCATTTTTTTTTACCAATCACACGCTGCCACGTGGCACTTTGACCCTGACAAAAAAATAAAATAATTAAGCTGACTTTGACCGCCCCGTTTTCATAAATAGTTTTGTTGATTATCCATGTTTCGTAAATAGTTTGAAAATTACCCATTTTACATAAATTATTTGTAAAACTACTCTACTTAAGTAAAAAAGCCGAGGAGTAGAGAGTCGAACCACATACCTCTTGCATGATATGTTTTACTGCTCCCTTCATCCCACATGTTATGAGTTTTTGAAGATTTTTTTTTCCATAAATCATGATCTTTTTAGAAATCTAAGACTCATTTATACTTCTTTTTCCAAACACACCCTTATTTATTGCATTATCTTTTTCACCACTCATTTTTTCATCTCTCTTCAATATAATCTTCATACATTTATTATTATTTTCACTCCTTTTATTAAATGGGGGTAATTTAGTCAAATTATACCAAATTCTTACATCATTTACTCATTTTTTAATCTGTGTGAAATCTCCAAAACATCATAACATATGGGACGGAGGGAGTATATATATGTTAAGCAAAAGCCACTAAACCACATAAAATATTATTCTCTCCGTCTCATAAGTCATGTTTATATAGGTTTTTCATTTTGTCCTATAAGTTATGTTCTTTTAGAAAACCAATATTCATTTATACTTTTTTTTCCAAGTATACCCCTATTTATTATATCATCATCTTTTTGAATACTCATCTCTCTATTTCTCTTCAATATAATCTCCATACATTTATTATTATCTCTCTCCTATTATTAAATGGAGGTATTTTAGTCAAAACATATCAAATTCTTCTATTATTTACTCATTTCTTAATTTACGTAAAATCTCTAAAAAGACTTAACTTATGATACGAAGGGAGTATATAATTAAATGTTATTAATATTATTATATACAAATATTCTTTCATATACTCCCTCCGTCCCTAACCCTAAATATAAGATCCTTTTGACATTTTTATTTTGTCCCTATTTATAAGACTCTTTACCAATTTTCAATGAGCATTAATTACTTTTTTTCAAAAACACCCCTATTTATTTAACACTTTTTAGATTCCCAATAATATTAATATGAGTAATTTTGAAAATACATATAAAAATTCACATTTCCAATATAATTAACTAAATTATTCTACTTTCTTAATGAACGTGAAATGATCTTATAAATAGGGACGAAAGGAGTATAAAATTATTTTGAGTATCTATATTTTATGGGCTCATCACGACAGTCGAACCTATTTCCCCGGTCCCTGAGCCGGGGTTGAGTGGGATGAGATGTGTTTTATACTTCCCTAAAAAAAATGATATTCAACATTAATTGTAAATTTGAACAGGAAGGAAGGAAGAGAAAGAAGATGATCTTATAAATGAAGAAGGGACCATCAGGAACATAAAGCTAACAAACGGACACTGAATCCAACTAAGCAGGAGAGAGGTTGGAAGAAGGTAATTATTATAAAGTGGCTTATTGATACTCTAAATATTGCCGTTTTCGGCAAATGTCCTAAAAAGGACAGGACTTAGTCATGAGGAAAGTGCATAGTATCCTAATGAAGCCACATAAAAATTAAGGGTGTTGCTACCATGTAATCAAAAATTGAATGTTTGCTATGTAACCCATTGTTAAACCAATAAAACTTTGTCATCTAAGACATGTATGTCACATCATTACTTAAATTAGTCAAAATTAAGTTTTGGAATTTAGTCCAACATAAAAACTAGATTATTGTAATTTAGTCTTTTTGTACTTTTAGACAAATTATAAATTTAATTTTTTTATATAAAAAAATTCTTAAACCCAGAACTCATCTTCACTTCTCAAAATCCACCGCCGCCACCACAGCCGCCTGTCCCTGCGCCGGCGGGTGGCGGCGGTGCAGGCGACGGTGGTGGTGGCGTCGGCGCCGGAGCAGGCGGCGGTGAGTTTTGAGAAATGAAGATGAATTCTGGGTTTAAGAAAAAAAATTTATATAAAAAAAATTAAAATTTATAATTTGTCTAAAAGTACAAAAGGACTAAATTACAATAATCTAGTTTTTATGTTGGACTAAATTGCAAAACTTAATTTTGACTAATTTAAGTAATGACATAACATACATGTCTTAGATGACAAGGTTTTATTGGTTTAAGAATGGATTGCATAACAACCATTCAATTTTTATTGTATTTTAGAAATTTCCAAAAATTAAACCATGGGCGTGCATCATACCCCTCCCTTCTTTCTACCTAATTACACTCAAAAGCAAAGCAAAAAGAACGAGTGATTTGGAGTAAAGGATAGGAGAGAAGAAAGTATGGCCTCCCCATTTTAGGGAGATCCAATTGTTCTTTATTACAACACACGCTTATTTATGTCTACATGCGTCGATTTGCACGCCATTTCACTTCTCCAATGGGTTATGTGTTATGAGTTAAAAATGACACAAAAGAAACGTCTTCCTCATACTCACATTTTCCATGTCCATTTTTTGCATGACTTGCATCAACACACACTTTTGTTTCCTTTTATGCTTATCCAAGCCCTGGAAATTACATCTCTGTCCCCCATCTTCTTGTCATCAACCATAAAAACCCATCGCATGGTTCCACTTGTAATTCTCCTCTGCATGCAGGGCAATTATCAAACTCCACCAAATACCGCCAAAAAAACCAGCTCCTCCTTTTCATCTAACAAAAAGGTAAAGTTTATTTTTTTTTTAAAAAAAAAAACCAAGTGAAGAAATCATTTGATGTCTCTTTATATTTTTGTAATTTATTAATGAAATATGAGTATATAAATAAGATTATAATAAACAAATAAGAGATAAAAATAGTGACATTAAATAAAATGTTCAAAATATTACCAAATGCGTACGATCAATTGGCATGAACGTTTGAGTTTAAAGAAATTCATTTACGTCAAATACGAATATATAAATAAAATAATATTAAAAAATATGAGATAAAAATAATGATATCAAATAAAATGTTCAAAATACTATCAGAATGCACACGATCAATTGGAATGAACATTCGAGTTTAAAGAAATTCATTTATATCATATATAAATAAGAAATAAAAATAATGATATCAAATAAAATGTTTAAACCAACGAGGCTTGATTCAGTTGGTGTAAGGCCCCAACTGAAATCTTGGGAATGGGACACGGGTGCTAGTAGCCCCGGGTTCGATTCCCACTAAAAACATCTCGCTGGAGAGCCAGCCACGTAGCTCGCTCGGGATTAGTCTCAAGGGCTCCCTGGTATTAAGGATGCTCTTGGGGATACCGGTGGTTCCGCAAGGAATACGGACCAAAAAAAATAAAATGTTTAAATTATTACTAAATGCGCACAATCAATATTGACATAAATTTTCGAGTTTAAAGAAATTCATTTACGTCAAATATAAATATATAAATAAGAGATACAAATAATGATATCAAATAAAATGTTCAAAATACTTCCAAATACACACGATCAATTGGCATAAACGTTTGAGTTTGAAGATATTCATTTAAGTCAAATATGAATATATGAATAAAAGATAAATAAAAAGTGATATCAAATAAAATATTCAAAATATTATCAAATGCTCAGGACCAATTGACATTAGCGTTCGAGTTTGTAAAAATACATAGACCTACAAAATTAACTTACATCATGCAAAAGTGAATTGTGTCATTTATTAACCGATCAATAGTAAGCGAATGACACATGTCACTTTCTTTGTGGTGTAGGTTGATTTGTAAGTCAAATTTAAAGGCCTATAAATCATTTTTTAAAATACATTTACATCAAAAAATTAATATAAAGCACTTTATTCCTATTGCCTTTTTTTTTTTTGTTTTTCGATTCTAAGATGATTATTTCTGGTAAAAGATACATATAACTTAAAAAAAGCATATACAATATAATGTTCAAAGCTAATGTATCAATAACAAAAAATACCAAAACAACAGAAAAAAAAAACCAACTACAATTATCAACAAAAAAACCAACTACATTGCAAAACCACTGCATAAGGGACCATGCCCCACGTTTTTTTACCACCCTTGACTAGCTTTACCAGGTGGCTTGGTGCCAATAAATAGTGATCTCCCCAAGAGTCCTAGACCCACACCAACCCACACCACACACAATCAAGCAAATTCATCACTATGAGGTTGAGTTGCAATGGGTGCCGCATTCTGCGAAAAGGGTGCAGTGAGGACTGCACCATCAGGCCATGCCTTGAGTGGATCAACTCTCCTGAGTCCCAAGCCAACGCCACTCTCTTCCTTGCCAAATTCTATGGCCGTGCTGGCTTGCTCAACCTCATCAATGCTGCCCCTCAACCCCTTCGCCCAGGTCATTACTCATCACCTCACCATCTCACATTCTCACTAGCTAGTACTAATATTAAATTATAGAATCAGATTTATTTTTTCCTATTAAAGTACCAGCTGGTAGATTCGATCTCAATTTTTTTTTTTTTTTGCTTCCTCTTTGATGAACTGATTTAGAATTAATTGAATTTCACACAAGATAGAGAAATTTGCACATAGATTCATTGGATAATGGTTCATGTTTTCTACTAAATTTCTTTTGTCCCTCACAAAGCCAGATTTGATCTCACTTTAAAACTTTTGAAAAATGATCATCTCACCATTTTTTTAACTTTTTTTATTATATAACTTTGTTTTTCGTATCTAATTTATATTTATTGATATCTATCAATATCCAAAATATATTTAAAAATTGAATTATCAAATAAATGTTTCGCTTTAAGTTGTCAGAGTCAAACAATTGAAAGACTATTGCATTTGCAAACACATTGAATAATAATAATAATAATAAAAAATATATTTTTAGAATGAGATGCAACAATTTTCGCGACAACATTTTTTCTTCATAAATCAAAGTAGCATTTCTGTATTTTAAAACCTCCAAGGGTTATTGTAAAGTCATCATTGATGCATTTGTTTGTACATATAACATTGTCGAATAATAATTAGCTATATGTTATAAAGAATAACAAGAATTGAAAAAAATTTCAGCTGTGTTCAAGTCACTCATGTATGAGGCATGCGGAAGAATTGTGAACCCGGCCTATGGGTCACTGGGTTTGCTCTGGACCGGAGAGTGGGCCCGGTGCCAAGCAGCCGTTGATGCTGTGCTGAATGGGTCCGAGATCAGTGCTGTGGAATTTTCTGATTTGCAAGTGACACCTGGCAGCAAGCATGTTTTCCCAGCCCATGACATACGCCACGTGTCCAAAGAAACAAACCTGGACCAGCAAATGGGAAGGCCCCAGTTCAAGAAGACTGGGAATGTGATCAAGCCGAAAGCGCGAGTCGGTCCAGTTGACTCGACTGGACTATGGAATTCAGGTTCGGGTTCGGGCTCGGGTTCGACTTCAGGTTTTATGCATAGAAACAAAGAGGGTTGGGAGACTGAGAGCGACCAAACCGTGGAGGCTAATTTGATGAACCAAGATGAGCTGAACCAAACCGGTGAAGCCAAGGTGGATTTGGAACTCACTCTTGGCTAAGGTTTCTGTTGGTTCCTCCAATTAATATGATAGTATTTTTTCCCCCTTTTTACATAAATGTGGTCATCTTTAGAATGTTTCTTTTTGAATTTCTGCGTTTTATATTACTATGTTGGACTTTAGAAAAAGCATTCAACGTAAGCAAGTGTAAATGTTGGAGGGGCTTTTAATAAGTGCATATTGGGGTGAAATGAGATAAAATAGTATTCATCATATTTAATGCATGTACCTTTTTTTTTTTTTGGTGTACATCAAGGATATCCTCCAGCCGACAGCCGAAGACTAATTCCCTATGAGGCGTAGAAATCACTGAAGTGGATTTTGCCTCTACCAACAAAGTCTTTTCCATGCCCACGGTGCATGTACCCTTTTTTTAAATAATACTATTTATTACTATCATGCCATGCACATTTTTATATATTTGAAATTATTATTTATCTAAAATTTATTTATTGAATGAAAGTTTGGAATGTAAAAGATATATTGCTCTCAATTATTTGTTTTCAAGAAAACTAGTATAATATTGTACAATATTATAAACTAGTGCGCCACCATTTGTTGATTTTTTGATGGATTTAAAATTTTTTTATTATTGTAAAAAAAAAAATTGGCTATAAAAAAAATAATGGAGAATACCAAAGTTGAATATAAATTTCATTATTATACATGTATTATATATAGTAAAGGATTTTTTTTTAAAAAAAAAAAGAGTAAACTACGATCCAAATTTGATGGCTCGTTTTCAAGCTTAACTCATTTCATATTTCCATTCTCCTTGAAAATTAAAAAAAAAATGCAAAAGTCAGCCTATAAAGAAAACTTTTTTGACCTAAAAAAAAAACTTAAAGTTACTAATTTAATGTACTTTTAATACATTAGTTTTATATTGTTCTTATATCAATTATTAGAAATCCAAAAATTAAAAAACTAATATTCGTTTCATCGTTAAAAAATCTTAAAGTACTTTTAATTTCGATATTGCAATATCATTGTTAGTTGAAAATGAATATTATTATAATTTTTATTTTTAAAAAACTAATATTTATTAGTAAATAATTATAAAACAATAAGTAGCCTTATTTAGATCTGAATCTTTGTAATGAATCTTAAATTAAAATATTTATTCATTTATATATTATCTTCATAGATTACATAAAATGAAGAGCTAGACAAAAAATGCAATACTCAATAAAAAAACAGATATGTTACATAAATATACAAAAAAATAAATAAATAAATTTTGAAATCTATCTTGGATGAGAGACAAAAAGAATTAAAACAAAAATTATAACAATCTTCATCAACAACAATTTTTTTTTTTGGAATTCCTCGAAATTGGAATACAAAAAAATAGAAAAGAGTTCGCAATTAAAAAAAACAAAAATAACATATCTCATCAAAGAAATATAATACTCCCTCCGTCCCTGTATATAGGACCCTTTTGGGAGATTTCACGTCCATTAACAAAATTGATTAATTTAGTTAATTGTATCGGAAACATCAACTTTTGATATGTATTTTCAAAATTACCCTTATTAATATTATTAGAAATCTAAAAGTGTTAAATAAATAGGGGTGATTATGAAAAAATTAAATGTAATTAACGGGTCATTAAAAATTGGTATAGGGTCTTATAAATAGGGGAAAAATAAAAGTATTAAAAGGGCCTTATATCTAGGGATGGAGGTAGTACATCTTATTTAGGTCTTCTTTTGAAATTGAAGATCATAAGTTCTAAAAAAATGTTTAACCAAATTAAAAAGGCACAGAAAAGATTGAAATATATATAATTATTTCTTTTGTTCTTAACCTTTCACGAAAAAGGTATCAATTATCAAATGATGATTCTCTTTAATATCAATAGCAAAAACTGCAGAAGATTGATGAAACATAGTTACATCCTTTAATGTCGTTTCTATGTTCAAATTTAAGAGTCAGCTGGAAAATGTAAGATAGAAATCAACCTCAAACCAAATTAATCTCAGAAGTCAGAACTACACAAATTCCTTAAATACACATAAACCAAGAAGCAATTGGATAAACTAACCTCCACATCTCTAGGGCCAGCCGCTCACGATAGCCAACAAAAACCTGACCAAATCCATCTTTTCTCAATTTCCTCTCTACCTTGTGCATAGGCAACCCTTCTACTTGAACCTGAAAACAAATTCAAAATTCATAATTATAAATAAACAATTTAAACAATCAATAAATAAGCAATAATCAATAATAACCAAAAATTATTTCAAAGAAATTAGTGTAATACCCTATTTAAATTTTACCCTTAAACCGAGATTAGGACTTAAAAATTTTCTTTTTAAAAGAGATATTATAATTACAACATTAATAATAATTCATCTCATAACAGGTACTAGACAGAGTTTCCAGCGGAAGACAGTTTGTGCCAAGTACGAGAAAGTAAACAACATAATTATAAGCTTGGTTTACAAAACATAATACTCCAAAATCAGTGTTTTAGCTCGGCCAACTAGCCGAGATCTATCTTAAATTTCGACTCTAATGACCTACTCTCCCTGTGAGGGAGAGTGAACCTGCTCGGCCGGGGACTGCGTCTGCTCGGGCTTAGTACCTGAAAAATGGTAAGGATGTGAGCATTACACAGAACTTAAGTAAGAAGTTTTTAATATGACATACCGAACTACCAAGCCAAACACAAATAAGCAACTAGCATATAAACAAATATTAAATCAGTTGACATATCATATATCTACAATCTCATTCTACTCGGTCCATGTTATTTTCCAACATATTCTTTACCGACCATACTTACTCCTACATTTCCGATGGTTTACCCTTATACTCTTTCCTCGACTCCTACACTTGGTTACTCGGCCATTACTTTTCTTTCTCGGTATTCCATTTTGTCTCTCAGATCTCTTTTCTCGTCATTCATCTTTTACATATTTTACAATCTTTTACTCTTCTCGGCTGCATACACCCAGTGCATGTCTTACACCATTTAGGGTCGGATTCCGGAGTGTCCATAACTGCGAGTACCCAGTACCCATCTTACAGCTGCACATACCCAGTATGCGTCTGACGCGATCAATGCACGCACTCAGTACGCGTCTTCTATGACCAGGAGCACTACCGTCGATTCTTCTATGGAGTTAAGGAGTGTCCATAACTGCGAGCACCTAGTACCCGTCTTACAGCTGCGCCTCTCGGTGTCTTACGCGATCAATGCACGCACCTAGTACGCGTCTTCTATGCCCAGGAGCTCATCCCACTGATTTCGTTGCTCGGAACCTTGTGTGAATCATAACTGCGAGTACCCAGTACCCGTCTTACAGCTGCGCATACCCAGTATGCGTCTGATGCGATCAATGCACGCACCCAGTACGCGTCTTCTATGACCCGATCACACAACCATTTCTCTTTAGTTACTCTTTTATCCTTTAAAACATACATTATTTAACTCCTCTCGGCTCAACTCTCTTGTTTACCCTGTTCGCTCGTCCTTTCATTATGTAGTTCTTTACTAATATTTTCTTCCTCCAGTCATTAACATCATTCCCCATAACCTCTCGGCCTCTCACGCTCGGCCCACAGGCATATTTAAAGAAAAACATGAGTAAAATTTATCACAGATTCACAGCTTATAAACAAGAATACAGCAGCAAAATAGGATTTAAAAACACTTAGCAAGCATGCAATTATTTTCACTTAGTTCAAGAATTCATGACTCTAGTTCATCCATTAATCTCCTTCTTAGTTATTTCTCTTTCTCCCAAGTATTATCCTATGTCTCTCCCCTAAACTAACACCCACTCTTAGCACCCGTTATGAACACACTAGCAACCCAAACCTAAGCAAAGGTAACACTCACTCCTTACCTCAACCTACTGGAAATAAGAGTTTGAACGCTTGAGTGTGGCCCTTTTTGCAGATCGACTCCGTGAGCAGGGAACCCTTGAACCGCTTCTCCTCTTGCTGCACACCTCAAACACAGGAACGGTACCGGGAAAACGTCCGTCAAGGCAAAGGAGATAAAGGAGAGTGACGTATGGTTGGTGAGTCTTGGTGAAGGAGAAGTGAAAGAGAGATATGCGTGAGTGAGGAGAGAGTATGTTGAACTTTTAGTGTTGGTACTTTCAGTGAAGAGGAGGAGAACAAAAGAGAAAGGGAATGAAATGTGTTTTATGGGCTTTCTTTAATTCTATTATGGAAGTTATTTGTGTGGTCCTTATTTGAGGCTTCTTTAAGAAGCTTGGGGACATGTGGATAGGATTTGTTGGCTTCTAAAGGAAGCCACCAACAGTGACTTGACAGGGACATAAAGTATTTGACAGCGACAGCTGTATGGAGGGCGTGAAAATCAAGGAACAGGTAATTCAGTTCGAGATGCAACGAAGGGATAGAAGAGGAGGGACTTCGGCCTTAACACGGAGAGGTAGCAGTAGTTCGAGTCTCCTCTCGATCCACACAGCGTGAGTTGTCGCGGACGGCTAAATCCGAGTTGACGCTAGATTTCGCGCTCTGTCTCTATTTAACTCGGCTGAGATCGGTCCGAGATCCAGCATTCCTTTATCTGGTCGGCTCACGCTTCCTATTTACCTCACGATTCTATACTTATTTCTATGACCTCATTCTATTACCAAATAAATTTATATTTAAATCTATTATTATATTGGATATTAAATCTTGGGATGTTACAATTAGTCCCTACACCGATATCACCAACACTACAAAAAATAAAAAATAAAATTCCCACCCAAAACATAACATTGACCCAAACTCCCATTTCACTCTCACTCGATTTCCATTTTACTCTTAGTTCAATAAAAATGGTTCAATTCACTATCTCAGTACCAAGCTTCTTTTTCCCCTTCTATGAACTTCCAATTCATTATCGTTTGTTCACCATTTGCCGCCTCTCACCGCTGGTTGTCCTCTGTTAAATCCTGTCTCTCTCCATCTTCGCCTCAGACACGAGCTCCACCTCACCCTACCTCCTCACTCCTTCATGCTCTGTCTCAGTGAAAATCATTATCGTTTTGATTCTTATAAAAGTGGATGACAAAACTCAACATCAAAATGATTTGGTGAAATTTTTTTCAGCCATTGAAGGCAACTCGGTTGATAGCGTGACTTCGGTTTCGAAGAAGATACAAGCTATAATTGACGAGGTCAGTTGCCTGTCCTTGCAATTCATGTTAATGGTGGTGGATTGATAATTTGATATTGCTTTGTAATCACAAACTCACAAGATTGCATCAAGGTTCACATTTTCTTCTATTTGAAAAAAGGCGATTAATAGTCGCAATCTTGATTATTCACACTTCATATCACTTCTACGAGCCATCCATCACTTCTATATTGGGAAATGTTGATTCTTGCATGGATGAGAAGCTTAAGACTGATGCCACTGAGGATGAGGATGCTACTGACGACAAAGAAGTGGATCAATTGTCAAAAGAATTAAAATGTTGATGTTGCAGTTGAACTTAAAGTGGATAATGGCAATGGATCAGTAAAAGTTAATTTTACTTATCACTTGTCAGTTACCCTCCTAAAGCATCCAAGTTTTTTTCTTCATCTGATATGATAATAATTATCTATGCTGCGTTTAATATGCTTATTGCTTAAAAAAATTGAATCAAAAGATAGTGGAATTGTCTAAAGTGTTGTCTAAAGTGTAATCAACTCATGATCAAAAAAAAAAAAAGTGTAATCAACTCACCAGCATAAAAGAAATATTCTTACTTATGTTGTGATATGTGACATGTATGTGTCGTCTTTATGTCATTTTCCACTTATCTAATCTAAATAATATAAAGTATGAGATGCTAATTGCCGTTTTAATCTCCCGCCTAAACATGCTTATGATTGATTTCTATTTATATTTGTTATTAATTGCTTAATTAAGTGTTGTCTTAATTAGTGGGTTACTGATCTTAATCTGGGCCATCTGTTGTCAAAATAATCTAACAGAAAAGATCTGGGCCGTTTGTTTGAATTGTGGCAGCTTCCAATTCAAAGCGTGCGTCGATTGCATTCTCCCATTCCCTCAATCGTGGCCTCGAGTACTGGGTTTAGGCGGCTGCAGTGTTAATGGCTCATGGATGTCGATGCTTCGGTGGCTTTGGTGGATCAATGGCTCAGATTTATGATTATTTCACTTCGGTGGCTTTGTTTATTATTTTTTTTATCGGTTATTCAGCTCATTCAGTAGCTCAGATTTCTCTTTGGTGGTGCTGTTGTTGGTTGTGTTTGAGGAGCTTGGGTTTTTATCTGGATTTTTGTGGTGAGTGATGTGTTATGTTCTTTATTGTTCTTTTTTGTTCCTTTGTGTGTGTATGGATTTGTTCTTTATTTTTTGCGGTTTTTACATCCCTTCTTTTATTTTTCCCATTCCTACTTTTATGTTCCCAGTTTTAATCGTGTTGTTGGAGAATGGAAAATGGAAGTCGGTCTAAGAAGGCTCGGGTTATTGCTGATCAGAGAGCTTACCGCCATCCTGGTACCTATAGCATCAAAATATTCTAATTACAGTATTTACATCTAGCACAGTAAAAGAACCATCGATTTGTTTTTATTCGCAATTTGCACTTTGTAGATTTCATTTGCTTCTATTGGCATAACATGACCTCCCAGATAACATGCATATGAATGAGACATATAAAAATTATATCCTTCTATTAGCTTTCTAACATGATATAAAAAGAATATGTGAGATTGTGGGTAGAAGCGATCTTTTATAATTGCGGAAAAGTGGTACGTTTGAAAAATTAATAGGTAGAATGGCAGACAATAGAAGCCAAATATGGGTCCTTCAGTATACCCTTAAAATACCCAAGCTTTCAAAATACAAGTATGTTATCTATCAAATGCAATTTTTACGGCTCTATCATCTTAGGCCTGAAGCAGATTATCTACCCACCCTTAGTATTGGTATTATACGATGACTAAATCAAAGAGATGCAATGAGCATATATCCATTGCTAATTACAGCTGGAGAGGGCCATCCTAATTGAGTGGGCCTTTACTTGAAAAGCTAAAAAGAAAAGAAAATACCAAACCCAAAATTACTGAAGGAACTAATTCTTTTAAATCTTATATTTCCAGTAGAAATACAATTCCTTCTATCAAGTGGGAAGCTTAACATTGCCAATGCTAAATTACAGTTGAGCTTAATATTTCCTTTTCTAACTTTATTTTCTTTTGGGTTTTTGTTATAGGTATTGATATAATAAAGAATAAACTAATAATACTACACGACAGTTAGTTACTGTTATGACTAGGTAGTTCTTAGTTAGTTGAAGGGGTAGTCTATAAATAGATCATTAGGGAAGAGTGACGGGTATCATTTTGTATTGGAAAGGAAAGGGAAATTAGGGAGAGTTATAGGTCTCTCAAATACCTAGAGTAGAGAGGGAGAGAGCTTTGTAATTCTTTGGTACTTTACCTCTATGTAACAGTCCAGGATTCAAATCAATAAACACATTATACATTTTAATCTGCTTCAGTTCTATATCAAGGGGATAATCAATGAGTAAAGGGAGGAATTTTTTATGTAAAGTACAGGGAGGATTAAGTTTTTGTATACTTTATTTACCAATCTAGAACAAGAACATCCCATATACTTCGAATATCGAACATGTGATACAGATTGAATCAGTTTCAGCTCCTTAATTCCAATCCGCCCCACCAAAAAAAGAAGTAACTTACCAATGTAAACACTCATAAATGATCCAGCACATACTGCTTCAACTACCATGATAATCCTGCATAATTTAGAAGCAACCAAAAGGAAACATAAACATTGTTATATTGAGGTGTTTTTAACAGTTAAATTTTTGCGATTTTGGTGGGTATTAATCTGACTTTATTTTGTTGTCAGCTCCCCATGATGATAGTGAGATTAAGGTGTCATGCATTTCGAAATTAACACCAGGGAAGCATGTAATAAAAGGTTTGATTATCTTTAATGTGTTCTGTTTTCATGAGGAATAATTCTGTTGTGGTGTGATATGTTTGGTTTTTAACTTGGGTTTGTATTGTGAAAGGATCAAGGTCAAGTGCAGTTAATCATGTTGAGCAAGTGGTTAGTTCGAGTAGTGCAAGGATGGTCAATTTGTTTGGTGGTGATGAGAATAGGAGTGTCATGGAAATCCTATCAAGACTACAACAAATGTGGTGTACAAAGAGATATTTCAAAATGTGGTTCCTTAATGCAGTTTCAATTTATTACAGTTTTAGAGGTAACTACTCCCTCCGGCTCGAATTATAAGCAACAAAAAACATACTCTTCTTGATTTAAAATATAAGCAAAATTAACTAACTTTATTAAATTTTGTTTCATTCCCAATGCCACTTTCTTAAAACATCTCTAGAAAATTGTAATCTTAATTAATTTTTGTTTCATTCCCAATACTACTTTCCTAAAATACCTCTATTTTTTATAATTTTGAGAAAATTAAATACAATCAACTAACCTCCTTAATAAGCGTAAAAGTGGTTGTATTTGCTTATAATTTGAGTCGGAGGGAGTATCATATGTTGATTATCTTGAACTTACTTGGTGCTGGGGCTGATGGGTGCAGTGGATCAATTATATGTTTATGTTTGTGTGCTTATCCTGTTCTCTTTTATTTATTTATTTTTCGGTATTGATTTCTGATAGAGAAGCAACATTTATTTATCCAGATCAAAATCCATAAGGGGAATTGAATACACTCTATTACCCAAAAACAATTTACTCCCTCCGTTTCACTTTAAGTGTCTTTTTGAACTTTTGCACATAGATTAAGAAAGTGTTGATTATGATGATTATTGTAAGTTTTATGTGTATTTTGTCAAAAATACCCCTATTTAATATTTTTATTTTGTCAATGCATCATTACTAGTATTACAAATTTCAAAACTAAAACAACATTAAATGTAAGGATAAATAAGGAAAAACAGTATTAAATGTTACCTAGATTTGGTAGAAAGACACTTATTTTGAAACAAAATTTTGATATTAAAAAGACACTTAAAGTGAAACGGATGGAGTAATTAAATGACGCTGGGGTTATGAGTACATAAATCAAATGGTTTGATGGTTTTTAAGAAATTGGTATATGAACGGGTTGAGTCATTGGTTATAGTTCTGTAATAAATGGGCTCCTTTTTTGACGAGTATTTGGGAACTGCATAATTTGTTTTCTTTCCCATCAAATAATTTCATATACTCTTGCAAATATATAATAATGATGATTATTAGTATTTGGTTCGTAGTTAGAATACCATTATAAAATAGTATTAAATATTGTTATTTATTATTGCGTTGGTAGACATAAGTGAAACTGTTGCATATCTCTAAGGAAAATCATTGGTTTCTATATATTACACTATACACTATATTGATTTATACTTGGATCCTATTATTTAAATACAATACACTTGGTACTGCTCCTTATCTATGTTCTGGCTAATTCGTGACGTGGGTAGTAAAGAATAATGGCACCTTGCATGATATCTGATCTAAAGATTGGTAGAGAACTTAGAGTTTTGCAGACTAAAATACATAGAGCTTGGGATGCCGCTCCTAATGGAAAGGTGATAAGCATCAACATGATCCTTTGTGACAAAAAGGTATAAACTGGATTTTTAACTTTTACTCACTTCAATTTTGTGTCGGTTTTTTTTTATTTTTTGATTTTTTTTGGATTCGTTTTTTAATTTTTCGTTTGTTGTATTCTTCCCTTTTTTTTTTTTAGGGAGATAAAATACATGCTATAATTACTGATCAAGATGCTATCAAAAAGCATAGAAAATATGCTGAAGAAGGAACAGTCATTCAACAATTGTTACAGACCATAACAATATTTCTGAATCTCAGTTTGACAAGATAACCGCAGAGGTATTTATTAACAAAATATTTTAATTGTGAAAATTTCTCTCAAAAATTTCTTCGCATTTTTTAATTTTTTTCCCTTTTGTAAAGGTGACAAATTTATCATCTGAGTTGCCATCTCAAACCCAGTCATCTCCAATTTGTTCAAAACAAACAGGAAATGTAAGTTTGTGTGCAATTAATTTATGACAAGTTTATGTGCAAATTTTGCAATGTGTGTATTTATTTAATTGTAATTGTAACTAATTTAACATAAATACAGCAAGGTAGCTGCTCTGTTGACTCTGAAGCACAAGCAAATTTTGTTGCTACTCCTTTGTCAACAACTTCAGAAAAAAAAAAAAAAGGATAGTCGACATTATTGATAATTGTTCTATTGGAATCGAGGACATAGAAAGTCCGCAATATTCCACAACAAAGCAAAAAAAAACGTGGAAAAAATAACTGAAAATATTACTTTTCGAAGGTATGTCACTAATTATTCGTTGTGATTTATTTTTAATATATTTATAATATATTTATTATACATGTTTTTTTGCGTTTTCCTTTGCAGTTTTGTTGTTGTCATGCTAATGAATGCAGTGGAGAAGTAAACAAAGTTCAAAGTTTGGAGAAAGTCCTATCAAGATTATTGCTTTTTTTTTATATTATCATATCTTTGGATTCGTTATGGTTTGCACTATGTTATTTTGATTGATGTTTTTGGATTTGTTATCTTTTGATACTATTTGAGATTATTATTATTATTACGGTTTGGAAATTCCGTTGCTCATGTATGTTTTTCTAATTTTTATTACTTCAGTATTTTTATATCTTAACAACATGAAAACCATGTTTATACCCGTGCGACGGGTCAGCTTACTAGTTGGTTAATAATTGTAAATACATCTTTAAACACTTATAAAATCATGAAACTTTTGATGACTCTCGTAATCTCCCATGATCTAATTTACCTAAACTTCTATGCCATTAAAAATTGTCAATAGAAGTTTTCCTCGATTAATTTAGCATTTTGTTAGATCATAATACGTCGTTAAACAATTCATATGATAACTTTCTTTGCAAGATCCAATAAAAAAAACTATAGTAATCAAACCTTTTATAAAAAATATCTCTCTACCTTTACCTATATTGAATATTTTTAATTTCGTTTGAAGATATGATAAATTTAGAATTTCAGAAGAAATACCAGAGAAACAATAAGAATTTTTTAATAAAATATGTTGAAGATGAAGAAGACAATTATGGTTAATCTTAGATGCTCACACTTGCACCTATTTTAAGTATATATATAATATATTGATGGTTTGTGTCTTTATAAGTTTAAATGATAATTAAAATGACTTATGCCTGGCATTGCTATTTAGAAAGCCAGAGTTAATAAAAAAAATAGTTTGTCTCCATGCGCGCCCTGCTCATTTTCCATCTACTAGATACTTTTAAAAAAACAAAAAACTTTGGTACTAGCATTAACAAAAAAGTAAAATACAGGAAAGAAACAAATCTTGGAATTAGCTTTCTGCCAAATGCCACACAATAACCATGAAGGATTCCATATAACTGGTAATCTTGCATCAAGCTAGCGATGAAGGAACATCCACACCCTCAAAAGGTAGTTTTGTCAGCTGCCATCTTCTCCTCCACAACCTTGTAACATTGAAGACTACAAAGCGGAACCTTCAATTTTGAATGCCAGTACGTATATGGATTGGTACAAGATGGACCAACGTACTTCTCACGAGGTGGAGGATAACTGAAACAATACCAAGTGATGTCATTAGTAGAGAAAGAAAGTTATGATATGTTTGCCAAACAAATTAAACTTTTAGTGACAGTTTCTAACTTCAGAGCTTTCTTGTTGTCAGAGATCAGGCAAAAAGACAACCACTCAGATTTCTTTTTCACAAACAACATGAATTTTAAAGAGTTAATAGTCACTTTGGTCCCCGAAAGTAATATTGGTTATCAATTTAGTCCCTAGATTTTTTTGGCATCAATTTAATCCATCAAAGATTAACATGACATCACATTGGTCCTTTCAAGAACTTATTTTTTTTTTTATCATACGAATCTTTTAAAGACCAAAATTTACACTTCATAATGCCATGTTGATATTTGGGGGACTAAATAACGATTTTCATTCTTCTCAATCTATATTTTTTTCCCTCCTTAACATATTTGCCAAACATTTCCACATTTTCTTTCTTTCTTTTTTATTCCCACCCGTCCCTCACTCTTTTTCTTTTTTTTTTTTTACTACTTCCTCCTATTTTGATTATCCCTCCAAACAGTACAAGGTTGCTTCTATTATGCACCGGTTTTTGGTGCTTCGACTCTTTTTTTTTATTTTTTTATTTAATAAATCTAATATATTAAAAAAATATGATTGTGGTTTTCTGTGTTCTTTTTATGTACATGTTTTTGTTATTTGGATTTAAATTTTTTTATTATATTCTTCCAGATACATGGTCCTAACAAGTAAAATATAAAATAAGGGTGCTTCTACCATGCACCAGTGTTTGGTGTTCGACTCTTTTTTTTTTAATTTTAATAAATCTAATATATTAAAAAAAATATGCTTGGAGTTTTCTGAGTTCTTTTTATGTACATGTTTTTGTTATTTGCATTTGAATTTTTTTATTATATTCCTCCGGACACAGGTAATGGTCCAAACAAGTAAAATATAAAACAATGGTGCTTCTGCCATGCACCAGTTTTTGGTGCTCCGACTCTTTTTTTTTAATTTTTTTATTTTCATAAATCTAATATATTAAAAAAGATATGTTTTGGGTTTTCTGTATTCTTTTTATGTGAATGTTTTTGTTATTAGGATTTGAATTTTTTTTATTATATTCTTCCGGACACAGGTAATGGTCCAAACAAGTAAAATATAAAACAAGGGTGCTTCTACCATGCACTGGTTTTTGGTGCTCCGGCTCTTTTTTTTATTTTAATAAATCTAATATATTTAAAAAAATATGCTTTGGATTTTCTGTGTTCGTTTTATGTTATTTTGATTTGAATTTTTTTATTATATTCTTTCGGACACGGTTAATGGTCCATAAAAGTAAAATATAAACAAGGGTGCTTCTACCATGCACCGGTTTTTGGTGCTCCAGCTCTTTTTTTTATTTTAATAAATCTAATATATTAAAAAAATATGATTTGGGTTTTCTGTATTCTTTTTATGTACATGTTTTTGTTATCTTGGATTTGAATTTTTTTATTATATTCTTCCGGACACAGGTAATGGTCCAAAAAAGTAAAATATAAACAAGGGTGCTTCTACCATGCACCGGTTTTTGATGCTCCGCCTCTTTTTTTTATTTTTTTTCATTTTCATAAATCTAATATATTAAAAAAAATATGCTTTGGGTTTTCTGTGTTCTTTTTATGTACATGTTTTTGTTATTTGGATTTGAATTTTTTTATTGTATTCTTCCGGACACAGGTAATGGTCCAAACAAGTAAAATATAAAACAATGGTACTTCTACCATGCACTGGTTTTTGGTGCTCCGATTTTTTTTTCATTTTCATAAATCTAATATATTAAAAAAAATATGCTTTGGATTTTCTGTGTTATTTTTATATACATGTTTTTGTTATTTGGATTTGAATTTTTTTTATTATATTCTTCCGGACACAGTTAATGGTCCAAACAAGTAAAATTTACTCTATTCAATAATAAATTAAAACTAATATTAATTGTAATTTTGTGAAATGTTTTATCAATACATAAAAAAATATTAATTGCAACTTTATGAAATTTTTATCGATTTCGTATTTTTTCCGTGCATCGCACGGGGTTGGGGGCTAGTATAATAAGTTAGCAAAGAATGATACCTTACATGCACGAGTACTTAACTTCTGGTCAATGTTGTTTTCAAAATCATCGAAACAGCTAAAGCTAAAGGCAAGCACTCAAATTTCTTGGTTTTGTAAATAAGGATTTTTTTTTTTTAAAAATATAATCTCATTTTATTTGCCACACATATCTAAACATGTAATCAGCCGGATAGTCGAACAGGTGACATATACCAAATTTGCAAAGTCAAATACTTGAGGGGTGGTGATTTCAATATACTAGGGATCGTTATGTCCTAAAAAAATGTCACAGTTGTCCCAGTGGGGCCATCACAGTTCTGATGGTGTTCATTGGGAGCATATGCGCATTCGCTGCCTTCTCCTGGAGGAATAAACCAATAAAAACTACAAGCTAAACAAAAAAAATTAAAAATAGTGTGTGGGAAATTCATCCAATGCTGCAAAACCTGTGCCAGTTCTTCTCGGCGCTTCTTGAATTTCTCTTCTCTGTTTTTCCTACTGGAGTCTTGACGAAGTATTTTTCTGATAGCTTTGGCCTACGAAAAGCCGAAATATTTAGAGATAAGAAACAAGAAAAAAAGATGAAGGTTCAAGGATCAAAAAACAGAATCATGGAGATGGAATAGAAATAGAAATGGGGGAAGCAAAATTATAGTAGAAAACAATCATAGAGGTGGCTATGGTTGTGGATAGATCTAATGTGTTGATGACGAGAAAATAACATACAGACATAATGGAGTAGGAGGAATCTCTAGAACAGTAAAGTTGTAACAAGAGAGTGTAGAACAATAGAAATTGTATTTAGCTTTGCAGAATTTTCGAGACATCCTACTCCTCACCAAAGTACCTAAATCTGTTCATAAAAAAAAGTGCAAAACTCTCGCTTAATGAGTAATCCCTTTCTCGAAGACGATTCCATCCTTTATTTATAAACCACCCTTCTCAATTAAAAAATAACCATTCTCTTATAACTATAAGTTAACCGTTTATGTAAAGTTAGTTCCTTGAAAAATTCAAATGAAATTTCCTTTCTGCGTAAAATTAAAAACAATGAGAAACAAAAATGAAACAAGGAAAGAACAAAAAGCAAACCTCAGCCTCCTTGGCAACCTTCTCATTTTGCATTTTACGCTTCTGGGCAACCTCAACTTCCTTTATTTGTTGCTCCATTTCATAAAGCTTTTCCTTTTGCTCTGCGGTTAAGATATAATGTTATAAATTAAGCAACATGGGTAAAAACTCTGTATGAAATGGATAACAGAAAATAAAGTACTGGTAAATGCTCACTTCTAGGTTGGGCAGGAGGTAATCCACTGGGAAACTCGATTAAGCTTGCTCCAGATGAAGTGGCATCTTTGCTTGACAAGCGAGCCTGCTGACGTGTTGTAAGAGTCATTTCCGACTTGGTGACCATCAATCCATCAACGAAACCCTTTTGTTTTTTAACTTTCTTATCGTCAAGTTCAAAATCAGATCTGAACTCTTCATCCTCATAGTCTGTGTCTTCAGACTCTCTATCAGATCTGGACATTTTCTTATCATATTTCCCGACATGGCAAAAATTTTCAAATTAGAGACACTACAAAGTTTTCAATTTTATTATTGCTTAATTCTTGTTCATCTTTAACCTAGCATAAACTTAACTTTTGGTGTTTTCAACTTTTCCAAATACTTAATCTCGTAGTCATCACTGAGTTCCCTGTCAAGTACGCACCTTTGTATTACCCGCTTACTCGATCTTACGAATAGGTTCAGACTTGTCTCCTTGCTTGCTTGATGATTTCTTTCCCAATATCCTCCCCATCAATGACTCTTCCTTCCCAACGTCGAAATCTCCCCTTGAGAAATCGTTCCACAAAAGTGCACTTGTTAATAAGGCAATTATGGTAAAAGTTCATTGAAACTTGCATTTTTTTGGATTTTCGAGAGATAAAATGATGTGCACTTATGATTGTTTTTCCTATTGTAGTAATCTTAACAAGTGCCCTAACACTTGTTAGCAAGACCCTTACTTGAAATAGTCCGAAAAAAATACAATTTGACGAGAGCAATCTAATGTGATTCTCTTAGTTAAAAGGAAAAGGGGAAAATTTCATTCATAGATATGGAATCAAGACCATAAATATTGTTCCATAAATACTTGATACAATCCTTTTAGAAAACTCCGCTTAGATGTGTTCAGGGTCGATCCTAACCAATTTTGGGTCCTAGGACGAAAAAAATTTTGGGACCCTAATTCATAAAAAAAAAATTATTAAAAACTAGTGTGTCAATTATCTATACGCATTCCCATTTTTTCATGAATAATTATATTTCGATATATTTATGTGTTTATATATTGTTTAAAAATAGTAAATTATTAATTCAATAAAATTTTTCTCAAATGCTTTTAACTATTTAGATAATATTTTGATATCAGGAAAAAAAATTGTTAAATGTAGAGGGTTTTCAGGTTACCCATAATAACCAACTAATGGCAAGGTTATAAAAACATTGTGGCCAATTTTACAACCACTATGGGTAATTTTAAAACTGTGGAAGGTTTGTGTTTTTTTTTTTCAAATCAATGTACAAATCATTTTTTTAAGAAGATGTGATGTTACTCTATGCACATTTACTTTGTTAAAAAAAAATATTAATTTAGGATGGTGAACATCAAAACAGCTCTAGTTTTATAGTAATATAGTTATAGATAAATCGATTAAAATATGTAACATTGATACATCTAATCAATTAAAACAATGACAATAACTAATAATAAAAATAGTTGTTACATAAAATAGAGGTGAAATAAAATAAAAAATTTATTAATTAAATAGATAATAAAAAACCCCTTTTATATTGGGTCGTAAAAATAAAGGTCATTAATTCACTTATTTAAATTTCATAGATCAAATAAGTAAATGAAAAAGCCAAATTGAAATATTATGTTGAAAACATTAATAATTGAAAGATAAAAAAAAATGTATAACTATTAAAAAAAATTTCAAAAGTAAAAGTGAGTATTAAAAAAATTTATGGGACCCTAAAATTTTTGGGCCTTGGGCAATCGCCCTTAAGGCCCTTGCCCAAGGCCGTGCCTAGATGTGCCTCAATGATATCGTAATATAAAGCTTCAAAGAAATTTCTCACCTATTAATGATTAATAATAAAAAGGTGAAACATACTATGTCCAATACCCATACATGGTAACAAGAACCAACTAAACCTTAAGGTTAAAGCACTAGACAATACACAGACCTGATAAGCTAAAAGCATGAAGAATGTATAGCCCACCATAGTTTAGTTTGAAATTTAATTTAATTTTAAGGGTCTTTATTAGAGCTAAAGGTATTTTAAGGTTACTACAATCGAAAAAATAATCACAAGTGTACAATTTTAAGGTTACTAAACCCTAATTTCTTAAATATCCTCATTTGTTAAATTGGAGCCCTAATTTCTTCGATTCGTGTGTATTTCTTCAAATTCATTAAGTTTGCATGATTGTTTCTGACTTATGATTTGGATTTTGATGATGGGTATCTTCAGTTATGAATTTTGCTTTATTGGGTTTGTGTTGGATCAGTTAGAACACGTGGAAAGTGAAGTTGAAGTCTTTTTTTTTCTTGTGTGTATATTATACTATTGTTAGGTACATGTATTCTCACTCATGGCTCGGGTTTATCATGTATTCTCACTCATGGCTCAGGGTTTATCATGTATTTTGAACTTGGTTTTTGATTTCAGAATTTCAACCAACTTGTTTAAAAGTGGTTCATTCAGTTATCGAGCACGTTTATTTATGGAAAATTCATATAAACGTGCATGTTAGGAAATTCAATATAAGCTTGTTGCAATCGTGCATGTTATATGATAAAAACTCGTCTTATTTGCCTTTTGTAGATAAGGCAAATGGATGATCAAGCTGATTTCCTAACACCGGATATGGCGGTTGAGAGAGTGGTTAGTACTCCATCAGCTGTCTCAAACAGTGTTGATTCCTTACCGCCTCGTCTTGGTAGGCGTAGGAATCGATCCGATGCTTGGGAACACTTTACAATTGAGCTCGGATTAGACAAGAAAACTAAGTGCAAATACTGTCTTAAATTGATCAAGTATGGAAATGGGACAGCTTCCATGAAAAGTCATACACTGAGATGCCAAGCTAATCCTAACAAAGACAAAGATGCAACAATGAGAACAGCTTTTTTCTCAACAGTTGCTGCGAATGTTTCTTCTTCACCTGTGATTCCTAATTTCGACCAAGAGACTTGTCGGCATGCACTTGCGAAGCTGTTTGCTGAAACCGAGCTTCCTTTCCAATTTGTGGAGAACTAACTGTTTCGGGAGTTTTTGGGCGTCCTTCAACCATGATTTCAAGTTTGCTCACGGTCCACACTTACGCGCGATGTTAAGTCTCTCTACAACACGAAAGAGCAAAGTTAAAGAGGTTTCTTTCCGAGAATTGTCAGAGAGATTGCTTGACAACTGACACGTGGACTTCGTGTCAAAATTTTTGCTACATGAGTGTGACCATCCACTTTGTGGACAACAATTGGAAGCTGCAAAAGAAGATTTTAAATTTTTGTCAAGTTGAAGGTCATTCGGGAGACATCATGGCTAAGATTGTCGAGTCATCGTTGAGCAGTGGGGGGTTGACGCGTGTATTAACCATGACGGTTCATAACGCGTTGATGTCGGGATTCAATACCTCAAGAGGCGGCTCATGCATGTCTTGGAACCCTTTAGTTTTGAAGGGGGATTATGTTCATATGTGGTGTTGCGCTCATATCTTGACTTTAATTGTGAAGGCTGGGTTAAAAGCAATAGATGAATCTATATCAAGGATCTGTGCGACGGTCCGATTCGTTAGTTCTTCTCCTCTGAGGATGAGCAATTTTAAGGATTGCATTGATCAAGATAATGACTATAAAGGTCTTGTTTTTCTGGATATGGATATTCGTTGGAATTCGACTTACAACATGTTAAATGTTGCTTTGAAGCACCAGAAAACGTTTGAATTGTATGAGTTGAAAGGTCAATAGTACGAGGATACTATGAAAAAGGGGAAGGGACAACCGACTGAGGAAGATTGGGATTTTGCTCGCGTTGTTCTTCCATTCTTGAAGATTTTTTACGATGCAACTATGCATATTTCTGGTTCGTCTTATGTGACCACTAACAAATACTTTTTAGAAGTGTTTGCAATTTGGAAGACAATTCGTCGGATGGGTGAATCTAGGGACAATGGGATAACCTTGATTGGAGAATGGATGAAAGAGAAAATACAATCGATATTGGGTAAATCCGCTTGAGTTGAACGTCATGCTTTTCAGTACTGTTGTGCTTGACCCTAGGTACAAGCTAGGGTATGTTCACTGGTGTAATGGAATGCTCAATGGAAATTGGGTGATTGTTACTTATTTGCATTGAGTGCTAGATTATTGGTTTGTTGGAGAACTTTTGTTCCAGTGGAATGCTTTTTTATTTTAATTTCAATTGTAGTTGTTGTTGAAGTGTGATGAATTGGTGAAATTGGAATAGAAATTGTGTAGCATGATTGTTATTCTTTTCGATTCATATTGCAATGAATACAAGTTGATTCCTTTGTAGAGAAACAGGACTTGTTTTTTGATAAGCTACTTAGCTATTTGAAATTTGTTATTGACATGCAGGGGAATATTGCATGTTGAGCAAGATCTTGTAGGTGTAGGAGCATTACGACTAAGTGAATGTTGCAGATTTCAGATTTCATTACAACTAGGTGTAAGGAGACTTACACTTTGTTCGGCTAGTGGAGAGAAAATGGGAAGAGAGAAAATGAGAAGAGAGAAAATGGGAAGAGAGAAAATGAGAAGAGAGAAAAAGAGAAGAGAGATTATGGTGAGAAAATAGATAGAAAATGGGTAGATTTTATGGTTGTTTGGTACGAGAGAAAATGAGAAGAAATGTGAAAGAGAGAAAAGTTTAGTTTTCTCTCCTTTTGTTTGGTTGAAGAGAAAAGTGGGAAGAGAGAAAACAATAAATTGGTAAAAGTCAAAAATACCCTTGTTTTACATAACACAAATAAATATTCTCATTTTCTCTTTTTTTTTATTTTTCTATTAAACATAACCAAATATTTTTTTGCTTCAATTATTTTTTAAATAATCAAAATTCTAGATTCGAAAATAAATGTAAAAAAAAGTTGCATCAATTTTTTAAAAAAAAACACACACACAATAGCTTTTTTATAAGAATAATGATTTATTCCAAATTGAACAAGAAATCAAAAGCATCATATATTTCACAACACCAATTTGTGAAATACTGTCAAAATTACTTGGAGGCTAGCAGCTAAAAATATTTTAACTTGTAAGCTCAGATCACTTTTTCAAATTTTATAGCACAAACACAGGATTCAATCATTCAAACAAGAAAATGCACTTGAATCAGCAGTAAAAATAAGGTGCTGAATGTGAGTTTACCATTCACGTTTAGCCATAGGGGAACCAATAATCTCAAATAACATAAAGCAACAGTAGATGGTGAAAACCAAATACCAATAATACATTTCTAGCAATTCTCTCCTTACAAACAGTATACACAATAACAGTACATGTAGAAACACACCATGGCATCAAAGGTGGTTCCCTTTGCATACACTTGAACACATCACAGGACAGAAAGTAAGAAAAATTGAATACCCTATCTGCTTAAGAAGCATAACAAAACACATTAAGCTCCCAAGGAAATAAAGCACACTAATTTCTCAAAGAGAAACAAGCAACTCATAAATATATCAAACCCATCATTTTCCATATACATAAAGAAAATGGTGGAACAAAAAAATAAAGAGAAAATACAGAACAAATAAGAGAAAGAGAGGCACATACTAAGTAGAAGAAGGATGGGAGCAAGTTTGGCGGTGCTCAATTTGGAGGAGGAGCAGCTGTTGCACATGGAGAGTGAGGAGGCAACGGTGGAGACTTGAGAGTGCAAGAGAGAGATGAGAAGAATGAGAGAAGAAGAAAGGGCTCAGAGGAAAGATAAGGTTAAGGGTAATTTTGGGTTTCAGCTAAAAGTGGTGCCCTGTATGGTAATTTTGGCACCTTCAGAGAGTTTTCTCTTCAAACTCTCGCCGGCTGAGAAGAGAAAAGAATTTGCTATGGGTCCCACTCCAATTTTCTCTCTCTCCTTGTTTTCTCTCCTCTACCAAACATGGAATTTTCTTTTTTTCTTCTCATTTTCTCCTCCCCAAAATCTTTCCACTCAATTTCTTCTAAACCAAACAAGGTGTTAATGTGTAAAATTTCATAAGGTTTTTTTTGGTTACATTGAAAAACTAGAAACAGAAGAAAAAGTGATTTCATAAGGTTGATACTTATGTTCAGGAGAAGGACCAAGGTTTTACAAGTGCTTAGTATGGAAACCTTTATGAAAATGCAAATGTGAATGTTAGGGACCATTTCCACCATGACAGTAAGTGAATGTTGAAAGGAAAGTTGCTTGCAAATGTGTCTTCTTAGTCCTTTTAAATTCACAGGGATTCTTATCTCATGGTATTTATATATGTATATGTGCCAAGGCTCTGTTGGCTAGTGAAATAGAAATTATCCAGTGATTTTATTTTATTTATTTTTTGTTAAATTCAGTTATGAAACCAGTTTTGATGTAGCTTCTACAAGTGGGTATGCATATATTTTATGTGGTTTTAGTTAAAGTATTTCTTTTTCTCTACATTTGTTTTCACTCTTCCTACGTCTATCTAAATCTTAATTATGTCCTAAATTTCTGCATCTTGCAGTATGGCATATTAGTATGGCAGTATGGAAAAAACCGGATTTTTGAAAAATCTGGTTTTATAAACCAGTTTTTTTATGGAAAAAACCGGACTGTTGAAAAATCCGTTTTTAATAAACTGGATTTTTGGGAAAAAAACCGGTTTTTTGAAAAAATTCGTTTTAAAAAACCGAGTTTTTGAAAAAAAAAAAACCATTTAAAAAACTGGTTTTTGATCCGGTTTTTCCTAAAACCGGTTTTCATTTTAAAAACCGGTTTGCACTATATGAACCGATTTTGAACTGGTTCATAACCGACCTAGATCCAGATTCAAATTTAGAACCAGTTTGGTTATATATCCAAACCAATTAATATGGTTTACTGAATTTTGGACCAGTTTTAACCATAAACTGATCCATGAACACCCCTAAATAATGTAACCTATCTGCTTTCTTCTGAAGTAAAATTTAACTTGAACATAGCACAACTCAAAGTTGAATTTAATTAAGGTTATTATTTTTATGTAGTTATGAATTAGTTATTTCCTTCCCATGCATCATTTCCACTATAAGAAAAAGCGTCTCTTGAGAAATTTAATAAATTTGTTGATTTGCATTAACTTGTGTCTTTTTCTATTATGCCCTTTATCTCTGTATGACTAATAATTTCTCCGTGCTACTCACATAAATCAAGAGAGTATTAAATAAGGGTCAACTTGAAAAATAGTCATTATATACTCTCTTGAACTTGTTCATTTGATGACTAGACAACTAAATAGGAAGAGAAGAATTGCAAATAGGAACCGAGCGAATAACTTCAACAATTTGATGTCGCATTTGTGTATAATGTTCTAGTTCTGTTTAATGAAGATTTTAAATAATAATGGCAGTCACAATTTCAAAGCTCGAAAAAACCTTGACATTTGGGACTATTGCGGGCAAATGCATTCATCAAGGTTTTTACTAGCAGTCGCGATCATGATTTTGTAGTGTACCTAAAGCTTGATGTTAAGGACATTTTAGGGAAAATGCAACCGAAATTGTGGCATGATGCAATTTATAATTGTAACCAAACCTCAGCCTATCAACATATGTAGGGGTTGCGGATCCAAATTTAAAACCCTGGTGGTCGCAACTGCATTTGCGATGCAGGTTCTCATGAATCCCAAAACCATAACCACATTACAACATTCGTAGTGGTCACGGATCAAGATTTAAAACCATTTTACAAGAAAAATAATAAACAAATACGAAATTCAAAGTTCAACCTAGAGAGTAAATAAAATTGAGGTAAAAACCTCAGTGGTGGAGTAAATATTTTAGCTCTATGCTAATGTTACTGCCCCAACTTGAAGCCAATAGGAATAGGGTTTGATGAGAGCAAATGGTGTGAGATGAGTGAGGGTTTTTTCAAGAATTGAGTACGGTGTGATTCGTTCAATGACAGTAACAAAGCAGGTTGTCTAGGTCCGTGTAGAGCAATTTTGAAGAAGGTTGCGAATGTGGGTTCATCCGCAAATGATTTTACATAAGAATGCACACATTAAAGTTGTGTATTAAAGTTTTTTAATTTCTCATTAAAAAATAACAAGAAAAGATTTTATCATAGATTATTATTGTATATTGATAATAGGTTTAAATATCAAAATGATCCTTATAAATGTTGACTTCTTTGAAATTAGTCCCTAATTTTTTTTATTTTGGCCCCCACTTTTAAATTTTGTTTTTGTTTTGGTTTTGGTCATTCGTGTTAAATATGGATGGAAAACCAAAACGGAATGTAAAAATATTGACCAAAACCAATGCAAATACGAATATAAAAGTAAGGACCAAAATGGAATGTGAAAAAGTAGCGCTTTCCATCCTTGATATTGTTTTGTTTCCTAAGGGAAGGGACCTGGCGTCATTCATCAACAACTAATTAGAATCATTACACTGAGTGAATTAGGTTGTAGGGTGAGTGTGGGATGAGTTAATAAGCTTGTTTCTAACCCTTCCTTGAATGTTGATCGGGTCAAACTTTTGATTCAAACCCGTCCCTAATTAGAATGGGACATAATAGGGATGAGTTCAAATTAGGACGGGTCAAGATATGGACGAGTTGAGTTTTACCCGAAACAAAAATGCAAGCATAAAATTTATGAAAAACATGAAATTATTCTTAAGACAAAAATGACAAAAAATTGATATGATGCAATAAGTTATTTATTATAAAGTTTCTTTTACATTTCAGATTGTTAAAGTGGTTTCTAAAATTTAAATATAAAGTAATTGCATAATGATAGTTAATCACATATACGGTCTACCCATTATAATCACTCTATATGATTTAAGTATTTTTCATCACTTGAAAAATAAAAACATCAAAAAGCCTTAGTATTCAAAGAATAGAAATTTAGAACTTCTAGGTTTCTATGCATTTGGATCTTATTAATACCAAACGATGGCATTTGCTGCCTTTGGATCTTATTAAGAACAACATTATTTAAAAGCTCGGAAACTACATTCATACAATACCAACACCTATTTTACATACCCCTTGGAACATATAAGTCAACTCAATTTCCGTCCATGCTCCTATCTAAATACGATATCTACAAAGGTTTCCCAACTGATGATACAAAAATTATTTTCTCCAATCAAGAAACGCCTTAATTATTTGATTTGTATGCACATTCAGTTGCTAACTTGAAAGTTGAAACTAACAAATTAACCTAGCAAAAATGTAATGGTAGAGCAGTGAATGGTAGCCTTTTCTTCCCTTTTTTCTTTTTTGGTTATATTATTTTAGCAAAGGAAAAGTTTGTGATGCTGCAAAGGTGGCCCTCTTTACAAACCTCCCTTTCATTCTGGGCCTCTTCTCTGCATTCAATTTTCTAACCTCATACCTTATTTTCTTCGAGAACAACCTTGTCCGCCTCTTTTCTCTATACCTTGACACCCTCGCTTTTCTTTCTCCATCTGCCATTGCTGGATGACACTTAAATAAATCACCCAATTCACCATAAGGCTGGTGATGAAGCTCCATTCCACAAGTTCCCTGAATAAAAATTTAGCATAAAGTTTATTTGTTGTCAAACAGTATAATCTTGTATTATCTTACCATCAAACTAGGTTGAGTACTTCAATTCAGCTTAACTCCCATGTTGAAAATTAGTTCATCAATCAAGTAAATTGATATATGAATAAAAGTTTAGATCAGGGAAGACACATAAGTTAAAAGTTCATGAAAGATCATCAACCTGGTCGAGTTAGAATTTATTGCAAGTTTTCTTAACAATTGGCTAAAAAATTGTAGTCTTTTAACAGTTGCATATGAATATCAAAAAGAGTAATGTGAGGAAAAAGTTAATTCTTTCAAAGTTATCTGAACTCATCCATAAAAAAAGACAATTTAATTTTTTTTTAAAGAAACTGAATTGAAAACAATAAAAAACAACCATGAAGGGCATAAGCAAAATATTACTATTACCGTGCAGTGAGGCCAGCACTGATGAAGAGGCTCTAAGTCCGGTTTATCACCATTAACAAACGGTGACTTTTCACTTTCCCAGGCAGTGATTACTCCCTCATAATCTAACTCCAACAGTGCATCCCTCTTTTCTTCATTATTCTCTTTTAATTCTCCACCATTCATCAAATCCAATTCAACCTTCTCTTCATCATCATCATCATCATCATCATTAATATCATAGTCAAAGCACAATTCAAATGCTTCTCTTCCAATCTGATCTACCTTCTCCTCCTCTTCCACCTTCACCTTTTCACTACCCTCCCAAGTATTAGAATTCAACTCTTCTTTTCTATCAACCATCCCCAACTCTTCCATTCCTATGCACTCATCATTCTCTAACCCTTTTCCCAATAAACTCTCAACATCAGCAGCAAACTCCTCAAGTTCAGTATCCAATGAAAGAAACCCATTCAAACTCTCCACCCCATAATTCTTATAACCCAAACAAACTTCACTTTCTTTATCTTTGGTTCCCTTGGTTTCATTTTCAACTTCATCAAGAGCTTCAACCACAGCCACAGTAGAAGAATTTGGAGTAGTGCATAGTTCAGAAACAAAGGGATCCAATATAGGAACCCTATAAAGAAGCTGCTCCTCACTCTCTTCATTGGAATTTGAATCATCAAAATAACCAACTTCAGGTACAAGAGAGAAAGGGTTCTTATTAATAGATTGCTTATTATTATTATTAGTATTAGTATTATTAATAATAATACTCCCATGATGTCTTGGTGTTCTAGCTTTCTTGGTGAAACCTTTGTGCCAAGTTGGAGCAACATCATTGATGATGTTTTCTTTAGTGTGAGATTGCTTGCATGAAGTGATTTTCAAGCGAACTCGTTCATGCCTAAGAGCCAAAGAGTTAGCTGAGTGAACAGAGGAATCACAAGCTTGGCAGAGGAAAGCATCATCAGCAGCACAATACCAACGTGCCCTCTTTGTTATGCAGCTATCACATGCTCTTGTTGTTTTGCCACCAACGACGTTTACTACGTTCTTAGAAGCATCAGCAGCAGAAGTACTCATCTCATAGGAAGCTAAGAGTGTAATAATAATAATGCTGTTGTTAACTGTGTTTTGTAACAAAAGAACAAAATTAGAAGCATATATGTAAGCAAAAGTGCAAAACAAAACAATAAGGAATAAAATCAAAAGGTTAAAGGGTGTTGGGGTTTTGCACTTTTGCCTTCGTTTCTTTAGTTTTATGTGAACAGTTGATGATGTTGAAAAGTGAAGGGACTTTCACGGCAGTGCAATTATTTTTGTGCAGAATGATTGAGGAGAAAAAGGGGGGTTCGTGTGTGTGAGTATGACCTATCATCAGCACTTTTTGCGGAACAAACACCTCCATTTCTGTTCTTATATACAAGATTTTTTGTATTTTTATTTTGTCCATATTTATGAAATTTTTTATCAATTTTTAATGAGTATTAATTACTTTTTTTCTAAAATCACCCATATTTATTTAACACTTTTTAAATTTTCAATAATATTAATAGGGATAATTTACAAAATACATATCAAAAGTTCACATTTTCAATACAATTAACTAAATGATTCAACTTTATTAAAGAACGTGAAAATTTTCAAAGAGGTCTTATAAATTGAGATGGAGGGAGTAATATTTTAGAGGGGGGAAACCCACTTGTGGACCTAGCTAGAGGACAAAGTCAATGGATGCCTCTAATGCCAAGGATTTATTTGACATATCCACTATCCAGCTTGTTAGTATAACTTGGTGGAAGGTGGAAATTGAAAGCTGATAAATTTATTAAATAAATAAATAAAAATTGTTTAATAAGAATTGTGATATTTATGATGAGAATGTCATGCATTGTAATTTATGGGTTTGACCTAGTGGAAGCATGCTAGGACCATAAAGATATCGAGAACCCATAAGACCACAAGGTTAGAGGCTCGAATCCTTGTGGAGAACATCCCTTACGGAGGCACCCCACTCATGTTGTGCCGGGACCGTGAAGTTCCCCTCCACAATTTAAAAAAAAACACACACACACATACATTTTCTCGTTTTTCAAATGTATTTAAAAATAATAATAAAAAGTGTGATTCAATATGTTAAAAGGAATATACAAATGAGGGGATGGGTTTATATTAGTGTGATTTGACTTAGTTACACCCGATCCCAACTATTAATTTCTTGGGACTTACTAACATGCAATCCAAAATTGAATGGTTGCTATGCAACCTTTTCTTAAACCAATAAGAAGTTGCCACCTATGTCATGTCATTAAGTAGTTAAAATTAGTTTTTTGAAATTTAGTTCAACATAAAAAGTAAATTAAAAATTTAGTTCTTTGTACCTATAGAAAAATTACACAAACAACTTTAATTTTTTTTTTAAATTAAAAGTTATAATTTGTCTATAGGTATGTTGAAACCTGAATATTTAGGGGCCCAAATTGCAAAGCCCAGTTTGTATAAAGGCCCAAAAATCATCAGACAAAACAAAACAATAAAGGACACTGATATAGGCGTGCAAGCACCAAGAACTGCCCAGAGCGTCACATGCTCAGAGCGACAGTCACCAAGGCGTCACATTTTGATGTTGTCCCCAGAGAGAAGAGCAAGACGTACTGATAACAATGAGTATGACATATCCTCCCAAAGCGTCCCAGGTATCATAGAAACTTGGGGAGAAAGTCATGATAAATGAGAGCGAACAGGGAATAAGGCTTGTGGAAGGCGCACACATGTTAAGGCAAAGGCACACAACTGCTCAAGACTCCAACGACTTGCAGAGGAAGCCAAGAGGGAATCTTTTGGCTACCCAAGACAAAGCCAAGAGTACAAGACTTGAGCCCCACTCCTTCTGCAACCACTGATGACAAAGCCAAAATAAGGAAACAAACAAAAGGTACCTGATAAAGGAGATAATGCACAGTAGTCAAAGGGAAAAAGTGTTATCAACCAGTGGATAAAGCAGGAAAGGCAATAACCAGTGGACAAGAAGGACTCTATAAAAGAGGCCCTCCTCCAACGTATGCAGGGGGAGTGAAGCAATACACCAGAGCGACAATAACAAAACACAAGGTTCTCTCCTCTGCAACTTAGAGGGGGAACCAGAACAAGGGTGATCAGAATACCCCAAAAACACAACAACCAACAACAATCACAACACAGAGAGAACAAAAGAGGGAAAAGGGATAGAAGCTTCCTTTGAAACTTAGGCTTAGTATCATAGAGGAGAGTGTAAAAAGCCAAAGCGCACGCTCTTCCCCCTGTAAAAATACCACAAGTGTGGAAGTCATTTCCTTGTATCCACCTCTCTGTATCCCATTTCAGTATAATAAAAGCCTAAAGCTTCACTAAGTTTACGAACCCATTATCTTTTTACTAATTATTTTTTATCGCACAAAGCGGTCCGAAACAAGGTACAAAGGACTAAATTTTTAATTTACTTTTTATGTTGGACTAAATTACAAAATACTAATTTTAACTATTTCAAATAATGACATGACATAGGTGGAAACTTCTTATTGGTTTAAGAAAAGGTTGCATAGCAACCATCCAATTTTGGATTGCATGATAGAAATATCCTAATTTCTTTCACTCTATCTAATGGTTTAAGTTTAAGCTTTTTTCTCTTCCCTAATTATTCTCCTTTCTTTTTCTTTTTTTTAACTTTCCTGTATTTCTCTTTGGTTTTTATTAATTTTTTCTTCCTGTTCTATCGCATCCATCACTATTGTTTAAAGAATTGAAACTGAGTTCATGTACCCCTAATACATTGAGTTTATGCTAATTAATACATAATGAAAGCAAGTAATCTAATTTTGTTTTTATACTAGAGATTATTAGTTATTAAGAACAAATTTTGGTGTTTTTTTCTTATTTATGTCTTTAGTCCTTGAAAATTGAAGTCTCTATAAGTTTTTTTTTTTTTTTTTTTACTCTTCCTTAATTATTTTGAAAATTTTAGTTTTAGTTCTTGCCGTTAGGAAAAATCCGTTAACCGCTTATATGGTTAAAGAAATGTCACATCATCATAAACTTGGGCAATTACTACAAGCAATCGGCATGATGATGTGGATGATCGAGATCCACAAGAGCAAAATGGTCAAAGCCCAACCCAAATGTATTTGTGTATTGGGCTTTGATCCTTTTGCTCTTACGGGTCCGGATCATCTACGTCATTCTTCCGGATCATCTACGTATCATTTCGGTGACTCACAATATTTGCACACGTAGATACTGATGTGACATTCTAACCATATTAACAGTTAACGGATTTTGTGGTATGGACTAAAACCAAATTTTCAAAACATAAGAATGAGTCAAAGTAAAAAAAAAAAACTTTCAAAGATTAAAATCAAAACACTTCCAACTTATAAGGACAAAAATCATAATAAGCCTTTTGTTTTTATTTTTCCCTTCATTGACATATCAATTCATCCTTCATCCAGCAGAAGAAGAGCGAGGCGTTATGGGTGACAGAGTGCAAGAGAGAAAATTTAAAGAAAAGGGAAAAGCACAAGGAAAATTAAAAAGGAAAACTTTTCTTTCCAATTTTAGTATTCTCAAGACACAACTTTTTATTAATTCGTTAAATAGGCAACCTTAGCTTCTCATATAAATTTATCTTTTTCTTTGCACACTAATTAATATTAGAATTTTCTTAATTTCAGTTTTTAGGGTTGAGAATAATAAACTAAAAGAAGTGCTTTTGTATAAAATAAAAAATTAAACATTTAATAATTTAAGTAATAATTAACTTAATTTTCCTAAATTTTTTTACTATTTTTATTTTTTTTATCCTCAATCCTAAAGGTTGAGATTAAACAAACTCTTAATATTATCGAATATTATTTCTCTACATACAATATTTAACAAAAAAAATATTTAACCTTGGTTGGTCAAGTGGTAGCTCATTTGGTTCTTTAACCAATTGGTCTCGAGTTTGAGCCTTGGGTATTAAGCAACCCCCGCTGGGAGATCCCTTACCGCTTAGTGCGAGTTCAGTTTGGTTAAATCGGATGAGTCGAATTCTAAGTAAACCAAATCCGAGTACCGGTTGGTGTAAAACAAATATATTTAACCTCTAGAACCTAGAAGAAGTAGTATGGGACCTTGGGTTTGCAACTTTGGGGAGCTTCCCCACCGTCGAGGCTAGCATTGTTGGATCCATAATAAGTTAGGCCTTATCCAATTTTTAATTGGTGGAGATTGAAATGTTCATCCTAATCTCTTGCCTCTTATTGGCTGGATCTCTAATCAGAGGGATTTCTAGTGGTGACCCACATTCCCTAAGGATGAACATGGGTTCCTTTTTATCCAATAATAATGAAATTTGTTTTTTTGTACCTTCCATCTTTTCCTTGCATGAAATTTGAAGGAGACCCGTTTGATAGTTAATGTCTCTTCAGCATTTTACTAGGTTGTAGTCCGTGAATTTTCTTCTTTGGTCCCCTTAGAAGAGTTTTCTTGTGGTCCCGTATAGATACAGGACCACCAGTATTCCATACAATTTACTGGCGAGAGCAGGTAAGAAGGGAAACGTATTAATCGATTACCTCATTATATAATCGATTAGTTAGTCCATATTAAATGTATTAAAATTGTAATCGAACAAATCCAATCTAATCGATTTGTTATGTTTTAAATTAAATAAAAAAAACCTACTCGATTAACTACAACAACAAAACTGTTCATTCAGTCTTCTTCTTCATTTCGTATTCTTATCTGTATCGTGTTTTCCTCTTCTTCTCTCACGATTGATCATCTTTTCCTCAATTCTTGATCATTTTACATCAAATTTTTTTGCATATTCTTGCTTCCTATCTCGTTTTAATCCATATTCCCCTTTTAATTTCTTCAATTTCGTCCTCTTTTCACTGATTTTTCGTTTTCCCTTTTCCAAAACCCTAACTTTGAAAATGGCTTTCTCCTCCTCTATTCATGCTCAAAAACATTCTAAGAAGCATAAGCAGGGTAATGAGTTCTCTCTGGATGACTACTTCTCTGATCAGTGTCTAAGTGCTCGGTGGACAAATACCCTCATGAGGAGATCATGAATATAGTATACTGATTTTATGGAATATAGTTATTAAACCAATTTCCTAAATGATTGTTTTATTAATTAACCATTTATATAATTTGATCAAAATTTTCTTTTATGTTTATGAGATGAGTGAGTAGTTTTTTTAATTATATATAAAAAAATATAATCCACATTATTGTATCTAAAAAACCCATAAATTTTTTACTACATATAAATAAAGATCAATTAGTTTCATTTAATAAGATTTGGGTTATTTCTGTTATAAAAATAAAATGGTTAAATCAGTAACCAAACTAATCGAGTACTTTCGGTACTAATAATCGATTAGTAAATTTCAGTCTGCCCACCAAATAAATCGATTAGTACGTCACTTCTCCATAAATCGATTATTTCATTGGATATACGGTGTAATACACTAACTTTTTCTTCAAGTAAGCATGTAACTAATAAACACCATTAGATTACGTTTTTGGTTGAGATCAGTCGTCATGCAAAAGGACCACCAGTGAAAAAATATCACGGGACCATATGAAACGTTCACGTCCCCTTATCCTTTTCACTCCCAGCATTACCTTTTCTGGCCTTATCCAAATTAATTCTGCTTCAACTTTGTGTGAGAGCGTCCCCCAACGGAACCTTGACAGCTAAGTGAACTTTCACTTCAATTCGTCTAGTCTAATTTCAGTATGTTATGAAAATTAAACTTGGTCATATCCAATGCTAAGGTATGAATTTAATTTTAGGTGGACCTTTGATCTTAATCTTCATCCAATGAAAAGAAAGTTCATGCATATTTGATAGATGAATATTTAAATGAGAAAATAAGTTATGCATTTTCAATGTAAATATTTTTTTTTTACACTATCAATGCATCATTTATCGTCAATAATTAAAAAAATGATTTTTAAATAAATGTAGTACAAACGAATAGTGAATAATAAATTGACAGTGTAAAAAAAATTTGACATCGTCAATACATAACCATTAAACTCTGACACAGTCCATATATAACCATTAAACTCTAAATGAATTCACTTAAAGCATAATTTGAACTTTCAACCCAATGATTCCAACTATATACTTGACTTAAGTTAAATTTGTAATTTAACAAGCTCAATTTTTAGCTTAAATTCAACTTAATTAATTTATAAACCAAATTCATCCAAATTGATAGTCGAGTTCCGAATTATTTTCGAATTGATCTTATCAATTCTTATCGTAGATAGTTTCCAAAGATATTTTATAACATGAATGCATGAAAATTGCCATGGTTTCTAATGATATACTCATTTTGTCTCATGATACTAGCGAAATTTTGAAAAGTCAAAAAGATAAGAAAATATGCTACATTGTCTATCCAACTAACCAATAATCAAAACAATAATTTAATACATGTTTTTTTTATTGACCATTAATAAAAAAAAGTTCACAATTTCAATTTTTTTATTTACTTTGTAACATTTAATTTAGAACAATTAATTTTTTTTTATATTAACAATATGGGACGATAGGAGTACTTATAATCCATTATTATTCTAGTATCACATCTAGGTGTGAGCAGGACCGATTAAGCCCGCTTCCCTGTCCTTACCCATTGTCTTTGGATTGGGTTACATTCGATCCTTGTGAAAAGAAAAAAAGGAAATTGATTTTTGATCCCCATGTATGATTTTTTGGCCCTCATTTCAAATTTCAGTGGACCAAAACACCCTTAAGGATGTTAAAATTTCCGGTAATACCAAATCGGAATATTTCCGATTTTTCTGAACCGGAATGAATTAAGACCCCTTTCCGGTTTTTTTTTAACCAGAATGTTTCCGGTACTACATAACCAGAAAGGTTAAGAAAATTCGATGGGAAATTACCAGTCCCCAAGGTTACATCAACATTAAGCCCAAAAGCACCATCTCCTAAAATCCACCACCACAACCACCCAAAAAAGCACCTATTTCCCCACCACTATTACCGGAATTACCACCAGCTGTTTTACCACCACTATTACACCACCAAATGTATCACCAGCACCAGCCAAAGCACCAAAAGCCCCAACACCTGCACCTGCACACACACAAAAAGAAAGCACCCAAACATTCATCTGTTCCTTCGCCATTAAGTGACTCACCAAAACCAGCACCAGCGCCTATAACAGACACACCAGCACAGGCAACTGAAGATGACACACCAGAACCACCACCCCACAAGCACAAGAAAAGAAGACACAAGCACAAGCACAAGAAGCATCATGCACTATCTCTAGCACCAGCACCAACAACAATTATTCACAGGAGTCCACCAGCACCATTAATTGATGATGCTCCAACTACAACTGATTCGGAAGAAAAATCGGGGATATCGAATTTTCTTAACCTTTCTGGTTATTTAGTACCGGAAAACATTCCGGTTAAGAAAAACCAGAAAGGGGGCTAAATTCCCTCTGGTTCAGGGAAACCGGAAAGATTCCGGTTTGGTCTTACCGGAAATTTTAACATCCTTAAGGGTATTTTGGTCTACTGGAATTTGAAATGGGGGCCAAAAAGTCATATGCAGGGGCAAAAAAAATTCCCAAGAAAAAAACAGGTTTAGGTCCTTTTTAGGTTAGGGTGACGAGTTCGGATTTACCTATCAGTCACTTAACCCATCCTTTATACTATAAAATTAAAATAATACTCAAATAACAATCATATAATTCAAACTATGGTTATTAATTCAAACTTTACACATTCTTAGTATTTGTTAACAAATAATTTTTTTTAATGTGAGCTTCTTTTACAAATAACAACAATGAATATTCAAATTAATATCAATAGTTCAATACATAAGAAATCGTTAATTTAATTAACATGATTCGTTTTAATGTGTGCTTCTTTTACTATTGATGTTAATTTGATTAACTGATCCAGTCTTTGCACATAAAATACATCTAGACCGAGCTATATCAAATTATGTTAATTTAATTTGTCAATCTCTAATATTTGTACTCAATAAAAACATGTTCCACACATAGATAATCTATGTAGTATGGATGTCTATTGGTTAAGCAACACACCCAAAATGTCGCAAACACGAGTTATCACATCATTAATTTTTTTAGGAAAATATTAAAGAATGTTCATAAAGCATTGGTTAAGAAATAAAAAATTAGTTTTATCCCAAACTAATTTTTTTGTCCCAAACTATAGTTAAAATAATTAATGAAAAGTTTAGAAATTGTAAACTTTGAATTGTGATTGGTTGATGCATGCAAAATGCATTAAATTAGTTGTTTGATAATTAGTTGATATGTTAAACAAATCATTAAATGCATGTCTCCTTAATTTTTTGACTTTTGAATTTGTTAATCATCCTCGTGGGACGGAGGGAGTATGCTATAAGATGGACCCAATTCCTTTAATCTCTCTCTCGTCCATTATGTAGTTTGCTCCTTGGCTCATATGCTTCACTTGGCTAATGTGCTAAATGGAGCTTACAACTTCATTTTACTGCAATGCATGTTAGCCACACTAACTAAAGTGCTAAGGTGTTAGCTTACCTTGCTTGACATAGCAATAAAGATGCTCTAAGGCTGTGTTTGATTTGCTAAGTGATTAGAGACAACACTGGACACAGCGGGCATTCAAGATTCAAGGAGGTTGCTGCAAGAAGTTTGTCCTAACCAAAACACATAACACTTTATTGTTTCCTTTCTAGGAAAAGATACTCTTGAAAAACTAATTTATCATTTTCAATGATTGGGAATCAAATGCTTACAGCATTGAGTAGCTTGTGAAAATGAATAAACGTTTCACTTGGGTTGATTTGTGGATGTATTTAGGTTTAAGCCATGTTTATGCGTAAGTGTGTACTCCTCATTAATATTCTTGTGGAATTGAAAATTTCTTTCAATTGTATGAACTATAACCCTTAAGATTTTATTTCAAAATCAATTAGCAACGAGAAGAGTAATTTAACAAATATTAGATATTTAAATCATATCACATGTTATGAACCATGCATGTGATGTAGGACTTCTAACACATCCCTTCAACAAAGTTTGTCTGACAAGGCAAAGGCAATTTTGACTCATAACAAAAGAGCAACTTTTGGCTCATGAAAACTATTAAGAAGTTGCGCTCCTTTTGATCCATGAAGATCAAAGGGCGTCTATTGACCTGAGTAACTATTGACACATAAGAACTGAAAAAAAGTTGAACTTAGGTTTTGATATCATGTTAAGATTTTATTTTAAAATAAATTGGCAATGTAAGAAATAATATTTAAACCATGCGAAGGAAAGTGAGACATATGATATAGGACTTTCCACGTGTACAAGGTGCAATACCTTAAAATTAAAAACCATAAATGATAAATGCCTAGACAAAATGTAACAGTCTGTCTAAACAACTACATCAATGAGATAGATCAAAAAAAAAAAAAAAAACTACATCAATGAGCACATCTAAGACTCTTCTCTTAAAGCATCTGAAATGATTTGAATAGTGATCGGCGTTGTTCGGCAACAGCCTCCTATGATTTTAGCTCCCAAATCACGCCATCTTGTTGCATGGAATCCGAAATTGTGATCATCAAAACACTTAGATGGCTGCTGATTGAATCAAATAGGAACACACTTGATTAACAAAGCAGTTAGATGGCACATATCTGTGCAAAATTATGAAACATAACAATTAGTGAGCACATGTGTGACTGAGTGAATGAGAAAACTAACTCACCAGCCATGTTTTGGCTCTACCATCCCATATCTCCCCACTATTGGGATAAACAACAATCACCTTCTTTGTCAACTGGAAGGATAAGATTATATCATTATGAACTTTTCATTCTCTTACAATGGAAATAATTTTTTTTTGAAGTATTTGAATTGATGACTTGAGATTTAAGTTACCTCTTTGAATGTGCAGATGAGATTTTCAATAAAATGGGGCGGTGCACAGTTTATGCCGACAGCATCTACCTTGTTACTCTTATTTATTACATCAAGGCAGTCCTTAAAACTCTCTCCTGAGGGAGCATTCTCGCCATCTACAGTCGTAAAACAGATCCAAGATGGGATCTGGACATTTTCTTCTTCAAGCAATTCGACGCAAGCCTGCAATATGAAACTCTGAAAATGAATACCAGAGAAGCATCCTAAATATTTGCTAAAGTGACAATTATTTAGGAACGGAGGGAGTTTTTTGAAGAAGTAAAGAAGACCTGAGCTTCAAGTTTGTTTGGAAAGGTCTCAAAAGCAAGAATATCAGGACCAGCTTCTACGAGAACTTGCAATCTGCGACGGTGGAAATCCTTCAACTTCTCCAAACTCACATCTGGTCCATAGCAGCCACTAGAACAAGATATTAACATGATTATGTTATGTTAACAAACATGCTAAGAATATACATTGTATTGATTATGCAGGATTGATTGGAACCAAACTGTCAAAATTTACAAGGAGTGCGAAAGCACCTGTATTCTGAGCCATCAGCAAGATAAGCTCCATAGCTTCCAATGGAGGCTGCAACCAAAGCCCTTTTATGTTTATGTTCAGGATTTCTTTTAGTCAAATTCCAAAAACTGTCACGGGCTTCAACTGCCAATTTGACACTCCTCGTGAGTAGCATCTCGGCTTCTTCGATAGCCAGCCCCTTGGACAAAAATCCATGAAGGGTAGCCTATAATTATAGAAAAACTTATATGAGAACAATAAAATTAAACATTGCATGATTGTACCATATGCGAAGCTGTGAACAACCAATAGTCCATAATTATAACTTTTCTGCATCATAATTAAGATTTCAATAATATAGATTTAAAATGTCAAATTCAGTGACACAGAAGAAATGAAAGTAAGAAACTAACAAGCGAATGTTTTATTTGTTATGTTAAGTGGAAACAGAGAAGACACTTTTCCTGTACTTTTGAATTTCATATTCCTTTGATATCTAAAATCGTTCCATTACGCCATTTTAATGACACAAAAATACATGATAAGAGTGTTGATTGTACAACCATTCCGGACAACTTTGCTTTTTGTTGTATTCGCTATTACAACAAAAAGTTGCCTTAGAAATGTTGAGAATGATTCCCTTACAACCGTTCATGTTTTATAGAAAAGCATAGATCCATAGTCCACTCCTAGAACTAGTTTGCAAAATTAATATAAATAACCAATTCAAAATACAAAGTTCTAATTGTATCATAATCTAAAGTTTCCATGCAACATCAAACATAACAACAACAAAAAAAAAAAAGTCTTTATATTACTACACCATCAACTTGCCAATTGCCATTGAGGACTATTACCCCCACATAAAATAAACCCAAAAAATGGTTTCTCAAAGTTTCAAATTCTGATCCTATGCAGAAAAAGATAATCCATCAATACAAGTATTCTGAAAAGTTACAAACTTTACCTGATAAGATGAAGTCACCAATATATTTGCACCAGCCTCCAAGTATTCCAAATGAACCTAAACAAAACCCAAAAACACATACCCAATCAAGATTCTTCAATCACCACATTTAGTCATTTACAATGTGAACAGAAACAGAGGAAAAGTGAAAATGAGACCAAAACAGAGGGAGAAAGAAAAAACAAACCTTTTTGATAAGATGTGGTTCTTTGATCAAACAAAGAGCACTCCAAAGAGGGTCATCGATGGAAGCTCCATGGCGTTCGAGTTCGGTGGCGAAACCTCCATCAATAACAGCACAACCTCCCACATTCTCAATCAGATCGTGCAACGATGTGGTGGTGGTGGTGGTGGTGTTCTCGCTCTTCATGTTTCCCATGTTTTCTTGAAACGTATCAGAGAGCACGTTACAGCGTATCAGAGAGAGGCCAAATGTCTCGAGTACTTATCAACGTGGGAGTTGTTGTGTAGTTGGGACATGTTGTGAATTTGGACGAAAAAGCATTCAGATTCTTTTTCTATTGATTTGCTTTTTTTGATGCAGTTTTCTAGTATTGATTTGCTAATAAGGTGGATATTGCCTATTATTTTTTTTTATTTTTTTTATACCAATCGGTACCCGGATTTGGTTTACCCAGAATACGACTCATCCGGTCTGGTCCACTTGAGCTCGCACTAAGCGGTAGAAGTCTTCCAGCAAGGGTTGCTCCATACCTGGAACTCGAAACCAATTAGTTAAGAGACCAAGTGATCTACCACTTAACCAACCTGACGTTGGTGGATATTGCTCACTTTTATTGTCATTGATTAGACTTTATGGGATGTGGTAAATAATATGTAAAAGGCTTGTTTAAGTTTTAAATTCATAAATTTAGGTGATCTTTTGGAATTGATCTTTAATTTTTTTTCGATGCTTTCAATCTTTATATTTGCTCAAATTTTAGAAATGGTAATTTCATCACTTAAGTGGTGATATGATCGAGGATATGTCACGTCACCTTCGCCACATCGATAAGTAACATGCCAGATGATGTCACGTGAATTTTTTAAATTAAAAAGAATATTCAAATTTATTAAAAAATAATTAAAAATTGTATTATTTTAAAGAAAATTGAATCTTTTAAGAAATTTTAAAAGAAATTATTTTTTTAGTAAAAAAATTATGTAGTGTCCCGTAGCTTTACATAACATGTCACTCGTCGATATTGTGAAAGTGACATGACATGTTGTCGGCTATATCATCACTTAAGTAACGAAATGATCATTTCCAAAAATTAAACAAAGTTTAAGGACTCAAAGCATCGGAAAATTTTTTTTAAGGACCAATTCCAAAAGAGCACTTAAGTTCAGGGACTAAAATGTTAAATAAGCCTAAGGAAAATGCTAACAAGTGTCATTGCCCTAAGGGCACTTGTTAAGATACTAAAAGTGGTTTATTATTATAGAAAGATGTGATTGTTAAGGTTTTCGAGAGAGTAATTAATGTTAACTTATGATTGATTTATCATTCCTAGTAACCTTGACAAGTGTCATAAGGGCACTTGTTAGCAAGACCCATAATTCATTGTGAGGAAAATATTTTTAAAAGTACTCTCTTTGTTCCATTTTGTTTGGTTTTTAGGCTTTTTTTTTCTCGTTTCATATCTTTTGTTCTTTTACGATTCAAATGGATAAACATATTTTTTCTTTCCAATTTTAACCCTTCATTCAATCATTTCTCTTACTCATCATTAATTATACTTGGCTTATTTAAGTTTTTAGTCCCTGAATTTAGGTGCTCTTTTGAAATTGGTTCTTAAACTTTTTTCCGATGTTTTGAGTCCTTAAACTTTGCTCAAATTTTGGAAATGGTCCTTTCATCACTTAATTGGTGATATGACCGAGGATATGTCATGTCACTTTCGCCATATCAATAAGTAATGTGCCAGATGATGTCACATAAATTTTTTAAATTAAAAAAAATCAAATTTATTAAAAATAGTTAAAAATTGCATATTTTTAAGAAAATCGAACCTTTTAATATATTTTAAAAGAAATTATTTTTTTAATAAAAAAATCATGTAGTGTCTCGTGGCTCTGCATAACACGTCACTCGTTGATATTATGAATGTTACGTGACATGTCGTCGGTTATATCCTCACTTAAATGACGAAATGACCATTTCCAAAAATTAAACAAAGTTTAGGGACCCAAAACATCGAAAAAAAAGTTTAAGGACCAATTCCAAAAGAGCACCTAAGTTCAGGGACTAAAATGTTAAATAAGCCATTATACTTTTATGATTTATCTCATCTCTAAACTACTCCCTCTGCCCCTTATTATAGGGCACCATTTTGGTAGAATTAGTGTCCCTTTTTATAAGTCGTTTTAGAATATCTATGTAGTATTAAAGAGTTAATTCCAAATACATCCCACAGAATTGCACAGAGGTGATAGGATAATAATTACAATAGAGCGAGAAATGAATCGAGTTGTCAAATTTTAAAAAGGGGTAACTTTGGAATGACAACATATTTTTTTGATAATTTGAGAGTAATAATTATTTTTCTTAATCTGTGTAAATTAGGTAAAAGTGACTTATATTAAGGGACAACGAGAGTTAATTAATGGACATACTCACTAATAAAAATTAAATATCACTACAATTTTCAATAAGAATTAATAGAAACATTTTAGAACAAAGTACACATAAAACTTAAAATAATTAACACTGTCTTAATATGTGTGCCCATACTTAAAAAGCAAAACAAAATGGAATCTAGTTTAATTTTTGGCCTTTTAAGAATTGTGCAAATATATTAAGCAAAACTATTAATTACGCTTAACGTTGGCAATTAGGGCCGATGCCCGCGGGCCCCGCCCGCCCGCCCGCATTTTTTTGCGGGCAGGGCACATATTTAAGGCCCTAATTTTAAAAAATGCCCGGGCGTTTCGCCCGTTTTTTTGCGGGCAAAATAGGGCGGGCTGCGGGCTGCCCGCGGACATGAACCATACTTAAAAAAAAAAAATAGGGCGGGCTGCTGTGCTAGGCTTAGACTCCAGTATCAAAGGAAAAAAAATTCAGTTGAGGCCCACGATTAACCCTAGTAGTTGGCAGCCAAAAACTCAATGAACCTCAACACAAACAAGTCCTCTCACTCAGCCGCCTCATCTTCTCACAATTCACAAACACTCTCAGCCGCCGCATCTTCTCACAGCCTCAGCCCTCAAGTCCTCAACCTCTCACTCGCTCACGCCGTCTCTCTCTCGCGCACGCCATCTCTCTCTCGCTCACGCAGTCACGTCGTCTCTCTCTCGCGAGTCGCTTCTTCTTCTCCTCTCTCTCAACTTCTCCGTCACGGTCGCCGGCTCGCCGCATGTCGAAGCCTCCACGAGCCCAACCAGATACGCCACAAGCAGGAAGCTTCGACGATGAACTCAACCGGATCCGCAACGAACCGCGAACCAGATCTGCCATGAACCCATCAGCGAATCGCGAATCGGAGGCTTCGACGACGAACAGGAAGCTTCGACGACGACCACCACCACGAGGCCAGGAGAGAGATGCCACGATTATAGGTGTTTTTCTTTTTCTCCTCTAGTTGATTATTTGGGGTTATATTTTGTTTTGTTCTTTGATAATTTGGTTGTTCTCTATTTTATTTTTTCTAAATTTGTTTATTTTGTTAAATATGATAGGAATTATTCAAACATAATCAACAACTTATAAATGAAGCTGGAAAATCTGAGCTGGATATTTACTTGGAAGAACCAATTTGGGACATCAGAGTAAATCAAGATTTGGATGTCTTGAAGTGGTGGAAGGATAATGAGGCTCGTTTTCCAGATTTATCTTTGATGGCTCGTGACTTGCTAAGCATCCCCATTACTACTGTTGCATCTGAATATGCATTTAGTATTGGTGCACGTGTACAAAGCAAGTATAGGAGTCGCCTCTTGTCAACAAATGTCCAAGCTTTGATTTGTGCTCGTAATTGGTTACATGGTTTTGGTGAAAATGGTAATTTACTTTTTTCAAACTATTAAACTAACTTGTAAATTATTTTGAATCATAGTTTATCAGTGTATTTGATAATTTTGTTTTAATGTAGATGAAGAAGAGATTGAAATATGAAATCAAATGAAGAACCACAATAATTGAGGAGTGAGGAATGGAGAACCGAAGAAGACACTAAGAGATGAAGAGTTGATGACTTATTATGATTTATGAATTATATAGCTTTTGTTTGGACTTATTATGATTTATGAATTATGAACAATGAACATTTGTTTTGGTATCATGATGTGTATGACTGTATGAGTGATGTTATTTTGTTGTGACTCTTGTGAGAAAACACTGTTAATGATGTTAATGTTGCTGTTGTGAGTCTGTATGACTGTATGAGTGATGTAATGATGTTTAATGTGAACAAAGAACTATGTAGCATTTGGGAAATATGTCTTAGTCTTGGGAAATATGAGTATGTACTGAATATTGATGTTTTGATAGGTTATTTGGGAAAATTTAGATTTTTTTTATTTTTTTACAATAATGCGGGCCGCCCGCATGCCCGCCCTGCCCGCATTTAGGGCGGGCAGGGCGAGATTTTTAGGCCCTAAAAATTAATTAGGGCGGACGGGCATGCCCGCAAAATTTGCAGGCCAACTGCGGGCGCGGGCCAAGCCCGCCCGCCCGCCCTAATTGCCAATGTTAATTACGCTAAGTTTTATACTCCCTCCTCTTACGAGAATGGTTAAAAAAATTCAAAAATCAAAAAATTAAGAAGACGTGCATTTAATTATTTGACTAACACGATAACCGATTATCAAACAATTAATTTAATGCATTTTGTGTAACACTCTTCTAATAATTACACTTAATTAATTTAGGACCTAAAAATTTTTCTTTTTAAATCCACATTAACTCATTTTTTGTCTCATAAAAATCCACTGTCAAACGGATGGAGTTTCCTTTGTTTACTCAACTTTTCCAAAGTTTAATTTTCCTTGCAAACCTGGTAAACATTTGCATAAATATTATCCAGAGTGTCAGCAAAACATGTCATATACATAGCACCATTATGCGCACCATTAACAGAGTTAAAAGCAACAAATGACGTTGAGTGTTTTGAAACAGTTTAATTTCCCAAAATGACTATTTACATATATATACATGAAAAAATAAACTACAGCATCAACATATCAAGATGAGGGACCCAGAGCATGATCTCATGCCCTTCCTACTAATACCTACTCTCCCTGTGAGGGAGATAGTGAACCTGCTCGGCCAGGGAAAGTGCATGCTCGGACTCAGTACCTGAAAAATGTGGTAAGGAGGTGAGCATTACACAAAACTTAAGGAAGCAGTTTCTAATATGACATAAAAAGATACCAAGTCAAACACAATTAGTTAGATATGCACATAGTTATATAATCCAATCCGAAACATGCATCAAACACAGACATAATCATAGATTCAATTCTTGCCTATCCTTTTTTATTCTCTTGCCTTCTACTTTCCCTTGTCTATTCCCTTTCCCTTTTATTCTCACTTGTAACCTTTATCATGTCTTAAATTCTCTTTACTTTGCCTTCTTTCCTCTTTTCCTTTTTATTCACATTTTTCCTATCTTTTAGAGAAGCGCACACCCCGTGTGCATCTTACATTTTTATTCTTTTGGGAAGCGCACACCCCGTGTACGTCTTACACCTTTATTGGAGTTATGGAGTGTCCATCATAGCGTACATCCCATGATGCACGTCTTACATATGCGCATCCCACGCGGCTTACACAATCATGGCATACGGCACCCCACACGTCTTACATGACCAAGAGCACACCCTAACCGATTCCGTTATTAAGAATATTGTGTGAGTCATTACTGCGTACATCCCATGATGCACGTCTTACAGATGCACATTCCATGTGTCTTACACGGTCATTGCACATGGTCCGCTTGCGGCTTACAGCATGCATTTTCATGCGCGGCTTATTGCACACAACTGTAATGTCTAACTTGACCCGTCTCACACAACCATTATTCTTTACTTATCTTTTCTCTTTTAATTATTCACTCCCGACTTCTCTCTTCTCACTCCAATTTACCATTTCACATGCCCTCTTGTTATAGACTCTATCATCTCATTATTACTCCTCATTTAATCTATCCCCTAGTATTTTACACCACCTCTTAAGTTCGGTCACCTATGGTCGTATTCACATTACTCAATCAATAGAAAACATGTATAGCAATGATCACAATTCACACATAAGTTCAGGCTTATCTAAACACTGTACTCCTAAATTATACTCTCTAGTTATCAATTATATTTACTCAAGCACATCACACATTTATAACAGTAATCATGATATCAAACATACACATATTCACAGTTAATTTAATGGGTTCTTTTTATTTACTTTGTTATCTAATAGTAATTTATATCCACTATCCTACAGTTCAATATCCTAATCTAACACTCATTCTTAGTACTCACTATGAGCACACTAGAAACCCAAACCTGAGCTAGGGTAACACCCACCCCTTACCTCAAAGCAGTAAGAGATAAGGAAGTCCTGTGAGTCTTAGCCTTGTTCTTGTGTCCGAACTCTCAAATCCATAGCCCCTTGAACCTTCTTTGACACCTTAGTAAAGCCCTAGGAATGACGAGGAAGAGTTCGAAGTTTATGAGAAAGTTGAGGGATTGATCTTCGGCTATTGATATTATGTGCATTCTTACTTGTCATTGACTTGTGTTTTCGTAATGACCTGTAATTGATTATATGATTGTTTCATATCTGACATGCATATAAAATGTTAAACCTTTATTCTCTTTCGATTGTGTGTATGTTGTTGCATATACCTAGCTTGCGTAGAGATCAGACCCATCCCTAGTGGTGTATGGACATTCGAGGAGCACCGAGCTATCTTTGAGGGTGAGGTAGAGATCACTCTCTATCACCCTAACCCCCTTGCTCGTGTGCGCCCTCGTAAGTTTAGGGTTCCCATCATCTATAATATGCTCGTACCCCTTTCTATACTTTTAGAGGACCACCACAGCCAGCTCGACCAGTACTTAGGTTCCATAGCTTTCGTTTTCGGATAGCCACTCGTTCTCATCCTCCGCTTCTAGAGTTTTCACTAATACCGATATCCCCTCACCTGGTTCGACGGGTACTGTTAGGACTGCGCCTGCTGCAGATCCTAGACCCAGTGGTAGGGTCTCTACCCCGATAAACGAGATTAGGAGGACCCGGAGGAGGGAGAGAGCGAGGAGAAGGTATCAGTCGAGCCGGTTACTAGACCTCGAGGAGGACCGAGTGGTTCCTAGGTATAGGCATAGTGTAGGTAGTGCGGATCCTGGACCTGATCTGCAGCTGCTGTGGACCCTATGGATGGATGGATGGATGCTACTCTGATGACTTGGACTACTACTGCTACTGCTACTCCTGGATCAGCTCTAGAGCCATTATTTTGATATGTTATATACTGTATATATTTTTGGAGATCTCTAGAGTAATGATCCCACTTTTTAGTTTTCAGTTGTATGGACTTGTATCTTGGACTCGGATACCTTTGGCAGCCTGGACTATGTACTCTTTCCTTTTCACACACACACACACACACACACACATATATATATATATATATATATATATATATATATATATATATATTATGGTTATGTTTATTACTCATAGTCCAGTAATTTTCCTTACTCTGATTATGACTTCTAAAGGATTCGGTTATGCAATTTACAAAGAAATAAGCCTAAATTTTATTAAACCAAGGATAACGTTCCTAATATCTTTGAAATATGAGACACCTTAAGTATTTTATGAAAATTGAATGTTGTCACAAGTCTTATTTCCCAAAGCTTAAAGTTAGTAACATTTCCAAACGCCGAATCCAATATTTGATTAATGTATACGTTGTTTTTCCGAGATCCAAAGGTTTTTGTGATTTGCGCACCCGACCTATTAGAATTTCAAAGGAAAAGAAAAAGAAAAATTTATTTCCTATAAATTTTAATATATTATCAAGTCCATAATATTTCCGGGTAATAATAATACTTAATTTGATTATTTATTTCTAAATTACTCGGGTTAAGAAAGTAGGGTGTTGCAGTTAGGATTATTGTTTAAAATTGATAAAAAAATAGAAAAATTTAGAAATGCTAGGAATATTTTGAATGGCTTATTTAACCTTTTAGTCTTTGAACTTGGGTGTTCTTTTGGAGTAGGCCCTTAAATTATTTTTTTTCGATACTTTGGGTCCCTGAACTTTGTTCAATTTTTGGAAATGGTCCTTTCGTTACTTAAGTAATGATATAGCCGATGACATGTCACGTCACTGTCACAATATCGACGAGTGATGTATTATGTAGCGTCACGTGACACTACATGATTTTTTATATTAAAAAAATCATTTCTTTTAAAAATTATTAAAAGATTCGATTTTATTTTACAAAAACAATTTTTAATTATTTTTAATAAATTTGAATTTTTTTTAAATTTAAAAAATTCACGTGGAATCATTTGACACGATACCTATGGATGTGGCAAAGGTGACGTGACATGTCCTCGATCATATAACCACTTAAGAGAAGAAAGGACCATTTCCAAAATTTGAGCAAAGTTTAGGAACTCAAAGCATCGAAAAAAAGTTTAAGAACCAATTCCAAAAGAACACCTAAGTTCAGGGACTAATTACTTAAATAAGCCTATTTGAATTTAGGTTTTTTTTTAATAAATAAAGAAAGTACGTGTGCGTGTGAAGTAGAATTTTTTTCTCCTGTAGTAAATTAGTACAATAGAATAGGAGCATTAGTTTGTGTGTACATGTGTATTAATAAGGTGTATTAGTTGATAGTTTGTTTTTCTCGTGATCAGTTTGAAATATTGCACCACTTTATTATATCGAATCATTGCATCCAATCATTCATTAATTTGAAGCAATATATTTTTTGGTGATATTTAATTTGAAACAATATATCTCTTGGTGATATTTTTTTTTCAAGTAATTTAAAACTAATATTTTTAAAATTAAAAAAAAAAGTTATCACAAGTGACAAGTCTTTTCAACAGTGAAGTGATATGTCATCTCAATACTTAAGTGATATGTCGTTTCAACAGTGAAGTGATATGTCATTTCAACAGTCAAGTTATATAATATAGTGTTTGACACGTGACATACTTAATTGGCCTTATTTTATCAACTTTTCCTTATATAATATAATATGAGAATATATTGGTATTCCTTGCCACCTCAACCTCCTTTTATATTGAGGTTAAGTTCTAATTCTAGTGTTATTAGTCACTCCTAGAGTATAAACTGTTGTAAAAATGAATGGAGATGTTTATCAACTGAAGATTTTTGTTATAAAACTCTATGCAGTGGTCCCGGAGTCTTTTGTAACTTTGGAGTTTGGACTCATGGTTTTAAAATTTTTTTGAGTTGCCATGGCTTGGCTAGCTGGTCTTCCCAAATTTTATTTGAAAAGTAAAGTCAATCTCTTAGTCTCTACTGTTACGATTTTAATAATAATAGATTTGCTTATCTTCTTTGACAAAACATTAGTATTAGAAAGAACAAGGTAGGGCTTAATTGTTTTGCTTTCGTGAATTATAATATGATATGACTCGAAGGGGAGTGACTCCCAATATTTGGAGCTAGCTATAATATCATGATTAATGGATTTTGCAAGATCAAAATGGTTGATGAAGCCCTTGATTTCTTTAAAGATATGGTTCGTAAACATTTGGCTCATAATGTTGTTACTTGCAGTTCTCTTGTTGATGGTTTGTGCAAATCAGGGATTTATTTCGTTAGTTTTCATTGTTTGTGTTTCTTACAATAAACCAAGCTGAAACTGACATGGTTATTTGGAATGCTTTATCTAAAGATTCAGATGATTTTCTTTTGTTTTTATTGTTGTCTTTTTTAAAAGAAAAAGAAAAGTTAAAAACACTGACATAGTTTTGTTGCATAATCTGATGTAGACTTATGATTCTGTTAACTTTTATATATAGGCAGAAGGCTTTAGGTCATGGTTGTACTTTGCCTACTCTGGCATTTCCCCAAAGCAAAGGTCAAAATGCCTCAGGCATAGCCATAGTAGTCATACCACGCCATCATCGTCTCATCATCATATGAAATGCCCTTGTTGCCGGTGACTTGGAAAAATGCTTGGAGGTGAGAGGGATTCAGCTGATTAGGCCAAATGTTCATTGGATAGATGAAACGTCTAAGTTGTCTATATAGTAGTTGAAATTTTGAGTTCTTGATTTGTGTCATGTGAAAAGATATATCATCCATTAATATTATGCAATATGGCAAGAACAAATTGAATAGATTGTCAAACATGATTTGATGAGGAAGCACTCTGTGTGGGTATCATCTTGTTATTTGCATGGTTCACTATTCCTTGATAAGAAAAAGAAAAAACGTGAATGGTGATTGATAAGAAAATGCAGAAACATTTTGTTTCTTCATGGGAGTTGCTTAAAATATGAAGTGTCAATAATCTCATCTTACAAATATTATTAGTTTTTGCTTTTAGTTTGGAGTGTTTATTTTTTGGGCTTAAAATGGTGCTTAAATTGGTGATGATTACTTGTGCCTTCTAATTGTTGCACATGCATTTGGAATGTTTTTATTGTTAATAACAACATTAGCCATTTTTGGCCAAACTTGATACATGCAAAGTTGTTTATAGGGTAGTAATTAAATGTTGAGATACTTCAACTGATGTTTATAGGTTATCTCAGATAATTTGGGATCCCTATGTCTCAATTGATTTTTCCTGACTCGAAGAGTACTAGTTAAAACTTGAAAAAGACTCAAAACTGTATATATACGATAATGAGTGAAAAAGTTAAAATACATTTAGTGGAATTAGATTAAACCCTTAATTAAAAACATAGCATATAATTAATTCTGCACTTGAGTAGTCTACAGTGCAGTTAAATTGAACCCTTAAATACATTAATTGACACTAGTAAAAAGCTAAACACCTAAGAAAAATCAAGATAAAATATATGGAAGCAGGACTAATTAATTACACAACATTTTTCATAGCTCTTTTTCCCATCTCAACGTCACATCCATGATCATCAATGACAAACTTGGACCAGAAAGGGTGTGCCTTCCAAATCTCTCCCATGTCTTCAATAGGGATACCCTTAGTTTCAGGCATCAAGAAATACACAAAGATTGTCATTAGGACCACAAAGAAGCCAAAGAAAATGAACAAACCAAACTTCATGGTGCAAAGCATTGTCAAGAAAACTTGTGCAACAAGGAATGTGAAAAACATGTTGACTGAGACAGTGATACTTTGGGCAGCAGAACGAATCTCCAATGGAAAAATCTCCCTAGACACCAACCAACCAAGTGGACCCCATGACCAAGCAAACCCCGCCACATAGATACAAATATAAAGCACCACCTCAATAGCATACCAATGAGTCAAATCACCAGGGTTACCATCAATTCCAAACTTGGTGGCTCCAATAGAAAGAGCAACAATAAATTGGCATATAAGCATTTGGGCCCCACCCTCTAGAAAAAGGGTTCTTCTACCCCATTTATCAACACCATAAATTGAGACAATGGTGGCAAATATGTTCACTAGTCCAGTTATCACAGTTGACATTAGAGAAACATCATTCTTAAACCCGATTGAGTTAAACAAAACAGGTGCATAGAACAATATAACATTGATGCCAGTGAGTTGTTGAAAGAAAGGGATCAATGTTGCCATAGTGAGGTGTGGTGTGTACTTTCTTTGAAACAAGTTCCTCCAAGGATGATCGACTTGCTTTGATGCTTCACTAGCTGCCACAAGATCATGAAACTCTTCATCAACGTTATCCACTCCTCTGATTCTCTTGAGATGAGCCTTGGCTGCATTTCTTTCTCCTCTTTCAATCATGGAATTGGGAGTGTCCGGAAGGATGAGTGATCCAACTGTGATGATTAGTGCAGGGACCATTGCACCTCCCAAACTTAACCTCCATCCCCATCCACCATTGATTTTGGCAAAGAAGTAGTTCAACACATTAGCCACAAGGATACCTACAAACATTAATAATAATGTTAGTTTCATGAAACCATGCATCAATTATGAAACAACATATATAACATATAACATGTTTCTTAAATTCAAGTATATAAAAAATTAAATAAAAAATATTACAAATACTATTACATACCTATTGTGATGGAAAATTGGAAGCCAATGTTGAGAGCTCCTCTGTACTTGTAAGGAGCCATCTCAGAGAGGTGTAAGGGGACAACCTGGTTGGCGAAACCGATACCAAAACCGAGCAAGATCCGACCGACGATGAACATCCAAACGTGGAGAGCAAAGGCATTGATAAGGGAACCGGCAAGGAAAAGGACACCTCCAAAAAACATGGAGAGTTTGCGGCCAAACCTACGTGTGATAGTGGAAGCAAGCAAAGAAGCCAAAAGAGCCGCAAGGTAGAGGGAGGAAGTGAACATTGTGAGGGTTTGACTGTTGTATTGGCAGTAGTATTGGTTTGTTGTTTTGTCAAGGTTCTTCTTCTTATACACCGATGGGAAGAACTTCATTAGAAACGGATCCATCAACGTCACTCCACCTATAATAATCATAAGCATGATAATATTAATAATAATAATTAAATAAAACGTTACGTTACGTATAGCTTCTACCTAGTTATAACATATATTTATATATACTGTACAACTCTAGCGAGCTAACACAATTCCCTCATGAATATGATTATAAAAAACAAAAAAGAATGATAAATAAGATGTATATATGTAACGTAACGTACCTGAAATACCAATTTCGTAGCCGAAGATGAGACCACCCATGGTTGCAACAACGCATGTTGCTGTGACGAAGGGAGTGAGTTTTCCTGGGTATTCCTTATTATTACCCACACCTATTGCTCCCACCGCAGGCATTTTGACTAGCTAATAAGATGATGGCAAAAAGAAGACTAAGAAGAAGAGATCAAGAGTTGATGAGAACAAGAAAGAGATGGTGATGGGTATGTGTTAAGTGGTGAGTGGCAAGCGTGGTGTTTTTATTAACAGATACTTTTTGAGTAGTTATCTTTTTTTTTTATATAGGCTTATTTAAGTTTTTGGTCCCTGAAATTTGACCGAGTTTTGGTTTTGGTCCCTGTCTTTTTTTTTACCGGTCCTGATCCTTAAATGTCTAAAAAAATTGTTTTAGGTCCTTACCGTCACCTTCTTCTGTTAACCAATGACGTGGCTAACGGAGTTGCCACGTCAGAGGTGCCATCTCCACTCTTCTGCCTCCACGTGTGCAACCATGTAAGCCCCAACCCACCTCAGCCCTCACACGTGCGATGCACGTGACTTCTCGATGGCGGGATTTTTCCCGGGCCAAAGCCCATCGAAGTCTAACGTTCCATATACCACGAACGTTCAATCTTCTTCATTCTTCTTCACTCTTCTTTGCTCTGATACTCAACATCTCGGAGATTAGCAACAAAACAAAAACCCTAACTTTTCCTCTCAAAATCGAAAAGCGAAAATCAAAAACGAGAGTGCGGCGAAGTGGAAAGAGAGAACGACAGTGATCAATGGTGGTGTTCGAAGGAGAGAAGCTCATAGGTACGTATCGAAGCACCTATTTGCCTCTGCTCTCTTTATGTTTTTCTGCTATTGTTGTCCTTTCCTCTTTCTATGTTTTGGAATCTGTTTTGTGAGTTTTTTATTATGTTTTTTGTGGTGTTGGTTTATGTGTGGTGATAGTGGGGTCCACCTAGGGTTTACATATGTCAAGTTAATGTCCACAAAGGTTAGGGTTTCCTGTTTGGTACTTCAGATTTGCCTTTTTTGATTGATTATTTTAAGAAGATGTGTTAAGTTGATAAGGTTTGGACGACAGTGGGTTTAATAAATATTGCATGTCACCATATTTAATGCAAAAGGAGACCTTTGTTTAATGTTGGTATAATGTTTGTGGGGACCAAGTCCATTGTCGTTTTCAGCCAAGTCAATTTCAGTATCCATTTCGTTTTTTTTAGTGTTTTTTTTGTACTAAGTCAAATGGGATATGTTTGTTTATTTTTGCATGTGAAACGTGTCCTTTTGTGATATCTAATATATGTCATTATATTTTTGCATGTAGGTATGAGTTTCACAGTTGTAGTACACCATGGTGGGAAATTTGGTGAAGGAGTTAGGGTTACGTATGTTGAAGGAGAAGTGCATGCCATCCATGGCATTGATCCTGACAGGTGGAGCTATTTTGAAGCACTGTCCTTACTGAAGGATTTAGGGTACATGGAAGCTGGAAAGCTTTGGTGGAAACCGATGTCTGGGAGTCTAGAAAAGCTGAAGGAGCTATCATATGATGCCCATGCTAGTGAGTTAGCAAACTACGCACTTCAGCACAACTGTGAGGTAGACATTTATGTAGAACATAATATTGTGTCAGTGCCCACAGTTGTGCATCATCTGGAGTATAGCAATACAGGGGAGCAGGGTGGCCAAGGAGATGTGGCAGAGATTAGTAGTGATGATAGTGTCCAAGAAGTCCATTTTGGAGAAAGTGAAGAGGAATTGGAGATGGATTTAGATGATGGGTTTGGTTCAGACAATGATGGTGGTACAGCTGATAATGGTACAACAGAGAATGATGGTGTTGCAGCTAACCAAGGTGTAGCAGAGAATGATGATGAAGCAGCTGAGCAAGGTGTAGAAGAAAATGAACATGTCAATGAAGTGGCTGCAGATGAGAATGGTGATGTACAGAATGCAAGCAATGTTGCTGCTGCAAAGATGAGGAGGAAGAAACAGAAAGTTAAAAGACCTAGCCAGCCTACAAGAAGAAGTCAAAGATCGAGGGAGAGAAATGCTAACAGTAATCCGACTGAGCCTCAAAGTCAAAGGCAATCCAACAACACAGTGGAAGGTAATGCACCTGAACCTGGAAATGAGCATCTAATGATGAGTCTCATGACATTGAAGAACAGTACATGACTGATGAGCTTGACAGTGGAGTGGAGGATGAATCTGAGTCTGATATGGACATAAGACCTAGGTATCCAGTTTATAGAAAGGAGTATATGGGGAGAGATTTTAGGTTTAGTGTTGGCATGGAGTTTCACTCCATAAAGGAATTCAAGGAAGCTATTTTGGAATACTCTGTCTTGCATGGAAAATCAGTTAAGTTTGTTAAGAATGATAAGGAGAGGGCAAGAGTGGTGTGCAAAGCTGGCTGTGGATTTGAGGCATACACAAGCAGATGTGGGAATACTACCACATTTAGATTGAAGACCCTTATTGATAGGCACACATGTCCTAGGGTATTTGACAATAAAAATGCTAATTCCAAGTGGGTGGCCAAGGAGATACAAGACAAGGTGAGATCCAACACCAAGATAAAGATTGGTGAGATTATTGATGAGATGCGGAGGAATTATGCTACTGAGATTACTTCATGGAGGGCTTTTCGGGCAAAGCAAATTGCAAAAAGAGTGGTTGAGGGGGATGCAGTCAAGCAGTATAGTCTTCTTTGGAGTTACAGTGCTGAGTTGAGGAGGGTAAACTCCTTGAACACTTGCAAGCTGAAGCTAATCAGGCCTGATCCAACTCTTCAGCCTAGATTTGGTAGTTTTTACATGTGTTTAGAAGCCTGCAAGACTGGATTTTTAGCTGCTTGTAGGCCATTCATAGGAGTTGATGGCTGCCACCTCAAGACTAGTTATGGGGGGATACTTTTAATAGCAGTTGGGAGGGATCCCAATGATCAATACTTCCCCCTTGCATTTGCTATAGTGGAGACAGAGAGTAGGGAGACTTGGAAATGGTTTTTGAAAAACCTCTTTGATGACATTGGTGATGTAAGCAGCAACAGATGGGTGTTTATCTTAGATCAGCAAAAGGTAAATTAAAATTAAATTTTTACTTAGTTTCCTAATCCTGCTTTACAAAGTCTCCCACTAATTTTGATTTCTTGTTTTGCTGGATTGCAGGGCCTAGAATCTGTATTTGAGGAGCTCCTTGATGGTGTTGAGCATAGGTATTGTCTCAGACACCTATACAACAACTTCAAGAAGCAAATTAGTGGAGGAACTGATCTTAGAGATATCATGATGGGAGCTGCCAAGGCCACTACTGAACAACAGTGGAAGTCTAAGATGATGGAAATGCGAGACAAAACCGAGGCAGGATATAATTGGCTGAACAGGTATCCACCAAGTTCATGGTGCAAGCATGCATTTAGTTTTTACCCTAGGACTGATGTATTGATGAATAATCTTAGTGAAGCCTTTAATAGCACCATCCTTGTAGCTAGAGACAAACCCATTATCACAATGTTCGAATGGATTAGGACTTATCTAATGGGTAGGTTTGCTGCACTTAGGGTGAAACTTTCAAAATACACTGGAAATGTGATGCCAAAACCAATGAAAAGGTTGGATAGGGAAGTGGAAGCTAGTGGTAATTGGGTACCTAGGTGGGCTGGTAATGCTTTGTTTGAAGTTGCCCATGTTCATCCACAAGGAGGGACATTCACTGTCAACCTAAATAGGAAGACATGCTCATGTAATCTCTGGGATTTGACAGGAATCCCTTGCAGACATGCTGTTTCATGCATTAGTTTTAAGGGTGAGGAATTAGAACCATATGTCCATAGCTATTATAAGAGGGAGGCATATGAGTTGTGTTATGGGCCAATAATCAGCCCAATAAATGGCCAAGACATGTGGCCCGAAATTGGACATGGTGAATTGTTGCCACCAAAATACAAGAAGGGTCCGGGAAGGCCAAGGAAATTGAGGAGGAGAGAACCGGACGAGCCACGTGATCAAAGTAGATGGAGGAGGTCACACACTCGACATACATGTTCTAGGTGCCACACTGTAGGGCACAACTACAGAACCTGTCCATTACCTCCCCCACCACCCCTCAATCCTGACCCTGCACCACCCCAAAATCCTGACCCCGCACCACCCCAGAATCCTGACCCTGCACCATCCCAAAATCAAGCACCACAAAACCCTGACCAAGCACCACAAACAAATCAAGCACCACAAAATCCTGCACCTGCACCACTCCCACCTAACCCTGCACCACTCACTCAATCTGACCCTGCACCACTCCAAAATCCTGACCTTGCACCACTCCCACCTAACCCTGCACCAGCACCTGAAGCAACACCCCATGCACCTAAACAAAACCTCAGAATTAGAAGATGCAGTAAATGTAGAGAGTATGGTCACAACTACAGGACTTGTACAGTACAAGGAGCTGCAAAGGTAAATAATATTAATTAACTTGTTAGCTTTATGTTATTAGCTTTTTGTTATTGTTGTTATTAAGGTATTATTTTATTAACTAGCTATTTTTGCTTGTTGAAAAATGTTGTTGTTTTGACAGAGAGCCATGAAAGCAAACAGGAATTGCCCACCACATGGTGAGTTTCAAGGTTATAAGGAATGGTTCTATGATGACCCATTAGAGACCAGCCCTGCATTTACACCAATTGAGAGTGCCACTGAGGCACATGTGGAATCTGCGAGTGCCACTGGATATACACCAATTGAGAGTGCCACTGAGCCTCAAGTTGAAATTGCGAGTGCTACTGCATATACACCAATTGAGAGTTCTTATGTTCCATCTGAGGCTCATGCTGCATCTGAGAGTGCCACTATTGCAAACAATGCAAAACCTGAAATGCCTAAAGTGTCTAAGACCAAGGTATGTTGCATTTTACTCATAGCATTAACATGTTTGATTAGATGAAAACTTGGCTTATTTAAAGTATTTAATTTTACTTATCAGAGGGGGAAAAGAACAAGAGCTGTTACTGGTGAGAGCTCAAAAGCTAGCATTGACCCAAAGGCAACTGATTCTGAAATCCATGAACCTAAGTCAAAGGTATATTTAATGTCATTCTTACTGTTATAAAGTTGTTTCATTAGCACTTATGTTCTTACTATGACTTGCAAAGGGGGTCTGGAACCATGATGGGCACCACTGAACCCATGGCAACTGATAGTGCTCCAAGAACTTATGACCAAATCCTGAACCTACTGAATGAACCAGAAATTAAAAACATGGTCAAAGCTTTGTCTAACACTTATGACATGATGGTAATGAATCAACATTATGTTGTTGATGAGTTTAGAACTTACTTTTATGTTCTGTAAACTGTGAATTTATGTTCAATTTTTCTGTTTGTAGCAAATGGCAAGGGAAGCTGAAGCAGAGAAGAAAAAGGCACTCGAAAATGATGGACCAAGCACACAGTTCAGTATAACTAAGGAGAAGAAATGAAGGAATTAGGACTTGAAGCAAGACTTTTTTTGGAATTATGGATTTGTTTTATGGATTTGTCTTATGGTTGTTTTATGGATTTGTCTCTCTGCCACTTTTTGTTGAACTTATATATAGCTAGCATTTAAGAAATTTCATGCTCCCTTGTTTTGGACATCTCAAGGGATCATTGATTTCTAGCATATGCTAGCACTTATGGGATGTTAATTATGGGCATGTATAGTTATCCCTCTTTTGGACCTTTTATGTAAAGGGATGAAAATGTACTTAACTTATGGGCAGACATGTTTATTTTTCCCTCTTTTTGGACCTACTATGTAAAGGGATGATTAACTTTGTCTGAAATTTGTGAATGAATCAGATGCCACAGTTTCTTGCTTTAATATGGCTTATTTCTTACTTTCAGCTGCCACACTGTAATATGCTAGCACTATTGGCTTATTTCTTGTTTCGAAATTTCTTCTAACAATATTCATTACTTGCAAATATGCTAACTTACAATAAGCAACATTCATTTCTCAAAGTTAACCAAAACAAACCACAATTACATATAACTGCACCAATATCTGAAAATTACATATAACAAAACCTACAAACCACAACATTCATTCCCCAATTACATTCAACATCATTCAAGAAGTTCTGAAAATCAGGCACAATTACATAACCAGACCATTAAGACATCCCCAAATACAACAATCTATCCCAAATACTAAACCTTTAGAGCAATCTATCCCATGCATTTCCCTTGGGAATGGCCACCCAACATTGAGAAAAGGCAAATGGCAAATGTCACTGCCCATGATGCCATACAAACAACAATGAACATTCTTACTTTCATTCTCTCATTACCCAATTTCTTTTGAAGTTTACCCACTTTTCTTTTGTAAAATTCACACCCTTGGCAAACTTCAGACCCACTTTTGTATGGAAGAACATTTTGTATAGGAGTTTTCACTTCATCTCCCTCCTTCTCTGATGTCTCATCCTCCCACTTAAAGTACCCACATTTTTGTCCATCTTTCTTCTACAATTATCACAAAGGAAATGAATGAGTGAGTGGATATGAGAACATACAAAAATTGAGTAGATCTGAGGACATAGAAAGGGAAATACTTACATTCCAATTTGCACACTTCCAAAATCTTCTTCCAGGGTTTCTCTTTGTATGAGAGGTTAGGAGATGCACAAAACCACAGTCACAACGCTTCTTCTTCGAAATATACGGTAAAGGACCAGAGGTGCAGCTTCGGGAAGACGACTCCATTGTTGTTGAACCAAAAAATGCAGATGGCAGCGACTGAGAATGAAACGTGAGCAACGATGAAGAAGAATGAAGAAGCCTTTATCTTTAATCGATTTTGAGAAGAAAAAAGTTAGGGTTTTAGTTTTTTCCCTTTTCGTTTTCGGTGTGAAGAAGAAGAGTGACGAACTGTGAAGCCAGAATGGAGAAGAAGAAGGGCTTATGAAGAAGTCACGTGCATCGCACGTGTGAGGGCTGAGGTGGGTTGGGGCTTACATGGCTGCACACGTGGAGGCAGAAGAGTGGAGATGGCACCTCTGACATGGCACCTCCGTTAGCCACGTCATTGGTTAACAGAAGAAGGTGACGGTAAGGACCTAAAACAAATTTTTTAGACATTTAAGGATCAGGACCGGTAAAAAAAAAAGACAGGGACCAAAACCAAAACTCGGTCAACTTTCAGGGACCAAAAACTTAAATAAGCCTTTTATATATATAATTTTTGAGTAGTAGTTATCTATAATTCTATATCTATTGATAAAGATCTATCAAATAAAGATATTGATAAAGATATTTTTATTTTATTTTTTTTGGAACGTTGGATATATTTAAATTATTTCTGACATAAGAGGTCAGCTAGAAAAAATAAGGGGATGGGTAGGTGTTAGACCGGAGACCTGTTTAAAGAAGCATGCAATGTCTATGTAGCTAAAGAATATCATTATTATTATATCAATAAAAATATAAGATCAAGATACTGCTAATAACAAGGCAGTGTCTACCATGGGCACAGTAAAAAAAAAATTTACCTCACATGTGGGTACACAACCGGTTACATACATCATTGCAAACAAGTCCCTTTGCATTCCCTTCATTTCAGCATCCCCCCTTCTTCATCATCGTAGAGCTGGGAACCCACTCACTCTTCTTCTTCATCGTAGAGCTTCCATGCCCTTCATCGTGGAGCTTCTTGTTCACGGTTCGGGTTCTTCTTCGTGTTCGTGGTTCTCGTCTTTGTTATTCCCTCTTCGTGGAGCTTCTTGGTCGCTGTTCATCCGTCGTCGTTGCTGAAAACCAGATCTGGATTTGCTGCCCTCTTCTTCCCTCATGTAGTGGCTATTCGAGCTTCGTTCGGGATTTCTTCTTTCGGTCGCGAGTCGTGCCATTGGAGCTTCATTTGAGCTACAAATTTTCTGAATCTGAGTTGTTTGTGCTTGTCATGAGGTTCGTCCCTCTTGCTCTCAGAAACCCCTATTTATCTCCACTGTCTCCATTCCTTCGCATCAACCATGCATTCCTAGTTTTGGGTTTCTCAATTTCCCTTTGTGAAGCTTCAATTTTTATGATAGGTTAATTATTATATTTTTATTATTATGCTCTTGCTTTCATAGATTTTGAACAGAAGTCGAATAAGAAATGAGAGTGTGACGAATTTCATGATAAGGGAGTCAAATGGAACACTTGTTAGCATGATGAATTTCATGATGTACTGGAATTCGTACTTTTTATCTGCGTTGTGAAAAGAACAGGTTAGAGTGAATTGCTGGAAAACTGAATTGCTGTTTTTTATGACTAAATTGAATTGGAAGAGACGAGCAATTGCAAGAGCACATTGACACCCACTAATCCACTATCAAAAGATGATAAGAGTATAAATCGCGAAGTGGTATGGTATGTATCCAAGTTCTGTGTGTTTGTTCATCCTCATTTCTCTTAGCAATGGTATAAGAAGAGTCACCAAATTTGAGTTATCATATAATTTAGAAGACTTTCTTTTCATTGTGAAGTACATGAATTTGTATGCTCTATGTTGTATGTAGTATGCAAGAATTCATACGCGGTTCTTTGGATCACTGAGAGAGTTCTGCAAAATGCTATATGCATGCATCACCTCGTATCTACATAATTTATCTGATTACAATTGGTACTGCCTCATTTTTTCGGAACACTTATATTCTAATTCTGTCATGTATTCCAGATATAAGTATAAATGTGAGGGCTAGAGATGTCGACGTTTTTCTAACAATGGAATTTGAAGTTAGAATGCAGTTTTTTTTGGTAAAGATAAAAAATGCATTACCACCAAGCAATTCAAAAAACAATCCTAAATGCCATTCCCCAATACAGCCACCTTCTAGGAAGGGTTCTGACCATGAGAATGCCTAAGATGGGGAACTATACATCAAGTTATAATTCAATGCTAATTCTATTAACTAAAACCTTATTACTCCAGGTTTTAAAATTCGGGTAGCAAAAGCTTATCCTCCAAGCTATGTCCCTCTTCAACATTCTAAGACTTTGATGTATATCTCTACTGTTACCAAGTGTTGATACCCCACTATTTGGAAGCCCAACACCGCAAGGCCCAATACATAAAGAGGCCCGAAATCACCAAACAAAATAAAAATACCAAGAGAAGGCGTACGAACACCAGGAACCACCCGAGGCGTCGCACTCAAAGCGACGGCCATCAAGGCGTCACATTCTGACGTCACAGCTAATAAGTGGAGTAAGGCGTGCCGATGCCAATGGACACGACGAGCTCCCCCAGAACGCCTCAGGTATCACGGAAACTTGAGGAGAAAGTCTTGATAAGTGAAAGCGAACAGAAAACAGGGTCCGGGAAGGCGTACATGTGCAAACAAAAGAATCCGGTTCCCTAGGCTATGAGGAACGTGCATGAGAAGCCAGAGCATCTTGGCTCACGTCATGCAGCCCCTCGTTTGAGGAAAGACGAAAAAGGGAAGCCTTGCAAAGCTCCCACTGTGAGCAATCAATGGCAAAGCTAAAAGAAGTGAAGGAGACAAAACGACCTCTGAAGATAACAGCTGCAAAGAAGGAAAAAGAAGACAGACCGGTGGACCAAGTGAAGAGAAGGGAAAGACCAATGAGCAAGAGAGATCCTATAAGAGAGAGATCTCTTCCAACGTACAGGGCAATCTGAATCGAGGGAAGGGGAGACTAAGACTCCATTCATATCAACTGAAATCCCAAGAGAGAGAAGAGAGAGGGGAGAATAGAAGCTTCTGTGAAAGCTTGAGTTTCAGAACACAGAGGAGAGTGTGAAAGGCTGAAGGCGCACACTCCCTCACTTTGCGTAAACACCATAAGTGTGAACCTCTCGCTCTTGTATTTTTCTCCCCAAGTCCCATTTCAAAGTAATAAAAGCCAAATGCTTCACTAAGCTTACGAACCCATTATCTTTGCACTGATTATTTACTTATCGCACAAAGCGGTCCGAAACAATTGGTGACTCCACTGGGGAAGCTATGACTTCCAATCACGAAGGAAAAGGGGCTCATGTCGTGCAACAAACACCTACAGGAGACACCATCCCAAAGGTGACGCCGGTGATCACTGTTCAGAACCCGGCGACCAATCACGCAAGTCGTGGGACGGGACAAGGCTCAAGGAGGCTGAGTTTCAGCCCAGCCAACCCAGGAAGCGATAACACTCGTTCTCCCTTCGACGTTCCAGAAGATGACCAAGAGCCTCAAGAAGAAGAGCTCGGCGGCGAGAAAGAAACGCCGAGTCACATCAAAATCCCCCATATAGAAGGCGATTCCAACACTCAAGTTGTAATATCGGCTGTGCTACTCAACTCTCTGGTAGCGAACCAAGGCGCGCTGTCTGAAATAGTGGCTGAATACAAAGCTCAGTCCGCCAAAGCAAAGGAAGAAAGGGAAGCCTTGAGCGCGAGGCTAAGGGAAGAAGAAGAGGCGCGCAGAGAGGCAGAACTAGCAAGGGCAAGAGCGAAATCAGAGGAGGAATTCCAGCACGAGACAAGTGGAAGGAGAGAAAGCACAGAGGACGCTCTGGTCACGCAAGCGGAGCTGAAGCGCATCCTACAGGCGCACAAGGAAGGACAAAATATGGTAATAAATCTAAACCCTCCTTTTACCGTTGATGTAGCTGCCTATCGCTACCCGCAAGGGTATGCGCCTCCAACGTTTCGAAAGTTTGATGGAACTGGGAGCGCACGTGAACACTTGATGACGTACGTGGATGATCTGGGGGTATACAGTGCAGACCACTGTTTAAGGCTGAGAGAGTTCTCAAAGTCCCTGGTTGGGCGCGCTTTCACTTGGTACTCCAAGTTGCGCCCAGCGTCAATCCGGACTTGGGAGGAAATGACTATAGAGTTTTGTAACAAGTTTCTGGAAGAGGAAGGTGCTATCCATATCATGGACCTCGGTCGTGTAAGGCAACGAGTAGGGGAGAGCTTGACCGCCTTCATCAAAAGGTACAGGGACAGGGCGCTGCACTGCAAAGAGACTCTCCCCGAAGCAGACCTGGTCTATGGGTGCATCAAAAGCATCGAAGACGGCTCGTAAATATTCCTGGCACTTAGCAAGATCACTACTTTCTCTGAGCTGCTCGGAAGAGCAATGGATGTTACCGAGGCCATGAAGAAACAGGGAAAAAGAACCAAAGACCAGATCGCTTTTGACGTGAACGTCGTGGATGACAAGAGGAGGAAAAGCTACAGAACCATGCCGCCTCCTAGGAGCTATGAAAGGAAGGAGCCCCCACCAAAGCTCCCGATTTCCAAGGAACTCACCTACCAGTTGGTGGAGGAGTGGCTGAAGGAAGACATTCTCACCAAAAGGGCGACAAGACCCCCTTTGACGCGTGAGGAGTATGATAATCCAGAATATTGCATTCTACACAGACAAAAGAGTCATGGCACCATGGACTGCTATGTCATCAGAGGTGTGTTTCAGAAGCAATACGCGGCTGGGAAGATATTGTTGCCAGAAGGAGAAGGCGAAGAAAGCCTAGGCGACCATCCTTTGCCTAGACACAATGTGAATGTCATCCTCTCCCACGGCGACAACTTGCTGGAGGAGATTGAGGAAGAGGAGCTGGTGGAAAATGAGCTGAGAAAGGGACTTGTGAAGACTAGAGGGTTCAGAGCTTTGTTTGACCAGCTGAGGCTCGGAGCTGATGTCAGAGAAGAAGCGGCACACGCTCTAGCTGACGTGATAGTCAGGAAAGGGGCGGACACAAGCGCCGCCTACGCGCCAGCAACCAGGGTAGCAAGGGCGCACGCCTCGGCAGTAATGTTCAGGGAGCCGCAGCGAGCACACCCAGGCTTTTGTCACAACAGGCCGCTGTTTATAGAGGCAACCGTCGAAGGCGTACATGTCCGGCGCGCCCTCGTAGACAACGGATCAAGAGTAAACATCATCCCAACTCATATATTCGTAAAGCTGGGAGTTGCTAAAGAAAGGCTCAAGAAAGCGGAAGCAACGCTGGGAACCTTCAACGGAGGAACAGTCACAGTAAGGGCATGCGTAGTGCTCAACTTGGAGGTAGGGCCCATGAAAATCCTGAACACTTTTCACATCGTTGATGGAGAGCCTAGTTATCATATCTTGCTGGGGCGCCCATGGATTCATCTGAATGGGTGTGTTCCTTCCACGTTACACCAATGTGTGAAATCGATGTATAGAGGGCAGGATATTGAGATCCCAGCAACAAAAGCGCCGTTCGACTCCTCGGAGTTACACTTAATTAACGCTACGGTGTTTGACGAGCTGGCTCCCCCTAGGACCAACAAGATTGGGAGAGAGCCCAAAATCCCAATCAAGGGAAAGGAGAAAGTGAGGGAACCAGAAAAGAGGCAGTCGGTATTCAAGAGACTTCGCTTGCTAGAAGAAGAAGAAAACACACAGCAGCGAGTAACCAAGCCAAGATACAAACTGCAAAAGCAACGCCTTCCTGAAGGAGGGGCCAGGTGGGCCATCCTCTAGGAATTCGCGGGGCCAGTCAAGCCGAAACTTAGCGACTTGGCTAGCCCCACACTCATGGGCGTCATAAAAGGGGAAGCATGGTTTGCTTCGACGGAGGAGGTTATGCACGCCCAGCAAAATGGGAATGAAGCCAATGGTCCAGAAGGTTTGGAGGAAGTCAATGTAGGAGGAGAAGGCGAACACAAGCCTCTCTTCATTGCCTCTTCACTCACCCCGTCTGAAAAGGCGGACTTGGTCGCCTTGTTGAGAGAGTTCAGAGAAGTATTCGCTTGGAGCTACGAAGAAATGCCAGGTCTCAGCCCGAAGCTGGTCACTCATAACTTGGCCGTCAAAGCTGATGCGGTACCCGTGAAGCAACACCCCAGAAAGTTCAGCCCTGAGATTGAAAAGGCAATTAAAGATGAAGTAGAGAAATTGTTGGAGGCACGTTTCATCAGGCCCATACAACACCCCGTTTGGTTGGCCAACATAGTTCCCGTGAAGAAAAAGAATGGCCAGATTAGATGTTGCGTGGATTTCAGAGATTTAAACAGGGCGTGCCCCAAGGATGACTTCCCCCTGCCACACATAGACTGCATGGTGGATGAAACTGCCATGCACGAACGCTTTTCTTTCATGGACGGGTTCAGCGGCTACAATCAAATAAAAATGGCAGAGGGCGACGAAGAGAAAACCGCTTTCAGAACTCCGGTGGGAAACTTTTATTATCTGGTGATGCCGTTCGGTCTCAAGAACGCCGGAGCAACATACCAAAGAGCAATGACAGCAATCTTCCACGACATGATGCATGACATAGTAGAGGACTACGTTGATGACATAGTAGTCAAATCAAGGAAGAAGGAACAACACTTGGCACATCTAAGAGCTGTCTTTTCTAGATGCAAGAAGTACAAACTCAGAATGAACCCGCTCAAGTGTAAATTCAGAGTCTCTTCTGGTGAATTCCTGGGGTTCAGAGTCCATAAGGAAGGCGTCTCAGCAGATGGAAGGAAAGTCGAAGCAGTCAGAGAAATGAAGGCGCCCCGCAACAAGAAAGAACTGCAGCAAATGATGGGGAAACTTGGTTACATCCGAAGATTCATACCAGCCATGGGGGAGTTGTTAGGACTCATGAGGAAGCTCCTCAAGGGTAAGGAAATTTTCAAATGGGAAAAGGAACATCAAGACGCTTTTGATAATGTGAAAAAGACTTTGGCAATGCCACCAGTGATGATTCCGCCTCAGAAGGGGGTGCCACTCAGAGTATACCTGGTCGCTACCCAGACGGCGTTCAGTGGACTTTTTGCACAAGAAGTTGAAGGTTCAGAACGACCCGTGGCCTACTAGAGCAGAATGTTAAAGGAGGTAGAGTCTAGGTACTCCAACCAAGAAAGACAATACCTCGCTCTGGCGTATGCTGCCCAGAAATATCGTCACTACTTTCAAGCACACACCATTCATGTGATGGCTAAGGCTGAAGGAATCAAGTATTTGTTACAAGGCGCCGTTCTGACAGGACGAATAAGCAAGTGGGCGCTCACGTTAACGGAATATGAAATAATCCTGAAGACACCCACAGCGCTCAAAAGCCAGGCTTTAGCCGATCTGAAATCAAGAAGAAGAAGAGGTGATGGAGCCTATCAATGCGTGCGAGGAGCCCGAAGTGTGGACTTTGATGTTTGATGGTTCGCCCTCAGCACCCAAGGGTGGAGCGGGAGTCACTCTGACAAACGGAAGGGGAGAAGAGCTCGCATTCGCCTTCCAATTGGAGTTCCAATGCACTAACAATGAAGCAGAGTATGAAGCTCTTCTCCTGGGACTCGATGTGGCTGAAGAAATCTGGGTCCAAAGGCTCATTGTTAAAGGGGATTCCAACCTAGTAGTGAAACAGCTGAAAGGAGAATATGGAGTGAAAGAAATGTCTTTGGCGTTATGCAGGGAAAAAGCACACCAAGCGTTGGCGAAATTCAAGTTAGAATCTCTCGAGCATGTGCCACGGGCCGAAAACAGGAAAGCTGACGCCCTTGCAACTCTGGGGAGCAAAGCAGGCATAGCAGAAGGCGAACACTTGGTACGTTTCAGGAAGGCGTACCAACCCAAGATCCAAAGGGATGTGCAAGGAGAGCAGGCAAGGAAAGATTGGAGGATCCCGATCATGTGGGAGCTCCACAGCAAAGCGTTAACAAAGGCATCCAGAGATTTCTGCCTTCTAAAGGGGGCATTGTATAAGAGAAGTGCAGAAGGGTTGCTCATGAAATGCGTCGCGGAGGAAAAAGGGGAACGAAAGATGGCAAGCCTCCATGACAGCATATGCGGACAGGTTGGCCCTAGCCTATACAGGAGAATGCAAAGGTTAGGAGTATATTGGCCGGACATGAAGGCGCGCTGTGATGCATCTCAGAAGGCGTGCAGTCAATGTCAGGAAGTAAAGGAAGAGCTGGAGGTCCATCTAGTGGATGAAGATTGGGCTAGGCCAATACAGGCGTACTTGGAAAGCGGTACCTTACCGGAAAATCACATGGAGGCGGAGAGAATCAGAAAGAGGTCAGAATACTACTTCATTGAGAAAGGCGAGTTGTTCAAAAGGAGCTTCGCCGGAGAGGTCCTCAGATGTATCGGGAGAGAAGAAAGAAACAAAGTCATGGAGGAGGTCCACGGGGGATCTTGTGGAAGGCACCAAGGGGGTAGATCGCTCTGGAGCGAGCTGTTGAAAATCGGCTATTATTGGCCGAACATGAAAGGCGACGCCCTCGATTTCGTGCGAAAATGCGAACAATGCCAAAAGCACGATAACAGAATCCATGCGTCCTCTCTCTCCATGAAAGGCCTCAGCTCCCCCTACCCTTTCCACACTTGGTCAATGGACTTCATCGGTCCAATTGACCCGCCTTCTAAAGGAAAGAGGTGGATCCTGGGGGCAACAGAACACTCCACCAAGTGGGTCGAAGCGGCAGCATTCAAGAAAGGCGATGCTGACGCCACCGCACAATTTATCAAAGAGCACATCATTTGTCGCTTTGGACTACCCAGGAGGATAGTATCTGACAACGACACTCACTTCATCAACAAGAAGGTGGAACAAGTAATGGAGGAATATGGGATCACACATCATAGATCCACCCCATACTACCCGCAGTCCAATGGCCAAGCTGAATCCACAAACAAAACATTGATCAAAATCCTGGCCAAGACGGTGGAAGATGCACCCACGACCTGGAGTGAATACTTGCCACTCGCCCTCTGGGCGTATCGCGTGACCAAACACAGTGCAACAAAGGCGACGCCTTTCTCCCTAGTGTATGGGGCGGAGGCTACATTACCAGCAGAAGTGGCGGTTCCCTCAGTAAGGATGATCGCCCAGAATGAAGGAGGGCCAGAAGAGCGGATACTATCCCTGGAAAGCACCAGAGATAAAGCACACGAGGAATTGCTCAAACACCAAAGGCGCATAATGTTGTCATATGAGAAGATGGTGAGGCCGAGGATGTTTGCCGAAGGCGAGCTTGTGCTAAAGGCGACGGACGCGGTCATGAGGAACCTGCACACGAGCAAATGGATGCCAAAATGGGAAGGACCCTACATCGTGCAAGAAGCACATCCTAATGGGTATTGTTTCTTACTTGAACCAGACACTCAAAGGAAAATAGGGCCTTTAAATTTCAAGTATGTTAAGAAATATTATGCCTATCTCACTGTATGATATAATGAAAGAGCAGTAGTCTTCGCTTTCTGTTAAAACCTAGGAAGTAATTCGTTTTGTATGGCCCTAACTAATGAATGAAAATCTGAAGATGTTCCCTCGTGAACTATCTCCCCTTAAAATATGTTAATATAAAGTATGCATGCTAGAAGTAAATACGCTTCAAACAAATAAGCAATGAAATGACAAGACGCTCTCAAAGAAAAGAGCCAAAATGCCAAACACGAGGTCCAACACTAAAAAAAAAGAAGAGAAGGAAGGGGGAAAAAGAGATGAACCCACATGGAAAACTGAAAACAAAGTGTTGGGCCGTACCGCGGGCACAAGCGCCTTATCGCGGTACCCAGATAGACCTCCTGAAAAAATTTCTGGGACAGACGCGGGCGAAGTACGCCATATCGCAAGGCTAGAAAAGGTCCCGGGAAACAAGGGCGCTAGTCTAAAACGCGGGCGGAAAAATCTGTAAAAGAGGTTGGCTAACGTAAGATCCAAAGCGGTTCGTTAGTTCATGATGCCCAAAAGTGGCAAACTGAAAAGTCCGAAGTGACGCTCAAAAAGAGAAAGCCCAAAGAGGCAAAATCTTCAAAGCGTACCCAATGTGCACCTTGAAAAAAAAAATTGGCACCGATGACATGAGGGGCCACTGTTCAAAAAAAATGTGCCCAATGTGCACCTTGAAAAAGAAAATTTTTTTGGCACCGATGACATGAGGGGCCACTGTTCAAAAAAAAATGTGCCCAATGTGCACCTTGAAGAAAAAATTTGGCACCAATAACATGAGGGGCCACTATTCCAAAGACAAGGGAAAAGAAGGAGTGTACGCTGCCAAATTGTGCGAAACATTGAAGGCATGCTGGAAGAATAACAAATGCAAACAGTACCAGATAAAACAAAGACATCATGCAAGTTGCAAGAATGAAAAACGACAAAATCAACAAAGCATACAAGAGTGAAAAGCATCAGACCTGAGTACAAATACAGGGAACAAAGCAAACGAAACAGCAAAACAGAATTAAAATGTCTGTTGTCAAAGTGTCGACCAACGCCCAAAGCAAAGCCTAAAGCTCGAAGAGCGCACAAAAGAAGCCATTACAAGCAGTTACAACCACAACATCAAAGTTCAACAAATAAATCTCAAATCACAAGTCCAAAGCAGCAAATCATAACATGGCAACGACTGTCAAACATTAAATAAGGCATTCAAGCTGATGAGTCTACAAGCTTCTTCATGGGAACGCTCCTGGGCGACTAAATCATTAAGCTCCTTGTCAACATTCTCCAAGTCAGCGGTCACCTGTGCGAGTTGGGCTGAAAGCTCCTTTGAACGAACGGCCAAGGTAGTACGGCGCTCCTGCAAGGTGTGTTTGGTCTCAGCCAAGCCAGTCGCATCAAAAAGGGGGCGCAACTTCTCCAATTTGGCAATCGCCTCATCAAGCCAAACACCGGAGTAGTGCTGAATCTTCAAAGAATGAAGGCAATCCAGGAGCTCAACTTTTTCTTCCCACGGCAGTGCATCAACGTCAACAAAGCTTACCAAACCCAGCATTTGTACCATGGTACGTGCAACAGACTCTCTGAAAAAGCGTGGGAATGAAGCACTTGGTGGCACCAAATCAGGATGGGCAAGGAGGAAAGACTCAATCATAGATTGCTCCTCCGCATCAAGAGAGCCGCGCGACTTTGCAGAAAATACAGCTGTAACACAACAAAAAAAAAAGAGGCAAACATAGCAGATATAAATGAGCAAAACAGGAGTATCCACAGACTCGATAAAAACATAGACACATAGCGAAGGAAACCCAACTTGATGAATGAGTAAAAGAACACTCACAAACCGAAGAGGAGTCTGGGGACGCTGCGACCTGGGCAACCTTGACAAGGGCAAGCCGAACAGAGGGAATATCACCAACGGGGCGCCCCCCGGAGGAATTCGCAGTATCTTTCGAAATTTCAACCTGATTAGCAAAGCTTGGGGAAGGAACGGCGTCACCCTCATTAACAACATGCTCCTCAGATGGTATTTCAGCAGTAGCATCAACTTGGCTTTCCTTGGGGGCAGGGGTGTCTACCACCTCAACATCCAAGCTGTCAAAAACAGCATCAACAGGAACGCCTTCGCCTATGACAATATCGGAAACATTCGCAGTAGCAGCAGCACTTGTGGCAATATGATCCGAAGAAACATCAACAGGAACGCCTTCGGAAACAATAGGAACGCCCTTCGAAACCTCAGCAGGGGACAAAGAAAAATCACCGACAGCAACAATTTCCAGGCCAGAACCAACATTATCAACAGTTTCGGAAGCAACGCCAGAATGAACAGAAACACCAACAGTAACAACCTCCAAAGCGGAAATGGCTGACAAGGTTTGTACACACAAAGGACTGCTGATCCGACCAAAAGGCACATGGGTAGCAAACCCGGTGGGTGCAGCGCCTCCACTAGCGGTTGGTTGGCGGCGAAAGTCCGAGGCATCCACGCAATCAAAAGGTGGAATTGTCGGAGAACCAACAGAGACGCTAAGGGGAGTCGGAAAGCTCTCAGAAGCCTGGGGCGAAGGCGAAGCCAAACCACATCCGCCAGAGCCACCTACAGTAAAGCAAACAAATAGAATAATGAAAAATGAAAATGTGCATTAATACTGAAAACTCGAAAAATGCAGCTATAGTAAAGGGTAGAAAGGCCGAAAGGAAAAGAAAAGAGCCACAGCGAAAATGGGAAGCAAGAGGCGGAACCTAAGGGGTGTCCCTCGTCAGCAGCGTCACTCTCACCCTCGGAGGAACCATCATCTCCTTTCGAAGTGTCATAATAAGCCAAGAGAGCGTCACCCGATCGAGCTTCATTATCGCTCTCAGCTTCAGCCAAATCAACACGGGAAGGAGAAATAGGGGCAGGAGGAGTATTGTGAAGCTGCAAGCGAGAAGACCGTCGAGAAGGCACGGCTGGGACAGCCTTCTTCCCTTTCTGAGAAGGTGCAACACTCTTACCTCCGCCCTGAGAAGAAGATTTAGGAGCAGAAGGAGCTGGAGAGGAAGCCTGTTTCTTACCTCGTTTTGATACCACAACAGCAGAAGGAGAGGATGCAGTAGCCTTGCGCTTGCGCACGGAAGAAACCGCCTCAGCTGAAACAAACAAGTCAAAGTGTGAAAGCAGGTTTAAACGGATGAAACAGTAATCGATAAAGCAAACAAGACTAGTAAAGAAACTACCTTTTCCTTTCTTCACAAAAGTGGAGTAGTATGGGTCATTGTGTACAATGGACAGAAGAGTAGGGATGGTACGCTTCGGAGTAGACTCGAAACTCTGAAGATGTTGTAAAATATCCTTATGGGATGCCACCCAACTACGAAGAACGCCTCCGACATGAAGAGGAGGGATGTAAACCAAAGGATCACTTGAGACATCAGGATCAGCATCAAAAAGAACAGCAGGAATGGTTTCGTGCAGGGAAACTTGATCAATCAAAAGAACACACGGAGGTTGATCGCGCCCAAACTGCCTCGCAACCCGATCAGGGCGATACGCAAAAGGCCACAAAGCACCCCCGTTGGCGCTCTTGTTATCCAAAGGGACAAAACCAGGAAGGCAGCGAGCAGTCAGAATCAACTTCCACAAGTCATACATACCCTCACTATAATTTTGAGCATTATTCCTGGAGGTAAGACTCTCCTCAATATACAGGGGATGCAAGGGATCATACCCCTCCCAAATATGGTCCAGGTAAGGACGAAAAACAAACTGTTCCTCTAAGTCAATAATAGCAACCAAAGGTTCCCTGGGACAGCCCTTGGTCCAGCACCAAGCACGAGGCTCAAGGCCAGTAGCGTCACCAGAAGGGGCCAGTCTAACCGGACCACACTCCGGAAAGTGCTCAAACAAAAAGTATTGCAGAAAAGCCAAATCAACGAAAGAATTGACAGGAAAACGACCGTGAGAAATCCGCATTTGTTCAGAAACTTGGTCAAGGCGAGCATACAAGCCACCCAAATAGAATGAAGAAAGGGGAAGGCGTGTTCCCTCAGCTAAAAGACAAGCTTGCAGAAAGACGCAAGGACTAACGAATTCCCATGGAGGACCCGGAAATACATACCTGCTTAACCAGAAAGCAACGAAAGCAGCACGGCGGAGCCTTTGATCCTTCACAGGACCAGGGTAAAACTTGCCATCATGAAGGTCGCCGTAAAAATACCGGACCCAGCTGGCAAACGTGTACTTGAGCGAAGAGCGCTGGCTTGCCTTCTGCTCCTTGGGAACCAAATTCCCTGTGCCTCTGACCTTCTGGGAAGAAGAACCCTCAGCAAGCGAGGCGCGCCTCTGTTGGAGCAACTCGTGAGAATGTTTGGCGCTAGCAATGGAAGCCGCCTTCAATTCCAGAGTCAAGTCAGAGAGATTCTCACCCACTTTTGTTATGTTTAAATCAACGCTCCCAAAAGAAGGAAGCTTCAGTAGAACAACCATGTCCTCCAGCGTTGGAGTAAACTCACCCTAGGATGTCAGAAAGGTGTGTGTCGAGGAACACCAACGCTGGATCAAAGCGAACAAATCATCTGGCTTGCGGTTAGCGCCGAGGCGAGGGGACACCTTGATCGCTTCCGCTATTCCAACCTTCTTGAGAACTTCCACGAAGGGAGGGTCACTCGCAAACACCTAGTCGATCCAATCCTGCCAACCAGTGGTCCCGCTATGTGAATATTGAAGTTCAAGTCAACCCAAGGAAACTCTGCACGACGAAGGCGAGAACGGAGCAGCGAAGGACCCAGTTCACGATGGTCCTTGTGGTAGGAAGGAGAAGAGATAAGCTTGGCGGCGTCGTCAGGAATCACCATCGCTTTAGAAGGGGGACCATTGAGCAAGTCGCCGGACTCGGGAAATGGGCCAAAGGGAAGCGTCGCCTTCACCCCCATCGCCCAGCGGCGGTGACCAGGGTTTATGGGGTAAGAACGAGGGCAGGGAAGGCTCTGCATGAAGCAATAAGTGACGGGGTTTGGGAGAGAAATTTCTTCCTCGGTTTCCTCAAGAGAGACATCATTCTCAACTTCAACAGCGGGAGTAGATTTCGACTTCCCCATGAGAAAAGAAGGCAGCGACAAGGAAAGAGGTTCAAGGTGAAGAGGAATCTAAACGAAGAAAGAAGTTCTAGAAGAAGTTCTTCGCAATTGGGAAGAAATAAGGAAGTAGAAGGAGTTTTGAAGGAATGAACGAAAGGGAGTGGTTGAGGAAAAAGAGGAACTGAAGAGTTGAGAGGAGGGAATTTTGAACTGCAGAAGAAGTGGGAGAACGTGCGAAGAAGTTGATGGGTACCCCTCAATTGACACGTGGAATAACAAGTAAGGAAAGAGGAACAGGCGACAGGGCAACAAAAACAAAGTTTGCACTAAAAAGGAAAATCCCTTCCTTTTCATTGCAAAGGGGGCAATTGTTGATACCCCACTATTTGGAAGCCCAACACCGCAAGGCCCAATACATAAAGAGGCCCGAAATCACCAAACAAAATAAAAATACCAAGAGAAGGCGTACGAACACCAGGAACCACCCGAGGCGTCGCACTCAAAGCGACGACCATCAAGGCGTCACATTCTGACGTCACAGCTAATAAGTGGAGTAAGGCGTGCCGATGCCAATGGACACGACGAGCTCCCCCAGAACGCCTCAGGTATCACGGAAACTTGAGGAGAAAGTCTTGATAAGTGAAAGCGAACAGGAAACAGGGTCCGGGAAGGCGTACATGTGCAAACAAAAGAATCCGGTTCCCCAGGCTATGAGGAACGTGCATGAGAAGCCAGAGCATCTTGGCTCACGTCATGCAGCCCCTCGTTTGAGGAAAGACGAAAAAGGGAAGCCTTGCAAAGCTCCCACTGTGAGCAATCAATGGCAAAGCTAAAAGAAGTGAAGGAGACAAAACGACCTCTGAAGATAACAGCTGCAAAGAAGGAAAAAGAAGACAGACCGGTGGACCAAGTGAAGAGAAGGGAAAGACCAATGAGCAAGAGAGATCCTATAAGAGAGAGATCTCTTCCAACGTACAGGGCAATCTGAATCGAGGGAAGGGGAGACTAAGACTCCATTCAAATCAACTGAAATCCCAAGAGAGCGAAGAGAGAGGGGAGAATAGAAGCTTCTGTGAAAGCTTGAGTTTCAGAACACAGAGGAGAGTGTGAAAGGCTGAAGGCGCACACTCCCTCACTTTGCGTAAACACCATAAGTGTGAACCTCTCGCTCTTGTATTTTTCTCCTCAAGTCCCATTTCAAAGTAATAAAAGCCAAATGCTTCACTAAGCTTACGAACCCATTATCTTTGCACTGATTATTTACTTATCGCACAAAGCGGTCCGAAACACCAAGTTAGAATGCAGTTTCTATAACTCTTTGCTATCATTTGGTGACAGGTCCTGACAGAAGGATCTTCTTGCCAGAGGGTCTCTTGGACAGATCAGAGATCCCAGAGTACTTAACCGGAGAAGTCCCCGGAGAGTATGTGTCTTCTTCTCTCTAATCTCTTTTTCTTTCAGGTTGCAACTCACATTGACATGCAAACTATTGAAGTTCATGAACATTTATGAATTTGTTAATCTGCATTGCCTGCAGTTATGGTTATGACCCATTTGGTCTTAGCAAGAAGCCAGAGGACTTCGCCAAGTATGTCAAACACACACAAAATAATTATATATATATATATATGATGAAATATATGCTGAATTTCTTCAATATATGCTTATGCTTAATCTTAGTATTTGTGTGGTGATGGGGTGGTGATGCTTGATATTGTAATGCAGATATCAGGCATTTGAGTTGATTCACGCCAGATGGGCAATGCTTGGTGCTGCTGGATTGTTTGTGACATATTCCTTATAGGAATTGGAGGACAAGCTTCATCCGGGTGGTCCATTCGACCCTTTGGGTTTAGCAAAGGATCCTGACCAAGCAGCATATTGCTAAAGGTGAAGGAAATTAAGAATGGTAGACTAGCTATGTTTGCCATGCTTGGTTTCTACTTCCAAGCTTATGTCACGGGAGATGGTCCTGTTGAGAACTTAGCAAAACATCTTAGTGACCCTTTTGGTAACAACTTGCTCACAGTTATTGCTGGGGGTGCTGAGAGGACACCAACTCTGTTAATCATTCACCTTGTTTTTTTTTTTTATTTTGGGTGAAAAATCATATTCATGTTCTTCTTTAATCTTAAACGTACAATACATCTTGCTAGTACGTTATTAAGGCATTTTCCTAAGTGCTGAGTTTAAATAATGTTCTTTCAAATTCTGCTCGGTGACAATCTTAAAAAAATTCATACTCCCTCCGGTCTCATTTATAAGGAAAAAAAACTTATCAATGGTCTTAAAAAAATAAGCAAAAATTAACCAACTTTCTATTTCCAATCCAACCATTTTTAAAATATTCCTACAAAGTGGGTATAACATTTAATTTTTGTTTCATTCCCAATGCGAGTTTCCTAAAGTAGTCAATTGTTCTATAAATTTGAAAAAATTAAATGCACTCAATTTAATTGTATTTTGCTCTAAATTTTGTTATATGCTACTCGTGATATAGCAGCACAAAGTTAGAATTAGGTGATTTCAACATCAATAGTATATTTGATGTGGCATGTAAAAATGGTCTTAGCCTCCTTTGAAGTGTGTTAATATGGTACAAATTTAATGTTATAAAGTAACTAATTTTTCATATACAAAGGACATTGGTTCATTGTATCTAAACGTATTTTAGGAAACTTGCTATGAAAATGAAAAATATTTTATTAAGATAACATTTTTCTATCAAGAAGTTAAAAAAATTATTTCAAGTTCCATAATTGGTGTAGATGGTTGAAGAATGCATTCAAGGACAAGGTGAGGAGAAAATTCATCTATGCGGCTATGTGTGCTTGTGTCTATCACATTTGGTAAGAAAGGAATAGAAGGCATTTCACAAGTGTTGAGAAGAAGCCAGAAGAAGTCTTCATTTTATTAATTAGAGAGTTTGCTTTAAGAATTTCTTTATGTATGCCAAATTTGAAGAGTTGGCCTAATAAGGTAGTTGTTACTAGAATTCTTTTACAGCTTTAATAATGTATTTCCTAGCTATTTGAATTTAAACCCTACTTAGTAGGTGGGAAATTCAATTAGTTAGTTGAACTGAGTTGTAATTTTTGCAAGTTGGAATGAAGATTTATACTTCTACAAAAAAAAAAGTTAAAAAAATAGCATTGGAAAAAAAATAAGTTGGATATTTAAATAATTACGATAGGAGAGAGTACTTATAATTGCTCTTTCAAAATTGAATATAAAGAACAAAAGAAACCACTCCATTAGTCTTATATTTACAATCGGAGAAATTATTAATTACTTATGAGTTATGTCCCTGTGTATAAGACCAATTTCGAGGATTTTACATCCATTAAAAAAGTATATTAATTTAGTTAATGATATTCATAATGTAAATTTTGGATATATATTTACAAAATTACTCCTATTAATATTATTACAAATCTAAAAACTGTTAAATAACTAGGGGTATTTTTCAATATAAGTAATTAATGACCATTTAAATCTAGTATAGGGTCTTAAAAATATGAAGAAAAAAAACAAAAACAAAAGTGTCAAAAGGGTATTTTTGGGACGGAGGGAATAAAATTTAATACTCATCTCATTTTTAAGGAAAAAAAACTAACTTTACACTTATTAAGAAAGTTAGTTGAATGCATTTAATTTTCTCAAATTCATAAAAAAAAATAAAACTAATTTAGTAAATTTACATTGAGAATGAAATAAAAATTAGATGAGTCAACCACTTTGTAGGGATATTTTAGGAATGATTGTATTGGGAATACAAAGTTAGTTAATTTTTGCTTATTTAGTGGAGTGTCTTTTTGGCTTATAATTGTGACCGGAAGAAGTACTAAGTAGTTGAGATCCAAAGAAGAATGGATGGAGGACTTTTAAAATTTATTAAAATATTCGATTTTTTTAGGGACCCAAAAAAGCACCTAAGTTTATGGTCCGAAAACTTAAATAAGTTAAAAAAATTATGGTAAAAATGTTGGACACATGTCTTTAATTAATTATTCACGTGACAGCTGGTGACCAATACTCTGGGTAGCTGGTGACCATTTCTAACCGTTCATGCCATCATCATTTATTTTCTACGTCCACGATTTCGGTGTACACGCACAACCGGAGCATACAATGCGCATCCACCCAAAAAAGACACCATGCGCATGTAACGGCAAAACTTGAATGCGCATGTAAGACCTTGCCTAATAACAAACATGTAAACTCCACGAGACGATAGGACTTGTAATTAGTTTATGATAACTCTATTTATCACTAGAGATTTCTCAATTCTTTCCATGATCAATGTCCTGGTTTCTTTTGTAAGTGAAGCGGTTTCATTGGAAATGATCTAATAAACACTAGTGATTATTTGTAACCCTTTTGAAAGATTGGTTGATATTATTCTCTTGCCAGGTATCACTTGATGCAGCAAAAGTTATAAATGTAACTCCTCGATATGCCCGACTAAGGGCTGGTGGTTCAAATGGATCTGCAAAAGGAGAAATCATTGGGTGGGAGAACATAGAACTTATCAGTGACCGGCCACTTGAAACCATGTTGAAAGAATTTAAGCAATTAAAAGAAGAGTACCCTGACAGGATTCTCATTGCTTCAATCATGGAGGAGTACAACAAAACTGCTTGGGAGGAGCTTATTGATCGAGTTGAGCAAACTGGAGTTGTAAGAAGATGTTTTTCTTGGATGAATTTGTGAAATTGAATATTTTTCTTACTTGAAAATTCTGATATCTGACCTCTGATACTCTTTCAGGATGCACTTGAAATAAATTTCTCTTGTCCTCATGGTATGCCGGAACGCAAAATGGGAGCAGCTGTTGGGCAAGATTGTGCTCTTTTGGAAGAGGTTTGTGGATGGATAAATGCAAAAGCGACGGTTCCTGTTTGGGCTAAGATGACTCCCAACATAACTGACATTTCACAGGTTGGCCTTGCATCATGTTCTTTTATACTCTAAGTCTCTAACCATATTGTAATGTGTATAAGATTTAGGTGGAGACTCTATCAATTAACAATTATCAATTTTTTGAGTTATCACAATGAAATTTCTGGTTGGTTGCTTGTGGAATAGTTTCATTGCATTTATATCACTATGCTATTATGCTGTTATACATTTTTTATGGACTTGTACAAGTCACATGCTTGAGAGCAACGGAAGTTTTATGTCCGAGTTAGCCTCTATGGCTCATGTTATCTTGCAAACTGTTTTCCAAGCCAAATATATGTTCTGCCAAAATTAGATGTATTTCCCTCCATCTCTTTGCATAGAAAATGCTTCGGTGAACTTGTTGATGCAAGTTTCACTTTAATTAAGAGATGTGTATTGCTTTAATTTCTCGGTCTTTCTTTCATAATTATAATTATAATGTAAGTAATGTCGCGGATGCTTCTTGCTTATAGCCAGCCAGGGTTGCACTAAGTTCAGGATGCAAGGGGGTAGCTGCTATAAATACAATCATGAGTGTCATGTGAATCAATCTCAGTACATTACGGCCTGAGCCTTGTGTTGAGGGGTTTTAAATCTCACCTAATGCAAATTCTTCGTTTTACCTTGCTTCTTCAATCATCTTAATACATAATTTGTCTAAATTTCGTTGTCAGGTATTCAACTCCGGGGTATACATAGCACTTGGGAAGGTGATGAGTATTGCAAAAATGATGAAAGCAGAGTTTGATAGTGAAGACTATACACTTTCTGCCATTGGTGGTGTAGAGACAGGTGGTGATGCTGCTGAATTTATTCTTCTCGGTGCAAATACTGTTCAGGTATGATGAACAATTGACTTTTCAGGTCTTATTGATAGAGTTATGTTTGTTGAACATC